>OY728152.1:773906600-778906600 GCA_963277665.1 Viscum album | reverse complement strand
CAACAACTTGTTCAGTTTGAGTCAATCACTTGGCAATTAGAAGTTATGTTTTTCTCATTGCTGACGTAGGAATCACCTTTTCTCATCTGCTTGGACAAGACACTTTACTTCTAGTAATGTTTCCCTACTTACATGGTTATTTTATTTCAATACATATATTAGAAAATCATATTGTATTTTAATACCCAAGAAGTATGTGAGATAAAAATACTTTTATTTGAAAAATATTAACTGAACGAGAAGCGGGTACATGCTTCTAGTATTTTAGTTTTTAAACATCCATGAATTTATATGTGATGAAAATAACCTCTAGTTAAATAACCAACCATTTTTCTTTGAAGGAAATGATGAAGGTGCCTTTGGCGTAACTTTATATAGGCCTTTTCACCTTGTCATTCAATTTATTCACCATAAGAATAAAAGATGGTGTTATCTCCAATATTCATATTACTTAGAGAAAGTAAACATAAAGGTAATGAAGTGCTTACTCTATATCATTTGTTTGAAATCTTAAATGAAACTAGAGTAATTGGGTGTAAAAGGTATAAGAATGGATGACATGAAAGATTCTGAACTATCATTCACTTCACACAAACTGAGTGCGGCCATCACATTCAAATCTTGCTTTGCTTTCTCCTCCAAAGGATCTTGGAGGTGAGACTACATGTAACATCATCCATGTCATGATGTAGCGGTCGAAAATAATATCAGACTTTTATGATAGCAATATGATAGAACTATCATATGCTTGATTCATGAGTCATCTATAAGCAGGTTTACACCATCGATTCTTAAGGTGGCTTAACAAGATGGGACACAAGCACCTTGAATTCCTGATATAGTAGTAATGTGCGCTAGCACCTATAATACACTTGGAATTTCGTGCTTGTTTAGACATTTACTTTGTCTAATAATTATCAAATTTTTATTGTGGTATTTCTTTCCATTATCTACAAATATAATTCAGAATATTGTACTTTTATGTGATGACCTAATGTGACATTACTGATTGTTTAATCATTAAATGTATCCCACTAATTTTTCGAATTCTAGCAACCCTCTGTATGTGAATCGGAATACTCTTGAGTATTATTATGGCAAGGATCCCTGAACCTCCCTCATAGTCTACAAGCTATGGCTATGCCACTACTCGGAGGGTCCAAGGAATGCTTTTGGCTGGCCAACAACATTAACTCACGGTTCCTTGATCTTTTGAGTGAAGTCCTAGCTTCAAAAATCATTTACTAATTTACTCAATGTTTGCCTCCAAAATTAAAACAAGCTAGCTAAGAATATTTCTTTGTAGAAATTTTAGTTAAGTCGACCCACCACACAAATAAGAACTCCCCGGTAGTAAGAGGCACCCTCAGCTAAGGCATGACAGGAACCTCAAACACTCGGTTTTTTTCAAACCTGAATGATGGAAGGGTATTTGTGACTTAATATTTTCTTTGATGGTTTTATTGGTTTTTTCTCTCGATGAATGTAATCCATTTATATTAAACTTGTTCATCTATGTTGTCATGCTCACAAATGAACTTTAATAGAAAAACACACACCGCTTCTTTATACATTTTATTATATATTATTTTATGTATTGTTCCCGATGTTCAAAAATGCATAAAATAATAAATAAATGCATAAAGTTTAAACTACTACCCGATTGGTCTTGAGAATCTAAATGACCTAAGGGCATCGTACATGAGTCGAAGCTTGACTCCTGATGCAGCTTTCCCTCTATCTTTTATGTTCTCTTCACATCTGGAACATCACCCTTTGTTGGCAGGGTCCACGTCACATCTTGGAGTACCTCCTCATCTTTGAAGGATCCACATGCCATCTTTCATCGTCTTGATCAACGTGCACCACCTCGTCTTGGTGGGGTCCACATCATTCTCCGTCTTCATCCGAAGTACAAAATTACTCACACGCAGGTGAGGGGAACTCGGGTATAAATGTATATCATATAAATATTGGGCACACAGACACTAATACATTTTAACTGAAAAATAAAGATGATGTGTCGACCATCTATTTAATTAATTACAATCATCTCATCCTAAAAAATAATTAATTAAATAAAAGGAAAAATACATGGGTCGATGCTCAAGACCAGAACAAGGGTAAAATAATGCGCAATAAAATTAAAATTCATTAAATAAGTATGAGGTTTTATTTAATTAAATTAAATGAATCAATAAATTCACATAATTTACTTAATTATAGGTCCTCTAATTAATTTAATTTTAATGTGAAAATTAAATTAATTTAAGTTAATTCAATTTAATAAATAAATTGAATTACTTTTATCCGGCTATTAAAATTTATTTATTTTCAACTAAAATTAATATATTAATTAATTTAATTTAATTTTGTAATTAAATTAATTAATTATATTAATTGAAATATGACTCGGGTCTTGAAACTACACTCTGACCCATCACAGATCACACTAAAGATGCGTTGACCCGTAATAGGTCGATCGAAGATCGTGCTTGGATTATCTGGGTTAGGTAGGTTTGTTTAGACCCAACTTGGTTGGGTAGATATGCCCGGTCCGGTTTTGGGGTAAAACAGGAACCTGCAAGAGGTGAAAAAGGTTACCTGCACCCAGGTCCATCGTTGCAAGGGAAGTGGAGAGCCGTGCCGGTAGTAGGTGATGGTATTGGTTTGTTGTGGTGGGTTCCCGATGTCGGCAACTAGGTTCATGGCGTCTGGGTAGCTAAGAATGAGTCGCGGTGGAGCAAGGGAGTCCGGATTCGGGAAGGCAGGACGCGGTGAGGCCAGGGTATCCTTCGGTGTCTAGTGTGTGACCTGATATAGGAGGGGGGCTTGCCTAGGTAGGGGCGGCGGCTACCTAGAGATCGGACAGCGGGTTGACTAGTGTGTGGAATCCAGAAACAACCTGCAATGGATGTGGGGTGTGGGGAAGTTCTTCCTGGAGGAAGACGGACCTGGTGGCCAAAACTCGGTGGGAGGCAGTCACGGCCGGGGAGTCGGACGCTAGTGTAGGGGAAGGTGGGGCGACACTGAGTGGGAGGCAGCGGCTCTTGCATAGGCGTTGAGACCAGGAGGGTCAGCTGGATGCAGCATGCAGGGTCGGTGCTACGCGGGGTTTGCGGCCATGATGAGAGCGCATAGGGTGGGAAGGCAGAGGGTCGGTGCTGCACGGGGTGTACTGTGGTTGCGTCGAGGAGCCGACTGCGAGGATTCCTGCAGCCACAAGTGGGTGAGGGGTGTGACCGCGACGGCATGTGGTGGGGTGTGGCGACTTGTGCTGGGACGTGGTGAGGAGAGGGGGTCTACTCGGACACCTACAGAACCCTTTTTTTATTTTTATTTTTATTTTATTTTTTGGGTTTGCTTTCCCACATGCCATCCCCCCACTTTGTGTTTTTTTTGTTTTCCATTCTTTCTCCATGCAGTATCCCACCATCCCTTTTAGTGTTTTCTTATTTAAGACTTTATTTGAAGTCTTCTTCCACTACCCTTTTTTTAATAAGTCTTCCCTCAATTATGAGTCATGTCCACCTTGCCTCCATCATTTTTTCTCAAAGTCTATTCAAATATCCTTTTGGTATAATAATAATAAAAATTATTATAATGAAATAATAATTATTATTATTATATTATTATACTATTATAACAATAAAATAAATATTATATTATTAAAATATTATGCAAATTACTAAAATGAAAAATTTATAATTTGAAATTTTTTTAATTATATTCAATGAACCGGTCTAAACATGATCGGTTATTCGAAATGAATAAAACTCGATACCCGAGATCAAATGGCGAATTAGATCTAATCCGAAAATTTAAACTGACCATAACATGGTCATTCGGAATCAGATTGTCGTGCGGTTTGAACCGTTGTAACCGTATTTAAACCCTCTACTTAATTTCATGAAAATTAATTTTCTTTGGGTCAGAAAGTTTACACGATTATCTCTGATACCACTGGTAGGTTCCGGGGCCTGCAGTAGAAGCCGGTGGGCCGGGGATTTTTAAAATTTTGTCTGTGGATCGATGGTACTTGTCGTCGCCGAATATCCGATCCTTGGAGAGGTCTGAGGATCTCGCATAAATTATTAAGAGCAAAAAACTAAAACAAAAATGTACCCATTTCAAATCCAAATCTGCAGTCGACTAGAACTATTCAATGGTGATCATCACTCGAAGGATCCAAAGCACAATCCATATAGATCATCCACACATTCTCCAAAAATCCGATGAACCATTGATCGTCAAATTTCAGATGCTAGCGCGGAGATCTGACGATGATTTCGGCATCTCGACGATCACCGCATCGAGATGCCTATGATGCCAAAGAGAGATCTTGATCAGAGCATCTTGGATCGAGATATTCTCTCTCTAGGGAGCGGGAGGAGAGAGGGGCTCTAGATTTCACTCCATGAAATGAGTGAATAGTGAATTGCACACCAATGAGAGAGAGCCTCCACTCTTATTTATAGTGTAGTTGAGAAATACCCGATTGGGTACCCCGACCCCCATTTATTTCAACGTCCACTAAATAAATATTTTTGACTAACTAAACTGCACCAATATTATTTATTATTTTATCACATACTTGTAATATATATGAAATATATTATGTGATAAAATAGAGTCATTTAACTTAACTCATTGTCCATCTTATTATTAAATGAACCTTGAATATTAAATAATATTCGTTCGATTGCTATTTTTCTTATATTTACTAAACTTGTAAATACATTAAATAAATTCATTCCCAATTATTCATAACTTGAATAATAATGAATTTATTTAATTCTTTTGGTGATTGAAAACTTAGACAATAGTCGGACCTCGTGGTGGGGCCCACTATGTCTATATACCTATTTAACTGAATAGGGCGCATTCTTGAATATGATATATTGTGTGACCATCTAGGCCCTTATCTCGATAGCACTGAATAAATTCACAGTCCAAGAGAAGAGTCTAGAAACCTGACATGGAACCTAAAGAGATAAGGATAATCATAGCAACGACTACCATCCTATGAACACTGACTGTATCCTATAATCTCTTTATCATTAAATATCTCATAAATTCGGACGCACTCTTGTGTCATCGTCCTTATATTTCTTTATTATTTGTTGATCTATACTGATGGATTTGACTTTGTACTGCTTTGGCCAAAGACTTATGAAGGTGGCACTATCCCGATCAAACAGGCCTGAGATATACAACTTTTGAACTTGGAAGCGACAAATACTTTCTTAACCATTTAACCAATGTCATACCACCAACGACGCACCCAACACAAACTACCTTGCCACGACATCACTGCCATGGTTTTCTTCTTGCATCAAAGTATGTAATCAAATGATATACATCAGTAATGGTCTCAAGTCAGGAGATCAATACACATGTCCATAGATAGGAACAACCAATGACACCCAAAACATGTGGTGTTCTTATTGGAAGGTCTATCCTCATGATATCAGAACTAGATATCACAATGTTCCAACTTCATGAGTAGAAGTCTCAATGCTTATGAGCCCCTAGCACCTGATTGTTAGACATCTACTGTGTCCAGTCAGTAACATGTATCTAGACCATATAACATTTATTTAAGATTAATGTCATAGTGTCTTGAAGTTTTCACTATAGCCTGGGATCTTCTATAACCTCTCAACATGAAAATTAACCTTTGGACATTACCATTATAATAGTGGATACAGAAATGTATGCATAATAATGGTAAGATAACATCATACATATCTAACTGTACACATGATATGGTAATCAACATTACTGCATAGTTGGGTCTAGGGAACCCACTATTTCAACATAATTATGAGTGTTTCAACTTACAAAATTATTCCTATATACACCTAGAATGTTCATTTCCATGTCAGAGTACTTGGAATTTCCATGTATGTGTACTCGTGAATGTTTATGTGTACCCTATGAGGAACATGTTGAGCTTCGTGGTCATGGAACACATCGTGTGATGGATTCAAAATCCATGTGATATTTAACTTCACCACAGAAACACCAGTCACGACACCAAGGGTCCCACATGAAGTGTGTTCCCAAAATACATTTCATGTATATAAGGATTTTCAAGAATCCCATATCTATTTCACATGTCTCCTCCCACTACTCTTGTTATTGATCAAGACATTCCCCTCATTAGAGATCACGAAGCACCATTGGTCAAACCTTATCATCGTCAAACACTGAATTCTGGCCATCAAAATGCATGGTAAAACACCTATTTTCTCCATCCATTTTCACTCCATCAATTCCATATTAACTTGAATCACATCACCAATTGCTTTCCATTTTAACCATTGTCATACCATGATCTTATCATTAATCTAGGTTGATATCTACAATATAAAATTTTGTTTCCCTGAAATGAGGGTCCAACATTAAATTTCTTGGTATTAGGGTCGAACCAATGATCAAATGAAGCACCTATGATGAATAAATAAGTATTTGACAAATTTACAAACCACAACCCTGAATAAATAACCTTTTTCAAATGTTCATTTTTGAATCGATTCATTTCCATTATAATGTTGAATGACGAACTCATAAAATATAATCAAATCTCTCCACAAAACCATGCCGATAAACCCATATTGCAATATAAAGGATCCATCAATAAATATGTTGGTTGATTTACTTGTGTTAAACATAGAAACAGATAAAAGAGAAATAATCCAAACAAAAAAACACTCTACTTTTATTTGGATTATTTGCTGGTGAAAAACGATTTCCCATCACTACCATTCTAAAGATCCATATTTC
Source organism: Viscum album (assembly GCA_963277665.1). Taxonomy (NCBI): domain Eukaryota; kingdom Viridiplantae; phylum Streptophyta; class Magnoliopsida; order Santalales; family Viscaceae; genus Viscum; species Viscum album. The sequence goes on along the minus strand of OY728152.1, from coordinate 778,899,811 downwards.
TTATTGGAACACTGATCCTTGATACTGATCTGATCCAATGTTAATTTACAAGAATATTGTCTCCCAATGGATCTTATGAATCTCTAGAATTAGGCAGCTAACCATGTTATTTTCTCATATGGTTTATTTGTAGAAAATATTTTAGGTTGGATAAACTAACCATTATTTTTTTATTAATTTATTTTATTTTAAACATTCTCCCATGATCATTCCTCAACCCAAATGTCTGATGTGTTCTCAGTTTTTATCATTCCCATGGTAAAATCCATGTTCTAAACTCAATGGTTCCATCATATTTTTGATATGATCCTCTATTTAAATGTTTTCCCTTTTTTGGAAAATAGTATTCATGTGAATTTAATATATTTAATATATTTCAAACATTTATTCTTGGAAAACTGAGCCTTTGAATCACATGCTTTATCAGTGCCTGATCTAAAAAATTATCCATAAAATATCCAATAATAACAAAATCCAAATTAAAAGTGACTAAATTCGTCCCAGATTGGAGATTTACATCCTGAAAATCAAAAAACATCGTCTACAAAAAGAGATGTGGGTGGGAATCACGCAGTTGGGTCTACATCTCCCCAGTGATCTCCAAAAGATACCCATGATTCTATAGGATATGAACTAAAGGAATCAATAACCCATGAAATATCATCTCCTATAAATCGTCAATCTCTACTGGGTACTCTATAAAGGTATCTCCATCCTCAATATGTAGAATTTAATAGTCGATAATGTGGGATAGATCGTGCACACCCCTTGTTACGACCTGTCCCCTGGGGCCGGTGCCGTGACTACCCCAAGCTCGCCTTCCATAGGCCAGGGGTTGGCGAATAGCACCGAAGGCATATTCCCTAAAACCAAGAAGTCATTGCCTTTATAACCTATAAACACACACGACCAAGCCCACAACAAGATACAAACTCAAGAAAACTGTATAGTAAATAGTATGAGTATAGTAAGAAAAAGGGGGCAGAATACAAGCCCAACTGGAAAGTACAAAGAAGACTGGAAAGTACAAGACAAATGATAGGTGAAAAGAATCTCCTAGAATATCCATCATGATTCCTACCTGAAGGGTAGGTACTACTCACAAATGGGTGTCTCTATGGTTCTCCTCGTCCTACGTCCACCTCCGAGCTACCTCCAGTTCTGGTACTCTCATCCTCAGTCAGCGTTGTCTGCCATCTGCACAAAACACAACAAGGTGCGGGCATAACCCATGCCAGGGTGAGTATAATGATACTAAATAAGGACCCCAAGACCCTCAAGGTCTCACAAAATCAACATAGGATATACCACACAACATGAAAAAAACTGACAACCCTACTTAGGTAAATGCCCATACATATACCTAAGTTATCAAGTAATCTCATCTCAGTCATGAGGAAAAACACAAGGCCCAACTCATTAGCCCCAAAGCTCAATTTTTACACAAATAAAGGAGTACCAAAAAGGTAAGCACCACACAGGTATCCAACACTGAAGAATACCACCAAGGTATTACCACAAAGTAAAGTACCACACAGGTACGCCACACTAAAGAATACCACCAAGATATTACCATGAAGGAAAGTACCACACAGGTACACACTCACCTCACACCAGGTATAAATTAGGTATGGTATAAGAGATGATTAGTTATAAAAAATGAATCATATTACTCTGTTAAGAGGCTCTGCTGCTGACCTACACAAAATCTCTAGGAGCTGACCCACACAGGATTGCTAGGAGCTAACCCACACAGGATCGATAGGAGCTGACCCACACAGTATCGCTAGGATCTTACCCACACAGGATCTCTAGGAGCTCTCCCGCACAGGATCGCTAGGAGATGACCCACATAGGATCGCTAGGAGATGACCCCCACAGGATTGCTAGGAGCTGACCCATAGAGGATCGATAGGAGCAGACTGACACCGGATCTGACCCACCCAACATCACTAGAAGCTGACCCACATAGGATCGCTTGGAGCTGACCCACACACGATCGCTAGGAGCCGGCCCACATAGGATTTCTAGGAGATGACCCACATAGGATCTATAGGAGATTAACAAAATAGGATCCCTATAAGCTGACCACCACAAGATCGCTAGGATTTTACCCACACCGGATCGATATTCACTCTTCTTGTCACAGCCAGCTACTGGGTTCATACAATGGGCATGCTCATCTCTAGGAGAGTCTACTCACCAAGCCACCGATCGATACTAAAACTACCATGAAGTACCACAAAGAAGTATCTCAAAGGACTTCCACATCATAGGGGTCTCAATGAAACAGACAGTGCATCAATCGGACGCTCGGTCTGTATGTTATTAGTCTTTAGTCCCGAGGGCCTAGTTGGATTCATGGTCGATCCAACCCGATGGTATGCCGGCTTTATCCAAATATCTAGTGGTGTATACTCAAAGGGATTTTCTAGCTCCATAATTTACATCACCGATGGTTGTTCATCAATCGGGCGCCCGGTGCCAAAGTTATGGCCAAAAGTGTGTAAATGGGTCGTAGTGGGTCCAAGTCCGGTCCGACCCGGCCCGACACGTTGGGTCTGGCCTGGTCCGCGCTGGGTAGCCCGACCTAGTGGCCAAGCCCGTGAGGGCCGCGAGGGTCTGTGGGGGTTGCAGGGGCCGCGGAGGGCCTCGGGGGCTGCGAAGGTAGTGCGAGGCCATGGGGGCCGCGGAGCGGCAGTGTGGCCACGAGGGTGCTGTGAGGACGTGGGGCGGCTTAGCTGCAGACGGCGTGAGGCCGCAGGGCAGCTCAGAGTGCCGCGACAGCTTGGAGGGCCATGGACGATGCGGAACGACTTGAGGTCGTGGGGAGGCTCGGTCGTGGGGATGCCACAATGGTGCGAGATGGCTCGGCAGCGGACGACGTGAGGTCGCAGGGCTACTCGGAGGGCCACGGAGGCTCAGAGGTCTGAAAATGGTGTGGATAGGCTATGGGGTGGCATGGCGAGGCCACGGGGCGACACAGATAGGCCACAGAGTGGTGGAACAGTGGGCAGTGGTGGACGCAGGGTGGCTCCATTGCCTTCCTCGCCTTCGTCTCCTTCACGGTTGATAGTCATCCTCCTCCATCGCGAAGAACACAAGAATTATCCCAAAAGATTCAAAGAGAAAGGGCCATGTTTATTGGGCCCTCACTCTCTGCATTAGAGTGGTAGAAAGAAGCTAATACATGAATCATAGTAATATCAAGAATAGGTAAGGGAAATAATTCAAACACTGTCCCAAACTCATTTGATTCCTCGACAGAGGTTGTGAGGAAGGAGACGATGTTGTCAGGGATAAACGGTCATTGGTGATGTTGGTGTTTCCTCGATCATCAGTTCATTGACATTGAAGACGTTCCTTATCAATGATCTTCTCAAGGAAGAAGTCTAAGTTGAATTTGGAATTCTTGGTTGGCGTTCTTCATTATATATATTTCTAACAATTCTCCATGTTTCTCCCTTTTTGTAAGGGTTTCCCCCAATCCCACTAAAATGAGGTATAACCAACATAATATATTATGTTGGAATAACGTCAAATTGGTTTAATTAATTAATTTATGGGTTGGATTAATTAATTAAATAGGAGACTTGGCATAATTAATTAAGAGAGCATAAGAGGTTTCTCCCCACTTAATAGGGCGTTTAAGAGGTTTCAAACCTCGGGTGGTCCCCACCACCATAACCTCTCAGGAGTGGTTAATCTTGGTGGTCCCCACCTCCATAACCTCTCATTGGAAGTTTTAGTTTAGGTGGTCCCCACCTATGAAATATCCAAATGGGTTGTTTCAAAATAAAAATAAAATGTTACACAATTTTATTTTTATTTTATTCTTTCTTGAAAAACCCAAATTCTATCTTTCACTCTCGACCCACTGCGGTCGAGGTGAAGGTCTCCATAAGCGATTATTGGCACTGCGAGTACAATGGTGCCCTTGGATTTAAATTCTGAGAATTGGTTAAGAAGTTAGAAAAAACACTCATACATTTACTGAACGTACATTAAGAAAAGTTCAGAAAATAATTCCGAGCACTCCGGGCCTCGGAATCATGCTCCGTCAATTTTCGCAGACTCGTAAAATTCCCATTTAAAAAAATACATAGAATTTCTAGGAATTTACATTCTCCCCAACAAAGGGCTTTACGTCCCCGTAAGCCACAACTTAAAACTGAGAAAACAAGTCAGGGGTACTGAGCATGAATCTGAGCCTCCCACTCCCATGTGCTCTCCTAGAGGTTATGCTTCCGACAAACGCACACCAGAGGTATTGATTGCCCACGATGGACCCGCTCCTGTTAGTCCACAATCTCTACTGAATCCTCTGTAAACGTCACCACATTTTTGACGTCCATCTCTCTGTGGTCGATGACGTGGGATGGTCATGCATGTATTTCCTCAGCTAGGATATGTGGAAGACGTCATGCACCCTATATAACAGAGGTAGAAGAGATAAGCGGTAAGCCACCTCAACAACTCTACTGAGGACCTGGAAGGGTTTGATGAATCTTGGAGATAACTTTCCACCTCATCCAAATCTCCACAAACCACTTCGAGGTGAGACCCGTAGAAAGGTCTTGTTTCCATCGCATAACTCCAGATGTCTTTGTCTCCTATCGGCATATGACTTTTTCCTGCTCTGTGCAGTCTTCATTGTAACGACCCAATCTTTTTGAGTAGTATATTAACTTACTCTTATTTATTTAATAAGATGTTAATGGTTAATGCAGAAAGAGGAGTCGATGGCTTCATCCAGTAGACTCAACCCTTACGAAGCCCACTTATCAGAGCTTGGGAAGGAGGTAGCATCTGTGGGCTTCGCTTTGGACCAAGCCCAATCTGAGCTCCAGCGTGTCAAGCTTGAACGAAAACGCTTGCAGGAGAAGTTCAAGTTAGTGGAGATTGCTACTAGGGAAATGTTATCTGAGACTCCCTCAGATTCTATCACCATATCACACCTTACACTTAGGTCTTATGCCAGTGTTATAAGGGGCTATGTGATGAGACCCTAGTTTCCTTGTGTAATCCTTTCGGATGAATAAATTGAGATTTCTTCCTTTAGTGATGTTTGTGAAATTTCAAATGTCTAGATAATTTTAGAATGTATTTTATTGATGAATTTTGAAAAAGGGATATTTTGAAATATTTATGTAACCCTAAATAACTAATGATGTGTAATGATTTTCAAAAAATGGTCTTCTACAAAAGTGTTCATTAAGGAATTTGGAGTCTAATAAGATCAACTTAATTTTTGATGAATAGTAAATTATGAATAGTGATTTTACGCTTAGGATTAGTAATGTGACCAAATGGATTAGTAATCTCACTTAAAGAAAGTTTTAAAATAATCTAGGCACCTTGATTAAGTAATGTGATTCAATAAAATGGGTAAATAACAGTTTCATAAATTATTATTCAAGTATTAGTTTTTTCGAATGAATAGTGTTTTTTTAATTAAAAATTTAATTAAAAATAATTAGAAAATTATTTTTATAAAAATGACTTTATTTTTGAACTCAGAGCATCGATATTATGTTATGGTAATTTTTGGGGTTTTTTATGAAAAAATGAATTTTCGATGAATAGTGTATTTATTTAAAAATAAAATTAAAAATATTTAGAAAATTATTTTTGTAAAATGGAGTTCATTTTTGAAATCATAGCATTGATATTTGGTTAAGGTGAAATTTTGGGATTATTCTGAGAAAGTTGAATTTTTGGTGAATAGTGAAAGTATAGTTTTTAAGTTACGGGTGTTTAATGACATCATTAAATGATGTATTAAGTATATATTCAATATGGTCGAATTATGAATAGTAAGATAAGTTGTGAGGTGTCCCAAGTGGCCAATACCATGGGCAAATACCATGGGCAAGCCCATGGTTTTGCCAAAACCACTAGTGAGGTGTCCCTTGACCATTAATGCTTTGTCACCTCACTTTCCCTATAAATACCCACCCTTTTCTCCCTTCGTTTTCACTACCAACTCTCCCCCAAAGAAGTTCTGGTCTTCTTACCTTCCAAGGAGTCCTCCCAAGGTGCCCCCAAGCCCTCAAGGTCCAATCCTTTGAGTTTCAAGAGTCACATTTTAAGGTAAGGGATCTGACCCCTCTCTTTCTTTTCATGAAATCTCTTTTATGTCATTCCTATTATGCTCCATGTTTTTATGTGAGAGGATGTTCTTTTATATTACTCTTACTGCCCTTTCATGTTTATATGATGAGAGATCCCCTCTTACTCTCATCATTTCGTTTTATGAAAGTTTAAGTGACGCCGTTAGGCTGCCGAATTTTTAAGGGATTCTTTCACCCTTCTCATTTTTCAAGTTCAATTTTCATATCAAGTCTTTCAAGTTCCTTTTTATTATGTTGGGGTATTATCTCTATTTCAATCATACTGATCTCTTATGATCATATGATGAGAGACCCTTTTTGATCTTGTCAAATCATTTTCTTTTGAAGTTAAGTGACGCCGTAAGGCTGCCGAATTTTCATAAGAGAAATCTAATCTTTTTCCTTCCATGTTTTTCATTTCAAATGGTATGTCCCTAAAATTTCGTTACCATGTCCATATGTCCTTCTTATTCTTTCACCCTACTGTTTTATGGATCATTTATGAGTGGGTGACCCATGTCCCCTCTCATTTCAACGTTTTCTAAAACCCCGAAACTTAGCCGTTATGCTGCAGAATTTTCCCCTCAAAATGCCTCTCTCTTTTCTCAAAAATTATTTTATGTTATAAAGTGAATACTCAAAGCTCTTATTTCTACAAGGGTATTCACATATATATCAAAATGTTCCATTTTAAATTCTGGGATTTACATACATGAGACCCGCTTTCCCTTTCCGTGGGTTTAAAGTGACGTAAAGATCATGTCTTTAAAGCAGTTTTTAAAACGTTATGATTATGAAATGAAACCCATTTATTTTATGCTATGTGGGTTATTTATGAAATGTTTGATGATGATATATGTGGCTCACATGATAATAAAGGCAAATTTAAGGGTGCGCCCTGATAGCGCTCCAATGCATTGGGTAATGATGTAACCACTAGAGATTACAATTTTCACGATACCTTGGTGAATAACCTTGGTAATTTTCAAATGACACCTTGGGGATGGACCTTGGTGATATGTTCATGATTGTCCATGTTAAATGATGTAGCCACATCTTCAAGTTATGAAAAATGTTATTTTTATTATGAAATGCCTCATGATTTCTTTCTTATGCCTTAAAGTTCTTTTCATGTCCTTATTGAAGTATCTCAAGTTCACATGTAAAATGTTCCTCTTATTTCCCTTACTGGGCCTTCTGCTCACCCTTTCTTTTGATGTATGTCCCCAGGTTATGAGATGCATAATGAACATAGGATGAACTAAAGGAGAAGCCTTTCAAGTGTTTAAGAAGAATGTTTTTATGTTTTTTTTTTATGTTTTATGATCCTTGTTTCCAAGACACTAAACCTTAACGATCCTCAGTTTTGTGTAATGTAATGAAAGTTTATGTTATAAAATAGTGGGATGCTATAGTTGGTATCAAAGGATGGTTTAGTTATTTGTGGAAATTAGGATATAAAAACTTTAGGAAGAACCCTATAGAAAAGTTTAAATATAGGAAAACTTCTTGGTATTTTGGTAAGTATTAAGTAAGTGGTCTATCAAACAAATACATCCCTGTCTGGATACGAGCAGGTAGAGGCGGCTCTGGCACAGATGTACATAGGGGTAAAACCCGAAAACACCGCTTTGAGCTAGACTCGAACGGGAACTGGTGCACGATAACGGGCCTTGCTGCACTCTTGGTTACGACACTCCCGGTGGATATGTTTGGTTAATCACATGCTTTTTATGAATCATTATGAAGGAATTATAGAGAAATATAATTGTCTAAGCACGAAGTCTTAGTTAAAAGATTCATAAATGAAATAAGTTTCTCACTAAGGTTTTATTCTTTTAGAAAATGGCGGGAAATAGGAGAAACCGTGCCGATGGTGACCGCAATGCACCATGTGCTGACGGCCCTCCGATGGAAGCCGGAATGGAAACATTCATGCGGATGATGAACCAACTGACTCAAGTTATGAGTAATAACTTGAATCAAGCTGAGAGGCCGACCTCACCACGAAGGGAACAACTTTCTGTTGAGTCCTTCATTCGTCAACGACCGCCAACATTCAGTGGATCTACTGACCCATTGGTTGCGGAACAATGGATAAGCTCCATTGAAAAGATCTTTTCTGTACTTCATTGTTCGGAACAAGAAAAAGTCACCCTTGCTGTTTACCGCCTAGAGGGAGAAGCTGATCAGTGGTGGTCACTGATCAAAAACACGAAGCCACGAGGAGAGATGGAAGCTATGGAGTGGGAAGAATTTCGGGGAATTTTCTTTAACAAGTATTTCCCTCGTTCCATGAGAACGAAAATGGAGAAAGAGTTTCTCGAGCTGAAGCAGAAGGAGAACGAATCTGTCGGAAGCTATGAGATGAACTTCACAAGGCTTTCCCGTTATACCTCAAGCTTTGTCATGGACCCTAATGGGAAGGTTGATAGATTCTTTGGCGGACTACGACCACATCTGCGGAAGAATCTAGCCAACATGGACTACGATAGCTATGAAGAAATAGTTCGAAGTGCTATGAAAGTTGAACTAGAGTTTGGAGAGACACAGTGGTCTCACAAATCTAATGAGAAGAAGAGAACTCTAGAACCAAGCCTGGGAAGAAGTTTTGATCAGGAAAGAGGTGGAAAGCATATGCAACATGCCACATGCAATAAATGTGGGAAGAAGCATCCGGGGAACTGCTTGATCGGAAGTGGCAAGTGCTATAGGTGTGGAAAAGAAGGCCATATTTCTCGGAATTGTCGTGGTGATGTGAAGCCTCAACTTCCCAACACTAACGACAGAGGAAAGATGGTTCTGGCCCTACCCGAAGTCACATGCTTCAAGTGTGGACAGCTTGGGCACTTTGCTAATCAATGTCCAAATCCGAGGGCGGTGGAGGGGAATCACCATCAACCTCAGCAGAGGCCAAGGGAGCAAGGTCGTGATTTCGCTATCACAACAACTGAAGTTGAAGTTCCGAACGATGTGGTAGCAGGTACTCTTGTTGTCCTCTCAAAACTAACAAGTGCTTTATTTGATTCTGGTTCTACGCATTCCTTTATTTCTTCCAAGTTTGCAAAGAATATAGAATCAATCCCCGAATTGCTTGAGGTAGAGTTGTCAGTCAAGACTCCAAGTGGGATTATCCATGCATCAACAATGTTTAGAGACTCTAGTGTTTACTTTGGTGAGCACAATCTTATCGCAAATCTAGTAGTCATTCCCATGATGGAATTTGACATTATACTAGGGATGGACTGGCTCTCAAAGTATAATGCTAAGATCAAATGCAGAAGTAAGGAAATCTCAGTAGTCTTGAATGAACGACCTACAGTTATCTTCCGAGGAGAGATATCCCGAACTGATCCCTATCTAGAAGCACCTCCTATAGCTTTCTTTATGGAGTTAATCGGTGATGAGGAAGAAGGGAAAGGGAGCATACAAATTGAAGATGTTCCGATTGTTCAAGAATACATGGATGTATTTCCTGAGGAGTTACCTGGACCTCCCCCAGAAAGAGAGGTAGAGTTCTCCATTGAACTCGTACCTGGGTCTCAACCGATATCAAAGACTCCATATAGAATGGCAAATGTGGAGCTAGAGGAGCTAAAGAAACAACTCCAAGACTTGTTGGAGAAGGGGTTTATCCGACCGAGTGTGTCTCCTTGGGGAGCACCAGTTCTCTTTGTGAAGAAGAAGGATGGATCAATGCGGCTATGCATTGATTATAGAGAACTGAACGGGATCATAGTGAAGAACAGATACCCTCTTCCAAGAATTGATGATTTATTTGACCAACTTCGTGGGGCTCAATTCTTCTCTAAGATTGACCTTCGATCTGGTTATCATCAACTGAGGGTGAAGAAGGAAGATATTCCAAAGACTGCCTTCCGATCAAGATATGGGCATTATGAGTTTACTGTTATGCCCTTCGGCTTGACTAATGCTCCTGCTATTTTCATGGATTTGATGAATAGAGTCTTTAAGGACTACCTTGATAACTTTGTGGTAGTTTTTATTGATGATATTTTGATATATTCAAAAAGTCGGGAGGAGCATGAAGATCATCTGAGGGTTATTTTGAAAACTCTACGGAAGGAGAGGCTCTTTGGGAAGTTCAGCAAGTGTGAGTTTTGGTTACAACAAGTGGCTTTCTTGGGGCACATCGTAACCAATGAAGGAATCTCGGTTGACCCTGCAAAGACAATGGTTGTGGAGGAGTGGCCTCAACCCACAACAGTAACTGAGATTCGTAGTTTCCTTGGTTTAGCGGGATATTATAGGAGGTTTGTGAAAAACTTTTCACAGATTTCTAATCCACTAACCAAGTTGACTCGAAAAGGGGTTAAGTTCATCTGGACAAAGGAATGCGAGGAAAGTTTCCAAGAGCTGAAGAAGAGATTGGTTACTGCACCTGTGTTAACACTACCCTCTATCAGAGAAGGATTCGTTATTTTTAGCGATGCATCTCTGAAAGGGCTTGGGTGCGTCCTCATGCAAAATGACAAAGTAATTGCTTATGCATCTCGACAGTTGAAGATTCATGAGCAGAATTATCCTACGCATGATCTAGAGCTGGCGGCAGTTGTTTTTGCTCTAAAGATATGGAGGCACTATCTTTATGGGGAGAAATGTGATATATACACTGACCACCAAAGTCTAAAGTATATTTTCACTCAGAAAGAATTGAACATGAGACAAAGGAGATGGTTGGAGCTTATTAAAGACTATGATTGTTCAATTCATTATCACCCTGGAAGAGCAAACAAAGTCGCGGATGCGTTAAGCAGGAAAGATCCTGTTGTTCTGGCAACAATGAGGATCCTGGGAGATCCATTGATTAAAGATCTAGTAAAACTGGACATGGGAATTATAAGGAAAGGGACATCATCAACCCTATCCCAAATGATTTCTCAACCTTCATTACTAGAGAAGATCAAGAAGGCTCAAAAAGAAGATCCTTTGCTGCAGGAGAAGTTCGAGGCTGTAAAGGATGGGAAGTTACCTGATTTCAATATTGATCAAGAAGGCGTGTTGAAATTTCATACCAGACTATGTGTTCCATCCATTCCGGAGATAAAGAAAGAACTGATGGATGAAGCTCATAGCTCTACTTTCTCTATACATCCGGGAAGCACTAAAATGTATAGAGACCTTCGTGATCATTATTGGTGGGATAACATGAAGAGGGAGATTGCCGATTACACTACAAGGTGCCTGGTGTGTCAGCAAGTAAAGGCAGAAAGACAACTTCCCAAGGGGGTATTACAACCGCTACCCATACCAGTATGGAAGTGGGATAATATCACCATGGACTTTGCAACTGGTCTCCCGAAAACATCCAAAGGAAACAATGCGATATGGGTTATTGTGGACCGTCTCACCAAGACAGCCCATTTTATCTCTATTCGGGAAGATTTCTCTCTGGATCAGCTTGCCAAGATATACGTGAAGGAAGTGGTAAGGCTTCATGGGGTACCACTATCCATCGTATCTGATCGTGACCCAAGATTCACATCAAAATTCAGGAGAAGTCTTCAGCATGCTCTGAATACTGAATTGAATTTTAGTACGGCCTATCATCCTCAAACTGATGGCCAATCTGAAAGGACTATTCAGACACTCGAAGACATGTTGAGATTATGCTCAATGGAATTTAAAGGTGGATGGGATCAACACCTCCCATTAGTGGAGTTCTCTTATAACAACAGCTTCCATGCGAGTATTCAGATGGCACCCTATGAAGCTCTGTATGGAAAGCGGTGTAGAACTCCTACTTGTTGGGATGAAACTGGTGAGAGGAAGCTTCTTGGGCCTGATCTCGTGCAAGAGATGACAGAACAGGTTCATGCCATCCAACAACACATAAAGGCTGCTCAGAGTCGGCAGAAGAGCTATGCTGACAATCGTCGAAGGGACTTGGAGTTTGGTGTTGGTGACAAAGTCTTCCTTCGAATTTCTCCATGGAAGAGAGTCATGCGGTTTGGGAAGAAAGGGAAGCTCAGCCCTAGGTACATTGGCCCCTATGAAATCCTTGATCGCATAGGAGCAGTGGCCTATCGTCTAGCACTTCCACCGAACCTAGCTCAAGTTCATGATGTCTTCCATGTATCTCTCTTGAGGAAGTACATACCCGACCCTTCGCATGTACTGAACCCAGAGGTGGTACAACTTGAACATGACCTCTCTTATGAGGAGCAGCCAGTGGAGATCTTGGATCGTAGAGACAAGGTCCTATGAAACAAGACTACCCACCTTGTGAAAGTGTTGTGGAGGAATCATAAATATGAAGAAGCGACTTGGGAGCCTGAGGAAACGATAAAGAAAAAGTACCCTCACCTTTTCAACTAGGCCTCAAGTATAAATTTCGGGGACGAAATTTCTTAAGGGGGGAAGAATGTAAAGACCCAATCTTTTTGAGTAGTATATTAACTTACTCTTATTTATTTAATAAGATGTTAATGGTTAATGCAGAAAGAGGAGTCGATGGCTTCATCCAGTAGACTCAACCCTTACGAAGCCCACTTATCAGAGCTTGGGAAGGAGGTAGCATCTGTGGGCTTCGCTTTGGACCAAGCCCAATCCGAGCTCCAGCGTGTCAAGCTTGAACGAAAACGCTTGCAGGAGAAGTTCAAGTTAGTGGAGATTGCTACTAGGGCAATGTTATCTGAGACTCCCTCAGATTCTATCACCATAGCACACCTTACACTTAGGTCTTATGCCAGTGTTATAAGGGGCTATGTGATGAGACCCTAGTTTCCTTGTGTAATCCTTTCGGATGAATAAATTGAGATTTCTTCCTTTAGTGATGTTTGTGAAATTTCAAATGTCTAGATAATTTTAGAATGTATTTTATTGATGAATTTTGAAAAAGGGATATTTTGAAATATTTATGTAAACCCTAAATAACTAATGATGTGTAATGATTTTCAAAAAATGGTCTTCTACAAAAGTGTTCATTAAGGAATTTGGAGTCTAATAAGATCAACATAATTTTTGATGAATAGTAAATTATGAATAGTGATTTTACGCTTAGGATTAGTAATGTGACCAAATGGATTAGTAATCTCACTTAAAGAAAGCTTTAAAATAATCTAGGCACCTTGATTAAGTAATGTGATTCAATAAAATGGGTAAATAACAGTTTCATAAATTATTATTCAAGTATTAGTTTTTTCGAATGAATAGTGTTTTTTTTAATTAAAAATTTAATTAAAAATAATTAGAAAATTATTTTTATAAAAATGACTTTATTTTTGAACTCAGAGCATCGATATTATGTTATGGTAATTTTTGGGGTTTTTTATGAAAAAATGAATTTTCGATGAATAGTGTATTTATTTAAAAATAAAATTAAAAATATTTAGAAAATTATTTTTGTAAAATGGAGTTCATTTTTGAAATCATAGCATTGATATTTGGTTAAGGTGAAATTTTGGGATTATTCTGAGAAAGTTGAATTTTTGGTGAAAAGTGAAAGTATAGTTTTTAAGTTACGGGTGTTTAATGACATCATTAAATGATGTATTAAGTATATATTCAATATGGTCGAATTATGAATAGTAAGATAAGGTGTGAGGTGTCCCAAGTGGCCAATACCATGGGAAAATACCATGGGCAAGCCCATGGTTTTGCCAAAACCACTAGTGAGGTGTCCCTTGACCATTAATGCTTTGTCCCCTAACTTTCCCTATAAATACCCACCCTTTTCTCCCTTAGTTTTCACTCCCAACTCTCCCCCAACGAAGTTCTGGTCTTCTTACCTTCCAAGGAGTCCTCCCAAGGTGCCCCCAAGCCCTCAAGGTCCAATCCTTTGAGTTTCAAGAGTCACATTTTAAGGTAAGGGATCCGACCCCTCTCTTTCTTTTCATGAAATCTCTTTTATGTCATTCCTATTATGCTCCATGTTTTTATGTGAGAGGATGTTCTTTTATATTCCTCTTACTGCCCTTTCATGTTTATATGATGAGAGATCCCCTCTTACTCTCATCATTTCGTTTTATGAAAGTTTAAGTGACGCCGTTAGGCTGCCGAATTTTTAAGGGATTCTTTCACCCTTCTCATTTTTCAAGTTCAATTTTCATGTCAAGTCTTTCAAGTTCCTTTTTATTATGTTGGGGTATTATCTCTATATCAATCATACTGATCTCTTATGATCATATGATGAGGGACCCTTTTTGATCTTGTCAAATCATTTTCTTTTGAAGTTAAGTGACGCCGTAAGGCTGCCGAATTTTCATAAGAGAAATCTAATCTTTTTCCTTCCATGTTTTTCATTTCAAATGGTATGTCCCTAAAATTTCGTTACCATGTCCATATTTCCTTCTTATTCTTTCACCCTACTGTTTTATGGATCATTTATGAGTGGGTGACCCATGTCCCCTCTCATTTCAACGTTTTCTAAAACCCCGAAACTTAGCCGTTATGCTGCAGAATTTTCCCCTCAAAATGCCTCTCTCTTTTCTCAAAAATTATTTTATGTTATAAAGTGAATACTCAAAGCTCTTATTTCTACAAGGGTATTCACATATATATCAAAATGTTCCATTTTAAATTCTGGGATTTACATACATGAGACCCGCTTTCCCTTTCCGTGGGTTTAAAGTGACGTAAAGATCATGTCTTTAAAGCAGTTTTTAAAACGTTATGATTATGAAATGAAACCCATTTATTTTATGCTATGTGGGTTATTTATGAAATGTTTGATGATGATATATGTGGCTCACATGATAATAAAGGCAAATTTAAGGGTGCGCCCTGATAGCGCTCCAATGCATTGGGTAATGATGTAACCACTAGAGATTACAATTTTCACGATACCTTGGTGAATAACCTTGGTAATTTTCAAATGACACCTTGGGGATGGACCTTGGTGATATGTTCATGATTGTCTATGTTAAATGATGTAGCCACATCTTCAATTTATGAAAAATGTTATTTTTATTATGAAATGCCTCATGATTTCTTTCTTATGCCTTAAAGTTCTTTTCATGTCCTTATTGAAGTATCTCAAGTTCACATGTAAAATGTTCCTCTTATTTCCCTTACTGGGCCTTCTGCTCACCCTTTCTTTTGATGTATGTCCCCAGGTTATGAGATGCATAATGAACATAGGATGAACTAAAGGAGAAGCCTTTCAAGTGTTTAAGAAGAATGTTTTTATGTTTTTTTTTATGTTTTATGATCCTTGTTTCCAAGACACTAAACCTTAACGATCCTCAGTTTTGTGTAATGTAATGAAAGTTTATGTTATAAAATAGTGGGATGCTATATTCATCTTCTCCTAGATGATATGCACCTTCACTGTGGTATCTTGTACCATCTCTAGTCCCACTAGTGCCGAATCCTCTGGGTTAGTCCAGCACAAAGTTGATCTGCAAGGTTTCCAGTAAAACACCTCAAAAGGTTCCATACCAATGGTGGATTGATAGCTGTTGTTGTATGAACATTACACAAATGGAAAGTGATCCTCCCAACTGCGACTCAAGTTGAGGACGCAATCATGTAGCATGTCCTCAAGGGTCTGAATGGTTAGGTCAGTTTGGCCATCCATCTGAGGGTGGAAGGTGGTGCTCAAACAAAGCTGCGTCCCGAAAGCCTCCTGAAAACCCTTCCATAGTTGGGAAGTAAAACATGCATCATGATCGGAGAAGATCATCGAGGGTAAACCATGTAGCCACACAATCTCATGCACATAGAGGTGTCCCAAGATCTCTATTGAACCTTGCTCTCTGATCAGTTGGAAGTGATCCGACTTGGTGAGTTTGTCGAATATCACCCAAATCGAGTCATGACCCCTGGATGTACATGAAATTCCTGTCATGGAGTCCATGGATATCCCATCCCACTTCTAGTCTGGGACCTCTAAAGGTTGAACCAAGCCTGCTGGTACTTGATTCTCTACCTTCACTTGCTGAAAAGTGAGGCACCGAGAGAAAAACTCAGTTACTTCTTTCTTCATTCCTAGCCACCAGTGCTGTCATCGGAGATCCTAGTACATCTTCGCCACTCTTGGATGTACAGTTAGAGGGTATGTGTGTAACTACCTCAATAATTCTTCTTGAAGTGATACTGGTACCATGTTACATCCTTTGAAAAGGATGACGTGCTCCCTACCTTTCAGAAAATCCATCAGGTGCATGTCCTTTGGATATTTGAGCACGTCAAGTCCCACAGTTAGAATCCCCACTCTGAGCCTCCCTGAATCACTAAAGATGTGAGGGAGTGACTGTAAGAGACTAAAGAAAAGCTGCTCCATCCTGATCCAAAAATGATATCTACAAAGAGGCCAGCTACCGTGTCTTCTCACCTAGCAGCTATATACCAGATCTCTTGTTGAGTGCATCTGCAACAACGTTCCCCTACCTAGGAGTATAGACTATCTTGAAGCCATAGTCTTGGAGGAACTCAAGTCATCATCACTATCTCAGGTTCAGGTCCTTCTGAGAGAAGATATACCTATGAATCTTGTGATCTAAGTATACTGTAAAACGTTCGCCCATCAAGTAATGCCACCACATCTTCATGGCGAAGACCACTACTGCTAACTCCAGGTCATGGGTAGCATAGTTCTTCTCATGTTTTCTCAGATATCGAGAACCATATACGATAACTGCTCACTCCTACATTAGGACACATCCAAGTCCAATCCATGATGTGTCGCAGTAGACTACATACCCTACGCCCTCCTCTAGAAGCCTCGTGATGGGGGCACAAGTCAGCCTCTGCCTTAGCTCCTAAAAACTATGTTGGCATCTCTATGACAACAAAAAGGGTTGACCCTTCTTTGTCGATGCTGAAATTGGTGTTGCAACTCTAGAGAAATATGGCACAATTCTCCAGTAGTAACTTGCCAACCCCAGGAAACTTCAAACCTCTATCACACTCTTGGGTGGCTCCCAAGAAAGTGCCGCCTCAATCTTCACTGGATCCACTCCAACTCTAGCCCCCGATATGACATGTCCCAAAAAATGAACCTCTCGGATCTAGAACTGGCACTTTTAGAGCTTACCATAAATCTGGTGCTCTTGTAGTGTGTTCAGTACTACCTTCAAATGATAGGCATTCTCCTCCTCCGTAGTTGAGTAGATCAGAATGTCGTCAATGAATACTACTACAAAGAGATCATGGTATGGCTGGAAGATTCTATTCAGGTGTACCATGAACACTGTTGGAGCGTTGGTTACACCGAATGGCATAACCAAGAACTCATAATGGTCGTACCGACATCTGAAATTCGTCTTCTGCACATTTTCCTCTCATACTCTGAGCTGGTGATAGCCTGATCTGAGGTCTATCTTTGAGAACCAATGTGCTCCCTTCAGCTGATCAAATAGGTCATCAATCTTGGGGTGTGGGTACTTGTTCATCATATTCACCTGGTTCAGGCACCGATAATCAACATAAAGCCTCAAGCTCCCATCCTCCTTCTTGGAGATAAAAATCGGTGTTTCCCAGGGATAAACATTGGGCTGGATGAATCCCTTCCCCTGCAAGTCCTCTAGCTGTAACCACATCACACAATGCTCTGTGAGATTCATCTGATACACTGGTGTAGATATCGGTGTCATCTTGGGGTACAAGTCAATGTAAAATTCCACCTCTCTGCGAGGTGTTAGACCCAGAACATCATTAGAGAAAACATCCACGTACATTTCTGCCACTACAGGATAACTTAGACTCTCCACATCAACCGATCTGAGGGTAAGGCTAGCCAACTTATGTTTAATAAAATACACCCTCTTCCAGGTAAGTCCATAATACACTAAAAAGGATCCCTTCTCAACGATGAAGGTAAAACTAGTCCCATCCATGTGGACACACTACCCTTTGCGCCTAATATAGTCTATCTAAGCATGGACTGTAGATAACTAGTCATACCAAAGATGACATCATAAGTCCTCGACACTACTTCTAAGAGATCCCAACTGAAGCTCTTAACTCCAAGAGTAGTCTCACAATGCCGGTACCAGTGTGTAATCATCGAATCATCTCCCGTAGAAGTCTATAGCCATAAGGATCGAGCCAACAACTCCATAGAAATCACCATGGTTTGAATGAGGGCAGTGGAAATAAAATAATGACTGACACCTATGTATATAAGTAATAAACTAAGGTTGAGTAGACAGATATCGTACCTTGTATCATCACCAGAGCGTAGTGATCATAGGCCTTAGCTACCTAGAGATGAGCTTTCCCCTGTCCTCCTGCTCCCTGCAGTCGGGGTGGACCATCTGGTGGTGGTGGTGGTAACCTCTCGAATTGTCTCCCACCGCCAGCAACATGACCATCTCCTCTTCCACGTCCTCCTACTCCCTACAAACCTCCTCGGCCGAATCTATGTCTCTTCCTGGTATGAATGGCTCTGCCTAGGCTGCCCCCACAAAACTGATCCTGAATCATACGGTTGTCCACCTGTAGGTATGGTCCTCTTGGACCTCTGTGACATCTGTCTGCTTCCAGCTATAGAAGACCCCACTACATGATGACTAAAGGTGGATCTCGTTGCTGGAGACTGCTCAGTAAGTAAACTCTCCACTAGGAGGGATCTCTCTGAAACCCCCTCCTGTGTTGGGATTCTGAGTGAGATCATCGAAGCTCTGATCTCCTTCCCAATCCCCTGCTCGAGGTTTTAGGCCCTGAAGAATGGGTCTCGCACCCTACATGTGGAGTAGCGTGAGAGGTCAGTGAACCTCATAGATTACTGAGGTACAGTCACGCTACCCTACTACAGATGAAGAAGCTCATGATGCACACTGTGCGAAGAGCCGCTGGGACAAACATTGCCTGAAAAAGGCTCTCAAAGTCTTCCCAGAGAAGAGTCACCTCTGTGGGAACATAGAGCATCAAGATCCACCATCTTCTTGTTGCTGCCTGTAGAAGGCTGGCGGAAAGGATCACCATGAGATTAGATGGTGTCCCTACTAGTAGAAAGACTCTCACTATAGCCTCTAGGCAATCCTCAGCTGCCTTTGGGTCTGTATCTCCCTTGAACATCGGTGGCCTCTGGAATTAGAACTCGTGAAACATGCTCATGCAGCGTGTACCCTCTGCTGCTAGGGCTGGTGGAATTGGTGGACCAATGGGTAAAGGTACATCGATTGACTCCGCTGGTGCCTCTACTAAAAAAGGGCCCTACACCGAGGCCTCATCACTCGGTCGGCTATCAGTGCATAAAAAGCTCGGAACCCTAGCTGGATGTCTTTGTGGAGGCATCCTAAAAAGAAATAGGTGCACTGTGGTCAATAAGTTATATGTGGTGAGTTGACTCATGAGACCACAAAGGAGACTCTTGGAAACACACACGTAGTCTGTGTTTTCATGCACTGAGTCAGAAATCAGAAGTGAAGGTCCTGGTGTATGGATACTTTGGCCGCCCCACCAACACTAGATTTCCTAAACTGATAACCATACTCGCTACACTTAACACAATTTTAGTTAAATATAAAGATCAGAGTCCTATGTTCTATGACATAACTGACTCCTATGATTCCAATTTGTCATGACCCATCCCTCGGGGCCCATTCCGTGACTACCCCAAGCCCGCCTTCCATAATATAGGGGCTGAAGACTAGCACCGAAGGAATATTCCCTAAAACTGGGAAGGTATTGCCTTTAAAAATTGTAAACACACATGAACAAGCACACAACATGATACAAACTCAAGCTAACTGTATAGTAAATAGTGCTAGTACAGTATAAAAACGGGGCTAGAATACAAGCCCAACAAGAAAGTACAAAGAAGATTGGAAAGTACAATATATCTAATAGGTGAAAAGTAGATCCTGGATCATCCACCATGATTCTTACATGAAGGATAGGTATAGCTCACGAATGGTCATCTCTAATGTTCGCATTGTCTAACTTCCACCTATGAGCTACCTCCAGTCCTGGTACTCTTGTCCTCAGTCAACGTTGTTCATTGTCTACACCAAACACAATAGGTTGCGGGCATAGCTAGTGCAGGGGTGAGTATAACGATACTCAATAGGGACCCCAAGACCCTCAAGGTCTCAGAAAATCCACAAAGGATATACCACACAGCATGAAAAAAATTGACAACCCTACTTAGGTATATGCCCATACATATACCTAAGTTATCCAGTAATCCCATCTAATTCATGAGGAAAAACACACGGCCTAACACATTAGCCCCAAAGCTCAACAGTTCCACAAAGGATGGAGTACCATGAAGGTAAGCACCGCACAAGTACGCCACACTGAAGAATACCAAAAAGGTATTACCATGAAGGATAACACAACACAAGTACACCCCACTGAATAATACAACCAAGGTATTACCATGAGGGAAAGTACCACACAAGTACAGACTCTACGCACACCAGGTATAACATAGGTACGGTAGTAGAGATGATTAGTTTAACTATTGAATCATATTACTCTATTTAGAGGTTCTGCTACAGACCTACACAGAATATCTAGGAGCTAACCCACACATGATCGCTAGCAGCTGCCCCACGCAAGATTTCTAGGAGCTGACTCACAAAGGATCCCTAGGAGCTGACCCACACAGGATCGCTAGGAGATGACCCACAAAAGATCACTAGGAGGTGACCCACACAGGATCGCTAGGATCTGACCCACACAGGATCACAAGGAGCTGACCGATAGAGGATTTCTAGGAGCTGACCAACATAGGATCACTAGGAGCTAACCCACATAGTATCTCTAGGAGCTGACCCACATAGGATCGCTAGGAGATGACCCACACATGACCACTAGGAGCTTACCCACCTAGGAGTGCTAAAATATTACCCATAGAGGATCGTTAGGAGCTCACCCACACAGGATTTCTAGGAGCTGACCCACACAAGATAGCTAGGATCTAACCCACACAGGATCGTTAGGAGCTTACCCACACAGGATCGCAAAGAGATGACCCACACAGGATCGCTATTCACTCTTCTCGTCACAGCCAGCTATTGGATTCATGCACTAGTCTTGCTCGTCTCCGAGAGACTCCACACCCAAGACACTGATCGATACTCCAACTCCCACAAATTAAAATGCAGTATTATCTCAAAGTACCACCATGTCATAGGGGTCTCAACGCAATAGACAGTGCGTCAATCGGACGCTCGGTCTGTAAGTTTTTATCCTTTCAATCCCGATGGCCCGGTTGGAATCGCGCTCGATCCAAACCGACTATATTCCTAATTTATCCAAATCTCCAGTGGGGTATACTCAAAGGGACTGTCTCACTCCATGATTTCAAACGATGCTGGTGGTTCATCAATCGGACGCCTAGTGCCAAAGTTATGGCCAAAAGACTGTAAATGGGTTTTAGTGGTTCTGGGTCCGGTTCGACCCAGTCAGACGGACTCGGCCTTGGCTGACCCAATTAGGGTCCACCTAGTGGGTCTGGCCTTGCCCGCGCCGGTCGGCCCGGACCGTGAGGGCCACGAGAGGCCATGGAGCGGTGGTGCAGAGGTCATGGGGTCATGAGGGCGGCGCATTGCTGCGGGGGCCGCAAGGCTGCGGGGGTGCCGCGAGGACACGGGGTGGCTCGGTCGCGGGGCTGCTCAGCCATAGACTGCTCGAGGCCACTAGGTGGCTCAACCGCAGGAGGGTTGTGAGGGCGTAGGATGGCTCGGCCGTGGACAGCGCTTGGCCACGGTGCGGTTCAGAGGGCCTCGGGCGGCGTGACTAGGTCATGGGGTGGCACGGCTAGGCCACGAGGCAGTGTGATAGGCCGCGGGGCGGTGCGGTAGGCCACAGGGCAGCGCGATGAGGCCACGAGGCGGCAGATCCGTGGGTGGCAGGGGCCATAGGGTGGAACCATTACCTTCGTCACCTTCGTCATGGTTGATAGATGTCCTCCTCCATCGCGAAGAATACAAGAATTTTCTTAAGAAATTCGGAGAGGACGGTCCATGTTTGTTTAGCCCACACTCTCCACATTAGAGTGGTAGTAAGCAGAAAATACTTGAATCACAAGAATATCAAGAACACTTAAGATAAATAATTCATACACACTCCCTACCTCGTTTTATTTGTTGATGGAGGTCGTGAGGAAGTAAACGACATTGTCGGGGATAGACGGTTGTCGGTGAAGTCAGCATTTCCTTGATCGTTGGTTCGTTGACGTTGAAGATGTTACTCCTTAATGATTATCCTGAGGAAGAAGTCAAAGTTGAAGTCAGCGTTCTTCATTGGGAAGATTTTTCCCATTTCTCCAAGTTTCTCCCTTTTTCCAAGAGTTTCCCCCAATCCCACCAAAACGATCAATACCCAACTTAATAGATTATGTTGGCATAATTTAAAATTGGTTTAATTAATTAATTGATTGGTTGGCTTAATTAATTAATGTGTAGAGTTGGCGTAATTAAGTGGGGGAGAATAAGGGGTTTCTCCCGACTTAATAGGGAGTTCAAGATGTTTCAAGCCTAAGGTGGTCCCCACCACCATAACCTCTCATGGGAGGTTATGCTCGGTGGTCCCCACCTCCATAACCTCTCATGGGAGGTTTTAGTTCATGTGGTCCCCACCTCTGAAACATCCACATGGGTGGTTTTAAAATAAAAATAAAATTTTACAAAATTTTATTTTCATTTTATTCTTTCACGAAAAACTAAAATTCTATCTTTCACTCTTGACCCACTGCGGTCGAGGTGAAGGTCTCCTTGAGCGATTATCGGCACTGCAAGTTTAACGGTGCCCTTAGATTTAAATTCTAAGCACCGGTTCAAAATTTATAAAAACCCACTCGTACATTTACTGAATGTACCTGAATAAAAGCTCATAAATTCATTCAAGTCACTCTGGGCCTTGGAATCATGTGACCTCAATTTTCATGGACTCATAAAATTCCCCTTAAAAAAATTTACATGGAATTTCTGAGCCTTTACAAACCTCATCATTTGTGACATGTGGAAGATGTGTTGTACCATTTCTTCTTACATTGGTTGAGAAACGTGGTACACCACCACACAAAATATATGAAGTTTCTAAAAAGGGACAATTTATCTCAGATATAGATTTTCGGCCCGACCAAATCTCAATAATCCACATCATGTTAAAATTCATATGAACACATTGTCTCCCTCCTCGAACTCCAAAGGACTCTTTCATTTCTCTCTATAATAATTATGATAGCTCTATGCAGTCCTAATCCACACCTGGATGATTTGAACCTTCTTAGTAGTGGCTCACACCAACATTAGGCCCATAAGTGTTTTCTCTCCTAGTTTAGTTCAACAATCTAGTTACCAAATGGGGTCGCTCGTACAATGCCTAAAATGGTTCTTCCCTGATGGTGGAATTGTATAAATTGTTGTATGAAAACACCATCAATGGTAAATGACCCTACCAACTATGGATAAAGCATGACATGTAATCCCCTATCATGTTCTTCAAAACCTAAATGGTCTGCTAAGTCTATCTGCAAGTCTGGGGGTGAAAAGTCATTCACTTTCACAGTTGATTCCCAAAAGACACTTGTAACCCCTTCCATAAATGAGATTTGAAGTGAGAATCATGGTTATAAATGATCATTGAGATAACTCCGTACAGTTGGACTATCTCCTACATGTATAAGAATCACAAGCTCCCCATCGAACTCCTCGCTCTGATATTCAGGAAGTGTCCAGACCTGGTGGGTCATTATATGATCACCCAGAAGAAATCTTGCCACTTATATGTATGTGGTAATCCAATTAGAAATTCCATGGATATATCATCCACCTCCACTCTAGAACCACAAGTTGTAGAGATGAAATTTCCAGAACTTTTTTCTATTCCTTCACTTTCTAAAAAGTAAGGCATCGAAACATGAACTCTACAACTACCTTCTTCATTCTTGGACACTAAAACTAATATCAAAAGTCCTGGTATATCTCTTACACACATGGATGTACCACCAAATTAGATGTATGAAATTATCTCATAACCTCCTCCCACAACATCACTGGCACCATCATGTGTCCTCTAAAAATAATGATATGCTCCCCACATTCAGAAAATCCATTAGGAGCATGTCCATTTTTTATCTGAGTGTGTAGGGTCTCACAGTCGGTTTCCCCAAGTTATACCTCCCTGAATCACTGTAAAAAAGGAGGGGTAAAACCCCTCAAATGGAGTTAATTGGATTCATATCAGTCCTTAATGGATAAGTATAATGAGGCCAACTGATCTGACACATTTCTCAACAACTGTGAACAAGATATCCTTTTGAGAAAATATACTTCCAAATTTCCCATATCAAGAGTATAGAAAATATAAAATTCATAATACTGGTGGATCTCAAGCCAATTCCACTATCTCAAGATGGGATACTTCTAAGATAATATATACTTGAGACTCTTGTGGTTATAATAGATGATAAACCACTCTCCCATCAGGTAGTTTCACCACATATTTAATGTGAAAAATACCCCTACTAACTCAAGATCATACGTGGGGAATTCCTACTAGAACCGCTCACTCCCTATGAAAAGTCAACCCTTTCTTTCCAAATATTTCATGGGAGATGATATGCTAGAGAGGTTAGGTATGAATCATTGGTAATAGCTTACCAAACCATAATTGCTTCGTACCTCTGTTACACTCTTGGGTGGTTCCCAAGATCACACTGCCTCGACCTCCACTGGTTCTACTGCTACATCATCTTCTAAGATAACAAGTCCCATAATATGGACCTCCTGAAACCAGAAATGAAACTTCAAGAGATTCTCATAAATATGATTCTCTTAGAGAAAATTCAAAATTTTCCTCAAGTCTCTCTCATGCTCTTCCTTCGACATGGATAACACTAGTATATCATCGATGAAGACTACCACGACCGATCAAAGAAGGGATAAATGAACAAATTAATGAGTCCCATGAATAGTGGTGTGGAATTCATCATGCCAATGTGAATATCCACGAACACATATTGAACGTAGATACATCAAAAAAATATTATTTTTTGTATCCTCATACTGTACTTGCAACTGTGGATAGCCTGATCTGAGGTTAATCTTTGAAAACCATCATTTCCCTCCCAACCAATAAACGAGTTACTAAACACTAAACAGTGGATACCTTTTAATCATGGTAACTAGTTTCAAGCCCCAGTAGTACACACAAAACCTCATTATCTCATGTGCCTTATTATAGAACAACATTGGGGTCCCCTATGGAGAAACATTGGTTTTAAAAAAATATCATCCCATATAATTCCTCAAACAACACCCTCGGTTCATCATGCTCTGTAGGATCTGTCTAATATGATTTTGTAGATATCGGTGTCATCCTTGGGGTTAAATCAATTCATAATTCCATATCTCTATGGGGAGGTAATCCTGAAACATCCTCGGAAATAACGTCCATATACTCTTCCACCACTTCAGGGAAGTGAAAACTCATAGCATCCACCTTACCAAGGTACTTTATTTCCAACTAATGAGAAATAAGATGCATCCACATATGATTGAGTCCATCTGATTCTATCTGGGTTTGATTTTCACCCATAAATGAAAGCCTAGTTCAATCAATACATAAACACCACATCCTCTTTCTAAAACAACCTATCTATGCATGAACTATATATAACCAGTCCATACCTAAGATGACATCATAAGGCCTCATCGCTACTATATATAGATCCTAATAGAAACTATCACCTCAAAGAGTTAGATAAAAATATTGTCATAAGTGTGTTATTTACTATTTATCTCTAGTGGGAGTCTCTAAGGATAATGTTAAATCCAAGAGCTTAACTATAATCTCTTAATATAGAACCAAATATGTGTAAATAAAAGAATGACTAGAACCTGTGTTTTTTAGTACTTGATATAAGGTATAAAAGACACATATCATACGGCATATCATCCCTAGATCCTCTGGGTCATATTCATTGACCACCTCCAACTATCCCCACCCCTATCCTCCCACTCCCAAATCTTAGCATGGACCACCTAATGGTGGTGGTTATAAGAAGTCAAAGCCTCTACCACCTCTAGCTATTATCCCATCTCCTTTTCCACACTATACACCCTAAAAACCTACCTTCTCCTACCACTGCCTCTCCCTTGGAGGCCCATCCACTGTCTCCCTTTCATCCATTCAGTGTGTCAAGAAATCTCTTGAAAGATGTCCCTTACCATCACATGAGTATCACCACCTCTCTTTGGGATTACTAAACCCATCATGTGATCCTTGAAACACTTACCCTCTATCGTAGGGTCACATCCGTGAACACCTCACAAGTCTAGGTCCCTGATACTGATGTTAGTTACCTATTAACAAATTCTCCTCTCCTATGTACCCACTTCTGACAACCTCTATATTTGTTTACTCATCCCAGAAACTCCAAACCACTAAAGCATACTCTATCACCCCTAAATAAGTAGGAATTCTTAGAGGTATAACATTGGATCAGATGTATCTATACAGTCCTTACTTGAAATGTCCAAGACCAGAAGGACTAATCGTGAACCATATCCATCGAGTACCTAGATATATTGGTGAAACTCCATGAATAATCATCTACTATCATGTTTCCCTGATAAAATTGTAGAATCTCTTGGATATATACAGTCCCCAGCATAGCTATATATAACTCCCTTTTAAATGTTTATCTAACTCTCACCATGGTAGATACTTCTCAAAGAATGATTGGGTTACTAAACCCCACCATAATAATGTAGATCCATATATAAGGAAAACATCCCGATCCACCATATAATATGTTAGTGTCCTGAAAATATGGAAAACTCAAATAACCTCCTCAAGCTAGTGATCAGCTTCGAGTGGGTCGAACTCTCCTTGGAAGTTGAGGGATCACTTTCACTAAAACTCATGAAGTACACTTGGCATGTGTACCTCATATAATAGTAATGAGGGTACCATCTACTACTCAATAGGTGGTGGTACTATTGGAGAACCACAAATAGTTAACACCTATAGAACATGTCTGTTTATCGATGCCTCATCACTAAGTGGATCATCCTCCTGATCATTATAAAAAATCCTTGCTAGGATACATCGTAGAGGCATCCTAAAATAAATAATATTTATCACGAATAATGTTTATATATAGATAGAATACTCATGAAGGACATTGAAACCACAACCCATTCCTATATTATTCATGTTCCGTTATTTGTTCCAGAAACTAGTTTCATGGCATACCGAGTAAAAATGGAAGTGATTATATTTTTGGGGTATGGATACATCATCTTCCACACCAACACAGGATTCCTTGGCATGAAAGCTAAACATAATACACTTCATACTCTTTCCCCAAACAAATCTCCCAAGATCTGATCCTAATGTAGAACTGATTTTCTCTGATACAATTCTTTCAGCACCCATCTTAATGGCTCCCATGAGGAGACTACCAAACTCCTCTTCCAATAGGCTAGGGGTTGGGGACTAGCACTGAGTAGGAAAATCACTAACATGGGAGTCATTATGCTAAAGTACATGTACACACTCAGACATATCCAATCTAATAAAATATATAAACGTTAAAAAATATTTAAAAAATTCATTCATACATGTAAT
This sequence comes from Viscum album, assembly GCA_963277665.1. NCBI lineage: Eukaryota > Viridiplantae > Streptophyta > Magnoliopsida > Santalales > Viscaceae > Viscum > Viscum album. The sequence goes on along the minus strand of OY728152.1, from coordinate 778,872,203 downwards.
TCCCAAAACTAGGGTATGAAAACAAGAACTCGAAAGTAAACGATGATAAATAAAATATCACCATAATGATTCTGAAAATAGGTCTAACAAGAAAGTAAATATGGATACAATTGTGAATATAATCACATGAACATACATCAGTAAATATGAATCACTGTGAAATGTCTGTTCCTGGTCCCACTAACTCATAATAAAAATGTTGATCATCTACATAATACATGCCACATGTAGGAAAATACCATGCAGTAGTTAGTATAAAAAATCCCAATAGGACACCCCAAAATAACTAAGCATACAACAATAATAATAACAGTCATCTCTACATAGGTATATGTATACATTACATATAACAATAATATCCAAACATACTCAACAAAGACACACAGTAACAAATTAATGTCACAATGGTAATTCCATCCTAGAAATCCTACTCAAATGTTTCACATATAAATCATCTAGTAGAACACACTCAATGAGTTATAAAACATTGATGATGTCTGTCTAAGAGGTCATGCTTATTTTTTCTCATCATAGGATGTATACACTGAATATCTGGAGAGATATGACACACATATGAGTATCATACCCATGGAAATGGGTTTTACCAAACACTCAATATGGAATATCTCTCTACGTAAAGGATAAGCTCCTACAAAGTGTTCGTCATGATGATAGCAAGAAATCCACCTAGGGAAAGAAGATATTAGAGTATCTCACTCTGGGAATCATAAAATGATTCCAACAACTCTTACCATGAATTCCTGCTGAAGGGATCACTATCCTGTGTGTAGGATGTGATTCCATACTAACCCTTGGGGAATGGATATAGGTAATGTACCCTAATAAAAGTTTTACAATATTAATAAGATAAGGGATCTAAGCCTTCTTTGAAGGAGTTCCCGATGTGTACTAGTAGTACATGGCCTGTCCCTTCAGCACTGGGTCATGACTATGTACCAAGACATGTGCCAGTGTATCATGGATCATGCTCGTTCCTATGTGAATGTACATGGTGTTTTTGTTCCCATGTACTTCAAAATGTTTCCAATTTTATAGTTATGCCTATATACACTTGGTTTGGCCATTTCTATGAAAGAATACATGATGCGTCTATTCTTGTGTACTCCAATGAATGTCTGTGTACCCTATGAGGTACACACCGAGCCTCCATGTCAAGGCTCATTTCATTTGATGGAGTAACACATCATGTGATATTTAGCATCACTATGGAAACCCGAGTCGCTACAATAGGGGTCCCTCATGGCATGTGTTCTTTAAATACACACCATCTAGATTGGGATTTTTTATAATTCTAGATCTATTTCACGTGTCTTCTATTTCCCCTCTAATATTTGATCGGGCCATACCCCTCACAGAAGATCATGTAGCAGAATTGATTGATTTTAACATTTTTAAACCCAATATTTTGACCATAAAAATATATGGTAAAACACCTGATTACTCGGTCTATAGTTGTGCCTTAAATCCAGGATGAATGAGAATCATTAAACTGATGTTGATCCATCATCACCATCATATTAGACCTATACTGTGGTCAATAAAATCCACGATCTACAATATCGAATCATTGGGCCAATAAAAGAATGTGTATCATTCTATTTCTCAGTATTTGGGTCAGACCACCGGTAAAACGAAGCATCAATGATGAATGATGAAATATGGGAGAAATGGACAAACAAAAATCACAATGAACAAAAAACCATCCATATTCATGTTGGAATTTATTTTCTATCATTAGAATGAATAATTAAGAACCAATAATAAATAAAAAAATATCTCTATAATCCCATAAAGATAAACCCATCCTGCAATATGACCGATATGTGAATCAATTCATGTTCAATTGATTTTCATTCATCATATAAATAGATATTCGGTAAATAATCCCAAAAACTATATCAATTTTTATTGGTCACTGGTGATGAACGATCGCACATCACTATCGTTTGAGATATCCAAACTTCTTGTTGGCACACCAATCCTTGATCAAGATATGATCCCATGTTGATTGCCAGGATTTCAATCCTCCAATGAATCCTCTGAATCTATAAGGTAATGCAGAAAACACTGGTATTTTCTCATAATGGTGTACTTACAAAAAATATTTTAGGTCATATAAAAAATAAATTAATTTATTAATTTATTTTATTTTCAACATCTTCGCAAGATCACACATTATCCCAAACACGTGATGCATTCCACGGTTATATTCTACCAAGGTAAAAATCCATGTCATAAACTCAATGGTGACCTTGGATTTAAAACTTGAGCCTCCATTTTGAATTAATTTTACATTTTTTTGAAAATTGTACATGCATGAATTTAATATATATAATATATTTATATCATTAATTATGGAAACATCGGGCCTCAGAATCACTCAGCATCTCAGTGTCGGGTCTCAAAAATAATCAATACAATATGAAAAAATAATACATGGAAAATAAATATTTATATAAAATCTCTATTAAATTTATATATTTTTTGGATAATATATATAAATATTTCCTATATTATATCCCCTTTTATATATATTGTTTTTGTTATTTTATTGACTCGAGAAATATTGATATTTTTTATTCTTCACTCAATATGAATTTTTGTTAATATTAAATATTTGTTTTGAATTAAATTCGTAATTAAATATATGTGGAATTCATTAGACTTGTAGTGATGGGTGGGTCCCAAAATTATATACCCCCTTGATGCATTAATGGGTCTCATGATTCAAATCATATGGTCAAATTTAATGGGAATATATTGTATACCAACCGATCTATTAAACTATTTTGGCACAAGGCATTAATGGTATAGATATTATGATGTCTAAAATCCTAAAATCCAATATAATTTATTTATTTTTATTTATAATTTACTTAATGTAATACATGATATTATTCATTTTTTTATTATCTATGGCAGCATTTAATGCCCAAAATATTGAAAAATGATTTTGTTTTTGGTTATTTACCTTGTCGTGTTTATGATACCGTACTTAATCATAATATATTCTAAAATATCTAGCCCTTACTATTAATTTGATCTCACCCTTATTTTTCCTTTCCCTAGGATATGAAGAACAATTTTTTTAATGTGTTCAAATATGCAGAATGTTTTTTACAACTATTTTCATGTTTTTTCAAATTTAAAAATGATAATCACAAATGTATATTGTTATTCTAGACTACTAAATCAACATCTCCTTCAAGATTAAATCCCTTGTATATATGATAATTTAATAAATCAGACATCATCTCTAGGTTAATGTAGTGGGGGAGTTTCAAAAACAACCACTACATCCTATATTTTGATACTACCATAGTGGATGGTATCCTACTTGAGGTATTTTCCACCAAAATACCTTTTACTTGGTTTTACAATATCTCAAAATAAAATGATGGAATATATTATATGATCCTACATTTTAACATGTTTATATAACACTATAAGAAATATATATTTCTAACCCTTATAATCTTCATAATCCCTGAATTTGTCACCAAATAGATAATTCCTCAAAATTACATGGAAAAGAAAAATAGTATCCATATCCATGTCTTGGTTTGGGTAATTAAGCAAAAAAGGGATAAACCACCTTGAACCATATTCCCCAACCTCACTCCCATTCAACTTGATACATCCCTAACTGAACCATATTGCAATTCTATAAAATTCATACCAAATTAAAGATAAATAGAGAATCAAATATGGTGTTAACATTAGCATCTTCCCCAACTCCTTAAAATCCTTTCAACATTTACTATTGTATTCAAATATTACTACATTTTGAATAAATGATATAATTGGATAATCAAATTTCATGATGTATCAGATGACCCATAAATAATATTGATCCAGTTCTAAGAATATTTATATCTCAAACAAGTTATGCGATATTTTCCAAGGCATTATAACCTTATCAGTCTCTAGATAGAATAAGACACCTTAATACAAAACAATATGACTATGTAAATTTACCTCATAAATACAGAAATAACATTAAGAGAATATTTTTTTAATTTCTATAACCATGAAAAATAATTAAAACATGTTCTAGATTCAATTAATTATCTTACTTATTCCTTTAATAGAAAAGGATATCATCCCTTAATATAACAAAAAAAATTATTAAATATAATTTTAATATCATATTTATATAGTACATAAAAACTATTGGATCACTAGAAACTACAAAATTCATGAAGAAAAACATATAATGGTCATGTAAAAATAGATTTCTATTTTTCATTTATCATATTCTTTCACCCATAACTAATGATAACTAGACCAAAATTTTATTTTAGAGGAACAATGAGCTCCCATAAATATTTAAAGTAGATCATTAATTTTGGATAAGTTGTAATATATTCTCCAATTTAAATCAACACTATATCTGATAGTTAATACAAAACCATAGTATACCATATTATTTATTTTCAAATAAAGTGTTTTCCATATAGGGGAAAAAGTATTTTCATGTGAATCACTTATGATTAGGATCTCCAGTTTAAAAATAAATTCATTTTTATATATACTATTTACATAGTATATAATTAATAAAATTTAGGTTTTTTCTATGATCCAAATCAATAGAAAACACCACATTCCTCCATGGTGGTAGTTTAAAGAAATATTTATGGAAAAATTGTGATATTGATCTACCGCTATCATAATTTCAGTTCATTTTATATATAACATATACTAAAACACTATATACTCTAACTAACAAGATAAAGATCAAAAATCCCCAAGCATAAAACCCTTCTTACTTTTCAAGATATATCTCTCTCTATTGAAAATGATTATAATCCCACCTCAGGCTTCAAAACATGATTTTTTTCAACCATCATTGTAAATTTGGGCTTGAAATAGAACCATCTAGTGCATCCCAATGATGAAAAAATTTATCATAAACTCAATAGAAAATGAAACCCCATGATATTTCTACATTACCTATCATGATTTTATGATATGGAAACATGAACCCTTGTAAAATTAAATCAACATATGGAGTATCAATCCTCAATGAATAAGGAATAAATAACCCATGTTACTATAAAATATGTATACCACATGTAGAGATAAATGAATGTGATACTTCAGTATTACAAAATATTATAATAATTATAGAATTAACAAAGATGGTGTGTCACATTATAAATGGTCCCACATCAACCATTACCTCATCTCAGATCTACTCAATGGATAAAAATTTCCCCATAATCATATCTAGATTTTTATTATACTCTTTAAAAGTAATTACCACTCTCTAAAAATTACCTAACATAGAATTACATAAATTATCACTTTTTATTATTGATCCCAAGAATCACTAAACACTATAACCCTTCAATGAGAATTGGTTATCAATCAAATTTTGATAAGCCATCTTCTTATACATAAAAAATATATAATAAGGATTCATAAATTTATATTCTATTTTACCCACATCTCTACACTAGAATAATTTTAGTGGTTATATTCAATGAGAAAAGGAGAAGAATTATTAAACAATTTGCCTTGGAAATAATTTGACTACTTCTTTTTCCCATTGAATGAATGCTTCCCTCCATCAAACTATAGACGATAAAAATTCATCTTCCAAGTGTTATATATATATTACCCTACTTAATCAATTTTACTAACAACATATAATTAAAAAATAATCAAAATAATATTTTAAGAACACATATATGATCAGATTCCCATCTTGAACTACCATTACTTTAGGATTTCATTCACTACATGTTCCTTTATGTACATCTACAACTCAGCAAACATTGATGTATACTTATTCAAAAATATCCCCCCCCCACAAAATAATATAACTCTAAAACACCATGGAACCATAACTTCACTTAGTACGATTGATTATTAATGATCCTATTGAATCATATCTTATTGAGTTCATTAACATGACCTTCCCCTTGTTATTTTTAAACACATTTAGGCTAGGTATACAAAAAAACCAAACTATGCCTAATTTGTCTCTATATATTTTTAAAAACATAATGATGTGATTGATTTTACAAAACCAATATTTATATTTTTTGAATCCCATAACCCTTATAAATGTTGGAGAACTCAGCATCATGGTCTCCAAATCCCAATCCTCTTCTACAAGGTTATCTAAATAATGATCTCTTCCTATCCCATAGAGATCCCACAAAATTATACCTTATATTAATTGATTTGATAGAGAATTATATACTAAACCTTAAACTAGTTCATACTCAATTGGATCTATACTTGGTGGAATATTCTCTATGAAACAAAATATTTAAAATCAAGACCACATAGTTCTTTTTCTGATAATTACAAAAAAAAAATCCATCTTAAAAATAAAGATTTATAGAATCATATTCCTTTATATAATTTAATTACTATTAATTCAATTCAGTGGTTTTATAAAGTTAAAAAATAATTCAATCCAATCCATATAAAAATAATAATTTCAAAAATCATTTTGAAAAACCAAAAATATATGTACACTGGATATCATTTTTTATAAAAAACCTTTTTTCTTTAAAAAAATACCATGTGAGAAAATATATACCATAGCTAAAATATTTATGGAAAATATTCTAGTTTCAACCCATCATGGTGTAACATGGAACAAATAATAGTCTAATGTGTTCATGACCAGACACACATTTTCCCAAACATCCGTCTGAATTAATGTTCACTATAAAATCATAGACATATGTTTTTATGTGTGTGTTCTAAATCTGAATAATCCTATTCACCATTACTAAAATACATAAAAATACATAACTAAAGAACCTGTATATAATGTATTTACAACACCATGATATAGGATCCTGATTCCCAAAACCCCATTTCGGAGGGCACATAGCCTCATACATATTTTCTGATCTCTAAAGGCTACAAAAAACATTGATGGGTAAAATAGACTTTATGGGGAGTGATATTCCATCAAATAAAAAAAAAAAACCATGAATGATCATGTAAGATATATATATATAAATAACCCTTAAAAATTGAAATATTAATATTTGGAAAACTCTTTTTTTAACTGAATATTTCTGAAATATGATTTAAAATGATAAACTCACACCATCACTAAAGAAATATTCTGAAACCATCAGAAACCATATACCCCACCATAAATCCAATGTGGATAGATATCCTACCATTGATGAACAATAATCAATTAATTTTATGTAAATCTAGGAAAATCTTACCAAAATTTCCACCAAGGTGAACTTGTATGGGTATATACAAACATAGAAGGATTTCCCAAAGACACCAATAAAATTCCAGGGAATATAATTCGAAATTCAATTACAATGAACATTGATAAATAAAATATAGTTTTAAAATTATAAAAGTATTATTTTTTTCAAAAAGAACTTTGTATTAAATTTTTTCATTTGAAAATAATTTCTGAATATAAATTTTAACCATTTCCAAAAATCAATTTTCTCTCATTTAAAATACACATTCTAAAAAACACCAATTTTACTAAATATGAGGTAAAAATAATATTTTAACATACCTTTTAAAAACCACCCCATTTACAATTTATTTTTAAAACATCTCATTTACTTCCTACCCATTGTCATTATCCCTTTCAAAAAAATCCATTAAAAACTCCCCATTTCATAGAAAACATTACCATGTGCTATGGGTTCTTGAGAATATTATCATTTATTGTTTTAACAAGTTACCTATCCATTGTAAATCCTTATTCACTCATATTAATTGACTCATCACTCACCAATTCATTTGTGATAACTAAGTCATCACCCATTCACATAACTTAAAACAATCAATTTTATCACAAAAAGGGGAGTGGTGTCACCATCTCGCACAAGTTATCCCAACCACTTCTCGTTTTAATGTACACCTTAAATGTCCCTAAATTTACATGGTGGAATATTAATGGTTTCCAAAAAAATTTAAAAACACCATTTTAAGAAAATATGCACTCCTGGTAAGGATTATCTCAAAAATAAATTTTCATGCGACACATTCCAATCAAATCACTTTCAATGTAAAACCATGAAAAATAATTTAATTGAAGATTATATATTTTTCATCAAAATAAAATCACCTTAAATTAAATATGTTTTATATAGAAAATATCATTTTAATTTTAAACTAAACACAAAAAAACACATTTAATACTATATTCCCAAATCCTATGAAAATAAATTACACCTTAAATAAAATTTAATATTATCAATTTCAAAAAAAAATATTCTATTAAAATTAAAAATCCTTTTTATTGATTTCATCAATTCTTTATAAACACCCATGATTATTTAAAACATCCAATTTCTATAAAATAAGATTATTCTAAAATAAATAATTTATATTAGACTACAATTTCACAAGAATTACATCAAAATATTACTCAATAGAAAAATAAATCAGTAAAAATAATATAACATTATCCAATTAAAATGATATAATTAAGCCACATACATAGTCATGTTTTTCACGAGAATATTATAATTTCATTTTATAAATCACATTCTAAGGGTTTATTTCCAAAATTACATATCTAGAAGAACAATAATACTTGATCCATGATTATAGAAGAAATCATCCAACATACTTGTATATATATTTTTGAAACATGATGGAATGAATTTATAGAGAGAAGATAGATCTATAATCCACTTAAGATCCATTATCCAATATAATAATCACACCTTCAATCCATTAATTAATGTTTCAAAGATCATAAAAATCATCCTAGATCATCATATAAATTAGGTAAGTATGTATTGGTTAAAGAAGCACTCATTTAAAAGGAATTTTAAACATTAAAATATGGATATATTAAATTAGAACATAGTTTCATGCTCATCTTACGTGGTCAATGGGAATTAAAAGTGACCATCCTGGCAATTATAGCCTAGAAATTGAATGCATGGTCTCTATGATGATGTTATTTTTGTTTTAAGATAATTAAAACCATTACAACCCATGTTAAATGGTGCTTATGCACATTATTTAGAAATTATTTTTTTCTTATAGGTTATAAAAATTTATCCCATCTTATATCCAAAACATGGATTCATAGTAAACATGGTTCCTATAGTGAATGCCACATTGAAAAAAAAAATTATGTAATTAAAACTCTATTTTGGTGAAATTAAAACAAATATTTGTCAAAATGAATTAATTACGTACCATAAAATCCATTTTAAAAATCAATATTTCATATCATGTCAATAAAGAATGAATCATGAAAATACATATGTTAGAATTTTGATATAATGAAGTGATTCCTTTTATGTAGATTCCATTAGTTATCCTTGATGGGTTTTAATGTTTGTAACTCCTATCCAAAGAGAATTGAATACATCAACTAAACCCTATTATACCACATAATAACTCACATCATTTGGATTGATATAAATAAAGGAATAATGGTTTACCTTTTCCTTCATCAATGTAGTTCTATCCAATTTTTTATATATGAGCTTCAAAGTGATAATTAAAAGGGACGCAACATGGTCCTTCCCCGTCTATTATACATGTGTTTTGAGAATCTCCTAATGTTTGGGAAGAACATCCTTTAGTATATGGTATTCTAAAATCTTTGATTTGATGGGTAGATGAAGAGGTACTCTAGAGAGATTTTTGCCAATGTGTTTCACAATGTTTGAATATACCCATCCCAAAAAATGAAACAAATCATATACAAATACTAATATACCATTTATATTACAAAAATTCACCATATTAATGAATAATTTCATAAATATTTCACGCCTTCAATCCTTTATAACCTTTGATTGATTAATATTTTACAACTAAACATTTTTTTCATTTAAACATTTCTATATTTTCATCACATGATATACCATTGATAATGATATATTGGGGATGGGTAAGTAGTATCGATAACAAATAATAAATATGTCAGTTCAATAATACCATGATTTTGGGACACTCACCAAGCCATGGTGTATCCTCATATATATCATATTGTGTTATAAAACCAAATGTTTTGGTGGATCCTTTAGTGAAAAATTCCATTATATCCCATATTTATGAAATCATCATATATATAAAACATTTTCACCATATAACCTACTATATGAAATAACTTTTGAAAGATTTTAAAAAATATCCTTTTATATACTGTCCCAAACTCTTTTTTAAAAGATATTATTCACTTTCACAACAATTTACGTCATATTTAAAAACTTCTAAAAATATATCCCATTATTCTGTAGGATATCTTCAGAAACACTTTTGAAGTATCTCTTAATGTTTTCTACAAATATTTGGTAACAAATACAAATCATAATTTTCACAACCATAATGTTTATCCAAAATGTCCCTGATAGACTTAATAATAGTTATTAATTCTACAATCCATAATTATAAGAAAAGAGTGGCCTCTGATAAAGTTTCAATGCTACTAAGGATACAAATATATTTTTGGTGTTCTCTAAAAAACACATATTTCTATATACCTATGTCCAAAAGTTGTTTATATATGAGTATGCAGAATCATATAATCCCTCTATCGAATACATTGAGTTTCCATGGGACACATATTATGTCAATTTTGTATATAATACTGATAACTTGTTTACTATTCATTTATAGACTAACTATATCGATGAAAACATCACATAAAATTCATCCTAGAATATGAGCACAACACATTTCCATGATACATATAAATAATAATATCACATAAAAATTGTATTTGTATAGTCATTCACTTCCTTAATATATCATAATCATCAGCCCAAATGTTATTATTTTCATAGGAGATGAAATATACCATCTTGGTGACACCACTAATGAAAACATGGTTAACAATATACCTAATCACCCCTATTTATATCAACCTCACATATGTTATAAGATAAGTGTAAAATTATGAAGGTTATATTTCTAGGTATCATTCAATCCTCAGGTATAGTGATTCAATAACAACTATTCAACCCTAGTGTATCAAAGGAATTTTGTATAAAACACCACATGATATTCTAGTGGAGAATATTCATTACTCAAATCACCTTTTATATATCATGATAACATTAAATATCAAAATATTAAATATTACTCACACTATAGATAAACATTCCTAAGAACAGATAATAATCCATGTCGAGCATCAGTTAGGGATATCGTAATGTTTTAGATGGAAAACTAAATTAACATTTCACCTCATGAAATATATACAGCCAATGTGAGAATACAAGATAATGTAGGCTGAATTTTAAAAAAATATTATATCATTTATACTCTTAATATTTGTTCATAATATTAAAAAATATACATAAGGCCCATAAATTCATTTAACAAATGATAGAAGAACTGAGAGGCCCTATTTTTGTTGTAAACTAATGATTTTATTAAACTCAATAAAAATTAAGGAAATTTCTACCACATATTTATGTGACCCTCAGATGAACCCCCCACTAAACCTTTTTAGTGAGTAAATTCTATAAATAATATTTTTTTGAATAATTTTGATACTTATAAATAATATTTCTAATTTTCAACTCCATGATCATAGTATTAAAACTCATTTACATCCTAACTTCATATGTTATTTTTTAATAACTTATGTTGTCTATAAAGAACACATTTGAATTGTACCATCATCGTCAAGATTAATAGAAATTTTTTATCTAGTTTTTTATGATTTTTTTGGTAAATAAATTTAAAATTTACATTAAAATTCTTTATGAATGCACTATTAAAACATTATAGATAAAAAGTGACTTTCAATAGAAATATGACTTGTATATCCTCTTATTTTTCATACATTAAACCTATATATGTGTAAATATACTCCCACTAACCTCTTAAAAACTACATTCTGTAAAGAATATTGGGTTATAAAACAAAATATTCATCCCGTTGTCAAACTACCTGTATTTTATTTTGTGAAAATATTTTACAAATAATCTATAAACATGCATATAATCTATATAATTCTATGTGTGTAGAGAAATATTACAATAATAAAATTTTATTCCATAAAATATTACATGATGTTGTGATTTAAACTCATTCCATTATATTTTAAGAAATATCATGGATAAACTATTTTTATCAAGAGAAAACATTTTTATCTTTATATTATTTTAATGTATGTTGTAGAATCGGATTAATATTATACCATGTCTATTAAAGAAACCATATTATATTTTTCATAAAAACTATATGTTTATAAACAATTTTTCTTATCATAAAAATTTAATAAGGTAAAAATACACATCCTTTATTTCGATCTATCTAAGCTTGATATATTTTATTACATTATAATCAATAATTTAACAACATATTTATTTATCACTAGAACTCAAATAATAATCTCTATAAATTCTTACCTTGATAATGAACTATTTTATATTTAAAAAAAGATAAAATATAAATTTGTTGTCGCATACCCTTAAAAATAAATGAAGTTGATTATATAATAGTAATACCAAATGTATAATTTCCATAGAGTTTCTCATAATTCAATTATTATATTAAATTATATCTGATGGAAATACGTCCCTAATTCAAAAATCCACTTTATAGTTCCAACAACTAAAACTAAAAACCATATAATCCAATCATCTTTTCTTGTTTAAATTTTTACCATTATTTAATATCAGAAAAGAAAAAGATTATTAACATTACATGACCTTCTCATCTATCCTCAATATATTTGTGGGTTTGGGTAATCTTTTACAATAATCACTTACATTTATAGAAAATTTCTAATAAGGATTATAAATTAAAGAACATTGCTTGATATAAACATAAAAGAAACATTTATTATATTAATTTCATTGATGTAGCCAACAATAATGAGTATATGAGAAATAAATAAAGTTAATTTAGTACAATTGGATTTGAAAAATGTATTTAAAACATCAGGCGAATTATTATATACTTCTTATAATAACCTATACAATCTTTTAAAAAACATCAAAATTATATTATTGCAGGAGTGGATATACCACTTAAAACATTCCACTTTTCTTATGAATATTATCAAGATCTTATACCTGTATAGAAATGTGATTATATTATGATTTTATTTCACAAATATTGAAATCAATGTTTTCTTTTAGGGTGATTATTCAATATTATCTATAGTTGAATTTTTTATTAGACGAGTGTCATTTTTTACATTCATTAAATAAAAACTATTTTCGAACATTCAACCATTAAAATAGACCTATTTTTAATCATATCATATATATTAGTGGTAATAGATCCAAATTTCACTAATTAATTAGTTCTCTCTGGATTTCTTGACACCATATTTCTCTTTTGGTTATAAAACATGATAATCATATCGAATATAACTCAAGGATACTATAGTGTAATACTATTTTCACAATCCATCCCATGTAATTTATCAAATCTATTCCTCTCCCATTCCAAAATTTAGAGTTACCTATCTACATGTAACCTAATGAATACACTAAATATTGGTACATAATCCAATTTTTGTCACTCTCAATATTATTTCATTACAAAAGATAATCCATGGATCTAACAACCTCAATTATTTCAATGAGAGAGATACATTGAGTCGTAAAGTACTATATTAGCTTCTGATTCTTCTAATTTTTTGGTTTTTTGGTGGTTTATATTTAGAGAAATGTGATATGGGAATTGAATGTAATTGTGTGGGGAAAGGTATGAATTTTTGTAGGTTTGAAGGCTACCATCGGCTAGCCAGTGAACCGAAACTGAGGATGTATTAAATACACCCCATAGTCTTTAATTCCAAATTTTTTGCCTCTTTTTAATTACACAACTATAAATTAAAACCATATTTTGAATTTGAGACCTCTCCCATTTATCCTTGGGATTTATCATTCATCTCCCCTTGGTTCTTTAAGGTTGTACCAATTAAACGATGCTTGAATGGGGATGTTTCACTAGATTTATTCCAAATTGCACATATTTTTTGAGAAATGAACATGGATATATGATGGATCTATGGTTTCGATGATGATTTGTTGAATAATTATTCCACGATTCATTGATAAGTGATGGATCTTTAATTTTGACAATGCATCTTTATTGGATCAAGATCTACCATCGATTATAGACATTTTACAGGTATGTTTTTATGAATCACCTTCTTAGATCCCTAATTGATGTAATATCAATGATATAAATATAATTAATTGACGATACTTTTTTAGTTTGGTAGTGAATTCTATTTTTCAATCATATCCCTTTGACCTGATCTTGATTCCTCCTGAAAGATGGATGTTTCAGGATATGTTTCTATAGATAAATCATCTTCAGATCATATTGTTCTTGAACATCATCTTGGATCTATTTTATATTCGAATATTTTTAGTGGATCAATTTTCATTTGATATACCTGGGTTTATATTCTAGATTTGATGAGTAATTCATGATGTAATATCAAATCGTCATTTAATATGATGAATTTACATCCTCTTCTTCGACATATCTCGAAACAAGTTTTGTTGAAGGAATCTATGAGGTATGTAATTCTAGAAAAACCATAATATCATGGAATTTTATAGGGTATCTATTCCAAAACCAATTTATTTTATGAACTGAAACCATAGATAAGAATCATTAACAAGAAATATAGTCCTTTGTCTCTATGCAACATAGTTACGCTACGATCCTTTGATGAACATTTGAGTATGTTTTCAATGACATTGAGGCATGTAGTTCCTTAAAATTTGAGGACCTTATATATGTTGTTTTCATTGATTTCTTATTAAAATGGAATAGTAGGTTGACTATTATTGATTGTGATTTCTTGTAATTGTGTGTATCCTTGAGACCCATTTATAATTCTTGATTCCATGAGTATTTTTAGAGTATCATGTTTCCATGCTTGATGTTGATCACATGTTGTATATGTTTTGGATTTACTCTCATGATGACATGATATGCTCTTCCATTTTATGATCTACCTTATTTTTTAAAATTTCAATGCCTTTAGAGGTATTGTCATTTTACTCTTGGCATGATCACCTCATGTATGACTATCCCTTATGGGTGTGTAAACATTTCAAGAAATATTCAAAATGATAAACATATACATAGGGTAATATCATGATATCCTTGTGGCCCAACTAGAACTCGATGCCTTGTAGATATCGAGTATATAATCCAAAACATGATGCCTAGAGGATAAAGAATACATGTTCACTAGTTTTCTTAGTAGACCAAAGCAAGAATATATTCCTTGTGGATGCTAAGTTATGTGTTCAAAAACCATGTGGATAGTTAATTATCACATTAGAAATCATTTATAATCCATCCATCATGGATATAAAGCAGGTACAGTCATAGCTCATGGTGGATTGGTTAGCATATGTGTTCTCGGTATATGTTTTTTTATACATGCTTTCACATTTATGATTATCATAGAATATACCTATTATACTTGTTAAAAATTTATAAGGACGTATAGGTAGTGTTCTACTTGGTTTTATTACTCACAACCTACACAGAAATCATAATATACATACAGTTTTCATGTATGTGGTTCTAGTAAATGGAATAGGGCCTAAAAAAGATGGTTGATCTGAGGTGTATAGAGCTGGTAGGAGAACTCGGATGGTGTTTATAGGATTTATACAATCATACATTATCCATTTATCTACTTTCACTTTCACTCTAGTTTGTATTTCCACACTTGGATCCTAGATTATTTATCATTATTTATCAGTATAACATGTGTTCTAAATGATATTAATTTTTTTATCATAAATCTTGATTATTATTATTTTTATAATTTATTTATATTATTATTACAAGAATATGATACTAATGGTATAGTCTCCCCACTGATGGTGTTGAGGCACTCATTTTTAGTCGATATCTTCTTTCATACACGGATGAGGGCATGAGTTCATGTGGATCTCTAGCTCAGAACCAGCGGTTCGTGTTGGGGAATTACAAAATTGTATCAATGAAAAATTTTCTTGTTTTTTTGACCGACATGGGATGTCATAGAGAGGGGATAGGTTGTGTGGGGCTTGTTTATGGGATTTTCCATGTACCAGACTAGGTCAACTATAATGAACCTACGAGTTACTATGGATTGGAATATTGTTATTGTTTCATGGGATTTTAGTGTGTGTTTACATCATGACTAATATAATTGATTCAGATTCCATTTATATATATCGATGTTTTTTCTATAATTTTTCATTAAATTTATACCTCGATTATACTATATGTTTGGAATAGTATTTTATTTTTTTATTGAATGATATATTTATTTATCATGATTTTGTGATATATTATATGGAATTAATTACATGAACTTGAGCATGGTGTTATGTTTTGTATATACATGTGATTGTGACTAACTTGTAAGGATAGAGACACATCTTAGTTCAAGGAGGGATATACCTTTTATTATATATATACACAAAGGAAAACAATTATGTGGTCATATAGACTGACAAGGATCATTCCTAATGACTTTGGGTTTTCTAAATTTTCCCTTGACATTTAGGAAGATGTCTTCTTAAAGACTACTAATGGCACCACCAGCTAACATGGTTTGGGGTTCTATCGCTAGGAAGGAAGCCCCATTCCACCACCTACTGTGCAATATATTGTAGTAGAACACACTCCATCACTTACTCCAATCACATAAGAATTGGGACTACCTTAATCAGGAGTCCTTCTACTTGTTACTACTAAGGAGGAGGGTAAATTACATCCACATTTGATTATTCCTAAAACTTACTTCTCTAGTATCTTCCATTCATTCATGGCACTAGAGGGCCACATGATTTATAGGAATATTTAGATATAATCAAAGGTTTATTCAGCCTAATTGAGACTCTTCAGCATATGAATGTGATCCTAGTAGTGTTCATGCTTCTAGGACCTACTAAGATGTTGTTGTGCATGATGGGGAAATAAGGAAGACCTAAGGATCTATTATAATATGTCTATAAGTACCTATTCTTCAAATAATTTTTTATTATTTTCATAACTTTAGACTGAACACATTATTTTGCGGAGTTACCACATGGTATGTGATAGTATTTCTATGAACCACTCAATTCACTATACTACTACATTTTTCTCCTCTCTTGGATAGAAATGAGGCATATAAGGCAATAAAGTTCATGATTGTTATTTTTTTAGACATCATACATGCTATGACCTTTTTCCATGTGATATACCCTAGGGTTTTACACAAGTCCATGGATATTAACATTGAAATATTTGAGGATTTAGTAGTTGGTCTTTTTTAACCGTTCAACTCTTAAATGGGTGGATCTCATACTTCTGAGATGAGTAACTCCTCTAGTAACAGGAAGAGGAAGGCCATGGACATGTAGCAGGTTATCAGAATGAATGTAGTTAAAAATAGGGATTCTTAATTACCCTAAATAGGTGTTTTAAGGGGTTAAAATAAGGTATGATTAGAAATTATCGCATGTTTACCATAGAAATTCTAAGAAAGTGTCAGGAGTGTGGAAATATAGGGAATCTTCCATGATTTTTATCCAGATGATTGAGGCTGAGGTTCCACAATGGTACAGGGAAGATGTGATCTATGACCCCGGGATCAGGTTGGGTTCCTCAATAGAAAACTAAGATGATGAAAATATAGATGGTTCATGTATATGATGGAAATGTTCATGAAGCTTAGGTAATCAAATTATTTGATGTCGATCAAACAATAGAATTGGATGATGATGGACTTTCCACTATTCTAGGTATGGTCTTCATCACATATACAATGTCTACTACATTTTTTTATTCCAGTTCTTCCTATCCCTTTATATCATAGAAAATTAATATTGGTGTTGACTTATCAGTCACAATGTATTCTGAGTGTATTTTCCCCAATACACCATTGGGAATGAATTTAGACCATCTTTAGTGATGCCAAGTGTGTTCTAACATCATTTTTGATTATGGAAATCTATAGAAAATTATAATTCATGATATTTCATGAATTAATGTGATTCATAACATAGACTGAACAACCTTATTTTGATCCCACATCGACTAATATCAAAGATCATTATTTTTTTTACCTATGGGAGATAATATTTTGATGACAAGTGAATGAGAGTTAGGACTTGGTAGAGTTGGTACAGACTTGATCCATCTTGAAAAAAATAACATAAATTAAAGTCTTGGATCGTTTAGTAGGATCTGTAGAAACCCCATCATGTTTTCTTTCTTTTGTGGATCACTGTTATGATTCATTTCCAGAGAAATTCATTGGAATTACCCTTAAAAGGGGATTTTACATCATGATAGAGCTCATATTAGGTTTTTAGACCAATTCAATACCACCTTATCATATATAACTACTCATGTTGAAGGAGATCAAGGTAAAAATCAAGGACATGGGGTAGTAAGCCTTTATTAGGATGAGTACATCAATGCAGGGTTCACATGGCTTGTTCTCCAAGAATTCATATGATAGTATTCGATTATGAATAGACTATCATATGATGAACTAGATGATAGTGAAGAAGGGAGATCATTTTCTTAGAATAAAAGATCTATTTGATATGTTGTGGGAATTTTGGTGGTTCTCCATGATAGATCATCTATCAATCTATCACTACTTTTGAGTTAGAGAGGAGGGCATCCGAAAGATAGTATTTCTAAGAATGTAAGGGATATATGAGTACATGGTGATTCCTTTTGGATAATAAAATTTATCAGTAATGTGCATGGATCCCATGAACAAGGTCTTCCTCAAAAATCATGAATCAATAATCATGTTGTTCAGTGATGATATCCAAATTTTCTCAAAAACACCAGAGAAGTATGCCCAACATCCTGAGGTGGAATTGAGTACACTTTGAGAGAATCAGCTTTATGAAAAGATATTGAGGTGTAACTTTTTGATTCAGGTGATTATATTCTTAGGGAATGTGGTTTCTAAGACATGTATATCCACGCAGCCATAGAATATTTTGGCAATTCTTTCATGGAAACATCTATAAGACATATTCAAGATAATGATATATCTTGGCTTAGTTAGATGATATCAATATTTTCACTAGGAATTATCAGATTTTTCATCACCCATGATAGTACTAATGTTGAAAGGTGACAAGTTATAGTAGTTAGACTAGTGCAGGGATGATTTTATTGAGCTTAATATCATGTTTTATATAGATTTTGGGTTGATTATTTTTAATAATATAATCTGGTATATCAAATACTACAATGTATCAAGAATTGGTTTGGGATATGTTTTGATGTAGAGAGAGTGGGTAGTCGCTTATAGGTCATTAAATCTATGGTCCCATGGGAGGAACTATCCTACCCATGACATGGAGCTTGATGTTATGGTTTATGAATTGAAGTGTTTGTTACACTATCTCATTGGTGAGTGCTTTTTTTATACATAGAACACAAGATCATTTATTATATCTTCACATAGTCGGACCTAAACATAAGGCAGATGAACTTGGTAGAGTACTTAAAAATGTTAAACATTCATATGTTCAATCCACTATAAAAGGGAAACATCGTTGAATATTCTCTTAGCCATATGACATAGGGAGATTAGAATCCTGCTGAATAGCCTTTAGAGGAACAATGGGGCTTGATGATCATATTGGTTTATAAGAGGGAGATGTTTTTTAGGACAAATTATTGATGGAATATTCCCTATTAGTGTTCACATTGTTTAGTATACTTGGTAAAATATGGATAAGAAACTGACCTAGAGTGTGTTATGATGTGGGTATACCTAGAAGGAGGTGACCTGATACCTGAGTTATCATTGGATAACAATGATGTTATCCTAGTATATAAGTTGTTCATATCCCCTACATACATTTTTGATAGATGATAAGATACTTCCAAACCTCGAAGTTGGTGGTGTATCCTTGAGTGATCTACCATTACTCTAGAAAGTTTTTTTGGTTTCGAAGTATTAAGAGGTACATTGATATATTTGGTTCCTAATACATTGTCTAAAAAAGGATAAAGATTAAGAACTAGAATACTGGTTGTTTTCTTTAGACACTTCATGTACCTATGTTCAAGTGGAAGGATTTCATAATGAAAATTATGAAAGGCCTACCTTGGACCATAGGGAGACATGAATCTATTTTGGGTAATTTTTCATCATCTAACAAAAGATTCTCATTTTTTATTGATCTGTGAGACTCAATAATTTGATGATATATAAAATATTTTTATCATTGAGATAGTATGCATTTATGGAGTTATATTTAGTATTTTATCTAAAAGAGATGCACATTTTAGATAATGGTTTTGGCATGGATTGTAGAATTCCTTAAGGGATCAGATGAGATTGGGTACAATATACCATCCCCAGAATGATATAAAGTGAATGAATAGGATTCACAGATTGGAGGATATGCTTTGATCTATTACCATAGACTTTATTAGAGCTTGGGATGATCAACTAGTCTAGTTTGAATTAGCATAAAATTATATTTAATGGGATTTGATTTAGATGGAACTTAGAATGACTCAAACTATTACGAATAAAATTTACTTTTATTGGTTTAATTAAATGTTTTATGGTTATATATAACACATGAACTTATTTTTTTATTATATACAATAGGATTTAAATGAGTATTAATTATATTTACCATTGATAATATATTTAGTTAATAGTGATCACATGACTAGTAAAATATAGGATTTTAACAAATTCCTTGGGCATAAGAAAAATATGTGATGGCCTCAACTAATAGGTTCATACACTATAAATCCCATTTATGTGATCTTATGAGGGAGATAATATTTCTAATGATTTTACCTAGACTAATCCCAAGATGATATTCAACAATGTAATCATTATCTGAATCATTTATGGGAGAAGTTCAATCTCATCAGGATCATGGCCCAAACCAAGATCGTCGATCGACCCCAAAAAAGCCCCACCATCGCGCACCTTACTCTAAGGGAGAATGATGGTGTATTAAAAGGATATTTATAAATACCCTAACAATATGAATGTGTAAATCATTTTTATAATGTAATTAATATATTTTCATCCTATTATTATTACAATGTAAAATATTTTTAAAGTAGAAATATTACTTTTGGTTAGTATTCATATTCAATTAATAAATATATTTTTCTAAATTAAATGATTTTTTAAACAAATAATATTTTAATAAAATACTATTATTTAAATATTTTAATAAATAAAAATGATAATATAATTTTTAATAAGTCATATATACTTTTTATTAGTATTTAAAAATATATATTTAAAAACCACATCATTTTAAATAAATGTAAGTTTTTATTTTAAAAGGGAAAATTCAAATATTTGGAAAAAAAATTAGGTAAAATG
This sequence comes from Viscum album, assembly GCA_963277665.1. Lineage (NCBI taxonomy): Eukaryota > Viridiplantae > Streptophyta > Magnoliopsida > Santalales > Viscaceae > Viscum > Viscum album. The sequence goes on along the minus strand of OY728152.1, from coordinate 778,850,890 downwards.
TATATTATTTTTTTAATCAGGATGTTGAAATTATCAATTAGTTAATTTTTAATAATTTTCTATGACATACAATTTTTTGGGAAAAAAATTAAATACTTTCTAAATATACATTCTGTTTTATGACATCACGATGACCCATAACTAATGTAATATGTAATATAAATGGAATCCAAAACCAAATATATTTTTTAACTATAAAATAGTAAAATTTTATGTTTATTTTATTTATTTGTTTTAAAGCAATTATGAATCCTACAAGACTTATAGTAGATTTTAAGATCTTAAAATCATTTCCTTGGTTGTGTGACTCACCTCCACATAAGAAAATGCATTATTTTAATATGTTAATACATTGCAATTATAAAATAATGTATACCACTACCCTTTGGAAGAAACCATTGTATGGTTATTTATTCTGTATATTTTATTATATATTTTCCAAAAACCAAAATAATAAATAAATCCCTCTCATTCCCTATATAAACCAACCCAAACTATAATTCCCTGGCCTTAAACATTACATAATCTTGGGTTAGGTCAAGAATTCACATTGAGGATATTTTAAGTTTTATATTTTTATAGAATTAGTCCCTAAATATTACATAATAGGCTCATACATTACATATAGATAGTTACACTTAGTACCATTTTTTCCACAAATGGAAATACTTTTAAAATAAAACATGATTTCCATTCATTATAAAAATATTATAAACTTATTCATTTCTCTTACCCATCATTAAAACCTATATAAAACATTTCAAAAACCATTGGTGAGCACAAAAATCTTAGTAGGTGATATATAATAAGGAATTAAACTATTAGTCCAAGAAAACATTTTCACCAAATCCTACATTCCACCCATAAAACAAAATCTCTTTAACATAACTCAGAAAATAATAATATTCCTGAAAAAATTCATAGAAATAATAAATCATAATGTTAAATTTTGTAATCCATATCTGTCACGACCTATCCTCGGGGCCTGTGCTGTGACTACCCCAAACCCGCCTTCCATAGGCCAGGGGCTGGCGACTAGCACCTAAGGCGTAAATCCAGAAAAAAGGGAAGGTATTGCATTTATAAAGTAAACAAACACCACAGATTACACAAAATGAAGTAAACACTAAGTAAAAAGAGTACAAAAGTAAGTACTGGAAAGTAAATGGGCCAGAATACAAACCCAACTGAATGTATAGTACAACTAAAATGAAAGTACAGAAGCCGAAAAGTAAAGCAGAAACACCGAGCTGTCCACTGGAAATCCCACCTGAAGGGTGGGTACATATTGTCTCCTCAGCTCCTCAGCTCCAGTCGTCTGATCCGTGTATGTCCCGTCCAGTGATCCACCTCCAGGTACTGTCTAGCTCTATGAGCCTCCACCTCGATCAGCGCTGTCTGTCGTCTGCATCCAACACAACGTAGTGCAGGAATAGCCCATGGAGGGGTGAGTATACGATACTTAGTAGGGACCCCGAGACCCCTGAAGGTCTCTCAGAATCCATGAAGGATAAACCAAAAAGGAAATATACAATCACGAAGTATCAATAACACTACTTAGGTATATTCCCAAACACATACCTAAGTCACCAGTTACAGTTTGGCTCCAGCTCCTGAGCCCAAGAACAACCCAGTCCACAAAGGAAAGAACAACCCAATCCACACAGGAAAAGAATGTCAACCACAATGATGATAATGATTGAGAATCAAGAGTCATCTCACACATGTATACACTTCGTAAGGAGATAGAGATGATCAGATGTAGCCACTGATTCATCTAAACTGTCAGACCCACATAGGATACAAGTACATAGTCAAATATTGTCAGACCCACATAGGATACAAGAACAATAGTCATCACCGTCGAACCCACAGAGGATCCCAGTATGGTAGTCATCGTTGTCGAACCCACGAAGGATCCAAGTACATTCGTCCTCGCTGCCGAGCCCACGGAGGATCCAAGTACAGTCGTCATCGTCGCACTTGCAGCCAGCTCTAGGTTTTCCGCACACAGCATGTCCGATTCCAGGAGGGTCCGCTCCATGAGCTGAGGGGGGTCGATATGACAACATTCATGGAGTCCATATTTTATGTATCACAAAGTTCCGTCACGTTAATAGGAACTCAACGTGATAGACGGCGCGTCAATCAGATGCCTGATCTGAGAGATATTGGCATTTCCGTCCAAGGGGCATGGTTGGTTTTTAAGTTAAAACAAACCCGAACATACTTCATCTGCATCCAAAATTCGATCAGAGTAAGCCAAAAGAACCATCTCACAAAGAGGAAACCAATAAAGTTGACAGCACGTCAATCGGACGTCTAGAGCTTGAGTTATAAGCATTTCTGCTCCAAGGGCCTGGTAGGTTTCGTGTTCGAACCAACCTGGTCATACAAAAAGTTCTCTGAAACCATGAGTGAGAAATACCGAAACGACTGTCTCGATCCAAGTATCCCAACGCAACTGATGGTGCGTCAATACGAGGTTTGTAGCCCAATTTATGGGAAAATGACTAAAAATAGTCCGAAGTGGGGGGGTCTGGGCCCGGCCCGGCCCGGCCCAACCCCCCGGGTCAGCCCGAACCGGGGTGACCAGACCTGGGTCTGGGTCTGGCCTGGTGGGGCACGGCCCGACCCAGCTGGGTGCGGCCCAGCCCGGCCTGCGCGACCTGCCCCGTCCCGGCTGGGGGGGCGCGCTGGCTCGGCCAACAGGCCGAGCAGGGGGGGACGCGGCCCCCCTCCTTTGCACTCTACAGAGGCAGCGGGCGCCACGTCCTCCTCCAGATCTCGCATGACCGCAGGATCCGGCCGCCTGCCGCCACGGCAGCTCTTGCCAGCCACGCCTTCCGCGGACCAACGGATGCGCTCCCGTGGTCCGATTTTCCCACCATCTGCACCTGCAGCTGTCCTAGGAACTGTTATTCACTGCGATGGCTCCCACATGCTGTTGCGGTATCGTTCAATTTCAGCCCATCAACTTGCGCACAGAAAAAAAAACTGCGGAGGGCCGTCAGCTGTGTTTGTCCGGCCCGCGCCCTCCGCGTTAGTTGATAACAAAAGGGTCTAACAACAATAATTTTCAACGAAAAATGAGGCACAAATAAAATAGTTGATATTGAATTTAATTCCCAAGAATTCCCCCACAAGTAATAATAATCCCCAACCCGCAAATAATAACATTCATGGATCAACTTAATAATGAGTTGATCCGCATTCTTGTTTGAGAGGAAAATGAACATGGAATATTAACATTATCAAAATAAACCCCTACCTCTTAGTAGTTCGTTGTCGCGTGTTCATCCTCAAGGGGGGTTAAGGCGTCAGCGTCACTTTCCCACTCCGATATTCGAAAGGTGTCGAAGAATAAGGCGCTTTGTCAGTGTTCTTCATTCTTCACTAGGGCGGAAGTCCATCAAAGGTTTTCCAGAGAGTCCTCCAATTTCTTTACTCCACATATTCTCGATGTGCCAAAATATATAAAGGAGCATGTCGTAGCGTTGCCATAATGGTGTCACTAAAGTGTCGTTACGCTATGATTTTAATGATCCATTAATGAGCCTCATTGATATGCATTGTCACCGCCCTATCGCCGCCCTGCCACCCATAAAGGGAGAAGGAAAATTAAAATAATTTATCTAAATTATTTTATTATTTTTCTCGAATGGTCCGGAAAATAACTTTTTATCTCATCCCATTCCGGCCGAAGTTAAGCTTCGCCTCAGCGAATCCTGGTGCTGCGAATTCATCAGTGCCCTCAGATTTTAATTCCAAGCACCGGTTCAAATGTTAGAAAAACCTGCTCGTTCGTTCACTAAACGTACCTGAGCTAAACTTTGAAAATTGATTCCGGGGACACTGGGCCTCGGAATCAAGCGCCGTCAGTTATTGTGTACTCATAAAATCCCAAAGAATAATAAAAAAATTAATTGAAATTTACGGGTCTTTACATTACTCCCACCTCAGGGATTTACGTCCCCGTAAAGATATATCATAAACTAGGGAAACAAACGAGGGTATTGAGCATGCATCTGAGCCTCTTGCTCCCATGTGCTCTCCTGGAGGTTCTCGTGCTTCCACCGATGTGCACTAGAGGAATCGATCGTCCATATAGGACCCACTCCTGTCGATCCTCAATCTCCACTGAGACCTCCACAAAAGAAATCATGTCATCGATGTCCAGCTCCCCATTATCAATGATATACGTCGGGTCGTGCACAAATTTTGTCAGCTGAGATACGTGGAAGACGTCGTGCACCCGGTGCAACTGAGGTGGTAGAGCCAGGTGATAAGCCACCTCACCTATCCTGCTGAGAACATGGAATGGTCAGATGAAGCATGGAGATAAATTTCCGCCCCAACAAAATCTCCGTAATCCACGTCGAGGTGAGACCCGTAAGAAAATGTGGTCGCCATCCTCGAACTCCAGTGGTATCCACCTCCAGTCATCATAGGACTTCTGTTGGCTGTGAGCAGTCCTCATCCTCTCCTGGATGATTTGTACCTTCTCTATCGTGGCCTGGACCATCTCTAGTCCTACAAGTGCTGACTCCCCAGGGTCTGTCCAGCACAGAGTTGATCTTCACGGTCGGCTATACAAGACATCGTATGGTGCCATCCTGATGGTGGAGTGGTAGCTGTTGTTGTACACAAACTCCACCAAGGGTAGGTGATTCTCCCAGCTGCGACCAATGTCAAGGACATATGCAAGAAGCATGTCCTCGAGTGTATGAATGGTCCTCTCGGTCTGGCCATCTGTCTACGGGTGAAAGGCAGTGCTCGGGCGTAGCTGCAACCCAAAGGCCTCCATCAACCCCTTCCAAATCCGGGAAGTAAAGCGAGCGTCTCGATCGGAGATGATAGATGATGGCACACCATGAATCTGTACGATCTTATGACTGTAGAGACGTCATAATCTCTCCACTGATAACTGCTCTCTCATAGGTAGAAAGTGGGCCGACATGGTGAGTCGGTCTACAATCACCCAAATGGAGTCGTGTCCTCTGGGAGTATGTGGAAGCCCAGTCACGAAATCCATAGATATCCCATCCCACTTCCACTCTGGGACCTCCAAGGGATATACCAAGCCCGCTAGTACCTGGAGCTCTTCCTTCACCTGCTGAAAGGTGAGGCATCAAGAAACAAACTCTACCACAACCTTCTTCATACCCGACCACCAGTACTGTCGTCTGAGTTCCTGGTACATCTTCTCTACCCCAGGATGTACCGCTAGAGGGGAAGTGTGGAACTCCATCAGCACCTCCTCCTACAAAGCAGCAGGTTCCATGGTACGTCCTCTAAAAAGGATGATGTGCTCTCCTCCTGTAGAAAATACATCAAGTGCCTGTCCTGAGGATATCTGTGCTTGTCGCGTCTCACAGTCCACATCCCCACGTTGTGCCTCTCTGAACCGTTGAAGCAGTGGAGGAGTGACTGTGAGTGACTGAATAAAGGATGCCCCATCTCTATCCACGAAATATATATGCATCGTGACTATCTACTCGGTCGCCTCTCCAAGTAGCTGTATGCCCAACCTCCTACTGAGAGCATCAGATACTACGTTCCCCTTCCCAAGAGTATAGACTATCTCAAATTCATAATCCTGGAGGAACTCGAGAAAATGCTGTTGTATCAAGTTTTGGTCCTTCTATGAGAAAATGTACCTGAGACTCTAGTGGTCAGAGTAGACTGTGAAGCGCTCGCCCATCAGATAGTGCCGCCACATATTCAATGAAAATATCACTGCTGCTAACTCCAGGTCAAGGGTAGCGTAGTTCTACTCATTCTTCCTCAACTGCAGTGAACCGTAAGCGATCACTGCTCGCTCCTGCAACAGGACACACCCGAGTCCGGTCCCTGATGTGTCGAAGTAAACTACATACCCTACGCCCTCCTCCAGTAGCCTCAAGATGGGCACACTGGTCAATCTCCACCTCAGCTCCTGGAAGCTCTGCTGATATCTGTCTGACCACACGAAGGGTTTCCCCTTCTACATCAAAGTTAAAAGTGGTGTTGTAACTCTAGATAAGTCTTGAAAATATATCTAATAGTACCTAGCCAGTCCTAGGAAACTCTGCACCTCCGTCACGCTCCTGGGTGGTTCCTAAGAAAGTACCGCCTCGACCTTCACGGGATCCACTACAACTCCCACCTCAGAGATGACGTGCCCCAATAAGTGGAACTCTCGAAGCTTGAACTGGAACTTCAAGAGATTACCATAAATATGGTGCTCTCAGAGTGTATCCAATACAACCTGTATGTGGTAGGCGTGCTCCTCCTCAGTCGTCGAGTAAATCAGTATATCGTCAATGAAGAATATGACAAACCGATCGAGGTAGGGCTGGAAGATCTTGTTCCTGAGACTCATGAACACTGATGGAGTGTTGGTCACACTGAAGGGCATGACCAAGAACTCATAGTGGCCATACCGACACCTGAAGGCCGTCTTCTGAACATCCTCGTCCCGAACTCGGAGCTGATGATGGCCTGGCCTGAGGTCTATCTTCGAGAACCAACGTGCTCCCTTGAGCTGATTGAAGAGGCCGCCAATACTCGAAAGAGGATACTTGTTCCTCGTGGTCACCTGGTTCAGGCGACGGTAATCGACACACAGTCGCAAGGCCCCATCCACTTTCTTTCCAAAAAGGACCGGAGTAGCCTAGGGTGAAACACTAGGTCAGATGAAACCTTTCTCCTGTAAGTCCTCTAGTTGTACCCGCAGCTCATGATGCTCGGCGGGAGAAATCGGATATGCTGGAGTGGATATCGGTGATGACCCGGGGTACAGTTCTATATAGAAATCTACCTCCCTACGAGAAGGTAGTCCTGGTACATCTTCAGGGAAAACGTCCGTATACTGATCCACCACTACAGGAAAACTCGGACTCTGCCCGTCAACTGCTCCGAGGATGAGACTAGCCAACTGATGTGTGATCGGCTGCCCTCTCTTCTGCGTGAGTCCATCCTGTGATGCGAGGGTTCCCTTCTCACCGGTGAAGGTAAAACTAGTCCCATCCGTTCGGACACACCGTACCTTGTTCCTAACATATTCTATCTGGGCATGGACTATAGATAACCAGTCCATACCCAAGATGACGTCGTAAGGCCTCAACGCCACTACAAGAAGATCTAAGCTGAATCTCTCACCTCCTAGAGTAAGCTCACACTATCGGTACTAGTGTGTAATTGTCGAGTCTGCTCCCGTAGGAGTCTCTAGCTACAAGGATCGAGCCAACGGCTCCGTCAGAATCTCTGAGCTCTGAACAAGGGTAGCGGAAAAAGAAGAATGACTCGAACTTGTGTCTATAAGAGCTACATTAAGGGTGGAGTAGACACAGATAGTACCTCAAATCATCTTGGGTGCGCCGTGGTCGTAAGCCTCTGCTTCCTGGAGCTGGGCCTACCTCTGCCTTCCAGCTCCCTATGGTCGGGGTGGACCTCCTGGGGGTGGTGGTGGTAGGGCCTCGAAGCGTCGTCCACCACCTGATACTCAGCCAGCTCCTCTGCCTCGTCCGCCTGCTCCCTACAGACCGCCACGGTCGAACCGCTGCCTCTTCCTGGGAGATCCCTCCACTGTCTGCTGCTCGTCTGCATAGCGGGTCGGGCAGTCACGAGCCATGTGACCCTTCCCACCGCATACATAACACTGTCTACTCCCCAGAAGGATGGCTCTGCACCATGTGCCCCGCACAACCGAACATGTGTCCTGAGGTCGCCCGCCTGATAGCCTGGTCCGCTTGGACCCCTGCATCGTCTGTCAACTGCCTGCTGTAGAAGACTCCACTCCATGCCATCCTGTGGTGGGTCTCGCTGTTGATGGCTTCTCGGCAAGAAATCTCTCACCCAGCAGGGCTCTCTCTAGCACCCCCTCCTGAGTCGGGATGCTGATTGGAATCGTCAAAGCTCTGATCTCATCCCTCATCCCCTACTCAATGGTCTGGGCTCGGAAGATTGGGTCATGTACCATGTCTTTGGACTAGCGTGAGAGGTCGATAAATCTCTCTGAGTACTTGGGCTACTGAAATGCTACCCTGCCACAGTTGTAGTTACTCCTGGATGCGCATCGCACAGAGGGTGGCCGAAACGAACTCCGAGCGGAAGAGGATCTCGAAGTCCATCCTAAGAAGAGATGCCTCATCATGCACCTAGAGAATCAGGCTCCACCATCTACTTGCTGCTGTGTGTAGGAGACTCACGACAAGGATCACCATGAGGTCTGATGGCGTCCCTACCAACTTGAATACTCTGACGGCAGCATCCAGCCAATCCTTGGCTGCCTGAGGATCCGTCTCTCCATGGAACCTGGGTGGCCTCTTCCTCTGAAACTCGTGCAACGTGCTGAGGTGGCATGCACTCTCCGCCACTGGGGCTGGTAGCATCGGTGGGTCGGTGGGTATAGTTACTGTTGGTGCCTCCACTGTAATGGGGACCTGCACCGAGGCCTCGTCGCTCGGTGGGATGTCGTCTCGCACAAAGCTCGAAATCCAAGCTGGATGTCATCGTGGGGTCATCCTGAAAAGAAACAGGTGTTCCACGGTTAATACAGTATACCTAGTGAGCTGACATAAAGTAATCACAAAGAAAACGTTTGAAACACACATTCAATCAATGTTTTCGTGTATTGAGTCAGAAATCAGAAGTCAGGGTCCTGGTGTATGGATACGTCGGCCGCCGCACCAACACTAGACTCCCTGGACTGATAACCATACTAATTACTCTAAACATTATTGCATCATAGAGAAGAAATTATCAGAGTCCTAAGTTCTGCGGTAGAACCGACTCCTCTGATACCAATTTTTCACGACCCGTCCTCAGGGCCCATGACATGACTACCCCAAGCCCGCCTTCTATAGGCCCGGGGCTGGGGACTAGCACCTAAGGCATAAATCCTGAAAAAAAGGGAATGAATTTCCTTTATAAAGTAAACAAACACCACAGATCACACAAACTAAAGTAAACACTAAGTAAATTGAGTATAAAAGTAAGTGCTGGAAAGTAAATGGGACAAAATACAAACCCAACTGAAAGTAAAGTACAACTGAAAAGAAAGTACATCAGTAGAAAACTAAAGCAGCAACACTGATCCATCCATTGGAAATCCCAACTGATGGGTGGGTACATATAGTCTCCTCATCTCCTCAGATCCAGCCGTCCACTCCGTGTACGTCCCATCCAGTGATCCACCTCCAGGTACCGTCCAGCTCCATGAGCCTCCACCTCGATCAGCGCTGTCCGTCATCTGCATCCAACACAATGTAGTGCGGACATATCCTATGCAGGGGTGAGTATACGATACTCAGTAGGGACCCCAAGACCCCTGAAGGTCTCTTCGAATCCACGAAGGATAACCCACAAAGGAAAGATACAATCACAAAATATCAATAACACTACATAGGTATGTTCCCAAACATATACCTAAGTCACCAGTTACAGTTTGGCTCCAGCTCCCGAGCCCAAGCACAACCCATTCCACAAAGGAAAGCACAACCCAATCCACACAATGAAAAGAAATTCAACTAAAACGATGATAATGATTGAGAATAAAGACTCATATCACACAGGTATACACTTCGTAAGGCGATAGAGATGATCAGATGTAGCCACTGATTCATCTAAGCTGTCGGACCCACATAGGATACAAGTACAGAGTCAAATACTACCGGTCCCACACAGGATACAAGAACAGTAGTCATCGCTGTCAAACCCACGGAGGATCCTAGTACGGTCGTCATCGCTACCGAACCCAAATAGTATCCAAGTACAGTTTTCCTCGCTACCAAACCCACGGAGGATCCAAGTGTAGTCATCATCGGCACAGTCGCAGCCAGCTCTAGGGTTTTCGCACACAGCACGTTCGATTCCAAGAGGGTTCGCTCCATGAGCCATGGGGGGTTGATACATCAACTGTCATGGATTCCAAAGATGATATATCACAAAGTTCCGTCTTATTCATAGGAACTCAACACGACAGACGGCGCGTCAATCGGACGCCTGGTCTGAGAGATATTGGCTTTTCCGTCCCAGGGGCCCGGTTGGTTTTTAAGTTAATACCAACCCGACCATACTCCAACTGCATCCAAACTTCGAGAGGTGTAATCCAAAAGAACCGTCTCATGAAGAGGAAACCAAAAAAGTCGACGACATGTCAATCGGACATTCGAAGCGCGTGTTATATGTGTTTCCACTCCGAGGGCCCGGTTCGTTTCGTGTTCAAACACAACCGGCCCTACACAAAGTTATCCTAAACCTTGAGTGTAATATACCGAAAATACCATCTCGATCCAAGGATCCCAACTCAATAGAAGGTGCGTCGATCAGAGGTCCATAGCCCATGTTATGTGCAAATGACTGAAAACAGTCTAATGTGGGGGGTCTAGGCCCGGCTCGGCCCGGCCCAACCCCCACTAGGTCTGCCTGAACCGGGTCCGGGTCTGGAATGGTGGGTCGCAACCCGGCCCGACTGGGAGCGGCCCGGCCCGGTCCACGTGACCTGCCCCGGCGAGGCCGGGGGGTGCGCTAGCTCGTCCAGCGGGCCAAGCAGCGGGGGACGCAGTCCACCCTCCTTTTCGCTCCACGGACGCGGCGTGTGCCGCGTCCTCCTCTGGATCCCGCACGACCATGGGATTCGGCCGCCTGCCGCCACGGCTTCAGCCACGGCGGCTCCTGCTAGCAGCACACTGGGGCGCCGTCGCGCCGGCGTGGCACGCTAGCAGTGCCTTCCGTGGACCACCAGACGCGCTCTGGTGGTCCGATTTTCCCGTCGTCTGCGCCTGCAGCTCTTCCTAGACCCGTTCTTCACTATTATGGCTTCCACATGCTGTTGCAGTCCCGTTCCATTTCCTCCAGTCATCTCGCACACAGAAAAACAAACTGCGGAGGGTCGCTGACCGTGTTTGTTCTGCCCATGCCCTCTGCGTTAGTTGATAACAAAAAGGGTCGAACAACAATGATGTTCAACGACAAACGAGGCACAAATAAAATAGTTAGGATTGAATTTAATTCCCAAACATTCCCCCGCAAATAATAATAATCCTGAACCCACAAATAATAACATTCTCGGATCAACTTAATAATGAGTTGATCCGCATTCTTGTTTTAGAGGAAAATGAACATGGGAATATTAACATTCTCAAAATAAACCCCTACCTTTAAGTAGTTCGTTGTCACGTGTTCGTCCTCAAGGGGGCTTAAGGCTTCGACTTCACTTTCCGGCTCTGATATTCGAAAGGCTTTAGAGAAGAAGAGGTTTTGTTAGGGTTCTTCATTCTTCGCTGGGGCGGAAGTCCATCAGAGGTTCGCCAGAGAATCCTCTAATTTCTTTTATCCACATATTCTCAATGTGCCAAAATATATAAAGGAGCACGTCGCAGCATTGCCATAATGGTGTCATTAAAGCATCGTTATGCTGTGAGTTTAATGATCCATTAATGAGCCTCATTGATGTGCATCTTCACCGCCCTATCACCACCCCACCACCGATAAAGGGAGAAGGAAAAATAAAATAATTCATTTAAATTATTTTATTATTTTTCTCAAAAGGTCCGGAAAATAACTTTTCCTCTCGGACCTTGCCGGCCGAAGTTAAGCTTCTCCTAAGAGAATCTCAGCGCTGTGAATTCATTCGTTCCCTCAGATTTTAATTCTGAGCACCGGTTCAAAAGTTATAAAAACCTTCTCATTCGTTCACTGAACGTACCCGAGCTAAACATCGAAAATTGATTCCGGGCACACCGGGCCTCGGAATCAAGCGCCGTCAGAAACTGCGTACTCGTAAAATCCAAGAGAATAATAAAAAAATTCCTTGTAATTTACAGGTCTTTAAAATATCATAATTACATTTTATCATTCATAGCTATATATTGAGTAACCATTATTGTTACATTTGGAATACCCATAACATTATATTCCCTAAATCACTATGAAGAAACCTTATTGTTTAACTCTGTCTCATTACCCAATGAATTGGAGATCTATCATGGGATCACCCACCCTCAATTTTTCATGTATCAAAACATATACATAAGAAATTCCCATGATCCTTAACATAATAATAACACATAAAACAAGAATAAAGGAAAAATAATATTTCCACAAGATATCATTCAACATATTTCTATTTTCAGTCCAATCTTAAAACATAATTAATGCATTTTAAAAAAATATTTATGAATCAAAGTGTCCCATAAAACATTGAAAGGTTTGAAATGAATTATCATTTTAAAATATTAATTTCCATATAAATAAAATTTTAAATCCATTTTTAAAATAAGGACATTAATTTTAATGTTTTAGATTAATAAAATTTTAAAACATGTAAAATGTTGATTTAGTTAAAGAGTCTCTTACAAAGTTCATTTAGTAAATAAAATAGGTTGATTATGTGTATTCATTATAAATACACACAAATATATTATAAATAAAATATAATATATCCAAATTTTATTTCTCACATAATCATCACACAACATAATCATGATGTATATGTTTAACACAAAGAATCGATACTGGGTTATGATATTCTCTTACATCTTGTAATCTGTCGAATTGTATGACCCATAAATTAATAATCATCGAATGAAACATCTAATAAAATAATGATAATTATATTAATGACATTTCATATTAATTAAAATTATATATACACCACAAAAAATTAATTAGTGGTGAATAATGCATATATCTCATAGTGGTAAAAAGTTATATGAGTAAATCCTTAAAATCTTTTGATTAATGATGTTAGAATTTATCAATGGGGTGATTATATGAATAAATAGTATATCCACAAAACTATAAGTGTGAATACAACAAAAATTGGTAAATAGTTATTACATACATAATCATTTCATAATAATATCCACAAATTATATGTATAACCTAATGAAGGAAATTTATATAGAAAAACCCTTTACCTCGAGTTCGACTTGTATCGTATGTTCCTTGTTCTTCCTAAATAATAATATTATGTTAATATCTACTTGATTAATAAAATTTTAATGTTTATTATTCCTTTTATATCATTAATAACCATTTAAAAAAAATTACATAATTATTTAAGTTCATGTCAGACGCTTTGTTGATATTCATTTCTTGAGTTGAAATTGAACTTTTTTTGGATGTAAATCATCCATTTGGTCCTAAGTCCATAGTTTCTGGAATATGAAACATTATATAAATTTATTATAGAATCATTATTTATATATTTATAATAATATTTTGAGACAAACTAAATACACCATTCATGGAGATGGTAGGCGGTACGTAACCAAGAATGTTATTTTCATTTTTCCTGTCATATTAAAAAAGTGAAATTAAGATGAAATGTATGTAAATATGTATACATATATAATATCAGTAAAGTATCATAAATTTTTAATTTATATATTATATTTTTACAAAAACTGTCCTTAATACATTCCATGTGATGCGTGAATGAATCACATCATTTTGTGGAAGCAGTAGTCCACACGTCCCTAAATGAAGTTATCGTATAACCACAATATGGAAAGAATGAAGTTATGTTTAATACAACATTTATAGAATGTAATATAGGTTATAATATGAATATTAAAATATATTTTGACCATAAAAATGGTTGTAATACCATCCATAAATGTGATAAAGGAAAAAAAATAAATAAAACATTATTTATGAAGGAGATTAACTGACAAAACTTGGACAAAAAATTCATTTATTTGATTAAGAGAAGGTGATAAATGAAATAGATATCAGATATTATATTATAAACAAAAAACTAACTTATAAACATAATTTTGGAGTAATAACTCATTTATGGAAGAAGGAGGTGTGGGGAAATTGGTAAAAGGAAAAAAAATTAAGAGATGTACTTTGAGTAAATTACCTCTTGAGTATCCCATCCTTTAAAGACCCTTGAGGACCTTGGATTTGGTATTTTGGTGATACAAAAAGAAATTTTAAGTGGTGATGGTTAGGAAGAGAGTTTTGGGTAGATATTTGAGGATCTACAAGGATTTTTTGTTCAAAAATGAGAGGTGGAGTAGTTGTATTTATACTTGAGGAGAGGTTGTTCAAGTGATTAGTTTGTTTATTATCTTATATTAAAATCCATCCATATAGAGGTGGAATTAAATTAAACTAACATGGATTGTAATTCATGTTTATAGGATTTTTAGGGTCTATCCACACCTCAACCACCAATTAAAGTCTGTATTTTTTTGAATTTTATTCTTTTAACTTTTAATTTTATCCCTTATCAAAATTATACTCTTACTATGGTAAATAATTTATTTAACCATTGTAACTATTTAAAAACAAAAAATTAAATTGACCTTAAATTAAAATTTTAACTTATTATTACAAATATAGATTCCATTTTAGATAATTGAATTCACAGAATTGGGATAATTATATTTAATATGAATTCTATAGATATGACTAAAAATAAGGGTTTTAATGTGAAACGTTCAAAAGATTGAAAGGTTTTTTTTCTAATTACTATTTGAAATTGACTCCAATGACCTAAATTGTATTTAATAATAATAAATTATTCTAAATATACTGTATACCAAATTAAATTTAAAATCTATGTAAATAAATAAATTAGATAAAGAAACAGTTTTGAGTTAAAATGCATTATTTTTTACTATTCATTAAATAAAAAATATTATTATAAAAATAACAAAAAACTATTCAAAGTATAATTTTATGTACCAATTTCAAATAAGAAGTTTTTTTTCAAATAGAACTAATAAAATTTTCAATAATATAATTAAAATGGGTTCTCCACCAAAAAACATTAAAACATCTTTTTTTTTTGAAAAGTACTTCTTTTATCTGAAAATTTGAGTTATTTCTTATTTAATGTCTATAAAGCATATAATATGAATCATAAAAATTAAATTGAATATATTAAAAATATATTTCCTTAAAAAACCAAACAACAGTTATTTTATTACTTTATAAACTCAGCTATTTTCATTTTAATTGTTTTTTTAGAAAAACATTTTCTTTTCTTTAAAAAGTTTTTTACATTCATTTTTATTAATTTATGAACCAAATAATTAATTATAAAAATGTGTAAACCATTTATTCTTAATTTGGTTAATAATATTCATTCTTTCCATTCCAATGGATAGGTTATAACTATAACATTAAAATAATAATATTTATTTGTTTATTTAATCTTGATTAAGTATATCATATATTCTATCAAACATAGTGTTTCTCTCGTAAATCTCAGGTTGTTACATACCCACCAAATATATTATGTCTATTCAATTGAAAATTTTGGTTGGTAACTATGGTATGACATTTCTAAATACCTTTATTGCATTCCCAAATAAGAAAAAAGGACTAATAAAACTACCACATTAATGATAGAAAGAGAAGTATGAAAATCACTTGAGATAACAAATAGTAGGGTTCCATATAGGAAAACATGGATGTGGAAGCGAATACTAACCATAAGTTTATTTTAAATTGTAATATAAAAAATTCACCCTATATTTTTACAAATCCATTAATTTGTTATTGGTTAAAAGGATTTTGAATTCATATTAGAAAAAGTAAACAGAAATAATTTTTGTTTTAATATCATTTTCATAGAGATGAGGAATTATTTTACTTCTTAGACTATGAATATAATGAAATATACTTACATTCAAATTATAGATTCATCCATTAATAAATCTACTCTACACACTCATATTTTTCTCCAAATCATGAGTATTCATAAATAATCAACCTCAATATAAGTACATAACCCATAAAGAATTAACTATCAATTAATCCTATCCTAAAACATTAACCAAAACCAATATGGTTAGGTCAAGATAAAACAATTATCAAAAATAGTAAACTATTGGATGAATAAAAACCACTTTTAATCTCAAAAATTCAATTAATATACCAAATGTTAAGTATATACCATTTAAAATTAACTTTGATTAAAATTTATATAAAATAATCCAAAATATTTTTGAAACCCAAAACTCTAAAGAATTTGATTACAGTCTTCGAAGATAAATTTTAGCATTTATCTCCAAAAATCATTGATCACTATTAATGTCTTGTATGAAAATTGTAATTTCAAAAATCACATATTCTCCATGACTGGATAATTATTTCTATAAATAACCATAATCTCCATAAATTCATAATAAAAACATAGATTCAACCAAAGTAAAATCCATCAATTACTCCTCAAATAAAACCCCATAATATTCTATTTACCTAATTCATATATGGTTTCCAAAATAGTGAACATCTTCCAAAATGACATTTATCACATAATCCCCAAATTATTATCCAGTACCATAGATATTCATTTGATAAAACATATGTTCCCAAAATCAACGAATTTATATTCCATAAACTTTTTTAACTAAAAATACAAATTAGTACTAATATGGGACTTTATGTAGGTCCGTGGTATGCAATAAAACCTTGTTTCCCTTTGTTTGTGGGTTTAATTATTGTATCCTTGTTTGACGAGATAGGTTGTCACATGGTTAGCTTGTTTTCATTTTTCAAAAACTATATATTTATTATATCATTCCCAAATGCGATGAAATCCTCAAAAATAACCATAATATGTTTTAACCTTAAATGTTATTTCATACCTTTCATTTGACATCCAAACTTATAATTACCTCAATATCCTAACTGATGAAGTATTATATATAGTTAAACATTTCATTTCTTCTTGGAATGATTTAGCGAAAACTATTCCAAAAAGAAAGAATTTTGTACCTTGATCATGGTATCCACCTAGTTTCATCATCATTTTGTTCACATAGATAGAATGACCATGAATTGTAACAATTATTTAGTGATTATTCAATATTATATTCTTTTTTTATCAAAATAAAACTTGTACAACTTGGGTTTTATGGGTGTAAACAAGAAAAAGTTTTGGAAAATAATCATGTATGACATATAATTTAAAAACATCTAATAAAACATGATTTTTTAAAACCATTCAGGATAAATTTGACATGAAAATTTGAAACAATGCTCTTTTTAAAATAACATAATTATGTTCTAAAAGACTGTATTTTAAAATCAAGTATAATAAGTTGTGAAAGGGTCTCTTTATTCAGCCTCTTTTTCCAAATCATTGTCTGATTCCAAATCTTGTAAAATGTTAAAATATCTAGAAATACCGTTATTATATTGAACTTTTTTTAATGTATGAGAATATTTAAAAAATAATATTTTATTAAAAACAATCCATGATCCACAATTGTATCGAGTTATAGAGGAGGTTTCTGATATCTCATACAACTATGTTCATGTGAGTTCTGTGTTAGGAAAAGTTTCATAATCATCTGAACATTACTTTGTAATAATTATTGGAAGAAAGTCATCAGGATGATATAGGAATGTGGTTTGAGATCGTCCTCGTTCCATTTGTAACTGACATTACGTGATATAAAAAAATGTTATAGAATAAGTATTTAATTAACATAATAGACATATAATATTACCATATGTTTAACCAAAACTCATAATCCATAAATTTTCCTAAACATTTACTTTTATACCAACAATAATGCCCCAACCATAAGCATTAAATACTGTTGAATCATGTCAATAATTCATATTTAGGATATTTTTAGGATTATAGTTTTAGAGATTTAGACAATAACTATTACGTAATAGTCCCATACATTACATGTTGAATGTTACACAATGTACCCACTTTTTCTACCAAAGTAAACCCTTTTAAAATAATACATGATTTCCTTTCATGATAAAAATCGTCTAGAATTATTCATTTATCTTACACATACATAAAACATGTGGAAAACATCTCAAAAACATGGTATGAGCATAAAAATCATATTAAGGTTTATAAAATAAGGAATGAAATGGCTATTTCATGAAAACATTTCCACAAAATCATAATTTTCACCTATAAAACATAAACTCTTTAACATACCTCAAGAAATAAAAAATTACTGAAAAAATTATGATCAATCATAAATAATAAAGGTAACATAGATAATCCATATAATATTTACATTATAGATTTTATTTTTACTAAGGGAGTAACCTTCATGGTTATTTTTGGTATACCCATCGTAGTATATTCCCTTAATCTCTTAGGAGAAACATTAAAGTTTATCTTTATTTAATTACATAATTCATTAGAGAGGTATCACGAGATCACCTACCCAAGATTTATCATGGAACCACATATATACATAATTAAATCCCATGAACCTTAACATAATAATAAAACATAAAACAATCCTAAAGTAAAAAAATAATATTTACACAAGATATATTTCAAGATATTGATATAATCTGTCCATTCATAAAACATAATTAAATCATTTAAAAAGATGTTTTTTAATAAAGGTGAACCATAAAACCATGAATTTTTTAAAAATAATTATCACTTTAAAACCTTATTTCCCATGTAAAAAAAATTCTTAAAACCATTTTAAAAACATGTACATTAATGATATATATTTTGAAGAAAAATCATTAAAACATTTAGAATGATGTTTTAGTCATAGGGTCCCTTACAAAAATTATTTTGTAAATCAAATAAATTGATTCTATGTACTCACTATAAATAAAAATAATGAATGTATAAATAAATTATAATATATAAAAAAATTATTTACCACATAATCATAGCATGACATTATCTAGAAGTATAAATTTTACACAAATAATTGAAATTGGATTAAGAAATTCTCCTACCACTTGTAATTTATCAAAGTGTATGATCCATAAAAGTAATAATCATAAAAAGAAACATCTATTAACATAAATATAAGGATATTAATGATATTTAATATCAATTTTCATTATATAGACACCACAAAAAAGTAATTTGTGGTGAATGACATATATATCTCATAGAGGTTAAAAGTGAGATGAGTAAATCCTTACAAAGTTTTTATCAGTGACGTAAGAATTTTTCAATAAGGTGATGAGGTGTAGAAATATTATTTCCACACAAAGATAAGTGAAAATAAAACATAAAACAATAAAAAGTTATTCAACACATAATCTTTTCATAATAAAATCAACGAAGTAGGCATATTACCCAATGAATGGATATTGGGTTAGAAAAATCCCTTACCTCGAGTTCTACTCATCTCATATGTTCCTTGTTCTTCTTGTACAATAATCATAGGTTAATTTATACTCGATTCATAACCATAAAATATTTAATATTCCTTTTTTTCATTAATTACCACGTAATGATAATTACATAATTATATAAATTTATGATAGACTCTTTGTCGATAGTAGGTTATTAAGTTTAAAATGAACTTATTTATGATGTCAATTTTCCAATTGGCCATAAGTACAAAATATCCATAATATAAGACATTATATAAATATATTATATATTGATTATATAATTATTTATAATTATAATTGAGTACAGACTAAAAACATCATTCATGGAGATGGTAGGTTGTATGTACGCATGAACACTATTTTCAATTTTCCAATCGTATTGAAAGAGTGAAATTAGGAAGAAATTTATGTAAATATATATATAAATAAATAATATCATTAAATTAGAATTAATGTTTCATTTATATAATATATTATTACAAAATCAATCATTAATTCACTCCATGTGATGCATGAACGAATCACATCATTTTGAGGAGGCGGTAGTCCACCCGTCCTCAATAGAAGAGATCATTTAACCACAATTTGGATTTAATAAAGGTATGTTTAATATAACATTTACAAACTGTTAAATAGGTTATAATATAAATATTAAATTATTATTTTACCAGTATAATAGTTCTAATACCATCCATGAATTCGGTAAAGGAAAATGTAAAAAAAACATTATTTATAAAGGCGATTAACCACTATAAATTGGAAAAAAATTGTTTATTTGAATAAAAAGATGTGATAAATGAAATGGATATGAAATATTACATTATAAAAATAACATTATAGTATATAAATTAATCATTATAAATAATAAATTTATGTATGAATAAATATAAGATAAAGTAAAAAAAATAAAAAAAATTAACATAGGTACTTTGAGAAAATTACCTCTTGAATATCCCCTCCTTGAATGACCCTTAAGCACCTTGGATTTTGTATTTTGGTGATAAAAAAAGAACATGGAAGCTGGGAGAGTGATAAGGATAGATTTTAATAGATTTTTGAGGATCTAAAATGTTTTTTGGTTCAAATATTGTAGGTTGAGTGGTGATATTTATACCTTAGGAGAGGTGGGTGGAAGTGATTAGTTTTTTGATTATATTATATTAAAATCCAACCATAGAGATTCATAATTAAATTTCATGGATTTTTTTTGTAATTAATGTTTTATTTTATGGTTAGGGTATATAAACACATCAACCAACCTTTAAATGTTTTAGTTTTTAGGTAGTTTTTGATTTTAACTTTTTAAATTTACCTATGTTAAAATTTTACTTGTACCACGGTAAAAACATTTTTTACCCTTGCAAATTTTTAATAACTAATAATTAAATTGACCATAAAACCAAATTTGGACCTCATGATTCAAAATATGGATTCAATTTTTCTTAATTAAATTTACATAATTCTAAAAATTATATTTAAAATTAACTCTGCATACAAGACTAAAAAGCGGGTTTTTAAAGTGAATCGTTGAAATGCTTTAAATGATTTAATATATAATTTCAATTTGAAATTGATTATAATGATATAAATTGGATTAAATGATAAAAAATTATAATACTTATACATTACAACCAATTAAAATAACAAGCTAACTATATAAATAAATTAGATGAAAAAGCAGTTTTATGTTAAAATGCAGTATTTTTCACTATTCATTAAAAAGCGAATAATATCACAAAAATACCATAAATTTATCCAAAATTAAATTTTATGCCTCTATTAAATATAAGAATGTAATTTTTTCAAATATAACATATATAATTTTCAAAAACATGATTCAAAATGGGTTCTCAATCCAAAAGTGTCATAACATTATTTTTTAAAAAAATACTTCTTTTATCTAAAAAATTTAATTTATACTTAAGAAATTTCTATAAAAATTAATAGGTGAATATTAAACATTAAATTTAATATATTAAAAATATATTTCATTAATAAAACCAAACAAGGGTGATTTTATTACTTTATAAACTCACTTATTTCCATTTAAAGAGTTTTTTTGAAAAAGATTTCCTTTTCTTTAAGAAGGGTTTTACATTCATTTATAAAACAAATTCCTGACAAAATTAATTGTAATCAATTTTAAACCACATTTTCATAATTAATATAATATCATTAATTCCATACATTCCAATTTCTATGTTATAATGGTAACATTTAATTAATAATATTTAGTTATTTGTCTAATCTCTTTGTAGTGTATCGTGTACGCTATCGAACATAGTATTTATTTCTTAAATCACGGGATTTAAAAAAGATCCCATTTATCGTCACTAAAACTCCTTGTAAAACCAAAAAAATATTACATATACTCCCTATATTACCCCAATGAAAACCCCAAGATTTCAAGAAACCCCTCCCAAGCCATTGGATTCACACACTCAAGTAAGAGATCCTCACCTTACTCTCCTTATATCAATTCAATAATCATCCTTCAAATTTGAATTTATAATTTCAATTGGTTATATTTTAAACTATATAATATGATTCTATTACTATCCAATTGATTTTATTTTAGTTCTATGTTATTTTTCCTCTCTCATTTTGATATTTATCTATGTTTTTAATATTAAAAAATTGGGTAAGGTATCTTCCACTCTCCTCTTTTATAATTCACTCCTTTAATGTTATGTCTTTTAATTTCCATTTTATTATGTCGGGATATATTATTATATATCCCCCTTATATTATATTTTATTTATATATAATTATATCATATTTAACTGTCGTTTATCCCTCCTAGGAACCTTTCTACGTACCCATTAACAAGCCAAAATTTTGTAAGGGTTCTTTCCTTTCCCCTCTTTATTCCAGATTCTTCTTTATGTTATGCCTTATATTTGAAATTCCTTATATTGGGGAATGTATTTTAATTTTGATATTAATTTAAATTTCATATATAAATGGTGATATACCACACTATCTCTCATCAACCCATTTAATGAATTTTACACCACGATTTTCCATGTCAAAATAATTGTGTAGTGAATACCATTCCAATTTTTCTATCAATGGTACTTAACTTTATGAAAATATAATTATTGTTTCTAGACATAAATGTATGTATTCCATATTCCTTGATCATGGAATATATTATGATGTTGAACGAATCCATGTTATATGATCTATGTGACACACTTTATCATGATAATGAAAGGATTATGAACGGTGTGCCTTGATAGCGCACCAATGCATTGGGTAATGGTTTGTATCATGAAACCTCATGTTGGGATAGAGGTTTTACCAAATTATTTTATGTTAATATTTCTAAAATTATGTCCTGGAGGTTTTATCCTTGACCTTTTTTTTATGATACAATGTTTTATGTTATTTCCACATTTTGCAAGTTATGATTATCATGTTATATCAATCCATATTATTCATGTTCCTTTTATACTCAATTGATATGCCTATTTCCTAAAAATTATTCTCATCCTAATGTTATTAATTATTTATTTCCTTACTAGGATTTATAGAATACCACTCTATTATTTATATCCTTAGGTTATCCCTTATTGTGTTATGTATGAAAGAATTTCTTGGTCATGTTAAAGATGTTTTCAAAAAAGATGTTCTTTTTCCACTATTATGTTGTTATGTAATGTACCAAATTTCCCAAATACACTAGAACTCTAGATATTTTTGGTTTTTTTAAGTGTAATAAAACATTTATTAATGTGTGATAAATAGAATGGGTGTTAAAGTTGGTATTAGAGGATAGTTTTATTTATTTTTGGGAATAGGATTAGAAAACTTTAGCAAAATCCTTAGGATTATTGAACTCGGGAGAATTACATAGGGGTAAGACTATGTATAAGAAAAATCCCTATGTTTTTAAGTATATAGTTATATGTTTTGTCTATAAAATACATCCCTATATAGATACTAAATGTGGATGTGGTTCTGGTATATATGAACTTAGTAGTAACAACTCCGACAAGATGTTTCAGGTCTTACTCAGTGTAATCTAGTATATGAAAATGGTCCTTACTATGCACATATTTTGACACTCCTGGGAGATATTCCTTTGAAGATTCATAAGCTTGTTATAAACCATTATTAAGGGGAAAAATTCACATAATAATTTATGTTTGTAAATATATCATGGATATCATAGATTAAGTCCTAGAAACTCATAAGTCAAATAGATAAATGTAATTTATAATTTATCCCTATAATTTCATTGAATTTTATTTTACTTGTCTAATTATTTAATATAATCATCCCTAAATTCATTTTTTATTCAATATAATGGTCGGTAATATGAGGAATCAATCTAATAGTCAATGCGAAGGGAAATTTGATAAATAGCCCAATTTGATTCCCAATCCGACGGGAGTGTGAATCAAAAACATTTCCACGATCTTCTCTCAGCTCACTCAATTTCTGAATAGAACCCTATATCAATAGTATAAAGAAAACCCCCTAAGAGAGAACAAAATTCAATCAAGATATTCATTAGATAAAGGAATCATACTTTTAATGGATCATATAATCCTCTAATCAATCAACAATGGATCAACTGCATTGAGAAGATCATATCCATCCATCAAAGTTATGAACAAGAGAAGGATCTTCTGAATTTTTATCTTATGGAGGGAGAAGCTGATCATTGGTGGACATTGATCAAGAATAAAAATCTCGAGTAACATATCGAAACAATTGTGTGGAAGGAATTTAACAAAAAAAATTGAAAAATATTTTCCCCACACTCTCCATCATAAAATGGAAATGGATTTCCTTGCACTCATGTAAAAAGATGGAGAATATATTAGGGAGTATGAGTAAAACATCAAAATACTTTTACGATGTGCCTATAGTTTTCTCATTACCCCCAAATGTAACTTTGATTGTTTCTTCGGTGGGATATATCATAGCCTATGAAAAGACATAGTGATCTGTGACTATGATAGGTATGAGGAAATTTTATGATGTTCCCTCAATGTCAAAATGGAGATCATATAATCACCAAATTATTATGTTGATAGGATGTGGAAAGTGGAGTTTAATTCTGAAATTTCTATGGGTAAATAAAATGGTGCTAAAAATTTTCAGCATCCAACTTTTGAAAGTAGTGGAAAGAAAAACCCTAGAAATTTCCTAAGTGGAAAAATGAAAATATTTAGGTGTGGAAGAGAAGGGAACCAAGAAAATAATTGCCGACTGGATAATCCAACCAATGTGATAGAGGAAAGTAATTCTCTGGTCAACCCTCAATGCATTATTCACTGGTTCAACTTTAATGAACCATGTCACTTTGTGAACTATTAATTAAGACATGGGTTTTTAGAGGCAGCCAACAACTACGAAGGCAACAGGGGTGAGTATTTTCCAATATTACATCTGAAGTGAATCCCAACAATGATGTGTTGAAAGGTGCACTAGTTATTCATTTAAGAATATAGAATGTAATTTTTATTTCTGTTCTATGCATTCCATCATATCATGATAATTTAGTAGAACTATTCAAATGCCCACATAAAGAATAGAAGTAGAGATGTCGGTGAAAATGAAAAATGGGGAAATTATTTCATCCTGAATATATAACTCATATCCTATCAATTGTTTTGGTATAAACATATCAAATAACCCAGTCATACTTCCCTTGGTAGAATTTGATGTAATTGTGGGCATTTGTTGGCTTTCACTATATATAGCCAACATAAATTTCTATGACAATAAAATCACTCTCTATATAAAGAATCAACCATAGATTTTATATGAGTTCATGGTGGTGGATGAATCTTATTTAGAACCATAATCTCAAGCATGGATATTAGTACCCCATGGGAAAGTATATCTTTCTCAAATGAATTATTCTAAGGGGAGGATCATCCTATATAACATACCTATTGTGTGGGAATGAGCTAATGTGTTTCCCAAGGAATTGTCTGGTCTTCCCCATAGCTAAGAGGTTTAATTTTTAAATCGAGCTTATACCTAGGGTGTTGCCAATATCCAAGACTCCATATAGGATGGATATTTCAGAACCAGAGGATCTAAAAAATTACATGAGAATATAAATAAAGGATTCATATGCCCAAGTGCTTCACTATGGGGTGCACTAGTCCTCTTTGTTAAGAAGAAGGATGGGTCAATGCACCTTTGCATTGATTACCATGAGCTCAACCAGATCACAATAAAGAACAAGTGTCATTTACCATGGATTGATGAATTTTTTGATCATAAATTTGGAGCACAATAATTATACAAGGTGGATCTATGTTCAGGATATTATCAATTTAGTTTAGAGATGTAGAATATCCCAATACTTCTTTTTTTATGAGGTACGAGCACTATGAGTCCATAGTGATTCCATTCAGACCCACTTATGATCATGAAATCTTCATGGAATTAATAAATAGTGTCTTCATATATTGTATTGAAATATTAATAGTAGTCATTATATATGATATTTTAATATATTCCAAAACCAAGAATGACCAAAATGAGCATTTGAACACTATGAAAAAGACCTTTCTAAAGGAGAAGATCTATGCAATGAATAACAAGTGTGAGTTCTAGTAGAAGGAGGTCTCATTCTTGGGGAATATCATGAAATAAATGGGATATCTATAGATCCCTAAAATACAAAAGTAATTTAAGGATAACCATGTCCAATATCAATGAAATATATTTATATCTTCCATGGGTTAACGGGATATTATCCCCAATTTGTGAGAAATTTCTCACAATTGTCAAAATTTCATACCATGATAACTACGAAGGGAGTATAATTTTATTGGAATGATTAATGTGAAGAAAGCTTTATGGAGTGGAAAATAAGACTTATCTTTTCCCATGTGCTCACACTACCCACAAGTGGTGAACATTTCATAATTTTTAGCTATTATTCTATGAAGGGATAGTGTTGTGTGTTGATGAAAAATGAAAAATTCATAGCCTATGATTCAAGGAAGATGAAAATTCATGAGAAAAACTATCCCCCACATGATTTGTAGTAAGCAGTGGTGATAACCTCTTTGAAAATTTGGGAGAAATATCTCTTTGGAGAGAAGTGTGAAATATACACAAATCACAAAAAGTCTTTAATATATATTCACAAAGAAAGAGATAAATATGTTCCAACAAAGATGGTTTGATCTCATCATGGATTATGAATGATATATCCACGACCATCATGGGAATGTTAACATAGTGGTAGATTCCCTATGTAGAATGGATCCAAAATTTTTATCATCAACGAAAATTGAGAAGGATCCGATCTTATTAGATTTGAAATGGATGAACATTGGAATCATAAAGGAAGGAACTTAATCAATACTTTCACAAATGATTTATCAACCATATCTTCATGAAATGATAATGTATGATCAAAACGATGATGGGTGAATTCATAAAAAATTGGAAACTATATGGAAATAGAATTACTCATAGTTTAATGTTAACGAATAAGGAATTGTGAGATTTGGGTCTAGATTATCTATTTCATCCAATTATGAGATAAAGAAATACCTCTAGGATGATTCACATATTTGGACATTCTCTATTAAACCATGAAACAAAAATATGTATCAAGATCTCAGAGAGCACTATTGGTGGGATAAAATGAATAAGGATATCAATGAGTATACATTAATGTTCCTGGTATGTCAGCATGTGATGGCTGAAAGATAGAAGACTACTGGTATGATTCATCCATTAGCCATACCAACATGGAAATTGGAAAACATCACCACAGTCGTTATCACCAAACATCCAAATTCATCCAAGGGAAACAATGCTATCTGTGTTTTTTGGTATCATCTTATAAAGACTGCACACTTCAGTTTTTTTCAAGAGGATTTATCACTTGATCAATATGTGTAGATATACATTAGAGAAGTTGTTAGCCTGGATGGAGTACCACTTTCTATTATGTCTGATTAAGATCCATGATTCACCTCTAATTTTTGAAAATAGTACCTAGCATGATCTAAACACTATGATTAAATTTATTATGGCTTATCATCTTCAAAATTGTGGACAATATAATACTACTATATAAAAAATTGAGGAAATGATGATAAAATTCTCAATTTACTTCAAAGAAGGATAGGACCAACATCTCGCACTGGTTGATTTTTCATACAATAATAGTTTCCACTAAATAATCCAAACGGCTCCATATGAAGACTTTTATTTGATGATGTGTAGATAACCAGCATGTTGGGTTGAATTTGGGAAACAAAAACTTCTTGGTATTGAAATGGTTGAGGAAGGGGTGGAGAAAGTTAAGACCATTCAACAACACATCAGGGATAACTAGAGTAAAAAAAGAGTTATATTGACATTTATCGACGTGACTTAGAGTTTGATGTTGGAGAAATAGCATTCCTCTACATATCTCAATGTAATAGAGTTATGAGATTTGGGAAGAGGGGAAAGCATAGTCCATAGTACATCGACCATTTTGAGATCCTTGATCACATCAGAGTAATTTCTTATCGACTAGCACTCTCACTGAACTAGTTTCATGTACATTATGTGTTCTATGTATCCCTCTCAGGAAAGTAAATAATAGACCCCTTATATGTACTAAATCTATATTTTGTACCATTTTAGAAAGACCTTATCTATGAGGAGCATCCGGTGAATATCATAGATCATTGTGAAAAAGATCTAGGAAATAAGATAATTCCCCTCATCAAAGGGTAGTGGTGAAACCACAAGTTTGAAGAAGAAATGTAGGAACTAGAGGAGGTGATGAATCAGAGTTACCCTCATATATTTTAGTGTGGTAAAATAAAATTTCAAGGGTAAAATTTATAAAGGGGTAAGATTGTAATGGCCCGACCAATTATGAATAAAAATTCCATTTTTGATTTAATTAAATGTTTTATAGTTATAGAAAACACATGCACTTATTTTACTTTATGATATCCAATTGTATTTAAATGAATGTTAAGTATTGTTGTCATTGATAATATATTCATTGAACATTGAACACTTGAATAGTATAAATATATAGTTTTAAAAAATTCTGTTGGCCCAAACAAAGGAAGTGATGGACACAACCAGTAGGATCATACCCTATAAAGCCCATTTATCAGAGAATACAAGGGAGATAGAATTTATCATCTCTTCCCTACACAAATCCCAAGATAATATTCAAATACCATTTCTTAAGAGAAAAAAATTATGGGATAATTTCAAGCTCATCAAGATCACGAACCAAACCATGTTTGTTGAACGACCTCATGAAATTCCCACCATCGTGCACCTTAATCTAAGGGTGTATGTTGATTTATTAAGAGGATATGTATCAAGACCCTAAAAATAGGAATATATAAATTATTTTTATAAATTAATGAATATATTTTCATCCCATTGTTGTTACTTTGTAAATGATTTTTTAAAGCACAAACTTTACATTTGGTGAGTATTATTATTCAAATAAGATATAAATTTTTATGAATTAATTGTTTTTTAAATAAATAATATAATAATACAACATTATTATTTAATTAATTTTATTAAATAAATATTATCGTATATTTTTTATGAATCCATATTTAATTTTTATTTGGATTTGATAACAGTTATTGTCAAAAAAACAATCATTTCCAACAAATGTCATTTTTAATTTGAAAAATGAAAACTAAAATATTTAGAAAATTTTTTGGATAAAATTTATATTATTTTTATAATCATGAAATATAAATTATCTCATGGTTAATTTTACTTAATTATCTGAGATAGTCAAATATTTAGGTAAAAATAAAATATCGTATAAATATACTACGTGTTTTATGACAAAAAATAACCCCAAAGTGAAGTAATAAGTAATATAAATGGGATCCATGACCAAATATATGTTTTAACTTTAAAATTATGTGATTTTTAGTTTATTTTATTTATTTTTTAATGTCATTATGAATCCTTTATGACTTAGAATATATTTTAAGATTTTAAAATCATTTCCTTGACAATGTGACTCACCTCTACAAAAGAAAAGAATTATTTTAATATCTTCATCCCTTTTCCTTATAAAATAATTTCAACCACTTCCATTTAGAATAATTCATGGGACAGTTTTTGGTTTTGAATATTATATTATGTTGTATCCCAAACCAAAATAATAAATAAATCACCTTCTTTCCCTATATAATCCCACACAAACTCCCTTTTCTCTTCAATAAAACTCTTTGGAGCATGACTAAACTCTGACCAGTTCTCCATATAGTACTAATAATGTGCCCTAAATATTTTAGGAATCCCCTCCCAAACCTTTGGTGTCACACACTAAAGTAAGGGATTCTTACCTTCCTCTCCATCTTTCAAATCAATAATCTTCATTGAAATTAGAGTTTATAATTTCATTTCATTATATTGTAATTAATTTACTATTATTATATTAATTTTCTATAGATTTTATTTTAAGGAGATATTTTTTATCCATTCTGATTTCTATATTTATCAAAGACATTACTATGTCAAAATTTCATAAGGGATCTTCCACTCTCAACTTTTATCAAGAACTCATTTAATGTTTTGTATTTTAATTTCCATTTTACTATGTTGGGATATTTTATTCCATATCCCCATTAATGAAAATTTTATTTATAAGTTATTATATCCCCTTTCATTCTAATTTATCCCTCCTATGAACCTTTATGCACACCCATGACTATGCCAAAAAAATTGAAGGGTTATTTCCTTTCTCCACTTTCTTCAAGTTTCATTGTTATGTTACACCTTATATATCTGGTTCCATATATTAGGGAATGTCTTTACATTTCATTAATTCAATTAACTTCATTTATAAATTGTGAGATTACCCATTATCTCTCATCAGCCCGTTTTTTAATTTCTATATGACATCGTTATGCTACCTAAATTTCAATGTGATTTCAATTTAAAAATAATTGTTTAGTGAATACCATAACTAATTTTCTATCAATGGTATTCACCTATATGAACATATACATATTTATTGGACACTTAAATTTATTTATTTCACATTACATGAACATGATGTAAATTATGGTGATTAATGAATCCATGTTATATGATCTATTTGGAACACATAAGCATGAGAATGAAATTATTATGAAGTGTGCACCATTATAGTGCTCTAATGCAATGGGTAATGGTTAGTATCATGATACATAACATTTTCATAGGGGGTATAACTAATTCATTTATGGTAATTGTTCCACCATGATGACTTTTTGGGTTTATCCTTGACCTATGTTTACAATGCAGTGTTTTATTTTTTTCACATTTCCCATGTAATGATTATCATGCTATATCATCCTTTATTATTCATGTTCATTTCATTATCAATTACTATTCCTATTGTGTAACATGTATATTATTCATTATGTTATGAATTTTTTATTCCCTTACTAGGCATTATAACTCACCCTTTTCTTATGTATGTCCTCAGGTTATCCCATATAGTGTAATGTAATAAGTAAAATTTTAGTCATGTTAATTAATTTTTCAATAATGATGTTTGTTTTCATTATTTAAGTTGTTCTGTAATGTGCCTATTGTTCAATAGAAACTATACCTCTTTATGTTCATGGTTTTATTATGTTTATTAAAACATTTATTAATGTTTAATAAAGAGTGGGGTTGTTAAAGAACATTATAATTCTCATTATGGAATGCCATTTAATTCCCCACTTTGTTGTCATGAGGATGGTGAGGTATTAGTTGTGGGGCCTAGAATGGAACAGGAGACCTCTGAGAGAGTGTAGTAGGTTCAGGAGTGGTTGATCAGAGTTTATAGAGGGAAAATTTCCTATATGAATAATAATAGGAGACCTTCATATTTTTTAGGTCACTAGGTTTTTATGAGAATTATTCCTAATTTGGGATATAAGAGTTTGAGGAATCAAATGAAGATAACATTGTGTTATGTTGGACCCTTCAAGATCATTGAGTGAGTTGGGGCAGTAGAATATAGTTTGGATCTTCATTATCACTACTGATTTATGCATGAAATGTTTTTTGTGTCTTAGATCAATTGTTATGTTCCCAATCCTATGCATTTCATCGACTATGTGGACATTATGTTGGATCCAGATGCATCAAATGTGGAACACCCAGTGCACATTATACAATGAAGAGGGAATGTGCCACGATCGAAGATGATAAAACATGTTTAAATTCAGTGATTTCATACATAGATCTAGAAGTAGACTTTGTAGTGGAATGCTTAGGTTTAGGCTCAATGGCCCAAGCTCTTTGAATAGATCCTTTTAAGGTACTTCTTGAGGATAAGAAGTTATTTGAGGAGTAGAATTGCAATATCCTTACTTATTTCAATGCGTGAGATATTTTTAATTATATATTACTACATTATATTTTTATTCTCATCCATTATGGATTGTTTGGAGGTTTGTTTTAGTGAAAATGGGATTGGTAATCAAAATTTATTATGTGATTAAAGGCAACGTTTTGTGGTGGTTGGAAGGTTACCACCGACTAGCCGACAAAACCCACAAGCTAGCCGGTGGGGATCGAGTATTTCTATAGAATTATACATAACACATTTGAAAACTAGTGAGGTTTATTGGATAACTAGTGAATGAAGTCCCAAGTTTCATTATACTCACCACATGATTATTAATTCCACATATTCTTCCATTAATTTAATTTCCCAATTCTGAACCAAATCCCCCTATTTCATATTTGAGACCTCTACACATGATCCTTGGTCTCTCCTATTAATTACCCCTTGATTATACATCATTGGAATGATCTATAAATACTATAATTTTAACACTATGAGATGTTATGAAATATATGTTTTGAAAAAAATTAATTTATTTGATAGATTGTCTTACATGAAACACTCAATTTTAATAAACTCCACTAAAATATTAATAAAATTAATTGAACATGACTATTATTACCTAGAAATTAAACATGGTGGAATAAATAATCATAACCAAATATTAAAAAATTATTATAATGGTTTTATAAAAATAAAACATGTTGATAAAAATTCACTTATTTTTTAGTAAATTATTTATATGTTTTGAATATATTATTTCCTAAAAAACTATTTTCCTTTCATTTTGTGAGTAAATAAAAAAATTAATATTTTAAAATTTTAGAAAGTTTGTTTGGAAAAATAATCATTATTTTTGAAATAAAAATGGGAAAATTATCATTGATTTAATTTTTCTGAATTTTTAGAAAAAAATTATTTTTCAATAAATACTGAAATATACTTGTTATTAATAAAAATTCCATTTCAATTTAATGAATTCATAAATTTTGATTTTGTTTTAAGATTATTATAGAAATAAAATTATCTTAATTATATTATAATTAATCCAATTTGGATTATTGTAATTAATGTCATATAAAATAGTTATATAAAACCTTTCGAATCATTTAAAAATTTAAACATTGAAAAGCCACTTTATCTTCCCTTATATGGGATTAATTTTAAATTAACTTTTCAATGTTCTGTTAATTAAATTAAAAATCGATTCCATATTTGTAATCATTTTAATTAATTTTATATTATAATTTAACAATAGATGTTGACCATAATTAATATTAAAAATAGAAAAAATTAATTACCGCAGTTATGTTTAAAACAGGATTAGCCAAGGTTAAACTAAGAAGATAAAGGGTAAATGACCGAAACAAATGGTCAAAAACCATTTTATTGAAATATTTAGACCTTATTACCTCTAAGTTTCTATAATTTACTATTTTGGATCCTTATGGTATGGGGAAAACATGAGTACACTTTATTCTTTTCAAAAATTCCTTGGGTATCCTATCCCCCACTTATAAAAGGCTACCCTCTTCTTCAATTCACACTTCCAAAACCATTTTTTTCCAATAACTATCAAAATTTGTAACCTAATTTACTATAAAGTTCTTATTTTCATTTTTTTATTATTAAACCCAATTAATAACTCTTTAGGTATAATCCAGAAGTTTTTCTCAAAAGAATAGGTAAAATTCTTATCCTTTCATTTTGTTTTATTTCACCCTCCACCTCCTTAAAAAATTATACAATTATTATGATATAATATCAGAATTTTATATCCTATAATTATATTTTATTACTTTAATTTCATAAACTACATTCATATCTTCTTCCATTAAATGGTAAATGAAACCATCGATCGTGTGTTCAGCAAACTACTAGCTCACAAACTGATGTTATTCATTTTCCATCACAACTTCTCAAGAATGGATATAATGATGTATTTATTATTTATATATTAAATATAATATATTATTATACCTATAAAATTTTAATTTATGATCTACCTTCTCACCTTCCAACCCATTGGAAAATAATAATGTCGCTCATGTGTATGGAGGACTACCACCTTGTAAATCGATATGATGTGTATTTCATTTCATTTTTACTTGGATGGTTATATTAATAGATTAAATAAATATATATGATTTTTAATAAATATGTATAGTTATTTAATTATTATATCAAATATAATTTCTTCCATTCTATTCTATGGTAGATCTGTTAAAGTCATTCATGTGTACGATGAACAGCTGCCTCATGAAGAAATGTGATTTCATTTTCACTAATGATTTGCATGGAATGTAACAAGGTAAATTTAATAAATATATGTGGTATATATGAAATAATTTTTTTTCAATGGTAAAATATTATTTACCTTTCATTCATTTCATCCATCAAGAAAATGGAATCAACGTTCATGCATACATACAGCATTCCATCTCTATGAATTGTGTAATTCATTTTCTATCCATAACATTTATGATTTTTCAAGATAATTATATAATGGATATTTATTAAATTTATATCATGTTTATAATTAAAGATATGATGGATCCATGATCAAACATTAAGGACTAAGGATACCTAACAAAAACATACATGAAAAACAAAACAATAATTACCCGAATGTGACTTTAACAAGAAATCGTTAACAAACAGCCAATGTTGGGTCATAAGTGAATCATATATGATATTTTAAAAATGATTAAGCTTATTTAATGGATAGATTATAAACTTATATTTATTGTATAGGAGGTTTTAATGTTTATGAAATGGTTCAAGACATAAGGTAAGAGAATTTTATTCTCAATTTATATTCTTTGGGACATAAGATATGATATGAACCTATCTTATTTTATGATCTATAAAACATACACTCAAATAGTTTATATCATGAATCTAATTGTTCTAATGATATATAATTTTTTCCATATTATTCTTTCTTTGTGAATATGATTGAATGTTTTCTTATGTGGTAGTGGTTTGGTGTTACAATCTAACTGTTTAATGGGACTGGTTATTATTATGCATTCTATGTTGAAATATCATGATCTATTTCTCATGAATAACATTAAATATATTCTAAAATTGTTATTTCTTAAGAATACATTTTTCCCTTAATTTTATTCTCTTTATATACTCAAAATTCCAATATAATGTTATGAAATAAAAAATTACTTCATTTCTCTCTTCATTCAAATATTATTTTTCTTCCATATCCATGTTCTCTATAAATGTTTTAATGAATTTTCTTTATACAATACATTGTTTTTGTTAAAGAATGTTTTACCCATGATTGAGTTAAAAAAATGTTTTGAATGTTTTATTCATGCCATTTTTAAACAACACCCATTTTTATTTTCTAAAAATGTGAATGGAAACTTTTTTTAACTTGTATGGCATGAAAACATTTACCACCAACATGACAACTTCATTTTTCAAATTTTATTTTATATGATTAAAGTTTTATTTTGAATTAAAATTATTTCTAAAATATTTATTAATTTTTAGAATTAAAAAGTTATATAAAAATTAATGTTATTTTTGTCAAGAAATGTTCCTAGTGATCTTTGAAAATAATTTTCCATCTAATATGACATTCTTTGATGTCAATTATGCTTTACAAGGGATATGATCCAAGTGTTGGACTCCTCATGTGTTAATAATTTTTTAATGATCAAAAATACTATACATTCTATAAAACATGTTATTCCTATGTAATCTATCTCAAATCAGTTGTATATATGATTTGTTTTTTTATTCCTTAAATAATTATTGTAAGCTATTTTTAGTTTTTGTTATAACGGATTTCCTTGATAAATGATTTAGTCTAATCCATTCTCTGAATATCACTGTTTATTTTTGTGTATGGATTTTTTTTCTATGTCTGTGAAATCATGAGTCTGCCACTAGTTATGTTTTTCTAAAAAAGGACCCAGACACCGTGAACCAGACACCGTGACCCAAACAACGTGACCATCCAGACACTGTGACCAGACATTGTTACTATCCAGACACCGTGACTAGACACCATGATCAGACACCGCATTTTTTCTACCTATTCCTAATCTCTGTAGAACTATTCCAACATGACGGTTTCATCACTCAAAGGAAAAAAGGAGACACTATTTTAAGGAGACATCGTTTCAAGGAGACATTGTTTCAAGGAGACATCGTTTCATGGAGTCATTGTTTCCTGACAGATAGTGACACCGTTTCTTAATATGTTTTTTTGTTTTTCAATTTAATTACTAATGGTCATATTCGAAGCTTTTAACACTGACATAATTAATTTTTCTTTGTATACATGTCACCTTAGAGTACATGGTACGAGGTGCATAATACATGTATCATGTCAGATCCAACACATTCCCTCCAAGATTAAAAATAATAGCGTGGCTAGAAATAGAAAAGAGGATAGAGAAACAAGAGTGAAACAATGATGTAGAATGAGAATTACAGAGAAAAAAACACATGCCACTCACTACATATGAAGAAAACATCAAGAATTCATGAATAAAAAAAACTAAGAAACCATTGATCAGAGTCGAGAACATATTCACAATACAGACTCCATGAAGAACATGAGCCAGACCTAAACTAGAGCCCAAGACTTGTGATACTCTTTTTCTCACAAGAGGACTTGATTCATGCATCTTCTTCATCCTAAAAGTCCATAGACTCATATACTAACATTCATATCAATTATAAAAATATCTCATCATTTGTTCCTTATTGTGTATGGATTTTAGCTTTCGAGTAGTGTGTGTATGTCTGTATAAAGACACACACCGTCTCCTACACTAAACTGAAGGATACAAGAAATCCTTCCACACAGATATTTTACTCTTCTGTAATCCCACGGATAAGTGTGAAGAGGTCCCTGTGTGACCTATTAGTTCATACCCACAAAGAACTGTGGAAGAGGTTGTGTGACCTGGACAGTCTTGTGTACTGTTTTTTACGCTGATCCAGGTTTTGGATCATGTTTATTAATATAAAATGATTGGTGGAAGGTGATCACCAAATGGAGTGGATTAAATCTCAGATTGAGACTGAACCACTTGTTTTATATTCGCTGTGTTGTTTAAATTAGTTTTCTACGTTTTACTTTATAATTCATAAATCACTAACATTATTTAGATATTTAATCTTGGAATGAAGTTATAATTATTC
This sequence comes from Viscum album, assembly GCA_963277665.1. NCBI lineage: Eukaryota > Viridiplantae > Streptophyta > Magnoliopsida > Santalales > Viscaceae > Viscum > Viscum album. The sequence goes on along the minus strand of OY728152.1, from coordinate 778,814,325 downwards.
TTCTTTATTAGAATATCTTCAAAAGTAACATTAATAACTGATATTTAGATTATTAATAATTAATAAATATTCTGAGATGTTATTTAAACAGTAAAACATTCATAACCATATTACTTTTATTAACTAAGATGTATTTAAATTTATTGGGGAACCTTTTAAGGATAAAATTGAAAAAAAAAATTATAGATACATAATTCACCCCCCTCCCTCTTGAGTACTCTACTCCAACAACCATTTGGTATCAAAGGTTGTTTGGTATTCCTGTTAAGACTCTGTTTTTTACCCTATTCAACTGTGAATATATTTTTACATTAATGATTTGTAAATTTCAGTTATTTCTAAATTTATATCTCTTTCAAAGTAGTTATTTATTATGGATAATAGATTGGAAGGTGCTGCAAAAAACCAACCACTATTCTTAATAAAAGAAATTATACCCAATGTAAAATTAAAATGAAATTGCATTTAGAATGTATGGGTTTTGAAATTTGGTCATCAATTATAGATGAGTTTAATATTCCTACTACTGATATAATTACAAGGGATAATCCTACCAAGACTGCCTATAGTAACAATTGTAAAGCCATGAATGATTTATATTTCTCTTTATGAGATGAGGAATTTAACAGAATATCTACATGTAAAACTGCCCATGAAATTTGGGATACTTTATCTTTTTCACATGAAGGAACTTCTAGTGTGAATGAAATGATACTTAATACTTATACAATTAAATATGTTAACATTAAAATGAAATCTAATGATCCTATTTCCGACATGTATTTCAGGTTCAAAAAAATGTCAACACAGTGATTTCTCTTGGAAGAGAAGTCACTACCAAAAAAAAAATTATGAGGATTCTTAGATGCCTACCTAGTAGATAAAGAGGAACATATGTCTCTATTAGATAATCATGTTCCATCCACAGGTTACCTATAAAATAACTCATGGGGAATATAATGTTTTATAAAGGGGATTTGAAATTCAATAAGGAAAAGGATGATGAACCCAAAATAAAATCTGTTGCATTCAAAACTACCACTTAAAAAATAAAAGATAAAGGAAAATTGGAAGCCTCGAAAGAAAGTTCTAGTAGTGAACAATCATCACATTATAATGATGAGGAGATGAATCATCTATCCAGAAGGTTTAAGAGATTTTTTAAGAATAAGAAACTTTTTAGAAATTCAAACTTCAAGGGAAGATATGATCAAAAGTGATGTTGGAAGAAATATTGGAAAAGAAGTGAAAATTCTGATGAGATAGTCTTCTATGAGTGCAAAAGAAAGGGACATATAAAGGTTGATTGTCCTAAGATTGAGTAAAAGAATAAATATGAGGACAAATATAGAAATTATAAAAATGAGATGAAAGCAACATGGAGTGCTTCTGAGGATAGTTCAAGTGACTTAGAATATTCACATGACGAACATGCTAATAAACCCAATATGTGTTTTATGACAAACACATATGAGGTTACACTATAATCTACTGTACACAATTCCTATTATTCTGTAGATGATAGTGAATCTAAAAATATGTTTAATGATGACTTTTTTGAATACTGTGTTATGCTTGAAGAGACTTGTAATGAACTAAAAGATAAAAACAAAAATTTAAAGAAACAACATTATCTCACCTCAACTATTAAGTCTGAACTTACTATACAAATGGAGAAAAATGCTCCACTACTCAATGAAAATAATGAAATAAATCTATAAAATGATAAATTGAAAACGGGCCCTGAAAGGTTTACAAATGGTAATGATACTTTGGTACAAATTCTAGGAAAACAGATTGTTCCAAAATATACCACTGGAATTGGCTATCAATCTGGTAAAAGAAATTTTGGAAGAACTAATTTTTCATTCTAGGTCTAGGACATACAACTTTACTCCTAATTCAAGAAAATCATCAGCTAGTTCATGTTATGATACACTCTATACTATTTAAAGCTTTTCTGGATCAAATAGAGTTTATTTTTCAAGTACTTTACATAATCCTTATTGAAAACCTATGAGGTATATGTGGATTACTAAATCACTAGTCACTAATATTACTAGACCCCATGAAATATGGGTACCAAAATCTGTTTTTATTTGAATATATTATAGGAATACTACTTAAAGAGATCCTATAAAATCTTATGGTACTTGGAATGTGGGTGTTCAAGACACATGACAGTAGATTATTCATGCTTCAATAATTTAATAAAAAATTATGGTGTACTTTACACCTTTGGTGATAATGCCAAAGGAAAGATCATTGGCCTTGGCAAAATCTATAACTCTAAAAATGTTTCAATTTCCAAAGTACTTTTTATTAATGGGTTGAAATATAATCTGCTTACTATTTCAAAACTATGTGATGATGAATTTCATGTTAAATTTGAAAATGATTATTGCAATGTTTTCAATTCAAAGAATGAATTAGTATTTATTTATTTAATAAATTAAAATATATATTGTATTAACATAGATTCTTTTATTTCTTAAAACGCTTCATGTTTATGTTTATTACCCAAAGAGTCTTGGATTTGGAATTGGAGACTATGAAACTATAATATTCACACCCCTAGAAAGATAACTAGAAAATGTTTAGTCAAAGACCAACACAAATGTGTGTTTTCAAATGATAAAGTGTGTAATCCTTCTAATAATGGAAAGAAACACAAAATTTATTTCAAACCAAAGAAAGAAGTGTCAACTTCTCAACCTCTTGAATTGGTTCACGTGGATATGTTTGGAAAATCTAAAGTTTCTAGATTAAATGGGATGCACTATGTTTATGTCCTTGTAGATGAATTTTTTAGATATACTTGGATATTCCTTTTGGCTAACAAAAGTGAATCCTTCTCTAATTATACCAAATATTTCAAAACAGTAAAAAATCATAGTGGACATAGAATTAAATCCTTAATAATTGATCATGTGTGTGAGTTTGAAAATCATGTATTTTTATCCTTCTTCTCACAAAATGGCTATAGTCATAATTTCTCTTCCCCTAGAACACCACAATAGAATGGAGTTGTAGAAAGAATAAATAGAACCTTGAAAGAGACTACTAGTGTAACACCCCTGGTAAATAAAGAATATGACAGTTCATATTTATCCATATTTGTGAATAAAATATTTAAATTACTTTAAAGGGGACTCTATGCTCGATGGCGTACCCAACACGCAACAACGAGTTTCTTGGGAATCTTACGTTGCACTCTAATAATAAAATAATATTATTTTAAATGGTAGTTAACATGTAGCCATTTTATTGGCGGGAATGGATATAAATAACTAAAATATGATTATATATGTTTTTAAATGTTTTTACATTTATCCAATAAAGGATAGAGGCTTAAAATACGGAAAGAATTCAATTTTAGGCATATATGCCCTAGTTTTCACTAAAGGTTCACTTATCGCCTTTTGATGGAGAACCGTCATTAAATATAGTTTTGTTCACTCTTATACATTCTATTGGACCAAATAAAACTCTTCTTAAGAATTGGGACATCAAAATTTACTTTGTGTAAATTTTTTGTATCTTTCCGATAAAGTTCTTTTTTTTAATGAATAGTGTAAAATGTTGTATTTTAATTCAAAAACACTTTTTAATATAATTTATTTATGTGATTAGATTATATTTTGAATTGGTTTTAATGTGAAATTAGAAAATATTTTTACCATTAAATCCAATAGTGGTCGTTGGAATTAATTTCACTTTGAAATCAGACTTAAACTAATGTCAATCTTTTGATACTTATTGTTTTATAAAAACACGCTATTTGCTCTGACAGCGGGAATTAATTATTAAATTAATTAATGTGACTAATATGTTTTGCATTTTGTAAAACGGACTTCATTTTTGAATTAGGAATATCAAATATAGCTTAGGGTGAATTTTTGGGATTTTTCTGAAAAACTTCAATTTTTGATGAATAGTGAAACCACTAAGTGGTACTTATAAAAGCTGATTTTCCGTTTAAATGAAATTTTGCCATCATTGTGTTTTGAATTTCAAAAATCCGACATACATGGTTGTCATTAAGAAGTAAAATGTGGTTCAATGAGATTATAATAATTTTTTGGTGAATAGTAACTTATTAAGTTCTTAATCGCGATTAGAGGTAATTAGTGTAATTTAAGGTAAAAATGATATTATAAGAATGTGAAAACACCATGAAACTTGTCCTACGCATATTGGGTGAGTCATGGCCGACCAAGACAAGCCATGTGCCAACTTGGGGACCCCATGGAGACACTTTGGTTGGGAAATGACATAAATAACCTTTTATTTAATGTTAAAATTAAATTGACACAAACATGAGTTGTTTTACTAAAACAATTTTTAAGTAGGGTTACACAGGTCCAAATTTTTATTATAAATAGTCATTGGAAAGATAAAACTATTTCCTACGTCATAGTTTTTTTTTATAATTTTTAGACATTAAATAAATTAAATTATTTATGATATAATAATGCTGCAGCGATGACATCATTATTTAACGATTTAAATAAAATGGAAAGATAATGTAAAATCTATGAACTACACATGTCCAAAACCAATTGGATGAGTTGATTTCGAAGCCTTATCACCTTATCCATGAATTATATCAATTTGGGACCTTTTAAAACCGAAACACATTTTCAAATAAAGTAATATTTCTTTACTTTCCAAAAGTGCCCCTCCTCTCCTCTTATAAAAGGCCCCCACCTCTACCTCATTTAACACACTACTCAAGCCTTTTTCTCGGCCAACCCCTGCCCGTTTACTCTCTACACATCCCTCTCCTCATCCTAGAGGATTACCTTTGGGCATAATCCTTTCAAAGTAAGCCTTTAGGCTCAAATCAAAAGGAGTTACACTTTTAAAGGTAATTCATTCTCTCATGTTCATTTGTTTTATTTTGCTTCTCCAACCCCCTAAAATATTTTTATTTATTTCTTTTGTAACAAAACCAGTATCTTAAATATACTAGGATGTTGTTATAAGATTTATTCGAGCTACACTCTCACACAACTACATCAAATGGTTAAAAAACATACGGTTTCCGTGGATGGTGAAATTCTGCGTCCCGAAACGATGATTGTTCAATACTCATTTAACACCTTCAAAGGTGGCCATTATGATGTCACTATTTTTATATATGATATATAATATGTTTATGTTTTCCTTATGCTTCTGTATTTTTCATTTTTTTCTTACCTTTATGGCTTCCATTATGGGAATACGCGATATCTTCATTTAAGGAAGTGCGGACTACCGCCCCCTCAAAGTGATTTGATTCGTTAAATACCATATGTGGGATGTATAAAGGATGGAAATATGATATTATATATGATATTATACTGGAATTATAATATACCTTTATATCATTATTATTCCATTCTATAAAATATGAAATAGAAATGAAAGTAGCGTTCATGCGTACGTACGGCTTACCGTCTCCATGAACGGTGCATTTCATTTCTTACCTCTAAATGATTATATAATGTTATAAATGCATTCATTTACTGGATATATATGACATATATTATATCTACATCATGAATACAATTCTGGATATAATGAGCATTTGGCCACACGAACAACATGTAATTGTAAGAAGTCCACTTTCGACTTAAGAACCAAATATCGGCAAAACAAATATTATTAACTTAAATGATTAAATAATGTTTATAACATGGTAATAAGTGATATTAAATGAATAATGAACTTTAAATGGTTCTTAAGGAAGTATAAATTAACTCAAGTTTATTATTCAGGAGATTAAAGAACGATCGAGTCAAGTCGGACCCGAGGTAAGGGATCCTACACCTCTCTTTCTTTTTAAGTACACTCTTTTATGTCATTCCTTTTAAGATCATATTTCTTATGATTGGGATGTTATTTTATATTACTCCTACTGTAATTTTTTATGTTCATGTGATGAGAGACCATATTCTCTCTCATCAATCCATTTTGGAAGTTTTGAGTGGCGCCGTGAGGCTGCCGAACTTTCGTAAGAGATCTAACCTCTCTCTTTCTTTTTAAGTACTCTCCTTTATGTCAATTCTTTTAGGCTCCTCTTTGTAATGTTGGGGGATGTTCTATTATATTACTCTTGCTTTAAATTATATTGTAATGTGATGAGATAACCTATTTGATCTCATCAATCCATATTCGGATATTTTATGTGGCGTCGTTAGGCTGCCGAGTTTTCGTAAGTGATTTTTCATCTCACTTTTATTCCAGTGAGATTTATGCTACATTCGCCACAAATTCCATTGAGTGGTGTATGTACTGCCCATTATTCTACTCTTTGTGTAATATACTTTCATTTATGAGTATTTACATCAATGACCTATTGTCTTTCTTTCATGGGGTGTTTGTTTTGAATGATACCCAAGTCGGTAAGGGAACCTTTCACCCTCCTCTTTTTTAAAAGACTTCTTTTGATGGGTCTTTTAATTTACATATTTTTATGTTGGGATATGTTCTCATATATCCTTATTGATGTAAATTTTATGTCCAAGTGATGAGATACACTTTTTATATCTCATCAACTCATTTTGATGTGATGCTGTTAGGCTGTCAAGGGAACTTTTTAACCCAATTTCGATTTCTTTGGGTTCAACATGTAGTCATTGAATATGTCATCCATTGAATATGTGTGAATGACCTTTTATTGTTTTACACTTAATATCCACTTATATTGGGTGTATTTATATTTGTCACACATATTTTTGAGATTTATTTGTCCTTAATTTAAGGATACCTTCTTTATAAGGGATTTCATCACATTTGACATTTCTATTGAGGGTTAATTGTTGTTATTCACCAATTCACTCTTATATGGTGTATATACTGTCCTTTGGAGTATTATATCATGAATCCTTTTATTCTCATGATATTATAAAGTTCTGACTAAATGTTATTCCTCGATTATTGTATTCAAGTGTCTCTAATTTTGGTAAAACCCCTTTAACCAAAATATCGTTTTAAATGTTTTAATTATTTGTTCTTATTAATATCCATGTTTTCAAAATTGTTTTAAGGATTTATTTATATGGATATTAATGGTTTAAAATGTTAAAAGCTTCAAGGTGGTATGGGACACTTTGATTCAAAAATATCTTTATTAAATGTTTTAAATGGTTTTGGAAATGGTTTCTTTTTGAATGGATTCATTATTTCAATATCCTAAAATGTTATATTGTGATTGAAATGTGGAAATATTATGTTTCCTTTATTCATGTTTATGTGATACGATTATGTTATGGTTCTTGGGAATTTTTATGAAGAACGGGTGGTTCCGTGATAAACTAAGGGCGGGTGAGCCCGATATAGCTCTCCAATGCATTGGGTAACGCGAAGGAGTGAAACGTTAAGGTTTCTCCGAAGAGATTTAGGGAATATACTGTGATGGGTATTCCAAACGTAACCAAGAGGGTTACTCCCTACGTAAGAATGTTATGAATTCCTCAAGTTACCTTTATGTCTTATGTTTTCTATGATTTATTCATGATTTTATGAGGTATGTTAAAGTGCCTATGTTTTATGGGTAAAGTATGATTTCATTCTTATGTATATATGAACTCATGTTTCCTTTCCATATTTTTATAACCCTTACTGAGCTTTTTATGCTCATCCCAAGTTTTTGAAATGTTTTTCACAGGTCAAGGGAAAGGTACATGATGTGACGATAGTGTCAAGGATGTGTCAAGAAAGAATCTGTGTTTTAATTTAAATAGGTTTCCGTTGATGGGAAGAATGAATATTGTCTTTTATGTAACCACTTTGTTTAAATGTGGAAAGTAATGCAAGTTTCATGATCTAATTCTCTAAAACTCTAAACCTGAAAAGATCCTCAATGTGTAATCTTGTAATAACTCAAGATTAAGTAAGGTTTAAGGCTGGGGCCTTATAGTTGGTATCAAAGGTCGGTTTAGATAACTTTAGAGGTTAGGGTATTCTTTAAGCATAAGTGACATTACCATAATGGTTAGGATTTCAGACAGAGTCCTAGTTTTAGATAAAGTGAATGAGTAAGAATATCTTAGTGTTTATCTTACTCATTAGAACATGATGGTTATGTTGATATACTCACACTGACCTTTTTGGTTTTAGTAAATGGCTGGATCTAGCAGGCACCAAAGTGACAATGGGTTTGAAGGAAACTATGGTGGTTCTCTGATTAAGAGACTGGATGTGATGGGGGATTCAATGAGGAATATCATGGTTGTTCTAAACCAACTATCAAGGATTCATGATCAACCACTTCAACCTTGGTGAGTTCTCTAATGCATCATGTACGAGATGGCCAACTCGATGTGGAAATTCAGGTAATAATTATTAAGGTAACCATTAGGGTTTATATGATCCTTACTTTTTAGGTAATTATGGGTTACTCTATGATATGATGGAAAATGAAAGGAATGAGATAAACTTGAGGTTAAAATATGAATATTTTATCCCTTTTTGGGTAATGATTTGAGAATTATATAGTTTTGGAAAAAGGACAACACGCAGACCGTGTGACAACCCGTCGCGTCGGACAATGCTGCGGGAAATTAACCCACAACCAAAGTGCGACTGCTATTTATCGCCTACCACTGGACTACGTGAAGTCCCTGGTTAGTTTGACTGATTATTTTTAGTTATATGATTTTATGAATTAAGAGTAAGTTGATTTTGGAGGATATGTGATTAGGATAATTACTTTTCAATGTGAGACTTTAGGAGCAACTGATGTTGTTTGGAGATAAATGTTACGATTTAACTTGGAAGACTGTGTGACTAAATCCTTCAAATATTTGGGTTTCAATCTTATATTGGTTTACTTTTAAGAATTTTATGGAAAAATTGTTTATCGGATGGTCCTCGTTGAACTTTGGGTTTTGTTGGACAAATTTTGGAGATTAAGAATAGATTTTCTTTTTATAAGGGGTTATCCTTTTCTGTATTATCTGATCTTGTACTAACCTTTTTGGTTTTGGTTTTGGTTAAATCCTAAATACATGGGATGTATATAGTTCTCTTTTGGGGATTAGGTGATTCTCTAGAAGTTGATTATAGTACTCTTAATGCGAACAAGTCTCCCTAAATACTCATCTTTTGGAAAAAATATGAGTTTGACTAAGGAATCTAGTAAAAGTTGAAAGTCAACATGATAAGTGATTATGCTTCCTTATGAATAAATTCCTCAATAAAAAGTAACTTAAAACAAAAATATTGTCTATTAACTTTTCCTACTGGGGAATCGAATACCGTTTAACCCATCACAAGTTTGTGATTTTCTCATGGTTAACTTTCTCTTAAACATGTTTTCTATCACTCTCCATGAGAACATGAACCTATGTTTTCTCCTCCATGTCCATGTTTTCATACTTGGAATCCTAGTATGGGTTAAATCGGGTGACCTTTGTACTTATCTTTCTTTATTTTAATGTGTTTGTTTTACCGACTTTTGTTCCAATGTGGGTCTTTCAAGGATGTTTCCAAGCCCAATTTTAAAATTGCGAGGACGCAATTCCCAAAAGGGGGGAAGGATGTAACACCCCAGGTAAATAAAGAATATGACAGTTCATATTTATCCATATTTGTGAATAAAATATTTAAATTACTTTAAAGGGGACTCTATGCTCGATGGCGTACCCAACACGCAACAACGAGTTTCTTGGGAATCTTACGTTGCACTCTAATAATAAAATAATATTATTTTAAATGGTAGTTAACATGTAGCCATTTTATTGGCGGGAATGGATATAAATAACTAAAATATGATTATATATGTTTTTAAATGTTTTTAAATTTATCCAATAAAGGATAGAGGCTTAAAATACGGAAAGAATTCAATTTTAGGCATATATGCCCTAGTTTTCACTAAAGGTTCACTTATCGCCTTTTGATGGCGAACCGTCATTAAATGTAGTTTTGTTCACTCTTATACATTCTATTGGACCAAATAAAACTCTTCTTAAGAATCATGACATCAAAATTTACTTTGTGTAAATTTTTTGTATCTTTCCGATAAAGTTCTTTTTTTTAATGAATAGTGTAAAATGTTGTATTTTAATTCAAAAACACTTTTTAATCTAATTTATTTATATGATTAGATTATATTTTTAATTGGTTTTAAAGTGAAATTAGAAAATATTTTTACCATTAAATCCAATAGTGGTCGTTGGAATTAATTTCACTTTGAAATCAGACTTAAACTAATGTCAATCTTTTGATACTTATTATTTTATAAAAACACGCTATTTGCTCTGACAGCGGGAATTAATTATTAAATTAATTAATGTGACAAATATGTTTTGAATTTTTTAAAACGGACTTCATTTTTGAATTCGGAATATCAAATATAGCTTAGGGTGAATTTTTGGGATTTTTCTGAAAAACTTCAATTTTTGATGAATAGTGAAACCACTAAGTGGTACTTATAAAAGCTGATTTTCCGTTTAAATGAAATTATGCCATCATTGTGTTTTGAATTTCAAAAATCCGACATACATGGTTGTCATTAAGAAGTAAAATGTGGTTCAATGAGATTATAATAATTTTTTGGTGAATAGTAACTTATTAAGTTCTTAATCGCGATTAGAGGTAATTAGTGTAATTTAAGGTAAAAATGATATTATAAGAATGTGAAAACACCATGAAACTTCTTCTACGCATATTGGGTGAGTCATGGCCGACCAAAACAAGCCATGGGCCAACTTGGGGACCCCATGGAGACACTTTGGTTGGGAAATGACATAAATAACTTTTTATTTAATGTTAAAATTAAATTGACACAAACTTGTGTTGTTTTACTAAAACAATTTTTAAGTAGGGTTACACAGGTCCAAATTTTGATTATAAATAGTCATTGGAAAGATAGAAATATTTCCTACATCATAGTTTTTTTTATAACTTTTAGACATTAAATAAATTAAATTATTTATGATATAATAATGCTGCAGCGATGACATCATTATTTAACGATTTAAATAAAATGGGAAGATAATGTAAAATCTATGAACTAAACATGTCCAAAACCAATTGGATGAGTTGATTTAGAAGCCTTATCACCTTATCCACGAATTATATCAATTTGGGACCTTTTAAAACCGAAACACATTTTCAAATAAAGTAATATTTCTTTACTTTCCAGAAGTGCCCCTCCTCTCCTCTTATAAAAGGCCCCCACCTCTACCTCATTTAACACACTACTCAAGCCTTTTTCTCGGCCAACCCCTGCCCATTTACTCTCTCCAAATCCCTCTCCTCATCCTATAGGATTACCTTTGGGCATAATCCTTTCAAAGGAAGCCTTTAGGCTCAAATCAAAAGGAGTTACACTTTTAAAGGTAATTCATTCTCTCATGTTCATTTGTTTTATTTTGCTTCTCCAACCCCCTAAACTCTTTTTATTTATTTATTTTGTAACAAAACCAGTATATTCAATATACTAGGATGTTGTTATAAGATTTATTTGAGCTACACTCTCACACAACTACATCAAATGGTTAAAGAACATACGGTTTCCGTGGATGGTGAAATTCTGCGTCCCGAAACGATGATTGTTCAATACTCATTTAACACCTTCAAAGGTGGCCATTATGATGTCACTATTTTTATATATGATATATAATATGTTTATGTTTTCCTTATTCTTCTGTATTTTTCATTTTGTTCTTACCTTTATGGCTTCCATTATGGGAATACGCAATATCTTCATTTAAGGAAGTGCGGACTACCGCCCCCTCAAAGTGATTTGATTCGTTAAATACCATATGTGGGATGTATAAAGGATGGAAATATGATATTATATATGATATTATACTGGAATTATAATATACCTTTATATAATTATTATTCCATTCTATAAAATATGAAATAGAAATGAAAGTAGCGTTCATGCGTACGTACGGCTTACCGTCTCCATGAACGGTGCATTTCATTTCTTACCTCTAAATGATTATATAATGTTATAAATGCATTAATTTACTGGATATATATGACATATATTATATCTACATCATGAATACAATTCTGTATATAATAAGCATTTGGCCACACGAACAACATGTAATTGTAAGAAGTCCACTTTCAACTTAAGAACCAAATATCGGCAAAACAAATATTATTAACTTAAATGATTAAATAATGTTTATAACATGGTAATAAGTGATATAAAAGGAATAATGAACTTTAAAATGGTTCTTAAGGAAGTATGAATTAACTCAAGTTTATTATTCAGGAGATTAAAGAACGATCGAGTCAAGTCGGACCCGAGGTAAGGGATCCTACACCTCTCTTTCTTTTTAAGTACACTCTTTTATGTCATTCCTTTTAAGCTCATATTTCTTATGATTGGGATGTTATTTTATATTACTCCTACTGTAATTTTTATGTTCATCTGATGAGAGACCCTATTCTCTCTCATCAATCCATTTTGGAAGTTTTGAGTGGCGCCGTGAGGCTGCCGAACTTTCGTAAGAGATCTAACCTCTCTCTTTCTTTTTAAGTACTCTCCTTTATGTCAATTCTTTTAGGCTCCTCTTTGTAATGTTGGGGGATGTTCTATTATATTACTCTTTCTGTAAATTCTATTGTAATTTGATGAGATAACCTATTTTATCTCATCAATCCATATTCGGATATTTTATGTGGCGCCGTTAGGCTGCCGAGTTTTCGTAAGGGATTTTTCATCTCACTTTTATTCCCGTGAGATTTATGCTACATTCGCCACAAATTCCATTGAGTGGTGTATGTACTGCCCATTATTCTACTATTTGTGTAATATACTTTCGTTTATGAGTATTTACATCAATGACCTATTGTCTTTCTTTCATGGGGTGTTTGTTTTGAAAGATACCCAAGTCGGTAAGGGAACCTTTCACCCTCCTCTTTTTTAAAAGACTTCTTTTGATGGGTCCTTTAATTTACATATTGTTATGTTGGGATATGTTCTCATATATCCTTATTGATGTAAATTTTATGTCCAAGTTATGAGATACACTTTTTATCTCTCATCAACTCATTTTGATGTGATGCCGTTAGGCTGTCAAGGGAACTTTTTAACCCAATTTCGATTTCTTTGGGTTCAACATGTAGTCATTGAATATGTCATCCATTGAATATGTGTGAATGACCTTTTATTGTTTTACACTTAATATCCACTTATATTGGGTGTATTTATATTTGTCACACATATTTTTGAGATTTATTTGTCCTTAATTTAAGGATACCTTCTTTATAAGGGATTTCATCACATTTGACATTTCTATTGAGGGTTCATTGTTGTTATGCACCAATTCACTCTTATATGGTGTATATACTGTCCTTTGGAGTATTATATCATGAATCCTTTTATTCTCATGATATTATAAAGTTCTGACTAAATGTTATTCCTCGATTATTGTATTCAAGTGTCTCTAATTTTGGTAAAACCCCTGTAACCAAAATATCGTTTTAAATGTTTTAATTATTTGTTCTTATTAATATCCATGTTTTCAAAATTGTTTTAAGGATTTATTTATATGGATATTAATGGTTTAAAATGTTAAAAGATTCAAGGTGGTATGGGACACTTTGATTCAAAAATCTCTTTATTAAATGTTTTAAATGGTTTTGGAAATGGTTTCTTTTTGAATGGATTCATTATTTCAATATCCTAAATTGTTATATTGTGATTGAAATGTGGAAATATTATGTTTCCTTTATTCATGTTTATGTGATACGATTATGTTATGGTTCTTGGGCATTGTTATGAAGAACGGGTGGTTCCGTGATAAACTAAGGGCGGGTGAGCCCGATATAGCTCTCCAATGCCTTGGGTAACGCGAAGGAGTGAAACGTTAAGCTTTCTCCGAAGAGATTTTGGGAATATACTGTGATGGGTATTCCAAACGTAACCAAGAGGGTTACTCCCTACGTAAGAATGTTATGAATGCCTCAAGTTACCTTTATGTCTTATGTTTTCTATGATTTATTCATGATTTGATGAGGTATGTTAAAGTGCCTAAGTTTTATGGGTAAAGTATGATTTCATTCTTATGTATATATGAACTCATGTTTCCTTTCCATATTTTTATAACCCTTAATGAGCTTTTTATGCTCATCACAAGTTTTTGAAATGTTTTTCACAGGTCAAGGTAAAGGTACATGATGTGACGATAGTGTCAGGGATGTGTCAAGAAAGAATCAGTGTTTTAATTTAAATAGGCTTCTGTTGATGGGAAGAATGAATATTGTCTTTTATGTAACCACTTTGTTTAAATGTGGAATGTAATGCAAGTTTCATGATCTAATTCTCTAAAACTCTAAACCTGAAAAGATCCTCAATGTGTAATCTTGTAATAACTCAAGATTAAGTAAGGTTTAAGGCTGGGGCCTTATAACTAGAACCATGATTAGTGAATATGACTTAACTATTTATTTTTTGAATGAATATGTAAATACATAATGCTATATAATTTATAGAGTGTTGATTAGACCAATTCTTAAAATAACTCCATATAAGTTATGGAACAATAGAAAACCCAAAGTAACCAACTTAAATGTTTTTGGTTGCAATTTCTGTATCCTTAATACTAAGAACAATCTTGAAAAATTCACATCCAAGAGTGATGAAGGAATATTTCAAGGATATTTAATCTCTAGTAGAGCCTATATATTGTTAAAAAAAACTAAACGTGTGGAAGAACATGTCCATGTCATATCTAATGAAACATGTCCACATGATCCTAAGACCACTCTAGAGAACATGGAGGATAATGTATCTATTCTAGAGATAAATTAAAAATCCTCTAACCATCCTGTAAAGGAATCTGTGAAAGCATCCAATTCTAAAAATTCATTACATTCGAGTTAAATTAAACCGAAACCTATTGAAGAACCTAACATAACTAGTCCTTCTTTTTCTAGAGCTGTTAGAACTCTTAAAGACCATACTTTAGATGCTATTGTAGGAGACTTAGATAAAGGAATTAAAACTAGAGATTCTCATAGAAATCAGGTTGAACATCAAGTCTTCTTGTCAAAACATGAACTTAAAAGCATTAATGATGTTATCAATGATGAATTTTGGGTGATGGATATGCAAGAAGAGCTTAATCAGTTTGAAAGGAATGATGTTTGGAAACATGTTGATAGAACTATATATGCATTTACCATAGGCACTAAAAGGGTGTTTAGAAATAAGTTAGATGAATTTAGTAATATAGTTATAAACCAGGATAGATTGGAAGCACAAGTCTATATTCAAGAAGAATAAATTGACTATGAAGAGACCTTTTCACTAGTATCTAGACATGAAGCCATCAGAATTCTTCTTTCTTATACTGTACATATCAATTTGAAAATATATCAATGGAATGTTAAATGTTTATTCCTAAATGGGTATATAGCTGAGGATTTCTTTGTTGAGAAACCCCCTAGTTTTAAAAATCCTTATTTTCCCAATAATATTTTTAAATTAACAAAATCATTATATGGTTTCTAAAAAGCTCCAAGATCTAGGTATGATAGACTGGGTACATTTATTATTTCCAATGGTTTTACAAAAGGAATAGTTAATCCAACCAATTTTATAAAACTAATTTCCAATTAAGTTTTAGTAGTTCATATTTAAATAGATGACATTACCATTGAATCTTAAAAAAATTATTTATGTATTGAATTTTCAAAAATGAGGCAAATCAATTTTGAAAAGAGTTTAATGGGTTAACTAAAATTCATTCTTGGATTTAAAATAATTAAAAATAAATATTGTATTAATTTAAATAAAAGAAAATATATTAGAGATCTTCTAAAACATTTTGGTTTGGATACCACTAAATGTAGTGACACTCCAATGAGTACTACCTATATGTTGGATCATGATGATGATGGAAAAGATGTTGATCAAACCACATATAGAGTGATGATTGGAAGCTTACTCTACTTAACTACTACATGACAAGATATTATGTTTAGTGTTTATATATGTGCTCGATTTCAAGAAAACCCCATGGAATCTCATTTTAATGTTGTTAAGAGAATTTTTAAATTCCTTAAGAATACACTCAATCTAGGATAGTTCTATCCCATAGGGCAATAATTATAGTTAGTTAGTTATTCTGATGCTGACTTAGGTGGTTGTTAGATAGATATAAAAAGAACCTCTAGAACATGTAACATTTTCGGAAATTCACTGGTATCATGGTTTAGTATGAAACAAAACTATGTTTCATTATCTACTGTAGAAGTTGAATACTTAATTGCTGGTAGTTATTGTGCACAAATTTTGTGGTTGAAACACACATTACTAGATTACGGATATCAATTCAGGAATGTACCTATAAATTGTGACAGTTAAAGTGTATTAACATCTCAAAAAATCTTGTTTCGCACTATTGGAAAAAACATATTGATGTAAGATATCACTTTTTTATAGATCATTTTCAAAAAGGTGATATCACTTTGGAAGTCATTGGATATGAATATCATCTCGCTAGGGTATTCACAAAACCATTAAATTTTGAAAGAATATATTACAGCATACACGAATTGGGAATGATAAATCTTATGTAGTAAGTATACGGTTTCACAGTTTACTGATTGATAGTTTACAGTTTCACAAGTCACTCTCTTAAGATTATAGTCTAACTCTAACAGTTATATAGTTTTACTATCTTAAAAGTTTTGTGTACATTGTTTATGATCTCAAATTTACCATCTCTATGTTACTATATAACACTTACTGTCTCAAAAATATAGTCACACAGTTTAGAAATCACGCAGTTACGCTCTCACCATGGAATCCTGTTACTGTCTCATCATGAAAGCCAGTACTAATCTCACCGTGAAATCCTATTACGATCTCACCATAAAGATGCAATATTGTTTTATTTACATATTATAACACATATCATGGTAAATAATTATTTTTTTCTTTTACTTTCCCACACTTTTTATTTTGTGATGCTTGGTATCCCTAAATGATAAAATTTAATAAAGTTTCACTACTTTCTTCACCCGAGCTCTCTTCCCTCAAACCGTAACCCCTCTTCCATACTTTCTCTCTCTCGAACCTTTATTGAATTCCTAGGACAAAATGACCATCCTCATCAACCCTTGCGAAGCGCAGTTCAATGATGAAGATGAAAATATCACCAAATTTAGCTCCGAAAAGTCCTTTGAGTCTGAACTAGGTTAACAGAGTAGTCTTTCCTGAAAAGGATATTTTCCCCAAGTGGCTTCAATCAAGTAAGTCATTATTATTGAAAGTACTAAAAGAGAACGGGTGGATGGATAGGTTCAAAAAGAAGGATATACCAATTTAACCGAAGATATTTTGACTATTTTTTTAGTTTGTTCTGTTGTCTTTTGATAAGGAAGATGATTTTGTTGTGAGAAGCTGGATGAATTTCCAAAGATGTACCTTTTCATCGAGGTTATGGGATTCATTCCTACTGATACATCATAATGGTATTTGTGAGGACTACTATAGGCATCATACTACTCCATGAGATTTCTTTGTTTTGGAAGAATCATTGAGAATCTTAACTGTAAATGAAACAAAGTGAAGAGCCTTAGTTGGTGAGCTAGATTGTGAAAAAAGACATCTATTTAAATTTTTTCAGAATCTAATTGGCCCCAAAAAAGGTATTTTTCTACACTCATGTATCAAGATGTATTCTTGATAAATCTCATGAAAAATGGGCACAAGATCAACCTATTCAAGTATGTTATACTCCACATTTGTGAGTTGATCAAGACAACCTCCTGGTTCTACTCAGGATTAATATGAGCTATGCTTCATGCTTAAGGGATGGTTGGACTCAATGAATAATTCAATAAGGATTATGAATTTTTTCTTTCAAAATTTACTATAAAGAGAATAAAAATCATTTTGTATCAATGGAGAAAAGCATGGGTGGAGGATAATGACAGGGATTATGAAAAGTTCAATCAGGTGGAGAACTTTTCAAGACCTAAAGACATTTCTGATCCTAGTTTGGAACCATATGATATTTTTTTAGTATTCTAATAAGGAATAAGAGGAAAAATTTGTTTTACCTATAGGGGGAACTTTCCTTGATGAGAAAGATAGTGAACCGGTTCTCCGAGACTTAACTGAGAAGTAAATGCATGTTCCTGAAGAAGTTGTTGATCTGGAAGAACAACATGATTCTAAAGAAGATTCTCTGGCTATGATAAGTGAAAAGGATATTGTATAATATTATATAAAATACGGTCTTTATCTTGTGCAAGAAGCTGATTATGAGGAAAATGTGTAGGAACAAGTTGTTCCTGAAATTATCACATCTATTGAGGAGATAATAAAGCAAGCCTATCAGTTTGCTAGAATGGAAATGGGTGAGGATATTTGGGATGAAATATTGGAATTAGATCAAGGATATAAATCTCCCTGTCCTTTGAAAGATTCACATGTTGAGGGGGAGCAGCACCCGCATTTGGAAAGTGTTGAAGTGCCAAATCTGGTTGATTCATGCTCTGTGGTAACATGGTTTAAATTCCCAAGTTATTTTTATGTGAATGAATTCCCGGAAGCCATAGTGAATGGTATAGATCGATCTACTATGTTTCAATTGAAACCAGTATCTTCTCTTGATGTAATTTTTGCAATGGAAACTGAGCCTATCTTAGCTCCTATTCTCGAACCATCACAATAACCTTCAAACATGGTGAGTATGGATGATTTAAAATAATTTTATGCTACCCTATTAGCTGGAGTTGAAAATCTAATGAATACTCAACCTGCTCATGTAACAAACATAAGTGAATGAGATGCTTCCTAATTGTTAGAGAAGTTCATATGTCATATTCAGCCAAAAATGCTTCATGAAATTCAAGAAGATAGAGTTGAGAACAAATAGTTATGTGATGAAGTGAAATATCTCAAAAATATGGTTGAAGAAATGCATCGAGTGATTAAATCAAGACTAGAACCTGATGATCATCCTATTGAGGATATTGGTGGTATGATTCCATAGGAATTATCCTCCCTGATTTAACCTAATCTAATTTTCCTAGATAAGAAGGTGGATAAAAGAAATAATCAAATTGTTCACAATATTCATGAGATTGTTATTGGACTTAACAATTTCACTAATGAGTATAAGGGATGTCTCCAGAAAGTTCAAAATAAACTGAATTCTCTTACTTCAGCTATTATAGTGTCTAATAAATCTGTAAAATCAACTCAACCCTCTTTGGATAGTGATATGCTTAGAACAGTTGTTAAAGAAGATATCCCATCTGTGCTCAGTGGATTTGACAGAGTATCTATCTGTGGTTATCAAGAATAGTGACAGAGTTCTTGATTTGGTGATAATTCATTCCAAAATTGGAAATGATGCAAAATAGGAGATTACTAAGAATGTTTACTTCTAATTCTATAGGATATTATCAAACCATGACATGACAAACCACTTCAAGTACCTTTTAGAGAATCTGATAATCCCTCCTATCACTCATTCATTCAAAACTCAGGCCCAAAAGCTTAAGGATTTCACTACCGTGATGGAAATATTCATGGAGAACAAGGATGAATTTGAAAAAATGATGCAGTATGGTGGTGAGATCATTTCTAACATCATCAAGATATTGAGGAATTATCTTCATGTACAGAGTGTTGTTATTGTGGCCCATGTAGCTACATGCCTGTGACCTAGTTTTTCTACCTTTTCATCCTCTTCCCTTGCCTCAACTTCTATGTCTTTCTCTTGGGCTCTGAGTCAGATCAGGACTATTATCCTCAACCAACAGTTGCATCTCTATTCCACTACACCTACCTTGTCCCATTATGTCTATAAAGGTCTCCCTATACCTTCTCTGTCAATTGGGTCACTTCCATCTTCCACTTCTACTTCTGCTTTTGTGCCTTCTTCTGATGTTTCTTCCATGGGAAAAGAGAAGACATCTGGTGCTAAAGGAAAATGAACACTATTTTTTGATAGAGATGATTTCTGTTATTTTTTCTTACTCTTTTTAATGAAAATTTTTATCCATATAATGCATTGTGAAATATTCTTATCTATTCATTTATTTACTTTTTTATTCTTTATGATAATCCCAAAAGGGGGAGAGATATGAACATGAAGAGATTTGCACACCGAGAGATATGCACACTAAGGAAAAGGACGAGACACATTCCCTAAGAATAGATCTCTCACTCACATGATTTGTGATCATAAACATGGGGGGATTGTTGGACTTCTCATGTTTTAATCATGATTTAAGGATCACAAATCCTATACATTCTATAAAACTTGTTAATCCAGTGTAATCTATCTCAAATCTTGTGTATAGATGATTATTTTCTTTATTCCATAAATAATTATAGTAATCTATTTTTAGTTTGTGTTATAATGGATTTCCTTGATAAATGTTTGAGTCTAATCTTTTCTATTAATATCACTATTTATGTCTTTGTACAGATATTTGGCTATGTTTGAGAAACCATGAGTCTGCCACCAGATATGTTTTTCTAGAAAATGATCCAGACATTGTGACCCAGACACCAGACACAGACACTGTGACCCAGACACGGTGACCCAGACACCATGACCACGAAACTGTGACCTAGAAGCCATGACCATCCAGACATCGTGACCAGACACAGTGACCATCCAAACACAGTGACCAGACACCATGATCAAACACCGCATCTGTGCTATTGGATCCTGATATCTATACAACTTTCCCATCATGAATGAATCATCACTCAAAGGTAAATAATTAGACATTATTTTAAGGAGAAACTTTTTCTATGAGACACCATTTAAAGGAGACACCATTTCATGGAGACACCATTTCCAGACAGACTGTGACACCATTTCTTAATATGTTTTTTCTGTTTTCCATTTAATATCCAACGGTCATATTTGATTCTTTTAAATACACGAACATAATTTATGTTTTTTTTTTGAAATTTCACCTATTAGTAAAAGTTATGAGGTGTATAATACAAGCATCATGTCAGCTCCAACACATGTAATCCAATATTAAAAAGAACAGTGTGACCATACACCAAAATGAGGATAGAGAAATAAGAGAGAGACAATGAAAAATCACAAGAATTCCTTAGAAAAATCGACACATGCAACTAATTAAATCTAAAGATCACACGAAGAATTCGTGAATCCAAAAATTTGATATACCATTGATTAGATTCGATAGTGTCTTCACAATATAGACTCTATGAAGAAAATGAGCTTGATCTGAACCAGAGCACCAGACTTGTGATACTCTGTTTCCCGCAAGAGGACTCGATTCCTGCATTTTCTTCATCCTAGAAGTCTAGAGCTACATAGAATAAAACTCAAAGAACTTCTAACCTTATCTCGTCATTTTTTCTCTATTTTGTATTTTTTTAGCTTTCGATTAGTGTGTGTATGTATATATAGAAACATACACTGTATCCTACACTAAACAGAAGGATACAAGATATCCTTCCTCTCACATATTTTACTCTTCTGTACTCTCATGGATAAGTATGGAAGATTTCCCTATTTGAACTATTAGTTCATACCCACGAAGAACTGTGTAAGAGGTTGTGTGACCCGAACAGTCATGTGTACTATTTTTTACCCTGATCCAGGTTGTGGATCATTTTTGTGAATATAAATTTCTTTGAGGTAGGTGATCATAAAGTGGAGTAGATTAGATATTGGATTGATATTGAACCACTTGTTTGATACCAGGTGTGTTGTTTAAATTAGTTTTCTCCCTTTTACTATATAATTTAGAAATTACTATCTTTATGTTGATAGTTAATCTTGGAAAGAAGTTATAATTGTTTTTTTCTTTATTATAATAGCATCCAATTTAATATTAATAACTAATATTAAGATTATTAAGAATTAATAAATCTTATGAGAAGTTAGTTAAGCAGTTAAACTTTCATAACCGTATTACATTGATTAACTGGGTTGTATTTAAATTTTTCGGGAACCTTTTAAGAATACAATTCAAATAGAAATTTTTATAGAAAAATAATTCACCCCCCCACCTCTTCAGTACTCTACTCCAACCAACACGAAGAATAAAATTTTATTCTTCCTATTGATGGTTTAAGTTTTAAACTTTATTCTATATGTTTGAAATTTTATTTATAATGAAAATGATTTAAAAAGTATTTTTGAATTTTTATTTTTAAAAACTGATTTTAAAAGGATGGTTATTTTCCTCAAGAAATGTTCTAAGTGATCTCTCAAATTCATTTTACATCTATGATGACATCCTTTGATATCACTTATGATTTAATAGGGATATAATCCAAGTATTGCATTTTATTCATTCTATGAATGTTTTATGATTATGATGAAATGATGTTTATGAAATCAATTTCTATTCCACAGGTTATACCATGATAAAATTATTATGAAACTGACTTGTTTTTTCATTGGTTATGTTATGATGAAATGATTATGAAAGTTGTTTCATTTACACAGGTTATTATATGATGAAATGTTTATAAAAAATATTTATTCTCCTAGATTCTAATATGATGAATGTTTTATGATCATTTAGCACACATATGTATGGTTTTCATTATTTGATGGGTGAGACCTATATCTACCTCTAATGCATTGGGTAAATATTGATATCGTATGATATAAATATGATTGGAATCGAGATTGAACCTAGTTCGATAAGGTAATTTTTCCACTATGATTGTCTTGGGAGTGAACCATGAATACTATGATGATTTTGGAAGTAAATACAATCCACTATGTTAGTTTTGGAAAAGATCCATGATTACTAAGGATATGATTTTCTATTCATTTGTGTATTCCAGAAATCTATGTCTTATGCCAATGTTACATTCTCATTGATCTTGTTCTTTAATTCCATTATCATTCCTTTCTTATGAACTTCCAAATTTTATTCCATGATTCAAGATTATGAACTATCATATGTAGCTTATTATTTTCAAATATTATTATCATGTTCTCATTCCTATATCCAAAAGATATATTGACCAATCCCTTGTCTACCATTATTGAGAGTCTATGCTCACTATTTCTTATGTTTCCTTTCCCTATGTAATGATGAAAGGTATTATTTGTGACATTTCTAAGAAGGGTTATATTTATGAAGATGATAGTGGGATATGTTGTAACTCACTTATGGACCAGTTTTTTAGGAATAAATGTATATAAAAGAACTAGACCCAAATGATTCTATCATGGATAATTATGTTATGAAATTAAAAATAATATATTGATATGTAATATTTATATATTAAATCATATATCTTTACTATTTATATAAGATTAATATGGAGAGAAAATTTTTAAAAAGGATGATAAAACTATAGTGATATCCCTTGGGAAATTTCTAAGGATAAGTCTCAGTATAATTATACGTATAGTATAATATCTTGGATTGTTGGTGATGGATAAAGTGA
This sequence comes from Viscum album, assembly GCA_963277665.1. Lineage (NCBI taxonomy): Eukaryota > Viridiplantae > Streptophyta > Magnoliopsida > Santalales > Viscaceae > Viscum > Viscum album. The sequence continues at coordinate 778,790,939 of OY728152.1, read as the reverse complement.
GTGGTTTACAAGAAATTACATCCATTTCTAAATACTAAAAGTGGATGTGGTACTAGAATAGATATAACTAGGGGTAATAACTCAGAAAAAGGTGCATTAGTCTTGACTTGAGCATTACCTAGTACATGATAACATGCCTTAATATCCCCATTGATTAACATTCCTTGGGGATATGATATTAAAATAAACAAAATCTTTAGTAACCATCATGATGTATTTGAATAATGGATATGAATAACCATGGTTAAGCCTAAGGTTTCATAGATTGGAAATAAGGGGTCATGATTTGCACAACTTATAAGTTATTTTCCATTATTATTTGGTTTTTCACTATGATTATTGTTTCTCACACTATGATTTTTTGTTTTAATCCATGATTATAATAAAGACAAATCATGTTAATGCTGAATGTGAAGTATAATTTATTGATTGTGAGCAACAATAATGGATGATGATATAAGAGAAATATGTTCTAATTATGCCTAATCATCTATCATGATATACGATTAACAATGTGAACTTCCGTGAGATTCATACCACAACAAATGATATGAATATAAACTTTTAAGAAACATCATGTGACAATGGACATAAGGGAATTGAGATTCATCTTCTCATATGTCAATAATATTTCATGAAAACCCTATAAGAATATCTAAAATGGATGAGAATATGTTTTCTATGTGGAAATAAAGGTTATAGGGCAATGAATTTCCATGGAATTATATTTCTTATATGTGAGGAACTCAGGAATTATCATTATCAATTACCTATATGAAGGGTTACCCTAAGACCACATAAGGTCCTATGATATACCAAGACATTGATGAAATAGTGTTCAAGTATTTATGTATTCGGTATCCATACTTATTATATAGAAGTATTTGTTTTTATTGATTGTATATTGGTTATAAGAATCATCAATCATCTAGGAATTTTTTAAATTTTCAGAAGCATATATGTATCAATGTAAGATTATCTTAAGAGTTAGGGATGACATTATAGATTTATTAGTTTAAGGATGATCAGAAGTTCAAATTCATAGATAACACCTTTCTAGGTTCAATGTGATGGGATTTTAGAGTGATTAATTATATTTGGGGGATATATTATTAGAATAATTTGTATGTAACTCTTATGTTCAACATTAAATATTATTTGAAGAAGAATGACATTTTCATAAGTTTAAAGGCATTGATAACATTTATGTTTTATATGAAATTTATAGATTATATATAGTTTTAAGGATTTTCACTATATTTTTGAGGATGTTATAAGAATTATAATAATATTATTTATTAAAAAAGGACAACCTGTCACAACCATCAACGTCGTTGGGCTTGATCCAACAACTGAAGGATGATAATGGTGAAATGGATACCAACAGAAAATTTGATGTCTTGGTTAATATAAATGATGTCATAGATAAATATTATATTCATTTTTGGAACATACGTTTTGTCATAGATATAACCATGGGATTTGAAAATGATATGGTTATATATTATGCTCACGATAATTGAATGTTCCTGAGAAAAATTACAGAACTAATGATTTAGTGTTAACTATGGGAATTCTTTAATTAAAGTAAAGGAGGAATTATCTTTATGAATAAATGTTTCACATATATACTAATAACAAAATTTTAAAGTGTATATTCACATAGAAGGAGGTGAACATGCACTACAGAATATGGTTAGAGATGATTAGAGATTATGACTGCTTAATAAATTTCCACCCTGGGAAAGTGAACAAGGAGGAAGATGCATTGAGTTGAAAGGATCATGCCTGTTTAACCATGATAATGATCGTAAAAGATAAAATATATATAGATTTGAAAATAAAGTGTATGGAAACCTGGAAGTAAGAGCATAAATCTTATATTTGTAAACTGATCACTCAACTATCTATACAAGTGAAGATTAAGGAGGCACAAAAGGAAGATATAGAGATATAAATGAAAATAAGAACTATTATAGATTTTAACCTTGATTATGATAGAATGATAATGTTTAGGAACTGATTATGTGTTCAATAGATACATGATTTAAAGGAGATGTTAGAAGAGGTTTATATTTCTTCATTCTCAATTCATACAGGATGTACAGAGATGTATAGATATTTTAAAGAGTACATCTATTGGTAAGGAATGAAATGATATATCTCGAATTCAAAATTTTTGTGCTTATTATATAATCATGTTAAGGTTAAAGAAAAATGCCTATGGGGATTTTACAACCATTACCCATAACAAAATGGAAATGGGAAAACATCAGCGTAGATTTTGTTTTTAAACTCCTCAAAATTTTTAAAGGGAATAATTTTATATCGGTTTTAATGAATCACCTTATAAAGTATACACACTATTATGTCATAGAAAATTTCACTTTCAATAATATTTCATAGTTATATGTTAAGGGTGTGGTACGGTTACATGGATTATAACATCTTATTGAATATGATCAGGTTCAAATCATTACATAGATGTTTTGGAAAATTGTTCAATAAGAACTGGATATAGAGTTAAGTTTCATCACTACATACCATGATCGGATTGATGGTCAGAACTAGAGAACAATTCACACTGTATTGGATATTATAATATCCTTTGATATAGATTTTAAAGTTGGTTGTGATCTATAAATTCCACTAATTGAGTTTTCATACAATAATATATTTCACTCAATCATTTAGATGGATCCTTATAAATCCCTCTATGGAAATAATTGAGTAACACCATAATATAGTAATAAAGTGGGATAAAGAATGCTATTAGGACATAATAAAGACAAATAAATGATAGATATGGGTAGATCCACTCATCTACACAGAATGGTGGCACATAGTTAGTAGTAAATTTTTGTTTACAATCACCAACATGATATATAATTTGAAGTTGGTGACAAGTTTTTTCTTAGAATTTATCCCTATAAATATGAAATAATATTTAGAAATAATGGAAAAATAAGAACTAGATATATCAATCCCTTTGAAATTATTGATGGTTTCCTACTATAGCTTATCATTTTCCACTTCCACCAAAAATCTCTTAGGATCATGATGTGGTCCTTATATCTCTCCTAAGGAAGTATATACATGATCCATCACATGTACTAACCTCAGAGATTGTACCACTAGAGCATGTTATTTCTTATTAAGAAAAACTAATGGATATTCTAGATCATAAATAGAATATTCTATGAAACAATAACACTCAACTGGTCAAATGTTTTTGGGTGCAACCTGCATCTTAAAGAAGTTATGTGTGAACACAAAGACATAATGAGGTAGGGATATTCTTAGTTTTTTGTACACAGGAAATATAATTTAGATGGAAAAACTTATTCAAAGGGGGTATAATATAACACCCTGAGATTTTATAAATTTTTTTTCCAAACAATTTATATTATTTAATAACTTTCATTACATGAAACACCAAGTTTTAATGAATCGTGATAAAATATTCATATTATTATTTCAAAATGGTCATTATTACATAGTTTTTAAAATTAGAAACATGAATATTAATGACCATATTTTATAAATTAGGTATAATAATTTTATATAAATAAAACATATTTGCAAAAAAGTACTTAGTGTTTAGTAAAGTCATTAAATGTATCAAAATACTATTTTTTTTAAAATATTTCATTTCATTTTTTGAAAAATTAATAAAAGTAATTTTTTCAACATTAAGAATATATAATTGAAAAAATAAACATAATTTTTAAATATAATATTTCAAAATTATCATTGATTGACTTTTTGGGAATTTTCAGAAATTTTTTAATGAATAGTGAAAAATACGAGTTTTTATTGAAAACTTTTATAAAATTAATGAATTTATAATGTTATATTTTATTTTAAAATTATTTTAAAATTAAAATTTTCTCAATTATAATATAATTAATCCAATATTTATCATTATATTTTAATTTCATATTAAATTTTTATATAAAACCTTTTAAATATGTTGAAAAAAGTTTCTTCGAAAAGAGATTTTTCATCGCATCATCGGGTTGGATTTTGAATTAGACTTTTACACTTATATTAATGTATTTTTAAAAAAATTATTATATATTTGAAATAATCATAATTTATATTATCAAATAATATCAAATTAAATTTTCACCATAACTAAAAACAAAAAAGAGTAAAAATTAATTGTTGTAGTTAAGGTTAAAACACGTTTTCTTGGGGGGTTAAACTAAACTAATAAGGGGTAAAATAACCAAGAAAATTGTCAAAAATTCATTTTATGGCCATATTTAAACCTTAAAATATATAATAATTATAAATGAAACATTTTGGATCCTTTTGGTATGTGAAAAATGTGGATACACTTTGTTCTTTTTGAAACATTCAAGTGTATTATTTCCCCCACATATGAAAGGTTGCCCACTCTCCTCTCCTATTCAAAATTCCAAAACCATTTTTTCTAGAAAATAATTATCCATATACCTTATATAATTACCTATAAACTTATTATAGTCCTTTTTTTATAATAATTCTATCCTAATAAGGCTTTAGGTGTAAACATAAAGGGGTTCTCCAAATAAGAGGTAAAATTATTAACCTTACATTTTTTTTCTTTCTTCCTCTACATCATTAAAAAAATCATAAATTATAATCATATAATAACATAATATTCTCCCAAATATACATATATTTTATTTTTTTAACTTAAAAATCTATATGCACCTCTTATTCCATCAAATGGGAAATGAAATTGCTCATTATGTGTACGGCGGACTACCGCCTCGCGAACCGAGGTTATTGGCTTTCCATCACAACCTCTCACAAATGAATATAATGATGGATTTAATTTTTATATATGATAATTATGATATTATAATATATATTGAATAATAATACTTCAAATACCATATTACCTACCAACCTGTTCGAAAACACTAATGTTTCTCATGTGTACGGCAGACTACCGCCCCACAAACTGATCGGATGATTGTTTCATTTCTATTTTAAATGGAATTTAAAAATGATAGATTAAATGAATATTTATTATATTTTTAAATAATTATATTCATTAAATTATGATATCAAAAATAACATGTTACTTTCTATTCTATTAAAGATACAATAATGTCATTTGAGCATACGACGGACTACCACCTCGCGAAGCGATATGATTTGTTTTTCACTAATGTTTTACATGGAAGTTTATAAGGGTAAATTTAATGAATATATATGATATATAAGACATAAATTTTTTATATAAATATAATAGACTTTTTAATTTTCATTTATTTCATCAATTTAGAAGAATTAAATATTCTTCATTCCTACGTATAATATACCATCTCCATAAACGGTGTATTTCATTTTCTATGTTTAAATTTCATAGATTACTTGAAATAAGTTTTTAAATAATATATATTATATCTATATAATTTTTAAAATTAAGAATATTATTTAACTAGGAATAAAATGTAATTACTGACGATATCAATCTAAAACATATATGAAAAATGAAACAATTATTACCTGAAACGTGATTTTAATAAGGAATTGTTTATAAACATGTAATAAAAGGTCATAACTAAATAATATATGGTATGATAAATATCAGTGTGGTTATATAATATATTTAAAATAAAAAAATATTTATTATACATTAGTTTTTAATGTGTATCAAAAATATTAAGACATGAGGTAGTGGAATTTTTGTCTCAATTAGTCTTCTTTGGGAAATATGTTATGATATGAAACTATATTATTTTATGATGTGTACAAACTATCCTAATGATATGTTATATAATGAATTTATTTTTTATCATTATTTTTAATTTTTTATCATCTTATTATTTCGTGGGCTTTATTATTCAAAATATACAAATGTGGTAATGGTTTGATGTGAGAATCTCATTTTTTAGGATTTTTTTGATTATGATTTTCGTGATGAATTTTATGAAATATTTCTCAATAATATCATGAATTTTATTCTACAAATTTATTTCTTAAGAATAAATATCTTGAATTCATTTTCATGTCTTTATGTACAAAAAATTACAAAATAATATTTTTAACAAAAAACCGAATTTCTTTCTTTCATCGGTCGAAAATACTTTTTCTTCCTTGTAAATTTTTTAAATAAATATTTTAATGAACATTTTCACAATTCTACAATTAGTATATGAAGATATTTTCCCCATGTTTTAGTTTAAAAACCTAAATGGAATCTTAATGATGTTTTTTCAATCAACTCCCGTTAGGGTTTTACCAAAAATTTGAATGTAATATTTATTTTAACGTGTATAACAGGAACTGAATTTATTATCATCATGGCCACTCAATGTTTCAAAAAATAATTTATAATTTTCAAAGTAATTTTTCAAAGAAACCAATTTCAAAATTATTTTATGAATTTTTATTTTTGAAAAGATATTTTCAAAGAAAGGTTATTTTCATCATGAATTGTTCCAAGTGATCTTTCAAAATCATTTTCTATATAAGATGACATCCTTTTAGGTCACTTATTCTTTAATGGAGATATTATCCAATGATATCATTCTCATTATTTCTATAAATGGTTTATTTTTATGATTACAAGATTTTTATAAAACAGATTTCTATTCAATAGGTTATAACATGATAAAATTATTATGAAACATGTATCTTTTTACCCAGGTTATTCATTAATTAAATAATGGAATGATTATGAAACCTGTTTCTTTTACATAAGTTATGTTGTGATGAAATTTTTATAAAACCCATTTTGTTTCATATATTCTTGTATGATGGTAGTTTTATGATATTGTGGAACATATATGTCTTTCTATGATTATGTAACTAGGGGGACCTATATCTCCCTCCAATGTTGTAACACCCAGAGATTTTATGAGATATATTATTTATAATTTCTTTGATGTATTCTATTATACACTACACCAAGATTAGCTTGTACTATATGCAACACCGTATTATCTTGTAGTATACGCAAAACTATTTTTGGCTCATGTTACACACAATTTCATGTTAGTTTTGTGGAAATTATTTTACGCAACATTAAGTATAGATTTTGTTTAATTTATAAATAAAATAAGTTTTGATTATGTTATATGTAACACCAAACAGAGCATTCACTACACGCAGCCCTGACTTGGCTTGCATTACACACAATCAAGACCTTATTCGATAGAATTTGTAGTATGCATTACCGAGTTTCACTAAACGAGATATTATTATAATATTTTTATGAACTAGCCATTATTAATAGTAATACCCACTTTTTGAAATTTTATAAATTTTATCTTTCAAAATGGAATTCATTTTTGGATTCAGAATATCGAAATTAGCCTAGGGTGAATTTTTGGTATTTTACCGCTTCTGTGAGTGGAATTTCAAAAATCCGAGAGACACAGTTAATATCAAGGAGTAAAATGTGGTTTAATAAGAAAAAAATAATTTTTGGTAAATAATAACTTTTTACTTTTATTTACCATGGTTAAAAGTAAATAGGGTAATTAAGGGTAAAAATTATATTAGTATTACCCTAACACATGTTCTAATTCTATTTGATAAGTGTAATTCCGCAAAAAACGACCATAGGAATAAAATATTACCCTTTAGGTCCACTTGGATTAGATTAGGAAACTTATTATTATTTTATTTAAAGAAGAGTTAAAATAGTTAAAATCAATGTTTAATAACTAAACCATTTTTAATATAAGGTTATGCATAAGATAAATTCGACGATAAATATTCATTAGAAAGATAAAACAATTTCCTACATAATGGTATTTTATATATAATTTTAGACATTAAATAATTGAATTTGTTTATGACACAATGATGATGCAGTAATTACCTTATTAATGAAATATTAACATAATTGATGTTATAAATACACAAATAAATGTAATTTGAGACTTTTTATGAATTAAACTAATTTTATAGGTTAATATGACATGTTATTATTTATTTAATTAACTTTTTTAGAACTAATCATTCTGTTAGTATTTTCACAAAAAATCAATTACCAAATAGTGTGAAAATTGACATAAAATTGTTTTTAAAAAAAATATTATATTATTAATTGTTATTTTATTCCTAAAAATCTAAGGTTCGGAAAAATGACTTAGATAATGTTATATATATTAATAATGAACCACTTGGGGTTATTTTGGCATGTTATAGAATGTTTATTAACCATATAGTGTAAGAAGACAAGAAGACATGATAAAAGTGAAATTATTTAACTTAGAGTTAAATCTAAATGATAAGGTTAAAATAGTAACCTAAACATGTATAAAACCTATTATATGAGCTGATTTAGACCCTTACCCACTTTATATTCGAAATAAATCAATTTTTTAGCTATTATAAACCGAATGTGAATTTATTATAAAATAATATTTTAAGTTTTTCCTAAAGTGCCCCTCTCCTCCCTTATAAAAGGGCACCTCCTCCCTCTTCTCTTCACACAATTTTGAGCCTTCAAACTCGGCCAAACCCTGAACATTACCCTTATAAACATCCCTAGAAACATTATAGATGTTCTGGTCTCCTTAAAAGACCAACTCTAGTGCCTTAATAGGAAGCTTAAAAGAAGTGTGTTGAAGAAGAGGTAATCTCTTCTACCGATTTTTTTCAAGTTTCTTTCATCTTCAACTTCTTCGTCATTAGTTGTTTCATTATAAAGAAATAACATAAGTATAAATAATATAGTTATATTTTATTATAAATATGAAACAACCCCATTTCACCTTCTATCCATCCTACGAAAAATGAAATCATCGTGCGTGCGTAAGTACGGAATACCGTCTCCATGTCGTGGTGTAATCTGTTTTTCCACCACCACCTTACTTGGATGGGTATAATGGTGTAAAGAATAAATATATATGGTTATTATAACATAATAATGATTCTGATATATTATGTAATCCACTCTAATTCCATTAAATTATTATGGGAATGATATCATCGCTCGTGTGTATGTACAGATTACCGTCTCCACGACGCGATGAGATTCATTCTCCATGTTAACCTTTCAAGAATGATTATAAAGTATATATAATGAATAATAATGAAGTATATGACATAATGAAGCTACTTGATTTATGTATATATATATATATATGTCATCTACTTACTTCCATTCAAGTCAATAAGGAAAGTAACACAACGTTCATGCGTACGTACGGCATACCGTCTCCATGAACGGTGTATTTCATTTCATTCATCTATATTATATATATATATAATGAATATATATGATATATAAATCAAGATTTACATTTTTGAAGTAGGTAAATCATGATATAAGTAATAATAATATTAAGAACAACGATTCGAAACACATACGATAAATGAAACGATTTTACCCAAAACACTGCTTCAACATGGAATTTACCAAATAATGGGTAATATAAAGTCAGAAGTGAACCATATATGGTATCCTAAAATTGAATATGATTTTTTAATAAGTCAATGACATTATTTAAATCATTATACAGGAGGTTTGGATACGTACGAAGCATATCAGACCTAAGGTAAGGGATTACTTTTCCAATCTCATTTTTATCGGAGATTGTTTATTTGTAAGTATTTACTGGGGTTATTGTTATCATCCATGGACATGTTTTCTAAAAATGTTTTCATGTATGTTTAAATTCATTTTTCCCATTTTTTAATTTTACAACATGTTATGAAGGGAATCGTTATTTTTTTTACCACAAGATAACTTTTTGACTTTTCCGACAAAAGTATTAGGAGAATGTTTTTTTTAACTTATACAACATGAACAGAATTTTACGGTTTCATAACACCTAATTTTCATGAAGATTCCTGTACAATATTTCTTGAATATTTTCAACAAAATCCTTTTATTTTAAAATTTCATGGTATTTTTTGAAAAGAGAACAATTTTAAAGAAGAAAGGATATTTTCCTCAAGAATTCACTTCAAGTGTTTTATCAAAACCATTTTCCATCCAAGATGACATTATTTCATATGTGTATGTTTAATGTATAAATTAAATGGTTCCAATTTTCTTATGATGAAATTATATCCATTTGTTTTATATGGATTATGGTATGCTGGGATGACGTTTATGAAACCCATTTTATTCTTTTGGTTGTGATGAATGGTTTATGTTTATGTTGTGGCACACGTAAGAATGATTTCATTATGAGATGGGTGTGACCTATATCTTCATCCAATGTATTTGGTAATGATTTATATCAAATGATATAGATATTTCTGGAATGGTAAGTTAATCCAGTTCAGTGATACAGGACTGGAACGAGGAGTGAACTCGATTTAGAAAGGGACTTTGTCCACTAAGATGGTCATGGCAGCAATTCCTTGGCTACTATGGAAATCATATCATGTTATTAATGGTTTTCCAAAATTACATGTTTTATTCCCATTATATTTTATCATTATTGATGTTCCTTTATGAAATATTCCTTACATACATCCAAGATTTTTGTCTTCACCCAATATTTTGATGTTTAGATTTTATGTTCAAGTTTTTTCATTCAAATGTTTATGGATTGTTTTATGTTCTCTCTGTTTACCCTTACTGAGCATTTGAGATGACCCTTTTTATGTTTTCCTTTCCCCAGGATATAAATAAGGATTTAGTTAATAAAACAAAAAGGGGATGATTTTTATGGGAGATGTTGAAGATCGTTCACCATGATTAGAAGATTATTTTTCCGAGTTTCCAAAGACACTAAACTATTACGGTCCTTGTGTGTTTGTTTTTGTTATGTATTAAGTAATCCAAAAAAGTAATGTAATGTCTATGTATGTCAATTATGGTTCTCTATAGTTGGTATTAGAGGAAAGGTTTAGTCAACCTTTGGAAACTAGGATGCGAGAATGTTAGTGAGATCCCAAGAGATATTTCTAAGGTATGTCTAGGGATGTCACTAAGGTTAAGTATAAGTATAGGTTATAGTACTAGAATTATGATAATGATATTACAATTAAACCTATGATGTTAGATATTGAAGGTACTCCCCCTTTATTATGTTGTTTTCCTTGCATGTTTCTTTCCTCTCACACTGTTCTTTTTGGGTTTTAGACGATCGCTAGAACCCGAAGGAACCGTGTTGATCAATGTAATGGACAATGCAATTATTGTCCTCCCAAAAAACCAAATGTGATGGGATATGGATTGAAAAATATAATTTCTATACTTACACAAGCTATAAATCATTCTGTATTTCCAAATGATCAGAAAAGGGAACAATATTCTATTGATTCATTTATGAGGCAATGTCCACCTTCTTTATATGGGTCTTCTGATCCACTTATTGCTGAAAAATGGATCAGTACCATTGAAAAGATATTTTCTATACTTCGCTGTTCAGAACATGAAAAAGTCATTTTAGCTGTTTACCATTTAGAAGGTGAATCATACCAGTGGTGGACTCTAATTAAGAATACAAGGCCCCATGATGAAATTGAATCGATGGAATGGGACGAGTTCAAGAACTAGTTTTTCAGTAAGTACTTCCCTCTTATTCTTTGAAGAAATATGGAAAAGGAGTTCCTTGAGCTTAAGAAAAATGATGGTGAATCTGTTGGTATATACGAAGTGAATTTTACGAGGCTTGGAAGGTATGAATTTGGCATTATCATCCAACCTGAAAGTAAAGTTGATCGATTCTTCAGTGGCTTAAAACCAAGTCTTCGAAGGGCATTAGCTATAAGAGACTTCAGTAGCTATAAACACATTGTGCGTTGTGCTATCAAGGTAGAAATGGAATTTATCCATCACATGGTTTTGACAAGAAATGGAAGATGGAGTTCAAGGGAAAATCTCTGAACAATGGTGAAAAAAAGGTGAATGTTTCTTTATGCTCAAAGTGTGGAAAGAAGTATGGTGGAGATTGTCTAAAAGGTACTAGAAAATGTTTCAAGTGTGGAAAAGAAGTTCATAAAGAAGCTGAGTGTCGATGTAATGGGAAAAAGGTTTCTAATGATGTGAATATAGAAAAGACTACAGATAATGCTCCACTAACACTTCAATGATTCAAGTGCAAGGAAATGGGGCATTATGCTAATCAATGCCCTAATCTAGGGGTTAATGATGATCGACGTGAGCAACCTATTAAGGAAAGGGACAAAGGGAAGTCACATGAGATCACTATTGGCGATGTTGATTATGACAACGATGTAGTGGAATGATTATTTGTTTATGTAACTAGATTCGAAAATAATGTTGTTGAATCTAATTTATAGTACTGTGGAATATTGGAATATCTATGTATTGATTTATTATGGTTTTAAATAACTATATGGTACTGGTAACCATGAAAAGTGATGCAAATATTTTGTAAAGTAGATGATATGTGCATAATGAAGGGATAAGAAGAAAATGAAATGCTTGATAGTATTCATGAGCTCATGACTGATATAAGAACAAAGTGATATCATGGTTTGAGTATATAGAAATTTTGGGATTTTGGTGTGTGTAAAGAGTTAACTTTTGATAGCACTCATGCTTTCACTAAGGTTCTATGGAAATTCATGTTTCAAAAGAATACATGATTAAGGTATTCGCATGTTTGGAATGTGACCAACAAGATATATCTTATGATATATGGGAGATAAATGATGGTATTCACATGCATGTTATGTAAAAATTCAAGTAATCATTTTCTTTATACTATGAGATTGGACATATATATTTTGGATAAGCCTAAATATTGGAATGGATTATGTTGGACATAAGTTAGTATTTTTTAAGGATAGAACTTTTTCGATATTATTGATGGGATGTTATAATAATGTAGTTTTAGAAATAGGACAACCTTAAGGATAGGCGACAACCCGTCGCGTCGGACAAGGCTGTGGGAATCGAACCCACAACCAAAGTGTGACAAGCCTTTATCGTATACCTTTGGCCTACAGGAATTCCCTGGTTAGTAGAAACTTGTTTTATTTTATTAAGCTCTATAATAGCTGAAGTATAAGTCCATTTTTGGAACCATATAAGATTAATCTCACCATAAGATGGACTTATAACTTTTTCTAACATTATGTTTGAGACAGATGGAATGACCTATCATTCTATCGCATGATCCGCTAAAACTTCACGGAAGACAAATTCAACTTCATTTCTTTAAGAGATGAATTGGAAATTGTTCAAGTCAAAAAAACAGTGAGATTGTACCAAAATCAAGTAAGTATTTCTTTTAATTCAAAAATTCTTCAACATTAGGGAAATGATCTTGAAAACCAAAACTTTTTTCCTATTACCCTCATATCTAATGAATCAGATGGTACCTTAGATCATCACAAATTTATGGCTTGGTGATTGTTGGCATTTTTATAGCCATGTTCTCTACCACTCTCCATCATAACTTTATTATTATATTTCTCTTCCATATCCATATTTTCACCTATATTCTTCTATGTGGAAACCCATTGATGAGTTACTTTGGGTATCCATTATGTTTCTGACGCTCCATTTTAAAATGATGATTTAGTATTCCTTTTTACGATGTGGGTTTCTATGAATTAAACTTTCAAGTTGTAAACTTTTTATTGCCCTGATGAATTTCGAGGGCGAAATTCAATTTAAGTGGGGTTGAATGTAACACCCTGAGATTTTATGAGATATATTATTTATAATTTCTTTGATTTATTCTATTATACACTACACCAAGATTAGATTGTACTATACGCAACACCGTATTAGCTTTCAGTATACTCAACACTATTCTTGGCTTGTGTTACACACAATTTCAAGTTCGTTTTGTGGAAATTATTTTACACAACATTATGTATAGATTTTGTTTAATGTATAAATGAAATAAGTTTTGATTACATTATACGTAACACCAAACGGAGCTTTCACTACACACATCCCTGAATTGGCTTGCATTACACGCAATCAAGACCTTTTTCGATAGTGTTTGTAGTACGCAATACCGAGTTTCACTAAATGAGATATTATTATAATATTATTATGAACCAGCCATTATGAATAGTAATACCCAGTTTTTGAAATTTTATAAATTTTATCATTCAAAATGGAATTCATTTTTGGATTCAGAATATCAAAATTAGCCTAGGGTGAATTTTTGGTATTTTTATGAAAACATTCAATTTTTGATGAATAGTGAAAACACAATGTTACTATTTAAAAACCAAATTTTTATTTAAATAATTATTTATTTTATTTAAATTTATTTTAGGAAAAATTGATACATAATACCTTAATATTTTCAATGTAATTCATTGGAGACATTTTATAATAATTTTAGATATATAAATATTTTATCGAACTTTTCACCATCTTTTACCCAACTCCTTGGATAATTTGAAAATTTACATAAAACATAATTTTACCACTTATTTGAGTGGAATTTAGAAAATCCGAGAGACACGGTTAATATCAAGGAGTAAAATGTGGCTCAATAAGATAAAAATAATTTTTGGTAAATAGTAACTTTTTACTTTTATTTACAACGACTAAAAGTAAATAGGGTAATTAAGGGTAAAAATGATATTATTATTACCCTAACACATGTCCTAATTCTATTGGATAAGTTTAATTCGACCAAAAACAACCTTAAGAATAAAATATTACCCTTTAGGTCCACTTGGGATAGATTAGGACACTTATTATTATTTTATTTAAAGAAGAGTTAAAAGAGTTAAAATCAAAGTTTAATAACTATAACATTTTTAATATAAGGTTATACATAAGATAAATTCAACTATAAATATAAATTATAAAGATAAAACGATTTCATACATACTGGTATTTTATTTATAATTATTATACATTAAATAAATTAATTTATTTATGACTCAATGATGATGAAGTAAATACCTTATTAATGAAATATTAACATAATTGAGGTTATAAATACCCAAATAAATGTAATTCGAGACTTTTTATGAATTACACTAATTTTATAGGTTAATATGACATTTTATTATTGATTTAATTAACTTTTTTCGAACTAATCATTCTGTTAGGAGTTTCAAAAAAATGAATTACCAAATAGTTTCAAAATTGACATAAAATAGTTTTTAAAACAAATATTATATTATTAATTGTTATTTTATTCTTAAAAATCTAAGGCTCAAAAAAATAACTTATATAAGGTTATATATATTAATAATTAACCACTTGGGGTTCTTTTGGACTGTTATATTATGTTTATTAACCACATAGTGTAAGAAAACAAGAAGACAAGATAAAAGTCAAATTATTTAACTTGGAGTAAAATCTAAATGATTATATTAAAATATTGACCTAAACTTGCCTAAAACCTATTGGATGAGAGGATTTAGACCCGTACCAACTTTAGATTCGAAATTAATCAATTTTTAGCTATTATAAACCGAATATTACTTTATTATAAAATAATATTTTAAGTTTTTCTTAAAGTGCCCCTCTCCTCCCTTATAAAAGGGCACCTCCTCCCTCATCTCTTCACACAATTTTGAGATTTCAAGCTCATCCAAACCCTGCCCATTTACATTCTCAACATCCCTGGAAACATTATATAGGTTTTTTTCTCCTCAAAAGACCAACTCTACTGCCTTAAGAGGAAGCTTAAAAGAGGTACCTCGAAGAAGAGGTAATCTCTTCTACCGATTTTTTTCAAGTTTCTTTCTTCTTAAACTTCTTCTTCTTTAGTTGTTTCATTATAAAGTAATAACATAAGTGACACTAATATACTGATATGTTATTAAAAATATGAAACAACCCCATTTCACCTTATATCCATCCTACGGAAAACAAAATCACCGCGCATGCGTACGTACAGAATATCGTCTTCACGCCGTGGTGTAATCTATTTTTCCACCACCACCTTACATGGATGGGTATAATGGTGTAAAGAATAACTATATATGGTTATTATAAAATCATATGGATTCTGAGATATTTTTTCATCCACTCTAATTCCATTCAATAATTATGGGAACGATGTCATCGCTCGTGTGTACATACAGATTACCATCTCCACAACGCGATGAGATTCATTCTCCATGTAAACCTTTCAAGAATAATTAAAAAGTATATAAAATGAATAATAATGAAATATATGACATAATTAAGCTACTTGATTGATATATAAATATATTTCATCTACTTACTTCCATTCAAGTCAATAAGGAATGGAAAACAGCGTTCATGCGTACGTATGGCCTACCATCTCCATGAACGGTGTATTTCATTTCATTCATCTATCTATTATATATATATATAATGAATATATATGATATATAAATCATGATTTAAATTATATAAGTAATTAAATCATCATATAAGTAATAATAATATAAAAAACAATGAGTCGAAACATGTACGATAAATGAAACGATTTTACCCACAACGCTGCTTCAACATGGAATTTACCAAAAAACAGGTAATATAAAGTCATAAGTGAACCATATATGGTATAATAACAATAAATATGTTTATTTATTAATTCAATGACATTATTTAAATTATTATACAGGAGTTTCGGATACGTAAGAAGCATATCGGACCTAAGGTAAGGGATTACATTTCCAATCTCGTTTTTATCCACGATTGTTTATTCTTAAGTATTTACTAGGGTTATTGTTTTCATCCATGCCCATGTTTTATAAAAATGTTTTCAGTGTTTTTAAAGTCCTTTTTACCGATTTTTTAATTTTAAAACATGTAATGAAAGGAATCTATTTTTTTACCACACGAGAACATTTTTACTTTTCCGACAAATGATCGAGGAGAATGTTTTTTTAACTTATACGACATGAATGGAATTTTATGGTTTCATAAAGCCTAATTTTCTTGAAGTTTCCTCTACAATATTTCTTTAATATTTTCAAAAAAATAATTTTCTTTTTAAATTTCATGTCATTTTGTTAAAATAAAACAATTTTTAAGAAGAAAGGATAATTTCCTCAACAATTCATTTCATGTGTTTTATCAAAACCATTTTCCATCCAAGATGATATTATTTCATATGTGTATGTTTAATGTATAAATTAAATGGTTCCAGTTTTATTATGATGAAATGATATCCATTTTTTTTATAGATTATGCTATGATGGAATGATTTTTATGAAACCAATTTTATTATTTGGGTTATGATGAATGATTTATGTTTATGTTGTGGCACACATAATAATGATTTCATTATGGGATGGGTGGGACCTATATCTCCCTCCAATGCATTGGGTAAAGATTTATATCTCATAAGATAGACATGGATGTAATGGTAAGTTAATCTGGTTCAGTGATACAGGACTGGAATGAGGAGTGAACTCGATTCAGAAAGGGACTTTGTCCACTAAGATGGTCTTGCCAGCAACGCCTTAGCTACTATGGAAATCATATCATGTGATTAATGGTTTTCCACAATTACATGTTTTATTCTCATGCTATTTTATCACTATTGATGTTCCTTTATGATATATGCCTTACGTACATCCAAGATTTATGTCTTTGCTCATGATTTTTATGTTTAGATTTTATGTTCAAGTTTTTTCATTCAAATGTTTATGGATTGTTTTATGTTCTATATGTTTACCCTTACTGAGCATTTGAGCTCACCCTTTTTATGTTTTCTTTTCCTCATGATATAAATAAAGGTTTTAGGTAATAAAACAAAAATAGAAAGATCTTAATGGGCGATTTTGAAGATATTTCACCATGATTAGAAGATTATTTTTCTGAGTTTCCAAAGACACTATACTATTACGATCCTTGTGTGTTTGTTTTTGTTATGTATTAAGTATTCCCCAAAAGTAATTTATTTTCCATGTACTTAGGGTCTCTACAAATGCATTGGGTGAAGATTGATATCTCATGAGATATATGGGAATTGAATGTGGAGTGAACCATGTTTAGTATGAAATTTTTTCAACTATGATAGTCTTGGGAGTGAACCATCAATACCACGATTGTTTAGGGAGTGAACCCATTCAACTATGGTAGTTTTGGAAAGGATCCTTGACTAATTAGTAAATTATTTTATATTCCTATGTGTATTCCAAAAATCTATTTATTAAGACAATGTTATGTTATCGTGGCTCATGTTAGTTTATTCCATAATGATTAATTCTTATGAAATTCCAAATTTATTCCTTTCCCCATGTTTTTTTTCTATGATATGAACGGTATGGTTATCAAATGTTATTCTCATGTTCTCATTCCCTTATTCTCATGATATGTTGATATCTCCCTTTTTTACCCTTACTAATCTTATAAGATCATACCTTTTTATATTTCCATTCCCCATTTTATGATGAATGGTATTATGTATGATATTTATAATAATGGTGCTAGTTATGATGAACATAGTGGGAGATGAAATAACACACTTATTGACTAGTTGTTTATGAATCTATGTTTCTAAAGGAACTAGAACCATATGATTTTGACATGTATTTTTATGTTATGTAATGAATATTATTCTATTATGATGTAATATTTTTGTATGAAAGACTAGTTCTTCTCAAGGATGGTTGGTTTTCTCTAGATCTATTCCAATATCCTCTTCCTTATTGAAATAAGTACATGGATCAATGGTTTATTTGATAACCTAGTGATGAAATATTCCTTCATTCATAGATTAGTGATAGTTCTAAATTTTTGTTGATTCCTCATGATCTGATTAAGATATATCATCAAATAATTTTTTTTATGGGTTTTTGTTTTTGAATCATATTCCTATACCTCTTCTTTATGGAGGATTAATGGTAGCACTTCAATTTGTTGACAATACATTTGTATATTACTGGAGGATTTGATGTGTTAGCGACATCAATTTGACAAGAGATTTATTCCTAAATAATAGTGGACATTTCTGTGTAATTTTCTCTATATTGATCATCTTGAAATATTATTATACTATAATTTCACCATGTATTACTTTTCTGTTGAAATATTATTAATGGATTGATGTTCTCTTTCTAGAACAAGGCATATATTCTAAAATTGATGAGGAATTCATGATATGCTCTCTAATTGACAATATATCTCATGAATTGATGTCATATTCCTTAGAATATATCATGGCTAGTGTCGTTAATAGAATCTGTGAGGCATGTAATTGTACGTAAATTTTTTTGACGTGTAATAATTAAGATTATGTATTTATTAAACAACATATTTGATGAACCAAAACCCATGATAAGAATCCATGACATGTGACCATGTCCCCCATAAGTGAGAAATGTGTTTCAGATTTGAACCTTTGAAGTACTTTAGAATGATTCATCAACCACCGTGAGGTAGTATGTTCTTTACAATTTGTGGCCCTTTTTTACATTATTACCTTAATTTCATATTGTGATTGCATAGCTAGTTAACCATGATATATGTTGATTTCTTGTGAGTGTGTATAGCTATGAGACCCATATATGATACATTATTCCATTAGTATTATTAGTTTATATTTTCTATTCTTAATTTTGATCACATTTTGTATATATTTCTCTTGTATTCTCATGATGTCATGCAATACATTTTATTTTTTTTCTCTTCCTTATTATTTATAATTTTCCTGGATTTTGAGGTATTTTATTGATACTCGTGATAGGTGCACCATCATGTATAACTATCCCCTAGTTGGGTAGTGCACATGAGATGTGGTAATGATGATTATGAAATTATACATAGGTTATTATCATGAAATCCTTATGGCCTATCCAAAACTCTATTTCTTGAAAATACCTAGTAGAAAAGATGGAACTTGATTCCTTAAGGATACTGAGTGCAAGTTCACAAGTCATCTATGTGGTTAGACCCGAGAATTAATTCCATAAATAGTTCAAGTATTGTGTTTTCCAGCCTTGTGGATAGTTGTTAATCAATTATGTAATCTTTTATCACTCTTAAGGTATAGGGAAAAATTCAGATATGGATGATGCTCATGGTGTCTTGGTTAGTATATGGGTGACCAATATATTATTATTTATACCTTCTTGTGAATTTATTTTTTATTATAGAATTCAAATGTTAAACTTATGCTCACTTTTTAAGGAATTTTTGGTGGTTTCCTAGTGGTTTTTATTACTCACTCCCTGCACAAAAATATGTGCATAATTCATGTATACGGATCCGAGAAAGGATTAGGGGCCGTTGAAAAATGGTTTAGTCGAGGATCATGGAGTAGGTAATGGAACCAAGGTAGTCTCTGATGGATTTCCATGTTGTTACATTATTATTTTTTATCTACTTTCAATTTTACTATGGTCTGTCATTCTACACTAAGATCTTGGTTTATTAATATTTTTGTATTTTTATGTAGTGTGTGAAACAAGATAATAAATTATGATGTTTGACATTACATATTTAATACTATGAATTTTTATATTTTATTGATATTATTGGTGAAAGTATCTAATTCTAATGTTATTTTCTCAATAATGATGAATTTCATAACCTCATTTATAGTGCGTGTCTTCTTATGTGTAGTAACGAACATTTGAGTTCAGGTGGTTCTCTAGAAAAAAACTCATTGGTTCTTTTCATGGTGTTACAATGGAAACCCTACTTCATCCAAACCTTCTTGAATGGATGATCCATGTCTTAATATATACTTCGTTTGATAGAATTTAACACATAAAATTTAATGTTTTTTTAATTACAACCATCTTATATCATGTATTTTCATTACAGATATGCATTATTATGATTCTTTAGGTTTTTTAATCCTTATTGCTTCAACCAAATAAATATATTATAACCATATTAATGTGTTACTCTTTACACAACTCATAACTTTTGTTACTGAACCATGTTAAAATATAACTATATTTTTACATATCGAAATGTATCCTATACATAATGTATATAAAAAAAGTCCATATAAAGGCATAGAATCATATTTAATCAATGATATCCACAAACATATTCATAGAGAAACAGGTATCAAAAACTCACATTTCTAAATAATGCCTATGCTTCTAGGACAATGAGTGGTATGACCAAAAGTCCCTCTCCCACATTTTTTTATTCAAGAGTTACTAAAATTCCATAAAATATTTAATACATAATATGTATAAAATATAATCAACCATAAAATTATTACTCATGACATATTATCATTACAATGTTATTGTAGAAGAAAACAAAATAAATTACAATACCAAACATGTAACTCCTTAACTGCATGTATAGTAATTTATTGAAGCATTTCAAACACAATTAAACTAAACCGCATAAAAATTCATAATATAAACTATTTATTTATTTGAATGAATTCATGAATACAAATAAAAATTTAAAACTTCTTGAATTTAGAAATAAGATGAAAGTTTATGTAATTTTCATTAATAAAGAAATTAAAAACACTACATAATGTATGAAATATTTTGAAAATAATCTGTAATAAAAATAAATTATAAAATATCATGATAATTTTAATTTGAACACTTTTAGGTTCGTAACAAATATGGAATTTAATATGAACACTATCACGTTCCAGATTACATGATAGTTGTGAAATAATTTATAATCATATAAACACTTTTCAAAAACAAATCATAAAATAATTATTATATAATGTTAATTAATATAAGCATTATATATTCACATGTAGGGTAAATTCATAAATTAATATAAAAAGATCAATATCTCACATTATTTTTAATCTTATAAAAAACATTATAAATTATTCAAAATGTACGTTCCCATTAAAAAAATATCATATCTAACAAAATCATTTTTTACAATTTTAAACAAATTTTCTTCATTACAATTAAACAATAACCACACTTATTTTATTATTCACCATGTTATGGTCATCCCTGAATGAAAAAATCATCCATGGGGATCAGGATGACCATATTGAACAAATTAAACAATTTTTTATAATGGTTGTACAATACTCTCTAACTATTTTATCATGACATTATATATAGGTGTTATTTTAACTTGTTCATGCCATTTTTAAAAGACCTTGGTTTGGTTGACTTGGCTATGTAAAAGTGGTCTTATGTTACCCTATTCTATACAAACCATAACTATTTTACACTAATTAAAATTCTTTGGAGACCATATCCTATAAATGTACCCTATAACATGATCTAACATCTTGGTGGGAAATAATATTCTATAATTCTATATTGAACATATCATGGTCATCTCAAAAAATAAACAATCTATTTTATGCATAAGTTTATATTCCCATTTTTCATAAACTATGACATGATATTATAACATTTACAACACCATGGCCACTTCACATAATAATTATGTCATATTTTTGAAAATATTCATAAAACCACACCAATTTTGAACTTCTCACATAGTAATTCCTGGTATTATTTTTCATTATTTCTTTATTTAATGAAAAAATCAATCTAAATGAGATGTATTTGGATTTTATTACAGTGATAAAGAGATAAAAGATAAATTAACACATTTATCTAATTATTTTACATAAATAATTATTCCATCTCAAAATTAGTTTCAAAAACTAGGGAACCAAAGGTTTAGTGTCATTGATGACTAACTACATAAGAAACTTATTTTACATCACTTGTAAACATTTCTCTATAATTGGGATATATAAGACTTTTTCGTGGATTCTCATAATCTATACACATCAACATAACATGGATAAATTAATCATAAGATAGAGGTGATCCCAAATCCTTAGTCAAAGTAAATATAGGTGATAATAATCGAATCTCATTAGTGAGAATAAGATGAGTATATGGGTATAATCAAGATAAAAATGAAACATATACCAAAAAAATAATATATCAATTTTTTTTGATTAATTCATTAAATAACAAAAAACATGAATCAAAATATTGTGGAAGCATATTTTAATCAGCATGATTTCTGATAGAAAATCAAAATAATGAGAATTTCAATGAAACATTAACACCATTCATATATGGAAAAATATTATTATAAGGAAACAATACTTTCTTCAGCCACACTATAAATTACCATTCCATTGAGAAACTAAAATATACTCATGAATACTTATCAAATAAGATATAAACTATAAAATAATGTATTGGTGGGTGATATAGTACCCCACCAGTCATCATCTATACATATGTGTTCTGTTTGAAAATAATTATCTTATCACAACATAATGAACCCTTGGATATAAAATGGATATCAAAAAATATTTAATTGAAAATAATTAACATTTCATAAGAACCCATAGAAATAAAATTGTGTTCAATTAATTTCATATGGAATCAAATAAAATAATCATTCCTAAATATAAAAATATAAAATAATGTATAATAAATGGGTGTCCAAATAAATTCATGGAATTTCTAGGTAAATCTGATTCAATCAAGATAAAAAATCATGTGGTATTTTAACCATATTGATAAAGGGTATATAGTTTTGTTGACAATTTCCATAATCAATCGATGTATGTAATCAATTATAATAACATTCAATCAGTTGAAGGAAATATATAGTGTTCACATAGGAATAAATGGACAATATCTCATATTTATACACATTGGGTTATTAGGTAAGAAAAAGATATTGAGGGATTAATCCTCTAAAAGAGACATAAATTAAAAAATCCATCTAGATAATTAATTTTGGATGGAATAATATGATGTTTCTCCTTGATAATGTACAATTTATGTAAAAGAAAAAATTATTTAATGAAATATACATTTTAGGAGTTTTAGATAAATCATATTTGTAATAAGAAATACCACTAATATTTTATAATTATTTTAAAAGAAATAAATTAAAATTAATCAACAAAATTACTTCCTTTTGAAACCATGAATAATTTTATATAATGATTCATATGTAATAGAGAATTTCGTGCAAATCATTTTTCATGTAGAAAAAAGTTTAAAAATATATTTTATATTACATTCATAAAAAGATGAGGTTGTAGATCATATTAAAAAGTTATTTTAAAAAATATAGAGTGAAAACATTGAAAAAATATACCTTTAAAAAATGAACATTAATAATAGTTTCATGAAAATAAATAATTTTTATCAATATAAATGTGGGATGAAAGACAAAACAATTTATTTGAAAGGTTGGAAAACAGTTTT
Organism: Viscum album; assembly: GCA_963277665.1. Taxonomy (NCBI): domain Eukaryota; kingdom Viridiplantae; phylum Streptophyta; class Magnoliopsida; order Santalales; family Viscaceae; genus Viscum; species Viscum album. The sequence goes on along the minus strand of OY728152.1, from coordinate 778,766,945 downwards.
AATATTTTGAAATATATTTGTTGAAAACACACATCGTCAAAAATAGTAACAAAAACAATGTTCAAAAGTGGATAATGAAAATATAGAGTCCACATGAGATAATAAATAAATATTTTTTTAATTATTTAATATAACACTATAATGAAATAAAAATATGGACATGGAGAACATAACATCATCATAGATGACTAGGACTATTCTAAACAATGATATTATGTTTGAGTAATAAATTTTATCAAGGTAAAATATTTCAATGGGAAATGTAATTTTACACAAAATAGCAAGATAATTTACAATTAAATAAATTATTATGTTAGAATAAAAAAATAAGATAATTCATTTGTTCAAGAATAATCATTTTATCCCAACAAAAGGATTTGAGTTAACAAAACCCTTACGGTAGTGGAAATATATGAATCAAAAGACCATGAGAGAGATTTTAAATTAAATATACCTTAAAATATCATGAGATGAAATATATTCATTATAATTGAAGGAAATATTGAAGTCATTTCACCATAAAAGGAAATTGTAGTGTATAATATCAAACATTCCTTATAGAATCTAAATTTCAGACAAAGAAGCACTTACAACCATAGAATTTTTCAAGTCAACCCCCTTAAACGATATGAATTAAAATAAAAAATTAAATGGATGTTATTAATTATATGATAATTATTTAAAATATTAAAGGTATGTATATAAACAATTATAAATAAATAATAGTTTATAATAAGAATTGTGTCTCAATAAATTAAATAGACACAAGAAACCCATACATTGTCCCCCTCTTAGTAGAATATGATCTAACATCATGTCAAATTAGAAAAAATATATTAATATTTTATTTTAGAACCTTATTCATATCTATATCATTTTATAGACATGCTTTATAATTATTATCTACATTTATATTAGGTATTTATTATCTATTTTGAATATCTAGTGAGTGCAATATTTATCATTTTGACCAAGATTCCTGAAAGTGGTAATGTTCATAATTATTTAACCAAAGTATATAATTAATATATCAGAAAAGGTACAGTAATTTATTCCTTATAATTATTTATAATTTTATGATTTTATTCTATGGTTGTTTTGGTTTTGGTTCTTGTATGTGATATTGGCGACAACCATGTTTTGGTGGGTTTCAACAATTGAAGAGTGTTATCATAATTAATGATTTTAATATTATTGTTACCATTAAAGAACCAAAATAATATATTGATTTTATTATTCATATAATATATTATTATTAATTAATTTTTCATATTCATCTATGATATTACTTTATATAACTGTTTATATCGGTTGTTAGAGAGACACAAATAACAACATCAAATAACTAATGGATGATTATGATAATGATATTGGTTTATATTGGAATAATATTGTTAATATAGAATAATAATGATATAATTTGGATGATGTTTTACTATAAAATCTTAATTTAAAATATTTTCATAAATAATAATGAAACTAGATGAAAAACAAGATATGTTACTTCATTGAGGTGGTAGTCCACACAACACATGATTAATGTTTTCATTTCATAACGAATTAGTTGGAAAGAATTAAGTATCTAATTTTAATATAAGTATTAATAATAATATTATATATTTATTATTTATTATTTAATTTAATCCATTTGACTAGTGAAGAGGGTTGGTGGTGAAAAAACACAAAAATTATTGCTTCAAGGAGGCGGTAATCCACAAAACGCACAATTGAAAGTTTAGTTTTTCATAATATAAAGGGTAAAGGTTGTTAATAGTAATTCCCATAGAATAAAAAAAATTATTATAAAATATATTAATTTATTTATATAGTAATTATAAAATTATATTAGTGAAATTAATGATGAAAATAAAATAAGTAATGAAAGAAGTACTCACATTGAAAACCGGGGCTTTCCTTTAGAATACTTAATGGAAATGGGGGATTATGATAATATCTTGTGATAATATGCTTGAAAAAAAAGAATAATATTACAGGGGAAGGTAAAATGGAATAATTTGAATATTATACATAATTTTTTTGGGTGTCTGTGAAGTGGTATTGAGAGGCCCCATTTATAATTGGTGAGAATGGAATTTTCATAAATATTTCTACTAAATAAAAAAGAGAGCACCTGTTTCATATTTAAAGAAGTCTTAACAAAGGAGAGTAATTGAGTTTTAGATTATATAATATTTATAATCCCTCAAAAATAAATTCAAAATCAAGTTTTAAAAAACCTAATTTATTTACTCTTATAATTTTCACTTTTATCATTTTTGGTTTTACTAGGGTTACTAATTTTTACCTAAGAAATTTTATTTCAATTCATATAAATAAATAAATAAACTGTATTATATAATTTAGCCCTAATTATTTTAAATATTAGATCTATTTTTCATATAAAATTTCTATTAGAAAAAATAATCAAATTTTTTATTAGCATATGTAGAATGTAAAAACAAGTTTTTAGAAGAAGTTTATTTTTAAGCTTGAAATTTATGTGTTGGGTAAAATTATAAATGTATTTTATATTCATTCTATATAATTTTTTATAATTAAAAATAAATGTTATATGACTTTCAAATAATTTCCAAACAATATTTTACCAAAATATAATTTAATTAAAAAAGTCCAAAAGTAATTTTTATTGGATGATATTAATTATGTGGTTAAATAGTGGTTTTATAAATTCATAATATCATTTTTAAATGTATAGAATTATTCCTTAAACACATATTTGAAAATTATTATTTTTTAAATATTTTTTTATAATTACATCTCGATATAGTCATAAACAATACAATTTTTATAAAAATAATAGTTCTAACTATTCACCAAAAATCAATTATTTCATAAAAATAAAAAAAATAACCCAATTAAAATATTGACATTGTAGATTTAATATTAAATTGATTTTTATCAAATTAAAATTTTAATGTTTATATATTTAGTTATTAAAATTAAAATATAAAATATAAGGAAGAAGTATTATTATTGAATAATGAATTTTTAAACTTCAATTGTCTTTTATGTTATTTCTAATAAATTAATATATAATTTAATGTTGATATAGTAGTAAATAAATAAAAATATAACATATTATATTAATATTTTAAGTACGATCAATTAAATTTATTAAGTTATAATACAATGCCCCGTTTTTAAATGGTTCATCAATAAGAGTTCATTTTTAAAATATTAATTGAAGAAAAATAATAATATATAATTATTTTAGTCGATTGTTATCTTTTTTATTTATTAATGATTATTTTATTCATGTAATATTAATGTATCATGAATTTTTTAGTCGGGTGTTGTGTTAGCCTAGTGTAGTTTGTGACACAATCTATAAAAAATATTATTAATTTAAGTGATCTAAAATCTCAGGTTTTTATGATCTACCCCTTAAATAAATTGGGCCCTCACAATATTTATTATTAATCACTGATAAATGTATGTGAGGTTATTCCTTACATATATACCATTTCAGAAATAACTTATAATAATAAATCTACCATACTCTCTTAGGATATATTAAGTTTTATATATTTTCTCAAACAATATTAATTATTCATACAATCATATTCTCAAGTATGTTTATACCCTAAGAATATATTCTATATAACACACCTCTCCCAAAACCATTTTATTATCCATAACATTATACCATGAAGAAATCATAAATTCTTCCATAAATTCTCTCCATCATTAACCTTGAAATGGTATTAATGACTAAATCATAAAATCAGACTTTAGAAAATATACAACAAAATCCAAAAAATATATAATTAACTTCACCAAAAAAATATCATGAATTAATTATAAATAAAAATGTTACCAATACTATCTAACTTAATTTTTCAAAATGAAGAAAACATTTATTATTTCAACATAAATCATATATTAAACATAATAATTTTTCATCCTTCAATCACATGTTCTTTAATAGTTAACCCCAAAAATATAAAATTTTCTTAAAATCACTTTTCAAGGTTATTAATACTTATTAATATATATTTCCAAGCCTTTAAAGAAAACTATAGAATAAAAATCCAAAAATGTTCACATAATCAATATATATTTTAAAGATATTCTAAAATATCATCAATAAATATTACTCACTAATGAAATTATATATGAGTATCAACATTTAATTTCTATTAAGATATCCAACTAACTATCTTAGTTAAGACTAGGATACTCACTATTTATATCATGATAGGAATATGCTAGGATTATAAACCATTTAATTATGATCCATTATTCAGTTATAACAAATAGTGGTTTCTAGATACATACCATTCACAGCTTCATTTTCATGTTCCTATTTCAAGAAATACTAAAACAAAAATGGTTTTGATAATATAAAAAAAATATGAATTTGAAATCCTATATCAATAGAAAAATTCACCCATAGCCCCTTAATTACAACAAATGATACTTTAATTTAAACTATTTCATAACTAATGTATTATATATCTCTCTCCATTTAACCTAGGTAAGATTATGTTGTGTTCTATCATACAAATTATCCTATTACCTTAATATATTTCAGAAATAAATCCTTAATGTCTTGTATAGAGATTTTTATTACCAAAAGAATATCCCCTGAGATTTTCTACCTTGGTGTGGGGTCTTACGACCACTCATAGTGCACTAGAGTAAAGATACATTCAATTATCAAACCAACATTTTTTGGATGATTACTCCTAAGTTCATCTTTCAAAAATGGTGTCCAATTTATAGAATCTAGACAAGGATGTAATTTCTAAGGAAACCACATAATTCCTCATCTACTAAATGATTATGATGTTATCCTATACTTAGACCGATCCTTATTGTTCACTAATATAAATTCATTCTATATCCATGATTTAAAACCATGACTAAATTTAATTACAATGATTTGGATAGTTTTGGATTCTATTGCAATAGAAATAGGGCCAAAGACATATCCATTATTGGAAAGTGTGCCTATAGGTTTATATATATGTTTGAAATTGTGGCTATAGGTCCATACCCAAGATTTTCACTATTGTAGTACATCTATATTCACTGTTTTAAAATGAGGCTATATGTAATTATATGGTACTATATTACCATGGTTGGAAATCGAGGAAACAAACCAATAGCCATGGTTTCCATCATGGTAGTACACCTGTAGTCACGGTTTAGAAATGTGTCTATTGATTCTTCTGCACAGGACTATATCAATGATTTGTAACCATTGAAAAATGTATAGCAATGATGTGGAATCCATGGCTATAAGAAGAATTCCATAGTTTCCATCTATAGATATATATTCGTCCCCGAGTAAGAGAAATATATAGCCTCCTTCTTAGTCCTACAAATATAAACAAACACCATAATTCAATAATTCAATATATACAGAAATAGAAAGACCAACTAGAATAAAATTCAATATACCAATAATAAAACATAGCTACATAATAATATTCAACATATAAAAAAACCAAAAATATAGTTTACATCATAAGTACGCCTCAATATAAATATCATTGGAACCATGATAACCCTCATCCACACCTCTGAGAGAAACACCATCACCACCTATCACACCACAAGCATCATCATCATCATGGACATCGATAGTAGCATCGACATCGGTATCGGTAGCGGCATCGACATCAACATCATCAATAATAGGAGTAGAGGAATCTACATAAATAGAATTAATCATCATAAAAAAATAATTAATTACTATAGAATATTGTTTTGGATGTGAAAAATAATTATTAAATATATTTTTCATCATATATTCATTTATCTTCTTTTCACTTTGAGTATCTTTATTTTTATTTTTGAGTTTCTTGTTTGATTTGAAAATTCATTTGTTCCAATATAACAATACTGAAACCTGTACTTAATGAAATTATATCATAGGACATGAATCTAGATAGTACAATCCTCTTCCTAGGTTGATAATTCAGTCTACCGTAACATTCATCTTCTAATACCTAATGTAGATGATCATTCAGGCCTAAATTTTATTATTCATTTATATCCAAATCCTAAAAATAATTTTTTGTTATATATAACATATATTTTAATTATAAACTAATATAAATAATTAAAAGAAATTTTAATATAGTTAAAATAATCTCATGGGTGTCATAATTTTCCATAGTACCATCTCTCCTTTTCCTACTTGTGAAAAAAAGGTAGAGATATGAACATGACCCTTGATATCCAATGCATTTTCTTGGGAAAAAAAGAAAAAAAAAGAAAAAATAGAAGTGAGTTAAATTACATTAAAACAAGTGAAAATAAATAATATTGATCTTAATAAAATATATTTTAACACAAAAAACAAAAAAAATAAACATATAAATTTAAATTATAAAATAAAAAATTATACCAAAAGAACAAAACAAGCCAAATTATTGAGAACTAATTTAAAATGTATAAAATTGTGAAGATTCTATTGAGATGATTTGAAATTGTGAATCAAATAGAAGATAAAATATCTCTATACCATATGATGATACAATTCATATTACTATACATGTAATCAATTTATTGATGGTTTTAGATGAAAACATAAAACATGAATAAATTTTAAGTCCAGTCAAAGGATTTCAACTTACATCATTTAATGAATTTCTATCACATAACATTCATAAAAAGGAATTAATGTCAAATGATTTAATTGAGAAGTAACTTGTTATATGTTATAGTATGAACATAGATAAAATTTAAAAGATTTATAAATTTTAATAAGGATTTGAACATGATGTGATATATTCCCTAATAATTATTTCCCATTCTATATTTTTAATGGCATGCTTAACTATTTTTTAATGAGTTTGTTGCAATATATGGTATGGTGAAGTGTTGAAGTGTTTCTTTAAATAAATTTGTACAGTTAAATATATTACTATGTTTAATTTATAAATGGGACATAAAACATATTATAATTCTTCAGTAGTCAAATGATGCATTTAAATGATGTTAGTAATAATCATGTAATTCAAGAATTCTGTTTTCCCTTCAACATAAACATGTAATGTGGGATCTAAAAAATTATTGATTTCTATGATAGTTTAACCCTATATGATTGATTTATAGTAATTATATGATTAATAGGGTATTTATGATGAATCAACTATGTTGTATTCTTGAATAAATGATTGATTATACTTTGGTGACCTTCGCCACGATGATTTGCTATGATAATATTATCGACAGACTTGTATGGGTGAACTTTTTTGAGCAATGGGAAGGTGTTTCCAGGGGTTATAGTGGTAAATATGCTGGTTATAAAATGATTCATTATATTATTCACAAATGTTTTGTGGATTATATGGGATGGTTGGAATGATTGAAATATTTGATATCATATTTGATTGTTTCTTGGTGATTATTAGGTTTTACTATTTTCTATACTTGGACTAAATAAATTAAGGATAAAGGAACCCCTTTGGGGGTTAAAACTATGGATCCAGATGCTTATGAAATAGTAATCAATTATACTCTATTAGAAAAATGTGCTAGAAGATAAAAGGCCCAAGCAGATACTAAAATTGGAAATGCAGTTTCTGATTCTAATACATTAGTGAATTTAAACCGAAAATTTCAAAAGTAACAAAACATAAAATTGTATAATATAGAGGATTAAAATATATAGAATATGGGGAAACATATATGTGATAAAATGGAGAACATACGGTAAGTCATCAGAAATACCCCACTAATTCCAGAGGAAATATGATAGGTGTTATATCCAGAAACATATAGTTAAAAGACTTATATGTTGAAAGGAGGGATTATCAATGGTTGGGATAGTTATTGAGTTGGAAACTTTTCCCTAGGAATCCTTTATTTTGGTATTGGGAAACATTTTTTGTGAGTTTTTTCTAATAATAATTTTTTAAAAACTAGATTTCATGGGATTATATATTGTTTCATGGATCACATAGTCATTTAAATATTACAATAAACACATCCTCTTAGACATGCACTGCATGTTGAGTCCAAAGACAAATAAATTTTATCTAACACATTTAGATGTTTATATAAATTAATGGGATTATATATATGATCATGGGATTACAAATCATTGGATTATTTGATAATTAATTCATTCCCCACCCTCTATATAGGAAAATATTGAGTGGAATAATATAATTATAAAGGGGCTATTGTAATGTCTTGGATTTTATTTTATGAATATATTTTCCATATTATTGTTATTACTTTTCTAAATTTGGATCATAGTTTCAAAAAATAAATTGATCAAGATCCATATATGAGGAGTCATGGACATTTCTAACTAACACGATCAATAGATATATTGATGCAGATTGACTTATGAGAGAAGATAATCATTTTTTGAAATAGGTTTAGTGTTCTCTACTAACTTTCATTGGATGGTAGGATTTATAAACTTTTATCCATGTTATTGAGTTTCAAAATACCACTATTGATTCTATCTAATACCATCTTCATGGTCAAGACATTTATGATGGTGTCTTGGTTATCAACCAAAAAACACATCAATTAGTAGTGAAAAAAAATTATGGCGGTTATTTTTTCTTTTTTACGTTGTATTTTGGCTGACGTTATTATAAGAGACATTATAAACATTGTTATTTACATCAGTTATTTTAAAACTGATATAAAAAACACATATTTGAAGCATTTTTCACGTCGGTTGATCAAAAACCGACGTGGAAAATGCTTTGGAGTCGTGGTTTATTACATTGGATATTAAATAAACGAAATGGTATATAATTTTTCACATCGTTTATTATATAACGGACATCATAAATCACTCCTCCAAAACATTTATCACGTCGTTTATTTTCATAACAGATGTGATTAACCTTTTGGCCTAGCAGATTCCCACATCGGTTAAATAATAACCGATGTGAAAACATATCTACTACGTAGGTTATAAAATAACCGATGTAAAAATATATTCATTTCATTTTATTACATCGGTTATGAAATAACCGACGTAAAAACCATTTCCCATGCATTTATTATGTCAATTTTCAAATAACCGACATTAAAACTAATCCCTATACATTTTTTTCGTCGCTTATAAAATAATCGATGTAAAAAACAATTTTATTTTTTAATAAAACCAATAAACCACTACTATGCCCTGCCAAAAGACCTGAAACAGACCAAAAATAGACCAAAAATAGACAAAAACCCGACCAAAAATAGACCATAATCCCCCCCACCCCACTGGACCGCCCCCACAATACCCCTGGACACCCCCACCCCACTGGACACCCCCAGACCAAAACCAAAGATAGACCAAAACCAAAAAACAGCCCCTCCCCCCCAACACCACCCCTAGACTGCCCCCCACCAAACCCTCTTGGACACCCCTCCCCCACTAGATAGCACTCACACACCCCTGGACAGCCCTCCCACACCCCAAGAACCCCCCGCACACACACACCCCTGAACACCCCCTGGACATCCCCTCACTCACCTGGATGTCCCTCCCACACTTCTGGACACCCTCCCACACCCTCTGGACTCTCCCTACCCCCATAGACACGCAGGACACACCACACCGGGCAGTCCTCCCACACACCACTGGAAACCCCCCTCACCCTATAGGACACCCCCCCCACACACACACACACCCCTGGACAGCCCTCCCACCCTCTTGGACACACCCCACCCCCTAGACAGCACTCCCACACCCCTGGATATCCCTACCACACCCCTAGAACTCTCCCCCCCCCCAGACACCCCCTGGACCTCCCCCCACTCGCCTAGGCATCCCTCCCACCCTCCTGGACACCCACCCACCCCAGTAGACAGTCCCCCACCCCCACGGACTCCTAGGACACCCCCACCCCACTGGGAATCCCTCCCACACACCATTGGAAACCTCCTCACCCCCACAAGACACCCATGGATAGCCCTCCCACACATTTGGACACCCCACCCCCTGGACAGCACTCCCACACCCTTGTACAGCCCTACCACACCCCTAGAACCCCCCCCCCCCCACACACACACAATCTGGATAGCCCCCACACCCCTGGACACCCCTTGGACATCCCCCCACTCGCCTGGACATCTCTTCCACCCTCTTGGACACCCTTCCACCCCCTTGGACTGTCCCCCACCCCTATGGACACCCAGGACACCCCCACCCCACTAGGCAGCCCTCCCACACACCACTGGAAACCCCCTTTACCCCACAACACACCGCCACCCTCATGGAAACCCCCCACACAGGACCCCTCCCACCTCTGGACACCCCCCACCTCTGGACACCCCTCCCACCTCTGGACCCCCCCCCCCCCCAACCCCATGGTCACCATGGAACCCCCCCCCCCCACCTGGACTGCCCTACCACACACCACTAGACACCTCCCACACAGGACCCCCCCCCCACCCTCTTAGACACCATAGACACCCCCACCCCTAGATAGCCCTCCCACACCCCTAGACATCCCTCCCACACCCCTGGACACCCCCCCCCACACCCTCATGGACACCATGGACACCCCCCCCCCCCACACACACACACACCACTGGACTGCCCTTCCACACCCCTGCACAGCCCTCCCACCCCCCTGGATACCCCCCACAGCCCTGGACATCCCCCACTCGCCTGGACTGCCCTCCTACCCTTCTGGACACCCTCCCACCCACCACTAACCCCCCCCCCCCCACTGGACAACCTCCACCACACCCCTAGACACCCCCCACCACAGTAGACACCCCTAGACCAAACCCATACCAGAACCCCCCAACAGACCAAAACTAGACTAGAACCCCCCCCCCCCATTGGACAGCCACCACCACACCCCTGGACCCCCCCCCCCACATTCATGGACATCCCCCCTTGGACAGCCCCCCACACCCCTGAACGACCCCCCCCCCCACCCTCCTGGACACCCCCACCCCCTGGACAGCACTCCCACACCCCTGGAAATCCCTCCCACACCCCTAGAACCGCCCCTACCCCACCCCACTATACACCCCCCCCCCACACACACACAAACACACACCCCTGGACACCCCTCACACATCCCCCCACTCGCCTGGACATCCCTCCCAGCCTCCTGGACTGCCCCCCCCCCCACCCCTATGGACACCCCCACCCCCTGGACAGCACTCCCACACCCCTGTACAACCCTCCCACACCCCTATAACCCCCACCCACCTGGACACCCCCCCCCCCCACACACCCCTTCACACCGCCTGGACATCCCCCCCACTCGCTTGGATATCCCTCCCACCCTCCTGGAATGCCCCCCCTGGACACCCTAGACACCCCCACCCCATTGGACAGCCCTCCCACACCCCCATTTAAAACTCCCTCACCCCACAAGACCCCCCCCCCCACACACACACACCCCTATACACCCCGTGGATAACCCCCCCCCCCCCCCCCACTACCCTAGACATCCCTCCCACCCTTATGGAAATGCTCCCACCCTCATGGAAACCATCTCACACACCACTAGAACCCCCCCCCCCCACTGGACAACCCATACACCCCACTGGACAACCCCCCACCCCACTGGATAGCCCTCCCACACCCCCATAGTAACATCCCTCACCCCACAGGACACCCCCCCCCCCCCACACACACCACCCAAGACACCCACTGGACGACCTCACACTCCCCTGGACAGCCTTCTCACCCTCCTAAAAATGCTACCACACCCTAGACGCCCCCCCCCCCACCCCCATGGACACCCTGGAAACCCCCCACCCTTCTGGACAGGCATCCCACACCCCTGGAAACCCCCCTCACCACATATGACACCCCCACACCCCTGGACACCCCCCGGATAGACCCCCCACTCCCCTGGACAGCCCTCCCACCCTCCTGGAAACACTCCCACCCACCTGTACTACCCCCCCCCCCCCCCTAACACACTCATGGACACCCAAGACACCCCCCCCACACACACACCACCAGATAGCCCTCCCACACCACTGGATACCCCCCCCCCAAACCCTTGGAACCCCTCCCTCCCAGACTAGAATCCATACTAACAAACCCATCACAAGTAGACCCAAACAAGAAGTAGAGAAAAATTAAACATTCAAATATACAACATTAAAAACATACAATGTCAACTTAAAAAAACTAAATCCAACCTAAACGACTACCAAATACACAATTACAATAACAATATTCAAAATTACATTTTACACTACAAACAACTAAAATTCAATCAAACCTATAAAATAATTTGACCATTCCACTTGTAAGTATTTTATGTCTTGAGCACTATAGGGTTGAGGGTCATCAAATAGCTAAAAATTAAAAGGATATTAGTTAACGTGTATAATGTATAAATAAGATGAAATATTATGGAATAGATTAAGAGGAAATCTTACCATGTCAAAGTTCACAATTGTTCCAATTTTAGTTATTTCATACATAAATTTTAACATATAATATCCGAATTTGATGATGCCTTGTTGTTCAAGAAAATTCTGTTTGAATGAGTGTAAATCCAATATATTATTTTTATGTAATAAATCAAAAATTACAAATTATTAATGTATATTTACCTTTACATTTACATATTTAATCTTCTCACTCCTTTTCATTGTGTTTTTTCAAAAGTAGACCCATCCCCTGTTAGAAAATAATATGAATGGGATAAATTTAAAATTCATTATAATATTAATAACTATTGAGAAATTTAAACTTACTTTTCCATCCTTTTCTTAAAACATTCACGCACATCTCCATGGACAGAGAATATCTAATAAAGTGTTTTCTCCCTTGGGAAAAAAACACCTAACATCCAATGATCACCGATAAAACAAAATTTAAGGTTAGTGGTTTTTTATGGTAAAAGATAATTAACTCTTTTCCAGGGATGTGTCTCAAACCTCTCACAAAAAGGAATCATCCAACATTGTGTGACTATATTCTATTCAAATGCTTCAGCAATATAAATCATTCTTTCTTCATCATCCAATGCATTGAATTCAGGGGAAATCAAATACGGGTCCATGAATACATATACATTTGTCCACTCATTCTTCTCACAGATGTTATAAATATACCTAATACAAAAAAGACATAAGTATACATTTTAAATAAATATAACATAGGGAAAAGGTGTTAAGACTTACCTAGAAAAAATTTGCACCACATTGATGCCCAACTTTTCTCCAGTAACAAGATACATGACATCAGTTTTCAAAATCCCCACAGTTATTGCACATCCACAATCATGAGATTCCATTGGAAACTCGTAATGATCCGACAACAAATTTTAATATCCTAAAAATCTGTCAAGACTACTAGAATCTATATCTAATTTCATAGCCATTTGTCTTTATTGTTTTCTATACAGTATTTCTTTACCTTTGAAGTATTTTTGTAAAAAAAAATAGAAAAATATATTATTTTTCAAATGAAAAAACAACTTTAATAAAAAAAATAGAATATATAACATTCATACCTCTATGGTAATGAGTCATAGCAGTCTTGATGGCCAAACTAAAAAATGGTCGATACTATGTCCAACTGTCGTCACCTCATCTGTAGGTAATGGTACTCGAGCAGATCTATCTATAATATCCTATACAGTGACCCTATGATTCTCTACCACTAATTGTTGATGATGAACTGTATATCCTATACAATACACCAGCCCATATGAAACTATATGATGTTTAGGATCATCAACATTAAACTCGCAATAAGTAGGAAGATGCAACGGAGGATTAGGATAAAAAATGGGGTCCGCAGGCTGAGGTGGGGGAGTGGGAGCTACTATTGGAGGTGGAGGATAAATAATGGGGTATACAGGAGGAGGTGGAGGAGTGGGAGGTATAGTTTGAAATTGTCTCTGCATGTCTGCAAACATAGACTGTACCGTTACACTAATCTTTTCCTCCATCGTCGCATTAATATTATGAACTTCAGCCTCCAAGGATTCTATTTTTTTATAAACACCCTCAACAAAAGAAGTTAAAGAACATGGAATCACTTTTATTACTGATACACCTATCAGATATCCTCGTACACGACCAGGATGTTTGGGTTTTCCCAATGTAGTAGATCAAATATATTGCCTCCCAGCAGCTATAAATACCCCATGTGAGATCTTCTCCTCAAGAGAATCCTATATTAATTAATTGAACATTTCTGTAATGATTGAAATTATATGAATAATATAGTAAACTTAAATAAATAAAATAGATGTCTTACAATACTGTCGGCTACGATTCTTGAATATTCCAAAAGATATTTCCCTTTTTCCCCATCCAATCTCTCTTACATTTATCATGTCTAGATGGAGAGGATGGAGGTTCCACCTCTCTAGATCTTGAAGACTCAACTCTTAGATTTTGTAATTTTTTCTCTATCATTTGATCTTCAAATAATGTATACCCTCTCCGAGAAAAACTATGAGGGTATACATTTTTTGATTGGATATCTTGATGATATTTCCTTGTTTTCTATAAATTAAGAATAATAAATCATTAACAAAACATTAGTAAGATAATTTTAATAAGAAATATTATAAAATTTTACATTCCCCTTACCAAAAATAAATCTTTTCTTCAACTTTCAGCAAACTGTCTCCATGTGTCTTTATCTATGAAAGGATATATATGACATGGATTTTCATGACTCCTATGACCAAAAATAAAATCAGATGAGAGGGATTATTTGAAATCCCTCCATATCCTAGCATCCATCGATAAGCATTTCTTATTGACTCCTCCAGTGTCAGGAATATCAAATGTCATCTAATTTTATTTCAAAATGTTGGATATTGCTCATCAATTTTCTTCCATTGTAGATAATTAGTTTCATGACATAATTTTTCATCCCATATCAGCTCATTAGAATTCCATCTTAACCTTTTTTCATCATTTTAATTAGAAAATAAATGTTTCAAACGATGAATTATAGGAAGATAACAAAATACCTTGTAAGGGATCATTGTAATCTCTACATGAGCCTATTATTTTTCATTCACCTTATACCGTGATCTCCAACATTTAGGACACTCTGACAAAAATTCATATTCCTTCCTATATATAATACAGTCATTCAGAAAGGCATGTATTTTCTTGTATCCAAATCCCATAGGGAATAATATTTTCTTGTCCTTATAATGTGATTCTGGAAGATCGTTATCTTTAGAAGAATGTCTTTCATCAATTGTAGCAGCTCTGTAAAACTTATGTCACTCCATCAATGTTTCGACTTCAGGTTAAGCAATCTTAACACCACTGAAAAAACCATAAAATCTGTATAACTTGGATAAAATTGTTTTTCAGCATCACCATATTGACTCACAACTTTCGGTTCTCTCTCAACTTTTTCTACTGTAATATAGTGAATCATTTCTTCAATTCCATCGGAGTTACCATTTTGTGAATCATCATCATCAGTAGATCTAGAATTCCATCTAGTTTTACCATGCGAAATCCAAGGGCTATAACTCGGATTAAAACAAAGAAAAATCAGATGATCTTTTATCTCTCTACTTATCAACTTCTTCATATTCAAACATTTCAGGCACGGATAGAAAAAAATGTGACTTCTTGGAACATTTTGTTTAAAAAATTCCAAAAAGGCATCAACACCTTTCTCAAATTCATTACTCATCCGATGTTCCATAATACAACTATGAATCATTATTACCTATAATAAATATCAAAATTAGAAATATTTTTAAGATAAGAAAAATATATGTTTATATAAAAAATATCATAATTCTAATGTAAAACAATTTTGAAATTTAAAACAAATCTATGCATATTTAAAAAAAATATTCTTGAAAAAGATTTTAAAAAGAAAATATAGTTAGATATAATAGTTTTAAATCCTTCTTGGATGATTTCTTCGTAATGTTCACAAATAATACATCTTGGTGCAACTGGATACTAAATTCACCCTTCTGTAAATAAGAAATATGAAGTATAGATATTAAAATATGTATACATTCACTAATGAAAATTACACAGATCCCAACGATTTGGAACCTCTAGACAGCCTCCCCACTCCTCTGGATAGCCCCCCCCCCCCACCCCCTAGACACCACCCCCACCACCTGGACCCTAACCCCACCCCCTGGACACCCCTACCCCCCTTGGACAACACCCCCACCCCTTGGACACCCCCCCCACCCCCACCACCTGAACATCACCCCCACCCCCTTAGACACCCCATGGACACCACCACCCCCTTGGACAGCCCCCCACCCACTGGACACCACCCCCACCCCCATGGACACCCCCTGAACACCACCACCCCCATATACAGCCCCCCCCCCCCTCTGAATAGACCCCCCCCGGACAACCCCCACCCCTCTGGATAGCCCCCCCCCAGACACCCCACCCCTTCTGGACACCACCACCCACCCCTACCCCCTTGGACACCCCTCTGGACACCACCAACCCTCTAGAAATCCCCCCTGGATATCCCCTCAAACCCTTTGGAAAACCCCACCCCCCCCCCCCCCACCACCACCACCACCACCTCAACCCCCTTAGACACCCCCTGGACACCACCACCCCCCTTGGACAGCCCCCCACCCCCAGGACACCACCCACACCCCCTTGGACACACCTTGGACACCCCCTGGACACCACCCCCTTGGATAGCCCCCACAACTCTGGACAGCCCCCACACCCCCTGGACAGCCCCTACCCCTCTAGACAGCCCCCCCCCCTGGACACCCCCACCCCTACCCCCTTGGACAACCCTGCTGGACACCCCCAACCCTCTGGACAGCCCCCCAAACCCTCTGTACAGACCCCCACCCCCTTGGACAGCCCCCCACCCCCTTCGACACCCCACCCCCTTGGACCCCCACCCCACACACACCCCTAAACTGCCCCCCCCCACCCCCCGCATGGACACACTAGATACCCCCCAACCCTCTGGAGATCCCCCCAAACCCTCTGGATAGCCCCCGCCCCTCTAGATATCCCCCACCCATGGACATCCCACCACCCCTCTGGACAGCCCCCACCCCTTTGGACACCACCTACCCCCTTGGACAGCCCACTCACCGCCATGGACACCCCCCTGAACACCCCTATCCACTTGGACATTCCCCTCACCCCCTGGACACCCCCACCCCCTTGGACACCCCCAACCCCCTTGGACAGCCCCTGCACCCCCAGGACACCCCCCCACAACCCTCTTTGACATCCCCCACTCCCCCTTGGACACCCCCTACCCCCTTGGACAACCCCCACACACCCGGGACACAACTCCCCACCCCCTTTGATACCCCATGAACACCCCCACCCCCTGGACATCCCCCCACCATCCCTGGATAGCACCCACCCACTTGGACAACCCCCACCCCCTAGACAGCCCACCCACCACCCCTGGACACCTCCCAACCACATAGAAAGCCCACCACCCCCTTGGACACCCCTTGTACACGCACACACACAAAGAAACAAAAATTGTGAACTTGCATGATATCACTTCCATGGTTTCTTTCACCAGAAAAGAATTTAGCATCATATAAATGAACACTATGAAAATTACCATAATAGCAAGAAAAAAGATAGAAAAATAACATCTCAAAAAATTAGTTTAGGGTATCGTGAAAAATAATAACTGAAACTGAGCCGTGTGAGGAATATTTGAGTGTTTTGAGTTGACCTAATACATCTGGTGACAATGAAGATGATGAATGATGGTGAAAAAATGAGGCTGGAGGGAATGACTTCAAAGAATCCTTTCTAGGTTTTCTGCGTGGGAGAGATGAGTCTTAGGTCGCCCAATCGAAGAAAACAGAATGACTGAATTCGGGCATGATAAATCACTTAATAGCTTTATAAAGTTGGTTATTTATTAACCGACGTGATGAACTATTTTTTTATTGTTTATAATGTCGGTTATTTAATAACTGACATAGAAGATTATTTATAACATCAGTTATTTTATAACAGACGTTATCAATGGAGCTTTATCACATCGGTTTTTTTATAATCGACATGATAAAGCGATGAACTTTCCTTTATCGCGTCGGTTATTTTATAACTGACGTGATAAAGTACTCTATATTCCATTTTCACGTTGGTTATAAAATAACCGATGTAAAAAATCTAATCTCAATATTTTTTATGTCAATTATAAAATAACCAATGTAAAAAATGGATCATGATCGATATATCAGGTCGATTATAAAATAACTGATGTGATATATCGATTTTTACAGCTTTGCAGGTCAGTTATATAGAACCGGCGTGAAAAATGCCGACATGTTAAACATTTTTTCCACTAGTGAATCTAGTAGTTCTGATCATGGTGATGTTTTACTAAAACATTCGAAATATTTATAAGGAGAGGAATCAATTTATAACTATTTTCCCATTCCTATACCACTAGGAGTAGATCCCAACTCACAAGAGGGGATATGAATTTATAAATGAAAAACAAATCACAGGGGAATATTTTATATCATTACTTAAATGCATATGGATTCAGTATATGGACAGGCAATAAGAAATTGCCCAGCAAGAATTTCAAGAAAAAAAAGATATCTTATGCTGAATTCCTTAGTATAAAAAGATCCATCGCCGAGGAAAAAGAAAAGATGAGTTTCAAATCATCCTAATTTAGGACGGTTCCTTTCACTTTCAGGATGTGCTGATTTATTTTCGAGTTTTTTGTTTGTTTTATTGTTCGACCTTGCCTGTTTTTGGTTGGAGACTCCTTCTCCTCTGGTAATATACTCTCCTGGTTGCTGTTATGTGCATGTTTAACCGGGCTAGTTATGATTTTGAGAAGCTTTGGATTGCTCTGGAATTGTCCTGAGATCTTGTCTCTGGTTTTGTGCTTTACCTGTTCACTTGTTTTTTACTGAGTTTGGAGTTTCTCTGTCTTCTGCTTGCTGGGAACTGCTTTGTTTCTTTAGAGGATTTGTATTTGGATCTGCACTTCTCCTGTTATTGTGTCCTACCTGCATCGTTCAATATTTATTCTCAGTTGAAATGTTGTCTATTCTGTGCTATTTTAAGCTCGATTTGGCCAGATTGATCAACTTCTGTTTTGGTTATTGCTGCTGGTCTTCCCTTGCAACTGTTTGGCTTTGATTTGCTGATATGCTGGGCTGTTTCTTGGACAACTGTCGTTCCTGTAATGGTTTTGAAGTCCCAGAATCTACAGACATGGTGAGGCTGATCAGGCAGATCTTCTTATGGTTTTTTAAGTTTCTTACCTGGTTATTAATGATGTATCTTTGTTTATTTTTTTCTTTGTTTATGATGGTGTATGTTCTTTACACCTCAGGATTTTCTTGTAGCCTTTCTGTTTAATAAATTCCTTTTGGCATGGATTGGGTAACCAATCCATGTCGACTCTTTTAAAAAAAATTACTTAAATGCATAGGTTGTTTCATCCCATAAAATTTCATCAAGAGGCACCTAAAATACCTATTTAATCCCCAAATCTATTATATTTATTCACCATACAAATCTCTCATCAAAGTCATAAAAACAATGAAATGGAAATTCATGTGGTATGAGGATACCATATTTCCTTAATAGAGTGTATTTTTAATACCATTATTTATATAGAAATTAACTACAAGGAATATTCAATATGATGGTTAAGAGGGTAGTACATATTTTTCCTAAATAAATGACAGAGTACCCCTATTTTTATTCACATCGAGGAGCATCTAATGGTTGGGAGACAATTCTTTACAATTTTCATGTAAGGGGAGATGTGTATAATGGTTATCTTCATTCCTACTAATTTATCCTTATGATTGATTATATAATATGTTGAGGGCATAATAAGATCATATTATAATGTGTAAATTGGTTTCCTAGTTCCCTATTTAAAAGTTATAGTAGAGACAAAATTGGATTAAGACAAGACATTATATATGAAAGCAATGAGACCTCATAAAAGGCTAGAGACTATAAATCCTATAACATCTAATATTATGTGAATGTACATTAGATAAAGTGATATTAATGTTTTGGAAAACAAATTTCTTCCCCGTCCATTTATTTTGGTCAATACCTCATTCCAAATTTCATGTAAGGAATGAGACATCATAGAAAATACACATTTCACTTTAGAGGTCTTTAGAATAGTAAAATAAAGGTCATTATATTGACGGGTCTCTGTAATATGACTACACCTATTTCCCATATGGATATGGTGGAGTCCTATATCATAGATATTAAAATTTTGATCCATTATCATTGCATTAATATTTTCTATATTCATTATTTATTTGAATTTGTGGCTACCTATGTAGTCAAAACAAACAAGGAACAATGATTAATGAAACATACCATTATCCCAGCACAGATATGTGAGACCCCTTTTGATGAGCTCAGTGGCTAGGTACCTTATCTATAGTATATTTTAACCACTTTGTCCAATGTCTAATATATTTACCACAAATTCTAGACTAGTTTAATGGATATGGTTCTTGTACGTGAGTGGATGAGTACACTCCTATGATGGATTATGAGTACAGAATCCATGGAATGAATATTTAATATTATAAAAACAATAATTAATGAAACATACCAATATATTTTAATAAATTAAAAATTAAAATATTAGTCATTGAAGGTTCATTATATTGTGAAAAAAATGTTCTATGAGTTGTAACAGTTGCACCATGATATGGCCACTATAGAGAAAGAATCTCTAATGATATATAGAAAGATGGGTAGGTTGAAAGAGTATAAGATGATACTATTGTGAGGGATAATTCCTTGGAACCTAATGAGAATTATAAAATTTTAATTCTAATAGAACTATTAAAAGGTGTTAATATTTCAGTACAATAATATATAAGAATAATCCTTTAGAATAATTTTATCCTAGATGTGATGAGTTTGGGAATATAAAATAATTAAAATTTTAAAATATTTATACTTTTAATACATGTGGTATGTGGATAATGTACCTTTGGATGTTATCATTTATATATTTTATTTTTTGTATGTTATATATGATGGGAACATTTAGCTTCAAAAGGAATCCGTATAACAGAAAAATTAATTGTTTAAAAACATAATACTATAAAAAGTAAAACCAATTTGACAGTGCAACAAAAAATTAAAGGTAATAAATATATATTTAAATAAAATGAATTTGAATATTTTAAATTTTAAATTACATATAATGGGTCATGATATGGTAGTGAAGTGTGTCCAATTGTGTGAATGTATTTCATTACACTCTTATTTATTTTATTTCTGTCATATAAAAATGAAATTATATAATTTCATTAGCATAAAAAAATAATTAATTTATAATTTAGAACACTTTTTCTAATAAATAAATGCTTATATATATAAATTTAACTAATACCTTAAACTCTGGACTCTTCCAATAGTCGATCATCTCTCTTTATTGTGATATTTGGAAATCATGAATAATGGGTATTTCTTTAAGTTGCTTATCAACTCTATCTTTCCAATCAACATACAAGTCATACTCAAACTTTCAATACATATCACCCATTTTTATTAACCTTATCGACATGGAATTTTTTGCATCGGGAAAATTATAACATAGTTTCATTAGAAAAAAATATTTCTTAAGAAAATATTAAAAATTAATATATATATATATATATATATATATAATCTTATTAACATTACTTACCCAAATCTCTACCCATTCATTATTCATTATTTTTTCTCCAAATTCCATCAAACATTTTGGTTGAACTGAAATGATATTTTCATATTTAGAAAGTGTTCCCATAATTCTTTTACAATCCATAACATTTTTTCCAAATATAGCATTCTCCTCATTGTATTGAACCATGATCTTCTTGTGTCGATTCCAGAACTCCCTCATTTTTGTATGGAAATGACATCTATAATATGATTTCTATAATCATGAAAAAAAATTATTGAAGAAAAATAATATATATTAATTTATCATTAATTACTATTGGTAATGTTTAAACACATACTAGTAGATATGGTATATTCGATCCCATGAAGTGTTGCATCTAAAGGAGGGGGTATCCTCTAGTATATGTGGGGTATCTAAAGTAGGATAACTCTATATAGTTGATGATGATATTTTTTCTAATGGATGGAGTAAAATAATGAATAGATTGATATATATGAGGGTGGATATGAATATGGTCATGGTAGTGGGATATATGGGGGAGTAGTGCTTTGTAAAGTGGATGGTGGGAATGGATAATAAGGAGGGATAAAATCTTGAGAACTACCATCCTGTGTGGGTGTAGGCAGAAAGGGATATAGAGAAGGTGGGTATGCAAAATATGGAGATGGAATAACTTATGGAAGGCCTCCAGGTGACCGAAGTGGGATGAAGTGAGGTTAAACTAAATGAGTTACTTATTGTAGAAGTGTAATTGTGGTTAGATGAACCGTAGAATAGGTCGTACTAGTACCCCCTGCCTTACTATCTGTCCCTCCAGCATAATCCAATCATGTCCCAGATGATGTGTCCTAAAATAAAATGGATTGTTAACAAAATAAATAATTTGAATGAACATAATATCCAAAAATAAATTATACTCAAAATGGTGGTCTAAGGAGACATGCTTAAATCTATATTACTTTATTCATTTATCTATATTCTTTTTCTTCTAACATCATCATAATCAGACAGTTTGACCATGAATTTTAAAATATTATTCTATGACAATTAGAAATAATTAAAATGTTAAATGATACAACTCTAACATAAAACATGCACTAATGAGATTCAAAATTGAAATATCATATTTACATTGATCCTTGTATAATTTTATCAAATCGCTATTTTTTTTAATCAGCTTAAGATATATTTATGTGTTTGTGTCTGAAAGACACTCTTCATATTAATCCTTTTATTACTAGGTCTAGTTGGGATACACATTTCTCAATGATGACCCTTATTGAAAAATAATGTTGTAATGTTTTTTCATTTTATTTGTTTTTAGATTTTATAATGATGTTAAATGAGTTATCTTCAGAAGCATTATATTTGGGGGTGAAAATGGGATGAACAATATTTCTGAAAGGTTCTTATGTATTTTTTTTAAAGTAGTTGACATTCCTTAATGCTATTTTTAGTAAACATCTTTTAGACAAGGAATAATTATCTCGTTTTGTTTCAGATAATGTGAAAAAAAACATTCATAGCAGTTAATTTTCAAAAGATTGATATTTTTATTTATAATGATTTTTGATAAATTATTTTGTTAATGTGGAGGTGTTAGGAAGTATTTGATGTGGTATGTACTTATTTTAGAGTTTTTTTTAATTCAATAAGGAAATAATTGTAGTTTGACATATAAAGGTTAAATTTCATGAATTTTTGTTTTA
Organism: Viscum album; assembly: GCA_963277665.1. Taxonomy (NCBI): domain Eukaryota; kingdom Viridiplantae; phylum Streptophyta; class Magnoliopsida; order Santalales; family Viscaceae; genus Viscum; species Viscum album. Next base: position 778,743,659 of record OY728152.1, on the reverse strand, counting down.
TAATAGGTCATTACATATTATTTAGTGATTCAGTAATTATTAACTATTTTTAAACTATTATTAATAATTCTAAACTAAATTAAACTACTTTCGTGTTTCTATTTTCTTTCAAATATAGTGGATTCTATAAACATTTTGTGATAATCTCTTGATGTTAAAATTTATTTTCACATAAGTTATAACTTTTATATTAAAATACATGGGATTATTTAATAAAAGGAATTTATTGATTTTCAAAATAAATAGTTTTCACTAGAAATATTTTATTTTAAAATATTATATATGGTTATTGAATTTGGTTTCTACTTATATTTTATATTATACATAATGAAATAAATTATATTACAATATTATTTATAGTGGTTAACTGGTATTTTGGAATTTCTTCACGTTGTTTTATATTTTCGTAATTTTATTCTTAATATTGAAATTCATATTAAATATATTTCATGTCTCAACTATTTTATAGTACCTTCCTCACCATGTCCCAAAATATTCTAGAGGATGATTTTCTGGTGATTCAAAATAAGGGGACTCACTTATTTTACTACAAGAAAGTGCTAATTAGTGATGTTTTCTTTTTTCATTATTGACATTTATAAACATCGCTAATTCATTCACCGAAATTTCAGAAAAAACATCGCTAAATGAGGTGTCAATAATTTACATACTTTTTCACAATAAATATATTCTATCATACACATTTTCCAACACACCATCTCTAATCTCACATCCCGTAAACCAATCTAGTTCCCCACCAATGCTATCTAGTACAAAACTCTTGTGTGGTTCCATATGAACAAACCCACGTGCACACAAGAAATAAAACCTATGTTGGGAATTGAACGCGTGTTCACTAAATATATACCAGAAAACAAACCAACTCATCCACATTTTATTTGAATATTTTATTTTATTTTTTTTATGTATATACATTTCAGTGTTTAAAGAATTAACATTATATTAATATTTATTTATTTATTTATATTTATATTTTAATATATGTATTTCTATGATTATATTTATATATTATTATGTGTATATATATGTTTATATTTTATATTTTATGTTTATATTATATTATATATAGGTGTGTTTTTATTTTATATTATACATATATATGTTTATATTATGTATATGTTTATATTTTATGATTATTTATATGTTTATATTTTATTTTTATTAATATGTTTATATATGTCTGTGTTTGTGTATATATATATATATATATATGTACGTATACATATATATAAATATATATATATATATATATATATATTCTTGTTTTAAAACCCTGATAAAAAATGTTACTAAAATAGTCCAAATTTGATAAAAACCTGACTATATTTAAAAAATTTATTTATTTTTATATTTAAATATATGTGTGTCTGTATATATATTTATATGTGTGTTTATGTTTATATATATATAAGGAATTTTTTATATATATATGTTTATATATACGTGTTTGTGATTATATATATTTGTGTGTGTTTGTGTTTATATATGTTTATATATGTGTATAGGTATTTTAAAAATCAATATTATATATATAATTTTATATATTAATATACTTATGTTAATATATATATGTTTATATTATATCATATATATGTTTATTTTAAATATATGTTTATATTTTATATATCTCATATGTTTATATTAATATATGTGTGTGTGTTTGTTTGTTTATATATATTTATATATATTTGTGTGTGTATAAATATATATATGAATATGTATATATATATATAATTACATATATATAATTATTCATATTTTAAAATACTAGTAAAAATGTGTTTTTATATTTAAATATGTGTGTGTGTGTAAATATATATGTTTGTATCTACGTTTATATAAATTTATATGTATGTATCACCAAAATAGTCATGTTTTCCAAAAAACATCACTAAATTTACAATATATGTGTTTTTTTATATAAAAATATAAATATATGTATATTTTTATATTTTTATATTTATATATTTATATATTTATATATTTATATATTTATATATTTATATATGTGTCTGTGTCTGTGTTTATATATATTAATATATATATATATATATATATATATCACAATATATATTTAAATCATTGTGGGTGAATGAGCTATATAAATATATATCTTTTTGGCAACATTTCTTGAGAAACATCACTAATTTAGGGAAATTTTCTTAAAAAGTGTATAAATTAGTGAAATTTCATTTTAAATATCACTAAATGAACTATGTTTCTTGAAAATGCACCTAATATAGGGACGTTTTTTTTAAATGTCGCTAAATTACGTTTTTTGTAGTGTTTTAGGGGTCAATTGCCTCACATGTTTCAACTATAAATCATTCTATTTCTTAAAAACTAGATCAAAATAGAGACTCAGTCCTAGAGTTTCTAAATTTGAGTCCTCATATTATTCATGGGAAATAAGGTTACCATGAATTAGAATATTGAATATTGTATATTGGGAATATATTCAAAATTCATAACATCTTAGACTCCATTATGCTCAGGACTACCACATTAATGATTAAAGATCCATGCTAGAAGTAGAAAAAGTCTTCAATTTGGACTAATCCACAATATGACCATTCGTAGAAAGTATTCAATAAATTCAACATTCAACTATACACTCGTAATCTTTTGAATGTTTCAATAGATATTGAGTCTTTTTGACATGAGAAGAGCATCCAATCAATATTTTATTAGATATCTCTCTCTACTAATCTAATACTATATGTACTTGAGATATTTGAGAATTCCATACTTATAGAAATGTGTTTTCATATAGGTCATTCAGAAGGATTTTCCTAGTTGTTTCATTATTTTTTCTCTCAATATTGTTGGTTTTAGAATTTTTAGCCCTTTGAAAAATTGAAAACATATAAATTCCATGTTTTTAGAGAATTATAACAATATTTTAGGATAATTTATGCCTTTTTTCAAATATTTATATAACCCATTTGTTTATAAAAGTAATTAATGGAATGTTTGAAAATAGGCAAGACCACTGATGAATTTTCTTCTCTGGTTAATGGGATCAATGGTATCATTATAAAATTTACATTTATGCCTCCATGGTAATGGGAATTGTAGTGAGAATTATTTCCATGCATAGGTTATAGGTTTCATGTGGATATACAATTTCATGAACTCAGTGTTAGTAATGTATTTAAATAACTACGAAAATTCTCATGATTTTAGATTTTAGCTTCTCCATTAGTATAATCATTTCATCCTTTACTGAACTATACACAATTAATGATCTATAACATATAAAATATTTGGATTCCCTAGGTTCAGTGTTCTAGAGTCTTCTATAACCACCCATATATGATGTGGTTATATTTAATGTTGTTCAGAGGACCTGTACATTTGTAGTAAGATAAACATACTATACTTATCATCAAAAAGGAAATTCTGGGAACATAAAAATCATTATTTCATTTCAAAAAGTATTGTGTATAGTCTTATGTTCGATATTTTAATGTCATGGTCTACAAATTACAATACAAATTTATATATATATATATATATCATTCAATTTCATGGGTGGTGAATACTAGTTAATTTCATATCACGTATGAATGATTAAAAAACATACAATATTGCAATAATATCTAGTAAATAATTACAAATGAGTCAATATGATGTGTTATTTGTGACAATATCTGGTTTACAATTTATTCTAATTGTTGAATCATTTGTGTCCTCAAATTCAACATTCAAATAAAAACCTATAGGTTTATCAAAAATTTATTATCCTCCATTACTTCATCAAAAATATGTTTAGAAATGACATAAACCATAACACCAAATTTTTGTTTTAAGGAGTCAGTTACATAAAAAAATTATCTAGATTATGATGTAAGAATATAAGGTTTGTTGGTATAAATTTGATGGTTCATATCAATCACTATAACTCCACAGTTGTCTAAATGAATTCCTTTACATTTCATTGAATTGAACCACTAAATTTCTTCATTAAGACACGACCATGTGCATAGTAATATAATGAAAATATTCTTTAGACAAACCCATAAAAAGATATATTTTGTTATCATGAACTCACATAATAATCTATTTTGGCACTAATTGTGAAAACTTCATTATATGTTTCTATTTTTCATAGCTATTTATAATTAATTTAAATCCATTGAAAAAAATTTCCTCACAATCACGTTTTGCATTGTTTTGACAAAAGGAAAATTCTCTTATTTCATCTCATACACAATTCCTTGGTAAATTTTGAACCTAAAAGATACCAAAATCGAATTTTAAACAGATAAATATTGTTATGTTATGTAAAAAAAGATAAATCTAATAACTTAAAAATTTACAAAGGAGCAGATTTTTTATTGTAGAGTTGTTACTTCCTCCTTATAAATAGATAATTTTGTCTTATTTTTATAATTTCTAAATTTTCTCTACAAATATGAATGATTTAAAATTTAAAAATATATAAAGAAACAAAAAAATAAAAAAATGTATATTTTTTAGATTACTTACTTTATGTAATTGTAATATCCCGACCCGAGTGCCACATTCTATTTCCACATGCCAGTTCGTCAAATGACCACAAGCGCACCTCCCCACATTCCATATGATGCCGACTTATAGAAAGGGTATAATATTTATCATGGGGATACTTTACCCTATTTTTCAAAGCAGTACAACTATGTAAATAAATAAACAATAGAAAAATGTTAGTAAACCATAAGCAGAAAAATAATATAACCAATACTGACTAGTATCACATGATTAACCAAAATAGGGAAAAATTATCCAAACCAAAGTAGTAGATATGATATGCCATATATGTTTCATGATTCAAATTAAAAACTGAAATGAGGAACAGTGATAACTACCAAGTGGGTACCGACATCATGTGTGGTTCCCTCATCCATGATCCATCATAATTAATCCATCTAATATAGTGAACTTTCCCTTATCATGGCATTCAAACATGAATTATATTCAGGTAAAGATCAAGTACCTTGAGTAGGGTGTGATTACAACTCAGTTGGCCACCACCAATAGTTTACAGAATAATATCATATCTATAAAATTATATGTAGTTGTATAAAGAATAAATTTAAATAAAAAACAAAATAGTTTTCACATTTCATTATTTTTTAACAGAACACTTAATTTCTTAGGTTTAGGATGACATTAAACTATAAATACATGCTTCATCCCATGGTAGATTTGGAAACATTTCCAAAGGGGTAAAAAATTTCACATTATCATGGGTTTTCATCAATCCATCCATTTAAAATTTACATTAATTTAATGGGGTCATAGAGAGGAACTCTGGAACCCCTTGGGTATTTGTATTAGTAATCCTTATCCCACAACTCAATGGTCACATTAATACATTAATATAATGGGGGTCTGTGGAGACAGTCTGGAAGCACATGGGTATTTGGAGAAGCATTCTATGTACAAAAGATCATTCCCAAATATCACAACACATGGTTCTATATTTATAACCATTTATCATCTGTTACCATAATTCATTATTCAACAATTTCATAATTTCATTTATCAAGAAAAGAAGAAATTCAATTCATCATTTTCACCTTATTGGAACACCCCAATAGAGGCCACTTATTTCAAAATTATATTTCTAAAAAAAATTCATTAATCCATTGTTCATAAATTTTATAATTCCTATTATTCACTAATTTCATAATTCTCATCATTCATTAATTCCCAAATACCGTTATTTTTCAATTTCATGATCACAATTCTAACCAATTTCAACATAACATGGGAGAAATAGATAATTAATTAATTGATTTTAGGACTCAATATAACAATGTTAAAATTGATAATTTAAAAACATCATGAAAAAATCTACAATAAATACTATGGGAATTAGAACTTAGACTGCCTACCTAAAGGTCATTGATGGGTGTTCACCATTCCAAAATCCCCAAATTTATACATAATGATTAAAATAACAATGGTTTGGAAGATCTAATAACAAAACCTAATATCAAGATCCAAAGGAATAAAATCCATCAAAACATTGATCTAAACCATCTCAAAGGGAGGAAGACTCATTCCACGTAATCTGTAATGGGAGATGGGAGAGAGGGGAAACCAAAGAGGGAAGAAAACACATATCATAGAGGAGAATATCCTTTTATCAGATATTCAATTCATTGATAATGGGGATCTAGGAGACATGGGATCCTCCTGGGAGTTTCCAAAAATTAAGGAACTATGTTAGGGTTGATTATTGGGAATAGGGGTTAAAACCAAGGGGTTTAGGTATTTCAAATGAATTTTATAGGGATTAAAAAACTACAGGAATTGTTTTCAAGGCATGGACACACAGTTTTCAAAACCATTCCTCTTAACCATGTGCCACTCATTATAGGTCTCAGATTTACTCCTAAGTAGAGAATGGTTTAAAAACCATGCACCAACCATTAAAATCCCCTCTATTGGAGGTTTCAAATATTTGGGAGGGAGGTGTCATGGAATGGATGAAACATGTGACCCTCTAATCTCTCCAAAATAGAGTGCGTAGTTTCCTAAGAAAATAGCATGGTTTCCCTAATCTTGTACCAACCATTCACAGTCCCCTTGTCTTCTAAAATTATCTAATATCACCTGAAATTTCCCCAATGTAAGACCCAAACATGTTATAACCATAATAAGGGTAAAATATTTTCTAAAAATCATCATGAGACATATCGAGAAAAGTTCATGTTCTTACAATCCTCTCACCTTATAATTGGTATTCCTTAATATATACTCCGAACCATATCTATGATTCTAAGGTAAAATGGTTAGGCCACTAAGCATGAAAATCTTTTTCTCTCTCCCAACATTATAATTTCACAAGGCCAAGTTTCAACAATTCTCATAATATTATCAGGTCCTTTCCACACAACACTTTATCACTGGGATACATAATATGAATCATCTTCTCCTTAAAGGATACATTTATCTCAAGATCAACATAATCATCGTAAATCATAATTGAAGGGTTAGGGATGTACCAATAAAGATATGAAACATGAATTTTATTTTCTATAACTATACCGTTATGGATGATCTAATCTGTACACCACTGGCCCAATTCATTCCATAATATCAAATGATACCAAAACTTGGGCACCAACATTCCCAGCCACAGAATCCTATGGTGACCAAATATAGAAGACACTCAAAGGAGTACATGATCACCAACTATAAAATCAAGGAGACTTCGATGTTGATCAACATTCACATTATTCCTACTTTGATTTGTTGCCACATTTTTCTGAATCAGCTGAACCTACTCATAAATCTCTTGTGCAATACTCGATCCCAACAACTCTGACTCACCTTTATCTATCCAACATATAGATGATCTATATGGTCTACTATATAGTTCCATATGAATAGCCTCCTAATAACTATTATTATTTGTGAACTCAATAAGTGCCAATTCCTTCTCCCAACACCCACTAAATTATAGGAACCAAACTCATAAAATATCCTCCAATACCTATATAGTGCATTCCAACTACATGTCTTCTTGTGGGTGGAAAGACGTACTTAGAAAATATTGTGTACCAATAACCTTCTAAAAGACTTATTGGATCCATGATGTTAAATGTGATTCATGGTCTAACACTATGATCGATGGAACCTTGTGAAGATGTATGATCTTTTGAACATACAAGTCCCCCAGTTGATCCACTAAGAATATATCCTGAATATGCAACAAATACACTACTTTCTTTAATCGGTCCATAATCACACAAATAGTTTCATTCTTTAGAGGTTTCCTTGAGAGACCCACCATGTAGTACATAGAAACATTATCCCACTTCCATTCATGAATGGTAAAAAATTGTAGTAAACAACCAATTCATTGATGCTCAGCCATCACCAGATGACAGGTGTAGCAACATTTATCAAAACTTGCAATCTCCATTTTCATGTCCTGCCACCAATACTATTGATGTAGGTCACAATACATTTTTGTTAAAAAAATATTCACCACCCACATAGAGGAATGAACTCATTCATCAATTCCTACAACATAATCCTAGGAATAACAACATGATTCCTTACATAGATAATTCCATCCTCATCTATGGTCCAATATAAAGGTAACTCCCCACCTTCATGGCTTCCCCTTTTTGAAAGAAAATTTGAATCCTCATTCTACCTCTCTTGGATCTTGTTCAAAAGTGTGGAATCTACATATACTAATATGAGGGTCATATGCTCCTTGCCCTCTCGAACCACAATATGAATATGATCTAGCAACTTCAACATCTCTTACTCATACCTAGACTCATGAACTGTCTGATTCTATATCTACCTACTCAAAGAATTGGAATCTTTGTTTCCACTCTTAAGTGTATATTCTATCTCAAACTTAAAAGACTTAATATAATCAACCCACCTTCACAGCTAGAGATTCAAATATTATTTTTTTGAAAATATACTTTAATCTATTATAATCGGTATACATTATAAAATTTTCACCCATAACATAATTCCACCAACACTCGAAGTAATAAACCATTATACCCTACTTGTGGTAATGAAGAGGGTAATTTCGTTAATGTAGGCTTAACTTATGTGACCCATATTCCAGAACTTTATCCCCTGCATCAATACATCTTTGAGTCCTATCTCAGATGCATCACAAAAACACTATATACACCTCACCCTACATTGGTAGGATCAAGATCTCTGTGGTCGTCAAAGGCTTCTTCTACTCCTGGAAAGAATTCTCACATGCTTCAGACCATTCAGATTTAATTCCCTTCTTTTTCAATCCCAAATGTGGTGCTACCAAGTGGGAAAAGTTCTATAAAAACCTTCGATAATAACCCACTTAGCCTAAAAATCTATAGATATCAAAATCAATATTAATATGCTCCCAATAAACCATTACCTTCACTTTATCTAGGTCCACTGACACACCTTCATCCAAGATGATGTAAACAATGAAATGTAAGTCGGTCGATCCAGATTGGACACATAGATAGCTTGGTGTATAGTTGATTCTCTCTTAGTGTACTCAAAAAACTAACTCAATGTTGTACACAATCATCAAGAGTCCTGGGATATACAAATATTTCATCCAAAAAACAACCAAAATATGATCTCGGTATGGGTATAAGAAAAGATTGATAAAGTCCATAAGATCAACTAGAGAATTCATTAGCCAAAATGAAATCACGACGAAATTATGAAGTCTTTAACTACTTCTCAATGTATTCTATGGTATATCAAATAGTCTAAATCTATATTAACGATACCCCAATCTCAATTCAATCTTAGAGAATAAAAAATATCCTCAAAACTGGCAAAGAGATCATTGATATGCAGAAGAGGTTGTTGGTTATTCACTATCATATTTTTAAACATCCGGTAATCAACACATAATTTAAATGTCTAATAATCACTCATTGAAAACAAAACTGTCTAACCCATGGAAACGTACATAGACAGATAAATACCTTATCCATCAACTCTTTCAGTTGAGTATTAATCTCTTTACTCTATATTGGTTCCATTCTGTATGGTGGAATGGAAATGGCCAAGCTCCATGCATGATCTCAATTATGAACTCCAAATCCATATCATGTAGAATTAATAATAATTAATCAATAAAAAATACTAAACCTGGTCCACTATGGGTGGAAATACATCCTACTTCAAACCCTCATCATCCTGCAAAAGACTTTCATCCTAGGCAGTGAGCTCTCCTAGTTGCTGATGAACTGGCCCAACACGCCCTGCTTGGATATCCCACTCTCCTCAATGTACATAACCATTACTCTTAGGTGACATTTAGGACAGTCTCCTATGGTAAAAATCAATGTGGTATTGGAATTTTTCCATCAAATCCATACCTACGATCAAGTTAATTCCTCGCATGTTAAGGATGTAAAGATCCCATTAGATGTGATATTCACCAACCTTTAGAGAACACCCCTTTCACCAATAGATGTTCTCGGACCACACTCTAAATGGTGTTTTTATCATCATTATCCTACTCAATAACCCATGATCTAGAGTCAAACCATTCTCATGCTGTGATGATATAAAATAATAAGAGGCTCCATTTTCAAATAAAGAACTAACAAGCAAAGAATAAACAATAATAATACCTACACCTATCGATGGTCCAACCACATTATCCAATAGTGTGGTATTAATTGAATGAAACAATCCTTACCCTATTCCCTATTCTTAAATCTGTTTTCTTAGAGTTACACCACTACACTAATATGGGCGCTTTTTTCAAAATTCCCACATCCCTTTACTCGACCGACATAACCATAAGAGCCCCAACTACCTGGCTGATATATGGTAGAAGACCCCCTTCTATTACTCTTACTCTTCCTGGATCCTCCATCTTTAAGAGTTGGTGTCCTAGAACCAACTAGTTTTACTTTGATTACATAGATATTTATTGTATTATTATATATTGTTCATTTTTCTATATGACTATGATGTAATAATGTCCCGAAGTTTTTGTCGCATTGATAAGGTCATGGAAGCTCCCTTCTATGATGAGAACCTTTAAATGCAATAACAATATTCTTAAATATAGTTCTGTGGTTGGATGACATGCTCTGATGGGACACATATATTGTAGACTGTTAGGTGCGAGTACTCGTAAGCAGATGATAATTCTTCTCCTGAAGTTCACACTTGGTAACCTCAAAGAGAGGAGATTATAATTACAGACCCGCTAGTACGAATTCCACATGTTTTTGTGTCATAGGATATTTCTAAATGTGAGCATGTGTAATGATCCTTAGACTTTAATATTATTATTAATATGTGTCACAACTTATGCACTTTGATTTACTGACGAAAACCATCATGCAGACAGTTGGCAGGAAGTATGGTACATTGGGTGCATTACGAGTGGCATGTTATTAATGGATAAGTTGAGGAGGGATTTGTCCCTTCCATTTATGAAAGTTGATGTCTTAGCCCATTTATTGAAAAAGAACCATCACCCGAAATTCCATGGCCATTGTGTAATGATGAGTTTATTTCAGGTATTCAAAGAATGAAGTATCAAGCATAAAAGTTAATGACACAATCATGAAACCTACTTGATGAGATATTGTAGTAAAGGGATTAGATTACACAATGATCATTCGTTTGTGGATGTCATTATTGTGCCTTTATGTTGTTTCTCTTGGGTACCTTGACCCGTTGTAGATAGTACTCTTGGACTTTTGGCAAGCTCGCCTAATGCCAACGAGAAATAATCCTAGAGGGTCACACACTAAGTTTTTTTGGTGGTCTCAGTTAAATTATATTTTTATTTAATTAATGAAATAAATATTATTCTCAAGACCATGGAATAATTTTATTCAAGTTATATTGATAGAATAAATTAAATAAAATATATTCATTTACTTTATTGAACATTTATTAAATATTTATTTACAATCTTGTAAATATAATATTTATTTAAGAGAATAAATTTTTTAATTATTTATTCGGGTGTTCAATAAATGGAAGTGGAGTTTGAGAAGACCATGGTCGGTCCGGTAGTAAAATAATTATTTAAAAGATGGTAATTAATTATTTAACTACTTGGCACAAATTAATATAACACTGCTATTATTTTATGACGTGGAATTTTATTTATAATTCTGTTTTGCGCAAGTTGGCACACAATAAATAATGACGTTGTATTATTATTAAATGCATGAGTTTTCTCTATGTTCATGAATGAATTTGATTGTTACTATGCAATTAAATATTGTAACCGAAATTCCTTGTATATAAATAGTAAAGTGTTCCATTTTATTCTAGAGACCACACCACACGCCGGGTTAATTTAGAATTGTTGAGCCAATAAATTTCTCTCTCGAATCCTCTTCTCTCCCCTCTCAAGAATGATAGATGATCTTCATGTCTGAAAAACAAGTGATCAAGAACGACTGGCACAAGACACTCGCTTCACTACGCTAGCACCTAGAGAACAAGGGGTATCGATCAGAGGCCATCAAAGCATGTGTGGATCACCGCTATTGGGATTCTAGTTTGTACCCTTACAAGAGTGATGAGATAATCCGGAAGAGTCATTCTGGACGATCAACATCATCAACGAAGAAAAACACCACAGATACAGGTATTATTTTTCTTTATTAAATTAATTAAATAAACTATAAAATTGATGTGAAAGATCCTCTATAAGGTTTTGGGCCTCTTTCTTATTTATCTAAATATTTGATCATATTCTGTGGAGACTGGAGTTCATCATTGTATTGATCCCAGAATAATCATTGATCATTGTAAAAATCAATGTTGGGTACCAACCCAACCACGCTTATACTTTTCCTGGAACCTTCCAATGGTATCGGAGGGGTTACATCATAGTTTATAATTATTTAAATATTTATTTGATGAATTCCAAATTTAATAATTATGTTGTTTCAATTCAAGTTAATCATTCTAAAAATCTGAATCTCAAGATCTATTCCTCTTATTTCGTTTCTCGTTCATCTTTTAGAAATGATATTTTCTTTCAATTTTGATTAAAATAAAATAGAGGATCTAATACAGAGGTTCCAAAGCTACTTGGTCATACAACACTAGAACACACATTGTGTATTTGGCTGTACATGATGTGTAGTCAAGATTCAATGCATCAGACCGGTCCGCCAAACCAAGCCATGTGTTAGAGTCTTTCTAAGTCTTAAATAACTCCGTTTGTTGACCAGGAACAGGTCACACATGGTTTCCTGATTACATGTCGTGTGGCCCAATGGACATGGCATGTAGTCCCTTCAGGTTTGGGTTGGACCATGTACCATATACACGGCTTGCCTGGCTAGAGAACATCTAATGACAAACTACACAGCATGTGGCCCCCTGGACACATCGTGTTCTCTGAAGATTTCTGAAGTAAACTCACACAACGTTTCCCCGAGAGTGTGCTTCAGATTGATGGTGAAAAATCATACATACCTTGTATTTGAAACTACACGTCATGTACTCATCCAAATTGTACAGATTTATTAAAATTTGTTATTATATTATACAAACCCTTAAAATTTTTACCATCATGAAGACATAAAGTAGAGGCACAACATGTGATACATGTTTTATATATATGGGTATAATTTAAAATCTATGTAATGTTCATTTCTACTCATTGGGTAGTTATGAATAGAAATTCACTGGGTTTCCACCAAGGTACATGTTACGTAAACATATAATTTTAAATTAATTTATTTGTTTAAAATTATGATGGATGTGGATCTCAAGGAAAATCAGAAAAGGATTTAAGATAAAAGGTTTGATTAATTAAAGATGATAAGTAATTGATTTGAGTGTGATTTATCATAAAAAATAACTATTAAAGAATAGATTGCTAGTTTTATTTATGTGTAACTAGTGTTGCGTGTTTGGATGATCATGATCATGACCAAGACCTTTTTATGTGGATGGTTTCTTTTAATTTATTTATTTGAATTAAATTTGTTATCATGCGAGCCTTCACCTAATTAATATGTAGGGCTTACATGCCCAAGGATTTTTTTTAAAACCCATTTTTACCCCTCACCTACATGTGAGTTAAGAAAATTCATATGTAATGGATCGAAATCCCAAGCTAGTGGAGGTCGTTCAAGCTAGAGACGAGATGAAACCAATCCTAGGATATAAAGAGGTGGACAGGTTGAAGTTGTAAACACAAACCCAAAAGGTTCAAGGTGTTTCTCCTATAATTCAGGGTTAGTTTATCAACTGCTAGATAAAGTAATCATTTTAAAATCTTGTGATCATGTCATTTACTTTATTTTATTTCTATCAGTTTCATGGTTTATCGTTATGGATGTGTTTTCATGATTACATAATTAATGAATTAAACAAGAATTCAAGATGGAATTAAATAAAATATACTTATGCATAAATATTATCAAGACATGGTTAATCACTTACAAAAGTTCCACTTAATATTAACAATCATGTAGTAATGATAATATGAAATTCACACTTAAGAGATAAAAATCCCCCAAATAAAATATTAAGTCAGAATAAGCTTTTTGTTACTTGATTAAGGGAAAAATTCGATAAAACTGTGTGTTTGACCAACCCTTATTGGGACACTTACTTTTATACATGAATCCCTTATGAAAGGTTCCCGGATGACTTAACCATATTACATAATGAGGAGTATCCCCTGCTAGACTTGGTGTAATATTAGAGGCAAGAGTTGAGGAAATCAAATGTCATGATTTCAGGATTGGGGAGTCCACTCAACATATCAAGGAGCCGGAAGCCTGCAGTTGGAAAACACCTTCAAACCAAAATACCTTATAATAGCTTGACCGACCCTTGTTGGGGATATTCGTAGGTGAATATAGATCCTTTCCACTAGAATGTATTGGAAACTGGACATTCTGAGTTCAACGGTGAGGGCTATTGGGACTTGATAAAATAGTGGGAGACTTAATAAAAAAATTTATTTATTATAAAATATAATCAAGAAAGTACTAGTGATAGGATCTATTTATTGTATAATAAAAAATTAAAAACTCATCAACCACACTATCCCTATGATCAATTATGGATAAATAAAACATCATCACTGGTAGTAACTTCCATGAATGGTTTAGAAGCCTTTGGGTTATCCTACGCCATGAACAGAAGTCTCATGTACTAGAGTCAGAATTACCTGATCCGCTTGCCAAAGAGGCGAGTGATGAGGATTTCCTAGTCTATGAGAAACATATGAATGACGTTTTCGATGTTCAATGTTTGATGCTATCATCAATGTCTAGTGATCTCAGGAAGTCTCATGAAAACTGGGATTCTTATAGCAAACACGAGCATGTCTGTGGTCTTTACCAGGAGAGAGTAAGACATGGAAGTTTTGAGACCTCTAAGGAAATCTTTCAGAGTAATCTTAGAGAAGGTGACACATCTGGGCCCCATGTAGTCATGTTCATTGACTATATTGAGCGCCTGGAGGTTCTAGATTTTAAACTCTGTGAAGAACTGGGAACTGATCTCATTCTCGCATCACTCCCCCAGAGCTTCTCTAAATTTGTTGTCAATTTCAAAATGAACAACATTGATAAGTCTCTATCTGATCTTCTTATCCTCATTCACCAAGTGCACAAAGATATGATGTATGAAAAGCCTTCTGTCCTTATGGTCAATAAAAGTAAAGGGAAGGAGAAGATCTATAAGCCCAAAGCTTCTTCACAGACTTTAAAGAAAAGGAAGATCAAAGGGGAGGAAACGAAACAAGAGGCTGTTTGTTTCGCATGTGGCAAGAAGGGCCACTGGAAGAAGAACTACACCCATCCTAAGAAGTAAGGGGAAGCTTCAGGTGAATTTTTTTATCAAATGCAATATATATATATTTCTACAAATTGGGTATTAGATACATCTTTTAGTTCTCACATATGTAACCAAATACTAGAACCAAGTAGTTTTATGTAGATTGATCGAGGGGAGGTAGATCTACGAGCAGCCAACAGAGCCAGACTTGTTGTTGTAGATATCAGGGACAACCACCTCACGTTTCCAACTCGGTTTATGTTGGTGTTAAATGGTTGTTATTATGTTGCTTCTGTTACTAAAAACATTTTTTATGTATCCATATTTGATACAAATGGATTTTTTTCTAGTATGGAAATAAATTTTTTTCTTTTACATAGATAGAATTTTATATGGTAGGGAACATTTATACAATGGAATTTTCAAATTTGATTACACAAACCATGAAATGGAAATCGATAACAGAGATACTTCACAAGACTCATACCACACCCTACTTTGGCATCACTGGCTAGGTCATGTAAACAATAAATGCTTGATAAAGTTACATCAAGATGTATATTTAGATTCTTTCAAATTAAACCACTTGGAATATGTCATTCATGTTTATAAGGCAAAATGACCAAATACCCATTTAGTTGGAAAGGTGAAAGGGGTAAAAAACATCTTGAATTAGTTCATACGGATGTGTGTGGACCATTTCCAGTTAAATCAAGGGGAGGGTACTCATAATTAATAACTTTTACTGATGATTTTAGTAGATGTGGATATATCTACTTAATGAGGTATAAGTAGGATTATTTTGATATGTTCAAAGAATACAAGAATGAAGTTGAGAACCATCTTGGTAAGAAGATTAAGGAACTCTGCTCAGACTGAGGTAGTGAATATCTTAATCAATACATCATTGATTACTTAACGGAGTTTGGGATCCTATCCCAACTCACTCCTCCAAACACACCATAGTGGAATGGTGTGAGCGAAAGGAGAAACCTCACCCTTTTGGACTTAGTGAGATCAATGATGAGTCATGCGAGTATTCCATTGTCCTTTTGGGGATATGCAGTACAAATAGTGGCACACATACTAAACCAAGTACCAACTAAATAGATAAATGGTATTCCATACGAGTTCTAGAAAGGAATAAATTCCATGTAATTAAATTTACAGGTGTGGGTAGTGAAGGGTTTTTTAAGACCTCTTCAGGTAACAAACTCTCACCCCGAGGAACAAAGTGTACCATTATAGGATACCCCAAGGAAACAAGGGGATATTACCTATACAACCCCTTAGACAAAAAGGTTATAGTGGAAAGACATGCCATGTTATCGGAGAGGGATCACATCCTCAAAAGAGATAGTGGGAGTGAGATAGAATTCGATGAAGTCAATGCTGAAGGTACACAAGAGTTGGTACAGGAATAGATTCAACAAATCCATTTGGGAGAAGAATCTCTTCCAGAGACACGAGTACTGCGTAGGAGTACAATAGAGGTTAGGGAACCTGAACTATATGGTTTTATAGTTACCAAAGATGGTGACTCCTTATTAGTTGATAATAATGATCCTCTAACATATAAGGAAGCAGTAAGAGGCATGGGCATTCCCAAGTGGCAAGAAGCCATGAATTCCAAAATGGGTTCCATGTACCAAAAAAAAGTATGGATGTTGGTAGATACTCCAGTTGATGTAAATCCTGTTGGGGAAAATGGGTATTCAAGAAGAAACTAGACATGGAAGGACAAGTCAGTACCTATAAGGAATGACTGGTTGAAAAGTCTTTTAAATAGCATCAAGGAATTCACTATGATGAATCCTTCTCACCAGTTGCAATGTTGAAATCCATTAGAATTATAATTTCCATTGCGGATTTCCCTGACTTTGAGATTTGGTAAATGGATTTCAAAACAGCATTCCATAATGGGAACCTTCAGGAAGATGTCTACATGACACAACCTGAAGGGTTTGTGACTCCAAAGGATGCCAATAAGGTATGCAAGTTGGAGAAATCCATATATGGATTAATGCAAGAATACAGGTCATGGAACATTATTATTTATGAACCCATAAAATAATTTGGTTTTATCAAGAATAAATGTGAGACTTGTGTATAAAAATGGTTTAGTGGGATTGCAGTCATTTTCTTAATAGTAAATGTTGATGACATATTACTTATTGTGAATGAGATACCAATCTTATAATCTGTTAAGGGACGGTTGAATCAATGATTCTATATGATAGACTTGGTAGATGTAGCATATATTCATGAGATCAAGATACAACGTGATATATCCAAGTGATTGGTGGGCCTAAGTCAATGTACGTACATTGATAAGATATTGAAGAGATTCAGTATAGAACAATCCAATAGGGGATTACTGCCAGCGTCACATGGCAAACATCTTTACAAGAAAATATGTCCTCATACACATGTGGAAAAAAATAAAATGGAAAGGACTATATACGCATCCGCGATTGGGACAGTCATGTATGACATGTTATGAACTATACTGGATGTCGCCTATGCATTGAGTGCAGTAGGAAGATATCAAGCTGACCCAGGTGACCTGTATGGACCTGCTTTTTGAACCGGAAAAAAACCCAAAGTAATTTGAACTCTTTCTTTTTACTGAATGGGTTGTTTTTAAAATAGAGCTTTGGAACGAAATTCCAAGAGTTGAAATGCTTTTTTGTTTCTTTTTTGGACATGGGAGAATGCCCGTTAAGTTTCCCGAGTGTCTTGAGGGGTTCTGGGAGTGTCACACACGAAGGCAGCTAGTTTTTAATAGTCAGTAGAAGGCACACGGTGGGCGCACGGTTTCTCAAACCGTGTGGCCCAAACTGTGTGTCTTGAGTCAGGTAGACAGAGGAGACTGCACGGCCTACACACAGTTTCCCCAAACCGTACGGCCAGCCCATGCATGGTGTCTTGGGTGTCTAGTGGGGGATGCATGGTTGGCGCATGGTTTGCCAAACCATGCGGCCCAAGCCGTGCGTCGTGCCCTGTTTTGGGTTTTAAAATATTTAAAATGAAAATAAATTAAATTAAATTAAAAACCTAAAACCTAATTAACTCTCCCTCACCCATCCTTTCGACGCATCCCTCTCCTCTCCCATGATCTAGATGCGACACCCCCATCCGACCTCCTCTCAGTCAAGGTTCCTCCTCCAATTTCTGGCCGTTTCTTCGTCGAATCTCCATGGTATGCTCCCCTCTTTCTTCCCCTCCCTTCCTCTGGCTTCTTTTCGACCTAATCGGTGCTTTGTGAGGTGTGCCCAAATGCCCGAGGGTTTAGGGTGATCCGTTTTTCAGTTTTCCTTTAGTTCTAGGTTATGCAAAAGGCCCTTTGGGATACCCTAGTGCACGTTCTGGCAACCACCGCCGAAGGAGAAGCGGTTCAGGTGGTTTTTGATCATTGGGTTGGTTTTTGGGTAAGGTTTTTACCTCTTGATTTGTTTCACACATGTTGAATTTGGGGCTTTTGATGTTTATGAGTTCCTAGAATGTTGTTTATAGTGTGTTCGATGTTTTGGAGTGGTTTAGAGTTTCCAATGACTAGGAGACTCACCTGTGACTCTTAGTTAGAAAGTGCCAAGAGCTGGAGTGGATGGATGGATCCACCTTGAGGTAGGGTCCCTCTCCTTTCCCTTTAATTTAAAGTAAATTGTTAAATAGTTTCATACTGCTTTTGCATTAGTATTTCAATTCTGCAAATCGGGATTTGATTAGACACTGCTTGGAAAAGATTGTGAAATACAGGAAAATATAAAAGGGTTTCTTGGTCACTAATCTAACGTTTTAATAATAAAACCCCTCGATCAGAGGTGCGTTGTCTTTGAGATAAAAAGTAGTGATCGACTTTTTATGCTTTCCAGTTGGTTTTTTGTGGTGCCTCTTTGATGATTTGTATGTGAATTTGCCTTGTTGAGATAAATAGAATGATATGGCTGTGATACTTGTGTTTGGTTCAATTTTCCATGTTTAGGAAAATTGAGTAAGATGATAACCATAGTGGGATGACTTAAGAAAAAATGACTTGTTACCTTTAGAAGGTATCAAAGGGCTAAGGAATGATAAACGTATCCTTTAAGATGAAATGGTGAAACTAGGAAGGAACAGGCTAGGGTGGTACAACCACGCCTTAGGATAATATAATTAGCATGACTTATGTTAGTAAAATGAATATGTGAATATCTTGTTTTAGATACTTAAGATGGGTTACCGTAAGTATGAACGTGAATGTGTTCGCTTATGTGTATGTTGTATGATTATTTGAATGCTTATGAGGTAATGCCACAAGTAGTATACTATAGAAATGTTTGCATCGTGAGTACTCACATGTTGATGCCACAAAATGAATGATAATATAGGTGAGTGCATGCTGAGGCCACCTAGTCACAATTACGTGGTTGGATGGGAGGCAGTTATACCCCATTCCAGTGGGACATTACATGTCTAGAAGGGATGCATTCTTACCCTTTTCTAGTTGACTTCTATTGATGATTACATGTCTAGATGGGAGGCAGTTACACCCCATTCCATTAATTGGAATGTGACAGATGGAAGGCAGTTATACCCCACACCGGTTGAATGAATGTGATGGAAGGGAGGCATTCTTACCCCTTGCTAGTTGACTTATAGGGGCGAGAGGAATTCCTACCTCGTGCCCGCTATTTCCTTATTAATGGGTGGGATGCATTCTTACCCCACAAAATCTATGATATAAATGCATTTATATATATATATATATGGTAACATGATCAGGTTACTTTAACAACAACGAACTGAAGCTGGTATAACCGTCAGGTGTCCCTTGGGAACCTGGATGGGTGTTAATTACTTATGTAACTCTGCTTACTTATTTCTCCATACATGCTCACTGTTTAATTCTTATACACTTTCTGGATTAGGTTAGACACCGGTGGTGCCGGCCTACTGAGATTTATATCTCACACCCTACTCGGGCCGCCATTTCATTGGGGTACCCGAGTAGACCTTCTTTCTTGCAAGACATAGGTTGTGTGTTATGCTGTTTGTACCAGAGGAGTTAAGAGAAAAGGACCAAGCGGGAGATTGGGATGCTCAGGGGATCACCATTGGGCTTCACTATCTTTTCTTTTTTTATTGTTTGTAAAGCATGTTGTATTGTTTCCTGCTTTCATAATTGTATCGTCATCTGTACATGAATGCATAGTAAACTGGCGTTTGCCACCTTTTATAAAATGGTTATTTCCTATCTTTTGATTCTGCTTTTCAGTTATTTACTACTTTTGCTATTGAATATTATTTACTCTGATAATATCGTTTTGTTACTCTAATATGAGGGTATAGTCTCCCCACTATCACCTCCCTACACCCTCACTGCTAGTCTGCAGCCTTTGGCGTACGGTGAGACATGCTTGAGGCCATGTGACCTACCGATCCGTCCACCGGCTCGATGGTAAGCTGGGATGGGACGTTACAAAGTGGTATTAGCGGTTTTTATTTTCTTTTTCCTTACTATTTTGGGTTGGTAGATAGGATATTAGGAAAGTGTCGGTGCTTGGCTAATAGCCATGCTTGGGACTGATCACCCCATGTACAGAAAATGACCAACTGTCCAGGGCTGGGAATTTTTGTTCATATTGTTTTCTAGTATGGTTGATATGATTTCACCTTGAGTGACTGTTGTATTTTCTACTGATTATGGTTTATGAAATTCCTTTAATTTTACCCTTGGCCTCATATAGCAAGAAAGCTGCATTCCATGCATCATATTAGGCACATAAGAATTAACATGTCATGCATGTGTCATGCCATGTAGTTGCATCTTAGCTTTCCTGTATAATATTCTTAAGTGATTATATGCGATGCATATGTGTTATAACATGCTTATGTGATATAACATGTTCTGTTTTTACTGCTTATCATGGAATGTCTTGCTTTGGTTGTACCTGTTTTGTGAATGAACGGAAACCAATTTTCGATTGTAAGGTGTATGGGTGCCTTACAATCTAAAAGGGGTAACCCATATATTAAAACCATTATGAGCATGTTAAATTCTGGGTTGAAAACTGTTTTTGATAAAAAGGGGTGTCAATTTTCAATCCATGAAGTGTATGGGGGCTTTATGAATTGGGAAATGGAAACCTTTATTAAATGTAAAGGCATACTTTATTATGAAATGATTAAATGGAAAATGATGCCTAATTTAGAGATTGAAAGGTTTTGGATAACTGTTAAATGTGAAACTGGACCAAAGTAGGTCAGTTGGAAAGTGTTGTATGAGACAACCCGGTTTGGGGTGTTGAGAAAAAAAATTGATAATTTTCTTTGGGGTTTTTTTTGAAGAACCCGAGATGGATATAATGAGACCCTAGTAGGTCTCCCTTTTGTTTAAATGGTGTTTTTTTCTCAATTTATTGATAAATATGGTATTTCTGTGGATGTTTGATGTAACACCTCAAGCTTCCATGGTACTCTTCTCTTTGAATAATACAGTAGTGTGTGTTGTACGCAACATTGAGTTCTAACACACACCACAACCAATAAAACTAGCCGTTATGAATATTAATACCCACTTTTTGAAATTTTATACATTTCATCTTTAAAAATGGACTTCATTTTTGGAATCATAATATCGAAATTAGCTTAGGGTGAATTTTTGGTACTTTTCTGATAACTTTCTAATTTTGATGAATAGTGAAAATTAATAAATTTTAATTGAAAACAACATTTTTTAATTGAAATAATTAATAGTCATAAATTATGAATTTTAGTGGTTTTAAATTATATTTAGACTATACTTTTACAATTTAATCCAATGTTCATCATTAGACATAATTTTATATTTAAACTGAACATAAACAAGTGGCAATCTTTTGATAGTTATTGTTTCTTAAAAATACGCTTTTTGTTTTGACAGTGGGAATTAATTTTAAATTAATAAATGCAACTTGTATAATTTTAATTTGGTAAAATAGTTTGCATTATTGAATTTGTAATATCAAAATTATATTAGAGTAATTTTTTGGAATTTTTCTGAAAACTTTTAATTTTTGATGAATAGTGAAAAACACTAAGTTATAGTTTAAAACCGAATTTTTATTTAAATAATTATTTATTTTATTTAAATTATTTAATGTTAAAATAGATACATAATACCTATATAAGTTCAATTTAAATCATTGGAGTTGGTTTATAATAATTTTAGATATATGAAAATTTTATTGAACTTTTCACCGTCTTTTACCTACCTCCTAGGAGACTTTGCAAATTCACATAAAACTTAATTTTACTGCTTCTGTGAGCTGAATTTCGACAATCTGAGAGACACGATTAGTATCAAGTAGTAAAAAGTGTTTCAATGAGATGAAAATAATTTTTGGTGAATAGTAACCTTTTACTTTTATTTACCACGGTTAAAAGTAAATAGGGTAATTAAGGGTAAAAATGATATTAATATTACCCTCACACATGTCAAAATTCTATTGGACTAGTTTATCTGGACTAAAAACAACCTTAGAAATAAAATATTATCATTTAGGTCCACTTGGATTAGATTAGGACATTTATTATTATTTAATTTAAAGAAGAGTTAAAAGAGTTAAAATCAAAATTTAATAACTAAAACATTTTTAATATAGAGTTTTGAATAAGATAAATAATATTATAAATATTCATTATAAAGATAAAAAGATTTCATACATCATGGTAATTTATTTATAATTATTAGAAATTATATAAATAAATTTATTTATGACATAATGATGATGTAGTAATTACCTTATTCAAGAAATAATCAAATAAATGGTATTATAAATATTAACATAAATATAATTTCAAATTTTTTATGACATCCACGAATTTTATTGGGTAATATGACATTTTAGGATTGATTCAATGTATTTTTTTTTGAATTAATCATGTTTTTATTATTTTAACAAAAAACAAATACAAAATAGTGTCAAAATTGACATAAAATAGTTTTTAAAACAAATATTATATTATTAATTGATATAATGGTCCTAAAAATCTAAGGTTAGGAAAAAAGGCTTATATAATAATATATATGACATTAATTAACCAATTGGGGTTCTATTGGTAGTATATAGTATTTTTATTAACTATATAGTGTAAGAATACAAGAAGACATGGTAAAAGTTAAATTATTTAACTTAGAATTAAATCTAAATGCTAAGGTTAAAATGGTAACCTAAACTTGTCTAAAACCTATTGGTTGAGTTTATTTCGACCTATCCCCACCTAAGACTTTAAATAATAAACTTTGGAGCCATTAGAAACCGAATAAGAATTTATTATAAAGTAATATTTTAAGTTTTTCCTAAGGTGCCCCTCACCCCTCTTATAAAAGGGCAGTCCCCCTTCTCTCTAATTAACACCTTCTAAGCCATTTGGCTCGGCCAACCCCTTCCCAAATACCCTATCAAATAGCATAACTTCATCCTAGGGGACTTATTTTGATCAGAAAGCCAACTTAAGGATCCCTTTTGATCAAATCAAAAGGAAGAACCCAAAGAAGAGGTAATGATTTCACCACCCTCTTTCAAGTTCCTTTCTTCTTCCACTTCCTTTTTCTTTGTTTTTTCCATTATAAAATAATAACTACTGTATATTCTATATACTTTGATGTTATTATAATTATGGTACAACCAAATTCATTATTCTATCCACCCTTTGAATGACATGTCACCATACGTGCGTACATACGGCTTACCGTCTCCACGTCGTGGTGTTATTGTTATTCAATACATTATTATTTGGATGGGTATAATAATGATATGTATTTGATGTAAATAATAAATATAACATGATAAGGATTATCTATATATTATATACCATCCAATTATATATTAATATCAAAAGAATTATATTTTCGCTCCTGCGTACGTACGGATTGTCGTCTCCACGACGCGATAAGATTCATTTCCAAGTTCACCATTCATCGGCGATTATAAAAATATATATTACTAATAAGTATGTAATATATGACATAATAATTATACTGGAGATATATTTATTTATATATATAATTATTTATGTACTTACATATAACTTATTCACTTACTTCCATTCAATACTATAGGAAAACAGAAACATCGTTTATGCGTACGTACGGACTACCGTCTCCATAAACAGTGTTTTCCATTTCATATATACGTCTATTATAAATTTTTATATTCTAAATATATATGATAAATAAATCATTTTTTATATTCTGGAATTATTTAAATCATGATCTACGTGATACAATCAAGAGTAAGAAGTTAAAACACGTACAATAAAGAAAGCGACTATTACTCAAAATATTAATATAACATAGAAATTATTATTAAATGGGTAGTATAAAGTCATAAATGAATAATGTATGATATCATAAATATTAATATGGTTCTTCTATAATTTAATAACATACTATAGTCTTCATACATGAGGCTAAACATACCCTCGACTAAAGGAAAGTGCAAGGTAAGGGGTTTTCATCTCACTCCTTATTCTCGTGAGATTCATGCCATATTGCCACTATTACCTTTTGTGTGGTGTATGTACTGCCAATAATTGTATTATTTTTGTAATAAACTTTAATTTATGTGTATTTAAATATTCATTGTATGATACCTCTTTCATGTGGTGTATGTTTCGTATGTTACCAAATTGGTAAGGGTTTATTTCACAATCTCTTCATTATCCGAGGTTGTTTATATGTAATTATCTACTGGGGACTCTTTATCATCCACATCCATGTTTCTTAAAAATGTCTTACAAAACACTTTTACTATTTAATAGACAATGGTTTAAATTCATTTATACCCTTATTTGACTTTATATGTTTTGAAAGGAATTTTTCCGTCGTTTTCGAAACAAGTTACTTTTTAACCTTTTGGACAAAATTAAGGTAAGAATGTATTTTTTTAACTTATACGGTGGGTGCAGTTATTCTCCACCATTATTACACCTTTGAATATTCCCTCACAAACTTATATATATATTTTTAAAATAATGTTTTTCTCTATAACTATGTGACTTTTAAATGATTTCAAAAAAAGAGATATTTCACTAAAATAGTTTTGATTTCATCTATGTCAACATCCTTTGATAAATTTTACACTTGTTTCAAGTTGATTTATTATTATACAAATCATACATATTTTATTTATGGTTTTGTGATATGTTTGACTATGGATGAGTTATTTTTATGCCATTAATGGTTTAAGATTAAAGTTTTGACATTTCCTATGTTAGTTTTAATTTGAATATTTATGTTATATTTCATCCTCTTATTAAGATGAATGTGTTAGACTAGTATGTTCCTGGTTGGGGACCGGTAAAATCAAGCCCTCTGGTTTGGGGTCCAGTTACAGCAGACCCTCCGGGTTGATGTCCGGTTATTAGAGGCACTCCGGGTTCGTGTCCGGTTATTAGAGGCACTCCGGGTTGGTGTCCGGTTATTAAAGGCACTCCGGGTTCGTGTCCGGTTATTAGAGGCACTCCGGGTAGGAGTCTGGTTACAGAGGCTCTCCGGGTTGGTGTCCTATTATTAGAGGCACTCTGGGTTGGTGTTCAGTTATTAGCGGCACTCCGGGTTGGATTCTCATTACAGAGGCTCTCCGAGTTCGGTTCTGGTTACAGTTAGCCCCTAGGTCTTGGCACGAGGCCTTGACAAAGAAATTAAAGTTCAGCATTATGCATTCCATTATTATGAAAGTAGTTATTGATATTACATGTGATTATTCGACTATTATAATATCCATGTGAATAAGAAAATGGCATTATTTCATTTTATTTTTCCCATATTATGCTGAAGTTCAAGTTTAAAAGTATTTTGTTTTAGTTATACATTGCCTTAAATATTTATACTTATTTATGAAAGTTTCTGCGATATTGTTATCCTTACTGAGCATCTTAGCTCACACCTTTCTATGTTTTATTTTTTCTAGGATTCCAAGAAGTGTATTTTGATTGATATGAAGGGTTAAGCCAACGGAATAATGGCATTCATAAAGGATTATTTATGTTACTTTGTATGTTATAAAGTGTAATGTAACATTCATGTATGCAATCTATTTTCCAAGACATCTAAATCAATCAGTCCTTCAGGACTAGATTCCTTGTAATCATGCCAATGTATTAAAATAATGCACCAACTCTGGGTAACTGGGGTCGGGGCGTTATAGTTGGTATCAGAGGAAGTTTAGAAATAACCTTGGAAACTAGATTTATATAAACTCTGATTAGTGCACATCTCCCTAAGATAGACTTTGAGGATTAGTATAGAAGAACTTCCTAGAATTATGGTATTGTAGATATTTTGTGATTTTTCCAAGAAATACATCCCTGTCTAGATACGAGCAGGTAGAGGCAGCTCTGGCACAGATGTACCTAGGGGTAAAACCAGAAAACACCACTTTGAGCTAGACTCGAATGGGAACTGGTGCCCGACAACGGGCCTTGCTGCACTCTTGGTTACGACACTCCCAGGGGATATACTTTGAATAATTCTCATTTTCTTTACAAACCATTATGAAGGGATTATGAGTATATAATTACTCAAAGAAAACATTTTTATGATTATGGATTATATCCATAAACTGTTTAATTTATGTTAAGTGTTTTACAAGTTTGGGATTACGTATTTCTATTCATAAACTAATCTAGAATATACCATTGTTTAGAAATGGCGCCCAGTAGAAGGAATGAGAACTCCAGCAATACACATGATCCAAAGAGTAATAAGGACCATATCTTTCATGGTCCTAAGTAAGAATTTAGAAGGAAAATATTCTCCCACATATTATCATCACATTAAGAAATATTATCATTTGTTGATAAGATAAGTAAAGAATTATCAAAGTCCTATGGGTTTGAAGGGAAGCCAGAGAAGAAAAGGATGGTAGAGAGAAGGACAGATAAAGGGAAGAAGGTAAAGAAGGATTTTCCCATATGTGATAATTGTGGAAAGAATCACCTTGGAAAATGCTTGAAGGGAATGGAGTATGTTATAAGTGTGGAGAAAAAGGACACCAAGTACGTGACTACAAGTGTAAGAAAAAGGTTTCAAATGTACAATGCTTCATCTGCAAGGAGTTTTGACACTACACGAACCAATGTCCCAGTCATCATACTATGCTGCAAATAATGATATTGGATAATAATCAAGTTATGATACTACCAAAAATGAATAGGAATGACTAGTTTTCTTATGTTGTTATTTTGGAATTATTTCATTTAAGTGTTGTATCAATGATGTTCTCGAAATAAATAAGGATTATACTACAGTACTATTTCATTGAGGATTTGAGATTTTATGGTACTAAGAAAAGTGACTCTATAGTGAGTTAATATTTTTGGAAATTACATGGTTGAAGGAAAGATAAACCTTAATATGGTCCTAATATTGAGGTACTGATTTTGGAATATGATGTGGTTGATTTGGGTAAATTATATTGGATATTCTTGAATACCTTGAAACTGATTAATGATTTTTCATTGTTAGAGTTTACAAAAATTTTGATGGAAGGAGTATATCCAGTATTCTATAAAGAATAAGGGAGCATTAATATAATCAATAAGGTTTTATGGTAATTCAAAAAGTTTGCATGTTTTAAAATAATACATGGTGAAGGTGTTCCCAAGTTATTACATGGAAAAAAGGATCTTCATTGTGTTTAGCATCCTTATAAATTTTGGACTGTGAGTTTGGATAGTAGTATTTTGGATAAGTCTAAAGGTCGGAATGGATTAAGTTTGAAAGATTATTTTTGGATTTTTATAAAAGGACGACACACAGACCATGTGACAACCCGTCGCGTCGGACAAAGCTGTGGGAATCGAACCGACAACCATAGTGCGATTGGGATTTATCGCCTACCACTGTACTACGTGAAGTACCTGGATTTTATAATGTAGTTTCTTTTTTTAATGGGTCTGGTATATGAATTATACATTCATTATATTGGGAACCCTATATGATTAGGATAAATAGATTATTTTTGAGTTGTATTATGTTTTGTAGTGAAAGATGAGTTTGTGGTAGAAATTTATTAATGGATAAATCTCTAATTATAAAGTAAGTATATCTCATTATTATCTTAGCCAATCTCATATATAAATTTCTCAATATTAAGAAAAGGAACTTAGAACAAAAATTTTGTTCTAGATAGTACCTTAGATTATCACAAATTTATGTCTCTGGGATTATTGGCCTTTTCATAGCCATGTTCTCTACCACTCTCCATCAGATATTAATGGTTATATTACTCTTCCATATCCATATTTTTCTACATGTAACCCTAGTATGTGTTATTTTTGGTAACCTTCATACTTACAACTCTTTATTTTAAATAGAGGCCTCATTAATCCATTTTTCAATGTGGGATTTCAACTAAGATATTTCAAAATGTCAACCCCAAGTTTCCAATACCGAGCATAAATTGCGAGGACGCAATTTATTGAAGGAGGGGAGAATGTAACACCCTAAGCTTCCACGGTACGCTTCTCTTTAAATAATACAGTAGCGTGTGTTGTACGCAACTTTGAGTTCTAACACACACCACAACCAATAAAACTAGCCGTTATGAATAGTAATACCCACTTTTTGAAATTTTATACATTTTATATTCCAAAATGGACTTCATTTTTGGAATCATAATATCAAAATTATCTTAGGGTGAATTTTTGGTACTTTTCTGATAACTTTCATATTTTGATGAATAGTGAAAATTACTAAATTTTAATTGAAAACAACTTTTTTTAATTGAAATAATTAATAGTGATAAATTATGAATTTGAGTGGTTTTAAATTATATTTAGAATATACTTTTACAATTTAATACAATTTTGGTCATTGGACAAAATTTCACATTTAAATCGGACATAATCAAGTGTCAATCTTTTAATAGTTATTGTTTCTTAAAAACACGTTTTTTGTTTTGACAGCGAGAAATAATTTTAAATTAATAAATTAAACTTATATATTTTTAATTTTATAAAATAGTCATCATTATTTAATTCTTAATATCAAAATTATCTTAGGGTAAATGTTTGGTATTTTTCTGAAAACCTTTAATTTTTGATGAATAGTGAAAAACACTGAGTTATAGTTTAAAACCGAATTTTTATTTAAATAATTATTTATTTAATTTAAATTATTTAATCTCAAAATAGATACATAATACATATATAAGTTCAATTTAATTCATTGGAGTCAGTTAATAATAATTTTAGATTTATAAAAAAGTTTATTGAACTTTTCACTGTCTTTTACCCACCTCCTAGGAGCTTTTGCAAATTCACATAAAACATAATTTTACCTCTTCTGTGAGCTGAATTTAGAAAATCAGAGAGACATGGTTACTATAAAGGAGTAAAATGTGGTTCAATGAGATGAAAATAATTTTTTTGAATAGTAACTTTTTACATTTATTAACCATGGTTAAAAGAAAATAGGGTAATTAAGGGTAAAAATGATATTAATATTACCCTCACACATGTCCTAATTCTATTGGACAAGTTTATCTCGACCAAACACAACCTTAGGAATAAAATATTATCATTTAGGTCCACTTGGATTAGATTAGGACATTTATTATTATTTAATTCAAAGAAGAGTTAAAAGAGTTAAAATCAAAGTTTAATAACTAAAACATTTTTAATATAGGGTTTTACATAAGATAAATTATATTATAAATATTCATTAGAAATATAAAAATATTTCATACATCATGTTATTTTATTTATAATTTTTAGACATTATATAAATAAATTTATTTATGACACAATGATGATGCAGTAATTACCTTATTCGTGAAAGAATCAAATAAATGGTATTATAAATATTAACAAAAATATAATTTCAAAGTTTTTATGACATCCACGAATTTTCTAGGTGAATATGAAATGTTATTATTGATTCAATGTATTTTTTTAAGTAATCATGTTGTTATTATTTTACCAAAAAACAAATACCAAATAGTGTCAAAATTGACATAAAATAGTTTTTAAAACAAATATTATATTATTATTTGATATAATGGTCCTAAAAATCTAAGGCTCGGCTAAAAGACTTATATAATAATATATATGACATTAATTAACCAATTGGGGTTCTATTGGTAGTATATAGTAAGTTTATTAACCATATAATGTAAGAATAAAAGAATACACAGTAAAAGTTAAATTATTTAACTTAGAGTTAAATCTAAATGATAAGGTTAAAATGGTAACCTAAACTTCTCTAAAACCTATTGGTTGAGTTTTTTTAGACCTATCCCCACCTTATACTTTAAATAATAAACTTTTTATCCCTTATAAACCGAATATGAATTTATTATAAAGTAATATTTTAAGTTTTTTCTAATGTCCCCTCACCCCTCTTATAAAAGGGCAATTGCCCTTCTCTCTAATTCACACATTCTAAGCCATTTGGCTTGGCCAAAACCTTCCCAAATACTCTCTCAAATATCCTCCCTTCATCCTGGAGTCCTTAGTTTGATCAAAAATCCATCCTAAGGATCCCTTTTGATCTAATAAAAAGGAAGAACCCGAAGAAGAGGTAATGATTTCACCACCCTCTTTCAAGTTCCTTTCTTCTTCCACTTCCTTTTTCTATGTTGTTTACATTCTAAAATAATAAATCCAGTATATTATATATACCGTGATGTTATTATAATTATGGTACAACCATATTCATTATTCTATTCGCCCTTTGAATGACATGTCACCATACGTGCGTACGTACGGCTTACCGTCTCCACGTCGTGGTGTAATTGTTATTCAATACATTGTTATTTGGATGGGTATAATAATGATATGTATTTGATGTAAATAATACATATTACATGATAAGGATTTTGTATATATTATATAACATCCAATTATATAATAATATCAAAATAATGATATTTTCGCTCGTGCGTACGTACGGATTACTGTCTCCATGGCGCGATGAGATTCATTTCCAAGTTCACCATTCATCGACGATTATAAAAATATATATTACTAATAAGTATGTAATATATGACATAATAATTCTACTGGAGATATATTTATTTATATATATAAGTATTTATGTACTTACATATATCTTATTCACTTACTTCTGTTCAATACTATATGAAAATGAAAACAACGTTTATGCGTAGGTACGGACTACCGTCTCCATAAACGGTGTTTTCCATTTCATATATACGTCTATTATAAATTTTTATATTATAAATATATATGATAAATAAATAATGTTTTATATTCTTTAATTATTTAAATCATGATCCAAGTGATACAATCAAGAGTAACAAGTTAAAACAGGTACGATAATGAAAGTGATTATTACTCGGAATTTTAATATAACATGGAAATTATTATTAAATGGGTATTATAAAGTCATAAATGAATATTGTATGATATCATAAATATTAATATGGTTCTGGTATAATTTAATAACATACTATAGTCTTCATACAGGAGGCTAAATGTACCCTCGACTAAAGGAAAGTGCAAGTTAAGGGGTTTTCATCTCACTCCTTATTCTCGTGAGATTCATGTCGTATTTCCACTATTACCTAATGTGTGGTGTATGTACTGCCCATAATTGTATTCATTGTGTAATACACTTTAATTCATGTGTATTTACATATTCATTGTATGATACCTCTTTCATGTGGTGTATGTTTCGTATGTTACCAAATTGTTAAGGGTTTATTTCACAATCTCTTTATTATCCGAGATTGTTTACACGTAATTATCTACTGGGGCCTCATTATCATCCACATACATGTTTCTTAAAAATTTCTTACAAAACATTTTTAATATTTAATATAAAATGGTTTAAATTCATTTATACCCTTATTTTACTTTATATGTTTTGAAAGGAATCTTTTCGTCGTTTTCGAAACAAGTTACTTTTTAACCTTTTCGAAAAAATTAAGGTAAGAACGTCTTTTTTTAACTTATACAGCTGGTGCGGTTATTCTCCACCGTTATTACACCTTTGAAGATTCCCTCAAAATATTATAAATATATTCTCAAAATAAAGTTTTTCTCTATAATTATGTTACTTTTAAATGATTTTAAAAAAAGAGATATTTGTATCAAATAGTTTTGATTTCATCTATGTCAACATCCTTTGTTAAATTTTACACTTGTTTCAAGTTGATTTATTATGATACAAATCATCCATATTGTATTTAAGGTATTGCGATATGTTTGACTATGGATGAGTTATTTTTATTCCATTAATGGTTTATGATTAAAGTTTTGATATTTCGTATGTTTGTTTTAATACGAATATTTATGTTATATTTCATCCTCTTATTAAGATGAATGTGTTGGACTAGTATGTTCCAGGTTGGGGATCGGTAAAAGTAAGACCTCCGGGTTGGGATCTAGTTAAAGCAGACCCTCCGGGTTGGTGTCAGGTTATTAGAGGCACTCCGAGTTCGTGTCCGGTTATTAGGGGCGTTCCGGGTTGGTGTCTGGTTATTAGAGGCACTCCGGGTTGGTGTCCGGTTATTAGAGGCACTCCAGGTTAGAGTCCTGTTACAGAGGCTCTCTGGGATGATGTCCGGTTATTAGAGGCACACCAGGTTGGTGTCCAGTTATTAGAGTCACTCTGGGTTGGAGTCTGGTTATAGAGGATCTCCGGGTTGGGTTCCAGTTACAGTTAGCCCCTAGGTCTTGGCATGAGGCCTTGACAAAGAAATTAAAGTTCATCATTAAGCATTCCATCATTATGAAAGTGGTTATTGATATTATATGTGATTATTCGACTAGTAGAATATCAATGTGAATAAGTAAATGGCATTATTTCATTTAATTTTTTCCATATTATGTTGAAGTTCAAGTTTAAAAGGCTTTTGTTTTAGTTATACATTGCCTTAAATGTTTATGCTTATTTATGAAAGTTTTCTCTATATTGTTATCCTTACTGAGCATCTGATCTCACCCCTTTATATGTTTTATTTTAACCAGGATTCCAAGAAGTGTATTTTGATTGATATGCAGGGTTAAGCCAAAGGAATAATGGCATTCAAAAAGGATTATTTATGTTGTTTTGTATGTTATAATGTTTAATGTAACATTAATGTATGTAATCTATTTTCCAAGACTCTTAAATTGATCAGTACTTCAGGACTTTATTTTTTGTAATCATGCCAATGTATTAAAATAATGCACCGACTCTGGGTAACTGGGGTCGGGGCGTTACATTTGATGTTCTTAAAAGGATGTTTTTTGAGAAACGTTCATGTTTTCTTGATGCGTGGTTGAAGTTTTTAAATGGTTGGTGTTTAAATGGGGTAAAATTTTAAGGGCTTGGTAATGGAAACTGTGGTGGTGCATTGAAACCCTAGTGTAAGGGGTAGTTTTGAGTTTCTCTTTGAGTTTCCTTGGAACAGGACCTTAGGTGTTTCTGTAGGAGTTATTTTCCTTACTGGTGTTTTGATGATTGGATTTTCAGCCTAGCGAATTCGGTTTTCATGACCCGGCGTTAGGGTCGATGTTTGATCTTCATAAGGGGCTAGACAATGGTAGGTAGCACCCTTAGATTTTCAGTTCCATGATGGTACCATGAGTTTTCTGACGTGAGGTGTCATTCTGGTGCCATTATACCTTTTTGTACTCTTTTTTTTCTAATGACACCCTTGTTTGGATGGGTGGTCATTGGATTTTGAATTTCACTGCGTCTTTGGGTCATCTCCTCAATAGAGTGTCCCGGTGTTAAATAATTGCTTTGTCCCAATGTTCGGTATGGCTTTCTAATGACTCGTGCATTTTGACATGCTAGTTTCCTTGTTTGTATCTTCTTCGATTGTTTGGTGATGAGATTGTGGTGGAGGAGCATCACAGGATCATTTGCGGTGTTTGTGTACTATTGTGCTTGTGCTCGGCTAGGTTATCACCTTTACCTTCGGTGACTAGGACACTCCTATGGTTGGGAGCGCATCGCGTCGAATCTAGTAAATGTGTCCTTTCACGTGGAATGGATGCTTCTTGGAATTCCTTGGTAAATGGGTTAGTCGTGTGTAAATGCCTTGAGGCATGTGAGTTTAAAACTTGTGGATGTGTCAGCAGGTGAAGTCGAGTTCCTTCCGTGAAGTCGACCAGCTGAGGTTCAATTGTTCTTCCTTCCACTAGTCTGGTATGATTAACTGGAATCCTTTTCAATCCTCTTGGTGTATTCTATTTAGCGACGAACATGTCCCCTATCTTGTCTTTATCCAAGGTGCACTAAGAGAGCGTCGTTCTTATCTGTGCTAATGCTTTTAAGTTATTGGTCTTGATCAGATGGTTCTCTTTCGGCGTTACATGCAGGATGCGTGGATTCTTGTATGGTTTTATCTGAGAAACGTCATCGGAAATCGGGTGTAGGCTTCGGTGAATGTGTTTGTGCTAAACGTAAGGTGCCTTGTAGAAAGGCATTGTGGTTCTGTTTGAAATACATCGTCCGTTTAGGCAGAGCGTTCTTGTAAATATTCATCCAAAGATGGCTTGACTCAGGGTTCTTGTTTAATGTCTGTGGTTGGTGACATACTATTATCTATCACGCCTTCAGGTATAGATGATTGCGGTTTGTGTCGGCTGGTGCCTAATATGAACAGCTGGCTCATCTTGGGCCTTGATTTCGATGGGGAATCGACCATTTGATCTGTTTCAAATCACACTTAGAGCGACATGGGAATGCTTGGGGCATGCTTTGAAAGTTAATTCCAATGGTGGTCGGAACCATAGTTTGGAGTTGGTTTCTTAAAGTTAAAAATATAAGGTGGTAAGTACCTATGGTTGGATGCTTGGCAAGATGACGACGGTTTTGTGTCTCTGGGTAGATGGGATCGGGAAGAGTCATCTTGGTGTTTTGGTTGGGAAACAAGCATTGGCTCGAGTTTTGGGGGCTTAAGAGTCGTTGGTTTTAATGGATGCTTAAGGGTGTGTTGGACGTTTGTGAACGCAACGTGATCGTTTGAACAAAGCTTCAGGACCCTTGTAGGTTGGGTGATGTGTACTGTAGACGCCGAAAAAGTCTATAACTCCTAGAGGAAGTTTCGAAATGACGAAGTGAAGTCATATTCGAAATCAGAGGCCCGATCCGGAGGCCCAGGAAGTGGTGCGTGAAATAAAGAAGGATCCGCGTGAAATATTGTTGTGTGTGCGAAGCATCCCCGGGATTCGTGTAATCGAGCCGCTGGTCCGCACAATTTTTCACGCCCCGGTTCCGCGCGGTGAAGCTTTGCGCGCCAACGGTTCCGGTCGCGGAAACTTTCACGCGCCGCCTGGATTCCGCGCCGGTCGATGCCTATAAATAGAAGACGACCCCAAGCGGTTTGGGGGTTGCGTAATTCAGATCGGATCTTGTGCGTGCAATTCGACTCCCCCCGCGCGCAATATGACTTCTAGGTAATCCCTCTTTTCGCACAACCTTGCCTCGGGGTTTGCCTTTGCGCGCAACTCCACTGGCTCAGGTGAATTTTCCCCCTCCTCCGGGTTCCTTCCTTGCACGCAATCTGTGTCTCTTGCGCGCAATCCCCTTCTGTGCGCGCAATATCGTGCATGCAATCCCCTTTCGACATGAAATTCCCAGGCCCTATTGCGCGCCATCCCGGTGTTTTGCACGCAATCCTTCCTTTTTCGTGCAACACCCAGGACCCCTTTACCTTAACACCCCTTGGCTGCCTTTCCGCACCAGTGCCTGATGTCTTCCCTACCGGCCATGCGCGCCATGCGTTGTTTTCCCGTATGGCCTTCCAGGCTCGTATGAAGTAACCTCAAGGACCCTTGGGCGGTGTTTCCCGTTGTGTTGCCTTGCCTTATGCTTCTCCGCATAGGCACACAAACGGCTATTGCTTCTTCGCATAGCCACGCTAACGTGGACCCCCTAATGGTTTGCCCTGCGGCCCCCCTTCACTACGGCCTTGTCGATGCCTTCCCTCCCACAAGGGGTAGAGGGTATTGGGAATGTAATCCATAGGGGTGTGGAGCGAACCCACATCGTCCTAGCTGCAGGACGTTAAACTGCTATGCACCTCGTCCTTAACACATGACGTTAAACTGTGGTCCGACCTGGTGTTTCGCACGCAGGGTCCCCCCCAGCTCGGGCATTCATTACGCCTCTTGTCTCCATAGGAATGGACTCCTCCTCTCATGGAATGAGATCCTCCTTGTCGGAGTGGCGTTTGTCCACGGGGGAAGGGATGCCTCAGAGCGTAAGCCCCTAGCCTCTCTTACGTAAGGTTCCACCCATGCATCTCTGTACTTCCCCCCTGCCAAGGCCAGTGGAGTCCCTTTCCCACTGTGCTTTGTCACACCACGGGCCTCCACCCTGGAGTAATCCCCGGCACCCAGGGCCGCTAACCACACGTAAGCCCCTGTTTCCTCTTTGGGCCGCTAACCACGCGTAAGCCCCATTCTTCTTCTCACGGACGCACCCTTCGCGACGTGATCGTCTAGTCCCTTCTGCCTCTTGTTTCTCACACCGAGCATGAATCATGTGGGATTAGAGCACACATCGACCATGACATCCTCCTATGGGCCGCCTTAGAGCGTAAGCCCCATCCCAGCGAACTACGTGGACTTTGATCCATGCTAACGCATGGTACGTAGGAAGCCTCCACGAGGTTCAATCCCACCACCCGGTCGTTCCGACCTCTCCATGTCGGTTCCCCATATCCACTATGGGCCGCCTCAGAGCATAATCCCCATGTCCAACATGGGCCACCTCAGAGCGTAAGCCCCATACCCACTTTGGGCCTCCTCAGAGCATAAGCCCCAAATTCCTCGTCCCGCATGGCGTTAAACTGTATGCCCTCATCCCGCATGACGTTAAACTGTATCTCGTCCCACATGACGTTAAACTGTATTCCCCCTCTTGGGGAGTCTCAGAGTATAATCCCCATGCCTCACATCCACGTCTCATCCTAACTTCCCCCTCAAGCCCACGTGCCTTGGGAAGCTCATGCCCTAGCTCGGAGATCTTACTTCCTACAGGCTCCAATCCATGCGTCCATTCTCATAGGTCGCCTTTTTTAGGTGTCCCACCTTATCACCGAACTACGCTGACTTTGATTCCCTGCCATGGGGATACGTAGGAAGCCTCCACGAGGTTCAAGCCCATCACTCCATCATCCATCCTGATCCTTACCCGGGCCACCACATCCCGGTGAGATCATGCCACTCCACCCCACTCCATAGTATCCGGGAAGCTGCCCACATGATGGCCCCATCATCGGTGTTCCCCCTAGGGGGTCCTTCAATCGGATCCACTCTCAGTGTTTCGATCAGTCCGATCCATCTCCGCAAGATGTTAAACTCACGGAATACCCCGTGTTAAATATGGGAAGCTAAGGAAAACCTCAGATGATATATATTCCCCGTGTTTGATGTGGGATGCCTCAGGCTTCCGCTCCCTCGAGAAGCCCTGTGATAAGGGACAGAAGAAAGACATGTTGATCCCCAGTGTCAAGACATGCCAACGATACCCCAACGCGACCGTTATCCTCACCGAAGGATGCTCCCCGACAAGACCCCTTGGAGCGTCTCGAAGGAAGCAGTGTAATTAACTGGAGTCCATGCAGATATAGCGCCGGGAACGAGCTTCATGAACCCGTCTTAATTCTATGATGGATACCCGGATTAGGTGACGAGCTCCGTGGAGGAATCCACGGATGGAAGAACCAATATCCCATCATCCCGGTTTCGATCAAGGAGTAGACGTCCCTGGATAAGGAACGGATGCTGCCCGCATTTGGAAAGCGGGAATGCGGGGCTGCGAGCCGTGCGTCCTCCCATGCGTGATGGACACGCTCACGTGCCCCAATGTAAAAGCGTCAGAAATAGAAAATGGTGAACCCGATGTGAATCTTTTCTCCTCAATATGGGGATAGGAAGCATTCGGGATGTTGGAAGATCAGCATGTCACCAGGTCCGAGTACTTATCACCGGGACGTGAAACCCGCCAGGGGTTGAGGCAGTTAGGATGTTGTGCACTCCGTTCTGCAACGTCTTCAGTGTGGATCCCTCTTGCCGACCATGTAAGATGGGACGACGTTGGGCTATTGGTTGTCAATTTATTTTCTTTTTAGTACTAATGGGTTCATATCCCTGCTTCTAGGAATCAGATCACTACATCCAGAGCTCGATCGCCACCTGCCCATCGGCGCAGGGGTAGGGGCAGTACCGACGCGACTACCATGCGCGGTCCCGCCTTTTCCATAGTCGCTCTGGCTCCTATTGCCACAACTATCAGGTGCTCATGCCCCCTCTCCCTGTCAGAAATCATCCAGCGAAGGGTGATCAACGACCTGGTTCGCAGGTACGACGAGGAAGGGATCATCCCCACCAGGGGCCTGGACCGTCTGGATCTAGAGGCGGTTGCGCCCCACTATCGTTGTTGCCCCCGAGGGCCGCGTAGGGAGCTGTCGCTCCCCACTCTGACGTTCAACCACTTCGGGAGCCTATCCCCAGAGCGCCTTGACACATCTGTCCCCTACGCCAATGAGGTGGGGGATGTCTAGGTCCGCCCGATCGGAGACCCGTTCCAGGGGTTAACGGCAAGAACCCCCGCCAGGCTACGTCGACGTCATCGTCCGGCTCCCCGGGCTGAGGACAAGGCAATATTTGTGCCCGCACCACCGGCTCCAACCCATCTGACGTGACGCCAGCGTCGGGCGCAAGCGGAAGAGGGTGTCTGTCCTGGGGCACCAACCACAGCAGCCACTGTGGCCCGAGCCACTACTGACGCCTGCTACCAGATCCTTGCACATGTTGAGCAGGGGCAGTCACATGCACGACTGGGGTCGAGGCCCCGACCTCCCTACAGGTAGGTTTGGTAAACTCTCCCGGTCTCGGGCACAGGCAATGTCCACCGCGGACCAATCCGTGGTAGTTCCACCCATCATGAAGGCTCATTCCATGCCACTGATCTGGGAATCCGAAGGCTTCTTCGCAGCAGCCACGTTATGGGTATGAATCCTTCCAGTGCCCACTGCACTGGGTATGAGGTCACTCCCCCTACCGCTAGCTGCGAGTATGGAGCCGTTGCACATCCAGTCGCTCACTCACATTGAGTTCCTCCCCATGTCCCTTTCGACATATGTCCCAGTGCTTCCCACACCCCGACCTTCAGTCCCCTCTTCCCCAGCACTATTGCGGCTAGGGGACTCCATGACGGAAATCATCCTTACCCTGAGGAGCCACCTAGGGGAAGGAAGACGAGGCATCTTCACCGTAGGAGGAATGTCAGGGGAGTCCAGATGAAAATTAGACCGGTCCGTTTCTCGGACTCTGAGGCGGAGTACGAATTGAGGATAGAACCTTCGCCCCGACCCTCTGAGTCGAGGGAAGGGATGGGGACGTGGTGCTTCAGTCTTGTACTCCCCGAATGTGAGATCTGTATGATTCCCTCCTCCCTCCGAAGGTATATCTAGGATGACGAGGACTTGGCATACCCCCAGGGGTCAAACCCGCAGTTATCACTTGCCTCCCCGGAAGCGCCTTCCACCTCAGTCAGGGAGGGTGGGGAACTTTTCTGGGGACTGACGGAAGATTCGCAAGGCGACACGCCCTCGAAAAGTACCGACGCTGTGACAGGAGGCCCATTTGTTGGCCCATCCTATCGCGACGTGGCATCCAAGGTACTGAAACCCTTAACGGACGACTCAGGGATCGGTGGCCAATCGGCATGTTCGTCGTATTCCTCGTCGGCCAGCCCACCGGCCCAACGACCTACCTCGGTGTCGCTGCTAGCTCCCCGTCCATTCTCGGTTGATGAGCAGAGGCAGCAGGGTCCGGACCCCGAACCGGATTCATGGAGCTTCTGGACCGTCCTCGTAGCGGGCCACTTCCCTGAGAAGTTTTGGCCGGTCGCAGGATCGAATTTTGATATGCCAGAGTCGCTCACCCCGGGAGAGTTTGAATGTTTCCACCAGACTCTTCGGGTGACTCACTCCCGTCTTCGCCATCAGCTAGTGCCTTATCCCGGGAGTCAAGCACATCTCGAGGATATCGGTGAGCAGTGCCGTTGGGTCGACCTGGCAGCGCTCCCTGCAGTTCAGCACCCCGAGTCACTTGGCCACTTTAGGGCCCTCCAGCAACAATGCATTCAGAGTTTTCAAGTACTCCGTAAGGTTATCGAGGAAGCGACCCCCACGCGCACGTCCGCAGATGGGGGCAGTACGCTGCCCTTATTTTCTATGCAATCCGCCGATAGCCCGATTCATCGGGCAGCCTGGAGGGAATGTCGCCAAAGGCAGTGGCGGTCAACATGGATGATCTTTCAGATGAGGGAAACAGTGTGGAGCTCCTCGATGGGGACACACCCCCTAAGGACAAGCCACCACTAGACCTGTCTGGGAGGATTACTCACCACCATAGGAGCCTCCTAGGTCTCCCCACACCCACTGAGGCACTGAAACTGAGTCGAAACATCAGCACGGGTAAATAGCATGTCGAGGCTGTCAAGATCTCCGACACATCTGCCTCGGTGCAGAAGGCAGAGGAAGACTCCGAATAGGCCAGGCTATGCCAGAAGCTTGTTGAGCAAAAGAGGCTGGTTGATGAGCTCTTGGCCGAACGCATCGGAGAGCAGCGTCTTGACTACGGTAATCCCAGGTCAGGATAGCAGGGGCAGGAGCACCAACCCCTTGCCGAGATTCCCCCGGGAAACCGCAACCATGTCGCGTTCGTCGACAGGTGAAAGGCTGGCGCCCATGGAAAGAGGGCTCAATACGTCTCGTCGAACCCTCCTGAGCGGTGGGATCACCTGGGGGACCATGCTCAGTTTCCTCCCGCTACCCTGAGAGTCGCTCCGCCAACCGCCCCGCGAGCTGCTGAGCTTGACTACCAGATTGGAGAGACCGACAATGCACTTGTGGTTAGAGATCCCCATCAGGAAAGGAATCCGTGTCCGGACGATCTGATAGAAGTGCTCATTTCCCGCTTGGAGGCCCTGGAAACTCGGCAGGTGGCAATCCCACCGGACGGCAAGCCATACTTAGAATGGTTGGATGATATGTCGGCCCCGCCGGGATTTGGGAACCCCACTTTATCCCCCTTTAATAGGATAGGAGACCCGCCACAACACCTGGCCCACTTCACCTCGAGGTGCAGGCCTATGTTGGGGACTCCGGCGCAGCAGGAGGCTGCCAAGCTCCGTTGCTTCGTTCAGACGCTGGAAAGACCAGCCTTCGTCTCGTACAGCCAGCTCCATGTTGGATCTGTGACTAGCTAGGAGGACCTTCGCCGGATATTCCTCTACTAGTTCAGTTCCACAACCCGGAAGACGAATATTTCAGACCTCTTCAAGTTCAAACAAAGGCCCGATGAGCGGGTTGCGGACTTTGTCGCCCGGTGGAAGGGGCTCACGTACTCCCTTGAGATGACACTAACTCGGGAGAAATTGCTGACAATGTGTGTAGGGAACATCAAGGCAGAGCTGGTTCCTTATTTGATCACCTAGAATTACCCTGGAGGGTTCCAGGATTTCATGGACAAGTCTCAGCGCCTTGAAGAAGCCCTGCAACAGGCCAGTCAGGCATGCCCACTGCCTCCTGTAATCCCTGCAAGGAGACCCGCCAGAGCCGAGCCTACTGCTGTACCCCATATAGAGTCTCCCAGACAACTAGAGTTGCTACCAGTAAGGCTAGCTCATCAGCCCCATAGGGGTCCACCCCCACGGGCACAGCCTCCGGCCCAGCAGCGACCGCCTCAAAATCGGCAGGCGCCTCCGCATAATGCACCACCAACACCCAGGCGAGATAATCAGGCTCCTCCTCCTTGGCATGCTCCTCCGGCCCCTGGTCAAGGTCACCCTCCAAGATCCCCCTTTCCATATAGAAGGAATCGAACTTACTCGTTTGACGAGGCCCAGGTCCCCGGTTATTTCCGTAGCGCCTTGGAGCAGAGAATCGTGCGGCTGGCTGAGTGCCGGAAGCCAGAAGAGGCGCGTCTCAATGATCACCCTAACTACTACCCTTATCACCGGATCCTGGGGCACACTATCTAGTGATTCTATGTGTTCAAGGACTGGATCCAGGACCAGATTGACAACAACATAATCAAGTTGGGCCCAGCCCCAGCACAGGTGGCAGGTGTTTTCGTGAGATCCGATGGCAGCAGTGACAACGGGCATGAGTGGCAGCAGGTTTCTGACCGTGGGTCCCAGAAGTATAATGACTGGATGGCCCGCAGGACGGTTGCCTATTCCCATGGCATCATCCCTGCCCACCTGAGTCAGCCGGAGCCCTCAGAATCTGCGAGCGCTGCTTTGGCATCGTCGTCCCAGCCTACCTTTTCCCAGAAGAGCAAACGGCAATGCAAGAAGAAAGAACACGCACTCCCAGTGCTGTCATCTTCTCGCATGCTTGGTGATTTTATGCCCCTAGAGATGGGGATCCCTCCGAGACTCCGTTTGGTAGTGGATGACCTCTCGAGTGAAAGCCCGGGGTACGCTTCGGTTAACACCGTAGAGTTAGTAAATCCTTTTTTGGCTCCCGACGATGAGGAACACCAGGTGGACTTCCCCAATGTCCCCATCCATCGCCAATGTCGGCGGAGCCATGGCTACGCGAATCGCCAGGGCACAGCAATCGTCACCTCTAGCCAGGTCGTGCACGCTACTGAGACCAGGCAGCAGACTCGATAGAGAGATCAGTGCACACGGTCCCCTCACACGGTGTCGAAATGTCCGCCTCCACCACTGTTTGTGTTGCTGAATCAGGCGGTACCACCCCGTTTGTGTCGCAGCCAGCCATACCCTTCCACCATCCGACTACAGCCTTCCGGTCCTAACATGGCAGTCACCTCTCAGGCATTGACTAGTGAACAGCGAGACGTGCCTAGTACCAGTCAGTCACCGGTCCCGCAGGCAGGGCCCGTCATGCCACCAATCGTAGAGCGGCCTCCTATAAGCAGAAGCTCGTGTTTGGCATGAAAGTATGATGTCCTAAAGAACGTTTCCGGCATTCCGGCAAGTCTTTCTATCCTTGAGTCCCTTCGCCTATCATCTGAAATGCTCGAGGCGCTCGCTGAGGCTCTAAGGAGCCCCCTCTAGTTCGAGACGGAGTTCGTGGCCACCGAAGCCTTCCACACCGAGGCGATTGAGGACGCCTAATGTCAGGAGGTTATCTCATTTTCTGGTGAAGATGATGACCCTCCCATATTGGGTAACATTCTCCCATTGTACGTCAACAGCCAGTTTAATGGCGTGGAAGTTCGCCGCTGTCTGGTTGACACGGGTACCGGGATTACCCTCATCCCAACTCGGACATTGCGGAAACTGGGGTTATCTGAGGATGATTTAACTCCCTCCGACCTCAGGATCCAGGGGTATGACAGGACCGAGCAAACTCCACTCGGCAAGATTAGTCTGAAGACCCAGTTCGGTGGCCTAATTTCCAATACCGAATTCATGGTTGTCACTCAGGACACTGCCCACAAACGCATTGATGGGCAGGCCATGGATCCACCTTCACACGGCG
Source organism: Viscum album (assembly GCA_963277665.1). NCBI lineage: Eukaryota > Viridiplantae > Streptophyta > Magnoliopsida > Santalales > Viscaceae > Viscum > Viscum album. The sequence continues at coordinate 778,699,908 of OY728152.1, read as the reverse complement.
GTCCCCTCCTCGTATCAACAGTGCCTCAAATACTCTCTTAAGGGTCAATTGGGCGTGCCCCAAGGAGATGTGTCTCATTTTTCCTCTTGTGAATCTCGTTATCTAGATGATGGTTATTACAAGAGCAAGGACAAGAAGATCCTGGCAGGTGAGGTCGAGCCTGCCACTGTCGCAAGTGGTCCCTGGGCAGGATTGGACGACGCATATGTCTTCCCAATCCATTTGTTGGAGGCCCCGACCCCTGACATGGGGCAGTTCTTTGTTGTTTTTGGTACCATAGGAAGGAATATTTTCGAGTCCAAGAGACGACGGGAAATCACCTCGTACTCTTACACCATCCAGGTTCAGGTGATCCCCGAGCCACTTACCCCTGTACGATATCGGGATGTTGGGATCTTGGAAATGGAAGTACGTCATACGTGTCTGTTTCGCCAGGACGGAATCGATTGGCTCAAGACAACGCGCCACCACTGCTTTGATGTCATAGAGCGTGGCCCCTTGGGCCAAAGGCCAGATGGGATTGGATCAACTGCCTTTGTCACCATGGTCTCCGCAGTGCATGGGTCCCCTGACATGGTGACCTCTGCCGCCCAAGCCAGCACCAGCTTCCCATCAGGGTTTGGCAGCCCTGAGATGGCTCCCCCTGTGTATGATCCTTTCACAAGCGGAGAGGAGGACATGGAAGATGCTCCTCCTACCTTTGAGGAGGGCATCTCCACCACGGTCGACGAGTTAGTGCAGGTGAACCTTGGTAGCGAGGCGGACCCGAGACCCACATTGGTCACCGCCACTATGCCCCCTGAGGAACGACAAAGGTACGTAGACTTCCTTAGACGGTACTGTGATGAGTTCTCCTGGAGTTATGACGAGATTCTGGGACTAGATCCCCAGGTAGTCATCCACTGCCTTGGCCTTCCAGCAAACCATCACGGGTTCAAGCAGCCTCCCAGAAAGATGCACCCCTCTAACGGTTCCATGGTTGAGGCTGAAGTTGATAATCTCATCAGGGCCAACTTCATAAAAGAAGTCTAGTACCCCCGGTGGCTAGCCAACATTGTGCCAGTCAGGAAGAAGAACGAGCAGATTAGGATCTGTATCAACTTCCGCGATCTCAATCGCCACTGTCCGAAGGATGATTTTCCCCTTCCTATGACAGAGTTGTTGATCAATTCCATGGCCGAGTTCCAAGCCCTTTCCTTCATGGATGGGTACTCCGGGTACAACCAGATCTGGATGGCCCCTGAGGATGAAGAGTCCACTACCTTCAGGGCCCCCCATGGTACTTTCTGCTACCTGGTTATGCCCTTCGCCCTGAAAAATGCAGGTGCCACCTATTAATGGGCCACTCACCGCATATTCAAGCTAATTCTCAGGATGCTAGTGGAGTTTTACGTGGATGACCTGGTGGTTATGTCTCGTCAGCACGAGGACCATCTCAAAGACCTTGAGAAACTGTTCGGCTTCCTCCGTTCTCACAACTTGAAGATGAACCTGTTGAAGTGTGCCTTCGGGGTCACCTCCATAAAGTTTCTTGGCTTCATTGTTAGGTATCGAGGCATCGAGATCAACCCAGACAAGATCAAGGCCATCATTCAAATGCCTCCCCCGAGTAATATTTGGAAGCTGAGAGGTCTTCAAGGCCACTTAGCCTATATACGTCGATTCATTGCGAATCTGGCCGGAAAGTGTAAGCCCTTTTCCCGGCTCATGAAGAAGGGTGCCGCCTACGAATGGGACGAGGAGTGTCAGGTCGCTTTTGAGGAAATCATGCAGTATCTGCTTCAACCTCCGGTCTTGATGCCACCTATTTACAGAAATCCACTGGTCCATTACGTGACCACCCTGGAGCGATCCCTCGGCGTACTTTCCGCCCAAAAGAACAACAAGGGAACAGATAATAGCCTCTAATACCGCATCCTCATGCTCCTCGATGCGGAAATTAAATATTCCCCCATCGAGAAGAGATTCCTGGCGCTCATATTTTCCATGCAGAAATTGCGGCACTACTTGAAGCACCACGAGGTATAGCTAGTCTCTCAAGTAGACCCATTGAAATACATCCTGAACTGACCTATGTTGACCGGATGATTGGCGCGCTGGGCGGTGATCCTCCAGTAGTTCGACATCAGGTTCATATCTCATAAGGTCGTCAAAGGACAGGAGTTGGTAGACTTCTTAGCTGCCCACCCAACCTCCGCAGACCAGCCACTAGATCTAGGATTTCCTAATGAGGCAATCCTCTCAGTTGATCACGCCATCCCATGCTGGTAGATGCACTTTGACGGTGCCTCCCAGAGCCCCACCGGTAGAAGGATCAATGATCCTAGGCTTAACAGAGTGGGTCTGGGTATCGTCTTCATCAACCCGGAGCAAGACGTTCTACCGTATTCATTTCTGTTGTCAGAAGGTTGCACCAACAATGAGGAAGAGTATCATGCCCTCATTACTGGCCTCAAGTTGGCTCTCGAGATTGACATACGCCACTTGTATGTAAAGGGGGACTCCGAGCTGGTCATCAACTAAGTCAATGGTGACTACGCTGTCATAAAGACGGAACTCGTGCCATTGTTGGAGTGCACCCTCCGTCTAATAGCTAAGTTCCCCTCCCAGACAGAGGTTGTTCACATTCCCCGGTCGTGGAATAGTCGAGCAGATGCTTTGGCCAGCCTGGCCGCATCACTTGCGGCGCCCGAACAGGATGACCTAATCATCCACGTGGCGCACTGGAGAGTCATTTCTCTTGTTATTCTGGAAGGCGATCGTGGCCCGCGAGTGAACCATCTCACCGCTGGTTCCCCTACGTCAGGATCCCCGGGGGATTCATGCGCGGTAATCGGGACGGTTCCTGACTGGAGGACGCCCTTGGTTGAATATCTTTGGCACGACAATCTTCCGTCGGACCAAGCCGAGCGAGAACGAATCCGATGCCACGCGCCGCAGTTCACCCTTCAAAGTGGTCCCAGCCTTGAGAAGCTCCTTCACAGGCGCAGATTTGATGGTGTTCTCCTATGTTTCATTCAAGGAGTCGAGATCCCACAGTTCATGCAAGAAGTGCATGCTGGTTCCTGTGGCGCCCACCAGGCCGGGTCGAAGTTTTCCCACTAGATTTGGAGGCTGGGATACTTCTGGCCCGCCATGATCTATGACTACATCGAGTATGCCAAGAGGTGTCGTGCGTGCCAAGTTCATTATAAATTTGTGCATCGGCAACTAGAGCCTCTCCATACTACCAAGTATTCTTGCCCCTTTGCAGTCTGGGGGTTGGATGTCGTGGGGCCTTACCCGCCGGTGACGGCCAGCCAGTGCTGGTTCATCTTAACCGCTACGGATTTCTTCTCGAAGTGGGCGGAGGAAATCCCGCTCAGGGAAGTCAAGGCATGTTCTATTTCTAACTTTGTGAGCTCCAATATCATCTATCGGTTTGGAGTACTCAATCTATCCTCACGGATAACAGAACCAACTTCCGAGCAGCCGAGCTGAAGAAGTTGTACGCCAATTACAACATTCACTCTAACCACACCTCCCGCTATCATGCATAGGCGAATGGACAGATTTAGGCGTTTAAAAAAACCCTCTCTAACATTCTGCAAAATATGGTTGGTCAGAACAAGAAAAGTTGGTTGGAAAATCTCCCCAACGCCCTCTGGGATTATAGGAAAACGACTCGTAACTCCACCCAGGTGACTCCATATTCCCTAGTATACGGAGCTGAGGCTGTCCTACCCATCGAGATCTAGTTTCCCTCATTACATATGGCGTTCTACGACCAGCAAGCGCTAGATAGAATTTCCAAAATCCGTCTAGATGAATTGGAAGCGCTGGAAGAAAGTAGGCTTCACACTTTACATAACTTGGAAAGGCATCAGAGCAGGATTGCTCAAGCTTTCAATAAGACGGTTCTCCTCCGCTCCTTCCTGCAAGGTGACCTGGTGCTGGCTCTCAGAGCACCAAAGATTCCTGGAAGGAAACCACCCAAGTTGGAGCCTAAATGGGGGGGTCCTTTTATTTTCTATAAGTTCTACCCTAAGGGCACATATTCCCTGGTGACTATGGATGGTGAGCGCATAACTCCTCCCACCAATGCTAGGTTCCTCAAACAGTACTTTGCCTAAGCCTGTTGCGGGTCCAGCATGACCTTAAACTGTATGGTCCTGCATGACCTTAAACTATGCGGTCCTGCATGACCTTAAACTGCACCCAGTCCGGCATGACCTTAAACTACACTCTGCCCTACATCTGGGCTCCTTGGTCCGAATTCTAAGACCTAAAACTACGATATGTATTTCTTCCAAAATGACGTTAAACTGTGCTTCTAGAACTACGTATGGATTGATTCTCATCCTAATGAGATACGTAGGAACGCCTAGACATTTCGTCTTGGGTCCAGCCCCAGGAGCGCCCAGATCTTCCGTCTTTGGGTCCAGCTCGAGGTCCTCTAATGCATCATGCCTGTCTCACCTTTGGGACCTTAACCACCGAATCGTGTGGCATTGTATGGGATTATGTCCTCATTCATGTCGGGTTTTCAATAGCAGCACCATGCGCACCCTATTCTAAGGATTATCCCTCCTATGTCGTGTTCTCCATGATATTAAAAGGCACCGTCTAGAACTACGTATGTCTTGATTCCCATCTTTATGGGATACGTAGGACCGCCTGAACACTTAAATTTCAGGTCCAACCCCGTCTCTTAGGAGATCCCACAATCTCCCGGTTTCCTCGGTCGTTTGGCCTGCCCTTCCCTCGGGAATCCTCCATCTTTTGGCCGCTCTTAGACTGAGCCCTTTGACCCTTTCCAGTGGTCTTCTAATGTGTTCAGAGTACTCTGGTCTAGGACCTGGAGTGACAGATTTGACTTAGACAAGTTTTCATCCACTTGTCAACTTTGTGTTCTCCTTCATTCAGGCCCCAACATCCTTCACACCCAGAGGGACCCCCAAGAACGTCCTAGATACAATGCCTAAGGGCTCTCGTACCATCATGGGCCAATGCCCCCGAGGGTTTTGGGTGAAAAATTGATACAAATCATGTGTTGCGAATATGGTCAGTAGTTGATACTCGTTTGCTTTCCCCTACTTTTAGGATAACGCGACAGGATGTTGTGTTGGGAACATGGTCAGCAGTAATCCCCAGTCATCACGCCGGCTTCCTCTGGCCTTGAATATTGGTTGCATGATTCACATTGTGTTTCACCCCCACCGTGTCAAGGTGGAATCTCGATACTCCTTGTACTAACCCATAGTACACCCCTGCACATCAGACATACCGAGTTGTGTAACGGTGTCTCTCGGGGCTCCCGCGATCTGAGCGCTAGAGTATGTGCTTGGGCCTCTACTCTATAGGTTGCGTGCAGCTTGACCCTCATCCCCATGGGGAATGAGGAGTTTCCCAGACATTGCGTTTCAGGCCCGGCATAGCTGGGAGCTAGCATCTCCTTCCCCCCCTGATTGTTGAACCCTCGTAGGCCCCTTTGGCCCGTGGCTCCTCTCTCAGAACCACACGCGGTGATGGTATGAGATTACATCCTCACCTACATAAGGAATGATTTATCGCATTGTGCGTGTTCTTGTTGGTCCAAACCTTACGACCTTAAACTGTGTTGCTGGTCCAAACCATATGACCTTAAACTGTGATGTTGGTCCAAACCATAGGACCTTAACTGTGATGTTGGTCCAAACCATAGCAACTTAAACTGTGCTGCTGGTCCAAACCATACGACCTTAAACTGTGTTGTTGGTCCAAACCTTACGACCTTAAACTGTGATGTTGGTCCAAACCATACGACCTTAAACTGTTTTGTTGGTCCAAACCTTAAGACCTTAAACTATGATGTTGGTCCAAACCATAAATCCTTAAATTGTGGTGTTGGTCCAAACCATACGACCTTAAACTGTACTGTTGGTCCAAACCTTACGACCTTAAACAGTGCTGATGGTCCAAACCTTACGACCTTAAACTGTGCTGATGGTCCAAACCTTACGACCTTAAAATGTGTTGTTGATCCAAACCATATGACCTTAAACTGTGTTGCTGGTCCAAACCATACAACCATAAACTGTGATGATATCGTCCTGGCCGCACGACAAAAAATGTCACCGCATTGTGATGACCTCGCCATGGGGGACATCACGCTAGGTATTGGTCGATTACCATGCCACTTGTCAACACCTACTATGGATTGATTATTGTGGAGATGCCAGGAATTTATACCCTAGTCAAGTCACCCCACAAAATAAAAAAAACTATCTACCTTCAAGAACAAACAAGACATATCAAATGCTGCTTCTTTTGGTGCGAGGGCTCGACCCGCACGACTCCTTCATTCTTTGCATAGGCGCCATATCGCACCATGATTCCTTTAAAGAACTACGTATGGCTTCATTCTCATCCTTATGAGATATGTAGGAGCACCTGGGAACTTCCCCACAGGCCCAGTCTAACTTTTTGTGTTCGGTCTCTCGGCCTAAAAGCATCCCCATGAGCACATAGTAAGCAGGGATTTTCCCCATAGTCACGTTGGGTCTTGCAGTCGCTTCACCGTGTGTCTCCCATTCCCCTTCTCCTTTGGTCCAAGTTCTAAGACCTAAAACTAGGATCCATTGCTTGGAATTCCGTGACTCGGTCTCTCTTGTGGGATTGTACGGCATGGTGCGGGATCATGTCCTCATTCACGTCGGGTTACCCGCCGTGTCGTGTCTATCCCCAGATGAGATGTGTCCCCCATCCCACATGACGTTAAAAAGTATTTCGCCCAGTATGATGTTAAACTGCCTCTCTAGAACTATGAGTGGCTTGATTCTCATCCTAATAAGATACGTAGGAATGCTTGGACATTTCGTCTTGGGTCCAGCCCCAGGGATTACCAAACCCCATCCCTCCTTATTGTCGGCCCCTCGACCTGAATTCGCAGGAAGTGGTGTAATCGTGACATCCACCTCGAATAAGATCAGGATTCCCCATAGTGGTAATGGGAAGCGGTAGTTCTCTCGCCAGAGAGGTCCTGCCTGAAAATTGGGATGACTTATGACCAGGTTCGTACGTCCTCCTGATGCACCTTCGCCACGGTGGTGCAATTTCGATAGTTTTGGACTCTGTTCGAACAAACCACCACTCCAGCTTCCACGCTTGACATGCCCCTTTATTCAGATCCTCATTATCTTTCATGTCTGACGGGACCCCCTAATAGTATGGATGATAGACCTATGGTCCGCCTACTGTCCTGGGCCAACATTCTGGAGGACTGGTCATGTTTGACAGGACCCCCTAACAGTATGGGTGATAGACTTTGGTCTGGCTGCTGCCACAATATGGATGACAGACCTTTGGTCCACCTATTATAGCAACATGGATGATAGACCTATAGTCCACCTGCTGTCCTGGCCCAACGTTCCGGGAAATTGTCCGGAGATATTTGAGTTAGGCTCCGTGTTATGAACATGGTCAGCGGCCAACCCTCATTTATTGTCCCCACTCTAGGCCAACACGATATGGATGCTGTGTTTTTGTCACTGTTAACAGTTAACCTCCATCGTCGCGCCCCACAGTGTTCCGAATTCGAGTAGAGTGATTCACCTTTTCTTTCCATCTCCCTATGTTCGGATGTATTTCAATGCCCCCGGAATTTCCCCGCTCGTGTATCAGAGCACATTGAGAAGGTGATATATCAACCGGTCTGAGGTCCCCTCCTCAAAAATCCAGGCCCAATTTTGGATCCCAGAAGCTTAGTCAATGCCCCACAGTTGGACGAAATGATAGAACGAGCATCCATTGCATCTCGCATTGGGCGTGACCCGCAGGAGCTTAGATATGACCGTGGTGTGTCCACCTTGAAGCCCAGAAAGGGCACCTCCTCCAGGATGCCAAAGTTCTAGAGCGAGAGGTTGTCAGACAGGGGATACGTCTTTTGGGTCAGAGTCAGCAGATTGAACAAGGTCAGGTTGTTGGAGACGATCACCTTGGCACCATAAACCTCCTTGTTTGCCGCCATCTCCCTCCTACGAGTGGCGGCTTCCCCCTCATCAACTTGGTTTGTGGCCATCTCGAATTTTTCGGGAGTTGTGTGAAATCAGGATGCAGTGCACGGAATTAGAGAGTGTTGCGCGAAATCTGAAGTAGTTGCGCGAAATCCGGGTGTATTGTGCGCAATCGGCACATCAGGCACGGAATATCCCGAGTAGGCGTTCAAAGACGGCCAAAATTTGGAAGGAATTCCGCACTGCCATAGTGTTTTTACGCGCAGTCGTGGGAGAAATTTTGCACACGAGAGCAATAAGCCTGTCGCGCAGAAAATCTTGGGTACAGATTTGTGACCCCACGCCCCTTTTAAAGGCAAGGCCAGGGTTCCGCGCCACGTGAAAAGATGATTCCGCATGAGTCCGTCGTTTTGCGCGCCCCATTGGAATTGTGCGCACAAAGTGCCAAGGAGACCCAACACTTCGGCGTTTCGGCGTTTCCCTCGGAATCCGATTACTGCGACCTCTCGCCGATCCAATTCCGAGGGGGGCATTTGTAGATGCCAAAAAACTCTGTAACTCCCAGAGGAAGTTTCGAAATGACGAAGCAAAGTCATATTCAGAATCAAAGGCCCGATCCGGAGGCCCGGGAAGTGGTGCGCGAAATAAAGAAGGATCCATGAGAAATACTGTTGTGCGCGCGAAGCATCCCCGGGATTCGCGTAATCGAGCCACTGGTGCGCGCAATTTTTCGTGCCCCGGTTCCGCACGGTGAAGCTTTGCGCGCCAACGGTTCTCGTCGCGGAAACTTTCGCGCGCCGCCTGGATTCCGCGTCGGTCGATGCCTATAAATAGAAGGAGACCCCAAGAGGTTTGGGGGTTACGGAATTCGGATCTTCTCTCGTGCGCGGAATTCGACTCCCCCGAGCGCAATATGACTTCCATGTAATCCATCTTTTCACGCAACCTTGCCTCGGGGTTCTCCTTTGCGCGCAACTCCACTGGCTCAAGTGAATTTTCCCCCTCCTCCGGGTTCCTTCCTTGCGTGCAATCAGTGTCCCGTGCACACAATCCCATTCCATGCGTGCAATACCGTGCGCACAATCCCCTTTCTGCGCGCAATTCTCGGGCCCTATTGCACGCCATCCTGGTGTTTTGCGCGCAAATATTCCTTTTTCATGCAACACCCAGGACCCCTTTACCTTGACGCCCCTTGGCTGCCTTTCCGTGCCGGCACCTGATGTCATCCCTGCCGGACATGCACGCCATTCGTTTTTTTCCCGTACGGCCTTCTAGGCTCATACGAAGTAACCTCAAGGTCCCTTGGGCGGTGTTTCCCATTGCGTTTCTTTTCCTTATGCTTCTCCTCATAGGCACGCTAATGGATATTGCTTCTTCGCATAGCCACGCTAACGTGGACCCCCCAATGGTTCGCCCTACAGCCCCCCTTCACTATGGCCTTGTCGATGCCTTCCCTCCCACAATGGTTAGAGGGCATTGGGCATGTAAGCCCTAGGGGTGTGGAGCGAGCCCACATCATCCAAGTTGCAGGACGTTAAACTACTAAGCACCTTGTCCTTAACACATGACGTTAAACTCTGGTCCGACCCTGTGCTTCGCACGTAGGGTCCCCCCCCAGCTCGGACATTCATTATGCCTCTCGTCTCCACAGGAATTGACTCTTCCTCGCATGGAATGAGATCATCCATGTCGGAGTGGTGTTTGTCCCTGGGGGAAGGGCTACCTCAGAGCGTAAGCCCCTATCCTCTCTTACGGAAGGTTTCACCCATGCATCTCTGTACATCCCCCCAACCAAGGCCAGTGGAGTACCTTTCCCACTGTGATTTGTCGCACCACGGGCCTCCACCCTGATGTAAGCCCCGGAACCCAGGACCGCTAACCACACATAATCCCCTGTTTCCTCTTTGGTCCGCTAACCATGCGTAAGCCCCATTCCGCTTCTCACGAACGCACCCTTCGTGACGTGATTGTCTGGTCCCTACTGCCTCTTGTTTCTCACACCGAGCATAAATCACATGGTCTTAGAGCGCACATCGACCATGGCATCCTTCTATGGGACGCCTCAGAGTGTAAGCCCCATCCCAGCGAACTACGTGGACTTTGATCCATGCTAACGCATGGTACGTAGGAAGCCTCCACGAGGTTCAAGCCCACCACCCGGTCATTCCGAACTCTCCACGTCGGTTCCCCATATCCACCATGGGCCGCCTCAAAGTGTAAGCCCCATATCCAAAATGGGCTGCCTCAGAGCGTAACCCCCATACCCACTTTGGGCCGCCTCAGACCGTAATCCCCAAATTCCTCGTCCCACATTACATTAAAATGTATGCCCTCATCCCGCATGACGTTAAACTGTATCTCATCCCGCATGATGTTAAACTGTATTCCCCATCTTGGGCCATCTCAGAGCATAAGCCCCATGCCTCACATCCACATCTCATCCTGACTTCCCCCTAAAGCCCCCGTGCCTTGGGAAGCTAATGCCCTAGCCCAGATATCTTACTTCCTCCAGGCTCCAATCCATGCGTCCATTCTCACGGGTCGCCTTTTCAGGTGTCCCACCGTATCACCGAACTACGTGGACTTTTCTTCCCTGCGATGGGGATACGTAGGAAGCCTCCATGAGGTTCAAGCCTGTCACTCCATCATCCATCCTGATCCTTACCCGAGCCACCACATCCCAGTGAGATCATGCCACTCCACCCCACTCAATAGTATCCGGGAAGCCGCCCACGTGCTGGCCCCAACATCGGTGTTCCCCCTTGGGGGTCCTTCAATCTGATCCACTCTCAGTGTTTCGATCAGTCTGATCCATCTCCGCAAGATGTTAAACTCGCGGAATACCCCGTGTTAAACATGGGAAGCTGAGGAAAACCTCAGATGATACATATTCCCCGCGTTCGATGTGGGGTTCCTCGGGCTTCCGCGCCCTCGAGAAGCCCTATGATAAGGGACAGAAGACAGACATGTTGATCCCCAGCGTCAAGACATGCCAACGACACCCCAACGCGACCGTTCTCCTGTAACATCCCAAGGTATTCTAAAAATAAATTGAAAATGCTTGAAATTTTGTTTAAGGTATATATTTATAAGTATCCTTTAAACATAATTTTATTTCTTCTATGTTTTGAATTTCAAGAAACTGTCATTTACAATTGTGTTCAGTATGTTATTTAGAGACTGATGAAACAAACTTGTTTTTTTGGTGAATAGTAACATGCCCTTATAAATAGTAATATGAATAGTAATATGAATAGTAATATGACCTCATGAATAGTAAATAATATTATTATTTTATTTTCCCATGGAAATAGGATAATGGTATCTTAATTAATTTTCCAATGTCACATAAAACTAATTGCACTTCAATATTGTTATTTTTTGAATTAACTATGACCTTATTTAAAAATTAAATTAATAATATTTAGAAAATTATTTTTGAAAAATGGAGTTCATTTTTGAATTCTACACGTCTAAAAATGGTTGGGGTAAATTTTTGGTATTTTTCTGAAACTCTAGAATTTTCGGTGAATAGTGAAATATGATAAAATACCGTATAATCAATTTATCTGTAAAAATGCACTATTTATGACATCATAAGTGATACAAGGCCACTTTCTTCGAAATAACTTGATATTTTCACTATTTAAGGCCAATTTATTTGAGATTATTCATAGTCTTGATAAAAATATTATAATAATAATTAAAATAATCTAAAATACCTCCCCTCCTCCACTATAAATATCACCCTCACTCCCCTCTTCCTCCCACACCTCTCAAGCCTTGATCATTGTCTAATTTCTGCCAAATTACCTCCCCAATCTTCTTCCCCACGTCCTAGAGCTTCTGGTCTCACCAAAAGAACAAAATCAAATCCCTTAAGAAGGATCTCAAGGAGAAGAGTTCAAGAGGTAAACATCCTCTTTCATTTTCATTCTTTTCTTCCATTTTATGTTATTCTCTTCCTTTCCATTTGTCTTTTGTTGGGATATTTCATTAAATATTTCCCCTTACTGTCCAAATTGTGTATGAATTATGTGATCTTCCATTCCTCTCATCAATCTTGTTTTTATGAAATTTTAAGAGATGCTGTTAGGCTGCCGAATTTTCGTAAGAAATTTCTCATGTTTTCTTTATTTCATGATTCCTTTCTCTTCTTTCTTAACCCCCACTTATCCAAGAGGAATGAAATCTCCAGAATCATGTATATTCTGGATGTTTTCATGTTTATGGAAAATTAAAAATCATTATTCCTCTCCTCTCTCACTTATTTAAGGAATAAAAACATTGTCTGTGATGTGTTGAATTACGGACATCGTGGACGATGTAATTTTACTTTCCATTAATTCATTCAAGTCTGGTCATGAAACCATTTATATGGTTGAACCAGGTTATAATATATGTTTTATAACTCATATATGGTTCTGTAATTCTTTTGTACTCATGGTTCTAATTTATAAGACTAAATGAGGTTGTTATTATCAAAGAACCACTTAAATGATCTAAACGAACATAATTAATGTTTTAACGTATAAGTCATTATCATATAAAGAATCAAAGTGATAAATGTTATAAATTATGGTACTAGAAATATGTAATTACTACTCCATTCCAATTCTGTAGTTTCACTTCCAATCAACAAGAACGATTCATCATGAACCGATTGTGAAAATCACAAAAGAACTCACCCAAAATAATGCAAGGAACAAAATACTAACAATTAAGGGGTGAAATGAGGTTATGAATTGACCATATAAGATGTTATAAACATGAACATGTTTCAGTAAAATACTAATAACACTCTTTTAACCATTATACAGGAGGTGTAAACAATTTTGAAGTAAGACAAGCCTATGGTAAGGGAATTCTTAACCCGATTTCCATTCTTTGGGTTAACCTTCTAATTTAATATTTATGGGAAATTCAAATTGTTGTGTGATGGGTTCTGTTTATATTATGTTTCATTATGTGTATTTACAGATTATATACATATTCCATCCACTCTATTAAGTCTCACTTCAAGTATATGATGTTTTTAATGGACTTTTCTTCTAAAATTCCCTTTTTAAAATTATGTTTTACAATATTCAAAAGAAATGTTTTTATGATATTATTTATGTTGTATGATTATGTTTTGGTTATTGGGAATTTTTTATGATGAAGGGTGGGACCTATATTTCCCTCCAATGCATTGGGTATGAGTAAGTTGGAGATCAGCCGTATGGTTACTCAAAGTGTAACTGTGATGGTTACACAAAGTAAGGTAGCCGTGAGGGTTACAAATTTTAAGGTTGCCAAGATGGTTAAAAGATTATGTAAGTAATTCCCCAAGATAAATCTATGATTATATTTATGTTTGTGTGGATCTTGTGTAAATTTCATGCTACACAAAGTAATTATTTATGGGTGGAAAGCATGTCCTCTGAAAAAGTTTTCATACGTCATGCGTATTCATGGACTAATGTGATTTTTACTTCTTTTTCATACCCTACTGATATTTTGTGCTCATCCCAAGTTTTTAAATTATTTTTCACAGGTTAATGGATGAGTAATAAAATGAAGGAAGACAAGTTAAATTTTGAAGAATTGTCAAGGAGTCTTGTTTTAAGTTTTAATGTTTTATATTCCGAGGAAAATGGAAACTGATTTTATGGTATCCACTAAGTAACAATGTGTAATGTTATGAATGTTTTGTCTTAATTCTCTAAATATATAAACATGAAAAGATCCTCAATGTAAAAGGAAGTGTTTTCTTGAACAAATTTAAAATTATTTATGTAACAAGTGCGGGTCTTTATAGTTGGTATCAGAGGATGGTTTAGATAACTTTTGGGGTTAAGGTGATGTGAATAGGATACCATAAATATTTTTCACTCTATATTTAATTTGTTATAGCATTTAATTATTACCATGTTGCTTCATCTAAGAAATGTTTGTTTAGAATGGTTGTCCGCAGAAGGAACATGGATGCTGAAGAGGAGAGGCACCGACAGAATGACATCCTTCCTGATCTACATCCCGGAATGGTAGGGATTGGAACTGAGCAGTTTGTGACAGTAATGGATCAGTTAATGCAGGATATAAATGGTGGAGGCATCCATGCAAGAGAACCAATAGAGGTACCCCAATGGAACATGACAGTGGTGGAACATTTTATGAGACAACATCCTCCTGTATTCAGTGGATCCTCTGACCCAGTGGCAGCAAAAGGATGGATTGAAGCCCTTGAAAAGATATTTGATGTTATGGGATGTTTGGACAATCAAAAGGTAAGTCTTTCCATTTATCATTTTGAAGGGGAAGCCGATCAGTGGTGGTCAATGGTAAGGAATATCAGGGGTAGAGAGGATTTTGATGCCTTAGTGTGGGATGAATTTAAAATTCTTTTTCTTGAAAAATATTTTCCTAAGGTGGTGCGACTTAGAATGGAGAAGCAATTACTTGAATTAAAACAAAAGGAGGAAGATTCAGTGGTTGTGTATGAAGCGAACTTCACCCAACTGGCGAGGTATGCTCCAAATCTTATCCTGGATATCGATAGCAAAATCAACCACTTTTACTCAATATTGAAGCCAAGGTATCGAAGGGCGTTGGCTTCCCATGAATACAAAAGTTATGAGAAACATGTCTGATGTGCTGAGAGGGTAGAGATGGAGTTTGTTGATGATCACATGCATTTTTTAAACAAAGAGAAGAAGAGGTCCCATTGGAAAGAAATGGGTAAGAATCAACCAAAGAAATCTGATGGTAAGAAAATCCAGTTTCCAGTTTGTGAAAAGTGTGGAAAGAAGCACCTTGGGGAATGTCTTATCAAAACTGGGAAGTTTTTTAAATGTGGTAAGTTTGGACATATGGCCCGAGATTGCAATGAAAATGATCCAAAGACTAATCCTGATAAGAAAACTGTAAAGTGTTTTAAATGTGGTGAGATGGGTCACTATGCAAATGCCTATCCAAAAAGGGATCCAAATGATGTAAAGAAGCCAGACTACAAGAAGAAAGGTGTAGCGAGATCCTTTGTGACTATGTCAGCAGATGTTGGGCCATCCAATGAATTTGTATCAGGTACTTTGTCTGTTCACTCAGATTTTTCTAAAGTTTTGTTTGATACGGGGTCTACACATTCCTTCATCTCTGAGAAATTTTCTGGTAGATTGAAAATATCACCTCATCAAATGAGACCTGAACATGTTGTTAAAACACCAGGGGGAAATATTATAACAAAGAGGAATTATAAGAATATTTCTATTTTGGTATGTGGAAATACTTTACCTGAAAACCTTGTTGTTTTACCCTTAGTCGAGTTTGATGTTATTCTGGGGATGGACTGGCTTTCTGATTATCATGCTAAGATTGACTGTAGAGCTAAATAAGTTGTTTTTTAGAAAGAGTTTCAGTTTGTATACAAGGATGAATCCATAAAATTGATAACATATCAGGAAGCTGAGAAGCTACTGAAAGATGGAAGTGAAAGTTATCTTACTCATATTGTTGAAAACAAGGGAACTATTCAAATTAATGATGTGTCAGTGGTAAATGAATACCGTGATGTTTTTTAGGAGGAGTTACCCAGTGTCATACCTGAATGAGAAGTCGAATTCACATTTTATTTAGTTACTGATGCTAAGCCAATTTCAAAACCCCCATATCGTATGGCTCCAATAGAACTTCTTGAATTGAAAAATTAGTTGTTGGATTTTCTTGTCAAGGGCTTCATTCGTCCCAGCACTTCACCATGGGGAGCCCCTGTTTTGTTTGTTAAAAAGAAAGATGGTTCCATGAGACTTTGCATTGATTATAGAGCTTTGAATAACATCACTGTTCAAAACATGTATCCTTTGCCTCATATTGATAACTTGTTTGATCAGCTCCAGGGAGCTCAGTACTTTTCCAAGATTGACTTGAGATCCGGATACCATCAGCTGAAGGTGAAGGAGGATGACATCCTGAAAATAGCCTTTCGTACTAGATATGGGCATTATGAATTTGTTGTTGTCACAACCCGACCCTACCCGGGCTCAAGCCGCAACTACCCCAAGCCTGCCTCCATAGGCCAGGGGCTGGCAACCAGCGCCGAAGGCACAATAACTCGGGGAGGTCTTTGCCTAAGCACCTGTACACACACACATGCAGCAAAATCAATGCAACAGTGCAGAGTAAAAGTAAATACAAGCAAAGAAAAGGAAAGGGAAACTACTATATATATACCACAAAGTGTATCGACCTCTACAAGTACAAAGAAAGCTGAAGGAACACTGAAACGAAAAGGAGAAAAACACGCGCCCAACCAAAAAAGAGCCACAACCCGACAACAGGTAAACAAAACAAACAGCTGACGGGTCTCCCACCTGGAACCCGGCTATGACCACCGCACGCGGTCCAAGCTCCCGAACTCCTACACTCCACTGAAGCCACGCTCCAGCTGTCCGTTGTCTACATGGGCACACCAAGTGCGGGCAAAGACCAAGCAGGGGTGAGTATAAAAATACTCAGTAGGATACCCCGAAGGCTCGAGGGAGAAACAAGAGGAGGTACCAAAGGGAGAGAAGTAGAGCGAATAAGGGGAAAGTAAAGGAGTCCAACCAATGGTGCAGTAAAGAGTCCAGCTCAACCCAACAAGAGGAAGGAAGTAGACTCATCTAGACACAAGAAGCTGGAAACGGTGAGAAGATGAACTTCTCGTCGAGTCTTCGCTACCTATAGCTGGAGAGTAGACACGTACAACCACGAGAATCTAGACACAGAAAGTACGTGGCATACCCCGCGCGTCTTCGCCTCTCCTGGAAGGAGAGCAACCAAACCCAAGAAGTGCGTGCAGGAACATGGTATATACAAATCCATATGCTCTGTCGAAAAGCCCGAACCACATCGTAAGGGGATCTCCATCCCATATCTCAGCCCAACAAAATGAGTCGCCAACAGTCCCAAAAGAAACACCATCATCAATGCCCAGCATCCCGCATGTCTGCCCGGAATCGCAAGACAAGGGGCTCAATCACCACACCTTGACACTATCCACTTTGGGCGGCACTGACTCGCCCACACGGTTTTAGATCGCGTCACAAGGACACGTCTCGGTGGGGAAAGTGCCCCTCGTACTTGAGAGTTCTGGGGGAACATCAAACCACAACTCGTCACTGCCCCGCAGTCGAGAGGTCTCCTCAAAGTCAAGTTGTTCCATCACTGACCCGTACAACCAAGGGTCCTGCTCCGGTAATCACGGAGGAAAGCCACAGGCTAGCCTAGTAGAAGGACTGAGCCATGAAAGCCAAAAGGTGTCCCACTGCCCAGCCCTGCTGGAAGGTAATTCATAACCAGATATCGAGTGACCCACTACCCAGCCCTACTGGAGGGTAAACCATAATACATTATCCGGAGACCCACTGCCCAGCCCCGCTGGAGGGTAGACCATAATAGGATATCGGGTGACCCACTGCCCAGACCTGCTGGAGGGTAAACCATACCACATCATCCAGCGACCCACTGCCCAGCCCCGCTGGAGGGTAGACCTTAATACATCATCAGGTGACCCACTACCCAGCCCTGCTAGAGGGTAGACCTGGGATAAGTCGATAGGCGGCCCACTGCCCAGCCTTGCTGGAGGGTAGACCTGAAACTAGACGACGGGCGACCCACTGCCCAACCCTGCTGGAGGGTAGAACCTAAGAGTTCGTCGGGTGACCCACTGCCCAGTCTCTACTGGAGGGTAGACCCTATATGTGTCGGGTGACCCACTGCCCAGTCTCTTCTGGAGGGTAAACCCTAGAAGTCAGTGCGCAACCCACTGCCCAGCCCTACTGGAGGGTAAACCTGAAGAAGTCGATGAGTAACCCACTGCCTAGCCCCACTGGAGGGTAGAACTCAGAACTGCTCTAGTCATCTCCACTGGAGGGCACAACACTGGCCAACCAAACACGGAGTGGGTATCGCACAACCTCCCAACTCCAGAACAACTCACCCAAGAGAGGTGCAGCGTCTGCTCCAGCACTGGGTGTCACTAGCACCGCTACTGGTCGATCCATCAAGAATGAAACCAGGGGGGAGACCACTCAACCCTGCTGGTCAAACAAACGAGCACAGAGGGACCCTCTACATTGCGAGAGGTCAAAGTACGCAAGGCATAACACGACACGCACATGGGGCCCACACGACGTGTGGCCCCACGTCAACCCCAACTGAGCGCACAAACGTCTCAGATACAAACCACACGTACCTCAAAGCACTCTCGTATACTCCCATAGTATACCACGTTCTAGCCCAAAGGCTATCGCGCACACGACACCCAATGTCAATGCGAAGGCATGATGTAACAACTCCACCTCAAAGGCCTAGGAACGACCAACCACATCTCGTGAACCCTTTATATCACTCTCCCAAGAAAGCGCGATCACACGCCAAGGGTCCGCTACAAACAAGGTAGGGTGAACCACCACTATAGCACCATCCATGCTTCCACATTTCCCAAGATCGCGCAAGAGGCTCTGCACAGCCAGACAGATCACACCGTTTTAATCCTCACAGAAAAACATGTGAGATCGACTACTTACTCGTCTCCAACGGATATCCGACGGAAGAGGGTCACTAACACCGCCTCACGCCCAAACAACGTCCTGTGATCCCAAGCCTCAGATCTGAAAACAGTTGGACGCATCGCACCATTGCGATCCCCTCGGGAAAACACGTCAAAAGCACTACTCCTTTGAGTGCGACGGATATCCGAACAAAAATGTGCATCCCGGCGCACCGCACACGAGTGGTGCCACATGGGACCCGCATCCCGGTCCTGAAACTCAATGAATGGCTTGCACCTTTTCGATCCTCTCGAAAAAGAACACATGATGGACTATTCACTTGTCCAAAACGGTCACCCGGTGATAAAGATTGAAAAACACCGTTGACACCCAAATGACCCTGGTGGGCCCCGCACCATCGTGCCAAATTAGAGCGGGCGGATTGCACTGTTGAAATCCCCTTGGAAAAACATCCAGAAACGACTGCTCACACGCCCCGAACGAACGTCTGATGAAAAGTCGCTAAAAGCTGCACGCAGCTCAAAAGACGGGCCATGGGGCCCGTGCCTCAACTTCAGTCTCAATGCCCGGAACAACCCTGGAAACCTCCGCCTCGACTCCCGGGTTCCAATGCCACCGACGGTGCTTAATTTGGATGTCGGACGCGTCTGCGCCATCCAAAACAAGAATCTCGGGGATTACGCTCGTCCACTTAAGGACACGTCGCGCCTCTGCGGCCCCTCGTTTCAGGAATTAAAAATTCCCAAAACCATATCAAAACATTCCCTTCGACGCAAGGTCCATGTTTCTGCTGACGGCGTGCGAAACGGACGCATGTAGCGAAAGCTACGGGCGTCGGAAATTCCAAAGGGGGGGGGGGGGTAACCCCCTTGGGCCGGACCGGCCCGGTCCGGCAGGTCCGCCCCGCTCGAACTGGCCCGCACCGGCCGGCTTGCTGGGACAGCGGCCCGGCCGCCTCCCACAAGTCACCCCGCCTGCGCCGCATGGGTGGTTCTTCCACCGACCGTCCGATAGGCCGGTCGGCCTTCCACGCGGAGACCCGCGTCGCGCGGGTCTCTGTCCAAGCACGGGGTCGTGCGCCTGCGACCCCGCCGTCTCCTCTCGCCGGCTCCCGCAGCCGGCGCCCTCAGCCGGCGAGCCGAGCCGCCCCGCACCGTGGAGGTGCCGCCCAGCCGGCCGGATGGCCGACTGGCCTTCCACCGCGCCCGCTGCCGCGCCGCCTCCCCGGAACCTTCGTCCGCCGCCAGTATCCGCCGGAAATCCAGATTTCTGGCCGGAACTTCCCGGGACTGCCCCGGGCACCCTGGGACTCAGATTTTCGATACGAGAAGAGCGTCGGAAACCTCAGAACATTCTCTACGCGACTACGGGGATGGATCTAAGATAGGTCCGCAATTAGACACTAAAATTCGAATTCAAAGAGGGGTTCGGGATTTAAAACGCAAACGAACACCGCCTACCTCGCTGGGCTTCGCCCGGAGCTTTGCGTCGATCCGCCGGCACCACCGCACCTCGCCAGAGTCACCTCGCCGGAGCTCGCCTCCCCGGATCTGCCTCACCGGAGGTGGAGGGGGAGTAGGATTTGAGGATGAAGAATAAGAAGAAGAAGGTGGGTGGGGGTGTTTAAGTACAAATCACTTAAACGCCCGCCCGACAGCCCCGAACCCGAACTCCCGGCGGGGTCGGGATTTAGCCTCCCCTAGGCTAAGAACCACGCTCTGAGTGCAACGGATGTCTCGTAATTTTATTCTGAGACCCCATTCAAAAGTTATTAAACCTAGCGCCCGAGGCCGCCAAATTACGAAAACGCCCCTGGGGCCATTTTTCACAGACGGCCCGCGCCCGCGAAACTTATACCCCTCCTACGGTAAAAGGAACGCTCCGAACTCAACGGTGCCCTCAGTTTTCCAATATGAGCCACCATTTAAGAGATACCTGCATTTCGCCATTAAACGAATTAATTAATTTATTTAATCCGTTTAACATTCCAGAAGCGGGAAAGGGGTCCAAACGTCCTGCGCCGACAAGTTTTATGTCGTTACTAGGGAAAACACCCCATTCTGGACCCATCCGTACACTCGAATCCCTGATCCGGAACTCCGTTTAGGAGTTATCTCATTTATTTAGAATTTCCAGCGTGAACGCACTGAAAAATTTAATTCCGGCCACTCCGGGGCTCAGAATCGCACGCCGTCTGAAGGTGCTGCTCTGGAATATCATCAAGAATATTCCAAAGTCTTTCACAGCAAAAACTGGGTTCTTAATTCATTCCCTCCTTCAAGATTTTCGTCCCCGAAAAGCAAAACTAGGGAGCAACACAGGGTACTAATCCCACACCTGGCTTTCCCATACCCAGAAGAACCCACGCAAAGCTCTGAGTCACCGCACATGGACCAAAGGATTGATCCGTTCATGCGAGGTCAGCACTTGCCGATGTCGTGCACCCACTCCAGACTTTGGGGTTAGGGCAAGGCGGTAGGGAAACACTCCATCCCTTTTCACATTCTCAAACGACCCGAAGGCCCTCGGGGGTAGCTCACCTCCCCGGTCCAACCTCTACGTCGCATGTCACGACTGGAATCACCACCCGCACCCGGAACAAGGCCCGGTGATTCCCTCCTTCAGAATATCCATATGGTGAAACACACAAGGATATCTGGTCACACAAGGTTTCACAGTTGATGTCTCTTAACCAAGACTCTCTTACATGCTCGGAAGTGAAGGAGTCAACACCATAGACTAAAGGAAAAGGTCTCACGCCTTTTTCCTTACCAAAACAGGGTTACACCCGATGCCCTGTGTCACCCTGGTAACACCTCAAGCAAGGAGCAGGGAGGAAATCATTCCACACACATAGTCTATCAATTCTACTGCAAGAAGTAGAAGAGTCGCAAGGGGTACCTCTCACCATCCCATGCTCTGCAGGATCGTAGACATCCAAAGCTCGTGGCTACCCAGGGTCCCAACCGTCAGCTCACGGAGCCTGACGTGGACCGCCTAGTGGTGATGGGGAGATCACGTAAAGTCATCCTCCACTACTAGCTCCTCCCGCTCCTCTGCTAGCACCACCTCCCCGGGTACTACTCCGATCACGGTGATGCCTCTGCCGTGGTGGTGCGCCTGCTGCCTGCCCGAAGTTCCCAGCAACTCCGGTTGGGCAGTCTCGTGCCAAGTGACCTCAGCTGTCACAAGCATAGCACTGGCTCTCTCTGGGATGCCCCGGTGCCCTCCAGTGCCACTGTGGTGTACGACCATGGCCTGGGATCCACTCACGGAAGGGCATCCTCGACTGAGGCCCTGCGCCTTTTCGCCGTAGTGGTATATGACCATATCTCCGAAACTAGCAGTGGGAAGTCCACCTGCATCGAGGTCTTGTCCTCCGGCGCCTGCTAACTATGGCAGACGTCTCGGCTCCGTCATGCCCTCTGCCACTACCAACCGCAAAACGTGACAGGAAGCCCTTTGTCACCAACGCCTGCTCTAGCACCCCGACATATGTGGAAACGTCCAAGGGTACTAAGACAGCACGAATCTCTCGGCAGAGACCCTGCTCAAACTTCCGTTCTTGGAAGTTGTCGTAATGGACCAAGTCCGGGTAAAAGCATGCACGGTGTGCAAAACTAGCCGCATACTCAGCCACCATCATCCCTCCCTGCTGAAACTGCAAGAGCTCCCGAATCCGAACGGAGCGCAAGGAGGGAAAAAACTCCTCTCGAAACAACAACTGGAAGTCGCCCCACGAAAGCGACGACTCGTCAAGAAGCTGAGTCACCAGACTCCACCAACGACAAGATGATCCACGAAAAAGGCTGGCTGCCAAAGCCACTCTCTGATCTTTCGGCATCTACACAAGCCTGAAAAGGCAAACCAGTGCCTCGAGCCAAACCTCTGCTGCCTGAGGGTCTGGCTCACCACTAAACCTCAGCGGTCTCTGCCGCTGGAACTTACGGAGCGCGCTCAAGCTCAGCCTGTTCTACTGAAGCTGTCTGCTGCTCAATAGGTGGGGGTGCTGCTACCGGCCCACCCGGAGAAAGGGGCTCACACGATGGGTCCTAGACTATGGCCTTGTAACTCATAGAGTCGTCGTCACACACCCAAAGCTAGTATCCTGGCTGGCTGTCTTCGCAGAGACATCCTGAATATTATCAAGGAGTGTCGCGGTCAGATGAGCATAATGTATATACCAATAACAACGATGGGGAGCTGACTCAAGAAGGACAGTCAAAGACTCGATCCTATGTGATGAACAAACCAATTCTTCCCTACAACAAGTGTCTCAGCATGCCGAGTCAACAAGCGGGTTATCAAGGTCCTGGTGAATGGATACGTAGGCCGCCGCACCATCACTGGACTTCCTGGACTGAGAGCCGCTCTCGAGACACGTTAACACTGTTCCCTAAATCCCAACCAATTCCTCTTATTTTAGGGACGTCCGAACAGCGTCCCAAGGAACGAACCACCACTGATACCACTTTGTCACGATCCGACCCTAGCCGGGCTCGAGCCACAACTACCCCAAGCCCGCCTCCATAGGCCAGGGGCTGGAGACCAGCGCCGAAGGCACAATAACTCAGGGAGGCCTTTGCCTAAGCACCTGTACACACACACACGTAGAAAACTCAATGCAAAAGTGTAGAGTAAAAGTAAAGACAAGCAAAGAAAAGGAAAGGTAAACTGCTATATATATACCACAAAGTGCATCGACCTCTACAAGTAAAAAGAAAGCTGAAGGAACACTGAAAAGAAAAGGGGCAAAACACGCGCCCAACTAGAAAAGTGCCACAAACCGGCAACAGGTAAACAAAACAAACAGATGACGGGTCTCCCACCTAGAACTCGGCTACAACCACCACACGCGGTCCAAGATCCCGAATTCCTATGCTCTACTAAAGCCACACTCCACCTGTCCGTCGTCTGCAAGGGCACACCAAGTGTGGGAAAATCCCAAGCAGGGGTGAGTATAAAAATACTCAATAGGATACCCTGAAGGCTCGAGGGAGCAACAGGAGGAGGTACCGAAGGGTGAGCAGTAGAGAGAATAAGGGAAAAGTAAAGGAGTCCAACTGATGGTCCAGTAAAGAGTCCAGCTCAATCCAACAAGAGGAAGGAAGTAGACTCGTCCAGACACAAGAAGCTGGAAATGGTGAGAAGATGAACTTCTCGTCGAGTCTTCACTACCTATAGCTGGATTCTAGACTCATCCAACCACGAGAAGCTAGACATGGAAAGCACGTGGCATACCCCGCGCGTCTTCACCTCTCCTGGAAGGAGAGAAACCAAACCCAAGAAGTGGGTGAAGGAACATGGTATATACAAATCCATATGCTCTGTCGAGAAGCCCAAACCACGTCGTAAGAGGATCTCCGTCCCATAGCTCAGCCTAACAAAATGAGTCTCCAACAGTCCCAAAAGAAACACCATCATCGATGCCCAGCATCCTGCACGTCTGACCTGAACCGCAATCCAAGGGGATCAATCACCACACCTTGACACTATCCACTTTGGGCGGCACTGACTCGCCTGCACGGTTTTAGATCACGTCACAAGGACGCGTCTCGGTGGGGAAAGTGCCCCTCGTACTTGAGAGTTCTAGGGGAATGTCAAACCACAACTCGTCACTTCCCCACAGTCGAGAGGTCTCCTCAAAGTCAAGCTGTTCCATCACCGACCCGTACAACCAAGGGTCTCGCTCTGGTAATCACGAAGGAAAGCCACAGGCTAGCCTAGTAGAAGGATTGAGTCTGGAATGCCAACAGGTGTCCCACTGCCCAGCCCTGCTGGAGGGTAATTCATAACCAGATATCGGGTGACCCACTTCCCAGCCCTGCTGGAGGGTAAACCATAATACATTATCTGGTGACCCACTGCCCAGCCCCGCTGGAGGGTAGAACATAATAGGATATCAGGTGACCCACTGCCCAGACCTGCTGGAGGGTAAACCATACCACATCATCCGGCGACCCACTGCCCAGCCCCACTGGAGGGTAGACCTTAATACATCATCAGGCGACCCACTGCCCAGCCCTGCTGGAGGGTAGACCTGAGATAAGTCGACAGTCGACCCACTGAGCAGCCTTGCTGGAGGGTAGACCTGAAACTAGACGACAGGCGACCGACTACCCATCCCTGCTGGAGGGTAGACCCTAAGAGGTCACCGGGTGACCCACTGCCCAGTCTCTGATGGAGGGTAGACCCTATGTGCGTCGGGTGACCCACTGCACAGTCTCTTCTAGAGGGTAAACCCGAGAAGTTAGTGCGCAACCCACTACCCATCCCTGCTAGAGGGTAAACCTGAAGAAGTCGATGAGTAACCCACTGCCCAGCCCCACTGGAGGGTAGAACTAAGAACTGCTCCAGTCATCTCTACTAGAGGGCACAACACTGTCCAACCAAACACAGAGTGGGTATTGCGCACCCTCCCAACTCCAGAACAACTCACCCAAAAGAGGTTCAGTGTCTGCTCCAGCACTGGGTGTCACTAGCACCGCTACTGGCTGATCCATCGAGAACGAAACCAGGGGGAGACCACTCAACCCTGCTGGTCAAGCAAACAAGCACAGAGGGACCCTCTACATCGCGAGAGGTCAAAGTACGCAAGGCAGAACACGGCACACACATGGGGCCCACACGACGTGTGGCCCCACGTCAACCCCAACTGAGCGCACAAACGTCTCAGGTACAAACCACATGTACCTCCAAGCGCTCCCGTATACTCCCAGAGTATACCACATTCCAGCCCAAAGGCTATCGCCCACACGGCACCCAACGTCAATGCGAAGGTGTGATGTAACAACTCCACCTCAAAGGCCTAGGCACGACCAACCACATCTCGTGAACCCTTTATATCACTCTCCCAAGAATGCGCGATCACACGCCAATGGTCCGCTACAAACAAGGTAGGGAGAACCACCACTAGAGCACCTTCCATGCTTCCAGATTTCCCAAGATCGTGCAAGAGGCTCCGCACAGCCAAACGGATCACACCGTTGTAATCCTCACAGAAAAACACACGAGATCGACTACTTACTCGCCTCCAACGGATATCCGACAGAAGAGGGTCACCAACACCGCCTCACGCCCGAACGACATCCCGTGATCCCGAGACTCGGCTTTGAAAACAGTCAGGTGCATCACACCATTGCGATCCCCTAGGGAAAACACGTCAAAATCACTACTCACTTGAGTGCAACAGATATCCGGAGAAAAAGGTGCATCCCGGCGCACCGCACACGAGCGGGGCCACATGAGACCTGCATCCCGGTCCCGAAACTCAGTGAACGGATCGCACCGTTGCGATCCTCTCGAAAAAGCACACAAGATGGACTATTCACTTGTCCAAAACGGTCACCCGGTGATAAAGATGGAAAAACGCCATTGACGTCCAAACGACCTTCGTGGGCCCCGCACCATCATGCCGAATTAGAGCGGGCGGATTGCACCGTTTCAATCCCCTAATAAAAACATCCAAAATCGACTGCTCGCATGCCCCGAACGGACGTCTGATGAAAAAGTCGCTAAAAGCTGCACACAGCTCAAAAGACGGGCCATGGGGCCCGCGCCTCAACTTCGGTCTCAACGTCCGGAACCACCTTGGAAACCTCTGCCTCGACGCCAGGGTTCCAACGCCACCGACGGTGCTTAATTCGGATGTTGGACGCGTCCGCACCATCCAAAACAAGAATCTCAGGGATTACAGGCACCCACTTAAGGACATGTCGTGCCTCTGCGGCCCCTCGTTTCAGGAAATAAAAATTCCCAAAATCATCTCAAAACATTCCCCTCGACGCAAGATCTAATCTTCCACTGACGGCGCACAAAACGGACGCACGTAGCTTTCGCTACGGGCGTCGCAAATTCCAAAAGGGGCGGGGGGTAACCCCCTTGGGCAGGACTGGCCCGATCCGGCCGGTCCGCCCCGCTCGAACCGGCCCGCACCAGCCGGCTCGCTGGGACAGTGGCCCGGCCGCCTCCCACAAGTCACCCCGTCTGTGCCGCGTGGGCGGTTCTTCCACCGACCGGCCGACAGGCCGGCCGGCCTTCCACGCGGAGACCCGCGTCGCGCGGGTCGCTGTCCAGCCGCGGGGTCACGCGCCTGCAACCCCACCGTCTCCTCTCGCCGGCTCCCGTAGCCGGCGCCCTCAGCCGGCGATCCAAGCCGCCCCGCACCGTGGAGGTGCCTCCTAGCCGGCCGGATGGGCGGCCGGCCTTCCGCTGCGCCCGCTGCCGCGCCGCCTCCCGGGAACCACCGTCCGACGCCAGTATCCGCCGGAAATACAGATTTCCGGCCGAAACTTCCCGGGACTGCCCCGGGCACCCCGGAACTCGGATTTTCGATCCGAGAAGAGCATCGGAAACCTTAGAACATGCTCTACGTGACTACGGGAGTGGATCGAAGATCGGGCAACAATTAGACACTAAAATTCGAATTCAAAGAGGGGTTCAGGATTTAAAACGCAAACGAACACCGCCTACCTCGCTGGGCTTCGCCCGGAGCTTCGCGTCGATCCGCCGGCACCACCGCACCTTGCTAGAGTCGCCTCACCGGAGCTGCCTCACCGGAGGTGGAGGGGGTAGGAGGGTTTGAGGATGAAGAAGAAGAAGAAGAAGGGGGGTGGGGTGTTTAAGTACAAATCACTTAAACGCCCGCCCGACAGCCCCGAACCCGAACTCCCGACGGGGTCGGGATTTAGCCTCCCCTAGACTAATAACCACTCTCTAAGCACAACGGCAGTCTCGTAATTTTATTCTGAGACCCAGTTCAAAAGTTATTAAACCTAGCGCTCGAGGCCACCAAATTACGAAAATGCCCCTGGGGCCATTTTTCACAAACGGCCCGCGCCCGCGAAACTTATACCCCTACTAGTGTAAACGACACACTCCGAACTCAACGGTGCCCTCGGTTTTCCAATCCGAGCCACCGTTTAATAGATACCTGCATTTCACCATTAAACGAATTAATTTATTTATTTAATCTGTTTAACATTCCAGAAGCGGGCGAGGGGTCCAAACGTCCCGCGCCAACAAGTTTTATGTCGTTCCTAGGGTAAAAACCCCATTCTGGACCTATCCGTACACTTGGATCCCTGATCCGGAACTCCGTTTAGGAGTTATCTCATTTATTTATCATTTCTAGCGTGAACGCACTGAAAAATTTAATTTCGGCCACTCCGGGGCTCAGAATCGCACGCCGTCTGAAGGCGCTTCTCTGGAATATCATCAAGAATATTCCAAAGTCTTTCACAGCAAAAACCGGGTTCTTACAGTTATTATTCCATTTGGGTTAACTAATTCACTTGCTGTATTCATGAATCTTATGAATAGAGTATTTCATGAGTTCTTGGATAAGTTTGTGGTTGTATTTATTGATGACATTCTGGTTTTTTCTAAAAAAAAATAGAAGCATGAAAAACATCTAAGGGTTGTTTTACAAACTTTAAAAGAAAAGAAACTATATGGAAAATTCAGCAAGTGTGATTTTTGGTTGAAACAGATTTTCTTTCTTGGGCACATTGTAAATAAAGATGGAATAACAGTTTATCCTTCCAAAACAAAAGAAGTTGATGAATGGCCAAGACCCACAAATATTACATAGATTCATAGTTTTCTAGGCTTAGCAAGTTATTACCGACAGTTTGTTAAGAACTTTTCACGGTTATCTAGCCTAATAACTAAGCTAACACGGAAATGGGTTAAATTTTTTTGGACAGAGGAATGTGATGTTTGTTTTTTGGAACTAAAGAAGAGATTGGTGAATGCTCCAGTTTTGGCCTTACCTTCCCGGAATGGTGAGTTTTTCATCTACAGTGATGCTTCTTTGAAGGGACTTGGTTGTGTTTTGATGCAGAATGATCAGGTAATTGCCTATGCTTCGAGACAACTTAAACCTCATGAGCTAAATTATCCCACACATGATTTGGAATTGGAAGCTGTGGTTTTGGCTTCGAAAATATGGAGGAATCATCTATACGGAACCAAATGCCAAATATATATTGACCATAAAATTCTTAAGTATATATTCACTCAGAAGGAATTAAACATGAGGCAGAGAAGATGGCTAGAACTGATAAAGGATTATTACTGCACGATCAATTACCATCCTGGAAAAGAAAACAAAGTAGTGGATGCCTTAAGTCGGAAAAATAAAGCATCATTAACCATGCTACGTTTGGAACATGATCCCTTGATTAATGATTTGATGAATTTTGGATTAGAAGTTGTTGGTGTAGGGAATATATCTGTTTTGTTTCAGGTTTCAGTGCAGTCTTCGTTGTCAGACAGAATTTTGAAAGCGTAGAGGGAAGACCATGAGCTACAAAAAAAGTTAGAATTGGTTAAAATGGGTAAGTTTCCAGAATTTAATCTTGATAAAAATTGTGTTTTAAGGTTTGGAAAAAGGTTGTGTGTGCCTTGTGATTCCCATCTGAAGAAATAATTGTTGTGTGAAGCTCATAGTTCTCCATTTTCTATTCATCCTGGAAGTACTAAGATGTAAAGAGACCTTCGAGAGTATTATTGGTGGAATGGGATGAAAAGAGATGTTACTGATTTTACAGTTAAATGTTTGACATGTCAGCAGGTTAAAGAAGAGTGACAGTTACCGAAGGGGATGCTTCAGCCTTTTCCAGTGCCAGAATGGAAATGGGAGAATATATCCATGGATTTTGTGGTGGGGTTACCAAAGACTTCTCGAGGTAACAATGCGATATGGGTTATTGTTGATCAGCTAACAAAGTATTCTCATTTTCTTTCTATTCGAGATACAATGAAATTAGATCAGCTTTCTCGATTGTACCTCAAGGAGATTGTCAGGTTACATGGAGTTCCTATTTCCATTGTGTCTGACCGAGATCCCAGGTTCACTTCTAAATTTTGGAAGGGACTTCAGAAGTCTTTGGGCACAGAGTTGAATTTTAGTACAACTTTTCATCCTCAATCAGATGGGCAGTCAGAACGAACGATTCAAACTTTGGAGGATATGCTTCGATCTTGTTCAATGGACTATCATGGAAGTTGGGATCAACATCTTTCATTAGTTGAGTTTTCTTATAATAACAGTTTTCATTCAAGTATTCAGATGGCACCTTTTGAGGCCTTTTATGGAATGCGGTGTCAGACTCCTGCGTTTTGGGATGAAGTCGGTGAAAGAAAGTTGATGGGGACAGAATTAGTAGAAGAAGTGGCGGAGAAAGTAAGGATGATCTAGTAACACATGAGGACAGCTCAGAGCAGGCAGAAAATTTATGCAGATAACAGAAGGAAAGACTTATCTTTCGAGGTAGGTGACCATGTTTTCCTTAAAATCTCTCCTTGAAAAAGTGTGATGTGTTTCGGTAAGACAGGGAAACTAAGTCCATGGTTCATCGGTCCCTTTTAAATCTTGGATAAATTTGGAACAGTTTCATACTGCGTAGCTTTGCCTCCGAGCATATTTCAGGTACACAATGTTTTTCATGTTTTGATGTTGAGAAAGTATGTTCCAGATTCATCACATGTCTTGAGGCCGGAAGCAATTCAGCTGGCAGAGAACCTTTATTATGAAGAAAAACTAGTTCAGATTCTTGATCTAAGAGAACAGGTATTGCAGAATAAGGTAATCCACCAGGTAAATGTTTTTTGGAGAAACCACATGGTTGAAGAAGCAACATGGGAGTCTGAAAATGCTATGAGAGAAAAATACCCTCAGTTGTTTAATAAGTAAATAAAACTTGTGAGGACGCAATTTCAAGAAGGTGGGGGTAATGTAACATCCCAAGGTTTTCTAAAAATAAATTGAAAATGCTTGAAATTTTGTGTAAGGTATTTATTTATAAGTATCCTTTAAACATAATTTTATTTCTTCTATGTTTTGAATTTCAAGAAACTGTCATCTAAAAATGTGTTCAGTATGTTATTTAGAGACTGATGAAACAAACTTGTTTTTTTGGTGAATAGTAACATGCCCTTATTAATAGTAATATGAATAGTAATATGAACTCATGAATAGTAAATAATATTATTATTTTATTTTCCCATGGAAATAGGATAATGGGATCATAATTAATTTTCCAATGTCACATAAAACTAATTGCACTTCAATATTGTTATTTTTCGAATTAACAGTGACCTTATTTAAAAATTAAATTAATAATATTTAGAAAATTATTTTTGAAAAATGGTGTTCATTTTTGAATTCTACACGTCTAAAAATGGTTGGGGTAAATTTTTGGTATTTTTCTGAAACTCTTGAATTTTCGGTGAATAGTGAAATACGATAAAATACCGTATAATCAATTTATCAGTAAAAATGCACTATTTATGACATCATAAGTGATGAAAGGACACTTGCTTCGAACTCACTTGATATTTTCACTATTTAAGGCCACTTGATTTGAGATTATTCATAGTCTTGATAAAAATATTATAATAATAATTAAAATAATCTAAAATACCTTCCCTCCTCCACTATAAATATCACCCTCACTCCCCTCTTCCTCCCACACCTCTAAAGCCTTGAGCATTGTCTAATTTCTGCCAAATTACCTCCCCAATCTTCTTCCACACATCCTAGAGCTTCTGGTCTCACCAAAAGACCAAAATCAAATCCCTTAAGAAGGATCTCTAGGAGAAGAGATCAAGAGGTAAACATCCTCTTTCATTTTCATTCTTTTCTTCCATTTTATGTTATTCTCTTCCTTTCCCTTTGTCTTTTGTTGGGATATTTCATTAAATATTTCCCCTTACTGTTAAAATTTTGTATGAATGGTTAGATATTCCATTCCTCTCATCAATCTTGTTTTTCTGAAATTTTAAGAGACGTCGTTAGGCTGCCGAATTTTCGTAAGAAATTTCTCATGTTTTCTTTATTTCATGATTCCTTTCTCTTCTTTCTTCACCCCCTCTTATCCAAGAGGCATGAAATCTCCAGAATAATGTATATTATGGATGTTTTCATGTTTATGGAAAATTAAAAATCATTATTCCTCTCCTCTCTCACTTATTTAAGGAATAAAAACATTGTCCGTGATGTGTCGAATTACCGACATTGTGGACGATGTAATTTCACTTTCCATTAATTCTTTCAAGTCTGGTCATGAAACCATTTATATGGTTGAACCAAGTTATAATATATGTTTTATAACTCATATATGTTTCTGTAATTCTTTTGTACTTATGGTTCTAATTTATAAGACTAAATGAGGTTGTTATTATCAAAGAACCACTTAAATGATCTAAACGAACATAATTAATGTTTTAACTTATAAGTCATTATCATATAAAGAATCAAAGTGATAAATGGTATAAATTATGGTAATGGAAATATGTAAATACTACTCCATTCCAATTCTGGAGTTTTACTTCCAATCAACAAGAATGATTAATCATGAACCGATCGTGAAAATCACAAAGGAACTCACCCAAAATAATGCAAGGAACAAAATACTAACAATTAAGGGGTGAAATGAGGTTATGAAATGACCATATAAGATGTTATAAACATGAAAATATTTCTGTAAAATACTAATAACACTATTTTAACCATTATACAGGAGGTTTAAACAATTTTAAAGTAAGACAATCCCAAGGTAAGGGAATTCTTAACCCGATTTCCATTCTTTGGGTTAACCTTCTAATTTAATATTTATGGGCTATTCAAATTGTTTGTGTGATGGGTTCTGTTTATATTTTGTTTCATTATGTGTATTTAGAGAGTATATACACATTCCATCTACTCTATTAAGTCTCACTTTAAGTATATGATGATTATAAGGGACTTTTCTTCTAAAATCCCCTTTTTAAAATTCTGTTTTACAATATTCAAAAGCAATGTTTTTATGCTATTATTTATGTTGTATGATTATGTTTTGGTTATTGGGCATTGTTTATGATTAAGGTTGGGACCTATATTTCCCTCCAATGCATTGGTTATGTGTAAGTTGGCGGTCGTCCGTATGGTTAATCCAAGTGTAACTGTGATTGTTACACAATGTAAGGTAGCCGTGAGGGTTACAAATTTTAAGGTAGCCAAGATGGTTAAAAGATTATGTAAGTAATTCCCCAAGACACCTCTATGATTATATTTATGTTTGTTTGGATCTTGTGTAAATGTCATGTTACACAAAGTAAGTATTTATGGGTGGAAAGCATGTCCTCTGAAAATGTTTTCATACGTCATGTGTATTCATGGACTAATGTGATTTTTCCTTCTTTTTCATACCTTACTGAGCTTTTGTGCTCATCCAAAGTTTTTAAATGATTTTTCATAGGTTAATGTATGAGTAATAGAAGGAATAAATACATGTTAAATGTTGTAGAATTGTCAAGGAGTCTTGTTTTAAGTTTTAATGTTTTATATTCTGAGGAAAATGGAAACTGGTTTTATGGTATCCACTAAGTAACAATGTGTAATGTTATGAATGTTTTGTATTAATTCTCTAAATCTCTAAACTTGAAAATACCCTCAATGTAAAAGGAAGTGTTTTCTTGAATAAATTCAAGATTATGTATGTAACAAGTGCGGGTCTTTATATCTCCTCGCCGAAGGTTGCTGCCCCGACAAGACCCCTTAGAGCGTCTCGACGGAAGCAGTGTAATTAACTGGCATCCATGCAGATATGGTGCTGGGAACGAGCATCACGAACCCGTCTTAAATCTATGAGGGAGACTCAGATTAGGTGACGAGCTCCAAAGAGGAATCCAAGGAAGGAAGAACCAACATCCCATCATCCTGGTTTCGATCAAGGAGCAGACGTCCCTGAATAAGGAACAGATGTCACCCGCCTTTGGAAAGCAGGAATGCGGGGCTGCGAGTCGTGCATCCTCCCATGCGTAACGGACACGCGTGCACGCCCCGGCGTAAAAGCATCTGAAACATGTACATTTTTCTTGAAGGATTCTCTGTGATGAGAAGATCTAAGGTGGGAAGGTTGTAATGACCCACATTTTGAACTGGACAAAAACCCGAAGGAATTTGAACTCTTTCATTTTACTGAACGGGTTGTTTTTTAATAAAATCTTCAGAATGGAATTCCGAGAGTTGAAACTCTTTTTTGTTTCGTTTTTGTACATGGGAGAATGCCCATTAAGTTTCCTGAGTGTCTTGAGGGGTTCTGGGAGTGTCAGACCCGAAGGCAGCTGGTTTTTAAAGGTCAGCAGAAGGTGCACTGTGGGCGCACGGTTTCTCCAACCATGCGGCCCAAACTGTGTGGCTTGAATCAGGGAGATTGAGGAGTCTGCACGACCTGCGCATGGTTTCCCCAAACCATGCGGCCAGCCCGTGCGCGGTGTCTTGGGTGTCCAGTGGGGGACACACGGTTGGCACATGGTTTGCCAAACTGTGCGGCCCAAGCCATGTGTCATGCCCTGTTTTCGGTTTTAAAATATTTAAAATGAAAATAAAAAAAATTAAAAATCTAAAACCTAATTAATTCTCCCTCACCCCTCCTTACAACGCATCCCTCTCCTCTCCCGTGAGTCGCACACGACACCCCCATCCGGCCTTCTCTCGGTCAAGGTTCCTTCTCCGATTTCTGGCCATTTCTTTGTCGAATCTCCATAGTAAGCTCCCATCTTTCTTCTCCTCCCTTCCTCCGGCTTCTTTTCGACCTAATCAGTGCCCGGTGAGGTGCAGCCAAATGCCCGAGGGTTTAGAGTGATCCATTTTTTAGTTTTCTTTTGGTTCTAGGTTATGTGGAAGGTCCTTTGGGACACCTTGGTGCGTGTTCCAGCAACCGCCGCTGAAGGTGAAGCGGTTTGGGTGGTTTCAGATCGTCAGGTTGGTTTCAGGGTAAGGTTTTCACCACTTAATTTGTTTCTCACTTGTTTAATTTGGGTCTTTTGATGTTTATGATTTCCTAGAACATTGTTTATAGTGCATTTGAGTTTTTGTCATGGTTTTGAGTAGCCAAATACTAGGCGACTCACCTACGACTCTTATTTAGAAAGTGACAAGAGCCGAAGTGGACAGATGTATCCACCTTGATGTAGGGTCCCTCTCATTTCCCTTTAACTTAATGTAAAGTGTTAAAGAGTTTAATACTGATTTTTCATTAGTATTTCAATTCTTCAAATCGGGTTTTGATTAGACACTGCTTGGAAAAGAGTATGAAATTCAGGATAAGATAAAAGGGTTTCTTAGTTACTAAACTAACGATTTAATAATAAAACCCCTCGATCAGAGGTGGATTGTCTTCAAGATAGAAAGTAGTGATAGACTTTTTATGCTTGCCTGCTGGTTTGTTGTGGTGCCTCTTTGATGCTTTGTTTGTGAATTTGCCTTGTCGAGACAAATAGAATGATATGGCTGTGATACTTGTGTTTAGGTCAACTTTCCATGTTTAGGAAAATTGAGTATGATGATAACCATTGTGGGATGACTTAAGACTAAATGACTTGTTACCTCTAGAAGGTATCAAAGAGGTTAAGAAATGATAAACGTATCCTTCAAGATGAAATGGTGAAATTAGGAAGGAACAAGCTAGGGTGGTATGACCATGCCCTGGGATAATGTAATGAGCACGAATTATGTTAGTAAAATGAATATGTGAATATATTTTTTTAGATAATTAAGATGGGTTTCCTTAAGTATGAATGTGAATGTGTTTTCTTATGTGTATGTGGTATGATTCTTTGAATGCTTATGAGGTAATTCCATAAGAAGTATACTATAGACATGTTTGCATCGTGAGTGCGCACATGTCGATGCCACATAATGAATGATAATAGAGGTTAGTGAATGTTGAGGCCACCTAGTCATAGATACATCATTGGATGGGAGGAATTTATACCCCATGCCATTGGGACATTACATGTCTAGAAGGTAGGCATTCTTACCCCTTTCAAGTTGACTTCTATTGATGATTACATGTCTGGATGGGAGGCAATCATACCCCATGCTAGTATTCGGAATGTGATAGATAGAAGGAAGTTATACCCCATGTCGGTTGAATGAATGTGATGGAAGGGAGGCATTCTTACCCCTTGACAGTTTACTTATAGGGGCGAGTGGCATTCCTGCCTCGTGCCCGCTATTTCCATATTAAGGGGTGGGATGCATTCTTACCCCACACCATCTATGATCTAAATGAATTTATATATATATATATATATATGGTGGCATGATCAGGTTACTTTACCGGCAATGAGCCAAAGCTGGTATAACCGTCAGGTGTCCCTTGGGAACCTGGACGGGTTTTATTTACGTATGTAATTCTGCATACTTAATTCTCCATACCTTCAAACTGTTTAATTATTATACATTTTCTGGATTGGGTTAGAAACCGGTGGTACAGGCCTACTGAGATTTATATCTCACACCCTACTCAGGAATCCATTGCATTGGGGTACCCGAGTAGACCTTCTTGCTTGTAGGACCTATGTTGTGTGCTTTTCTGTTTTTACCTGTGGAGTTAAAAGAAAAGGACCAAGTGGGATCTTGGGATGCTCAGGGGATCCCTGTCGGGCTTGGATGTCTTTTCTTTTTGTATTGTTTTTAAATCATGTTGAATTTTTTTCCTACTTTCATAACTGTATTGTCATCTGTACATGCATGCATTGTAAATTGGTGTTTTCCGCCTTTTATAAAATGGTTATTTCCTATCTTTTGCTTCTGTTGTTCAATTGTTTACTGCTTCTGCTATTGAATATTATTTACTCTGATAATACCATCGTGTTACTATGATATGAGGGTATAGTCTCCCCACTATCACCTCCTGAGACCCTCGCTGTTAGTCAGCAGTCTCTAGTGTACAGGGAGACGCGCTTGAGGCCATGTGACCTACCGGTCCGGCCACCGGTTTGATGGTAAGCCGGGACGAGACATTACATGATCTCCATTGGATGGAATTCAAGACTATCTTAAAGTATCTGAGGCATACTAAGGACATGTTCCTAGTTTATAGAGGGGATGAGTAACTAGTCATCAAAGGATATGTAGATTCTAGTTTTTAGACTGATCAAGATTACATGAAATCATAAACAGGATACATCATCACTTTGAATGGATGTTCAATGGGCTGGAAGAGCTCAAAGAGGAGTTTGGTCATTGATTCTACAGTAGAGTCTGAGTATATCTTAGCTTCTGAGGTATCTAATGAAGCAGTTTAGATTCGAAGCTTTTTCCAGGAGCTAGAGGTGATACATAGCAGTAAAGATCACATCACACTGTAAAGTGATAATACTGCATCGTTGGCTCTCACAAAATATCCAAGGTCTCATCATAAGATGAAGCACATACATCGGACGTAGAATCTCTTGGGGGATTTTTTGAAGAGATGTGAAGTTGCAATGAGAATTATTTCCACAGAAGACAACGTGGAAGACCCCTTGACTAAAGCCTTGACTTTGCAGAAACATGATCATCATGTGAGGTGTAGCGGACTGGATGTCATAGGTTATTGGCTCTAGTTCAAGTGGGAGTTTGTAAGATTTCGTGTCCTAGAAAAAACTGGTTTTACTTTGATTACATAGATATTTGATGTATTATTACATATTGTTCATTGTTCTTCATGACTCTGATGTAATAATGTCCATGTTTATTTGTTGCATTGATAATGTCATGGAAGTTCCCCTCTATGATGAGAACCTTGAAATGCTCTAATAATATTATTAAATATAGTTTTATGGTTGGATGGCATGCTATGATGGGACACATATCTTACAGACCATCAGGTGCGAGTACTCGTAAGCAGATGAGACTTCCTCTCATGAAGTTCGCACTTG
Source organism: Viscum album (assembly GCA_963277665.1). NCBI lineage: Eukaryota > Viridiplantae > Streptophyta > Magnoliopsida > Santalales > Viscaceae > Viscum > Viscum album. The sequence goes on along the minus strand of OY728152.1, from coordinate 778,662,707 downwards.
GTAATCTCCAAGATAGATGATTATAAGAACAGACCTGCTAGTAGGAATTTCGCATGATTTGGTGCCATCAGATATTTCTATATGCAAGCATGTGTAATGATCCTAAGACTTTAATATTATCATTAATATGTTTCATGAGTTACGCACTTTGATTTTCTGATGAAAACTGTCACATAGACAGTTGGCGAGATGTAGGGTATGTTGGGTGCGTCACGAGTGGCATGTTATTAATGGATAAGTCGAAGAAAGATTTTTCCCTTCAATTTATGGAAGTTGATATCTTGGCCCTTTGATTAAAATAGAACCGTCATGTGAAATTCCATGGCTTTGGTGTAACAAAGATTTTATTTTAAGTAGTCAGGGAATGACATATCAATCATAAAAGTAGATGACACAATAATGAAACCTACGTGATGAGATATTGCGACAAAGGGATTATATTACATAGTGAGTGTTCGTATGCGGATGTCATTATTGCAACTTTAAATTCTTTCTCTTGGGTTCCATGACCCATTGCTAGACAGTACTCTTAGACTTTAGGCAAGATCGCTTAATTCTAACGAGAAAATTCCTAGAGGTTCACACACTAAGTGTTTTTGGTGGTCTCTTTTAAATTCTATTTGAATTAAATTAATGAAATAAATATTATTCTCAACAACATGGAATAATTATATTCAAGTTATAATGATCCCATAAATTAAATAAAATATATTTATTTATTTTCTTGAACATCTAATAAATATTTATTTACTATATTGAAAATAAAATATTTATTTAATAGAATAAAATATTTATTTATTTATTTGGTTGTTCAATAAATGGAAGTGGAGTTAGAGTGGATAAAGGTCGGTCTGGTAGTAAAATAAATATTTTCAAGATGGTAAATAATTATTTAACTACTTAGAACAAATTAAAATAACACTTCTATTATTTTATAACATAGAATTTTATTTATAATTACATTTTATGCAAGTTGGAATACCATAAATAATGATGTGGTATTATTATTAAATTCATGTCTTTTCTCTAAGTTCATGAGTGTATTTAATTGTTTCTATGAAATTAAATATTGTGACTAAAATTCCATGTATACAAATAAGCAAGTACACCTATTGTGCTAGAGACCACACCACACGCCTGGTGAATTGAGAATTGTTGAGCCAAATAATTTCTCTCTCGAATCATATTCTCTCCCCTCTCAAGAATGAGAGATGTTCTTCAAGTCCAAAGAACAAGAAATCATGAACGACCGACACAGGACACTCGCTTCACCGTGCTAGAACTGGAGAATGAGTGCTATTTATCGGAGGCCATCAGAGCACTTATGGATCACAGCAAGAGGTATTCTAGTTTGGATCCTTACAAGCACAACGAGATAATCTGGAAGGGTCATTCTAGAAGATCAACATCATAAATGAAGAAAAATACCAAAGATACATGTATTATTTTTCATTATGGAATTAATTAAATTAATTATAAACATGATGTGAAAGATCCTCTTTAAGGTTTCAGACCTCTTTCTTCTTTATCTAAATCTTTGATTATATTCCATGGAGAATGGCGTTCATCATCGTACTGATCCCAGATTAATAATTGATCAGGGTAAAAATCAAAAGTGGGTACCATCCCAACCACGCTTTCGCTGTGCTCAGAACCTTCACCATCTCCACCAATCGATAAAGGGATACTACAATACCTATACAGGTGACTCATACTTTCGAAATATTATAAATCCACTAGTGTTTATGTATACTGGCTATGAATGTGTCCTGACATACCACACTTGTGGAAGTATTATTGTTTATTACTCAGAGTATCTTTTCCATCTTCTTTCCCACTCTGGTTGTTATTCACCTAGTTTAAATTTTCAATGTGATGTTTCTTAATATTAGAAGACATAACTTCTATCCATCTAGAAGAAACCACCTACGTTCCACTGGAATCCTTTTTTAGGTTCTACTTATAAATGACAGACTAATTCAAAACTTCAAAAAACATCTTCATCTTGAAGATATTAACCTCATAAATAATCTCACATTTAATATAAAATCGAAAATGCTTTACCATACAGCCTCATCCCCTGGTAGCACTGGGAAAAAGTATAGAAAATTAGTAAAGTTTCATGCATAGTCCATCACATACATACTCCCCTGGGTCAATCAAATAAACTCAACATACCTCTCCTACCTAAGTGTATCAGGGTAAAAGTGCTTCAATAATTTCTATTTTAAGTCCTTATACTCTATATTCATTAGTTTTCCATCCTGAGTTTGGATGTCTAACCAACACTTTTATTGAAAATGTAACATATAATCCATGAACATGACTCACTTATCAGCAGTAGTCTCTTAGTGGTCAATGATCATCTGGATAGGCTCACTCCAGAACTGAGCTACCTCAGGTCTACCCTCTCCAATGAAATTTGAAGGGTGATGCAACTAGAAATCTCATGTAAAGTCATACAGATTCTACAAAATCCTTCCCGGGTCACTTTTAATAAAATATGTAAATAGAGAGATATTCTCACAGAACCTCTCTTAGGCTCCTTCACCAAGTACCATCGGAGCCTTAGGTTCCACTATTGGAGGCACATTTTAAGTCATTTCGTCCTATTATCCTATTAAAAAGAATCATCCTTGATGAATATCTCTATAATTCCAAAAACACATATTATGAAACATAAAACAATAGTATCACAATCACATAAGAGGTTTTAACAAAAATACATAAAAATTCATCCCCATACCCCACCACACAGTAAAAACTAAGACATTTTAACTACCATCAACCATCCCTCAACTAGGTCACAATTAATATAAAGTAAAATATTTTACTGTTTAAAGCCTTCTCATTATCCAACCATTTTATCCATTACAATTTACCACATTTTTCATCATTTAAAATTTATCAATTTCATATTAGGATCCTTTTTCATTTAAATTAAACAATTAATGAAAATCATTCTCATTTAAAAAACATACCCAAAACTTGATTTTTCATGCATGACTAAAATGATGCATGTTACATAATAAACATGGGTACCCATAATGATTCATGTATAATCAACCTCCATTCCATACTGAGCCACGAGAAAAATATCAGAAATAATAATATCACATAACATGTTCATCACCCTAGGTGAAATAATATTAAAATATAATAGAAAATATCAATAGAAACCATCCCACTCCATGTACATGGTTTTTAAAATGTACATGGATTGGATACTCCCATGAATGAGATCACAAACAAGGAAAAACAAAACCAACTATCTTTTATACCTTTACCAAATAAGAAGGAAAATAAAATAAAAGAAAACTTCCCTGATACAACATTATGTATCCTGAATCATGTGCAACATTCTGGTTCCCCAAGCTGGTTGGTCACATGACCTCAGCCACAATTCCCCATATTCCAAATGATATTGACTAGAAGTGAGGGTGTAATACTTATCATTGAGATACAATATCCTCTTTATCGAAGTAGTGAAATAGTATAAATAAATAATAAATATCTCAATGATAGTAATTAATAACCTTAATAATACCATAACCAATAGATACCAATATGACCTAATATACCAAAATAGGAAAACATTATCCAAACCAAAGCAGTATATATGACATGACATGTGTGTGCCAAGAGTCAAATGAAAAACCAATATAAAGACACACTAACAACTCCCTAGTGGGTCTCGACATCATATTTGGTTATCTCATCTAGGACCCATCCCAACTCATCTATCTAATATAGGTATCTTGACCTTATCCTGTTAGGTAAACATGATGTCCATTCGTATAATGACCAGAAAAACTAAGTAGGGTGTTAGTATAACTTAGTAGGACACCACAAATGGCATCTAAAACAATATAAAGTCTATAATAGTGTATGGAGTTATATAAACAATAAAGAAAAATAAAAAAAATAAATAGTTTTAATATTTCAGTATTCTTTAACTAACCACTTAATTAATCAAGTTCATGATTACAACTGAACCATCCATACGTAGTTCAGTCCAAGCTGAAATTGGATCCATCCCCAAGGGAAAACAAATTTAATAGTATCTTAGGTTTTCATCAATAATTCCATCTCAAATTCATATTCATATAATGGGGGAGTAGTGCTAATGTCTGGAACCCCATGGGTATTTGGAGCAGTAGTCCCTATCCTAGAACTAACTCATTACATGTATACATAAATATAATTGGGGATTAGAGTGGGAGCCCAGAACCTAATGGGTATTTGGAGAAGCAGTTCATGTCCCAAAACACAATCCCAAATATCACAACACATGGTTCCAAATTTCCATCCATTTATCTTACATTACTATTATTCATTATTCAAACATTTCACAATTTAATTTATCAAGAATTCACCAAATACAATTCCTCATTTTCATCTTATCAGCACTCACCAAGGGTGGTTGCCCATTTAATAATTTCATTACTCAACCAATTTCATTAATTTGTTATTAATTGATTTCACAATTCCCTTTATTCAATAATTTCTTTATTCCCATTATTCTTTAATTTCATTATCCCATTATCCATTAATTACACAATCATAATTCCAACCAATTTCATTATCACATGGGAGAAAAAATTAATTAATTAATTGTGTTCATTATGGAATTTCCCAATGCAGAAATGGAATATTTCACAATTATATAAACAAAATTATAATCAGGACTATGTGAATTGAAATTTAGATCACATACCTCAAGGTTGTTTGGGGATGTTTGATAAACCAAAATCCCCAAATTGATTTGGAGTTATCAAAATCATGATGGCGTGGAAGATCTAAGACCAAAACCTAAGATCATGATCTAATGGATTAACTTCAATCAAAACCAATATCTAATACATATTAAATGAAAGAAAAATAAGTTATTCTTCATCCAAAAAGAGAGATAAAATATGGGGGAAACGAAAAACGGAGGAAAAACATACTATAGAGAATAATTTCATCTGATTGGATCTTCGATTCATCAGGAACGGGGTTTCATGAGCCTTGGGATCCTTATATGAGCTTCTAAAAATGATAGAATTAGGTTAGGGCCAATTGTGTATGAATATGGGTTAAACAGGGGGGTTTTGATATTTTAAATATGTTTTGGGTGATTTAAAACAAGTGTGCATGGTTTCTTGCATAGGGGATCACATTTTACCAAACTATGCACATTAATTATGCCCCTTTACTTAGGGGTCTCATGGTTACTCATATGTGGAACATGGTTTGATAAACCATGGACCAACCATGCAATAACCCTCTATTGGAGGTTTAACCGTTTGGGTTGGGAGGCCGCATGGTTTGGTTAAGCCATGAACAAACCATGTTCCACCTCTTGTCACCCAAAATTAGGAAGGAGAGTTTCTTGGGAAAAACCACATGGTTTCCCTAAATGTGCAACCACTATACACAAAACCCTTGGCTTAAAAAATTCTCCAATTTCACCTGAAAGATAATAAATGTAAAACCCAACCAATGTATTACCAAAACAAGGGTAATATAGTACCTGAAGATAATCATGAGATATCTGCATAAAATATTAATATTTTACAGTAATCATCAATCACTCAACAGTTGAATAATATTATATGATAAGTCATTTACCACAATTCCCTACAGAAAGTATCGAAGGAGTGCAATCCAGATATTCCCTCTTTTAGGGGTATTGAATGAAATTTAGGCTTAATGGGATCATATTTCCCATCTTATGTTCTCATTATTCAATTAGAACTCGTAGTGACATTATCAAAGTATAATAAATATAAATCCATTAATTTTTATGCTAAATAGAAATTCACAATAGATCCTTTGGGGTTATTTTATTTAATCACCTAATATTTAAATGTATACAACAATTTTTACATTAGATACATCCACCAACTCAAAGTAGGACCACTAAAAAACATCCATTGGAATATTCATTTTTAGATTTAATATACATGTGAAAAATAATGGTGAAAAAATTTTCTGCTAGTCGTAAATTATAAATGCTTCATCTCTCTACATTTTCTAAAAAAAACTTTTTCTCGGTATTTTGGAAGAAAGGTCCTGAAAAAAAGTATATAAATTAATCAAAAACTCCAACATTATGTGTATGTTATTCTCTAATGGAAATGGGATAAAATCATATATCAAAAACTTATAATCTTGGATTTTATGTGATTTTAGTTTCACAACTTCTGTATTCACCCATTTTGTAATGATATATGAATCACCATATAGAGCCTTCAAACATTATAAGACCTAAATAATTTTTTTCTCCACATTTTTCATCGAATGACAGGAAAAAAGTGACTTTCCATTTATTTTGACTAATTAACTCAGGTTGAATTTTGGCATTTATACCCCACTTCATCAAATCATGATGCTATTGAAAATCATATTTTTCTACCTTAAAATTTAAAATAGTAGAAAGTAACATCTTTAAAATGTTTTTATTGATATGAATTACATCTAAAAAATGATGTAATAAATTTTATGGCCAATATGGAAACTCAAAGAATATAATTTTCTTTCTCCAAATTCTATTTTAATTTGAATTAACATGCTTTTGAATTCGGATATTTGATTTAATTTTTCCAATTACATAATTTAAACCCTAATGTTATTTAATAATATCATTCCCTGAAATTTTTTAGGGTGTTTCATCAATCTTGACAATATTATTGACTTCGCTATGATTTTTCAGGTATGGATGGTCCATCGATAAAAATAATTTATTCCTTACAATGCTAAAAAGTTTATAAAAACATTAATATCTGGGAATGTATATTTTCATAAAAAATGGAAGGATAATTAATCTTTTTTACTAAAAAACTAAATCCTCTCATATGTAGGGAAATCATTTATTTCCCCTAATAAAGTGTCATGAAACATAAATTACACTTTTATGAATGAATCATACACTTGTGCACCTATAATCAAAATATCTTTTAAGTCATCTATTAATTGATGCAAGTATATTTCTATTTCATTTCCATGATCACTGGGTCTATATATCAATATACCCATGATAGTAAATGGATTATTTGTTTATATCCATGATAGAAGGTAATAAATGTGAGTAAAAACATGCCAAATATTGTGTGTAGTGTAAATTTGACCAAATGGGTTGAAAACATAACATGATAATCCCAATACAATATTTCATGGGTCAAATGAAAAATTATGATGTAACATATCCAATGTATCCCCTGATAACTCATCTACAAGTTACACTATGTCAACATTATCCTTATCTCTTTCTTCTTCATGCCATAAAATATTTCTTACCATTTTTTGGATATAAATTTTTTTTCATGACTTTGAATTAAAGGAATGTTACATGATATTTTATCCAGTATGTTGGATTGAGTTCTGTCATTATTATTCTTCCACCATGATTTACCATAGTATTTGAACTGACTTATATCTATATTTTCTTTCTTGAACAGACAAAAATATTTAGGCAATGAATGGATCTTAGTAGATGAAAATACAATATTTTCAACTAACATTGATACCATGTAATCATTTCAGGATTAAATGCATTTTCAAGTAGTAAATAATTAATAAATTTAAGTTTATATTCATTCACAATATTACTAAATCCATAAATTTATTTCCCAAGATATAGTCGCATTAAAAAACTCATGTTTTCTCATTTTTCACATACCAAATATACTTGGTTATTTTTATATTCCATCATATTTCTATCACACTCAATGTCACAATTATGATCAAGAAATGAAAACTGTGTTTTTGTATTTATTTCTTCTTGTATTGATCTATAAGAGGAGCTAGATTCAGAAACAAATGGTAACCAATCTAAGATTATTTTTTTTATACCAATCATTTTAGATGAATAAATTTCATTATACACTTTAGATTTTTCTCCATTTTAATACCACACATTATGTTTTTTTAAACTGTGTTTAGTGATATAGTAACTCACTTCCTCACATATTAAAAATGGTCCTCCAACTCAATCAAATAATAAGAATCAAATAAATACAACATAAGAATAAATATTGAATGCAATGTCCAAAAAATATCATTAATACTAAAACTAATCAGGGATCTGATCAATGTTGTACATCTATCTTCTATTTTTTAGAGTATAATAAAAATATATTAAATAAATAATCTATAAAATGACATAATGTGATATGTGTTTTTTTAAATAAAAACTAATAATAATAGATATGTTAAATGGAAAGTAAAAGAATATATTTTGTTCTGTTAAATTTTAATTCACATTCAATATTATTTTCATACTCTGCATTATTTATTTACTCAATGTTTTTCAATATGTTATAGTAAAGCTTCATGAATGACAATTTTGTGAAATTATTTTACAAAATAATATTTTTATATTAATTTATTCTCTATAATTACATATTGTTGGAATATCCTACAGGGCTATTATACACAAACCTATATATACACACTCCAAGGAGATATCATATGTCATTGAGTTCATTATATTTTTCATATGACTTACATAATTAATAATTTTCTCTAATGAAATGTTATGGTTCTTGAATTATAAGATCCCTATTAGGTATATTTTTTTCATTAGAATATTTTTTTGATTATTCTATGCATAGATGAATTCATATTTGTCAAAGTTTCATGGTCCAGTAAGGCACATAGGCCACTTGAGGATGTGACATGAGGTGTGGTGTGTGGCATGTGACTCTCGAAATAATGACCCAAAATATGAAAAATAACAGAATTAAAAATATATTTAAAATCAAAAAATATATATTAGATCAAATTAATATGAATTAAAATACACACTAATAGAATCTGTTAATTATTTATAAATACATAAAATAAAAATCAATGGGAATAGTTATCATATGGGATATACATATAGTTTATCCCTCCAATCAATGTTATATCAGTTGATATAATATTATCCATATATATAAGGGTGGGAATCGAATAGGTAAAATAAATATTAAAAGAAAGCCTTATCTAAATAGTATTGAAAGGATTAGTGGTATAAAGATATTGGGTCCCTCAGATGAAACAATGGGATGAGAAAGTGGGGATGATGTGATATACAGTGAAGGGTCTTTGTGTGATTATGAATGGAGAGTACTCTGAGTACCTCTACTACCACTCCCACTAGATCGTTCATGTTAACGAATATTAACACTTGTATGAAAAGAGAATAGTTTCCACCTCTATAATGGTACGTGATTGAAATTTAAAAATTAAAAATAAAATGGAATTATATTTTATGTAATTATTATATCAATATGAAGTATCATAATCACAAAATGAACCATAGGACAGAGTCCCAAATTTGGTGTTCAAAAATAATTAGAAGATAATATTTTTCATTTTACCTATTCTATGTTTATCATATTCTACATAGGAAAATAAAAATTACATTTTACCAAAAAATTAATTCTAATAAGAAAGTTAAAAAATACATAAGTGGTGGCATAAAATAATCAAGGAATAATAATTTGAAAAGAAAATAATACATTTTAGGGAAATAAAATAATCAAGGAAAACTGATTAGAATGGTAAATAAGGTATAAGAGTTAGACAACCTAATAATATAGAAAACATAATTTGGTCGTACGATTATTTGTTAATTATAACTTTATAAAATATATTTATCTTGTATTTGAATAGTTATTTTTTGGACTAAAATTGATTATATACTTTATATATACATATTCATGATATTTTTATATCAATTATAGATGATAATTTTATTTATTAACTCAAAAAATGATCAAAATAATATCATAAATACAATATTTAAGGAAACAAAGTGGAATTACCATAACTATAAATAAGCATCCTTCACTTTTATTTAACATTTAGAATTATAAAATGTTTTATATGTTCAATCATATATCATGTAATTTTAATTTTATCAATAATAGAAAGTGTTATATGAAAATATATCATGTTTTATTATATAATTGAAAATGAACAATTGTTCATACTTTTTGGAATTAATATAAATAAACAATGAAAAAAACTAACTTAATAAATAAAATAAGGATTACTTAAGCTTTTAAAACTATTAATAATTATAAAATAACATAAAAAATTTTATATAACCTATTATATAATCACAAAAAATGAATTTTCTTGTAATATTACTTGTAAGATAAGAAAAATAGGTAATGAAAATAGTCAATGAAAAATTATCGTTAAGTTTTTATGAAATATTTTGTTGAACCTTTATTAAATTTTCGAATAATAGTATCAGAAAATATTTGATAATATACTCATTAAATATATAATGGAAGGTCGATATTTTTTTCACTTGGTAGGGTGGTTGGTATCGGTTTTAGAAACACCCAATCAGCAACTCCATACCTCCATTTCCATACAAAAAGTTCAAAGCAAAATCTTATCCAGTTGTGAAATTTTTAGAAAATTTCTTTAGTTTTAAAAATCCAAAAAAAAAAAATTGAAATAAAATTATTATAACATAATATATCATGAAAAAATATAATTCAACCAATCTAAGAAAACTGATGTTTTTTAGTGGAAAATATCTGCGAATCCAAAAAAATATTCAAAATATAAATGGTCAAAACATGTTTTTTATAAATTAATTATTTGAAGATATATTCTATAAATATAAAATGAAAAAATAATCACCCAATTACACGATATATAAATCCATATATATTAAAAAATATTGGTAATGAAATATGAAAATCTATAGTTTTGTAGTAGAAATATTACAGAGGCATCAGGAAACATTTTTAATATATAAAATGTCAAAATAGTTTTAAGTCTAGTTTATTGAATTATATATATTTTATTTTCATTCATAATTTTATAGTATTAAATGAATTATAAAATATTTAACTCTAGATGTAGTTAAAAATAGGAGTAAACCAACCTAAAAAACTGTAGTTTTGTAGCAAAAAATCATTAATGAATTTATAGAAATTATAAATATCTAAATGGTTTAACCATATTTGGGTGTAGTTGAAGGATGTTCAGAAAACTTATTTATATTTAGAATTCATTATTGTATTAATTTTTCAAAGTTTATATAATTAAAATTATATAATATTTCATATAGAAAGGTGTAGAGGGAAGAAAAAAATAGAATAGTTAATTATGATTTATTTTAGTAAAGCCTACAACCACATTCCAGAAAAAAAAATATTATAAGACATTAATCAAAGACTATAATGGGAAATATTATAATATAATGGGAAAAAATGGAGAAAAATTTTAGAGGGATAACATTTAACATATTAATCCTAGAAAAGGTAGAAGAAAAATTGTTCAAAATTTAATTAACAAGACAAGGATTGTTAAAAAAAAATATTGCATAGGAAATTAATGAAATTCACACATAATGATCAATCCTAAATAAAATAATAGGTTCGAGATAGGGGATAGGTTATACAATAATGGATATTTCATTGTAAAATCCTAAATAAATTTGGTTGGTAAAATTATTCTGGAGGTGTGACTATCTGAGATGCATGAGGAGGATGATGATCACCGGGAGGTGGGGTGGACACATCGGAAGTCTGAAAGAGGTAGATATGTGGAGGCCACCTCATAGAATCATTATTGGGGGGATGGGGTGGCTACATTGGAGTAGTAGGATGGTGGTGAGGCTTGGTGGTTGCGATGGAGGAGGAGGATAACAGAATGTTCAGTGGTAGTTTAACATCCCAGGTAAATAAATAATATGAAATTTTCATATTTTTTAATATTTGTGAATTAAATATCAATTTTACTTTAAATGGGATGCTATTTATGATATATTACTCAACATTAAACAATGGGTTTCTTTGAAATCTTATGTTTCTTGCAACTTTGAGTTATACTGAAAAATAATATAATATTTTAATTATTTTAAATGGTAGTTAACGCAAATTAATTATATTGGAAGGAATGAAAATAACTATATATAGTATTATTACACATTTTTATTAAATTTTTTTACTTTTATCCAATTAATTTTAGATTTTTAAAATGTGAATGAATCCATTTTTAAGCATAAACACTCTAATATTCATTAAAAGGTAGATTTACTGCCTTTTGATGGAGAACCCTTTTTTACATCTAGTTTTTGTCACTTCTATATGTTCTATTTGAAAAAATAATATTCATTTTTATTATCGGGACAACAAAATTTTCTTTGGATGAAGTTTTGGTAATATTTTAATAAATTTTATTTTTTTAATGAATAGTGAAAAATACTGCATTTTAATTCCAAACTCCCTTTTAATATAATTTATTTATATGATTATATTATCATTTTTAATTGGTTTTAAAGTTTAATTAGATTATGTTTTTACCATTTAATATAATTTTGGTCATGGGAAGTAATTTTACTCTTGAATTGGACATAAACAAGTGTCAATCTTTTGATAGTTATTATTTCATAAAAACACGCTTTTTCTTTTGACAACAGAAATTAATTTTAAATTGATTTCTGGCACGTATGTGTTTTAAATTAGGAAAAATGGATTTAATATTTGAAATAAAAAGGTTAAAATTGTGTAAATAGGTAACTTTTATTTTTATACATTATGAATATTTACCTCATTTAATATTTTATTTACAATTATTAAAAGGTAAATCTGTTTAATAAGGGTAAAAAATAATATTATAATAATATTAAATTATCCTAACACATGTCATAATCCTATTGGATAATACATTTCTGACCATGGTAATCCTTGGGTCTATTTTGGAACCCCATGGATCCACATGGGAGTGATAGTGACACTTTATATTAATTAATTTAAAGTAGAAAAAAATGATATAAACATATATATTTTAGTAAATAAATTTTTACATGGGGTTGTATAAGTTATCTCATATACTATAAATATTCATTTTAAAGATAGAAATATTTATTACATCATGGTATTTCATTTATAATTTTTATTCATAAAAGAAATAATATTATTTATGACCTAATGATGATTTAGTGATTACCATATTAATAAATGATTTAAATAAATGAGATTATAAACTTTAAAAAAATATCCAAAAACTATCCAATTATTATTATATGATTTTATTTCAAACAAGAGTCATCTTATCTTTTATTTTAATGAGTTTTTGACATTTTGAAACCAAAAATCAGTTTTTAATAAAATAATGTTCTCAAACTTTTCTAAAGAGCCCCTCTCCCCCTTATAAAGATCCATCAACTCTAACCCATTACTCACACCTCTCAATCCCCTTTTCTCACCCAACATATTCCCTGTTAAGCTCCCTACATCTCCATATTTCTTCAAGAAGCCTTACCTTAGGAATAATTCACCTCAAGTAAGCCTTTTGGTTCAAACCAAAGGGCGATATTCAATTTAAATGTATCGTCTTCTCTTAAGTTATTTTCTTTTATTTTACCTATCCATCCCCCTAAACTCTCTTTATTACTTTCTTTTATAACAACACCATTATCCTAAATATACTTGGTTTTTGTTAGGAGATGAATTCGAATTAGACTTCCACACACCTCCATCAAATGGATACGAACATACTGTTTCTGTGGATGAAAAACTACTACCTCACGAAACGATGATTGTTCAAATATCACCAACCGCCTATAATGGATGCCATTATAATGGAACTGTATTTATATGTGATATATATTATGATTATTTTTTCTCTATTATTCTATATTTTTCATTTATATCTTACCTTTTTGGATTCCATAATGGGTAAATACGATAATTTCATTTGAGGAAGTGCGGACTACCACCCCCTCAATGTGATATGACTCGTTCATGCCATATATGGGAGGTATAAAGGATGGTGTTAATGAAATTATATAATGTATATAAAATATGATATTATACTTTAATTATAATATACCTATGTATCATTTTGTTTTCATTCCTTTAAAAATGAAAAATAAATGAAAGTAGCGTTCATGCGTACGTACGGCTTACCGTCTCCATGAATAGTGCATTTCATTTCTTATGTCCAATTTTTATGGTATATTAAAAATACATATATACTAGATATATATTATATATATGATATCTAAATCTTGAATTTCATTCGGGAGATAATGTAATCTTGAACACATGAAGAATTTGTAATTATAACAAGTTCATTTTTTACTCAAGTTCTAAACATCGACAAAATGTATGATATGAACTCATATAATTAACTAGTTGTTATAGAAAGGTAATAAGTGATATTAAAAATAATAAACTTGAAAAAGTTTCTTAATAAACTATAAATTAACTTAATTTTATTATTCAGGGTGAACAAGGAATAGACGAGTCATGTCGGACACGAGGTAAGGGATTTTCATCCCAATTTTTATCCCTATGAGATTCATTCTATATTTTCCACTGTTTCCTTTTTTGTGGTGTATGTACTACCCAATATTGTATTATTTGTTTAATATAATTTATTTTATGGTAATTTAAATCTTCATTTTATGCTCCTTCTTTCAGGTGGTTTATGTTTCATAAGTTACCAAATCGTTAAGGGAACCTTTCAGCATTCTCTTTTAGTTAAAGACATCTTTTATTTATTTTAAAATTTGATTTTCTTATGTTGAGATATATTCTTATAAATCATTATTTTTGTATATTTTATGTCCAGGTTATAAGAGTCCCTTTCCTCTCTCATCAACTCATTTTTTAATTTTAATATGACGCCTTTAGGCTGTCGAATTTCTGTAAGATAACTTCTTAACCCAATTTCAATTCTTTGGGTTAAAGTTATACTTCTTGATTATGTCATTATATGAATCTATGTGAATGACCTTTGAATATTTTAAACTTAATATACACTTATATTGGTTGTATTCTCATTTTTCACACATAATTATGTCCTTGATTTATCTTTAACCTTAGGATATGGTCTTTATAAGGGATTTTATCTCAATTTACATTCCATTGAGAATTATTTGTTGATATGTGCCAATTAACATTTATATGGTGTATATACTATACTTGGACATACTATATCATGAATCCATTTATTCTTGTGTTATTATAATGTTTTTATTTCCTCAATTATTTTTATTCAAGCGTCTCAATTTTGGTTAGGAACTCTAACTAAAATATCATTTCAAATGTTTTAAATATTTATTCTTCGAAATATTTCTCATCAATATCCATGTTTTAAAAATGGTTTTAAGAATTCATTTCTATGGACATTAATGTTTTGAAATTAAAATTTATTTCAAAATCTTCAATGTGGTATGGGACACTTTGATTTAAAAATCTCTTTATTAAATATTTTAAATTGTTTTAAAAATGGTTTGATAAAGCATTGAATATGTGAATATATTGAAATGATATATTTTGATTGAAATGTTGAAATGTTATATTTATTATATGATTGTTTCATGTGTTATGAATATTTTATGGTTCTTTGAAAATTTTTACGTATACGGATGATTCCGTGATAAACCTAGGGCGGGTGAGCCCGAGATAGCTCTCCAATGCATTGGGTAACATGACAGGGGTAAATATTAATTTTTCTCCTAAGAGATTTAGGGAATATGTTGTGATGGGTATTCCAAACGTAACTCCATACGTAGATTTTAAAGCTACAATGTATGTATGTTATGTATTCCATAATTTACCTTTATGATTTATGATTTTTTTGAGTTATTCATAAATCTTATGATTTAATGACGTATGTTTTGATTGAAATGTATGGTTTAATTGATTTGTATTTATTGATGGAATAATGTTTTATTTCCTTATTTTATAACCCATAATGATATTTTTAGGCTCATCCCATGTTTTGAAATGATTTTCACATGACTTAAAGATGAATAGGGTCATGGATGGGATCATGGAAAAGTTATGATGTCTAGAACATGGAATTAGACATGACTCTTTTTTTCAAGTGTTTTGATTTTATGAAAAAAATGGAAACTGAGTAGAATTTTCTACATTGTAATTTTTGATATGTAATGTAATATTTATGGCCTAATTATCTAAAACACTAAACATAAAAAGATCCTCAATGGTAATTTTGGATTTAACTCACGATTAATTTATGTTTAAGGATGGGGCCTTATAGGTAGTGTCTGGGGAGAAGGTTCGTGGGGAGGAGAGCCATGTGGGGTTAGGAGGAGAGCCACATGGGGTTAAAAAAGAAGAACCATATTTCCATGTTTTTTATAAAACCATGGCTTCAAATAAACATATTGTATGATCTAGGTGTATTGAAAGGTGGGGCCCAATATTTCTTTTGTCGTAATCGATGACCAATTTGGGATCAATACGCTGATGAATGCCAGTATCCATAGATTAGAATCAAATAACTATACAAATATAATAACACTACAAGATATAAGAAAGAGGATATTACACAAAATTTTTGAAATTAGTTTATTAATTTATAATGAAATTAAATACCTAGGACTTTGGTAGTTTATTTGTTGATGATCATTGACTGTTTTAAATGAACCTTCCATATTTTCTTCATTGTGATCATGAGGATCCAATGTACAATCCCTCTAGAGGTGATCCACATATGCTCCAATGGTCTCTGAACAATACCTCTTGTTCTCTTGGTCCTAGTATAGTGAAACTAATGTCTTTTGATGGTCCTAATTGATCACTCGTTCTTCAGTCTTGAAGAACTTCTCTCATTCTTGAGAGTGAGAGATAAGAGTATTCTAGTGAGAAAATGTTTTGCTAATAAATTCTCAATTCACTGGGGTCTCTAACTATATATGTAACATCCCAATAACTCTTACATAAATATTGAATTTTAGTAAAAACACATTATATATATCTTAAACAAAAAAACATATTGTTTTGTAAAGAAATACATTGAGGACAAAACAAGAAAAATTTACTCAAACCAATAATATGGTAATATTAAACCTATAAATATCATCAATAACACGTAAGGAAAACTCATAAAAACATGATAATGATGATATTATATCCCTTGATTTAGGGATCATCCATAAATAGAAATCCAATGATGAGAATAATGGTAAGAGACTAGAGGAATGTAAAAACATGCATCATCTCTATGCGAAGAGGATCTAAAAATTTGATGAGCTTGGCTAAAATAAAATGTTTGTTAAGGTTGCATATTTAAATACAAACCGATAGTTTCTTATACCCATTGAAGAACTTTTAAAATAAAATTTAATAAATTAATACAACAAAAAACATCATTACACTTATATATATATTCCTATATTTTGATTGTAGTGATAAATTAAGTGCATCTACACATAAACAGAATATGTAATCTCATTGAGTATTTAATTTTAATATAATTATTTATTTTGGTTATATTAAATAATTTTTTCAAGGTTATATTCTAATTAAATAGTGATACATTCATATAAAATGTAACTTTAAAACATTAAAATTTATTATTTTAATCTTATAAACTTTTTATATTAAATATTTCCCTATTTTTCAAGAAATAAAAATATACACATAATTTTATATAAAAAATACTTTTTGTAATAATATTTATATGAAGATTTTCATTTTATTATCTAAAAATTACATAATAAAAATTTAAATATATGACATGTATTTTTTATAACACATTATATTATAAAAAATCAAATAGTTATCAGAGGAAGTATAAATAGTTTTGAAATAATAATACTTAAAAAAAATTAATGGAAATTTATTATTTTGATTAATATATTTATATATGTGTTATAATAAAAATGTAAAATAATTAATTGTTAAAAATAATGAAAATAATTAAATAATAAAAGAAATTTGAAAGGGAAATCGGGTTTTAGGATTCAGTTGAAGCTGAACGAAACCCTCCCCCATCTTCATACTCAACTCTCAAAGCCATATGTCAACCTCCAACCCCCGGTTTCACCCCGCACTCATGAAACCCCAGTCAGGTTATTGATCATGTGTCATATTGCACATAGAGTGGTTCCCCCTCACAGATCCCATGACTCGAGATGCTCATGTTCAAAGGAAGATGACGCATCCTGCCAGTGGCTGGTCAACCTGCAACTCACGCCGATGACCTATGAAGGCTCCAAGGGACATCTTACTTGTGGAATCATCCTCCTATGAACCACTTTTGGTGATGGTGATTCAGGTATCTGGAAACTGATGAAGTGTTTAAGTTTATTTTTTAACTTTCTTTCAGGATTAGGTCCCCTATCTATGCTATCAGGATTTTATTCAATTGATTTATAGGATTTCTTGTCAAGCAAGGGATCATGTGGTTCAAACTGATCAAGTTTTGATTGTTATTAGGTGGTTGAATATTTGGGTGTTTAAGGAACTGCAAGGCTGAGACTAGGGGACACATTATCTTTATCTGGTTACATTTGTTTTAGACCATGTTTCAATGAGAGAGGGAGAAGGCAGGAGACCCGTGAACCATGTCACCATTAAAGCCTTTTCATATTTTTGTTCTAGCTTTTAGGAGGAAGTAAATAGTGCACTATCATGTTAATACTTTAGGGAAAATTTTATTAAAAATCTGCTAAGTGTTAAAAATATTTTCATCATTTATGACTCATGTACATAATGTTGGTTCAGTCACTTGTTATTATATTTCATGATGGTAGTTTTATTATTCTTTGGTATTTTCATTGTAAGGGGATTTTTTTCATGAATCATGATTTAACCAATAAAATTGTTCTTTAAATTTCAAATTTTTCAGCAGTATTTAATCCTCCACTTGTAAAACAATTTTATAATTATTTATTTTCAATGTTTTCCTATTATGTTAATCTTTTTCAAATCTGTTTATGTTTAAGGAAAACATTGTTGTTTCAATTGGTATTTTTATTCGAAGTGTTCTACATCAATTTATCTTTTTCTATTACTATTATCTATTTTTGTATTTTTGAAATAATTTTTTAGTTATTTCCCATTACATGTAGGAACTAATTACTTCCAATTATTTAAATTTATTTTGAATTAAGGTAGTTTATTTCAAAACTATTTATATTTATGAATGATCTACTCTAATTATTTGATTTGATTGAGGTTTTTTTATATATTATATGCTTTAGTAGATTAGTATCATTTATTTCTTCATTTTTTTAATTTTAAATTATACTCTTATGATAATAAGAGAAAATTTTCTTAATCATTTAAAAGGGTATTTTAAGATGTTATGATTTTTATACGCAAAGAGTTTTGGTTCACTAAGATTTTTTAATGATATTTTAGTTGTTTATGCCATGGAAAGAGGTATTTCTTTATGTTGAATATAATGGTTCTATCACAATGTTACATTTTGGATGATGTTTAAAAAATTTACACAAAAATTTCTCTCTTTCATGGGAAATATTTTTCTTGAAATTATTTTGGGAAAATAATAAGTAATAATAATAAATTTTTTAATTAATTAAAGTGCCTCATTTAAATATTCATGTGATGTTATTATATCTTCAAAAAAGGGGTATTATTTTGATAATAATGTTGTTTGAATATATATTTATAAATACATTTATTTGTACATATCATTACATGTTATAAACTCTATCATTCCATGGATGTTACCTTAATATAAAATTAACTTTAGTATTTTTGGGGTTTTAATTAGGTCTCTAACAGTACAAGAGAGGTCATCATACCCTCAAATTAATGATTGTTTTTTCATATAAGTAGATGTATAATTTTTTCTATAGGTATATACATACATACATATGCATTTATATATATATACCATTCCATATGGAAGAGACTTATTTAAAGAATGTGTATATATAAACATCAATTTTGATGTACATATACAAATTTAATGTATACAACATTATTTTAAGTATGAAATCATGTTTTATCCATGTTAATAAATATATATGCTTTATGTAAAACTATTACATACATACTGATGAATGTATAATCATGAATTTTTTAACAAATAACGACTTTTATCATGACATGTATGATCAAGAAAGTTCATTACATGAAATGATTTTTAAAACACATGGTTTAAAATATATACCATGATACTTCATGTGCAATTAGGGTTTACTCATTCTAATTCAATTGCAAGGGAATTTTACTCATGTTAAACCATGTGAAATGAAGGTTTTCTCAACTTAAATCATGTGTAATGACAGTATACTAATGCTAATGCATGTGAAATGTGTCTCAATCTTGCTCATCTCATGTTCCATATCTTGAGAGTAAACTGAGAATCCATGTCATGATTCTAGATTCCTTTTAGAATTAATTATGAATACTTATATGATTTTCATGTGAAATTACTATTACTTTATGAATGATCGAGGTAAATTTTCCTAATTTTGTAAGTATAAACTGAAAACCTTTTTCAGTAAAATGTTTATTTTTTGATAGTATACATGTTTTTATAAGCACTCATTAAAAAACATTATATAATGTTTTTATATTGAATTTCAAAACTCTACATTGTTTCATTTTGTTTTAATAACCCCTTACTAGGCTTTGGTTGCTCACCCAATGTTTTCTAAATCTCTTTTCATAGGGATTAAATACGCGTCTAAGTGAGATAGTGGTCAAGGAAATTCTATGGTATTTTTGCTTTGTAACAATTATTTTTTATTCCTTTCCATTATAAGTTATGTCATAAGGATTCTCCAAATGTATCTGGACTCTCTAAAATTATATACCTTTGCGATCTCAGAGTGTGTAAATAAATAAATGAAATTTTTTTTTAAAAAAAATGGGTCATGTTTTCTGGGTCGTTACTTTTGGTATCATATCCAAGGTATGGATAACATTTGAAGTCAAGATATGGAGAAACCCTTTGATCCTTTATATACCTTTCATATATTTTCCTAGGTTATTTTCATTAAAGAGTAATAAATCATTCGACTTTGAGCCATCTAGTATCATGTATAAGAGTAACGTATGATTTGATATTATTCTCCAGAATGATAAATGTTACTTTCGAGATGGAAAGGGAAGAACTTCGCACAACACTCTTGTTCCTTCCTGAGGACTTAATTGCAACAATTATTGCAAAGAAAGGCACGCTCAACATCGAAACCTTTTTCAAGGTCCAACATACCTGCAATGAACTCTATCACTTATCAAAAACATCCTCCATACAAAAAAATCATCAGGGATTAGGAACACCTACAATCAATATTAATCTTCTAACTCTCCCACCATTCTCTACAAGGGAGGTACTGTCGGGAAATTTTCCAATATTTCACCCTTTCTAGAGAGTATGATGCATTATTTTATTTTAGAATAGTTGTCGAAGATGGAGACCTTTGAGAAGCCTATAAATATATATATATTTTTGTCTTCCAGTATTTTTGGAAACATATTAAATATATTGGATGAAACACATTTTGAATATTGAAAAGTTGATATTGTCCGACTATTTTAAAAAAAACATGGTACATGGTGATGTATTGAAACTATATTTTAGAAACAATTATTTAAAAAACTGCATCATATTTTCCATCAATACGATCTGAGTGGTATAGACTATTTCTAGACTAAGGGAGTGTAATACCTTGAAAAAGCCTTAAGTCATTGTTGCACTATGTGTACCCTCACTTTTTGTGATCAATGTGATAATGAGAAATGTGGGATTCTTAATGGAGTTTTGTAAGAAACCATGAAGTCATGAATAATTTCAGTGTTCTTTTGATATGTATTCAAATTACGATGATACAATTTTATTAATTTGGTTATAATGTAACGCCCTAATAACTCTTATATCAATATTTAATCTTAGTAAAATGCATTAAATAGATAATAAACAATAAAACTCCTAGTTTATGAATGAAATACATTATGGACAATACCATAAAAATTTCCTAAAACTAAGAAGACAGTAATATTAAACCTATAAATATCATCAACAACAAATAAGGACAACTCATAACAGACATGAGAAATACAATATCATATCATGTAATTTAGGGATCTTCTCTAAGTAGAAACCCAATGATGAGTATAAGGGTAAGAGTACAGAGGAAAGTAAAAAAGTAGGCTTCATCTTTATGGGAAGAGGATCTAAAAATTTATGAGCTTGGTTGAAATAAAATATTTGTTAAGGTTATGTATTTATATAAGAACTGACAGTTGGTTATATCCATATGATTACTTTTAAAAAAATATAAATATATGAAAAAAACAAAAAACAAATAACTGTTACACTTATATATATATATACTTATATTTTGATTGTAGTGAGAAATTAAGTGCATCTACACATATACAGGATATGTAATCTCAATGAGTATTTAATTTTAATATAATGATTTATGTTGGTTATATTAAAAAATGTTTTTTAGGGTTATATTCAAATTCAATAGTGTTACATTCCTTAAAAATGTAATATTTAAACATTAAAATTTATTATTTTAAACATATAAACATTTTATACTAAATGTTTTTATATTTTTCAAGAAATAAAAACATACACATAAGTTTAAATAAAAATTAATTTTTTAATAATATTTAGTTTAAGATGTGGTTTTTAATTACAATAAATTACTTAAGAAAAAGGTAAATACATGAGATGTATTTTTAATGTCACATTATTTTATAATTTTTTTTAACAATTATCGGAGGAATTATAAATTATTTTGAAATAATAAGAAATGATAATGTGTTTTTATTGGAAAATTATTATTTTTATTAATATATTTATATATGTTTTATAAAAAAAATTAACTAAATAATTTTTAAAAAAATGAAAATAATTTAATAATAATAGAAATTTGAAAGGGGATATCGGGTTTTCAGTTTCGGGTGAAGCTGAACGAAAACCTCCCCAATCATTATCCTCAACTCTTGAAACCATAGGTCGACTTCCAACCCCCAATTCTTCCCCACACTCATGACTCCTCATTCACTCTGGTCATCATGTTTCATCTCTCACTTAGAGTCGTTCCCCCTCACAAATCCCATGACTCGAGATTCTCACGTTCAAAGGAAGCTAATGCATCTTATTGGCGGTTGGTCAGCCTGCAAATCACGCCATTGAATTGTGATTGCTTCAAGGGAAATATTACTCATGGAAATATCC
Organism: Viscum album; assembly: GCA_963277665.1. Taxonomy (NCBI): domain Eukaryota; kingdom Viridiplantae; phylum Streptophyta; class Magnoliopsida; order Santalales; family Viscaceae; genus Viscum; species Viscum album. Next base: position 778,639,778 of record OY728152.1, on the reverse strand, counting down.
TCCTTCAAACCTCATTTGATGATGGTTATTCAGATCTCTAGAATCTGATGAAGTGTTTGACTTTCTTTTTCAATTTTTTTCTCGATTAGGTCCCATATTTATCCGATTAGGGTTGTATATAATTGATATGTAGGATTTCTTTTCAGTAAAAGGAACTCTTGGTTCTCATTGATTGGGTTTTCATTACTGTTTGGGGGTTCGATATATGGGTATTTATAGACTTGCGAGGCTGAAATTGGGGGACGTTCAGTCTTCATCTGGTTACCCATTTTTTAGACATGTTGCGCTGAGAGAGAGAGAAGGGAGGATACATATGAACCGCATTACCCTTTTACCCTTTGCCTATTTTTGTTCCAATGTTTTGGAGGAACACAACAGTTCACCTGTTCATACTGTAAGGTAAATTTTATTAGAACTATTCTAAGTTTTTAAAATAGCTTCTTCATTTATGACTCCTATACGGAATGTTGTTTTAGTCCCTTGTTATTATATTTCAGGATGATATTTTGATTGTTCTTATGTATTTATCATGGTAAAGAGAATTTTTTTCATTAATAATGCTTTTACCAATAAATGTTTTTATGAAATTTCGATTTGTTCAGTAGTATTTAATCCTCCACAGGTCTAAAAAATTTACAATTATTTATTTTCAATGTTTTCCAATTATGTTAATCTATTACAGGTATATTTATTTGTAAGGAAACCCTCTTGGTTTCAACTAGTGTCTATGTTTGATGTGTTCTACATCAATTTATCTTTTTCAATTATTGTTATTATTTTTTTGGATTTTCCAATTATTTTTTCAGTCATATTCTCATTATATGTAGGAACTAATTACTTCCCATTAATTTATTTTCTTTTAAATGAAGGTATTTTATTTAAATACTATTTATATTTATAAATGATATCCTCGAATGATTTGAGTTGTTTGATGTTTTTTTTAATATTATATGATTTAGTTAATTACTAACATTTATTTCTTCATCGTTTTAATTATAAATTATACTCCTATGATAATAAAAGAAAATTTGTTTAAAAATTTAAAAACTGAATTTAAAGATGTTATAATTTTTTATAGGAAAACTGTTTTATTTTACTGATATTGTTTAATGGTATTTTAATTATTTATGAAATGGAATGAAGTATTACATTTAATGGAATAGAATGGTTCTCTCACATGATACATGTTGGATGAAATTTAAAAAAATTTAAAAAAAATTCTCTCGTTAATGGTATATATTTTTCTTATAATTATTTTGAGAAAATATTAGTAGTAATAATAATAAATTAATTAATTAATTAATATATAGTAGTTGATTATTCAATTGATGTTATTATATCTTCAAAAAGGGGTATTATTTTGATAATAATGTTGTATAAATATATAGTTATACATAAGTTTATAAGTACATATCATTACATGATATAAACTCTATAATCCCCAAGATTTCACCTTAATATAAATTTAACATTAGTGCGTGTAGGGTATTATTTAGGTCTCTATGAGTACTATATAGGTGATCATACCCTCAAATTAACATTTTGTTTTAAAAAAATTGATGTTTAAATTTGTTTATATATATATAGATACATACATATGTATTTATATATATATATACCATTCCACGTGGAATGGATTTATTTAAGGCATTGTATATATATACATTAATTTTGATGTAAATATAAAAATTTAATGTAGAAATCATTATTTTAAGTATGGAATCATGTTTTTTCCATGTAAATAAATGTATATCCTTTATTTAAGACTAATAATTACATATGGAAGAAAGTATAATCATTCATTTTTTTAACAATTAACCACTTTTATCAGGACACATATGATCAAGAATGTTCTTTATGTGAAATGGTTTTCAAAACTCAAGGATAGAAAGATATGACGTAATAAGTCATGGTCAATTAGGGTTTAATAATGCTAAATCATGTGAAATTTGGGTTTAATCATGCTAAACCATGTGAAATGAGGGTTTACTCATGATAAATCTTTTTCAATGAGGGTTGACTCATGCTAATCCATGTTAAATGACCCTCGACTAATGCTCATTTCATGTTCCATGTCTCGGGAGTGAACCTAGATTCCATTTCATGATTCAAGTTGCCTTTTAGAATTAATTTGGAATGCTTATAATATTTTCATGTGAAATTACTATTACATTTTGAATGATTGAGGAGGATTTTCCTAATATTTTATGTATAAATTGAAAAAAAATTCACTAAAATTTTTATTTTTGGAAAGTATACATGTTTTTCTTAAGCTTACATTAACGAAATTTGTAATATGTTTCAATTTTGAATTTAAAAACACTACTTGGTTTCATTTGGTTTGAAAAACCATTACTGAGATTTTTTTTCTCAACCTATGTTTTCAAAATCTCTTTTCTTAGGGCTTAAAGACACATATATGTGAGATAGTTTCTAAGGTCTTTCTAAGGTGTTTGTTCTTTGTAACGATTAGTTATTAGTATTCTCTTTTATACATTGTGTCATGGTGATTCTTCAAATGTATATATACTCTCAAAAATTATATACCTTCGCGGTTTGAAGTTATGTAAATAAATAAATGAAATATTGTTATAAAAAATGGACCATGTTTTCAGGGCCGTTACAATAGGCGTACAATCCAATTAATAGAAATGGGGTTTCAATTACAGTATTTAATTTTGAAATAGAAATTAAATGAAATTATAACTATTAACGAAAACTCATGACACATAATTACAATAATGGCCCCATTATTTGTGGTGTTCCAATTTTTAAAAAATGGAAACATAAATGAAATCTTGTTCCACATAATGATAACTATATTATTTTTATTTCTTGTACCAATTTTATAAACATTATTTACCAACTTGTAAATAATAAATTTATCAACGGACAAGGTCTTGGTCTATTTAAAATCCTCTTCCGTTTATTGAACATCTGAATAAAATATCTTATTCTTGTAAATAAATATTTCTATTTAAAAACTAGTAAATAAATATTTATTAGATGTTCAACGAAATAAATAAATATATTTTATTCAAAATATGGTGAATAAATATTTATTTAATTTATGTTGTCATTTTAACTTCAATAAAATTATTCCACGTTCTTGAGAATAATATTTATTCCATTAATTAAAATCAAATATAATATAATGGATACCACAAGAAACCCATAGAGTGTGACCCTTTAGGATTCGTTCTCATTGGAATTAGGTGGTCTTGCCTAAATTCCATGATTACTATCTAGCAATGGGTCAAGGTACCAAAGAAAAAGAACTTAATGTTATAGTGACGACGTCCACATAAGAACAAACACTATTTAATATAATCCATTTTTCACAATATCTCATAAAGTAGGTTTCAATGATAGTTTCATAAACCTATATTATTAAAAAATTATTAGACTACCTAAAATAAACTCATCATTACAACATCGAAATGGAATTTAGGGTGATGGTTCTATTTCAATTAAATGTACAAGATATAAAATTCCATAAATTGAAGGTAAAAATCCTTCCTTGGTTTATACATTAATAACATGTCATTCATGATGCACCCAACGTACCCTATTTCCTGCCAATGCATGGCGTGTTTGTTTTTTCCAGAAAATATTTTTGCTCGATTCATGACAAGTATTAATGATAATCTTAACGTCTAATAACCAAAACAAATTTTCTTTTGATGACAATAAAACATGTGTAATTCCTACCGGTGGGTTTTCCCTCATAATCTCCAATCTTGGAGATTACCAAGTGCGAACTTCATGAGAAGAAGTCTCATCTACTTATGATTACTCGCACATGATGGTCTATATAATATGTGTCTTATCAGAGTATGTCATCCCACCATAGAACTATATTTAATAATATTTTCATACCACTTCAATGTTCTCATCATATGTGGGTTCTGATATAACCTTATTAATGAGATGAATACTCTAGGACATTATTACATTATACTCTTGCATTACAATGAAAAATATATAATAAGATCATTAAAATTTAAATACGTTAAATATCCGTGTAATTAAAGTACAAATAGTTGGTTCTAGGTAACCAAATCCAACAAACTTCCACTTGGACTAGAGCCAACAACCTACGACTTTCAGTCCGATAGAGCTCACATGATAATCATGTTTCTGCTGAGTCAAGGATTTAGTCATGGGTTTGGTCACATTATCTTCCATTGAAATATGGCTCACTCTGAATTAACCTCTCTGTGAAATATTTTTGAAGATATTATACTTCTATAGTAATCATTCATCAACTGATGTGACCTTATCTCTTTTGTGAGAGCCACCATTATAGTATTATCACAACTGAGTGTGATGGGATCTTTAATGCAAGGTACATATCAAACTCTTGGACGAATTTCTGCATCCAAATGGTTTATTTAGCTACCTTAGAAGAAGTGATATACTTAGGATCTATTGTAGAATCTATGACCACACCTTCTTTTGTTCTCTTTAAACTTACATTACATCTATTCAAAGTTAAGATGTATCCCATTTGCGACTTCATGTCATCTTGATCAGTATTGAAACTAAAATTTTCATATCCTCTGATGAAAAGTTCTTTATCTCCTTTATAAACAAGTAACATATCCTTAGTACACCTTAGATACTTAAGGATAGTCTTAAATTCCATCCAATGTTAGTCACCTACATCATATTGATATCATCATACCACACTCAATGCATAGGTGACATCTAGCCTAGTACATTTCCTAGTATACATGACTGGCCCGATCATATATGCATATAGAATCCTTTCCATTATCTTTCATTCCTCATGTATCTGGGACATAGTATCTTGGAATGATGAATGCCATGTGATGCTGGCAACAATCCCCTCTTAGATTTTTCTGAACTTAATATCATCGATATCTTGTCAAGGTATGTACTTTGACATAGCCTAAGAAATCTCATGAATCTATCACAATGGATCATGATCCCAATAATATATTCTCCCTCAACCATTTCCTTCATGGAGAAGCATTTATTCAGCTATTCCTTAACATACTATAAGATTTTTACATCATTTCCAATAAGTAATATGTCATCAACATATACTATTAGGAAAATGACTTCACTCCCACTAATCCATTTTCAGACACAAGGCTCACATTCATTCTTTATAAAACATAATTCCATTATGGATTCCTCAAAATGAATGTTCTAGGACATTTATGCTCGCTTTAATCCATAAATGTATTTTTTTCAACTTTAATATCATATTAGACTCCTTTGGAGTAAAAAACCATTCACATTGGGTGATATAGACATCTTCATGAAGGTTCCTATTGAGGAAGGTTGTTTGACATCCATTTTCTAAATTTTATAGTCATGGTAATCAGAAATGGCCAGTATAATTATGATGTATTTCTTCATTGAAACAGGTGAACAATGTTTCTTCATACACAAGGCCTTGACACTTTAAACCCTTTTGTAACCAGTCAATCTTTATAGGTACTAATTTTTCCTTCTGTGTCCATTTCATCTTTGATACACATTTTCATCCAATATGCATTACATATACAAGAGGATCTACCAAAATCCAAACATGGTTTTGCTACATGGAATCCATTTCAGAATTCATGTCTTCTTTCCACTGGGCAATGTCTATTCCACTTACATCTTCCTTGAAGGATATAGGATTATTTTTTTCAACTAATAATGAGTCACCATGCTTGGTTACTAGAAAAATATACTATTCTAGTTCTCTAACCTCTCTTGTACTCTTATGCAGTACTTTTGTCTCTTGAATAGTTCTTTATTCCACAGGTCTTTGTGGAATATTCTCTTATACCAACTCTTGTGTACCTTGTTCCTCAACTTCATTAATGTTTATATCACTCCCACTATCCCATTTGGAGATATTCTTCCTCTCAAGTAATATGGTGTGTCTTTCCACTATATCCTTTTTGTCTAAGGGGCTGTTTAGGTAATATCCACTTTTTCCATGGGTTATCCTATAAAGTTTCACTTTGTTCTTTGGGGTTTGATTTTATTACCTGATTAGCCCTTAACAAACACTTCTCTTCCCCATAGATTTAAATATGATAATATGGCTTTTATTCCACTCTAAATATCATATGTAATACCATTTATAGATTTAGTTGGGAACTATTTTAGTATTTTCTCTACTTTTTCTCATTCATATCCCCAAATGGATATTGGATGACTTTCATGACTTGTCATTGGTCTCACCATGTCCAACAATTTTTGGTTCATCCTTTCTATTACACCATTCAACTATAGTGTGTAAGTAGGAGTGAGTTGGGATAGGATCCCGAAATCCCTTAAGTAATCAATGGATTCTTGATTATGATATTCTCCACATCGTTTTGAGTGGAGTTTCTTAATCTTCATACCAAGATCGATCTCAACATTATTCATTTATTCCTTAAACTTATCAATAGAATATGACTTATACCTCATGAGATAGATATATCCATATCTATTAAAATCTTCCAAAAAGTTATTATTTATGATTACCCATCCCTTTCTTCAACTAGAAATGGTCTACACATATCTGTATGAACCAATTAAAAAGATACTTGGATCTTTATTATTTCCCACTAAATGGGAATTAGGTCATCTTACATTGTAACCATGTGTGGCATACAACAAGTGGTTTTAGTTCAAAAGAATCTAAATATCCATCTTGATGTAACATTGTAAAACGGTTCTCATGTACATGACCGAGCTAGTGATTCCAATGTTGGGTGTGGTATGAGTCATGTGAAGTAGCCTTGTTATCGATTTCCATTACATGGTTGGTGTAATCCAACACCTAAAGACCATTATATAAATGTGCCTTACCAAAACAAATGTTATACTTATAAAAGAATCTACATTAATTTCCAAATATGAAAATAAATCCATCTATATCTAGTCTGGATATAGAAATGATATTTTTTATTACAGAAGGAACATAATAACAAACTTTTAATACCAAGATCATCCTAGTCGGCAACATCAGGTGGTAGTCTTCGAAAGATAAAGCAACAAGTCTAGCTCCATTGGATGCTCACATATCTACCTCCCCTCAGTCAATTTTCTTGAATCGACGTGGTTGTTGTATTTGGATACATATGTGAGCACCACAAGTTTTATCTAATATCTAATTTATAGAAATAGATAAATTTCACTCGATAACAAACAGACATGAAGATTCCCCTTTCTTCATAAAAAATGTGCAATTTTTCTTCTATTGGACCTTCTTGACACAAGTCAAACAAACAGCTTCATGTTCCATTTTGTCCCCCTTGATCTTCCTTTTCTTGTAAGGGCATGAAGAAGCATTGGTCTTAATTCTCTTCACGTTCCCTTTCATATTATTTAACATAATGATAGAAGGCATTTAATTCTTCATTTCTTGATCCACTTGGTGATGGAGGATAAGATGATTTGGTATATACTTCTCAGTTTTGTTCATATTGAAATTCAAAAAAAAAGATAATATCTGAGGGAGTGATGCGAGAATGAGATCGGTACCTAGTTTTTTAGGGGGATTAAACCCTATAACCTCTAGGTTCTCAATGTATCCATTGAGCATGACTACTTGGGGTCCATAAAGGGAACCATTTCCATGAAAACTCTAAAAGATTTCCTTGTATAACTCAAACTGTTCCTCTCTTTCTCTCTCCTGTTAAATACCACAGAAGTGCTCTAGCATGCTATAGGCATACATGTTTTCATGAGACTTCATGAGTTCACTAGACATTGATGATAACCTTAAGAATTTAACATCGACCATATAATTCATATGTTTCTTATAGACTAGGAACCCTTCATCACTCACCTCTTGGGAAGATGAGTTAGGTAATGAGGACTTTACAATGCAAGATTCTCATTCATGGTGTACAATGACCCAAAGTAATATAAACCATTACTAGAAGCTATTTATAGTGAGGATGTTTCCATTATATAGTACTAATCGTAGAGATAGTGTGGTTGAAAATCTTGTAATTATTATTCTACATATAAAAGAGAGGATAATTAGTACATTCTTGATTACATATTATGAGAAATAATAAACTAATTTTATTAAGACTCCCACTATGTTATCAAGTCCCAATGGACCACACCATTAAATTGGGAATGTCATGTTTCTAGGAAATTATAATGGAAGGGATCAATATTATCATTCACATAACCCCAAAAAGGGTTATTCAAGCTATTTGAATGTATTTAGGTATGTAGGTCTTTACCAACTGTGGTCTTGAGGCTCCTTGATCCTTTGATTGGACTCCCCAATCCTAAAATTCAGATATGGATTTCCTCAACACATGCCTCCAAATTTACAGCACGTATATCATGGGATACTCCCCATGATGTAAAATGGTTAATTCAACCCAAATCATTTATAAGAGATTCATGTATAAAAGTAAGTGTCCCAATAAGGTTTGGTCAAGAACATAGATTTTTTGAGTCTTTCCCATAATCAAGTAACAGATGGCTTGTTCTGACATAACATTTTAGGTGGGGATTTTTATCTGTTATGTGCAAATTTCCTTATTATATTTATCACATGCTTGTTAAGATTAAGTGTAACATACATAATTGATTAACCATGTCTTGATAATATTTACACATAATCCTGGTTTATTATTGTCCTATATTGCATTCTTGTTAATTCATTAATTATGTAGTCACAACAATATATCCATAATGAGAAACCATGTAACTAAAAAAATAATGTAATGGTCATGATCATGATTTCTTCTAATTGTTTTTTTATCTAGTGGTTGATAATATAATCGTAGACCAATGAGAGAAACACCTTGTACAATTTATGGTTTGTGTCTATAGATTTCTGTCTATCCACCTTTGTATCCCCTTGGATTGGTTAAGCCTCATATCCTTACTTGAAATGCCTCCACAAGCTTGGGTACTCCATCCATTACATATTCATTTTACCTCACATGTAGGTGAGGGGTAAAGGGGGGGTTTACATTAAAGAAACCATGGGCACAAAGGCCCTACATATTAATGAGGAGAGATGGCACACATACCAAAAATAATAATTTAAAATAAATTAAAAGGAAACCAATCACATACAAAGTTCATGTCTAGATCTTGATCATCCACATACATGCAACAAATTACACATTTAATAAAACTAGCATTAAATTATTTCATTTTTCTTATTAGGATAAATCGTTCTTGAATTGATTAATTATTGTATTTAATTTATCAATCCTTTTATCTTAATTATTTTCTAAATTTACCTGAGATTCTTATCCATAACCATGAAGGTAACATGGTGAACCACTATTCGAATCTACATGATCTGTCATTATGAATATTACACAAACATTAACGCTTTAATTCTGCATAATTTGGTAAATTACGAGGCATGTAGTTTAGACTACATGGTTTGTACAACCTTCAATATATTATCTGAAGTTTATGCCTAGGGGCTCTTCATGTGAGGCATTCTTCAAAAATATTAGAGTAAACGGTGTTTCCAGTGGGCCACATGCAATGTTTTCTCTACATTACATGGTTACCAGTCGGCATAGTTGTGTATGGGATACACTTTTTGGCCCTTTACAAGAATGGACAACATGCTATATCCATTGGGCCACACTGTCTGTAATCCAGTTAATTGTGCTTCTATCTTTGATGATCAAAACACAGTGTAAGAACTAACTATACCTTTTTTCATTAAGGCACGCATCTTGAGTAATCTCTGAATTATTCCCAATGCATTGACCACAACTATATGGTGTGTAATTAGGATTACATGGAATGTATGGAAGATTACATGATGTTTAAATCCAAATAAACTATGTGTACTATCGTGTTACCTAGACAGAATCGTTGACACCTCCTGATGGTATCCTGAGATTAATTTTAATTAAAAAATATCTTTTTTGTTAGATCTATGAGAAATAAAAAGAGGAAGAATAAATATCAATATTCATATTACAAGAATTATTAAACAAAAATTGAAAAAAATTATTAAAGCGTAAATATTCATCTAATTATTTAAATAATTATAAATGATGATGTGACCCCTCTGATCCAACTTGTAGTCTCTCGACATAGTGAAATGTGGGGACTAACTTTATGTCATTAATATATAAACCCAAACATAACATACGTAAATATAACTCATTAATATATATACCCACACGTAAAATATATACCCAAACCTGACATATGTATAATAAGTCATTAATATGTATACGTAAACATAAGTCATTAATATTTATATGATTAAGTCATTAATATATATCCCCAAATATAACATACGTAAATATTTCATCATTTTATCTAAATATTCAATACATATCCCAAGTATACATGCTTGATGACCATAATGGTTTACTGTATTTGGATACAATATATATAATCAAATTATATCGTAAAAATATCTCGAACATCTCCAAAAAAATATGTTCATATTAGATAAACTCAATAAATATCATACATTAAACCTGCCATCAAAACCTAAGGAAGGAAAACATAAGAAATGGTGAGTTTAGATACTCAGTAAGGGTAAACAGGGGATATTTTATTCATAAATCAATAATATGATCATAAGATTATGATAAAATGATCACGTTCATGTCCCCAACAAAAATTATCAATACCCCCAAAAAAATATATTATAAACACCAAAATCATATCATATATAGATGAATGATAAATAAGGGTGTCAAAGAAATAATCACCATTCAAGAGTCATAAAAGAGGAATGTTCCATCATAAGCATAAAAAATAATAATCTTGTGAACATATATATATTTTTAATCATGTTAACTCTTAATATTTTGAGCATATCTAGAATAAATTATACTGACACATCTAAATGTGAACATATATATTCACAATCATGTCCACTCATAATCTTATGAGTGAAACCATAAGCAATCATACTCACACATCCAATTGAAAACATAGTACAAAATCATGACAATGCTTAGCATCATCATAATATCATGAGATATCTATATCACATTAACCAATGAATTTTATGGATATAATAGACCCAAACTATTTCATAATCATAATTCATTCAATAGTATACCATAAAGTGATGAAAATGTTAATTATTTCATCACAAGTTTAACAATGGTAAATAAAATGTGTTTCATAAAAATTTCATCATAATGATCAATAATCATCCAAAGATAGAATATGGATGGTATCATTAGATTATGTTCCCATTAAGTATATATAACATCAAATGATGTTTTCATGGATGAAAATACATTCAAACGATCACTCAAAAATTTATTAAGGAAAATACCCAATTCAATTTGAAATTACATATTTTAATTATAAACATTTCGAAACTATTCTAAATTACATTTCCATTAAAAATAAACATTTAATACTATAATGTATTCTTCAATAAAGAAGTATTTAATATGGTGGGAAAATATGTTCATGCGGTATATGTTAAAAAATCTATTTTCACTCCTTTTTGTGGAAACTCTTCATTTGGAAAGTGATAACAAAATTACTCTTAAAAATTTTTATAAGATATTGTATATTGTTAAAAATGGATTTAATAAATCATTTTAGAATATTAAAAACATTCTTGAAAACTTTTCATTGAGAATATGGAAATGGAAAAAAATATTTTCTTCCAAAGTGGAAATAAAGTCTCTTTTGATTAAAAACATTATCTCAATAATTTTAAGTTCTATGGAGAGGAAAATGGTACTATTACATGAAAACTATTTGAATAAATTGATTAGAATAAAATATATTATGATCAAAAGATATAATCAATAAAATTTCCTTCAATTAAAATTTAGCATAGATAATCTAGAGGACAAAGGAGATTATAACATAAATCTCTTACCTCATGTCTTATATTTCTTCATACACATTCAAACCTCCAACACATTAAATACAGATTTATTGTCTATTTATTTAAAAAATTTATTCATACATAACTTACTATGTACATTTATTTTAAAATTTATAATTATCCTTTTATAAACAAATCATCCTTAAAATAGACATTTGGTTCAAAATTGGACTATTTTCATTGCATTTTTCAGTTAGATTGTTCCTATACTTTCACCTTAGTCCTGGTTTTTTCATCTCTATAATCTTAATCATGACATATGTATCATATTTATTCATTATTTAAATATATATAACCATTAACCAAAATAGGTGATGAAAAATGGATTATATCTCATGAATAAATATGTTCAAAAGATTTTTTGGTAAGGGTTGGTTGAGCTTGGTGGCATAAGGTGGTGTGAAGAATAGAGGAAAGTCGGTGTCCTTTTATATTGAAGTAAATGATACACATGGAATTACTTAAAATATTTAAATAAAATAAATTATTTTTCTTGTGAAATTGTAACCAAGTGCAAAAATCTTAGAAGAAGAGATAGGTTTAGGTTTTAATTCCCCAAACCAATAAACTTTTGATATGTTTATATGTAATTTCAAGCCTTTTCTTTTTGTATAACCCCTTTATTCTCGAAATTTACTCTTAACCATGCTAATAAGTTTTTCATTACTAAAGGGTTATAAATTTACATAAAATATAAAAAATTATTCACAAATTTTCAAGGTATGAAATTTTATACTGTACACAATCTCATTTACCTATTTCTTTATTTTTATGATTTTTAAATATTTTACCAATATATAATTCAATAAAATTTAAATTAAATTTATTTTCAGAAATAGAATATATTTTACATTTAATGACATTTTGAAATTTGTGCAATTCGAATATAAAATCCTTAAAAGTAGATGATCCATTATTATTGACCATAAAATTCATGTGACACCATAATTATTCTATTAAATATTACTGTACATGTTTTTATAATTATTTACATTGATTTTTCTACTTCTTTCACAAGCATAGTGTCAGCGTTTTGTAAGAATTTATGGTAACTATATCATTAATAAAAATTAAAAATTTATTACCATCATTAAAAAAAGAAAATTAGTTTCAAAATAAACATTTATATTAATTCATAACATCTTTATATCTCATTGTTTATATATAATACCCATTTAATGAATGAGATTGGCATTTTCAAATTTTTAAGTACTCAAAATAATATACTGGTATTTATCAATGAAATGTGGAAAAAATGAAATATTTTAGAATATGTGAATGGGTGTTAAAATTATACTCATTCGAGAAATATTGTAAATTCCATTGATAATTTTTAAGTCTTATTATATATTTTTAACCTTGTTTATCTCATTTTACCCTTTACTAAGGTGATACATTTTACCACAGTTCCTATTCATAATGCCTAAAAATAAAAAAGGCATATTTAATGATGTTCAAAATCCTTATTCAAAATATGGAATCCATTATTCAAAGTTGAATTATTATAAGTGGAATAAATTCATTTTAAAATATTCGTGAAAACCGTAATGAAAACTCTTTTTAGAAGAAAAAATGCATGTTTATGCATAAAATGATATTTATTCTTATCTCATGCCTATAAAAAACTATTGGATTAATGTTGTATAATTTTAATGAATATATAATCTATAAAATTAATTAAAATCATTCATAAATAGTGATTAATTTAATTTATTAATATAAATACACATTGTACACATAAAAATGTGTTTTTAGAGAAACATTTATTTTTTTACTTTCAAATGTTTTTGTCAATTGATAACTAATGAGTTATATCTATAAATGTATAAAAAATAATAATTCATAATTTATTTATCACTATGTATAACCACCAATCCAAATTCTAGTCTATAACTATCACATTAAATAATAATAATTAAATAGTATACAATGGTATGTTTAAACCTAGTGTTTCTTAAAAAGAAAGATATCAAAAAATTAAATTTATTTAAATAGAAATATATCGTAAAATCTTGGAGTGTTACATTATTACCCCCTTATAATAATTTTTTCCTCAAAATTTCATCACTCTAATGAATGCAATTGAGGATACTTTTTCCCCATCATATCCTCAAGTTCATGCATAGGTTCCACAAATTTTTGGTTTCGCTATAAAACATTGATAACAACAGTGTTATTATTCCATAGATATTTCATTGATTGATCTAGAATATCCTCTGATTATTTCTCATAAGATATATATTTCTATTTTTTAGGACCTCTGAATTTTTTACATGTGAAGGATTAAGTATGTACTCACTAACAAGAGATATATGGAACACATCTTGAACTTGAGATAGATTTGGTGGAATTTCCAAGAGATAAGAAATAGTCCCAATACCATTGACAATTTCAAATGGACTAATATATATAAGGATAATATTTCCATTATATTTAAATATTATAACCTTAATAGAAGGTAATATTCTTTGGAATACCTTATTACTAACATTAAACTCTCTATCACTTAAAAAATTGTCAGCATATTTTTTTGGTCTATATTAAACTTCTCTAATGTGGTGTAGAGTAACTCTATCCTTCTATAACATTTCCTTATCTAACTCTCATGCTAATATATTTCATTCTCTAACATTATAATTGCATGTTGGAGTCATAAACTTACTGCCATATATGTATTTATAAGGGGACATCTAAAGTCTTGACTCAAAGTTATTGTTTCAATAAATTTAAATTAGGGAAATGTGTTGATCCCAACAACCTTTAAACTCCATTTAATAATATCTAAACATATATTGATGGGTTTTAATGGACCTATTAGATTTATTATATATATAAGGATGATATGTAGTGATAAATTTCAACGCCATATTAATTTAAAGAAGATGAATTCTCAATAATAATGATATTATATAGATAATTTTATGGTGGGGAATACTATTATAATATATTTTAATAAATAATAATTAAATTAAATGAAAAGGATGATATGTTACTTAAATGAGGTGTTAGTCCACACAATACACAATTAAAATTTTCATTAATTAGATAATTATTGGGACATAAGTTGGATTCTGAATTTTATCTTGATATTAGTAATTTTATTATATATGTCACATTTATTCTTCAATTTCACCCATATAAAAATAAAATCGATGTGGTTGTGAAAAAAAGAATTCATCGATTCATTGAGGAGGTAGTTAACACATTGCATGAATGTGAATTTAAATGAGAGACATGGTTAATTATTACTTCCTTAACAAAATGACATTACACACCCAAACAATAATTATTTTATCATACAGGAATTGGAAAATTATATTTGGGAAAGTAATAAAAAAAATAAGAAGGAAAGATGTACTCAAATGGAGTAAATTTTATTTCCCTTAGAAGGATCTATATAAATGTAGGTATTAGTCTAATAACATGTTACTAGATGATTAAGGAAAGGGAAATTTATTTTAGGAAAAGTGAAAAAGGGTAGAGTTACAATAGTAATCCCAATTTTTATGGGCCTTTAAAGGGGCGTTTAGAGTTCCCTTTTATAAGTGGTGAGAATGATTTTTTTTAAATATTTCAATTGTATATAAAGAGTGAAATTTTGACATGTGTCATTAAGACTCCAAAATGGAAAATAATGGATTAGGGGATATAATAAGGTCAATCATACAATAAAAATTCATTTTAAAATTAATTTTAAACACGTTTTTAATTCCTTTAATCATTGAATTTTTATGTTTACCGTTTTCAGTTTTACCATGGTAGCATATTTTTAACTATGTAGTTTACATTAAATGCCTAAAAATAAAATGAAACTAATTAAATAATTATTACCTACTTATTAATAATATGAAATCCATTTTATTCGAGAAAATTTCTATGTGTTGTAAAAAATCAATCTTATCATTACCACATGAAATCTGAAAACCCCATTTTTATGAAACATGTATTTCTTAAGATGAAATTTATGTTTTGATATATGTTATCAATTTATATGATAATCATGATATATATTGTTTTATTATAAAAACATAAAATTTATGAGTACATAAAATTAATACAAAACTGAATATTAACGAAATAATATTTCATTAAGAAAGAAAAAATATAGTTTTTATTGGAATACATAACTTAATTTGATAAACATTAGTTTTTTAAATTCATAATAGAATTCTGAAATTTATAATTTTACTCAATAAATACTTAGTTAATTATTAATAAAAAATTATATTTCTTTAATTTATACTTCTTTGTATAGTCAAAAATGTTATCATTATTATAAAAACAATATTTTTAATTATTCACTTAAAATAAATTATATTAAAAAAATAAAAAAATAAATCCAATTATAATTTTGCATTTATAAATTAAGAAATTTAATTATTTTTAAAATATTAAAATTATAAAAAATATATATTTATTTTTATATATTTATTTTTTTATTTGAATTAAAGTTAAAAATATAATTAAAATGTGTTTTTATTGAAATATTTCTTTTTAATGATTAAGGTTCATTTATATTATTTCATATAAATTTAAAAATCATTTTATGTTGACATAATTGTTTATAAATAAAAACTATTACCTATTATAATACCTTTTTAACTATGATCCACTTAATTTATTGAGTTAAAATAAAATAACTCTTTTTTAAAATGGTTCTTCGAATGAAATCCATTTTTAAAATATTAATAAAATAAAAATAATAATAAGAAATTATTTTAATTGACTATTTCCTTTTTATTTACTAATTATTATATTCTTCATGTAATTTTTATATATCATAGTTCATTTTAGTTTGGTTCTTCATTAGTTTGAGGTTTCATGTGACCTAAGTTATCAAAGATAGTTTTAATCTAAAGGATCCAAAAATCCAAAGTCGTTACAACTAATAATTTTTATAGGGGATAAGTACTATCCCAATATAGTGGAAAATTTAAACTATAAATTTCATTACCACAATATATCATCATTCATTTGGACTAAAAAATTAATTAATTAACGGTGCACCATTTTCCCTATCAATATAGTTTTTTTAAGATAAACCATAAGGTCTTGTTAGTGATCACTAAGAAGATGATAATATTATACTTCCCCTAAGGTTATAAATGAGATATGTTAATCTCCAAATATTTAGTAAATACTATTTTCAACACATGATCTACTAGAAATATTATTTTAATATATTGGAGAAAATGATATCTAGGGTGGTTTAGACTAAGGAATTTCAAAGCATTCATATTTCCTCCTAATGATTAATAAGAACCAACATATATATCCATCCAAGGATACCCTTTGGATTCTAATGATTTGTCCATATCAATTAAACATTTTATAGGTTAAACATCCTTTAAACCATTAGTTCTTTATTTTTAATCATTTATAAAAAGTAATTTGACATATAGACTCTTACAATAGAGAATGATATCTTGGTTTAGGAGAATTAGGATATACCACACAATATTGAATAATATATAATCTACATTAGTGACACCACTACATGATTTCACTTGATACAACATGGTGCATCTTATCACATACCATTATGTGATCAATAATTTCATGCTATGGTGGTTCCTTTACTAAAAAGTTCCAACATTTTTAATAGTAGGGAACATTTTAAAGGGATATGTTATGAGATGATGACATGTGAGCCCTGGATTTGGATATATCTTGTGATTGTCAATATATTATTTTTTATTCCATGATTTTGGAAGTGATATAATCTATTCCATGTGTTTAACATATTTTAAAATTAGTTGGGTATTTGGATACTATATTCCTTGGTTATTTTATAGAGATATTGATGAAATTGGACAATAAAAGTACGAAAATTATTAGGTTACTTAGTTTTAATAACATTCCATACAATCAAGATGTAAATTATATAACAAAATAAATTAATAACTTTACAACATTTATATATGAGTGCATTAATATAAAAGTTATGTTTTGGGTTATAACAATTTTTACTAATAATTATTTCTCACACCATGTATATATTTATCTCATGTGCATATATATATGTCATGTATATTGTTTTAGATAACGAATAATTTCCTAAATAGATGATATATAGAGTTATGTGATATCAAAGATTTGTTTTATTAAGAATATATTGTAATATATATGGGCTATATATATCTTACTTTTTTAGTTACTTATATTAAATTGTTATAAATATAATTCATTGGATTTATTTTAGTTTCCTGATTGGATGTATAATTTAGTGGGGAATTTATGGATCCAATTTTTACAAATATTATATATGTTATAAAAAAATCTACTTATAGTTATTATGTTATTTACATAATATTTATTATCATTAAATAATAATCAGTGGTAATTCCTTCCCCAATAAGTACTTTCAACCCATTAATTTTAGACAAAAACCCTTATTGATCGGGTTTTTCGATTGAGAATTTGTGAACTTTCTCCTTGTTGGAATGGTTGTGTCATGTTTGGATGTTGTATGGATCAATTAAAATAATTAATCACTAATATGTTAAATTTATTTTCAATGAAATTCCACACATCACACCTATATTAAACTACCCCTCCTTTTATTTCTCCTTACACTATAAGGATCACCCAAAAACTTTCCATCATTGATTTGTCTCCAATATAGTGGATTTGATATGCTAATATGTGTTATTTTTAAGACATAAAAGTGAAATAGATTATAGTTCACATCCTCTTTCACTCTATATATTTTATTACTGTAATTATTTTTATATAAATATATTTTAAATTTTAATTAATTATTTACATATTCATTTATATCAATTTAAAATGTTTCTATTTTTTAATATTGAAAATATTTTTACAAAAAAAATGTATCTAAATTTTTTCTTAATCCCCTTAAAGTCCAAGGAAAATTTTAATTTTATTAAAATAAAACCCTGATGTCTAAATCTCTTTAGATTTCATGTATATGTTATATTATTGATATATAATTTATGAGAAGAGTTAATTTTTATTGGTAGAATTATATATATGTAATTATTCCATTAGCCAAACTCTAAATACAAAATAATTTATTTACATATATAGACATTAGGTTATGATGATTTTTATCCTTGGAGTTATTTCATGAAGTGTTCTAAATCACTAATTTGAATAATATAAATTTGATAATGAGTCAAAATTTTAATGGTGGATATATCCACCATCACATTTATATTCTAATATACAAATACACATGTATAGAAATTTATATTCATTATGTTCTAGTAAGTTGAAAAATTATCTATATCATTGTAAAGACCCGTAAAATTCAATGGAAATTTTTTTCTTAATTTTCTTTGGAATTTTACAAGAGTACGGTTTCTGACGGCACCTGATTCCGAGGCCCGGTGTGCCCGGAATCAATTTCCGAAGTTTGGCTCGGGTACGTTCAGTGAACGAACGAGCGGGTTTTCCTAACTTTTGATCCGGTGCTCGGAATTGAAATACGAGGGCACCGATGAATTCGCAGCACCAATATTCGCTTAAGGAGACCTTTTCCGAGGTTGCGTTTATTTCAGGATGAGAGTTAGTTTTTGGGAGTTTAGAATAAGTTAAATAAAAATTGTGGATTACAAATTTTTATTTAAACTTGTTAGTTAACTTCTCTCAAAGGAAGTTAGGGGTGGGACCCACACCCACTTAACCTCCCTTGAGAGGATTAAGTGTGGTGGGGCCCACACGAACCCTAAACTTTTCATCTTCTCCCAAACACCCTTAACCCCTCTTTAAATGACATGACAATTGTTATTTAATTATGGAGTTATCCTTTTTGAATTTCAAACCTTTGAAATTCATTTGTTAAGTTTGTGAATAAAATAAGTATCAATCTTATTTTATTTGGTTAGTTTTTTTTTAGACATCTTGAGAGATTTTGAGAGCTTTTCCTTCTTCTTCAAGCTTTGAAAAAGAACGCTCAAGATTTGACGAAGAACACTCATGCTCCGACGAAGAACGTCGCTCCTCTCTTCTTCGTCTTCCGTGTCAACGAGAGGGAACGCCGCTTCCTCCTCGGACTCCCTTCGTCGACATAAGAAGATTCGCCAACGACGTACCTCTTCGGACGTACCTCTTCGTCATCGGATTTAACGAACGATTACCGTGACGCCCGACCTCTGCGACGTTGTCTTCCGCGGGACTTTGACAAATCTTCGAACCTATACCCAAGGTAGGGGTTGTTGTTATTGTTTATTTATTTATCCTTGTTCGTGGTTCTAGTATGACTAACGTGAGGATTATAAATTTGTGTTATTGTTTAACGTGAGGGGGGCGGACCGCATGAACACGGCCGAACCCCCTCCATTGTTCTTGTTGATTTATCTTGCGGGTGGAAACAAGGTGGCGTGGTGACGTCGCACCACGCGGATAATCGTACGATTATATTGCGCGGCGCCGTCGCGCCGCGCCGTGGAAGAATCATCAAGAACGCGACGCCGTCACGCCGCGTCAAGGGGAATCGAAGGCGCGGCGAAGGGGCGCGGTGCTGTCGCACCGCGCCGGACGATGAACACCGCGGCCGTTACCGGGCCGCGGCGAGACGGGAAGACCGGCGGCAGCCGAGCCGCCGGTGCCAGAGATCAAGAAGGGCCGCGGCCCTATGGCCGCGGCGGAGCAGCCAGGGGCGGCCGGCCTCGCCGGCCGCCGGAGTTCAGATGAGCCGCGGCTATGGCCGCGGCGGAGAGGGGGAAGGCGGCCGGCTGTGCCGTCCTCCGGTTCGGTTAGAAGGCGGGACCCGCGGGTCCCGTTTGTTTATTAAAAACGGTCGGCTTTTGCCGACCGAGATCTGAAAAGGGGGGGGGGTTCACCCCCCGCGTGCGGCGCATGCGCGGCACCCTGTCAGTGTCACTGCTGGCCGGGCCACGCCGCCACCGGCCGGGCCGGGTCCAGCGAACCGGGGTCGGTCCGACCCGGTACGGGTCGACTCGGTTCGGGCCGACCCAGGGGGGGTCGGGCCGGGTCGGCCCGGACCCGGACCCCCCGTTTTCGAGACTGTTTCGGTCTTTTGGCCATAACATGAGCCACGGACCTCCGATTAATGAACCGTCTGCGGAAACGCGATCCTTGGATCGATACGGTCGTTTCGGTATATCGCACTCAAGGTTTCAGAACACTTTGAGTTCGGCCGGGATGGTTCGTTCACGAAACCAACCGGGCCTTCGGAGCGGAAACGCTCATATCTTGAGCTACGGACGTCCGATTGACGTGCCGTCAGCTTTGTTGTGTTCCTCTTAGTGAGACGGTTCTTTTTCCATACTCCGCCCGAGGTTTGGACGCAGGTGGAGTACGGTCGGGTTGGTTTTTCCTTAAAAACAAACCGGGCCCCGGGGACGAAAATGCCAATAACTCTCAGACCGGGCGTCCGATCGACGCGCCGTCTGTTGCGTTGAGTTCCTGTTGACGATACGGAACTTTTGGATACATCAACTCTGGACTTTGTGACAGTTGATGTATCAGCCTCTCGGCTCGTGGAGCGGACCCTCCGAACGAGCATGCTGTGTGCGGGAACCCTAGTGCTGGCTGCGACTATTACTATGACTACTACTGCTACTACTGCTACTGTGACTGCGACGACGACAGTACAGAGATCCTGTGTGGATTCGACGACGACGACTTCAGCACTCAGCGATCCTACGTGGATCAGTGCTACAGGTCATGTGTGGGCCCGATCCTGTGTGGGTCCGATCCTGTGTGGGTCTTTGCGCTCAGCGGTCCTGTGTGAACTAGCGCCTACAGGTCCTACGTGGGCACGATCCTGTGTGGGTCTTTTGCGGGGGTTAGTTACCTATCGATCCTTTGTGGGTCCGACGACTTAGGTGGATCATAGATCATCTTTATCGTCTTTCGAAGACATATACCTGTGTGAGCTGAATCCTGTTGCTTTCCTGTGTGGATTGTGTTGTGCTATCCTGTGTGGATTACGTTTTTCTTTCCTGTGTGGAATACGTTTACTTTCCTGTGTGGACTGAGTTGTACTTGGGCTCGGAGGTTGGAGCGTATTTGAATTTGATGACTTAGGTATATGTATGGGCATATACCTAAGCAGTGTCGATTGTTACTTCGTGATTGTACCTTTCTTCGTGGTTTATCCTTTGTGGATTTGAGAGACCTTAAGGGGTCTCGGGGTCCCTACTGAGTAGCTTATACTCACCCCTACACGGGCTTTGCCCGCACTACGTTGTGTTGGTTGCAGACGACGGACAGCGTTGATCTTAGCTGAGGCTTGCAGAGCAGGACGGTACCTGGAGGTGGACCACTGGACGGGACGTGCTTGGAGCGGACGGCGGGACCCGTGGAGCAGTGGAGCTATCTGTACCCACCCATCAGGTGGGATTTCTAGTGGATAGCCCGGTGTAGCGGCTTTTACTTTTCAGTTGTTGTTTTCCCTTTCGAGTTGTACTTTACTTTCAGTTTGGGTTTGTATACTGGCCCATTTACCTTTCCGCACTTTCAGTTGTACTCTGCTTTTGCTTAGTGTT
Source organism: Viscum album (assembly GCA_963277665.1). Lineage (NCBI taxonomy): Eukaryota > Viridiplantae > Streptophyta > Magnoliopsida > Santalales > Viscaceae > Viscum > Viscum album. The sequence goes on along the minus strand of OY728152.1, from coordinate 778,617,464 downwards.
TACTTTCCGCTTGCTTACTCTGTGGTGTTTGTTTACTTTACAAAGGCAATGTCTTCCCTTTTTACCGGGATTTACGCCTTGGTGCTAGTCGCCAGCCCCTGGCCTATGGAAGGCGGGCTTGGGGTAGTCACGGCACGGACCCCGAGGGCGGGTTGTGACAAATTGGTATCAGAGGAGTTCGGTTCTACCGTGAACTCTGATCTTTTCTATGTGTAGCAATAATGTTTAGCGTATTGAGTGTGGTTATCAGTTCAGGGAGTCCAGTGTTGGTGCGGCGGCCGACGTATCCATACACCAGGACCCTGACTTCTGATTTCCGACTTAATGCACGAAAACATTGATTGCGTGTGTGTTTCGAAGTTTTCTTTGTGATTACTTATATCAGCTCACCAGGTATACTGTTCTGAACGTGGCGCACCTGTTTCCTTTTCAGGATGGCCCCACGACGGCAGCCAGCTAGGGTTCCGAGAGTCGAGCGTGACGACAGCCCACCGAGCGACGAGGCCTCGGTGCAGGGCCCTTTGTCAGCAGTGGCACCGGCGGTAGCTCTACCCGCCGAGCCCCCGATGCTTCCAGCACCAGCCGATGATGATGCACGTCGCCTCAGCGCACTGCATGAGTTTCAGTGCCAGCGACCACCCAGGTTTCGCGGGGAGACGGATCCCCAGGCAGCCGAGGACTGGCTGGAGGCAGTGGTACGTGTGTTTAGGCTAGTGAGGACACCAGCAGACCTCATGGTGATCCTCGCTGCGAGCCTACTACATGCAGCAGCAGGACGATGGTGGAGCTTGATGCTCCAGGTTCACGATGAGGCATCTCTACTTTGGACGGACTTTGAGAGCCTCTTCCGCTCGGAGTTCGTCCCAGTCACCCTTCGTGCGGTACGTATCCAGGAGCTTCTTCAGCTGCGGCTGGGCAGCATGACGGTCGCTCAGTACTCGGCGAGATTTACTGATCTCTCGCGCTACTCGACCGACATGGTACGGGACCCATTCTTCCGGGCCCGGACCTTCGAGCAGGGTTTGAGACACGAGATCAGGGCATCGCTGATCTCCCTCAGCATACCGACTCAGACAGGAGTACTGGAGCGGGCCCTTCTGATCGAGAGCTTCCTTGCTGAGTCTACACCAGCGCAGCGACCCACCGCAGGGCGGCACGTGGCAGAGTCATCTGCAGCAGGAAGTCGACGGATGACTCAGGGGTCCAGACAGACCAGACCTTCGGGCAGACGACCTCAGGGCATTGGCTCAGCAGTGCAGGGCACACAGCGAGGAGCCAGTCTTTCGAGAGGCAGACAGTGCTACTCGTGCGGCGGGCAGGGCCACATGGCTCGTGACTGCCCGACCCGCCGTGCCGAGGAGCAGCAGTCGGTTGAGGGACCACCGAGGCAGAGGCAGAGGGTCGATCGTGGCGGTCCGCAGGGAGGAGGCGGACGAGGCAGAGGAGCTGGACGAGCAGACGGTGGTGGGCGACGCTTTGAGGCTCTGCCACCACCACCACCAGGAGGTCCACCCCGACCACAGGGAGCTGGCGGGCAGAGACAGGCACAGCTCCAGGCAGCAGAGGCCTACGACCACGGCGCACCCGAGATGATTCGAGGTACTATCTGTGTCTATTCCACCCTTGATTCAGTTCTTATAGACACAGGAGCGAGTCACTCTTTCATAGCCGCTGCCCTTGTTCGGAGCTCGGAGATTCCGACAGAGCCGCTGGCTCGATCCTTACGGCTAGAGACTCCAACGGGAGCAGACTCGACGATTACGCACTGGTGCCGATAGTGTGAGCTTACTCTAGGAGGCGAGAGCTTCGGTTGGGATCTTCTTGTAGCAGCGTCGAGGCCTTACGACGTCATCTTGGGCATGGATTGGCTATCTACGGTCCATGCACAGATTGACTGTTTTAGGCGCAAGGTGCGATGTGTACGCAGCGACGGGAGCAGGTTCACCTTCACCAGTGAGAAGGGAGCCTTAGCAGCACAGGATGGACTTCCGCGGAGGAGAGGACAACCCTTTACTCATCAGTTAGCTAGCCTCATCCTTGGAGCAGTTGACGTGCGGAGTCCTGGTTTTCCTACAGTGGTGGATCAGTTTGTGGACGTTTTTCCCGACAACGTACCAGGGATACCTCCTCGCAGAGAGGTAGACTTTTATATTGACTTGTACCCCTGGACATCCCCGATATCCACTCCAGCATATCGGATGGCCCCCGCCGAGCTTCGAGAGCTACGGGTACAGTTGGAGGACTTACAGGGCAAGGGGTTCATCTGACCCTGTGTTTCACCCTGGGCTTCCCCGATTTTGTTCGCCAAGAAGGCGGACGGGAGCTTGCGACTTTGTGTTGACTATCTTCGCCTGAACCAGGTGACAGTTAGGAACAAGTATCTGCTACCGAGGATTGATGACCTCTTTGATCAGCTCAAGGGAGCACGATGGTTCTCGAAGATAGACCTCAGGTCAGGCTATCATCAGCTCAGAGTCAGAGATGAGGATGTGCAGAAGACAGCGTTCAGATGTCGGTATGGCCACTATGAGTTCTTGGTTATGCCTTTCGGTGTAACCAATGCTCCAGCAGTGTTCATGGCTCTCATGAACAGGATCTTTCAGCCATACCTCGATCGGTTTGTCGTGGTCTTCATCGACGACATTTTGATTTACTCTACAACTGAGGAGGAGCACGCCTATCACTTGCGAGTTGTACTAGACACACTCCGAGAGCACCAGCTTTATGGTAAGCTCTTGAAGTGCCAGTTCTGGATACGTGAGGTCCACTTCTTGGGACACGTTATCTCTGAGGTGGGAGTTGCAGTGGATCCCGCGAAGATTGAGGCTGTGTTAGCTTGGGAGCCACCCAGGAGCGTGACTGAGGTTCGGAGTTTCTTGGGACTAGCTGGATACTATCGGAGATTCGTGCCAGACTTCTCTAGAGTTGCAGCATCACTCACAGCTTTGACGAAGAAGGGGAAAGTACAACTCTAAAGGGAAAACAGCAACTGAAAAGTAAAAGCCGCTACACCGGGCTGTCCACTGGAAATCCCACCTGAAGGGTGGGTACAGATAGCTCCACTGCTCCACGGGTCCCGTCGTCCGCTCCGAGCACGTCCCGTCCAGTGGTCCACCTCCAGGTACCATCCTGCTCTGCAAGCCTCAGCAAAGATCAACGCTGTCCGTCGTCTGCAACCAACACAATGTAGTGCAGGCAAAGCCCGTGCAGGGGTGAGTATAAGCTACTCAGTATGGACCCCGAGACCCCTGAAGGTCTCTCAAATCCACAAAGGATAAACCACGAAGAAAGGTACAATCACGAAGTAACAATCGACACTGCTTAGGTATATGCCCATACATATACCTAAGTCATCAAATTCAAATACGCTCCAACCTCCGAGCCCAAGTACAACTCAGTCCACACAGGAATGTAAACGTATTCCACACAGGAAAGCAAAACGTAATCCACACAGGATAGCACAACACAATCCACACAGGAAAGCAACAGGATTCAGCTCACACAGGTATACATCTTCGAAAGACGATAAAGATGATCTCTGATCCACCTAAGTCGTCGGACCCACGAAGGATCGATAGGTAACTAACCCCCGCAAAAGACCCACACAGGATCGGGCCCACGTAGGACTTGTACCTGAGACAACGGCGATGGCTCGAGTTCCTCCAGGACTATGACTTTGAGATAGTCTATACTCCTGGGAAGGGTAACGTAGTAGCTGATGCCCTTAGCAGGATGATGGGAATTCAGCTACTTGAGGAGGCGCCGGAGCAGCTAGCCTCTTTGCAGATATCCTTCATGGATAGAGATGGAGCAGCCTTCCTTCAGTCTCTCACAGTCACTCCTCCACTACTGCAGCGAGTCAGGGAGGCACAGCGTGGGGACGTTGACTGTGAGACACGGCGTGCACAGATACTCTCGGGACAGGCACCTGAGGGTTTCTCCCTTGGAGCAGAGCACGACATCCTTTTCAGAGGACGTACCATGGTACCAGTCGCTTTGCGAGAGGAAGTTCTGAGAGAGTTTCACACTTCTCCTTTGGCGGTACATCCTGGAGTGGAAAAGATGTACCAGGACCTCAGACGACAGCACTGGTGTCCGGGCATAAAGAAGGCAGTAGCAGAGTTCATTTCTCGATGCCTCACCTGCCAGCAGGTGAAGGCAGAGCATCAGGTACCAGCAGGCTTGGTATAGCCCTTGGAGGTTCCGGAGTGGAAGTGGGATGGAATATCTATGGAATTCATGACTGGACTTCCACGCACTTCCAGAGGTCACGACTCCATCTGGGTGATTGTTGACCGACTCACCAAGTCGGCACACTTCTTACCCATTCGAGAGCAGGGCTCAGTGGAGAGTTTGGGACGTCTCTACGTTCAGGAGATTGTGCGGCTCCACGGTGTGCCATCATCTATCGTCTCCGATCGAGATGCTCGCTTTACTTCCCGGATTTGGAAGGGGTTACAGGAGGCGTTTGGGACGCAGCTACGTCTGAGCACAGCCTTTCACCCACAGACGGATGGTCAGACGGAGAGGACCATTCAGACTCTCGAGGACATGCTCCGCGCATGTGTCCTCGACTTTGGTCGTAGCTGGGAGGACCACCTACCCTTGGTGGAGTTTGCGTACAACAACAGCTACCACTCCACCATCGGAATGGCATCGTACGAGGCGTTGTACGGCCGACCTTGTAGATCTCTTTTGTGCTGGACAGACCCTGGGGAGTCAGCACTTGTGGGACCGGAGATGGTCCAGGCCACGACAGAAAAGGTCCAGGTCATCCAGGAGCGGATGAGGACAGCTCAGAGCCGGCAGAAGTCATATGCTGACAGGAGGCGGAGGCCACTAGAGTTCGAGGATGGCGACCACGTCTTCTTGCGGGTCTCACCTCGACGTGGTATTTGGAGATTTGGCCGAGGCGGCAAGTTATCTATGTGCTTCATCGGACCCTTTCAGGTCCTCAGCAGGGTTGGCGAGGTGGCTTATCGCCTGGCTCTGCCACCTCAGTTGCACCGGGTGCACGACGTCTTCCACGTATCCCAGCTGAGTAGATACGTGCACGACCTGACGCACATCATTGACCATGGGGAGCTTGACGTTGACGATGGGGTGACTTTTACGGAGGTTCCGGTGGAGATAGAGGATCGACAGGAGCGGGTCCTGCGTGGGCGATCGATTCCTCTTATGCGCATCAGATGGAAGCACGGGAATCTCCAGGAGAGCACATGGGAGCGGGAGGCTCAGATGCGTGCTCAGTACCCTCATTTGTTTCCCTAGTTTTTGATGTATCTTTACGGGGACGTAAATCCCTGAGGTGGGAGTAATGTAAAGACCCGTAAAATTCATGGGAAATTTTTTTCTTAATTTTCTTTGGAATTTTACAAGAGCGCGGTTTCTGACGGCACCTGATTCCGAGGCCCGGTGTGCCCGGAATCAATTTCTAAAGTTTGGCTCGGGTACGTTTAGTGAACGAACGAGCGGGTTTTCCTAACTTTTGATCCGGTGCTCGGAATTGAAATCCGAGGGCACCAATGAACTCGCAACGCCGATATTCGCTTAAGGAGACCTTTTCCGAGGTTGCGTTTATTTCGGGATGAGAGTTAGTTTTTGGGAGTTTAGAATAAGTTAAATAAAAAATGTGGATTACAAATTTTTATTTAAACTTGTTAGTTAACTTCTCTCAAAGGAAGTTAGGGGTGGGACCCACACCCACTTAACCTCCCTTGAGAGGATTAAGTGTGGTGGGGCCCACACGAACCCTAAACTTTTCATCTTCTCCCAAACTCCCTTAACCCCTCTTTAAATGACATGACAATTGTTATTTAATTATGGAGTTATCCTTTTTGAATTTCAAACCTTTGAAATTCATTTGTTAAGTTTGTGAATAAAATAAGTCTCAATATTATTTTATTTGGTTAGTTTTTGTTTAGAAATCTTGAGAGCTTTTGAGAGCTTTTCCTTCTTCTTCAAGCTTTGACGAAGAACGCTCAAGCTTTGACGAAGAACGCTCAAGCTCCGACGAAGAACGCCGCTCCTCTCTTCTTCGTCTTCCGTGTCAACGAGAGGGAACGCCGCTTCCTCCTCGGACTCCCTTCGTCGACATAAGAAGATTCTCCAACGACGTACCTCTTCGGACGTACCTCTTCGTCATCGGATTTAACGAACGATTACCGTGATGCCCGACCTCCACGACGTTGTCTTCCGCGGGACGTTGACAAATCTTTGAACCTATACCCAAGGTAGGGGTTGTTGTTATTGTTTGTTTATTTATCCTTGTTCGTGGTTCTAGCATGACTAACGTGAGGATTATAAATTTGTGTTATTGTTTAACGTGAGGGGGCTGGACCGCATGAACACGGCCGAACCCCCTCCATCGTTCTTGTTGATTTATCTTGCGGGTGGAAACAAGGTGGCGTGGTGCCGTCGCACCACGCGGATAATCGTACGATTATATTGCGTGGCGCCGTCGCGCCGTGCCGTGGAAGAATAATCAAGAACGTGACGCCGTCGCGCCGCGTCAAGGGGAATCGAAGGCGCGGCAGAGGGGCGCGGTGCCATCGCACCGTGCCGGACGACGAACACCGCGGCCGGTACTGGGCCGCAGCGAGACGGGAAGACCGGCGGCAGCCGAGCCGCCGGCGCCGGAGATCCAGAAGGGCCGCGGCCCTACGGCCACGGCGGAGCAGCCAGGGGCGGCCGGCCTCGCCGGCCGCCAGAGTTCAGATGAGCCGCGGCGGAGAGGGGGAAGGCGGCCGGCTGTGCCGGCCGCCGGTTTGGTTAGAATGCGGGACCCGCGGGTCCCGTGTGTTTATTAAAAATGGCCGGCAAAAGCCGGTCGAGATCCGAAAAGGGGGGGTTTCACCCCCCGCGTGCGGCGCATGCGCGGCACCCTGGCCGCGCCGCCACCGGACGGGCCGGGTCCAGCGGACCGGGTCGGTCTGACCCGGTACGGGTCGACCCGGTTCGGGCCGACCCAGGGGGGGGTCGGGCCGGGTCGGCCCGGACCCGAACCCCCCGTTTTCCAGACTGTTTAGGTCTTTTGTCCATAACATGAGCCACAGACCTCCGATTAACGATCCGTCTATGGCAACGCGATCCTTGGATCGAGACGGTCGTTTTGGTATATCACACTCAAGGTTTCGGAACACTTTGAGTTCGGCCGGGTTGGTTCGTTCACAAAACCAACCGGGCCTTCGGAGTGGAAACGCTGATATCTTGAGCTACGGACGTCCGATTGACGTGCCGTCAGCTTTTTTGTGTTCCTCTTAGTGAGACGGTTCTCTTGGCATACTCCGCCCGAGGTTTGGACACAGGTGGAGTACGGTCGGGTTGGTTTTTCCTTAAAAACCAACCGGGCCCCGGGGACGAAAATGCCAATAACTCTCAGACCGGGCGTACGATCGACACGCCGTCTGTTGCGTTGAGTTCCTGTTGACGATACGGAACTTTTGGATACATCAACTCTGGACTTTGTGACAGTTGATGTATCAGCCTCTCGGCTCGTGGAGCGGACCCTCCGAACGAGCTTGCTGTGTGCGGGAACCCTAGTGCTGGCTGCGACTGTTACTATGACTACTACTGCTACTACTGCTACTGTGACTGCGACGATGACAGTACAGAGATCCTGTGTAGATTCGACGACGACGACTTCATCACTCAGCGATCCTACGTGGATCAGTGCTACAGGTCCTGTGTGGTCCCGATCCTGTGTGGGTCCGATCCTGTGTGGGTCTTTGCGCTCAGCGGTCCTGTGTGAACCAGCGCCTACAGGTCCTACGTGGGCCCGATCCTGTGTGGGTCTTTTGCGGGGGTTAGTTACCTATCGATCCTTCGTGGGTCCGACGACTTAGGTGGATCAGAGATCATCTTTATCGTCTTTCGAAGATGTATACCTGTGTGAGCTGAATCCTGTTGCTTTCCTGTGTGGATTGTGTTGTGCTATCCTGTGTGGATTACGTTTTGCTTTCCTGTGTGGAATACGTTTACTTTCCTGTGTGGACTGAGTTGTACTTGGGCTCGGAGGTTGGAGCGTATTTGAATTTGATGACATAGGTATATGTATGGGCATATACCTAAGTAGTGTCGATTGTTACTTCGTGATTGTACCTTTCTTCGTGGTTTATCCTTTGTGGATTTGAGAGACCTTCAGGGGTCTCGGGGTCCCTACTGAGTAGCTTATACTCACCCCTGCACGGGCTTTGCCCGCACTACGTTGTGTTGGTTGCAGAAAACGAACAGCGTTGATCTTAGCTGAGGCTTGCAGAGCAGGACGGTACCTGGAGGTGGACCACTAGACGGGACATGCTCGGAGCGGACGGCGGGACCTGTGGAGCAGTGGAGCTATCTGTACCCACCCTTTAGGTGGGATTTCCAGTGGACAGCCCGGTGTAGCGGCTTTTACTTTTCAGTTGCTGTTTTCCCTTTCGAGTTGTACTTTACTTTAAGTTTGGGTTTGTATACTGGCCCATTTACCTTTCCTCACTTTCAGTTGTACTCTGCTTTTGCTTAGTGTTTACTTTCCGCTTGCTTACTCTGTGGTGTTTGTTTACTTTACAAAGGCAATGCCTTCCCTTTTTACCGGGATTTACGCCTTGGTGCTAGTCGCCAGCCCCTGGCCTATGGAAGGTGGGCTTGGGGTAGTCACGGCACGGACCCCGAGGGCGGGTTGTGACAATCATTGTGTATATCAATGGTGTGGCAGGGAAATAGAATCATTTACACTTAATAGGGTTTTTGGGGTTTTTTATCCTTTTATTGCTTGAGGGGACATCATGCATTTTTCAATTTCATTGTGGAATTACTTCACTTCACCATTTCCCATTCTTTAGGGTTTCTCTGGTATTTTCAACCATTTTCAAATTCGAGAATCCGCCTCACTTGATGACTTCAAAGGTGATCCTATCTTCCGATTCCACCAATTTCTAACATTAACTTTACAATACCACTATCATTCTTATTTTTGCCTACCAATTCTCTAAAGTTTATGATTCCAAAAAAAAATTCATGTTTCATTCACATACAAAAATCAATAGAACTTCATTATATAAAATTATTCTTCCACATTTTATTATTTTATTTCAAAAAGATTATTCGTTATTGTATTTTTAATTATGGGTTATACAACCCTGATTTTATCTCTTTTGAGGTGTTTTAACACTTATTCACCTTTTATTCTATGATGGTGGTGTTCTCTCCCATGCTGGTCAGTGCAAATTTATTATTCCATTCTATGGTCTTCTCATTCATCATCACATTTATAATATCCTATCAAGAAGTGATGACCTCACTTAATGGTATCCATCAATATTAATCCCTCCTTTAGTACATCACATAGTGGTGTTAGTGATTCTCTATCTTCCATGGTTTGGGTATTGTTTGACCAATGAGTTTTATTTCTTGTGGGCTGGCTAATTTCCATTATTATGAAATTATACATTGAGATATTATAGTCCTATGGGTATTTATACATAGGGGCCTAGTTTTCATGGTATTTTTGCATTTTTATCAATAAACTTTTGAATATTTATAATTACTTGTTATAAAATAATATTTAGCGAAAAAGTAATTGTTCTATATAATACTTTTAAAAAATAATGATTTATAGAGGTTAATTATTTTAGGGGCCCTTTAGAATTAATACCATACTATTTATTTGATAGATGGATATAAATTTATTTAACAATACCTTTAAATTTTTTCAATAATACACTTAACACATTATAAAATTCATTGATTCCATATGATTAAAAAATTATAAGCTAATCCTTGTTGGATATAATGTCAGGAATAAATAATAGATATGTTATTGAACATTAAGAAAATTATTTATAAGTTATTTCATCTTATAATTAAATTAATTTTTAAACATAAATTATGTGTGAGTCCCATAAGTATATATCCGCTCAATGCATTAATTAGTTTAGTATGAAACATAATATAGGGTCATTATATTATCTTTACAATTTATGTTTTTTTATTCAAATCCTTGAGTTTAAGATTATTAAATCTTGAATTACACACCTCATAATTATGTTGTCTTTATTTTTTTATTAATATATTATTCATTTTACAATTTAAATTTATTTATTTAATTTATTTATTCCTACAATATTATTTATATCATGAGTATACCTTCATCTATGCATTCCATTTTTAAAAAAGTAACCCTTACTATGAATTTAACCTCACTCTTTTATTATATATCTCATTTATCCAGGAGATCAATAAGAATTTCATATATGATAATGAAATATAATATTAAAAAAATGAATAAATAAGGGTATATTTAAATATTTTTTATGTATCCTTACATTATACACATTTCAAAAATAATAAGTGAAGATACATTGACATTAAAAGATAGTGGGGTGAATCAGGGTATGTCAACATAAAAAATACCCTTTCCAAGAAATCATTCCCATATTATTAGTTGAAATGTTATATCTTCCTCATCATTTCATGTCAAAAAGAATGAAAATGATACAATAGTCTTTACATGGACTATATAATGTAGTGTACTTCGATGTAATAAGGGCCCAATGATATATCAATGTACCGATATATATTAATTCATTATGTTATAAATGTTTATTGTATAAAATATCACTCATGGTTTACAAACCATTAATGAAAAAATATCATCAATTATTATCAATAATTTGGTGTACCACCAGTTAAAATTAATGAATGTAATCAGTAAAATTGAGAGGCATGCACCATAAACATTTGTGAAAAAATAAGTAGATATATGTATTAGTAGTTTGAAGACATAACTATGATAGAGATATCATTTTCCCTTATTTTTGGGGGTTTATAAATCCTTATAAATTTACTCTATATTGATAATGTCATATTATATTTCATAATAATGCTATTTTCCATAATTTTCCATTAGGTTGAATTACAAATTTATAATATATCCTCAATATCTTATATAATTATAACAATATCATGACATGATATAATGTAGTTTTAGCTCCATAAAATTCATCACAAAATCCCACTCATAATGACTTTATTATATCTATTCATATTGATTTTTTTTAAAAAACTACATGTATCTTCAAAACATTACACTAATTAATATAAACATGATTATTTTTCTCATTACCATGGTACAATTTGTATAGTCCATAATCTATTATCAAACATAATTACTGAAATATCTCCTAATTTAAAAATCAAATCGATTTCCATAATTTATAAATTTTTATCTCATTGAAAATATAGCATGGTCACTCCACCCCTGAAATGGTTTCTTGGATTTATATATTCAGTTTCACACTTCTAGTAAAATGGATAACATCCTAATTTTATCAACTAGTTATCAGTAGTTTTTATATAGATAATAAAAAGAATCTATATTTAGAAAAACATAAATAATGACTGAAATTATTCTATAAACATAATTAATATATGGTTTGTTTGGATCGTGCATTTTAGACAACAAATTCAGTAAATACTTTATTTTACGTTCCTTCCACCCTAACATGTTTTTTCTCTTTCCTATTTGGATAAGAATAATGGAAAATTATATTATACAAACCTCAGGAACCACATTAATGTAACCTCTATGTTTGTTTGGTTATAATAATTACTAAAATATCATTAATAATTATTTTCTATTATAATCACTCCATGAATTTCATAAAACATAGTTGTTTATCCCTAACTAGGTATAAACCAAATAACCATGTTTTTCATCATAAAATAGTTTTAACACCTCTAATAATTATGAAACTTTTCTAATGTTTAACAGATGATGACATGATATGATTTTTCATCATTATCTATCATGAACCAACTCAGATTACCCAACTATAGGAACAAGACATAGACTTGACACAACCCAAAGGGAATTCCCAATCCCCATAGGCTAGCGACAAGCACTGGGGTTCTAAGAACTACATTTGGGAATGAATTTTCTATAATAGAATATAAATATAATAACATAAACAATGGAAATATTAGTATTTCAATAACAGTACATAATGGGGAAGATAAAGATGTTAGATAAAATAGGTTTCAAAAAGATTCAATTCCAAACTATACACAAGTACTACAAAACCACAAATTGGTGTGACATTTAGTCACCTCTAGAGCCTCATACCCTTCTAACAATAAAAATCACCACCACCCTACAGTGCATTTCCTTTACATAAATCAGAACTAATAAGTTAAACATACATCCATAGGTGTATGAAAATTGAGATAATAATAAGACAACTAAAATCATACCAAATGCACCATAAGAAAACTATATAAAATAAAACAATTATGTTGAAAAAAATTACAAGTCTTGGTTTACAATTTTACATATTTCTATATAAAACTTGGAAAACCACCCTTTTCATGGTTTTCACATCAAACTAATTAGCTAGATTTATGAAAAAAAACATGAACATTCAAAATATACATTAAAAGGATAAAAATATGTAAAACATTCCATTTAGCTAACATAAATTCTGGGTCAGTCATGATCCACATATAAATCCTGTGATTGGTAGTCCATCTAGTGTGCACATTACCCAATAAGAATAGGTCTAGGGGGGATATATTTCACTCCCAAGACTGTATCTTTGCCACAAATTAGGAAACAGGATATGCACATTTCCATAGGGGAATAGGTCATGGGGGTAAGAGTTCAACCCTGAGGATAGCTCCCTACATCATCATTGATCAATGTCAGGTTTACCATAACAAAATAATTTGAAGATAATTTCATGTTTGGGACCACATAAATCATTATTTAAATCCATTTTTATAACAACGTTAATTGGAAAAATTAGTTTTCAAAACCATAACCAAAACTACCACATTTGTAAATTCATTCATTTTAAACCATTTAAAAATTTATTTTCAAAATAGGGCCATAAAAAAGTATTTTAAAATTATTTTATAAACTAATTTCATAGAATGAGTCAATAAGGTATTTAGAATAAATACAATTCATTAAAACACCAAACATGAGACACTTTTATATCAAAACATAGATGATATCCACCATCCATGAAGAACTAAGGGTTCAAGAAAAAAATTAAATATTATAATACTTGAATTATCAAATAAGAATTTACAATTAATCAATTATAGAATAATAAGATATAAAGGAAACACATACCATAATGATTCATAAATAATTCACAATGATTACTGAAGCTATAGATAATAAATCCCTATTCTAGGATGAATATAGAAGAAAAAAAATAATTCATTTCAAAACGATTATATAAAGTATAAAAAGCACTGATATAAGGTTCCATTCAATAATAAAAGGCCAGTCATAGAATAACAATAATAACTGACACATAATGACCACATACCATCAAAATTCTAGATATGATGTCATTGGATCCAATCAATTCACACTCTAGAAAAAAATTAATATCAAAAATATATTAGTGGAGTATCATAGGTTGAGAGTCAAATTCATTAGAAGAATAATGAGGATAAATAGAGGTGTTCAGATTTTAGAATTAAAATTATGATTAATTAATTCACATCTCATGGTTTTTTCACACGATTTTTCAAAATGATTCACAAGCCATAATACCCTTTCTGGTATATTAGAGAATCCACATGTTTTAGTTTTATAGTTTAACAAACCATGTGATAACCATACGAATTATCCTTATCCTATGACACACAATTTTAGGGGAATCCTATAAATTATGGGCTAGTCATGCGACTAAGAATTCACTCGACTTTGGGACTCCAACACATGATTCATGGTTTTTCCATAATAATAAAAAACCATGCACTGGTCCAGAAACCGCTATAAATTTCAAAAAGTCATAAAAATGACTTTAGAAAAGGCCCAATCAAAATATTTTCGAAAAGGAGATCTATGTACCTAAAACTAACACCAGGATGTGGAAATTCTCCATTTTATATTAATTTTTCCCCTAAAAAGATAATTTTAAGAAGGTCTGTCCATAATAAGATAAGTCAATTGATCCCTCATCATAGACTCCCACTCCCACATCTCATGAACGAATATTTTATGTTACCAAAGAACTCAAACAAATACTATTGTCTTTTATTATAGAACCTTCACTAGAGAATAAAAACTTTAAATGGTTTCTTAGTCATGTGCATATTATTTTTTATGATAAGTTATTACTAATTCACAACATGATATGGGTGAGGATGATACTTTTTATGTGGAGACACATGGAAAACATTGTGGATCAAAGACAACTATGGTGGTATATCTAATAGATATGAAACCTTTCCCAGTAATTTAATGACATCAGACATAACCATATACCTATGAGTGATCTTCCATTGACAACTATGTCATTGATGACCCAAATAGGGTGAGACTTTTAAGAAGTCATGGTTACCAACTAAAAATATAAAGGATGTTAATGGATATCATCATATGACTTTTTCTACCTTTTAGAAATCACCAAATATTAATGAATCACATAAAACAATATATTGGTTTCTTAAACCAAGTCTTTCTTATCAAGGAATCTTTACTAACCACATACCAACAGAGTGGGGAGTCTGAGGGTCTTCCATTCAAAGGTTCAAAAGATCCATATTGATCGATGGATTGTAATTTTTAATATAAAAAACTCAACCAAACCCAAAAGCCTATCCCAAGGAACCAAAAAGTCTATGAAATATGCACAGTGAATATCTTCTAAAATTGGATTATCCCTTTTTGTCTTCCCATCTGTCTGGGGATGATATGATGTTCTCAACTTGACCTGATTTCTCATTACCACCTATAAATCCTTCCTAAACCATGATGAATTTCTAGGATACCTATATGAGATAATGTTCATTATATTCATAAGAAACATTACAATATCATGCATAAAAAATTATCAAGCCTTCCACTTGTAAGGTGTCACAAATTTGAGTGAGAATAATCAACTTGGTTAACCATTCAATCACCATTCAAATGGAATTATTACCTTAGGGAGTCAGAGATAAACCATTAATGAAATCCAGTAAAATAATATTTTATTTACATATTTTTAGGGGGATAGAATAAAGTAAAAAAATTCTTTTAGTGCTTTAATTTAATCTATTGGCATATGTAGCATCAAGACTTAAATTCATTTACATTATATTTCATACCAACCAACTAGAACCAATTCTTCATTCCATAAAACCAAATTTTTATTTATATGGTGTAAAAACCAAAAATAATGATAAAAATATACCAATTCGGACTTCTTTAGAGATAATGAAACAATATACAGGTTTCTGAAACATAGGATGTCTTCTGTGGAGAGAGAAAACTAACTGATAGTCTCCTGACCATATATAGAATCTATGATTTCCCATGAATTTTTTTAATATTTCTTCTATTATAGAATAATCTAAATGGAAAATAATTATAAAAAACACTCTTTATAACATTACTAAACTCATCCTCTCTAAATACCAAGATAACTTAATTGAATGTTCACATTTAGTTCAATTATTTCTTTTCCTCGTTTAAAACCAATGAATACATCTTCCTTCTTAGTTCATCAAAACCCAAATTACCCTTTCCTGAAGAATAATAAATTTTAAAGTCAAAGGACTGCACATAATTCACCCATTGTCTCTTACATAGGTTCAAGTATTTGTAGGGAAATATATAACCCAAACTTTTATATTTAGAGAAAATGAAAAACATCTCCCCAAATATATAGTGATGCCAAATTTTATGAACATTAACGATAACTGAAAATTTAAAATTAGGAGTGGGGTAATTCCTCTCATTCGGTATAAGATGACATGATCCATAAATCACCACATGATATTCCAGTATAAGGAAACAACACAAACCTATACCCAAAAAATCATAATCAAACACATATCCCTACACAACCTCCAGAATTTTCATTTTGACAATTTATCAAATAGACAGTGATCCTTTTAGATTCCAAAAACATGTATCAAGTGAAAACCCTGATCTAATTCATTATTATATTACATTATAATTTAATCCATTAACACCATGGAAAATTTATCTAGATTTAGGTTTAAAATCTAGTTTATCAATACCATGAAGTTAGTATGATAATTAGTCAGACTAAACGACATCACAAGGTACTGAAAATTGTCATACCTTCATTTGAAGGTAGTTTTTGGAATATATAAATCATGTTTCTATGATGGTGTTAACCAAAATGAAGATAAAATTTAGAAACCAAATTTTCCCCTTTTAACAAATAAAAAACCATTAATTCAAGGAAAGGTATTTTTTCATGAAAATTACATGATTGAGATTTTTGTAATCAATGCACAAGTGGAGAGTTCCATCAATATTTTTGGTTAAACGAATCAAGGATACCAAAGGAGGCACACTTATACATATAAAACCCTTGGATCTATAATCATAAAACAATATTTTCATCTCATATAACTCATCTAGTGTCATGTGATAATATGGAATTGATATCAATTGTGTCTTGGGTACTAATATTAGAAGGACCCAGCCTTAAAACATTACATAATCTTGAATTAAATGAATAATTCCCATTGAGGATCTGTTCAGGTTTAGATTTTTAGATAATTAGTCCATAACTATTACATCTAAAAAGATTACAAATTAGACACTTCTACTCAATTTCCATTTTTTGTAAAAAATAAAAACTCTTAAAAAGAAACATGTCTAGTTCTATGTTTTAGATAGCATGTATTTCCTTGATCCCATCCTTGACCCTATTCATCTTTAAGTCCTATGGAAAACATTTCAAAAACTTGGGATGAGCATAAAAATCTCAGTAAGGGTTATAACAATACGGAAATAAAACATTAGTCCATGTATAAATAAAAATCAATGAAATCATTCTTTACCCATAAAACATAATCACTTTAACATACCTCATGAAATCATAATATTTATGAATAACTCATAGAAATAATAAAACATAATGGTAACTTGAGGCATTCATAACATTCTTACGTAAGGAGTAACCCTCATGGTTATGTTTGGAATACCCATCACAGTATATTCCCAAAATCTCTTCGGAGAAACCTTAGAGTTTAACTCCTTCGCATTACCCAATGAATTGGAGAGCTATCTTGGGCTCACCTTCCCTTATTTTATCACGGAACCACCTGACTTCATAAACAATTCCCAAGAACCATAACATAATCATATCACATAAAACATGCATAAAGAAAACATAACATTTCCACATTTCAATCACAATATATCAATACAACACATTTATATAATCAAAACATTATCAAAACCATTTTAAATACAAAAATAAAAGAAAAGTAAAACATGGTATTTATTTTTCATTTAAAAAAAATATGGCTTGTAGAGGAAGCTGAAACTCAAATAATAGTCACAACGGCGGAGAAGTCATTTTCACCGCATACGTAAGACAAAAACATTCCTTTAGTAAAATTCTTCATGTAAAAAGATTCATTTTTAATGAAATTAAAATTAAAAAGAGTTTATTATACAACTAATAAAATAAGGTCATATATACATTTAAGTATGCCTCAACGAAAGGAGACTGAGATAAAGTCCCTTACAAAGACGGTATCATTAGATTAAGGATAAATCAATTACATAATTATGTGTGAAAAATATAAATAAACACAATATAAGTGTATATTAAGTGTAAAACAATCATAGGACATACACCCATATTTATAGTACTACATAATCAATATTTATAGATTTAACCCGAAGAATTTAAATTGGGTTAAGTAGTTCCCTTAAAAAATCGACATCCTAACAACGTCACTTTAAAATTCAGAAAATGAGTTGATGAGAGATAAAAAGGGTATCTCATAACTTGGAAATAAAATTTACAGCAATAAGGATATATAAGAACATATCCCAACATTAATAATATTAAAATTAAAACACCTAACAAAAATATGTCTTTTAAAAAAGAGGAGGGTGAAAGGTTCCCTTACCTATTTGGGTAACTTTCGAAACGTACACGCCATGAACGAAGGACTATACAATGTTGATGTAAATAACCATAAATGAAATTATATTACACAAAGAGTAGAATAATGGGAATTACATACACCAGTCAAAGGAGATAGTGACAAATATAGCATGAATCTCACGGGAATAAATAGTAAGATAAAAACCCCTTACCTCGTAGTAATAAATCAGGTCATATGACCAAAAGATGACAATAACCAAATGAATCACATAATACCATGAATATAAATAGAATAATGATAATATATATCAAATGGAAGTACATAATACACCACATGCAATAAATAATTAGCGAACAATGGAAATATCACATAATTAAAAGTGAGATAAGAAATCCCCTTACCTCAAGTCCTACTTGTCTTGTTCGTTTCTTTATATTCCTAAATAATAAAATTTGGAAAATTTATAATTTCTTAAGTAAATACTTTAAAGTTTATTATTCAATTCATATCACATATTATCATTTCATAATAATTAGTTAATTATGAGAATTCATATCATACGTTTTGTCGATGTTCGGGACAAGAGTCAACAATGAACATGTTTGAAGAGAATTGTACGTGTAGTTATAAGTACATCATCTCCGAAATGGTGTTCATGATTTAAATATCATATATATCAAGTATATATGTATTCAATAATATTACCTAATGTTTGGATATAAGAAATGAAATGTACCGTTCATGGAGACGGTAGGCCGTACGTACGCATGAAGGCTACCTTCATTTTTTTGTCATATTAAGGGACTTTAAAACTAAATTAGACATAGATATATTATAATTATAGTATAATATATATGTTATATAGGTAAAATAAGTTCATTAATTACATTCTTATAAATTCCATGTTTGGCATGAATGAGTCACGTCACTTGAGGGGGCTGTTGTCCACACTTCCTCATATGAAATTATCGCATTTTCACCACATGCAAAGCATAAAGGCATGTTTTAAATATAATACAAAGAAGCATTGAGAGGACATAAATATAATATATAATAGATATAAATATATTGATATATTAATGGACACCATGAAAGGTGTTAAAAGAAGATTGAACAATCATCGTTTCGTGAGGCAGCAATTCGCCACCCACATAAATCGTATTTTCTTTAACCATCAGACTGAGGTGTGTGTAAGTGTATGTAGAATACTTATCATAACAACATCCTAGTATATTGATGATACTGGTGTTATTATGGGATAAAATAATAAGAATATATTGGTGAGTGAAGAATCAAAATAAAAGAAAGAAACTCAAGAGAAGACATTACCTCTAAATTGGGTAACTCTTTTTGATTTGTGGCAAAGGC
Organism: Viscum album; assembly: GCA_963277665.1. Taxonomy (NCBI): domain Eukaryota; kingdom Viridiplantae; phylum Streptophyta; class Magnoliopsida; order Santalales; family Viscaceae; genus Viscum; species Viscum album. Next base: position 778,598,234 of record OY728152.1, on the reverse strand, counting down.
TTCCTTGGAAAGACTTCCTTGGAAAGACTTCTGCTCAAAGTGAGGCTTCTAGAAGTAAGAGAATGATGTGGAGAGATAACATTATCAGAGTTTGGACGATCCAATGGCTTGAGAGGTGTTGGTAAGGGGGTATATGTGGGGTCCTTTTATAAGAGGGAGGAGCGTCAATTTTTTAAAGTCTTAAAATGTTACTTTATTATAAAATGGTTTTCGGATTTTAAAGGTCCCAAAATGATATATTTCGAGGATAAGGTGATAAGGGTTCTAAATCCACCCATTTAATAGGTTTTAGACAAGTTTAAGTATTATATTATACCTTATCTTTTCATTTTATTTAAATCGTTCATTGATGAGGTAATCACTGCGTCATCATGGTGTCATAAATAAATTTATTTATTTAATGTCTAAAAAATATAAAAAAAATATCATGATGTAGGAAATATTTTTATATTTAAAATTAATATTTATAGTCTAAGAGATAATTTATGTAAACAAAATTAAAAAAAAATTTACTTAGGATATACAATCCTTTGTTATATTTCTCTTATTTTTAAAAATAATGTCATAAATGTCACTATCACACCCATGTGACTCCATGGTCCCTCAAGTTCGGTAAAAATCTTCCCATGGTCGGCCATGACTCAAAAAAGAGGATTTAAACAAATTTTGGGGTCATTTTATATTATTATGATATTATTTTATTACCCTTAACTACCTGATTACTAAATAATCATGATAATTAAAGATAATTATCGTCATTACTATTCATAATGTCCAAAAACAAAAGCATCTTAATTACATAATTTGGACCTACTAGTTCCAAATATGGAATCAATTTTACCAAATTCCAAATATAAAAATTTCAGTAATTAAATTAAAAATAATTCTCATTGTCACAACCAAAGACAGGTTTTTATGAAGTAAAGTTTATCAGAAGATTGACATGTTTTTACATCCAATTGAAAAGTTAAATTACTTACAATGAACAAAATTGTATTAATTTATAAAAAAATAATTCAATTAAACTTTAAAACCAATTAAAAGGACAATATAACTATATAATTAAATTAGATGAAAAAGCATTTTTGAAGTAAAATGCAGTATTTTTCACTATTCATTAAAAATGAACATTTGTCAGAAAAATACCAAAAATTTATCCAAAGTAAATTTGATATTCCAAATTCAAAAATGATTTCAATTTTACCAAATTCAATACATATAAGTTTCATTAATTAATTTTATAATTAATTCTCGTTGTCAAAACAAATAGCGTGTTTTTTAGAAACAATATCTATCAAAAGATAGACACTTGTTTATGTCCAATTTCAAAGTGAAATTAATTCCAATGACCACCATTGGATTAAATGGTAAAAATATATTTTAACCAAACATTAAACCCAATTAAAAAGATAATCTAACCATATAAATAAATTATATTAAAAAGAGGTTTTGAATTAAAATACAGCATTTTCACTATTCATTAAAAAATGAACTTTATCGGAAAAATAACAAAAATTTAAAAAAAGTAAATTTTGATGTCCTGGTTATAAAGAAGGATTTCATTTTTTCAAATATAACATATAAAATTGACAAAAATTTGTTTAAAAAATGGTTCTCTAGCAAAAGGTAGTTAATCGCCCTTTTAAAGAATATTAGAATATTATGCTTAAAATGGGATTCATTCGCATTATAAGAATCTATCATTTATTGGGTAATTGTTAAAATATTTAACAAACATATATAATCATTTTTTAGTTAGTTCTGTCCATTCCTACCATTACAATGGCTAGGCGTTAACTACCATTTAAAATAATATTATTATATTATTAGTGTGCAACATAGGATTTCAAATAAACTCGTTGTTGCGTATTGGGTACACCATCGAACAAAGAATTCACATTAAAGTAATATTAACATTTTATTCACAAATATTAATAAAAATGAAAATTTCATATTATTTATTTACCTAGGATGTTACATCCTTCCCCGCTTTTGGGAATTGCGTCCTCGCAATTTTAAAATTGGGCTCAGAAACTTCATTGAAAGCCCTACATCGGAAAAGGAGTAAGTTAAACTATCACTTTAAAAGAAATAAAGAAAAGTACAAATGTCAACCGAGATAAGAGATACTAGGATTCCATAAAAACATGGATATGGAGGAGAAAAAAACCATCAAGTTTTGATGCAGAGTGATAGAAAACATGTCTTGGAGAAATTTAACCACTAGAAAATCACAAACTTGTGACGGGTTAAACGGTATTTGATTCTCCAGTAGGAAAAGTTAATAGACAATGTTTTTGTTTTAAGTTACTTTTCATTGAGGAATTTATTTCTGAGCTTAACTAAAAAATAAGTAAACCTACTTACTTGTCCTGTAGACTTTCATCTTTTACTATATTTCTAACACAAACTCATATTTTCCCCAAACGATGAGTATTTAGGATGACTTGTTCACATTAAGAGCGCTATAATCAACTTCTAGAGAATCACCTAATCCAAAAAAGATGAACTATATATTTCCCATGTATTTAGACCTTAAACAAAACCAAAATTGTTAGTACAATATCATATAATCCCTAATAGGATAATCCTTTATAAAAAGAAATACTACTCTTAATCTCCAAAATTCAACAAAAAGAACCCAAGGTTAAAGAATGACCATTAAATAAATATCTATCCATTAAATTTTTCAAAGTAAACCAAACTAAGATTGAAACCCAAATCTCTGAAAAATTTAATCACATAGTCTTCCAAGGCAAATCTTAGGATTCATCTCCAAATAATATCAGTTACTCTTAAAGTCTCATACTGAAAAGTAATTAACCTAATCACATATCCTCCATGATAGGTTAATCATTTCCCAAAATCAACTTATTCCTGATTCATAAGATCATCTAACTAAAAATAATTAGTCATACTAACTAGGGACTTCATGTAGTCTAGTGGTAGGTGATAAATAACAGTCACACTTTGGTTTTGGGTATGATTCCCACAACTTCGACAGACTTGACGGGTTGTCACATGGTTTGCGTGTTGTCCCTTTTCAAAAACTACATAATTTTTTGACATTACAAAGAAGAGATAAATTCATCAAAACTAACCATAACATATTTTAACCACATAGGTTATCTAATAACTTTCATTTTGCATCCCAAAATGTATTAACCGGTAATTACCTCAAATTCAGGGATCATATAAACCAAAATGGTTCTTTATAGCTATATCCACAAAAGAAAAGATAATTATTCCTTAAATAAAATTTTCATATATCAAACATCAGGGTTACACATACTATAAAAAGTCTTCTAATGTAATCCCATCATCAAAATAGACTTAATACTTTTAAGCATTTCAATAACCTAAAATCTACCATAACTCCTGAATCCCGTATATGTTGAATTATTACTCATTAAACATTATTCATGATCCATTAACCATTCCTTTCCAACTTATTCTAAAATACTTCTTTCCTACAAAAAAATTCATGAATCATATCCTAAGAATCAATAACAGGAAAACATATGTTAAGAAATAATCCATACCTTTCATTGGTCATTGCCAGTTTCTTCATCCTCAATCGGAATGGAATTAGGAATTGGTAAAAGAATATTTGTAAGATCCTGGTGATCCCATTTCGGAAACTTCTTCATAGGACATGTGTTTTCATAATGACCATGCACACCACATTTAAAACAATCAATTGATCCTTCAGAAATAACTTCTTTCCCTTTCCTAGAGTCAACTAGATGCTTCCTTTTTACATGGAAGGTTCTTGCTTTATGACCTTCATTTCCACATCTATAGCATCTTTCTATCCCTTTGAAACATTTTCCTATATGTTTCTTTCCACATCTTGGACACATAAGTTTTTGAAAATTCTTACCTTTATGATTATTACCTAAAATTCCATAGGGATTTGTTTCTCGCATATATGATTCCTTATAAAAATCACTAAGGTTCAGGTGGTCAATCATGACTCTATATAGTTGGTTGAGAATAACCACAAGAGTTCCCATTGCCTCTCCCATATCATTCAATTACTCATTCGGAAAACCGTTATAGTTTTCTTCACATCCAATGTTACTTTGGTTCCCAATAGATCCATCCATTTACTGAAACCCAAAAGGTGAGTGTGGGTATATCAGTAAAATCATCATATAATATCTTATGAGGAGGGTAAATACTAATATATACTTATTAATGTTATCTTAAACTCATTCAATTTATAAAAATAACTACGACTTTTTCTAAAATCCTAACCATTATGGTAATGTCAGTTGTGCTTAAAGAATTCCCTAACCTCTAAAGTTATTTAAACTAACCTCTGATACCAACTATAAGGACCCAGCCTTAAAACATTACATAATATTGAATTAAATGAATAATTCACATTCATGATCTTTTCAGGTTTAGATTTTTAGATAATTAGGCCATAACTATTACATATCAAAAGATTACAAAGTAGACACTTCTACGCAGTTTCTATTTTTTCATAAAATAAAAACTCTTAAAAAGAAACATGTCTAGTTCCATGTTTTAGATAGAATGTATTTCCTTGATCCATCCTTGACCCTATTAATTTTTAAGTCCTGTGGAAAACATTTCAAAAACATGGGATGAGCATAAAAAGCTCAGTAAGGGTTATAACAATACGGAAAAAAAACATTAGTCCATGTATACATAAGAATCAATGAAATCATACATTACTCATAAAACATAAGCACTTTAACATACCTCATGAAATAATAAGATATATGAATAACTCATAAAATCATAATACATAATGCTAACTTGAGGCACTCATAACATTCTTACGTATGGAGTAACCCTCATGGTTACGTTTGGAATACCCATCACAGTATATTCCCTAAATCACTTCAGATAAACCTTAGCATTTAACTCCTTCACATTACCCAATGCATTGGAGAGCTATCTTGGGCTCACCCACCCTTATTTTATCAAAGAACCACCTGACTTCATAAACAATGCCCAAGAACCATAACATAATCGTATCACATAAAACATGCCTAAAGGAAACAAAGCATTTCCACATTTCAATCACAAGATATAAATACAACACATTGATATAATCAAAACATTATTAAAACAATTTTCAATCACAAAATAAAATAAAATTAAAAAATGGTATTTATTTTTCATTTAAAAAAATTATGGCTTGTAGAGGAAGATGAAACTCAAATAATGTTCACAGTGGCGGAGAAGTCGTTATCACCGCATACATAAGACAAAAACATTCCTTTAGTAAAATGCTTCGTGTAAAAAGGTTCATTTTGAATGAAATTAAAATTAAAAATGGTTTATTATACAACTAATAAAATAAGGTTGTATATACAATGAAGTATGCCTCAACGAAAGGAGATTCAGATGAAGTCCCTTACAAAGATGGTATCCTTAGATTAAAGATAAATCAATTACATAATTTTGTGTGAAAAATATAAATACACACAATATATGTGGATATTAAGTGTAAAATGGTCAGAGTTCATTCACACATATTCATAGTATGACATAATCAAGAAGTATAGGTTTAACCCAAATAATTGAAATTGGGTTAAGAAGATCCCTTATAGAAATTCGGTAGCCTAACGGCATCACTTTAAAATTCAGAAAATAAGTTGATGAGAGATAAAAATGGTATATCATCACTTGGACATAAAATTTATAGAAATAAGGATATATAAGAATATATCCCAACATTAATAATATGTAAGTTAAAATACCTAACAAAAATTAGTCTTTTAAAAAGATGAGGGTGAAAGGTTCCCTTAAGGATTTGGGTAACTTTCGAAACATACACCCCATGAAAGAAGGACTATAAAATTTTGATGTAAATACCCATAAATGAATTCACATTACACAAATAGTATAATAATGGGTAGTACATACACCACACAAAGAAGATAGTGACAAATATAGCATGAATCTCACGGGAATAAATAGTGAGATAAAAACCCCTTGCCTCGTTGTAATAAATCAAGTCATATGACCAAAAGATAATAAGAACAAAATGAATCAAATAATACCATGAATATAAATATAATATTTATAATATATATCAAATGGAAGTACATAATACACCACATGAAATAAATAGTTGGTGAACAATAGAAATATCACGGAATTAAAAGTGAAATAAGAAATCCCCTTACCTCAAGTATGACTTGTCTTGTTCGCTTCTTTATATTCCTGAATAATAAACATTGGCCAATTTATAATTGCTTAAGGACTTCTTTTGAAGTTTATTATTCAATTAATATCACATATTATCATGTCATAATAATTAGTTAATTATGTGAGTTCATATCAAACATTTTGTCGATGTTCGGTACATGATTTAATAATGAACTTGTTTGAAGAGAATTGTACCTGTAGTTATAAGTAAATCATCTCTGGATTGGTGTTCATGATTTAAATATCATATATATCCAGAATATATGTATTCAATAAGATTACCTTATTTTTTTATATAAGAAATCAAATTACCGTTAATGGAGATGGTAGGTCGTACGTACGCATGAACGCTACCTTCATTTTCTTGTCAGATTAATGAATTTTGAAACTAAATTAGACATAGATATATTATAATTCTAGTATAATATATATTTTATATTGGTAACATAAGTTCATTAATTAAAATCTTTATAAATTCCATGTTTGGCATGAAAGAGTCACATCACTTTAGGGGGCGGTTGTCCACACTTCCTCATATGAAATTATCGCATTTTCCCAACATGAAAAGCATAAAGGTATATTATAAATATAAAATAAAGAATAATTATGAGGACAAAAATATAATATATATAATATATAAATATAGTGACATCTTAATGGACACCATGAAAGGTGTTAAAAGAATATTGAACAATCATCGTTTCGTGAGCCAGTAATTCACCACCAACAGAAACAGTATTTTCTTTAACCATTAGACGGAGGTGTGTGTAAGTATAGGTAGAATACTTATCATAACAACATACTAGTATATTGAGGATAGTGGTGTTATTATGGGATATAATAATAAAAAGTTACTGGTGAGTGAAGAATCAAAATAAAAGAAAGAAACTTGAGTGAATACATTACCTCTAAATCGGGTAACTCTTTTTGATTTGAGCCAAAGGATTCCTTGGAAATACTTCTTCCCAATGTGAGGCTTCTAAGAGTAAGAGAGGGATTTGGACAGATAACATGATAAGAGTTTGGATGATCCAAGGGCTTGAGAGGTGTTGTTAAGGGTGTATAGGTGGGGGCCTTTTATAAGAGTGAGGAGGGTCACTTTTGGAAAATCATAAAATGTTACTTTATTATAAAATGGTTTTCGGATTTTAAAGGTCCCACAATGATATATTTCAAGGATAAGGTGATAAGGGTTCTAAATATACCCATAAAACAGGTTTTAGACAAGTTTAATTCTTATATTTTACCCTATCTTTTCATTTTATTTAAATTTTTCATTAATGAGGTAATCACTGCATCATTTGTCACGACCCGACCCTACCTGGGCTCGAGCCACAACTACCCCAAGCCCGCCTTCAAAGGACAGGGGCTGGAGACAAGCACCGAAGGCTAAAAAAATCAAGGAGGCCATTTCCTGAGTACCTGTACACACACACGCAGCACACTCAATGAAAAAGAGAAGAGTAAAAAATAAAAGCAAAGTACCAATTGCTATAAATGAACCAAAAATGTGCATCGGCCTCTAAACAGTACAAAGAAAGTGTTGAAGGTAAACTAAAAAGAAAAAGGGAAAACACGCGCCCAACCAGAAAAGGTGCCACAACCTAGCAACAGGTAAACAAAATAAAACAGCAAGGAGAGTCCCACACTGGGAACCCAACTACGACCATCGTACGTGGTCCAAGATCCCGAACTCCTAATCTCCACTGAAGTCACGACCAACCTGTCCGTCGTCTGCAAGGGCACACCAAGTGTGGGAAAAGCCCAAGCAGGGGTGAGTATAAAAATACTCAGTAGGATGCCCCGAAGGATCGAGGGAACAAGAAAGGAGGTACTGAAGGGGTGAGAAGGAGATCAAACAGGGAAAAGTAAACGAGTACAGTAGAGTATCAGCTCAACCCAACAAGAGAAAGAAAGTAGACTCATCCAACAGAAGGAGCTAGAAACGGTGAGAAGATGAACTTCTCGTCGAGTCTTTATGGCCTATAGCAGGAGAGTAGACTCATCCAACCATGAGAAGCTAGATACGAAAAGCAAGTGCCATACCCCACGTGTATTTGCCTCCCCTGATAGGAGAGTAGCCAAAACCTAAGGAGTGGGTACTGGAACAAGGTATACTTATATATGTCCATATGCTCAAACCAGAAGCCCGAACAAGATCGTAAGGGGATCTCCATCCCATAGCTCAGCCCCATAAAGTGAGTCGCCAACAGTCTCAGAAGTAACCATCATCGATAGGCAGCATCTCACACATCTTCCCCGAACTGCAAGATAAGGGGCTCAAATCAATGCACCTCAACACTATCCGCATTGGGTGGCACTGACTCGCCCACAAGGTTTAAGGTCGCGTCACAAGGACGCGTCTTGGTGGGGAAAGTGCCCCTCTTACTTTAGAGTTTCGTGTTAAGTCAAACCACACCTCATCACTGCCACAAAGTCCAGAGGTTTTCTTAGAGTCAAAGTTGTCACATCATTGACCCGTACAAACAAGGGTCTCACTCCGGTAGTTATGGACTAAAGCCACAGACTAGCCTAGTAGAAAGGACTGAGTCTGAAATTCCAATGGGTGACCCACTGCCCAGCCTTAGTGGAGGGTAAATCATAATACATCATCAAGCGACCCACTGCCCATCCCTACTGGAGGGTAGACCTGGAATAAGTCGACAGGCGACCCACTGCCCAACCCTGATGGAGGGTAGACCTGAAAGAAGTCGACAGACGACCCACTGCCCAGCCCTGCTAGAGGGTAGACCTGGAATAAGTCGATAGGGGAACCACTGCGAAGCCCTAATGGAGGGTAGACCTGAAAGAAGTTAACAGGCGAGCCACTGCTCAGCCCTGTTGGAGGGCAGACCTGGAATAAGATGAGAGGCGATCCACTGCCTAGCCCTACTGGTGGGTAGACCTGGAACAAGATGACGACTGACCCACTGCCTAGCCCTACTGTAGGGTAGACCCTTAAGAGTCATCGGGAGACCCAATGCCCATTTTCTACTGAAAGGTAAACCCTGAACAAGTCGTCGGGTAACCCACTGCCCAGTCACTACTGGAGGGTAAACCGTGAGAAGTCAATGAGCAACCCACTACCCAGCCCTGTTGGAGGGTAAACCCAAAGAAGTTGATGAGTAACCCACTACCCAGCCCCACTAGAGGGTAAACTCGGAACTGCTATGGCCATCTCTATTGGATGGTACAACACTGGCCAACCGAACACGGAGTGGGTATCGCGCAACCACCCAATTCCAGAACAATTCACCTTATAGAGGTTCAGCGCCTGCCATCATTGGGTGTCACTAGCACTGCTACCGTGCATAGGTCCGGGGTACGTCCAATAAAGCCTTCAACCAACGCCCTTTTCATATTTCCACATTTAATAAGATTACGTAAGGGACTCCGCTCGCCTGAACAGATTACACAATTGTAATCATTATGGAAAAACACGCGAGATAGACTACTTACTCACCTGAAAAGGTCAATCGGTGAAAAATGTACTATTCATCGTAGCCAGCTCGGGTGGGACCCGCACCACGATCCTGAAAAAGGTTGGTTGAACTGCACCATCACAATACTCTCAGAAAAACACATCAAACTGACTATTCATTCGCCCCTAACGGACGCCCGATGAAAAAGTCACAGTTTACTACACACAGCTCAAAAGACGACCCGTGGGGCCCATGCCTCAACTCTAGATTCAGCGCTTGAAACCACCCCAAACTACATCATCTTGATTCCAGGGTCACAACGCCACTGATGGCACCTAAAACGGACTCCAGATGCAAAAGATGCAACTCCCTGCGTTATACGCAAACGAGGCCCTATGGGGCCCACACCTCAAGCCCGAATTTAGGCGGGAGGAATGTGCCATTGCAATCCCCTCATAAAAACACACACAATGCAGTGCTCAAACACCCCAAACCGATGTCAGGTGGAAAAAAAACATTTCATCGTAAAGCGTGTGAATTAGGCCCTATGGGGCCCGCACCTTGTCTCCAACCTGAATGCTTCAGAAAGAATCTCAAAACGTCCGCATGAGGACTGGGGTCACGCTGTCTCTGACAGCGCATCAATCAGACATCCCAAATAGGAGTTAGGTCCGACTTGATAATTAATTAATTAATTAATTAATTAATTAATTATTCACATTTGGTGTTTCATGCCACCGAGCAATGAAACCAACCCTCAAAGGTTCCGTACCATCTTTGTAAGGACCTTCTTAGCTCCATGGACATCGCGCCTATGATGGATCGTTAAACGGACGTTCGGCTCGCGAGCCTTATCCGTCGTGACTTTAATAATAATTTAATATTACTAAATTAAATCTCTCGAGTCACCCGCCTTCGGGCACATAACCGAAAAACCCTTAAACTCACCTTAAAAGGGTAGCCTCATCGATACGGTCCCATAGCTGCAAACAGCGCGTCCATCGGACGCGCCGTTTAGGAGATACGGCCCCCCGAATGCAAGGGGGGCCAAAATGGGCCAGTCTCGACCGGTCGGCCCTCTCCAGCCGCACCGGACCCGCCTTGGGTCCAGTTTTCATTTTTTTTCTTTTTTTTAAACCGACCGTCCAGGATGGCTGGTCTCCTCCCTCATGTTGCGTCAAGGAAGACCCGCGGCTCGCGGGTCTTGTTCCCCTGAGGTCATCGCTTTGTCGACCGCATCGTGCGCCGCATCTCACCAACGCCGCTCTCCCTCGCCGTCGCTCGGACCTCCGCATGCAGGCGCCTCCCTCCGCTGTATCTCTTCGTGCCTGGTCGCCTACACACTCGCCCGCTGAAGCCCGCATCTGCGCCCGGCCACCACCCGCTCGACCTCGCCATCTGTCGACTGCATCCACTGAAGGGAGTCCACGCCGCCGCGCTAGGAAGGCCGGACCGCCACAACCCCGAGGTCACCGCCACCCAGAGCTTCCTACTGCTTTCCGGACCACCACAGGAACCCCCAAAACTGGCCGGAACAACACCAAACACCCGCTAACCTTCGGCGGACAACCGTGAACGCCTCGGGACTCAGATTTTTAAACCGAAATATGCGTCGGGAAGATTAGAATTTATAATACACGACCATGGGATTTGTTTGCATATTCGACGGAAATTTGATGCAAGTGTTTCAATTGGAAGAAGATTTTGTGAATTAAAACTATAAAACCCGAGCCTACCTCTTGGGCGTAGCTCGACGCTTCGCGTGCGATCTGCCGAAAGTTGCAATGCCTTGGAGAGGAGGAGAAGCGGAGGAGGATAGGAGGATCTCTTTGGTTGAGAGAATTTTCTAGAGGAATGCAAGATGGAGGAGGGAGGGGATGGGTTATGGCTTAAATAAATTAATTAACATTTTAATTAATTTAAAACCCCCAAAAAGACCCGCATCTGAAACTCCCGACGGGGGCGAGGTTAAGCCTCCCCTAGGGTAAACACCACCTCTCGAGCACAACAGCGGTCTCATAATTTTAATCTGTGGCCCCGTTCAAAATTTATTTAACTCAATTCCTGAGGCCTCCAAATTAAAAAAATGCCCCTGGGGCCATTTTTCACAGACGGCCCGCGCCCGCAAAAAATATACCCCTACTAGAGTAAAAGGCACACTCCGAACTCAACGGTGCCCTCATTTTTTCAATCTGAGCCACCATTTAAGATATAATTTAGTTATTCCATTAAAAAGATAAATTAATTATTTTATTTATCCATTTCACGTTCTGATACTGAGTGAGGAGTCCAAACGCCCCGCGCCGACATGTTTTATGTCGTTCCTAGGGTTAATACCTCATTTAGGACCCATCTATACACTCAGATTTCTGATCCGAATGACTTTTTAGGAGTTAACCCATTTATTTGTCATGCCCAGTGTGAATGCACTGAAAATTTAATTCTGGCCACACTGGGGCTCAGAATCGCATGCCATCTGAAGGCGTTGCTCTGGAAAAACATCAAGAATATTTCAAAGTCTTTTATAGCCAAAAAATGGGTCCTTAAATCATTCCTTCCTTCAAGATTTTTTCCCCCAAAAAGAAAAACCAGGGAACAACTCAGGGTACTAAGCTCACACCTGGCTCCTTCGTACCCAGAAGAACTCGTGTACAGTCCCGCGTCACCACACCTAGACCAAAGGATTTGATCTGTTCATGCGAGGTCTGCCCTAGCCGATGACATGCATAGGAGCACACACACATCTTCTCAGGTGAGTCACATGAGAGATTCTATGCACCCGAACCAGCCTTTGGGTTTAGGGTAAGGTAGTAGACAACCTCGCCATCCCTTCTCATATTCTTAAATGGCCTGAAGGCCCCCGAGGGTAACTCACCTCCCCGATTGAACCTCTACATCTCATGTCATGGCTGGAATAAATGTTTGGACTTGGGACAAAGCCTGGTTATTCCCTCCTTTAGAATATCAATATGGTGAAACACCTAAGGCTATCTGGTCATGTGACGTGCCACGGTCAATGTCCCCTGACCCAGACTCTCTTACATGCTCGAAGAGCGAAGGATTCGTCTTCATCAACTGAAGATAAGCCATATCCTCCTGCAGAATCTCCAGCCAACACCGTCGTCTCTGGTTCAAGTCTCTCTGTGGGGGGAAGCACCAGAGAAACTGGTGGTCTGAGCAAACCATAGAGCGCTCTCCCCGAAGATAGTGTTTCCACATTCTTAGGAAAAAAAACTACCACCACCAGCACCAACACAGGGTTACACCGATGCCCCACGTCACCCTCGATAACCCCTCGAGCAAGGAGTTAGATGAAAGAGTACCTCACGCAGTGTCTAAAAATTTCTACTGAGAAAAGTAGAAAAATACACAAAGCGTACCTCTTATCGTCTCTTGCACTGCAGGATTGTCAACAACCACAGTACACAGCCGCCTGCGGCCCCGTCCGTCAGCTAATTGAGCCTGACATGGGCTGCCTAGTGGTGGTGGAAAGACCTTGAAACATCGTCTGTCAACCACAGTTCTTCTTGATCTTTGTCAACACTGCCTCCCTAGGGACCACCCTGTCCTCACCTGGGAGTTCTCTTATCACAACACTGCCTCTGTCGTGGCGGTGCATCTACCAACTATCTGGAAGACTCAACACATTTGGTCGAGCAGTCTCAATGCACATGATCTCAAACATCACAAACATATCACTAGTCCTCACTAGGCTATCTCAGTACTCTACGATGTCCCCGACCATGTGAATGAGTCTCATCAAGGGGAAATCTTCGGTGTCGAGGCCCCGCCAATTGACATCCCTCTACCAGAAATTTCTCTATCACCAGTGCCTACTCCAGCACCCTGAGATGGGTGAGGAAGCACAAGGTCACTACACTGGCATGAATATCCTCTACAAATATCTCTCTCAAACTTCAGTGCTCAAAAGTTTCCATCATGGACCATGTCCAAAGAGTATCGAGTAAGGTCTATGAACCTAGTCGCGTACTCAGCCACCGTCATCCCTCCCTGCTGAAACTGCAGGAGATCCTGAATCCGAACGGAGCGTAAGAATGAGGGGGAAAACTCCTCATGAAACAAAAACAGAAATTCGCCCCACAAAAGGGACGACTCGTCAAGAAACTGAGTCACCAGACTCCACCAACGCCAGGCTGCTCCGTGGAAAAGGTTGGTGGAAAAAGCCACCATAAGATATACTGATGTCTGCACAAGCCTGAATAGGAAAACCATTGTCTCCAGCCAAACCTCATCTGCCTGAGGGTCTGGCTCACCACCGAACCTCAGCGGTCTCTGCCGTTGGAACTCACGGTGCGCGCTCAGCCTGTGCTCAAGCCCCGTCTGCTCTGTTGGAGCTATCTGCTGCTCACTAGGTGGGGGTGATTCTACCAGCCCACCCGAAGAAAGGGGCTCGCATGATGGGTCCTGGAATATGGCATCATATCTCACAGGGTCGTCTTTACGAACCAAATATGGTATCCTGGCTGGCTGTCTTTGCAGAAACATCCTGAATATTATCAAGGATTGTCGTGGTCAGATGAGCATATATGTGTATAACAGTAATAACAATGGGGAGCTGACTCAAGAAAGATAGTCAAAGACTCAATCCTATGTGATGCACAAACCAATTTTCCTTGAACCAAGTGTCTCAGCATGCCGAGTTGACAAGTGGGTTATCAGGGTCCTGGTGAATGGATACGTCGGTCGTCGCACCGTCACGGGACTCCGTGGCCTGAGAGCCGCTCTCGAGACACGTTGACACTGTTGCCCTAAATCCCAACCAAATCCTTTTAAGTACGTCCGCACAACGTCCCAAGGAATGAACCACCTCTGATACCACTTTGTCACGACCCGAACCTACCCGAGCTCGAGCCGCAACTACCCCAAGCCCGCCTCCACAGGCCAGGGTTTGGCGACAAGCACCGAAGGCTAAACAACTCAGGGAGGCCTTTTCCTGAGTACCTATACAAACACACGCAGCACACTCAATGAAAAAGTGCAGAGTAAAAAAAATTACCAACTGATATAAATGAACCACAAATGTGCATCGACCTCTAAATAGTACAAATCAAGTGCTGAAGGTAAACTAAAAAGAAAAGGGAAAAACACTCGCCCAACCAGAAAAGGTGCCACAACCCGAAAATAGGTAAACAAAAGAAAACAGCTGGGAGAGTCCCACACCGGGAACCCAACTACGACCACTGTATGTGGTCCAAGCTCCCGAACTTCTAAGCTTCGCTGAAGTCACGACCAACCTATCTGTCGTCTGGAAGGGCACAGCAATTTAGGGGAAAGACCAAGTAGGGGTGAGTATAAAAATACTCATTAGGATGCCCCGAAGGCTCGAGGGAGCAACAAAAGTGGTACTGAAGGGGAGAGCAGTAGATCGAACAGGGAAAATTAAATGATTACAGTATAGTATCATCTCAACCCAACAAGAGAAAGTAAGTAGACTTGTCCAACATAAGGAGCTAGAAATAGTGAAAAGATGAACTTCCCATTGAGTCTTCACTACCTATAGTAGGAGAGTAGACTCATCCAACCACGAGAAGCTAGACACGGAAAGCACGTGGCATACCCCGCACGTCTTTGCTCCCCTAGAAGGAGAGTAGCCAAAACCCAAGAAGTGGGTACTAGAACCAGGTATATATATATATATGTCCATATTCTCAAATAAGAAGCCCGAACAAGATCGTAAGGGGATCTCCATCCCGTAGCTCAGCCCCAGAAAGTGAGTCGCCAATAGTCTCAGAAGTAACCATCATCGATGCCCAGCATCTCACACGTTTACCCTGAACTGCAAGCCAAGGGGCTCAAATCTTCTCACCTTGACACTATCCTCTTTGGGAGGCACTGACTCGCCCGCACGGTTTTAGGTCGCGTCATAAGGATGCATCTCAGTGGGGAAAGCGCACCTCGTACCTGAGAATTTCTGGTTAATTCAAACCACACCTCATCACTGTCACATAGTCGAGAGGTCTTCTCAGAGTCAAATTTGTCACATCACTGACCCGTTCAAACAAGGGTCTCGCTCCAGTATTCACGGAGTAAAGCCACAGACAAGCCTAGTAGAAAGGAATGAGTCTGAAATGCCAAAGGGTGACCCACTGCCCAGCCCAACTAGAGGTAAATCATAATACATCATCAGGAAACCCACATCCTAGCCCTACTGGAGGGTAGACCCGGAATAAGTCGACAGGCGACCCACTGCCCAACCCTACTGGAGGGTAGACCTGAAAGAACCCATCCTTGCTGGAGGGTAGACCTGTAAGAAGTCGACAGGCGACCCACCTCCCAGCCCTGGTGGAGGGTAGACCTGAAAGAAGTCGACAGGCGACCCACCGCCCAGCCCTGCTGGAGGGTAGACCTGGAATAAGTCGATAGGCGACCCACTACCCAGCCCTGCTGGAGGGTAGACCAGGAACAAGACGAAGAGAGACCCACTGCCCAGCCCTACTGGAGGGTAGACCCTTAAGATTCGTCGGGTGACCCACTACCCAGTCTCTACTGAAGGGTAAACCCTGAACAAGTCATCGAGTAACCCATTGCCCAGTCACTACTGGAGGGTAATCCCTTAGAAGTCAATGAGCAACCCACTACCCAGCCCTGTTAGAGGGTAAACCCGAAGAAGTCGATGAGTAACCCACTACCCAGCCCCGTTGGAGGTTAAACCCAGAACTGCTATGGCCATCTCTACTAGATGGTACAACACTGGCCAGCCTAACACGGAGTGGATATCTCGCAACCACCCAATTCCAGAACAATTCACCTAGTAGAGGTTCAGTGCCTGCGATCCTTGGGTGTCACTAGCACCGCTACCGTGCATAGGTTCAGAGTGCGTCTAAAAAAGCCTCCGACCAACGCCCTTTTCATATTTACACATTTAATAAGATAATTTAAGGGGCTCCTCTCACCTGAAAAGATTACACCATTGTAATCCTCATGGAAAAACATGCGAGATAGACTACTTACTCGCCCGAAACGATCAACCGGTGAAAAAGGTACTATTCACTATAGCCATCTCGGGTGGGACCCACACCATGATCTCGAAAAAGGTCGGGAGAACTGCGCCATCACGATGATCATGGAAAAACACGTCAAACTGACTATTCATTCACCCCGAATGGACGCCTGATGAAAAAGTCGCAGTTTGCTACACACAACTCAAAAGACGCCCTGTGGGGCCCACACCTCAACTCCGACTTCAGCGCCTGAAACCACCCTGGACTACATCATCTCGATTCCAGGGTCACAACACCGATGATGGTGCCTAAAATAGACTCTGGATGCAGAAGCTGCAACTCCCCGCGTTATACGCAAACGGGGGCCTGTGGGGCCCACACCTCAAACCCAAATTTAGGCGGGCGGATTGCGCCATTCAAATCCCCTCATAAAAACACACAAAATGCAGTGCTCAAACGCCCCAAACTGATGTCAGGTGGAAAAACAACATTTCATTGTAAAGCGTGCGAATTAGGCCCTATGGGGCCCGCACCTTGTCTCCAACCCGAACGCTTCAAACAGCATCTCAAAAATTCCGTATGAGGAGTGGGGTCATGCTACCGCTGACGGCGCGTCAATCGGACATCCCAAAACAGGAGTTAAGTCCGACTCGACAATTAATTAATTAATTAATTATTCAAATTTTGCGTTTCGTGTCACCGAGCAACAAAACCAACCCACAATGGTTACGAACCATCTTTGGAAGGACTGTCTTAGCTCCAGGGCCACCGCGCCTCTAACGGCTCATTAAACGAACGTCCGGATCATGAGCCGCATCCGTCATGACTTTATCAATAATTTAATATTATTAAATTATAGCTCTCAGGTCGCCCGCCTTCGGGCGCATAACCGAAAAACCCCGAAACTCACTTTCAAAGGGCCGCCTAGTCGATACGGTCCCACAGCCGCAGGTGGCGCATCCATCGGACGCGCCGTTTAGGAGATACGACCCCCCGAATGCAAGGGGGGCCCAAAATGGGCCGGTCCAGACTGGTCGGCCCGGTCCAGACCGTCGGCCCGCTCCAGCCGCACCCGACCCACCTCAGGTCCGGTTTTCTTTTCGTTTTTTAAACAGACCAGACAGGATGGCCAGTCTTTTCCCTCGCATCGCGTCAAAGAAGACTCGTGACTCGCGGGTCTTGTACCCCTGTGGTCGACGCTTTTCCGACCACGTCGCGTGCCCCATCTCACATATACCGCTCTCCCTTGCCATGCCCGCTCACCCTTGCTATCCCTCGGACCACCGCACGCAGGCGCCTCCTTCCGCTACAGCTCACGTGCCCGGTCGCATCCACGCTCGCCCGCCGAAGCACACAGGCGCGCCCTGCTGCCTCCCGCTCGACCTCGCCATCCACTGACCACCTCCGCTGAAGGGATTTTGCGCCACCATTCTCGGAAGGCTGGACGGCTGCTACCCCGGGGCCGCCACCGCACGGAGTTGCTTGCTGCTCGCCGGACCGCCACCGGAACCCCCAAAACCCGCCGGAACAACACCAAAAACCCGTTGACATTCGGCGGACAACCACGAATGCCTTGGGAATCATATTTTTAAACCGAAATATGCGTCGGGAAGCTTAGAATTTATACTACAAGACCATGGGATTCGTTTTCAGATTTGACAGAAATTTGATGCAAGTATTTCAATTGGAATAAGATTGTGGGAATTAAAACTATAAAACAAGAGCCTACCTCTTGGGCGTAGCCCGACGCTTCACGTGCGATCCGCCGAAAGTTGCAATGCCTTGGAGAGGAAGAGAAGAGGAGGAGGAGAGGAGGATCTCCTTGGTTGAAAGTATTATCTAGAGGAATTCAAGATGGTGGAGGGAGGGGAGGGGTTAGGGATTAAATAAATAAATTAACATTTTAATTAATTTAAAACCCCCAAAAAGACCCGCATCTGAAACTCCTGACGGGGGCGAGGTTAAGCCTCCCCTAGGGTAAAAACCACCTTCCGAGCACAACGGAGGTATCCAAATTTTAATCCGAGGCTCCGTTCAAAAGTTATTTAACTCAACGCCCGAGGCCGCCAAATTATGGAAACGCCCCTGGGGCCATTTTTCACAGACGGCCTGTGCCCGCGAAACTCATACCCCTCCTAGGGTAAACGGAACACTCCTAACTCAATGATGCCCTTGGGTTTCCCAACTGAGCCACCATTTAAGAGATACATGAGTTAAGCCATTAAATGAATAAATTAATTATTTAATTTATCCATTTCACGTTTCGATAGCGAGCGAGGGGTCCAAACCCCTCGCGCCGACATGTTTTATGTCATTCCTAGGGTAAACACCCCATTTCGGACCCATCTGTACACTCAAATTTCTGATCCGGATTACCGTTAAGGAGTTATCCCATTTATTTGGCATGCCCAGTGTGAACACACTGAAAATTTAATTCCGGTCACATCGGGGCTCGAAATCGCACGATGTTTGAAGGCGCTGCTCTGGAATAATAATAAAAATATTCCAAAGTCTTTTATAGCCAAAAACCCGGTTCTAACATCATTAGGGTTTCATAAATAAATTTATTTATTTAATGTAAAAAAAATTATAAAAAAATATCAAGATGTAGGAAATATTTTTATATTTCCAATGACTATTTATAGTCTAAGAGATAATTTATTTTAAAAAAATTAAAATTGTTTTACATAGTGTATACAAACCTTTGTTATATTTCTCTTCTTTTTAAAAATAACTTCATAAATGTCACTATCACACCCATGTGACTCCATAGGCCCTTAAGTTTGGTAAAAATCAACCCATGGTCGACCATGACTCAAAAAAGAGGATTTGGACATATGTTGGGGTCATTTAATATTATTATTTATATTATTTTATTACCCTTAACTACCCGATTACTAATTAATCACGATAATTAATGATAATTACCATCGTTACTATTCATAATGTCCAAAAACAAGAGCCATAATTAAATAATTTGGACCTTATGATTCCAAATATGGAATCCATTTTAACAAATTCCAAACACAGAAATTTCAGAAATTAATTTAAAAATAATTCTCTTTGTCACAACCAAAGACGGGTTTTTAAGAAGTAAAATTTATCAAAAGATTGACATGTTTTTACATCTAATTGAAAAGTCAAATTACTTCCAATGAACAACATTGTATTAATTAATAAAAACATATTCAATTACACTTTAAAACCAATTAATAGGACAATCTAACTATATAATTAAATTAAATGAAAAATCATTTTGGAAGTAAAATTCATAATTTTTCACTATTCATTAAAAATGTACATTTGTCAGAAAAATACCAAAAATTTATCAAAAGTAAATTTGATATTCCAAATTCAAAAATGATTTAAATTTTACCAAATTCAAAACATAGAAGTTTCATTAATTAATTTTATAATTAATTCTCATTGTCAAAACAAATAGCGTGTTTTTAATTAACAATATCTATCAAAAGATTGACACTTTTTTATGTCCAATTGCAAAGTGAAATTAATTCCAATGACCACCATTGGATTAAATGGTAAAAATATATTTTAAACACACTTTAAACCCAATTAAAAAGATAATATAACCATATAAATAAATTATATTAAAAGGAGGTTTTGAATTAAAATACAGCATTTTCACTTTTCATTAAAAATGACCTTTATCGGAAAAATAACAAAAATTTACACAAAGTAAATTTTGATGTCCCAGTTCTAAATAAGGATTTTGTTTTATCAAATATAACATATAAAATTTACAAAAAGTAGTTTAAAAAATCGTTCTCCATCAAAAGGCGGTTAATCTCCCTTTTAAAGAATATTAGAATATTTATTCTTAAAATTGGATTCATTCGCATTTTAAGCCTCTATCATTTATTGGGTAATTGTTAAAATATTTAACAAACATATATAATCATTTTGTAGTTAGTTCTGTTCATTCCAACCATTACAACGGCTATGCATTAACTACCTTTTAAAATAATATTATTATATTATTAGTGTGCAACGTAGGATTTCAAAGAAACTCGTTGTTGCGTATTGGGTACGCCATCGAACATAGCATTCCCTTTAAACTAATATTAACATTTTATTCAAAAATATTAATAAATATTAAAATGTCATATTCTTTATTTACCTAGGATGTTACATCCTTCCCCCCTTTTGAGAATTGCGTCCTCGCAATTTTAAAATTAGGCTCAGAAACTTCATTGAATGCCCCACATCGGAAAAAGAGTAAATTAAACTATCACTTTAAAAGAAAGAAAGAAAAGTAAAAAGGTCACCCGAGATAATAGATACTAGGATTCCACGAAAACATGGATATGTAGGAGAAAAAAACCATCTAGTTTTGATGGGGAGTGATAGAAAAGATGTCAAGGAGAAAGTTAACCACCAGAAAATCACAAAATTGTGATGGGTTAAACGGAATTTGATTCCCCAGTAGGAAAAGTTAATAGACAACGTTTTTGTTTTAAGTTACCTTTCATTGAGGAATTTATTTATGAGCTTAACTAAAACATAAGTAAAACTACTTATTTGTCATGTAGACTTTCATATTTTACTATATTTCTAACACAAACTCATATTTTCTCCAAACGATGAGTATTTATGATGAATTTTTCACATTAAGAGATCTATAATAAACTTCTAGAGAATCATCTAATCCAAAACAAGATGAACTATATATTTCCCCTGTCTTTAGGCCTTTACCGGAACCAAAACTGTTAGTACAAGATCATATTATCCCCAAAAGGATAATCCTTTATAAAAATAAATACTACTCTTAATCTCCAAAATTCAACAAAAAGAACTGAAGGTTCAAGAAAGACCATTAAATAAATAGTTATCCATAAAATTCTTCAAATTAATCAAAACTAAGATTGAAACCCAAATATATGAAGGATTTAATCACATAGTCTTCCAAGGTAAATCTTAACATTTATCTCCAAATAACATCAGTTACTCTTAAAGTATCATACTGAAAAGTAATTCACCTAATCACATATCCTCCATGATAGGTTAATAATTCCAAAAATCAAATTATTCCTGATTCATAAGATTATATAACTAAAAATAATTAGTCATACTAACCAAGGACTTCATGTAGTCCAGTGGTAGGCGAAAGATATCAGTCGTACTATGGTTATGGGTTCGATTCTCATAGCTTCTTCCAACGTGACGGGTTGTCACACGGTTTGAGTTTTTTCCCTTTTCAAAAACTACATAATTTTATAACATTACCAAGAAGAGATAAATTCATCAAAAATAACCATAACATATTTTAACTAAAAATTTTATCTAATAACTTTAGTCTTGCATCCCAAAATGTATTAACCGGTAATTACCTCAAATTCAAGGATCATATAAACGAAAATGGTTCTTTATAACTATATCCTGAAAGGAAAAGATAATTATTCCTTGAATAAAATTTTCATATATCAAACATCAGGGTTACACATACTATAAAAAGTCTTCTAATGTAATCCCATCATCAAAAGATCCTTAATACTTTTAAACATTTCACCATCCTAAAATCTACCATAACTCTTTAATCCCTTATATGTTGACATCTTACTCATTCAAAATTCTTCATGATCCATTAACCATTCCTTTCTAACTTATTCTGAAATACTTCTTTCCTACAGACAAAATAATGAATCATATCCTAAGATTCAATAATAGAAAAACATATGTTAAGAAATAATCCATACCTTTCATTGGTCATTGTCAGTTTCTTCATCCTCAATTAGAATGACATTAGGTATTGGTAAAAGAATATTTGTACGATCCTGGTGATACCATTCCTACAACTTTTTAGTAGGACATGTGTGTGCATAATGACCATGAACACCACATTTAAAACATTCAATTGATCCTTTAGAAATAACTTCTTTCCCTTTCCTAGATTCAACTAGATGCTTCCTTTTTCCATGGTAGGTTATTGATTTATGACCTTAATTTCCACATCTATAGCATCTTTCTAACCCTTTGAACCATTTTCCTATATTTTTTGTTCCACATCTTTGACACATAGGTTTTTAAACATTCTTACCTTTATGATTATTACCTGAACTTTCGTAGGGATTTGTTTCTCGCATATATGATTCCTTATAAAAATCACTAAGGTTCAGGTGTTTAATCATGACTCCAAATAGTTTGTTTAGAATAACCCCAAGAATTCTCATTATAGCTCCCATATCATTCAGTTTCTCATTCAGAAAACCGTTACAGTTTTCTTCACATCCACTGTTACTTTGGTGCTTGCTAGATCCAGCCATTTACTAAAACCAAAAAGGTCAGTGTGAGTATATTAGAAAAATCATCATATAATATTTTATGAGGAGGGTAAATACTAAGATATAATTATTCATGTTATCTTAAACACATTCACATTATACAAATAACTACGAATCTTTCTAAAATCTTAACCATTATGGTAATGTCACTTGTGCTTAAAGAATACCCTAACCTCTAAAGTTATCTAAACCGACCTCTAATACAAACTATAAGGACCCAACATTAAAACATTACATAATCTTGAATTAAATGAATAATTAACATTGAGGTTCTTTTCAGGTTTAGAGTTTTAGATAATTAGGCTATAACTATTACTTCTCAAAAGATTATAAAGTAGACACTTCTACCCAGTTTCTATTTTTTTCATAAAATAAAAACTCTTAAAAAGATATATGTCTAGTTTCATGTTTTAGATAGCATGTCTTTCCTTAATCCCATCCTTGACCCTATTCATCTTTAAATCCTGTGGAAAACATTTCAATAACTTGGGATGAGCATAAAAATCTGAGTAAGGGTTATAACAATACGGAAAGAAAACATTAGTGCATGTGTACATAAGAATCAATGAAATCATACTTTACTCATAAAACATAAGCACTTTATCATACCTCATGAAATCATAATATTTATGACTACTCATAGAAATCATAATACATAAAGGTAACTTGAGGCATTAATAACATTCTTACGTACGGAGTAACCCTTATGGTTACGTTTGGAATACCCATCACAATATATTCCCTAAATCTCTTCAGAGAAACCTTTGCGTTAAACTCCTTCACATTACCCAATGAATTGGAGATATATCTCGGGCTCACATGCCCTTATTTTATCACGAAACCACCTGACTTCATAAACAATTCCCAAGAACCATAACATAATCGTATCACATAAAACATGCATAAAGGAAACATAAAATTTCTACATTTCAATCACAAGATATAAATACAACACATTGATATATTCAAAACATTATCAAAACCATTTTCAATAACAAAATAAATGAAAAGTAAAACATGGTATTTATTTTTCATTTAAAAAACATTATGTCTTGTAGAGGAAGCTAAAACTCAAATAATGGTCACGGTGGCGGAGAAGTCCTTGTCGTCTCATACGTAAGAAAAAAACATTCTTATAGTAAAACGCTTCGTGTAAAAAGATTCCCTTTGAATGAAATTTAAATTCAAAAGGGTTTATTATACAACTAATAAAATAAGGTCATATATACATTTAAGTATTCCTCAACAAAAGGAGATTGAGATGAAGTCCCTTACAAAGATGGTATCCTTAGATTAAGGAAAAATACATTACATAATTTTGTGTGAAAAATATAAATAAACCCAATATAAGTGGATATTGAGTGTAATACAATCAGAGGTCATCCACACATATTCATAGTATGACATAACCAATAAGTAGAGGTTTAACCCAAAGAATTGAAAATGGTTTAAGAAGTTCCCTTATAGAAATTCGACAACCTAACAACGTCACTTTAAAATTCGGAAAATGAGTTGATGAGAGATAAAAGGTGTATCTCATCACTTGGAAATAAAATTTACAGAAATAAGGATATATAATAACATATCCCAATATTAAGAATATGTAAATTAAAATAACTAACAAAAATAAGTCTTTTAAAAAGAGGAGGGTGAAAGGTTCCCTTACGGATTTGGGTAACTTTCGAAACGTACACCCCATGAAGGAAGAACTATACAATGTTGATTTAAATTCCCATAAATTAAATTATATTACACAAAGAGTATAATAATGGGAAGTACATACACCACTCAAAGGAGATCGTGACAAATATAGAATGAATCTCATGGGAATAAATCGTGAGATAAAAATCCCTTACCTCGATGTAATAAATCGAGTCATATGACCAAAAGATAATAAGAACCAAATGAATAAAATAATACCATGAATATAAATAGAATCATGATAATATATATCAAATTTAAGCACAAAATACACCACATGAAATAAATAATTGGTGAATAATGTAAATCTCACGGAATTAAAAGTGAGATAAGAAATCCCCTTACCTCAAGTCCGACTTGTCTTGTTCGTTTCTTTATATTCCTGAATAATAAAATTGGGTCAATTTATAATTTATTAAGGAATTACATTAAATTTTATTACTAAATTCACATCACATATTATCATATCATAATAATTAGTTTATTATGTGAGTTTATATCATACGTTTTGTCGATGTTCGGGATAACAGTCAACAATGAATTGGTTTGAAGAGAATTGTACATGTAGTTATAAGTACATCATCTCCGGAATGGTGTTCATGATTTAAATATAATATATATACAGTATATATGTATTCAATAATATTCCCTAATGTTTGGATATAAGAAATAAAATTTACCGTTCATGGAGACGGTAGGCCGTACGTACGCATGAACACTACCTTCATTTTTTTGTCATATTAATGGAATTTAAAACTAAATTAGAAATAGATATATTATAATTACAGTATAATATATATGTTATATAGGTAACATAAGTTCATTAATTTCATTTTTTATAAATTCTGTGTTTGGCATGAACTAGTCACGTCACTTGAGGGGGCGGTTGTCCACACTTCCTCATTTGAAATTATCACATTTGTACAACATGAAAATCATAAAGGTAAGTTTTAAATATAAAATAAATAAGAATTGAGAGGACATAAATATAATATATATCATATATAAAATAGTGACACCTTAATGTCCACCATGAAAGGTGTTAAAATAATATTGAAAAATCATTGTTTCGTGAGGCAGTAATTCGCCACCCATAGAAAGAGTATGTTCTTTAACCATTAGAGAGAGGTTTGTGTAAGTGTAGGTATAATACTAATCATAATAAAATCCTAGTATATTGAGTATAATGGTGTTTTCATGGGATCAAATAATAAGAAGATATTGGTGAGTGAAGAAGAAAAGTAAAAGAAAGAAACTCGAGAGAAGACATTACTTCTAAATCGGGTAACTCTTTTTGATTTGAGCCAAAGCCTTACTTGGAAAGTATTCTGCCCAAAGTGAGGCTTCGAGGAGTAAGAGAGGGATGTGGAGAGATAACATGAGAAACTTTTTGATGATACAAGGGCTTGAGAGGTGTGGGTAAGGGGGTAGAGTTGGGGACCTTTTATAAGAGGGAGGAGGGTCACTTTTGGAAAGTCTTAAAATGTTACTTTATTATAAAATGGTTTTCAGATTTTAATGGTCCCACAATGATATATTTCGATGAAAAAGTGATAAGGGTTCTAAATTCGCCCATACAATAGGTTTTAGACAAGTGTAAGTCTTAGATGTTACCTTATCTTTTTATTTAATTTAAATCGTTCATTAATGAGGTAATCACTACATCATCATGGTATCATAAATAAATTTATTTATTTAATGTCTAAAAATTATAAAAAAATATCATGATGTAGGAAATATTTTTATCTTTCCAATGAATATTTATAGTCTAAGATATCGTTTATTTAAACTAAATTAAAATTGTTTTACTTAGGATATACAAACCTTTGTTATATTTCTCTTCATTTTAAAAATAATGTCATAAATGTCACTATCACACCCAAGTGACTCCATGGGCCCTCAAGATTTATAAAAAGCTTCCCATGGTAGTACATGACTCAAAAAAGAGGATTTGGACACATTTTGGGTTCATTTTATATTATTATGATATTATTTTATTACCCTTAACTACCCGATTACTAAATAATTGCGATAATTAAAGACAATTACCGTTGTTACTATTCATAATGTCCAAAAATGAAAGAGTATTAATTACATAATTTGGATCTTATGATTCCAAATATGGAATCCATTTTACCAAATTCCAAACACAGAAATTGCTGTAATTAATTTAAAAATAATTCTCGTTGTCAGAACCAAAGATGGGTTTTTAAGAATTAAAATTTATCAAAAGATTGACATGTTTTTACATCCATTTGAAAAGTGAAATTAATTCCAATGAAAAAAATTGTATTAATTAACAAAAAAATAATTAAATTAAACTTTAAAACCAATTAAAATGACAATATAAATATATAATTAAATTAGATAAAAAAGTCGTTTTGTAGTAAAATGCATTATTTTTCACTATTCATTAAAAATAAACATTTGTCAGAAATATACCAAAAATTTATCCAAAGTAAATTTAATATTCAAAATTAAAAAATGATTTCCATTTTACCAAATTAAAAACATATATTTATCATTAATTAATTTTATAATTAATTCCCCTTGTAAAAATAAATAGCGTGTTTTTAAGAAACAATATCTATCAAAATATTGATACTTGTTTATATCCAATTTCAAAGGAAAACTAATTCCAATGACCACCATTGGATTAAATGGTAAAAATATATTTTAACCACACTTTAAACCTAATTAAAAATATAATCTAACCATATAAATAAATTATATTAAAATGAGGTTTTGAATTAAAATACAGCATTTTCACTATTCATTAAAAAATGAACCTTATCGGAAAAATAACAAAAATTTACACAAAGTAAATTTTGATGTCCCAGTTCTAAATAAGGATTTTGTTTTTTCAAATATAACATATAAAATTGAAAAAAATTAGTTTAAAAAAATCGTTCTCCATCAAAAGGCGGTTAATCGACCTTTTAAAGAATATTAGAATATTTATTCTTAAAATTGGATTCATTCGGATTTTAAGCCTCTCTCATTTATTGGGTAATTGTTAAAATATTTAACAAACATATATAATCATTTTGTAGTTAGTTCTGTTCATTCCCACCATTAAAACGGCTAGGCATTAACTACCTTCTAAAATAATATTATTATATTATTAGTCTGCAATGTAGGATTTCAAAGAAACTCGTTGTTGCGTATTGGGTATGCCATCGAACATAGCATTCCCTTTAAAGTAATATTAACATTTTATTCAAAAATATTAATAAATATGAAAATGTCATATTCTTTATTTACCTAGGATGTTACATCCTTCCCCCCTTTTGGTAATTGTGTCCTCGCAATTTTCAAATTGGTCTCAGAAACTTCTTTGAATGCCCCACATCGAAAAAGGAGTAAATTAAACTATCACTTTAAAAGAAAGAAAAAAAGTACAAAGGTCACCCGAGACAATAGATACTAGGATTCCACAAAATCATGGATATGGAGGAGAAAACAAACCATCTAGTTTTGATGGAGATTGATAGAAAATATGTCTAGGAGAAAGTTAACCACCAGAAAATCACAAAATTGTGATGGGTTAAACGGTATTTGATTCCCCAGTAGGAAAAGTTAATAGAAAACATTTTTGTATTAAGTTACCTTTCATTGAGGAATTTATTTATGAGCTTAACTAAAACATAAGTAAAACTATTTACTTGTCATGTAGACTTTCATATTTTACTATATTTCTTACAGAAACTCATATTTTCTCCAAACGATGAGTATTTATGATGAATTGTTCACATTAAGAGAGCTATAATCAACTTCTAGAGAATCACCTAATCCAAAACAATATGAACTATATATTTCTCCTGTCTTTAGGCCTTAACTAGAACCAAAATTGTTAGTACAATATCAGATTATCCCCAAAAGGATAATTCTTTATAAAAATAAATACTACACTTAATCTCCAAAATTCAACAAAAAGAACTGAAGGTTCAAGAAAGACCATTAAATAAATAGTTTTCCATAAAATTCTTCAAATTAATCCAAACTAAGATTGAAACCCAAATCTCTAAAGGATTTAATCACATAGTCTTCTAGGGTAAATCTTAACATTTATCTCCAAATAACATCAGTTACTCTCAAAGTCTCATACTGAAAAGTAATTCACCTAATCACATATCCTCCATGATTGGTTAATAATTTCCAAAAATCAACTTATTCCTGATTCATAAGATAATATAACTAAAAATAATTAGTCATACTAACCAGGGACTTCACGTAGTCCAGTGGTAGGTGATAAATATCTTTCATACTTTGGTTGTGGGTTCGATTCTCACAGCTTCTTACGACGTGACGGGTTGTCACACGGTTTGAGTTTTTTCCCTTTTCAAAAACTACATAATTTTATAACATTCCAAAGAATAGATATATTCATCAAAAATAACCATAACATATTTTAACCACAAAGGTTATCTAATAACTTTCGTCTTGCATCCCAAAATGTATTAACCGATAATTACCTCAAATTCACGGATCATATAAACCTAAATGGTTTTTTTATAACTGTATTCAGAAAAGAAAAGATAATTATTCCCTGAATAAAATTTTCATATATCAAACATCAGGGTTACACATACTATAAAAAGTCTTCTAATGTAATCCCATCATCAAAATATCCTTAATACTTTTAAGCATTTCACCATCCTAAAATCTATCATAACTCTTGAATCCATTATATGCTGAAATCTTACTCGCTCAACATTCTTCATGAACCATTAACCATTCCTTTCTAACTTATTCTGAAATACTTCTTTCCAACAAAAAAAATAATGAATCATATCCTAAGATTCAATAATAGGAAAACATATGTTAAGAAATAATCCATACCTTTCATTGGTCATTGTCAGTTTCTTCATCCTCAATCAGAATGGCATTAGGTATTGGTAAAAGAATATTTGTACGATCCTGGTGATCCCATTCCTGAAACTTTTTCATAGGACTTGTGTTTGCATAATGACCATGGACACCACATTTAAAACATTCAATTGATCCTTCAAAAAGAACTTCTTTCCCTTTCCTAGAGTCAACTTGATTCTTCCTTTTTCCATGGTAGGTTATTGATTTATGACCTTCATTTCCACATCTATAGCATCTTTCTATCCCTTTGAAACATTTTCCTATATTTTTCTTTCCACATCTTTGACACATAGGTTTTTAAACATTCTTACCTTTATAATTATTACCTGAACTTCCGTAGGTATTTGTTCCTCGCATATATGATGCCTTATAAAAATAACTAAGGTTCAGGTGTTTAATCATGACTCCAAATAGTTGGTTTAGAATAACCCCAAGCATTCTCATTACATCTCCCATATCATTCAGTTGCTAATTCGAAAAAACATTACAGTTTTCTTCACATCCAAGGTTACTTTGGTGCTTACTAGATCCATCCATTTACTAAAAAAAGGTCAATGTGAGAATATTAGTTAAAATAATCATATAATATTTTATGAGGAGGTTAAATACTAAGATATAATTATTCATGTTATCTTAAACTCATTCACTTTATAAAAATAACTACAACTCTTTCTAAAATTCTAACCATTATGGTAATGTCACTAGTGATTAAAGAATACCCTAACCTCTAAAGTTATCTAAACTGACCTATAATACCAACTATAAGGACCCAACATTAAAACATTACATAATCTTGAATTAAATGAATAATTCACATTGAGGATCTTTTCAGGTTTAGAGTTTTAGATAATTAGGCCATAACTATTACTTCTCAAAAGATTATAAAGTAGACACTTCTACCCAGTTTCCATTTTTTTCATAAAATAAAAACTATAAAAAAGATATATGTATAGTTCCATGTTTTATATAGCATGTCTTTCCTTAATCCCATCCTTGACCCTATTCATCTTTAAACCCTGTGGAAAACATTTCAATTACTTGGGATGAGCATAAAAATCTGAGTAAGGGTTATAACAATACGGAAAGAAAACATTAGTGCATGTGTACATAAGAATCAATGAAATCATACTTTATTCATAAAACATTAGCACTTTAACATACCTCTTGAAATCATAAGATTTATGAATAACTCATAGAAATCATAAGACATAAAGGTAACTTGAGGCATTCATAACATTCTTACGTAGGGAGTAACCCTTATGGTTACGTTTGGAATACCCATCACAATATATTCCCTAAATATCTTCAGAGAAACCTTTGCATTTAACTCCTTCGCATTACCCAATTAATTGGAGATCTATCTTGGGTTCACATGACCTTATTTTATCACGGAAACACCTGACTTCATAAACAATTCCCAATAACCATAACATAATCGTATCACATAAAACATGCATAAAGGAAATATAAAATTTCTACATTTAAATCACAAGATATAAATAAAACACATTGATATATTCAAAACATTATCAAAAACATTTTAAATACAAAAATAAATGAAAAGTAAAACATGTTATTTATTTTTCATTTAAAAAAAATATGGCTTGTAGAAGAACCTCAAACTCAAATAATGGTCACAGTGGCGGAGAAGTACTTGTCGCTGTATATGTAAGAAAAAAACATTCCTTTAGTAAAATGATTTGTGTAAAAAGATTCCTTTTGAATGAAATTAAAAGTCAAAAGGGTTTATTATACAACTAATAAAATAAGGTTGTATATACATTTAAGTATCCCTCAACAAAAGGAGATTGAGACGAAGTCCCTTACAAAGACGGTATCCTTAGATTAAGGAAAAATCAATTACATAATTATGTGTGAAAAATATAAATACACCCAATATAAGTGGATATTATGTGTAAAATAATCAGAGGTCATCTACACATATTCATAATATGACATAATCAATAAGTATAGGTTTAACCCAATGAATTGAAATTGTGTTAAGAAGTTCCCTTACAGAAATTCGACAGCCTAACGGCGTCACTTTAAAATTCAGAAAATGAGTTGATGAGAGAGAAAAGGGGTATATCATCACTTGGAAATAAACTTTACAGCAATAAGGATATATAATAACATATCCCAACATTAATAATATGTAAATTGAAATACCTAACAAAAAGAAGTCTTTTAATAAGAGGAGGGTGAAAGGTTCCCTTACGGATTTGGGTAACTTTCGAAACGTACACCCCATGAAAGAAGAACTATAAAATGTTGATGTAAATACCCATAAATGAAAATATATTACACAAAGAGTATAATAATGGTAAGTACATACACCACTCAAAGGAGATAGTGACAAATATAGCATGAATCTCACGGGAATAAATCGTGAGATAAAAATCCCTTACCTCGTTGTAATAAATCGAGTCATATGACCAAAAGATAATAAGAACCAAATTAATAAAATAATACCATGAATATAAATAGAATTATTATAATATATATCATATTTAATCACACAAAACACCACATGAAATAAATAATTGGTGAACAATGGAAATCTCACGGAATTAAAAGTGAGATAAGAAATCCCCTTACCTCAAGTCCGACTTGTCTTGTTCGTTTCTTTATATTCCTGAATAATAAAATTTGGTCAATTTATAATTTCTTAAGGAATTAATTTAAATTTTATTATTTAACTCATATCAGATGTTATCATATCATAATAATTAGTTTATTATGTGATTTCATATCATACGTTTTTCGATGTTCGAGACAAGAGTCAACAATGAACTTGTTTGAAGAGAATTGTACATGTAGTTATAAGTACATCATCTATGGAATGGTGTTCATGATTAAAATATCATATATATCCAGTATATATGTATTAAATAATATTCCCTAATGTTTGGATATAATAAATGAAATGTACCGTTCATGGAGACGGTAGGTCGTACGTACGCATGAACGCTACCTTCATTTTTTTATCATATTAATGGAATTTAAAACTAAATTAGGCATAGATATATTATAATTACAGTATAATATATATGTTATATAGGTAAAATAAGTTCATTAATTTCATTTTTTATAAATTCCATGTTTGGCATGAATGAGTCAAGTCACTTGAGGGGGCGGTTGTCCACACTTCCTCATTTGAAATTATCGCATTTGTACAACATGAAAAGCATAAAGGTATGTTTTAAATATAAAATAAAGAATCATTGAGAGGAAATAAATATAATATATATCATATATAAATATAGTGACATCTTAATGGCCACCATGAAATGTGTTAAAATAATATTGAACAATCATTATTTCGTGAGGCAGTAATTCGCCACCCACAGAAACAGTATGTTCTTTAACCATTAGAGAGAGGTGTGTGTAAGTGTAGGTGTATTACTAATCATAATAAAATCATAGTATATTGAATATACTGGTGTTTTTATGGGATCAAATAATAAGAAGATAGTGGTGAGTGAAGAAGAAAAATAAAAGAAAGAAACTCGAGAGAAGACATTACCTCTAAATCGGGTAACTCTTTTTGATTTGAGCCAAAGGCTTCCTTGGAAAGTATTCTGCCCAAAGTGAGGCTTATTGGAGTAATAGAGGGATGTGGAGAGATAACATGAGCAAATTTTGGATGAGACAAGGGCTTGAGAGGTGTGGGTAAGGGGGTAGAGATGGGGACCTTTTATAAGAGGTAGGAGGGTCACTTTTGGAAAGTCTTAAAATGTTATTTTATTATAAAATGGTTTTCATATTTTAATGGTCCCACAATGATATATTTTGAGGATAAAGTGATAAGGGTTCTAAATCCACCCATTAAATAGGTTTTAGACAAGTGTAAGTCTTAGATGTTACCTTATCTTTTTTAATTTATTTAAATAGTTCATTAATGAGGTAATCACTACATCATCATGGTATCATAAATAAATTTATTTATTTAATGTCTAAAAATTATAAAAAAAAATATCATGAAGTAGGAAATATTTTTATATTTCCAATTAATATTTATAGTAAAATATATAATTTATTTAAATGAAATTAAAATTTTTTTACTTAGGATATACAAACCTTTGTTATATTTATCTTCATTTTAAAAATAATGTCATAAATGTCACTATCACATCCATGTGACTCCATGGGACCTCAAGTTTCATAAAAATCTTCCCATGGTCGTACATGACTCGAAAAAGAGGATTTGGACACATTTTGTGTTAATTTTATATTATTATGATATTATTTTATTACCCTTAACTACCCGATTACTAATTAATCATGATAATTAAAGAAAATTGTCGTTGTTATTATTCATAATGTCCAAAAACGAAAGAGTATTAATTACATAATTTGGATATTATGATTCCAAATACGGAATCCATTTTACCAAATTCCAAACAAAGAAATTTCTGTAATTAATTTAAAAACAATTCTCATTGTCACAACCAAAGACGGGTTTTTAAGAAGTAAAATTTATCAAAAGATTGACATGTTTTTACATCCAATTGAAAAGTGAAATTAATTCCAATGAAAAAAATTGTATTAAGTAACAAAAAAATAATTCAATTAAACTTTAAAACCAATTAAATTGACAATCTAACTATATAATTAAATTAGATGAAAAAGCAGTTTTGGAGTAAAATGCATTATTTTTTACTATTTATTAAAAATAAACATTTGTCAGAAAAATACCAAAAATTTATCCAAATTAAATTTAATAGTCAAAATTCAAAAATTATTTCCATTTTACCAAATTAAAAACATATAAGTTTCATTAATTAATTTTATAATTAATTCTCGTTGTAAAAATAAATAGCATGTTTTTAAGAAATAATATCTATCAAAAGATTGATAACCGTTTATGTCCAATTTCAAAGGAAAATTAATTCCAATGACCACCATTGGATAAAATGGTAAAAATATATTTTAACCTCACTTTAAACCCAATTAAAAATATAATCTAACCATATAAATAAATTATATTAAAAAGTGGTTTTGAATTAAAATACAGCATTTTCACTATTCATTAAAAAATGAACTTTATCGGAAAAATAACAAAAATTTACACAAAGTAAATTTTGATGTCCCAGTTCTAAATAAGGATTTTGTTTTGTCAAATATAACATATAAAATTGACAATAGGTAGTTTTAAAAAATCTTCCTCCATCAAAAGGCGGTTAATCGCCCTTTTAAAGAATATTAGAATATTTATGCTTAAAATTGGATTCATTCTCATTTTAAGCCTCTATCATTTATTGGGTAATTATTAAAATATTTAACAAACATATATAATCATTTTTTAGTTAGTTCTTTTCATTCCTGCCATTACAATGGCTAAGAGTTAACTACTATTTTATATAATATTATTATATTATTAGTGTGCAACGTAGGATTTCAAAAAAACTTGTTGTTGCTTATTGGGTACGCCATCAAACATAGCATTACATTTAAAGTAATATTAACATTTTATTCACAAATATTAATAAATATGAAAATTTCATATTCTTTATTTACCTAGGATGTTACAAATCTAATTGAGAACTTCACCATCCTTTACAAAAGAAAACTATAAAAGTCATCATGAAAAACATCATATAATTCATTGACTAACAAAGGAAGATCACCATAATAATATTTATGTCATAAATAAGTTTTAGATAAATAAATCAAATTTCCATGCTCTGTAAGAGGAGGTCCTTCCTAAATAGACCTAGGGTCCCACTCTCCATAATACACATTCGAGATCTGATCGGGGGTAGTAAAGGACACCTATTAATGATAAAAAATAAACTCAATATTTATGAGTAATTATCCAATAAATCCTTATAATAACATTGAAGTAATTTAATTCATGAACCATAAAATCCTAGACTACCTCTACATTGAAAATATATAAAGAGAACAAGGTAACAAGGAACCATGCTCCTTTCCTAGAGGGGTCACTAACTACATAACGAATGGCATGAGTTATACAGGAATTTTTAAATATTGATCATATGTGGTAATAAAAATGAGTTTGAGGCATATATATCTAAAATATTTTTATCTATGGTTGAAGAAATATAAATGGTACCTCTCACAATTATAGGTCCCATATTTTGTTATATTAGAAAATCCTCAACTACATATAACAGCTTTGTTCCAGATCCCTATGGTTGAAACCTTATTACCACTGATGCATTTGACTTCTTCATAGAACTTCTAAGAGATGAAAAGCCTATTCGAGATAAAGGAGAATAAAAATCCTGATATAACTTCTATAAGTGTCCACCACATCCCCATGAGTTTTAGGTTATTATAGGTATGACAAAAAAATGATTTTTGTGCCATGTCTGGCCGCACTAATAATGATTCAATCCCACAATCACCGATGATGGTTCAATATATAACTTCTAAGACGTACCCCCACTATTTCCTCCATCAAATTCAATTTTTCTCTACTTCCCCTTAATTGATCCACTATATCTACCACCTAAGGTGGGAGTAAATTTGATGAGCCCTAAGTTACCATCCAAGTCAATCAATTCCATCAGCACCCTATTTACAATATTAGAATTCATTGAACAATTTAGTATGAAAATATATGAATAAATATTTGGTAGAAGTACAATTTGAATCCTCTGATCCTTTATCTTCTCATTTTACACAACCTCATTTTAATATATATAGTGAGCTCGATGAATCAATTATCATACTCCATCACTGTCTGATTCCCTTTCTCAAGGGTGATGAACTCCATAGATTTATCTGTGGTTAAATACTTTGGGTAGAATTAATTAGTGAATATGGAATTTAATTTTTTCTTCTCTAAACCATCATAATTCTATGCCAAAACAACCAAGTCCTGTTATATTCCACTTTGTACATCAAGCATAAATACATCATACCTCATCTTGATGGAATCAGGGGTCTATAAGAAATATAATATTCATTCAATATTCCATAACCAATATTCTACCACCTAATGATTGTTTTCCACTTGGAAAGATAGTGGTTTAGATTGAAGAAACTCTAAATATTGATTCATATCCTTTTTCCTTCTAGGTTTATCCTCTCTAGCCTAAACAGGGGATGGTTTCAAAGCATGGCACATAGCTTTGACTATGCACAAAACTGTTTCAATGAGATTATGATCAACTAGAAGAATCTCACCCACCTGATTATTCATTGGGCTTCTTTTATGGGGCATGGTACTACACATAATCCAATAAAGAAACATTAGAACATGAGACATAAGAATCAATTTTTACTTAAAATTATAGAAGTAAATCAAAATTATAAATAGGAATAGAAAAACAATTATGATTCAGTCACTCTGAATCCAAGGAGACACATTTCTTGAATAGTCGTGGTAATATAAGGATCTTCATAGTGAGATATGGCTAGAAAATCAGTCAAAAAATACCTCTAAAGTTCTCATGTTCTTATCTTCTATCTTCCAATACATCCTAGAGTTTATACATAAAATTCAAGTAAACAAACCACCCCTTGATACCAATTTTTCATGAACCAACCTAGAATACCCATTTATTATGAACTCGATCTAGTAATAATATGGCATGAAGGTTATTTTAAATACCCATAAGATAGTGATAATTTCCTAGGCACCAATAACTACCTTTCAAAGTTATTTCTCCAAAATATGACAAAAATATGATAACATAAACAAATTAATTGTTTCTATGAGAAAACATTTACATAACGGAATTGATACAAAATTAATAAAAAATAAGTGTCTAAAAACAACATTACCAAAGTAAATAACATGTAATAAAAACTCTAATTTTGTGTGAAATGTTGTCACCTATAGAATTGATCAAATTTATAATTATAAAAATAACTAACACCCTTCAGAGACTTTCCTTTACACATGATATACCAAATAAGATCTATATACCCCCAAAGGTGTTTAGAGGGTGTGTTCAAAACAATCCCAATAGGATCATACCAAGTGTTTCATAAGAATAATTTATAAAATAAAAAATTGTTATAAAAAAATACTAGTAATGAGATAAAATTTTATATAATTAAATATAAAACAATTAATGTTACCATTTAAACAGTTTTTAAGACAAACCAAAAAACCCAGTTTTCAAGGCATTCTTATAAACATTACAAATATAAATTCCAAGGATCAAAACATGTAAAAATATCATTTTTTTTAAGTTAAAAACATATAAATGAGGATACTCATAAAATTCATGTGATCTATAGTCCACTAGGTGTGCACATTACCCTATAAGAATAGGTTGAGGGGGTAAGATTTCACTAGAAGTAGAATTAGGTCCAACATAGGTGTTTCATGTTTTAAGAGTAAAATTTGGATTAATTAATTCATGTCGCACAGTTTGGCTGCACAAGTTTTCAAACTATGCCCAAACTATGTACAAATTTCTAATCTTTTGGAGAAGCAGTATGGTTTGGTTTCATAGATTAAAAAACTACTCAAAACCATATTAAATTACTCTTTCCCAATACACATGTTATTATTGGAAGGTCACATGATTTATACTAACCATGCGACCACCCTTGGGACTTTGACACACGATTCACATTTTCATAGGATGACCCACATAGTTTTCTCAAACCCTGATCCAATCATGGACTAACCTAGAAACCCCAAAAAACATCCAAACTTCACCCAAAACAACATTTGAAAAGAACTAAT
Organism: Viscum album; assembly: GCA_963277665.1. NCBI lineage: Eukaryota > Viridiplantae > Streptophyta > Magnoliopsida > Santalales > Viscaceae > Viscum > Viscum album. The sequence continues at coordinate 778,560,112 of OY728152.1, read as the reverse complement.
TAATGAATGGTTAAAAAAATTGTGAAAGAACCACAATGTAACACCAGTACGTGACATTATAACAATATTTTTAAACAAAAATCTACTAAAAACCCAAATATTTTTTGTGATTTGATATATATAACTATGGATATCTTGGTAACACCCTACCAATCCTAGATAGATTCATAATTCTTATTAACATAAATAGGTATACTTGACATTATGATTAAATTATTTATTTTAGTTTAATGTAAACATTAATCATTTACAGCATTCCTAAAGAAGTCACACTAATATCGAGAAAGTAGATTAAAAAAAATTATCTCAAGAAAAATCCAAGAAATCACACACATATTTAGCAGGTAATTGTTTAAATTTTTTAATTTTATATCATGGTTACTAATACATTACATTGTTAATTATAAATATTATAAATATTATATTTTATTATTTAATGTGAATAAATTCTGGTTTTTTTCTTCTTAGCATATAGGTATAATTTTTTTTAATTTTTATAGTTTTATTATTCATGGATTACATGTTATATTTTGTTTATATGCACTATATTTTATAAATTCATAAGTATTTTATAATATTATTAAGATAGTTTAATATATTTCATTCAAGGTTATTTAGTTTAATTAAATTTAAAATTGTTTTACATGGAACACCTATTTCAATATATTTATAATTGTGTAAGTTTTTGATAAATTATTTTCATGTCTGGTTAGATTATAATTTATTTTCTTTAGGATACATAATATATCTATATGTTTTGATCATAACTCAAAAATTATTCAAATTATGATATAGCATATGTTTGGCCGAGACTAAATGTAAACAAGTGACAATTGGGTTTTTTTCTATATGAAAAATTTATCAACAAAGCTAACAATAAGAATCATATTAATCAGAGTCCATAAATGAAACAAGAACTGTGTATTAATCATTTTTTTGTAAGAAATAAACCCTGAAAATCAACTTATGAAAACTGGAATATACTATTACTGTATCACATTAGAATGTATCTATCATGAGGTATGACATGATGATTATGCATTCTAATTTTAGGAAAGGACCAATAGTTTTAGAACACTAAATTATTACCTAAGTTGACATTATGATATCTAAATATATAAATTTATAAATTGAATATGATGTTCTAATATCAAGATAAAAAATATGTTCCTAGATCTCATATGTTTTCAAACAAAGAACAATATGGTGTATTGTATATAAAATTATATGATAACAAAAATATATTTAATGATAATGTTAAATGGATTATCAAACAAGAGAACACGTGATATATCATAGTTTCTATGTTATCATAAGGAAAAAATCATGTTTAATACTAGAGATAATGTATTATATGTTTTGATACTATGTTTTTTACCCATTTAAAAGGTCATAATAATAATTTGATGAAGATAACAAAATATTAGGAAGAAGTGAATACTAATATTAAGAAGAGAACATTACAACATTATGTGATGTGTGAGACTACATATATGTACTGAACACATTTGTAATAGATCCCTGATAGTAAATCATATATAAAACTCATTGTTAAGAAAAAATTTCAGGTTATTATAGTAAGAATATAATGTTAATATCTAATGTGAGATGATATTTTCATTGGAATATTATATGAATGTGAAATGTAGGGATACAATAACCAATCAATTTTCAATTTTTTAAAATGAGGTAATAGTTACTTTCCTTATTTTAGTTATTTCTAACTGCTATTATTTACTTGCCATAGTCATAATTATGTAATGACCACCTGAAGTTAACATTGAAAATTTAGGAAGGAGATGTTGAGGAAAATTAACCAATGATTTTAGTCATTAAATATTTTCCTATTAATTATGGCTGAGGTGATTAAATAAATATATGTAAATTAATATACATGACACTATAGTGCTAAATTTTTAGAAATACTAGTTGTATTATCTAACTATCACAAATAATAAATGGTTTCATGAATACTTCAACATTCTATAATTATATTGATGGGTTAATTTACATTGTTCTACTCTTACTTTCATCTACATTAACTAGTTACACTATTTAATTTGTTTCATTTTCCAATATTGTATTGTATTTTGAAGCTATTAATTAATCTGTATTGCCAAATCATACATGGTTATGCCTCCAAAGAAGGTAATTTTTTGTTATGTTAACCTATTAAAAATGAAAATAAATATAATTCCTTCTTTTCTTGGTATAATTTGGGTTTTGGGTTATGTCTCAAAGATTGGAAATGTAATGTTATAAGTGTCTTCAATATCCTTAAAAAGTGAGGCCTTTCTTAGTGGATATCCTTTATCTATGGTTTGAGGGTGTTAATGGTATTTGTAGTATTTTTTTGATTTTAAAAACTATAAAATCCATGTGGTATATAACTCATTAAATTTACATTAACTCAAAATAACTATACATAATCGGGTTATCTAAAAATGGAATAATTAGTTTCCATTGAATTATATATTACTTCATTATTAACTCTGATTATTTTAATATTGACAATTCACCCACCACTTCCTTGTCTATTTCCATATTCATATATGGGATATAAAAATTTGTAATAATGTAGGATATTTTTTTATAAATATTTCTTGGATTTAATATCTTTTGGGGATCTATGTACTTTTTATGTTACATTTTATAATTAACTTTAAAAATACTAAGGGGAATATCTATTTTAGGTTATTGAATGTTAGGAGATTATTTGTAGCTTAAATCCACTGATACCAAAAAAAATCAATGGAAATTACTATTGTTATGGGAAAGATAGAATGAAGGTTATTTTGAAGAACATCACTATAGAATACAAGACTATCGTGTTGAGACCGTATAAACATATTGAATGTGATCCAAATAATTTTGGTTTTTGATGATGTTTATAGATACATTTTCAATTGTAATGTTTTGAGTTATATTTATATTTATATTAGTAGAAGTGTTTATATACATGTTTTTTCTTATAAAACTACATATGAAATTATTAAAAATATTCAATTCCCTCATTAAGGTATAAGAAAACCTCAACAAAATAAGATTTCCTACACAGTGTAGTGTTTTAGATATTTAAGATGATGAAAAATGTGAGTGATGATTATATGTATCATAGGATTATAGAGATCATGTAAACCATGAATTATTTTGAGGAGGCTTTGAAGAATGATGTGGTGGTTGAAATGATTCTTCGAGCATTACCATGGATGTGTAATTATAAGAAGGTTGGTATTGAGGAAATAAATGATTTTACTGAATATACCATAGATAAGATTTTTGGATCACTCTTACAATATGATATTGAATTGAAGAATATTGACTAAGAGTAAAAAGGTGGAATGAATGGTTTTTTATTTAAATATAATAAATATTCATCTTCTAGTTATTTTGAGAATAAAACAGTTTCATCAACTGATAGAGATGAGTTTACATTAATTGTCAAAATTTTGAGAAATAACGTATGTGATAGAAAATGAGACAAAAGGAAGTGAATGAAGGATGATTAGAGGAAATAGTAAATAGGTAAGAATACATTGTATGATACATATTATTAGTGTAGGAAGATGAATTTATTAATACAGAATATATTTGGATAAAAAATTAAATAAAAAAGAAGAATAACGATAAAAGAGATAAGAATACTATGCCTATTTCTTGATGTTGTGTGGATAAATTTGAATCAAGAAATCACTCTGGAACTAAGTGGGAAAAATTTATTATGTGTAATGGGAAATGTTTTGAAAAATGTTATTTATTTTTTTATGATTCTTGTAATGCCCCAACCCTAGTTACCTAGAGTCAGTGCATTAATTCATAACATTGGCATGATACAAAGAATCGGGTCCCAAATGACCGAGTAGTTTAGTATCCTTGGAAGTACTAGATAAATACATGATATTTACGTTACATCATGAGATAAAAACAACAAAAACATTTTCCCCTTCGAAAACACTTATATACCTTAGCCTATCCCTACAGGTCAACCCTAAAATACTTCTTCACATCCTGGGAAAAATAAAACATAGAAAGGGGTGACCTCAGATGCTCAGTAAGGATAACAATATGGCGGAATCTTTCATAAATAAGAATAAACATTTAAGGCAATGTATAAGACTAAAACATAAGCCTTTTAAACTTAAACTTCAGCATAATATGGAAAATATGAATCTAATAATTCCATTTACTTATTCATATGGATATTCTACTAGTCGAATAATCACATGAAATATCAATATCCAATTTCATAATGATTGAATGCATAATGTCGGACATCATAACCATATAGTCAAGGCCTCGTGCCAAGACTAAAAATAAGATTTTGTAAAGTCCTTATTCCAAGACACTAGTTTGTCTCATGATACCTTTCGATGCATCAAGGAGCTATAGCGGGCTCCACCCGTCACTTACTAAGTCCAATGCGTTCCTCATATGAAGTGGTTGAAACATAACATAATCATTTGTATTAAAACTAGCATATGAAATGTTAATACAATAAATATAAACCATGAATGGTATAAAAATAACAAATCCACAGTCAAACATATCAAAAAACCTTCAATACAATATGGAATATTTGTATTATAATAAATCATCTTCAAACAAGTATAAAATCCATTGAAGGGTGTTGACATAGATGAAATCCAAATTATTTGAGAGAAATATCTCTTTCTATTTTGAAATCATTTAAAATTCATGTAATTATAAAAGAAAAATTTTATTTTGAAAATATTATTATAATATTGTAAGGGAAGCTTAAAAGGTGTTATAACAGTGGAGAATAACCACACCCACCGTATAAGTTAAAAAACATTCTTACCTTAATTTTTCTTAAAGGTCGTAAAGTACCATGTTTGGGAAAAGACAAAAAGATTTCTTTCAAACCATTTTATAAAAAGTGAAAAAGGGGTATAAATTACTTTAACCCATAGTCTGGTAAATAGTAAAAATGTTTTGAAATAAATTTTTAAGAAACAAGGATGTGGATGATAAAGAGGTCTTAGTAGACACTTATGTAAAAACAACCTCAGATAATAAAGAGATTGTGAAATTAACCCTTAACTTGAAATTTTCCTTGGTCAAAGGTATTTTAACCTCCTATATAAAATTTAAATCATTTTTATTATATTATACAAGAACTACATACATAAATATGATATCATATATGATCTTCTAATATTTCTTTGTAAATAATATTTTTTTAGTATCATTGTTTCAGGTGTTGACTAATTCGTTTTCCATTATACGTTTTGTCGTGTAAGTCATGTTTGTTATGGATAGGATGTATTTGATTCATATACAGAATTATATTAGGTTCTTAAATATTATTTTTAATAACCAAATGAAAATTATTCTTGAATGGTTACGATGGGTAATTAATATCATCACATTTGTGGAGACAGTAATCTGTACATACGCACAAATGCTACTTCCATTTCATTTTTTTATTTTAAAAGGAAAGAAAACCCAAGGATACATAGGTATATTATTATTACAGAATAATATAATATTTTATATTTGTTATGTAAGTTCATTAACACAATCCTCTATACATTCCATGTGTGGTATGAAAGAGTCATATCACTTTGAGTGGGAGGTAGTTCGCATTTCCTCAAATGAAATTACAGTATATATACAACATTAAAAGAATAAAGGTATTATATAAAAGATAATTGAAGAAGATTATAGATAAAATAAAAATCATAAAAATCATATATAATTTTAGTTCCATCATAATGGCCACTATAAGGGGTGGTAGTAGAAGATTGAGCAATAATCGTTTTGTGAGGCAGTAGTTCGCCGTCCACAGAAACATTATGTCCTATACACATTATATAGAGGTGTGTAATGCCCCGACCCCAGCTACCCGGAGTTGGTGCATTACTTCGTATCATTGGCATGATCACAAAAGATCAAGTCTTGAAATACTGATTAGTTTAGTAGCCTTGAAAACACTAGATACATTAATAAGTCTTTCATTACATCAAAAAGTAAAAAAACTACAATAACATGGTCTTCATAGTCCACACTAATATCCCTTTCTGACTACCCCTGCAGGTCATTCATAAAATACTTCTTCACATCCTGGAAAATATTAAAACATTGAAATGGGTGAGCTCAGATGCTCAGTAAGGATAACAATATTGCGGAAGCTTTCATAAATAAACATAAACATTTAAGGCAATGTATAACTAAAACAAAATCCCTTTAAACTTGAACATCAACATAATATGGCAAAAGTAAAATGAGATAATGCCATTTACTTCTTCACATGGATATTCTACTGGTCAAATAATCACATGAAATATCAATAACCACTTTCATAATGAGGGAATGTATAATTCCAGACATTCTGAAACATTTTGTCAAGGCCTCGGCCAAGACATCTAAAATGATTAAGGCCTCGGACAAAACCATAAATCAAATTGGGAAAGGGCCTCGGCCAATTCCACGTCTAGTTGTCTCATGAGACCTACCGATGCAATTTTTTTAGAACACAATTACATTTCAAATTTCTCAAATATACTCCAGTGTTTTTCTGAAAACATTAAGCAAGCTTCTGAAAACAAAATAACTAATTCTAAGACTACTCGACTAATTGCAGGCCATGATGGGTCCATGCCCAATCCCTTCCTGTCTACCATACTCGAGAGTCGGGTTTTCTGAAAACATTTTGAAGCTTGCGTTAAATACGTACTTATTAAGTCCAATACATTCCTCATGTGCATAGGTTTAAACATATCATAAACCATAACATAATCGTATCACATAAAACATGCATAAAGGAAACATAACATTTCCACATTTCAATCACAAGATATCAATACAACAAATTGATATAATAAAAACGCTTTCAAAACCATTTTCAATACCAAAATAAAATAAATTTAAAACTTTGTATTTATTTTTCATTAAAAAAAGTGATGGCTTGTAGAGGAAGCCGAAAACTCAAATAATGGTCACGGTGGCGGAGAAGTCGTTGTCGCCGCATACGTACGACAAAAAAAACATTCCCTTTGGTCATTTAGTAAAACTCTTCATATAAAAAGATTCATTTTGAATAAATGTATATGTCAAAGGGGTTTATACACCGTATAAAAGAAATTTGTGTATAAAACCAAATATGCCTCAATGAAAGGAGATTGAGACGAAGTCCTTAAAAAGATCATTTTTAAAATAAAATAGATCTATTATGTGTATTCACTATAGTTACACATAAAGAAAGTAAAAATACAAAATAAGACATAATAATATCAAGACATAATTTGAAAGTAGGAGATTAACCCAAAGAATGGAAGTTGGGTTAAGAAATTCCCTTACCTTGTGTCCGACTTGACTCAACCGTTATTTAACCTCCTGAATAATAAACTAGAGTTAATATATACCTTATTAAGAACCATTTTCAATTTAATTATCCTTTTTATATCACTTATTACAATGTTATGAACATTATTTAATTATTTAAGTTAATAACGGTCGTTTTGTCGATCTTTGGTACTTGAGTCAACAATAAACTTCTTATAATTACAAGTTGTTTATGTGGTAGAATATCCATTATCTCCAGAATTATATTCATGATTTATATGTCATATATATCATATATATCCAGTATATACATTCATTTATAATATTACGTAACATTTACAAGTAAGAAATGAAATGCACCGTTCATGGAGACGGTAATCCGTACGTACGCATGAACGCTACATTCATTTCTATTTCGTATTTAATGGAATGAAATCATAATTATATAAAGGTATAATATAATTCCAGTATAATATATTGTATAATACCATTTACTCCATCCTTTATACATCCCACATATGGTATTAACGATTCAAATCACTTTGAGGGGGCGGTAGTGCGCACTTCCTAAAATGAAAATATCTCATTTACCCATAATGGAAACCATAAAGTTATGCCATAAATGAAAAATACAGAAGCATAAGTAAAACATAAACATATTATATATCATATATAAATATAGTGACATCTTAATGGCGACCTTTGAAGGTGTTATATGAGTGTTGAACAATCATCGTTTCGTGAGGCAGAAATTCTCCATCCACGGAAACTGTATGTTCTTTAACCATTAGATGTAGGTGTGTGTAAGTGTAGCTCGAATAATTCTTATAAAAAAATACTAGTATATTGAGGATACTGTTTTTGTTAAAAAAGAAATGAATAAAAAGAGTTTAGGGGGTTGGAGAAGAAAAATAAAACAAAACAACATTAGAGAAGACATTACCTCAAAATCGGGTAACTCTTTTTTATTTGAGCCAAAGGCTTCCTTGGGAAGATTTCTGCCCAAAGTGAGGTTTCTAGGAGTAAGAGGGGGAAGTTGGGAGAGTATTTGGGCAGAGTTTGGCCGATCCAAATGGCTTGAAAGTGTGAATTAGGTGGTAGAGGTGGGGGCCTTTTATAAGAGGAGAGGAGGGGCACTCTTGGAAAGTAAGGAAATTTTACATTATTATACAATGCTTTTAGGATTATAAAGGTCACACACATATATAATTCGTGGATAAGGTGATAATGGTTCTAAATATACCCATACAATAGTCTTTGGACAAGTTTAAGCCTTGGATTGTACATTATCTTTTCATTTTATTGAAATCGTTAAACAATGAGGTCATCGCTGCATCATAATGATGTCATAAATACTTTAATTTATTTAATGTCTAAAAATTATAAAAAAAATACTATGATGTAGGAAATCTTTTTATCTTTCCAATGACTATTTATAGTCAAAAATATTACTTGTATAACCCCATGTAAAATTTTTTTTAGTAAAACATTTCATGTTTGTGTCATTTTTTTACTTTAACATTAAATAAAAGGTATTTATGTCATTTTCCAACTAAAGTGGCTCCATGGGGTCCCCAAGTTGACCCATGGATTGTATTGGTCGGCCATGGAACATCCAATGATGGTAGGACATGTGTCAAGGTCATCTCATATTATTAAAACATTATTTTTACATTAAACTACACTAATTACCTCTAATCGCGATTAAGAACTTAAAAGTTACTATTCACCAAAAATTATTTTAATCTCATTGAACCAAATTTTACTTCTTAATGACAACCATGTATGTCGGATTTTTGAAAATCAAATCACAGAAGTGGTAATATTTCATTTAAATGAAAAATCAGTTATTTAACTACCACTTAGTGGTTTCACTATTCATCAAGAATTGAAGTTTTTCAGAACAATGCCAAAATTTCACCCTAAGCTATAATTGATATTCCGATTTCAAAAATGATTTCTATTTTACAAAATTCCAAAAATATAAGTTGCATTAATTTATTTTATAATTAATTTCCTTTGTCGCAACAAATAGCATGTTTTTAAGAAACAATTTATATCAAAAGATTGACAATTGTTTATGTCCAATTTTAAAGTGAAATTAATTCTAATGACCACCATTGGATAAAATAGTAAAAATATATTCTAATTATACTTTAAAACCACTCAATACTATAATTTATCACTATAAAATACTTTGATTAAAAAATTTGTTTTTAAGTATTTTTCACTATTCATAAAAATTGGATGTTCTCAGAAAATTAAAAAAAATTTAACTTTGGATAATTTTGATATTACGAATACAAAAATGAAGTCCATTTTGAAATATAAAATTTCTATAATTTTAAAAAGTGGGTATTACTATTCATAACGGCTACTTTGATTAGTTGCGGTGTGTTAGAACTCGAAGTTGCGTACAATGAAAGCTATTGCATTATTGAATGAGAAGCGTATCATGGAAGCTCGGGGTGTTACATTCTCCCCTCCTTAAATAAATTGCATCCTCACAATTTGAAATTTTTCTTTGAAAACAAAAGGTTTAAAATAGAAAATACCTTTGTAGAAAACCCACATCGGAAATAAGGTTAATAAAATTTAGCCTTAATAAGAGGGAAAGGGAAATAAGAAATTCACCACCAAATTATGATCTCGATAAGGAGAACATTGGTGGCAATTAGAGACGTATAATTGGGGGAAAACGTAAATATATGTAGGGAGTGATTGTGGTCATCAATCACAATCAACTGTCAAATTGAGGGCCTCAAATCCTTCAATCTATGTTGATTTAAAATATCATCAGTTCAACAAGACATAAGGTATTAGGATAACACATTTTTTTGTTTTAATATCCCTTTACTAAAGTTTAAGAATTAATTTATTCATTGAATAAGAGATAAGTATATATATATTTATGCTTGAGAATTAGAGTTTCAACCTTCAACTCATCTTTCACTCAAAAAGATAATAGAACTCAAAAATATTATACTTATCCTAATTGTATAAGGTTCCAAATGTTAACACATACCATTTAGATTGGTAAAATTATTTTGTAATAACTAGGGACTTCCTGTAGGCTAGTGGTAGGAAATAAATGCATGTCGCACTATGATTGTGGGTTCGATTCTTGCAGCTTTGTCCGACGCGACGGGTTATGACCCACCCTGCAGGTTGTCCTTTTCCTAAAACTATAGTATTATAATATTCCCAAAAATAATCTTCATAAATTTTTTAACCTTAAACAATACTATCCAAAGATCAACTTAATCCACTCCAACCTTTATAGTTATCCAAAATACCTCTGTCCAGAATTTCTCTAAAAGGTCTCTTAATTCCAAAATCAATTTATCAGATTCCCCAAACAAAGTAAAGTTTCTCTTATTGTCACATACTAAAAATATTATTACCTTAATCATATTAAAACTTTACTGAAATCGATAAGTACTACAGTACAATCCTTATATATATATCACATTATTCTAATAACCAGAATATAATCCATGAGTCCAAAAGCACCAATACATTAGTTATTCCGCTTCAACTGTAGTAACAGCATAAGATTGTCCTTGATCCCTTGGCCTTTTCTGAGGTAAGTTTCCCTGACGCTTAGGAAATTCATTTACATAATGCCCCATTTCCCTAAAATTGTAGCATTCAACATTGATAGCCTCTTTCTTTCCCTTGCAATCATGCGCCTGGTGACCTTTTTCCCCACATTTATAACAAACTCTCATTCCTTTTAGGCAAGTACCAGGGTGATTCTTCCCACAATTATCACATAATGGAAAATCCTTCTTTCCCTTTTTCCCTTTATTTGTCTCTTGTTCCACCGTTCTCTTCTTCTCTTGATTTACTTTGTTGTCATAAGACTTAGAGAATTCCTTTTCTGTCTTGATAGCACATGAGACAATATCTTCGTATGTTGGGAACGATTGTGATACTAAATCTCGACGGAGAAATGGTTTTAACCCATCAAAGAAACGATCAATCTTGCCTCTTGGGTTACGTATATAATCTGCAGCATACCTCGCTGACCTTGTAAAGTTGGCCTCATACTTTGTGACATTCTCATCCTCCTTTTGTTTCAGACTCAGAAATTGCCTTTCCATATCTGCTCTATGGTCATGAGGAAAGTATTTTTCTAAGAAAAGATATTTTAACTCCCTCCATTCCATATTCGATATGTCATCATCTTCCTTTGTGTTTTGAATCAATGACCACCATTGATCAGCATCTCCAGTGAGGCGGTAAACTTCCATGATAACCTTTTCCCTTTCACTACTCCTCAAGGCGTGGAATATTTTCTCTAAGGAGTTTATCCATTGCTCATCTACTAATGGATTTGTACCCCCATTAAATGTTGGTGGTTGTTTCCTCATGAAGCGGTCTAACATTGATCCTCCACGTTGCGGATCAGGGTGCTCCATACGAGTAAGGTTATTATTCATAACCTGAGTGAGTTGTCCCAGTATGGTAATAAGTTGATCAGCACCAGTTGTATCTCTAGATCCACAATAATTATCTTGAGCAGGAGGGAAATCCCTACATGGAGTGCGTGCATTGATACGGTTTCCATTCCTTCCACTAGGCGCCATTTCTAAACAATGGAGTAAACTAGATTAGTTTATGAATTAAAATACATAATTCCATATTTGTAAAACACTTTACATAAATTGAACTATTTATGGATATAATCCATAATCATAAAAAGAAATTTTTTCTTTGATAAAGTATATACTCATAACCCTTCATAGTGGTTTGTAAAGAAAATGAGAATTATCCTAAGCATATCCCCCGGGAGTGTCGTAACCAAGAGTGAAGCAAGGCCCGTTGTCGTGCACCAGTTCCCGTTCGAGTCTAGCTCAAAGCAGTGTTTTCGGGTTTTACCCCTAGGTACATCTGTGCCAAAGCCGCCTCTACCTGCTCGTATCCAGACAGGGATGTATTGCTCAGAAAACTCAGAAAATCTCTACAATAACAAAATTCTAGGAAGTTCTTCTATACTAATCCTCAAAGTCTATCTTTGGGCTATGTGCTCTAATCAGAGTTTATCTAAATCTAGCTTCCAAGGTTAGTACTAAACTGCCTCTGATACCAACTGTAACGCCCCGACCCCAGCTACCCAGAGTCGGTGCATTACTTCGTAACATTGCCATGATCACAAAAGCTCAAGTCTCGAAAGACCTATTAGTTTAGTAGCCTTGGAAACACTAGATACATTAATAAGTCTTTCATTACATCAAAAAGTAAACAAACTACAATAAAATGGTCTTCATATTCCACACTCATATCCCTTTCTGACTACCCCTACAGGTCATTCATAAAATACTTCTTCACATCCTGGAAAATATTAAAACATTGAAATGGGTGAGCTCAGATGCTCAGTAAGGATAACAATATTGCGGAAGCTTTCATAAATAAACATAAACATTTAAGGCAATGTATAACTAAAACAAAAGCCTTTTAAACTTGAACATCAACATAATATGGAAAAAGTAAAATGAGATAATTCCATTTACTTCTTCACATGGATATTCTACTGGTCAAATAATCACATGCAATATCAATAACCACTTTCATAATGAGGGAATGTATAATGCCATACATTCTGAAACATTTTGTCAAGGCCTCGGCCAAGACGTCTAAAATGATTAAGGCCTCGGCCAAAACCATAAATCAAATTGGAAAAGGGCCTCAGACAATTCCACGTCTAGTTTTATCATGAGACCTACCGATGCAATTTTTTTAGAACATAATTACATTTCAAATTGCTCAAATATACTCCAATGTTTTTCTGAAAACATTATGCAAGCTTCTGAAAACAAAATAACTAATTCTGAGACTACTCGACTAATTGCAGGCCATGATGGGTCCACGCCCAATCCCTTCCTGTCTACCACACTCGACAGTCGGGTTTTCTGAAAACATTTTGAATCTTGCATTAAATACATACTTATTAAGTCCAATACATTCCTCATGTGAATATGTTTAAACATATCATAAACCATAACATAATCGTATCACATAAAACATGCATAAAGGAAACATAACATTTCCACATTTCAATCACAAGATATCAATACAACAAATGGATATAATAAAAATTCTTTCAAAACCATTTTCAATACCAAAATAAAAGAAAGTTAAAACTTTTTATTTATTTTTCATTAAAAAAAAGTGATGGCTTGTAGAGGAAGCCGAAAACTCAAATAATGGTCACGGTGGCAGAGAAGTCATTGTCGCCGCATACGTACGACAAAAAAAACATTCCCTTTGGTCGTTTAGTAAAACTCTTCATATAAAAAGATTCATTTTGAATAAACGTATATGTCAAAGGGGTTTATACACCGTATAAAAGAAATTTGTGTATAAAACCAAATATGCCTCAATGAAAGGAGATTGAGACGAAGTCCTTAAAAAGATCATTTTTAAAATAAAATAGATCTATTATGTGTATTCACTATAGGTACACATAATGAAAGTAAAAATACAAAATAATACATAATAATATCATGACATAATTTGAAAGTAGGAGATTAACCCAAAGAATGGAAGTTGGGTTAAGAAATTCCCTTACCTTGTGTCCGACTTGACTCAACCATTCTTTAACCTCCTGAATAATAAACTAGAGTTAATATCTACCTTATTAAGAACCATTTTCAATTTCATTATCCTTTTTATATCACTTATTACAATGTTATGAACATTATGTAATTATTTAAGTTAATAACGGTCGTTTTGTCGATCTTTGGTACTTGAGTCAACAATAAACTTCTTATAATTACAAGTTGTTTATGTGGTAGAATATCCATTATCTCCAGAATTATATTCACAATTTAGATGTCATATATATCATATATATACAATATATATATTCATTTATAATATTACGTAACATTTACAGGTAAGAAATGAAATGCACCGTTCATGGTGAAAGTAAGCCGTATGTACGCATGAACGCTACTTTTATTTCTATTTCGTATTTAATGGAATGAAATCATGATTATATAAAGGTATAATATAATTCCAGTATAATATATTGTATAATACCATTTACTCCATCCTTTATACATCCCACATATGGTATTAAAGATTCAAATCACTTTGAGGGGGCGGTAGTCCGCACTTCCTAAAATGAAAATATCGCGTTTACCCATAATGGAAACCAGAAAGTTATGCAATAAATAAAAAATACAGAAGCATAAGTAAAACATAAACATATTATATATCATATATAAATATAGTGACATCTTAATGGCCACCTTTGAAGGTGTTATATGAGTGTTTAACAATCATCGTTTCGTGAGGCAGAAATTCGCCATCCACAGAAACCGTATAATCTTTAACCATTAGATGTAGGTGTGTGTAAGTGTAGCTCGAATCCTTCTTATAACAAAATCCTAGTATATTTAGGATACTGGTGTTGTTACAAAAGAAATTAATAAAAAGATTTTAGGGGTTGGAGAAGAAAAATAAAACAAAACAACATTAGAGAAGACATTACCTCAAAATCGGGTAACTCTTTTTTATTTGAGCCAAAGGCTTCCTTGGGAAGAGTTCTGACCAAAGTGAGGCTTCTAGGAGTAAGAGGGGGAAGTTGGGAGAGTATTTTGGTAGATGTTTGCCGAGCCAAATGTCTTGAAAGTTTGAATGAGGTGGTTGAGGTGGGGGCCTTTTATAAGAGGAGAGGTGGGGCACTCTTGGAAAGTAAAGAAATCTTACATTATTATACAATGCTTTTCGGATTCTAAAGGTCCCACACTTATATAATTCGTGGCTAAGGTGATAAGGGTTCGAAATATACCCATCCAATAGTCTTTGGACAAGTTTAAGCCTTGTATTGTACATTATCTTTTCATTTTATTAAAATCGTTAAACAATGAGGTCATCGCTGCAACATAATGATGTCATAAATAATTTAATTTATTTAATGTCTAAAAATTATAAAAAAAAATACTATGATGTAGAAAATATTTTTATCTTTCCAATGACTATTTATAGTCAAAAATATGACTTGTATAACCCCATGTGAAAATTGTTTTAGTAAAACATTTCATGTTTGTGTCATTTTTTTACTTTAACATTAAATAAAAGGTATTTATGTCGTTTTCCAACTAAAGTGGCTCCATGGGGTCCCCAAGTTGACCCATGGATTATCTTGGTCGGTCATGGCAGATCCAATGAGGGTAGGACATTTGTCAAGCTCATCTCATATTATTAAAACATTATTTTTACATTAAACTACACTAATTACCTCTAATCGCGATTAAGAACTTAAAAGTTACTATTCACCAAAAATTATTTTAATCTCATTGAACCAAATTTTACTTCTTAATGACAACCATGTATGTCGTATTTTTAAAAATCAAATCACAGAAGTGGTAATATTTCATTTAAACGAAAAATCAGTTATTTAACTACCACTTAGTGGTTTCACTATTCATCAAAAATTGAAGTTTTTTCAGAACAATGCCAAAATTTCACCCTAAGCTATAATTGATATTACGATTTCAAAAATGATGTCTATTTTAAAAAATTCCAAAAAATATAAGTTGCATTAATTTATTTTATAATTAATTCCAGTTGTCACAACAAATAGCGTGTTTTTAAGAAACAATTTATATCAAAAGATTGACAATTGTTTATGTCCAATTTTAAAGTGAAATTAAATATAATGACCACCATTGGATAAAATAGTAAAAATATATTCTAATTATACTTTAAAACCACTCAATACTATAATTTATCACTATAAAATACTTTGATTAAAAAAAGTTGTTTTTAAGTATTTTTCACTATTCATAAAAATTGGATGTTCTCAGAAAATTACAAAAAATTCAACTTTGGATAATTTTGATATTACGAATACAAAAATGAAGTCCATTTTGAAATATAAAATTTCTATAATTTTAAAAAGTGGGTATTACTATTCATAACGGCTACTTTGATTAGTTGCGGTGTGTTAGAACTCGAAGTTGCGTACAATGCAAGCTATTGCATTATTGAATGAGAAGTGTATCATGGAAGCTCGGGGTGTTACAATGTGTGTGTAAGTTTATTTTGAATCCTTATAATAACAAAAACCTAGTATATTTAGGATACTATTATTTTTATAAAATAAAGGAATAAAGAGATTTTAGGGGGTTGGAGAAGTAAAATAAAAGAAAAGAACATAAGAGGAGATGTGACCTTTAAATCGGGTAACTCCCTTTGGTTTGAACCAAAAGGATTCCTTGAAGTGCCTTATGCCTAAGGTAAGGATTATTAGTGGAATATAGGGATGTGGGGAGCTTAATTTGGTAGAGTTTTTATGATCCAAGGGTCTTTATATGTGTGAGAAATGGGTTATAGGTGAGGGATTTTTATAAGGGGGAGGTGGTGCTCTTTAGAATGTTTGAAAATATTATTTTATTATATAGTTA
Organism: Viscum album; assembly: GCA_963277665.1. NCBI lineage: Eukaryota > Viridiplantae > Streptophyta > Magnoliopsida > Santalales > Viscaceae > Viscum > Viscum album. The sequence continues at coordinate 778,543,388 of OY728152.1, read as the reverse complement.
TTTTTGGTTTCTAAACGTCCAAAACTCCTTAACGTCAAATATAAGATGAATCATGATCGAAATAAAATCATACAATAATAATTTGAGAGGTTTTTGATATTGTTTTAATTTTTATAATATCATTTATTTAAATCATTCTTTAATGCGGTAAACATTGCATCAATATTGTGTCATAAATAATTTTATTTATTTTATTTATATAAATAATAAAAAAAATACCCTGATGTTGGAAATATTTTTAGATTTCAAATGAATATTTATAGTCTAAAATATAACTTCTATAACCCCTTGTAACAATTATTTTACTAAAAGATATATGTTTCTGTCATTTTTGTCTTTACTTTAAATTAATTAATATAATGTGTCATTATCACTCTCATGTGGCTACATGGGGTCCCAAAATCGTCCCAAGGATTCCCATTGTCAGACATGTATCAACCAATAGGAATATAATACATTTAAGGGTAATTTAATATTATAATAATAATATTTTTTTACCATTGTTTCCCATATTTACCCTTTAACCATGGTAAATAAAATATTTACAGAAGTAAATATTTATAATGTCTAAAAAAAGTTACCTATTTAAAAATTTTAGACATCCTGATTCCAAATATGTAATCCATTTTTCCGAATTCAAAACACATAAGTGGTAGAAATTAATTTAATATTAATTCCCCTTGTCAAAACAAAAGCATGTTTTTTAGAAATAATAACTATCAAAAGATTGACACTTCTTTATATCTGGTTTAAAAATGAAATTACATCCAATGACCTAAATTATATTAAAAAATAAAAATATAATATAATTATACTTTAAAACTACTCAAATTTATAATTTAACACTATAAAATATTTCGATTAAAAAAAATTATTTAAAATTTAGTATTTTTCATTATTCATCCAAAATTGAATGTTTTCAGAAGAGTACCAAAAATTCACCCTCAGCTAATTTTTATATTCTAAATCCAAAAATGGAGTCCATTTTGAAAAATAAAATTTATAAAATTTCCAAAATTGGGTATTAATATTCCTAACGGCTAGTTTGATTAGTCATGGTGTGTTAGAATCTTGAAGTTGTGTACAATGCAAGCTATTGCATTATTCAAAGGGAAATGTATCGTGGAAGCCTGGGTTGTTACATTATTCCCTCCTTTAAATAATTTCATCCTTGAAATTTCTAGAATATTACTACAAAAAAAAGATTTGGGTGGTTCTTCATCATAATATCCTCAGGTTTCCATGTTTCCTCTTCCATATTATGATTTCTCCATAGACCATTCATCAGACGAGTCATCGGGTTTCTCAACACTTGTTCTCTAGTATCATGAATTCTTATTGGGTCTTCACAATAAGACAGATTGGGTTCTAGTTCTATCTCTTCATATGTTAGTACATGTATTCGGTCAGGAATGTATTTTCTCAACAGTGATATGTGGAACACAACAAGATATTTGGAGAGGCTTGGCAGCATTTCCAAACGATAAGTTAGCACTCCAATTTTTTCTAGAATTTTGAAAGGTCCGATGTACCTGGGACATATTATTCCCTTCCTAAAAAAATGTTTAACACCCTTACATGGAGATACCATCAATAAAACATGATCTTCTACTTGAAATTAAAAATTATTCCTTCAGTTATCGGCATAGATATTTTTCCTACATTGAGATGCTTGGATGTGGATTTGTATAAGCTTTACTTTTTCCATTATTTCCTCAAAATGTTCTGGCCCTATGAGTTTTCTTTCACCAATATCATCCCAATAAGTTGGTGTAAGAAATCTATTTCCATATAATGCTTCATATGATACCATCTGAATACTTGAATGGAAGAAATTTTTATTGGAAAATTTTACCATAGGTAAATACTAATCCCACATACCTTGAAAGTAAAGTGAGAAAGATCTAAACATTTCTTATAATGTTTGAATAGTCCGTTCTTATTGTCCATCACTTTGAGGTTGGTAGGCAGTGCTCAAATGAAGTTCAGTATCTGAGTCCTTCTAAATAATTTTCTAGAATATTGATGTAAAATGGGGATCATGGTCAGAAAAAATAGATAGGGGTACTCCATGAAGTCTTACAACTTCATTAATATATAGTCTGGCCAGATGTTCAAGTGGTAAATCTTCTCTTATAACAAGAAAATGAGCTAACTTGGTAAGACTATCAACAATGAGTCATATTGCATCATTCCTTCTAGGATTATTTGGTAGCCCCATGAATAATTCCATCGTAATATTATCCCATTTCCACTCAGGTATGGGAAGAGGTTGCATGAATCCTCTTGGATGTTGACTTATAGCTTTCACTTCTTGAAAACCCATACATCTTGACACATAATCAGCAATCTCTCTCTTCATGTTGTCCCACCAAAAATGTTTCTTCAAATATCTATACATCTTAGTTCTATCATGGTGTATAGTGAAATTGGAGCTATGAGCATCATCCAAGAATTCCCTTTTTAGATCTGGTATGTCAGGAACACAAAGTCTCTTCCCAAATTTTAAAATCCCATCTTCGTATATGAATTTGATTATTCTACCATCATTCAAAACATTAATTTTCTTTTGAAACTCTTCATCATCAGTCTAATAATATTTTATCCTTTTAGTAAATATTGTTTAGAAACCATTTGAAAATGTATTGATGTTTCCCCTTCCATGATTATTCCCATATCCATCTTCACATGATCTATGAAAAGAGGATCCCTATCAACTCTCATCTTGTTCAAAACATGATGATCCTTTCTACCCAAAGTATCTTCCACCTTATTTTCTTTCCCCAGGTGGTAGTGTATAGTGAAATCATAATCCTTGAGTAGTTTGAGACATCTCCTTTGCCTCATGTTGAGTTATTTTTTTGAGAAAATATACTTCAAACTCTTGTGATTAGTATAAATATCACATTTTTCACCGTAGAGATAGTGTCTCTATATCTTCAGAGAAAATATTATAGCTGCTAACTCAAGATAATGAGTGGGATAGTTTTTTCTATAAATTTTTAGATATCGTGATTCATAGGTAATAACCCTATCATTCTGCATAAGGACACAACCAAGTCGTTTCATTGAAGCATCAATATAAGTAACAAACCCATCATTCCCCAATGGTGGTGTCAATATAGGAACATTGAATAATATTCTCTTATGTTCTTTAAAAAATTATTCTCACTCTTTTTTTCAAACAAATTTAACCCCTTTACGTGTGATCTTGGTTAATGGGTTAGCCAATCGAGCAATATTTTGGACGAAACGTCGATACTAACCAGCTAAACCAATAAAACTGCATACCTCAGTTATATTTGTCAGTGCTGAAAATTATTGGATTGCCTTTTTTGTGAAGGATCAGCAGATATTCCATCATTAGAGAAAATATGTCCAAGAAATGAAATCTCTTGAAACCATAATTCACACATGGTAAACTTTCCATACAATTCATTTCATCGGAGGGTTTTTAGAATAGTGCGCAAGTGATTTTCATGATCTTTGTATCTTTTGGAGTATACCAAGATATAATAAATAAATACCAATAAAAATTCATCAATATATTCCTTAAAAACATGGTTCATTAGATCCATAAATATAGAGGGTGCATTAGAAAATCCAAAAGGCATTATTGTAAACTCGTAATGCCCGTACTAGGTTAGAAATGTTGTCTTTGAAATTTCTTCCTTCTTCACAGACAACTGATGATATCCAGATCGAAGTTCAATCTTTGAAAAATATTGTGATCCATTTAATTGATCAAATAAATCATTAATGTGATGTAGGGGATACTTTTTATTTATTTTTATAGCATTGATCTCCATTTAGTCATTGCACAACCACATCGATCCATCTTTCTTCTTAACAAAAATAATAGTGGCCCCCTATGAAGAAACACTAGGATGAATAAATCCTTTCTTACTCAACTCATCTAGTTGTTTATTTAGCTCCACTAATTCCACAGTGTCCATTCTATAAGGGGTCTTTGATATGGTCCTTGAACCAGGAATTAAATCAATGGAAAACTCAATTTCTCATTCTCGACGATGTCCTGGTAAATCATCTTGAAATACATCAACATTTTCTTATACAATATGTACATCCTCTATTTGAACATTCCTTTCCTCACCAATAGTTATTTCACTCTCTTTTTCCCCAATAATTGAAATTAGTAGAGCTACAGGGGGTGGATCTAGATAAGAATCAGATGGTGATGTTTCTTCCCTAAAGATAAGGTATTCCTTATCATCATCAAAAATTGTAACCTCATTCTTCTTACAATAAATTTTCACATCATGGTCTGAAATTCAGTCCATACCATGGATTATAGAAAATTCAATCATGGGTATGATGATGGGATCATCAGATAAAGAACATTTATATTCCCTAATGGGGACTGATTCACAAAACGTTGTTGCAATGATACTTCCCTTAAGAGTTTTGACTGATAACTCCCTTGTTAAATCAAATTGTAAATATCTAATTTTCTTAGAAAACTTGGAAGAAGTGAAACAATGCGATGATCCAGAATCAAATAAAGCATTAGTTAAACATGAGGAAACCATTAAATTACCTGCCACCATGTCGTTCAGAGCTTCAACATCAGGAGTAGTGATCGTATAATCTTGGCCTTTCTCCTGTGGCCTTTTCTGAGGTATTTTTCCTTGGATATTAGGTAATTAATTTGGATAATTCCCTATTTCTTTACAATTGTAGCATTCAACATTGACAGTCTCTTTCTTTCCCTTGCAATCACGAGCTTGGTGGCCTTTTTCACCACACTTGTAACAAACTCCCATTACCTTCAAGAAAGTACCGGGGTTTTTCTTCCCACATTTACTATAGGATGGATATTCAACTTTTCCCTTATTCTCCTTATTTCCATTTCCAGAGTGTTCAGCAGATATCTTCTTCTCTTGCTTTGTATTAATGTCGTAAGACTAAGATAATTCCTTTTCTATCTTGATAGCACATGAAACAATATCTTCGTGTGATGAGAAGGATTGTGAGACTAATTATCAATGAATAAGTGGTTTAAAACCATCAAATAATTGATCAATCTTACTCCTTGGGTTATGTATATAATTTTTTGCATGCCTTTCTAACCTTTTAAAGTTATCCTCATACATTGGGACATTCTCATCCTCATTTTTCCTCAGACTCGGAAATTGTCTATCCTTATCTGCTCAATGGTCACGTGGATTGTTTTTTTCTAAGAAAAGATATTTAAAATACCTCAATTCTATATTTTATACTTTTTCATCTTCCTTTATGTTTTTAATTAATGACCACAATTTATCTTCATCTCCCGTGAGGTGATTAACTTCCATGACCACTTTTTATCTTTTAATGCTCCCCAATGCATGAAGTATTTTCTCTAAGGAACTTATCCATTGATCATATAAAAATTTATTTGTAGTCCCATTGAATTTTTGTGGTTTTTTCCTCATGAATCGGTCTAACATTTATCCTTTGTGTTGTGGATCAGGGTGATCTATACGGGTAAGGTTAGTATTCATAACCTGAGTGAGTTGTCCTAGTATGGTGATAAGTTGTTTAGCACCAATTTCATCACCAGCTCCACTATAATTATCTTTAGTAGGAGGGAAATACCTATATGGATTATGTGTGTTGATACGGTTTCCATTCCTTCCACTAGGCACCATTTATAAACAATAGAATACACTAGATTAGTTTACGAATCACAGTACATAATTCCAAACTTGTAAAACAATTGACAAAAATTGAAATGTTTATGGATATAATCCATAATCATAAAAATGTTTTATTTGAGGAGTTATATACTCATAAATCCTTCATAATGGTTTTTAAAGAAAATGTGACTTATCTAAAGCATATCCCCTAAGAGTGTCATAACCAAGAGTGCAACAAGGCCCATTGTCATGTACCAGGATACCCCTGGTCAAGCATGAAACTCCTTGTCAATGTTTTCACCCCTAGGTACATGTGTTCCAGAGCTGCCTCTACCTGCTCGTATCCATACAGGGATGTATTTCTTGTAAAATACAAAAAATCTCTACATTACCAAAATTATAGGAAGTTTTCTATATTAATCCTCAATGTCTATCTTAGGGTAATGTTCTCTAATCAGAGTTTTTCTAAATCTAGCTTCCAAGTTTTTTACTAAAATTCCTCTAATACCAACTGTTACACCCCGACCCCAGTTACCCAGAGTTGGTGCATTATTTTAATAACATTGTCATGATACAAGGAATCATGTCCCGAAATACCTATTAGTTTTGTAGACCTAGAAGTACTAGAGACATACATAAGTTTTACATTACATCATGTGATAAAAACAATGATAAAATTTTGTCCCCTATGAAAAAACTTATATCCCTTAGCCTATCCCTGCAGGTCAACCATAAAATACATCTTCACGTCTTGGGAAAAATAAAACATAGAAAGGGGTGAGCTCATATGCTCAGTAAGGATAACAATATGGTAGAAACTTTCATAAATAAGCATAAACATGTATGGAAATGTATAAGACTAAAACATAAGCCTTTTGAACTTAAACTTCAGAATAATATGGAAAATATAAATTGACTAATTCCATTTACTTATTCACATGGATATTCTACTAGTCAAAAACTCAGATGAAATATCAATAGCCTATTTCATAATGATGTAACGCATAATGTCGGACAGCATAACCACCTAGTTAAGGCCTCGTGCCCAGACTACAAATAATATTTTGTAAAGGCCTTGTGCTAAGACAATATTTTGTCTCATGAGACCTACCGCGGAATCTAGGAGATATAGCAGGCTCCACTCGTCACCTACTAAGTCCAACGCATTCCTCGTATGAAAAGGTTGAAACATAACATAAACATTTGCATTAAAACTGGCATACAAAATTTTAATACGTTAACCATAAACCATGAATGGTATAACAATAACACATCCACAGTCAAACATATCACAAATAAATCAGTAAAATATGGAATATTTGTATAATAATACATAAAATTCAAAAAAGTATTATATCCACTAAAGGATGTTATCATAGATGAAATCCAAAATATTTGAGAGAAATATCTCTTTCTATTTTGAAATCATTAAAAAGTAATGTAATAATAAAAGAAAATATTTTTAAAATAATATTCTTATAATATTGTAAGGGAAGATTCAAAGGTGTTATAATGGCGGAGAATAACCGCAACCACCGTATAAGTTAAAAAAATATTCTTACCTTAATTTGTCGAAAATGTCATAAAGTACCATGTTTGGAAAATGATGGAAAGATTCCTTTAAAACCATTTTATAAAAAGTCAAACAAGCATATAAATGAATTTAACTCATAGTCTATAAAATAGTAAAAAAAAATTGAAATAGATTTTTTAGAAACACATATGTGGATGATAAAGAGGTCATAGTAGACACTAATGTAAAAGCAACCTCGAATAATAAAAAGATTTTGAAATTAACCCTTACCATGTACTCTTCCTTGGTTGAGGGTACGTTATCCTCATTTATAATAGTTAAATCATTTTTATTAAATTATAAAATAACTATATACATAAATATGATATTAGATATTATCTTATAAAATTTATTTGTTAATAATATTTTAGTAGTATCATTGTTTCATGTGTTAACTGATACGTTTTCCTTTATATGTTGTGTAACATAAGTCATGATTATTTTGGATAGGATGTATTTGATTCATATAAAGAATGATATTATGTTATTAAATATTATTTTTAATAATCAAATAATAATTATTTTTTAATTGTTACGATGGGGAATGAATCTCATCGCGTTCATAGAGACGGTAATACGTACGTATGCACAAATGCTACTTCCATTTCATTTTTTTTATTTCAAAAGGAAAGAAATCCAATTGATACATAGGTATATTATTGTTAAAATATAATATAATATTTTATATATTATAATTATTTTCATTAACACCATCCTTTATACGTTCCATGTATGGTATGAACGAGACATATCACATTCAGGGGGCGGTAGTCTGCACTTCCTCAAATGAAATTATCGTATATATATAACATGAAAAGAATAAATGTATGATATAAAATAGAATAAAAAAATATTATAGATAAAATAAATATCATAAATATCATATATAATTATAGTTCCTTCATAATGGCCATCATAAGAGGTGGTAGTAGAAGATTGAACAATCATCGTCCCGTGAGACAGTAGTTCGCCGTCTACAAAAACATTTTGTTCTATACCCATTATATGGAGGTGTTTGTAAGTCTAGTTAGAATACTTCCCATAAAAACAACCTAGTATACCGAGGATACTATTTTTGTTATTAATTAAAGTAATTAAGATATTTTAGGGGGTTGGAGAAGTAAAATAAAAGAAAATAACTTAAGAGGAGATGTTACCTTTAAATCGGGTAACTCCCTTTGGTTTGAACCAAAAGGCTTCCTTGAAGTGCCTTCTTCCTAAGGAAAGGATTCTAAAAGGTAGATAGGGATTTAGGGAGACTAATTGGTAGATGTTTTATGATCAAAGGTTCTTTAGAGATATGATAAATGGGTTAGAGTTGGGGGATTTTTATAAGGGGGAGGAGGGGCTCTTTAGGAATGTTTGAAAATATTATTTTATTATATAATGATTTTCGGTATATAAAGGTCCAAAACTCATTAAAGTCTAAGATAATATGATTAATGTTCAAAATAAAATCATATAATAATAATTGGATAGGTTTCGGATATTGTTTTAATTTTTAAAATCTCATTTATTAAAATCATTCTTTAATGAGGTAAATATTGTATCATTATTGTGTCATAAATAATTTTATTTATTTGATGCCCAAAATTTATAAAAAAATACCATAATGTAGGAAATCGGTATATATTTCAAATTAATATTTATAGTTTAAAATATAACTTATATAACCCCTTGTAAAAATTATTTTACTAAAAGATATATGTTTATGTCATTTTTGTCTTTACATTAAATTAATTAATATAAAGTGTCATTATCACTCTCAAGTGGCTCCATGGGGTCCCAAAATCGACCCAAGGATGCCCATGGTCAGACATGTGTAAACTGATAGTAATAGGACATAGGTTAGGGTAATTGAATTTTATTATAATTATATTTGTTTACCCTTATTTACCATATTTACCATTTAACCATGGTAAATAAAATATTTACTCAAATAAATATTCATAATTTTTAAAAACAAAAGTTACCTATTTAAAAAATTTGGTCCTCTTGATTCCAAATATGGAATCCATTTTTCCAAATTCAAAATACAAAAGTGTCAGAAATTAATTTAAAATTAATTCATTTTGTCAAAACAAAAAGCGTGTTTTTAAGAAATAATAACTATCAAAAGATTGACACTTGTTTATGTCCAGTTTAAATGAGAAATTACATCCAATGACCTAAATAATGTTAAATAATAATAATCTAATCTAATTATACTTTAAAACCACTAAAATTAATAATTTAACACTATCATATATTTCGATTAAAAAAAGTTGTTTTTAATTAAAATTTAGTATTTTTCACCATTCATCAAAAATTGAATGTTTTCATAAGAGTACCAAAAATTCATCCTAAGCTAATTTTGATATTATGAATCCAAAAATGAAGTCCATTTTGAAAAATAAAATTTTAAAAATTTTAAAAATTGGGTATTATTATTCATAAAGGTTAGTTTGATTGGTTGTGGAGTGTTAGAATATCGAAGTTGCATACAGTTCAAGCTATTTCATTATTTAAATAAAACTTCTTGTGGAAGCTTGGGATGTTACAATTATAATTATGATTCTATATTTTTTTATATTATGAAAATTATATTTTGAAATATTTTTATTATAATATTAAGAAGAATAATATAAGTGTTATAATAACTTATGATATATATATATGTGGATTTAAATAAAAAGAATAAAAATGCAGTTAAGTTCAATGAGGTTATGGATCAAGAGCATGGGAAGTTAAAAATATTATCTCAAATAATAATGAAGTGGAGAAGTTGAAATTAAAATTAATTTTGGATTATATGTTTAAGATAATGAAAAGGAATTTATTATTGAAAATTACTATGTATTTCACTTGAGAAAAATAATGTTATAATTTTTAAATTATTCAAAAAGGAAAATTGAAAGCACAATGATATAGAAAGTTTGAAATAATCATTATCATAGTTTTATAATGGAAGATAAATTGTATATTTTGTTATAAAGTTTAAATAAATAACTATAATTGAAATGAAGATATATGGTGTTGGTTATACTAGATAGGAACCCAAACTATATAGAAAATATTTTAGTAAATATAAAAATTTATGTATTTTTATTGTTAATAAAATTCAATAAGGATTATTTAGATATTTTGTTATTGATTGTTGTTAAAAGATTGTTCAATAGCTTGGCCATAGAAAGGGTTGTATATATTATTATAATTTAATTTCAACATTGAATGAATCTTTTCTGGATTGTTTTATTCAAGTACTTTTTAAATCCAATTGGATCTATGTTTATCAACATGTCTATATAAGTTACTTTTGTGACGGACAACATCCATACCCTTTATTATTTTATTATTTTGGTTTATATTTATGAGTACTACTATGATATTAATTTTATAGTTTTTTCTTATTACTATTATATTATATAGATTACTATAATATTCTAAATTATTAGTTTTAATTCATTGAATATTTGAAATAAATCAACCCCAGTTGACATGAAACGTCACCCAAGAAATCTCGACAAATGGCGTAAATCAACACAATAACCAAAACATGAATCATCTATACTATAAAAGATAAAAATACCAATATATTTCATAGAAATAATGGGGGTACATAATAATGAGTCATAAAAACCAATCCAAAAGGCTATACCCAGAAAATATAACAAATTCAATACCAAATACTAAACCAAATCACCATGTGAACATCATTCACCACTATCCCAACCCATTATGAAGTAAATGAAAATTTAGGGAATTTGTTGAGAAAACTGACACCCTTCCCTTCACCCAAATCCTAAAAAACCATGTCCACAAAGTCCCAAAGCAAAATTTTGGGTGTTATTAGTTACCTAAGTAAGATACCCTCAAGAATTATATGATTTATATCTACATGCATTTGTTATTTATAACTTTTTAAAAGTAAGATTATAATTCCATTTCATTTGAACAAAAATCATAATGAATACTTTTGTTTTATTTAAAAATAATCCATATTATAAAAAAATGAATATGAGAATAATAATTAATTAAAATATAAATGGAAATAATAAAAGTATTAATATCTCAAAATATAACCAAGTGATAATTTAAAACATGAAATATAAATGAATCCAACATAATATAATCGAACCTAAATGTTCCATGTTCATGGGACATAATATAGGATTTAGGAATTAGATTTCCATGTACCCCTGTCTATTAATGAAACAACTATGGGTAAAAACACTAATCCAGATCCCCATGTATGGAAAAAAGGGGTGAAACTGTTCTTAAATAAAAACCCCTCTAAAGGTCATTTTCATAAAAAAAACACCGTAAACCAATTTCATTTCCATTATCAAATTTTCTTAAAAAAATCTATATATATTTCAAACCACACACATTATTGAAAATATACATTAAAATAGAAAACATCTTTGTGTAAATTCATCAAACACTAAAAGTGCATAAATATGATTTTAAATAAAAACCCCTTTAAAACCATTTCAAAAGCCTCCAAATATGTGATTCCATAAAAAACCCTCAAATATTTCAAACCAATTAAATTTATAAATCTAGAAAAATAAAATTTACAATAACATTAGGTAATTAAAGGAAGATAACAATTTTATAGAGACACGTAGCTCAAGGAAAAAAGAAAACCATGTTTTCTTCAAACTCGGTGATGGATGACGAAGATATTTGGTTCTAACCAACCTTGATCTAAAAAGATAAAGAGAAGGAATATGGTATTTACCCTAATACATTGTTGGAAAATAGATAAACAACCAAAACTCTATCTCAAAACACAAAAAAAAAATGAAATTGGGTTCAAAAGAGAGAGATCCATCAGTTTAATAGGGGAAAACTAAGCCAACAGATGCTCTAAATCCCTTATATAGGTAGAACATGGATAGAGTAACCTCACCTTGGAGATCAAGCACAAAATCTGTGTTTCAAATTCTAAAACCCCCACCACCATGACCTGTGATATCTACCACAACTTGGTGGCCACCCCATGAGCACCTTCCATTCCTTATAACTAATACCAGGGCTATTTTGGATAGGAAATATGCTTCAACATTACTATAGTGAGGAATTTAGTCCATTGAATTATAGATAACTAGTAGTGCACTATACAGTAAGCCACACCCAATCCATGCATTTTTTTTTGTGTAGCCAGTTCTCATATATGCATACTACGACCACTTCCACAACCATAGTCCTAGTCATTTTGTAAAAAAAGTCCAAAAAGTACCATTTTAAGCCAATGATAATCTTAAATCTTCTTACTAACTCATGAAGGACTCGATAAATGAAAATATGAATTCATGATAGTCTATGTAACTAATTCTATAAAATGGGGTGTGACAATTATCCATATTTAAATATATTTTTATCCTTAAAAATTCTTAGTATTTTGGACTAAAAAAATAGAAGTCCTCTACTATTTCATCAATGATTCCCTATCATATTTCTCATATCTATCCAACACACGCTTCCATTAAAAATTAATTGAATGAATTTATTTACTCTATGGCACATTATACTAACAATCCATAATCTAAATTGATTTCTCAATCATAGAGGTGTCAAAATCAAGATTGATATCCTCAAATTATTTGCAATGGGAAGGATCCATTCGATGCATCTTCAATTATGAAATATAAAACACATCATGAATTGAAATCTTGTGAGATGTAAGTCCAATCGATAGTACAACTTAAAAAGTCATCCAATGATCCTGAAAGGGCCAAAAAAACATGGTTCCAACTTACCATGATTTCCCAAATGGAAATATCCCAAGAAAGGTGAAACCCTTAGAAAAACCTGATCACCCACCAAAAAACCTAAAAGGTGGAAATAATGGTCTCTGTAGGATTTATGATGATTATTAGAGGTATCATACCTCTTTCAAGTCAATATCACCTTTTCCTTCATCTCACAAATAAGACATAGTCCAACAAAAGACCATTCTCTAAAATTCTCCTAACAAAAGGTAGATCTATATGGCTCCCTATAAAACAATTTAAATTTATCAATATTAATCAATATTTGATGACTGTTTTTATTGGAAGACTCACCCAATGGAAAATTCATTTCCCACAATCCCCTAAAATAAATCATATATTCTTGATACATTTCCTCAATAATATAAATAGTTTACTCAGTATATCCATGCATATGAGGTTGATACACCATGCTTAACTCTAGTTGGGTACCCATAACCCATTAAACCCCATTATAGAGAGTGGATGTAAATTTTTTCCCCTATAATAAATAACTACAAAATTCACTCAATGGAGTTTTATGGTCTATCATACATACCAGCTCCTAACATCATTACCCATTATCATGTCCTTGGTATGAAGGAAATGAGATGATTTTGTAATTCAATTAATGTTCACCCAAATCACATCTCTCCCACTTGGATTTTTTTTGTAATCTAATAAATAAATCCATGGATATATCATCCCACTCCTACACTAGAATTGGTAAATGCTATATTAACATGATAGGTCTATGGTTCTCAATGATATTCTTCTAAAAAGTAAGGAATCATGACATGAAGTCTACAATAAAATACCCCATCTCCAACCAACAGTACCTATGTCTCAAAACATGGTACAAATTGGAATCCCTAGGGTTCAAAAACCAACTATATTAATGCTTTTTATCCAAAAGATCTTATCATAGAGATATCAGTGTGACCAACCTACTTTAAAAACTCAATAAACCGTCAAGAGATAGATACAAATCAACCAAGGTCTCTCCCACATTAAATATTTTACTAAAAACTGAAATTAATGTATGTTTCTTTCCTTAGATGAATTTAGTTATCATGTGATGAGTCATTTTATACACAAGAATAAAAAAACATCCAATCAGACATCTATATATCCAAAATCATTAATAAAAAGACCACTTCTATACTAATTCCATCATGGCTTGCATTAGTAACATCCTAGTCAGTACATCAAAGACCACATTCCCTTTCTCAGTTTCATATTCAATATAAAATCAAAATTTTGAAGATACTCAACCCAGTATATCTGATTCAACTTCATGTTATTAGGTCAGAATTTCTATGATGAGGACACAAGAGGGGGGTATTATGTCCTTTAAAAAGTATCACAATTTTGTATTTTCACATCAACAGTAGATAGATATGGTGGTGTTTTTGTAGGAGAGTATATATTGAGGAAAAACAAAAAAAATAGAATAATAATTTATAATATTTTGGGGCCCGAAGATCTCCAAGTCCACTCCACCAATCACCCTCTCTACCGGCTTGGTGAATTTCACTAGTCAAGTCCTCTTCTCATAAGACCGATCAACAACTGAGTGTTGGAAGTTTCCACCATTACAAAAAAGTTTAAAAACATATCATTCTGGTTCTTTTACATGAAACCTAAATAAATACATCATAGAATGAGAAGATGATAATCCATCATGACTGAAACAGAGTAGCTGATACTCAAAAGAATAAATAGAGATTTATTTGATAAAATAGTTTAAACATCACAACTACAGCAGCGCGCAACTGACAGAAGATGGATCTTCATCTTTAGAAGAATCATAATCTCTAAAATGTGTCTGAATATATCTAGTTTCATAAAACATATTCAATTTTAAGAATAAAAACAAAAACATAGAATCGCGCTTCTAGGATTGAACATGTATATCTCTAAAATATAGTCCCCATTTCGGAGATTCTCGATTGTTATAGCATTGTAAATTAATTATTACAAGAACATTAGAAGAATAAATATTACCAAAACAGTTGAGAGAGATCCACACATCCAACGTAGAATGATATATATAATGATATATCTCACAAAAATATCTCATATCGGAAAAAGATGCCTGATAAATCCAAGTAATTCAAATTAATAACACCTAAGAGTAATCATAACTTCCCTTAAGAATAGGAGTGAAATTCTACATTGTAAACAGGTCTTTAAATAGTTAATGACGATATTTTAATTGATTGAGATCGATATTTAAATAACCCGGATTTTCTTAAAAGACTCTTATAGAAAACTCAGATAAAATCGTAATTTCAATTTTGCATTGTTGAAATGTAAAACGTATGTTTTGGTCACATAACAAGAAAACCCCAAATGTATGGTTCAACCATGTAAAGTAGGGTTGATGATCCATAAATTCATCCTTGTTGGCATAAAATTATGAATGTAAAATTGATAATACGTATGTTCAATTTTCCCAAATGTATGGATGATAACAGATGTAAGGTTGATGAACCATACTTTTTCTCCTCAAATATAAGGATCCATACTTACATAGGGTTATTTAACTATAATTTTTTTTTTGAAAAATGTATGGTTTCATTAAAACATAATGTTATTTAACCATATGTTTCTTCCAACATAAATTTGATAAACCATGTGGGCTGATCCTTTACCATAACCTTTAATACAAATGTAGGGCATGTTCCTTACATTATGTTCTTCAGTGTATGGAGTTAACAGTGCTTCCATAAAATTATAAACATTTAATAGTGTTTCTATAATACACTTAAGAGCATTAAAAACACATTAGGGAATATTTCTCATGAATAAATACTTGAATATTATTCCAAAATAATAATTATAAAGAATAGAAATTTTCTAAAATACTCTTAAAATAAGATCATTAGTAAAAAAATGGTATTTATGACCATAAAAATAAATAATATTTATAGCATATTATTCATAAAATACATGCCCAACAATATTACCCTTTTTGATGATCACAAAACCCTTAAATTAAAACTATAATTTTAGTAACTAAATTTAGAATTTTGTAAACATAGAGTGAGATAAATTCAATTTGACAGAACTATTTCGATAAAAAGAAATGTTGTTCTTATCTAAATTTGTCCCAAAATATTTTAAAATTTAAAAGAAATGTTGTGTTTATCTAAATTTATACCCCTTTTGTGAGATCAAAAAAAGTAAATAAATAGATTAAAACACATATAATGTTGGATTGATTTGAAAGTGAATGTTATAATAAACTAAAATGGATAATGAATACTGGATGTTTGGATATTAGACTAAAATATAAAATAATATAAAATTTTAGTTCAGAAAATAGAAATGAAAACAATTTCATTGACTATAAAATGTATAAATTCAATAATTATGAAACTAAGAAATAGAATATTCACTATCCGAATGAAGATAAAATCTTGGTTAGGGATTGCTTAGGTTGGAAATATTGAATGGCTTGAAACATTTCCTTCAACTACATCATCTACATTTTCAACTTTTGCATCAATCTATCACCCAATGACATTATAAAATGTCTGGAGTCAGGATTAACATGAAAATTCCCCTCAAGATTAACTTTAAAAATTTCATGTAAGATATCCACTTTCTTCATAAATTGATCCAACTTGTCAGTAAACTAGTTCAATAGAAATATGATACGGGGATCACTCTGATTCAGTTGATCAATTAGAAATTTAAGATTGTCCAACAAAACTAAGATTGGAGAGCTACTGCATTAAAGGTCCTAAAGTCGAGTATTCACGTCTTCCATAAAAGAAGTAATGTCCTAAAATATTTTAATCAAATCTAGACCAGTAGCAGGAGTAGATGTACTGGTCAAATTTACTGACCTTTTAACCAATTCAAATTGACATCCCAAGTACCACTTCAGATATGAAAAATTTATCTTGGAAACAGCTTTTGATATGATCCTCCCAATCTCATTTAACATATCGTTCTTGAAGGAATCAGTATACCTTCTAGAAACTGAATTCTCGTTATGGTCATGGATATTTTTATTTACATTTTCATGCTCCTTCCACCAAGTGTAATTCTCTTCCTGAGACTTGGTAAACATATTCAAAATTTCTTCAACTTGATATGACAATTAATTAGATGTCCCTTCATCTGCATTCAGTTTATGATCCACAACATCACCTAGAAATGGAATTTCCATTGAATTTTCTAATTATTTTTCACTTGAAGATAACTGACTGTAAAATACTTTTGTCTGATCTCAAAAAAAATTTCCTAACTGTTCGATTATCTGATTGAAAACCACAGTTTTAATTTCTTGAGTAGTTTCATTCTCAAAATTTCTACCTTCTTCATCTATATCTTCTTGAATATTATTTTCTTGAATATTTTCTACTGAACTAGTCTCTCCTTGAATGTTTTCATTTAAATGTTCACTTATTAGAGGTACAATCTCATGTTCTATATCTTGAATATCTACTAGTATTTCTTCATCAAGAATCGGTTCATCTAAATGAACTAAGTAGGTTTCTTCTCCAAAGTCCAACACTTGATCTTAAACTTGTTGAACATATCTATTTCAAGTGTTTACAACAAATCCCTCCTAACTCTATTCTTCCACAAATTCCACTTCTTAGGTATTTTATCAAATCCTTATCTTAGATGGTTGAGAATCTACATCATTTCATGATTTAGTAACACCCTCCTTTCGAAAATCTCCTTGATCCCCTTGAGAAAAGGCTTATGATCTATGTTCTTCTTCAGCACCAACTACTAAAATCATCTCTTTCACTATACTCTATAAAAATCCTTATTTTCATAGAGTTACATCATTTAAAAAATTACTGTGATGACACATCAACCTCCAATCTACCAATACAATCATATTCTTCTTGAAGATAATTCTAAAGATTATCTGTCCATAAATATAAAAATTCAACCCTACATCTGGTTGACAATAGTGATGAAAATATCGACACATATACCATGGAAAATTCAGCTTAATGTAACTTAGAAATAATAACTTGATATAAAAATCAGCGTACAAAATTTTAACCATCTTTTATAGCCATGACACAATACCAGTCTAAATGAACTTAACTAATATTTTATGATCTTCCTCAAGATACTTAACAAACACTTTTTTAATGTGCATTGAGTTAAATAAAAAATATGTAATGTCTTTGGAAGAGTGATTATGGTCTCCAATTTATTTATTATTGAAGTGAAAAACTCCTTCATGTAGGTTGTCTATGATTTACGAAACTCTAGTTGAAGAAATCCAAAAAATACATATCCTCAATACTTGCAAACATCTTGTCTTTAGAATCCAAAAAACTGAACTGTACACTCTTATAAAAATAGATCAGTTATACCTTGTAACTATATTCTAAATTGATGTCATTGAAAGTAGTATCCATCCCATGAAATGATAACGCCTTTTTGAGGAGTAGATTTTTCTGATATAACAAATCAAAATCCACTAATTTTCCTTGAAGTGTTTTTCTGCATGTAACATGTTGTTGCTTCAGATCACTTGTGCCTACTTCTTCGAATCACATGGATTTAGTCATTTCTAAAATTTGGAATTTCTGAGGTTTTTAGCTTCTAGTTATTGGAAGGAAAAATGATGGTTTCAAGTTAGATGAAACGGTTTTGGTAAACAAAGGGTATGGTAGATGAAGGGTTTCTGACAGGTGATTCATATCTTCATTTCCCATGTCATAGAGTAAATATGGAAAAAAACAAAACTTTAAAAATTATTTAGTGTAATTAAATTTAAGATTATTTAAACTAACTAAAATATAGTAAGATAAAAATACAAAAAATAAATAATATTTACAGTAATAAACATAAGTAAATTAAAATAAATTAAAATAAATTAAATTAATTTAATATATTTAAAAATTAAATAAACCTATCTTTCCCTTAATAAAATAAAAAACTTGTAGTGGGAGGTTTTTTAGTTAAAATATCATCAAATTAATATTTAGTGTTAATTAATTCTAAAGATATATCCTTTTTAAGAACGCGATGTCTTAAAAAATGATGTCTAATATCAATATTCTTAGTTGAAGAATGAATTATTGGATTTCTTTAAATATTTATAGCACTTGTATTATCAAATAAGATAGGTGTACTGTTAATATTATGTATGAAGTCCATCAGTGTGTTTTTCATCAACAAAACTTGAACAAAGAAACTACCTACAGACACATATTCTTCTTCAGTTATTGACAGTGCAATAGAGTGTGGCATCTTACTTGACCATGACACTAACTATTTTCCGAAGAAGTGATAGGTTCCTAAGGTTCTTTTTCTATGTAATGTACAACTTCCAAAATCATTATCTAAATATGATATTATATTAAAATCAGATTTTTTTAGATAAAGTAGATATTGAAAAACATATCCTTTTAAATATCTAAAGATACTTTTGACAGCAATAAGATGTGATTCTTTAGGATTTGTTTGAAAACTATAACATAAACAAACCGAAAACATAATGTCGGGTCTACGAGTAGTAAGATATAATAAACTACCAATCATACCTCTATACAACTTGTTGTCTCCTTGTTTTCTAGCTTTATCCAAATCATGTTTTATATTAGTAAACATGTGATTTGAATATGTCATGTTGTTCTCAATGCCAAAATTTTTCAACAAATCAGTAATATATTTTCTTTGGTTTTATACATTTCAATGAT
Source organism: Viscum album (assembly GCA_963277665.1). Classification (NCBI taxonomy): domain Eukaryota; kingdom Viridiplantae; phylum Streptophyta; class Magnoliopsida; order Santalales; family Viscaceae; genus Viscum; species Viscum album. The sequence goes on along the minus strand of OY728152.1, from coordinate 778,523,752 downwards.
ATTTTTGATAAATTTGAACTCCTAGAAAGATGTTTAATTCTCTCATCATACTCATCTCAAATTCTTTTTGCATGAGTTCTAAAAAATCATTACAATGTTTATTATTTTTTTATCCCAAAATAACATCATCAACATATATTTTAACTAATAATAAATTAGAACAAATTTTTTTCTTAAAAATGATTGGACATTCCAAACCAACAGGAAAACCATTTTTCAATATAAAAGAACTTAATCTTTCATAAAAAGATATGGATTCTTACTTAAATCCATATAGAGATTTAGTATGTTTAAATAAAAAATATGGTTTTTGATAATTTTTAAAAATGGGAGGTTTCTCAATATAAACATCCCCCTTTAAATAACCATTTAAAAATGATGATTTGACATCCAACTGATATAATTAAAAATTCATATGAGATTTATATTCTAAAATTATTATGATAGATTATAATAAAGCTACAGAGTCAAATATTTAATCATAATATATACTTTCTTCCTGGTCATATCCTTTAGCTACTAATCTATATTTATATTTAGTTATAGTCTTTTTATCATCTTGTTTACTTCTAAAGGCCCATTTTATTCCTATAACTGGATAATATTATGGTCCTTCAACTAATTCCCAAAATTTATTTCTCTTAAACTGGTATATTTATTCTTTCATTTCTTACATCCAACTCTCATATTAAAAGGATTCTTCAAAAGTTTTAGGATCTAGTTTGATAGAAAGGTAGAGAATTCAACTAGGTTTCATGTATTTATTTTAATCCTTATTCCTATGTCTATGTCTCCTATAACAGTATCTAAAGGGTGATTCTTTAGGGTTCTAGACATCTAGGTAGAACAATATTAGGTTCATTAGAATCGTGTTCTTCTGAACTAGACCAAATTTTATTTTCAAAATCATTTTTTAGGTTTTCAAGTGTCATGTTGTCAGAAGAGTCATCAGATTTATCATTTTGATCTTTCACTTTATTAAAAGTGCCAGTTTCATCAAACATCACATGAATTGATTATTCAACAATACTTTGATTTTTATTAAATACTCTATAAGCATTAGAAGTTGTGGAATATCCTAACAATATTACCTTATCAACTTTTGGATCAAACATACCATGATTATCCTTGGTGTTTAGGATATACATCTTATGTACAAAAATAGTAAAGTGCTTTACCATAGGCTTTCTGTCATTCCAAAGTTCATAAGGTTCCTTTTTAAAAATAGTCTGAATTAAAACTATATTTATTAAATATCATGATATTATTACAACTTCATCTCATAGATAGGTTTCAAGACTATATTAATTTTGCATAGCCCTAGCTATTTCATGAATGGTTCTATTTCTTCTTTCAATAGTTCCTTTTTTAGGAGTTATTGGCGTGGAGAAGGTGTGTTTAATACCCATGTTTGGGAAAAAGAAATATAATTCTTAATTCTCAAACTCTCCACCATGATCAATTTATAATTAAATTATTTTTAAACCTTTTTCATTTTGAACACATTTGCTGTAACTTTCAATAACATGAAATATTCATTATTCAATTTTAGAAGATATTTCTTTGTAAAAATAAAAATTTCATCAACAAAAACATATACATATAATTATCCAGAAAAACATACTACTCTAGATGGTCCAAACATATCCATGTGGATATGTTCTAGGTGATTTGATGTAGCAATTTTGTTAACATATATGAAGGAAGATTTATGTTGCTTTCCAATCTAGAATATATCACAAAATCTGTTACTGTCAAATTTGTGACTAGGTAAATATGAAAATAATTATTTATTCGATAATTTATTTACAAGTATAATTATTTTAATTACCATATTTTTTATACCAAATCGATGATTCATTTATCTTAGTAGTTAAACAACTTAGTTTGTTTTCACATAATGAATTTAAGTCCAAGGTGCAGACATTATTTGTTCTTGGTGCTCTAAATTTAAGGAAATTATATTTAAATATAGAAGATGAATTTTTAGAACAATCAACACAGTATCCCCCATCATATATTTGAGAGATAATTATTAGTTTATGCTTCAATCCTTGTTTGTATAGTACATTATTGATTGAGAAAGACTTTGGATCTCAAAATGTTCTAGTCCAATTACCTTCCCTTTGGAAATATCACCAAAGCTGACTAGACCTCCATTAATATGTGTCAATGTACTGATGTTCGATGGATTTCCACTCATGTGTAGGGAAAATCTACTATCCATATACCATATACCTTTTCCTTTTCTATAACACGTTACCTTCCTAGAAAATTTAAACAAAAAAAAATTGGTACCCATATCATTTTCAGTCTAGTAGTGTTTGCTAATAAGGATTCGGGAATCCAAATCTACTTTATTTTTCCATGATTTATTTCATTTACTTAAGATAAATCATTTGTAATAAAATCCCTTTTAATCACTCTTATTTGAGGATTTCTCAAATAATAATTTTTTTATATGTCCTTATATTCCACAAAAATGGATAATATAAAATTTTGTATTGGGAACAAAATAATCCTATATTCTTTGGATTTTTCACCTTTACTACCTATAACAAATATTTCCTTTTTAATTAAATTATTACCTAGAATTTCATTTATTATATTTTCACACTTTTTAAAAATAAGAGAAACAATTTTTAAAGTTTCTACTTCATCCTATAGTGTTTTAATCTTAATATCATGATTAGTATAATTATTGGTAGTTGAGTTATAAATTTCAACTAAATCTTGGTGATATTTAAGTAAATTATACCTTTCTCCGAAAATTGAATTGTGAATATTCTATAAAGATTTCTATTTCTTTAGTTGGGAGTCATGTCTTTCTTCTTGTATAGTATAGTAGGCAACCATTTTATCATTTGAGTAACTAGAATCAGAATCAGATGAATAGTAGGGTCGTACCTTATCTTCTTCATCCATAAAGAACATATTATCTTTCAGAATAGATTTATTATTATTTGAATCAGATATTTATGGGTTATGGAATATTTAGATCACTCCATGTAGACTTCATAGCTATTTTTCCTCTGTTTTCATAATCAGTATTTTTCATAAACAAGTTTTCTGTCTTTCCCTTTTCACTTTTTCATTGAGGACAGTCAGGTCTTATATGACACAACATTTTTCATTCTTAGTATCTAACTTCCCTTGACTCTTTGTCATCCTTTTTGAAGGTTTTTCTAAATCCTCTCTTCTTCCTATAAAACTTACCAAACTTTCTAGCTAATTGAGCCAGCTCAATTTCAGAATCAGATGAGTCGGAATTTCTTTCTTCTCTAACATCTTGTTTCATTTTTCTATTCTTATGTTTATAAGTAGCCTTTAAATAAGTTTTATCCTTTTCATTAGAACTTTTTTTCTTCAAATTAATCATTCATTTCAGCTTCATATATCATTAGAGTTCTAATACATTCTCTAATTTTCTTATTCATGATTGGTGTTGATTGGAAGATTGCAGCTGAAATTCCATTCTACATATTAGGCAGTATTCTTAGTACTTTCAATTATTGGTCACCTTGTTTTATAGGATCACATAAGGATGTAATGTTGTTTATAATTTCATGTAGCCTTCTATTCATTTGAGTTATGATTTCTCCATTTACCATTCTGAATGTATCGAATTTCAATTTCACTGTTTCGTACCTCATCTGTCTTACATTGTCCGTACCTTCATAAGAAATTGCAATTTTCTGGAACATTTCATAAGTTGTAGGAAATTGTGAGACACAGTTGATGTTGTCTAGTCCAAGACCACAGATGATAGATTTTATAGCTTTAGAATCCAATTCATACTCAGCATCTACAGTAGAAGTCCAGGAATTGTGTTTTTTCTTAGATTTTGTAAGGAGTAACGATTTTTTAGTATAATTTAAATCCAAGATTTCTTAAATAGATTATCATATGTTATTTATAGAATATCACTAGTGCAGAAAAAAAAATTATGTCGGTTGTTTTTCATTATTTACGCCGGTTTTTAGGGGACGTTAATACGGACGACGTTATAAATAACGTTTTTTACGTCGGTTATTTAAAACCCGACGTAACATCCCTAACATCACGGTGTTTATCACGTCGGTTCATATAATAAACGAAGTGATAAATATGCGCGGGGGGGGGGGGGGGGTTTATCACGTCGGTTATTTTCTAAACCGACGTGATAAAATGCCTGGGATATCGTTTATCACGTCGGTTATGACATAACTGACGTGATTAACCCTTCCCCGGGCCTATTATCACGTCGGTTTCTTAAATAACTGACGTGATAAAAAGGCCTGGGAAACGTTTTAGCACGTCGGTTATCCAATAACCAACGTGGTAAATCGATTCCCAGGCCTTTTAGCACGTCAGTTATATTAAGAACCGACGTGATAAAAGGCCCGGGAACGGTTTAGCACGTCGGTTCTCGAAAAAACCGACGTGATAAACCCCTACCGATTTATTTACCACATCGGTTATAAAATAACCGACGTGAAAGCGATATATTTTTTTTTTAAATAATTGCACTGCTCTCACCAAAAAGCAACCAGAAACCAAACAACAAAAATAACCATGCCAGCCCTCCCCCAAGCCCCAACTGAACCCCACCCTCATCTATACCCACCTAACAACCTGGCCAGCCCTCCCCCACCACATTGCAGCCCCACCACGACCCTCTGACACCCCCCCCACCCCTTGGACAGCCCCCCCCCCCACCCTCATTTACACCCCCATGACCCCTAGTACAGCCTCAAACACCCATTGGACACCCCTACCATATCCCTTGGACACCCCCCACCCCTTGGACACCCCCCCACCCCTTGGACAGCCCCCCCCCCCCACCCTCATTTACACCCCCAATACCCCTAGTACAGCCTCAAACACCCATTGGACACCCCCCCACACCTTGACAGCCCTCCCAGACCCCTTGGACACCCCCCCAACCCCTGGACACCCCCCCCCCCCGAGCCCTTGGACAGCCCCAAACACCCCTTGGACACCCCTCCCATATCCCTTGGACACCCCCCCACCCCTTGGACACCCCCCCACCCCTTGGACAGCCCCCCCACCCTCATTTACACCCAACCGGCCCCTTGGACAGAACTCCCAGACACCTTGGACACCACTCCCATATCCCTTGGACACCCCCCCACCCCTTAGACACCCCCCCACCCCTTTGACAACCCCCCCACCCTCATTTACACCCCCCGAACACTAGGACAGCCCTGAACACCCCTTGGACACCCCTCCCATATCCCTTGGACACCCCCCCCCCACCCCTTGGACACCCCCCCCCACCCCTTGGACAGCCCCCCCCCCCACCCCCTGGACACCCCCCCAACCCCTTGGAAACCCCCCCCCCCTACCCCTTGGAACCCCCCCCCCCCCATCCCCTTGGACAGCCCCAAACACCCCTTGGACACCCCTCCTATATCCCTTGGACACCCCCCACCACTTGGACACCCCCCCACCCCTTGGACAGCCCCCCCCCCCCCCCACCCTCATTTACACCCAACCGACTCCTTGGACAGCCCCAAACACACCTTAGACACCCCTCCCATATCCCTTGGACACCCCCCACCCCTTGGACACCCCCCCACCCTCATTTACACCCCCCCCCCCCCCGACCCCTAGGACAACCCCAAACACACCTTGGACACCCCTCCCATATCCCTTGGACACCCCCCACCCCTTGGACACCCCCCCACCCCTTGGACAGCCCCCCCACCCTCATTTACACCCAACTGGCCCCTTGGACAGAACTCCCAGACACCTTGGACACCACTCCCATATCCCTTGGACACCCCCCCACCCCTTGGACACCCCCCACCCCTTCGACAGCCCCCCGCACCCTCATTTACACCCCACCCCCCCGAACACTAGGACAGCCCCAAACACCCCTTGGACACCCCTCCCATATCCCTTGGACACCCCCCCCCCCCCACCCCTTGGACACCCCCCCCCCACCCCTTGGACAGCCCCCCACCCCCTGGACACCCCCCCGACCCCTTGGAAACCCCCCTACCCCTTGGAAACCCCCCCCCCCCCCCATCCCCTTGGACAGCCCCAAACACCCCTTCGACACCCCTCCTATATCCCTTGGACACCCCCCCACCACTTGGACACCCCCCACCCCTTGGACACCCCCCCCCCACCCTCATTTACACCCAACCGACTCCTTGGACAGCCCCAAACACACCTTGGACACCCCTCCCATATCCCTTGGACACCCCCCACCCCTTGGACACCCCCACCCTCATTTACACCCCCCCCCCCCCCGACCCCTAGGACAGCCCCAAACACACCTTGGACACCCCTCCCATATCCCTTGGACACCCCCCAAACACCCATCCACCCCCTTGGAACCTCTCCCCCCATACCAAAATCCAGACCAGAAAAACCATCAACAGTAGACCAAAACAAGAAGTAGAGAAAAATTAAACATTCACTTATATAACATTCAAAACTTACACTGTCAACTTCAAAAAAAACTAAATCCAACCTAAATGACTGCGAAATACACAATTACATTGACAATATTCAAAATTACATTTTACATTACAAACAACTAAAAGTCAATCAAACCTGTAAAATAATTTGACCACTCCACTTGTAAGTGTTTGATATCTTCAGAAGTAAAGGGTTGAGGGTCATCAAAAAGCTACAAAGGAAAAGGATAGTAGTCAACGTGTATAATGAATAAATCAAATTGAAATATTATGAGAAAGAGGAAATCTTACCAGGTCAAAACTCAGAACTGTCCCAGTTGTTATTATTTCATACATAAATCTTAACATGTAATATCCGCATTCGATGATGCCTTGTTGCTCATGACATTTCTGTTTGAATGAGTGTAAATTCAATATATTATTTTTATGTAATAAATCAAAATTTACAAATTATAAATGGATATTTACCTTCGCATGTACATATTTGATCTTGAAATTCCTTTTCTTTGCGCTTTTTCGAAAGTGGACCCATGCCCTGTTAGAAAATAATATGAATGGGGTAAATTTAAAATTCATTATAATATATAAAACTATTGTGAAATTGAAACTTACGTTTCCAATATATTCTTAAAACTTTCTCGCACATCATCATGGAGAGAGCATATCCAATAAAGTGTTTTCTCCCTAGGGCAAAAAACCCCTAACATCCAATGATCTCTGATAAAAGGAAATTTAACGTTAGTGGTTTTTTATGTTAAAAGATAATTAACTCTTTGAGAGGGATGTGTTTCATACCTCTCACAAAAAGGCATCATCCAACACTGTGTGATTACATTCTTTTCAAATCTATCAGCAATATAAAGCATTCTTTGTTCCTCATCCAATGCAAATGCTTCAGGGGAAATCAATTGTGGGTCCACGAATCCATATACATCTGTCAGCTCATTCCTCTCACAAATTTTATACAGATACCTAATACAAAGCAGACATAAGTATACATTTTTAATAAATATAACACAAGGAAAAGGTGTTAAGACTTACATGATAAAAATTTGCACCACGTTGATGCCCAACTTATCTCCAGTGACAAACTCCATGATATCAGTTTTCATAATCCCCACACTTAGTTCACGTCCACAGACATGAGCTTCCATTGTAAAGTCATAATGATCCGCCAACAAATTTGAATATCTTGACAATTTGTCAAGACTGCTAGTATCTGCATCTGATGTCATAGCTATCTGTCTTTGTTGTTGTCTATACAGTATTTCTTTACCTTTGAAGTATTCCTATAAAAATAAATTGAAAAATATATTAGTTTTCAAATGATAAAACATTAATAAAAATATAAAATAAAAGATATAACATCCATACCTCTATGGTAATGAGTCGAAGAAGTCTGGATGGCCAAAGTAAAAAATGGCCGATACTATGTCCAACTGTCGTCACCTCATCTGTAGGTAATGGTATCCGAGCTGATCTATCTATAATATCCTGTACAGTGACCCTCTAATTCCCTACCTCTAACTATTGATGATGAACTGTATCTCCTATACAATATACCATCCCATATGCAACTATATGATGTTGAGGATCATCAACATACAACTCACAATAAGTAGGTAGCTGTGGCGGAGGAGGAGGATCAAAAATGGGGTCCGCAGGCTGAGGTGGGGGAGTGGGAGCTACTGGGAGAGGTGGAGTGGGAGCTGCACCCTGAAATTGTCTTTGCAAGTCTGCAAACATAAACTACACTGATGCTCTAATCTTGTCCTCCATTGTCGCATTAATATTATGGACTTCAGCCTCCAAGGATTCTATTTTTTTTTATAAACTCCCTCAACGTTAGAAGTTGAGGAACGTGGCAACACTTTTCTTACCGATACACCTGCTGGATATCCTCTTACACGGCCAGGATGTTCGGGCTTTCCCAATGCCACAGATAAAATATCTTCCCTCCCAGATGGTGTAAATGTCCCCTGTGAACTCTGCTCCTCAAGAGAGTCCTGTAATAATTAATTGAACATTTCTATAATGATTGTAAATATATGAAGAAAATAGTAAACTTAAATAAATAAAATAGATATCTTACAATCCTCTCAACTATGAGTCTTGATTCTTCCGAAAGATATTGTCCTTTTTTTCCCTTCCGAGCTCTTTTCTATTTCTCATGTATAGATGGAGGGGATGGAGGGGCCACCTCTCCAGAGCTTGAAGACTCAGCTCTTAGTTGTTGAAATTTTTCTGCCATCATTTGTTCTTCCAATAATGCATACCCTCCCCGAGATAAACTATGAGGGTATACATTTTTAGATTGGATCTCTTGATGAGCTTTCCTTGTTTGCTGTAAATTAAGAATAAGTAATCATTAACAAAACAATAATAAGATCATTTATATAAGAAATCTTATAAAAGTTTACATTGCCCTTACCAAAAATGATTCTTTTCTTCTACTTTCAAAAAATTGTCTTCATGTGTCTTCATCTATAAAAGGATATATACGACATGGATTCTCACGACTCCTATGACCATAAATGAAATCAGATGAGAGGGTTGATTTGAAATCCATCCATCTCCTAGCAGCCAACGATAAGCATTTCTTCCTGACTCCTCCAGTGTCAGGAATATCAAATTTCATCTGATAAAAAAGAGGTTAAAAATATTATATATACTAGAAACATTTAAAGAACAGTCAAACAATAGCAAAAGATCTTACCAAAATGGTCTCCCACAGCTGAGAAATTATCGCCTTATCCACACTTCTCCAATCATCATAGAGAATGCTTACTTTTCTCTTAGCCTGAGTTGCTACAAAACCCTTAAAATCTTTTGCATTTGGACCTCTAGAAAGATAATCATCATCAAACTCCACGACTATCCTCTCCTCCTTCGTACGGGAAAGTGATAATTTTGGTAAATGTGTGCACCCACGCTTACCAACCTTTGAACTCTTTTTCATAATAGGAGCATGTGAATGTTCCTCCCCAGATGTATGACCAATATGCTCATCTCCAGAATCATGTGGCTGATCAACTGATTGATCTGTCATTTTCCTTCAAATCAAAAAAACAAACATTAGTTCACAAATATACAAATTCAAATATTGTAATACTACTTAATCAGAAAATAGAAAAGTGTACTAAATTACATAATAGTAAACATTGGTAATATGGTAAGCATGTTAATCAATGATAAACATGGTAAACACAGGCAAAAGGTTGCCAAGGATTTGGCCCAAGAAAGCTGAAAAGTGGACTCACTGAGTCCACCGGTCAGCCGGTGTGAGCTCACCGGCCAGCCGGAGGACCTAGGAAGTAGACTTTCCCACTGCCTGGTGCCACCGGCCGGCCGCTGGCTCACCACCGGCCGGCCACTGGACCAGACAGAGCCTTCCTGTCTGGACCACCGGCCAGCCACTGGATCACCACCGGTCGGCCGTTGGCTCATCACCGGCCGGCCGGTGGACCAGACAGAGCTTTTCTCTGGACCACCGTCCAACCGGTGATCCACCACCGGCCAGCCGGTGCGCCCAGGACTTCTCCTCTTTACGGTTTTTATTGTTTTATCGTTTTGGTTTGATACATGTTTTAATAAGTAAAAAATTTACAATATCTAACATTATATGAAAAAACTAAATGTAAACAAGAAATAAACATGTGTTACCTGTAATTTTAGGAATGTACAGTTGGATTGTTTTCCCAAATTCCTTCGTCGTGATCGTTCCTTATGGCACAAACCATGTCTTCAACATACTCATCATTATGTTCTGTTAATCTTTCCATGGAAGTAGGGATCTCACATAAATCAGCATCTTCATCAAATTCATCCTCACCAACATATTGTTTTTTCCCTTGTAAAATAACATCCCACTGCATATCTGATTGATCTACTACATAGAAAATTTGTTTGGCATGTGTTTCCATTATAAAAGAATCAGCTGTGTCTTCCAATCTATTCAGATTAACAAGTGTCATTCCAAATTCATCGTGTATGACACTGTTGTTACCGATAAACCATTTACAGTTAAAAACAGGAACTTTAATTTTAAATTAATCAGCCTCCCATATGTCTTCAATCACTCCATAATATGCACTTGATTCCGAAATTGGGTTTCTGTCCTTAGCACTCGAAAAATGCATTGCTTCTGCAAACACCAATACACCACTATTCTAAACTGCACTTCTGTTGTCCTGAGCTTTCGTATGAAATGTATAGCCATTAATGTCATAATTGGACCATGTTATCACATTTAAAGATGGACCACCCACTATCCATTTTAATGTCTCTGATACATCTGATCTACCAAGCAAGGTCTTTTTAAACCATGGAAAAAAAGTTTTGTTGTGCTCATTCAAAATCCACATTTCTTTCTTCTTTGGATGACATTGTTTCAACTCATTAATATGCAATGTGATATACGGTTGAACATCAGCTATGTTATTCAAGATGTATGATTCTAACTTCTTCATATGTTCAGCTGACAATGATTTGACTTTAAAGCCATGAATCCCCTTTCCCTCATTATTAACCCGTTCATGGCGAGATGGAGGCAAACCTATGTGTTGCGCTGTATCCAAGTAGCTCGTACAAAACTCTGCTACCTCCTCAGAAATATACTTTTCAATAATGGAGGCTTCAGGTCGATATGGATTTTTAACATATCCCTTTAATATTTTCATATACCTTTCAAAAGGATACATCCAACGAAGATATACAGGTCCACAAAGCTTTATTTCTCGAACCAGATGAATCATTAAATGCACCATCATATCAAAAAAAGTTGGAGGAAAATACATTTCCAAATGACAAATTATAAAAATTGCATCCTTTTCCAAAATGTTAAAAGCATTCACATCAATCGCCTTGTTACAAATTGAATTGAAAAAATAACACAACCTCATTATAGTCTTTCTGACACGGATGGGCAATATTCCACGCAGTGCAACTGGTAGAATTTGTTGCATCATGACGTGACAATCATGTGATTTCATACCTATCAACTTCAAGTCTTTCAATGAGACAAAATTTTTTACATTTGAAGAATAACCTTGAGGCACTTTGATATCATGAAGACACTGACAGAAGCTACTTTTCTCCCTCTTCGATAATGTATGACAAGCCGAGGGAAGAAATGTTTGTCTTCCTTTAGGAGTGGGAGCTAACTCCAAACGTATTCCCATTGATAGTAGGTCAAACCTTGCATTCAACCCATCTTTTGTCTTTCCTTTAATATCTAGCAATGTTCCGATCAAAGAATCACAGATATTCTTCTCCACGTGCATGACATCAATATTATGTTTGACTTCATGATACCTCCAATATGGTAGCTCAAAAAATATTGACCTTTTCTTCCAAATATGTCTATCATTACCAGATTTCTGTGTCTTTCCCAATGTCACATCAAGGTTTTTCACCCTCTCAAAATACAAATCTGGGGATAAAGGTTTTGGAGCAGTATCAAATTCTTGTGATCCATTGAATGCCTTTTTTAGTCTTCTATAAGGGTGATCCATAGGCAAAAACTTTCGATGACCCATGTACACTGTTTTCCTCCCATGATGCAATTGACAATATGACGTCTGTTGTTCGCAAATTGGACATGCTTTATGCCCTTTAACATTGTATCCAGACAAATTTCCATATGCTGGGAAGTCATTTATAGTGAATAGAAGCACTGCATGCAGTTGAAAATATTCCATTTTATAAGAATCATACACCCTAATACCATCAGCCCATAACAGTTTCAAATCATCAATCAGCGGTGACAAGTATACATCAATATCATTGCCGGGTTGCTTTGGACCAGAGATCATGATACTCAACATGACATATTTGCGCTTCATACAAACTTCAGGAGAGAGGTTGTAAATTACCAATAAAACAGGCCATGAACTATGTGTGCTACTGAGGGTTCGGTATGGATTCATTCCATCTGTGCACAAGCCTAGTCTCAGATTTCTAATTTCATTTCCAAATGTAGGGTACTGGGCATCAATTTTCTTCCATTGTGGACAATCAGCTGGATGACGTATTTTTCCATCACATACCCGCTCATCAGCATGCCATCTTAACCTTTTTGCATCATGTGAATTAGCAAATAAATGTTTGAAATGAGGAATTATAGAAAGATACCAAAATACCTTTGAAGGGAGCTTTGTAATCTCTACATCAGCTTGTAATTTTTCTTTCACCTTATACTGTGATGTCCCACATTTAGGACACTCTTTCAGAAATTCATATTCCTTCCTATATATAATGCAGTCATTCGGACAGGCATGTATTTTCCTGTATCCCAATCCCGTCGGGCATAATATTTTTTTGGCCTTATAATGTGAATCTGGAAGATCGTTATCTTTTGGAAGAATGCCTTTCATCAATTGTAGCAGCTCTGTAAAACTTATGTCAGTCCATCCATGTTTCTCCTTCAGGTTAATCAATCTTAACACCGCCAAAAAAACCGTAAAATCTGTACAACCAGGATATAATGGTTTTTCGGCATCACCATATAGACGTGCAACTGTCGGTTCTATATCAATTTGTTCTGCTACAATATCGCGAATCATTTCTTCAATTCCATCGGAGTTACCATCTTGTGATTCATTATCATCAGTGACATTCTGTCCAGTTTCGCCATGCCAAATCCAAGGGTTGTAACTCAGATTGAAACCATGACAAATCAGATGATCTTTTATCTCTCTACTTTTTAACTTCTTCATATTCAGACATTTTAGGCATGGACAGAAAAAAATGTCACTACTTGGAACATTTCGTTTAGAAAATTCCAAAAAGGCATCAACACCTTCCTCATATTCATTGCTCATTCGATGTGCCGTAATCCAACTTCGACTCATTATTACCTATAACAAATAGCAAAAATATATATATATTTTAGATAAGACAAATATATGTTTATATGAAAAAAATCATAATTTGAATGTAAACAATTTTGAAATATAAAACAAATCGATGTGTATTTAAAAAAATATGCTTGAATATTATTTTTTAAACAAAATATAGTAAGATATAACACCCCCCTGGACACCACCCCCACCCCCTACCCCTTGGACACCCCCCTGGACACCCCCCAACACCCACCCACACCCTTGGACAGCCCCCCACACCCACCCATCCCCTTGTAAACCCCCCTGGACACCCCTCGACCCCTCTGGACAGCCCCCCGCCCCTCCTGGACACCACCCCCCACCCCCTACCCCCTTGGACACCCCCCTGGACATCCCCCAACCCTCTGGGCAGCCCCCCCCCCCCCCCACCCACCCGGACAACCCCAAATACCCTCTGGAGAGGCCGCCACCCACTTGGACAGCCCCCCACACCCATCCAACCCCTTGGACACCCCCCTGGACACCCCACCGACCCCTCTGGACAGGCCGCCACCCCCTTGGACAGCCCCCCACACCCACCCATCCCCTTGGACACCACCCTGGACACCCCCCGACCCCTCTGGACAGCCCCCGACCCCTCTAGAAATCACCCCCACCCCTCCTGGACATAACGCCCCACCCCCGACCTGCTTGAACACCCCCCTGGACACCCCCCAACCCTCTGGACAGCCCCCCCACCCCTCCTAAACACCACCCCCCACCCCCTACCCCCCTTGGACACCCCCTGGACACCCCCCAACACCCACCCACACCCTTGGACAGCCCCCCACACCAACCCACCCCCTTGTAAACCCCCCTGGACACCCCCCGACCCCTCTGGACAGCCCCCCGCCCCTCCTGGACACCACCCCCCACCCCCCTACCCCCTTGGACACCCCCCTGGACGTCCCCCAACCCTCTGGACAGCCCCCCCCCACCCACCCGGACAACCCCAAATACCCTCTGGAGAGGCCTCCACCCACTTGGACAGCCCCCTACACCCATCCAACCCCTTGGACACCCCCCTGGACACCCCACCGACCCCTCTGGACAGGCCGCCACCCCCTTGGACAGCCCCCCACGCCCACCCATCCCCTTGGACACCACCCTGGACACCCCCCGACCCCTCTGGACAGCCCCCGACCCCTCTAGAAAGCACCCCCACCCCTCCTGGACACAACCCCCCACCCCTGACCTGCTTGGACACCCCCCTGGACACCCCCCAACCCTCTGGACAGCCCCCCTACCCCTCCTAAACACCACCCCCCACCCCCTACCCCCCTTGGACACCCCCCTAGACACCCCCCAACACCCACCCACACCCTTGGACAGCCCCCCACACCCACCCACCCCCTTGTAAACCCCCCTGGACACCCCCCAACCCCTCTGGACAGCCCCCCGCCCCTCCTGGACACCACCCCCCCCCCCACCCCTACCCCCTTGGACACCCCCTGGACATCCCCCAACCCTCTGGACAGCCCCCCCCCCCACCCACCCGGACAACCCCAAATACCCTCTGGAGAGGCCGCCACCCACTTGGACAGCCCCCCACACCCATCCAACCCCTTGGACACCCCCCTGGACACCCCACCGACCCCTCTGGACAGGCCGCCACCCCCTTGGACAGCCCCCCACACCCACCCATCCCCTTGGACACCACCCTGGACACCCCCGACCCCTCTGGACAGCCCCCGACCCCTCTAGAAAGCACCCTCACCCCTCCTGGACACAACCCCCCACCCCTGACCTGCTTGGACACCCCCCTGGACACCCCCCCAACCCTCTGGACAGCCCCCCCACCCCTCCTAAACACCACCCCCCACCCCCTACCCCCCTTGGACACCCCCCTGGACACCCCCCAACACCCACCCACACCCTTGGACAGCCCCCCACACCCACCCACCCCCTTATAAACCCCCCTGGACACCCCCCGACCCCTCTGGACAGCCCCCCACCCCTCCTGGACACCACCCCCCACACCCTACCCCCTTGGACACCCCCCTGGACACCCCCCAACCCTCTTGATAGCCCTCCCACCCCCCTGGAATCACTGAAAATTTACCATAACAAGAGGTTGGGCCATTCAAATAATGTTTTTAGGTGTGGAGGAAGAACTGAGTTTCAATAGATAGAGAAGGAAATCGACATTAGGTTGTCTATTCCAGGTGTGGATTTGAAGGAGTTAATGTTTGTTCAGTGACCCAAGAGATTGAATCAGAAATTCAGATGTTGTGCCATTTTCTCATGATGAGGATGAATAATTGGTGGGGTTTGACTTTTAAATGGAGAGCTTAGCAGACAATCATATTTTCTATAGATCAGTAAAGGATGTTAGCATCGAACATAAGGCTTAAGGGATGCTTTCAGATCCAAATATGTATGTTGATGGATGCAATGGATCTAGTAGAGGTTCTAGAAAGAATGGTGGTTTTATTTGTTTAGGATAAGTAGTGAAGAAAAAACTAGTTAATTTTTTACTTGTTGAAAAGAGGGTATCTAAAATTTTTAACATGCCGAGGGGAAATCTGGCGAGTCCTCCTCGTGAAACTTTGTTTGCAGGGGGTGAAAATGGTGATGTGATCCCAAATCCATGCACCTATGCCATGGTTGTGTGTGAATAAAGTAGTAACAACTGTAAAAGGGAAACCCATCCAAATGGACACGCCCCAACCCTCTCGGGGATTTATAGAAAACGCTGAAAAATTAGTGAAATCATAAAATTAGTCAATATTGCAAGTCGAACTAATAGATCTAGGGATGATAAATAAGATTATGGTGCCAAAACGAGTTAAAAGGGTTCTCAATCGAAGAATCTTAGCTAGTTTCAACAAAAAATCACAACACATATATATATATACTATCCGCGAAAAAAACGAACGAGTGGGAGGATTACCTGAGTGCTGCGAGTTTAGATGATTGATCCGAGGAGATTAAATATGGGAAACGATGATCGCAAAACGAATATAAACCCACGAAATGGACGAGCCGATTCGGGTTTACGCGCGAGAGAGACGAGTCGTGACTGTCGAAGGTAAACTCGCGAATGACAATCCAGGGGTCTGGGTAAATTTTTAAATGAGTTATCACATCGGTTATTCAATAACCGGCGTTATAATTTTTTTAAAAACATTTATAATGTCGGTTATTCAATAACCGACGTAAAAACCTTCCTCTGATTTTTTTTTACGTCGGTTATTTTATAACCGACCTTATAAAGGGCTCAAAAATCCACATTTTATTACGTCGGTTATTCCATAACCGACGTCAAAAACATCTGCGGATTCTTTTTTTATGTCGGTTATAAAATAACCGACGTAAAAAGGCCTTCAAAAACCGCGTTTTTTATGTCGGTTATTGAATAACCGACGTAACAAACGCCCCCCGCTTCTGTTTTTTACGGCGGTTAATGTATAACCGACGTAAAAAATGAAGCCGCGCGATTAATAACGTCGGTTGTAAAAATAACCGACGTTAAAGGTGTACTAAACACAGGTTTTTACGTCGGTTATTTAATAACCGACGTAAAAAACCTAGTTTTACATATTATGAAGTCGGTTTTATATAACCGACGTAAAAAATGGTGACGTAAAAAACGTTTTCTGCACTAGTGATATATAGTTCTCACCATTGAAATATGGAGTGTGATCTGTTGAAATTACTTCATTGAGATTCTCCATTGATCTTTGTCTAAATATTTAACTTTGGTTTGTTAGAACAAAAGAGAATATGTTGAGCCCAACCTTTGAAACCAAATTTTATGTCGAATATTCTATAATAATTAAAAAAGAGTGGGTGAATTGTTTCCTTTAAAAAATATCACAATTATGTCTTTTCACATCAACAATAGATAAAGATGGAGGCATTTCTCTATGAGAGTATGTGTATTGGGAAAACATGAAATATAGGACATAAATTTATAGTGGTATGGGGCACGGAGATCCCCTAGTCCAATCCATAAATCACCCTCTCTACGGGCTTCATGATTTTCACAAGTCAGGTCCTCTTATCATATGACTGATCGACAACTGAGTGTAGGTTTTTTTCACCCTTACAAACATGGATAAAAATAGAGCCTTCTGGTTCTTTTATAGGGAACTAAAATAACCCAATCATAACACAAGAAGCTAACACTCCACCATGACTAAAACTGAGTTGTTGATACTCAAAATAATCAATAGAGATTGATTTGATAAAACAGTTTAAACTTCAAAACTGCAGTCAAACACAACAGACAGAAGATGTATCTTTATCATTAGGAGAATAATAATCTTTGAAATATGTCTGAATAGATCTGGTTTCACAAAAGATATTTGATTTTTATAATAGAAACAAAAAAAGAGCATCACGCTTCCAGAATTGAACATGTATATCTCAAAAATGTAGTCCTCATTTATGAGATGCTCAATCATTATAGAACTATAAATTAATTTTCAAAAGAAAATTTGAAGAATAAAAATTATCAAAATAGCTGATAGAGATCCAAAAATCAAACATAAGAAGATATATATATATATATCAATATATCTCACAGCATGATTTCAGATCAACAAAAGATGCGTGATAAATCGAAAGAATTAAAAATAATAACACCTCAAAGTAGTTGTAACATACCTTAAGAGTATGAGAGAAAATATCTTCTATAAATGGATCTTTAAATCATTTATGATGATTTTTGAATCAGTCGAAATCGAGATTTAAATCACCTTTATATTCCGCAAAGACTATTACAGAAAACTCTGATAAAATCGTAAATTCAAATTTCTGGTGTTGAAAAGTCAAACGTAAGGTTTTTTCAAATAACAAAAAAATAAAAAAACATAGGGTTAAACCATGTAACATATGGTTGATGATCCATATGTTCATCATTGTCATTATAAAATTCTGAGCGTAACATTGACTATACATATGTTCACTTTTCTCAAACATAAGGTTGACAATGTAAGGTTGATTACAAACATAAGGTTGATGAACGATACATTTTCTCCTCAAATGTAAGGTTCCAAACTTAAAAAGGGTTATTTAACCAAACTTTTTCTCTTTGAAAAACATAAGGGTTCATTCAAATGTAATTTTATTTAACCATATATTCTTCCAACTTAAGGTTGATAAACCATATGTGTTGATACTTTACCATAAGCATTAATACAAACATAGGATATGTTATTTTTTTACGTTCTTCAGTGTAGGGAATAAATAGTGATTCCCGAGAATGAAAAACAGTGAACAATGTTTCTAGAATACACTTAATAGAATTCTAAACAATTTTACAAATATTTCTCATGAATGAATACATGAATATTATTCCAAAATAAGAAATATAAAGAATATAAATTTCCTAAAATACACTTAAAATAATATCATAAGTAAAACAAATGGGGGTATTTGTGACCACCAAAATCAACAATAATTATGGAGTATTATTGAGGGAATACCTACCCAACACAAGTCTCTTTGGGGTATAATATACTTTAGACTCTTATGGTCAGACTATATAGTGAACCACTCACCAAGGAGATAATGTTCCAACTATTTAGTGCAGGAGTCACTATATCCAACTCAAGATCATGTGTACAATAATTCTTCTCATAAGGATGTAATTGTATAGAGTCATAGGCCACCACCTAATCCCCTTTTATCAAAACACATCCTAACATTGTAATTAATTCGTTAAAAACCCATAATATCCCTAACCTCATTCTAGATGAATTAGAATTGGATCCAAATTCAATCTCACATTCAGTCACTCAAATGATCTTTTCCACTTTTCATTCCATTCAAACATGACACCCTTACGGGGTAAATTAGTCATCAGAGATGCAATCTTGGAGAATTCATGAATAAAAGGTCTGAAATACTCTGCTAAACATTGGAATCTTTAGATATCAAACACATTTCTAGGTTGTTCCTAAGACATAACTACTTTAATCTTTTCATAGTTCATTGAGATTACCCAAAAATATATAACATGGTCCTAAACATTTACATGATAGATCTAAGAATCACACTTAGATATAATTCTATATATATGATGTTTCTTTAATGTTTTTGGGAAGATATCTTTATTATCCTTATATTCATCTTCCAAATTGGATTACATCAAGATATAATCCACAAAAACTACCAAAATAGAATCTATTAATCCCTAAAACATATAATTAATCAAGTTCAAAAACATTTTATAGCGTTAGTGATACCAAATTGTATGACCAAATAATCATAATATCAATACCTAGTTCTGATGGTTATCATAAGAATATCTTCCTCCTAGACCCTTAACTAATGGAACCCCAAACATAGGTAAATCTTATAGAAAATTTGGTTCCCTTAAATTGATCATATATGTTATAAATCCATGTAAAAAGATACTTTTTCTTAACATTCACTTGAGTAAGATTTTGGTAATCAACACCAAATTGAAGATTTCCGTTATTCTTTTTTTCAAATAGAACTATCAAATCTCAAGGTGACATGTCAGAATTCATAAATCCTTAATCCTCAAGATATTTAATCTAAAATTTAATCTTCATAAATTCCATAATTTTTATATTATATGATGACATAGATATGGGATTTTTTTTCAGAAAATAAATTCGATGGAAAACTCAACTTTCCTTTGGGGTTATGAAAAAAACATTAACAATAAAAACCTCAGGGTACTCATCCACCATAAAAGAAAATAAACTAGTATAATATTGTTCTATGATGTTAAGGAATCTATTAAAAAACATGCATGATATCATTTTGGACTTAAAAAAATAGGCCCCACTCTTCTGAATCTAGGATCATACTCATCCTAAAATATGTGGTCAACCCCATTAAAAGATAGAAATTAAACCTGATGACAATAGAAATCGATCTAGAATTTCAATTTAACTATACATTATATGATTATAATGAGAAAGAAATAAAAATATCATGATCTATAAAATTCCACATTGCATTATGTCATGCGATCATGAAATGGAACTCAAAACATTTCAATCCTTATTCATTTTTTGTTCCTAAGGGAGTGGAAATATCCATCATTAAAGGCATAAGCCCAAAAAATAATCCCAAAACATCAACCAAATTAGATGAAATAAAATAAAGATATGAACTGGTATCTAAGAAATCCAAGACTAAAGAGGATGAAATAAACATTGTACATATCATCGTAGTTGAATCTGCATTGTATTCCTTTGGTACATACTCTGATGTATGGAGACAGTTAGTCTCATCTACTCTCTGATATTACTTCACTTCACAGGTATCCAACATTGCATGAGAATAATATTCACCACCCTTTTATTATATAGAATGATCTTGATAGACATTGGTATGATTGGATCCATCTCTACTAACATGGGATACTATTCTATAAAAAAGATAAAGATGATTGGATTGTCCACAATGATTCTAGGTCATGGGTGGCACTATTAAGTTAGGATTAATATGGAAAAGTTTCCCACGCTGATATAAAACCACCTAGTGTGGACCTAAATAAGCCCCCAAAATTTTCCTCTATTGTAAATTAAGCACTCTTACAGTGCTTCTTTTTCTATCTAGAAAACGCATTCTGCATACTTCCTGATGAAATAGAATCACCACTTAAACTCATTTTCCTAGATAATTCTACCTGATCCATAACTAAGTTATCAACCACCATAGTAAAAGTTGGTAGGAACAAGAGGATCATCATCGACCAAATATCGGCCCTCAAACCTATCTCCAACCTCTGAGAATTAAATTATTCATAAGAAAAAAAAATCTCGATTAATAGGTGAAATAACTCAGATAAATGAGTCAAATACTCCTTAACCGAATGACCCATTTCTCCAAGATCAAAACATTCTTTTACTTCATGTATATAAGTTGATAACCCCACCATTTTGTACTGTGTATTTTCCAATAAATAGAAGATCATCTCAATCCATTCAATCCACTCTTCATATTCATAAGTTCTCGTGTCACCATGGATGATAGGTGGATTATACTTGTTAAATTATGAGCCATAATCCATTTATCATCCAGGGTTTCTATTACTCATCTAACCCAGATTCTAGATTGTGTGGATGACTACTTCAACCAACAAGGATTTTATTGGATGGTTCACCTATCATAATTTTCTCACATCTTATCCCCCTAGATTCAATAGAGATATTATAAGGGTAATTACCTATAAAATGCATAAAATTTTACCATTTTATAGAAAACATCATGAAAAAATATTAAAGATGTTAAATTTTTATAATATAAGTAATTAATATATTTATGGAAGAAAAAGAATAACGGAAATGTTTTGTCTAAATAAACTAAAAAAATCTAGTTTCTTCGTAGCAACTAAAAAATAGTCTTAAATAAGGAGAAAACATCTTATAAACCCATGGTAACTCAGAGTCAGATGAAAAAGTGAGATCAAAAAGCACCCATCTATACATACTACCTGATTTCTAATATTCCTAACTTCTATCTACCAAAAAACCTAAAAAAATTTAGGTAGTTTCAAAACTCATCAATGTGGATATTTTCTTTGATACAATTTTTAAAGAAACCTACCTAGGATGAAATGAAACATCACTTAATATATATCACCATAGGGTCTAAATCAACACAATAACCAAAACATGACTCGTTTATTCAAGAAAAGAGAGAAAAAACAAAATTCATTACGGAAGGAATGAGGGTATATAAGAATGATACATACAAATAAATGGAAATGGGTAATCCCAAAGAAAATTAACAATGTCAAGAACAAAACCTAAACCACATCCCCATGTGAACATCTATCACCGCTATCCCAAGACACATTGATGTAAATGGAAACTAAAATATTTAAATGAGTTACACGTTTCCCTTTCCTTTAATTGTACCTTATAAAACCGAGTCTATATATTCCAAAAGGAAAATTTTATAATGTGATAATTATAACTTAGGAGGTTATATCCTAGAATCTATACAATTTATATCCCCATACAACCATAAGTTCTAGATTTAAAAAATTTTTATAAAAACATTTCCTTTTAAAACAGTTTTAATAAAGAATAATTTGGTTTTCTTTTAAATCAATCCATATTCATAACTAATAATTGAGTATAGTCATAAATAAAAATATATAGGTAAATAATAAAACCATTCATATCTTATAAGATAAATAAGTTGTAATTTAGGAAATGATACATAATTGAAACCAAGATAATATAATCCAACCTATTAGTGCAATTTCTATGTGCTATAATCATGGATCTAGAAGTTCCATGTCCATGAATCCCTATCTGAGTATTCCATGACCATAGATAAGTACCCTAAGAAAGATCATAATGTGTTGAAAATGGATAGAAAGCTATTATTAATCAAAAACAAATATAAATTCCATTTTCATAAACATTTTTTAAGGTAAATCCATTTCATTTCCATACCCACATTTTCATAAAATATATTCTGTAGTGATGCCACACCACTCCCATGATTGAAAAATTCAATTTATTGTAAAAACCACAATTTGGTAAATTCATCATTCACATGAATTGTTTAAATATGTTATTAAAGAAAAACCCCTTTAAAACCATTTCCCAATACTTCCAATATGTAAATCCAAAAATTAACCATCATATATTACTTTGGGTCCCACGAATCAAGAATATACACCACCTCCAAGTAGTGATTTTCCTTTTATTGGACCTTGTATAATATAATTTAAAAACATCCAAAGGATAAGGTTGGGTGAGAGTTATAAATCCTAATAGGGTCTCACAATGTCTTCCATAGTTATGCCCAAAAAATTTAAACCAAATATGATTTATATTTAAATAAAAAAGGCATTCAATTTTCATATTTTCAACAAAAAATTATTTCTTAATAAAAATGAGAGTAGATATAACAAAATAGTATTAAATGAACATTTTACATAAAAAAATTATTTATTGAAGTTTACATGAATAAAACAATTCTATAAACCAATGGTATGTAATAATAAAATCAAACATCTCAAAGAAAATTATAATAATACATGTGGTACATGAGTTTTGAGAAATTGGATCTTACCACTACTCAATTAGTGATCTTGGATAAAATATTCCCACATCCCATAGTTTGAATAAATTATTATATAAAAAAGGCTTTTAATAGTGGTATTTTTGAAATAAAAAATCATTTTTTAATACAATTAATTATTTTATTATTTTTAATACTTTCCACCAAAAAAAATTTCGTTTGTACAAATTGAAGGAAATAAAAATGAAATACTATTTTTTAAATAGAATATGTAACATTTTTAGACATTGAAAATTACTTATTTATGTTCTAAATGTGAATATTTTGTTATTAAATAGATTGTATATCTTATTAAAAAAATTTAATCCACCTATTATTGAATTAATTAGGGCATAATTACATCATGAATAGTGTAATTAAAAAATATCATTTTAGTAAAAACAATATTTTCACTTTTCACCTAAAAGTAATAGTTTTTAGTAAATTACCAAAATTAACCCTTATAAAATATCAATATTTTGATTAGAAAATTAAATTTTATTTTATCAAAATAATTTTTTATATCAAGTAATTTTAATTATTATCGTTTAAATTATGGTTTTTACTAAATATGTTAAAATAAACATTATAAAAAAAATACACATATACTCTCTTTGAGTTCCTAATTCGAATAAATATTTTATTGAATTCTAATATTTAAATTTAATTAATTTATTAATGGTAAATTTCATTTTAATGCCATTTTATTGTTCTATTGATTATGAAACTACTCTAACAATCAAGTGGTTATTCTCAGTGGTCAGATTACTATTCTGAATGGTTTGTTTTACTATTCAAATAGTCATGTTGGTTTTATACTTTCTAAAAATACCACCAATTTCAATGAATTTATAATTTATTTAAATACCTCTAAATATTCTAATTTCTTGGTTTTTTAAATGTAGATTTAATTAATAATGTTTCATTTCTTCTTTATAATATTTTTTTGAGTGATGTTTCTAAGTGATCAAAATGATAAAAAATTTCTTATTCCTGATATTTTATCTTATTTTTTTCAATCCCATTGTAATACTTTCAATTTTATTGGTAATATTTATTATCTAAATTTAATTTCCAAAATTAATGATATAATTTCAAATGGTTTTCTATTATATTGATTGTGTGTTTTATATTATACTATATTTTTAAATGTGATGTACATTTTATTCAGAAGGAAGATATTCTATATAAATGATTTTTTCATTATATTCATCCCCCCTTTTGAAATTTCATCCTTTAAATTTCAACTCACCTATTTGGTTTAGAATTGATGGGGCACCTATGTTTAATTACATCATCTCATTCTCATGTTGACTCATGATACTTATGGTTCTACTAAAGTACTTTGATAAAGTGAGTTATCTTCTTACCTATGAATTTTTCTTTATGTTCCAAGATCTTACTTAATTTCTCTTATTAAGGTAGGTCATGATCTAGCTATTCCACGTCAAATTCAATAAATTTGATGGATTGTGTATGTACTTCTTCATAAGATATATATGGAACATGTCATGACCATTATCTAGGTTTAGTAAAAGTAATAACCAATGGGACATAGATCCTATAGGATAATTGATCTCAAAGGGGCCAATATACCTAGGGATAATAATTCCCATCTTTACATGTAACACCCCGAAATTTTGTGAAATATTTTTTCTGAATTAATTTATCTTTTTGATATTTCTCCTTTCATGTGACACTAGAAATAGTTCTTCATAAATATATATATATATTAAAAACACTATGTTAAATATTCATTTCACCCAACATCAATATAGCATATATCGCATGCATTACTAACTTCACTTGTGCTACACAGAATAGAGACTTGGATTACTCTACTACTACACTAACACAGAATACTTTACATGCCACACTAATGTTTCTATGAAGCATAATTTTATTGTTATAATTATTTAATCGAGATAATTATAATCTATCCATTAAACACAGAAAAATGAAAAGTGATAAGCACTTTTCAATAATAATTTATAACGGTTTTACATGAGTAAAACATATTATTAATTAAAGATATAATTTTTGGTAATGTCGTTATATGATTAAAAATATTATTTACTAAAATGAACTACATTAAATGTCCTCCTAGGAAAAATAATAAAGTTAATTTTAGAACATATTGAAATTTAATTTGATAAAATAAACTTCATTTTTTAATTCAGAACATTGAAATTATCCTATGGTGAATTTTTTCGATTATTTTGAGAAACATCAATTTTTGATAAATAGTGAAAATTACTACTTTTTAGTTAAAAATCAACTTTTTTTAATAAATTATTAAGGTTAAATTATATTATAAATTTATTATATGGAAAAATTATATCAAAATTATATCTATTAAAATAATTTAGGTCATTATAATGAATTTAATGTTAAAATATAATATTAAAACTTACTAAACTTTTAAATATATTTCAACTTTAAAAACATGTTATCTCATCCCATCTGCAGGATTGGAATTAATCTTAATTTTTACACATCTGGGAATTTAATTTCAAAATTCTAACATAAAACATTTTTTTAGTTTAATATTTATATTCTATTAATAGTGAGTTAATTTTTTACCAAAATGATTAGTAAAATTGAATAAAAATTTCATAGTGATTAAGGAAAAATTAAGCTTTATTGGGAACTTAACTATAAAAGTAGGGCCCAAATGACCTATCCACATGTCCAATACCCATTTTATGCCAATATTGTGTCCATAAGACTTCAATTATTTATTTTTTAGGATTTTTATGACTTTTTTTACATAAGAACATGTGTACACCTAACATGTTTCAAAAAATTCCAAGTGAGTCTGTTTTCTTTCCCTATAAAAGGCTGCCACCACTCCCACATCCTCACACCTTTAAAACCTCTTAAATTCAGAAAAAAACCATACAAATAAACTTTTCAAAATCACTCTATTCCTAATATTGGAAATAAGGAAATCCAAAGTATCCTTTTGGCCCAAACCAAAAGGATTTAATGGATTAAGAGTTAACGCCTTCTCTCAAGCTTCTTTATTTTACTTTCTTTATCCACCCAATAAACTTAATTTCATTCCATGATTTTATAATAAAACCATTACCCTCAATATATTAGTATTTTTTATGATAATGGTTATAACAAAACATACGCACACCTCCATCTAATGGGTAACTACCATAATCTTTCTGTGTATGGCGCACTAATGCCTCACAAAATGAGGATTAATCATTTTCCATTACCACCTATCATGGGGGAATTATGATGTGAAATAAATTTATATATGATATATATTATATTTATAATGTATGTATACTTCAATAATTTTTATTTAGAACATACCTTTATCTCGTCCATCTTATGTAGATAAGATAATATTGTTTGAGGAAATTTGGACTACCGCCCCCACAAAGCGATATGATTCATTCATACACTGTAGGGATTTATCTTATAGTTACTATAATATATTAATTATTTTTTTAATAGATAATAGTTCTAACATATATTATCTTTTAAATTATAATGTTTTGATTTGATTTCATAAAATTGATTAAATGTCATTTCTACATTAGTAAAATTAATTTATGATGCATAAAAATAAATAGAACTAAATTTTTATATATTCTATATAATGAATTATAACCATACATGAGGGTAGTGATAATTCAAGAGTGGCCTCAATTAACATTAACCAATCATTAACAGGATATTTTCAAAATAAGATAAGTGTTATGTATAATATATATCTATATTGAAAATAAAATTTCTACATGATATTAATATCATTAATAAAATGTGAATATACTAATTAAATAGAGTTTTAAGAGTACATAAAATTTTGATTGGGTGAATTGAAAAATTTAAGGATAAAAGTGAAAAAAATTGTGATGTTTTCCTTATTTATAAAGACACTCTTTTACTAATATGAAAAATCTCCAAGGGTTTGGAGTTATATGTCTCTAGAACATACCCAAGGGTGATAGTAGATTTAAAATAGTGAAATTGGGAATATAATTGGCTTGGAGAAGTAAATGGGAATTTTTTCCAATGTAATGGAAATGGTGGATTATACGTGATGAGAAGGGTAACTTTGGGTTAAAATATTCGCTATATTTTTATTTACAATGTATTAATTGTAATACTTTTATTTAGGACATTATAAATCATATTTTTATACAATTAAATGATTTTCAGAATTTTAAAATTTAACACCACTAAATATATCAAACTATTCAGAAGGAAATAGGAAAAAAATAAAATTTAATGGAATACATTACATTTTTAGACGTTAGAAATTACTTTTTTAGGTGTGGAATTTGAAATTGTTATTTTTAAGAGGATATTTTATCTCACTAAATAAATTCATTAGGAAACCCATTCTGATATGTACATGTTCATTATTTCATCTTGAATAATGTAATTAAATAATACTTTTTATGTAAAAACTATATTTTTACTATTCACCTAAAAAATTATGTTTTCCAAAAAATTAACAAAAATTCACCCATTGAAAATTTTGAAGGGATGATTCCAAAAAAAAGGTTATTTTATAAAAATGATTTGATAATATTGGTAATTTAAAATATTAATATAGAAATTTTGTTTTTTTACAAAATATTTTAAAATACACTTTATCAAAAAATATACTTATACTTTTATATGAGTTTCTAGTTTGATTATTTATTTTATGGAATTATTATATTTATAGTTACTTAATTTATTTAATGTAAATTAAAATTACATGTCTTTTAATATTTTATTTGTTATATTATATTTCAAATAGTCATGTTACTAGTTCCAATGGTCTTATTATTATTACTGAAGGAATGTTTTTCTATTACAACAATCATATTAGTTTTATAAATCCTATAAAAACTTTATATTTTCTTTCATTCTTAATTAAATTTAGTTTCATTAAATGTTTTATATTTTTATTTTTCAAAATATCAACTACATTTCTCGTGTTTTGTTTCTTTTGTATAGTATTTTTCAAGTGGGGGATGTTTCTAAGAGATTAAAATGGTCCAATTTTTTATATTCTAGTTATTTTATATATTTGTGTTTATTTTACCATTGTACTTCATTCAGTATTATTGTGTATCTTTATTCTCTAAATGAAATTTCCAAAATTACTTAAATTAAGTAAGGTTTGTTTTTATTATGTGGTCCATGTGATTTATGTTATACTATAATCCTAAATGTGATAAAAATTTTCACATGGAAAATTACATATATAAAATTTCGGGTGGATACATAATTTTTCTACTTTAGCATCTACAACCATATGCATTCATGGGATATGATATTTTATTTCATTGAATATACTATATATTCCATTATATTGTATTCCTTTTTATCAATATGGAACACTAACAGAAAAATTTTTGTGCCCCCATAAAAGGTAGTATTTGGCTATGTTGGCCTAATAAAAAACCATTCCAACACTAGTTAGGAATCTCTTTTTAAAAGGTGGGTTTTGGATTGTGACTCTATGTGTGAAAAAGTATGTTTTATGTTTTTTAAATCTCCTTCAAAAGTGAGTTCTATCATAATGGAGATCCATAATCTCGAGTTATGGTATATTCCGGCTTTTTATGATATAAACTGTTATAAAATACCTCTATGATATTGTTATTTTCATTTCCTCTTACTCTTCATACACCCACTACACTATCTGGTTATACAAGAATTTGTTAATATGTTTCCACTAAATTTCACATTACAAATTTATTTAATATGATATTTTTTAGACTGTAAATTAACCCCTCAACCCTCACCCCCTTTCTCTTTCCATATTACCTTATTTGACTTAATAATACATTAAGGATTTAAAATAGTGGTAGACCCATTTAAAATATTTCATGATTTACGAATTTTTAAACTCACTTATGCTTCCATGAATTTTTTTCTTTCACTCTATGATTCCATTATTTTCATTATTATTTCTTCTTCATTCACTGGTAATAAAATAAAAAAAATGTCGCCTTATATGGTGGACTAACAAAAAATTCCCTTCCATTGATAAGAGAATTAATTTTTCATAAATAGAAGAGTTTTTTTCATTGAAATAATCCAATGAAAATTTCATAAATAAAAACCAACATTAAAAACATATACTATAGGGAGAATGGTTTTTCACCAAGACATTATGTAGATTCTTATAGATAAACTCCATGATTTGACCTATGTTTTTCAAAACATTCTTGTTAAATTTCCATTATCATCACATCAACTATATGATATTGTTTATATAAATAGTTCCAAAAAATAATTTTATGATCTAAATTCACCATGATATTGTAAAAATTATTGTTAATGTTATTTATCCATTAATGATATTATATATTTATTCTTTAATTTATTTCAATTCAATTATCAAAAAAGATAACAAGAGTAGACATTTCATTTTCATGAATCTCTCCTTTTTTACTTCATGTATATTTTTTGAGTATAAATATGAGTAGAAATAATAAATTCAACCTCTATAGTTATCACTAAAGTTGAATCTTAATCATAAAGTCCTGATAAATACATACCTCAAAAAATTAATGTACATATAAAAGTTTATTTTCATTTATCCACCCGACCAATCCAATTAGAGAATGTAAATACAAGAAATACAGTTTCTGTTCTTCCAAAATAGAACTAAAAAATTGCACCATACATTTTTCAAATAAAATTTTTCATTTGGTTTGTGAAAATAATCATTCTTTGGGATCACTTTGACACTATTTTACTCAACATATTTCAAATACTATTTTTGGTCTTGTGATTGTTGAATAAAGATATCTTCTAATGATTTTCCTATTCTATATGATATTAGATAGCTAGATACCCAAATATTTCTAACACTTAATTAATGTTTCTATGGGTTTAATCATGGTAATTATTTATTCCATATAAAATATTCATAATAAAAAATTGGAATATTTATATATTGAATTAAATTTCTTGTTACTTTTTTTGAGTGAAAAATAGTCTAAGGAAAATTTTCAAATCTTTAAAGACAGATGTTAAAAACGTTCAATTAATTTATATTTTTTTTCTTATATCAATATTTAGCTAAAGCTCAAAAAATTATGTATCAATATGGAGAACCAAAATTGATATATCCTCACAATCCTTTTTCATGTTAATATTTTGATCTATATCACCACATTAGAATGTGTGATTTTTTAACAGTTGATCAAGCCTCTAATTCCACTATTAGGGTTCATGTTTCAATTTATTAACTTATTTGTTTATTTTAATATTTTTTTCATACCGTTATTTATGAGGAAACCATTTGTAAATTCGATGTTGGAATCTTTTTAAATTAATAAACTATTACATTAATATTTCACATCATTTTTGGATACCTTGAATATTTTGGACTATGATACCCAAAGATATATAATAATATCATAACATTATATGGGATAAAATTTCTCATCAATTTAAAAATAATCTATTTTTGAAGAACAATTTCTCATGTATTGCACCTTTTTCTCAATCACTTTTCCAACCCTATTAATATTATAAATAAAAATTCATTTTGGTATGATAACTATTTTTTACCACTAATCTTCAAATAATCTCTTATGTTTTATTTTTTTTATTTCAAAAAGTTTATATGTTATTTCATTATACCATATTTCAACATTAGATACTTTATCAAAATTCATCTAATTTATAGTCGAAATGTTGGTTTTTTGGTGTAGATACTTTACCATTTAATTTTTTATAAGATTTTATAATAACTTATAACGTTGTTTTCATTAATTTTAACTCTTATTCAATATAATATATTTTTTAATAAAAATGAATCATCATTTCAATTTTCAATGTTGACATTCAAATCATTATATATATATCTGCTAATACATTTAAAGTAATGGATTTATAAATATATTCCAAAAATTAGGTTATCATTTTATTCATGTGTAATATACATTTTTCTATAATTGTGAGGTATTTGGTTATGATATTTTTTTTCTAAAATTAATATTGAAACATTTTTAGGCTTTAATTTTAGTTGAATTTTTGAGAAACACAACATCATGAACAATATGTTGAAATTTATTATGTCCTTTTTGTTTTTCCTTTATTGTGTCCTTCTTGCCTTTATAATTTTATTCCACACTGTGATGTTGTGTCGTTGTTTTTGTTTATCCACATGTTGTTGATACCCTAATAATTCTATAGTTTCATCATCAATAACATGTTCTTCTTCTATATTGGTAACATCATAATGTGAATATGACATTGACTGCTTAAGTTGTCAAACATTTAATTTTTCTTGAATAAAAATAATAAAATACACTCCATTCTTAAAATTCCACATTTTCATGCATCTTACAAGAGAAATATTACTGTATTGAATAGAGATATAATACTTAAATACTCCAGTATAGATTAACTGAACTACCTTTATTTAATCCCTCATTAGATTCTTGATTTCCTTACATCTCTTGATGATTCATTGGAATCCCTCTTTCGAACAATTCTTTCTCCCATAATTGATTTTCCAACATTCCTTGATGAAATACCTCTCAAATAGTTATTATTCCATTTTGTTTCTTGATACCCATCCCCCTTATTTTGTGACATCCAACTATGTTTCTTGAACTACTCTAACCAAAATTCATCCCATACTAGGTTTTGGTTATCATTTTATATGACTACAGCTCATAGTAGTTCAAAAAACAAAGATGATATGGGATATGAGTCTCAAGTAACAAAATCAAATAATAACTATTTGGGAGATTAAAGGTTACTGAAACTACAGTGAGAACACAAACTCATCCCCACTAAGTTGCACCGACTCTAACCTATGTTAATAGTCCTTTTCCATCAATTTTATCTCAAATATAAAAGCTCTATATCCAACGAGGTTCAAAAGTAACGTAAATTCCATTTTAATTATGGATTATAACATATTACATTTCAAAAATTAATGATTTAAAATTAAATTCTATAGGACTTCCACTCATAGTCATTTAATTCCACTCATAAACATTTATTTTTTTCTACTTCTTCTGAAATTATTCTTTTTTGTAGGGAATATAGGAGATAAAAAATTTGGGTGGTATTAGTGTTTGGAAGATGGGAGATCTTGACAATAATCCATTTCTCCAAGATTTTAAGATAAAGATTCTTAAAGATGAATCCAAAAGCAGGGTCAGAGATCTCTTTTCATTATTGGAGGAATAACTTCGAGAGTCATATTGGGACCCTTTGAAAATTATCATGTTTGAAGGGGAAGAGAATCAAAAGTTGTGTTTGTTGTGTTTTTTCACAAAAATTGTGCAACATAAGTATTTTTAGGAATTCACTCATCATAGTAGTATTCACCTCCCAGTATGCTTAACTGCATAGTTCAAATATGATCTAATGTGACTTCACCCAAATTAAAAGTCATTTTTGATGAATTCTTCTCAAAAGTAATAGAGTGACTCATATAAGAAAATTAATTTCAAGAAAAAAATCTTCCTTTATATTTTGATTAATTCTTAGGTGTCATTTTTTTGTTCTTGGTATGTAGTAAACGAGTTGGATTAAAGGTTATAATAGTTGACGAATGAGTTAGGAGATGCAGTATTCAATGCCATTGTGGCTTCTTTATCTAAGATTAAATAATAAAATCTTAGTGGGAGGTATGTAATCATGGAACACTAGAACCACAATGATGGGAGGATGGCTAGTTTGAAAGTTGGAGTCTAATCCATAATCAAGAGATGGAAGGTAATCAAGCATATGAGGATGGATTAAATATTGGTAGTGAAGGTTAGTTATATAAGAGTATGGAAGTATTATATCTCTATTTTGGATAGAAACAATTTTTATGCAAGATGTAGGAAAATGTTAACTTTTATGCATGAAGTTTATTTTATTGTATATCTATCTTACCAAAATGAATCATTATTTACCAAACCTTATTTTTGGACCCATGGTCCTTTTTTATGAAATTTTTTTTATGTTTCTTATAACTATTATGTGTTTTATGAATCATTAAATTATCATACATTAGGAATATTTTCATAAAATAAAAACAACATTAATGGTTTTATTATGGATTAAGGGAAAGGAAAATCATCATAGAAACCCCACCAAGTTAATTTACATAACAACTTTATGTGCATATTGGTTCACATGTAGCTGATGTTTCCATGGCTTCAATATTGCAATGATTGATTATTTATTATAAGGTATAGATTATCAAATGATAGCTACTGAAGAATTGTGGAGTTTGTGTCATCAATGGTAGGTTGGTTATTCATGTAGGGTTTTATTTTTGCCTTGGATTTATCAAATAGTTATTGTTTTATGCCTATAGGAATTTATATTCACAGGATTCTATAAAATATTATTTTACATTGATTCAATTGTAATGTGAGTTGTTTTTTTAAACCATTTCTCATTGATCATGTTGAATGATACATATTTATTATCAATACATTGGTAGTTGGTTGATGCTTCCAAAGGTTGAGTAACATTTTGATTCAACTCATGTTAGGTTATGAATAGTTGGACTATATTGTGATGTTACAATTTTATTGAATAAGAATTCATTGATAAGATAACACACAAACGCAAATAAAGAAATTAAATTTTCATAAATCATGTCACATTATCAATAATAAATTTTTTCATGGGGAGGAATTTATTTATAATATAATTAGATAGAAAAGTAAACTCATATATAACATCTTTTTTAGATGATGCCACATATAGAAACTCTTCTACTTGAATCTAATCTATTGTGTTTTGATACATGTTTTCATTTAGAAATGTAAAATAAAATAAATTCATAAAATATATGTACTATTAGTTTATAAAAAGTAAATATTTATTTTTACTAATTATAAATTTAAAGGACCTGGGAAATTATTGGAAACCATTATTTGATAATAGAAATAAATTGTATCTCTTTTAATGATCTACCTAACCCATTGAATATCATATTCTATCATAACTATAATGTTTTTATAAATATTTTTTCAGGAAATGTACTAATATTAGAAACCAATAAATCAATTATAAATATGCCTCTTAATGAAAATGCATCACAACTTTTGAGTTTGGATCAAATAAAAAAAATGAAAAAGTATGCTTATTTTGATTTCAATGAAACTTTTAAATATTTTGTTCCTTATTAAATTATATATATATATAACATATTTATAATGTTAACTAATAAAAACTAAAAAAATTAAACTTTAGTTCCCTTAAATAGATTAAACCATTCACATTAAAATAATATGTATATTAACCGACTTTATATTATTCATAAAAATAACATTTCCTCTAAAACTAGTCTAATATAATGTTAAAAAAATTTCATCTTCATGTGCAGGTCATACTTTGAAAACCAGATTCAAACAATGACAAACCACATTATCTAAAAGGTAAGCAGAAATAATATAATGGAAACATCAAAAAAATCACTGTTAATTACAACACTGGATATATATGCAGTTCACAGTTGTCCTGTATGAAGTTGGAATGAGTTTACAAAGTAGGGATGGAATTGTGTATGTATAGGTAAGTGAGAGATACATATATATATATATGAGATGTAGGGTTTATCATGGTTAAGAAAAGTGTAAAAATGAAAATCACAGAAACCAAAAAATAAAACAATTAGAGAGAAAATGGAGAAAATCACATACATTAGATTCTAGCCCTAATTCATCTGAGAGAACATAGAGGAGTAGCACTAATAGCAGGGGATTTCTGAGAGAGATTGAGAATAATGATTGAATGAGTCATGATTATGGTTCTTTTAAATAGATTGGAGACACCTTTATCATTGCTTTAAAAAATATCATTGATAAAGAACCACTTTATCAGTGCTAAATTGATAAGCACTGATAAAAATAATATTTATCAGCGCTAATGTTTTAGCACTAATAAAGGATTTATAATTATAATTAAAAATAAAAATCTCTATAAATATATTTATATTATTATATATTTGTTTATATAATTTTATAATTATTTAAATATATAATTATTTATTTAAAATTACATTAATAAATTTTAATAAAATTATATTTTTTATCTACATTTATAAATATATAATTTTATAAATATATTAAATATACATTTTAAATATATTAATAATTATCTATTGTAATTATTAATATATTTATATCATTATATATGTTTATATAATTATATATATATATATAATAAATATAGATAAATATAGATATAGTAAATATATTCATTATTTAAATATATTTATTAAAATTATATAATTATAAATATATTTATATCATTATATACAGTTATATAATTATATATATATATATAATAAATATACATAAACTGGAAAATATTCATTATTTAAATATATTTATTGTAATTTTATAATTATTTAAATATATAATTTTTTATTAATAAATATATGAATAATAATTTTCTTAAAAAATAATATTTATATATTTTTACATTTATGTATTTATATATTTAAATATTTAAATATTTAAATATTTGTAGCCCCTATGGTGCAGCTCAATTATAGCGGCCTATGTGGTTCTCAGTGAGGTCTCAAGTTCAAATCTCGCCGAGTAAATTATTTTAATAAATTAAATATAATTTTATAATTATATAAATATGTATAATTATTGATTTATAATTATATAAATACTTTTTTAAAAAATAATATTTATTTACTTATTATAATAATAAATTTATAAATTTATAATTATAGTAAATATAAATTCCTAAATATATTTATCTATAAGTATTTATTTGAAAATATATTTTTAACATTAATAATGGAAATATAATCTTAAATATATGCATTTTAAAAATTAGTGAAGTTGAATAATTCAAAATAAATACATTTTAAAAATATTTAAAAAATTGAGAAGCTTTATTAATTGAATATAAATAAGTAAAAAATATAGACATATATATATTCAAGTAAAGATAAATACATATTGAAAATATTAAAACATATTAAATAAATATATAAATAAATAATATAAAATGATCAAATTAAAAAATAAAATATTAAAGAACAAATAAAAATTATTAAAAATGAATAAATAATACCAATTGTAATAATATTAAAAAAATAAACAAATTTTTATGTTTAGAAACATAATATACTAAATGTATCATGTTATAATGAAATTATTAAATATACTAAAATTTGAAAAAATAGGATAAATATTAGGTTTATGTGTTTCTATATAAGATTTCATTAACTGCATAAATATTTGTGTGTGTTCATGGTATATAAAAATAAATTAATTACATATATGTATATGAAATAATGGTAACACACGATGTTTGATATATGTTAAATTGAAAAATCTAACAAAATTAAAAATGAATAAGTTATTAAAAAAAATAATTATTACATTTTATTCATTTTTAATATATTTATATTTAATGTATATTATTTATTACTATTTATAATTAATATATATACATATATATATATTATAATTATTCATTTTTGTTAATAATTTATCATTAATAAGTTTTTTTATGTTTTTTATTTTCATTCATTTTTAATTTTTATGATTAATTATTACAATTTATTCATTGTATATGTTTATATTTAATACATATGATTTATTAATATTAATAATCTCTGTATATTTGTCTTGAATTTATTCTGTTTTATCAATCATTATTTAATTAATAATTTTTTTAATATTTTTCATAATTTAATCATTTTTAATTTTTATTTGTTTATTTATTTCATTTTATTCATTTTACAAGTCTATATATTTATTATATACTATTTATTAATTTTTTTAATTTATATATTTTTATATTAAATTTATTCATTTTTAGTAATATTTATTTATTAAATAAAATTTTTAATATATTTTTATTTATTTAATTATTTCATTTTATTCTCGACCTTTATCATCGTAGAAAATAAAGTGCTGATAAAGGGTATCCTTTATCAATGCTAAAAATAAAGAACTGATTAATGGTACCTTTTATCAGCACTAAAATAAAGCCTTGATAAAGTTTACCCTTTATTATCACTATTAAAGGCCTCTTTTGTTGTAGTTCTTGATCAACCTGTTCTCTCAATTTTACACTGATATATTGCAAAGCATATTTCCTTGAAATAGAATGATCTACGTATGGAAGATATCAAATTACCTATTTTAGGTAGCCATAGTGAATATAGTTTTTTCACCACAACCTCTACCTTAGAATGGGTTTCCTTCTAGGCTATTTTGGGGAGATGCATCACTAATTCCTTCTTTTGATGTACCTGCTTCCATGACATTATTTTATATTCAACCATTTTGGAAAGGGATATTCAAAAGTTTCATTCTTGAAATTTCATTTATAATAAGTATTTAACCAGTTATGATATTTGATATCTTTATTATAGAACTATAGAAAACTGTAATCATCTCCTATAATAACTTTAACTATTTCATTTACCATTGTGTCATGATATATGTCTTTGTATAAACCATATTGTAATAGTTTTTGGTATATTCACCAAAACTCTTCCATTTTCCACTAAGCTTAATGAAACTAACACAATTCTTATTCAGTGATGGAATAAAATATTTATTCATATTTTTTTCAATATTTCATAGTAAACAGAACCCAATAATCGTAACCTATTTTGGGTTCCATATACACTTTTAAATTCATGATAAGTATGTATCGAAACTCTAAAAGCTATAAAAATTTAAATTCTATGATTTATCTTGTATTATCAATTACCTTTTATTATATTATCACATACACAATGTCACCATATTTTATGGAATTATATATTTTCACATAATTTCATCCCTTATAGGATTCAACGCTACTACCCTATCAAAAAAAGGAATAACATTGTGTCATCCTGATGAACTTATATGTTCCCTCTACCATAACAGTGCTCTTGAATTACACTTCTCTTATCACAAAAAATTTATTTCATTATATGTTCTTCTTGGGTGTAAACCTTAAAAATACCTATCACTAAATCCATTCAACCATAGCAATCTACCATTAGATCAAATCAATATTGGTCAGTCCACATTTACAACCCCTGTCAATGACATTCAAAATAAAATTTTCTATAAAATGATTATAATGATATCTTCAAGTGAGATAGAACATAGATAAATTTAGGTTTTTTAAATGAGAAAAACCTCTTACGTTACATTAACCTCCAAAAGTGAAAATTAATTAACAAAACCCCTTTATATGGTATTATAATGACCATGGGAATGATCAAACATTCTCTTACTGGGACAGGGGTGGGAGGGGGTGTTATATGACTCTATACACTAGAATTTTTATATTTATTAAATGGGTTCTAAAATAATAAATCATAACCTAAAAATTATTAGTTTTCACATAATAATTTTGAAAAATGTATAGAATCTAAAAGTGGTTCTTTTTCCTTTCTAAATATCCCTTATGGGATTTTAGTGAAATATTTATATGTTTACTAGTTCCAGCAATAAACATATGAAACTCCTTAAGAAAGTTTATTTTTATATGAATACTGCTGAAATTTAATAATAAGCTCAATATTTACATTCATTTAACCAATATATTCAAAATTAATATCTCATACCAGACCCTGAATTTATTTGGAAAATAAACATACATCAAAATATCATCACTTATTAAAAAATTTGTAAAATAAAATATTATACCACCAATATTCTCTAATATAATGACATTTATTACTAATATAATGATGAAATTCATTATTTATCATATTGATCAAACAAAATTTAATATAGAAGAATTAATTTAATCGAAATTATGAAATCGTAATTTAGAATCCTAAAAAATATGTATGATGTCACTAGTCAAACAAATTCTAGATATATTCATTGTATGATAAATATTAAATCAAATGTCAAATGTTTGAATAGTTTATTAAAGGTATTAGTCACATAAAATTTTAAGTCATACATATAAAATAAATTCTTAAGAAAATACACATATGACATCATAAGTCATATATATGATAAATATTCTCAAACTAATACATAATTTAATTTTAAGAGAATCTCTCTAAAAATCCCCACGGTTTCCTAAAGGATACAAATATTTTTGTTTTTTCAATAAAGTACATATAAGTTAAATAAATTAATTTTCCTTATTAAAAATAGGGCCAATCATGATCATTTTAAATAACAACATATCAATTAAAGGATTTTATAACAAAAAATTATTTATTTATTTCAACAACAAAATCTTAATAAATGTTCAAATTTTTAAAATAAAAATTATACATGTATTCATTTCAAAACACAATGATAAACCACAATCATGTATTAAAAATATAAAATAAATTACATAGGCTTAAATATAATTCATGATACTCATTACTCAATTTCAATCACCGTGGTTCTCTAAATCTAAAGTTTTAAATTTTTTATCCCATACCTAGGAATTTGTTACCATGATATCACACCTTTCTAGGGATCGTACTACCTAATACATAAAATAAATTGGTAAACAAAAATTAAATTAAATTATGTTATAGAAGAATATTTACATTCTACCTTAAAAATAATAACATATCTTAATTACTAACATTTATATATTTTCATACTCTCCCTTTATCAACACATTAAACTGATTTTCCCAGGATGAATCTCGATCACAGAAACCAAGTGTCACTAATATTATATACATTTTATTAAATACTAGAAGATTACAACTATCATTGAGTGTTGAAATTAAATATGATGAAACATTTCCATAATTGTATACACGTTTTCAAATTACACATATATTTTAATAAATTTGTTTCACATACCGACCATGCATTTCATTTTTATTTATTTATTTATGGGTTTTACCATAGACCCTTTTTTTTGGAATCTGGGAGTTTCAGAGGTCCATAGGGAGTATAAAGTGATGGAAATTAAAAAATAAAGTGTTTCACACCATGAAATATGGTTTCACACTTTGAAAAACGTTTACATATCTCACATCAGTCCCAACTTGAAGCGTTCTAATTTTGGTGTGGAATCTATTCACAACATGAAAGGGATTTTTATAGCATGATTATTATAGTAAAACTTACATTCACAAAGTGAATAGTGATTCATGACAAAGTAACCCTAACAGAACATAAATTAAATAATTAATTAATTTCATGATTTAGATAATACATCTCACAAACAATCATAGAACCCATGGACAGAAAGGTTTAGTTTCTGAGAGATTAGCTATAGAAACTTCTTAATAAAAAACAAATGTTACTATTTACCTATAATCATTTTCATCTAGACCCTTATATAGACATATAAAATGATATAATCATATTTTTAACCTAAGGAATGAAAACATAATACTAGTATGAGCTCAGATGCTCACTAAGTGAAAAAATTATCATAATGTATCAGATCATATACATGAAGGATAACATGTGTAAAATGATAAATATCATATTAAAATTTCATAAGAACATTTATGATTTTTATAGAAAATGGTATAGAAACATTAAAAAATAAAATATATTTAAGGAAACATAAAATTTATGACATTGGTCAAAATGCATCTCAGTAAACATAAAATATGTGATCATGACATAAGAGTGTATAATACTTTAAAAATAAGGATTAACATGAAAACATAGAATATCATGAAAATTAAAATCATATTAGAAATGTGTAATAAATAGATAAACAATATGGTAATATAAAAATAATGAGAATCAAAAAACCATTCTCAGAAAACTCTTTATGCCTACACCTATGTGTACAAACTCATTATGTCCACTCTTGAAATTTTGAGCAAACTCATTAGTCACATGCCTCAGTGAACAAACACATTATGTTAATTCTTGAAAATATCATGAGATATAAACATTAAAAAAATATTTTTTTTTATGATATATTTTCCAAACCATCATCTTAATTACATATGTGTGCCACTTAAAATCAACCATCATCAGATCTTAAAGTACCCATAGAAATAGAATGAGTTTCCAAAATGTTTCAAAAACATCAAAAAAAAACATAAAAAATATAATATATTATAAATCTCATATTATTAAAGGAATAATATCATAATTACTTCTAGACGGTGATTAAAATAATAATGTTTGAGATATAATACTTGGAGGAATAAAAGAAATCAAAATAAAAAATATTTAACAAATCATTTTAAACATTTTTATAAAAGAAGGATTGAAAATTACCATCAAGAAAAATTGTAGAGGAAAATTAAAATTCTTTTAAGAGGCATATTATAAATATTTCCAAATAAAGTATACATTAATACAAACAAAAAAATCTAACTAATAATTCTGGTTTGGTAAATAATAAAAAGAAATTTCATTATTATGATTTTTAGGATCTTTTAAAGAAAAACTTTCATTAATTAAATTTTGAAATAGTTTTATTTATTAAAATAATTAAAGGAAAATATGAGAAATATAAAATAGAAAAAAGATTTTTCTTTCATTAAATAATACTCTTTTTGTTTGTAAAACATGGATATGGAAGAAAATATTAATTGATAAGAGTGGGAGTTATTCTTACTAATGTTATACTTTTATTTCAGAAAAATATTCTTAAATAAGGGGTTACTAAATATGATATGTAAATTCACTATAGAAAAAGTAGATATACTATATAAAATAATATAATGGAAGGATAAATGAAATACTGAATAGTATATTCATGAAATAAAGACTATGACCAAATAAATTAGAAATTGAGTTGATGAAACTATTACAACCATAGAAAACATTGAGTTAATACTCTTCATGGATATGAATTAAATTGAAAAATTAAACACCCTGAATAAAATTTATTAAATGGGTGGTAGATACACCCTTCCAAAGAAAACATGGTTTATAGTAAGAAATATGTATCAAGGGGTGAAGATTTGATACAAGAAACCTATTCCTTGAATTGAAGCTTATTTGATCATAGTATAACCTCCTGTATAAAAAACATAACCATATTAATCAATTTTTTAATAAAAATTTTTATGTATATACAGTTTTATAAACATTATTTAAAATTATTCACAAAAATTATATTACTTAATTATTCTCCATTTTAAATATCATGTGTGAGTAATTTGGATCGTTCTAAACTAGTTTCGTAATAGTGTTGTTGGTATTCATTTTTCACAAATATTTAACCATTATTATAAAAAATGTACTTGAATTTATTATTTATAATTATTTATAAACATATAATTTCTTTATGTGGGAGTTTTAGTTCGATCATTGAATTTGAAATCAGTGACAATCATGTTTTAGTGATTTTTAATAAATGAGTAGTGGTATCATAGTGAATGTGTTTAATTATAGTATTAACATTCAAAAAAATAAAATAAATATTTTAATATTTATATCATTTATTTTTATTAATTATTTTCTCATATTCATCCATGATATTATTTTATATAATTATTTTAGAAGGTGGTTAGACCGACCCAAACAAAAACATACCATAATTAATATATGATTATGATTATAAAAGTGGTTTATTCTAGAAATAATATCCTAATTGTAGAAGAATAATGATATAATTTATATGTTT
The DNA here is from genome assembly GCA_963277665.1 of Viscum album. NCBI lineage: Eukaryota > Viridiplantae > Streptophyta > Magnoliopsida > Santalales > Viscaceae > Viscum > Viscum album. The sequence continues at coordinate 778,480,948 of OY728152.1, read as the reverse complement.
TAATGTTTTGATTCAAATTTTATGAATTTTCAATAAATAATAAAAATATTATATGAAGAGTGAGATACATTACTTTGTGTAGGTGTTAGTCCTCACAATGTAGGATTAACATTTTAATTTCTAGAGGAATGATACGGAGAGAAGGTGGTTTAGGAATTTTCTATTCCTAATCATAATTTTATCTTATAAATAATATTTATTATTCAATTTACCCCTTATAATTATAGAAGAGTAATAGTGGTAATAAAATAGAATTTGTCGCATCGTGGTGGTAGTAGTCCTTACAATACACGAATAACGGTTTTCTTTTTCTTAATAGAAAATGGAAAGGGTGGTTAATATTTATTCAAATGGGATAATAAAATTAATTATAAAAACTATAATTATTTCATTATATAGAAATTATAAAATTAAAATTGAAACATAATATAGGAAGGAAAAGAAGATAGGGAAAAAAGAGTACCCATGTTGAAATCTTTGTGTTTTCCTTAGAGGATTCTTCAAAAATGGAGGTTTTATCCCAATATCCTGTCAAGAGTGGCTCAAATAGAAGGATTTTTATTATTAGAAATAGATAATGAGAATATTTTATGGGTTATAATGAATTTTTAGGGGTTCAATAAGGGTTTTTGGGAGGCCCCTTTTATAAGTGGTGGGAATGGAATTTTCGTAAATATTTCAACATAATATAAAGAGAGAAAACGTTTTTCATGTAAATAAGAATCCAAAAAGGATAATAATGTATTAGGGTATGATATAATGTTGATAATAACTTAACTATTCATATAATAACATGCTTTTAGGTCTTTTAGTCCATAATTGTTTCTTTTACCATTTTGGGTTTTATCATAGTAACTAATTATTACCTAAGTAATTTACATTAAATGCATAAAAATAAAATAAAAATTCTTGAATATTTGGTAGCTAATTATTCTAAATACAAGATCCATTTTACAAGATTAAATTTCTATGTGCAAGAAGAGATCAATTTTAACATTATTGCATGTAATGTGTAAAAATATGTTTTTAAAAAGTAAAAATAAGTTCTTATGATTAAAGTTTTCGTACAAGGTAAAATTATCAATGTTTTTGATATTCAGGATATAAGTTACTTTATTATAGAAAAATAATGTTTATTTGGCTTTAAAACCAATCCAATACCAACTTTTATTTAAACATTATTTAATTAAAATAAAATAAGAGAAACGTTTTTATTAGAAAACATTACTTAAGTTCCTAAAATGGTAATCATAGTTTTTATAAACATATAATTATTAAAATGTATATTTATACTTATTAAATTGATATTTGACCAATTAAAAGTTTTAATACACTTCTTAAGTCTTTCTTATAAAGTCATAAATTATTTTTTGTAGAAAAATAACTTTCACTATTCACCTAAAAAATAATTATTTTAAAAAAGTACCAAAAATTCATCCAACTATAATTTTGGTATTAAAAAAACAAAAATAAACATTATTTCAGAAAATTAAAATTCGGTAATTTATACATTTAGTTTTTAATATAAATAAAATATAAAAAAATTATTTTATTGAAATATGAACTCATTATTATTTAAGTGTTCTTAATCATATTTCGTATGAATTTTTAATTGATTAATATATTTTTTCCACTATAGGTTTTAGAAATGAAATAATTTTACTGTATAATATGTTGCATGTCATTTTACTTTTATTTTTTATGAGAAATATGATTTTAAAGGCAATATTAATTTAAGGATAAATATTTACTAAAAACATGGGTTGGTATATTCTACCCCCATAAAAGAATTTCATCTTAAAAAATTTATTCAATAAGGGAAAATAAGTGAGGACGTTTTTTATTATCACATCCTTAGGTTCCCATGTTTCCTCCATAAACATGTTTCATTCCATGTAACATTTACTAGATATGTGTTTTTATTCCCCAAAACCATGTCTCTTGAATCCATGACCTCCATATATTGTTATTAATATGAAATTTCATGTTCCAATTTTACATATTTTGATCTTAGTAAATGTGATGGTTATAGTATGTAATTCCAAAAAATAGATACATGGAACACATCATGCACTTGATATAGATATAGATGGAGTACTGGATAATATTTTATGATTATTATGTGATCATGGATATCTAAGGGACTAATATATCTTGGGATAATATTCCTTTTCATCTCAAATATAATAACCCACATTAAAAGAGATTTATGAAGGAAAACCTTGTGGAAAACCAGAAAGACTAGATCAATTTGATGATTATTTATATAACTCTTATGTAATCATATGTCGTTGAATGGTTTGAACTTCCTCCATAATTTATTTGAATATTTCAGGGCTTGTTAGCTGCCTCTCTCTAACTTTATCAAAGCATATTATGCCTACATCTATTCCCATAAAGACACTCATATGGTTATATATGACTTCTATAGTGTAAAAATGTTATTATATGTGAACTCTATTGGTGGATATGTTGATCTTAACATCCTTTTAAATCTATCAAAAAATATCTCAACATATCCTCTAAATTTATATGATCATATCAGACTGACCATCTGTTTGAGGATGATAACAAATACTTAAACTAATCAACATCTCTAATTATTTTTTAATACATCTCCAGAACCTCATGTTAAACCATGGATCATGATCAGATACAATGGTGATTGTTACTCCTTGGAGTGTTATCACATACCTTGTGTATATCTTGGTGATTTGGTCAATAGAGAAATCATATTTGATGAAAAAAATGTTCTTACTTGTAAAGAAGATCGACTAAATCCCAAATGGAATTATTTCATTTAGATGTATGGGGAGTCTTATAATGAAATCCATAGTGATTTTTTCTTGTTTCAATACTAATATGGGAAATGGTTGCAACATTTCCTTAGACTTTTGTCATTTATACTTAACTTGTTCGCATACCAAGAACCAATATATGTATTCTGATATTCTTTTATTCATGTTATCTCATCACAAGTTTTTTTACATCTTCATACTTCAACTATTTATAGTTAAGGATGATCTATATGCATCGTCCAAAAGTTCATTCTTCAATTACAATTTTTATTGGATGCATATCCATGTTAAAAATATTATAAATACATATTGATCAATGTTTAACTCCTGAATATTTTCTACCTTTTTCTACAGCTCTACATCATCCTTATGGTATTATTTGATCTTACCATAAATAGAAGGTTCAGAATTCATTTATTCAATATAGGATTTATCTCTATCCATTGTAATATTATGATTAGTCTACTTCAAATTAATGATTATTGGATAGAGTGGCATGGATAGAGTATCTTGGACTTTACATCTTTGAGAATCATCCATCTGGTTTACCTTCCCTAGAAGGTAATTCATTAAGAATACATAATCATTTATGCATTTTGGTTATAACCATTAGGTCCTATTTAACTCTTTTAGTGTGAATATATTTTCAAAACTCTCATGGTAAGTGTATATATTACACATTTCACCCTGGATACAATGTCTCCATATTTTTAAAGAAATGATCAATACTAATAACTCCAAATCATGCATTGGGTAATATTTCTCATGATTCTTTAATTGGAGTGATGCATAAAAAATTACCTGATAATTATTCATGTTAAATCCTCTTAATCCATTTTTCAAAGAATAACTATATATTACAAACCCTTCATAATATTAGATTACTATAAGTGAAGGATTCATAACCAACCAATTTTTTCGTTCCTTGAATCATTATTTACTTTTTTCTATTTGATTGAAATTCACTCCCTTCTAGGATAAATTGGATATAATATTTTATACAAATTATAAATTACTCAAAAATAACTATAATATCCAGATAACATGAGAAAAAAATGGATCTCTATTACTATGGTCAGTCTGATCTACATCTCCATAACTTCGGTCTTTGATGGATTTGTGGATATTCCCTTGCTTGTGTTTATATGACATAAGAATGATGCTTTATTGAGATAAAAATTACACTTTCTAAATATGTAATGTATTCTCTCCTTTCTCAAGGTTTATAACATAATTTATATATAATCGTTATTCTATTTAGTTCTCTTTTAGTATATAAGAATATCTTTTATTAATATAACCACAAAATGATCAATGAAGTGTCTAAAGAATCTATTCATTGGATCTATTAATATAGTGGGATCATTCATAAGTACAAAGGAAAGCATAATAAATTTATAGTTTTCATACTAAATATGTAATGTTTTCTAGTAAATTTTCTCCCTTCTAACCCTTAATCGATGATACCCACATCAATGGATAATTTTTTAGAAGTAGGGATCTCTTATGAGTTGATCGGAGAGATCATTGATATAGGATAAAGGATAGTTTTTATTGATCCTAATTTTATTAAACTCATGATAACAAATGAAAATACACATTGTTCCATTTTTATTTTGATTGGTGTATTTAGATATATGGAAAGACTCAAATCTTTAATCAAAACATTAGATAGTTGGGTGAGCATAACCACAAGATTATCAACATCGTATTCTATTCCAATTTTTATTCATTAGGAAAATTAATATATTTTCCATTACATCCATTATTAATTTTGAAATTTCAGTTTCTCACAATTGACTTGAAAAAATGAAAATTTTGAATCTGTATACTAAAATTAATTAATGAAAATATAAGCCTACTATATACTTAGATGGATGATTTTATAAATGATGTGAATATGTTAACATATGAATTTATAAGTTTTAATAATTATTATCCATTATTATTTTTCTAAAATAACCAGTTATATATTCAAATGATTTATAATGGTTAATGAAGATAAATTGAAATAACCAAGGAATATCCCTCTGGAGTGTCAAATAAGGGGTGTAGTTTGTCCTGTTTCCCATGCATTGGGTGATGATTAAGTTATTTTACCCAATATACCTCTACCAAGGATATTACCCCATGGTATATAGATTCCAATACAGAAATCCATATGTAGTATCCAATAAAATCACTCAATCTATAAATTACTATAATTTCATGATGTTATCCGTTATTTAGAATTATAATCGGGTCTTATTTTAACACCCCTACCCCAACCATTAACTTGGAAAGTGATGTGGTTTTTTTAACAATTAGTGATGTCTCCAAAACAAAAAAAAATCTTTTAATAAATGCCTTGAAACATTAGGGTTTGTTTTGACATTTTAAAAAACCACAACCTATTAAGAAAAATTAAAAATAACTAAAAACCCATACGATGAAATAATTATAATAATATAACTCAAAATAAATACTAACAAAGAAACAATATCAGTGTTAAATTAAAATAATAAACTAGAAAAATAAGAAACTAAAATAAAGTGTGAATTGGGCACCAAGGTGGAACCACTATAGACTCTAAGTATATGACCAACTCCAAAACTCCAACTCTAGATGGTAACAACAAGATAAACCACTAGAGAAATACAAGACCTTCCCCTTTCTTATATCATAGAAAACTATATATTCATATGAACCAAATTGCATATGTAGGGGGTATGTAATCATTCCCAGTACATAATCCACCAAAATACTCCCAAACATGACAATTAGACAATAACATTTTATCTCATAGTTTAAAAAAAATAATCAAAATAGATGAAAATTAAATTAGTTAAAAAATTTAAAAATTTTAAATTATAAGTAGTAATAATTTATTCATTAATAACACATTGAATATAAAACCATGACCTATAACTCACACATACATACATTAAAGATGATATTCCCATACTAATGAGTGACTAATCATTGATCCCTCAAGTCATAACTAGGTGATCATTCTCTAAGTGCCTATATTCTGGAACCTCACACCAAGTACATAATAAAAATCCATGTCCAATTAAATGATAAACACACACCACCCGTGTATTATAAGTTTTTAAATCAGTTCATTTCATATAAATCAATTCTTCCCTTTAAAAAATTTAATCTAACATCTTTCTTATGATAAAACAGACCCATAATTTAAAACCATAAATCAAAGGGGTTTTCCCAAAACCATTTAAATTCCATGGTTTCAAAATTATAAAAACAAATGGTGTTTACAATAATAAATATATAATAGTTTCCTTTGATATTCAAGGAATTTTTTTAAATATTCAGTCCTTAAAATTCTAGAATAATTAAAAGAGAAAGAGAACCTAACTACATTGAAACGGTTGGCGAAACTGAAGAACAAAACATAGAAACCTCTAGATCTTGGTTTAAAATTCAATTTCTTCGATGGATACAACAAATATATCATAAAAAAACATCCTAAAACACATAAATATCAATAAAAACATCAGATCTAAAGTTTCATGCCAAGGAAAATGAGTAGATCTAGAAAAAAAGATAAATGAGGTGAGAAATTGGATCTTAAATTCATTCTCCAAGATGTGTAACACTTCAATTAATTGAAATTGGGTTTTAGAGGAGATTCCAAGAATTCCGATAGCAATCATCAATTTTCAGATCCCAGGTCAATGGGATATAAATGAGGGTTTTTAGGAAAAAATGGAATAAAAATATAATTTTTAAATGTATTAATCCAAGTTGCATGGTTAGGTCACATAGTTTAACAAATCATGAACCAATCATGTGAGGGATACTATACAATTACAAGTATGTTTCATGATTGTGACACATGGTTTGGAAAACTGTGATCAAATTAGGAAAAATACATATATTCCAAAAATATCAAAATTTCATAGTTTGTTATCTTGTTTGTAAAATCCTTGTGAAAACTGTGTGTCGGCCCAGTAACTCTCACATTCCCTTTCATGGTTCCTTGTAGGTGTTATACAGTTTCCCCCTAACCATGCTCAAACTATTAACCATTAAAAACACTTCCAAAGAACACCAAAACCATCCAAAAACAAATTCCAATAAATTGAAACATTATATATCTTAATAATACATTATAAAAGGTTGATGTACCTTAATCTAGGGCACCACATAGACATCACTCTTCAATGAACTAAAGTCATAGAATATTCTAACTCACCAAAAACAATAGTCATTATAACCAATATCAATTAATAATCAAACATTATAAGATTAATATTATCCTAGAGTTATGTCTTATTACTAATGAATGATATGCCTCACTCATTGGCTAAACCCATGATGAAGAGATGAAACACACCTATAAGTGTTTTATATTACTTATTGTACACAAAATATCCTGGTAACATGATGTTCAACATAAATATTTTTTCCATGTATTTTTATCTAATGGATTTCATATTTTAAAATTTTATATCTCCTTGGTGCTATCTCAATTTGGAAGACCGAAAAAAAATGATACCATTTGTAATATACCGACCTTAAAAACTCACTTGGAAAGACATGATTATACACTAACTCTACCAATGGAAATAAATATATTCTAATGTCTAACTAAAACATTCTGAGGATTATTTTCCCTTTTAAAAATCACAACCTATCGAGGAAAAATAAAAACAACCAAAAAACATGATATATGAAGTATAATAATGAAACTCAACAGAAAATCCAATAAAACAACAATATAATAGTAACAAAAAATAATAAATTTTAATAATAAGACACCAAGATAAATCATCACTTAGGAAGTAGGGTTGTACCACAATTGACTCCATGGACACGACCTACTAAAAAGCTCCAAATATAGAAAACAACATCAAGAGGCACAAATAAATAAATTATAAACCCTCCCCTTTCTAGGATCATGAAAAAAAACTTCTTCATGAACAATAATGTTTATATACATGAGTAATTAATCATAAATATTAGAAAATATGAAAAACTCTTCCCACAGACTCTACCAAGACAAAAAAATTATCATTGTTAAAAAAATATTTATCAAAAGAGAAGAACATCAAAGTAGTTTACCAATTTAAATCGGTTTAAATTAAAAGAAGAAAAAAATTATCCATTAATAAAACTTGGAATATCTAACCACATCCTCTTACTCATGCACACATGTATGCTAGATGATTTTCCCATACTCATGAGAGGTTACTCTTCGATCCACCAAGTCATCACTTCGTGACCATTCTCCAGTTTCCTTTAGTATGGAGCCTCACACTAAGTTTATAATATAAAGGTGACATCTAATTAAATGATGAAAAACACCACCCATTTATTCCATGTTATCATAGTAATTATTTTATCAAAATTTAATTCACCTTTTTATAACATTTAATTAAACATCATTATTTCATAAACCTAAAACCATAATTTAATAATATAAATCAATGGGGGATTCCAAAAAAAGGTTTCAAATCATAAGTAAAAATGATTTTCCATTGATATTAAAAGTAATAAATTTAAATATTCAATCGATTATATTCTAAGAACATGTATAGTAGAGGGGGAATCCACCTAATTCACAATAGGTGATGAAATTTAATAATTACATAATGAAACCTTTATATCTAGGTTTAAAAATCAATTTCATTCATAGATCCAACCAATATCTCATGAAAACATATCATAGATCATATATCTATCCATAATATATTAGATCAAACATTATCTCCCATGTAAAATTATTGGATCTATAAAGAAGAGAGAAATTAGTAGAGAAAAGGCCCTTTACCTTCAATCTATAAGATTATATATACATTGATTCATTAAAATCGTGCTTTATAGGGGGAGATTCCAAGAATACTAAGAGCAATCATCAGGTTTGAGATCCTATGTCAATAAGAGAGAAATGATAGTTTTAAGGTGAAAACGTAATAAAAATACAATTTTTGGATTTGTTAATGAAGGTAACATAATTAGGCCCCATGGTTTAACAAACCATTTTACATCCGTGCGAATGATACCGGAAAATTCCAAGGTGTTCATACAATTGTTTCATAGGGTTTGTAAAAATATAAACCAACTATTCAAACTACCTCTATCTAAAAATTATCATTATTTGATTATTTTTCCAAACCATGTGCTAATTGTGTGCCTACTTAGTAACTCCCATAATCTCTTTCATGGTTTATATGAGAAGTTTTACCATTCCCCTCTAACCATTCACAAACTGTGAACCCTTAAAAACACTTCCAAAACACTCTAAAAACATCCCAAAACTCCCAAGACACAACCCAAACATTATATAACTTCAAAATAAATAATAAAAGGGATAAGTACCTCTAACCATGGGTGTTACACTATCCCTAGGGTTTTTAGTAATGTTATCTAATCTAATACCTGAAATAACAAAACTAATCTCTAAAATAACTAAACCTCCCTCTGATACTAACAAATGAAATCCATTATAAACATCAATTAATTAATACATTAATTTCGAGCTTTAGATAATAATTCTCACAAATAGTCGCATAACCCAGTGACCAAATGTTTTAGTGTCTTGAATATTAGCTACATAAACATATTAATCTACAACACATGCAATAATTTCTCCATAATTATTGTCCTCTAGAAACATTTCTACACAACTCAACTGATATTATAATTTTCATAACCAATGTAATGGAAACATAATAAATGGGTTATATCAGATACTCGGTAAGGAGAAAATATATCATAATATATATGATCATAAAAATAAAGGAGAACAAGGGAAAGAGGATAAATATATTATTCAAATATCAAAAGACAACATATTTTAATCATAAAACATGTTAGAGTAATATTAATTATTAAAATATCATTAAATAAAAATAAATTTTATTACATGGCCCAAAATAAAAATCAGTAATTATAAAACATATGATCAAGACATAAAAGTGTGAAATAATAAAAAAATAAGGCTTAAAATGGATACATGAAATATCATGAAAATGAAAATAAATTTTTAAATGTTGCATGATTTAATGGGATACTTAAGAATGTGGCACAAAAATATAAATAGGAAATACTTTTGGATAAATGTCATTATGCTCATGTCTATGTGAAAAAACTCATTATGATTATTTTTTAAAATCTTAGCAAACTCATTATTCCCATGCATGTGTGAAAAAAACTCATTATATGCATCCCTAACTATCTCAAGTGAGATAAACCTAAGCCAAACATTGGAGGAAAATATAGGACCCCACTAGTCATAAACCATACATATGTATATCACTTCAAATCAATCATTAGTATACCTTAATGAAACCATGGAAAGAGAATGGGTTTCCTGAAATTTTCAAAAAAAATCACTTAACATGAGCTTAAGAAATAATATGAATTAATAGATATCACTTTATAAAATAAATAATTTCTTAATTATATATAGAGTCTGATAAAAGAATTAGTTTATGAGGGATAAACTTTGGCAGAAAATAGAAGTAAAGATACAATAGTTTTCAAAAATCATTTTAAACGTTAATAAAAAAGATGAAGTGAAAATTATTTTAAAATACAGTTTTTAAAAGTAAAATATAGTAATTTTTAAAAAATAACTATAAGTAGTTCCAAATAAAGGCTCCTTGAATGAAAAGAAAACAAGCTAAAAATTCCATAGTGATAAATAATGAAATGAAATTCCTTTATTAATATTTTTAATATTTTTTAAAGAAAAAACCATATTAATGAAATGTTAAAATATATCCATTTCATTAAAGTTTTAAAGGAAAATATGAACAATATAAAAAACAAAACACATTTTTATTTCATTAAATAAAACACTTTTTATATGAAAAACCTGGACATGGAAAAATAGATTCATTGGAAAGAATGAGAGTTATTATTCCTAATGAAATACTTTTATTTATAATTCTTTTTTAAAATAAATCACTATTAAGGATGTATAGTAATTTACCTAGATTAAAAGAGGATATATTGTATAAAATATGGTAATGTAAGGATCAAAGACACATTTAAAATTATATTCAATTGTGAAATATAATTACCCAATGAATCAAAAATTGAGTCGATGAAATCCTAACAACCATAGAAATGTTAAAGTAAAACCCATTGAAGGATATAATTTCATATAAAACATTAAATACCATTTATAATTATAGGATCATTATAAGAAATATTAAATCGGTAGAAATGCACCACTCTAAAGAAAATATGGTGTATGAAAAGTAATATGTCTCAAGGGGTGAAAATTTTAGATAATAAACCATGACATTAAATTCCCACTTAGTTGATCATAATATAAGCTACTATATAAAAAGAATAAAAATTTTAATAAAATATTTAAAAACATTTTTCATTTATATATCATTTTATAAACATCATTTAAAATAATTATTTATATGTATATTAATTAGTTGTTTTCTATTTTCGATAACGGATGTGAGTAATCTTGATCGTTTTGAACTATCTTAGTAATAGATTTTTCAGTATTTATTATTATCCCAGAGTTAATCCTTGTGAGATTAATTAAGGTAATATAATTGATAATTTATAATTATTTAAAACAGCATAATTTTATTTTATTTTATTTTTAGTAAGGATCCTTGAAGATGAAATTTCTGACGATCATGTTTTAGTGATTTTTAACAAACGAGTGGTTGTGTCCTAGTGAAAGAGCTTAATTTTCATATTACCATTCTAAAAAACATATTTATTTTTTTATTTATATAATATATTATCCATCATTACGTTCTCATTTATATCTAAGAAATTATTTTATATCATTGTTCTAGTATGTGGTTAGACTGACTCAAATATAAACATACCAAAATTAATGGATGGTTATGATCATTAAAGAGATTTGTTTTGGGGAAAATATAATTATTAAAAAAGAATAATATTATTATTAATAATATCCTTTTAAGATGTGGAATAATATTTTAATAGGGTTTAATAATTGGTACATTCCCCTTAGCAAATCTCAAGGGTACAAACATTATAGAACGAAAAGATTGAGTTTACAGTTATCAAGGAACATCACATCCCCAATCAAATATATATTTTTTAAATACTTGATACAGTGTCCAAAACTAATACCCATGTTATAAAAAAATTCATCAATGTCATTACCCCCCAAAAAATAAGAGACATCATAATGTTTATTTGCCTACAGTGGTCCATGAAATCCACAAAGGGTTTTGCAGGCCTCCTAGAGGATGAAAAAATGTTGATTTTGATTTCCTTAATGATAAATTTGGAATCTAGATCTAGCCATATGTTGGAAAAATTGTGGAATATTTAAATTTTTATCACCAAGATGACCATATCCATCTCTGCTGCATAGGTGGCTACCATCCCACAGTCCATGGTAAAGTAAGAAATAGATAAGCCTCTGGAGTGCCTGAAAATACCCCCCCCCCCACTCAAAGGCCTTTGGTTTCCTTTAGAGTAACCTTCTATGTTAAACTTAATCCATCCTATAATAGGAGGATGTCAAATTAGTGGTATGTAACCATTATACACTTTTAATATTCAATTAATTCCTAACATACCAAAAACTGATAGTTCCTTTATAGAGTTTATATCCAAAATAGTATTCATGGAGGTTTCCAATTTTACATCAGTGAGGATGTTCCACATAGAAATGTACATCCCAATGTAATTCCCATTATAACTGATTGATTTTAAATTAAAACATTATGAATACTAGTCCTATACAACTGCCACATATAATAGATACATAAATTGAGTGATCCTTCTTGTATGTTACTATAGATGAGAATATAATTTATATTTTCATCATTAAATGAATTCACTTCAAACATGGTTAATAAACTTCTCCATAATACTCAAACAAAATAGAATTGGAATAAAATATACTCTATTTTTTCTTCCCCTTCTTTGCATCCACTGTACATTGAGAATAGATTAAGTACAGTTATCCTGAGTGATGTCCCTAATGGATGTTTATAAAATAAATCCTTCCATATAAGAGTAAATCATGTAGGGAAATACATGGTATATTAAAAAATTTAAATAAATGGACATGGATTGTAGGCCCATCCATGTAAAAACTGTAGAAAATATTGAATTATAATTTCCTATGTAGAGTTAAGATCCATATTATGGTGTATTTTCATGGCATGAAGTGATATGAATAGATGTTGTCACTAAAATATTAAGGTGGTTTCTGTAGTGTTTAGTAGATTTTATCCCTGATTCTCACTTCTAGGTCTTGAATAGGGTCTTGAAAATCATCATTCAGGAGTTATTTGAGCCATTTTTCCTTCCAAAATTAAATATTTGAATTTCATTGAGCAAGCCAATGACTATGATTCCTCACTTTTGAGAATTGTTTCTAAATGTAGGGCAATATTGAGGAGTATACATAATGAAGCTTCCAAGATAAGATAATTTTATTAAATCAATTTCTAAAACAATTAGTGATGTGTGATTCATTGGATGACATACTCAAAAGAGAGTGTTACTGATGTTCATTATTGAATAGAGATAGCTTCTAAATTCCCAGGCCCCCCTCTTTCACTGGTTTATAGTAGATTCTTCATAAAAAATTGAAATATATCCTCTCATAAACACATCCACTCTAGATGAAATTTTTAATTATCTGATCAATATTCAAAATTAATTAAATAGTCTATTTTTAGGACAAGAGGGATAATATTAGATTTGGTATGGTAACCCCATTTACAAGAGATACTCTCCCTACAAGTGATCGATACATTCCTTTATAAAAGATAAGCTGTAATTTAACACTCTTGAAGATATACCTGAAGTATGTATCCTTTTCACTACTATAAAAAAGGGATATCATTAAGTAGGATTAAGTAATAATTCCCTAAAATATTCCCAATCCTCTCTTGATTACTAGCTTCCTATGATTGTTGAAGTTACGGATGATGAGGACTTGAGATTTACAATAGATAATGTGTTGGTTTGAGATTTTGTTTTAGTGATCAAGAACCCCCATGATGGCCTTGATATTTTCTTTACCAACTAATTGAAATTAAATTAAATCATCATCATTGAGAAAGTGGAAGCCTTTACCTCCACAATGTATAGTTCTCTAGTGATCATGACATTTTAGAGAGATTAAAAACACTATGAATGATATTACTGAAGTTATTAGAATGAAAATTTGTGGCACTATTAAAAGAATCATGGTAGTAATATAATACATGATCATTGATCTCCCTTTTTCAAATGTTAATATCACTGTCATCCTTAATATATGTGATTTTTTTCAAAGAATTAGTAGTTTTCTATAAATTATTAAAGAAATAATTGTTTCTATATCAATCCTTCAAACTTTTATCCTTGATGATATCCTTAAGTACTTACTCAATCAAAGGGAGTTTCTCATTCAACTTGAATGAAAATTCCACCTCCCTATTGAATTTATCTAAGATAAATCCCTCATCATGTCTGTATTTTCTATCTTCTAGCGCCTTTTCCAAGCTAGAAATGTTCCCATAAATAAAATAAAATTCCACCTTACTCTATAATATATTAATGGTTTTTAAACTCCTACTATTAAACACATTATAATATAAGCTATAATAGATTTTATTATTTACCCCACACTCCTGAACAATCCTCCTGCAGCACAAAATCAATATCAATGCATTATTAAATATGAAGGGTAAAGAACCCCTTTCATTTTTTGAGATTATGGTATTTAAAAATATGTGATGATCATATTTATTTTTTGTGATAGTCCTGGATATTATATCATCCAACTAATTAATATTATTGAATTTAATTAAAACTCCTTACAATATTACTGGCCATAATTATATTTAGATATTTCTTATACTAGGTGAATTTGTTCCCATGTATGGAAAATTCCAAAAGAACATTGAAGTATATTAATTACTTATATTACCAAATAGAAATGGTAGAATCAGGATGTTAGCTATTTTTAATATATTTCAATACTACATTTAAGTCTCCATAGAGACTCTAAGGGCCTTAAATAGTCTACTTAAGGATCCCAATTTCCACCAAAAGGACCCTTATCCCTTTGTAATTGATGAGGGAATAAATGAAAGAGAACATAAAGGTACAATAATATACTCTCACCATGGATTTAATAATATATTTGATTATATGAATGACATTAAAACTATTAAGAGACTTAGATACCAAAATATAATGTGATTCCATAACTTTTGTGTGTTGGTTGATGGGACAATGTTATATCCTAGGGAATTTATGTTAAGACATTTAAAGAGATTAAAATGGGCCTTGGGATCCAAAATACCAATAATATCTATTACATAAGAAATAATAAAGACGAAAAGAGTGTTAGTTATTAATGGTTATCCAAGCCCTGACAATTCCAAAAGTGACAACAAATTTCTTATAGAAAAATAACATATGTTACTTCATGATGGTGATAGTTCACACAATGTATAGTTATCCTTTTTATTTATTGAATAATGGGAGGGAGAAGTTAGATTATAATTTTTCTCTTAATAATCATAATTTTATTATATATATCATATTTACTCTTCAAATTATCCATTATAATCAGTTAATAGATGCGGTGGTAAAAAAATGGAAGTCGTTACATCGTGGAGGTGGTAGTCTGAACAAATCATGAATACTGTTTTGTTTTTCTTAATCGAAATAAAAAAATGTGGTTAATAGTTTTTAATATATAATAATAACATTAAATATATAATCAATAAATATTTAATTATATCTTAATTATAAAATTTGAAATGAAAAAGTGATATATAAAGGAAAGAAATTTAGGTGGGAAAGAGTAATCATGTTGAAATCATTTAGTTTTCCTTAGAGGATTCCTTGGAAACGAAGGTCTCATACAAATATCATGTAACCACAGGCTCATGTAATAGGAATAGGATTATAAATTATGGATAATGTTAATATTTTTAACATGAAAACTAATTTTTAGGGTGGTCTGGAAGGGGTAGTTTGAGGCCCCTTTTTTAAGTGGTGAGAAAGTCATTTTTGTAAAAATTTCAAATTAATATTAAGAGTTCGCAAGTTTTAAATTTCAATAAGTATAAAAAAAGTTTAATAATGTATTTTTTGATGATATAATATCAATAATCCCTCTTCAAATAATTTTTATACTTCTTTAAAACATGTTTTTATATATTTATCTGTTACAATTTTTACTTTTACCATTTTTCATTTTACTATGGTAACTACTTTTTACATAAATAATTTACCATTAATGAATTTAAATAAAATGTAAATTATTACATATTTTATACCTACATATACCAAATATGAAATATATTTTAATAGATAAAAAATTTGTGTAAGGAAATCCAAGTTGATCATTAGTGCATGTAACATGTAAAAACCTGTTACTAGAAAAAAAAATGTATTTTTAAGTTAAAAATCTATGTCAATGGTAAAAATATCCACATATTTTATTTTAATGATATAAATTGGATTAATATAAAATAAAATAAAAATATGTGTATTTCAATAAAATCCAAAATCACTTTTTAAAAAAATTCTTTAATTAAATAAAAATACAAAAAATAGTTTTTATTGGAAAATATTACTTAGGTTACAAAAATATAAATCAAGTGTTTTATTAATATAATATTTTTAAAATGTATAGTTTTAATTCTTAAATACATATTTTTATAATTAAATGTTTTTATACAGTTCTTGGTCTTTCTTATAAAGTCATAAAAATTATAATTCTGGTGAAAATTATATTTTTCACAACTCACCAAAAAATTAATTATCTTATAAATGACCCAAAAATTAATCCTAATATAATTTTGGTATTTATAATTCAAAATAAATGTTGATTTTATAATTTTAAAATTCAATAATATAAATATTCTATTTTAAAATAAAAAATAAAAAAATATAATGAAAAGATGCTTTTATAAAAAAAATGAAATGTTTAATATTTAAGTGTTCTTTATCATATTTTTTATGAACTTATAATTGATTACTATATTTTTATATACAATAGGTTTTATTATTGTTATAATTTTCCATATAATATATCACAGATAATTTTAATTCAATATTATGTGTGAAAAAATCTTTTAATAAACATTTTTATTTAAGGGGAAATATTTACTACAAACCTAGGTCTTTACACTCATTTATTAAAAATATGGGGATGAAACCTCATTGGGTCGTTACACTCATTTTTAATGAGTTCGGTTGAGTTTTAATTTTTTATTTTTATTCCTTTCCCCCTACTCTATTTTAACCCTTTTGGTGGTCCTCATACCACTCATTTGACACCCATGTATCCTAGTAATGTTTCATTGGTTTCTGTATTCCTCCATGGTGGAACTTTTAAGTTTATTCAAGTCATGAAGATAGTACTTTAAGGAAAGATCTCCTTTTTTATTCACTCCCATTCTTATATACTCCCTAGACATGGGAGTAATTTCCGATTAATATTATATCTTAAGTTGTTCTTAGTTTTTAAATTTTGATGTTTTAATGTTCTTTTGGATCCTTGTTTTCTTGATTAGGCTATTGGGGTAGTGTCATGGTAGAATACCTCCATGATCATTGAAAGTGATAAGATTTGAGGTAGGTTTCCAATGTATGTCTCTATAAGATCAAATATTATATTTCTTTTTCTTTTCATTTTGATTTCAATTTCATCAAAGTTACGACTTATATTCAGGTAGATATATAAAATGATGCTAGCTACATTGAGTATTTAAAAAATGAAAAAAATTGATTTTTTTAATGAAGTAATCATTAAATATATTTTAATGTTTCAATCCTTATTTTGGAAATTCAAATTCTCAATTATCACTTTGATGGTTACATCATTAAATTGTATATGATGTGAATTGATATTTTTAAAAGCTCGGGTGTATTTATCCATTTTTATAAATAATTAAAATTTTATATTTATTTATGTAATAAAATTATAGATTATGTGTTTTTTATTCCAATAGTATTTTATTTGATTTTATCAATAAATAATGATCCCATGTCCCAGTTTTCACTTTTAATGATTTATTGGAAACGAAAACACATAGGTCATACCCCTTTATAGGTGATTGAAACTATATAATTTTTTAATACCTCTAATAAGATTCCCTATTGAGGGATTTTTAATTGTTTTTATATGATTTGATAAAGAGAAGGTTCTTGTACTGGTGTTTGGAGGTGTGATCAAGATAAATTATTCTTTTCTGATATGATTATATGGATTTTATATTAAATTAAATAATCACAACCATTTATATGTCATGGGAAGACCTGGATGTATAAGTGAAAATTCTATGTAAACATGTGCACTAGTTATTAATTATACTCAAACTACTGGCCCTGGGAGGGGAATTCGATCAGGCTATGGGATGTTTACCCTCAGTTAGTCCAGATTGGTTATCGTTGGGTTTATGGGTAGGTTGACTAGTGTGAAGTTATTTTCTAGAATGAAAATTATACCACATTTATGACCATGTTAGATATATACTATATATTTATACTATAAACTTTGTATTCTATGGTGATATTATGTTTTCACAATATGTATATTTTTCAATATGAAAAATGGTATTTTTATCTCTTTTATTATTTTCCTTAAAACTATTTTATTTTTAAAGTATACTGATTTTACTGAAGGAATATAAACATTGGTTTATTTGGAAATAATATCACATTTGTGGAAATTGAATATTTTCTAGAAAACATATTATCACTTTTTTTAAAGTAAAAAACCTGAAAATCCTATTTTTATTTTCTTATTTTTAAAATAGAATGTTATAGATATTTTTTAAAATATTACAAATTAGGTCAGATGATGGTGACATACTGATCAATTTAGATCAGAGCTATATATTTATCAGTTTATTAGGATACTCTATCATAGTGCATGATCTTTTATCTCTTAGTTCCAGTATGGTGGAGGTGTGTATGGTGCTTCCACACTTGCGTAAGGAGACATGGTAGTAATGGTTGTTCCTATTTATTTCAACTTGTTCTTGTTATTATTTTTGGATTCCTTGTACTAACACGGCATCACACGAATACTTCCCCTTATTCTTTATTGTATTTTTCTTCTTATACTTTTTAATTCTTCAATATATTATTTTATTTTTGATATATCTTGGGGGTTGTTTATGGATTTTTATTAAAGATCCATGTATTATTATTTTAATTGGTGAAGTCATTCCAAAGAGTTGTTCATGGATAAACAGGAACTTATCACCATCCCATGGGTATTGATAATGCATTTCTATCCTTACTGTGAGTAATTTTGGGTGCTCAGTTCAGGGGTGATGGGGTTGGTTCTTGAAAAATTAGTATCAAAGGTTAGGGTATTTTATCTTATTACATGGTAATGTTTGATAGAAAAGATATAGGATTGTCAAAACTATATATTTATTTCATGAATAGGTTCTTGATCACAATATTTATTGATGAGGATTATTTTTCTAGGTTTTTTCAATAACTTTTTATCTTGTGATTGAGATTCTATCATTGGTTTTTGAGAATTTTGTTATTTAGTTTTTGGTGATTTATGAGATTTTATGGAAATTGGTGGGAACTCAGTGTCATGTGGTACTGATGTAGGGTTTTTAATACCATATGTAGAGCATATGACCAATGTTACATCTATTTTAATTCATGTTTTTAGTATATGGTTGGCCATACTCTAGGGTTAATCTTTGTGTACACATATGTTCTATGGTCTTGGATTTTTTTTGTTTTTTTAGGATTCCACACTATTTTCAATTCCTTTAAGATTGAATTATGGTTAGTTTTGTTTTTAAAGAGTTTTTATGTTTTTTATAATTGAATTAAAATGATAATTAAAATTATAATTAAAAATGGTGATGTTTGAAAACTATTTGTGACATTATATGTGGTGAAGATTTTATAAATTTTGAAATAACTTCAAAATGTTTTTGATTCACAATGATACTTGGTTTTTTTAATTTTTCTAAAATATTTTTGATTTAAAACAATGATTATTTTTTGTAAATTTTTCTAATATATTGGGTATAATGGAATTTGTTAATTATTTTCAAGGTTTTCAGGAGATTTTTTGAAATTTTAATTGGGATATTTTAAATCATTTATGTAGTAAATGTTTAAAAATTGGTGATTTTGAGATATTTGGATGTTAAAACAATTTTATAAAATTCTAAAAACATGTTCAAATGGTTATTTAAATAATAGATGATCTTAATGAAACATGTTGTGATAAAAACCTACTGGGTAAAAGGGATGAATTTTTTTGAAATGGGATTTTTGGTTTAGGTGATAATATAATAAGTGTTGGATTTGAGTTTTATATAAATGATTATTTGATATTTATTATTGATATGTGTATATCTTATGGAGATTTAATTATAGATTTTGATTTGATATATTCATATTGTTGAGTCAATAAGGTTTTCCTTATGACTTTTCCATTCCTTCATACTTGTGGGAGATTTTTGAGTCAATTAGATTTCCTTTTGACTTTACCATTCCTTATTGTTTTGAAAATAACAAACACCTTATCACAAGGCAAATTTCATTTTACCCTATGTTTTAATTCTATAAAGAAAATGTTCCTTCCCTAAGAAAATTTATCCTTACCATGTTTTTCATTGTTCATTATCTTGTCTAAGTGTAAAATACAGTTTCATATCCAAAACCTCGGAGTCATATAATACTTAGATAAATATCATTCTGTTTTCAGACCCCGAACTCTTCTAAGTTCGGAATCCGAGTTATCTGAATTCAAACTCTGAACTCTTATGAGTTCAGACTCTGAATTCTAATGAATTTAGACTCCAAAATTTGTGAGTTCTGACTCCGAACTCTAATGAATTTCGACTCCAAACTTTGTGAGTTCAAACTTCAAATTCTAATGAATTTAGTCTCTGAATTTTTTGAGTTCACACTCCGAATTCCAATGAATTTAGACTCAGAACATTGTAAGTTCTGACTCTGAATTCTCATGAACTCTGACTCCGAACTTTTTAAGTTCAGGTCCCGAATTCTTGTGAATCCAAATTCTGAATTTCCTTGAAATTCAGACTCTAGAATTCTATAGAGTTCAGGTTCCAAATTCCTTAGAAAACATAATCCGAATAACATTGTATTATAGACACCAAATGTGTTTTTGGTTACTAAATAACCATTGTTTGAGTGAAATGTGTATAGGTCCCTATGAAATTCAAGGAAAAATATGACCATTGGAAGAGGGAGCTGACCTTTGGATCTCTTCCAATAAATAGGATATCATTTGAAATAGCTCAATATAAGTTGATCGATCTAGATATTACGTGTTGCTGAAGTGATTTCTAGAGAGATATGATTTATTTCTTTGTGCATACTGAACTTCTTGTTCAGATTTTATTTTTTTCACTCTGATTGTTGTTGTGTACAATCGAGGGATTCCAGGGATAAGAAGACGGAGCTGTCAACAACCTTAAAGTTGAGGGCTTGCAGGGATAGCAAGAAAGACTCCGATATTCATATCGAGGTCTTACCCGGGTGTGGGTAAGATATAATTTCTTGAAATTATAAATCAAGGTACCTTTATCCAAGGTTGTTGGATACCCTTCTCTTTGGGTTAAAATATTTACTAATTGTTACTTGTTTTGTTACAAGTTTTCCACTGCATTTTATTTTTTGAGGAAAGTATAACTATCTTATACTTCCTTATACTTGTATACTCTGATTCAGTAATATTCTATACGCTTAAAGGTATAATCTTTATATTTGTAAACATTCATTAAGTTTCATTTTTCAGAACCATATTTTCAGAATTACTTTCTCGGAATCACATTGCGGAATCCAACAAGTGTGTAGTACTAGAGGTTTTGTGAATTACCTTATTTAACCTTGATAAACATAACCATATTTAAAAGTTCCAGAGGAATTTTTTAAAGTGAACAATTCACCCCCCCCCCCCTCTTGTATACTGACCATCATTATATACTTTATTCAGTATCTATATCATTTCAATACTACATTTAGTATTATAGATTATATCATACTCACATACCATCTCAACATATGGTATCAGAGCAAGTCTCTGAAATACTTATATTCACATATAAGTTTTCTCTGCTCAGTTTTCATTTTTCAATATTTTTCCATTCTAGGAATATTTTCCTTGAATATGAACTTTTTCTATTAACAGGTTGTGTGGAAAGATTTTTCTTTATGATGGAAGGAATCGATGTTGGTTCCATAGAAAATATCAATCCAACAAGACCATATTTTTTTTATGGAAATGATTATGAATATTGGATAGATTGCATGAAGACTTTTATTATCAATACTGGAGTTGATAATTTTGTTATGCTTACTGGAGGATATAAAATCACTGACAAGGAATTTAGTACCTTCACCAATCAAGAAAAGCATGAGTATCAACTAAATTATAAGGTACGCAATAGATTTATTTGTTTTGTGACTAGAAATATATATATCCAGATTTCATCTTGTGAAGTAGAAAATTTTATTTGGAAGAAACTTGAAGTTACTCACTTTGTAAATTCCAAAGTTATTGAAACAAGAAGATCCATGTTCAGAGATGAATATTATGGTTTATTCTTTACTTATAGAGAACCCATATATAAGGTGCAACAAAGATTCCTGACTATTGTGAATAGTTTACAATCTATGGATGAGAAAGGATTAGATGATGAAGCTCTTGTTGATAAGATCATAGACATCATGCCCAATGAGTGGGAATCCAAAAGGACTACTATTTTTGAGAACAGAAAGGTTGCTCATATTTATCTTGATGAACTTTTTGGAAATGTTCTTCAACATGAGACTACAATGAAGAGAGATTCTGATAACATTAAGAAGAAGAATGGGAATGGAAGTTTTTCTTTTACTAAAACTTCAAATCATATGAAATACAAGACTCCTGGGAGAGTTAAAAGATTCAAATCTAAGAATATTGTTATTAAATCATAATCTAGTGGAAGTGAATCTTCAGAAAATGAACTAGAAAATCTTTCTCAGATGATGAACAATATTTTTGGATATAAAAACTTTCAATCCAAAAATAAGAAGAAGGAAAGGAAAGAAAAGAAAGATTCATAAGTTACATGTTATGAATGCAAGAGAGCTGGACATATAAGGCATGATTGTCCTATGCTTAAGAGAAAAGAAAGAAAGGAAAATCATTCTGAGAGAAACAGAAAAAAATACTACAAAGATAAAGCGAAGAAATTATTGAAAGCTAACGACACCTGGAGTTCCAGTGGTGGTGACTCTTCAGATGAATCATCATATTATGAATCTTTTGGACATAAGAATCTTGGTATAATATCCAGAATACCTATTGAAAATAATTGTTTTATGGCTAAGGTAAACAATGCTGAATCAATGACCAATGTTTCTTTAAATGTAAATTATAGTAATGATAAATATTATGAATCTTCAGAGGAAGAATTTTCTTCTGATGCAGATAATACTTTACCTACCTATGAATAAGTTTCTTGTTTTACTAAGTTCCTTGATATTGAAATTTCAAAACTAATGAAAAATTTTGATAAGGAAAATTCAAGGAATACAATTCTTACTAAGGAAATATCAGATATTTCTAAAGATCTTGATAAGAAATTTTTTGATTTTTGAAAGTATTTCAAAAAATCTTGAGGAAGTAAATTCTGAGAAGAATAAACATTCTAAGGATCTAGAAAACATAATTTCAAAGAAAAATGTTTTCGAGCCTAACTCTAGTTCCAAATCAAATGTTTTAGAAGATAAGAACTTGGTTATCAAACTGAAATCTCAAATTTTTTCCTTGAGGAAGTGTTTGTCAAACTTTACCTTACGTAAGGAGAATTTTGATAATATGTATTCTCAAATTCCACATCTAAGGAATAATTCTGGATTTGGGTATACTAGTTTTAAACCATATTTTAGTAACAATTATTTTATTCCTCAAAGTACTCCATTCTTACTAAGTGTTAGTGCAGTGGGTATTGGGAAAAAATTGTTCCTTAAACAAAACTCAGCCTTTAGAATTTCATAAAGTCTATTTTTCTAAGAAAATGTGGGTGCTTAAGATTTTTCATTCTGAAATTTCCGAATCCAAGAAAGTTTGGGTTCTGAAAGTCTAACTATTTTGTTTTTAGTAAAATAGAGAGAGTACCAACAGCAATACTTGGTACATGTATAGTGGATGTTCCCAACATATGACTAGTAACAAAAACTACTTTGAAAAGATTATCAAGATGAAAGGAGGAAAAGTAACTTTCAGAGATAATGCTCAGGGGGAAATTATTAGTATATGTAACATCGTTCTTCTTCGAAAAACTTTGATTTAAAATGTTTTTTTTATTAAGGGTCTTAAGCACAATCTCATTAGCATAAGAAAATTATGTGATGAAGGTTACCTTGTGGATTTTAGGAATGAAAAGTTCCTAGTACACAATTCCAAGGAAGAGTTTATTCTTTCTGCCCATAGGCAAGAGAATGTATACACACTAAACTTAGAAGACCTTAAGGGCCAAGACATATCATTCCTTAGTGCAATGGAAGATCATTCTTGGTTGTGGAATAAAAGGTTAGGACACTCTAACCTTAAGAACCTATGAAAACTCTCTAAGAAAATTTTAGTTAAGGATCTACCCGAGCTTAGATTTGATTCTTTAAAAGTTGGTGATCCTTTTCAATATGGAAAGAAACATAAATATAGTTTTAAATAAATTGGTGAAGTCTCAACTATTGATGCATTACAGTTAGTGCATATGGATATTTTTGGTCCAACACAAACTGGAAGCATTAGTGGCAAGTATTATGTATCTGTTTTAGTTGATGATTACACTAGATTTACGTGGCACTATTTTATATAAAATAAATCTGAAGATTTTTCTTATTTCAAAAGTTTTAGATCCCATGTTAAAAATGAGAAAAGCCTTCCATTGAAAAATATTCATAGTGATCATGGTGGAGAATATCAAAATTCTGATTTTGAAAATTTTTGTAGTAGAAAAGGAATTACTCACAATTTCTCAACACCAAGAACTCCTCAACAGAAATGTGTTGTTGAAAGAAGAAATATAATTATTCAAGAGATAATAAGAACCATGTTGATTGAATATTCTGTAGCCAAACACTTGTGTTCTGAAGCTATAATTACTTCTTGTTATACTATAAATCGATTTTTAATTAAACCTTTTCTTAATAAAACACCTTATGAGTTATGGAATGGTAGAAAACCTAGACTTTCCTACATCAAGGTTTTTGGTTGCAAGGTATTCATTTAGAATACTAAAGATAATCTACACAAATTCTCACTAAAATCTGATGACAGAATTTCTCAGGCTACTCCACAACTTCTAAGGATTATAGAGTTTTCAATAAAAAACACTTCTGTTGTTGGAGAGACAGTACATGTCAAATTTGATGAAACTAATCCTTTTGTTTTTAAACAACCCCAACCTACATATTAAGATGTGTTTTCAAAAACTGATTATCAACCCTTGATAGAAGATCCTTCTAATAAGGAAAATGACCAAGAAAATATTTCTGAAGCATTTAACCCAGAATATTTTATACACTATGTTAATGAACAGGTTTTACAAAACCCAAATCAGGTGTTTCTTAAGAGTCATCCCAGTGATAGTATCATTAGTGATGTGAATCAACCTATAAAGTAAAGAAGTTCCTTAAGAAAATAAGTATAAAATCTAGCATTTATATCTCAATTAGAACCAAAAAGAAATGATGAAGCTTTAGGTGATGATGATTGGATAAAATCTATGCAAGATGAACTAAATGAATTCCAAAGGAATAATGTCTGGATCTTGGTTGAAAGACCTAAGTAAACTTCTGTTATTAGAGTTAAATGGGTCTTCAGAAATAAGTGTGATGAAAATGGAATCATAGTAATAAATAAAGCTGGGTTAGTTACTAAAGGATATAATCAACAAGAATGAATAGACTATGAAGAAACCTATTCTCCAGTAGCTACACTTGAATCTATTCATATCATACTTTCCTTTGTAGCATTCTTCAATTTCAAACTTTTTCAAATGGATGTGAAATGTGCTTTCCTTAATGGTTATGTTCAAGAGGAAGTTTTTTTTGAATAACCACATGGTTTTGAAGATAAAAAACATCCGGATCACGTTTTTAGACTTACCAAATCTTTATATGGACTTAAGCAAGCCCCTCGATCCTGGTATGATAGACTTACAGGATTTTTGCTTCAAAATAATTATGTTAAGGGAAATGTAGATCCAACCCTTTTTATAAAGAAATATAAGAAAAACGTTTTGATTGTTCAAATTTATGTTGATGACATTAAATTTGGTTCAACTAAGAAATCTTTAACTGATTCTTTTGCAGATATAATGAAATATTAGTTTGAAATGAGTATGATGGGTGAGTTAACATATTTCCTTTGTTTTCAAATTTCACAAAAACCAGATGGAATCTACATATCCCAACATAATTATATTAAATATCTTCATAAAAAGTATGGATATGACCACACTAAGAGTATAAGTACTTCTATCGGTACCTCAAATACACTTGATCATTATAAAGCTGGGAAACCAGTAGATCAAACATCTTTTAGAGGTATGATAGGAAGTTTAATTTACTTGATAGCTAGTCATCCAGACTTAAATTTTTCAGTATGCTTATGTGCAAGATATCAATCCAATCCTAAGGAATCTCATTTAAAGGTAGTGAAAAGAATTTTTCGCTACTTAAAGGGAACCATGGATTTAAGACTCTTCTATACTTCTGGAAAGGATTTTTTTTTTGAAAAGTTTTTCAGATGATGACTTTGGTGGATGTAGAATGGATAGAAAGAGTACATCCAGAACTTTTCATTTCTTAAGAGATTCATTAGTTTCTTTGTCAGGCAAGAAGCAACACTCGGTAGCACTTTTCACTGCTGAAGTTGAATATATAGAATCTTGAAGTTGTTGTGCTCAAGTGTTGTGGATACAACACACACTCATAGACTATGACATGAGTTTTACCAAAAAAAAAATTTGATAATACAAGTTCCATTGCCCTTAGTAAAAACACTACACATCACTCTCATGCAAAACACATTGATATTAGGCATCACTTTCTTAGGGTTCACACACAAAAAGGAGATATCATTCTTCAATTTATCAGAATGCAAGATCAACTTGCTGATATTTTCAGAAAATATTTACCCACCGATAGATTTAAATATATTAAACAGAAGTTTGTAATGATAACTGTAAGGTAAACTTCCTTGTCAAATTCCTATTGAACCAATCTCCTTATAGTAATAAACTCCTTTTCATAGGGGGAGTACATTTGTTTATCATTTTTTCAAAAAAAATCATAGTTAGTTTTTCAAAACTTTTCATAGTTAGTTTTTTAGTTTTTTCATAGTTGGTTTTTCAAATTTTTGTAATAAAAATTTAGTTCTTAAATTTTTTGTATTTAAATTTTCGTAATGAATATTTTCATACTGAAATTTTCGTAATGAATATTTTCGTACTTGAAATTTTCGTAATGAATATTCTCGTACTGAAATTTTCATAATGAAGATTTTCATTCTTGAAATTTTCATAATGAATATTTTCATACTGAAATTTTCGTAATAAATATTTTTTTCCTTGAAATTTTTGTAATGAAGATTTCTGTATTCAAAATTTTCATAATGAATATTTTCGTAATGGAGTTTTTTCATTTTTTTATTCAATTCTTTTTGTAATAAAAATTTTTGAAATCTAAATTTCTTCAAGAAGAATTTTTCCTCAATACAAATAATCTTCCTGAAAATCCGAAAGGTATGATTTCTTTCTTAAGTTTTCATAGTCATCATTTTCTTGCTGGTATTTTCTTTTGTGTTTTAAATTTTTCGGAATCTAGTTTTCTTAAATCCAAATGTTTTTCTTAAAACCTCAAAAATATCAAATTCTATCAAGATTTACTTACAGCTATCATATCAACTGTAAGATCTGGTCAGATGGATTTTTAGCCATTGGATCGAGTTAGGAAGATGAATCGTCACTTATAACACCTATATAAAGGACCCCCAAAGGGTTGTCCCACATTGTATTTCAATCCTTTGCTTGCCAGAGCTCTTCCCCCCTTTCAAAAGCCCATTCCAAACTTCTCAAATCTTGCTCAAATCCAAATGTCTGTTGAAGTTCCATCTCAAGAGATGCCAACTGTCAAGTCGATTTCGGAGTGGCAGATTTACAGAGAGTGGTTGGTGCATCTGAATTTTTTTTCCAAGTACAATTCCATTATATCCAAGAACATCATGTTGAATGTATGGGAAAGCATTTTCATATCAAATCTAGGAGCTCAAGATGTAGTATATCTGGATCTTCTTATATAATTTTATGAATCTGTGAGATTTTTCAAAGAACAAGAGAGGATTAAATTTTATTTCAAAAGCTATAGAAAAACTTATGCCTTTTCATACACCAAGGCTGCTAGCTTTGTGGGGTTGTCATATGAAGGGGAAGTTGAATTTTGTTCCCATAAATTACTGGATGTAGAAGGAAGTTTTGTTAAGGTGAAGGCTATGGAGTGTCTTGGACTTTCATATTTCAAGACTCCAAAAATTGATCATTTGTCTACAAATAATCAGATACTTGAATTATGGGTTCAAGGTTTCATCATTTCAAGAAAATGTGATAAGGACACCTTGAAGAAGAGCGACATGTACATCCTAGATTTTCTGGTGAATCTGAGGAAGATAAACTTGATGAATCTTATTCTCATTATGATAGAGAATATTAATAATAGAAGCTTGAAGGATCATATTATAATGTATCTGGCTATTCTTTCCAAGTTGATTGTTTGATTTCTGGAGTCTTCTAAAATCCCTTTCTGTTCCAAGCCGAGGAATTGTAAATTAATGTTAGTAAGTGATGATACATTGAAGAGAATGAATATCGGTTTCTCTAAAGATTCTGTAGAATTCTATGACATACCATAGGAATAGGATGAAGACATTATGAATAAGCAAGAAGTGGATGAACCATCAAAAAAAGGTTGGAAAGAAGAGGAAGTTGAAAGAAGTAGAAGAATAATCAAAAACCCCTAAATCTAAGACAGACTAATCCGCACCTCCAAAACCTATGAAACAAAAAGCATATCCAGGTGAGGTTGTAGCCAAGTGGAGGGAAGACACGAAAAATTGGAAGGAGATCCAAAGATTATTTTGGATCCTGCTGAGGCGAAGGCTTTAAAAGTGAAGGCAACAGATGAGCTTGAGAAGCAAGCCAAGGAAAATAAGCAAAAGAAAAAGATGTCTTAGACTGAGATTGTGCAATCCCTTCTGAGGGATACTGAAAAATCTTCCGATCAAATTCTGGTACCAGAATCCTTCCTCATAGAATCCTTACCTGAGGCTCTGGGGAAGAAGTTTATGACTCCAAAAAAAGCTCAAAATAAGTTTGTTGAAGAGAAAGAAGTTTTCAAAGGAGTAGAAGAAGAATCTGAAAGTAGTGCTGATACAGAAGATTTGATTAAGGAAGTGGAGGAATTTAATGAGAAGGAAAGTGCATCCGAGAAATTTTCAATCTATAACTCTCAAGTCGGATATTCAAAGCTAGCTACTCCTGGGTTAGATGAAAAAGTTGAAAATTAAGTGAACAAGTTATCTGAGGAAGAAAGTTATAATCATCATTTTATTCACCCTGAAGATGCTAAGGCAGGAGCTGAGAAGGAGAAGATAGATGAAGATAGAATTGTTCAGCTGTCTGAAAGTGATCATGAGTCTCCGGATGAGGAAGCTGTTCCGAGAACTGATAAGGGGAAACAAGTGATTGTGGATACACCTACCAAAGTTGTTTTAAATAAAAAGGAATCTGTTGGATCTTCAAAAAGGAATCTTGTCAAGCTAGAGAAAGAGACATCACCAAGAAAAGTCTCATATTTGGAATCATCATCCCTAGGACATGATTTCGTCAATCAATCACTGAAGAAGCTTGTTGAAACCATTCTGATCTTTCTAAGCATTGAATCAAGATGTCAGATGCTCTAACACAGCTTGAATCAAAAATTGGATTCAGTATCATTGGTGATGGATAAGTGTGTAAATCTTGAGGCTGATTTAAAGAACTTCCTCATTAACTACAATGCCCACAAGAAATATTGTAAGTGATGAGCTGGTCAAAGAAAATAGATGAATATTTGAGAGAGCTTGTTCAGTTTCAACATGAATTCAAGGAATCTTTTGATATTGAAGATAGTTAAATCAAGGATCTCATGACTGGATTTGAGGAAAAGTTAACCCTTGAGCAGAATACTCAGATTCAAGAGGTAAAGGATCTGAATGGGAAGCTATATTGTTTTGCCCAAAGTTGGAAGAGGGAAAGGGATCTTCAGATCAAGATATATGAGAAGCTAGTTAATCAAGATGAGTTATTGAAACCTCGGGCAGAGGCTCTGAAGGCTCGGTAAGAGAAGATCAAAGCTTTAGAGAATAAAGTAGAGGATTAGTGTCAGATCCTAAAGCGAGTAGAGGAACACCACAAGGAACTCAAAAACATGAAAACCATAGTGAATAAATTGATACCCAAGGAGAAGGAAGGAAAATATATCCAATATGATCTTTTGATGTATTCATTATTTACACAACCTCTTCTTATCTTAATGAAATTTTGGTTGCTCATTTTTTTGGATGCTTTGTACTAATATTTTAGGTACTATAATTTCTTTTCCATTCCCTTTTATTCTTTTTGAAAATCACAAAGGGGGAGAAATGAAAAAAAGAATACTAAGAGAATAGATATCCCTATGTAAGGGGGA
Organism: Viscum album; assembly: GCA_963277665.1. NCBI lineage: Eukaryota > Viridiplantae > Streptophyta > Magnoliopsida > Santalales > Viscaceae > Viscum > Viscum album. The sequence continues at coordinate 778,450,436 of OY728152.1, read as the reverse complement.
GTTCATCTAAGAAGAAGTTTTCATTACAAAGATCTTCGTACTCAAGATAATAAAAAATCTCATTTCGGAAATCTAGAATACAATCCTTAGAGTTCCAATGTCTAGAAAAATATTGTCTAAGTCCTTTTATTCTTTTTCATAAATATGTTTGTGCTTTCCAAAAAGGGGGAGATTGTTGAGTCAGTAAGGTTTTCCATATGACTTTTCCATTCCTTCATACTTGTGGGAGATTTTTGAGTCAATAAGGTTTCCTTATGACTTTACCATTCCTTATTATTTTGAAAATCAAAAACACCTTATCTCAAGGAAAATTTCATTTTACCATGTGTTTTACTTCTATAAGGAAAATTTTCCTTGCCCAAGGAAAATTAACCTTACCATGTATTTCATTTTTCATTATCTTATCAAAGTGTAAAATTTGGTTTAATATCTAAAACCTCAAAATCATATAATACTTAGATAAAGAGAATTCTGTTTTCAGACCCCGAATACTTCTGAGATCTGAATCTGAGTTCTCTGAATTCAGACTTCGGACACTTATGAGTTCAGACTCCAAATTCTAATGAATTTAGACTCTGAAATTTTTGACTTTAGACTCCGAACTCTAATGAATTTAGACTCAGAACTTTGTGAGTTCAAACTCCGAATTCTAATTAATTTATACTCCAAATTTTGGGAGTTCAAACTCTAAATTCCAATGAATTCAGACTCCAAACTCTGTAAGTTCTGACTCTAAATTCTCATGAACTCTGACTCCGAACATTGTAAGTTTAGGTTTCAAATTCTTGTGAATCTAGATTTTGAATTTCCTTGAAATTCAGACTCTGGAATTCTATAGAGGTCAAGTTCCAAATTCCTTAGAAAACAGAATCCAAATATCCTTATATTATAGATACCGAATGTGTTTTTGGTTAGACTTGGAACTTTTATTTTCATACACTCTGAATAATTTATTTTGGTTATGTAAACATATTTTTTCATACACTTGTTTTTATTATAAAACGATGTCGTGCATTCAGTTACTAACTAACCATTGTTTGAGTGACATGTGTACAGGTCCCTCCAAAATTCAAAGAAACATATGACTGTTGGAAGAGGGATCCAACTATTGGAGATGTTAATATAAATTGGAGCTCATTTGAAAGATCTCAATATAAGTTGGTCAATCTAGAGATTATGTGCTGCTGAAGTTATTTATAGAGAGAGAGGCTTTATTGCTTTGTGCGTACTAAACTTCTTGTTTAGATTTGGTTTGTGTGACTCTGATTGTTGTTGTGTATAATCGAGGGCTTCCCGGGATAGGAAGACAGAGGTGTCGACTACCTTGAAGTTGAGGTCTTGCGGGGATAACAAGACAGAATTTGATCTTCTTATTGAGGGCTTACCCTGGTGTGGGTAAGACAGACTTTCTTGAAAGTATAAATCAAGGGGCCTTTATCCAAGGTCGTTGGATACCCTTCTCTTTGGGTTTAAATATTTACTACCTATTACATGTTTTGTTACAAGTTTTGCACTGCATTTTATTTGTTGAGTAAAGTATAACTATCTTATAATTCTTTATACATTTATACTCTGATTCAGTAAGATTATACATGCTTTAAGGTAGAATCTTTATCTTTGTAAACTTTCATGAAGTTTCATTTTCCAGAACCATCTTTTGGGAATCTCTTTCTCGGAATCACATTTCCAGAATCTAGCAAGTGTGTAGAACTAGAGGTTTTGTGAATTACCTTGTTTAACCTTGTTAAACATAACCATCATTAAAAGTTCCAAAGTAATTTTTTAAAGTGTACAATTCACCCCCCTCTTTTATATTGAGAATAATTAAATACTTTATTCAGTATGTATATCATTTTGATCCTACATTTGGTATTATAAAGTATATCATACTCACATACCATCTCAACACATATGTATTATTTTAGATTATGAACATTTTCATATATTATGGACTATTTAGTTGAATAATATTTTCCTCGGATGGTTGTTCATACTACTCCAATCTCATAGCTTGGAGTTCTTAGACTATTTCTTCTGGTTGAGGGTCTTTTTCAAGGGTTATAGAACCTAAAGCACCCTTTTTAATTTGGGGGGCATTCTTATGAATGTTTCAAGACATGAATAATTCTATAATTCTTTTTTAATGTGGTAAATTTATTGAATACTATGTAATTTTATGGAATCATACAAAGAGATAAAACAATATTGGATTATGCATGTTGTTTTATCATGTTGGTGTCATACCTTCCTAATCTAAATATGGATGATTCTTTAATGGAATGGTGTTCCATGAAAGGTACTAAATAAGACCTATTATGATAAGTGTCTTCCCACATCCTTGAATACTATGTATTTTTTGTTATGTGGTATATCCAATAGGAATCAGGCTTGGTAGAATCACCAGATGTGTTGGAGGATTCTCTTATTCCTATCTGTAGTAGAGGTAACATGAGTAAGGGAATGATTCTGTGTGTAAATTAAGATATTTTGGGTGGTTTCATCAAAAGGACATCATGTTTCTTATCCTAAGATCATTTTAGGAGTAATCATGTGTTTTTATATCATTGTGGGAAGGTATGATATATGGAACCTTCTTATCAGGAAACTCTTATGTTTTATTGTTCTTATATACATTTGATCTATATACGAAGATTTTACATATGATTTAGTCAAAATAAAGGTAGATATACATCTATCCCTTATAAATATACCATAGTTTAACCTGTTGAACCTGATGAAAATGTGAAGACATTTGATGTGTTATTCTGATGTAATAAGTTTTCTCTAGTTGAACTTTTGTTGTGAGAGGTTGTTTTATGTTGATTCTGAATTTTTAGTACTGACATATTGATTCTTTTTATTTTCATTGATAAACTTTAAGCTAGTAATTCAAGGCTCTAATTTATATGTATTCTCACATAATTATTCTCTTATTTTTAGTTTATATCTATTATTAGAATGATTTGAAAGAGTTTGAATTTATGGGGATACATGAATCAGTTTGGAAAAATATATGGAGTCCTTGAGATGGTGAAAATTATTAAAAAAATCATACCTGTTTTGATATATTTACTATTATGTGGGGGATTTTGGTTTCATTGAGAATGTTTTTGATTATTTTATTGATCATGATTCACTGATCCTGGTATTATTTTTCCCTTGTGTTGGACCATTGTTATTGAAGGGTTGTACATTTGAATGTTTGGGTATGTTTGGGGGTGACAGAGAGCTGGTGATAGTTACGATATAATGTTTATTTTTGGATTCACTAGGTTCCACTGTTTTATAATATTGGTCTCAATTTATCCTCACATGACCTAATAAAATAAAATAAAAAGATCTTGTAAACTCTTGATTCCCTATAAAGAATTTCCAATTTTTTTATGTTTTTCTCTTATGTTATCTATCTTGGTTTCTTTTCTTAAGGTGGTAATATTAATGGGTGTAGTGCTTGATGAGTCGTCATGTTGTTAAGTTTTGTTTTCTGATGAAGTGATTAACGAATCATCATCATGATATAATGGATAGCTTTTCAATGAAAAACATTTAGAGTTTTTTTTAATATCCTCATAGATTTTTCTCCTTTTCTGGCTCTTTTTTATAGGCTAATGGTTTGTGAAGAGCTTATGACTTAGTGTAATTATTATTTAGTGTGGAAACAATGATTAATAAATCTCTCATGATGAACTTTTATCTCACTTCATTATCAAGGATTTTTAGTTATGTCTCTGTGGACCCTAAAGTGGGTCATGGTTTTCACTTTCCTTGTGTATTCCCTCTTGTTTTATAATGATGAAGGGATGTTATTACTTAAAACATTTATTTTATTTCATATGAATTTTTGAGTGTTATTGAGTTATTTGGGGCCTGTTTTAATTGGATAACCCTTTTTTCCTTTCTTTTATTTGATTTTGGGTATGCTAGACTCATATTCTTTTATGGACTAGTTTAGAATCTCATTCAATTTCTACCTTTTAGAGTTTAATGTTTGGGGTTTCTTGGGTTTTAGATTGGTGTTTGGGTTTATATATGTATTCTTAGTTTCCATTTTCTCTCAAGTTATATATATTTTCTTCTTCCTTATCAACCATTGTACTTAAGATGATATGGGTATATAAATTTCTATAGTGGCGAGAATGGACACATCCCAAACTTGAATTTTATTTTCAATTTATTGTTTTATTGTTTTTTGCCATATAACCTTATTGTCTTTTGGTTTATAATAGTTTTGATGATCTTAGGGGGAGGATACAGTGCTAGAAACAATAGGCTATAGTATTTCTTGCTAAAAAATATGGTTTCACATCATGAACCTATTTTATAAATCTCTTATCAATACCCTCTCAAACACTTTTCATTTCAAGGCTGAATCTACTCACCCGGTGAAAGTAAATATCATAGTCATATTATTTTGGGTGAAAGTTTATTCACACTATGAATAGTGATTCACACCATTAATCTGGTCAGCCCAGTAATAATTATATGTCTTTACTACTTTTCAGATGCTTGAGTTTAACACTTTTTGGGGTCTTTTCCCTCTCATTCATCACCCAAAACTCCTATCATGAAATCCGTTTTTCTCTCTTCCTCCATAGTGGATTCATTGAGTTTCAAAAAGTATTAAGGATGGTTATTCAATGTAAGATATATTATATCCTTCTATATTATGATTATGTCCTCCCTAACCCTAGAATGAATGGCTTCTAAAGCTTTGATCTTGGTATGTTCTTAAATTGGGGATTTTGATTTTTTTAGGGTTAATTTGGACCCCTATTAGTATTAATTGGCTATTTGGGCTTTGTTATAGTTGATTTCTAATATGGTTTTTCAAATAGATAATATTTGAGGTAGGTTCCCTATGCATCTCCCGTTAAGATCCAATATATTATTTCCTATTGTTTTTTATGTATTTCAATGTATTTATTGTTGCCACATATATTCAAGTAGCTATATCAAATGATGTTTGTTTCCCTGAGTTTTCAACAAACGTTAAAAATGTAGTTTTTATGTGAATTTATCTTTAAATATGTATTAAAGTTTAATGATATTTTTTATAAATTTAAATTCTGAGTTTCTTCTTTGATGGTTTCATCATTAAATTACATATGGTATTTATTTACAAAATTATGGACAAAGTGATTTTTTCAAAAGATCGAGTGTGTTTGTCTATTTTTTAGAAATTATTTGAAAATATATATTTAAAGAAGTAATCAAATGATGGATTATGTGATTGATTTTACAAATGGGTGTTCATCTCTTTTATCCATAAAGAATGATCCTATGTCCTAGTTAGAAATTTTAATGGTTTATTAGAAATGAAAATCCATAGTACATTATCCCCTTATATATGAAAGAAATTATGGATATTTTGAATATTTTTAATACTTATACCTATTGGGGGAAGTCCAATTGATTAGTTAATGTAAATACCCAAACTTATCATACATATATATTGCATATTTTTATATGAATATTCATTACATTACACAAACACATGCATGAGGATCGAAAAGGTATTTACCCTCTGGAGACTAGACATAAAATATTTTTATTTCATGAATAATCTTTAACATCACTGATAATGATCTTCCCACATATTACTCTTCTTATATATAACCTACATAAAACCTATTTTCATAACCTAGGGAAAGGAAACATAAGAAAGATTAATATCATATGCTCAGTAAGGGTAAACAAGGGAGGTACGTAAGTATAACATGACCATAAGGGAATGAGAACATGATCATAACATTTCAAAACCATGCCTTTCATATCAAATATCATAATATTAATCCATGGAAAAAATATTGGCAATTCATAAGACATGAATCGTAAAGAAATCAAAGAACATGAATGGTGAGAACATAACATTGTCATAAGACATGTACTTTTTGAATACACATATGCTTATAATATCATTTCCTTATTAGTCACTGCTCATTGAAAAAACTATCAAAGGTGAATAGGTTCACTCCCGAAATAGTCATAGTAGTCAAGGTTCACTCACAAGACTATCGTAGGGGAAAAAGTCCCTTACTGAACTGGGTTCACTCCCCATTCCAACCCTATTTATTTCAGAAGATATAAATATTTACCCAAGGAATTGGTCAGAGATGTTGGTATCAACCATAATATAATGAAAATCATACATATGTGTTCTCGAAGATCATAAAATATTCATCATATCATAACCCATGAAACGAAATGGGTTTCATAAACATTTCATCATAACATAACCTCTAGAAAAAAAATAGGATTTATGGTCATTTAAAAATATAATCAAAGAATAACCAATGTAAAATAAGTGATCTTCATAATCATTTTACCATGGTATAACCTGTGGATGAGAAATGGGTTTCATAAACAACGTGTCACCATAAACATAAACCATTTCAAGAAAGGATAAGAATGGTGTACTTGGATAATATCCCTATTAAATAATATGTTACATAAAAGGATTCCATCTTAGATGGAAAATGATTTTAAAATAGCACGTGAAACATTTCCTAAATAAAATATCATTTCCACTTTCAAAAAAAACACTTTTTAAAACATTAAACAGTTCCAAAATCCTTTTCTTTAAAAATAACCATGGAAATATATAAAAGAATATTTAACAATAATTTATAGCATTTCATAAGGAAAATTTCCTTTAAAATCTAGAATAAACATTTTAAAACAAATAATTTGAAAATAATATTCTTTGAAAATAACCTCTGAAACATATAAATTATTCATTAAAACATTTATTGTTCATGATGGTGGTAAATGTCATACACATTAAAAAAAATATTACTTTCACATTTTCAGTAAAATATAGAAGGTACTTGCTTCAAAAATGACATAAATATTTTTTTTTAAACACATTTAAAGAGTAAAAAATTTGTAAAAAATATGTAATAAATCCTTTGGGTGAATTTTAAAACATTTTTGAAAACATTTTAGAAAACAAGGATATGAAAGAAAATTTTTTTGCTGACCGAAGTGAGAAATAAATTCAGTTTACATTAAAGAAATTATATATGAATATTGACTACATAAATAGATTTAAATTATTTTAAATCATGCATTCTCATGACATAACCAAAGGATAATAAAATTCATGAGTTTCTTGAGAGATAAATACATCATAAGCAATTTCGATAAATGATGAAATTGTATTGTAAAACCATTACCTCTTTTGTAACATTGAATAATAAGCCCCACGAAAAAATAACAATAAATAAAACATTTAATATAATTAGAATAAATAAATTCAGGATATTAAATGTTAATGTGGATTTATATAAACCTCATAAAAGAATATAAATTCATAAATAGTGTATGTCCCAAAGAAGATAAATTGAGACGAAACTTCATTACAGATTTGGTAATCTCTTGAATCTTATGCCCATTAAAGAATAAAATCATATGAAATTTTAAATATCCTGAAAATAAGTTAATTAACAGTATAATATGCCAAAGTTTTTCTATATACCCCACACAGAATATATGAGTGGTTAATATGGAATAAGTCTCCTAGAAATAAAAGAGAGACTAGAAACTCATTAACTAAAGTTTCAACTTCCTACGTACACATTCAAACCCCCATTATAATAAATATAACCTTATTATATATCAATTATAGAACAATAAATATATATATAATACCATATATTATTTACATATGGCCTTTTATTACTCGTTTATTAACTATTTCATGTTAAGGTCACGTTTTCTGAAATAACTACTTTTTCGTGTATGTTTTGATATGTTATTTTTTTAGTCCGATTAGTTTGATAATGGTTTCATAATTTCCATAATTTTAACCATGATATAAATATAATTTTTCTCAGTATAATTTTATTAATAGTATACCATATAATTAAGAGATAAAAAAATGAAATAAATCATTCATAGAGATGGTCGGCCATACGTATGTATGAACGTTGTTTCCATTTGCTTGATTGATTCAAAGAAATAAAGTAAAATAATATATTACCATTATAGAATAATTTTTATTTTATATATAACAAATATTTATATTTATACCCATATTTATTACCTTCCCTGTAAATCATATGGGAATAATGAATCACATCAATTCGTGAGGTGGTAGTTCTTCGTACACACGAATGACGTTATCATATTCTCGAAAAGTGGAAAGTAAGAAGGAATATGTGATATAATAATTAAAAAATAATAAAAATATCATATATATCATATATATATATATATATAATAAATGCATAATTATATCTAAATTTTATAGGTGGTGATGGAAAATAAATAACATCTATTTGTGAGGTGGTAGTCCTCTGTACACACGACTGATGATTTAGTATCTCATTTGATGGAAGAGGAGAATGATTTAGGATAAAAATAAACATAATATAATTTAATTAAATGTAATATAATGTGGTTATTATATTATAATGGATTAATAATAAATTATTGATGTGGTGGAATAAATAAAATAAAACACTCAATTTGGGACGTTGTCTCTTCTTTAGAAAAATTACTTTGGTTTGCACCAAAAGGATTCTTATGATGCATTTATAACCAAACATAGGATTAGGTCATGATATTAGGAAATTAATTATCTAATTTGGATAGTTATTTCCCAAACCAATTAATTTTTGATGTGTGAAGAGGAAAGGAGAGGGTGGCCTTTTATAAATGAGGTTGTGGCACACTTGTAGTTTTTTTAAAAAAAAGGTGTGCCCATGTTTTTCACATGAAAAGGGATCCAAAATGGAACATTATCAAGAATTAGACCTGATATGGTCTAAATATTTCCATTAAATGTGTTTTTTCAATTTTTTGGGTTATTTTTAACTCATATATTTTAGTTTAACCCCAAGGTACAAACCTATTTATACCTTAACTATGGTAAAAAAAATTTACTATTTTTACTATTTATTATTGTAAAAAATTAAGTTACAATTATTAGATAATTTAAATTTTTCTGATTCTAAATATGGAATCTATTTTTATAAATTTCATTCATATAAGTGCAAAAATTAATTTAAAATTAAACCCCCAAATGATAGGAGAATGTGATTTTCCAAAGAGAAAATGTTCAAATGTTTAAAAAACTTTTATATAAATATTCAACATTAAAATGATTATAATAAACAAAATTAGATTAATTTATAAACAATTTTACATTTTTTACTTTCTATGCCATTTTAAAACAAAAAAAATAAACTTAAAAATTCTTTAAAAGAAAATTTAGTTTTCAATAAAAACATATATTTTTCAATATTCATTGAAAAATTAATATTTTTAAAAATATATCTAAATTTAACCCTAAAAAATTTTAACATGTTGATTTCAAAAATTAAGTTTACTTTATCAAATTCATTATATAAAAGTGTCAAAAATTAATTTTTCTATTTTTCACAAAAATAAATAAAAACCATTTTTTGAGAAAATAGTATTTTCAAAACATATAATGACTTTAACAAAAAGTAAATATATTTTTATAAAAATGTTATATTTATATATGACCATTATACTTAATTATTAAAATGTGGTTATTCCTATTCATTCTTAGAAATTTATCAGCTATGTAATAAAGATCCTATTTAAATAATATAATTTATAGTTTGTCGTGTTTCATTAAAACATGGTGTTGTGTGTAAAGAAAGCTAAAATCAATGTTTCATGTAACAAAAGCTATCAAATAAATTAATATTATTTTTAAAAAAAAATATTTCATAAAACAATGGTTTGTTACAATCTACACCCTTAAATAAATTTCATTATAATTTGAACTTGTGCTCAGTAATCAAGGGTTTATAATTTGAAGATCCATTTGAGGGAAACCCACATTATAAAAAGGGTTAATAAAACTTACTCTTGATAAGAGATAAAGTGATGTGTGAAGGAATTCTATAATAACACATACTAGGTTTCTAAATAGGATAGCATAGGTTGGAATTGAATATTTTTACATGGAATAAAACCATAATTTCCAAATAATGATGGAGAGTTATGGAGATCAATGATTATAATAAGGTGAATTATCATGTGAAAATAAACAACCCAAAAACTATAAACCAAAGAGGTGTGATAGAGGGAATTTATATCACCATAAATGATATTAATAGGATAAAATTGTATTTCAATATCATTTTCCTAAATTTAATGAATTTTCAATCTAAAGTACATATACATGATTTCATTTAATTTCATAAAAAACAACCTCATCCTTTAGTTTCACTTGGATAAATTTCAATATCATCTCTTACTTTATGAAATAAAGATGAATTTTTTTATGCCTAAAGCACTAGTGGATAATAATATCTATAAAATAATAATAATTAATTCCTTCTATCTATAGTTATTACCAAGAAATAATTATTGGTATATGTTATCCAATAACATCCAATGTTTAACTTAATCCATTTCATGAATAGTTATCCTAAAAGATTATCCATGTATAAAAATATTTATATCAAAATATTTATAAATAAGGTCAATAAATTTCCAAAATCAACTTACCATTAATCCCCCAAACAACATGAAGTTTCTCTTAATGTCACATACCAAATATGTGAATACCTTGATCACATATTCTCATAAAATGTAGTAATATCCAGAATTAAAATAAAACCTTATCCAAAACCTAAATACTTCCTCATTACTTGAATAAAACCATAGATTATTGAATATATTCCATAAATCCAATAATTTTGTAAACTCCATAAATGATAACATGGACCACTTTGTCCAAAAATCATTAATCATTTCCATGCTCATTAATATTATCCAATTTAATTTATTGATATCTATCATATATTTATCCCAACAACATTATCTCAACATCAGGTACCTATTAAGGGTTATTTTCCATTAATCATGTCTTTTCATAAAATATCACCATTCTATTAAATCAGTTTTCTAGGTCATCATTACACTTAAACATATTAATTAAAATCCTTAAAAAACATATACTGATAAATCCTTATATATTTCAAAATTCTTGAATTACAATATGAAAATACTTTAATCATTCTACTTAATTATTAAACTATTAACTAGGATTCATCATCTTATTACTTATTAACTCATTCAAACAATATGAAATATTAAATATTAATTAGCACTAATCAATCTCAATTTAATCATTATTCTCAATTATAACATAAATAATTGTATTTTAATAGCAAATAGCATTCATATGTCATTTTTTGTCTCGTCATCATCAGCATTATAACTATTACTCATACCACTTTGCTGATTCTCTTCACGATCCTCTCCCAAGGACATAAATTTTCATAATTCCCATACTTTCCACATTTATTGAATTCAAACATTGATAATAAATTAAGGAAACCATTATTCTCATCCATTTTATATAACAACCCCAAATGATAAAGGGTTAAATGACTAAATGATATGAGTTTGGTCAATAAGGTGCACCTTCCTTTTCGGGAGTCAACCTGATTAAAACTCCACAGTTAAGCGTGCTTGGCCTAGAGTAGTGATCAGGATGGGTGACCTTCTGGGATGTTTCCCAGGGTGTATGGGAGTGAGGACAAAGCACATTATAAAGGACATGTGTTGGTCTGTGGGGACAATCATTAGTTAGATGACTCGTTCAGGCATATGGGTGGGCCCTAGGGTGGGGACCACATGTGTGTGAGGCAACTGGTGGGCGGGGCCCAATTGTTACATTTCGTATCAGAGGTAGGTTCCCAGCCTTAAGTGTGGTGCACTGCCTGGGTTGAGATGTAGGACCCACAATGAGGACGTTGTGCTCTAAAGGGGGTGAATGTTACACCCCCCAAATGATAAAGGGTTAAATGACTAAATGATATGACTCATGTCAACAAGGGGAACCTTCCTTTTCGGGATCCTACCTGATTAAAACTCCACAGTTAAGCGTGCTTGGCCTGGTGTAGTGATCACGATGGGTGACCTTCTGGGAAGTTTCCCAGGGTGTGTGGGAGTGACCTTCTGGTGGGTGGGGCCCAGTTGTTACATTGGTCATAGTTAGCCCTTAGATCTTGGAACAGGGCCAAGACACAGATGTCCGGCATTATACATTCACTCATTATTTGTATGCTAATTATGTAACCAAATGGATATTCGACTAGTAGAATATCCATGGTTAAGAGCCAGTACTTATGAGTATCAGGAATGTAAAATCTTATGGCCTGACATATGTTTAGCACTCAGTGAATTAGTATTCAGTGTAAGAAATTGAAGTTACTACCATTATGCGCAACTCTGATTATTCATTTTAAATTGGTGTTTAAACATTCATATGTCATACAGGCTTAGAATGTCTTTTATTTGTTACCCCATTTTATAATCCCTATATTTGAATCTTGAATCCTTGTAATCCTGTTAGCATGTTGTGTTATAGCTCTTCTTTAATAAAAATGTTTTCTGGAATATTTTAAAGAATTTTTTCAAATGTTATATTGGTTTATTTTAAAATCCCATACTTGGTATTAGTATGATCACCCTACGTTTTTGATTAAAAATTTTCAGGTTTTCAGTTTAAGTTAAAGGACTCTGACAGTGGTGGTTGGTTTCCCAAAACCTGAACTGAATTCAATTCTCTTTTGATGGGACTTGATGTGTAATTTATCAGTGCATGTTTTTGTTAAAATGTACACATCATATTCAGAAGGCACTGGCTCCAGGTGTTCTAGGGTCGGGTCCTCACAGATGGTATCAAAGGTGGTACCCATCCTTAAGTGTGGGGCACTGCCTGGGTTGAGATTTAGGTCCCACAATGAGGATGTTGTGCTCTAAAGGGAGGGTGAATATAACACCCCCAAGTGACAAAGGGTCAAATGAATAAATTATATGACTCATGTCAACAAGGTGCACCTTCCTTTTCGGGAGCCTGCCTGATTAAAACTCTAAAGTTAAGTGTTCTTTTCCTGGAGTAGTGATCAGGATAGGTGAACTTCTGGGAAGTTTCCCAAGGTGTGTGGGAGTGAGTACAAAGCACACTAAAAAGGACATGTGTTGGCATGTGGGGACAATTATTAGTCAGATGACCCATTCAGTCACGTGGGTGGGCCCAAGGGTGGGGACTACATGTTTGTGAGGAAACTTGTGGGTGGGGCCCAGTTGTTACATTTTATTAACAAAACATTTAATTTTTCCTTGGAAATTACTTTCTTTGAGATCCAGTACTTATGAGTATCAGGAATGTAAAAGATTATGGCATGACATATGTTTAGCACTTCATGAATTAGTATTCAGTGTATGAAATTGAATTTATTACCTTTATGTGCAACTCTGATTATTCATTTTAAATTGGTTCTTACACATTCATATGCCATACAATCTTAGAATGTCTTTTATTTTTTACTCCAATTGAGAATGCATATATTTGAATCTTGAATCCTTGTAATCCTGTTAACATATTCTTTTAATTAATCTTTTTAAATTATGTTACATGTGTTATAGCTCTTCTTTAAGAAAAATGTTTTTTGGAATATTTTATAGAATGTTTTCAAATGTTATATTGGTTTATTTTAAAACCCCTTATTGGGCATTCATATGCTCACCCTAAGTTTTCTATTAAAAAAATTCAGGTTTTCAGTTTGAGTTAAAGGAGTCTGATAGTAATGGCTGGTTTCCCAAAACCTGAACTGAATTCAATCCTCTCTAGATGGTTCATGATGTGTAATTTATCAGTGAAGGTTTTTTCTAAAATGTACACATCATATTCAGAACGCACCGACTCTGGGTGTTCTGGGGTCGGGTCCTCACAGTTAGTATCAAAGGTGGTACCAAGCCTTAAGTGTGGTGCACTGCCTGGGTTGAGATATAGGGCCTACAACGAGGACATTGTGCTCTAAAGGGGGGGTGAATGTAACACCCCCAAGTGATAAAGGGTCAAATGATTAAATGATATGACTCATGTCAACAAGGTGCACCTTCCTTTTCTGGAGCCTGCCTGATTAAAACTCCACAGTTAAGTGTGATTTTCCCGGAGTAGTGATCAGGAGAAGTGACCTTCTAGGAAGCTTCCCAAGGTGTGTAGGAGTGAGGAAAAGGCACACTAGAAAGGACATGTTTTGGCCTAGGGGGGCCAATTATTAGTCAGATGACCTATTCAGGCACGTGGGTGGGACCAAGGGTGGGACCAAGGGTGGGGACCAAGTGTCTGTGAGGCAACTGGTGGGTGGGGCCCAGTTGTTACATTTTATTAACAAAACATTTAATTTTTCCTTGGAAATTACTCTCTTTGGGTCTTTTTCCACATTCAAAATGTCTTCTTGTTCCTATGATAAATTCCTTAGAGTGATTCTTCCCACATTCTTGACATATATGTATCTAAGTCTTTTTTCCCTCATAGTCTCCACTACCTAAGATCTCAGTGAACACTATCATTCTCTTACTCGGTGAGTCTAAGAGTTGGTGGAGGTGTAATTTTTTAATCATATATTGTTATAACCAATTAGGAAAGATCACAATATCATTCACTCCAATCGTCATCCCATTTGGTTTATCATCAAAAAATTTCAATCACATTCAAAATTAACCCAGTTATATCAAGTTCCAACAATTTACTAAAACCCAAATGCATAGTGTGTGATACAATAATCATAGTGGGAAGCCACATAATCATGAAAAATTATTCATAGGATATATAAATCATTAATTCTTATTTTCAATATATGACATGGTAGGTTTAACCTAGGTCATTCACTATCATTATTTTAATCCTTCATGATGGTTCATAAATTTTTTTAAATTTTTAAAGCATATCTCCCATGACTATCAAATAAGGTGTGTATAAAGGCCCACTATCATGCACCAGATGATGATTGAGTCTAGATCAAAGTTCCCTTTTTTAGAGTTATTACCCCTAGGTACCAAGGTTTCAGATCCATATCTGCATGTAGTATCCAGATAGGGTTGTAATTTCTTAGAATCCACTCTCTCTATCCTTTACTAAAATTCTAGGACATTTTACTATACTTTGACCCATATTTACAATTATCCTCAGACATATACTTAGACATATCATTAGAGTTCTCTGCAATGTTTTCATATCCTTGTTTCCAAAGGTTAACTAAACCATTACTCTAATACTGACTGTAAAGACCCAAACTTATCAAACATAGATATTATATATTTTAAATGAATATTCATTACGTTACACAAACACGCGCATGAGTATTGTATAGGTATAGTGCCTTTTGAGACTATACAAAAAATATTTTAATTTTTTAAATGATCTTAAACATATCCCATAAATATTTTCCCACACACTACACTTCTTATGAATAACCTACTTAAATATTTTCTTTATAACCTAAGTAGTGGAAACATAAGAAATGGTGAGCCATGATGATCAGTAAGGGTAAACATGGGAGATATGTAAGGATAACAAGAGCATAATTTTTTGAGAACATGAGTAAAATATTTAAGAACCATACCTTGTATATAAAATATCAAATTCTTCAGTCAGGGCACAAATATTGGAATTTCATAAGAAATAAACCATAAGAAAGTCAACGAACAAGAACTATTAGAATATAACATTGGCGTAATACAAATATTTGTGGCCTAAACATAATTATAGAATATCATTTCCCTAGTAGTCAATGTTCATTTCCAAAACTATCATATTATATTGTATTCACTCCCCAAACCATCTTAGTATCTAGGTTCACTCACAAGACTATCATAGTGGAAAAATTCCCTTAAAAAACTAGGTTCACTCTCGCTTATATGTTTTTTCCCCCATGAAATATCAATCTATACCTAATTCATTAAAGGGGGATATAGGTCCCACCCATCACATAATGAAAATCATATTTATGTGTTCCATAAGATCATAAAACATCCATTATATAAAACCCATAAAATGAAATGGGTTTCATAAAGATTTTATCATAATAAAACATGTGGAAAAGAAACAGGTTTCATAATAATTTCACTATTTCAAAAAATCATAACCTATTGAAAAAAGAAACGGGTTTTATAAGTATTTTATCATGGTATAAAACAATGAAGAGAAATGGGTTTCATAAAAATATTTATATCATACACATAAACTATTCAAATAAAGAATAATAATGGTTTAATTGGATCGTATAACTAGTAAATAATAAGTTACATAAATGGGTTTATTATTAGATGGAAAATGATTTTGAAACATCACATGGAACATTTATTGAGGAAAATAGACTTTCCTCTTTGAAAAAAACTTTTTAAAACATAATACATTTTCAAAATAATTTTCTTTAAAAATAAACATGGAAACATATAAAGGTTGACTTTAAAAAATTAAACATTTATTGAGAAAAATTTACTTTCCACTTGAAAAAAACATTTTAAAAAATAAAACATTTTCAAAAACATTTTCATTCAAAATCAAAATTTATTTTTATACATGTATGATTAAATCATTGAGTGGTAATGATGACCGTAAATATCATACAAGTTAAAAAAAATATTCCTTTTACATTTTTGATAAACTCCAAATAGAAAATGATTTTAAAATGACCTAAAGATTCATTTTAAAACAGTTTTGTAAAATTAAAAAATGGGTAAAATGTATTTAATAAATAATTCTGGTAATTTAAAAAAAGTGAAAACGTTTTTAGAAAACATGGATATTGAATAAAAATGGGGTTCCAACCTAAGAGAGAAATAAATTTGGTTTACTTTTAAATCATTATTTATGAATAATGGGTTCATAAAGGATAGAAAAATGAAGTGAAACATGTATTCTCATGACATAAACATAGGATAAGAAACATAATGAGTTTCATTATAGTTATATCATAATATTTCATCATTTTAATTGTAATCATAAATAATGTCGATAAATTATGAGATTGTATCATAAAACCATTACCACATTTTTTATATTAAATCGTAATACCCATGAAATAATATAATTAAATAAAACATATAATATAATTAGGATAAATATAATCATTATATTAAATTTTAAAATGGTTTTATATACACCTCGTAAAAGAAGATCGGTCCATAACATAATGTATACCCCAAATAATAAAAATTAAGACGAAAATACATTATTGATTTGGTAATATCTTGAATCAATATCCCCATTAAATAATAACAATAAATGAAACCTTAAATATCATTAAAATAAATATTTTAATGATATAACATGTTAAATATTCATTATATACACCACACAAAATAAATGAGTGGTGAATATGGCATAAGTCTCCCAAAAATAAAAGTGAGACTAGAAATCTCTTACCTTAAGTCTTAACGTCCTTCATACAAGATAAAGCCTGTATAAAAGATATATTTTTATAATAAATATATTAAAGAGGAATATATATATATATAATACCATATATTATTTATTAATGACCTTTTATTACTCATTTATTAACAATACTATGTTAAAGTAATGTTATGGGCAATAACTACATTGTTTTTTGTGTATGTTTTGATTTGTTATTTTTTAGTCCTATTAATTTTATAATTATTACATAATATGAATACTATTAAACAGGATATTAATATCATATATATTCAATATATATGTATTTATAGTAATCTATAAAAGTTAGAGATAGAAAATTAAATACATCATTCATGGAGACGGCTGGACAAACGTATGAATGGATATTCTTTTCATTTTCATGATGGATTGAAAGAAAAAAAAGGAAAATAATATATTACCATTATAAATTAATTTTATACCATAAATATCACATATTATTATTTAAACCTATCCTTTTAAATTAAATGTAACGCGTATGTGAATAATGAATAGCATCACTTCATGAGGCAGTTGCCTGTCGTACACATGAACGATGTTATCCTATTCCCAACGAGTGGAAAGTAAGAAGTAATATTTGATATCATGATTTTTATAGAATAATAATATCATAAATATAATATATAAGTATTAAATTCATCATTTTATCAATATTCTAGTAGTCTTCATGGAAAATTAATAACACCATTTCATGAGACGGTTATCTATATTACACACGAATGATGATTTCGTATCTCACTTGATTGAATATGAGAAGGATTTAGGTTATTAATTTAACATAATAAAATATAATTATATGTAATATAATTTTATATAAAGATATCATGATTTAATAATAATTTAAGTAGGTTTAGGAATAAATAAAATAAAACTCTCGATTAGGGATGTTACATCTTCTTCAGACAACTTCTTTTACTTTCCACCATAAGAATTATTATGTTATATTTTTTACCAAAATAAGTCTTATAGGATGAGAGGAGGGAATTAAGTAAGTTATTTTTCAGTTATTATATGAAAAAATGGGTTTATAAGTTTGAATAGTATAGAAGAGGGAGTGTCCTTTTAAAAGTGAGGTGTGTGGAAGACATCTAATTTTTGAAAAGAAAAGGGTGTTTCCACATTTTTCAAATTATAAAATGCTCCAAAATGGCCAATTATAGATTACTTGACATTATAAAGTTTATATATATCCATAAATTTTTTTTATAAATGTTTTGGGTCATTTTTAACTGATATCCTTTTTTATTAACACCCTGGTAAATCCAATTTTACCTAAACCGTGGTAAACAATTATTACTGTTTTTACTATTAATTATAGTCATAAATTATGTTTACCTTGTTATATAACATAAATTATTATGATTCCAAATATGGAATCTATTTTTCCAAATTTTATTGATATAATGTTAAATTTTTAATTTAAAATTAATCCCACAAATACGATGAGAATTTTGTTTTCCAAAGAGAAAATGTTTAAAAGTTTAAAAAGTTGTAATATCATAATTCAATAGGAAAATGATTCCAGTGACCTAGATTGAATTAATTAATATATAATTTAACTAATTTTACATTAAAACTCATTTTAAAACCAAAAAAGAACCTTATAAATTCATTAAATTAAAAAGGAATTTTTCAATAAAAACTGGTATTTTTTACTATTCATCGAAAAATTAAACTTTTCATAAAAATTCAAAAAATTCATTTTAAGATAATTTATGCATGATTATTTCAAAAATTAATTTTTTTTATAAAATTAATTTTCTAATAGTTTCAAAAATTAATATTATTATTTTTCATAAAAAACTATAAATACAGTTTTTTAGAAAATAGTATTTTCAAAGAATATAAATATTTTGCAAAAAAATAAGTATTTTTTATCAATATGTTTTATTTATATAAAATTATTATAATTAATGTTTAAAATTTTATTATTCTTTTTAATTTCTCTGTGTTTAATGTCTAGGTAATAACAGTATTTTTTAAATAGTAATATTAATAATTTGTTGTGTTTCATCAAAACTCAGTATTGTGTGTAACACAAGATGAACTCAATGTTTCAAGTAAATAAACCCATCAAAGAAATTAATTTTACTGGAAAATATTATTTCATAAAATTTCTAGGTGTTACAATTAATATTAGATAAAGGGGGTTTTCTATATGGGTTTTCATTGGTGTGAGCGAGATATATGATTTTTTTGGATATGATTACATTCTATGATTATTACTCAGAATGATCATATCCATTTATATTTCATGGGAAGACTCAGTTGGCTATGTGGGTATTCTAGAAACACATGGGTACTATTTATATATTATTCTCTAGCTAGTGGCCCTAGGTTGGGACTTAGGTCAGCCTATGGGAGGTTTCCCCTCGATTAGTTCAGGTAGGGTAAGCCCGGATGTTTGGGAGGGTTAATTGGTGTGTATTTGTTTTCTAGTGTGTGAACATTACTTCATTGATAACCATTTTATCTGTGTACTATAAAATTCTCTATAATATCCCAATATTCCATGATGATGTTATTTTTTAATAGTATGAATATTTTTCAATATTAGATATGGTATTTGCATATCTTTTAATATTTTCATTAAAACTATTTTAGCTTCAAAAGTATAAATATTTTGTAAATATATAATAAATTTGGGCTTATTAATAAATAACATTAGATTTTTTTAAAATTGTATTTTTTTCATGAAAAATACTTGACACTTGTTTCAAAGGATAAAACCAAAAATACTTTTTACCTTTATTTTCAAACTAAAATGTTATATATTTAATTCTAATGGATTATGAATTGATTATGTCGGTGGTGTCCTAATAGTCTATTTATTTCATGCATGTATCATCACAGGTTTAGCAGGATGCTCAACTATTGAGGATGATCTTGGATCTATTCATTCTAGTATGGTGGCGGTGTGTGTGGTGCTACCTACATTGCATATGAAGACTTGGTAGTAGTGGATGGCCCTTTTTATTTCATCTTGTTGTTGAAATTGTGTTCAGCATCCTTATACTACCTTATTGACACTATAGTCATTTCCCTTATTTTGTATTCGGATGAGTCTTTTCATTTAGTGTACTTGTTTGGTATATTTTTTTTATTTATGATATATCTTGGGTTTCGTTTATCTACTGATAATTGAATATATGAGTTTACTATTTTTATTGGTTAAATCATTCCCAAAGGTAGTTCTTGGATACCATGGTGCTTTTCTCCATCTCATGGGTATCCAAAATTCCCTTTGGGCCTTTATAAAGGCTAATTCAGGTGCCTGTTTTAAGGGTGACCCATGTTGGTCATGAAAATTACCATGGATTGTTTTTATATTAAACTATTTATAAAATCAATTGTTTTCTAGGGTAGCTACAAAAATATATTACTTATGAAAATGTGTAATAGAATTTAAATATTCCCTTTTAACCATTATTTTTGAGAAAAAATATTATACGATTTCTATAAAACACATATGGTGTAAAAAACTACATAACATAAAAAGGACCTCATAACTAATACATCACTAAAAATAAAAAACATAAAAATAATTCAAAAAAAGGTTAACTACCACTATCCTAGTTTACCTATATTAAGTTTTCCTATTACTATAGTGACTATAATGCTTCTCTAATTATGTAATAACCTTTTATAATATTAAAAAAATGTTTTTATTTTTATAGAAAAATTTTCAACCAATTATGTAAAATTCATGGGATAATATATCACTTAATTGGACTTCCCCAAATAAATAAAACCCATGATCTTAGGTTTGAAATTGTGTTTTAATCCATGAATGTACTAATGATATGACACAAATAAATAAACTAAATAAATTTTATGCCCATTACAATGAATAATCAAAATAAGCTCATATTCACTATAAATAATCATGTTTATAGAAATCTTGAAATTCTAAATACTCAATCATATTAATTTAACTAGTTTGATATAAATTATATAAATTAATCAATTAACATATTCATATTAAAAAATCACAAATATCATTCTACTCAACATAATAATTAAACAACTATTTCCCAACAATCTTGGGAAGTTAATATGATCATTATTAAAGTTATATAATGATGGCATAATCATTAGTCGAATAGTAGGAGAACAATCAAAATATAAATTTGATATGATATTCATGATAAATAATCTTATAAAATAAATCTTGTTTCAACTTTTTTTGTATAAAATTTTATACATAAATATATTTTTTGCGTCATAATTAAATTTATTTTTATTTTTTGATTTTACAAAAAAGAGTGTAATGTTATACTATAAATAAATATTACACAACATGGAAGAAAATAATAATTATTTTTTTCTTAATAATATGAATATACAAAAATAATATATTGTAAATTAATAATAAATGAAATACAGGATAATAAATGAAAATAAATTTCAGGACTAGAAATTATAATCCAATTTCTCAAGGTCTCATATAAATATCATAGTTATGGGTATAATTGTATGATGAAAAAAAATTAACCTTGAAATAAGATAAATATTTTATAGGAAAAACATAGACATAAGATTTGAAAACAAATTTATTAAAAGGAATATGGTTTAATGGGTAAATTTAGGAAGATAATATATAATATAGACATTGTAATTAGAAATTTATTTATTTTATGTATGATTTCTAGAATAGAAAGAAGGCCATTTAAATAATAAAGTAATATTTTAAATTTTTTTAGTAGCTCTATAAGTAAAATAATTCCATGGATATAATTGTTTTATATGAATATAAAAAAAATTAACTGAATATTCTAATTAATTACTTTAGTAATTTAATTTTTCTTAATAAAATAAATTATATTACTATAATTATTTTTGAAATATTTCTTACCACATATGTAAAACTATCATGTTTTTATGCTCAATTTAAACATTGAATTTTGATCTATAAAAATTTAATTTTGATATAATGCTTTGATGTTTTTAAATGAGTAGATTAAAACTTGTTAAAAAGTAATGTATGAAAATTTTACTAAATTATAAAATAATGTATTAAAATATATAATATCATATAACTAATATATTTTCAAACAGTATTATATTTGAAATTTTTAGGTTTATAGATTTAATTTGAATATTGAAATACCAAAATAAATATTAAATTGCAAAAACAATTGAATAAAAAATGTTAACTATTGATTTTATTTATTAAAAATAATATTTTTATGAAAAAATAAATAAATTCTTTATTTCATATGCGAAAAAAATACAAGTACCCATGATAGATAAAAATGAGGCCTTGGGAACATCCACTCAAAACTAAAAAAAATCACTAGAAAAAAAAAAAGAAAAATAAACCAACAATGACAACATACAAATAAGGAAAAATAAACCCCCACGAAGATAGTTGAGAAAAAATAATCAATTTTTTTCCAAAAATAGAAATATATTGGTTTCCAAAACTACACAAAGCCTATAACCACCTCAATAGGGAACCAAAATAGTATACAAGTAGAATAAATAAAGTGTCTAGAAAACAAAATATCTAGAAATTTGGGAATTATTCACTCTACCTCCTCAAAATCCAATGACCCTAAAGAAACGTGATGAAGCACCACATGGAAAGGGAAAATTTCCACAACAATAGTTTGATCCAAATAAAAATTTCTTTACAACACTACTTCCTCTCTAACCACCATGACCAATCTCAAAGATTGATTCCTTATTCTATAAAATCTATAAAAAAATTCCATGATATATTAAAAATTCTCATATCAAGAAGGTATTTCCCCATTTAATTTGGATATAACCATGTTCATTGATTCTAGAATTCACCATTATCATTACCACAGTGATATTCTCTATTATATTATAGTATGGACCATTCATCATTAAACTAATACACCACCCAACCTATCCTAGTCTCCTAAAATATCATCCAATATTTATTCCGTTTAAAATATCCTTTCAAACAACTAATTAATAAATATTTATTGATAATAAACTCTACATTTGATTACCATGATTATGACTTTATTATTCAAGTAATCATTTTTCACATTGAGTGAACTTGTTTCCAATTTACTCCCTAATGAATAATCATGGTTTTATTATTATCTTTATTTTGTTTTATTTTCAATTCCAAAATTCAATACTTCTTATGATCCTATAAATCAAGATACAAATATGATAAATCAATCATCAATCTATGTCAAGGAAATAAATGATTAGTGTAGAAAACAAGATAAAAAGTTAGACTTTTTATGACTCAATGAATACCTCTAAACATTTTCTCTAAGAAACCACTTATTTTTTACTAAATCTCTAAAAACATTCCCAATAACCATACACCTTCTTAATAGTAATCCCCATGAATCATATATCCATCTATATTTTTTATTAATAACTTTCCTTAAATTGTAAATTTCTCCTTATAGATATAATAATTACACTCAGAATCCACATGTTGATCCTAACCATGAATTGATACCACTAATTATCATTTCATCTAGTTAATTTGATTCCTAAATGATTTTACCATTTCTTGTTATTGTACAATACACTTTAAATGCATGAACCATCATAAATTTAACAACTATGTAATATAATATATATATATATATATATATCTGTGTGTGTGTGTATTGGGAGTGGATTTCTAGACCTCCTCAAGTCTAAGGAGGTGGCTAAACACTGAGACTCAACTGATTCTTATCGATATTTCAAATGGTTATGTTAATAAATCCAAAATGTATTATTTCATTATAATGTTAACAATATATAAAATTCATTAATCCCATTTATCATTGAAAAATTTTATTAAATTTTTATGTTCTTTATTCTTGAGTGTTGTATTAGGTTCTTTGTTAGATTTTTGGAACTTTTGTTGTCATTGTAGATTTTCATTATAAATTTTAAATCTACAGCATAATCGTTGAGCTATTTATTTATTTAAAAAAATTTCATATACACCTTCTTCATAGAAATATGTTATTCCTTAATGGTACTATGAAATATACACTCTTGCTTCTTTATAATTTTCCCAATGAATTTGTATACAATAATGAATTTTCCTCAACATGTACATTTCCTGTTAAAAATATCTCCAAACCAATTAATATTTGAGAATCTAAATGGAACTTTTTCTTATCATACATTAAATACTAAGCCATAATCAAGATTATATTAGATGTTTCACATGATTCTCTTTTCAGATGTTATATTTTCATTATTTACATTACACATAAACTGTGACATAAAATAAGATGTATAAACAATATTTGGTCTTATTTTTAATAATTTTAAAAAGTTTCCAATATTTATATAATAAATTATAGGATCTAGAAATGTTCCTTCTTCATGCCTACCATGAATGATTTATACCTCAACTGTATTTCCAATATTTTTTAAATGCATTTTTTAATTTTCATTAGAAACTCCATTTCATATTTTTTTGATTTTATTTCACAATTTGATCCACTTAAACCCTATGAAAAAAATGTACGTTCACTGGTCATCAATATCATGAACTCTGGGATCATTAATTATTTATGTTACTATACATATTTTATCTTTCTTATTATAAAGATAATATCTTCAACATAGATGAGTTCAATTAACTGATCATCCTCTTATGATTTCATAAAGAGAATGTGATTAACACCACCTCTCATGAATTCCTTCTTCCCTTAAAATGTTTCATTACTCAATCACACTAGGAACCCTACCTATGCCTATAATGAAGATGAGAGTGACCCCCAGGGATCACCTAAAATAATTGTTGGGTTGGGGAGTATCACCAGGGGTGGAAAACATACAAATAATATGAATTACCCTCATATATTCCACGAATAACGAAATAAACCCTAGATAAGAACACTTATATAAGGAAAAAATATTCTATAATAATCTCAAAATAAAATAATATGTCAAACAAATACAAATCCCAAAATGGATAGTACCAAATAAACCACATAGACAACATCTCCATAGAAATGGCCAAGATTAAAGCCCAAAATGTTCATCTAGATCACAATAAATTCCCTAAAAAGATGAAAAATAGTTTATTAATATTGGGGTGAGCATAACTTATATACTCAATATGATCATACTCAATACCTCTCATGAAAATATGGAAGGAGAATAAAAATGCATCAGTGAACAAATATTATAATCAACAAGCACAAATCGGATTAACTATAACCTTCTCTCATCAAGCCTCACTCACCAAATATCACATCTAACTATAGTAACATAATATCAGAGAAATATTACAAAAAGGGTTCCTCAACACTTCCCCACTGGTTTATCAATCTCACACCCCAATGACAATCCTCTTTTCCTCCCAATTCCTTCTATATCCACATAAATGGACATTATATATCTCATCACTGTCATACCCCACGTCATAACCACATTATCATCTCCATCATGTATCCATTAAAACAAAATACATTCCATATATCCTCCAATAATCCAATACATGAGGTTATAATGAACATGATGGATATATTTCATGACCCCCTCCCTATAAATTTTACCCATCATGGGCTGCAAATGGGAGAATAGAGATAGTGACCCCTGAGTCCCACATCCATTAGGCCCCAGGGTTGGTGACTAGCACTGAGGATATAATAAACTTGTAGATGGGAGGAATTACCCACTAAGAGAAATACATATGGAAGAGAGAGATAAGACATATACCAACCTACTTCTTGTCATAGTACAATATAAAAGAAAAACACAAGTACACATTTTTAATGTCATTAAATAACTACTACAAAAGAAATGAAAAACTATAAGTTGCAAAAGAAAGGTAAAGATGGAAGCGACCAGGAAGCCCAAAACTCTCCTGCAAAGTCCCCAAGCTATTAGTAAACAACCCGATCTCCAACATTCTCTAATTGAACTGAATAATAGATTATATATAATTAGGTTGAGTATAATTGTATACTCATTAGGATCCTACTCATAGCCTCTCATGAAAAAGGTAAAGAATGAATGTTAAATCACAGTGAACAACAAGTGAAACTAACTCATCACCAAAATAGGTTTACTATGTTCCCAACCTCACCAGGCTACTCTCACCGGGTATTTCATATAAGAGTATATAATATAATAAATAATATAAAGGGTACCCTACTACTGCTTCCCCACTAGTTTTCCACTTTTCCCTAACATTGCATGACCAGAGCATCTATCTCCAAAAATCCAAGCCTTTAGACAATTGAGAAAAGAACCACAACATGCACCTCGTGAAACACACTACCATGTCCACATAACCAAAAGTAACGATGTAGTTTCTGGAATCCACCCTAGCTCGCATAATGTGTATAATATATTGACTGTTATACATCAAGTCATCACATCCCATATGCTAAGTAAGGATCCTCAAGTCATCACAGACTATACACATTATACCTATAGTTGTCCTTAGGAAACTCTATCTAGAATATATGCATGTGAAATAACTACAATCCATTATATACCAATAAAAATATATATGGGGAAAACTAATCATTTTTCATACCAAAACAAGTAACTACCAAGGGAAGCAAGTCGGGCCAAAGGGGGTAGTCAGCCATCCATCCTCCCTCCAGAATGTTGGGTAAAACACCCCCTCAGGGATTAGAATCCCTAGGGTGTCAGTTTCCCTAACCAACATAGTGTATTAGTGTATTGACACAAAAAAATTACATGATATAATATAACTCACAACCACACTATAGGCATATCCAAGCCTCAGACACAACTGTAGCTAGCATCTCCTGATCTCTTGGCATCCACTGCTAAGAACATATATTCTATCAACACACAACCATTTAAAGAGCTACATTAATTTATATTATTCATTTTTCATCATTCAAAATTTTATTTAATTAATTTTTAACCATTAATTAAACATTAATAATTCCACATTACATTAAATTATAATCTCAAAAATGATCTATGCCCTCCATGCCTAAGGAAACTGAGTCCATGGCTTATTAGAATTTCAACAACAGCATTGCATCCTAGTAAGATCAAACCCCGTGGGTTAAAAATCTATTAATTTATTAACATTATTACTTTCAATATAACTAGGTACTCAAGGAAATCATTTTATGCTCCCCAAACATAAGGGGCTCAACATGGAGACTAGATGAACTACATATCAAGTCTTTTACACTTATTACAGGATAGTAAACTCATCCAACCATGAGGATCTAAACATAGAAAGCATATGGCATACCTCACACATCATCAACTCCTATGGAAAAAGAGTAAACAAACACACTCATATGCCAAAATTAGTGAGGAAATGGAAAAAGAAAAACAAACAACCTAGAACCAAACAAAAAATCTATTCATATAACAATACATTTTTCATAACAATGTGTAATCCCATATTCAACCCGTCATGTATTCCCCGATATCCTCCCTGACACCCATAAGCATATAAAAAGGAATCTCTCCACTCTAGGAATCAATTTCTGCCTAAAAAAATCCGGGCCTTCATTCCCCACATACCACAATAGTCGCATAGGCTCATCCATTCAAGGTTCACGTCACATTTGGGCCTCCCAGCCCCATAAACCACAACATCCATCTAGGATTAACCATCCCAGGCTCACATCACACAAAAGTAGTTGCAAAAAAACATAGAAATAAGATCTTTTCCATAGATAAACTCATCTAGTGTTCACCCACAATAAGATCTCATCACTCCAACGCATAAGGCATTTGTCCTTCATAAGAAAACCGGAAACATCGAACCTACAATAGAATTTTATTTTATCAAACAATTGGTTCTTATTCCATCTTAAATTAACTGATTCTTTATCACAGGTTATAACTATTGGAAACCTAAGCAACAAGGTATATCATTCTATCAAAAATTAAATAAACAATTAACATAACATTCTATTATTTATTTTACCAAAAAGAATTAACAAACTTCAAGTTCATTAACCAATCCAATTAAACGTGAACACATACATAAATTCGATTAACATCAAATTAAAACAAAAAAATTGGATTCATAAAACATTCCCCTATATATTTTATCCAATTAATTTTCAATTAATTCCTATTTTAAGTTCTTTACCAATTTCAATCAACAAAAACATGCTAAACCAAGCAAGGCATATATATCACATTATCTAGGAAGTCAAGAGGCAAACCATTATCATGGTACAAAGCAACAACATCGTTATCCAATCGATATAAATTTTTTAATCTGGTTCAAATAATTATTAGGTCAATTTCATTGTGATCCAAGGGTAAAATCATGCTAACTCTATGATTTCATGAAAATAAATAGAGAAGAAACAAATATCATTCCTCAAAATGTCATTGACTTTCTTCACATGAGAACGGACCATGAAACTAATCTCTAATCACCTCTACCAAAATATATGCATCCATCTGAGGATGTAATGGCACTACTATATCAATAACTACCAATAGAAACCCCACTAGAAACATGGGTAAGAAAATTTCATAGCATGGAGAGAATAATGAGAGGAAAAAAAGATCAATCTAGGAGAAACCACTAGAAAAAAGGAAAACATTAACCTTAGATCAAGTCGAGTCACCACAGATCAGAGAGGGATTCCTAGGATCGATTCCCATTGAAGGGATCTCCAAAACACCAAAGAGTGGACTATCAGGATGCCTGGGATGAGAGTGGGATGTTTTATCCATAGGGTTTGACAATTTGAATGTTCTAAAATATTACTGTTATGGGGAATTAAATGGTGAGTAATCCCATTTCACATAATCTAATTCATTGAGGTCATTTTCTGCTGAAAAAACCATCTCCTTTCTATTTTATTTTATTTTTTAAACAACAAAATATTACACAACATGGATCACGCTTTCACATCGTGAAATTCTTCTACATGGTTTGGAATCTACTTTCATGTCAGGAATGTTCCCTGCTCCCAGTTCTCAGCACCCGAACTCCTCCAGACTTCTTCCAGGCCTCCTCTGAGCTCTATAAGCCTCAGGAACATGAAAATGGTCATTAGACATGGATCTATGCACTTAAATCAGATACCTATCAAAACATTATAATAATCAAGAATCCAAAACCAACCCATAGAGGAAATATAAAGGATTCATTTGAATAGTCACCCTATGAGATACCTCTCAAAGCTCTTGCCATCACAGGAGCTCAACCTCCACACTAGGGGAACAATGAAAAACCAAAAAACAACCCCAATTTTATCCTAAACACTCTCCCATGGGAGATAGCTATCAAAAGAGTTCTAGGAACAACAAGCAATAAGATAATTCCATCTCACAACCAGGATAAGTCTACAATCACAAAATTAACAGTGTTACATGAGATGAGATAAACATCAAGTAGATCGGGCTAATGATTATGTATTTGCGACTCAAATTCCCAGGTATTCTCCTCCATATCACTGTGCCGCCACAATACATGCACCAAGGAAAAATCATGCTCATTAAATCCCTTCTCTTGGAGTTCATGGATCTCTACGGACCATTCCTCGATGTTTGCATCATCCTCAACACTGATCTCACCCCAATCGATGATGTTGGAGTCATAATGAAGAAATGATAAAGTTGTTACACATAAAAAACATTATCTATCTTGCTCATCTGTGGGAGAAGTAGTATCTAATATTCCATGTCTTCAACATGATTTAACACATTGAAATGCCCAAAAAACTGAGGATAAAGATCACTCCCATGACCAAAACATCACTGCCCATTATGGGGATCCAACTTTAGGAACACATGATACACAACATCAAACTCCAAAGGTATCCTCCTATGATCGGCATTGGATTTCTGATGATCCTACACAACTTTCATCCTCTCGTGAATCACCTGAACCAACTTTGTTGTATTATGTACTAGTTTCGACCCGATAATTGTTGACTCTATAACCCCATTCTAGTACAGTGTAAAATGGAATGTTTGGCCCCAAAATTATTAAAACAATACCATTCCAATGGTGTAGCGAAAAATATTTTTGTAAGTGAACCCTACCAACGGAAAGGGATTCATCCATTAACCTCCAAAATCCAGGACACAAGAGTGAAACATGTCTTCAAGAGTTTGGTGGGTCCTATCTTTCTGACCATCCATATATGGATGAAAATTAGTGCTAAGGAATAACTAAGAACCAAAACATATTGGAGACATCTCGACACTCTAGTGTTAAAAAGAGTATTTCGATGGGAAATGTTCATCCTTGGGATCTCGTGGAGTCTCACCACCTACTCCAGATACTACCTCAAAAAAACAACTACTGAGATCGACTCCTTGATATAAAGTGGGATGATTTTTTCAAACAATATACTACCACCCATATATCATCATATCCTCATTGTGCATGAGTTAAACTAATTACAAATTATAATCTAGATTTCCTCTCACTTTCACTGAGGAACATCTAATGTCTAGATAAAACCAATGGGAACCCGGTGCTCAACCTTCACCTTCTAGAAGACCAAACATCGAGACGCAAACTCTGCAGGTTCGCAATTCAACCCAGGCCACCAAACTAGCCTCTCCAATATTGATACATCTTTATCACACTAGGATGTACCTCTAAGGTAAAGTTATGGAACTCTTTGAGAAACATATTATTATTCACCAAAGGAAAAAAAGCCTTCCCAAAAACAAAACTCGTTGTTGTATATCTTTATACCAACCATTTGGGGCCTCTCCATAAACCAATCGGTCTCTCCAAACCTCTACCTCATGATCTGCCAACTAGGACACTTCCATCTACTTCACCAGATATGAATTTGTTTTCATCTGAAAAAGAAAACCTTTTCCCTTCGACTTCTCTCATGTCTAGATGAAATGATGAATATTCTTCCATCACTCTATATGAATCACTAGATTCCCACACTGCATAACTATGCAAATTCATACTCAGCATATCAGTTACAACATTCTCCTTTCCTTTTGTATATTAAATATCAGATTCGTAATCCTATATGAACTCCATCCACCAACATTGGAGAAAGATGGAGTAACATTGTGAGAAAACATATGGTAGGATATTAAGATTGGTGAAGACCACAAAGTGCTCACTGATGAGGAAATGTCTCTGAAACATCAATGAAAACACTATTACTTCCAACTTGAGATCATGGGAGGCATAGTTATGCTCATGGTGACATAACTACCATGACCCATAAGAAACTATAGATCTCAAATATATAAGAAAAAATCCAAATACAAGACATGAAGCATCATAGAAAACATAAATCTAAAATCCTTCTACCGGAAGAAAAATAACTCGATCACTGACCAACATCTCCTTCATATACTCAAAATTTATCTGACACTAATCAGTCCACAAGAATGCTTGATCTTTTTGAGTCAATGCTTTTAGAGGATTCACAACCCAAGAGAAATCAGCTATGAACCACCTATAATAGCCTAAAAGACCAAGGAAACTTTGCACCTCTACCACTATACTGGGGGATTCCCATGACATAGCTACTTCTATCATCGATGGATACACAACTACTCCCAGTTTGGATACAAAATTCCCCAAGAAACATACTTCTCTATCCCAAAACTCGCTCTTCATCACCATACCAAACAAGTATTCCTAGTGAAGAACTCGGAAACCATCACATAAATGCCCTGCATTCTCTTCCTCGGATGTGGAATATACAAGGATGTCATCAATGAAAACCAACGTGAACTTATCAAAGAACTCATGGAACACAGAATTCATTAACCCCATGAACACAGTTGGTGAATTCATCACTATGAATAGTATCTCAACAAACTCATAATGCCCATGCAGACAATGGAAAGAAGTCATTAGGATATCCTCATCGCTTACATGCATCTGATGATATCCTGACCACAAATCAATCTTTGAGAACCAACTTTCACCCATAATTTGATTAAATAAATCATAATTCCATGGAAGAGGATATAGGTTCTTTACTATCACTTGGTCCAAGAAATGATAATCGATACACACTCAATAACTATTGTCATCCTTATTTATGAACAAAATTGGGACACCCTATAGTGACACAATCGGCCAAAAAACCACACTTCAATAGACTATCAGGTTGTATACACAGATCTCATAAATCATAAGGTTCAATACTATAGGGAGACATCGAGATAGGTGATATTCTTGGATGTATTTTGATAATGAACTCAATATCTCATAGAAGGAGTAATGCTACAACCTCCTCTAGAAAAACAATAGCATACTCTTCTATGACCCTTGGAAATTCTGATTACTAAAACTCCAAAGAACTCACCATTATCTTGGTTATCAATGAAAACAAGGAAGAAACATTCCTTTGACCCATCTGAGGGTCTCACTCTCTAAAAAACAATGTTTTCTCTCTATCAGCATCGAAGAACACAACCTGCCTCCTGAATCCATCCATGATAACCTATACCGAATACAACTAATTCATGTTGAGGATGATTTCATATGGTTTTATTTAAAAACATAGGAAATCTCCATAAGAGTTGGGCTACCCCAGCACTAGCTCACAGTTTCTACATAATTCAAACAAGTCATCTCGACCTCGAAGTGGCATAGTCAACGCCAATGGAATTGGATTCCTCTATGACTCATTTCCCAAAGCATGGAAAAGGGTAGGTGATATAATTTATTTTGTCACTCCTTAATAAAAAATCATGCACCCAAGTAGAAAAAAAGAAAAGGGTACCATGAACGACATCTGGATCACCTGGAATTGGAATTGCTAAAGCAAGAAGCTAACTGTGACCTACTTCATGACCTCTCCAACCTTAATAACAGACCACCTCTACTGATGGTTTTTACTCACTAAGGACAGGGAGCATCCCAATGTTGTCCTATATCTACCCATCTACCCTTTGATGATCCCAAACTACAGTAACTATCTATTGTTGCCTCGACTGGAACAACCTCAACAGTAGAACCTGAACCATAACAACTAGCACACGTGGACTACTCAGAAAGGTCAGGTTCTCCTTCTACCGATGACCTTGAACTCCACAATAAAAAAATGCCTCTAATCAGTTAGAAGTCTTGATAGAAACCTCTTATAGAGAAATGAGACATTGAGGCTTGGGTTTTACCCCTGCCTGATCGAACACTCTTCCACCCTGACAAATTGGAACCCCAAACCACAACTTTGCTTCTAGAGTAATCCTCATGACTCCCCTATCATAACTATTTAGTTCTAGATAATTCCATCTTGATGACCTCTCCTCTTAACATCTCCTATAGATAGGTATTCATCATAAAGGGGGTGACCTGGCACTGGATATCTGGATGCAAATCCTTCTTGAAATGCCTCTACCTAGCCTCCTCATCTGGAAATTGGATTAAATATTATTGTAGATGGTTTCTAAATTATATTCAAAACTCTTGTACACTGGAGCTCCCTTGGAGAAGGGTAACTTTATCTTTGTAACTAGGTACCTTCATGGTCAAAGAATGAAACTTTACTCAGAACTAGTCTCAAAAATCCAATCTCGAGATTATCAACTCCTAACGATCCCCAAAGAAAAAACCACCACTACCTCACTACCCACACTACATCATCAAAGACAAAAATACTCAGTGATCCTGCTTAGAAAAAATCAAACTGAAGGATATTTCATCATTCTCTATCTAGTCTTATATGACTAAATCTAAAATGGGGCCCTCATACCTCTGTAGACTATGGAACTGAAACTCTCGGAGTTTCCTCTTCTATGTTTCAACATCATCAACCACTAATCTATGACGATCTATTGGTGTAATATTCTCAACATCTTTCTAGAAAATCTGATGAGGACTTTTACCTAGATTCATTCCTACAAAAGAATAAAAAATTAGAGCTCCTGACATGGAATAAGGAAGAATTTAAAATTTATTAATTTTTTTCTTTTATTAATTTTAGGTTAGCCTATCACATGATCTAACCATTCAATCATAGGAAAAAAGAAGAATAATGAATGATCCTTTCCTAGGTATCTACCCTGCAACCAGTATCACACCGTTTAGTAGTTTTGGTAAGCTTAATTATTTGTGCATCAGATCATAGGGGGCCTAAATACCCATGTCTCTGCAATTATCCTATGTTTTTAGTGCCTGATGAACATAGCTGACACTCTTTCCCTACTAACCCATGCACCATCACCTGTTCCTAACTCTAAAATCCATCATATCCCCCTACGTGCCTTCGATACCACTCTGTCATGATCTGCTCCCCAAAAATTGTACCCCTCCGGGGCAAGAAATGGGATATTAGAGATAGTGACCCTCGAGTCCCACCTCAAGTAGGCCCTGGGTGGAAAAATTTCACCGAGGATATAATAAAAAAGCTGATGGGAGGCATTTCCCTTTAAGAGAAACACATGAAGAAGAGAGAGATAATATAGATACCAACCAACTCCTGCTCAGATGACAATATAAAATAAAAACCCAAGTACAAATTTGTAATTTCATTCAAGTACTACTACAACTGAAAGGAAAACTACTTGTTCCAATTGAAATTTAAAGGCGGAAGCAACCATGAAGCCTAAATAGCTTCTACAAAACCCCTAATAGTGTAGTAAGAAACCTTATCTCCATCCTACTCAAACTAAACTAAAAATGGTTTATATATACATAGGGTGAGTATAATAGTATACTCAGTGGAATCCACCCTAAATTCTATTATGCAAATGGAAAAGTATTCATGTTAAAGAATAGTGAACCACAAATGAAACTAACTCATCTCCTAAACAGGTATACTAAGTTTCCATACTCACCATGGTTACTCTCTCCAAGTATTTCATACAAGAGAATATAATATAATAAAAAATATCAAGGGTACCCTACCATTTCTTCCCAATAGGTTTTTCACTTTTCCCCGACATTGCATGCCCTAAGCATTTCTATCCTAAAAGGCTAGCCCACAGAAACCTGGGTGAAACACCACAACCAGTACTACAAGAAACACACCACCATGTCCATATAAACAAAAGTAACCACATAGTTTCCAGGATCAACCACAGCTCACATAACATGTTTCGTACGTTAGGTATTATACTTCAAGCCATCACAACCCATACACCGAGTAAAGATCCTCAAGCCATCATATTCTATAAAGGTTACACCTATAGTAGTCCTTTGAAAACTATATCCACAATATGTGTGTTTGTAATATCCATAAGCCATTACAACCCTCTACACACATATATGGGGAAAATAACTTTTGTTCAAACAATTACAAGTAACTACAATGGTAAGAGAGCGTTTCCAAAGGGTGTAGTCATCCATGTATCCTCCCATTGAAATGTTGGGGAAAACCTCCCACCCCCCCCCCCAGGAATAGAATTCCTAGGGTGTTAGTTTCCTTAACCGATAGGGTGGATTAATGTGTAGAAATAATGAAATTACAGGATATAATATATCTCACAACCACACTATAGGCATTTCCTAGACTCAGAAACAACTGAATATAACGTCTCTCAGAATCCCAACTGCCACTACTAAGACAATATATCCAATAAGAACACAACCAATTAAAGAGATACATTAAGTTATCTTATCACTTTTTCATCTCTTTCACTTTACATTAAGTAATTCTTAACAATTAATTAAGAATTTACAATTCCACAATACATGACATTAGTATATCAACAAAGATTCATGCCCCCATGCATAAGAAAACTAAGTCCACGACATCTCAAAATTTGAACCTCATCATTGAATACCAAGAAGCTCCAACCCCATGGGTTAAAAATTTATTCATATATTAACATTATTACATTCCATATCAATAGTTACTCTTGGAAAAGATTCTATGCTCCCCTAATAGAAGGGGCTCAACACGTTGAGTATATAAACTAATCGTCAAGTCTTCACCACCAATAGTAGGAGAGTAAAATTGTCCCACCACAAATAGGTAATCATAAAAAGAACATGGAATAACCTGCGTGTATTCACCACCCATGGAAAGAGAGTAACCATACACATATGTATGCATCAATAAGTAGGGAAATGAAAGAATATAAACAAACAACTTGTCTTCCATCCAAAAAACTGATTGAAATAAGCATCCAACATTCATAACAATGGGTAAGTCTAGCTTTAACCCATTCAATCATCTCAGGTGTCCTACCCAACACACATATTCATATACCGTTGAATTCTACCACTCCAGTAGTCAACTTATAACTCAAAACATCTAAGCCTCCCTATCACACACACCACAACATCCCTCCAGGATCATCCATCTAAGGCTCATGTCAAATATGGGACTCCCCTCCCCATAAAACACAAAATCCCTCCAGGATTATCCATACTAGGTTCATGTCACACACAAGAAGAAGGAAATAAACATAGAAATGAACACTCAACCCCAAATCAATTCATTAAGTGTTTACCCCCAACGATCTCTCATGGATCCAAAGACCAAGGCAATTAGACTTCATAGGAAAATGGGAAACATAGACCCTAAAAAGACATTATCTTTTATCACACAACTAGTTCTTATTATATCTTGAATTAACTGATTCGTTATCACAGGTTCCAACTATGAGAAACCTAAGAAACAAGGTATCTCAGGCTATCAAAAATTAGTTAAACAATTAATTTAACATGATTTTAATTATTTTATCAAAAGTCATCAACATGTGTCAGGTTCATTAACCAATTCTATTAAATATGCACACTTTTATCAATTTGATTAAAATCAAATTAGAATAATAACAACCAAATTCATAAAACATGTCTCTTTATCTTTAATCTAATTAATTATCAATTAATTATGGATTTACGTTATTTAACAATTTTCATCAAGAACATCATTCCAAAACCAATGAATTTATATATATTAAGCTATCTATAAATTCAAGATGCAAACCATTATCATGGTACAAAATAGCCACATCGTTATATGATTGATATCAATTCATTAATATGGTTCAAATAATTATTAGGTCAATTTCATTGTGATGCAAGGGGATAAATCCTTATAACTATAAGATTTCAAATAAATAAATAAATAAAGAATCCCCTACATAAAAATGTCTTCAACGTTCTTCCCATGAGAACGGACCACACAACGTATTTTTGATCACCTCTCCTGCAATATCTCCATCAATCCAAGAACTTCATGGTACAACCGCATCAAAAACAACTGAGAGAAACCCCATTAGAAACATGGGGAAGTAAATTCCATAGAACATAGGGAATAAAAGGGGAAAATGAAATTAATATGGGATAAACCTCTAGAAAATGATGGAAAAACTCACCTTTGATCAAGCTGGGTCACCACATATTGAAGATGGAACCTCAAGATCAATTCTCAACGAAGGGATCTCTAAACACTGAAGAGGGGACTGTCAGATCACATAAGAAGAGAGATAGGGAATTTTTAGCTATAGGGTTTTACAAACCATGTGGCTAAAATATTTTAAAACATTAATATAGTGGGGAATTACATGACATGCAATCCCCCTTCACGTCATGTAATTCCTCGAGGTCGATTTCTGCCGAATGATAATCATCATTCAATTTTATTTTATTTTTAAAACCACAAAATATTACATGATATGAATCCCACATTCACATAATGAAATTATTCTACATGGTGTGAAACCCACTTTCACATCATGAAAGTTCCCTTATCCCAGTTCCCAGTACTTGAACTCCTCCTAACTTCCTCTAATCCTCATCCAAGGTCCACAAGCCTCAGGAACATGTAATTGGTCGATCCATATTGATAAGGCCTTAAAACATCATCCTCATACCCATATACTATCATGTGTGACCCCCACTATATATCCTCACATCAAAATCACCGTATCACATTTCATCAATACCCTATTGGTCAACCAGTGCACCTATCTCATTTACCCATCTCAACACCCCAAGGGATCTTTAACGAACCTTTACCTCATTATCCATACATCGTGGAGTATTCTAATATATCATGTACATATCATCACACAAATACCCCATATGGTCTTCTAGTATGATGTATACTATTGTTTTATAATCATACCTCTATCAAACCATCAAAATTATGCAAAACTTGTAAGGGAGTGCGGGTAAGAGGGATTAGAAATTAATCTATTCCCATAACAACATGGATGTGAAGGGTAAACATCTGGTACCCAATGTTTTTTCGGTGTCGATAAGGGTTTCTAAATCATGTGGGTTACATAGATAAATCAAAATGAATATGAATATTATATATATACCACACACTATACCATCTAAAAAGAGGTAAAAACAAATAGAACCACATTCCATTGACATCCCCACACTACCACCCCCTTTCACCACCATCGTTAAATCTATAAAACCAAAAATAGCCCCACATCCCATGAAAATAGCCCCATAAAATATAAACAATTTCACATAAATCCACTTCATTTATTCCATTTCTCATATTCAAAAATACTAACCAAGTCACATTCTTTACATTTCTAATTAAATTTTTAATGAAATCCCATGAAAACTATAACTCCCATTATTTCAAACTATTAACCATTCATTTAAAGAATTAATATTTCATTTTTACAAGGAGTTTATTCAATTGAATACAACCTTATTTCACATTCGTCATTATAGATTATATTTCATACCACTAGGAAATAACCAAATGTTCTCGCATCATCAAACCAAGTCATCACCCACAACAACCAACTCATCCCATCATCCCATGAAAACCTCTAAATTTTCAGTTTCCATTCATTGAAAGATAGCCATATCCCTACTATATAAAAAGATATCCAAAACCAAATATAGCCACAAAAAATCCAAATAATTCCAGGAAATCATAATAAGCACATAAAAACCAATTCCAGTAACAACTAAAACTGAAACCAATTTTCCTTTGTAAGAAGCATCCTTCCATTATCAAATTTCAATAAAATTGGTTCATTTATGATAATTATGTGATTAAAATTTTATGAAAGGTTATTATAGTTGGAAAAACATGTTATTGATGCATAGGATTTAATAACATCAATTATTTTTTGAAATAATAGCAACCAAGCACTAATTATGAGAGAAATATAATAGAAGCTAGAAAACACATGAGAATCTCCATAGCTCCTTAAATTTTCCTTCTTATGATTCATCATCATTACTAAAATAATCCATACTATTCATCCAATGAATATAAAATCATGTTAATCCCACAATTACAAAGAATAATAGAGATTTCTCAAATGCCTTACATAAATTGAATTTTTCAATATTTTTTCACATAGACAATGAAAGGAAAAGATGATCCCAAGATAGAGATCACATCATGGAGAACATCATAATCCTGGAGAACATCCATAATCATCAGATACTCACCAAAACATGAAACAAATCAACTACCCTAACTTCCATAACATTATATGAAATATAAAAAGAAGAAACCAAAACGTAAATGAAAAAAACTCACCTCCAAGAAATAATTATTTATCTTATAAAGACAAGGGTAAAAATTCATCAAATTGAGGATCAAGGAACCATAAAATCACACCTATAACTTCAAATAGTTTCAGGAAATTTTAAATAAAATTGGGAAATTCCAAGGGGGATCTGATTTATACTTGGATTAAAAAATAAATGGTTGTGATCTAACATGTATATCCTTATTTAAACTATACAAGAAAATATTAAATCACAATGTGAAAAGACATCGCCATACTAAAATAGGTCCCATTCCATCAAATATCCAAAATTCACACTGTAATCCCCCCAAATCTTGATCTGTCAAATCAACTAATTTGATTCAATTGGAGGAGGGTAACACCAAAACTCATACCACAATTCCACGACATCATCTAAGATAGAGAAACCTAAAAAACATTGATTTATTTTTCATGTTATGACACATGAGATAGAGTCATGTCACACACCAGAAAAAAAACCTTTAAAATTCACCTTAAGACTCCATGACATGATTGTAATAGCATGTTTCATGATCAAAAAGATTAAGAGTCATCCCAATCTATGTTGATATAACTTCATAACAATACATACCGCTTCATGCTATGAACCACTGCATTGTAGGTCCATCCTCTAATATAGATAATTCCCTCAATCCACAACATGAACAACCAAACCATGCCCACCTACTCCTAGCATAAATTTTAACTCAAACCACACTCTCCTTCCTCTAAAATATCCCTAAAACATATAACATTCAACACTAACAAATTAATTTATACAGTATTGTAATATAGAAGTATATGTATATTAGATGGAACAATACAAGAGGGGGTGAATTCTAGGTTTAAAAACACTGTATTTAAACACTTAATA
Organism: Viscum album; assembly: GCA_963277665.1. Taxonomy (NCBI): domain Eukaryota; kingdom Viridiplantae; phylum Streptophyta; class Magnoliopsida; order Santalales; family Viscaceae; genus Viscum; species Viscum album. Next base: position 778,409,994 of record OY728152.1, on the reverse strand, counting down.
AATAATTCAGTTTAAGAGGTCTTAAACAAAGAGAATTCACAATCAATACAATAGATCATATAGGTCTTCGATATGATGGTAATGATATGATGTAATAATACAAGTAATGTCAAAAAAATTATTTGAATTGAATACAATGATCAGAGTAATACAAATGTAAATGATTTCCCCAAATATCTTATAAAATCTGTTAATACAATATGTAATAATGAATCATAATTGAAACTGTTACAATTGAAATTAATATGAATAGATGGAGGAAAAATAGAATTCCATTTCTAATACAAATAGCAGCGTAAATGAAAAAGTATTAAAATTATTTTATCCCAAAGAGTAGGGTATCCTTTAACCTAGGATAAAAGGTTTGTCTAATCACCACCTTGGTAATCCCTGATATGATGATCAGCATGAATATCTTCTTATCCTTAGAATCCCTCGATTAAGAAGGTAATCAGCACCTCTGTCTTTGAAGAAATTTACATCCCTTGATACGATGATCAGCAGCATGTATTCTTATCCCTAGAAGCCCTAGATCATTATCACAATGATTGGTCGCACAAAGAAGAAACAAAGAGCCTTTAGAAATATAAGAACATGGAACAAGCTTTTCACTTCTTGTATCTTCAAGGAATTATCACAAATAAATAGAAAAGTCTCATTATCTATCTCTAAAACATAATAGAAGAAAAATTTGTATGTTCTAGTGTGAATGGCCCCCTATTTATAGGATTCATGTTCCAATGTCCATATTTCCTTTAATAGTCATATTTCTCCAAAAAAAACTCAGAATTACGTAGACACCTGACATTACAATGGTCAAAACAAACAGAATACATGACATTGTTTTGATTGGTGAATAACCAACTCAATGACATTGTTTTAGGTTAGAAAATAGTAAGTGAAAAGATATGAAATAATGAGTATAAGTAACATTAAATTGGAATTAAAGATATGATATGTGGGTAATGCATTTCAAAAGTACAGTACTTGACTTTTTTCTAGGCTAATCAAGATAACAATGTGTATCGTGATTACAATTTATAACATGGTTATGATTCTTAACAAGGTAGTGATGCATGATATTTAAAATAGTTACAATACTTGAATGAAATGCATAAATAAGAATATAATACATAACCTGGTAATGATTCATGACTACTATGAAATACTTAACCTGGTTATGATGCATAATTATGATGTGGTACTTAGCCTGGTCATAATGCACATGGTTACGATGCATGATCTAGTTTATGATATAGGTGATTACTATGCATGGGAATGTGATACATGACCTGGTTATAATAAAGATGATTACGATACAGGTGATTACAATTTGACAGTTATATTGGTTACAATTCATGATTACAATTCAATACACAATCTGGTTATGATTCATGATAAAGATGCAACACATAATCTTGTTACGATTCCTGATTACGACGCAATACAAAATCTGGTTACGATTGTAAAACAATATATAAAACAATGATAGTGAAAAACATTCATGATAATTATAATAATAAAACATATAATAAAGACAATGTGAGTGTTTACTAATTTGAAACATCATACATAAAAAAACAATATATGTGATTACGATATGTGGGATTTGTGATTTCCAAAACAAATGATTGATGGTAAAGTCGAAGCACATTTTTTCTCAACAATATCCCCCTTTATAGAATGCACAAAACAAAACAAAAACAATCAATATAGAACTTATCTCTCCAAAAAATTAATAACTCATCTAAAAGAAATATTGAATATGACTAATTCAACCCTTGGTTTAAAACAACTCACAAGGGATTGCATTCTATTTAATTTTACTTGATTTTTCCTCCATAACAATTTATTCAAAAAAACTTCTTTTCAAAAACATTCTCCCCCTTTGTGATTTTCAAAACGAATAATGGAAAGTATTTATTTTTTGAAAAAGATTAGATAAAGAGAGTACGAATCAATAATTGTTACTTGAAACAAAATATAATTACAACAAGAGTTCAAATATCATTCTTTTCCCTTTTGTTTTTCCAAAAGATAAAACATCAAGAGTGTCATATTTTTGAACTCCTTTATGTCCTCCATGATTTTTTCAACAGCTTATTTTTGAGCCTTTAATATTACATCTTATTCAGCAGTAACCATTTCTTACTTTTGAAGCCTTTGTTGTAGAAGCCGATTGATTTCTTATTAGTATTCAAGCTTTACTTATTTAGATTTAAGCCTTGCTTCTTAGTTATAGAAATCATCCAACCTATGATTGTAGGATTTTTTGAATATGAAAACTCTATTAGAGAGTGAAACAATCTCATTAAATTAATTTTCCAACATCTCTCTTAAAATCTCAAGATCTTCTGAGGCTACTCTGTTTGAGATAAAAGGAATTTTAATGTTTTCAATATTTTCATTCAAATTAGTAAACAACTTTTGATACATGTTTATGAAAACATTTAACTGGTACAGAAAATCATCTTTTTAGACCATATGATTTTGGAGGCTATCATAATCATTGTAATACCACTTCACATCTTTATTGAAAGACTTACTATTCCCAATAGCACGTTTATTTAAAATCTTGAAATCGGCTTCAAGACTTAGAAATATGACCATCAAAAGAATAACAGAATTTGTTCTATCATTATGGGAATCTGAAAGAATTTCCAGCCTGACTTCAACTTTTGGAATGAACGGTAACAAATTTTCCAATCTATTCAAGGCATGTTCGATGTATTGGACTCTTTTCACAGTGATTGTTCATTCAGAATTCATGTCCTCAATGTATTGTGGGATATCATCAAATTAAGTTTTAATGTCGATCACTTGGGATGGCTAATTATGATTTTTATCAAATTCATTCCTTTCTTCTTCCACTTATTTATTATAAATCTGAATGAATCTCTTGGAGTAAACCTTTTGAGAGACTCTCTTGGAGGGATGAGGATATAGAGATAGATAAACAAATGATGGAACTTCAGATGACTCTAGGTTATGACTTATTTTTTCTTTATCTTCTTTCTGTTCGACTTCTATTTCCTCATGTACCTATTCTTCTTCCCTTTATTATTATTGGTCATGATATTCTTTCCCTTCTTCTTCTTATTCTTCTTCCTCTTCTTAATATTCATGATTAATATATTGTGTAGCTAATTGTTGAGAGGATTTTTTCTACTTAACTTTCTATGCTAGAATCGATTGACTCTTACGAGATTATTCCCTTACTGAGATTCCATATTATTGTTGCTTATCTATTCTTAGAATGCTATCAATGTCAATATCTTCAGCCTTTCTCTTCTTCAGTATCTTCTTTCTCTCTTCTTATTTCAAGGTTTCTTCTGACGTTACATACAATGGAAATGATTTAGTAGGATCCAATCCAAACTGAGGATCCCCTTATTTCCTTTCTTGATTTTTCTTTCTCCATTCAGTAGCAACCTCATCGGATACGACCATTTGTTTCTTTGAAGTATTTGGAGTTTAGTCTTAACTACCTTTCTTTTTTTTTGATGTTTTTTTGGATGTCTTATAAGGTTTCTCAATACCTTAAACTACTTCCTTTTCTTATTCAGTTTCCAGATCTTTTTCAAATAATTTTGATTCATGGATGATTCGTTACTTAAGCCTTCTAATCATATCCTTACTGATTAAGGGATCCTTGAAGGAAGTCAGATCTAACTTGATTGCCACATTACATGACCTTAAGCACTCTTTCAAAAACATGCTAATAATAGTAGGAAACATGATCATGTGTGATTTTATAGCACCATTTTTGAGCTTCCTAATTCTCTAGAATATAAACTGATAAGGTTAAACTTCCTCATGTTCACCACGTATTCAAGAACATACACATCTAAAACTTTTAAAGTTTCCTTATCACCCTTCCTCAGCACCAAAAACCCTTTCATCCATGGGTCTATGAGTCTATTATCTCCTGATACATGACTCACCATTCTCTAGTCATTATGAATCTCAAAAGGTGTTTCCTCATCTTTAGACTTATCGAAAGTTCCATTAGCTTCTGGTAGTTTTTGATAAGGACATAATGAATCTCCCTTGAATGGAACACTTAAAAATGTAGCTGGTGGTACTATGTAGGTTGAATATGTATTACCATGCATCATGAATGAAATATTAAGAGCCATTTCTATCTCTACTAATTCATAAAATTTCAACACCTCATCATGATACAAATAATCCTAATCTAAATTAGGTATTTCTACAAAAATTTATTCCCATCCTTGAAAACTAATAATCCTTTTAAAGATGAATCAATGGTCTCACAAGAATATTGGGAAACTAACATTTCACCTAGAAAAGTCATGGAAGAAAATTCTTTAGGATCCATTTCTTTCGGAGATGAAGTATTGGACTCAGTCATAAAAGATTAAGTAGACCCTGAAGGCTTTCCTGATTAAGAAAGATGAAAGGAACTATGATTATGAAAACTGGGGTAGCAACCGATTTTAAACCATGATGAATATTTATAGACCAACTGGTCTTGAGAGAAAAACAGATGAGTTCGATATGGGATTGCTTCATTTAATAAGAAATTGATGGTCAAGATTAAATCTGAATGATCCAATGGTCAAGAATGATTTGGAACTCTTGAGGTTTTCCATAAAAAAATCGTATTTGGACTTTAACCAATTAGGATTTAAAAGAATGAGATGAGAAACAACCATTAAAACAACCAAAATTATGTTTATGAAATTGTATCTATTGGAGTACCGGGAAAGATGTATTGGTTTTAATATATTGTTCTTATGAAAACAATACAATCAATAAAAATTTAAAACCAATAAAAATTCTAAAACCAATTAAATCAAATAGGATGGTAATGATTAATTAGTACAAATAGAATAATCCACAACTGATAGTCCAATACCAACAAGGTAATCCAATACTGATAATCTTGTACCGATAGAGCACTTCAATGACGATAATTTAATATAAATAAAGTATCATAATATCAATAGTTTAACCTATTTATGATAATTTTGAATCCAAAACAAGATGCTTATATAAACATTAAACCGATAATATTCAGAAACTGATAACTTCATGGAACTGATAAAATCAATACCGATAAAATGGAAAACTAAAGAGTAAAACCCATTATAATAAAACTAATTAACATAAAGCTAAAATAAAAACCGGTAAAAATAAAACTAAAAATTAAAAATGATAATCAGAAAAACAGATTCATGCAAAACTGATATATAAAAAACTGATAAGTAAAACTGATAAAATATAAAACAAAAAAAATATGGGGTAAAACCGATTAAATGATGTGTACTTTCCCTTTGAAATGGAGTAAATTAATTTAAGGATAATGGATAAGAAAGAAATATATGTGAATAATTAATTTACAAGGATCAATCCTAATTTATGTTTAATTTATTTAAATCTATCATAAGATAATGGTTCTATGAAAATGTTAGTAAGTTGTTATTATGTTCTGATAATTGTAAAACAGTATCTACTTTTTGTGTGTGATCCCTAAGAAAGTGATTCCTAATGTCTATGTGTTTTTCACATGAGTAATGTGTAGGGTTTTTACTAAGAAAAGTGGCACTAGTATTATCATATAGTATTTGGCTTTGGAAAAACTCATTCCATAATCAGTGAGTGTTTGTTGCATCCACAACACTTGAGCACAACAACTTCTAGCTACTACATATTCTGCTTCAACAGTGAAAAGGGCTACTGAGTGTTACTTATTGCATGACCATGAAACTAAAGAATCACCTAAGAAATGACATGTTCCAAAGGTCCTCATTTTATCCATTCTACATCCAATAATGTCAAAATCTTAAAAACATTTAAAAACAAAATCATTTCCAGAAGTATAGAATAGTCTTAAATCTAAAGTTCCCTTTAAATGGCGAAAAATTATTTTCCTTGCTTTTAAATTAGATTATTTGGGATTATATTTGTGTCTTTCATATAATCATACTAAAAATATTAATTATAGATAATTATTTGTCATGTGTAACAAGCATCATATCACACCACTAAATGTTATTGGATCCACTCATTTCCTAGCCTCATCAAGATCAAGTACATTTGAGGTACTGATTGGAGTGTTAATACTTTATGTGTTGTCATATCCATACGTTTTGAGTAATAATTTGATATAATTATGCTGAGATATATAGTTTCCTACTGCTTTTTGAGATATTTGAAAACCAAAATAAAATTAACTCACCCACCATACTCATTTCAGAATCAGATTTCATTATATTCACAAAATAGTTAGTTAAGGATTGTTAAGTTGAACCGAATATAATGTCATCAACTTAGATTTAAACAATCAAAACATTTTTTCACATTTTTATAAAAAAAATTGGGTAAGCAGTACCTTTTTTATAATTATTTTGTAAAATAAATCTTGTGATTCAATCATACCATGATCTTGGGGGTTGTTTAAGGCCATACGATGAATTGGCAAGTTTAAAGATATAATCAAGACATTTTGAATCTATAAAACTAGGGCTTTATTCAATAAAAAATTATTATTCAACAAAACCATTATGAAAATAAAATTTTACATCCATTTGAAATGATTGAAATTGAAGTATGCAGCAAAGGCTAATAGAATTTGAATAGATTCAAGTCTAGCTACAAGAGCATAGGTTTCTTCATAGTTTATTCCCTCTTGTTGATTATATCCCTTAGCAAAAAGTCTTGCTTTATTTCTTACAATGACTACATTTTCATCACATTTATTTCTAAAAACACATTTTACACCAATTACAGTTGCTTCTTTAGCTCTTTTAACCAATGTCCAGACTTGATTCCTTTCAAATTCATTTATTTCATCTTGCATTACTTTAATCCAATCTTCATCACCTATGGCCTCATTATAAGTTTTAGTTTCAATATGTGATAGAAAAGAAAGATTTTCTATTTCATTTCTCAAGGAATTTACACTCCTTATAGGTTGATTAAATCACCAATGATATTATCACAGGGATGATTCTTAAGAAAAAAATTGATTTGGGTTTCGTAAAGCCTTTTCATCAACATAAGATAGAAAGTCATCTGGGTAAATGTTTTAGAAACATTTTCTTGATTATTCTATTTAATAGAATAGTTTCCAATCATAGGTTGATAATCAGTTTGTGAAAACACATCAGTAGTTATAGTTAAGGATTGTTTAAAAACAAAAGGGTCGGTTTCATCAAACATAACATGCACTATTTATTCAATAGTACAAGATTTTTTATTAAAAACTGTATAATCCTTAGAAGTTGTGGAATAACCTACAAAGATTCCTTCATCATATTTGGGTGATAATTTATGTAAATTCCTATTTGTATTCAATATGATTTCTTTGAATCCATATACTCTTAAGTAAGAAACTTTAGTTTTTCATCCATTCCATAATTCGTAATGTGTTTTATTAAGAAAAGGTCTAGTTAAAAAAATTATATTATAACATGTAGTACTAACAGCATCAACCAAGAAATGCTTAGCAATTTATTATTCACTCAACATGGTTCTTTTCATTTCTTGAAGAATATGATACCTTCTATCAATAACACCATTTTTCTGAGGGGTTCATGGAGCAGAAAAGTTGTGAGTAATACCTTTATTACTATAAAAGGTTTTAAAATCCGAATTTATAAATTCACTACCATGATCACTATGAATAGTTATCAGTGGTAGGTTTTTCTCATTTTTAACTAGGTCTCTAAAAGATTTGAAATATAAAAAGGATTTAGAATTATTTTCTAAAAAATAGGCCCATGTGAATCTAGCGTAGTCATCAACTAAAACAAATACATAGTACTTTCCTCTAATGTTTCCAGTTTTTGTAGGACCAAAAATATCTGTGTTCACTAACTGTAATAAATTTGAAGTTGAAAATTCATTTATTGATTTAAATCTAATTTTATGTTTCTTTCCATATTAACAAGGGTCAAAAAAATTGAAGAATCATACCTTAGATACGGTATATCCTAAACAATTATTTTCTTTGATTGTTTATAATGGCCCTTGGGGTTTTAGTGTCCTAACCTTATATTCCATAACCAATATTGGTATTCCATTGCACTTTATCATGGTATGCCTTCTATCCTATGGTCTTATATGTTTATTGTGTATACATTCTCATGCCTATGGGAAGAAAGAATGAAATCATCCTTGTAATTTTTAACTAAACATTTATCATTCCTAAAATTCACAAGGTAACCTTCATCATATAATTGACTTATGTTGATAAGGATGTGCTTATGATATTTTACAAATAAAACATTTGAAATTAAAACTTTTCCTAAAAGAATGGTATTACATATACCAATGATCTTTCCCTAGGATTTATCTCCGAAGTTCACTCTTCCTCCTTTTGGTTCAATAATATTTTCAAATAAATATTTATTTACTATCATATGTATTGAAAAACCATTATCCATGTATCTAATGTTCTTGTTTTTGGTACATGTATTGTTTTCCTAAAAAAGAAATAATTATTTTTTCAAAACCAAATCTTGTTTGATCTGGAAATGTTAGAAAAAAATAATTTTAGGAATCCACATTTCTTTTGAAAAATGGGCATTATGAAATCCTAAATATTTCACCTTATTAAGAGAATAATTTCTTTCCTAATGCCCACCACATTGAAATTTAGTGCAGAAAGGAACATTTTGAGGAATAAAATAGTTATGACTGAAAATTGGTATTCAGTGAGTATAAAAAATTCCAAAACTATTCCTTAGAGGAAGAATTTGATAATACATTTTTTTCAAATTCCTTACTTCCAATAGTAATGTTTGAAAAAGGTTTCTTATGAGAATTTTTTTTATTTTAGTCTAATGACTAAATTATCATTCCTATGTGGAATTTTTTTGGAATTGTTTTTAGTTTTAAAATCATTTTTATTTAAAACATGATGCTCAATGTTAATAGAAAGTTTATCCTTCTAAGAACATACTTCCTTATTATTTTTTGAAATATTTTCAAAATCAAGAGTTTTCTTATCATGATATTTTGAAATATCTGATACGTATTTTATAAAAAAAATATATTCTAGAATTTTCCTTATCAATATTTTTCTTGAGTTTATAATTTTCATTTTCAAGTAATTTTACGAATCTAGATACCTGTTCAAAAGAAATTAAATTATCCTCTGATGAGGAATATTATTCATCCAAAGAGTAAGAATGTTTCTCATCAGGGTAATTTGCATTTAAGGAAAATTTTATAAGAGATTCAGCATTGTGTACCTTATGCATGAAACAATGATTTTGAAAAGGTATCCTGGCTAAGAGTAATATATTCCTTTGACCAGAAGATTCTTATTCTGAGAATATGTTTGATTAATCACTACCACTAGAACTCCATGGATCATTTTCCTTCAATAATTTCATTTTCTTTGAATTGCAATAATTCTTCTCATTTCTTTCAGAATTTTTATCCTTCATGTCTTTTCTTTTTAGTAGAGGACTATATGGTTTAATATGACTTTCTCTTTTACATTCAAAACATGTTACTTATGAGTATTTCTTGTCTTTCCTATATTTCATTTTGAATATTTATTGAAAGCCTTTATTTCCAACAATCATGTTCATCCTTTGAGAAATATTGGTTAACTCATTCTCTAAGTGATCACTATCACTTAATTCTAATATGACAACAGGTTTCTTAACTTTGGACCTAGTTATCCTTTCTGGTGACATTGATTTGGATGTAGTAGTAAAAGGTACACTCCCATTACCATTCTTATTCTTGTTGAAATCATCATATATTTTCATTCATGTCTCATTCTGAAGAAGAGTTCCAAATAACTCATCAAAAGTGATTTGGGTAACTTTCCCATTCTCATCAATATCTATCCTTTTTTATTCCCATTAATTGGGAATTATATCGATTATCTTGTCCAAAATATATTCATCATCTAGACCCTTTTCACCCATGGATTTTAGACTGTTTAAAATTGTCATAAATCTTCGTTTCACCTTGCATAACGGTTCTCCATAAGGAAAAATAAATCCATGATATTCTCCCCAAAGCATGGATCTTCTTATTTCAATAAATTTAGATGTACCAAAATGTGTGACTTATAATTTCTTCTAGATACAATTGGTTTTTGCACATGATAATATCTGATAATATATATTCATAGTAATGGAACACAACAAATTATTGTGTACCTTGTAATTCTGTTGATATTCTTGTTTCTCTTTGTTGTTGTAGGTACTGACTTCCTTTTTTGGGATTTTTTAACATCCAGCAATCATGATAATGTTTTCTACTCCAGTATTGATAACAAAAGTTTCATTCGATCTCTCCAAGACTCATAATCATTACCATCAAAAATTGGTGGTCTAGTTGGATTTATATTGTCAATTGATCCAAAATTCACTCCTTCCATCTTATAAAACAATACTTTTCCACTCAACACGTTAGTGTAGTAAGTAGTTATAAAAAAATTATTTCTAAAAGAAATACAATTTTATTGACAAATAAATAATGAATGTAATAAAAAATAGTGTAAACCTCCTATGATACCAATTATTGAAACGTAATATAGATGTATATGTATATTAGATGGCATAATACAATAGGGGGTGAATTGTAGTTTTAAAAAATATGTATTTAAGCACATAAGAAAGAACTCAGTTTAAGAGGTCTTAAACTAATACAATTCAAAATCAAAACAATAGACCATATAGGTCTTGGATCTGATGGTAATGATATGATGTAATACTAAAAGTAATGTAATTTTTTTTTAATTGAATACAATGATAAGAGTAATAAAAATGTAAATGATTCTACTATATAGTGTATATAATATTTTAATACAATATGTAAGAATGAATAATAATTGAAATAATTACTATTTAATTGAATATGAATAGAAATAGTAAACAATACAATTCCATTTATAATATAAATAGCAACATAAATGAAAAGGTATTACAATTATTTTATCCCAAAGTGTAGGGTATCCATTCCCCTAGAAAAAAATATATGTATTACCACCACCTTGGTAAGCCCTTGATATGATGATCATAATAATTGTCTTTCTATCCCAGAAATCCCTCGATTAAGAAGGTAATAGGCACCTCTGTCTTTCAAGAAATTGAATTCCCTTGATACGATGATCAGCAGAACATCTTCCTATCCCCAGAATTCATAGATCGTAATCACAGTGATTGATCGCACTAAGTAGAAACAAAGCACTTATATAAATACAAGAATAAGGAACAAGATTTTCACTTCTTGTATCTTCAAGTCTTTCGCAAAAAAATAAGAGAGAAGTCACATAATCTCTCTCTAGAACATAATAGAAGAAAAAAAAATTATATTCTGGTTTGAATGACCCCCTATTTATAGGCTTCTGGTTCTAACAGCCATATTTCCTTCAATGGTCATATTTCTCAGAAAAAGTCAGATGTACTTAGACACTTGGTATTACAACAGTCAAAACAAACAGAATACACTGCATCGTTTTGATTGGTGAATAACCAACTCAATGACATCATTTTAGGTTAGAAAATAGTACGGTCAAATATATGAAACAATGAGTATAAGTAACATGAAATCAGTATTGAAGATTTGATAAGGGAGTAATGCATTTAAAAATTACAATACATAACTTGTTTTCTAGACTAATCAAGATAACAATTCATATCGTGATTATAATTTGTAACTTGGTTATGATTCTTAACATGGTTATGATGCATGATATTTAAACTAGTTACAATACTTGAATTCAATGCATAAATAAGAATTTAATACATAACATGGTGACGATTCATGACTGTTATACAATACTTTACCTGGTTACGATGCATAATTATGATATGGTACTTATCCTGGTCATAATGCACATGGTTACGATACATGATCTAGTTTATGATACAGGTGATGGAAATGCATATGAATATGATACATGACCTGGTTACAATAAATATTATTAAGATAAAATTGATTACAATTCTACACTTATCCTGGTTACAATTCCTGATTACAATGCAATACACAATCTGGTTGTGATTCCTAATTACGATGCAACACATAATCAGGTTACAATTCCTTATTACGATGCAATACATAATCTAGTTACGATTGTAAAAAAACATATAAAACAATTTGAGTGAACACCCTACATGATAATGATAAGAATAAAACATATAATAAAGAAAATGTGAGTGATTACGATTGTGAAACATCATACATAAAAAATAATATATGTGATTACGATATGTGTGATTTGTGATTTCTAAAACAAATGATTGATGGAAAAGTCGAAACACATTTTGACTCAACAATGTATTGGGAAGGCCTAAACCATTACATTAGATTCATCTCAAATGATTCTCATCCCTAATAATTAAAACAAACCAAGGAGGAAAACCACATACACCACCAACCAAGCACTCCCTAGGAGATATCTCTCGAATGAGGAAACATCATCAACCAAACAGAATACCAAACCAAATTTTAAATCTAACTAAATATAAATCAAGGAATAAAAAACTAAAATAAATTGTCCTTATAGTCATCTCACACATTAAAAAAACAAACTTCAAACAAACAATATAATAAGAATGCTTTTATGACTCATGTTCCTACATACTCTCCTCCATACCACCGTACCGCTAAAAAACTCAAAGACAAGGAATAGATGACCCACATGACATATTATCTAGATGATCTTGGATATTATCCTGCAACTCACTGAATGTCAAATCATCCTTTATATTTAACTCTCCCAAGCTAATGACATAGGAGTCATCATAAATACAACATCAAATCTGTGAATCATAGAAAACATCCTAGATCCTGGTCAACTATGGAAGAAGTAACAATAGATTTTCTACCATTAAAATGCACTATAATATCCCAAATATACTGAAACATTGGGGAGAGAAATTGATCCCATGAATAATACTCTACTATAAAAGTCAAAGGTAAACCATAATAACACATAATCACCAAACTCAATCTCTAATAAGCTCCTCCTCCTATCAATATACGACTATTGAAAATCATGTTCCACCTGCATCCACACTCGTATCAAATAAAAAAACTTTTTTATTATTAGAAACACATCTGTACTAAGGACATATGATCCCAAACCTCAGTCCCATGAAATAGAGACTGACATGGTCTCCCCATACAATTCCTTGAATGGGGAAATTCTAATGGAGAGTGAAATTTGTTTTTATAAGAAAAATAATCCCAGTGTAAATGATCTTCCCAATATCTTACGTAATCCATAGAGAAATCCCATGGTCTATCCTCCAACATCTAGATGGTTCACATGGTCAGCCCCTCCATCAGGGGATGGAAATCTATGTTAAGGATTAATGGGAACCCTAAAGCCTATTGAAATGCTCTATATCCTAGAAATGTGAAATGATGATACTGATCAGAAATGATGATCCTCAGTACCCCATGAATCTATACCACGTCATCCACATATTACCTTTCCAAATCCACCATACCACCCATCTCTTAAATTTACATGAAGTAGGTCAAATTCATCAATTGATCCCTGATCACCCAAATAGCAAAGCATCTACCCTATACTCATGGTAGTACAGTGAAAAAATCATTATAAATATCATCCGATTTTCTTTCAAAGACATCGAGTGGATTGGATAAAACATGGAATGTGATACTCCCCCTTCACTTGTTAACACATCAGGTTTTTCAGTACAAACACTTACACAAACTACTTCATCTCATGCCACCACAGCTGACCCCTCAATGCATGATTAATTTAATCCCCTATAAGATGTAGTACTACTGAAAATCTAAAAAACACCTGAAGGAACTCCTCACACACCTCTTACAGAACCAAATCATCTCTTGAAACATCATTTGATGTTGACCATCCTCCAGCCATCCCATTTAAGCATCACTATGGATAAAACGGTTCTACAGGACCTCTAGTACTGAGCGTACCCACTGAGACACCTCCACACTGTGAATCTAGGTAGATTTCATTGTCAATTAAAATTGGTAACCTCTTCCACTATCTTCCTCTATATTATGTTGTATCTCTACAAGATCCCATATTTCCCCCAAGCACATAAATTCCCCAAAACAACATCTCCCTATGACTTCCTACTCGTCACATATACAATGGAATTTACCTTATTTGGGGTGTAGATCTCAATGTAATATTTGTAGAGAAACTCAATCACCCTCCACCATCACATATTCAAATATCACTACGTGAAAACATTACTTAGGTCCTAATGATCTGTGATGACCAAGAAGATATCACTTATCAAGTAATTCTACCACAATATTGTTGTTATTTTTTGATACATTTTCCCACTTCATTCTCATTAATCTAATCACTTTTGTTTGAAAAATTTAATTTATTAGTGAATTCTATGATATTGGTAAATCTGTAAATAAAATGTAAATTAATTTTTAATTTTGAGATTTTGTGATAAAATTCCATGTGCTCTTGTTTGAAAATTTTCTTTAACTCATTGTGAATTTAATTGGCCTAGTTTTTACACAAAATAAATGTGATATAAATTTTAATGTATTTATTTTTGAATTTATCATTGTTAAATTGATTTCACGAATTGAAATTAATTTTTTTAAAGACTTGGCTCAAATATTTTCATTATTATGTGTCCAATTTCCTCTAAAAATAAATTTTGGAACACTTTTTTTGGTATTTATTTTACAAAAAACATATAATATCTAGAAAATTTTAATATTGAGTGTTGTGGATTTGATAATTTTTATGTGAAACTATTTCCATTGGATATCAAACGTTTAACTTATAAATAATTTCAATTGGGTTTAAAGTTTTAAATGTAGGATATTCATCTCTCTTATTAGATGTGGATTTTAATTACTAGATTATTACTATCATGTATGTATTTTTTGCTGGGATTTATGGTGATTATTTGATCTGTTGAAGGAGATGAGGGAAGCTAAATTTTTAGGACAAGAAACTCATACATGAGATCATGGACAGAAACATGAAAACCCTAGTCAGGGATGATCTCTACCACTCTAAATGTTCATACTCAATGCGAAATTAAGGGAAAGTGAAGCTGTTTTGGATAGTAGATCTTGTTTCTTGAAGCAGATACGAAGAGGTGATATTGTTTGATAGGGTTTTTGATGCATATAGGAAAAAATAAGTCATGCATAAAGCTCATGAAATTTCTTAGAAGGTTTGCTCGAGTCAGGGTATATTTGGAGTTGATCAGTGATGACCACCACATGGAGTTCAGTGAAATCAAGATATAACAGCTATTTGTGAGTGACAACACTAGGAGTTCATGGATTTTTTCCACATACAATGGGAAAAACATTTTCCCAAATTACCTAATTAGGGATACTATTTCTCGATCAAGGGATGTTTTTGTCTGGCCAAATGCGGAAGGGTGGATGTTATCTTGTACAATTCCTTATTCATATTTTATTTGAAGAAGTTGTTGTCTAAGATTGTGTCTTCCTTAAACATGTTTCTAGGAAGGTGCATTCTATGAAAGTGCCCTCCCTTCTATGTTTTCATAAAAAAAATATTTTTTTCTATATATATATATATAAACATAAAATAAAAAAAACTCTATTTAACTATTTTATATCAGTATTACTTATTATCTATGTATTCCAAAAATATTAAACAAAATCTCACTAATACCCCAATTTTATAAGGGTTCACATCTTTGAATATTTTCCAGATTTTTGATGTGGGATAAAAACGCCTATTTTGCAACAATAGATTAATATTAAATTTTTTATAATAACACATTAATGATAAAAAATAATTAATCATAACACATTATTAAAAATTAATTATTATTTAATAATGTAATTAATATTAATTAATAGTATTATTAATTTTATATTTATAAATAATTAGTTATAATTACTAATCTAATTAATATTAATAATAGATAATGTTATTGATCATTTTAATAATAGTAATGTAATTAATAAATAATAATTATGTTATTAATAACAGATAATAATAATCAATGATAATAATTAATATTATTAATAATATTATTATTAAACAAAAAAATAATGTCATGTAAATTCTTTTTCATTTATTATACTTAGGAATAATAATATTATTATTAATATTAATTAAATATGGTTACATATACACTCGGCTGCAAAGAAAATACATGCATCCAAAGACTTGACAACAAATAATTTAAAGAGGCTAATAAAGTCATCTTAATAGGAAGGTCTTGATAATAGTTATTATAATAAATTCATGATAATAAAGTCATGATAATAAATTCCTGATAATAATATTATTAACAATAAATTCATGAACCATAAGTCCAAGGATCCAAAAAAATATAACAAAGTCATGATAAATAAGTCTTGTTAAAAAGTAATTGTAATAATGTCATTATGATTATTATTAATGATGTAATGTACCTTCATTGTTACTAATGATGTAAATAATCATATTATTTTTTAAATATTATTAATTATTAATATAATATTAATAATTATGACTTTAAAGTTACTAATAATATAATAAATTAATTATTATTATTATCATCATTAATAAATAGAATATAAAAAATATTTATATTTATTTAATTATTTTATATTTTTATTATTATTAAGTCATATATTTCATTTATACTTATTATTTTATATTTATTATATTTCTACAATTATTTTTATTTTTAATTATTTAATATTCCCTAAGTGCATGTCTAGCATTTCATATAGAATCTAGTTATAATTTATATTTTAAAAAAATAATGTTTCCTACTTCTCTATAAGTTTAATATTATGTTTTGAAACAATAATGTTTTGCATCATATATATTACAATCTTACTATTATTCTAAAGGTATTATTTTTATTTTCAACTTTTTTAAAAAAAATTATTAATATTTTATGTTCTACTTAAATTGTACGTATAGTTTATATCTTATAATCTTTCAATGTTTCCAACTTGTAACCTAAAAAACTAATAAGTTTCAAGTAAGTAACATTGATATCTTATAAAATATAATCTATAAGTGAGACATAAATAAAACATAAAACAAGGATTGAACATATAAATAACAGTTGAGAATAAAAATAATTTCATAAATCTAATAAACCCAAATTAATTTACACGACACGAACATTGTTGATTAAAAATATGATTTTTCCACTTCAAAAAATTTATGTGCATAAAATAGAGTATGAATGAAATCTAAATGAAATTTAAAACATTGACTATAAAAAAATTAACTGAAAATAAAAATAATTCCAAAAAAATAATAAATCAAAAATTAATAATTTTCATAAATAATGTTATGTATAAATAAAATTTACAAGTAAAAATGTTATATCACTACCACAAAATAAGATTTTATCAACACTAAAAAGGGCCTTTATTATCACTTAAAATTCATTGATAATAGAGCCACTATTAATGGGGTCCCCTTTATTAGCGCTATTCAAAGCACTGATAAAGTCCCCATTTATTAGCTCTTAAAATAACTTTGATAAAGTCATTATTTATTGGAACTTTAGTTAGTGCTGATAAAGGATTCTATGCATGGGTGTACTATTTATATAACAGCACACCAAGCCAACGTGACAAAAATAAACAGTAGAAAACATGAAATAATAACATACAAAAACCATCAAAACCTACTCAAAAATAACCACCCATAGTATATACAAAAGAACAACATACACAATGCAAATGATGAAAAAATAAGTAGTGCACAACAAGGTTTGGCAAACAATGCTATATAAATTTAATTGAAATCTTGAATACAAAAATATTGACTCATGGTATATACGAAAAAAACACTTCTATATACATTTTAAACAATGTTTTATAAAATTAAATTTATAATTATCCAACAAAAAGTTAAAAACATTAATGTTTTATCTTTTAACATCTATGGTCCCCTCTAAAAAATGTCCTCTAATAGTAATAGTCACTAGAAAAATCATCCCAACTCTAGAAAAATGTTTCACCTATATAAGAAACAAATTATTATGTTAGTAATAATATAAAAAAATAAATTTAACATTAATATGAAGAATACATTAAAAATGTCAATTTTTAATGAAAATGACACATTTGGAGTTATACCAGTCACACCTTGTGTCATATTGAGGATGGGTTGATTCCTACATGACACAAATGACTGAGGGGTCATTTTTCTAAAGTATCAAAACAATGGGAATTTATTTCCTTGGTTTTTAGTATATCAGTTGTGTTTTTTTACTAAAATGTAATTTCTAACTAAAAACATGAAATTTGAGTCATACGGGTCGTATCATGCATCTTTTTGACATGAGACTTCTTCATACACATAATAAAGGACTTAAAAATTTCTGTCCTTAATTAGGAATACAATTGGAGGGCATTTTCTTAGTTTTTAATGAGTGACATGTTTTCAGTAAAAATGTTAATTTTAAACTGATAGCGGACACTTTTGGCCATACCGATAACACTATTCATCAAATTGAGGTGGGGTTGATTCCCACACCTCAAAACTAGCTCATGGATCATTTTCCTAAAATATCCAAACAATCCGAATGCATTTTATTGGTTTTTAGTATGTTATTTGAGTTTCTTTACTTGAAGTATTGTCTATTTAAAATAACAAGACACATTTGGTGTCATACCAGTGACACCATGCATCTGATTGAGGTGTGTTTGATTCCTACACATCACAAATGACTGATAGATCATTTTCTTAATGTATCCAAACAATCAGAATTCATTTCCAAGGTTTTAGTAAGTTTGTTGTGTGTTTTTTTACTAAAATGTCATTTCAAATAGAGAATATGCAATTTATGTCACACTAGTCACATCATGTATCATTTTGACGTGAGACTACTTCATAAATGTCACAAAGGACATAAGAATCAATGTGATTAATTTTTAAGACAATTAGAGTGTGCTATATGTTTTGAGTTAAAATGTCAATTTTAAACTGAGAGCGGACAATTTTAGTAATCCCTATCACATAATTCATCGGATTGAGGTGGGGTTTATTCATACACGTCATAACTAACTCATGGATAGTTTTCCTAAAATATCTAAACAATCCGAATGTTTTTTCTCTATTTTCATTATGTCAGTTGTGGTTTTTTACTTGAATTAATGTAAATTTTAAATAACAAGGCACATTTGGTGTTATACTAGTGACATCATGCATCAGATTGAGATGTGGTTGATCCTACACATCACAAATAACTGATAGATTGTTTTCCTAAAGTATAAAAACAATCAGAATTAATTTACTCTATTTTTAGTATATCAGTTATGTTTTTTTACTAAAATGTCATTTCAAACTGAAAACAAGCAATTTGAGTCATACTGGTCGCATCGTGCATGGGTTTGATGTCAGACTACATGATACATGTCATAAAGTAAATACAAATTTCTATCTTTAATTTTAAATTAAATTAGATTGTGTTTTCTTTATTTTCAGTGAGTGGCATGTTTTGAACTAAAATATAAATTTTAAACTCTTAATAGATACTTTTAGTCATACTGATCACACGGTATATCAGATTGAGGTGGGGTTGACTCTTACACATTACAACTAACTCGTGGATTTTTTCCCTAAAGTTTCAAAATAATCTGAATGCATTTTCTCAGTTTTTAGTGTGTTAGTTGTGTGTTTTTACTTTAATTAATGTCAATTTAAAATAAACAGGCACATTTTGAGTTATACCAGTCACACCGTGCATCGTATTGAGGTGAGGTTAATTCCTACACATGAAAAATAACTGATATATCATTTTCCTAAAGTATCAAAACAATAAGAATTCATTTCCATATTTTTTAGTATATCGGTTGTGTTTTTTACTAAAATGTCATTTCAAACTAATAACATGCAATTGGATTCATACAGGTCACATCATGCATTAGTTTTACATGATACTGCTTCATACGTGTCACAACGGACTTATGAATTTTTTTCATTAATTTAGAATAAAATTGGGTTGTGTTTTCTTGGTTTTGATTGAGTGACACGTTATGAACTAAAATGTCAATTTTAAATAGATAACGGACACTTTTAGTCATACTAATCACATCGTTCATCGAATTGAGGTGGGTTTGATTCCTTTAAGTCACAACTGACTCATGGATCGTTATCCTAAAATATCCAAACAATCTGAATGCATTTTCATGGTTATCATTATTTTTGTTGACTTTTTTACTTAAAGTTATGTCAATTTTAAATAACAAGACATATTTGGAGTCATACCAGTGCCACCATGCATTAGATTGAGGTGTGATTGATTCCTAAATATCAAAAATGACTGATAGATCATTTTTTTAAGGTATCAAATCAATTGTAATTAATTTCCTCAGTTTTCAGTATGTAACTTGTGTTTTTTTACTTTTATTAATGTCAATTTTAAATAAAGACACATTTAGAGTCATACCGATGACATTGTGCGTCGGATTGTGGTGTGGTTGATTCCTACATGTCACAATTGACTCATAGATAGTTGTCCTAAATTATTAGAACATTTTTAAGTACATTTTTCAACCTAAAAATAAATGCAACCTTTCCCCTCAAACCTAAAAAATTGAAATGACATGCTAAATAGGATTAATCTACCAAATTTAGAAGGATTATGGAAAAACCATTGATCTTTGTATGGTTGACAAGGAATAAAATTTTCCTTCTATAGAATATCATTAGTCAGCCAAGTGAAGAATCAAATTTCATATATTCAGGACCTCCAAATGAATATATGATATTTGGTTCTTCATTGGGTTGACTAAAGAGGGAAAACGCAAATGTTACAGATGGAATCGATTTTTTTGGAGAAAAACACTTCTCATTTTTGAAAACAAGATGGGTGGAGTAAGCTCATATGCATGTTATCTCTCAAGACATCACAACAAACTCAAGGGATGGGGAAACCTCTTCTTGATAATTGTTATCTTTTTTGGTCTATCAATAACACACATACCCTATAAATGAAGACCACAAATTTCTTTTAAAAACAAATCAACATGTAATTCATTTAGTGTGGAAACAAGTACCACCAATGGGAATGATTTTTAGTGGGGCATTTAGCACGTACAAATCACAACATTACCATCAAACAAAGAGAATGGTAAGGAAAACAAGATTATTAAAGTCGAAATTAATGGAGATGTTTACCATAATTATTATATATTTATATATTCTTCCATCAGGTATACTTCCCATTCATTTCTAAGAATATATATATTGCCTTGTGAATATGACTGTTTTCGAAAGTCATGGTAGTACTGAAAAAAATATAAATACACAAAGGATTAATAATTATTTTAAATTAAATAACAATTATCTTCAAAATACCTCTTCAGGGATGCAGGTTTGTTCCTGTAATATGTTCTCTTTCATAAATTTACAGACATAATAACCACAATCATTACCTTTTGTTTGCTTCGGGCACTATAGAAACATTGAGAAAAATAAGTAATTTTTTAATATTTGTTTTGATATTGAAATCTTATTATATATACCCTGATACTTATCCATTCGTAGTACTTTTAAGGTTTATTTTCCTTTTCCCCTGACCTCATTCGATGATGTAGATGATATTCATACACCCTCTATCATAATAGAATATGCACTATTAGATAATATAAATTATAACTGGATGTTTAGTTCTATAATGTTGGATGTAGTGTAATAAAAATTGAAAAATTAAATTATTATGTGGTTGGTTTGTTGGATATCCATTCTTTGAATCCAGAAAATAAATCATTAGAGTATCTAAATTGACTGTAATGAGTATCCAATTCTTCCTAAGAAAATAAAAAATAATAATTAATGAAAGAAATTAAAATATATTAGATATGATTAAATTTTAGGGTTTCACCACTGCATCGTTGGTATTAAGAAGATTATATCATCTGTAATTTTTCAGTTAAATGATTTGAGTAGTCCTACCACTATTTCACCCTCTTTCTTAGAAGTTATGTCTTCTTATTCTGTAGAGGTTATCTGAGGACTAATGAGTCTAAATTTTTGTTCATGGTGAAATCCCTTCAATTATTATTCATATATAGGCCTACGAAAAATATGAAATTTTTTAGTAATAATTATCATAGTACATCATTTTTTGAAAATAAAATCATGAAAACATACCTCATGTAAAAATTTACAACTTATCCTCCTAACCAATCATAGTTGTAGATTTCAATTGAACTATCAACATCAAATATGTCTGGATCTTCCCCTCTGAACATATTTTCATAAAAGTAAATTATTTTATTACCACAATATTTCAACATTGTATCCACATGATCCTTAAATGATAATAAATGTGGATATAGAACAGGTGTGGTTTGGTGTTTTGGGTAGATTGTTTTGATCAGTTGGTTGATCCTTGATATGGTTTTGAATCGGTCTTTCATTTCACCCCCTTCCCTTGGTCTTTCTGTAATAACATCCATCGGTTCCTACCTTTTTTCATTAAATTTTTAATGTTTAGGTTGAAAATTACATTGGAAATGAATACCTTATTGTCTACATGTTTCTTTTACAAGATGTGATGGCCTTGTGATGAATATTCCAAGATCTTGTTTGACCATATGAATATTTTCATTGCCAGTTGGATCATATAGCTTGGTGCTCATATCTAGGGCTATAGTAATTGAAACTCTGACATGATCTATCTGAAGTGTTCTGTTGTGTGGCATGTTGTTCTGGATATTGAATATTGTAGCCCTCACTACAAGGCAATGGGTGGGTGTTGATAGATATAAATCACAGTCATTTTCACCCTGTAGAATACTAATACAGGAAAGGTGTTAGTTTCTAGTGTCTATCTAATTCACATTTCACAAAAAAAAAAAATTCGAAAATTGACTACCTCAGTTAAGAATTGTTTTGAGGGGAATGGATCACTTCAAAACTAGTGGGGGTGGAGCAGGATCTTCACACCCGGGTTGTTCTTGAATTGTTTCTACACCTTTCCCCCATTAAACATACTATCATATCTCTCTGGTATTGTAATTATTCTTGAAACGTAGCTAATATTTCTATCATATTTTTTATTTTCTCAGTTTTATCCTCTGCATGTTTTTTTCTCAAAATATGGTCAGGGTGTCACCCCAAAACACTCACCTCTGATGTGACTATACTTTTTTGGATGATTCAAGGCCACTGAAAGTGTGTCTGCATCCAGTGTGGGGTTTGCTGATTTTTGGTACTATGTAAGATATAAAATATAGTAAAATAACTAAAGATTTTTATGTAATAGTGAATAAAATAAAAATAAATTTTTATTATGTCATACATACACATGTTTCCCACAATATTGTGTGTTTTCATCCATTAGTTTCCCATCGTTAGTTACACACGCCTCCTTCCATAGCACGTGGCTTGGGATGGAAGTGGATATGGATTTGGACTCTTCAAGTTTCATATATACAAAAGAAAATAGTTATTTTGTTGTTTTATCTCATGTAAATGTATTATGGTAGATTCAAAATACATACCTAATTTTTTTTAAATGATGTGTACCACATCCTTACTCTACGGTAGGGGTATGCTGGTTTTGATGCCTGTTGTTTATTTTCAGCACTAAGTTTTTTTTCATAAATAAACTGTTTTCAATCAAACTAATGAATACACATATTTTCAAACAACTTATTACTAGAAAAAATGTACCTAAAAAGACGTCCCTTCACGATGGCCAGTAAACGCATCCCATGATTCTTGGGTTATTAGGTGCGCAAAAATAAGAGGTGGGTGCTGTTTTATTTTCCCTTAATCATCTTTAAGATGAAATTTAATTAAAATTGTATGAAAACCCATTTGAATCCTTCCAAAAACCCTTAACACGTAGTCTTTGTGCGGTTCATCTACTATAAATGACCTCTACCAGAGAAGATGAAGTGTAAGTCAATGTTTCATTATTTAATTGTTAATAAATTAAAAAAACGATATCATAATGTTACCATAATATCTCCCCACATAAAAATCTTAATCTCAGCCACAATATGGTTCCATGAAGTTACATTAATCTCTATGCGTTGTCGAGTGATTATTCCAATGTAACTACTGAACATGGCTATGTTGGGGTTAACATGTTGGAAGCACTTATTTCATCCAATATCTTATTTGACGCATTCCCCATTAGCCTTACTGATTTTTTCTAATACCGTTAATCTAAAGCGATTCTATTTTTTATGTGTCATTGGTGTTTCATCTCCATTAATTTCCTCAGATCCACCATCACCAATATCTTCCTCCAGCTCCAGAGGGCTAGCATCGGCATGTGCATATGGTGGTTGTACCTCTGCACTATGAGCAGAAATGGGTTGAGAAACCAATTGTTCATCTACACTGCAAGAAGTAGCAGGTTGAGAAACATGTTGTACCTAGGGATTGGTAGAATAATCACATTAAGAAGTCGTTATCTGAATAAGTGGTTTAACATTTAATTTAGATAACATAAATGTAGCAACGAATATATATTAACATAAGGAAACAGGTTGAGAAACCTATTGTCCATCTGGACTACGAGTAGCTGCAGGTTGTGAAACCTGTTGTGTGTAGGGATTGGGAGCATCATCACCTACAAAATTCATTATCTACAAAATTGGTTTAACATTTAATTTGGATAACATAAAATCTATAGTGAACAGATCACCACATAAAGTAACATGATGTATATTAGAAAAAATATATAACATGATAACAAAACTCTATTTTTTTAATGCTTTAAGGGATTTGACCCCTCTATCGACTATCCAAATCCCCTCATTTTGGTCTCCTCTGACATAAAAAACTCTTTATACACTGGGAATGCTAAAAAATGATTGTGACATCCCAATGAATGGTTCATACTTTGTTAAATTTTCATGTGACTCTTAAGTTGTTTTGGCCGATAACAAAAAAAATTGACTAGTATTAGTTTGCAGGATCTGGAACATAAAATACATGTACTACCTATGATGACATTATAAACAGTTCATCTTTGTACCCTTCCTTACTGAAATAAACTTTCACAAATCCCAACTCATCTATTTTAGCATCACTTCTATTATCAACCCACATGCATTGAAAAATCGGCACTCAAAATGTAATATACTCCAAATCCCATATTTTTTTGATGATGCCAAAAATATGACATATTAACATAAATTGGATTTATATCCTTAGAAATAGAAACATTCATCACTTCATCCATAAGTGGATAGTTCCTTGAGTTATTCCATTGGGTTCAGTGATTTGAGCATGTGTGGGAGTTGTTTTCAATGATTGTGAGTGTCAATATTCAGCTGAAAATGAGATATATTCATTCTTATGTTTTGGTAGTGATGGATATTATTAGTGCACATTGGTATTGGTTTGTAGGTGAACCTAACCCATAGGTAGATGTGGTTGGTTTTGTGTGTGCGCATAAGTGGCAGAGTTGCACTGGTAAATGATAGATACTCATGTAAGGGTATCGATTAGAGGAGATCAAGAGTGAATCAATGAGGTCAACCTATATAGTGGGGATTAGTTTGTTAGGGGAACTTGGTGATGTGTGCTATTATGGGTTTTCACTTAGTTCAAGGTTTTAATCTTGTGAAAAATCATAATGATGTTTTATTTAGACATCTACACTTGGGAATTTAAGAAAACATGGTATTATTAATACATCATTTGAGAAACATATACTATGAATTATTGATTGTATTGAAAATTTATTAAGAAGGAAGATGGTGGCTAACATTTGAGTTTATGTAATTGTGGGTCTATTCAAGAAGAATAATGGAATCAGGAGTCTGATGC
Organism: Viscum album; assembly: GCA_963277665.1. Classification (NCBI taxonomy): domain Eukaryota; kingdom Viridiplantae; phylum Streptophyta; class Magnoliopsida; order Santalales; family Viscaceae; genus Viscum; species Viscum album. Next base: position 778,384,274 of record OY728152.1, on the reverse strand, counting down.
GTAGGCTTAGTGGCCCAAGATGGTCGAGAAAGACCTCTAAAGACACTTCTCAGGGATGATAAGTCCTTATAAGTAGATATTGAAATGGACTTTGACATTATAGGTGTTTTATTACTTAATTTAATCCTTTCTATTAAGTTATTTTAGTTATTATATTTTAGGGTGAAATCATTCCCATAGTAATTTATGTAGATACCATTTGGTTATCACCAACCCATGGTGATCGGGAATGGGCTTCAGGACTTGTATTGATCCATCTTGGGTGACATGTCAAGTTAACTCTTGATTGTTTGTTACATATATTCATGTGAATACTTCTGGGAATGAACATTTTCATCACCATATGAATATTATCCTCCTATTAATCCATAGGATCATGCTTAATCTACTACATAGTGTGATACTCTTTATTATAAATAGTAATTGTTAACCTCAAAATTCCATAGCTCACACAGAAACAACATGTTGTGTATAATATCTCATAATTATACTTTTACTATAACATGAAAACATGACTTTCTTAACCATATATTGTTCACATGGACTCCATGTATACTTAATCATTCATACCAATATGTCTTATATGGCATGGAAATAAAAAATTATGTAGAACCACCATGGTCTTCCTAAGCCACTTAATGAAATGTATAAACTCCACATGACATGAATAACTCTTACACATTCCCATCATAGAGTGGCCATTATAACCATTACATCAAAAACTATAATATATAAATTTCCCAATAAAATGTTCGAAAATATTGATAATAAATCTCCCATAGTGTGATCAACTACTCACCTTCAAAACATCTTGGATATTAATTCTCCTAGGTATCTCTACATGGTGTGAATTATTCCTCGTGAAACCAACCATAGAATGATGTAGATTTATCATAAGTAATTAGGGTTTTAGGATGTTATATATATCCTATATATAGAATTTATATAATTTCTCCCCAAAACCATCTAATACTCCTTCAGCCTTCTCAATGACATCATATTCTCTTTTGGAAGTACCTTACCCATGGCTACATGTGACCTTCATATATCACTATAAGGTTCTACATAATTTTCCATTTCATTTAAAATGTGGCCTGAATAATTTTATATATACATAGGGATTATTATGAATTTGTCATTTTTTCTAGGAACTCTACTCATGGATTAACACTTTTAATTATTCCATGGTATTTTCTACAATTTCTAAAGTTTATCAAATAAACTCCATCAAACTCAACTACATTATCAAAATTCTAGAATTATTCTTTTGAAAATATTCATCACTTATTATATAATAACTTCTATAAAATATCAAATACTTATTTTATAATAACTTTCAGAATTTCCATATATCATTCCAGACATCTACTTCCAGAATAAAATCCAAGAACCAATCATGTGTTGATAATAAATCCTACACCAATAATAAACATATGTTGAAAACAAATTTATCACTATTGATGATTATAAACCACAGTTTTATTACATTATTTAGAATAAATACATAACCAAAGTTTAACCAATAAATCCAATACTAACCTATATCCAATAAATCCAATATTAACACATTTCAAATAAATTCCATACCAACTCCAATTCCCATTTAAATCCTGAAAATCTACCCTATTAATTATTTGGAACCACTATAATTAATTTAAAACATCATCTCATCATGCTTCCTACTCCACATTTAAGGTATCAATATATTCATCAATTTATCATGATTCTTACTACCCATTTCACAAAAAAATCCAAATAAAACCCTCATTATCAAGGAAAAATGTACAGTATTTGATAAATCCTCTACGATATGAAATATGGGTGTCACATTCTAGTAGATTATCACTCTTAAAAAAATTTATTTATGTAAAAAAATATAAACTTCACTTACTTTGATACCTCTTGTAATAGTATTTTGTGAAACACATGATGATACTTATTATATTAATTTCTCCATTCAAATATTCTTGTATTTTCCAAAAAGGTTTAGTACTATTGTTTTCATGGAAATATTATTTACTATTTTATATAAGAATGGGGAATCATCAATACATCTTATCTTACAATATTGCAATATTTCTTTCATCACATTTATAGTGTATCAGCTTCCCCTTTTATAATATGTTTCATGAATATTGTAACTTCAATCTCATTATCCACTTATTTAACGACATTTTAAATTTGAGTTTCAAGCTTATGAAAATTCTTTTAATAATAATGAATTTGAAAATATTTTTAAGGAGTAATATTACCGCATAAAATTATACCATCAAAAAATATATTCAAATGTGTCATAATTTGATAAAGGAAACAAAATATTATGATACTAACACCACTACAATATATTTCACCCACAAAAATTCAAAAGCTTCGAGAAATAATAATATTTATATTCTATCATGATGAAAGCACACATTGCATTGCATATTTTTAAATCAACCAATTCATAATATGGTATAGAAAAATTGAATTTTACCAAATATAACTAGTTCACAAAAAATGACTACCAACGACCATGATTTTCAGCGGGTCGTTTAGCCCATACAATTCACAACATCACCATCAATATCAAACTATAATAAGTGAACCCACTGAGAAAGAGTACAAAAATAACCATGAAGGTGTTTTTCAGAACGTGGAAGAGGTGAGTTCACGGTGTAGGGGAGGTGTGGCAGAGGAGAGGTGTCACGGAGGAGAGGAAATGGCGGAGGAGTGTCACAGAGAAGGAGAGGAGTGACAGGGGTGTGCTAATTGTAGAGGAGAGGTAAAGTAGAGGAGAGCTATGTTCCAAAGCTCAGTTCATGGTGGCAGAGGAGTCAGTGACCGAGGAGGAGGAGGAGGCAGGAGAGGAGAGTGAAGAGGAGGCGGTAGGGGCGGTGGTGTTGTGGTGGTAGGGATCGTCTTCTATGAGATCTTATGGGGTGAGAGGAAGGAGGAGAAAGTTAATGTTTATTTCTAAAACCCGATGAAACTTATATCAGTTCTAGATAAAAAGTGTTGATAAAAGTATGTTTTATCTGTGCTAAAATTGAAAGGACTGATAAAACATGCCTTTATCTATATTTTCTTGGCACTGATAAAAGCCCATTTTTTATAGTGCTAAAAAAGCGCTGATAAAAGTATGTTTTATCAGCAGTACAATTTAAAGCACTAATAAAACATGCCTTTAACAGCTCTTTTTTAGCACCGATAAAGGCTGATCTTTATCAGCGCTAAAAAAGCCCTAATAAATGTATGTTTTATCAGGGCTTTTAAATTATCGTTGATAAAAAAACCTTTTATTCATAATTATAAAATTATAAACAATATATTTATTACATTTATAATTTTATAAATATATATAATTAATATATTTATATAATTTAATAATTTAAATTATATTTAAATATATAAATATATAAATATATGTATTTATGTTTGTGTTTGCATATATATTATAATTTAATATATATATATATATATATATAATTTTATAATTTAAATTATAATTAAATAAATATATATATATATATATATTGATATTTTATTTTTATTTTCATAAGTATTTAAATATATATATATATATATCTATGTCGGTGTATATATTCATTAAAGACATATATTTATAAATAAATATATTCAAAAGGTATTCTTAAATATATATTTATCATTTAAAAAATATTTTTTAATTTTATAATTATTTAAAAATATTTATATTTAATTAGTTATATATAATTATAATTAAATATAATATATTTAAAAATTATATAATTATATATAACTAAATATTTATATTTTTAAATATAATAAACACATTTCTTTTTTATTTAAATATATTTATCGTTATTTTAAGTATTTATGAGAAGATAAATCTTCGTATGTATAGGAAATGAATGAATGAGTATATAGAGTAATATAGTATATATGGCCAACATTATAGCGTAAACAATAATGAACACATATTTATGATAATATGAACATACGCATTAATTGACTTATTCATTTGCAAACATAATTTTATTTATATATATATATATAATAAGTATTTGTATATATATATATATATTAAAATGTATTTATATATAATATTATAAACATATAGTATAATAAATATATAATAAAGATATAACTAAAACTAATTTACATAATAAACATAAATAAAACATAATCATAAAAAACATAATAAACATGCGCTTTATAATTAATGTATACATATAATCATTATTTTTGAATATAATTAAATTATTTTTATATAAATTAATAATATTTTATATTAAAAACTTTTATCAATGCTATTTTAGCGCTGATAAAGTCTCCTTTTTATCAGTGCTTTTTGTTAGTGCAGATAAAGGGATGACTTTATCAGCGCAAACATTAGTGCTGATAAAGGGTAGATTTATCAGTGCTTTTTTCTAGTACTCATAAAATATCTCCTTTTATAAGCGCATTTTGATTATCACTGATAAAACTTGAGTGATTCCCTTGCCCGAATTTTTGGTAGTGTATTTTGAAACAAAAATGTTTTGTTCAATTGAAATTATTTTTCAACAATTATTTTTATGATTTTTTCATTTTCAGTTATTTTTTATATGTTTAGTTAGTTTGTCAAAGTCTATTTAGATTGTATTTATACTTTATAATTTATAGGCTTTCAAATTCACCTACTCAAAACATTTTTATATTTCATGTAGTTTATTTTGATGGTGTATATATTAAAAATTATAGATAAAATCTACAAGAAATTTGACACACTAACTAAACATATAAAAAATAATTTAAAATAATTTTTTCATAAATATAATAAATAAAAACCAATTTTCATAAAATAAACATTATTTATTAAAAAAACATTTAAACTTAAAATAATATATGCATAAAATATAGTATATATAACATCTAAATGAAATTTAAATCATTTATTGTACAACTAAAAATTAATTGAAAGTAAAAGTAATGCCAAAAAATAATATATTAAAAAATAATTTAACCAAAAAATGTTATCTGCAAAAAAAATTACAAGTACAACTATTATGTTTTGAAACAATAATATTTTATGATATTGAATTTATTTTTTATTAATTTTTTATGAATTTTGTTTATTTTCATTTATTTTTTATGTGTTTTGTCTTTGCTTCAAATTTTATTTAATTGTATTTTTACTTTATAATTCATTTCATTCATAATCACAAACATGAAAAAATATTATATTTCAAGTAGATGATTTTGAAGGTGTAAAAATTATATATTATAAATACAATCTAAATGAAATTTTGTCACATTGACTAAACAGATAAAAAATAATTGAAATTAATAATAATTTCATAAATATAATAAATAAAAATAAATTAACATGATAGTGACTTTATTATTTAAAATCATTACATTTAAAATTTAAAAAAAATAATAAACATTATTTTTATTAAGTATTTTATTATTAAATAAATATTTATGAAGTATTATTAACTATTTTTTATTATTAAATATTATGAATTAACTTATTAATAAATATTAATTATATTATTAAATATTTTAAATAATTACAATAATTATTATGAATAATGATGTGAATAAAATAATTATTAATGAAACTAATAAATTAGTTAATAATATGATTTAAAATAAATATTAATTAAATTAGTAATATAGAAAATATTTCTAATAATAATAATAATTTTATTTTTATGTTAAAATTATTTTACATTATAAGAATAGTATTTAATATTATTATATACATCATAATTATCATTATCATTATTATTAAATATAACAAAAATAATAATTTATGTGACACAAAACATTATTTCTTAATAATAATTTAGAAAAATTAGACTAATAATTATCACAAATTATTTTTAAATATAAAATTAGTTATATTATTTGTTACATTTTCTATATCAGGTATTAGAAATTATTCCTTATTTGTAACTTGAACTCCCCGATCGTTGGTAAGTATTAGAAATTTTTAATAATTATATTTTGATTATTAATAACATTATTAATCGTATCATTTAAAAAAATATTTTTTTGTTATTAATTATATATTTAACAACATTAATGTCATTATTAGTAATAATTACTTTGACATTATTAGTTATTATTAATTACATTATTAAATAATAATTATTTATTAAAATTTTGTTATGATTGATAAATTAGTAGCATTAATGTTTTATTACAAAAATATATTATTCATTAAATAGTGAAAAAGTGATGTATGAATTCCACATGGAAATCCTCAAAAAGATGTATAGTACCAAACCCCTATAAAAGGTGAGTTTGGGTTAGATTTTATGTAATATTTATAGTATACATTTCTTAAATTAAAACATAATATATAAAAAATTAAATACTATTTAGTTTTATATTTTGCTTTGTATATAAATATATATATTTAAACATAACAAAAAAATTAAAAAATATAAGGATTATGCATTGTCCGAGATAACATCTTCTTAAGGGATATCCCATAGAAGGCATTCTCTGGGACAACGTCTTCTTCAAAAAACATCTAAAGAAGGTGTTATATCGAACAATTCCCACCCTTTATCACCAGCCCCCTATTCTAATCATAGATTGATAAATAGTTTCCCAATTTAATTATTTTCATTTTTTCCATTTGGGATTTCTCCCATTTAAGAGATTGACTTCATCTGAAAGAGGGGACAATGAAAAAACATGCTCAAGCAGAGGCCAAGATAGTATGTATCAGCATGGAGTAAAGACGTCAAACTTATCATACTTGTTTTCCCCTATTTATATTTTTCTACATTCATTCTTTTACTTCAATGAATTGGTCTTCCTTTTTTTACATTGTTTTGAAAAACTTCTCTTCCAGTTCATTGCTCTAGTTCATTCATTAAAATAAATTGATTCTAAAACATTCAATATTCAATGCAATTTCATGTAGATTTAAATTAATCTACCTTAAAAGACACATTTTCTTATGAATTAGTTGAAAAAAGGGGTTTTGAAACATCAAATTGTAGTCAAAAAATTATATAGAAAAATTGAATTATATATACTTTCCATTTGAATTTATAATTTGAGTTAGTTCATGTAAGTTGAAAAAATATATAACCTTCTCAACTACTTATTTACCCCTTCAATAAAAGGGTCTGGAATTGTTTCATGGGAATTGGACAAATTTATTAGTATCTTTCAAAAAAGAAAAATATTTTTAACATTAGGTGATTAAAATTTACCCTATCTTATCAATCATATGTTAATGTACTTCAATATCTATTTTTGGTTCCTTAATTCACATTAAAAATCAATTAAATTCATTCAATGTCATTAAATTCAATCATAAGTTCAACTAACCTTTATCATTTGATGTGTGGTGAAATTTTCTTGTGTTTTGAGTTAGTTTTCATGTTCTTCACAAATATTCACACCATCCATGTGGGTTGTACCACTAAATTCCATGTTTCTTGTTATAGGTAGGGATTTATAAATAAATATTCTATGTGAATCAATGAATACTTGTTATAATTTAGAACCATTATTAAATAAGTATTTTTGTGTCCAAGAAATGAGAAAAACTAAAAAAATCCAAAAACAGTTTAAAAAACTGTCAACTAAAACTAAAAGTTATTATTTTGAAAAAGAATTATTATAGAAAATTATATTTTATGGTCATGGAATTTATTTTCATCAACCATTTCTTAGATATCCAAAGGTAGATGGGTTAGTTTTTTTCATTAATTGCCTTCAGGTAAAAGTGGACTTAACGTGATAACAATTTATCATAGTTGTTCAAAGGCATGTGAAATTGATTTTTTCTTATATAACAATTTAATGTCATTATTTTAAAGAAACAAAAATTTTGGGATTATTAAGAACCTCTCCACATCACAAGGCATTAAAGCACCATTTCCCAAATTAAAAATACAACACCAAATTTTGACATAAAAAATCAGAAATCCCCCTTTAAATAGCATAAGCAATTATGGTATGACTTCACTCGTATTTATAGTTGTGGCTGCTCTTTATTAATTTATCTATATATATCCTAGAATTAGATCTATTATATAATCAATAAGTATAAAATTCCAAACCTTATATCCCAATTTAATGAAAAAAAGTCTCAGACCATCAAAAATATTTAGACACAATTGTCATCATGAACAACAAACAAATCATCCTTCTTATGGACCATAAAATAATATTTCAGAATATAGAACTGAAAAACCATCTTCAAATATGTGCCAATTAGTTTCACTCAATAAATAACAAAAGGTCCAGAAGAAAACTAACTCAGCAAATTCAAATAGGTTTGAACTCTAATTTGAAACACTAAACATCAAACGAATAGAACCACCAATATCTCGAGTGGAAAAAAAAAGCTATAATTGTAAGAGATAAAATGAGAAAACAAACCAAAAATTACTATAGAACAACTACCTAATCTATAGAACAAAACCCCTCAATACACAAGGATCTTGTGTTTCCATATACTTGGCTTCACCATTGTGAAAATATTCCCCACCAGAACATCCTCAATGAGAACATGAAACCACCACAGTTACCATCAATTCCAAATAGATACCCCACCAACAGTAATAGATACACATGAAAACCAATCTTAGAATAAGGCCACACCAAATAAATATGAAAATTATTGTAATGAAAATACAAGGTTACCGAGGAAACCACTGTATGAGAGAAGAAAACGAAGGTGTAATCGACACCAGGAATAAAAACCTATGAATCCCTTTTAATAATAACTTCTAAAACCACTACCAAACCAAAGATCTAAACATATTTAGACATAAATTAAAGACACATATGGTACATCAACACTTCTCTGGGAAGTATGACTACCAATAGGGAAAAGGGGAATCGCTGATAAACAAACATGTGCTAACATCAAAATAGAAATGATGATTTATACTAGGATCTGTATCGGCACGAGCACCAAGGAAGAACCAAAATAAGGGGCTCAAGTCCAAATATGTTGAGGTAAAATGTTATGGAAGGAAACAATAGACAGAAAATTAGAGACAAATGGGATCCAAGAATACAGTCAAAGGAGAAACAACAAGATTGAATTAACCAATAGACAAATATGGTTGAAACCCTAAATCCTCAACTAGTAGAAACAAAAATCAACTATTGAAATGAAATTCATATAAATACTAGAAACATTAAATGAAGAAGAGAAAGATAGGTGAGCCTTAAAGACATAGAGGAAAGGTCCACCACCACCTAAAGAGGGTCGTTAAAAACCTAGAAAAAAGGGAACTGGGAGAGAGAGCCTAGGGAATAAGGAACCAACTAAATGGATTCATGAGATGCCATATTGGGGGAAAAATTGAAATTAGTGATCATTGGACTAATTATTAGATGATTTAAATTTATTCATACTCCCAATATAATCAAGTAGACTTTGAAACTATAAAAACTAAATATAGAGATATTTATCACTTATAAGAAACTAATGAGTTTGATTCTATACTCTTTATGGTTGATGAAGCAATCACACATATTGGATTAATTACTAAATATTATAATCCATTAGTTGCATAGTCTGTTATGATAGAGGTTATGATGAATATCTATGGTTATTTATCATGTTTTCTCTGTCCTTTGTTATATTTATTGGAACAATTTTAGTTGAACATGACTTTGGAGATTAGAATAAACTAGAGTGGGATTTATAATTAGCTTAAAATGTTTCAAAGACATTTGAAACTATAATTGAAGTGCAGTATCTAAAATTTTATTCATATAGATCAGTAGTTTTCACCTCTATTCCCATGGTTTTTAAGAATTTTTTGTTGAGTATTTTTATATGGATAATGCCACATATATAGAAACACCAATTATTATTTTTCCACCTCTGTTGAACAGGATATGTTCCAATTTTAATGAAATTACTTAAGTGTATAGAAATTTATCCACTGCATTAATCAGGTGTTTTGAGGTTATTATTCGGTTTTAAGGGTATTTTAGTGTATTACTTGACATTTAGAATCCCATAGAACTGATTTTTCACATAAAGCAATGTGAGAAAAAAACATATAGTGGTACCTAACAAGGAAAATGAACCCTCAATCAGATTTCATTTAGATAATCAAAGGTAGTATGGATGAAGACAATAATCCTAGGGTTGTATCGATGGAAACACAAGATTTTTTTTTCATAAAAACATTTACGCATTTACATTAAATATATTCTTGTTTTGTTTTTTTCTAATTTTAAAATAATGAAATATCACCCCATGTTTGTTTTTATTCTGAGATGTTCATTGGAATATATTTATGTATGGAACATAGCCTTAGATATGCTCCCAATGTACTATATAAAACCACCAACTGGACTAGAGCTTTACATAAATGGCCTTCCCACAGAATACCTGGTTCTATTTCCTTTAAAATTAATTCTTGAATCTGATAGTTGATTTTGTTTCTTTTGTTTTTACTTCAATAAGAGAAATAAGGTTGATTGAAAAATATAAGAGAGAAGAATAGATGGGTCATTTAAGAAAATTAAATCATCTCCATCATGACCGATCCCAAATGGCCTTGTACCACAACTCCCTTAGCCTACCTCCAATAGGAGAGAGGATGGAGACTACTACTGAGTGTGCATAACAGTAACATGGGAGGCCTTAACATAATTACCTTTACACATGCACACATCTATAATCCCATACAATTTGGAAATGTAAAAACAACATAACAAACATGCGTGATTACATCTAAATCCCACAACCATAGTATGACAAGATGTAAATAAAAGTAAACATGGCTAAATAAAATCCCATCACAAAGAGACTAAAAACAAGTCCAATCTGAAAGAAATACTAAGGACTTTTTGTTAAGATACCACAAGAACACACCACGGTCTATCTGATATTACCAAGCACCTTCTAGTGATGGTCCATCTAGAACTCTATCAAAATGTTGATCTTCTTCACAAGACACGATTTGTGTGGGCAAAACCCCTCTAGGAGTGTGTATAAAAATACCCATTATGAAACACCAAAACCAAAATATATAATAAAAAATAAATATCTACATATATATCTTTATACATCACATATAATTATAATATCATTATATACTCAAAAAATACATACATTCTAAAGTTATGTCACAATCATAATACCAAATTTGGATTCCAACTTCAAGGTTCCACATAGTACTCATCTGTGAGAACAAAATCCTGAGTCTAATAACACTGATAAAATCTTTCCAAGAGGAAATTATTATTTCTTCTTTCCATAAAAATGACACAATAAATTTTCAAAGAGATATTATACATATATGAGGATCACTCACAAGGTTATGGGGTATACCAACAAATCAATCTGGAATAACTCTCTAAGTTGAGGATCAGTTCCCATGTAGCATTGGTCATGATGATAACAATAACACCAATTAGGGAACAAAGATGAATAGAGGATATCTCTCTAAGGATCACAAAAGGATTCCAACAACTCTATCCAAGAATTCTTACTAAAGGGACCATTTTCCATTGCAGAGGAGGTGATTCCATACAAACCCACATGGAATGGATATGGAGAATGCACCCTAACAAAACTTGTCCAAGATATATAGGATAAGTGATCTATTCCACCTTTTAATAAGTAAACAGTGTGAGGTAGTATACATTTCATGTCCCTTCAACCCCAGGTCTTACCTGTGTAAATGGATCTTGTTTGTGTCCCTATCCATTTTGCATAGTATATGGTGTGTGGTTGCCCATGTACTAATACATGGGTATTCCCATGTACCCCATGCTATGTCGTGTCCATGTGGGAGTACACGTTATCCTCTATCCCATGTATGTGTTCCCATTGAGGTACACGTTGAACCATCGGGGAGAAATCACATGCTTCCTAGTCCTTAAATTTCTATTAAAACCCTAACTGATGCTACGAGGGACCCACACACAATGTTATCTCAGATTACACACTATGTGGATCAGGATTTCTAGAATCCTACTGGTTTTCCTTTTTTATGAATTTTTTTCTCCTTCCACATCAAAATATAGTGTCGTTATTTCTAGTAATCATGGATCTACCTCATCTGAACCTCACCATGGCCATTTGCTGGATTCCAACCCTTCGAAACGCTGGAAAAATAAACTCATTCATCATTATTTCTTATGAAATGATGAACATGAAATTGGGTATCCAAAATCATCTCATACTACTTTTCTTTTCTCATCACACCATCTTCATGTCATGAAAATCTCATATCTACACTATCAAATCTTCACAGAAAGAAATGGGTGTTCAACGATTGATTTCTTATTGGGTGTTGAACCAAAAGTCAATAATGAACACCCACAATGAACGAAGAAATCATGGATGAAAAGAACAAGAAAATTGTTTAGGAAATATCCTTGGTTGATGTTGGTGTAGACATTTATTTTTTTTAAGAATGGGAAAATAATAGATAATAATTTAATAAAAAAGAAATTCTCTCAATAAGTCCCCACAAATAAACTCATCTCATAAGACGACTGAACCACGGATCAATCTGTTGGTTTATTTATTTGTGTTATTCATAGAAATTAATAATGGGGAATGAATCCAAATAGAAAAAATTTCTTACCTAGTGATGGATTAATCAATGATGAAGAACGATTATGTGTCATTCTCATTGGGGTTTCGAACCCCCGGTTCTTCCACGGTCCAACCAGCCCGCTCCGGCCGGCCGGCTTCTACCGCCACGGGACCGGCAAGGCCGGTCCCCCTTCTCCAACGCTGGTGGCCCGATTCCGGCCACCGGTTCCGCTGCTCCACCACGGCTTAAGCCACGGCCTTGGTCCGTCCGGCACGGTGCGACGGCGCTGCGCCCCTCTGCCGCGGCCCCGCTCCAGTCGCGGTGTCTTCGGTTTCTTTCCGACGCGGTATTATGGCACCGCGGCTTGGTTCAATTCTCAAATGCGTGGCGCGATGGCGTCGCGCATTCCTTGCCGCTAGTTCCCGCGCGGTGCGATGGCACCACGTTACTTTCCCTCAAACCGCAACAACAAATAATAATAAGGGAGGAGGGTCGGCCGTGTTTGTGCGGTCCGGCACCCTCCCGTTAAACGATATCAAGTGGTCTAAAAGAACGGGGTTAGATGAAGGAAGATTTCACAAATTAAAACACATAACCCCTACCTCAACGTTGTCGTCGAACGAGATTTCATCGCGGTATTAACCGTCGCGGAAGAAGAGGATCGCCGTGGAAGAAAGCATCATGGAAGGAACTTCGTTGGCGTTAGGTGATCTCCGAGGAAGGCATATCTTTCCGTCATCTGCCGTCAGAGGTCGGCGTTCTTCTTCGGCGGCGGTGCGTTCTTCACGTTCTTCGTTGAAGAACGAAGAAGTTCTTCAAGGCTTCTCTTTTTCCCCCAAAGGCTCCCACAACAAGAATTCCTACCAAAAATAAAATAAGTCCTTCCCTTATTTTATTAACATAACATAAGCATTTGAAATTTAAAAGAAAAGAAACGAACAATTAATTCAATGAATTAATTGTAACGATTTAACTGCCCAATTTAATGACGCGTTTCTTAACCAGAATAAACGCATGGTTGACTTTATTAAAAAGGGGGGTGCGGATGCGTTACTTAGAAGGAATGAAATGGTGGGGCTCGTGCGGGCCCCACCTCACAAATATCCTACCAAGTGGGTAGGATATTTTGGGTCCCACCTTATCCTCTTAACTTAGGTTAAGCAGCTTTAAGTGAAATAAAATAAATTGTCGCACCACTTTATTTTATTTCTTAACTTAACCCCAAAAAAAAATTAAAAACCACACCCGAGAAAACGCAACTCCGGAAAAGGTTATTTATTTTCAATTACTGGTGCTGTGATTCCATCGGTGCCCTCGGAATTCGATTCCAAGCACCGGTTCAAAAGTTAGAAAAACCCGCTCATTCGTTCACTGAACGTACCCGAGCTAAACTTCGGAAAATGATTCCGGGCACACCGGGCCTCGGAATCAGGTGCTGTCAGAAAATGCGTTCTTGTAAAATTCCAAAGAAAATTAAGAAAAAAATTTCCTTGAATTTTATGGGTCTTTAAATTACTCCCACCTCAGGGATTTATGTCCCCATAAAGATACATCAAAAACTAGGGAAACAAATGTGGGTACTGAGCACGCATCTGGGCCTCCTGCTCCCAAGTGCTCTCCTGGAGGTTCTTGTGCTGCCATCTGATGCGAACTAGAGGAATCGACCATCCACATAGGACCCGCTCCTGTCGATCCTCAATCTCCACCGGGACCTCCGCAAAAGTCACTCCATCATCAATTTCCATCTCCCCATGGTCAATGATGTGCATCGGTTCGTGCACGTATCTCCTCGGCTAGGATACGTTGAAGACGACGTGCACCCGGTGAAACTGAGGTGGTAGAGCCAGGATATAAGCTACCTCACCAATCCTGCTGAGGACCTGGAATGGTCCGATGAAGCGTGGAGACAAATTTCCACCTCGGCCAAATCTCTGTAATCCACGTCGAGGTGAGACCCACAAGAAGACGTGGTCGCCATCCTCGAACTCCAGTGGCCTCCGCCTCCTATCAGCATAAGACTTCTGCCAGCTCTGAGCTGTCCTCATCTGCTCCTGGATGATCTGGACCTTCTCTATCGTGGCCTGGACCGTCTCCGGTCCCACAAGTGCTGACTCCCCAGGGTCTGTCCAGCATAGCGGTGATCTTCAAGGTCGGTCATACAACGCCTCGTATGGTGCCATCCCGATGGTGGAGTGGTAGCTGTTGTTGTACGCGAACTCCACCAAGGGTAGGTGGTCCTCCCAACTGCAACCAAAGTAGAGGAAACATGCGTGGAGCATTTCCTCGAGAGTCTGAATGTTCCTCTCTGTCTGACCATCCATCTGAGGGTGGAAGGCGTTGCTCAGACGTAGCTGCGTCACGAACGCCTACTGCAACCCCTTCCAAATCTGGGAAGTAAAGCGAGCATCTCGATCGGAGATGATAGATGATGGCACACCGTGAAGCCGTACAATCTCCTGAACGTAGGGACGTCCCAAGCTCTGCACTGAGCCCTACTCTCTGATGGGAAAGAAGTGAGCCGACTTGGTGAGTCGGTCGACAATCACCCAAATGGAGTCGTGACCTCTGGAAGTGCATGGAAGTCCAGTCACAAAGTCCATAGATATGCCATCCCACTTCCACTCCAGGACCTCCAAGGGTTGTACCATGCCTGCTGGTACCTGATGCTCTGCCTTCACCTGCTGGCAGGTGAGGCATCGAGAAACGAACTCTGCCATAGCCTTCTTCATGCCCGGCCACTAGTGCTATCATCTGAGTTCCTGGTACATCTTCACCACTCCAGGATGTACCGCCAAAGGGGAAGTGTGAAACTCTCTCAGCACCTCCTCCCGCGAAGCAAATGGTACCAAGGTACGTCCTATAAAAAGGACGTCGTGCTCTCTTCCTAAGGAGAAACCATCGGGTGACTGTCCTAAGGATATCTGCGCACGCCGTGTCTCACCGTCGGCGTCCCCACGTTGTGCCTCTCTGACCCACTGTAGTAGTGGAGGTGTGACTGTGAGTTACTGAAGAAAGGATGCTCCATCCCTATCCATGATGGATATATGCAAAGCGGCTAGCTGCTCTGTCGCCTCCCCAAGTAGCTGAATGCCCGTCCTCCTGCTGAGAGCATCGGCTACAACATTCCCCTTTCTAGGAGTATAGACTATCTCAAATTCATAGTCCTGGAGGAACTCGAGCCATCATCGTTGTCTCGGGTTCAGGTCCTTCTGAGAGAAGATGTACCTAAGACTCTGATGGTCAGAAAAGACTGTAAAGTGCTCACCCATCAGATATTGTCGCCACATCTTCAGAGCGAAGACCACTGCTGCTAATTCCAGGTCATGGGTAGCGTAGTTTTTCTCATGCTGCCTCAACTGACATGATCCATAGGTGATCACGGCTCGCTCCTACATCAAGACACATCCGAGTCCGGTCCCTGATGCATCGCAGTAAACTAGGTACCCTACTCCCTCCTCTGGCAACCTCAAGATAGGCACGTTGGTCAATCTCTGTCTCAGCTCCTAGAAGATCTGCTGACATCTGTCTGACCACACAAAGGTTTTCCCCTTCTTCTTCAAAGCTGATATTGGTGCCGCAACTCTGGAGAAGTCCCAAGAAACTCTGCACCTCCGACACGCTCCTGGGTGGCTCCCAAGCTAACACTGCCTCGATCCTCGCAGGATCCACCGCAACTCCCGCCTCAGAGATGAAGTTTCCCAAGAAGTGGGCCTCACGTATCCAAAACTGACACTTTGAGAGCTTTCCATAAAGCTGGTTCTCTCAGAGTGTGTCTAGTACAACACGCAAGTGGTAGGCGTGCTCCTCCTCAGTCGTCGAGTATATCAAAATGTCGTCGATGAAGACCACGACAAATCGATCGAGGTATGGCTGAAAGATCCTGTTCATGAGGCCCATGAACACTATGGGAGCATTGGTTATGCCGAAGGGTATAACCAAGAACTCATAGTGGCCATACCGACATCTGAAGAACGTCTTCTGCACGTCCTCGTCCTGAACTCTGAGCTGATGATAGCCTGACCTGAGGTCTATCTTTGAGAACCATCGTGCTCCATTGAGCTGGTCTAAGAGGTCATCAATACTTGGTATCGGATACTTATTCCTCACTGTCACCTGGTTCAGGCGACGATAGTCGACACAAAGTCGCAAGCTCCCATCCGCCTTCTTGGCGAACAATATCAGGGAAGCCCAGGGAAAAACACTGGGTCGAATGAATCCCTTGCCCTGCAAGTCCTCCAACTGTACTCGTAGCTCTCGAAGATCGGTGGGAGCCATCCGATATGCTGGGGTGGATATCGGGGTTTTCCCGGGGTACAGATCAATATAAAAGTCTACCTCACTATGAGGAGGTAGTCCTGGAACGTCGTCGCGAAAAACGTCCGCATATTGATCCACCACTTCAGGAAAACTAGGACTCTGCACATCAACTGCTCCTAGGATAAGGATAGCCAACTGATGAGTGAGGGGTTGTCCTCTCCTCTGCGAGAGTCCATCCTGTGCTGTGAAGGCTCCCTTCTCACCGGTGAAGGTGAACCTGCTCCCGTCGGTGTGTACACATCGCACCTTGCACCTAATACAGTCGATATGATCATGGACTGTAGATAACCAATCCATGCCCAAGATGACGTTGTAAGGCCTCGACGCCGCTACAAGAAGATCCCAGTCAAAGCTCTCACCACCTAAAGTAAGCTCACACTGCCGTCACTAGTGCGTAATCGTCGAGTTTACTCCCGTAGGAGTCTCTAGCCGTAAGGATCGAGCCAACGGCTCTGTCAGAATCTTTGAGCTCCGAACAAGGCCCACGGCTATGAAATAATTACTCTCTCTTGTGTCTATAAGAACTGCATCAAGGGTGGAATAGACACAGATAGTACCTCGAATGATCTCGGGCACGCCGTGGTCGTAGGCCTCCGCTGCCTAGAGTTGTTCCTGTCTCTGCCCACTAGCTCCCTGTGGTCGGGGTGGACCTCCTGGTGGTGGTCGTGGTAGAGCCTCAAAGCGTCGCCCACCACCTGCTACTCAGCCATCTCCTCTGCCTCGTCCTCCTGCTCCCTGTGGACCGTCATGGTCAACCCTCTACCTCTACCTTGGTATCCCCTCAACCGTCTGCTGCACCTCAGCACAGCGGGTCGGGCAGTCACGAGCCATGTGGCCCTGCCCGCTGCATGTGTAGGACTGTCTGCCTCTCGAAAGACTGGATTCGCGCTATGTGCCCCACACTGCTGAGCCAATGTCCTGAGGTCGTCTGCCTGAGGGTCTGGTCTGCCTGGACCCATGAGTCATCCGTCAACTGCCTGCTGCAGAAGACTCTGCTACCTGCCACCCTGCGGTAGGTCTCACTGCTGATGTAGACTCAGCAAGAAATCTCTCGATCAGAAGACCTCGCTCCAGTACTCCTGCCTAAGTCGAAATGTTGAGGGAGATCAGTGATGCCATGATCTCATGCCTCAATACCTGCTCAAAGGTCCAGTCCCAGAATAATGGGTCATGTACCATGTATGTAGAGTAGCGTGAGAGATCGGTAAATCTCACCGAGTACTGGGTGACCGTCAGGCTACCCTGCCGCAGCTGTAGAAGCTCCTAGATGCGCACTACACAGAGGGTGGCTTGGATGAACTCTGAGCGGAAGAATCTCTCAAAGTCCGTCTAGAGGAGATATTCCTCATCGTGCACCTAGAGCATCAAGCTCCACCATCTGCCTGTTGCCGCGTGCAGTAGGCTTGCTGTGAGGATCACCATGAGGTCTGTTGGTGTCCTCACTAACCTGAAAACTCATACCACTGCCTCCAGCCAATCATCGGCTGCCTGGGGGTCCGTCTCCCCGCGGAACCTGGGCGGTCGCTGGCACTGAAACTCGTGCAGTGCACTATGGCGACGTGCATCGTCAGCGGCTAGGGATAGTAGCATCAGTGGCTCGGTGGGTAGAGGTATCGTCGGTGCCTCTGCTGTCAAAGGGCCTTATACTGAGGCTTCGTCGCTCGGTGGGCTGTCGTCACGCACAACTCTCGGAACCCTAGCTGGCTGCCGTCGTGGGGCCATCCTGAAAAGAGACAGGTGCGCCACGGTCAGAACAGTATACCTGGTGAGCTGACATAAAGTAATCACAAAGAAAACTTGAAACACACATGAAATCAATGTTTTCATGCATTAAGTCGGAAATCAGAAGTCAGGGTCCTGGTGTACGGATACTTCGGCCGCCGCACCAACACTGGACTCCCTGGACTAATAACCACACCCAATACGCTTAACACTATTGCTTCACATAGAAGAAAGTTCAGAGTCCAAAGTTCTACAGTAGAACCGGACTCCTCTGATACCAATTTGTCACAACCCATCCTCGGGGCCCGTGTCGTGACTACCCCAAGCCCGCCTTCCATAGGCCAGGGGCTGGAGACTAGCACCAAGGAGTAAATCCCGATAAAAAGGGAAGGCATTGCCTTTGTAAAGTAAAAAACACCACAGAGAAAGCAAGAAGTAGAAGTAAACACTAAGTAAAAACTGGGTACAATAGTAAGTGCGGAAAAGTAAGTGAGCCAGAATACAAACCCAAACTGAAAGTAAAGTACAACTAGAAAAGGAAAAAATCAACTGAAAGTAAAGCCGCAATGTCGAGTCGTCCACTGGAAGTCCCACCTGAAGGGTGAGTACAGATATCCTCCACAGCTCCTCGAGTCCAGTCGTCCACTCCGAGTACGTCCCACCCAGTGGTCCACCTCCAGGTACTGTCCTGCTCCGCAAGCCTCAACCACGATCAGCGCTGTCCGTCGTCTGCAACCAACACAATGTAGTGCATGCATAGCCCGTTCAGGGGTGAGTATAAGCTACTCAGTAGGGACCCCGAGACCCCTGAAGGTCTCCCAGAATCCACAAAGGATAATCTACAAAGTAAAGATACAATCATGAAGTAACGTCTGACACTGCTTAGGTATATGCCCATACATATACCTAAGTCATCAATTCCAGTTCGCTCCAACCTCCGAGCCCAAGTACAACCCAGTCCACACAGGAAACCACAACCCAATCCACACAGGAAAGCATAACATAATCCACACAGGAAATAAATTCAAGATTCATCTCACACAGGTATACTTCTTCGTATGACGATAGAGATGATCAGATATAGCCACTGATTCATCTAATCTGTTGGATCCACAAAGGATCGATAGGTACTAACCCCCGCAATGACCCATATAGGATCGGACCCACACAGGATCGATAGGTAAGTAACCCCCGCAATGACCCACACAGGATCTGACCCACACATGATCTGTAGGCGTTGGCCCACACAGGACCGCTGAGCACTGACCCACACAAGATCTGACCCACACAGGATCGGTAGCACTGATCCACATAGGATCGCTGAGTGTTGTAGTCATCGTCGTCGAATCCACAGAGGATTTCTGCACAGTCGTCATCGTCGTCGCAGTCGCAGCTAGCTCTAGGGTTTCTGCACACAGCAAGCTCGTTTTCAGAGGGTCCGCTCCACGAGCCGAAGGGCTGATACATCAACTGACACGTAGTCCGCAGTTGATGTATCCAAAAGTTCAGTATCATCAATAGGAACTCAACGTGACAGACGGCGCGTTGATCGGACGCCCGGTCTGAGAGTTATTGGCTTTTTCACCCCAGGGGCCCGGTTGGTTTTTAAGTCAAAACCAACCCAATTGTACTCCACCTGCATCCAATCCTCGAGCGAAGTAAGCCAAAAGGTCTGTTTCACTAAGAGGAATCCATCAAAGTCGACAGCACGTCAATCGGACATCCGGAACTCAAGTTATAAGTGTTTCCGCTCCGAGGGCCCGGTTGGTTTCGTGTACGAACCAACCCGGCCGAACCCAAAGTACTCCAAAACCTTGAGTTCAATATACCGAAACGACCTTTTCAATCCAAGGATCACTACACAACTGACGGTGCATCGATCGTAGGTCCGCAACTCAAGTTATGGGCAGCGGACCGAAAGAGTTTCGGTATTAAGGGGTTCGGGCCCGGTCCGACCCGACCCGATACCCCCAAGGTCGGCCCGAACTGGGTCTGAGTCTGGCCCGCTTGGGCATGGCCCGGCTCGGCTGGTGCGGCCCGGCCCGGCTGGGCGCGGCCCGGCCCGGCTGGCGCGGCTCGGCCCGGCCTGGGCGCGGCCCGGCTCGGCTGGCACGGCCCGGCCTGGCGGCCCGGTCTGGAAGACCGGCTAGGGAAGTCGGCCCGGCGCGCGGCGTGCTGGCGCGCTGGCTAGGGACTCGGCCGAATGGTCGAGCCATTCGGAAGCGGGGGGCTCTGCCCCCGCGTGAAGAAACCGCGGCCCCTTAATGGGGTCGCTCACGTCTGGATAGTCGGGGGTTTCGAACCCCCAGTTCTTCCACGGTCCGGTCGGCCGGCCGGCTTCTTCCACCACGGGACCGGAAAGGCCGGTCCCCCTGCTCTGATGCCGGCAGCCCGATTCTGGGAGCCGGTTCTGCTGCTCCGTCGCGGCTTAAGTCGCGGCCTTGGTCCATCCGGCGTAGCGCGACGGCGCCGCGACCCTCCGCCGCGGCCCCGCTCCTGTCGCGGTGTCTTTGGTTTCTTTCTAGCGCGGTGCGATAGCTTCGCAGCTTGGTTCAATTCTCAAATGTGTGGCACGATGGCGCCACGCATTCCTTTTCGCTCGTTCCCGCGTGGTGTGATGGCACCGCGTTACTTTCCCTTGAACCGCAACAACAAATAATAATAAGGGAGGAGGGTCGGCCATGTTTTTGCGGTCCAGCCCCCTCTCGTTAAACGATATCAAGTGGTCCAAAAGAACGGGGCTAGATGACGGAAGATTTCACAAATTAAAACACATAACCCCTACCTCAATGTTGTCTTCGAATGAGAGTTCGTCGCGGAATTAACCGCCGCGGAAGAAGAGGATCGCCGCAGAAGAAAGCGTCATGGAAGGAACTTCGTTGGCGTTAGGTGATCTCCAAGGAAGGCGTCTCTCGCCGTCGTCCACTGTCGGAGGTCGGCGTTCTTCGTCAACGGCGGTGCGTTTTTCGCGTTCTTCATTGAAGAACAAAGAAGTTCCTCAAGGATTCTCTTTTTCTCCCAAAGGCTCCCACAACCAGAATTCCAAAAAAAAAATAAGTACTTCTCTTATTTTATTAACATAATGTAAGAATTTGAAATTTAAAAGAAAAGAAATGAACAATTAATTCAATGAATTAATTGTAACGATTTAACTGCCCAATTTAATGAGGCGTTTCTTAACCAGAATAAATGCACGGTTGACTTCATTAAAAAGGGGGGTGTGGGTGCGTTACTTAGAAGGAAAGAAATGGTGGGGCTCATGCGGGCCACACCTCACAAATATCCTACCAAGTGGGTAGGATATTGTGGGTCCCACCTTATCCGCTTAACTTAGGTTAAGCCGCTTTAAGTGAAATAAAATAAATTGGCGCACCACATTATTTTATTTCTTAACTTAACCCCATAAAAAATTACAAACCACACCCGAGAAAACACAACTCCAGAAAAGGTGTTTCTAAGCAATTACCGGCGCTACGATTCCATCGGTGCCCTCAGAATTCGATTCCGAGCACCGGTTCAAAAGTTAGAAAAATCTGCTCGTTCGTTCACTGAACGTACCTGAGCTAATCTTCAGAAAATGATTCCGGGCACACCGAGCCTCGGAATCAGGTGCCGTCAGAAACTGCGTTCTTGTAAAATTCCAAAGAAAATTAAGAAAAAAAATTCCTTGAATTTTACGGGTCTTTACAGGGAAGAATTCATACCTCATGTCTATATAACCTGTACGGGTGGGAGGCATTCTTCCCCACACCAGATACAGTGCTTATGGATGAGATGCATGCTTACCTCATGCCAGTGATAACCTATATCTATGTACTTATACCTCTGGTGATTGTTCAGAATACCAGCCATGAGCTGAAGCAGGTAGACCCGCCAGGTGTCCTTCTAGAACCTGAGCGGGAGGGTTGTTTATTTATTTCCTTTACTTACATGTCGTTTACTACACACTGTTTATTTTGTGAATACCTATTTGGATTACATGTATACATTGTTGGTGGTGGCCTACTGAGACTTGTCTCACCCGGGCGGCCTCCTGAACACCCGTGTAGACTTTACTGCTGCAGGTACTAGTAGGGGAAAAGTCTCAGCTTCAGGTTGTTGATACATGTGTGTTCTAGATGGAGTTTCATAGCAGAGGACTGAGCTTGTAAAGAGATGCTCGTGGACTACTTTTGTTCTATTTTTGTATTACTGTATAGAATTCTTGCCAACTATTTCTATTGTATCAGCATGTCATGCATCCATTTTGTATCAGACACTACCTATGTGGATTTTTTATATTTATCAGGGTTTTCCTTTTACTATTGTTTGGTTTGTATGTTTTCCTTTTTCTCCTGGTTATCCATTGGTTGTGCTTCCACTATTTTTGTTATTGTGCTACTATACCGCTGTGTACTCTGACATGGGGGTACAGTCTCCCCACTAATTTACTATTACACCCCCGCTGCTAGTCGTGTAAGGTCCCGATTCCAAAAGCCACCCAGAGGCGCCCCGTACCCAGTTGGTCACATGGCCTCAAGCGCATTTCCCCGAATGCTAGAGGCTGCCGACTAGTAGCGAGGGCCTTGGGTGTGATAGTGGGGAAACTATACCCTCATTGGCAGAGTACACAGCGGAAGAAAAATAAATGGATAACAGCAGAAACCATAACCAACCATAAAAGAGTAAACAGCGGAAGATTGATAAATAAAAAACTGGAGCAGAAATATATGTAAATGATGCATGATACATATATTTCTAGGAAAACAGCCCAACAAGTCACAATGCTTAATACAGTACTAAACCCAAGTACAAAAGAAAAATAGATGAGAAACTCCTCAGCATCGCAAGCCTCGTCTTGGTCCCATGCTCTCCAGCTCCAGTGCAATCAAGAACCTGAAGTAGAAGGGCGCTTTCCCTTATCTATACCTACAACAATATAATCTGTTTGGGCCCAAAAGCATAACCTAAACAGGGTGTGAGACAAAGTCCCAATAGGAAACCACCCAAAGATCTGTGCCTAATAGTCAATGAATATATGGAAAGTAAGGTACAATAAACAGTAAACAGTAAGCAGTAAATAGGATAATACACAGCAGTAATAATCCATAGTTTCTAGCATATAATCTAGAAACAAGAAATAGCCCCTCAACCAAGTAGAACAAAAAGGTAACCTCTGGGTAGTTCCACAGTCTAACCCCTAAGGTTCAACCTACAAGTACTAGCAACCCTCCGGGAGGCACACACAGTCTCACCCCTTTGGTTCAGCTAAATAAATAATAGAATCTCTGAGGAAGCACTCACCATCAATTCCTCCTATAGTCTTGTATCATACTAAAGGCTCTCTAGGGAAGCACTCAATGTCAATTCCCCATGTTTCCCACGTTGAGGATCTAAAGAATCTTTGAGGAATCACTCAACGTCAATTCCCCCTGTGGTCTCACATCATAAATTAAAGACACTCTGGAGAAGCCCTTACTTCCATTCTCTATGTGGTCCACTACACTAGGTTCTCACAGCCCTGTGTAAAATTACATGCATAGCACATGTATCAGCCCAAGTAAACCTCATGAACTACTTGGCTATCATTCTAAGGCACAACAGTATAACAGTTCAACAGTTCCACTATCCTAAAACTAGGCATGGAAACTGGAAAAATGCCAAACAAGAAAAAAAAATCAAGTCAAACATCCAAATCATAGTAAAAATTACTCTATTCACAAGAATTAACCTCTACTCAAGCAATCAAGAAAATCAGGCAAACAATAGGGAAAAAATAGGAAACACACAACACCCCGTTCAAGGGTATTGGTGGAATTCGCCCAAAATATTCATAGACTTCCTATAGAAATGCACAAACCACCTACCTCGATGCTAGGAGATCAATATACTTGAACCACGATGATTGATTCTCCTCAGAACGTTGAGGATCTGAGAAAACGTCAAAAATGCTCAACCCATGATATCTTGAGAAAAAATAAGAATTGGAAAACAAGGCTCTACGAGAAGAGAGATCTTACCACTGTGGTTCCAACGTAATTTACGGCGGTCAATTATGAGAACAGATGGAGGCACGGGAGCTCGGAGAAGATCCATAGCCGTATGGCTTCTCTTGGATGAACAAAACCTAGAAGAAAGGTGTTATGTCCTTCAGGCGCGACCCCGGTGCGTTTAATGAAAAAAAATAAAATACATGGCATGTAATTATTGAGTACATGGCGTGTACTCTACTTTTATGTACTCCACTTTAAGCGGCCTCCACCTCACCCCTACACACTGTGTGTGTGGCCCAGACACGGCCAGCACATGGCTTGGTGCGGGAAGGGAGTAAACGGCGTGTACTCAGAAAGTACACAGCGTGTACTTCAAAAATTTCTAGAAACTCCTCTTTTCTCAAAAACTCAAGAAAAAGGAAAAACATACCCAAATAGAAGATCTGGGTTCTTACAAACTTCCCCACTTAAAGAAATTCATCCCTGAATTTTCCTAATGAGGCGGAGAAGAAGAAACCCCGAACATCTTCAGCCACTACGATCACACGTCGGCCTCCCTTTCCCAGGTCTCATCCTGTACTCGCCTGTGATGCCATAGCACCTGTACTAGAGGAACAGACCGCCCATGGAGAACCTTCATACTGTGGTCGACAATACAGATAGGATGATCCTCCAATGATGCATCCACTTCGAGCTCAACTTCCTCTGACTAAAAGACATGAGATGGGTCTGAAAAGTAACGTCGGAGCTGAGAGACATGGAATACGCAGTGCATGTCCCGATACCTCTGAGGTAACTGCAGCCGATAGGCAACCGGCCCAACTCTCTCCAATACCTCAAATGGCCTAACGTACCATGGTTAAAGCTTACCCTGTCTCCGAATCCTCTTGTGTCCCAGCCTCAGTGCGACACACTGGAAAACCTGATCCCCAACCTCGAACTCTAGAGGTCGTCTCCGCTAATCAGCGTAAGACTTCTATCGAGACTGTGTTGTAGGCATCCTCTTCCGAATCAACTCTATCTGCTATGAGGTTTCCTGAACAAGACGAGGTCCCAATAAAGATGCCTATCCTGCCTCCATCCAGCATAAAGGTGATCGGCATGGCCTACCGTAAAAATCCTCGTAAGGTTCCATCTGAATAGTCTCCTAAAAACTGTTGTTGTAGGCAAACTCCAAAAGAGGGATATGATTCTCCCAAGAACCTCCAAAGTCTAGAATGAAAGATCGGAGCATATCCTCAAGCACCTGGATCATACACTCGGACTGGCCATCTGTCTGGGGGTGGTATGCTATACTCAAAAGTACCTGTGTACCCAAATCATTCTGAATCCCCTACCAGAACTGAGAAGTAAAGCACGCATCCTTGTCTGAAATAACAGAGTGTAGAACTCCAAGCAGACGTACGATCTCTCGGATGTACAGTCGTCCCAGATCATCAACACTTAAGGTCTCCTTAATCAGTAAGAAGTGAGCAACCTTCGTAAGTCTGTCGACGACAACCCAAACAGTATCGTTCCCTTGAGGCGACCTCGACAATCCAGTCATTAAGTCCATCACGACATCGTTCCACTTCCACTCCGGAATGGATAAATCTTGTAAAAGGCCTACTGGTCGATGATGCTATGCCTTCACCTGCTGACAATTGTAACACCACAAGATGAAACCAGCAACATCCCTCTTCATACCGGGCCACCAGTACTGGCAATGAAGATCCTGATACATCTTGGTGATGCCAGGATGAACTGCCTAAACTGAGGAATGAAAATCCCGCATCATCTCCTCGTGTGTGTCTTCTAGCACCCATACGCGTCCCTGGAAATTCAAGATCTCATCCTTGCCCACTGTCCATCCAGGAAGAGGGTCCTCTCCTAACACACTCTCCTGCAAGACTAAACCTTCTTAGTCTGATAGATACCTCATTCATACCCGATCAAGTAGTGTAGAGGTAACAACTACAGAAGATAGGTAAGTCTATCCCTATCTATTGTGCACCTCCATATGCATCTCAGAGAATAGAGTCATAAGCTGCCACTCAATAATGGCCTCTTGAACTGCCTGAATCTAAGTTATCCTACTCAACGCATCTGCCACTGCGTTGCCCTTTCCCGGCGTATAGGCAAGCTCAAAATCAAAATACTGAAGATATTCGACCCACCTACGCTGTCTCAGATTTAGATCACGCTGAGTGAAGATGTACTTGAGACTCTTATGGTCAGTGAAAACCAAAAAGTGTTATCCCAGAAGGTAATGTTTCCAACAGCGTAAGGCATGA
Organism: Viscum album; assembly: GCA_963277665.1. Classification (NCBI taxonomy): domain Eukaryota; kingdom Viridiplantae; phylum Streptophyta; class Magnoliopsida; order Santalales; family Viscaceae; genus Viscum; species Viscum album. Next base: position 778,357,493 of record OY728152.1, on the reverse strand, counting down.
ACAACAGCTTCCAACTCCAGATCGTGTGTCAGGTAGTTCCTCTCATGTGGCCTCAACTGCCGAGACCCGTACGCAACGACTCCATCTCCGTGCATAAGAACAGTTCCCAGCCCAATACCTTAAGGATCACAATAAATAGTATAGCTCTTTCCTGGCTCTGGAAAGACTAGTATCGGTGTTGACGTCAACTTCCCTTCAGCTCCTGAAAGGCTGACTCACAAGAGTCTGACCATAAGAACTTCGCCCCCTTCTTGGTCAGACCTGTTAAAGGTGCTACTAGGCATGAAAAGTCCTGAATGAAGCGTCTGTAGTATCCTGACAGCCCTAGGAAACTCTGTACCTCAAAAATGTTCTTTGGATTCTCCCAGGAAACTACAGCTCTCACTTTCTCTGGGTCTACGGATACTTCTGCCTCTGATATGACATGACCCAAGAAGTGAATCTGATCCTTCCAAAAGTGGCACTTTGAGAGTTTAGCATAAAGTCGATGCTCTCTCAGTGTACTCAGAATAATCTCAAGATGGTTAGCATGGTTGTGTCGATTTTAAGAGTACACCAAGATATCATCCACAAAGACCATGAAGAAGGAGTCCAAGTAAGGATGGAACACTCGGTTCATCAGTACCATGAAAACTTTTGGCGCATTCGTGAGACCGAACGGCATAATCGTATACTCATAGAGACTATACCTGCTCCTGAAGGCTGTCAGAGGTATATCTGATGGTCTAACGTGCAACTGATGATAACTGAACCTCAAATCGATCTTTGAGAACATGAGGGCCCCTCAAAGTTGATCAAAGAGGTCATCAATCCTTGTCAAGGGATATCGGTTCTTGACCGTCAATTGGTTCAGCTTCCGATAATCCACACATAGCCTAAGGGTATCATATTACTTCTTTGTAAACAGGATAGGTAAACCCCAAGGAGAAGTATTGGGTCGGATGAAACCCTTTGCCTGCAACTCCTCTAACTACTTCTTGAGCTCCTAAAACTCAGGTGTAGCCATCCTATAAGGAGTAATGGACACCAGTGCTGCTCCTGGCACGAGATCAATAGAGAATTCTACCTCACGCTCCGGAGGCAAACCTAAAAAGTCCTCTGGGAAGAAATCTCTGAAATGATCCACCATAGGAGGGAAGTATAACTGTGAAGTCCCCTGGTCATCTAGATAAAGACTAGCAATCTGTTCCATCACCCTTCCCATCTCATGATGATCGAGTCCTGCTCAACTCGCCTGAACATCCCATTCACCTCTTTGAAGAAAAGATTCACCCTCTGGTGAAATGAAACTCACCCTGTGACGATAACAGTCGACGACTGCCTGGAAGGGAACCAACCAGTTCATCCTGAGAATGACATCATAGCCTGTCATCTCTAGGACATAGAGATCCCATAAGAAACGATACCCTACAACCTCGAGAGGGCACTCTCTACACTGACGTACACTAGATGTCCTCATCCCCAAAGGTGTGTTTAGTGTCAAAAAGTTGGAAGAAGAAAAGATACAGAGCCCAAGGCTCTCCACAACAGCAATAGAGATAAAGCTATGCGTAACACCAGTATAGAAAAGAGATGAACATAAAACTGAGGCTACTAAAATCATACCTCGAACTGTAGAAGGTCTGGGATCCTGCTCCTGATAGGTCTACTCCACCGCAAAATTCTGGCATGCCCTGTGGGCCTGTGACCCTGCCTGACCACTCTGAGCTGATCCTCCCTACTGAAGCTGAAGGACTGGTGATTGACTGCCACTACCTCAACCTCCACCTTGGTCTGAATGGCCGAAAGAACTCCAGTTCCTAGACTAGTGAGAAACTGGTGGTGCTTCTCCAGAACGAGGATTCATGGAAGTACCCTTGTCACCATCTACTGATGAGAAAACCTGGCAGAAACGCTGAAGGTGACCTATCTTGCCGCAAGATCGGCACTCCATTAGGTCCCTCTGGCACTACGGCCTCATGTGTCCTACCCTTCCACACTGGTAGCATACCACCTGGATACCTGAATATGTATCTCGCCTCCTGGGATCACCGTGCGTAGACTCCCTACGGTGCTTCCTACTATGAACTGGAGGAACACTAGCTCTGGAAGCAGAACTTCCCTGGCTCGTAGCTCTGTATTCTCTCAGATTGTGCTCCGCAATCAGCGCCTGTTTGACGATGGAAGTGATGGAAGTCAACTGGAATAGATTCACCTGCAAGCAGATCTCCCGCCTAAGACCATCCTCAAAATTCCTTGCCAAGAACACCCCACTTCCATCCCAGAGGGGTGTGAAACACTTCAGCTCGGTGAAACGAGAGGAATACTCCATAATAGAAAAAGTACCCTACTCTAGACTCATGAACTCCCAGGCTCGATCAGCCCTCAGGGTCTTCGGGTAGAAGTAGTCGTAAAAAACATGCTAGAACTCCTCTCAAGCCATAACCTAATGATGACCCGCCTGTGAGATCACGTACCACCACCTATTGGTGGAGTCTCAAAGAATGTAGGTAGCGATCTTGACCCGCCTCTCTAGAGGCGTCTCCATATGATCAAAGATAGTCATCATGGCTTCCATCCATGACTCTACAGCATGTGGTCCTCCTTCCCTTGAGAAAGTAGGATGATGATTCTACTGGAAAACCTGCATCAAGTCTGCCATAGACGATCCAGGAGGTGGTTCTCCCTGAAATGTATGCATCATCCTCATAAATCTTTCCCTAAACTACGCATCAGTTCCTGCAACTAGTATGATAGTCGGTGCCAAGGTTGGCCCGACCGGAGGGTTGGCAGGAAGTCCCTGATCAGCCATATCTGGCGTCTGATCACTATCCTGCAACTGACGTACAACCGGAAGACAACTCGGAGGCATAGTTCTGAAAGATCAAAAGCATACCTTAAAAAAGTAAAACAAGGACAGAGAAAAAGTGAGTAAAAAATAGGAACATGAGAAGGAAACATTCAAGTTTTACAAAACGTGACTACACGGCGTGTATAAACCCTACACGGTATGTACTTAACTCTACTCCCCTTCCCGTGTCTTCTTTCATGGATAACCCATATGGTCTTCTTAAACTAAGACTACACGGTGTGTTCCCTGTGGACACGGCATGTAGTAGACAAGGTTTCAACGACCCGTGTTGTTAGTTACACGTCCGGTTACACGGATGAGACTACACGGCGTGTTTAGAACAAACACGACATGTACTTGAATATCTTCTCGACCCGTGTTGTTGGTGACACGGCCAAGTACATGGCTGACCCTTACACGGCGTGTTCCAAACAAACACAGCGTGTATAGAAGGAGAGAACACCATTCTGTGTTGTTCGTGACACGGCCAGGTACTGAGGACAAGGATACATAGTGTGTTCACACAAAACACGGCGTGTATGGCATGAGATTTCCCGACCCGTGTTGTTCGTGACACTGCCGGGTACACAGTTTTCTACTACATGGTGTGTACCTACTGTACACGGCATGTTGCTAGAGAATTTTCACAACCCGTGTTTCTACTCACAGAGTCAGTGACATGGTTTAAAACTACACAGCGTGTATATATAAAGTACACGCCGTGTATTCTGGGTTTTTCCGGGAAGTAGCTCTGAAACTGCACTGAAGCCCAGAAAACACTGAAAAACAAGCAAGAAAGTTCCAAATTCTGATTCGTGAGGGCCCATACTCCTCACAAATCAAATATTGGCATCCAATACAGTCATATATAAAAAAACAAGTCAATGATTCACCAATTTCTGATTCAAGAGGGCCCATAACACCTCAAGAACCAAAAATTGGTGTTCATTTAAGTAGGGTACCAAAAAAAACTTTCTATCAAACTATAGAGATTCTATCAAGCGTCTATCACAACAGCATGCATAATCTACACAAATCCTATCACAACAACATGCAATTGCAAATGCACCCTAGATGGAATTGCAAAAATGCATGGCATGTGATTTCTAAAAATTTCCTATATGATGCATGAGATGGAATACCCTCATCTCATTGGGTTGCGATAGAAATAGAACCAAAATAGCAACAACAGTAACATTACAAAACACGTTAATCACTCTAGATGAAATCAGATCAACTGTAACATAGAAAAACTATAAATTTGTAATAAGCGAGGTAGATTGGTTTTTCCCTATACACGGGTTAGCTACTCTCGGGCACACCTTAATACCAAGTACTGAATCCGTCCTATCCCTGGCTAAAGGCTCCAAACAGTAATCAAGAGAAAAGAAAACCTCTTGATACCACTTTGTAACGTCCTGGTTCCGGAAGCCACCCAGAGGCACCCCGTATTCGATTGGTCACATGGCCTCAAGCGCATTTCCCTAAACACCAGAGGTTGCGGACTAGCAGTGAGGGCTTTGGTTGTGATAGTGGAGAAACTATGCCCTCATTGGAAGAGTACATAGTGGAAGAAAACAAATGGATAATAGCAGAAACCATAACCAACCATACAAGATTAAACAGAAGAAGACTGATAAATAAACAACTAGAGCAGAAATATATGTAAATGATGAATAATAAATATATTCCTAGAAAAACAACCCAACAAGTCACAATGCTGTATACAGTACTAAACCCAAGTACAAAATAAAAATAGATGAGCAACTCCTCAGCATCGCAAGCCTCATCTTGGTCCCATGACCTCCATCTCCAGTGCAATCAAGAACCTGAAATAGAAGGGCGCTTTCCCTTATCTATACCTGCAACAATATAATCTGTTTGGGTCCAAAATCATGACCCAAATAGGGTGTGAGACAAAGTCCCAATAGGCAACCACCCAAAGATTTGTGCCTAACAGTCAGTGAATATATGGCAAGTAAGTTAAAGTAAGCAGTAAACAGGATAATACACAGTAGTAACAATCCACAGTTTCTAGAAATTAATCTACAAACAAGAAACAACCCCTCAAGTAAGTAGAACAAAAAGGTAACCTCTCGGTAGTTCTCACGGTCTAACCTATAAGGTTCAACCTACAAGTACTAGCAACCCTCTGGGAGGCACACACAGTATCACCCCTCTGGTTCCGCTAAAGAAATAATAGACTCTATGAGGAAGCACTCACCGTCAATTCCCCCTATAGTCTCGTATCATACTAAAGGCTCTCTGGGGAAGTACTCAACGTCAATTCCCCATGTGGCCCACATCGAGGATCTACAGACTCTCTGAGGAAGCACTCAACGTCAATTCCCCCTGTGGTCTCGCATCATAAATTAAAGACACTCTGGAGAAGCCCTTATGTCCATTCTCTATATGGTCCACTACACTAGGTTCTTACAGCCCTATGTAAAACAACATGCATAACGCACATATCAGCCCAAGTAAACCTCAAGAACTACTTGGATATCATTCTAAGGCACAACAGTATAATAGTGCAACAGTTCCACTATCCTAAAACTAGGCATGGAAACTGGAAAAATGCCAAACAAGAAAAACAAATATGGAAAACATCCAGAGCACAGTAAAAATTACTCTATTCACAAGCATTAACCTCTACTCAAGAAATCAAGTAAAGAAGGAAAAAAACAGGGCAAAACAGGAAACACGCAACACCCCGTTCAATGGTATTGGTGGAATTTTCACAAAATATTCATAGACTTCCTACATAAAGGCACAAGCCACCTACCTCGATTCTCTGAGATCAATATACTTGAACCATGATGATTGATTCTCCTTATAACGTCGAGGATCTGAGAAAATGTCAAAAATTCTCAACCCATGATATCTTGAGAAAAAGGAGGAATTGGAAAACAAGGCTCTAGGAGAAGAGAGAGATTACCGCTACGGTTCCAACGCAATCGACGGTAGTCTATTCGGAGAACAGATGGAGGCACGGGAGCTCGGAGAAGATCTGTGGCCGTACGGATTCTCTAAGATGAATGAAACCTAGACGAAAGGTGTTCAGTCCATCAGGCGCGACCCCGGTGCGTTTAATGAAAAAAACGAAAATACACGGTGTGTACTTCTTGAGTACACGGCATGTAATCTACTTTTCTGTACTCCGCTTTAAGCGGCCTCCACCTCACCCCTACACACCGTGTGTGTGGCCCGGACACGGCCATCACACGACCTGGCGCGGAAAGGGAGTACACGGCGTGTACTCAGAAAGTACACGGCGTGTACTTCAAAAATTTCCAGAAACTCCTCTTTTCTCAAAAGCTCCAGAAAAAGGAAAAACATACCCGAATTGAAGATCTGGGTACTTACAAGTCGGCATCCCCTGGCCTATGGGGAGACGAGCCAGGGGTCATGTGCCCAACCGAGTTTGGGGCTCGGGTTGAGGGGCAGCCGGGTCCGGGACGTCACAAAGTGGTATCGGAGGTTTTCTTTCTTTCGTGATTTACTATTTAGAGATGATAAACTTGGAGACTAGGAACGCTTAGGTACATATCCATGAGTCGTGCTTGGGCGTCACAAACCCATGTACGGGGGTATGGGCCAAGTTTCCTATTTTATGTTGTTATTGATTCTTCTATTTACTGTTGATATCATTTCACCGTTGGGTGCTTCACATGTTTTGTGATGTTATTGATATTTTCAATGTTGGAGTTTGAATTTCATAGTTCGACCCGATGAAATGAGGGTTATGCATTAGAGCATGCATCATGATAGGCACAATATGATTAGGCCATACATCTTTCCATGCCGCGTTTAAATTTTCAGCGAGCATTTCTTGTTGTTTATTTCCATGACTTGTTAATATGTGTGAAGTTGTGCTAACCCATCTTGCAATTTGTAAATTGAGGAATGATGTGGTTTTAGTGGGTGTCACTCTTTGGTTCATAAGGTGTATGGGCCCTTATGGATCAGAAAATGACATTCCAACTAAACAAATAATTTTTTTAAAAGGAAATTCAAATGCTTAATTAGCACAAATAATGATAAATGACATCCAAGTGTGTTTCATCTTTCAGTTCATGAGGACTATGGGCCCTTATGGGCTGGGAAATTCCATGTCACTGGATTAAGTTAAATTTTAACAGTTACAATTTTTAATAAGAATTCCTATGGGTGTGGATAGGTGATCTTAAAGGTAGGAATGCTTAGTACCTGTCCTAGCTTCTAGAGTTCAACCTTTAATTTGTTGGTTTCTTCTTTTGAGGCGTTTGTTTGGAATTGTAGCATTATTCCACCGAGATGTCCTCGAGTAGCGCACGCTAAAGGTGGTGATGATCACGTTCCTGAGGTGGCGGGCCCTAAGACGCCAGTTGATATTCCTATCGAGCCACCCGTGGCTCCTCTTGTTATTCCTGAGATGGGCGATGATGCCCAGTTCCGTGAGAGCTTCATGCGTATGATGCAGAGTATTCAAGGTGGAGTGCGACCTGCCCTGAGTATGGCAGAGTTGACCCGTGAGTTTCTGTCATAGCATCCTCCTACATTTATGGGAGATGGTGGACCACTTGTTGCGTAGTCCTGGTTGGAAGCTATTCTAACCATCTTCGAGCACCTTGATATGCCTCCAGAGCAGAGGGTCAAGCTTGCAGCTTATATGCTACGTGGTTTAGCCAGAAGGTGGTGGGATGTCATCACCCAGTCGGGACAGCAGAGAGATATGATCAAGACTGGTTTCCAGACTGTATTCTATGATTATTTCCTTCCCCGAAATTTGAGGGCTGACAGAGCTAGGGAGTTTATGAATCTACAATAAGGTACCATGATAGTCATGGAATATTCGTCTTGTTTCACTGAGTTACAGTGTTTTTCTCCTAAACTAGCTGATGATGATCTCACGGCCGCTAGGCGTTTTGAGGATGGGTTGTGTTACACCATCCGGTCGCAGGTTAACATGTTCATGTTGATGACCGTTTTGGATATTGTCAATTAGGATTTGATCATAGAGAGGAATTTGAGAGAATCAGACAGTTTAAACCAGGGCGGTTCGGCACCTAAGGGTTCCAGTGGATCTTCTTCTGGGAAGAAGCGGCGTTTTAAGGAGTCTCGTGGTGTTAGTGGTGGTCAGACCCTTTTTTCAGGTGGTACTCCTATCTATCACCAATGTGGGGTGCCAGGACATATGAGGAGGCAGTGTACATGAAATCCCATGGAGTGTAGAGGTTTTGGTAGGCTGGGTCATCTCTACCATTTATGCAGGACTTTTCCCCTAGGGCCTAGTGAGCAGGGATCTGTACCTACTCCATGATCTAGTGCTGGATTGGCAGGATCACGTCAGTCAGGTGGCTAGAATACCGTCAGCCGATCAGGCCGTGGCGGAAGTCGAGGTAGAGGTAATCAGGTGTATGACTCTCAGCACCAGCAGGGTGGGTCTGCTCAGGGTAGCTAGGTTGTGGCTGAGGGCCATGGTACCGGCCAGTTGTATGCAGTCGAGCCTACGCCATAAGAGAAGTATGCCATACCATCTACTGTACGAGGTACGATTATAGTTGCCTCTATGTTATTATATACTTTGTTTGACACAGGCGCTTCTCACTCTTTCATATCGGAGGCGATTATTGGAAGTGTGGGCCTCGACGTTGAGTCATATCATGGTATGGTCATGTTAGATACCCCATTAGGTGTCCATTCAGAGGGTATTCATCATTTTTAGAATATTCCCCTCGAGGTGGGCGGTTTCCTTTTCGTGTGGAACCTGTATGTTCTGGATATGACAGGTTTTGATGTAATAATCGAGATGGACTGGTTAGTTCCCTATAGAGCCCGGATTAACTGCTATCATCGTAGGGTGGTGTTTACATCACCAGAGGGTGACACACATATTCATAACGGAGAATGGGATCTTAGTGCGACACAAGCGGTACTGGAACACCAGATTTTAGGTGGTGTCGTAGCACAGGTTTCCAGTCTTTATCTCGATGACCAAGGGTTACAACCCTCTATTTATCCTCCTGTGGTGGATCATTTCAGTGATGTCTTTCCTGATGATTTCTCTGGTCTACCTCCAGAACGAGAGGTGGAATTTACTATTGAGATTATACCAAGAGAAGCACCAGTGACCATTCCTCCTTATAGGATGGCACCTAAGGAACTTCTGGAGCTCAAGAGTCAGCTGGAGGACCTGGAAGCAAAAGGCTTTATACGTCCTAGTACTTATCCTTGGGGATCATCGGTTCTCTTTTCCAAGAAGGCAGATGGTACCCTTCATCTTTGCGTGGATTATCGTAAGTTAAATCATCTGACTATTAAGAATCGATATCCTTTACCTCGAATTGATGACCTCTTCAATCAGATCCAAGGAGCGAAGGTGTTTTCAAAGATAAATCTGAGGTCGGGCTATCACCATGTGCATGTTAGGACTTCGGACATACCTCGCATGGCATTCAGGAGAAGGTATGGTCTCTATGAGTACCTATTCATGCCGTTTGGGCTTACGAATGCACCTGTAGTGTTTATGGCTCTTATAAATCGGATTGTTCACCCTTACCTTGATTATTTTTTGGTTGTATTTGTGGAAGATATCTTAGTCTATTCACGTTTGATACAAAACCATGCAACCCATATTTAGATCGTGCTGAATACACTAAGAGAGCATTATATTTATGCTAAGCTCAGTAAATGCCACTTTTGGATAAATAAGGATCACTTCCTGGGTCCCATTATTTCTGAGTCTGGAGTTTCAGTTGACCCTGAGAAGGTGAGTGTTGTAGTTTCTTGGGAGCAGCCCAAGAACATCTTTGATATCCGGAGTTTCTTGGGGCTTGCTGGATATTATATGTGGTTCATTCAGGACTTTTCATGCCTAGCAGCACCGCTTACAACTTTTACTAAAAAGGGGTTGAGATTCGATTGGTAAAAACCATGTGAAGTATCTTTTTAGGAACTAAAGGGCAGGATAACTTTAGCACCGATACTGGTCTTGCCGGAGCTAGGAAGAGCTTATATGGTATTTTGTGATGTGTCAGGTGTCGGGCTTTGAGCTGTCTTGATGCAGAATGAGCGAGCCGTTGTGTATGGTTCTCGTCAGTTAAATCCTCATGAACTGAATTATCTGACACACAACCTCGAGCTCGTAGCGGTTGTACATGCCTTACGCTGTTGGAGACACTATTTTTTGGGAGAGAATTTTGTGGTATACACTGACCAAAAAAGCCTCAAATATATCTTCACTCAGTGAGATCTAAATATCAAGAAACGCAGGTGGGTCGAGTACCTACAATCCTTTGATTTAGAACTGGCCTACACTCCTCAGAAAGGAAATCCGGTAGCTGATGCGCTAAGTCAGAAAACTCAGTCACAAGTGGTTTGGGAATCTAATGAGGAGTGGAGGCTGATGGAACTATTTTCAAAGATGCACGTTGAGGTTCAGGAGGGTCAAGGTCAAACTGTTCTCTCAGCCTTAGTGGTGACATATACTCTTTTGGAATGGGTCAAGGAAAGACAGTTATCAAATCCGGAAGGCCTTGTTCTACGAGAAAGTGTCGCTGATGATGCCTCTAAAAATTGGACTATGGATGAAGGTGATACTTTATTATTCCATGGGTGTGTATGGGTCCCAGAAGACATCAGAGAGGATATGATGAGGGATTTCCACACCTTAGAATAGGCAGTTCAGCCAGGCATCACCAAAATATATTGTTATTTGCGATGACTGTGCTGGTGGCCTAACATGAAGTGGGAGATAGCCGGTTTTATCACACATTGTTAAACCTGTCAGCAGGTGAAGGTGGAACATCAGCATCCGGTAGGGCTTCTACAGTCGTTGTCCATTCCAGAGTGGAAATGGGATGATGTTTCTATGGGCTTTGTAACCAGTTTACCCGGGTCACCTCATGGCAATGATGCATTATGGGTTATCATTGACCATATTACAAAGGTCGCGCATTTCATACCTGTGCGGGAGACCTTCACGGTTGATGACTTGGGAAGACTATATGTTAAAGAAATATTGTGCCTTCATGGATCACCTCATTCTATTGTCTCGGACAGATATCCTCATTTTAGATCTCAGTTCTGGAAGGGTTTACATAAGGCCTTGGGTACGCAAGTAATTTTGAGCACGGCCTATCACCCGAAGACTGATGGACAGACCGAGTAGACTATACAGGTGTTAGAGTATATGTTGCGTTCCTGTGTTCTCGATTTTGGGGGTTGATGGGATAAACACATTCCTCTTGTCAAGTTCAATTATAACAATAGCTTCCAGGCTACCATTGAGATGGATCCCTATGAAGCCTTATATGGTATGCCTTTTTGATCACCTTTGTGTTGGCTTGAAGCAGGGGAGGCAGCTGTTCTAGGACCATGTCTTGTACAGCAGACTATAGAGTAGATATATCTTATTAGGAAGCGTATGCAGACAGCTCATTCTAGACAGTAGTCCTATGCTAACAAGCACCGTCGACCTCTTGAGTTCGAGTTTGGGGACCGGTTTTTCTTGAAGGTCTCACCCAGGTTAGGGAAAATACATATACGGAAGCAGGGTAAGCTTTCGTTGAGGTTCGTAGGACCCTTTGAGGTGATGAAGCAGATCGGACCAGTAGCTTACCAGCTTGCACTTCCGTAGAGATATCAGGCCATGCATTATGTTTTTCATGTATCTCAGTTACGCCAATACTTTTCAGATTCGACTCATGTTTTTCAGCCTGATGAGGTTGAACTAGATGTGGATTCTTCCTTCTAGGAGTATCAGATGAGAATTGTTGACCGGAGTGTGAAGACACTCTGTGGCAGGTCTGTTCCTCTTGTACAGGTGCTATGGAAGCACGGCCAAGTACAGGATGAGACCTAGGAGCGAGAGGCTGATATATGTTCTCAATGGCCAGAGCTTTTTGTTGATGACACCTCTGTACCCTCGGAAGGCCAACTCAGGGACGAGTTGCTTTAAGGAGGGGAGGTTGTAACGACCCGACTCTTTGGAAAAGGTACAGATCATTATTTTTTCTTTAAAATCTTTCCTTTAAGGTTGTGTAATGTGTGTAACATCCTAAGGAAGGTATGGGGAGTGTCCGGGGTTGGTTTGCAGCCGGGAGTATGAGAAATGGCCTTGTAGATAGTGGCGCACGGCCTGCGCACGGCTTGTGCACAGTTTCAGACAAATTGTGCAGCCTTTGGTCTGGAGGCAGGGAGGAGTGCACGGTTTGTGCACGGTTTGCGCACAGTTTGGGTAAACCGTGTGCCTAAATCGTGCGACCTGGTTCTGGGTGAAATTACCATTTTGCCCTTAAATTCTATTTAAGGCTTAAGCCTTTTCTTTCTTTCTTCCTGCGGACAGAACCATAGGAGAACTCCTCTTTGAGTCCCAAAACCTCTCCTCTCTCAATATATTGTTGCATCTTCATCCGGCACCTGATTCTTGATCCGTCAGAAGTGTTGGAAAGGTAGAGGTAAGGCCTACCACACCTAAGCTTCCTTCCTCAGTGAATATTGGAATTCATTTCACTATTTTTATGCAGGATCATATGCCCTATTTTTAGGGCATTGGACTGGAACTCAAATATGTTCCAACCTACTGCGAATCTGAGGTCGATATCAAGCGAGACTATGCCTACAGCTCTATGGTAGGTGGTCACATGGTTTCCATTTTTGGTTTTCTCCTTTTTGAGTTATTATCATCATGTCGTGGTTTGTATTTCGCCAAACCCCTTATTTTTATTGACTGATTCATGTCTAGACGACTCGTGTGGTATGAGATTGATGAATCTAACCTTGTTAGAGTGTTTAGATGAGGTATAGACTGGGTAAGGTCAACTATAGGTGTTATGGCTTAAGATTTTCCCCATTTTCACCTTTTCTCCTTAACGATATGTCTTGAAAGGAATTTTCCATGTTAGGAAAATGAGATGACTTGGTTAGAGGTTGGCTAGGATGAGATAGCATGAACCCCTTGAATGAATTGAAATGTATGTTGCCTTGATATGTGATTATGTGATATTAAAATATGGAATTTCCATGATTGTTAATGTGATGTGATAGAAGATGGATTGCCTTATATTTTGTGATGTGAATGGTTATGCCATACTGTGTTGACATGCTTGAGATAACCCGTGTATGGGAAGGAGGCATTCTTACCCCGTGCCAGATGAATCTCTGTGTGTGGGCAGGAAGCATTATCACCCCATGCCATATGAATCTCCATGTGTGGTCGGGATGCATTCTTACCCCATTCCAGATGAATCTCCGTGTGTGGGCGGGAAGCATTCTTACACCGTGCCAGATGAACCTCTGTGTAATATAACAGGAATCATTCATACCTAGTGTCTATATAACCTCTACGGGTGGGAGGCATTCTTCCTCATGCCAGCTACAGTGCTTATGGATGAGAGGCATGCCTACCTCATGCCAGTGATAACCTATATCTATGTACTTATACCTCTACTGATTGTTCAGAATACCATACATGAGCTGAAGCAGGTAGACCCGCCAGGTGTCATTCCGGAACCTGAGCAGGAGATTTGTTTATTTCTTTGCTTTCCTTAATTGTAGTTTTCTACGCACTATTTATTTTTTGAACACATATTTGGATTACACGTAGACATCGCTGGTGGTGGCCTACTAAGACTTGTCTCACACCCTACCCAGGCGGCCTCCTGGGCACCTGTGTAGACTTTACTACTGCAGGTACTAGTAGGGGAAAAGGTCCAGCTTCAGGTTGTTGATAGATGTATGTTCTAGCTGGAGTTCCAGAGAAGAGGACCGATCTTGGCTAGAGATTCTTGTGGACAACTTTTGTTCTCTCTTTGTATTAGTGTATATCATTATTTCCAGCTATTTCTACTGTATCAGCATGTCATGCATCAATTTTGTATCAGACACTACCTATATGGATTTTGTATATTTATCAAGGTTTTCCTTTTACTTTTTTTTTGTTTTTATGTTTCCCTTTTTCTCCTGGTTATCCATTGGTTGTGCTTCTTCTATTTTTGTTGTTGTGTTGCTATACCGCTGTGTACTCTGACATGGGGGTACAGTCTCCCCACTAATTTACCATTACACCCCCGCTGCTAGTCGGCAGCCCCTGGCCTATGGGGAGACGAGCTAGGGGTCATGTGCCCAACCCAGCTCAGGGCTCGGGTTGAGGGGCAGCCGGGTCCGGGATGTCCCAAATGGAATCATAAAGAGATGTTGGTACTAACCACAAATTTGAGCCTCCTACACCCATGTGATCTTTTAAAGATTCTCGTGCTACCACCTAACACACCCTAAAGGAATCATTCACCCATGAATGATCCTCTCCTTCTGATCCTCAATCTCTACCAAATACTTAACAAAGGTAGCTCCATCCATAATGTCCAACTCACCCTGGTCAATAACGTGTGATGGGTTAGGAATGTGCCTCGTCAACTATGAAACATGGAAGAGTTAATGTACTCAGTATAGCTATAGAGGTATATATAAGTGGTATTACACATTTCTGACTCTATTTAGTACCTTGAAAGGTCATATGAATCTCATAGATAGCTTCCTACCTTGTCCAAATCTTTGTAATAAACATCGATGTGAAACCCATAGGAATACATGGTCTCCATCCTTGAACTTGAAAGGCCCCCATAATCATTCATCATAAGACTTCTGATGTTTTTTTAGTACTGATCCATTCCTGGTTAATCTTCACCTTCTTTATAGTTGGTCATACCAACTGTGGACTCATAAGTGTTGACTCTCCTAGGTTAGTCCAGCAAACTGGTGACCTGAACGGTATCCCATACAAATCCTATAATGGTTCAATACCTATAATGGAATGGTAGCTGTTATTTTTTGAAAAATTCACCAGTGGTAGGTGATCCTCTAAACTACAGCTAAAGTCCAACATGCAATATTTCATCATGTCCTACATAACTCGAATGGTTTGCTCTGTCTAGCCATCAATTTGGGGGTGAAACATTATTCTCAATTATAATTATTTCCCAAATGCCTCTTGAAATCCATTACATAACCAAGATGTGAAGCGAGCATCACAGTTAGAAAAAATCAATAATGGAATCCCATGTATTTGGACTATCTTATGTACAAAGAGGCATCATATGATCTCTACTTAACGTTACTGTCGAATAGAAAATAAGTGGATTGAATTGGTGAATTGGTCTGTGATCACCCAGATGGCATCATGTATCATGGAAATCTATGGTAATCTCATCATAAATTCCATGGATATCCCATCCCACTTCAAATATTTTACCTCAATGGGTTGAGATAAACTCTATGGAACTTGGTGATCATCCTTTACTTGCTAACAATACATCTATGGACAAAAAGTACATCTTCATTCTCCATCCCTAACCACCAGGACTGAAGTTGGAGGTCCTAGTACATCTTTTCCAAAACTAGATATACCTCCAAAAGATATGTATGAATCTCTCTTACAACCTCCTCCCACAACATCACTGATACTATTATGTGTCCTTTAAAAAGAATTATATGCTCCCCAGCTTCATGAAATCCATCAGGATCATGTCCAGTGGATATATGATCACATAGGGTCTCACAGTTGGTATCCCTATGTTTTTTCTCCCGATATCACTATAAAAGTGGAGAGGTAATGACCATTGACTATAGGTGATATTATCCATCACCATAAAAAAATTATAACTATAATGAGTCCAACTTCTTTGATGCCTCGTTCAGCAACTGTGAACAAGATCTCTAGCTGAGAACAT
The DNA here is from genome assembly GCA_963277665.1 of Viscum album. NCBI lineage: Eukaryota > Viridiplantae > Streptophyta > Magnoliopsida > Santalales > Viscaceae > Viscum > Viscum album. Next base: position 778,341,953 of record OY728152.1, on the reverse strand, counting down.
CTACTACCATGTTCTCCTTCCCAAGATTGTAGATAATTTCAAATTCATAATCCTATAGTAAATCTAGACATCATCTGTATCTTATGTTAATATTATTCAAAGAGAATATATACATCATAATATTGTGATCAGAATAAACAATAAACCACTCACCCATCAGGTAGTATCACCACATCATTAGTGAAAAGACTACCACTGTTAACTCAAGATCGTAAGTTATGTATTTATTCACATGTGGTCACAACTAATGTGAACCATAGGTGGTCACTATGTGCCTCTACATCATAACACAATCAATCTCTCTTCCTGATGCATTATAGAATACTATGTACTCGACACCCTTCTTTGGAAATCTCAAGATGAGAGTGATCTTCAATCTAAACCTAAACTACTAAAAATCCTATTAAAAAAATTTTATCCACATGAAAGGATACCCCTTTAAAGTTTAAATCTATCATTGGTGTTGATATCGTAGATAAATCAGTTATGAAACTTTGGTAATAGACTACCAACCCAATGAATATGTGCACCTCTATCATGCTCTTGGGTGCCTCCCAATATAACACTACCTCAACCTTGGCTAGGTCTACTTCCACTTCATCTGTTGAGATAATGTATCCCATAATGTGGACCTTATATATACAGAACTAATAATTTTTGTACTTTCCATAAATTTATTTCTCTTAGAGTATATTTTGAACAATCCTCAAGTGTCTCACATGATCCTCCTCAGACATCGAGTACTGAACGATATCTTTAATGAAGACCACCATGAACCAGTCTAAGAAAGGATGAAAGATTTGGTTCATGAGTGCCATGAAAACTTCTGGGGTGTTCATCATGCTAAAGTACATCACTAATTACTCATAGTGAATTTAGCGACATATGAATGTCATCTTCATTATAACCTCATCCCATACTCGCAACTGGTGATAGCTTGACCTGAGGTCAACTATTATGTCATGCCCCATCCTCATTGGCATGAGAAGGCGTTGAGATGCTACTTGGCCTTAGGAGATTTTCCCAAGGCACCAAAGTCTTTAAATAAATGTTTAGGGATTGAAGAATAATTGGGAAATGATTTTCCATTATAATAAAACCAAAAAACTAAACAAGACATAACCAACAACAACTACATGATGCTTGTCAACAAGATGAACCAAACAATACCTTACCATAAGACACCAAAACAACCAAACTCTTCCATAAAAATTCCCAAAAACCAACACAACTACATCATAAGAAGCTCTAAAATCAGATTTCAAAGTGGAAGACTCAACGAAAAACCCAAAGGAAACCATGACATGTTCCAAGGCACCACACCAAACTCTATGATCTAAGCACTACAATACCTCCCAAGCATCACGATGAACCTCTTCAAAAATTTCCTGCTTTACCCTTACCTATATCTCAGAAAAATACTTCTACAAAAGCTCAAAAAGTGCCAATGTAGGGGGTGAGTACAAATACTCAATAGGTTTTCATCAAATGAATTCCCTACACATTCCACTAGAATAGAACCGTTAGTACATTTACATAAATAAATTTATATAAAACAACACATGGTGAAACAATTTCCAGCATTCCAGAGAAACCCTTACCAAGCCATTTTTACCTAAATCCACACAATATAGGGGAAATCCAACAAACAAGATGTAATCCATTTTCTGTCACAAATTAGAAAAAAAAATCATCTTGCTTATCCACACATATAATCAAAACATAGCCATAAATTTTCACACACTCAACCTTGTGTAAAAATCATGGTGGAACTTCCATTCCAAGCTCATTTACTACTTACAAATATAGTGGTTCTTCTTGACCACTTATCCTAGATGGTGGACCTTCCATCCTCAATCCATCCCCTTTTTAGTGGTATTTCTCACCCACATATCATTATTCCATCTCAATCATAAAATTCTCAAGCTAATAAAAAAGCACATACACATACTAAACCCAAAACAATATGCAAAAACTATTTCACAACATAACAATCCCTTAATCCATTAAACATTCCAATTCATATTTCAATAAAACAACATTTTTATTAAAACCCTTTTTCACAAACCATTTCCATAATCCATACCAATCCACCGATTTTAAAATAAATATTCTAAAATCTAGCAGCAACAAAGAACATTTAACCAAAATCACCAATTTTCTCAAAGAATCCACAAAACATCATAAATGGGAATTACATAAAGATCCCCACATCATAATTAAAAATTAATTTCAATAAAACCAAATTTTCTAAAACCAATACATCATGTTCAATCAAAATGGAGTCGATAGAGAATACACCTATAGTCAAAATGAAGAAGAATTACCTTCACCACACCTTGAAACCCCTTCTAATGTCATCCAAAAAGAGTGGGAGATCCTCTCTAACCCATGTGAACGAAAAATTCTAAGTGGGGATGGTATGGGATAAGAGAGGAGTAGTTTAGGAAAAATCATGTGTGAACCCATAATTAAAAACCAATTTTTTATTGGTGGGCACGGTCATCTCGCATGGTTGGGAAAATTGTGCCCTAATAATGATCAATCTAAAACAACAACATTTAACTCACACAGTTTGACAAACCATACAAAAACTATGTGAATCCCACTATCTCATGTTTCATGGTTACCTGGGTTTGTTGAACGATTCACCTGACTATGCTCAAACATTTCCCCTTTAAAAAGCCTCAAAACCTTCCAAAATTCTCCCAATCCTTACCCAAACCATTTATATACATAAAAGGTCATAAAAAATGGTTACATACCTCAAACAGGGGGCACTAAATTCTCCCTAAAATTGGACTTTCTATCCTCAGAATGTATAGATCCATCGCTTTGCCGAAAGAGCTTGGGCCATTGTCCAACCATCTCTTTTTACCACTCCAAAGCCTCCTCTTGAATCTAACCATGCTACCACAATACCGAAACAAGACTGATGATTTTACCACAAAAAAAACATTCTCTTACCTATCCACAATCTACACTAGAAGTTGCACCATATAAGCATCTGACTTTAGCTCAATATGATCCCATCGAATCACATGGTCAGGATCCGGTTGAAACTTTTTCAATTGAGAAACATGGAATACATTTTTCACTGAACTAAACTTTGGTGAAAAATCCAAACTATAATCCACCTCTCCAACCTGTTTAAGTATATCAAAAATCCCAATATACATTAGATATAACATTCCATGCTTTCCAAACCAATGATGACCAAGCCATGGAGAAATTCTTAAAAACACATGATCGCCCACCTCAAATGACAAAGGTCGTCGATGATAATCTGCATATGATTTCTAACAACTCTATATCTTCTCCATTATTTTCGGGATCAACTTAACTTTCACCATAGTATCTTGGAAAAGGCTCAGGCTAAATAATGAGGAATCACCCTTTTCCACCCAACAAAGTGGAGAACAACACAGATTCTGATAAAGTTATTTAAACGGATCAATATGTATTGAGGCCTTATAACTATTATTTTAAGTGAACTCCACTAATGGAAAGAGATACTCCAATGAGAAACTGAAATATATCACACAATCCATTATCATATCTTCCATAGTTTGTATCATTCTCTCTAATTTCCCATCTGTTTGGGAATGATATGCCATGCTCATTGTCAACTGTGTCCCAAGGGATTACTGCAAGGATTTCCAAAAATGATTTGTGAATCTCGGATCTCTATCTGACACGATCAAAAGTGGAACACCATGACTCTTTAACACTTCATAGATATAGATCTTGGAATAATCCCCCACCATATGAGATTCAAAAATAGGGATGAAATGGGATGACTTTATGAGTCGATCCACTATCACCCATATAGAATCATGATTTTTTACTGTTCTTTGGAGACCTGTAACAAAATCCATCAATATTTGTTCCCACATCCAGATAGAAATAGGTAAATATTGAAACATACCTGTTGGACGTTGATGCTCTACCTTGAATTTCTAAAAATTCAAGCATCTCGATAGAAACTTGGCCACATTCATCTTCATACCAGCATACAAAAATTTTACTTTCAACACATTATTTATTTAATGAATTCTATGATGGAAAGACTATCTATAATGATGATAATATCTAAGAATTTATTCCTAAAAATCCAATGGTACAACCAACCAATTCCAAAAACACTAAACTAAATTCCCATTCAGTTCACATCCCTTAATGGTCTCCCCATCATCGAGTTTCAACCTCATCACCATACACTTGGAATCAGACATATATGCCTCTTTAACCAAGCCAACCAAGACAAGAATCAATGAAACCGAAAATAAAACCACTCTATAACCCCGATTCTCACATTCCAAATTCATGTAGTTTATAACCAACATTAACTTCCACTGATCTGATATCTGTTTCCCCACCCGATCATATGAATTCCTACATAATGCACCCATCACCGAATTTCCCTTACCCAGTGTGTACATTAAGTCAAAATCAAATATTTGGAAATACTCTATACCTATCCTTTTCCTCATGTTCAAATCTATTAGTGAGAAAATATGCTTCAAGCTGTTATGATGAGTAATGACTGTGAATTTATCACCGAAGAGGTAATGAAGCCACATTTCCAAAGCATGAATCGCCACCACAAACTCCAAATCATGCATTAGGAAGTTCCTATCATGTACCCTCAAATTTCATGATCTATACACAACCTAATGATCCAATTTCATGGGAACACATCCCAACCATAATCATGATGCATCACAATACACCATGTACCCTTTTCTTAGATCTGGCAGAACCATGATTGGTGCAGATGTAAGATGATCCTTAATCAATTAAAAATATTTCTAACATTCCTCATTCCATTGAAATGGAACATTATTCCTTGTTAAATATGTCATTATTGAGGACAATAATTATAAATCACGAACAAAACATTAATAATAGCTAGCTAAACCAAGGAAGATCCATATATTGAAAACATTCTTTGGAAGTTTCCATGAAATAATAGCCTTTATCATTTATGGATCAACTAAAACACCCTACTAATATATAACATGTCCACGGAAACAAACCACTTGTATCTAAAAATAAAAATTCAAAAATTTAGCATATAACCCATGATCTCTAAATATCCCTAAGACTATCATGATGTGTTGATCATGATCTACCCTTTTCTTGGAATACACTAATATATCATCATAAAATACAACTAAAAAAGAATATAGATATTTATGAACTGTCTTATTCATCAATTCCATAAAACCTTATGGTGCATTCGTAAGACCAAAGGTCATAACCACATACTTGTAATGGTCATATCTAATTCTAAAGGCAGTTTTCAGAATATCCTACTTCCAAACTCGCAATTGATGATATCGAGACTGCAAGTAAATCTTAGGGAACCACTGGGATCCCCTCAACTATTCAAACAAATAATCAAACTGAGGAAATGGATATAAATTATTTATCATAACTTGGTTAGGATTATAATAATAAACACACATCTGCAAGGTTTCATCCACCTTTTTATGAAAAAAATGGGCACTGCCCACAGAGACATGCTAGGATAAATGAAACCTTTGTTTTCCAACTCCTCCAACTGCACATTCCATTCCCTCAATTCTGTTGGTTCCATCCAGTAATAAAAATTTGAGATAGGACTGGTTACTGAAAGAAGATCAATCGTAAACTCTACTTATCTCACGGGTGCAAATACTGATAATTATTTGGGAAAGAAATCCAGAAACTGATCCACAACCATTGGAAAAATTCTATGCTCAACTCCTTCCATACATTCCAAAGACAATGCTTCCAACTGATATGAGATCATGCCAACTTCTGGTGCCAACAAGGTTTTTACACCCATATTTTCATTCTTATCTCCTCTAAAGAGATGTTTTGACAACATCATCCATTGTGAAACTAATTTTTCAGACATGAAAGTCGATGTGGGCCTTAAACATTGAAATCCAATCCATTACTATTATTATATGATAATAATATATCTCAATAACTATGAAATATCATATCAACTCAACCCCATTAACATCTATACAAAATACTCTAAACAAAATGCTCAACAGTCTCTTTAACCCAGAGGAGTTTGACGTTTCAAAATCATAGGCATCATTTCCATAGTTAAACACATCAAACTAACAATACGGGTAGCAATTAAAGAATGAAAATAAACCATATCAAATAACGCTTGAATAAAGGTATAGTTTAAATGAATCGTACCTTGCACGGTGGATAGTCCTGAATGATCATCCATCACTATCTTCTCAGATCAAAATAAATACTTGCTTGCCACACTCTGCTTTTTATTTCCCTGCTCATGAGTTGTGGTATTCCTTGAATCACCATGAATAACTTTTCTCTTCTGATGAGGGGTATGATGCTACCTCTATCTTGGAAAGGCATATGACCCCTGTGAACCCTCGGGAGTATCACAAACTCTCATAATCATTATGAAAATATCCTTGAAGATGTCCCATTTTCTTACAGTTATGACATGATTGAGGTTGTGTTATTCAATCTCGCTTGATGTGGCATATAGAACCACACTGAAAACATCATGGATTACATTGATGCTTGGGAGGAAGATTAATTGGTCCTGTAATTGGATTCTAATCCATAATCTCACCCTAGAAATAAGTGTCCCTCTTCCGTTTGATCCCAACATTAGAGTTCCAACCATTTCCCTTGGGTACCAACATGCTTCCCCCGCTTGTAGCCCCCAAAATATTTCATTCATCCACTATTTATCTATTAACCATTTCTATGAAATAAATTGTACATAACACTACAATTATAGAATGAATTTTCTGCCTCAACCCTTCCTCAAAAATATATTCCTTAAATGATGTACCACCCACCACCTCATGTTCAAAGCGCACTAAGTTCATAAACATAGTGTCATATTCTATTACCGAGAGGTTCTCTATCATTATCCTAATGAAATCTATTATGAACTAAGTTATGAATGTATGAGGGTAGGATATTTTATTAAATAATTACTCAAAACCCTCTCATGTGATTCCTTGGTCCGTTCTAGGTTGGAGCACCAACTCCCACCACTGACTGGTAATATCTTCCATTATATATGTGGCCATCTTTACTTTCATCTCTAACCATTTTCCTAAGAATTAAAATATATTATTTATTTTTTTCAACCATGATTATTCCTTTTTTAGTTCCAAATCACCCCTAAAGATGGGTGAATTCTAATTTTCAAACTTAACTACATGATCCACTTTCTTTTTTTGATCTTATTTAAACCCACTTTCCATATCTTGGAAAGTCTTCCCTATACTCAGCACTAGCTACTGGTTCACCTTGGGCATCGGTGCAACCACATTTTCAACAGCCTCCTCCAGTTGGTCCCTAAGATGCCTACTTAGTGCCATTTATATCAATACAAAAACCAAAAAAAGTTTTATTCCATTTGAAATAAAATGTTTAAAATTTAAAATTCAATTATATAGAAACTATCACAACCAGGATTTTCATAATTTCACATTTTCCATGTTGCACCATTTTTGAAAATTGATCCATTTTAAAATACTAAAACTACCACATTTTAGATCCTCACACTTGAAAATAATTCCTAGATTTTCCAAAAATCAATATATTCATACTACATCATATTTAATTATGCCAGATGAAATATTCATCCTAGTGGGAATTAATTTCTATCATGTATGCCATGCTCATCTCATTGGCTACACCCATGGAAATGAGATTTCCAATGCCTATCAGTGTCTCACAAACACTTATATACCTAACTCCCTGGTAACTTTAAATTCTGCATAAAAGGATTAGCCACGTCCTTTTTTGCTACACATTTCAAGTTCCAAAAATCCTACACCTTTCTACCATCCTAACTCAATGAATAGACCATGAACAAATTCCAACACCAAGATCAAAAACTGACGCCAAGGAACCAAACAACATAAAGTCTATGACTGAAAAAACTAATACCACTTGTAATATCCCACCCCTTTCTCATTTTATCGAATAGGTAGTGAGATAATAATTGGCCTTAGGTGATGTTTCCAAGGCGCCAAAGGCTGGGAATAATTGTCGAGGGGTTCAAGAACAATTAGGGAATGATTTTCCCATAAAATAAAACCAACCAACCAAACAATACATAACCATCCAAAACTACATGATACATGTCAATATGTTAAAACAAACAATACCTTACCAAAATTAAACCAAACAATCTATCTCTTCTATAACAATTACAAAAATCCAATACAATTACATCACAAGAAGATCCCAAAATCAGAGTATAAAGAGAAAGACTCAAAGAAAAAACACAAAGGAAACCATGACACACTCTATGGATCCATACCAAGATCAATTCTCCAAGCACCACAATACCTCCCAAGCATCACGATTAACCACATGAAAAATGAGATTCTTTACCCTTACATGTGTTCTGTAAAATGATGTCTACAAAAGCACCAAAGTGTCATAGCAAGGGGTGAGTAAAAATACTCATTAGGTATTCCCCAAATGAATTCCCTACAAATTACACTATGATAGGACTATTAGCACATTTATATAAATCAATTTATATATAGCAGCACACAGTGCAACAATTTATAGCAAGACATACACACCCTTATCAATCCATTTTTACAAACATCTACACAATACATAGGAAATCCATCAAAAAATCTGTAATCCATTTTACCATCACACATTAGAAAAAAAACTCATCTTGACTATCCACACACATAATCAAAACGTATCTATAAAGTTTAACACACTCAAATAGGTGTAACAATCATGGTGGAACTTATCATCCAAGCTTATTTACTAGTTTCCAAATCTACTGGTTCTTTCCACCCACTTATCCTTGATGGTGGACCTTCCATCAACTATACATCCCCATTTTACAGTGTTAATCCCCAACCACTTCTCATTATTCCATCACAAGAATAAAATACTCAAACTAATAATCAAGAAAATACACCTACAAAAGCCACACAAAAATGCAACAACTATTTCCCAACCAAACAATCCCTTATTCCATTGACCATGCCAATTTATATTTTAATAAAACAACCTTTTTTATTGAAATCCATTTTCATAACCCATTTCCATTAAACAAACCAACCCAGTGATTTTAAAATCAATATTTTAAAATTTAACAACAATAAAGAACATTTCACCAAAATCACCCATTTTCCCAAAAAATCCACAAAAAATTACAATGGGGATTTACATCAAGCGACACATGTCATTATCAAAAATTAATTTCAACAAACCCCAATTTTATGAAACAAAATATTTTAGTTCTATCGAGATGGAGTGGAGAGAGAATCTAGCTGCCTTAGGGTTTTGGTGAAATCAACCAACTCATAACAGAACCACATATCCAAGTGAAATATATACCAAAACTACCGTAAATCTCTCTTATTAAAATAAAAAATCTACAATATCATCATTTTAGGCAACAAAAACCCTATATCTACACGCAATGAGTGTAGATCTAGAAAACTGAGAGAGAGGGAGAACTAGATCTAAGTAAAACTAAGGAACGTCCAAGACATGAGACTTTATAGAAAATAATCGCCTTTAACGCACCTTAAAAACCCTTCGAATCACTTACAATAATAGTGGTAGATACCATATAACCCTTGAGAACCAATAATACATTTTAGGGTTCATATGGGAGTAGAGAGTAGGTATTTAGGGAAAATCTTGAGTGAACCCTTAATTAAAAACCCAATGTATATTGTTCTGCAAGGTTAACTCACATGGTTAGGAAAATCATGAACTAAATGTGTGCATTATACTACCTCAATAGGGACCTCGCATGGTTAGAAAAACCCTGAGAAAACCATGTAAATCCCACTGTCTCATGTTTCACGGTATCCTGGGTTTGTTTTGTGGCTTCCCCTAATTGTTCTCAAATTTTGACCCTCTAAAAAGCCTCCAAAACTATTCCAAAACCATCCCAAACCTTACCCAAACCCTTTATATACATAACAAGACATATACAAGGGTTACATACCTCAAATCAAGGGTACTACATCAACCTTTGAGAACCATTGTTCCCCTATCAAATGATTAAATAGGTCATCTATCCTAGATAGTCAATAATTGTTCATCAAATTCACATGGTTCAAGCATCGGTAGTCCAGACACAAACTCAAGCTCCCATCTACCTTCTTGGAAAACAAAATTAAGGCTAACTATGATGAAAAAAAAGGTATAAAAAAGATATTACTCTATAATTACTCCAACTTAACCCTCATCTAATAAATCACTTCAATATCCGTCTGATATGTTGACACAAATATCGGTGTCATCCTGGGTTTTAGATCGATGCATAAGTCTATATCACAGCAGGGAGGAAATCCTAGAACATCCATAGTTAATATTTCCTCATAATCTTCCACCACTATAGGTAACTAAAAAATAATAACATCCAATGCACCAAGTTTCATTATATCCAACTAATGAGTAATGGGTTCCACCCTTCTCTGCATGATTCCATCCTACACTACATGGATTTAGTTTTCACTAACAAGGAGAACCTAGTTCTTCCACTTTGGAACCACCACATCTTCCACCTAAAATAGTTAATCTGGGCATGAACTCTAGATAACCAGTCCATAAATAGGATGACATCATAGGGCCTCTTCACTACTATAAATATATACCAAGAGAAATTCTCACCTCCAAGAGTCAGGTCACACCGTTGGCACAAGTGTGTGATTGCTGAGTCATCTCTAGTAGGACTCTCCATGTGAAAGGGTTGAGAAAAGGGCTCAACCAGAATCTCTAAGTCTCAAACAATATAGGTGTAAATAATTTAATGACTAGTAAATGTGTCTATAATTACTTCAGATAAGGTAAAAAATACATATATCATACCTAGTATCATTCCATGAGCTTCTAGGTTGTAAGCCTAAACCACCTATAGTTTTCCCTGCATCTGCCCTCCAGCTCCATGAGCCTTGCATGGACCACATGGGGGTATTGGTGGTAACAATTCAAAGTATCTACCACCTCAAAATACTCTCCTAGATCCTCTTCCATATCCTCTAGACTATGTAAATGCCTTCTCCAACCACTTCCTCTACCTCTATGGCCCATTCATGGTATCTTTATCATTTGTGTAGTTGGTCAGAAAATATCATGTAAGATGTCCCATGTCGTCACATGAGTACCATCGCCTCTCTATGGGATGAACGGGTCCATCCTTTCATCCCTAAACCATATATCCTCAATGCTAGGATCTACTCCTAAAATAGATCGCATGATCAAGTCCCTCATACTGATGTCTACTCCAGTATACTATGGTCCATGCTCCTCCTTTCCCACCATCGGAAACCACTTGATGTGGCTGCTCATCTAAGAAACTCTCAACCACCAATAATTTCTCTATCACCCTTTCATATGTTGGAATGAATATATGGATAACAATATATCTAATATCTCTATTTATACCTCGCTCAAAGATCCAATCCCAAAAGAACTGATCCCAAACCATATTCATTGAGTACCTGGAGATGTTGGTAAACCTTGATGAATACTCGGATACCATTGTGTTGCCCTGCTGAAGTGTAAAAAACTACTAGATACCTACATCCCACAGCATAAATAGAAATAACACCTCTATGAAAATTCACTCAAAATATGACCACACTAGAGCCGCCTCATCATAAGACTAGGTCACAAACCCCCACCATCGTCTTGTTGAGCTACAGAGAAGGCTCGCCGCCAGGACCACCACCGGATCTGTTGGTGTCCTGACAAGATGGAAAACATGGTTCACCACATAAAATCAATCCTCAACCACTTATGGGTTAGGCTTTCTCTATAACATAAGGGTTCATTGTCACTAAAACATGTGATGTGTGCTCAGTCTACACACCTCATCCTCTAGTATTGTGGGTACCATTAGCTACTCTACTGGTGGTTGTATAGATGGTGCACCACTTGGAGGTAACATCATTGTAATTGGTCCCTATATCAATGCCTCATCACTGAGGGGATCATCCTCATGATCCTGATGTTGAATCCTAGCTGGTATCACAGAGGATTCATAAAATAAAAAAAATGTACCACAGTCAATGAGTATATCTAAAGAGATAACTCAATAAGGATATGAAAACCACAACCCATTATTATATGATGCATGTACCATTGTTTCCATGCAATCAATTTTCTCATGTACCTAGTTGAAATGTAGGTGATCAGAGTCCTAGTGTATGGATATGTCGATCGCTGCACCAAAACTAGATTCCTTGGACTAAAAGATGAAATCAAAACACTTAACATTGTTTCCCCAAACTAATCTCACGTAATCTTAGTCCTAAGGTAGAACCGACTACTTTTATACCACTTTTTCATGACCTATCCCAAAGGGTCCCATGTCGGGAGTCCACAAGACCTCCTCCAATAGGCCAGGGGATGGAGACTATCACTGAGTAGGCATATCACTAACATGTGAGCTCTTAGCACAAGTACTTATACACACAAACACATACCCAAGCCCATACAATGGTGAAATGTAAAAACAAATGAAAAAACATGCATTTATACTTCTAAATCCAAAAACAAGAGTGTGATAGGAAGTAATGTAAACAAGTCCAAATACAAGCCTTCCATAAAGAGTTTGGAAACAAGTCAAACCTGAAAGTAAAACTGGGGACATATATCAAGATACCATAGGAACACACCTCATTTTGTACGGTCTCACTAAGTACCATCTAGTCATGGTCTGTCTAGGACTCTGTCAAAAGGTCGATCACTTGCAAAACACACGACAGGTGTGGGCCAAGCCCATGCAAGTGTGAGTATAACAATACCCAGTTGGGATTTCCAAAACCACAAAGCATACAACAAAAAGAATATAGTTAGATCTACACGGATATATTTCTACAACACATATAACAAGAATATCCAGATATACTAAACAAGGACACACAGTCTAATGGTAAGTCACAACCATAATGATATCCGTTGACTCTAACTCAAAGGTTCTACAAAGAACTCAACTGAAAGAACACACTCCTAAGTCTGGTAACATTTATGAAGTTCATCCTAGAGGTATTTCTCATTGGTTCTGGCACCATAGAGCTACTACTGACAACTCTTCTCTTCATGGAACCCTTCTGGATCCCCTCTAATGATAATCCTCATCGTGATTACATCCACTTAATCACCAACACCTTCTTCTAAACATCCATATATGATGGAAACTTAAAATTATTCATTGTATATTGCATCAAAGGACTAACTACATCCTCAATACAACTTGCACAATACTCCTCATCTGGAAAAAGATCTAGGAAAAAAATTAGAACGTACTTGAACATAATTCCAAACTCCCATACGGACATGATCCCCTACTAAAGGGAAAAAATCTTATGCATCTTCACTACATTTATGATTGATGGAAGAACTCTTCCTCGAACTCCTTCTGAAATTCAACACATTAAATTTTTTCATTATCCTACTCATCAAGGTATAACATCCATCATTAACATGAAACTCCTCACATCTAACTGATTTCAAAAGGGACCCATTACTCCACTAGGACTCGAATCAAACTTAAGGCGATCCTGAGATCTTCTAACCAACTCTATATCTCTACATATTAAACATTTCCCTCATACTTCTCGAAATTATGCCACTGGAAAGCATGAAACATCATCCACCAAGCTTCATCCTCCCCTACTAGATCAACCCTATGGTGATCGACTGAATCAGCCTGCTAAACCTCAAATTACTAAGCTACATTTAGATGATGTCCAAGATCCATAACTGAAAGGGAGAACAATATTTTCCTAAGCTCATTGTTATGAAATTTTATTAAGATTTTATTTATTTCATTTTAATCATTTTTTAATTTCCATAACCAAAACCATCCAATCCAAATAAGAGAAAAAGTCATCATGATGCATGTTCCTCTGTGAGGTCTATATCTTGTATGTAGTTCAACCTCCCATGGTCATTAAATATTCTCATTTCACATATAATGGATCTTGGGGGACCCTAAAATCCCATTTTATAGTTAGTTTTCCTAGATTTTGTCATTCACCAAGGTCAACTGACACTATTGTCATACCAACCCATGAAACCCTCATTATTTATAACTCCAAACTATATAAAGTCTCTCAACTATAACCTTTGATTCCAATTTTTCATGAACCCCACCCTCCAAAGATACTTCAATTAAGGAAGAGAGATAATGACTCCAAAGTCCCACCTCCAATAGGCCTTGGGTTGGAAACTAGCACCGAGGGTATGAAAACATCACAAATGGGGAGCATTACCCTCTAAAATAAAATAGGATTGGGACATAGAATAAATCAATCACAAGAAACTCCATGACATATATAAAAAAGAAACAAAAAATCCATCCCATAATGCATGTGTAAATAAACCATATACAAGTAAAATTATCCAAATTAAATCTCAAATAAACACTAAGGTAACAACATAGAAAATGTCCAAGGGTTTGAGCTAGTATTGTCCAGCACAGTCTATGAAATCCTCCTAAAAACATGAAAATATATTTATATACGTAGGGTGAGTATACAAGTATACACAGAAAGAAAACCAAAGTCTCTCACACACATGTTATAAGTACATACTAGTGAATCCATAAGGAAAAAACATAACTAACAGCACCTAAATAGGTCACCTAACCAAAACCCCAACATCAATCAGGCTCACTCAAAAAATAACAAATCCAATTATAATAAAATAATAAGAAGTATATCGATGATTGGGTACCCCCACACAACTTTCTCAATGATTTTCTTATCTAACACCCCAATGATGTACGTATTGGTGCTCCCACCTCTTCCAAATCACATTGCATCCTACCCACAGACACCTAAGACATCACATCTCATCAAATCACATCTAGATATGGAAAATTTTGACTTTTGGCCATCACATCTCGTTCATGTCACAAATTTCTGGAAGAGGGAGTGGGTAAGAGTGGGTAGCTATTCATTTATCCTCCCATCAGGATGTTGGGGAAAACACCTCCAAAATATTTTGTTATTGGTACTATGTTCTCAACATAGGTGGCGTGATTATAGAGAACCAAAATAATATAAAATGGTATATATATAATCTTAAACACACAATCCCAATCCTATGGTTTCGCAACAGAGGCACTAACCATGTCACAATGTCACCACATCACCTCACAATCTTTGAAACTTCTGATTCCACTTCTAAATGCACAACACCACATAAAAATCCACAATTCAAATTTCACATTTCACCCTTTACTTAATCAAATCAATCTAATTTCTATAATTCCCATTAACCAACCAATACAAGAACTCATATTAACATAGATAGATATTTTTTAAGTATAAAAATCAAAGGAATTCATCCACCAAAAAATCATATTGTCCGATTTAGGTATCATAAATGTTCCCACAGAGTTTTAAGACACATCTTAATATACAACATCTTTATTAGAGAATGAGTTTCCCTCTATTCATATGTTTGAGGTCATAACCTATGTCATCAACATATTATCAATCACTATAGAGCCAACCAACTAGATAATAGTCATACATTTCCATCAATTACTTCAAAAAAAGATTTAGGTGTGGGAGGAAAGGCCATCTTAATTAATTTATTAATTTTAAAAACAATCTTCTTCTTTTATCATTATTACATCATTCATTTTACACTTATTATTACTATTATTAAAATCAATTAATATCCTATTTTTTAACTATATATATATATAACAATACACATATATATATAACATGAATATATATATATATATTCCCACGCACATATATGTATCTATATACATATATAATAATGCTTATTATTCATATAATATCAATATATATATATATGGAAATGCAATATATATGTATACATACATGCAGATAAACATATAAATATGTGTATATTTATATTTATATATATATATATATATCACATTTTTTATCCTAATTAATTTTTGAAATGTTTAATTATAACATGATGCATGTAAATATACATATTTACACATGTGTATAATATGTTGTATATTATTTAATATATGTCAAATAATTAAAATTTTGAAAAAAATATTTAAATTCAATAATATTGAATTAATTATAATTAAATAAATATTCCTAAAATAAATCATTTTAAAAACATCCAAAATGAATTTTAAAACATAAATATTAATATTGATAAATTATCAAGCCCATTTTAAGCCACTTTTTAAAAAAAAATCCAAAAACACCATAACCTCAGAATCACTATGAAATACCCTAAAATGAAAATGGAATGCTCGAGAATATTTCAGACCTTTAAGAAAGGCCTCATACCGTTAGGGGATCATCTAACCCCCTCATCCTAGAAGATTGGATTAAATCCATTGAGAAGATATTTGTTTTCCTTCTATTTTCAGAACAAGATAAATTTATTTTGGGTTTCTATCATCTTAAAGGGGAAAGTCATCTTTGAGGGGAACTAATCAAGAACACAATGTTCAGGGAGGAAATTGAATCTATGGAATAAGAAGGAATCAAGAAAATAATTTTCAAAAAATATTTTCCCCAAACACTCCATATGAAAATGGTGAGGGAGTTCCTCAGACTAATGAAAAAAAAGAAGATGAGTTTATTAGGGTGTATGAGGTAAACTTCACAAGGCATTCATGATACACCTTCATATTGGTTATCTACATAGAATGTAAGGTGGGATATTTATTTAGTTGGTTAAAAATGATTCTACAAAATCTTTATCAATTTGAGACTTTGATGACTATGAAGAGATTTTCTTTTGTGCCCTCAAGGTCATGATATATATTGGGGACTCTCAGCGAACTCATTTTCCTGGAGATAAAAATCATAAAAATGAGTTTTATTTTGGGGGTATTAATGGATAAATCTCATGGATGAATGAAAACACAACAGACCCTGTGTCAAAAATTTGGGAAGAAGTATCTTAGGAACTATTAAAATGGTATCGGGAGATGCTTCAAATGTGTAAAATAGGTGCATCATGATAATAAATGTTGAAGAGAGATGAAGAAAAGAACTAATACAGTAGAATAAAATAAGGTTTAGATAAATATTCATCATGTGGTATAGTGGTTCAGCTGTAAGGAACATAGACATTATGCAATCCAATTCCCTAAGATGTGGGTTGTCAGAGAAAATAAACAACAACCTCTAAGGCTTAGAGTGAAAGGAAGAGAATATGATATCACTACTTCTGAAGTGGATCTCATCAGTGATGTGGTGACATGAATGATCTTTATTCATTCCAGAATAGTGAGTGTACTTTTTGATTTTGGTTCTATACATTATTTAACATATTACAAGTTTTGTATAACTATTCAAATGGAACCTCAAAACATGGGGGATGAGCTATCTATTAAGAAAAAAATGTTTCAATTATTTAATCCTAATTATAAAACTCATCCTCGATCAATGTTTGTAGGTCGAACCTCCAAAAAAATATGCTCTTACTTCTTTTAGTGAAATTTCATGTTATATTGGGTATGGATTGACTATCCTTATATGAATCCAAAATCAACTATCATGAGAGGTAGATAACTCTTCATATCCCAAGTCATCCTCTAGTTTTTTATATGTGTAAGGAGGAGGATTAATATCCTTGAGATTCATTTTATCATGTTTGTATATTTCTACCTTATGAAAAACATATATAACTCAAATTATTAATACAAATGGGAGAATCATGCTTGAATAAATACACATTATGAGGGATTATACTGATGTATTCCCTGAAGAGTTTTCTGGTCTTCCTCTTAACTAAGAGTTGGAGTTTTAAATTAAACATATACATGGATGTCATCCTATATCCAAGACTCCCTACATAATAACCACTATTTGGATTGAATAACTGAAGAAGTCGTTACAAGAGAATCTACAGAGTGGTTTTATATGTCTATGTTCTTCATTGTGTGGTGTTTTGGTCCTATTTGTCAAGAATAAAGATGGGTCAATGTACATCTGCATTGATTATCATGTGCTCAAAAAATAATGATAAAGAAAAATTATCCCCTACCATAGATAGATGACTTATTCAATCAATTATATAGGACCCAATATTTCTCTAAGGTGGGCCTTTGGTTGGGATATCACCAATTAAATGTGATGAAGGAAGATATTCCAAATACTTTCTTTTTAACAATGCATGGGCACTACAAATTCAGGGTGATCCCTTCAAACATATTAATGCTCCAGAAGTCTTTATAGACTTAACGTGTAACATCACAAGTAAATAAAGAATATGAAGTTTTCATATTTATTAATATTTTTGAATTAAATATTAATTTTACTTAAAAGGGGATGCTATGTTCTATGGTATACTCGATACATAGCAATGGGTTTCTTTGAAATCTTACGTTGCACACAATGTTGAGTTATACTGAAAAATAATAATATAATATTATTTTAAATGGTAGTTAACACCTAGTAGTTGTATTGGTAGGAATGTAAAGAACTAACTAAACTATGAATATACATGTTTGTTAAATGTTTTTACATTTATCTATTAAATTTTATAGGGTTAAAATAATAAAGAATCTGATTTTAAGCATAAATACTCTAATATTCAATAAAAGGTCGATTTACCACCTTTTGATGGAAAATCCTCTTTAAATATAGTTTTGGTCACTTTTATATGTTATATTTGATAA
Organism: Viscum album; assembly: GCA_963277665.1. Lineage (NCBI taxonomy): Eukaryota > Viridiplantae > Streptophyta > Magnoliopsida > Santalales > Viscaceae > Viscum > Viscum album. The sequence continues at coordinate 778,323,313 of OY728152.1, read as the reverse complement.
AATAAAATTCTTCTTTATAATTGGGACATCAACATTTACTTTGGAAAAAAATTTGGTATTTTTCTGATAAAAATAATTTTTTGATGAATAGTGAAAAATACTGTATTTTAATTCAAAATTTCCTTTTAATCTAAATTATTAATATGGTTAGATTATCTTTATAATTGGTTTTAAAGTGTAATTATATTATATTTTTACCATTTAATCCAATTTTGGTCATTGTAATTAATTTCACTTTGAAATTTGACATAAACAAGTGTCAATCTTTTGATAGATATTGTTTCTTAAAAACACGCTATTTGTTTTGACAACGGAAATTAATTTTAAATTAATTAATGAAACTTCAATGTTTTGAATTTTGTAAAATAGAAATCATTTTTGAATTTGTAATATCAAATATATATTGTGCTGAATTTTTGGTATTTTTCTGAAAAACTTCATTTTTTTGATGAATAGTGAAACCACTAAGTAGTAGCTAAAAAACTGACTTTTTCATTTAAATGAAATTTTACCACTTATGTGAAGTGAATTTCAAAAATCTGACATAAATGGTTGTTATTAGAAAGTAAAATGTGGTTCAATAAGATGAAAATAATTTTTTAGTGAATAGTAAATTTTAACTTTTATTTACTACGGTTAAAGGTAAACAAGGTAATTCAAGATAAAAAGAATATTATAATAATAAAAAATTACCTTAAAACTTTTTCTAACCTTATTGTATGAGTCATGGACGACCATGGGAATCCTTGAGTCTATTTTGGGACCCCATGAAGCCAGTTGGGAGTGATAATGGCACTTTAGATTAATTAATTTAAAGTAAAGACAAAAATGACACAAACAAATATCTTTTAGTAAATTAATTTTTACATGGCGTTATATAAGTTATCCTTTCAACTATAAATATTAATTTTAAATATAAAAATATTTCCAACATCATGGTATTTTGTTTTATAATTTTTATACATCAAATAAATAAAAGTACTTATGACACAAAAATGATGCAGTATTTACCTCATTAATAAATGATTTAAATAAATAAGATTATAAATATTAAAATAACATCCAAAACCTGTCCAATTATTATTGGATGAATTTATTTATAACATTAGTCATATTATCATCAACCTTAATGAGTTTTGGATCTTAATCATTATATAATAAAATAATATTTTCACACTTTTCTAAAGAACCCCTCCTCCCCCTTATAAAAAACCCTCACTTATAACCCATTACTCACACCTCTCAAGACCCTTGTATCATCCAACCCCTTCCCAAATAATCACTCAATATCCCTCTCTTCATCCTATAATCCTTACCTTAGGCAGAAGGCACTTTAATAAGTCCTTTTGGTTCAAACCAAAGGGAGTTACCGGAATTAAAGGTAACGGTTTCTCTTAAATTCTTTTCTTTTATTTACTTCTACAACACCTAAAATCCTTTCATTACTTTATTTTATAACAGAAACAGTATCCTAAATATACTAGTATGTTGTTAAGAAAAGTATTAGAACTAAATTTACACACAACTCCATCTAATTGGTAAAAAAACATATTGTTTATGTGGATGGAAAACTAACGCCTCATGAAATGATGATTGTTCAATTATCTCATAACACCTCTTATGGTGTCCATTATGATGACACTATATTTATATATGATATATATTTTGTTTATTTTTTCTTTATTCTTCTGTATTTTTAATTTATATCATATCTTTATGGATTCCATTATGAGTAAACGTGATAATTTCATTTGAGGAAGTGCGGACTACCGCCCCCTCAAAGTGATATGACTCGTTCATACCATAAGTGGGACATATAAAGGATTAAGTAATTGAAATTATATATTATAATATACTGGAATTATAATATAACTACGTATCATTATGTTTTCATTCAATTAAAATACAAAAAATAAATGGAAGTAGCGTTCATGCGTACGTACGACTTACCATCTCCATGAACGGTGCATTTCATTTCTTATATCCAAATGTTATATACTATTATAAATACATATATATACTGGATATATATGATATCTAAATCATTAATATCATTCTGGTGATAATGGACTCTTGACCACATGGGCAACTTGTAATTATAAGGTGTTCATTTTTTACTCAAGTACCAAATATCGACAAAACGACCATTATTAACTTAAGTGATTACATAACTTTTATAAAATGGTAATAAGTGATATAAAAGGAATAATAAATGTGAAAAATGGTTCTTAATCAAGTATAAATTAACTTAAGTTTATTATTTAGGAAGAACAAGGAACAAACAAGTCAAGTCATACATGAGGTAAGGAATTTTTTATCTCACTTTTAATTTCGTGAGATTTCCATTGTTCGCCACTAATTTATTGCATGTGGTGTATTGTATACTTCCATTTGATATATATTATCATGATTATCTTTATATTCATGGTATTCTGTGATTAATTTGGTGGTTATTAACTTTTTTTCATATGACTCGATTGATTACAATGTGGTAAGGGATTTTCATCTCACTTTTTATTCCCGTGAGATTCCTGTTATATTTGCCACTATTTCCTTTTTTGTGGTGTATGTACTTCCCAATATTGTATAAATTGTGTAATATAATTCAATTTATGGGTATTTACATCTTTATTTTATTATCCTTTTTTCATGGGTTGTATGTTTCATAAGTTACCAAATCGGTAAGGGAACCTTTTAACCCAATTTCTATTCCTTGGGTTAATCTTCTAATTCTTAATTATGTCATGATATGATTATGTGTGGAATCACTATTTATTTATTTAAGTTATAATTTCCACTGCCCTTTGTGTGGATATACATTTTATACACATAATCACTTCATTGATAAATTCTCAAGTTATCGATATGAACTTGATAAGAATAATTTTAACTCAATTTCCATTCATTGAGTTAAACATCCAAGTCATTGGTTTTGTCTTAAAAAGAATATGTGTGAATGTTATTTGATTGATCTAAACATAATATCCAATCATATTGAGTTTATTTATATTTTTCACACATTATTATGTAATTCATTTATCCTTAATCTAAGGGTACATTTTTTATAAGGGATTTCGTCTCAATTTACATTCCATTGAGAATTCAATGTTTTTATACACCAATTCACTCTTATGTGGTGTATATACTGTCATTTGGAATATTATATCATGAATCCATTTATTCTCATGATATTATAATTTTCTAATTAAATTTTAATCCTCAATTATTTGTATTCAAGCATCTCTCATTTTGTTAAAAACTCTTTAACTAAAATATCGTATTAAATGTTTTAAAGATTTATTCTTATAAATATTTCTCATTAATGTACATGTTTTCAAAATGGTTTTTAGGATTTATTTATATGGACATTAATTTTTTCACATGATAATTCATTTAAAATCTTCAAAGTGGTATGGGACACTTTGATTCAAAAATACCTTTATTAAATGTTTTAAATGGTTTTGAAAATGATTTGATACAGCATTGTTTATTTCAATATCTTTATTTGATATGTTGTGATTGGAATGTGGAAATGTTATATTTCATTTATGATTGTGTTATGTGTTATGAATATGTTATGGTTATTGGGAATTTTTTACGTATATGGGTGGTTCCGTGATAAACCCAGGGCGGGTGAGCCCGAGATAGCTCTCCAATGCATTGGGTAACGTGACAGAAGTAAATGTTAATGTTTCTCCTAGGAGATTTGAGGAATATACTGTGATGGGTATTCCAACTTAACTCCCTACATAGTTGTGATAGCTACAATGAAAGTATGTTATGAATACCATAAGTCAACTTTATGATTTATGATTTCTATGTGTTATTCATAAATATTATGATTTCATGAGGTATGTTATCACTACTGGAAATTTAAGGTATACCAACGATTGAAAACCATTGGTATAGGGTGGAGAACCATTGGTATAAAATATACCAACGGTTTTAGAAACCGTATCCCAGTAATCCGTGAAAATTGACATATACCAACGGTTTGAGATAAACCATTGGTATATGTGAAGAAATCTACTCTATACCAACGGTTTTATAAAACCATTGGCATAGAGTTATTATACAACACATATGCCAACGGTTTCAAAACCATTGGAATATCTTTTTTAGTCTTCCATTTACCCCTATACCAACGGTTTAAATCTTTGGTAAGAAAAATACATACAAAACCTATACCAACGGTTTAAAACCATTGGTATAGGCTTTGCTGTACAATTCACACAGCAGCCTACTCTCTGTGCTGCTGTGTGAATTGTACAAAATACATACAATGAAATACATAATAAGGATACATAATAAAAAACTGATAATTAGAAGGATACATAATTTTATAATCAATTATGAATACAGTACATTAAAAAATGAATACGTAATTATATGTGATATAGAATTAAGAAAACATACAAAATTTCATTTTTTATAACACATACATGATTGAATTCAGAAATTAGAAGCTAATAGCCCAAAATAAGGAAATGAATAAATGAATTAAACCAAACACAAATATAATTTCATGGTTTGGGGTGGGTGTCTTTGAACTTAGTGATGATGATAATGGGTGTGTATCAATGAGCTTGTGTGACTTAGGGAATATATCTGTCCTTGGTGTATTAAATGTCATGTGTTTTATAATAGGGGTAGGAGTTTCTCACATGAGAAGTGGATTGTGTGAGGCTGGACCATGGATCATCATGCTAAAGTATCAACACAATCCGAATATGTTTGGTCGGTTTTCCGTATGCCAGTTGTTTTTACTTAAAATGATGTTCATTTTAAATAAAAGATAAAAAGTTAGAGTGATACCAGCCACACCGAGCCTCGTATTGAGGCAGGGTTAAATCATACACATCACATATGACCCAAGGATCGTTGTCCTAAACTATAAATACAATCTAAATGTGTTTGGTTGGTTTTTTATATGCCAGTTGTTGTTTTCACTTAAAATGTTGTCCATTTTAAATAAAAGTGAGACACTTTGAGTGGTACCGGCTACACTGGACCTCGGATTGAGGCTCGATTGACTCATACACGTCATAAATGACCCATGGATTGTTGTGATAAAGTATCAACACAATATGAATATGTTTGGTCAGTTTTACGTATGTCAGTTGTTTTTACTTAAAATAGCGTCCATTTTAAACAAAAGAGAGACACTTAGAGTGCTACCGGCCACACCGTGACTCGGATTGAGGCGGGGTTGACTCATACATGTCACAAATGATGAATGGATCATTTTCCTAATGTATCAACACAATCCGAATGTGTTTGGTCAGTTTTATGTATGTCGGTTGTTGTTTTCATTTAAAATGGTGATCATTTCAAATAAAGGTGAGACACTTTGAGTGGTAACGGCCACACCGCACCTCGAATTGAGGTGGGGTTGACTCATACACATCTCAAATGACTCATGGATCGTTTTCCTAAAGTATCAACAGATTCTGAATATGTTTGGTTCATTCTCCGTATGCCAGTTGTTGTTTTCACTTAAAATGATGTCCATTTTAAACAAAAGAGAGACATTTAGAGTGGTACTGGCCACACTATGCCTTGGATTGATGCGGGGTTGACTCTTACACGTCAAAAATGTCCCATGGATCGTTTTAATAATGTATCAACACAATCTGAATGCGTTTGGTTGGTTTTCTATATGTCAGTTGTTGTTTTCACTTAAAATGTTGTCCATTTAAAATAAAAGTGAGACACTTTGAGTAGTACCGGCCACACCGCGCCTCGGATTGATGCGGGGTTAAGTCGTACACGTCACATACGACTAATGGATTGTTTTCATAAAGTATCAACACAATATGAATATGTTTGGTTTCCATATTCCAGTTGTTTTTACTTAAAACTGTATCCATTTTAAACAAAAGAGAGACACTTTGAGTAATACCGGCCACACCGTGCCTTGGATTGAGGCGGGGTTGATTCTTACACATCACATATGACTCATGGATCGTTTTCCTAAAGAATCAACACAATCTGAATGTGTTTGGTTGGTTTTTCGTATGCCAATTGTTGTTTTCACTTAAAATGATGTCCATTTTAAACAGAAGAGAGATATTTAGAGTGGTACCGGCCACACCGGGCCTCGGATTGATTGGGTTGACTCTTACATGTAAAAAATGTCCCATGGATCGTTTTCTTAAAGTATCAACACAATCCAAATGCGTTTGGTTTGTTTTCTATATGCCAGTTGTTGTTTTCACTTAAAATGATGTCCATTTTAAAGAAAAGAGAGACATTTAGAGTGGTACCGGCCACACCGTGCCTCGGATTGATGCAGGGATGACTCCTACACATCACAAATTTCCCATAGATCTTTTTCCTAAAGTATCAACACAATCCGAATACGTTTGGTCAGTTTTCCGTATGCCAGTTGTTTTTTACTTAAAACATTGTCCATTTTAAACAAAAGAGAGACACTTAGAGTGGTACTGGCCACACCATTCCTCGGATTGATGCGGGGTTGACTCATACACATCACAAATTTTCCATGGATATTTTTCCTAAAGTATCAAAACAATCCAAATGTGTTTGGTTGGTTTTTCGTATGCCAGTTGTTGTTTTCACTTAAAATGTTGATCATTTCAAATAAAGGTGAGACACTTTGAGTGGTACTGGCCACACTATGCCTCGGATTGATGTGGGGTTGACTCCTACACATAACAAATGTCCCATGGATAATTTTTCTAAAGTATCAATAGAATTCGAATATGTTTGGTCCATTTTCCGTATGTCAGTTATTGTTTTCACTTAAAATGTTGTCCATTTCAAATAAAAGTGAGACACTTTGAGTGGTACCGGCCACACCATGACTCATATTGAGGCGAGGTTGAGTCTTACACATCACATATGACCCGTGGATCATTTTCCTAAAGTATCAACACAATCCAAATACATTTGGTTGGTTTTCCATATGCCAGTTGTTTTTACTTAAAAGGGTGTTCATTTTAAACAAAAGAGAGACACTTTGAGTGATACCGGCCACACCATGCCTCAGATTGAGGCGGGGTCGACTCTTACACATCACATATGACTCATGGATCGTTTTCCTAAAGTATCAACACAATCCAAATGCATTTGGTTAGTTTTTTGTTTGCCAATTAGGGAAATCGTGCAACAACAGTGATAATATCTTATACTAAAACTATAGACATTGTGCATTATGTGAATCCCCTGGTGCATGGTTAGAAAAGATCATACACATTGCTTCTAATATATAGCCCTATATGTTTGGTAGATACCTTGTGGTATGGACTTAAATTTTTTACTAACCATGAGGCATATTGTTTTTCTACGCCGACCAGGGTTCTGAGCTCTGAACAAGCCCTAGAAGCCCCATAAACCATTATAACATCATTAGGATTCCATATTTGTTCAAAAATAAAGAGTTATACTGAATTCAAAAAATATCCATACCAGAGTGAAAAAATAGGTTCAAAAATAAAAAGTTATACTAAATTCAAAAATGTAATGGATCAATCTGCCCCTGATCACCATAACCATCACCACTGTCATCATCAACCTCATCCTCGCTACCATCTTTGTCCTCGTCATCGTCCTTGTCATCATCCTCATGCTCATCCTCAGCCCCATCCTCGCCCTCGGCCTCATCCTCGCCCTCATCCTCATCCTCATCCTCACCCTCATCCTCTTCAACATCCTCGTCATCACTAGGAACGTCATCATCTCGACCACCACTAGAACTTCCACCTGGTGCATTGTATAATTCAACCATAGATGACATATATGTCTGAAAAGATGCGCTGGCCTCTGGTGGAAGTGATTAAGATAAAGATTTGATCAGTTTCATAAATTCTTTCTCCCTCATTTGAACTTGTTCTTCCAACTCTATGACCCTTATATCAGACTGCCTTTCATTCTCCTTGACCTGTTCCAACTCGGCGGTACTAGAATGGATACCTGGAGGGGACCAATACCTCATCGAGACTATAATCTTACCAGGTCGACATCGTACTCGACCAGAGTGATCATCTCCCAAAACCTGATATAAATGATTGTGTGGCCCTAAATTGTTAGGGTCCTATGAATCAAGTGCCTCTAAAGAAGCTTGTTAAAAATATTAATAGATTATTAAATTTCAAAATAGATATTAAACTTTGAAATAATAAAATTAAAACATACAATCTTTTCTTGTGTCGATTCATTAACCGTAGTTCCATATTTTTTCCTTCTACTGTAGAAAAAAAAATCTCGAGGGAGACATCCTTCAATATTCAATTTGTGCTTCTATAATGATATTGAAACAATATAAAGTGAAAGTATAATCATATATTCAATATTCAATAAATCACATAATTTAAGTAGGAAATAATAAAAAGGGCAAGTCCTAAAGAAAAATTATAAACAATTATATCGTACCAGCTGCCTCTCATGATCTGACATAGTAGTGTGCCCCAAAGTGTGGAGGTATTACTTTGAATAAATTTTTTTAGAATATTTCTAAATAATTTTTAATAATAAATAAGATAATATTAATTCAAAATATGAAAAATGTCATTTAAATACCTTAAGTGGGATTAATACCTTAAATTTGGTAGTCGCCCAATGGGTAATCAATTGGAGATATTGCTCTATCAGGAAGTCATCCACGATAGATATTGTCTCCAACTCCGTGCCCACTCTATCACACCAGACAACATACAAGTCATGCTTATAAGCTCTCCAAATCTCTCCTAGCTCCTTTAAATGTGCTGGTCGTGCACCTTCACCATATGGGAAGTTAAACTGAAGCTGACACCCAATAGACTAATTCATATAAATAAAAAAAAAATACTACATTAAATCCAATAGATTTTTTACCCATATTTGAGCCCATGAATTATCCTTGACTTCGTGTGGCAGATGTCCCTAAGAGAGAGGGCCGGCTAGAATGATGTCGGAGTATTTGGCTAGCGTCACCAAAAAACCCTGACATTCCTACCCAGATTTATCAATCATCTGTCCATCATCATTTTATTCAACCATCAACTATGTATGGCAGTTCCATACCGCACGCAAGTGAGTACGCCCCCTCCCTCGCCTCCTATTAGTAGATGAATCTATTATTAAAGAAAAAAAATATCAGTACAAGTTATAATAATAATAAATTTTGGTATAAAAATTTGTTAGAGTTATATAAATATACCTGTGATAGTCGGATCAATGGGAATCACTGGATGTTCAGAAGCTGAAGTAATATCCTGTACAGGTGGAGTGTCCCTCAGTGTACGCTCCTCATCCACATACTATGTCAGAGTAGGATTTGAAGAAGGTGGAATGTAATAGCTTGGATATAATGAACCAGAAGCAAAAGATGATGGCACAGACGTCTGGACAACTGATAGTGTAAAAATCAGAGGCCTAAATATCTTGTGTGTCCCTAAAGACACACCAGGATCAAAATGGGTCATAGAAGATATGTCTCTGGTAGGGGCATAGTCCAATCGGGTATGACCAGTGGATCGTCTAACTCTCGCACCACGAGCCCTCATACCACCGGCCTCAGTATCGGTACCACCAGATAATCGTCTAACTCTGACACCACCACCCCTCCTACCACCAGCCTCTGAACTGTGAGCAATATCATTATCCTCATCAGATATCTCCCGTCTAGGGGGTGGATCCTGAAAAAAAGTTTAACACAAAAGTAAACACATGATATTATAAGTTATTGAAATATATATATTTGAAATAAAATACTCACAACAGGGATAAGTGGAGGAACGCCCATCTGTGTCATGCGATGATTATTTTCTATCATCTTTTTCCACCACATCGCTTCAATGAATGTCATTTCCTATAATTAAAACAAATATGGAAGTAATTATAAATAGATAACTAATGTGTAACCCAAAAAACAAAATATAGAAAAACCATTATGATATAAAAACATAAAGAAACAGAATATTTATGGTGGTTTGAAGGTAATTACTAGGATACACACTCTAAATGATGTAGGTGAAACATGTAGGTGAGAACACGACTATATGATTCTATATATTTCCCACCACAACTTCAGGTTCACAATCAACTCTGACAATTGAGCTATTGGAGTCATCATAAGTAATAAATGGATTGCTTCCAATTGCAGTAGGTATAGTTTCAACTTCATCATCACCATCATCAAAAACATGTTTGGGATTTACTTCAATAATTACACCAAATTTAGGATGACGATGATCTTTGACACAAAAAACTTGTTTCACCATTGATGCCAATACATTTGGTTCATCAGTGGAAAGAGTGAAATCCATGTCAATAACTCGAAATCCACAATGATCAATAAAGGTGTCTTGCCTCGTCACTGAATCAAACCATTGACATTTCATCATCGTGACTCGACCATGTGAGTAATAATCCAAAACTATTATTTTCTCCATGACTCCATAATAAGCTAAATTTTCAGAACGAGGTCTATTATCCAATGAACTGGCATAACAGTCTGTTGTGGTAGTTAGAATAACACCATCATTCTGTGTTTTCATGTTTCTTACTTGTTCAGTGATAATAAATTTTTATCCATTTATCACAAGTGATTTACAAGCACAAACCATGGTATTAGGACCAAAATCCAAATCTCTTATTTCCTCAGAAACAGTCTGCAGGCAAACTCGATACCGGAAATAGAAAAAAATAGTAAACTTAATTAAATATTATTTTTATTTAGTTATTACAGAAATATTTTTACCTTCAATTTCAACCAAGTAGAAAACCCTTTTCTATGCAAAGTCTCTTGTCTTCTCAAAGATAAAGAATGATGATTTCTATATATCAATTCTTTATGTTCCCTGTAGATAAAAATAATAATAGTTTAACAAATATTTTAAATTACAAGAGATAACATAAAAGATACATGTAAAATTTACTTACTTGATATACTCATCGAAAAAATCACAATTGAACAACACTGTGCGATGTGCCATCTCTTGCACTTCAAGGCTTAATGTTGTCAATGTATATGATCCTAGAATTCCTCCTATCTGAGGAAGTGATGGAAAACTGGGTTCAATTTTCTCATAATTTTCTTCTTCATTTCTCATTGGTCTGTTTATTCTCGTAGTAAGATCAGACAAATACATTGAGTAGAAATCCATACATTCTTGATCCAAGTAACCATTCACAATAGAACCTTTAGGATAATTCTTGTTCCGAACATATGATTTCAATGTGTACATGTTTATTTCAGTTGGATACATCCAACGGAGAGCAACGGGTCCTCCAAGAAGTATTTTGGTTAGAAAATTGACAGTCAAATGCAACATGCATGTAAAAAATGATGGAGGGAATATTTTCTCTAACTCACACAAAATTAATGGTGTCTCTGCCAACATTTTTTGCAAGAAGGATTTGGAAAAATTATTATCACAAAGATCTCTAAACAAAAAGAACAACTGAATAATTGAGACTCTTACATTATCGGATAAGAGATTATGGATTACTATTGGAATCAACTCATAAAAAAGGACGTGATAATCATGAGTCTTCAAAGATTTCATCTTTAACTCTTTTCTATTGACCCGTTTTGATATATTTCTTGAATAGCCATCAGGAACTTTAATAGTCTCTAGCACTTCCAGAAATTGATTTTTTTTCAGTAGGTGTTGTCACATAAGAAGCACGTGGAACTTGCCATTTATTTTCACTGATATAGAAAGGATGTAATTCTGGTCAGATCTCCCAATCTACCAAGTCACGCCGAGATCATAAATCTTATTTTGTCTTCCCCTTTACATTTAGAAGAATAGAAAGTAACATTTAACATATATTCTTTTCAATGTGAATTACATCTAAGAAATGATGTAACAATTTGTTTGACCAATATGAAAACTCAAATAATATACTCTTCTTCTTCCAATTTTAACACGTATCATTGGAAACATTTTTCCTCTTTCTAGATTTCATTACACCCTTCCCAAATGAATAACTGAAATCTTTCAATTCATTAAGCACATTAGTTCCATACATACGTTGAGGTAGATCATCAGTCTCCATGATATTTTCAAATCTTCGACGATTGTTTCTATATGGATGGTTCGTTGGAAAGAATCATCGATGTCCCATAAAACTAAAACTATGAAGATATTTCAATATTCTCGATCGAGTATTCTTCATAAAAATAGGACATGATAATTTTCCTTTTGTGCTCCATCCAGAAATCATTGCATAAGCAGGAAAATCATTGATCATCCACATAAGCGCATCACGCATTTGAAATATGTCTTTCGAGCATGCATCGTATGTAGGCACACCCACATCCCAAAGAAGTTTCAACTATTTTATTAAAGGTTTCATGTATACATCTATATCATTTCCAGGATCAGAAGGGCTAGATATCAGTATACTCAAGAAAGTGTAAGGCTTTTTCATACACAACCATGGGGGAAGGTTATAAATGTGTATGAAAACTAGCCATGTACTATGCGAAGTAAGCATCTGCCCAAATGGATTAAAACCATCACATGAAAAACCCAGTATCACATTACGCACATTGGCTGCAAATTCAGGATATCGAGTATCAAATCTCTACCATGAAAATCCATCTGCAGGGTGAACCAACTCTTCATTATTCTTTTTTCTCTTGGTGTCATGCCATCGCATTTTTACTGATATTTCATCAGACATGAAAAGGTTCTGTAATCTGGGGATCAATGGAAAGTGCCACATTACTTTTTATGTCACACGAGATGGTGTTCCATCATCTTTTGGCTTCCATCAAGAGGTTCCATGTTTGATACAATAATTTCTTTCAGCAGTTTCCTCCCAAAATAAGCTGCAATCATTCGGGCAAGAATGTTTTTTTTTTTGAGAATCCAAGTTCGTCAACTAACTTCCATGCCATATAGTGGTTTGAGGGAATATATGCATCATATGGAAGTAAGTCCTTCAAGAAGGTAAGAATTTAATCGATTGTAGTATTTGAAATCTCATACATAGTTTTCCCATGAAACAATCAGATTAAAAATTCCTACTTTTTCATTTTACCACATTGCCGATATACTGGATTCATCACAGCATCATTCAATTTTTTCACCCTATCAACATCGTCATTTTCATTGGACGCATCATGTGTGCTTGTATCGAAATCTTTTTTACTGTACATCCTTTCTTTCTCATGATGTCGAATAAATGTAAACCAATCATATATCAAACTCTCCAATTCAGTCCTATAATTTGGATCATCAACATTTTGAGATTCCATTTAATATCCATTGTGATACCACACATAATAGTTTGTTTGGAAACCATATTTGGTTATATGATAGAAAACTGATTCATGACTCAAACAAGTTCTTCCAACATAATTAGAACATGGGCAGTGTATGGGACCACTATCTGAATCCTTTTCAAATGCAAAATCTAAAAAGATATTCAAATTATTTTGAAAATCGGTTGTAATGTGATCAATTTAGTACATATAACTTCTATCCATTCTGTGAAAAAATTACAATAAGTAATTTCAAAGTAATTAAATATTATTTAAGTTCAATCAAAAAAAATATTTAGGTAAATGAAAATGTTTTACTTTATATAAAAGCATAACTGACACATTACTCTATATGAGAATCATATTAAGAAACACAACAAATTACATTGTATATAAGAAAATAACATAAAGAATTTCTAATGCCTATATTCAAGGATTTCCCAGTAAGATATTGGAAGTGGATCAAGGAATACATAATCCTTAGGGGTCTTGTTGGGAGTACATGAGTTTTATACTTTAACTTCTTCAGGGAGATCAAGATGAGGAGTAGGATGAGAATCACATCAAAAGTAGTTATTGCCTCATCAAGTTTCACCTTAACCATGGATTAAAGGATCCTAGGTTTGGGGCCATAGATCATTGGTTGGTAGGGTGTATTCATTGAATCATGTCCCAATTGATTTTAGAGAGGGACCTTCAATAGTTATAGGTATGTATTTGATTAGAAACACCTATAAAAAGGATATCCAGGAATTGTGACGTCCCAAACCAAGATGCAACTCATTAGTGACCCGAACCCAGATAGCCACATGGCCTCAAGAACATATACCAAAATTACAAATGTTATTGACTAATACTGAGAGCCTTTGGTGTGTTTGGGGGAGACTATTCCCTCATTACCTAAGTTGCACAATTTTAATATTATCAATTAAAAAGTAGAAGAAAGATAACAATGGGAAAATATTGGAAATGGATGAAAATAAACAAATCAGTAATACCAACTAATAACAGAATCATAAACCAAATGATGGTAATGTATGTCATGTATCAAGAAGAAAAACATAGTTACAGCTAGTAGGAAGTAGTACTATGTAAGAGGATCAATAAATTCTAAAATTCGAACTATCTTCTTGAGCTACAACCCAATCATCTACTACATGCTCCATCCTATGTCATGTGAGTATTCATGCATCTGTAAAATGTTGATTCCCCTTATCTAAACATATAATCATGTAGTTTATCGGGGTACCCAATGGCATCTCGAACAATGTGTGAGATACAATTCATGTAGGTGACCACCAAGAGGTCTATAACTATCCAGTCTATTTATATAACATTTTAATATAATGATATGATAAATTAAAGCAACAACTAAAAAAACTAAAATGGTTTTCTATGGTTCCAGAGAAAAAATCTAAAAGTGTTTTATATGAATTAGTTTCATGAAGAAGGAAGAAGTACTACATGAGAGAATGAGAGGTCCCACCGAGAGTTCCCTTTGTAGATATTTTATTCATAAAGAACATTGGATTATACGGTTAAGTATTTCTTATTTCTTCTATGAAAAATAATCAGGGACCACATACTATTTTGAAAAGTTGAAGAAGATACTCTATATGTTCTATTGTGCAAAGGATAATTGAACAGTGTGTCATTTTATATATATAAATATTTTTATAGAAACATGATACATGTTATGTAACACACATAGTGTACAAAAATGAAGATGAATAAGATCGTCATGTTTGACATGATCTTAATGAAAGGAGTTATTTTCATGAAATACTATTAATAAATACTACAAACAATTTCTTATGAGTTCATATATATGAAGCTGTAATATTTGGAGAATTGAGATTAAAAAAATAACTATGAATCTTTAAAATTAGAACACAAGAAAGAGACCATGACCTTATAAATGTATATGTGTAATGAAAACATTAATTGGAAAATGTATACATTGATGTAGTTATTTGAGTACACAGTTCGTGAAGGGAGTAGTGAATCATAAAATTTTCCAAAATCCCTAGAAATCAGAAAAAATGACGTGATCTTTCTAAATAGTGAAATTAATGGATAAATGTTGAGAATAGAAGGATATCCTTAGCTAATATGAAAAGAGGTTGAAGTAATATAACCTAAATGGGGGAGTTGCAGCTGATCGGATGGAATAGGTTCACCTGGAGAGTGCTTCTGGGAGTTGGGGGAATGTGCTTCTGGAAATCGGGCACTTCTAGGAGTCATGGTTCTGTTTCAGGGAATTTGGGGGGGGGGGGGATTTCCCAACAGTTTTTTCAAACTGTTGGGAAATCCTTCCCAAACCACACCTTTACCAATGGTTCTTTTGAACCATTGGTATAAAAGTGTTGGGAAATCTAGCCTTTCTAGTAGTGTATGATCGAAAAGTATGGTTTCATTTATTTGTATTTATTGATGGGTTAATGTTTCCTTTCCTTATTTTGTAACCCTTAGTGATATTTTTATGCTCATCCCATGTTTTCTTAAATTTTTTCCACAGGAGTTAAAAATGAATAGGGTCAAGGATGGGATCAAGGAAAAGTCATTCTGTCTAAAACTTTTAACTATAAATGTTTCTTTTTAAGAGTTTTTATTTATAAAAAAATGGATACTGAGTAGTAGTTTCTACATGTAATTTTCAAGTTGATATATAATATTTATGGCCTAATTCTATAGAACTCTAAACCTGAAAATATCCTCAATGTGAATTATTCATTTAATTCAATATTATGTAATGTTTTAAGGTCGGTTCCTTATAGTTGGTATCAAAGGTCGGTTTAGATAACTTTAGAGGTTAGGGTATTCTTTAAGCATAAGTGACATAACCATAATGGTTAGGATTTTAGAAAGAGTCGTAGTTTTTTTTAATAAAGTGAATGAGTTTAAGATAACTTGAATAATTATATCATAGTATTTACCCTCCTCATAATATATTATATGATGATTTTACTAATATACTCACACTGACCTTTTTGGTTTTAGTAAATGGATGGATCTAGTAGGCATCAAAGTAACAATGGATGTGAAGAAAATTGTGACAGTTTTCTGAATGAGTAATTGAATGAAATAGGTGTTTCAATGATAAATCTTGTGGTTTTTCTCAACCAAATATCTAGAGTCATTATTGAACACCTGAACCGTGGTGATTTTTATAAGTCATTGTATATGTGAGAAACAAATCCCCACAGAAGTTCAGGTAATAGTCATAAAGATGAGTATATTAAAAACCTATGTGTCAAGGATGTGGAAAGAAACACATAGGAAAATGTTTCAAAGGGATGGTAATATGTTATAGATGTGGAAATGAAGGTCATAAAGCAAGAACCTGCCATGGAAAAAGGAACCATCCAGTTGACTCTAGCAAAGGGAAAGAAGTTCTTTCCGAGGGATCAATTGAATGTTTTAAATGTGGTGTGCATGGTCATTATACAAACAGATGTCCTACGAAGAAGGTTCGGTTATGGGATCACCAATATCATACAAATATATGTTTACCAATACCTAATGTCATTCCAATTGAGGATGAGGAAACTGACAATGACCAATGAAAGGTATGGATTATTTCTTAACTGATGTTTATACATTTTTGAATCTTAGGATATGATTGATGATTTTGTTTGTAGTAAAGATGTATTTCAGAATAATTTGTAAAGGAATGGTTAATGTATCATGAAGAACTTTGAATGAGTAAGAATTCAATATATAATGGATTCAACAGTTATGGTAGATTTTAGGATGGTGAAATGCTTTAAATTATTAAGGCAGTTTCGATGATGGGATTACATTTAAAGACTTTTTTAGTATGTGTAACCTTGAAGTTTGATATATGTAAATTATATTCAAGGAATAATTATATTTTCATTTTTGGATATATTTATAAAGAACCATTTGGGTTTATATGATCCTTGAATTTGAGGCAATTACAGGTTAATACATTTTGGGATGAAAAATGAAAGTTATTAGATAACCTTTATGGTTAAAATATTTTATGGTTATTTTTTATGAATTTATCTCTTTTTTTGAAAGTTATAAAATTATATAATTTTTGAATAAGGACAACACACAGACCACGTGACCACCCGCCGCGTCGTACAAATCTACAGGAATCGAACCCACAACCAAAGTGCGACTGGTATTTATCACCTATCACCGGACTACGTGGAGTCCCTAGTTAGTATGACTAATTATTTTTAGTTAGATGATTTTATTAATCAAGAATAAGTTTATTTTGGGTTATATATGGAAATGATTAACCTATCATGGAGAATATGTGATTAGGTTAATTACTTTTCAATATGAGACTTTAAGAGTAACTGATGTTATTTTGAGATAAATGTTAAGATTTATCTTGGAAGACTATGTGATTAAATCCTTATGAGATTTGGTTTTCAATCTTAGTTTGGATTACTTTAAATAATTTTATAGAAAACTATTTATTTAATGGTATTTGTTAAATTTGGGTTTTTTTTTGACAAATTTTGGAGATTAATAGTAGTTTTTATTTTTTGTAAATGATTGTCCTTTTTGGGTATTATCTAATTTCACACTAACCATTTTGGTTTTGGTTAAGGTCTAAAGACATGACAAATATATAGTTCTTCTTTTTTATATTATGTGATACTCTATAAGTTGATTCTAGCACTTCAACTGTGACCAAGTCATCTTTAATACTTACCGTTTTGAGAAAAGATGAGTTTGTGGTAGAATTTTACTAAAGGATGAAACTCTACATGACAAGTAAGTATATTTCCTTATGATATTAGTCTAGTTATTAATAAAATTCCTCATCTCTATGAAAAGGTTCATGAAGTAAAAAAGCTATATGCTCTCTTTTATCATCATACTTTTACCCAACCACAAATTTATGGTATTTTGGTGGTTAACTTTCCATGATTAAGTTTTATACCACTCTCTATTATTCTATGAGAGTTAATTTCTCTTCCATATCCATGTTTTCATGGAATACTAGTATCTGTTGTCTTGGGTTACCTTTTTACATCTCTCCCTTTATTTTAAATTGATAGTTTTATTGACTCTTTTTCCGATGTGGGACTTTCAATGAAGTTTTGGAGCCTAATTTTAAAATTGTGAGGACGAAATTCCCAAAAGGGGGGAAGGATGTAACATCCCAGGTAAATATAGAATATGAAGTTTTCATATTTATTTATATTTGTGAATTAAATATTAATTTTACTTTAAAGGGTATTCTATATTTGATGGCATACCCGATACATAACAACAGGTTTCTTTGAAATCTTATGTTGCACACAACGTTGAGTTATACTAAAAAATAATAATATAATATTATTTTAAATGATAGTGAACACCTATCCATTTTATTGGTAGGAATGGACAGATCTAACTAAAATATTAATATACATGTTTTTTAAATGTTTTTTAAATTTATCCAATAAATTTTAGAGACTTAAAATAAGAAAGAATCCAATTTTAAGAATAAATACTCTAATATTCATTAAAAGGTCGATTTACCGCCTTTTGATGGTAAACCCTATTTAAATCTAGTTTTGGTCACTTTTATATGTTCTATTTGAAAAAATAAAATTCTTCTATAGAATCCTGACATCAACATTTACTTTTGGTAAATTTTTGGTATTTTTCTAATAAAATTTATTTTTTTGATGAATAGTGAAAAATATTGTATTTTAATTCAAAACTACCTTTTAATATAACTTATTTATATG
The DNA here is from genome assembly GCA_963277665.1 of Viscum album. Taxonomy (NCBI): domain Eukaryota; kingdom Viridiplantae; phylum Streptophyta; class Magnoliopsida; order Santalales; family Viscaceae; genus Viscum; species Viscum album. The sequence continues at coordinate 778,304,374 of OY728152.1, read as the reverse complement.
GTTAGATTATCTTTTTAATTGGTTTTAAAGTGTAATTAGATTATATTTTTACCATTTAATCCAATTTTGTACATTGTGTAAGAACCCGGATCTTCTTTTCATGTATGTTTTCCTTTTCTGGTTGTTTTTAAGAAAAAGAGGAATTTCCAAAAAAAAATTGAAGTACAAGTCATGTAGTTTATGAGTACATGTCGTGTATTTGGTTACCGTGGGTAGCCGTGTGCTGACTGTGTAGCAGCATTGCACACAGCCATGTGCGGTGACCAAGATTCCACCTAAAGTGGGGCTCGGTAAGGGCAAGTACACGTCGTGTACTTCAAAAGTACACACTGTGTACTTTCTTTTTTTCATTAAATGCACCGGGGTTGCATCTGATGGACAAAATTGTCTCCTTCTAGGTTTGGTTTGTCTGAGAGAAAGGGTATGGCCATGATCCTTCTCCGAGCCCCCAATTGAGCATATTTTCTCCTAATTGACCGTCGTCGGTTGCGTTGGGATCACCTTGGTAAGCTCTTCCTTCTGCTAAAGCTTCATTTCCTGATTACTCCTCTTTATCGAGTTATCCTTTGTTGAATGTTTTAGACTTTTTTGTAGATATATTGTGTTATTGGGTGATTCAAGGCTTGAGGTTCACATATAGAGATCCCCCAACACCGAGGTAGGTGTTTTGTGCCATTTTGTTGAAAGTCTTTGAGTTATATGTGAAAAATCTTTAATACCCATGAATGGGGTATTTCGTGTTTACTTTTTTAGCCCTATTGTTTGCCTACTATGCTTGTGTGCTTGATTAGAGGTTGATTTCATATGAATAGGGTTAATTGATATTCTTTGGAGGTGTTTTCCCATGCATGATTTGTTATGGTTGTTTGGTACTGCTTAGCCTGTCAGGTTACCTTGTTTACCCATGCCTAGTATTATAGGATGGTGTGACCATTGTTCTGACGTGATGTTACTATATACTGCTAGCCAAGTAGTTCTTGAGGTTTACTTTGGCCGATACGCATTGTTATACTTGTTTTACTTACACATGGTCGTGAGAACCTGGTGTACTAGACCATAGGGAGAATGGACATAAGGGATTCTCCAGAATGTATGTTTTACTATTACGATGTGAGACCATAGGGGGAACTAACATAAGTGCATTCTCAGAGTGTCTGTATTTCCTTGAAGCAGGACACAGGGGGAATGTGAGGTAAGTGCTTCCCCAAAGTGCCTTTAGTACCAATATGAGACTATTGAGGGAATTGATGATGATTGCTTCCTCAGAGAGTCTATACTTTAGTTGAACCAGATGGGTAGACTGTGTGTGATTCCCATAGTGTTGCATGTGTTCCTAGGTAGGACTACAGGGGATAGGCTATGAGTACTTCCTAGTGGGTTACCTGTTTGTGTTTACCTGCTTTGATTAGTTGTTTCCTGGTATATAAAATTGGTTGCATTGAAACTGTGTTTTGTTTACAGCTGAGTACTTTCTTGTTCACTGCTTCCTTTTACTTATTACCTACCACATATTCACTGAATGTTAGGCACAGATCTTGTGGTGGTTTCCTACTGGAACTTAGACTCACACCCAATTTGGGCCATGCTTTTGGGCCCAAATAGATTATATTTTTTCAGGTATAGATAAGGGAAATCACCCTTCTACTTTAGGTACTTGAGTGATGTGGAGATGGAGAGCATGGGACCAAGATGAGGCTTGCGATGCTGAGGAGCTATCATCTATTTTATTTTGTACTTTGGTTTAGTACTGTTTGTATTCTAGCATTTTGATTTGTTTGGATGCTTTCCTAGACATATGTATCATGCATCATTCATATATATATGTGTGCTTCAGTTTATTATTTCTAGTCTTTTGTTGTTTCCTTTTGTATGGATTATTCCTACATCCGCTATTGTATATCTATTTATTACTTATGATGTGTGTTATACCAAGGAGGGAATAGTTTCCCCACTCTCACACCCAAATCCCTCACTGCTAGTCGGCAGCCTCTAGCATTCGTGGAGATGTGCTTGAGACCATGTGACCAACCGGGTACGGGGCACCTCTGGGCGGCTTCTGAAACTGGGACGTTACAAAGTGGTATCAGAGGAATTATTTTCTCTTGACATACTGTTTAGTGCCTAACCATAGATATTATGGAATAATTACTTGGTAATAAGATGTGCTCGGGAGTAGCTAACCCGTGTATAGGGAAAAGCCAATCTACCTCATTTATTGCAATTTTTCTGGTTTTTCAATTTTATAGTTGATTTGATTTCATCATTGGTTGATTCACATGTTTTGTGTTATTATTGTTTATGATATTGAGGTTCTATTTCTATTGCAACCCGATGAGATGAGGGTATTCCATATCATTCATCATTTAGGAACTTGCTAGATATCACATGTCATACATTCTTGCCATGCTATTTAGGGTGAATTAGAGATTTCATGTTAATGTGATAGAAGTTGTGGTAGATATGAATTCTGTTGTGATAGATGTCATAACATAATACCTATTATTTGATATGGTATTGCTTTTCATAAGATTTTCTTTGAATGAACGCCAAACATTGGTTCCTGATGTGTTTTTTCCCTCATGGACTGGAATTTGGTGGATCATTGCCTTGTTTTCCTTATATGTATGACATTTATAAGATGCCAAGATTTGATTTGCGGGGAGTATGGGCCCTCATGGATCAGAATTTGTCACTTAATTGATTGTTTCTTTGTTTTTCTGGACTCTGAAGTAGTTTCTGAGGATTACTGTCTGGAAAAACCCAAAATACACATCGTGTAGTTTTGAATACAGGCTATGTGTTCTTCTGTTCGGGAAGAAACTACTTTTCTTAAGTACATGTCATGTACCACATGTACATTTCGTGAAGCCTCTAACCGTGTCTCAAACTATGTGGGCAGAGACACGGGGTATGGAATCTTGGTAGGACACACCGTGTACCTAATGTACATGTCGTGTTGTAGACCATGTAAACCGGCTGTGTCACTAACAACACGGGTCAGTTAAGTCTCTTCTAATACACACCATTTCCATCTAGATCACGCCGTGTAGTGTGAGCCGTGTACCCAACCGTGTCACTAGAAACACGGTTCGGTGAAGCTCTTCTAGTACATGTCTTTTCTATCTTGAACACACCATGTAGTCTTGTCTTAGGAGAGTCATGTGGCTTAGCCGTGCAGAATAACTCAAATAGGGGAAGAGGATTCAAGTACATGCCATGTGTTATGACAACACGCTATGTTTTTGAGGTGTTACATGACCTGGGTTGGAAAACTTACACACCCATGTGAATGGATTAAGGGAACATGTCGTGTAGAGATTATACACGTCGTGTAGTCATGTTTTGGAAAACTTGAATACTTTTTTTCTCATGTTCCCTTCTTACACTTCTAGTTTCTAGTCCTTGATATCTTGATCTAAGGTGTGTGTTTGACCTTTCATAGTCATGCCGCCAAGACGTCCTCCGGTTGTTCTCCAGTTGCAAGGTAGGGATCAGGCACTGGACATCGCTGATCAAGGACTTCCAAAAGATCCTCCTATTGTGCCAGTCTTAGAACCAACAGTTATACCAGATACAGGTGTTGATTCAAAGTTCAGGGAAGGCTTCATGAGGTTGATTCAGACCTTCCAGGGATCACCGCCTCCTGCCTCATCTATGGAAGATTTGACGTGGGTTTTCCAGCAGCAGTATCCTCCCACCTTCTCAGGGGATGGAGGACCTCAGGCTATAGAGTCATGGATGGAATCCATGCTGACCATCATTGAGAATCTGGAGATGCCTCCAGATAGGCAGTTCAAGCTCTCTACTTACATGATTTGGTATTCTACTAAGAGATGGTGGGATGTAATCTCACAAGCGGGGCATCAGTAGGTTATGGCATGGGAGGAGTTCCAACATATCTTTTATGACTAATTCTACCCAGAGACCTTGAGGGTCGATCGAGCCTAATATTTTATGAGTCTGGAGTAGGGTAATCTTTCTTTTATGGAGTATTACTCTCGTTTCACCAAGCTGCAGCGCTTTACACCATTTCTACAGGGAGATGGGTTGTTCCTGGCAAGGAAATTTGAGGATGGTCTCAGACTGGACATCCACTCACAGGTGAACATCTTCAAGTTGACTTCCATCACTTCTATAGTCAACCAAGCACTGATCATAGATCAGAATCTAAGGTATTCTAGAGTTTTTATCTAGGGTGGCTAGACATTCGGAGTTAGTATCCCTCCTAATCACAGTAGGAAGTGCCGTAGGGAGTCTTCACACGGAGATCTGAGGAGGCGGGACACTTCTTTTGGTAGTCAAGTGGTGTACTACCAGTGTGGAAAGAGTGGGCATAAGAGTCCATAATACTCGAGATACCCAGTGGAGTGCTGATATTGTGGAAAGATGGGTCATCTTCATCATTTCTATCAGATCTTTTCTCTAGCAGCTGGTGACGGGGATTCTTCTATGACTCCTTGTTCTGGAGTAGTGTCACCAGTTTCTCACCAGTCTGGGAAATGGAGTTCTTCTGGCCGTTCAGGCCGAGGAGGAGGTCATGGCTGTGGTAGTGTTCACTAGGCTTTCAGAAACAACAGGTTGGATCATCTCAGAGTGGTCAGGCAGGGTCACAGGGCCGTGGTGCAGGTCATAATATTGCAGTGGAGAAGACCCAACAGGATCAGGATCTCGGAACCTCCACAGTTCTAGGTACAATCCTAGTTGCCTCAGTTTTAGCTTCTGCTCTTTTTGAAAGGGGGCTTCCTATAGCTTTATATCTGGTACTATTGTGGAGAGAATTGGGCTCTATATATTTTCTTCTACTGATGTCTTGACGTCGAAAACTCTGTTGGGTACAAGAACATATAACATGCGACAGTGTAAGGAGTGCCCTCTAGAGGATGGTGGGTGTCACTTCTCTTTGGATCTCTATGTCCTAGAGATGATAGGCTATGACATAATTCTCATAATGGACTGGTTAGTTCCCTTCCAGACTTTTTTTTATTTCTATCATCATAAGGTGAGTTTCACATCACCATAGGGTGGTTCTTTTTTTCACAAGGGTTAATGGGATGTCTAGGAGAGAAGAGCAGGACCCAAGCGTCTTGGGTTGGGTGGATTTACATCCCATATTTCTATTATTTATCTGGATGACTAGGGGACTTCACATATATACTTTCCTCCAGTGGTGGATCATTTCAGGAACATCTTTCTAAAGGACTTTTCAGGTTTTCCTCTAGAGCGTGAGGTAGAATTTTCTATTGAGATTATTCCTGGAGCGGCACTAGTGTCCATTCCTCCTTATAAGATGGCTACACCAAATTTACAGGAGCTCAAAAATCAGTTGTAGTAGTTTTAGGAAAAGGGTTTCATTCGACCCATTACTTCTCCTTGGGGTTCGCCTGTTCTGTTTGCGAATGAGGCAGACGGTACCTTTAGACTTTGTGTGTATTATCGGAAGCTGAACCAGTTGATGGTCAAGAACTGGTATCCCTTGATGAGGATTGATGATCTCTTTGATCAGTTTCGAGGAGCCCGAGTGTTCTAAAAGATTTAATTGAGGTCCAGTTATAATCAGATATGCATTAGACCATCAGATGTACCTCTTACAGCCTTTTGGAGTAGGTATGGTCTATAGGAGTATATGGTTATGCCTTTAGGTCTCACGAACGCACCTGTGGTTTTCATGGAACTGATGAACCGAGTGTTCCATCCATACTTTGATTATTTCGTGGTGGTCTTTGTGGACAATATCTTGGTGTAATATCACACTCTACATGACCATGCTACCCATCTTGAGATCATTTTGAGTACACTGAGAGAGCATCAGTTACATGATAATCTCTCAAAATGTCACTTTTGGATGAACCAAATTCACTTCTTGGGTCATGTTATCTTAGAGATAGGAGTATTAGTAGACCCAAAAAAACTGAGAGTTTTAGTTTGTTGGGAGCATCCGAAGAACGTATTTGAGGTACGTAGTTTTCTAGGGCTAACTGGAAACTACAGACATTTTATATAGTACTTTTCACGTTTAGCAGCACCATTAACGGGCCTGACTAAGAAGGGTGAAAAGTTCTTGCGGTCAGATTCTTGTGAGTCATCCCTTCAAGAGATGAAAGGGAGGTTGACTTCAGCACCGATACTAGTCTTGACAGAGCTGGTCAAGATCTATACGGTTTACTCTGATTCTTTAGGTATTGGGATGGGATATGTGCTTATGTAAGGGGAAGAAGTCTTCACGTACGGGTCTCGGCTATTGAGGCCACATGAGAGGAATTACCTGATGCATGATCTTGAGTTGGATACGGTTATTCATTCCTTTCATTGTTGGAGACATTATATTCTGGGAGAACATTTTGTGGTTTTCACTGACCACAAAAGCCTCAAGTACATCTTCACTCAGTGTCACCTGAATCTGAGACAGTGCAGGTGGTCCAAGTACTTTCAGTCTTTTGACTTCGAGCTTGCTTACATGCCTGGGAAAGGAAACGCTAGGGCTGATGCACTGAGCAGAAGGACTCAGATACAGGCAGTTCAGGAGGCCAGTAGTGAGTGGTATCTTATGGATCTGTTCTCTGAGATGCATTTAGAGGTTCACAATAGACAGGGGAAGACTTTTTTTTCTTTTATAGTTGTTACCTCTACTCTTCTTGATCGAGTGCGAATGAGGCATCTATTAGATTTTTAAGGCCTAGTCCTATGGGAAAGTGTGTCTGGAGAGGACCCTATTCCTAGATGGACCATAGGAGAGTATGAGATCTTGAGTTTCCATGGGCGCATATGGGTGTCAGCAGACATACACGAGGAGATGATGCGGGACTTTCATTCTTCAGTTTGTGAAGTTCATCCTGGTGTCATCAAGATGTATCATGATCTACACCATCATTATTGGTGGCCAGGTATGAAAAGAGATGTTGCTGGTTTCCTCATGATGTGTTCCACCTGTTAGTAGGTGAAGGTGGAGCATCAACGACCAGTAGGGTTTTTTCAGCAGTTACCCATTCTCGAGTGGAAGTGGAATGATGTCACGATGGATTTCGTGACAGGGTTTCCGAGTTTTCCTCGGGGGAATGATGCAGTATGGGTTTTCATTGACAGACTCGTGAAGGTTGCTCACTTTTTTCCGATCAAGAAGACCTTCAGTGTTGATGAGATGGGATGTTTGTACATCCAAGATATTGTACGTTTACATGGATTTCCACACTCCATTGTTTCATATAGGAACGCTCATTTTACTTCTCAGTTTTGGAAGGGGAATCAGAAGGCCTTGGGTACATAGGTACTTTTGAGTAAAGCCTACCACCCTCAGACAGATGTCCATTCTGAGCATACGATTCAGGTGCTTGAGGATATGATTCGACCATGCATCCTGGATTTTGGAGGTACTTGGGAGAATCACATTCCACTTTTGGAGTTTTCCTATAACAATATTTTTCAAGAAACTATTCAGATGGCAACTTATGAGGCTGTGTATGGTAGGCCATGCCGATCACCCTTATATTGGGGGGAGGCAAGAGAGGCAGCTATACTGGGACCTCGTCTTGTTTAGGAGACCACAAAGCAGATATAGTTGATTCGAAATAGGATGGCTACCGCATAGTCTTGACAGAAATCTTATGCAGATTAGCGGAGATGACCTATGAAGTTCGAGGTCGGGGATCAGGTTTTTCATTGTGTCACACCGAGGTTGGGGCACAGAAGTATTAGGAGAAATAGTAAGCTTTCACCTAGGTACGTTGGTCCATTTGAGGTGTTGGAGAGAGTTTGGATGGTTGCCTATCGGTTGCAGTTACCTCAAAAGTACCAGGCTATGCACGACATCTTCCATGTTTCTCAGCTTCGACGTTACATCTCAAACCTGTCTCATGTATTACTACCCAAGGAGGTTGAGTTCGATGTGGATTCATCCTTTGAGGAGAATCCTATCCAGATTTTTGATCGAAGTATTAAGGTTCTCCATGGTCGGTTTGTTCCTCTGGTGCAAGTGCTATGACAGCACGGGCGAGTACAGGATGAGACTTGTGAGAGGGAGGTGGATGTACAATCGTGGTGGCCAGAGATATTTGAAGATTCTTCTTCTACGCCTCCTTGCTAGTGAAATCCGGGGATGAATTTATTAAAGGGGGAAGTTTGTAAGAACCCAGATCTTCTTTTCGGGTATGTTTTCCTTTTCTTGTCGTTTTAAAAAAAGAGAAATTTTTGGAAATTTTTGAAGTACACGTCGTGTACTTTATGAGTACACATCGTGTACTCGGTTATTGCGGGTATCCATGTGCTGGCTGTGTAGAGGCCTTGCACAGGGACACATGTGGTGACTTGGAGGCCACCTAAAGCGGGGTTCGGTAAGGGAAAGTACGTGCCATTTTCTTCAAAAGTACGTGTCGTGTACTTTCTTTTTTTCATTAAACGTAACAAGGTCGTGTCTGACAGACAGAGCTGTCTCCTTCTAGGTTTGATTCTTCCGAGAGCGAGGGTATGAACACGATCCTTCTCCGAGCCCCCGATTGAGCATCTGTTACCCAAATCGACCATCATCGGTTGTGTTGGGATCACCTCGGTAAGCTCTTCCTTCTGCTAGAGCTTCGTTTCCTGATTCCTCTTCTTTCTCAAGTTATCCTCTATTGAACTTTTTAGTCGTTTTTATAGATCTACGGTTTTCATGGGTGATTCAAGGATTGAGGTTCACATATATGGATCTCCCAACACCGAGGTAGGTGGTTTGTGCCTTTTTGTTGAAATTCTTTGAGTTATATGTGAAAAATCACCAATACCCAAGAATGAGGTATTGTGTGTTTACTGTTTTAGCCCTATTGTATGCCTTCTATGCTTTTGTGATTGAGTAGAGGTTGATTTCATATGAATAGGGTTAATTTCTATGCTTTGGAGGTGTTTTCCCATGCATGTTTTGTTATGGCTGTTTGGTACTATTCAGCCTATTAGGCTGCCTTGTTTACCCATGCCTAGTATTGTCGGATGGTGTGACCGTTGTTCTGACATGCTGTTGATGTAGACTTCTAGCCAAGTAGTTCTTGAGGTTTACTTTGGACGATACGTGTTTCTATACTTTTTTGACTTACACAGGGCTGTGAGAAACTGGTGTAGTAGACCATAGGGAGAATAGACGTAAGGTCTTCTTTAGAGTGTCTGTTTTACTATTACGATGCGAGACCATAGGGGGAATTGACGTAAGTGCTTCCTCATAGTTTCTGTAGTTCCTCAACAAGGGCCACAGGGGGAATGTGACGTAAGTGCTTCCCCAGAGCACCTTTAGTACCGATATGAGACTATAGTGGGGATTTATGGTGAGTGCTTCCTCATAGAGTCTATAGTTTAGTTGAACCAGAGGGGTAGACTATGTGTGCTTCCCAGAGGGTTTCTTGTGTTGCTAGGTAGGACCAGAGGGGATAGGTTGTGAGTACTTCCCAGAGGGTTACCTATTTGTGTTTTCCTACTTTGATTAGCTATTGTCAGGTATATGAAATTGAATGCATTGAAACTTTGGTTTGTTTACTGTTTAGTACTTTCTTGTTCACTGCTTCCTATTACTTATTACCTGCCATATATTCACTGACTGTTAGGCATAGATATTATGGTAGTTGCCTACTAGGATTTAGTCTCACACCCTGTTTGAGCCATGATTTTAGGACCAAACAGATTATATTACTACTAGTATAGAAAAGGGAAATCGTCCTTCTACTTTAGGTACTTGAGTGTTGTCGAGAAGGAGAGCATAGAACCAAGCTAATGCTCGCGATGCTGAGGAGTTGTCATCTGTTTTCTTTTGTACTTTGGTTTAGTACTATTTTTATTCCAGCATTGTGATTTTTTTGGATGTTTTCCTGGACATATGTATCATGCATCATTCATATATATATTTGTTCTCTAGTTTATTATTACTAGTATTCTTTTGTTTTCTTTTGTATGGATTATTCTTGCTTCTGCTATTGTATATTTGTTTATAACTTCCACTGTGTGCTCTGCCAAAGAGGGCATAGTTTCCCCACTATCACACCCAAATCCCTCGCTGCTAGTCGGCAGCCTCTAGCATTCGGTGAGATACGCTTGAGGCCATGTGACCAACCGGGTATAGGGCGCCTCTAGGTGGCTTCCGGAATCGGGACGTTACACATTGGAATTAATTTCACATTGAAATTGGGCATAAACAAGTGTCAATATTTTGATAGATATCCATTCAATTTCCCGAAGGCCTTCAATTTTTTTTATTTTGATAATCCTCTTTTCAAGGGGTGAGGTGGAACCCTTATAAGACCCATAGTCATAAGTATTACATGGCCCATAGGCCTTAGAGGAATTCATTGCCCGTAGGCTTCAAACATTAAATACAACCCAGACTAAATACTTGGAACTGATCTTCCCCAACATCTTCATCATGAAATTAGGTCTCCACCTCCGCATGGCTGTTTGTCTAGGCATTCCTGTGCATGCACAGGCTTTTCCCAATGGCAGATGTCATACTCTCTCATTCTTGCAATCTGTTTAGCTTCTACTGTGGTGAAAGGTCCTTGCTCATCCTCATTGTAGAGCTTGTTCCTTGTAGGTTTTCTGGTTTGTATATTCACTTTTTTAAGGTGGCCCGAAGGCCTTGAGGTGACCCGAAGGCCTTACTGACCAGAAGGCCTGGGTGGCCCGAAGGCCTTAAAGGACTCGGGGACCAAATCTGTGGCCCGAAGGCCCAAATGGGGGCATATTCTCGGCTGCTACAGTGCCAAATAGTTCCTGCTACAGTACCTGCTACAGTAAACCATGAATTATTCCTCCACTTGGATTTGATCTTGGGTCACTTGGATGCACTTACGGAGTCCTTACCAACCAGGCTAAGGCTCATGTGCGATAGATATTGTTTCTTAAAAACACGCTATTTGTTTTGACAATGAGAATTAATTTTAAATTAATTAATGCAAGTTATATGTTTTTAATTTTGTAAAATATACATCATTTTTGAATTTGGAATATCAAATATATATTAGGCTGAATTTTTGGTATATTTCTGGAAAACTTCATTTTTTGATGAATAGTGAAACCACTAAGTAGAAGTTAAAAAACTGACTTTTTCATTTAAATGAAATTTTAATTATTTTATTTATTGAATTTAAAAAATACGACATACATGTTTGTTATTATTAAGTAAAATTTGGTTCAATAAGATGAAAATAATTTTTTGGTCAATAGTAACTTTTGACTTTTATTTACCGCAGTTAAAGGTAAATAGGGTAATTTGAGGTAAAAAGAATATTATAATAATAAAAAAATTACTTTAACATTTGTCCTAACATAATTGGATGAGTCATGGCTGACCATGGGCATCCTTGGGTCTATTTTGGGACCCCATGGAGCCATTTGGGAGTCATAATGACACTTTAGATTAATTAATTTAAAGTAAAGACAAAAATGACACAAACAAATATCTTTTAGTAAATTAATTTTTACATGGGGTTATATAAGTAATATTTTCGACTATAAATATTAATTGGAAATCTAAAACTATTTCCTACATCATGGTATTTTTTTATAATTTTTAGACATCAAATAAATAAAATTATTTATGACACAAAAATGATGCAATATTTACCTCATTAATAAATGATTTAAATAAATCATATTGTAAATATTAAAATAACATCCAAAACCTGTCCAATTATTATTTAATTAATTTATTTAGACCATGAGTCATCTTAGCATCGACCTTAATTAGTTTTGGACCTTTAGAAACTGATAAATCATTATATAATAAAATAATATTTTCACACTTTCCTAAAGAACCCCTCCTCCCCCTTATAAAAATTCATCACTTATAACCCATTCCTCACACCTCTCAAGCACATTGGATCTTATAAACCCTTCCCAAATAAGCTCTCAATGTCCATATATTCCTCCTAGAAGCCTTACCTTAGGCAGAAGGCACTTCAAGAAGTCCTTTTGGTTCAAACCAAAGGTAGTTAACTGAATTAAATGCAATGGTTTCTCTTAAATTCTTTTCTTTTATTTTACTTCTCCAACACCTAAAATCTTTTCATTACTTTATTTTATAACATAACTAGTATCCTCAATATACTAGGATGTTGTTATGAGAATTATTCAAACTACACTTACACACACCTCCATCTAATGGGTAAAGAACATATTGTTTCTGTGGATGGAAAACTAATGCCTCACGAAACGATGATTGTTCAATTATCTCCTACCACCTCTTATGGTGGCCATTATGATGAAACTGTATTTATATATGGTATATAGTATGTTCATGTTTTCTTTGTGCTTATTTATTTTTAATTTATATCATACCTTTATGGTTTTCATTATGAGTAAACGCGATAATTTAATTTGAGGAAGTGCGGACTACCGCCCCCTCAAAGTGATATGACTCATTCATTCCATACGTGGGAAAAATAAAGGATGGAGTTATTAAAATTATATATGATATTATACTGGAAATATAATATAACTATGTATCATTATTTTTTCATTCAATTAAAATGCAAAATAGAAATGAAAGTAGCGTTCATGTGTATGTACTGCTTACCGTCTCCATGAACGGTGCATTTCATTTCTTATCTCCAAATGTTATGTACTGTTATAAATACATATATATACTATATATATGCGATATAAATGATATCTAAATCATGAATATCATTCTATAGATAATGGACTCTTGAACACATGGGAAACTTGTAATTATAAGGTGTTCATTTTTTACTCAAGTACCAAATATCGACAAAATGACCATTATTAACTTAAATGATTACATAATGTTTATAACATGGTAATAAGTGATATAAAAAGAATAATAAAATATAAAAATGGTTAATAATAATTTATAAATTAACTTAAGTTTATTATTCAGGAAGAACAAGGAACAAACAAGTCAAGTCAGACACGAGGTAAGGGATTTCTTATCTCACTTTTAATTCTGTGATATTTCCATTGTTCGACACTAATTTATTGCATGTGGTGTATTTTATACTTACATTTGATATATATTATCATTATTCTATTTATATTCATGGTATTTTTTGATTCATTTGGTGGTTATTAACTTTTATTCATACGACTCGATTGATTATAACGTGGTAAGGGATTTTCATCTCACTTTTTACTCCCGTGAGATTCCTGCTATATTTTCCACTATTTTCTTTCTTGTGGTGTATGTACTGAAAAATATTGTATTAATTATGTAATATACTTCAATTTATGGGTATTTAAATCTTCATTTTATGATCCTTCTTTCATGGTTTGTATGTTTCGTAAGTTACCAAATCAGTAAGGGAACCTTTTAACCCAATTTCCATTCCTTGGGTTAATATTCTAATTCTTAATTATGTCATGCTATGATTATGTTTGGGATCATTATTTATTTATTTTTGTTGTAATTTACACTCACCTTTGTGTGGATATACATTTTATACACATAATCATTCCATTGATAAATTCTCAAGTCATCGATATGAACTTGATAAGGGTAATTTTAACTCAATTTCCATTCATTGAGTTCAATATCCAAGTCATTGGTTTTTTCTTAAAAATAACATGTTTGAATGTTATTTTATTGATTTAAACTGAATATCAAATCATATTTATTGTATTTATATTTGTCACACATTATTATGTAATTTATTCATCTGTAATCTAAGGATACAATTTTTATAACAGAGTTCGTCTCAATTTACATTCCATTGAGACTTCATTGTTGTTATGCACCAATTCACTCTTATGTGGTGTATGTACTGTCTTTTGGAATATAATATCATGAATCCCTTTATTATCATGATATTATAATGTTTTAATTAAATTTTAATCCTCAATTATTTTTATTCAAGCGTCCCTCATTTTGTTAAAAGCTCTTTAACTAAAATATCATTTTAAATGTTTTAAATATTTATTATTATAAATATTTCTCATTAATGTCCATGTTTTCAAAATGGTTTTTAGGATTTATTTATATGTACATTAATGTTTTCAAATTATAATTCATTTAAAAGATTTAAAGTGTTGTGGTACACTTTTATTCAAAAATATCTTTATTAAATGTTTTAAATGGTTTTGAAAATGATTTGATAAAGCATTGTTTATTTCAATATCATGATTTGATATATTGTGATTTCAATGTGGAAATTTTATCTTTCCTTTATGCTTGTGTTATGTGTTATGAATATTTTATGGTTATTGGGAATTGTTTATGTATACAGGTGGTTCCGTGATAAACCTAGGGTGGGTGAGCCCGAGATAGCTCTCCAATGCATTGGGTAACGTGACGGAGGTAAATGTTAATGTTTCTCCTAATAGATTTAGGTAATAGACTGTGATGGGTATTTCAACGTAACTCCCTACATATATGTGATAGATACAATGTAAGTATATTATGAATTCCATAATTTACCTTTATGATTTATGATTTCTATGTGTTATTCATAAATCTTATGATTTCATGAGGTATGTTATAATCAAAAAGTATGGTTTCATTTATTTGTATTTATTGATGGGTTAATGTTTCCTTTCCTTATTTTGTAACCCTTATTGAGCTTTTGATGCTCATCCCAAGTTTTTTGAAATTTTTTCCATAGGGCATAAAGATGAATAGGGTCAAGGATGGGATCAAGGAAAAGTCATGTTGTTTAAAACTTGGAACTAGACATGTTTCTTTTTAAGAGTTTTTCTTTATAAAAAAATGGATACAGATTAGTAGTGTCTATATATAATTTCCAGGTTGATATGTAATATTTATGGCCTAATTCTCTAAAACTCTAAACCTGAAAATATCCTTAGTGTGAATTATTCATTTAATTCAAGATTATGTAATGTTTTAAGGCCGAGTCCTTATATAACGAATAGAGTATTTATAGGTTACCTAGAAAATTTTTTGTAAGTTATTATATATGATATTATGATATAATCTAAAATAAATAAGGATCATGAGAAGCATTTTAATATCATGCTAAAGACATTGATAAATGAGAAGATGTATGAAAATTAAGGTAAATGTGAGTTTTGGAAGGAGGAAGCATCGTTATTGGGGAATGTTATTACCATAAAAGGTATATCTTTTGACCCTTCTATGAAAAATAAAATTTAGGAGTATCCTAGACCAACATATATTATATAGATTCATAGTTTCCTTAGACTAGCGGGGTATTACCGATAATTTTTGACAAAACATCTCACGATTTTCAAATGCTGAAAACCAAACTCACTTGGAAGAGATTAATGTATTTCTGGACTAATGAATGTGAAGATTGCTTCATGGAATTTAAAAAAGGATTATCACTAAACCAGTTCTAATGATTCACTCAAGTGGGGGAATTTATTTGGTATACAATGATTCTTTAAACAAGGTTATGGGTTGTGTAGTAATGCAAAATGTTAAAGTAATATCATGTGCCTTAAGGTAGTAAAAATTTCATGAGAATAAAATCTCAATGCATGATTTGGAGTTGGTTGTAGTGATCTTCACATTAAAAATATAGATTCATTATCTCTTTGGGTAAATGTTTGAAATATATATTGTTCTTGACAACATAAAATATATATTCACATAGAAGAAGTTTAATATGAACCAATTAAGATGGTTAGAGTTGATTAAGGACTATAACTTATCAATCAACTACTATCTTGGGAAATCAAATAAATTAAAATATTCTATAAGGAGAAAGTATCTATAAACATTATCAATTAACTGAATTGATAATGATACAATACTATTAGAATTTTAAAGGATGAATATGAGAATAAAGGAAGGAACTTCATCATTCCTTTATCAAATGACTGTTTAAGCATCCCATATGAAGAAGATAAAGGATTCTTAAAAATATGATATGGAAATACAAAAGAATGTGGAAACTATATGAAATGGGAAATATAAAAAGTTCAATATTTAAGAATTATTTTTAATATTTGAGTCACGACTATGTGCACTAAAAAATCTCGAGGTAATGGAGTTTTTGAATTATGCACATAGCTCTACCCTCTCTGTCCACCAAGGAATAGTGAAGATGTATCAAGATCTATAAAAACACTATTAGTGGGAAAATATGATGTAGATCATAGAATATATATCAAAGTGCCTGATATGTCAATAGTTGAAGGATCAAATACAAATGTCTGAGAGGATGATGAAACCATTACCCATTCCAACATGGAAATGTGAAAACATCATCATGGACTTTTTCACTGGTCTAATGAATAAATCATGAAGAAATAATTATATATGGGTTATGTTTTACCATCTTAGAAATATTTCTCATTTCATCACTATTAGAGAATAATTATCACTCGATCAACTTGAAATGATATGCATCAGAAAATTGGTGAGGCTTTATGGAATACCATTATCGATTTTATCTGAACGAGATTAAATATTTAACTCTAAGTTATGAAAGAGTCAATAAACAGATCTATACTCTGATTTTATCATTAGTATTACATATAACCCCCAAATTGATGGTCAATCTGAGTGAACTATGTAGGCACCTAAGGAAATGTTGAGATCATGCTTGGAGGACCAATTTATTAGGTTACCCAAAGTTGTAACCTGTGATAACTAATATGTTAAGTCAAGATAGAATAAGTACCAATTGTGTGATAAAAGATAATGCCTTTTTAGAGCCTGAGATTCCTATTTTCTTGTAAAGGCTATGTGCTTTATTCTTTGGATCCATGATAGATCATTTTGTGTGAAGGTTGGATGCCTTTATTTAGGGACAAGAGCCGGATTTCTATGTTTGTTTCCTACTACCTGTGTTTTGTTATTATCCTGGGATGGCTAAGCCTAGAGGGAAGTTGTGGCTTATTGGGCAGGGATGCCCAGATGTGATTTGATCCTAGGATGGATGAGATTGTAGGGATGTTGTGGTTTATAAGTTAGGGAGGCCTAAATGTGATGTGATTCTGGGATAGCTAAGACTGGAGGGTATTGTGGTATGTGGGGTGGGGAGGTCCAGATGATATAGAAGTAGTTGATGCATAGAGTGGTGAGATGAATTTTTTTATGCATGTGGTGTTGGGGAGGACACCGGAGATGGAATAATGGGTTGATGTTTAGCTTACCTATTGATATAAAAGCTATATTCTTGTGTGAATCTGTTTCTTGGCCAGTATCCATGTTGTTGTTTATCTTATTTCCTTTCCCCACTGCTTGAGGTAGATAGTTTTGCTTACTCTCCTTCCAAGAGAGGTGAAGAATCATAGAGTATGCCACATGCTTTCTATGTTTAGACTCTCGTGGTTTGATGAGTATACACTCCAGCTATAGGTGGTGAAGACTCGATGGGTAGTTCATCTACTCGTCATTTTTATCCCCTTGTGTTTGTTAACATATAATTATTTCCTAGAATACCTTGAAATATGGAAATAAATGATGTTAATAAATGAATAAATGGTTAACCCATGGGTTTGGAGCTTTCTGGGATGCAATGCTAAGGTTATAATTCTAGGAATCCATATACTCGGTCTTCTTATTCCTGGAGGGAATAGAACATTGTTGTAATGTAATGTGGAAAATGTTAATGGTTAATTAATTGTTACAGAATTAATTAATATAAATTTAAACTGATTAAAAGAGATAAATTAATTTAATGTGGCTCTTTAAATGGTTGTTTTCATATAGGATATCTGGTCGTAGCAGTGGAATCCAAGAGTCCAAGAGACGTTAACTATAATTAATTCCGAGACTAGGCTATTCCAATAGTGTGATTCTGAGCTATATTAAATCATGTAATTTTTTGTTTCTATACTCTACTCCACCCTATTAGTTAAGGAAACTGACACCCGGAGGATTTTGAGTCCTGGGGGTGTTTTCCCTAACATCCTGGTGGGAGGATGGATGGATAACTACCCCATTTGGACCCATTCCCTTATCTTGGTAGTTACTTTTGATGGTATAAAAAATGGTTTGTTATACCTATATATGTATGTAGAGGTCTATAATGGCGTATGGTTATTTTAGAAAGATGTATTCTGGATATAGTTTCTTAAGGAATATAATAGGTATAATGTGTATAGGCTATGATGGATTGTGAATCCTTACTCAATGTATGGGTTATGATGGATTGAGGTATAATATTCGATGTATGATACAAATTATGTGGGATGTGGTGGCTCCCATAAACTAATGGGTTACTTTTGGTTACATGGAATTGGTGATGTGTTTCATGAGGTACATGTTGTGTTGTTTTTCATTGGTGTCTACGAGTTAGCCTTTTTGGAGAGAGATGCTTAGGACGTGAAATATTGGGGAAGAGCAGCAAGCCAGTGGAGAAGCAGTAGTGAGGTAACCATTATATTCTTTTTTATATTATATAATATTGTATGTGATACTTAGTGAAGGTATCCATGGTGGGGTTGTGAACATATTATACATGTTTTGGTGTTGAGTTAGTTTCACTTGTTGTTTATTGGGCCTTATCATTATTTCATTACCTTTTTCATGAGAGGAACTGGGGAGGATCCTTTTGATTATACTATTATACTCACCCTATGTATATATAAACTATTTTAAAGTTAGTTGGAGAAGGTTAGTGATCAATCTAGTTACTACTAGCTTGTGGTTTGTAGGATCTATGTGGACTTTATGGTCACTTTATTCCATAAATTCTTTTAGTACTTTCAGTTTTCCTTTTAGTTGTAGTAGTTCTTGAATGATATTACATGTGTTTACATAGGGATTATTTTATATCAAAGTTTGAGTAGAAGTTTTTTGGTGTCTATCTAATCTCCCTTTTAGAATGTGTTATATTAGAGGGTAATTCCTCCCATATGTGTTCTTATTATACACATAGTGTTAGTCGCCATCTCGGGGCTTACTGAAGGTGGGACTCAAGTGTCACTATCTCACTTATCCCATTAATGGACCCGAAGTGGTACACCTTGTGGTGATGGGGTCGTTACAAAATATTCCATGTCATGTCATTGAATCATTCCATTTAAATTTTATCACAGTGAATCGACCTTGAAATTAGTAATATAATAACAATAATTTCTTTAAAAAATCCATAATAAGACATATTTCCATATCAGGGATGACTATCTAATTCACTGGAATTATAGTCTATTTTTTCAATTAACATAACACCATCATTTTGTGTTCTAATTTTCACCACTCAATTAGTCGTAACAAATTTATACCCGTTGATTGTTAAATATTTCCATTCATGAACCAATGAATTCAGACCAAAATCCAACACTCCTAATTCTTGAGAAACTGAGTCAACAGGTAAACTCAATACCCAAAATATATATGAATAATACAATTAAATAAATATCTACATTTTATGTTAATGTAATTTTCATAACTTTTATTTTAAACAAGTAGGAAACTCTTGGCTATGCAAAGCCTAACACCTTCTCATAGGCAAAGATCGATGAACTCTACTTATAATTTTATTATGTTCCCTACATAAAATGATAATAAAATTTTAAGATATATGTGAAATTACATAGTATGAAATAACATATAAATATTCCAATTACTTGATATAGTCATCGAAAAAACTGTAGTTGAACAAGATCGTGCAATGTGCCATATCCCACTCTTTAAGGCTCAATGTATCCAATTTATATATCACATGAATTCTTCCTATTTGGGTAAGATAATGAAATGAGGGCTCAATTTCCATAAACTTCCCATCTTTATTTCTCATTGGACGGTTATTTATTCTGCTCACATTATACAAATATATTGAATTGAAATCCATACATTATTTATCCAGATAACATACCACAATGGAACATTCCAGATGATTCTTCTTTCTGACATAATATTTCATTATGAACATATTTATTCCAGTAGGATAAATCCAATGAAATGAAATGGGTCCCCTAATAAGTGTTTCTCTTGAAATATGAACTGTTAAATGAATCATGCAAGCAAGAAATGATGTAGGATTTTTTTTTCCAACTCAAAAAAAATAATGGCACCTCTTGCAACATTTTTATCAAGAAATACGTCAATAAAATTATAGAAAAAATGTCTCTAAAATGGCACAATAAAATCACTTTCACTCTTACACTATTTAATGAAAAATGATGGATTTATATTGGATTCAATTCCTGAAGAGGGATGTGATAATCATGTGTTTTTATGGATTTTAGTTTCAAATCCCTTCTCACATCTCATTTAGATTTGTTACTGGAATAGCCATCAGGAACCTTGATATTCTACAATACTTCCAAAAATTGTTTTTTTCTCTAAAGGTTTCCTCACATAAGAAGAATGAGGAACTTTCCATTTGTTTTCACCAATTCACATAGGATGAAGTTATGGTCGAATAACCCAATCTGAAAAGTCCTGACAAGATCAAGAGTCTTGATTAGTCTTCCCCTTGATATTTAGAAGAATTGAAAGAAAAATTTCACATTTATTTTTCTCAATGTTCATTACTTCAATAAAATGATATGAAAAATTGGTAGAAGTTATGGAAACTCCAAAAAGAGATGCCTCCTTTTCCAATTGTAAGTGGATTCAGTGTCAACATTCTTCATATTTTTAGATTTCATCTGAACTTTACCTAATGAAAAACTAAAATCTTTCAATTCATTAGGAACATCAGTTCCTGATAGACATTGAGGTGGTTATTCAATGTCAACGATATTATCAAACCTCTAGTGATTATTACTATATATTTTATCCATTGGAATGAATCATTGATGCCCCATGAAACTGAAACTGTGATGATATTTAAACCATCTTGATAATTTATTCATTATAAAAATATGACATGATAGTTTTCCCTTCATGATCATACTAATCATCATTGCATTATTATAGTAATCATTTATAGCTCATAGAAGTAAAACACACATCTGAAATTTATTTTTTGAAGAAGTATCGAATGTGCACACACCCATATCCCAAATCTATTTCAACTCTCTTATTAAATGTTACAAGTATATGTCTATATCATTTCCATGATCACATGGTCTAGATATTAGTATACTCAAGAAAGTGAATGGTTTTTTTAGACACATCCATGGAGTAAAATTATAAACATGAATAAAAGCAGGCCATGTGCTGTGAGCAGTAAGCATCTGACCAAGAAAATTAAAACTATCACGGGATAGACCCAACCTGAAATTTTAAACCTTAACTGAAAAATTGGGATGTTTTGCATCAATTTACAGCCATGCTAATCCATATGAAGGATAAACCAACTCATCATTACCTTTAATTATCTCAACATCATTTCATTATATACTGGATAATATTTCTACATACATGAATATATTTTCAAGCCTAGGAATTAATGAAAAGTTCCACATGAATTTCTATGGAAAGAAAGATGGGATTTCATATTAATTTGCCTTCTATCGAGACATACCACATTATTTATAGTCATTATAGTTAGCTATTTATTCCCAAAATAAAATGTTATCTTTTGGGAAGGAATAAATTTTATTACTATAAAATATTAGCTGCTTAATTAACTTCAAATTCTTATAATGATTTGAGAGAATATCTACACCATCAGGAATCAAGTCCTTCAAAAAGGTATTAATATAATTAATGGATGCATTAGAAATTCCATAAATGATTTTTCCATGATATATCAACATTAAAATTTAATTATTTCCATTTTATTACATTCCTGATATACATGATTTCTGGATCTCTTAAAATCCTAGTATGATTTCATCCAAGATTCTATAACAATATTTCAATATCAAATTAACCAGTAATGTGCTTTTAATTTTCAAATAAATGGGTTTGGTATTTAGAAAATCATATATAAAAAAATCATGCATTAAAATTTAAATTATTAAAATACATTTAGTAATTCATGCATCAAATTTCAATTAAAGAAAATACATTTCAAAAGATGAAATTTACATTTAATAAAAAGGATACTTTACAAAATGTAACTTTTCACAAAATTTCTTAAATAAACACCTTTATATAAAATAGTTTATATAAATTCATAAGGCATGTAAAATAGTTTATAACAACATAATATTCATACATTCCAAATACAAACAAGAGAGAAACATGGTCATGTGCCAAGTAGGTATGATAGTCCCAGGCTATAGGTACCCAACACTGTGAATATGAGAAATTATCTACGTACCCCCTTGAACCAATGCCAAGAAGACTCATCACCATCGCCTAAGGGATGTGATGTGATGATATGATGTTTTATAATGTTATAAGTCATGAAGTGTTTTCTAATATAGAAAATTAACCACCTGAGGATTTCATGTGCTTAAGTAAAATACAATGATGGGTAATTTATTTTAAGACTTCTTAAAATACAATTAAATCCAATTCTCCATTTCAATATGAAGATTTTTCCCTTTTAAAATCCTTAATAACTATTTAATCAAAGACACGCCTTTTCTAAAAAAATATAAAACCACTGTGTTTCTATCAAAAATCATTTTAAGAAACGTTTTATAAATAAGGATTTTAAAACAATTCATGAAATGTCACAACCCATTACACAATCAAATTCAACAATTCAATTTTCAAACAATTGCATCAATTGCATCACAAACCCCCAATTCACTAGAATTGGGGTTTTCACAATTTTTGATCAAAACATTTTACCCAAAATTAAATTCAATAATTAAATTGAATAAATTTTCATGAAATAAAAAAATTAAATTAAACCATTTAAATTTCACAATTTCCATAAACACACCCCAATTCTATGGAATTTCAGGTTTTCCAATTTCAAGCCAAGAACCCATTTTTCTTAAAAAAACCCCAATTCTCCAGAATTGGGTCTTTCAAATAACACATTTGAGATCCATATAATTAATACCAATTTATTTTATTTTATTCAAAATATTTGAGATTAAATAATGAAATTTAGGGTTAATAAAATATGGGCATCATAACTGAACCACCTTCCTTGAAGTTGATACATCTCAAAGAATTAAACCCTAATCGAGATTTGCTTAGGAAAAAAACAACAACAGGATCCTAAAGACACAATAATCAAAACCTTGATTTAGATCCATAATATTAATACAAGGATCCAGGAAACCCTATGGAGAAAGAGAGAGATCATGGGAGATAAATAACGAGTGGAGGAAACTAACTAAGAGGAGATAAGAGGGCTTTCCTCTAGCTGTAGATCACTTTTGGGAGTGATCTGTGGGGTCAAAAATCATCCTTGGGAAATATGAGGAAATGATAATCCCATTATGGTTCATAATGTTTTGTCTAAAGTCTAAAAAAAGGGCTATGGAATTTTTTATAAAATTTTGGATCTCTTAAAATCCCATATGCACGTTTTCCTGGGAAACAATACACGGTTTGGACAAACCTTGCGGAGTCTAGGAACCCGTTATAAAGGGTCGAATAGTTTTTCCTAAGGGGATGCATGAATTGAATAACCATGCATAATCTGTGTGTATATATCTTTCAAAAACCATCCATTTTTCATATAATAGGGCACACGGTTTGGAAAACTGTGCGCATGGTGTGTGCCAATCGTGCACCAACATAGAATATTCAAAATTCATAAATTTTCCACCCAAAATAACATTAAAGAAAATCTAACCAAATATAAATTAAATGGAGGGTTTTGTAATACCTAATAATAGTAACAGGATGTTATAACCACCCCATCCTAGAAACATTTTGTCCCAAAAAAGCCTGTGATGAAGCTTCCATGTCAAAAAATTGAGGCCACTACTCTCTCATCAATGCCTCTCTCTCCACAATCTCATAAGAATCAGAACCATGCTACCATATTATATGAACAAAAGGTATCATCCTACCATGAATTACCTTGGATTTAGAATCAACTATCCAGACTGTTTGTTCAATCATGGATAAATCTGGCTCGACCTCAAGATCACTCAAGCTCAGAACATGAAATGGATTAGATATATACTTCCTTAGCTAAAATACATGAAACATATTATGTACCAAAATTAGATTCATTTGTAGTTAAATATGGTAAGAAAATTTCCACACCTACACAAAATCATAAATAATTCCAACAAAATGAGGAGCAAGCTTCCCTTGCCTCCCAAGTCATCGATGACCCAACCAGGGTGACACTTTCAAGAAAACCTGGTAACCAATTGAAAATTCCAAAGATCTATAGTGACGATCAATATAAGATTTATATCGACTCTATTTTTTCAACATCCTCTAATAAATCAACTGAATCCTTTCTCTTGTCTCTTTGACAAAGCTCGGTCCAACCAAGGAACATTCACCAATATCTGACAAACACAATGGAGATTCACTAGGCCGGTCATACAAGGACTCAAAAAGAGTCATTATAATCACATACTGGTAATTTTTATTGTATGAGAACTCAAATATCCACAAATTATCATCCCTTTCACCACCAATGTCGAGAACACAAGCGTGATGCATAAACTCATGAAACTATATAGTTATTTCTGTCTGGCCATCCGACTGCAGATGGTATGCCTTACTCAAAAGGTTGTGAGATCCCAGTGACTCATGAAGGCATCTCCAAATATGATAAGTGAACTAAGTATCTCTATTGGAGACTATAACATATGGAACTTCTTGAAAACAAACAATCTCTTTTGCATAGATATTTCCTAACTCCTCATCTTTGGTAATATCATGAATGGGTATAAAGTGATCCGACTTGGTCTGCCTGTAGATCACAACCTATATCGCATTATTCTTTATATGGGTATGAGGCAACCCAACCAAAAGGTCCATATAGATCTCATCCCTCTTCCATTTAGGTACTGGAAGTGGTTGAATCAAACCCAAAGGTTTTTGATGCTCAGCCTTAACCTGTTGGCATGTATAATAATAAGAAACAAACTCAACAATTCCCCATCTCATACATGGATACCAAAACTACCGCCACATGTCATATAATATCTTCGTAGTTCCTGGGTTCACTTTCCTATGGGAACTATGGAAATCCCCCATCACATATTTTCTTACCAAAGATGGTACCACAAAACGGTTCTAAAAGCATAGAATGTCCTCTTTGGAGAATGACCAAACAAGTATGGTCTCCCCCACCATAAAGAGAGTATATAATGATACAAAACCCATCATCAAGATGTTTCTCCTAAAGAATAAACTCAAGAAGAGTGGATGTTAACTGAATTTTGTCCATGGAAACCATGACCCCTGATTTCTGGACTCTAATGTGAAACTGTGCAAAAAGATCTATCAAAATCTACTCTTATGATGATTCCTTCACTTCTTGGGTTAGAAATTTCCTACTCAAAGTATCAGAAATGAAATTACTTTTCCCTAGGTTATAGGAGATGTCAAAATAAAAATAATACAGGTATTCCACCCAATTCCTCTGGTATAGATTCAAATCTTTTTGCGAGAATATTTAATTCATGATCTTGTAGTCTGAATACATGGTAAAATTTTCTCCGTAAATATAATGTAGCTAAATGTTAATAACGTGTAGCATAGCTGCAGGTTCAAGGTTATGGGTTGGATAAGTATGCTTGTGTGGACTAAGATGATGAGAACCATAAAAATAATCAGATCACCTTACATTAGAACGAAACCCAAACCTAAGCCTGATGCATTATAGAAGACAACATAGATTTTCTTGGCCTTTAGAGGAGTCAACACTGCCACCATAGCCAATAGACGTTTCAGCATAACAAATGACCATTGAAATTTCTCATCCCCAGAAAACTTTACTCCCTTCCAAGTTAGTGCATTAATTTTAGAATCCATCTAAGAGAAGTCCTTAACAAACCGAAAATAATACCCAACTAATCGCAAGAAGCTCTAAATATCGATGAAATTTTGTGGTTGTTCCCATGTCGCAACAGCCTTCACCTTCTCAAGATAAATTGATATGCTATATTCTGACACCACGTTCCCCAATAACATCACTTCCAGAATCTGGAAATCACATTTCAATAGTTGGGGATACAATCTATGATTTCCCAGAAAACTCAGAACTGGTCTTAGATGATGCACATGATCCTCCTCAGACTTAGAGTGGACAAGGATTTCATCCACATAGACAACCAAGAAAGTATCGAGATACTCATTCAAAATCTTGTTCATCAAATCCATGAAAAATGATAGAGAATTTTTCAATCCAATGGAATAAAAAGGTACTCATAATGACCATACATACTCTAAAATGTGTTTATCTGAATGTTGGATTCTTTTATCCTCATTTAATGGAAACCAAATCGAAGTTCAATCTTCAAGAACCACTTTTACCCTTTAACATGATCAAAAAAGATCATCAATATGTGGTAATTAATACTTTTTTTTTATCATTACATGATTTTTTTTTTATAATTAACATATAGGAGAAGTGAACCATCAGAATTATTTTCCAAGAGAATAAACACCGACCAAGGTTGCACACTCAGGGTGTGTAAATAATTTCTCTAAAAGATCATACAAATGAGACTTAGAATCTTTCATTTCAGTTTTATCCACACAGTATGACGGAATAGAAACTGGTTGAGTACCATGCATCAAGTGAATAGTAAAATCAACCTCCCTTAATAGGGGAAAACTAGAGAAGTCTGAAGGAAACACATAGGGAAATTCGATGATGACAAGAGGGATGTCACCCCTCAAATATTACCAACCCAAATCAAAAGTGAACAAAGATACCACTTTTCCCAGCTCCGGGTAGGAATGTGTAGATCTTCTGGACCTCAGGTCCCATTCTCCTTGGAAGACATGGCATCCACCATCAGTTGTCTTAAAGGAGACCCATAAAAGATAACAGTCAATTTGGGATTTATTTGTAATGATCTAATCCATCCAAAAATGAAATCAAGAGGTTTCATGTCAAGAATCAAAAAAATACATGAAATATAAACATTCGATATAGTAAAAATACAAGTATGACTATAGATACCATCCTCTCTCTTTATACAAAGGGGTGTAGTAATATCCATTGAAGAAGATAAAAGCTCCATATGAATATTTAATATATTAACAATAGGGGTTGAAATAAATGAATGAGATTCACCGGTATCAAAAAGATAATTCACTAATAATGAAGTTATAGTAATGGTACCCTTCACATTTTTTGGACTTGTATCAACTTTCTTTGGAGACTCTTCCACTGCGTGAAGAATCTTTGTTCCATATGCATGTTTCTAGAACATAATTTTCATGTGAAGCAACTTATTATTTCATAGTTTTAAAAGTTGAGGATAATCAATTGACACTACGCGGAGTGTAATAATCATAGAATAACCTTTTTAAGTGTCTTAAGAGCCTGAATGATCCATAGTTTGTGGGTTCCTCAGTGAAAACCCTCACTGAGTGTCCTAGCCATCCATACTAGTAGTAAAATAAAGGGATTCTTCTAGGCACTATAGGTGGTTTAGACTAACCCTACCATAGATAATCACTATAATATTCATCAAACTTACTATTTCCCTTAGGGTAATTCAAACTTCCACATGAGAGTGAAATAGACTCATGAAAACCCTAACTTTCCATCCAAGTCCCTCTCGACCATTAGTTCTCTATCTAATGAATCAGCATAAGAAGGAATTTTCTGTAAGAAAACATGCCAATGAATATCTTATCAAAGTCCCAAATATAATCTTAGATCATTAATCCTCTCATTTGATATTATCATATGTGAGAAATGCATGATATCAGAAAAATGGTTTTAATACTCTGTCACAGTCCTGTCAGCCTTCTTGAATTTGAAAAACTCTATCGACTTAGCCAACAGCATTGAATCCATATAGAACTGGTCGGTGAAAATAACCTTGAAGTCTTTCCACTCAAGTACATCATGTTTCTTCACTATTTACATATTTTACCACCATCTCCTTATTGTTCCTTCTGTAATGAAGGTTTCACACTTCATAATGATTTCATTGGGTGTGTCCAAGAACCCAAAAAAATGTTATATTTCGCTCAACCATTCCTCATCCCATTGAGGTTCAATTGAAACTTTTAATGGTGAAGGATTATGGTGAAGGAAATCTTTAGAACTGAACTTTTTGATGTCCCTTTGAGGTTTAACAACTAGATCCTAAATGGGAATTGGAGGTGGTTCTGGTATCAGAGCATACATAGTGTGCTCAATAACTTCAATAAAACTCTGGTCCACAAGAGGATTTTCTCACTGAGATTCATCGGTATCTTTCTCCTGAATCTGATTATCACATCTTCTAGGAGGTATGATTCTAAAAAACATCATCGAACATAATAGAATACATTAGATTAACACTCGAATAGATTGGTAAGGTAAATTAATCCCAACAGATAGGAAAAGAAGATTTGGATTTCAAAACATCCAAATAAAAATAGGGAAAATACTAGAACTAATCCACATGGTATATTTCCCTAACCACCCCTAGAGAATTAAGGTTCATCATGGTGAGATCTGGAAAGACACTCAAATTCAAAAACCTCTTATGTCCTGACAAGATTTCACAAATGTATACTGACATCAAGAAAAAATCTCAACCTCTCATTGATACCACTTTCTCACAAAATAGCCTAGGTACCCTGGTAACCTGATAACTAAGCCACTCATGACATAGGCTGAAGGTCATTTCTGATCCCCATGGGTTAGAAACTAGAAATTGGCATCATGCCACATACAAGTGGGAATAAATGTTCCACAAAACATAGTGGAAGGAAGACATGAAATACAATGTGAATACTAAAGAAACCCCATTTGGAGTAATGTAGTAGGAGTCAACAAGGCATTAAATCCCAATGTACTACAACCCAACTACCAAAATAGGGAAACACTTCCCAAGTCCCTAAGCACACAACTCACCATTTCCAATTTGAACAGCTAGATCCACCTCCAAGAGATCATTTCCCCTTTATCGAACCTATAAGGAGATAATCTACAAGAACCCAAAGGCACAAGTAGGTTGTGATCCAAATCCCAGTTGGATTTCACCAAAGATTCCATAATATGATTCCAATATCAAATTAACCTGTGATGTGATTAAAATTTTCAAATTAGTGGGTTTGGAATTTACAAAATCATACATAAACAAATCATTCTTTACCATTTATAAGATGGAAATATGTTTATCAATTCTTGATTCACATTTCAATTGATGGAAATGCGTTTCAAAATATGAAATTTACCTTTAATAAAAGGTTACTTTACCCAAATGGATATTTTAAAAAAATGTATTAAATAAACACATTTATATAAAATAATTTATATAAATTCATTAGTCATTTAAAACATTTTATAACAATGGCATATACATACAATCCCAATACAAACAAGAGAAAAACATGGTCATGTGCCAAGTAGGTAGGATAGTTCCAGACTATAGTGACCCAACCCTTTGAATACTTCAAAGTATGTATATACCCCCTTCAACCAAGTCCAAAAGGACTCATCACCATCACCTATGGGATGTGATGTGCTCATATGATGTTTTAGAATATTGTAAGTCATGAAGTGTTGTCCAATATAACACACTAACTACCTAAGGATTTCAGTTGTCAAGTATAATACATAGATGTGAAATTTATTTTAGGACAGATTAAAATAAAATTAAATAACATTCACCATTTCAATATGAAAATTTTTCCATTTTAAAAACTATAACTGGGTTTTAATAAAATATATTTCTTTTCCAAAAAAGATGAAACCACTAGGATTCCATCAAAAACAATTTTAAGAAAATTTTTATAAATAAATATTTGTAACAAATTCATGAAATTAACAATCCATTACATAATTAAAATCAACAATTCAATTTTAAAAAAGTTCCATCAATTTCATCACAAACCCCTAATTCATTGGAATTGGGGATTTTCACAATTTTACATCAATTTTTCTTCATCAATTAAACCAAAAAATTAAATTTAATCAATTTCCATCAAATAAAAAAATTAAATTCAAAAATTTTAATTTCACAATTTCTATAAACACACTCCAATTAAATGGAAATGGAGGGTTTTTAAATTTCAATCCAACAATCCATTTTTCTTAAAAAACCCATTTCACTCGAATTAGGTCTTTCTAATAAAAACTTGAATTCCACATAATTAAACACAATCAATTGAATTTAATTCAAAAAAGTTGAGATTAAATAAATAAATTTATGTTTTATAAAATTTGGGCATCGTAATGGAACCACCTACCTCGAAGCTACTATATCTCAATGCGTCAAACCCTAATTGAGATTTTCCAAGGTAGAATAAAAAAACAAGATCTGGGAGAAACAAGAATCAAAACCTTGGTTTAGATCCATAACAGCAGGTATTAGATCCATAAATTATAACAGGTATCCATGGAACCCTATGGATAAAGAGAGAGATCTCAGGAGATTAAGAACAATAGGAGGAAACTAACGGAAAGAAGATTAGAGGATGTTCCTCTTGATTTAGATCACTTCTGAGAGGGATATGAGGGGCCAAATATCATCCTTGGGAGATCTAGGGAAGGAAAAAATCGTTTATAGTTCATATCTATCTGTCTGGGGTCTAAAAATGGGGATCTATATTTTTTTATAAAATTTCACATCCATTAAAATCTTGTTTGCATGGTTTGCTAGGAAACAGCACACGGTTTGGAAAAATCATGCATAGGACGTGTGTCCTTCATAAATTGGTCGCAAGTTTCTTTATAAGGATATGCATGGCTTGACTAATCATGTTCAAGCCATTTAGATCTTTCTGCTCAAAAATTTCCATTTTCTGGTAGCAGGGCACACAGTTTGGAAAATCGTGCACAGACTGTGTGCCAACCATGCACTATCCCAAAATTTTCAAAATTCTTATATTTTTAACCTGAAACAACCTCAAATGAAACCATACCAATGAAAAATTAAAAGTATGGTTTAGGAATACCTGAAAATAATAACATGATGTTACACAAATCATAAGAAAAAACCAATGGATACTAATAAAAATCCAAAAAAGGTACATGTATTGGAATAAATAACAACTAAGGAATACTAACATAAAAATGTAAATTTCATATCAATAGAGGTCTTATCATTTGAAAAAATAATTGAGGAAAACATTTAGTCATGAAAGGATTTTATTTAAGGTCAACATTACTTATATTATTCAAACATAAGGAAATTTATAACAGGAAAGCACACATTATGTCCATTAATTAGTATCTTACAGAGGATAGATTGTATACCTAAACATTACAATAATTATTGAGTTCACTATAATTATTCCAACCTAAATAAATGATATTATGTCTTCATGATATCAAAATATTATATTTTACATAGTATCTAAGACAATCTACCTGGGAAATGTGAAAATATAAGGAAAGGGTGGGCATTGATTCTTAGTATGGGATAAAAAATCACATAACATACATAAATAAAGACATGATTTTGGAATAAATAAAATTAAAGAAAAAATGATGAAAATAATTACATAAAAATTTAACAAGACCTATAAAAAAATTTGGAAATGAAAAATTTCATATATCATGAACATATAATTACGGCCTAGTTTTTTAAAAACAAACCTATAGTGCATAGGCACACCCTTTACCATATTTTAACTATCACATGGGACATAAAAGTTTATTAAGGGTTTATATAAATCTTACCCCCATCGTTTTCATATAATAAAAAATGAATTATTCAATAAAATTAAAATGTAAATTAATACACATTATCTTCATGGTTTCAAATGATACATAAAATAACCAATAAATGATCAATGAAAAATTTATATAGAAAAATTTAGTATACCATTACATGATCATAAAAAATGGGGATGTTTTTTAGGTCATCCTTGTGATACTAACTAATCTATATCCTACATATTTGTGAGTATTTATGATCAAAAAAACTATATTTTTATTATAATTATCATTTTAATGGATCAATATATCAATCCTTACTATCATAAAACAGGGGATACATTTGTGTCATTTTCCAAAAACCAAAATTATCATCCTTTGTGATGACATGTTCTAATTATCACAAGGCACACTTATTTTTATATAATAAATCTATTGATGTTTTTTAGTTAATGAAATTAAATATTGATATTCATTTGAATATGGAATTAATAATAAACATAAAATCTTACCAATTCCTACTAATATGCCTTTTGATCATAACATAATCAAAGGATTAAATTAATTAAAGTGGTAATCATGTGACAAACATAGTTCTGACTCCTATGAAATCATCCCCAAAATTCAAAATCTATTTATAAGTAAAAAAATAAATAAATGTAATGTAAAATTTTAGAATACATTTTCATCATCAATATCAATATATAGTGTAATGACATGAATAGATAAAAATGAAAATAAAACCTAGTAGAAGAGAAGATGGATTCAGATCACTAATCTGATTTCAAAGAAGATCAAAAACAAAAAACCCATGAAATAGTGTATAACATTGGAGAATAGAAATTATATTCAGTCGGGTGAGGGGAGATAAAGAATTGGAGGGATGGAAATCTTACATATTTCAACAAAAAATTCCAAAAAAAATGGTTGAATATCACCTGCTAATGTGGAGAATAGTTTTCAGAGGAGAGGAGGGGGTACACCAAGCTCGTATGAGGGGTGGGGAATAGGGCTACAAAAATGAGGAGGATAGGTGGATCTTGAGCACATATGACTATTTCATGGAACTATACCCATGGTTTTCAAAAATAGTTGGTATAGCTTAAGCTATACCAACGGTTTTATAAAACCATGGGTATATATTTGGGAACAACATATATACCCACGATTTCTCTAAACCGTGGATATGTGTGTGTTGAGATAGACCCAATTTCTAGAAGTGATACTTCATATGATTCCATAAAGTTTTTAAGGAATTTGAAAGTGAAATATGGTATATGTATGGTCATAAGTTATGAGATGCTTCAGGCTAGCATGCCGAAGAATATCTTGACCAAGCATTTATTGTTTAATATAATGTAGTGTGGTGTAATTCCTAAATGAAAATTACCTTATTCACATAAAGGATATAATGAAAATAAGGAGGATTGATGATGAGTATAAAATAATAACATTGATAAAAAAATGTAGCACAGAGTAATTCCTAAATTCACATTTCCTTATTCACATTTGAGTCATAATGTAAGTTAAAGGAGAATCAATGTTGGGGACATGATTTTCAAATAGAGACATTATCTCATAAAAATATTCCAAATAAAAATGTAAAATGGATATCAAATGATTTATATAATGATGAAAATCCATTATTTCATAGGAACAAGTATTTGGATGTAAAGAGTTTTTTTAGGATATAAACAAACTTGTGTCAACAATAACACAATGTGTATCTACAGTTATCATCATAAATGTTTTTTAGGATTTTACATAAATACATATGATGGAAAAGATACATTAAAGTTATAGTAAATATTTCTATAAATGGGTACACAACTCTATTGGAGATAGTTGGATCATGATTGACTTGGATTTATTCAATTTTAGAGATGCACAAGTAGTTGTCATAGAAAAAAATTCCACAAGATAATGTGGAACAAGAATGTTCTAGATACACATACTGTATTGGAAGGATAAACCCATGGTTATAGTTTTATATTCACCATATCTGGTGATCCATTATTCATTGAGTTTAATTCCTACAAGTAGGAAGTATATAAAAATTAGATAAAATTTACAGGATCAATTAAAACTCAATAATTGATTCAATGTATCAAAGTATATGGGGTTATTATTTTGAATAATGTAGTGGGTATTCAAGTGACATGATACATGGATGTTATATGTTTGGTACCAATAAAGACTTGATTGGTTATAACAAGTCATCATTCCTAAATACATTAAAATTTTACTTATCATAACTAATTTCTATGATAAATTTATTGATCATTGGATGTCAATACCACCACTCTTTGAAAGTTTATATACGACATAACCAAAAAGGGATGGTGGAATCATATAATTATAAAAATCCTACAAGTTACTAAAATACAGTCCTAGATTAAATGTAAGAAATCAGATCTTATAAAAATCATTTGGGATGAATCTTTTCCATGTGTATACCAAAAGTCAGT
Source organism: Viscum album (assembly GCA_963277665.1). Taxonomy (NCBI): domain Eukaryota; kingdom Viridiplantae; phylum Streptophyta; class Magnoliopsida; order Santalales; family Viscaceae; genus Viscum; species Viscum album. The sequence goes on along the minus strand of OY728152.1, from coordinate 778,270,461 downwards.
GGGAGCATCATTATTTTCCAAGTAAAATATTTTTAATAACATATGAAAAACATCTATTGTTTTTATAGTTATTCAAGAACAAAATGAAATTAATTATCCATATATTGAATTAATGTAGAAGAATAATTTATAGGGAATGGGATATACTAAGGTAGATCTGATGGATTCTTATACCTGGTAAATGGTACAAATATTGACTGTGTGTTGAAAAATAAAAGTGGGAAAATTTCAATAGAAAACTTTTACCAAAGTCACCTGGCATAAATCTATCCAAGAAGACATGTACGAGACATTGGAGGAGATTAATGTAGTGATTTTGATTCCATACGCTTCAATGATGGATCAATCACGTATTCCATGATATGTAAAATACATGATATTTCCAACATATACTTTATAGAATGAAAATATAAGTTATAACTTGGAGAATTGCAAGAGAATATGTATGAACATTCTAATTTTATTTGAGAAAGCACAAATGATATGTACCTAATATGTGGAGAGGAATGGGTACTAGTTGTAGTGGGACACAAACTAGTTTTCCTATAAAGTCAATATGATCTAATATCAGAGTCAGTCTAAGGTGATGAGCGAGAAAAGATCATATAATCTAGTGGTATCTATATCTATAAATGATAGGAATTTTTAAGATTCTAGGGTTGTTAATAAGTATTTTAAAATACGCAATGAATTGTTTTACTTCTTGGAATCACATATACTAATTAAAGTATTAACATAATTTAAATTATGATATTCTTACTAGACAAAATTTAAAGTTTAGATCGTGGGAAAAAAGGGAATAAATTAGGGGTTTGCATATCTTGTAGAGTTTTACTCAGGTATGTGGGGTTGCACATAGTAGAATTTCCATGTAGCAGAGATGTTCTGGACCAACAACTAATGCTTTGAATCTGCAAAAACATGATATTAATCATGTGAGAGATAACAATTATGGTTATCAACTTGGATCTAGTGTAAGTTGGAGTTTTTTAATAATGGGTTCCCTAAAACCAATTATACAATACTTTCGATTACCATTTCATGTATACAGTGAGATATGCATGATATACACGTACCATTATAGAGTAGAAATTTGATCATCTATTATTTAATGGTAATGTTCATAGACTATTTTTCGTATCAAGAGGTTATTGTAGATCTCATGCTATAATAAGATCCTCAAGATACTGTGGCACTAATATTGAACATATTTCATATGGCCTAGATACATCATACTAACTAGATACAGTTCATGTCAGACTATCAGGTTAGGGGGGCTCATAATCATTGAGACTTCTCCTCATAAATTTCACACTTAGTGATCTCTGGTATTTGATATCATGTGGACAGACTCTCCAATAGGAATACTATATGTTTCGGGTGTCATTGGTCGTTCTTATCTACAAACTAGTATATTGGTCTCCTAAATTGACATCATTATCAATGTTCTCCATTTGATCATGTACTTTAATGGAAGTAAAATAAAATGATAATGAAATCATGGATAGGTATCTTGTGTTGGTTGCATCATTGGTGGTATGATGTTGGTTGATTGATCAATATAAGATTTTCCACTTTTAGGATGAGGAAGTAATATCTCGGGCTAGGTAGATTAGGATGGTAGTACCTTCATAAATTCTTGGCCATAGAAGTCGAAGTGAAATCTGTCAATTTAAATCAAAAAATAATTAAGAAATAAATGAAGATGAGACAATTGTGTTTCCTTCTTTATGATATATGGATAGACAAAAAGATTGTATTACACACTACATGTTCGTAGGGTGGTTGTTGTTGCTATTACTATTCCATATCTCTTTAGGGGCCTTGATGCGTTTCAAGAATCTGTTCTTAGTTTATGAATACTATTCACTACTATCGAGATAAGGTTCTAGAGGTTCACACACAATTGCATATTGAAAAGTTTTCCCTATTCTAATGAATAGGAGTTTATGAAATGGGGCCCCCACCATTGGGGTCCGAGATTTATCTGAAGATGTACAATATCCAATGAATAAATAAATTCATATTATTCATGTTTAGAATAATTAGAAATGAACTTTTTTACTAAATATATTTATGGATATTAAATTAAATACATTGAGAATATTATTTGAGTGAATGTTATTTTAATATTAAAGGTTCATTTAATATTTGCAGGAATGGGTACTCGAGTTATTGACTTGATTTTATCATGTAATATATTTATTATATTACAAGTAAGTGATGAAAACATAAATGATATTTATGACTTAGTATAGTATTCATAATATGGATAATAAATATTTAGGGGATAGGGAGACTTTTTAGATTAATTTCATAACTCACTATATATATAGTAGGAGAAACTCTCACACTATAACTATTCAGTGCAATTTCTTTAGATACACTCTCTCCTCTCCCATTTTTTGAGATAGAATCTCTCAATCCAAGTGAATTGAGTTTGTTATTCTTCTTGCATTGAAGCAACATTGATGAAGTGAATTTAGGGACATTGAAAGAATCATGGGATAACCATGCTAGCACCCAAAATTCAATGACTGATGATCTGGTGGATTTTTGAAGTGCCTTTGGACGATCTAGATGAATTCAACTTTGGATTATTCGAGAAACAATCTCAAGTGAAAAGAGGATGGTGAATGAGTGGATTCAAATTATATGAGGTATTTATGTTTTAATTTTTATTCTTAAACATATTCACACATGATCTTGAGGCTTAAACCGAGGAAGTGATTCCCTAGTGATGATGTTTTTATGTCGATCTCCATTGAAAATTTTAAATCCCCAACCCACTTACTTCCACTACATGCCCTGGTACCTTCAATACATACAACTAGTTACTCCAGCACGAACACACGATTTATTGTGGGTGTAAAAGTGTGACTGAACTTATCTATTCATTTTTATAATGGGATTTAAAATATGAATTAAATATATAATAGAGTCATAGTAGTAAATAATTACCCCCAAAAGTGTGTGATAATCCTGAATTCCCATCCTATCGACCAATGTGTGTCCCTAAGCATCATTGGAAAATGCCTGGTGATCACTTCCCTTTGAAAATTTGGTCTATATCATGTATATAGGAACCACTGTTTATTTCTAGTTTCATGAATAAGCCCCATGGAAAATTCCTAAAAACGTATGTGAATAAATAATGGTGAAACTAATGTGAAAGATTGTGTAACCATACTCAACACCCACAATCATGTTTCAGACCTCTATTTTTGTTGGAAACAAAAATGGAACCCTGATGTGAATCCTTTAATTCACCAAAAAACCTATGTTTCTCACATGTCAGTCCATTTCAAATTCATAAAAAATGAAAGTAGGTGAAACATGGATCCTATAAATCAATCAATTTCACATGTTCTTATCTACTTGTGATGTTACCTTTTGGTTTCATAGTTTTTCTTGCACACTCCCCTTAGGTACATTCACCAGAACTCCATTCAATCCAAAATGGAATCCTTCCTTCAACAACAATTTTACGCATCTGCTGTCATATGAACTAGATCTGCGACTAGATAGAGGATACCTTAACCACCCATTGTATCCAATGTCCACTTTCAAATGCGCTAATCTAGGAGTACCACCTCAATGATACAAAATTGAACTTGGAGGCATCATGTGAGTATCTACAGGATATGAATCCCCATAAACTGTCCACCCAATGATATCTAGCAGAAAAGAAGAAAATGACACTCGTTTATATTTAAAATTGTTTTAGGAGTCTTTCATCGGAACAAAACAACAAGGTCCTCCCTTATCACAAACTATCATGGGTACCCTAGTAACCCGATAACAAAGTCGGCACTGACATATCATGAAGGTCGTTCCTCATCCCCATGGGTCTGAAAGACCCCAGAACACCCTGAGAGGGGAGGGGTGAATCTGGGTGTCATCATTTTTCTTTTAAACTGATGGATCTTGTTCCCACTTTGATGGGAAACTATTAAACATGTCTAAAGAGGAAGTGTAGAAAAAAATAATCACATGCAAAGAAATGGAATAGTAATTTTATATGGTTCACCACTAAGGGATTTTTCCAAGGAGAATACGCCAATAGTGTGTCAATCATACCCAATAACCTCTAATATTTTCAAGTTGTGTATTACAAGAGTTTAGAATAGTCACTTTATGCTAGGTGCACTGGCTTTACATGGTTTTAGGTATATCACATTGCATCCCTCATATAACTTCTACTGACTAACCTTTCCTGCTTCATTGGAAGAATCTTCACTCAGTTTATTGACTTGAAGGTCACTTAAATGGAGTAGCATTAAATCATACATCCTCAATTTTTAATGGATTCTCTGTTGAAGTATCATTGTTTCCCACAGATGTAATTTAATTTCCCACACACTGATGGGTTATGGTAGTTGATTATGGAAACTGATTTGGTAAATTTTCAGAATTCCTTAGGTTTTATGCATACCACTTTACCTATTCCACGAACTGAGTAGCAGGTACGGTTCGCAAATCACCTCCTCTATGTACCATTGTTTTTTCTACATACCATCCAGTTCCTCCACAAACTGCCCTGCTTGGCATACTACCTTACTCTGCGTATTGCTCATCTCCTCTGCATATGATCCTGCCCGGCATGCTTCCTTGCTGCACCGCATACTATGAGAGCTTCCACCAAGAACTAAAATCTCTTCCACGGACTATTTTTCCTTACGTAGATGGTTTTCCCCATATACCATCTTCTCCTCCGCGAACCACTTATAACATTACCATATTTATTCCTGAAATTTTAATATCCAATCCCATTACTTAACAAATGGGATTACTTCTCCTTAAATAGGCACACAATTCTATAAATTTCTCTAATCTGATTTACCTAAATTTTCAATGTGGGACAATCTTCACCGCATACTAAACTCCATAGACATACTGTAAGCCTCCACAACATACCACTCATGTTTCGCAATCCGTATCAATCCCAAAAACCTTCATCATTCCGTGTATCGTACGCCTTCACCATAAACTTCGCTACCAACCATTTTAGGTCCTTCGAACCGCTCCACATACCATCCTATTTCCAGGTATGCAGATGCGAAACATTCCCAAAACATGGTACACAGTCTATGTTCCAAGGAATTTGGTTCCCTTATTTTGCTAATTTTCTTTGTCATTTCACATACTATTCACTCCTATGTAAAACCCATCATTTTTCAACATCAATCTCCCAATCATGAGGCCCAAAAAATTAGAAAACACTGGGAAATTTCTCCAACTTAAATACTACTTACAACATGAAATGTATGATCTACTTCTTTAGAATCTCCCTGATCATCCATTAGAGGATTGATAATAAACACAAACCATACTCCATTTCTAGCTAAGAACAGCATAGGTTCCAACAATCTCTTCCTTTGGGTTTTTTGTAAATCTGGAGATAAATTCAATAGAGAACCAGCCACTATCAAAACCTGGGATGCATGAATCAACTCAACCAACACTCTAAGTCTACGTGAGCAATGAACGTTGTTGAAAAAAAAGGGAAGACATGAATCGTGTTCTCGAGTGTTCAAATGAATGCTCTAACTGCTTCCTCGTGACACAAAATTGTTTTCTACATTCACATCCTTTCCATTGAAATTATCTATTCTCTTGAAACCAGCCTGAAACCATAAAATTTCATTTTCAGCCTCCAAATTTTCACATTGAATTTAACCATTTCTCCCCCATTGGCAATAATCCTAATTAATGGTATTATAACATTGTAGATCATAGAATATACTCACCCTTTATTGTATCTCCCCCATAAACCTGCATCACTTCTAGAAATAGATTAACATAGTAAAAAAATTGGAGAGAGGGGAGTTTCATTAACTCTTTTTGTACTAGGATGTGTCTTAACACTGAGGTTCAGCCGATGTTTCTCAAAAACATCCACTGATAATGTCTTGGTCAGTATATCAGCCACTTTCTCATATGTTCCCACATGATCCATTTTAATCATGTCATGTTCAACTTTTTCCTTGATGATGTGATATTTGATTTCAATATATTTCATATGAGAATGCTAGACACGATTCTTCATAATATCAATTGAACTATTTTTTGTCATAGTAAATCACTATTGGTTGTTTCACCTCACCACCAATTTTGGTCAATTTTTGCTTCATCCAATATAACTGAGTTCATGCCTATGTAACGGATATATTTTCAGCTTCAGCAGTACTAAGGGAAGTACTTTCCTTTTTCTTTCTCAGCCATCCCATGCATTTTTTCAAATATATAATGCTCTTCTACTGGTTAATTTTTATCCACTACATCTCCAGCCCATTCAGCATTATAAAAAGAGAATAGTTCACTATCTCTTCCTGCAGTAAATTATAGCCCATAATTATGTGTACCTTGAATATATCTAATTATTCTTTTCACTATTGCCATATGTTCTTCCTTCATATTACACTGAATACGGGACACAAATAAAGTGGCATAGACAATATATGGGCATCTTGTCATCAGGTATGGTAGACATCCAATTATTATTTTGTACATGGTGGGATCCATAGAAGTCCCTTCCTCATGCTTTCTAAGCTTTGTTCCAACCACAATCGGAGTCGACATTGGTTTAGAATCATGAATATTGAATTTCTTAAGCATCTATCTTGCATAAATTTCATGATAAATGAAAGTCTAATCCTTATTCTGAATCACCTACAATCCTAAAAAGTAATCAATTTCACCAATCATTGCAATTTCAATTTTTGATTTCATGTGATTGTTAAATTCATCCATTGATCCCTTCCTACTTCCACCGAAAATAATATCATCCAAGTATACAAATACCATGAAACAATATTTTTGATAATTATTTACATAGATATTGTGATCCAATCCTCCTCTTTAAAACTCATGTTTTCTCATATAGGAGTCCAATCGAGAGTACCACGCCTGTGGTGCCCATTTCAGGCCATATAGAGCTTTAGACAATTTAAAAAACAGCAGTCATCATTTCACAGCAATAATCCCATGGGTTGTTCAATGTAGAATTCTTCTCCCAATACTCCATTTAAGAATTTTGTCTTAACATCCAATTGATACACTTTATAACCTCTTTGGATTGCCAAGGAAAGAAACTGTTGGATTGACTCTAGTATCACTACTGGAACAAATGCCTCTACAACATCAACACATTCAATTTGAAAATATTCTTTAAAGACTAAGCATGCATTATTTTAGATCACATTTTCATACTCGTCAAATTTGATTGAAAATCTACTTCGTACCAATCACATTGTGACCTTTGGGTCTTTTGACAAGATGCCAAGTCTGATTTTTTTCAATTTGATCTAACTCTCCATTCATTGCTTACACCCATGACTCATCCTTTGCAGCCTCTTCAAATAAGGATGGTTCCACAACTGATATAAATGCATATTTTTTATTACTCCTCATTCTTCTTATTTGTGTATGTGCATTCTAATCCCTAATAATGTTGGACTGATCAATCTTTGCTCTTCGATTTCTCCTTTGTGGTTCAACTGAATTCTCTCTAGCTAAGGCTTCCAATTTTGATTCTTCTTTTGAGTTAACATCATGATGTGAATCCTGAGAGTTTTTACATCTTCCTTTACCACTTTATTATCATTTGTCCATGTTCACATTCTTCCTCATTTTCTATCATATCATCATAATAATACCTTTAAGCACTCATGTTTCTCTCTTCAATGATCTTAACATCACCGCTTTCCAAAATTCTTCTCAAGAACTTATTGAAACACTAGTAGTATTTTCTCTTCATTGAGTATCCAAAAATATTCCACTATCTACATTATCACCATACTTCTTTTGATTTCCTTCTCTATTTCGAATAAAACATTTTCTTATAAAAACAGGAAAATATTTCAAGGAGGGATTCCTTCCATGAAAAAATTAATATTGTGTCTTTGTCTCACCCATATAAATACCTATTCTCTTTTGAATATTCATTACAGCTTGAACAGACTCTTTCCAGTAATTTTGAGAAACAAAACTCTCAATCAGCATAGTTTTGGCCATATTTTTACCTATCAATTAATGTTCTTGACAACTCTATTTTTCTATGGAGTTATCATAGAAACCACCTCATTTTGTATCCCATGATTCTATAGGTAGTTTTAAAATTCAATGGACATGTATTCCCCTCCATTTTCATATCACATGACTTTGATCTTCTATCCAGTATCATTCTTAGTGATTCGTCGATAGCATTTCATGCAATCAATCACTTGTTTCTTCCTGGGTATAATGATCACAAATGCCATTCTACTTTAATAATCTATGAAAAGAAAAATGTATCGTTCTCAATTTGTTCCAGAAAAATTTATTAGGACACATATGTATTTATGGATGAGATCAATTAGATTATATGCTCTTTTCTTCTTTGGAAGGTAGGAACTGCTGACTAGCTTCCCTCGCATGCAAGCATCACAGGTCTTTTCTAGTTCACTCTTCAGATTCAGGATATCCATGACTATATTCAGCATAGATATCTTTTTCAAGTCCTGCTAATTGATGTTCCCTAATCTCTGATCCCAAATTTTTTTTTCCTCTTAAACTATTAGGTAAACAATGTTCTCTTTTCTATCAACCTGATATAATTTTCCATCATTTCTACAGCCTTTCATGTGGGAATTACCAAAATTTCCTCTTATAGTACATCCATTCTGATTGAATCTCACAATAAGAACTAATTCAAAGATTTGAATCACACTAATAAAATTGTGATGTAGATCATCTATATAAAGTAATTTAGTTTTTTTCAGATATCCATTAATTATCTCGGTACTTCCACTTCTTTTATCGTCAATGCACCATCGTTACAGAACCACACTATTACATGAACCTTTTTCTTGACATTCTCTAATAGGTCTGCATTACCTATCATATGGGATAAACATCTGCTATCAAGAATCCAGATATTTTTTTTCTTTATAGCTTTGAGGGATACTTCTATAAAATTATATTTTTCAATTTTCCTTTTTTCTTTACATGAGATATTAGGTTGAATGTAGGAAACTAATGGTCATTCAATTCTCTCTTCAATTTGTAGGGATTTTTCATATTAAAATCCATCTTCCATAAGAGAGAACCTATTTGAAATAGAAACACCATCTAGTTGATGAGTATTGACCTGTCTCTATGAATTGTAAAAATTTCTCCTTTCATACCACTACCTGCAATACACAGATTTATGGAAAAATTTAGAACAGTGAAAACAATATACTATTCTTTATAAGGGAATCCCCGAGAGTGGAATTTTCGAACCCTCCACACTCAAGAACCCCCCTCCCCACGAAGAGATCATTCGGAGATTCCCCAGCTGGGAAGGAGCCGTTGTCATCCGAGATGACAGTGTGTCCCACGGGGTTACACCTCGATCAGTGATGGTTCGTCACAACAATCCATCAGCCAGGTGAAGTGCGCCCATTATGCCCACCCTATGAGACACCGGGTGACCCGGAAAGATGAGTGGTACATGGGAGGAGAAAATTCCCCCAAGAGAAGGCTCCCGAGAATCAAACCCCAAACCTCACCGAACACCTTGTTTTGGCCCTCGACCTTGCACCACTACGCCACCACTGAAGCGGCAATAGTGAAAACAATATACATCGAAATAATTTCTTCTATAAGAAGTAGAATATGAATACGTTCTCCTCTTTTTAACTCCTAACTCTTCCACATTTATATTTATCCTTTCATCTTTGCAGTATGACATGGTATGGCTCAGATAGCCACAAAACTGACACTTCATGAGAAGAAATGTATTATCACTTTTATTTCTCCTCATGCCTTCTTCCCTGAGAAAATAGATTTTCTTCCAATCATTTCTAGAAATGTGGGGATAATATTTAGTTCTCCATTCAGTTTGATTCAAGGGTATCTTTTTCAGCACTTCTGGTGGATTTTCAACATGATCAACTTTCAACTTTCCTTTATTATGGTTCACATTATTTATATCATTTTACATTTCAGCATCACAACCAATTCAACTATTTCACATGCATGCAGGTCTTTGATCACTCGAGATCTTTTCAACTACATTAAAACCAAGTTTTTCTATCACCATCATCTCATCATTCGAGAACCTTCCAAATTTTATTTTCTTCTTTTCTTCTTTTTCATTTGATTCACGTTTTTTATTTTCTTATTTTATTCTTCCTCTGGAGGTATGGTCATTGATGACCTTTCATTGTTCTTCAATTATGAGTTTTAGTTCCACAACATATTCTGTGCTTTCAAGGATTGATGATTTCACTTTCAAAAATTCCTCAAGTCATTAAATTTCTACTTCAAGTTGATCAATATATTATGATGACTCTTCCACAATTCCTTACCACTCATTGCTTCTCTTATATTGATTCTTAAGCTTACCAAAAGAATCCTTTAGTTGTAATATGGTATTGGAATCAGTGGTAAACTGATTATCACTGGACTAATCTTTCGATGGTTTTGATTTTTCAATTTTATCCATCATGGAATCATGGTTTCTAAATTTGAATTTATATTCATCTTCCTTAAAGAGTTCATTTTCATAGTCTCCTTCCTCATAGACAAAAATTTTTCACTGATATTTCTTTCCATATTTGAAGTCTCACTTTTTTAAAAATATTTTTTGGCGATTTTAAATGTCTCCATCTTCACTTTCATAATCATTTAACTCTCATGGACCTTGAGAGGTAATGTTCCCAACTCTTCCACTGGAAAAATAATCCAGAGGTATCTTTCCCTCAAATTTCCATGTTCCCTTCTTGAGCTTATTGGAAATGAGAGAAATATTTTTTTCCTCATCATATTCATCACTGCTACCTCCTAAAACTTTTAGTTTGTCCATGGAATTGAATTATATTTACTTTCTCACATGATTCTTAGATTCTTTTTGTTTGATTTTCATTTTATTTTCTAATAGATTGCTCCGTAGATCATCCACCGAGAGGTTGGAGAGATCTCTTTCCTCAAGGGCTGACACATTGACATTGTAAAGGGGTGGAAGTCTTATCAATATTTTATTTAATTTTTCAATGTCTTTGATATCTTCTCTCAGACCTTGATTTTATCCTAAAACTTTAGTAATTTGATTGAAAAAATTGTCTACATTCTCATTGGGGTGCATCATTAGATCATCAAACCTATTGTGTAGTACTTGATGTTTTACCTCCTTTACATTTATATCTTCTGCATAAATATTCTCCAGATTGTCCCACATTGAAATAAAAGATGTGAAACTCATTTGTTTTAGATAAATTTGACCAGTTGGGGCTACAATGACAAAATTCTATTCTTTTGTATCAGCATCAAGCAATTTTCTATTTGTATCAGACATTGACTGTCCTATAGGACCAGTGACTTGTATTCCCTACACGGTAAAAAATAATACATCCAATCCAAGAAATATTAGGTGAGATATCATCTTATTTTTTCAAAATTGGAAAATTAAATACATCAAAGAGGGGTAATCCCTAGACGTTGACTGGATTATCCATGATAACAGGGGACGGATTCAAGACATTCAACCTTTACGCTCTGATGCAACTTCAAAGACCCCATAACACCCTGAGAGAGGAGTGGTTAATCAGGGTGTAAAATTTTTTCTTTTAAACTGATGGATCTTGTTCCCATGTTGATAGGAACATGTTAAACCTATCTGAAGAGGAAGTGAAGAAAGAAAATAATCCCATGCAAAGAAATGACACAGTAATTTTACTAGGTTCACCACTAAGGGCTACATCCAAGGAAAATATGCCGATAGTGTTTCGTTCATACCCAACAACTACTAATCTTACCAAGTTGTGGAATACATGATTTTAGCATATTCACTATGTTCCAAGCACACTTCCTTTACTAGGTTTTTGGGAAAGAACACTGCATCCCTCAGATCACTTCTGCTGACTCCCCCTTGATCACTGCTTTGGAATAATCATCACTCAGTTTATCGACATGAAGGTCACATGAATGGAGTAGAATTAAATCATGCATCCTAAACTATAAATGGATGATCTTTTGAAGTCATGTTATTTCCCACAAATGTAATTTAATTTCCCACACACTTATGGATTATGGTAATTGATTTTGAAAACTGATTTGGTCATTTTTCAGGCTTTGTTAGGTGTTCTGTGTACCACTTTGCCTCCTCTACATACTAAGTAGTGGGTATGGTTAGCATATCACCTCCTCCATATCCCACTGAAGTTTCTGTGTACCATCCAGCACCCCTAAGAACTACCCTACTCCATGCACTCCCTTACTCTGTGTATTGCTCATCTCGTGTGCATATTGTCCTTCTTTACATTCTTCCTTTCTCTACCATGTACTGTGAGAGCTTCCTCCATGAACCAAACTCTCTTCTAGAGACTATTTTTCCTTAGGTGGTTGGTTCTCTCTAAGTATCATCTTCTCCTCCACAAACCACTTCGGACTTCACCATATTTCTTTCTAAAATTTTAATCTCCAATCCCATTACTTAATAAATGGAATTACTGCTCCTGAAATACGCACATAACTCCTCAAATTTTGCTAATATTATTTTCCCAAATATTAAATGTGGTAAAAGCTTCACTACATAATGAACTCCATATGTGTATTTTAAACCTCCATCGTGTACCTCTCCTATTTTACAAACTAACAAAATCTCACAAACCTTCACCATTCAGATTACCTGACACCTTCATCGTGAACCATCGCTACAAACCATTTTCGGTTCTGCGAACCACTCCGTGTACCATTCACGCTGCCAGGTATGTGGTTGCGAACCATTCCTAGAACATGGTATGTGTTCCATGTTCTAATTTATGAGGTTCCATTATTTTTTTGATTTTCTTTTATGTTTCACATACCATTCATTCCTATGTGAAAACCATCGTTTTCTAACATAAAACACCCGATTTTGAGGCCCAAAAGATTGGTAGACACTGGGAAACTTTTCCACCTTTAATACTACTTATAGCTTGAACTATGCCATCCATTTCCTTACAATATCCCTGATCATGCCTTAGAGAATTGACAAAAAACACAAACCATACTCCACAATCAAGTTTTGGGCCACTATTTTTGTTGTAAAAAAATGGTGAACCCAATGTGAATCCTTTCATTCACCAAAATATCTATGTTTCTCACTTGTCAGTCAATTTCATATTCTTACAAAATTAAATTGGTCGAAACATGGATCCTTTAAAGCAATCAATTGTTCATGTTATTATCTTCATGTGATTCTATCTTTTGATTTTCTTTTTTTTTTTGTGTACACTCCCCTTAGGTGCTTTTACCAGAACTCCATTCAATCCAAAATGGAATCCTACCTTCAACAAAAAGCATATGCAACAACTGTTGTACGAACCATATCATCAACTAGCTAGAGGATACCTTCACTACCCAATGTATCCAATGTTGACTTTCACATGAGCTGATCCAAGAGTACCACCTCAATGATACATCATCGACCATAGAGATTGAATGTGAGGATCCCCAGGATATAAATCCCCATAAACCTTCCACTGAATGATGGATGGTGTAAAATAATCAAATGAAACTCATTTATATTCCAAATTATTTCAGGATTATCTCTTTAGAACAAAACCACAAGGTCCTACCCTATCACAAACTAGCTCGGGTACCCTAGTATCTCGATAAATGAGCCGGACCTGACATAGATTGAAGGGAATTAATGTTCCCCATGGGTCTGAAAAACCTCGGAACACCCTGAGATAGGAGGGGTGAATCAGGGTGTCAAATTTTTTCTTTTAAACTAATGGATCATTTTCCCATGTTTATAGGAACCTATTAAACTTGTCTGAAGAGGAAGTACTGAAAAAAAAATCACATGAAAAGTAACGACATAGTAATTTTACTTTTTCACCACTAAGGGATACGTCCAAGGAGCATACGCTTATAGTGTGATGGTCATACCCAATAACAACTAACCTTCGCAAGTTTTGGATTACAAAATTTTATAATAGTCACTCTGTTCTAGGTGAACTATCATTATAAGGTTTTATGTAAATCACACTACATCCCTCGGATCCCTTAGGTTGACTCCCCATACTCACTATGTTGGAAGAATATTCACTCAGTTTGTCGACTTGATGGTCATTTCAATTGAATAGCATTAAATCATGCATCCTCAACTGTAAATGGATGCTCTTTTGAAGTATCGTATTGGAAAAAGATCTATATTACTTTCCTACACACTGATGGGTTATGGTAGTTGATTTAGAAAACTAATTTGGTCAATTTTCAGGCTTCCTTAGGTTTTCTGTATACTCCTTTACCTCCTCCTCATACTGAGTAGCGGGTATGGTTCATAGATCACCTTCTCCATGTACCACTTTTGTTTTTGTGTACTGTCCATCTCCTCCATGAACTTCCCTGCTCCGCGTACTACCTTACTTCATGTGCTGCTCATCTCCTCTACACACCATACTACTGTGCATGCTACCTTTCTCCACCGCATACTACAAGATATTCCTCTACGAACCACACTCTCTTCCTCGGACTATTTTTCATTATACAGATGGTTCTCTCTACATACCATCTTCTCCTCTGCAAACCACTTTGGACGTCACTAGATTTATTCCTGAAATTTTACTCTCCAATCCCGTTACTTAACGAAGGGGTTTACTTCTCCTTATGTAGGCATATAATTCTGTAAATTATTCTAATCACATTTACCCAAATTTTCAATGTGGGACAATCATCACTATATACTAAACTCCATCTGCATATTGTAAGCCTCCCCCGCATACCTCTCCTCTTTAGAAAACTGTAACAATACCGTGAACCATCAGCTTTCCGCGTAACGCACTTCTTCATTGTGAATCGTCACTACAAACCATTTTTTGTTTTGCAAACCGCTCAGCGTACCATTCCTGCTGCTAGGTATGGATCTGAGAAACATTCCCAGAACATGGTATTTATTCCATGTTCTGAGGTATGTGGTTCCCTTATTTTTCCTTTTTTTCACATACCATTCACTCATATGTGAAAACCATCGTTTTCCAAAATCAAACTCCCGATTTTGAGGCCCAAAAAATTGGAAAACACTGGGAAATTGTGACACCTTCAATATTGCTTATAGATTAAGCTATATGATGCCTTTCCTTAAAATATCACTGATCATCCATTAGAGTATTGACAAAAAACATAAAACATACTCCATTTCTAGCGAAGAACATCCTTAGTTCCAACAATCTACCCCTTTGGGTTTATTGGAAATCTACAGATAAATTCAATAGAGCACCAGCCACTATCAAAACCTAAGACACAAGAATCAACTCAGCCAAAACTCTAAGTCTATGTAAGAAATTCTTATTGTAGAAAACAAGAGGGAAGAAAATAATTGTGTTCTCAAGTGTTCAAATGAATTCTCTAACTACTTCTTCATGAAACAAAATTGTTTTCTCCCTTTACATTATTTCCATTGAAATTCTCCATTATCTTGCAACCAGCCTGCAACCATAACATTTCAATTTCATCCTTTAAATTTTCCCATTGAATTTAACCATTTCTCCCCCATTATAAATAAACCCAATGAACGGTATTAAAACATTATAGATCCCAAAATATACTCCCCCTAGATCGTATCTCCCCCTTAAACCTACATCACTTCTACAAACATATTAACATAGTTAAAACAATTTCAGATAGGGTAGTTTCATGACCTCCTTATATACTTGGTTGTGTCTTAACGCTGAGGTTCAACCGATGTTTCTCAAAAACATCCACTGATAATGTCTTGGTTAGTATATCATCCACTTTCTCATCTGTTCCCACATGATCCATTTTAATCGCGCCTTATTCAACTTATTCCTTGATGAAGTGATATCTGATTTCAATAAGTTTCATACAATAATGTTGAATAGGATTCTTCATATGATCAACTTCACTTTTTTTATCATAGTAAATCACCATTGGTTGTTTCACCTCATCACCAATGTTATACAGTTGGTGCTTCATCCAAAGTAACTGAGTGCATGACTTTGTAGTAGATATATATTCAAATTCAGCAGCACTAAGAGAAGTAATTTCCTTTTTTTTACTCAGCCAGCCCACTCATTTCATCCCAATATAGAATGCTCCACCACTAGTGTACTTTCTTTCCACTACATCTGTATCCTAGTCAGCATTATAAAAAATGGATAGTTCACTATATCTTCATGTAGCAAAGTATAGTACATAATTATGTATACCTTGAATATATCTCATGATTATATTCACTACTTCCAAATGTTCTTCCTTTGGATTACTCTGAGAGCAGGCCACAATGAATGTTTCAAAGACAATATATGGCCATGTCGTCATCAGGTATGGTATACTTCCAATTATTCTTCTGTACGTGGTGGGATCCATAGAAGTCCCTTCCTCTTTCTTTCTGAGATTTTTTCCAACCACAATTGAAGTAGACATTAGTTTAGAATCATGCATATTGAATTTAGTCATCATCTCTCTTGCATAATTTTCTTGATAAATGAAAGTGTAATCCTTCTTATGAATCACCTACAATCCTAAAAATTATTTGAGATCACCAATCACTAACATTTCAAATTCTGATTTCATGTGATTGTCAAATTCATCTATTGATCCTTACCTACTTCCACTAAAAATAATATCATCCACATATACCAATAAAATGAACTGATCTTTTTTATAATTCTTCACATAGAGATTGTGATCCACTCCTCCCCTTTTAAAATCATGTTTTCTCAAATAAGAGTCCAACCGAGAGTACCACGCCCGTGGTTCCTATTTTAGAACATATAGAGATTTTGTAAATTTGAAAACCTTAAGTTCATCATTTCCAAGAAATAAAACCATGGGTTTTTCAATATATACTTCTTCTTACAATACTTCATTTAAGAATGTTGACTTGACATCCATTTGATACACTTTATAACCTCTTTTTATTTCCATGGATATAAATAGTTTGATTGACTCCAGTCACACTACTGGAGAAAATAAATCTTCAACATCAACACCTTCGATTTGTGAATATCCTTTACTGACCAAGCATTCCATATTTCTGATCACATTTCTATGCGTGTCAAATTTGTTTGAAAATCCACTTTGTACCAATCACAGTGTGACCTTTCAGTCTTTTGACAAGATCCCAATTCTGAATTTTTTTCAATTTGATCTTACTCTTAATTCATTACTTACAGCCATGACACATCCTTTTTAGCCTCTTCAAGTGAGGATGGTTCCACAACTTCTATAAATTCATATTGTGATTTACTCCTCATTCTCATTGTCTATGTAGGTGTATTCTGATCCCCAATAATGTTAGACTGATCAATCTCTCCTCCTTGATTTCTCCTTTGCAGTTCAACAGAATTATCTCCAGCTATGGATTCCTCTTCTGGTTCTTCTTTTGATTCAACATCATGATGTGACTCCTAAGAGTTTTTGTACATCTTTCTCTACATTTGTATTATCATTTTTTCCATGTTCATATTCTTCCTCTTCTTCTATCATATCATCATAATAATTCCTTGAAGCATTCATGTTTTTCTCTTCAATGATCTTAACATTAATGCTTTCCAAAATTATTCCCAAGAACTTATTGGAACACTTGAAGTATTTTCTCTCCATTGAGTATCCAATAAATATTCCTTCTGTACATTTTCACCATACTTCTATTGGTTTCCTTCAATGTTTCAGATGAAACATTTTCTTCTAAAAAATGAAAATATTTCAAGGAGGGATTCCTTCCATGGTACATTTAATATGGTATCATTGGATCACCGTATAATTCCAGGTCCAGTTTTGAATATACACTGCATCTTGAAATTCATCTTTCCAGTAATGTCGAGGAATAAAACTCTCGATCAGCATAGTTTTGGCCATGTTTTTTACCTGTCGATTCCTACACTCAACAACTCAATATTTCTATGGAGTTCTCTCAGTATCCACCTCATGTTGTATCCCATGCTTCTATAGGTAGTTTTAAAATTCAATGGACGTGTATTCCCCTCCATTTTCAAACCATAGGACTTTGATCTTCCATTCAGTATCATTCTCGAAGATTTGTCAATAGGTTTTCATGCAATCAAGCACTTGTCCCTTACTGTGTATAATGATCACACATTCCATTATACTTTAATAATCTATGAAAAAACAATGTATCTTTCTCCATGTGTTCTGGAAACATATAATGTGCCACATATATCTGTGTGGTTGAGATCAAGGATATTAAATGCTTGTTTCTTCTTTGGTCGGTAGGAACTGCAGACCAGCTTCCCTAGAATGCAAGAATCACATGTCTTTTCTCATTCAAGTTATGAATTGGGGATTCCTATGACTATATTCATGTTAGATATCATTTCCATGTCCTTTTTATTGATGTTCCCTAATCCATGATGCCATATGTTGTTTTCCTATTTAACTATTAGGTAGAAAATTTTCTCTTTGTTGTCAACCTGATATAAGTTGCCTTTGTTATACAACATTTAATGAGAGAATCCCAAGACATTCCTCTTATATTACATCCATTCTGATTGATTTTTACAATAAGACACAAGTCACAGATTTCACTCACACTAAGATGATTGTGACGCAGACCTTCCATATAATGGACTTCAGTTTTCTTCATCTCTCCATTATCTAGCTTTGTACTTCCACTTCCTTTTATCTTAAAAGCACTATCATTACCTAACCTCACTGTTCCATCAACCATTTTATTTAAATTCCATAATAGTTATTCATTACCCATCATATGGGAGGAAGATCCACTATTAAGAATCCATATTTTGTTGTTCTTTGTATCTTTGAGGGCAACTTGTACAAAATTGGATTATTCAAAAAAAAATCATTACATGAGATATTGGGTTGAGTGTAAGACGCTGATAGCCATTCAATTCTCTCTTCTATGTAAAGGGGTTCCTCATATTCAAATTATTTTTCCATAGGAACAAACTTGTTTGAAAAACTAACGCCATATGGTTGACGAGTATTGAACTGTCCTTGAGAATTGTAATAATTTCTCCTTTCATATCTCTTCCTACAATACAATGCTTTATGGACAAAGTTATAACAGTAAAAGCAATATCCATAGAAATTATCTCTTCTATAAGAAGTAGGATATGTATATTTTCTCCTTTGTTGAACTCCTAACTCTTCCCCATTCATATAGATACTTGCCTCTTTGTAGTAAGACATTGTATGGCTCAGATAGCCAAAAAAATGGCACTTCATGAGAGGAAATTTATTCTCACTTCTATTTCTCCTCATGACTTCTTCCCCAGGAAAATAGTTTGGTTGCCTATCATTTCTTTAAATTCTAGGATAATCTTCACTTCACCTTTCAGTTTGATTCAAGATATTCGTTTTCATCACTTCTGGTGGCTTTTCATCATGATCAACTTTTATCTTTCCTTTATTCTGGTTCACATTATTTTTAGGATTTGACATTTTGGCATCACAACCAATTCCACTATTTCCCATGCATTCAGGTCTTTGATCACTCAAGATCTTTTTAACTCCATCAGAACCATGTTTTTCTCGCTCCATCATCTCATCATCTGATGATGATCCAAATTGTATTTTCTTCTTTTCTTCTTTTGATTTTGATTCACGTTTTTTATTTTCTTCTTTTATTCTTCCTATGGAGGTAAGTTCATTGATGACCATTACCTATTCTTTAATTCTAAGTTTTAGTTCCACAACATCTTTGGTACTTTCAATTATTGATGACTTCACTTTCACAAATTCCTCCAATCGTTCAATTTTCACTTCTAGTCGATCAACATATAATGATGACTCTTCCAAAATTCCTTTCTACTCATTTCATATCTTATATTGAATCTTAATTTTACCAAAATCAATCTTTAGTTGCAACATGGGATTGGAATCAGTGGTCAATTGATTATTACCAACCTTATATTTTGATGGTTCTGATTTTCCAATTGTAGCAATCATGGAAGCAGGGTTCCTAGATGTGAATTATGCTTCCCCTTCCTTAAAGAGTTCATTGTCGTCATCTTGTTCTTTGGAGAAAAAACAATTTCATTGAGATTTCTTTCCAGATTTGAAGTGTCTCTTTTTGAAAAATCCTTTCTGAGGCTTTTGAATGTCTCCATGTTCTCTTTCATCATCATTTAACTTACATGGGCATCGAGAGGTAATGTTCCCAAATCTTCCACAGCGAAAACAAGCCAGAGGTAGCTTGCCTTAAAATTTCCTTGTTCAATTCTTGAGCTTCTTGGAAATGAGAGAAAGTTTTTCTTTTTCCTCATCATATTAATCACCTCTATTTACTAAAACTTTTACTTTGTCCATGGAATTAAATTCAATTTCCTTTATCACATGAGTCATAGATTATTTTGGTTTAATTCCCATTTCATATGCTAACAGATTTCCCAACAGATCATCCGCCGAAAGTTTGGAGAGATATCATTCCTCATGGGCCGACACCATTTCATTGTAAATGGGTTTATATCTTCTCAATATTTTCATTACTATGTAAATTTCATTGATTTCTTCTCCTAGACCTTGATTTTCTCCTACAAATTCAGTAATTTGATTGAAAAAAGAGTCTTCATTCTCATCAGGGTTCATCTTTAGTTCATCAAACCAATTGTGTAGTACTTGATGTTTTTCATCCTTTACATTTTTATATCCTTCATGAATATTCTCCAGTTTATCCCACATTTACATGGTAGATGTTCAACTCATTACCTTTAGATAAACCTGATCAAGAAGGGCTGTAGTGAGAGAATTATGTGCTTTTTCATTTGTATCAAGCAATTTTGTGACTGTATTAGTCATCGACAGTCCTGTAGGATAAGTGATGTGTATTCCCTTAAAATTAGAAAATAAGACTTCCATTCCAAGTGATATTAGGTGCGATCTCGTCCTATTTTTCCAGATCGGAAAATAAATCCATTCAAGAGGGGAACTCCCCTTACATTGACTGGATTTTCCATGAAAACAAAATACATATTCAACACTAGAAATTTTTCTTCTCTAATACCACTTGAAAGACCCCGGAACACCCTAAGAGGGGAGAGGTGAATCAGGCTGTCTTTTATTCCTGTTCACACGATGGCATCCATCAAAGTTCCTAAGGGAGTCATTACGTCCATTGACAGGATCCTTGCGGGTTTTCTCTGGGATGCCCTCTCTGAAGGGAAACGTCACTGGGTCTCTTGGAGGAGAATGGCCCAACCTATCCGGAATGGAGGTATTGATGTCAGAAACCTCTTTGACACCATTCAGTGCATGCATGCTAAACTGTCTTGGGAGGCCCTTGAGGGTAGGTCCTTGTGGGGCAGGGTAATGAGCCCTCGTTGCAGTTATTCTCCTGCTCTTGGGTCCCGTTTCACCTCTCCCCTCTGGTCCATGATTGCCGCTTTCCTTCCCTCCCTCCTTCCCCTATCACGCTGGGTCATTGGTAAAGGGGATATCCTGTTTTGGCACCATAATTGGGCTGGCTCAAGGCTTAGTTTTCCTGGCTGTCCGGCCCCTCAGATTTATTTTAAGGAGGCAAGCAGGTTTCCCTCTTTTATCAGGGCAGTGTTGAACCAAGATCAGCAGGCAACCTATGAGAGTATTGAGTTAAATATGGATCCTGACCAGTGTGTTTTCACTCCTTCAGCTTCAGGAATTTTTTCCACCAAAGAGTTTCGGAAAACCTTGCACTCTCACGATAGTCCTGACCCATGGAATGAGACCATGTGGTGTAGGAAAATTCAATCCAAGTATAGTTTTCTCTCCTGGCGCATCCGGAACCGTGCAGTTCCAACTGACGATAATATCAAAAGGCTCGGCATCCCTATGGTGTCCAGATGTTTGTGCTGCCATGCTAAGGAGGAGAGCACTTTCCATCTTTTCTTCGAAGGGGCATGGGCACATGCGGTGTGGAGTTGTTTTGGCGGTCTCACTGCTTATAATGGGCAGGTTTTTTCTGAAGCTAACTTCTTGGATCAGTGGTTCCAGGGAGCACCGGAACAGAGCACGGAGAGGAAGGCTCGGGCTGCTATCTTCACTGCTGGCCTTTGGTGCATCTGGAAAGCACGGAATATGGCCAGGCATGAAGGTGTTCGCCCGTCTGGGAGATCCATCATCATCAGAACTCGGAGTCTGCTCATTGATTTCCTCAAGTCGAACAGCCAGCTGCAGCTTGCTCCTTCGCTCTGCCCCTTTCAACCGAACGCAACGGCTTCCGCTGCTTCTCTCAGAGCTGGTGCAGGTCACTGGGTACGCTGGATGCCTCCTTCCATGGGTATAAAGCTGAATACGGATGGCTCCTTCCGTCAAGGCATCATGTGGGGTGGCGGAGTGGCCCGTGACTACAGGGGCTCTGTCATCCTTCTATTCACAGCCCAGTATGGGCACGGACACTCTCTCCAGGCGGAGGCTTTAGCCATGCTTTCCGGTCTCATGCTATGTTGCCATCATAATATTGTCATCAGTGAAGCGGAGACAGATTGCATGGCCCTCTTCAACGCTCTGCAAGGTACAGGTAATACCCCCTGGTCTATCTCCTACACTATCAGAAAATTCAAAGGCCTCCTGACAAGCAATACCAAAGTGGCTCACACTTGGCGCGAGGGTAACAAAGTGGCCGAACACCTTGCCTCTATTGCGTCCAACAATTCGGTCTTTTTGGGCCTCGACGGTAGGAGCACTCTCAAGGCTGAGGGATAGGATCTTGTGAGAGGGGACGCCCTTGGCTTACACTATTTCAGAACCCCATGATTTTGTTCTCCTCCTCCTTTTCCCTTTGGTTTCGGACTTCTTGCTTTTTCCTTGCCCTTCCTAAATAAATAATTTTGAGTGAGTAAGAGTCTAGCAGATTCACTATGTTCCAAGTGCACTGCCTTTACCATGATTTAGGTAAATCACACTGCATCCCTCAAATCACCTCTTCTGACTCCCCCTTAGTAACTGCATTGGAATAATCATTACTTAGTTTATCGACTTGATGGTCTCTTAAATAGAGTAACATTAAATCATGCATCCTCAACTATAAATGGATTCTCTATTTAAGTTCTGTTATTTCCCATAAATTTAATTTATTATCCCACTCACTGATGGGTTATGATAATTGATTTTTCAAACTTATTTGATAAATTTTCAAGCTTACTTATGTGATCTTCGTACCACATTACATCTTCTTCATACTGAGTAGAGGGTATGCTTCACAGATCACCTCCCCCATGTCCCACTACCGTTTCTGTGTACTGTTCTGCTCCTCTACGAACCACCCTGCTCTGTGTACTGCCTTACTCCGTGTACTACTCAGCTCATCTGCGTACTGTCCTCATCCATGTACAACCTTGCTCTGCCACGTACTTCGAGAGATTCCTCTACAAACTACCTTGCTCCACCATGTACTGCGAGATCATCCTCCGAGAACCACACTCTCTTATGCGAACTATTTTTCCTTATGCAGAAGGTTCTATCCGCATACCTTCTCCTCTATGAACCACTTCAGACTTCACCGAATTTCATGTGGAAATTTTAATCTTCAATCTCATTACTTAATGAAGGGGATTACCACCCCTTAAATAGTCACATAACACCACAAATTTTGATAATCAGATTTAACCAAATTTTGAATGTGGGAAATATTCAATGCATAATGAACTCCATCTACATACTGTAAGACTCTAAAGTGCACCACCCCTATTTCATGAATCAAAGAAATCCTACAAACCTTAAGCATTCTGCATACTGCACACCTTCACCACGAACCATCACTGCAAACCATTTTCAGTTCTGCGAACCGCTCTGCGTACCATTCTCGCTGCTAGGTATGTGGTTGAGAACCATTCCTAGAACATGGTATGCAGTCCATGTTCTGAGTTATGTGTTTCTTGTATTTTGATGATTTTCATTTTCGTTTCGCATTCCATTAACTACTATGTGAAAAACATCATTTTCCAACATCAAACTTCTAATTTTGAGGCCCAAAAATTGGAAAATACTGGGAAAATGTGCCACCTTCAATACTGCTTACATTTGGAACTGTATGATCCATTTCTATAAAATGTCCCTGATCATCCATTTTAGGATTGAAAAAAACACAAACCATACTCCACAATCTTGTTTTGGGCCTCTATTTTTGTTGGAAACAAAAATGGTGTACCCAATGTGAATTCTTTTATTCACCAAAATAACTATGTTTCTCACATGTCATTACATTTCATATACATAAAAAATAAAAGTAGTCAAAACATGGATCCTTTAAATCAATAAATTGCACATGTTCTTATCTACTTGTGATGCTACCTTTTGAGTTTCCTTGTTTTTCATGTACACTCCCTCATCTACTTTCACCATAACTCCATTAAATCCAAATTGGAATCCTTCCTATAACAACAAGCGTATGCATGAGCTGTCGTACGAACTAGATCCGTGACTAGCTATAGGATACCTTCACCACCCACTGTATCCAATGTCGGCTTTCAAATGCGCTGATCCCAGAGTGACGCCTCAATGATTCAAAATCGACCTTGGAGGCCTTATGTTATGTTCTCTAGGATATAAAACCCCATAAACCATATACCCAATGAAGTCTAGTGGAAAATAATAAAATTACACTTGTTTCTATTTTAAACTGTTTCAGGAGTCTCCCCTCGGAACAAAACAACTAGCTCCTCCATTTTCACAAACGATCTCGGGTACCCTAGTAACCTGATAACTGAGCCGGTCCTGACATAGCCCGAATGGAATTCTTGATCCCCATTGGTCAACGACTAGAACCTTACATCATAAAAAATATAAGTGGGAATAATTTTTTCAATAATAATTCAAATGAAAAAGAATCAAGACAATATGCATAATAAAAGAAACTTCACTGAGAGTGGTTTACCAGAATACAATAACGCATAAACAAGATCAAAGTACAACAACCCAAGTACCAAATAGGGGGGAAATATCCCATGTCTCTAAGGACACAAATCACCATGCCAAGGTTCAACAACTGAGTCTACCTCCAAGAGATCATATCCCCTTACTCAAACCTAGAAGAAGAAAGTCTACAAACACCCAAAAGCAAAAGCAGGGTGTGAGCCTAAGAGCCCAGTAGGGTCTCACCAAGGATTCCATGAAATATTCCAATGAAAGATTAACCAAAATAATGCTTCCAATTTTAAAGTAAAAAGGTTAAGAATTTCAAAGAATATTTTAAACAAATCATGTTATATATATAAAATGATTAAAATTACTTTATGCACATGATTTACTTTACAAGTGAAGGAATATTTCTAAAACAATGGATTAAATAGAACAGTTTATATAAAAAAGTTTATATAAATTTAGAAAGTACATATAAAATATTTTAACAATATTGGAATACATTTAATATCTTAAGTATAAAAAAAAGTGATAAAACATTTTCATCTTCCAAATAGGTACATATGTTTCAGGCTATTAGACTCTACACACTCAAAGTAATAACGAAAATATGTGTACACATATGTCCTCGGGACACTGGTTAGAGAGGACGCATCACCATCACCTAAGGGATATCACATCCTACATGTGTGTTTTTGAATTTTGTAGCAATCATAGAGTTTGTCCAAATAACTCACCATATGCTTAAGGATTGCATGCTCTCTTACATAATCAATGATGGGTAATTTATTTTAAGACTTCTTAAAATACAATTAAATCCCATTCTCCCATTTCAAATGCTAATTTTCCATTTAATTTCCAAATGGGTTTTAATAAAAAAACATGCCTTTTAACAAGAAAAGACCATTGGGATTCTATCAGTACATTTTTAATCCATTTTCATAGTTTTGAAATCAATTCAAAACAAATTCCACCAATTTCACAACAAACCATTTCAATCCCTTTTTTTAAACACGCCCCAAATCAAATCAATTAGGGTTTCTCCCAAATATATACCAAAACCATTTCAAATATCCAAATACACTGGAATTTAGATTTATAAAATCAATCAAAAGAATGTTTGAGAAGTAGAATTTAAATTAACAATTGAAATAAATATAGCAATCCATGGTTAGTAAATTTGGCTAATCAGGACAAAACCACCTACCTCAAGGTCATCGATGTTAGCAGTAATTATAAACTACCCATTGTGGTTTAATACGCCTCCCCGTGGCCTTATTATCATAAGAGCCCACAAACCAATGGTCGACATTCATCACGAGATCCTAGAACCCAAAAAAAGCTATTTTATTGAAAAAATAAATAATATATTACATGCGATGATATCTTATCTCTCGTTAATAATTATTTCCAAATTACTATTAAAATAACACATTCAATGATATTTTCTCCTTCCAAGATAATCTCTAGATTATCATTTTATGTCAATGCAAGAAATCACAAGAATTATCCCCAAGAATAATTTTAAACCTCATTAGAAAATATATATCCTTAAAATAGTTTTAGAATAGAGGTGGTATTCTATATAATTATTGTTTTTTTTTTCAATATAAATATATATACATATGTGTGTGTATATATATATATCAAAATATCCTTTCATAATAAAATTATCATTTTATAGAACTTTTCATTTATCAAGTGGTAAATTATTCAATAAAAACCCTTTGATAATTTCAAGAAATTATCATTTGATAATATTAATAATTATAATTTTTTAATCCACGTAATTATAGTATGATTATTTGGATAAACTACCTTATGGTCTAATTATCATAAATATTTTTTTGTATTTAACCCTTGATAATTTACATCAAGATTATCTTTGATAAATCTATGTTTATCATTTTATAACTCATATAAACATCATTCAATAATTTGATGAAATAATCATTTTATAAAACATCATAATTATCATTCGATAATTTTAAACAATTATTACATTTCAATTAATTTTAATACTATATTTTTTAAATCCAAAACCTATTTAAATTATAATTTGATAATTTTAGGGTTTCCATTTGATAATTTTAGGATTATCATTTGATAATTTAGGTCTTTATAATTTTCTTTAAAATCTGCCATTATTTTCTTTGGATTTATTATATATAAAAAGAAAAGGAAGAATAAAATAAATAAATACAATATAGGAAAACTAACCTTTCCTCTCTTTTTTCCAGGTGGACTGTGCACAGTAAGGGGCCATGTGTGCCTAAATGTGATAGAGGAGAATGACGATTGAAATAAGGGGCTTCGTGGATCATGCTCAAAGGATTTATGTAATATGTCGGACATGATAGCATTGACCAACGGAAAGACCAAGGGGTTCCGTGATTTAAGAACCCTTAAGACAAATAATTTAAAACCCAATTTTAAAACACCTGATTTAATCCACTATTCAACCCAAAATTCATTTTGGAATCATTTATTTCTCCCATTAAATGTGTTGTAAGAGAAATTGTAACACCCTAACCCCAGAAGCCTGGATCCGGTGCATTATTTTAATACATTGGCATGATTACAAGGAGTCAAGTCCCGAAGGACCGATCAGTTTAGTAGTCTTCAAAAATAGATTAAATACATGAATGTTACATTACACATTCAAACCTAAAACAAAACATAAATAATCCATTGAGAACATCGTTATTCCCCTAGCTTAACCCTGCATATCAAATATAATACACTTCTTGGAATGCTCAGAAAACAAAACATAAGAAAGGGGTGAGCTTAGATTCTCAGTAGGGGTAAATAATTGAGCGGAAGCTATAAACATTTAAGGCAAGATGTGCAATAAAAACCACAACCTTTTAAATAGAATCATGAACATAATATGGAGAAAATAAATCAAACATTACCATATAAACATGCACATGGATATTCTACTACTCGAATAATCACATGTAATAATTAATTTCATAATGAGGGTATGCCTAATGCCGAACATCGTTACCACACAGTCCAGGCCTCGTGCCAAGATTAAAAATAAATATTTTTTCAAGGATTTGTTCCAACACAGTAATTTTTCTCATGAGACCTACGAATGAATCGAGGAGCTATAGTAGGCTCCAACTGTCACTTACTAAGTCCATTGTATTCCTCATATAAAAATGTTGAAACATAACATAAACATTCGTATTAAAACTAAAATACAAAATTCCAATACTTCAACCATAAACCATGAAGGGTATAAAAATAGCACATCTAAAATCAAACATATCGTAACTCATTCAATAAAATATGGAATATTTTATTATAATAAATCAACCTTAATCAATAATAATATCCAATAAAGGATGTTGACGTAGTTGAAAATGGTTGGTAAATCTTTTTGAGATAAATATCACTTTTTTGTGAAATCATTTAAATGTCACACATTTATAAAGGAATTAATTTAAAAGATATTTTTGAATCAAAGTGTCCCATACCACTTTGAAACTTTTTAAAGGAATTAACATTTTAAAACAATTGTGTCTATATAAATAAATCCTTAAAACCATTTTGAAAACATGGACATTAATGAGAAAGATTTAGAAGAATAAATATTTAAAATAGTTAAAATGATGTTTTAGTTAAAGAGTATATTAATAGAATCATTTTGAAATTTATTTTATGAAACATGGACATGGATAATAAATATGTCCCAAAAAATACTTACACATAAACAATCTCAAATAATAATGAGATTGAGAAATTAACCCTTACCTTGCACTTTCCTTTAGTCGAGAGTATGTTTAACCACCTCTATAATGACCATATTATGTTACTAAATTAGACCAGAACCATATTCATATTTATTATATAATACATGATTCATTTATAACTTTTTTCAACCCATTTAATAATGATTTCAATGTTAAATTAACATTTCGTTTAGTAATCTCTTTCTTTATCGTACGTGTTTTAACTTGTTATTCTTGATTGTATCATTTAGATCATGATTTAAATACATCCAGAATATAAAACATGATTTATATATAATATATATTTAGAATATAAATATGTATAATAGATATATATATGAAATGGAAAACACCATTTATGGAGACGGTAGGTCGTACGTACGCATAAATGCTCTTTCCATTTTCATATCATATTGAACGGAAGTAAGTGAATAAAATATATGTAAGTACATGCATAAATATATATATCACCATTAGAGTTATTATGTCATATATTACATAATTATTAACAATATATATTTTTATAATCCTCGTTGAATGGTAAACCTAGAAATGAATCTCATTGCATCGTGGAGACGGTAAGTCGTACGTACACACGAGCAACGATATCATTTTCTTAATGATTAAAAGTTGTAAAATTTGATGGTATATTAATTTTATAGAGAAATTATAATGTTATTTTCATTATTTATATACATATTAATCATCATTACATCCATCCAAATAACATAGTATTGAATAACAAATTACACCACGACGTGGAGACGGTAAGCCGTATGTACGCACGCATGGTAACATTATCATTCATAGTATCGATAGAATAATGAGTATGGTTGTACCATATTTATAATAACATCACAATTTTTAGAAGGTACTGGAGTTATTATTTTGGTGTGTAAATAACAAAGAAAGAGAAAGTGGGAGAAGAAAAAAACTTTGGAAGATGTGATAAAATAATTACCTCTTCTTTGGGTGTTTCCTTTTGATTTGAACAAAAGGGATCCTTAGGATGGATTTATGCTCAAGGTAAGTCCTCTATGGTGAATTTAGGGAAGTTGTGAGTAGATTTGGGTAGGGTTTGGCTGATAAAAATGGCTTTGGAGGTGTGATTTTGAGAGAAGAGGAAGTGCCCTTTTATAAGAGAGGTTATGGTCACTTTCGGAAAATATTGAAATATTATTTTATTATAAAATAATTTTCGGTTTATAATGGCTCCAAATAAATTTATTTAGAGCCTTAGGTGGTTATGGGTCAAAATCATCTCAACAAATAGGTTTTGTGACAATTTTAGGTTACCATTTTAACCTGATCTTATAGACATTACTCTTAGTTAAATAGTTTAACTTTTACAATGTCTTCTTGTATTTTTATATTACATGGTTAATAAACATACTATAAAATTCCAAGAGAACCCCAAGTGGTTCATTAATTACATATATATTATTATAAGAGTAATTTAGCCTAACCATATATTTTTAAGACTATTTTATAATTTAATAATATAGTATTTGTAATAAAAAACCCATTTATGTCAATTTTGACACTATTTGGTTTTTTTTTTGAAAGTCATAACAGCATGCTTACTTTGAAAAAAAAATCATTGAATCAACCCTAACATGTCATATTAACCTATAAAATTAGTGTAATGCATCAAAATTCTAAATTTACATTTATTTGGATATTTATAATATCAATTATTTTCATCTTCTGTTAATTTTGTAATTACTACATCATCATTGTGTCATAAATAAATTTAATTATTTAATATATAGAAATTATAAATAAAATAAAATTATGTAGGAAATATTTTTAGATTTATAATTACTATTTATAGTCTAATTTATCTTATGTATAACCCTATATTAAAAATGTTTTAGTGATTAAACTTTGAATTTAACACTTTTAACTTTTCTTTAAGTAAAATAATAATAAATGTCCAAATCTAATACAAGTGGAAAAAAAGGATTATATTTTATTCCTAAGTTTGTTTTTAGTCAAAAGAAACTTATCCTGTAGAATTATGACATGTTTTAGTGTAATTATAATATCATTTTTACCTTTAAGTACCCTATTTACTTTTAACCGTGGTAAATAAAAGTCAAAAGTTACTATTCACAAAAAATTATTTTCATCTTATTGAACCACATTTTACTTAATAATGTAAACTGTGTCTCTGTGTTTTTTGAAATTCATTTCTCAAAAGTAGTAAAATTATATTTTATGCAAATTTTCAAATTTTCCTACAAGGTCGGTAAAAGACGTTAAAATGTTCAAGAAAATTTTATACATCTAATTTTATTATAAAATGACTCCAATGAATTACATTGAACTTATATAGGTATTATATATCTATTTAGACTTAAAAAAATTAAATAAAATAAATAATTATTTAAATAAAAAAGTTGGTTTTAAACAATAACGCAGTGTTTTTCACTATTAATCAAAAATTGAAAATTTTCAGAAAAATACCAAAAATTCACCCTAAGATAATTATGATATTATTAATTTAAAAATTAATTCTATTTTAAAAAATTAAAAACATATAACTTTCATTAATTAATTTAAAATTAATTCCCATTGTAAAAACCAAAAAGCGGTTTTTTAAAATGAAAAAAACTATCAAATGATTGACATGTGTTTATGTCAAATTTTAATGTGAAATTACTTATAATTACCTAAATTGTATTAAATGATAAAAATATAATCTAATTATACTTCCAAAACATTCAAATGCATAATTTAACACTACAAATTATTTCGATTAAAAATTTTGTTTTCAATTAAAATTTAGTATTTTTCACTATTCATCAAAATATGAAAGTTATTAGAAAAGTACCAAAAATTTGTCCAAACTAAATTTTTATGTCCTGGTTCTAAATAAGAATTAAATTTCATTAAATTGAATATATAAAACTGTCAAATATTGGTTTTAAAAAGGGTTCTCCATTAAAAGATGGTAAAATTTCATTTTTGGAAAAATAATTCTTTTATTTGAAAAAAATGAATTTGTTCTTATATTATATCTAAGAAACACATAATATGGATTCTAAAATTATATGGAGTATATAAAATTCAAAATTCAGTTAATACTATTCATAACCACTTTTTGAACGGCTAGTTTGGTAAGTCGTGGTGCGCTCGAACTCGGTGTTGCGTGTAACGCATCTTATTGAATTACTTTGAAGAGATAATTTACTATAAAATCTTGGTGTGTTACCAAAATGGATTAAAATAGTGAAGAAACAGATTGTTTTGAAATCTTACCAGTGTGGCTAAAGAGTTTTTTTCTAGAGGAAGAAGAAACCTTAACCATTTTACATGTTTTTCATTTAATTTAATTAATACAATAATAATAATAATTTAATATAAATTTTAAATAACAAAAATTAACAAAAGACCCTACCAAAACTCCGTTTAAAATAAAAGGTATACCTATAATAGGGTAAATGCCCCATTCTGGACCCAACAGTGGTCTTGGATTTCCCATGTAGTGCACCATTTGAGAGATATTAAGTATTTAATATTAAAAAATTGGATTAAAGATTAATTAAATATTATAATGGTTATTTTCATGAGTGAGACATCCAAACATCTGATGCTTACAAATGTTATAACCCGACTAGGGTAAAAACCATGTCATGGACCTATCGGTAGTCTCAGATTTCCCATATGATGCATTATTGTGGAGATACTAAATCATTCTCAAAAATAATATAATAAAATTTATTAAATAAAATATTTTTGTGATCGAGACATCCAAGTGTCTGACACTTACAAATTGTATACCCCTCATACGGTAAAAACATCATTACAGACCCAATGATGGTCTCATATTTCTTATATGATGCACCGTTTTGGAGTTATTCAATTATTTTGAATAAAATGTGTTCGCTTAATATATTATATTTAATATTTTTATCCAGTCATCACTGAGACTTTTTGGGCCTCTGAATCAAATACTAAATTGGTTTCAAACATAAAAAATATTTAATTAAATATTCCAAGATGTTAAATGGAATTTAAAACCTTTAACACATTTATAAAAATCTTGGTGATAAATAATTTTTTCTACTTAAGATATTAATAATTTATCATAAGATGGTTTAGGAATACCAAAAAATTGTAGTGGGGTGTTATATGCCTTATTTGAGGGAGGCAGTTCCAGACGTCAATAATGAACTCATTAACATGACACAACATTTCCCTAAAGGGATCCTTCCATCAGTAGCCACCACCAAAAATTTATGACGTTATGTCCTCGTCATGATGAGGACGCCACCCTGCGGGCCCCGACTCAGGTCAACTAGGATTGATTACCAAGGGAAAACACCAATCAATCAGGAGAGGGAACACAACCCTATCCCTGCCATGGGAGTCCACCAATATATAGTGATAATCAGTGAGCAGGCATATATCCCTACCCATGCCAAGAAAGCCTACCAACGCAATCTGATAGCACCTGAAGAAGGTGGTTGGTAAATTTCGATGACAAATAGGGTGGATTCCCATGCTTCCACCCCCACACAAGACCCATTCCAACATATTATGGTAGTAAATGGAGGACAAGGGAATACATATTTCCCTACTCCAATCACAGAATGGGAATATATCCTCATTCCAGCTGTAAATTTCACTCAATATATCCTAGAAATAGTGGAAGGGAAGACATATTCCCCTACCCACATTCTACAAACATTCCAAGATAAAATGATTGCATAAGCAGTGGTTAAAGTGTGAGTACAGAACCCTCATCCCTACAATTGAGGTAGCCCACCAGCACAATGTGAACGTTACTCAAGAGTGGGAACATACTTCTTCTCCCATCTAAGAGGGTTATAGAAACATTCCCATGATAAATGGACAACATGATCGGGGAAATATACTCATTCAAACCGGAAATTCTCAGTGTATCTCGTTGATTATTCCAGGGAAGACATATATTCTTTCCAAAACCCCAGAAGCCTATTGGCATATTCTGGTAGCATCATGAGAGTCTCCTAGGTGAGCTCCCATATATTAAGGTCCCTTTCCACAACATGCAACTTCGACTGCCTGATGATGACCATCTATAAAGAAATCTCACCAAAGTCCATCTGAAATATAGATGAAGACTCGGAACCCTGATATGATCAATGATGGTGTTCTTGAGGCCCTTGATTATTTATTAATGGCGAAAAAATATTTTGTTGACTTTTCACAAATTTAAGGAAGTAACATTTATAGTTCTGAAGGTCCTCCCTATAACTTTTCTTCCAACATCTTTGATGTTTCTCTCTAGAGTATGTTCCTTGAACGTATCCTTTGTGATCACACTAAGATTGAACATTATATATTTTTTCTTGATGAGTACCATGGAAACCCACCTTGGTGTTTGAATATGAAAAGGAAAAAGTTCCTCCCCTTGCCAATGTCCACCTTGGAGGTCCTCTCCAAGGTATATGCCATAAGGGTTCCCCCTATGTCCAGATATTAATCAATAATAGTTTTCCTCCCTATGATGGTATTTATTGTTAAGGTCCTCCCTGTAGTGATGTTTAATTTCTATAATAAGGTCCTCCCCTTTCCAAATCAAGTGTGAGAAATCCCTCACATCACAAAGAAGTTTGGAAGACAAGTCCAATCATGTAAGATTCCTTGTCCCATTGGATCATTTGGATTTTAGTACAATAGTGGATATTTCTACCAATTTCAATGCATATAGTAAGTCCACTGAGAAACATCAACTTTGGTCAGATTAAGTGAAGGTTCTCCCACATAATAAAAAGATAATATATTGCTCATGAGGAAAAAACTAGACAAAGATAATGTACCAGTCATGTAAAAGGCCCATGACTACTCATCTATTGAAAGTGGGTTCCCTAGACCCATCTTGTGTTGTACTTTTATTACCACCACATGTATATAGTTTGTTATATATAAAAGTGTTTATCTTTCCATAATAGTGTAGATTCTTATGATTCCAATATATTTATGGTAATTTCCATAGATTATGTTTCGTATCAATGGGTTATAGAAGATCCCATGCTATAATGAGAACCTAGATATACTATGATTGTAATCATAAATTAATTCCCTATGGTTCAGATACATCATACTGACAGAACAAAGATGATGTTAGACTATCAGGTGTTGGGGGATCATAAGCTATGAGACTTCTTCTTGTGAAGTTTTCACTTGGTGATCTCCAGTAGTTGAGATCATCAGGGCATACCTCCCAATAAGTGTAGGTTCCGGGCGTAGCGGAAGCGCGTTGGTGGGATTGTCCAACTTTAATTTTAGTGTTAAACAACGTTCAATCCGAGATCTGTCACGATATAAAATGCCGAATCTTTAGAATGGAATGAAGAAAGAAAAAGAAAATAAGAGTCACGAAACCATTGTGATAGGATCATCATATATTGGTTATAATTAATTTAATTAATTCACAAGAATTACCTCGGTGGAATTATTTCTTCGTCGATGTCTCCGGTCATGATCATGTGATCCATCGTTGCATCATAGAATCCAAGTATAGGATTCCTCTAGTGGTGATCCACACGTGCTCCATGTATCTCTGGACATCGCCGAAGGGATCTCCGGGTGCTAGCGCGGAAGAACCTTCGCTTGTGATGTCTGCCTTTGACCGTCTTGATCCGGTGGAGGATCTTGCTCTCATAACTTGAGGGGTTTCTTGGTGGAAAGGTAATTATCTCTTGGCTTGAGAGTATTTCCAAATCCGTTGTGCACAACAATGGCTCTTAAAAAGTGTTGGGGTTGTGAGGATATTTATAATCGGGTTTGAGGTTAATAGAGTTATGATAATAAATAAACACGTTACGCGTTTTATTTATTTCATTAACTCTTATTGAAAACCCCCATGTCGAATAATTAATTCCTTGACATGCGCCCACGCTGATTATAATAAATATCATTTAATAAAACAATATTATATCCTCAAAATCCCGACTGGAAAACTACACGGCGTGTACTTGTTTTCCATAAAACTACATGGAATGTATATTTAATATACATATCATGTACTTTTATTTTCCATTTTTTTCTCCACCACATTTATTAGACCTTGAGTAATGGATATTTATTTCTTAAATAAATGTAACTGCATTACTCACTGATAAATATATTATTTCACCCACAATATATTCTCTCGAATAACTAGTGTCGAAATAAATGTGATCAGGAATTCTTAAATAATTATTAAACCACAGTCGGGAATAATATTTATTTAACTTGTTAAACTAATATTTAACTAAGATACATGGAAACACTTAGTGTGTGACCCTCTAGGCCTCTTTCTCAGTGGCATTAGGCGGAGCCTGCCTAAAGTCCAAGGTTAGCGTCTAGCAATACGCCAAGGCACCCATGGAGAAAGAAGTTAATGTCGTAATGATGTGTCAACTCCTACAAACACTTACCATGTAATATAATCCCTTTGTCTCAATATCTCTAATCAATTGGGTTGCATGCTAGTGACATCAACCCATCTTCTCGATTATTCTTTCTTTGACTTCCCGGAACTGAATTCGCCCATACCTTACCATGGTCATGGATTTATTTTGGCTATATCAATTCTATCAAAGGTATTGATATATCTACTTTCGTTATGGAATATAAGGGAAAAATCTTTTCTCGCATTATCTATTAATGCAGTATTAATTGTGATGCACCCAACGTATCCTACCTCGTTGTGAACAGTGTGTCGTCACAGTTTTCATCAATACATCTAAGTGCGCGAGTTGTAATACCCATTAATAATAATCTTAAAGTCTAAGGACCAATACACACGTCCGTGGATAGGAACATCCAATGACACTATGAAATGTGGATTTCCTACTGGCGGGTCTCGTTCTCATAATATCCTCCTGGATATTACCAAGGGCGCACACCATGAGAAGGTGCCTTAAAGTTTTATGAGTCCTCACCCCTAATGACCTGTATTATTTGTGTCCCTCAAATAACATCATCCATCCATATAACATATATTCAAGAACAATGTTATGGCACTTCCAAGTTCTCATCATAGTAGGGATTCTCTATGACCCTTTAATGCAACAGTTGTCCTTAGGACATTATCACATGCATTGTCATGCAGAAGAACAAACAAGATATGATAAGGCTTTTATTAATGAATAAAGTACAAAGTAGTTGGTTCTAGGCCACCAACTCCAACAGACTCCCACTTGGACTAGAGCCAACTACTAACAACCTTTAACCCTCTAGCTCTCACATGATATTCATGCTTCTACTGAGATAGGACTTTAGTCATCGGGTCCGCCACGTTCTCTTCCGTGGACACTCTTCTCACTGAAACTTCACCCCTCTGATAGAAATCCCTCAAGAGGTGATACTTCCGGAGTATGTGCTTTGTCATTTGATGTGACCTTGGTTCTTTTGCAAGAGCCACCACTATAGTATTATCACAATACAATGTAATGGGATCTTTACTGCTAGGCACCACATCAAGCTCCTGGACTAAGTTTCAAATCCAGAAGGCTTCCTTGGCTGTATCAGAAACTGCTATATATTTGGACTCCACTGTAGAATCAGCGACAACTGGCTGTTTTGAACTCTTCTAGCTCATAGCTCCTCCATTGAGACAGAAAACATATCTAGATTGTGACTTTAGATCATTCTAATCTGTCTGAAAACCAGCATCAGCATACCCTCTGATGACAAGCTCCTCGTCTCCTCCATACACCAAGAACATATCTTTAGTTCTTCTCAGATACTTAAGGATAGTATTAACAGCAGTCCAATGTTGTTCTCCTGGATCTGCTTGATATCTGCCTACCATGCTCAGTGTATAGGCAACATCAAGCCTAGTACATAACATGGCATACATGATGGATCCTATATCCTAAGCGTATGGGATCTTACTCATTCTATCTTTCTCTTGTTGTGTCTGAGGACACATTTTCTTAGAAATATGTAGGCCATGTGACACTGGAACCAATCCCCTCTTGGATTGTTCCATACTAAATATCTTTAGAATCTAGTCAATGTATGTACCCTAACTTAGTCCAAGTAGTCTCTTGGATCTATCATGAATGATCTTGATCCCTAGAATGTAGGATGCTTCTCCTAAGTCCTTCATGTAGAAACAATTGTTCAACCAATCCTTAACTGACTGTAAGACTGGTACATCGTTTCCAATAAGTAATATGTCGTCAACATATACTACTAGGATAATGATCGCATTCCCATTAAACCACTTATAAACACATGGATCACATTCATTCTTAATGAAACCAAATTCCTTTATGGCTTCATCAAATCGAATGTTCCATGACCTGGATGCTTGCTTCAGTCCATAAATGGATTTCTGCAACTTGCAAACCCGTTTAGCTTCACCTGGTGTCACAAACCCTTCTGTTTGTGTCATATAGACATCTTCCTGAAGGTTCCCATTAAGGAATGATGTTTTAACATCCATCTTCCAAATCTCGTAGTCATGGTAAGCTACTATGGCAAGTATGATTCTTATGGATTTAAACATGGAAACTGGAGAGAAGGTTTCATCATAGTCAATTCCTTGATGTTGTCTGAATCCTTTAGCCACTATCCTTGCTTTATAGGTGCTAACTTGACCTTCCATGTCTAGATTTCTATTGAATACCCATTTTCATCCAACAGGATTTACATCAACTGGCTCATCGACCAGAATCCAAACTTGGTTCTGATACATGGAATCCATCTCAGAATTCATAGCTTTTATCCATCTTGCAGCTTCTGAGCTTTCTACTGCTTCCTTGTAAGAGAGAGGCTCATCATTGTCCAACAATAATGATTCACCATCCTCGGTGACTAGGAAACAAAATCTCTCTGGTTCCCTTACCTCTCTTGAGCTCCTACGCAGTACTTGTGTTTCTGGAACCTCCTCCACGGGGACCTGTGGAAATTTTTCCTGTACCAACTCTTTTGTATCTTGAGCATCAACTTCGTCGAAGTCAATCTTGCTCCCACTATCCTTCTTGAGGATGTTCTCCCTCTCAAGAAAGACGGCTTGTCTGGCGATAGTCACTTTCTTGTCTTGAGGGTTATATAGGTAATATCCTTTCATTTCCTTGGTATATCCTATAAAGATACACTTCATGCCTCGGGGTGCTAGTTTGTTGCTTGAGAAGGCCTTAACAAATTCCCTGCATCCCCATACATGTGTATGCGACAAAATGGGTTTCTTTCCACTCCATAACTCAGAGGGAATTCCATTTTCTACCTTAGTTGGTACTCGATTTAATGTGTATGATGCAGTTTGTAATGCATATCCCCCAAAGGATAATGGAAGATACGCATGACTCATCATCGACCTCACCATGTCCAACAAGGTGCAGTTCCTCCTTTCACTAACACCATTCCACTGTGGTGTATAAGGAGGAGTGAGCTGAGATAGAATCCCAGACTCCCGTAGAAGATCGATGAACTCTTGGTTCAGATATTCTCCACCTCGATCCGATCGAAGTTTCTTTATCTTCTTACCAAGCTGATTATCTACTTCATTCTTGAATTCCTTAAATTTGTCTAAGTATTCTGACTTATACCTCATTAAGTAGAAAAATCCATATCTACTCAAATCATCAGTAAAAGTAATTAAGCAAGAATATCCACCTTTATCTTCTAATGGAAATGTTCCACATACATCTGTGTGTACCAATCATAGAAGCTCTGTGGACCTTTCACCCTGTCCACCAAAAGGCAGCTTGGTCATTTTACCTTGTAAACAAGCGTGAAATCTATCAAGTGGTTTTAGCTCAGTAGAGTCTAAATAGCCATCTTGGTAGAGCTTTTTCAAGCGCTTCTCGTTCACATGACCGAGACGATGATGCCACAACTGGGTGATGTATGAGTCATGTGAGTTTGTTTCATTATCAATTTCCAACACTTGGTTTTCGTAATTTAATACATACAAACCATTATTTAAATGTGTCATACCATAACATACGTTGTTCTTATAAAAGAGACAACCCTTATTTCCAAACTTGAAAATAAATCCATCCATATCCAAAAAGATACAGAAATTATGTTCTTGGTAACACTAGGCACATAATAACAGTTTTGTAAAACCAAAATCATGCTAGTTGGCAATGAGAGGTGGTAATCACCAATAGCCAATGCAGCCAATCTTGCACCATTGGCAGCTTGAAGATCCACCTCTCCTCTAGAAATATTTCTAAATCTACTTGGTTCATGTATTTGAATATAGATGTGATCCTCACAAGCTTTATCTAATACCCAATGTGTAGAAATAAAAATATTACACTTGATAACGAATGCACCTTTAGCATCCCGACGTTTTTGGGTGCAGTTCCTCTTCCAGTGGCCTTGCTTTCCACATTCAAAACACACTGC
The DNA here is from genome assembly GCA_963277665.1 of Viscum album. Classification (NCBI taxonomy): domain Eukaryota; kingdom Viridiplantae; phylum Streptophyta; class Magnoliopsida; order Santalales; family Viscaceae; genus Viscum; species Viscum album. Next base: position 778,230,592 of record OY728152.1, on the reverse strand, counting down.
CACTCGTTCCTTGCCCTGCCTCTAGATTTTCCCCTTCTTGGAGGGATGGTGCTCGGGGTCTTTAGACTGTTTATAAGTCTTTGGCCCCTTTGCCTTGTCCTTCCTCTTATTCACCATAAGGACTGCGGGTTTTTCATGCCCCATGTCCTTATCTACCTGGTGAGTTAAGGAGAGAATTTCCGATCTAGGCGCAACTAGAACATGCTCTTCCAGCACATACAATTTCCTCTTGTGGCGATGGTTGACACGTAAACGCCTATACCACTTTTGGAAATTGGTGCTGGTGAGAAGGTTTTACTTCTTGAGTATGGTTTGCAATGATATGTTTGAAGTCATTTTCTTGTCGTTTCTACAAATTAAGATGAGCAAAGTTTTAGTACTTTATAAAACTGAGACAAATAAATAAATTAATACTTATTAGTCTCCCACTATTTTATCAAAATACAATAGCCCTCACCATTGACTTCAGAATATTCTGTTGCCTGAATATTCTAGTGGCAAGGATCCATATTACCCTTCACATTACCCCAACTAGGGTTGGTCAAGCAACTTGAAGGGTTTTAGGTAGGCATTCCAAATGCCAACTGCATTAACTCGCAGCTCCTTGATCCGCTGAGTGGACTTCCCAATCCTAAAATCCTTTTATTTTGGATTTCCTCAACCTTTGCCTCTTGGTCACACCAAGTCCTATTGTGGAAGTCAACCCTTGATGTGAACCAAGTCAAGTCAACCCAAAACCAAGAATTAGAATTCCCCGATAATTGAAAGCACCCCAACTAGGGTTGGTCAAGCACTTTAAACTATGGTTCGATTCTAACTAAGATTACGGAAGGCTATACCGACTTAATATTTCTTTTGAGGGATTTTATCCTTATACGTAAATTGCCATTTTATTATCTTTGATTACATTCTTGTTAATATTAAGTGGGATATAATTAAGTGATTAACCATGTATAAGATAATATTTACGTATAAGCCGGTTTTTACTTTAGTTCCATCTTGCATGCTCATTTAATTCATTAATTGTGTGATCGTGACAACACACCCACAATAAATAAACCATGCAACTAACAGAAATAAAATAAATGGTATGATCATGAGCTTTTTCTATTAGTATGTTTATCTAGCGGTTGATAAACTAACCCAAGACCAAGGAGAGAAACACCTTGAACCTTTCGGGTTCGTGTTTACAGCTTTCCACCTGTCCACCATTGTATCTCCTTAGATTGGTTTCACCTTGGCTCCTGCCTTGAGCTGCCTCCACTAGCTTGGGATCTCCATCCATTACATATGCATTTATCTCACACGTAGGTGAGGGGTAAAAGGGGTTTTTACATAAAATAATCCTTGGGCACACAGGCCCTACATATTAATGAGGATATGGCTCGCAGTCTAAAAAAATTAATTTAAATAAATAAATTAAAAGAAACCATTCACATACAAAGATCTCGGTCTAGCTCATGATCATCCATACATGCAACAATATTTACGCATAAATAAAACTAGCATTCAATTCTTTAATCGTTCTTGTTTAAGATAAATCACGCTCGAATCAATTCATTATCTTTAATTAATCAATCCTTTTATCTTAAACCATTTTATGAACTTCCTTGAGATTCTCATCATAATTTTAAACAAATAAATTCATTTAAAATTATCCTTGTATGTAACTTGTACCTTGGAGGCAACCTGGTGAATTCCCGTTCATTACGTAGATGTTAAATTAAACACGTATATATAAAACATCTATCACGTGTTGTGTCTCATCTTTACTCCTGCACCATGCTACACATCTCAAGGGTTTGTATAATATAATAATAAATTTTAATAAATCTGCGTAATTTGGGTGAGTACACTGCATGTAGTTCCGACTACACGGTGTGTACTTTTCTTCACCGTCCATCCGAAGTACACGCTCGAGGACAGGGCGTGTTAATGTACTTCGGAAATTTTTGGAGTACACGGCATGTTTTGTGGGACACACGCCGTGTAGTTTCCGCGTTACACGGTTTCCAGTCGGTCAAGCCGTGTACGGGGTACATGGCTCAACCCTAACCCAAAGGGACCACACGCCGTGTTCATTGGACCACACAGCGTGTAATCCGGAAACTGTGTGCCACCTATTTCTGGTCAACACACGGTGTGTTAAATTCTTAGAAAGAATCCAATACACGGCCTGATTTGACGGATCAGTCAATGCATTGAACCTAGACTACATGGCGTATACTTCCGAATACACGCCGTGTATTCTGGTGTTGTATGGCCATAAACGTTTGGCTCCTCCGGATGAGTTCCTCTATTTTATTTTAATCAAAATTAAAAGAAAAATTTGTTTCTGTGAGGTGAACGAGAAACGAGGGATGAGGAACAGATCTCGAGATTCAGATTTCCAGAACGATTAAACATGAATTGAAATAACTAAATTATTAAATGCGTAAATCGCTAATGAAAAACTAAATAATTATAATCAACGATGTGACCCCTCTGATACCACTTGTAGGTTTCGGGTGCAACGGAAGCGCGTTGGTGGGATTTCCCAACTTTAATTTTAGTGTTAAACAACATTCAACCCGAGATCCATCACAATATAAAACGCCGGATCTTCAGAATGGAACGAAGAACGAAAAAGAAAATAAGAGTCCTGGAACCATTGAGATAGGATCATCATATGTTGGTTATAATTAATTTAATTAATTCACAAGAATTACCTCGGTGGAATTCTTTCTTCGTTGATGTCTCTGGTCATGATCATGTGATCCGTCGTTGCGTCGTAGAATCCAAGTATAGGATTTCTCTAGCGGTGATCCACACGTACTCCACGTATCTCTGGACGTCGCCGAAGGGATCTCCGGGTGCTAGCGTGGAAGAACCTTCGCTTGCGATGTCCGCCTTCGACCGCCTTGATCCGGTGGAGGATCTTGCTCTCATAACTTGAGGGCGTTCTTGGTGGAAAGGGGATTCTCTCTTGGATTGAGAGTATTTCCAAATTTGTTGTGCACAACAATGGATCTTCAAAAGTGTTGGGGTTGTGAGGATATTTATAATCTGGTTTGAGGTTAATAGAGTTATGACAATAAATAAACACGTTACGCATTTTATTTATTTCATTAACTCTTATTGAAAACCCCCATGTTGAATCATTAATTCCATGACATGAACCCATGCTGATTATAATAAATATCATTTAATAAAACAATATTATATCCTCAAAATCCCGACTGGAAAACTACACGGCATGTAATAATTAATACACGGTGTGTACTTGTTTTCCATAAAACTACACGGCGTGTATATTTAATATACACAATGTGTACTTTTATTTTCCATTTTTTTCTCCACCACATTTATTAGACCTTGAGTAATGACTATTTATTTCTTAAATAAATGTAACTGCATTACTCGCTAATAAATATATTATTTCACCCATAATATATTCTCTCGAATAACTAGTGTCGAAATAAATGCGATCAGGAATCCTTAAATAATTATTAAACCACAGTCGGGAATAATATTTATTTAACTTGTTAAACTAATATTTAACTGAGATACATGGACACACTTAGTGTGTGACCCTCTAGGCCTCTTTCTTAGTGGCATTAGGCAGAGCCTGCCTAAAGTCCAAGGTTAGCGTCTAGCAACACGCCAAGGCACCCATAGAGAAAGAAGTTAACGTCACAATGACGTGTCACCTCCTACGAATGCTTACCATGTAATATAATCTCTTTGTCTCAATATCTCTAATCAAGCGGGTTGCATGCTAGTGCCATCAACCCATGTGCTCGATTATTCTTTCTTTGACTTCCCAGAACTGAACTCGTTCATACCTTACCATGGTCATGAATTTATTTAGGCTATATCAATTCCATCAAAGGTCCTGAGATATCTACTTCTGTTATGGAACAGAAGGGACAAATCCTTTCTCGTGTTATCTATTAATGCAGTATTACTCGTGATGCACCCATCGTATCCTACCTCGCTGTGAATAGTGTGTCGTCATAGTTTTCGTCAATACATCTAAGTGCGCGAGTTGTAATACCCAGTAATAATAATCTTAAAGTCTAAGGACCAATACACATGTCCGTAGATTGGAACATCCAATGACACTATGAAATGTGGATTTCCTACTAGCGGGTCTCGTTCTCATAATATCCTCCTGGATATTACCAAGGGCGCACACCATGAGAAGGTGCCTCAAAGTTTTATGAGTCTTCACCCCTAATGACCTGTATTATTTGTGTCCCTCAAATAACATCATCCGGTCATAGAACATATATTCAAGAATAGTGTTATGGCACTTCTGGGTTCTCATCATAGGAGGGATCCGCTATGACACTTTAATGCAACAATTGTCCTTAAGACATTATCACATGCATTGTCACGCAGAAGAACAAACAAGATGTGATAAGGCTTTTATTAGTGAATAAAGTACAAAGTAGTTGGTTCTAGGCCACCAACTCAGACAATAAGAACACCACATGTTTCAGGTATCATTTGTTGTTCATATCTACAGACATGTGTAATGGTCTCCTCACATGAGATAAATTTCTATGTATTTCATTTGATTGGGTACTTTGATGCAAGATGAAAACCATTATAATGAAGCCTTGGAGAGGTGGTTTGTGTTGGTTATGTCATTGGTTGCATGTCATTGATTGAATGGTCAAGATAGGGTTTGTCACTTTTGAGTTGAGGAAGAGATATCTCATGCCTGGTTGATTAGGATGGTTCTACCTTCATAAAATCCATGGTCATGGTAGTTGAAGTTATGTCCTTCCAGAAAATCAACAAATAATAAATTAAGAATTAGATGATGACACAAGTGGACATCCTACATTATGAGATATCAATGATAAAGAGATTATATTACATAGTGTGTGTCCGTAGGAAGGTAGTTGTTTCATTGACTTTTCATTATCTCTTTAGGGGCCTTGATGGATTTCTAGAGCCTACTCGAGGTCTATGAATATTATTCATGTCTATTGTGATAATGTCCTAGAGGGTCACACATAATAGTGCTTTGAGAATCTACCCTATTCTATTGAATAGGAATATATAACTTGGTGGGGCCCACTATGGGGTCCGGGTATTATCCATGTTCTGTGGATCACTAGGAAATAAATAAATTCATTATTACTCAAGTAAGGAATGATTGGGTTGAATTTATTTATTTTATGTATTTACAAGTGATTAGGTAAATACAAGGATAAATATTATTTGAATGGATATTAATGTGATATACTGGGTTCGTTTAATATTATCAAAAGATGCGAGTCGAGTTAATGGCTCAAAATTTTCATGTAATATATAATTAATATATATGACAGTTTAGTGATTAATTATAAATAATATCTATGGCACAATTTAGTTCGTCATAAATAATTTTTTATAATACTTTTGTTGTGGATGTTTATTACACGGGGGTCGGGAACCCAAACCAAGTATTACAGATTTCCACTATATAAGTAGAGAGCGGCTCTTCCCATGATAACTAGTCATCTGTTGGAAGTGAGATCTTCTCTCTCCTCCCGATTCCTAGAGAAATGAACTCTCAATCGAGCAAGCGATTTAGGTTCTATCTTCTTGGATCAAAGACGGTGGATCGTGGTAGTCGTCGCTGCATCTAATTGGTCATCGAAGTTCCACGCTAGCACCTAGATTCTAACGAACGGCGTGTGAGAAGATTCAAGAATCGTGTGTGGAATATCTAAAGAGATTTAGTGTCGGATCTTTTGAGCAATGAATGTCAACATATAACAGCAGGATTGCATGCATCATTTCTGAACGAGGCATACATTCATTTTATTCTTATACTTTGATTAAATCTTTTGTGGTCCTCGGACTATACCCAGATCAAATCGTTGGAGTCAACATTTTTAAACAATCTGGTGATGTGAAAATATTTAAATTCTCGGGCCATCCACATTCGGTGAGCATCACAATAACTTCATTTGGTATCAGAGGGACCCATGGTTTTTCTATGTCAATGAAAAATTAAGTTGCCTTAAATTTTAAGTACAAGGTGTCAAAACGGTTCCAACAGATTCAATCACGTATTGATATGATTCTAAATGGCCATGTAATGATCATTTTATTTTTTTTAATGGATCTAAACCTTGTCGAACGAATTTATGTTTTTAGTATTCTATTTTTAATGAAGAACAAATTTTATAAATATGACTTGTAATTACTGAAATTCAGCCATGAATAGACCGGAATCTGATCACCAGAGTAACTCTCGTGGGGACCCTATAATTGAGAATAATTAAAATATAATATAATATTATTTTATTTTATTTTTATCAATAAAATGATATTTGAAGTTTGTTTTTGTAAATTTTTTCTTTAGATGTTAGAAAAACATGGGTAAAGGGTGAGTTTAATGTCGAAAAATGGGAATCATGACTCAGAGCCACGAGGTCTTCCTCCAACCCTGTCTGAACCGTGACCTAGGTTGCAGCCGCCCTAGGCCCATCGCCTCTTCCTGGTGTAAGCGTAGCTACCCAGGTAGGCCTCGCCCTTCTCACCCAAGTGCGGCGATCACTCCTCCTCTCTGGTCGATGGCCGAATCTTGCAGAACCTCACTTCCCCACTTTCCTGTTTGACTTCCACACGTGGTACCCCTCAAAGCCGCACCATCATCCGACGAGTGTCACGACGGGATGCCATCCGCCACATCTCGTGCCGTCATTTCCTTCCCTGTCCGTCACGCCGCCATCCCGAGCTCACCCCGCGGCCCAGATCCGGGCATCCTATGCCACCACGAGACACAACCCTCGCCTCTTCGGTGTGGAATTCCGCTTTGGCCTATGTCCGAGCAGCACAATTGGTCGTCTCCAGTGATGCCCCTTCCTCTCCTGCGATCGTTGCTGCGGGCTGTCACCAGTCCAACCGAGAACTGCCGCGGCAGGACCCTTCCGTCCCAAATCTAGCCTGCCAGGATGTCGTCACCTTCTCCCACGAGCATCGCCACAAGACTCTCTCAGGGATCACGTATGTTTACTGCCTTCGTACTCTGTCACTCTATCATGTCTAGCCTCACTGCTATCCGCAGTCCATCCAATCTTCTCCCACGGCCGGAGGTAACCTCTGTTGGTTACAAGGATTCTGCCAGACCCAACTTTCCCTCCATTAGGGTCAGAGAAAATCTGCCTAACCCGGAACGGGTCTTGGTAGATCAACCTGGGCTAGAATACCCCTCCACGGGGATTTCTTGGCCCAAATTGGTACTACTTAGAATAGTTCAATCTAAATAAGGGAAAGGCAAGGTTTTTGGACCCAGTTGAATTTTAATAATTTTAAATAATTTAATTTGATTAATTTAATTTTACTTTTTAAATTAAATTAATAAAAATTAATTTTGCTTTATGTTTTAAGAATTTTAAAAATTAATTTAATTTGAACATTAAAATAAATTAATGATTTAATTTATTTTTTGTATTTGAATAGTAAATTAAAATTGGAACAGGTAAATAAATAATTTTAATTCACTTAAATTTATTTAATTTATTGAAACAACCTTTCACTGTTTTAATTTATTATTGTTTAATGTTTTATTGGGAATTGTTTTATACCAACTGGTTTTGAGCTAGTGACTGACCCGTGTAGGTCTGGATTTAATTAATTATTTATTTATTTATTACGTGCAATGATTGTAATAATTAAGTAAGTTAAATGACGGTCTTCACATCATCTTATTTTAATTCAAATTTGTATAGGGGCAAGAATGTCCAATTCACCAATGTTACATTACACCCCTAAACCCCCTCACCTATGTGTGAGCATATTTGTAAATAGACGATGACGTTCTATGATGCAGACCCTGCCAAGGCAAGGTGGTAATCCAGACAGGAGTCAAGTGCTTTGCACTGGGGCGAGGTGCGATGAAAGTCAAGAGTCAACTCAGGCATGGAAACCCTTAGTTCAAGATTGATCCATTGTGGATCAATCACAATAACATGCTCAAGACCACTTGGATGGAATTTTTTTCCCTTTATCTGTCGTTTATTTTTTTATGCAAGTGCATGATTATTTCCTGATCAAATAAAATAATAAACAAGATAAAATGCATAAAGATGTGAAGAATATATTTATATTTCATATTCAGTTTTGAGCACAAAAACCTAGTGTGAACATACTAAATAGAAATAGATTATATTTGTCAATAAATAATTAAATACATCAAAGAAATGTAAGTCTTAAACCCCTCCATTACTCAAATTTGAGCAAAACCAACTTTTCAGAGTGCTCGTCAACCAATTTTCAGAGTAATTCCTACTAATGGTGAGTTCTTATAAGATTAATGGGTCAACATGACTAAATATGGTAGCAAAGAAGTATAAACATCTATCTTACTATCACATTAGAGGTAAGATATTGAGAGAATCATGTTGTGATTCCAAAATCTGAGACTTTACTCAACAATTCAAGGAACCGTTATTTAATACGGTTGGCCAGCCTAGATCCTACCTAGAAATTCTCCAAGTAGTGGCGTAGCCAAAATCGTAGACTATGAGGATCAGTTTCAAAGATCCTTGCCACTAGAATACTCAATATATAGAGTATTCAGAATCTAATAGTGAGGGCTATTACGGTTCGATAAAATACATGGAGACGTTTAAAATGATATAATAATTAATTAATCATAAATGTCAAAAGGTAATCAAGATAAAGTACTAACTGCTAATATTTATCTATTTTATATCTAAAATGACAATCACCAACACCACAAGTACATTATCACTCCGATCAATTTTGGATAAAGAAAATATCATCACCGTCCATAACTTTCAGGAGTTGTACAAGCACTTGCACGTAGTATTATTCCAAGATATGAAGCATTAGGTGATGGAATCCTTAGTTCCTACTGAGCCTCCACATGTATAATGAAAGGTGTAGAAATATAAATGGAAAAATCAAGTAGATGATGCACTAGATGTTCAGTGCATCATGTTGTCATCGATGTCTAGCCAATTGCAAAAAATTCTAGAGGACGAGGATGCCTACAAGATGCTTTCTCATCTCTAAGAATTATATCAGGAGAGAGAAAGACAGGAAAGCTTTGAGGTCTCAAGTTTCCTTTATAGGTGCAGGATAATAGAAGGGCACCAAGAGGGTCCTCATGTACTCAGGATGATTGTGTACACTGAGAGTCTTGAAGCCCTTCTGTTCAAATTAACCAAAGAACTAGCAACAGATCTCATTCTTTCCTATTTACCACCAAGACTCTCGGTTTTTATTGTCAATTATAACATGAACATTGTGAAAATGTCCCTCCCAGTCCATTTGGATTTAGTTTTCCAAGTCGATAATGATATGAAGAATACCAATTCTTTTGTACTTACAGTGAAAAAGGGAAATAAGGGAAATGAAAAGGGGTATAAGGCCAAGTCAAGGTCGAAGACACCAATGAACCATCCTTACAAAAAGCCAACGATTCATAAGTAGAGAAATCAGAAAGAGGATGTCTACTTTTGATGTGGCAAGAAAGGCCATTGGAAGAAAAATTGAAGAGATGATAAGAATAAGAAAGGAGATGACTCAACTTTAGGTATTTTTTTCAGTGAATGCAATATTTCCTTATCTATAAGTTTGTTATTGGATACGACATGCGGATCAAACATATTTATTCATATATTGGAACCAAATAGATTCAATAAGACTGTAAGAGGTGAAGTGGATCTCTAAGTTGTAAATCATTCAAGTATGGGAGCCTTGGAAGTGGGAGACTATCACTTAACTTTTCCAAGTGGGTTGGTTCTAGTATTGTATTATTTTTATTATGTACCCATTGTAACACGAAACAAAATCTTAGTGTCATGTTTAGATATGATGTGATTTTATTCCATGTTTCGAAATAAATGTTGTTTCATTTATAACGATAATATGTGTCATGGTATGGAACATCATAATAATGGACTATATATATTTGAGCTCGAAAACCCAATAATGACAATCAATGAAAAAACCAGTGAGCATGACACATATATCACCCGCATATGCCACTTTAGGCTAGGTCATGTAAAAGAGAAGTGATTACAGAAATTTCATCAAGTAGGGTATTTAGACATGGTACACACTGTAAAGACCCGGAAATTTCAAGGAATTTTTTTTCTTAATTTTCTTGGGATTTTACAAGAACGCAGATTCTGACGGCGCCTGATTCCGAGGTCCAGTGTGCCCGGAATCAATTTTCCGAAGTTTAGCTCGGGTACGTTCAGTGAACGAACGAGCGGGTTTTTCTAACTTTTGAATTGGTGCTCGGAATCGAATTCTGAGAGCACCGATGGAATCGCAGCGCCGGCTTTTGCTTAGGATCACCTTTTCTGGAGTTGCATTTGCTCGGGTGTGGTACTTAAAATTTTAGGTTAAGTAAAAGAATAAAATAAAATGGTGCAACCAATTTTATTTTATTTAAAGTAGTTTAACCTAAGCTAAGTGGTTGGAGTGAGACCCACTATATCCTACTCCACTAGGTAGGATATTTGTGGGGTGGGCCCACACGAGCCCCACCTTTTCATTTCTTCAACCCCCTCTTTTAATTTAGGTAACACACCCGCACCCCCCTTTTTAAATGAAGTCAACTCGTGCATTTAATTAGATATTAAACGCCTCTATTAATTGGGCGGTTTAAACGTTGCAATTAATTCAATTAATTGATTGATTCAATTTTGAATTTCTCAAACGTTTGGCTTGTGTGTTAATAAAATAAGACAAGTCTTATTTTATTAAGGGGTTCGTTGTGCGTGAGGGATTGGGAGAAATTGCTCAAAGTCTTGAAGTTCTTCTTCCTCGACGGAGAACGCGAAGAACGCCGACCTCCGACGACGGACGACGGTGAGAGACGCCTTCCTCGGAGATCGACGACCCGACTCGCATTCCTTCATTCCTTCTTTCCGCGTCAGAGGAAGGGAGACACCGTTCCTCCTCGGACGATCTCCGACAACGTGTACGGAATCTTCTTCCGCGACGTCTTCTTCCGCGATGCCTTCTTCCGTGACGAGCCTTCGTTCAACTACGCTCGAGGTAGGGGTTTGAATATATGTTCGTGAATATTCGAGCATTCTTCATAATCTTAGCCGCTTGCTATCGATTAACGGGAAGGGGCCGGACCGCACAAACACGGCCAACCCTCCTCCCTTAATTCTGTTGTTGACCTTGTTGTGGTTTGGAACGGCGATGGCGTGGTGCCGTCGCACCGCGCGGGATCATGCGGCAAGGATGCGCGGCGTCGTCGCGTCATGCCGTTGAAGTCGAACAAGGTCGCGGCGTCGTCGCGCCGCGCCGGAGAATCACGAAAACACCGCGGCCGGAGCGGGGCCGCGGCGGAGGGGCGCGGCGCCATTGCGCCGCGCCGGTCGGACCAAGGCCGCGGCGGAGCAGGGAGCGGCGGCCGGCTTCCGGCCGCCGGCATCGGAGCAGGGGGACGGGACCGCGCCGGTCCCGTGGCGGCACCAGCCGGCCGGCTGAAGCGGGACGGCCGGTCAGGGGAGAAACTGGGGGTTCGTAACCCCCAGCTGGAAGGGAGGAGCGCCCCCCACGTGGGGTCGCGTTTAATTAAACAAGGGGGGCAGCCCCCCCCCCCCCCCCCGTACGCTCAGCTCGGCACCGGCCGAGCTGGCCACGCTGGCGCCGCGCCAGCGCCAGGCCGAGCCGGGCCGCGCCAGCCGGGCCGCGCCGCGCCCAAGCGGGCCGGACTCGGACCCGGTTCGGGCCGACCCAGGGGGTCTCGGGCCGGGTCGGTCCGGGGCCGAACCCCCTTTTCTCGGGCAGTTTTTGTCCAAATGTCCATATCTTGGGATACTAACCTCTGATCGACGCACCGTCAGCTGCGATGTGATCCTTGGATCGAGACGGTCGTTTCGGTATATTACACTCAAGCTTTCGGAAAACTTTGGGTATGGCCGGGTTGGTTCGAACCTGAAACCAACCGGGCTCTCGGAGCGGTAACGCTTATAACTTGAGCTCCAGACGTCCGATTGACGTGTCGGCAACTTTGTTGTATTCCTCTTGATGAGACGGAACTTTTGGCATACTTCGCCTGAGATTTGGACGCAGTTGGATAGTGGCCGGGTTGGATTGAAACCGTAATCCAACCGGGCCCCGGGAACGGAAAAGCTGATAACTTTTAGACCGGACGTCCGTTTGACGAACCGTCAGTGGCATTGGTGATCACGTTGAGAAATGGTCCCTATGAGTATACTCTATGAGAGTTCGGGGTACAGTTGAGATATGGTCGGGTTGGTTCGTACACGAAACCAACCGGGCCCCTGGGACGAAAAGGCTAATAGCTCACAGACCGGGCATCCGATTAACGCACCGTCTGTTGCGTTGAGACCCCTATGACGAGGCGGTCCTTTGAGATACTTCTTCGTGAGACTTTGTGATACTTGGAGTATCGACCAGTAGCTCATGGAGAAGACCCTCCCGGAGACGAGCGTACAGAGTACGGAGACCGTGTAGCCGGCTGAGACCTGACGAATGCTTGACCGACTCGACTTGGAGTGAGTCGACTAGCCAAGTGGACGGAGCACTACTTTGTTTGGGTGAAGACCCATGGAGGACGGAGCACTACTGAGTTTGGGTGCAGACCCGCGATACTCGTCCGGAGAGTACCTCTGCAGGCTATTAGGGGGGTGCACTACTGTGTTTGGGTGGCAGACCCCGGCGGGAAGCAATACTGTGTTTGGGTGGCTGACCCGCGGTACTCGACAGGAGGAGTACCTCAGCAGTCCTAGGTTAGTGAGCAGTACCTCGGAGTCGTGACAAGATCACTGTACTCTCCAGAGACGGGGCTCTTCAGCAGTTACGATTTCGATAATGAAAATTCTGGTTTGAGCTGAGTCTATGACCTTTGTGTTTACCTCATGATTGAGATGGGTCACTTGATAACTTAGGTATATTTATGGGCATATACCTAGGTAGTGGTTATCCGTTGATTTCATAACCTTGTGTTTCCTCATGATTGAGATGGGTTACTTGATAACTTAGGTATAAGTATGGGCTTATACCTAAGTAAGGGTTATCTACTGAGATCCTTCTTTGTGGTTATCCTTGTTGGATTTAGTGAGACCTTGAGGGTATCGGGGTCCCTACTGAGTATCGTATACTCACCCCTGCACGGGCTATGCCCGCACCTCGTTGTGTTGGTTGCAGACGACGGGCAGCGCTGACGGAGGCCGAGTGTTCGAGGACTGGACGGTACCTGGTGGTGGACTTCACGACGAGATGATACTTGGAGGAGGTTGACGGGCGAGAGCGTTGAGGAGGCTATCTGTACCTACCCTTTAGGTAGGATCAGTGGTGGACGATCCAGGAGCTGCGCTATCTGTACCTACCCTTCAGGTAGGATCCGAGGTGGACGACCCGGGAGTTTCTACTTTTCTTTCAGCTGTTGTCTTTTCTGTTGTACTTCCTTCAGTTGTAGCTGCACTTTTCAGATGGGTTTGTATTCTGGCCCACTTCTTTTCAGTACTTCATTTTTGTACTTAGTGTTTTACTTCCGTTTGTACTCTGTGGTGTTTTGTTTACCATTATAAAGGCAATGCCTTCCCAGTTTATCGGGATTTACGCCTTTGGTGCTAGTCGCCAGCCCCTGGCCTATGGAAGGCGGGCTTGGGGTAGTCACGGCACGGGCCCCGAGGACGGGTCGTGACAAATTGGTATCAGAGGAGTTAGTTCTACCGCAGAACTTGTAACTCTGATATTTCTTTTCTGTGAAGCAATAGTGCTAAGGGTACCAAGTGTGGTTTTCAGTTCAGGGAGTCCAGTGTTGGTGCGGGCAGCCGACGTATCCATACACCAGGACCCTGACAACTGATTTCCGACTTTGTGCATGAAAACACTGATTGCGTGTGTGTTTCCAAAAGTTTTAAAGTCAGCTAAAACCAGGTCAGCTCACCAAGTATAAATCGTTTGACCGTGTCATGTTTGTTTCTTTCAGGATGCCTCCCCGCGGACGACCAGCTAGAGCCCCGAGAGTTGTACGTACTGACAGCCCGCCGAGCGACGATGCTTCAGTATAGGGCCCTCTTACAGTTGAGGCACCAGCGGAGGCACTAGCGGTACTACCATACGTTGGGTCACCGATGCCACCAGCCCCAACAGTAGGCGATGCACGCCGCTTGAGCGTGCTGCACGTGTTCCAGCGCCAGAGGCCACCTAGGTTTCGGGGAGAGACGGACCCACAGACGGCTGAGGATTGGCTGGAGGCTGTGGTGAGAGTTTTCAGGATAGTGGGTACACCAGCAGACCTCGTGGTGATCTTTGCTGCCAGCCTCCTTCAGGCAGCAGCAGGCAGGTGGTGGAGCCACTTGTTCCAGTTTTGCGACGGGATGACCTTCACATGGGGAGACTTCAAGACCTTTTTCAGGGTGGAGTTTGTACCATTATCTCTACACCCCGAGCGTGTTCAGGAGCTGCTGCCTTTGCCGCATGATTTTCCATCAGTAGCTGAGTCATCTGTAGGCAGTAGACAGATGATGCAGAGGTCCAAGAGGACCAGAGCCAGTCGTACGAGGAGCAAGAAGTGTTATGAATGTGGCAGGAAGGGTCACCTAGCACGTGACTGTCCGACCCCCCGCACAGTTGATCCGCGGGTGTTGGAGGAGCCACCGGGGAAGAAGCAGCAGCGGGTGCTTGAGCAACAGCCGAGCAGTGGACAAGGAAGTAGAGCTCCGGGAGCAGGTGGACAGGAGCGGAACTAGTGGATTACTTTTGTTCTTGGTACTTCTAGTTCCATGTTGTTTATGTATGTGTGTCTTTGTACTATGAGCTGCTGTAATAAGAAGACACTTATCTTTGTGATGTTTTCTTTCTTGTCCTTTTGTTCGGTTGATACTGAGAGGTTCCGGTTAAAAACTATTGACTTGACCCTCACTTTCGAGATTTCTACTGCAGGAGACTCAGTGACCTCACACTGATGCCGACAGTGTGACTCAACCCTTGGAGACGAGAGTGACAGTTGGATCTCTTGGTAGTAACGTCGAGGCCTTACGACATCATCCATGGCATGAATGCATCAATCATGTCAGGATTGACTGTATTAGGAAATGATCGTGGTTCATCCAGAGGATGAGACCGAGTTTCTCTTTTCGGAAAAGGAGAAATCTTAGCAGCTCTTACAGATCATTGGCAAAGAAGGTGCAGATCATCCAGGAGCGGATGAAGACTGCACAGTGCAGTAAGGAACAGGAAACTGGCGCCAGTCTTAGAGACTCGGACATGTTTAATGTTTCAAGAAGAGGAAGCTTTAAGGAGAGGTGAGTCTGCGAAGCAGCAGATGTGGAGGCAGAGTTAGGAGAGCAGCATGAGGTGGTGTACATTTTAACATACTACAACCACCCGCCTTAGTTGTCCCCGCCAGGCTTAGGGAGCTGGAGGGCAGGGGAAGAGTGCGGCTGTATGCGGTCAAGGAGTGTGACCCAATGGCTCTAAAAATGATTCAAGAGACGGTCTGTGTCCACTACTAGCTGCCGTAGTAACAGACGTTGATATGAATCATTCCTTCCTTCCTTCCACGAATCTTGTCCCAGACCGAGAGTTTCCGGTAAGACGTAGACTTGGCCCTCACGTTTGGAGATACCTTGAGAGAAGACTCGATAATCACACTTACGCCGACAGTGTGGTCTGACCCTCGAGGCGTGAGTTTCGGTTGGAATCTCTTGGTGGCAGCGTCGAGGCCTTACGACGTTGGTTTGAGTATGGACTGGGCAATCAAAGTTCATACACAAATTGACGGTATTAGGCAAAAAGGTTGTGGTTTAACTACGACGTCGGGATGAGTTTTCCTTGGTTGGCGAAAAGGAAACCCCAGGCAGCACAGGATAAACTCATGCATAGGAGGGTGCGGCCGATCACTCTTGAGTCAATCAACCTTACTCTCGTGGCAGTAGGAGTTTTGAGTTTCAGTCCTAAACAGGATTTGGAGACCTCTAGAGTTCGAGGATGACGATCACATCCTTATACGGGTCTCACCTCGACGAGGTTTACGAAGATGTGGTCAAGGCGAAAATTTGTCTCTCAGGTTCAACGGACCTTTCTAGGTCCTTAGCAGGGCAGGCGAGGTGGTTTACCGCTTGACCCATCCACCTCAGTTGCACTAGATGCACGACGACTTCCACGTATCTCAACTGAGGAGATACGTGCTTGACTCATCGCATATCATCGACCATGGGGAGCTGGACTTGGGCGATGAGGTGACTTTCACGGAGGTTCCAGTGGGGATCGAGGATCGATAGGAGCGGATCCTACGAGGACATTCAACTCCTCGGGTGCGCTTTCACTGGCAATACGGGAACCTCCAGGTGAACACATGGGAGCGGAAGGCTCAGATGCGTGCTCAGTACCGCTTTTGTATCCCTAGTTTGTGTTAAAGCTTTACGGGGACGTAAATCCCTGAGGTGGGAGTAATGTAAAGACCCGGAAATTTCAAGGAATTTTTTTTTCTTAATTTCCTTGGGATTTTACAAGAATGCAGATTCCGACGGCGCCTGATTCCGAGGTTCGGTGTGCCCGGAATCAATTTTCCGAAGTTTAGCTCGGGTACGTTCAATGAACGAACGAGTGGGTTTTTCTAACTTTTGAACCGGTGCTCAGAATAGAATTCCGAGGGCACCGATGGAATCGCAGCGCCGGTTTTTTCTTAGGATCACCTTTTCTGGAGTTGCGTTTGCTCGGATGTGGTACTTAAAATTTTGGGTTAAGTAAAAGAATAAAATAAAATGGTGCAACCAATTTTATTTTATTTAAAGTAGTTTAACCTAAGCTAAGTGGTTGGAGTGAGACCCACTATATCCTACTCCACTAGGTAGGATATTTGTGGGTGGGGCCCACATGATCCCCACCTTTTCATTTCTTCAACCCCATCTTTTAATTAAGGTAACACACTCGCACCCCCCTTTTTAAATGAAGTCAACTCGTGCGTTTAATTAGATATTAAACGCCTCTATTAATTGGGCGGTTTAAACGTTGCAATTAATTCAATTAATTGATTGATTCAATTTTGAATTTCTCAAACGTTTGGCTTGTGTGTTAATAAAATAAGACAAGTCTTATTTTATTAAGGGGTTCGTTGTGCGTGAGGGCTTGGGAGAAATTGATCAAAGTCTTGAAGTTCTTCTTCCTCGACGAAGAACGCGAAGAACGCCAACCTCCGACGACGGTGAGAGACGCCTTCCTCGGAGATCGATGACCCGACTCGCATTCCTTTATTCCTTCTTTCTGCGTCAAAGGAATGGAGACACCGTTCCTCCTCGGACGATCTCCGACAACGTGTACGGAATCTTCTTCCGCGATGCCTTCTTCCGAGACGCCTTCTTCCGTGACGAGCCTTTGTTCAACTATGCTCGAGGTAGGGGTTTGAATATATGTTCGTGAATATTCGAGCATTCTTCGTAATCTTAGCCGCTTGCTATCGATTAACGGGAAGGGGTCGGACCGCACAAACACGGCCGACCCTCCTCCCTTAATTCTGTTGTTGACCTTGTTGTGGTTTGGAACGGCGATGACACGGTGTTGTCGCACCACGCGGGATCATGCGGCAAGGATGCGCGGCGCCATCGCGCCGCGCCGGAGAATCATGAAAACACAACGGCCGGAGCGGGGCCGCGGCAGAGGGGCGCGGCGCCGTCGCGCCGCGCCGGTCGGACCAAGGCCACGACCTTATGCCGCGGCGGAGCAGCCGGCTACCGGCGTCGGAGCAGGGGGACGGGACCGCGCCGGTCCCGTGGCGGCAGCAGCCGGCCGGTCAGGGGAGAAATCGGGGGTTCGTAAGCCCCGGCTGGAAGGGAGGAGCGCCCCCCACATGGGGGCCGCGTTTAATTAAACAAGGGGGGCAGCGCCCCCCCCCCCCCATTGTCCGCTCAGCTCAGCACCAGCCGAGCTGGCGACGCGGGCATCGCGCCAGCCGGGCCAGGCCGCGCCCAAGTGGGCCGGACCCGGACTCGGTTCAGGTCGACCCGGTTCGGGCCGACCCAGGGGGTCTCGGGCTGGGTCGGTCCGGGGCCGAACCCCCTTTTCTTGGGCAGTTTTTGTTCAAACGCCCATATCTTGGGCTACGAACCTCTGATCGACGCACCGTCAGCTGATATACGATCCTTGGATCGAGACGGTCGTTTCGGTATATTACACTCAAGGTTTCGGAAAACTTTGGGTATGGCCGGGTTGGTTCGAACCCAAAACCAACCGGGCCCTCGGAGCGGTAACGCTTATAACTTGAGCTCCAGACGTCCGATTGACGTGCTGTCGACTTTGTTGGATTTCTCTTGATGAGACGGAACTTTTGGCATACTTCTCCTGAGATTTGGATGATGTTGGATAGTGGCCAGGTTGGATTGAAACCGTAATCTAACCGGGCCCTGGGAACGGAAAAGCTGATAACTTTCAGACCGAACGTCCGTTTGACGAACCATCAGCGGCGTTGGTGATCACGTTGAGAAACGGTCCCTATGAGTATACCCTATGGGAGTTCGGGGTACAGTTGAGATACGGTCGGGTTGGTTCGTACACGAAACCAACCCGGCTCCTGGGACGAAAAGGCTAATAACTCACAGACCGAGCGTCCGATTGGCGCGCCGTCTGTTGCGTTGAGACCCCTATGACGAGGCGGTCCTTTGAGATACTTATTCATGGGACATTGTGATACTTGGAGTATCGACCAGTAGCTCGTGGAGCGGACCCTCCCGGAGACGAGCGTACGGAGTACGGAGACCGTGTAGCCGGCTGAGACCTAACGAATGCTTGATCGACTCCACTTGGAGTGATTCGACTAGCCCAGTGGACGGAGCACTACTTTGTTTGGGTGCAGACCCATGGCGGACGGAGCACTACTGAGTTTGGGTGCAGACCCGCGGTACTCGTCCGGAGAGTACCTCTGCAGGCTATTAGGGGGGGATGCACTACTGTGTTTGGGTGGCAGACCCCGGCGGAAGCACTACTTGAAGGACCCCGGGACACCCTGAGAGGGGAGGGGTGAATTAGGGTGACCACTTTTTCTTTTAATGTGATGGATCTTGTTCCCACGTTGGTAGGAACTTGTTGAACCTGTATGATGATTATGATTAGAAAGCAAACATTCATAGCACAGAGAAGACACAACCCCTTTTTACTTGGTTCACCACTAAGGGCTACGTCCAAGGAGCATACGCCGACAGGTTGTCGGTCGTACCAAAATCCACTATGCTTCACTAGCTGTAGATTACAAAAGTTCGGGTACAGTCACTCTGTCTCAAGCTCACTTCCTTTACAAAGGTTCAGGGATAGCTCACTGCTTCCCTCGGGTCACTCCCGTTGACTCCCCCTGGCTCACTACCATTGGTGAAGTCACACTCAGTTTATAGAAGTGAAGGTCTCTTCAATTAATAGTCATGAAGTTCATTGTCCCCTGTTCAGCATGAGACTTTGCTTGCATCAGAGTCCTGAGTTAATGCTCTGTTAAAATCCAAAATCCAACCACTGATGAATACCCCCTTTTCCCTTGTCCACAAGGAAAACAACCTTTGGAAAAGACCTTCGCAAAGTACCCTACTTCGCAAGGCTCCCAATTTTGCAAAGCTCAAACAAGACTTCGCAGAGCCCCTGCCATTTCGCGAAGCTCAATCACGAAGCACTCTCGCGATGCTCCAGCCTTCGCAATGCTTGGATATCGCGAAGATCCTGCCTCTTCGCGAAGCTCACTGAGCCAACGCGGGGCGCACGTCTTTCGCGGAGCTAGAATAGCCGCCGCAAAGCTCCTCTTTCGCGAAGCACACTGCCTTCGCGAGAGACCTTTGCGAACTGAGAGCAAAGGACTTTCTCTGAAATTCTCTCTCTGCTTCTCTTGAGGGGGTCGACCTCTATTTATAGGCGATTCCACCGACCCTCGACCCTTCTGCGCGAAGTCAACACCACGTCATCTCAAATCGCGAAGCTCCAAAGATTCCACCGGAATTCTGTCCAAATCGCGAAGCACCACAGCACTTTTCCATTCGCGAAGCTTGACGTAGTCGCGAAAAATCACCGTCAACATACCTTTACGCCTTCGCCGCGAAGCTCCCTCACGAAGCTCCCTCGCGAAGCCCTTCTCCGCCGCGATGCGCTTCAGCCTCTACCGTTCGCGAAGCTTGACGTAATCGAGAAGAATCACCGTCATCATTCCTTCACGCCTTGCCGCGAAGCTCCCTCGCAAAGCCCTTCATCGCCGCGAAGCTCTCCAGCCTCTGCCGTTCACGAAGCTTGATGTAATCGCAAAGACTCGCTGCCTCCATTCTTCTGGTCTTCACGAAATCCAGTCCTTGCATCCCATCTTCGCGAAACTCATGCCTTTGCCATATTAAATTATGATCTTCATGGAAATCCATTTTTCGCAATGCTCACCAAACTCCAAATTTTGGACCCCAAAAATTTGGCAAACACTGGAAAACGGCGCCACCTTCAATACTGTTGTGTGCTTGAACGGTATGATCTCTTTACTGGTACACGATCCGAACTTCCATTGATGATTGACAACAAACACAAACCACACTCCAAATCATGCATAGAAGACCATGGTTCCAACAATCTCCCCCTTTGGGTTTGTTGGCGATCAGAAGAAAAATTCAATAGATCTCCATCTATGTGAAAACCAAAAAATGCAGGAATCAACCCAGCCAACACTCTAAGTCTACGGGAGCAATGCTCGGTGTAGAAAAAAAGAGAGGAGGCTTGAATTGGGTTCCACTGTTTTTCCACTATTTTCCTTCTCATTCTTCTCATCACAGAAGTTGCCTGAATTTATTCCTTCTCCTTTCTCCCCCATTGACAACAAATCCAAAAACCAGTATTTTTTTTTCACGTTCAGCGCAAACCATACTCCCCCATAAACCTGCATCATATCCATAAACAGATTAAAACATTTAAAACAAATGGGGAGAGGGGTATTCTGTATCCTCCTTATGCACTGGGAGGTGGTCGAACACCGAGGTTCAACCGATGCTTCTCAAACACAGCTGCTAACAGTGGCTTTGTCAGGATATCATCCACTTGCTCATCTGTTCCCACATGATCCAATCTAATCACGCTTTGCTCAACTTTCTCTTTGATAAAGTGACACCTGATTTCAATGTGTTTTGTACGAGAATGCTGAACAAGATTCTTCGTAAGATCAATTGCGCTCTTATTGTCACAGTAAATCACCATTGGTTGCATCACCTCATCCCCAATATTAGTTAATTGCTGCTTCATCCATAGCAGTTGAGTGCATGCCTTTGTGGCGGAGATATACTCAGCTGCAACAGTACTAAGAGAAGTACTTTCTTGTTTCTTGCTCAACCAGCCAACACATTTCTGCCCAATATAGAAAGCTCCACCACTAGTGGAATTTCTGTCTACTACATCACCAGCCCAGTCAGCATCAGAAAACATTGATAATTCACTGTCCCTGCCTGCAGCAAAAAATAACCCGAAGTTATGTGTACCTTGAATGTACCTCATGATTCTTTTTACTGCTGCCATATGTTCCTCCTTTGGATTACTCTGAAAACGGGCCACAAGGCATGTTGCAAAGAAAATATCTGGCCTTGTCGCTGTCAGGTACAGTAGGCTTCCAATGATCCTCCTGTACATGGTGGGATCAACAGAGTTCCCATCCTCATGCTTTCCAAGTTTAGTTCCAACTGCAATCAGAGTTGACATTGGTTTGGAGTCTTGCATATTGAACTTCTTCAGCAACTCTCTTGCATATTTTTCCTGAGAAATGAAAGTGTATTCCTTCTTTTGAATCACTTGTAGCCCCAAGAAATATGTGAGCTCCCCAATCATAGACATTTCAAATTCTGATTTCATGTGGTTGGAAAATTCATCCACTGATTTCTGCCTACTGCCACCAAATATGATGTCATCAACGTAGACAAGAACCATGAATTGATCTTTTGGAGAATTATTCACATAGAGATTGTGATCAACTCCTCCTCTTTTGAATTCTAACTTCTTGAGATATGAATCTAGCCGTGAGTACCGCGCTCGTGGTGCCTGCTTCAAACCATATAGATCTTTCTTCAGTTTGCAGACCTTTATTTCATTGGTACCCAAGACAAAGCCCACTGGTTGTTCAATGTAGACTTCTTCTTCGAGTACACCATTCAAGAATTCTATCTTAACATCCATTTGATATAATTTATATCCTCTTTGGAGTGCCATGGCAAGGAAAAGCCTGATTGAATCCAGTCTAGCCACTGGAGAAAAGGTTTCTTCAACATCAATGCCTTCAATCTGAGAGTATCCTTTACATACCAGTCGTGCCTTGTTTCTGATGACACTTCCATGCTCATCAAACTTATTTTTGAAGATCCATTTGGTACCAATCACATTCTGACCTTTGGGTCTCTGGACAAGATCCCATGTTTGATTCTTGTCAATCTGATCTAATTCATCATTCATGGCTTTCACCCAAGATTCATCATTTGCAGCTTCTTCGAATGAGGATGGCTCTACAACTGATAGAAATGCAGACTGCGTGTTATTCCTCATCCTCCTTGTTTGAGTGGGTGCACTTTTGTCCCCAATTATGTTGGATGGATCAATCTCAGCTCTTAGATTTCTCCTGCGAGGTTCAGTAGCATTTTCTTTAGCCATAGTTTCTTCTTCAGATTCTTCTTCTGAGTCAACATCATGATGTGACTGTTGAGTGTTTTGAACAACTTCATCTATTTCTGCACTTTTATTTTCTTCACATTCACATTCTTCCTGAATTTCCAACAGTGGCCATCATAGAAGCATGGTTCCCAGTTTTGAATTCTGGTTCTTCTTCATCACAGAATTCATTGTCATTTTCTTCCTCTTCATAGACAAAACTCTTCCTTTGCATTTTCTTACCAGATTTGAAGTCTCCCTTTTTGATGAACCTTCTCTGAGGCTTCTTGAAGTTTTCATCTTCACTGTCATCATCATTGATATTCTTCAAGCACTGAGAGGCAATGTGCCCAACTTTTCCACAATGAAAACATGCGAGAGGTAACTTCCCTTTGAATTTCCCTTTCCCCTTCTGGAACTTCCTTGCAATGAGAGAAAGAATTTCTTTCTCTTCGTCATCATCACTGCTACTATCCTTTGAGATTTTCAATTTATCCATGGCCTTGAATGCCATTTCCTTGCTCACCCGAGTCGTAGCATCTTCTGGTTTGACTCTCATTTCATATGCTACCAAGCTGCTCAGTAGATCATCTAGAGAAAGTTTGGAAAGATCTCTTTCCTTAAGGGATGACACCTTCGCATTATACAGAGGTGGAAGTCTTCTTAATATTTTCTTTACAATATCAATGTCTTTGATTTCTTCTCCTAGACCCCGAATTGCTCCAACCACTTCAGTAATTCGATTGAAGAAAGAGTCTGCATTCTCGTCTGGATGCATCTTCAGATCATCAAACCGATTGTGTAGCACTTGTAGTTTCGCCTCCTTCACTTTGCTATCTCCTTCATAAATATTCTCAAGTTTATCCCACATGGATTTTGCTGAGGTGCAATTCATCACCTTCAGGTAGATCTGATCAGAAAGGGCTGCAGTGAGAGCATTCTGTGCTTTAGAATCTGCATCAAGAAGTTTCCTGTCTGTTTCAGTCATAGCCAGGCCTATTGGATCAGTGACTTGTATTCCTTGCACAGTAGAAAAAAGAACTTCCATTCCAAGAGATCTTAGATGAGATCTCATTCTGTTCTTCCAGATCTGGAAATTGCTTCCATCAAAGTGAGGGACTCCCCTGACATTGATCGCGTTTTCCATGACGAAAAAGGTCAGATTCAACACCAGCAACCTTTACCCTCTGATACCACTTGAAGGACCCCGGGACACCCTGAGAGGGGAGGGGTGAATCATGGTGACCACTTTTTCTTTTAATGTGATGGATCTTGTTCCCACGTTGGTAGGAACTTGTTGAACCTGTATGATGATTATGATTAGAAAGCAAACATTCACAGCACAGAGAAGACACAACCCCTTTTTACTTGGTTCACCACTAAGGGCTACGTCCAAGGAGCATACGCCGACATGTTTTCGGTCGTACCAAAATCCACTATGCTTCACTAGCTGTAGATTACAAAAGTTCGGGTACAGTCACTTTGCCCCAAGCTCACTGCCTTTACAAAGGTTCAGGGATAGCTCACTGCTTCCCTCGGGTCACTCCCGTTGACTCCCCCTGGCTCACTACCGTTGGTGAAGTCACACTCATTTTATAGACGTGAAGGTCTCTTCAATTAATAGTCATGAAGTTCATTGTCCCCTGTTCAGCATGAGACTTTGCTTGCATCAGAGTCCTGAGTTAATGTTCTGTTAAAATCCAAAATCCAACCACTGATGAATACCCCCTTTTCCCTTGTCCACAGGGCAAACAACCTTTGGAAAAGGCCTTCGCAAAGTACCCTACTTCGCAAGGCTCCCAATTTTACAAAGCTCAAACAAGACTTCGCAGAGCCCCTGCCATTTCACGAAGCTCAATCGCGAAGCACTCTCGCGATGCTCCAGCCTTGGCAATGCTTGGCTATCGCGAAGCTCCTGCCTCTTCGCGAAGCTCACTGAGCCAACGCAGGGCGCACGTCTTTCGCGGAGCTAGAATAGCCGCCGCGAAGCTCCTCTTTCGCGAAGCACACTGCCTTCGCGAGATACCTTTGCGAACCGAGAGCAAAGGACTTTCTATGAAATTCTCTCTCTGCTTCTCTTGAGGGGGTCGACCTCTATTTATAGGCGATTCCACCGACCCTTGACCCTTCCGCGCGAAGTCAACGCCACGTCATCTCAAATCGCGAAGCTCCAAATATTCCACCGGAATTCTTTCCAAATCACGAAGCACCACGACACTTTTCCATTCGTGAAGCTTGACGTAGTCGCGAAGAATCACCGTCAACATACCTTCGCGCCTTCGCCGCGAAGCTCCCTCACGAAGCCCTTCTCTGCCGCGATGCGCTTCAGCCTCTGCCGTTCGCGAAGCTTGATGTAATCGCGAAGAATCACTGTCATCATTCCTTCGCGCCTTCGCCGCGAAGCTCCCTCGCAAAGCCCTTCATCGCCGCGAAGCTCTCCAGCCTCTTCCGTTCGCGAAGCTTGATGTAATCGCAAAGACTCACCGCCTCCATTCTTCTGGTCTTCGCGAAATCCAGTCCTTGAATCCCATCTTCGCGAAACTCATGCCTTTGCCATATTAAATTATGATCTTCATGGAAATCCATTTTTCGCGATGCTCACCAAACTCCAAATTTTGGACCCCAAAAATTTGACAAACACTGGAAAACGGCGCCACCTTCAATACTGTTGTGTGCTTGAACGGTATGATCTCTTTTCTGGTACACAATCCGAACATACATTGATGATTGACAAAAAACACAAACCACACTCCAAATCATGCATAGAAGACCATGGTTCCAACACTACTGTGTTTGGGTGGCTGACCCGCGGTACTCGACAGGAGGAGTACCTCAGCAGTCCTAGGTTAGTGAGCAGTACCCTGGAGTCGTGACAGGATCATTGTACTCTCCAGAGACGGGGCTCTTCAGCAGTTATGGTTTCGATAATGAAAATTCTGGTTTGAGCTGAGTCTATGACCTTTGTGTTTACCTCATGATTGAGATGGGTCACTTGATAACTTAGGTATATGTATGGGCATATACCTAGGTAGTGTTTATCCGTTGATTTCATAACCCTGTGTTTCCTCATGATTGAGATGGGTTACTTGATAACTTCGGTATAAGTATGGGCTTATACCTAAGTAAGGGTTATCTACTGAGATCCTTCTTTGTGGTTATCCTTGTTGGATTTAGTGAGACCTTGAGGGTCTCGGGGTCCCTACTGACTATCGTATACTCAACCCTGCACGGGCTATGCCCGCACCTCGTTGTGTTGGTTGCAGACGACGGGCAGCGCTGACGGAGGCTGAGTGTTCGAGGACTGGACGGTACCCGGTGGTGGACTTCACGACGAGACGATACTCGGAGGAGGTTGACGGGCGAGAGCGTTGAGGAGGCTATCTGTACCTACCCTTCAGGTAGGATCTGTGGTGGACGATCCAGGAGCTGCGCTATCTGTACCTACCCTTGAGGTAGGATCCGAGGTGGACGACCTAGGAGTTGTTACTTTTCTTCCAGCTGTTTTCTTTTTTGTTGTACTTCCTTCAGTTGTAGCTGCACTTTTCAGATGAGTTTGTATTCTGGACCACTTATTTTCAATACTTCCTTTTTGTACTTAGTGTTTTACTTCCGCTTGTACTCTATGGTGTTTTGTTTACCTTTATAAAGGCAATGCCTTCCCAGTTTATCGGGATTTACGCCTTTGGTGCTAGTCGCCAGCCCCTGGCCTATGGAAGGCGGGCTTGGGGTAGTCACGGCACGGGCCCCGAGGACGGGTCGTGACACACACCAAACACTTGAATCCATGTCATGCTTGTTTACAATGGAAAATGACTAAATATCCCTTCTCTTGGAAGGGAAAAATAACCAATCAATTATTGGAATTAATTCATACTGATGTATGTGGTCCATTTCTAGTAGAGGCTTGGGGTGGATATTCTTACTTCATTACTTTTACCGATGAATATAGTAGGTATGGATATATCTACTTGATGTTGTGTAAGTAAGATTCCTTTTGGATGTTTAAGGAATGTCAATATGAAGTAGAAAACCAGGTTTGTTAGAAGATTAAGGCACTCCACTCAGACTGAGTTGGAGAGAATCTTAATCAAGATTTTATGGATCACATAAAGGAGTGTGGGATAGTGTCCCAACTCACTCCTCCTTATACACTATATTGGAATGGTGTTAGTGAAAGGAGGAATGAGACCTTTCTAGACATGGTCAGATCAATGATGAGTCATAAAACTTTTCCATTAACCTTTTGGGGATATGCTTTACACACATTGGCATATACCTTTAACCAAGTACCAACTAAGGCTACAAATGGGATTCCATATGAGTTATAGTGTGGAAAGAATCCCAATCTATCACACTTACGTATATAAGGATTTGAGGATTTTTTCAAGACTATACCAAGTGAAAAATTAACATCCATAACCATAAAGTGTATCTTTATAGGTTATCCAAAGGAAACCAAAAGATATTACCAATACAACCCTTTAGATAGAAAAGTTATCGTGGAAAGACATGCCATATTTATAGAAAGGGAATTCACATGAAAATAGAAGGATAAAGATTGAATTTGATGAAGGTAATGCTCTATATGAACATGAGTTGGTAAGGTAAAAATCTCCACAGGAGAAAATAGAAGAATAAGTGGTTCCTAAGGCACAAATAATGTGTGGTCTACTTGAGAGGATATAGAACTAGAGAATTATGGTTTTCTTGTCGCTGAGTCAGGTGACACATTACGCCTTGAGAATGACGAGCCTATGACCTACGAGGAAGCAGTGGAAGGAAAAGAAGTTGTAAAGTGGCATGATTCCATTCATTATAAGATGGGGTCTGTTTACCAAAATTGTGTTTGGATACTGGTAGACCCTCCAGTTGATATAAAACCCATTGGTCACAATTTGGTATTAAATAAAAAGATGGAATTTGATGGTAAGGTTAATTCATATAAAAAATTACCAGTTTCAAATGGTTTCAAGAAACGTCAAGGCATCAACTGTGATAAAACCTTCTCACCAATAGTAATGTTGAAATCCATCAGAATATTTCATGCAATGGCAGCCATTCATGATTATGAGATTTGTAAAATGGATGTCAAAACTTCTTTTCTAAATGGGATGTTGGTTGAAGACATCTATTTGATTCAACTCGAAGGGTTTGTCAGGTCAATGAATTCCAATAAGGTTTGAAAGATGTAGATATCCATTTATGGGTTGAAGCAGGCATCACAATTAATGAATGATCATTTTGAAGAGGCCATAAGATAATTTAGTTTGGTCAAAAATGAAAGTAAGACATGTGTCTATAAGATGGTTAATGGGAATGCCATAATTTTCCGAGTATTATATATTGATGATGTATTAATTATGTGAAACAAAGTACAAGTTTTACAGTTTTTTAAGACATGGTTAAATATATGCTTCTCCATGAAAGACATAAATGATGCATCCTACATTCTAGGGATCAAGATATATCAAGATACATCACAAAGGCTACTCGGGCTAAGTAAAAGTACATACATTGAAAAGGTGATCAAAAGGTAAAATATAGAATAATCCAATAGAGTGTTGTTTCCCATGTCACATGGTATCAATCTCTCCAAGAAAATGTGTCCACAAACACAGGAAGAGAATGATAGAATGAGTAGAATTTCTTATTCCTCAGTAGTGGGTTCTATCATGTATTCTATGCTATGTAATAAATTTGATGTTGCATTTTCCTTAAACATGGTGGGAAAATATCAAGATAATCTTAGAGAGCTACACTCAGTAGCATTTATAACTATCCTAAAGTACTTGTGGTGTACAAAGGATATGTTCTTGATTTATGGAGTAGGTGAGGAACAAGTAGTGATAGGATACACTGATGCTAGTTTCCAGAAAAATCATGATTATATGAAATCATATTCCAGATACATCTTTTTTACTGAATGGTGGGGCAATGAGCTAGAGATCCTTGAAGCAATCTATTGTCACCAATTCTACAGTAGAATACGAGTATATAGAGGCTTCCTATGTAGAAAAGGAAGTAGTATGGATACACAGATTTGTCTCATACATTTGTGTTGTGCCTAGAAGTGCAGATCTTGTTCCAGTTTATTTGATAATACTGTTGCAGTGGTGCTTTCTAAGGAGCCCAGGTCACACCAGAGGATAAAGCATATACTTTGTAAGTTTCATCACTTGATGGATTTTACTCTGAGGGGTGAAGTTACTGTTAGTATAGTAGACACATAGTACAATGTGTCAAACACCTTGACTGAAGCCATATCTCAACAGAAGCATGATTCTCATGTGAGTGTTAGCAGATTGAGGCTTGTTAGTAATTTTCTCTAGTGTAAGTGGGAGTGTTGAAAGTGGGTTCCCTAGACCCAACATTTGTAGTACTTCACTACATGTATATAGTTTGTTATATATACATGTGTTTATCATTTTATAATAGTATAGATTCTTCTGGATCCACTATATTTATGGAAATGTTCTTAGATTACTTTTCGTATCAAAGGGTTATAGTAAATATTACGCTATAATGAGAACCAACATATACTATGAAAGTAATATTAAAGTAATGACCAATGATCCAGATACATAATACAGAAAAGATACAGATGATGTTCGACTATCAGGTGTCGGGGGCTCATAAACATTGAGACTTATTCACATGAAGTTCTCACTTAGTGATCTCTAGTAGTTGAGATCATGAGGAAAGACCCGCCAATAAGAACCCCATATATTTTAGGTGTCATTGGTTGTTCCTATCTATGGAAATTTTTAATGGTCTCCTCACTTGAGATCATTTTCAATGTATGTCATTTGATTGTCTACTTTGATGGAAGATGTGAACCATGATAATGAAGTCGTGGTGAGGTGGTTTGTATTGGGTACATCATTGGTGACATGACATTGATTGAATGATCAAGATAGGATTTGTCACTTTCTAGTTGAGGAAGAGATATGTTAGGCACAGTTGATTAGGATGATTGTACCTTCATAAAATATATGTCCATGGTATCTGAAGGTAAGTCTGTATGGGAAGTTCAACAAATTATAAAGCAAGAAAAGGATAATGACATAAGTGTACATCCTGCTTTATGAGATATCGATGACAAAGAGATTATATTACACAGTTCATGTTCGTAGGAAGGTAGTTGTTGCTTTGAATTTTCCATATCTCATTAGGGGCCTTGATGTGTTGGTAGACCCTAATCTAGGTCGATAAATATTATTCACTACTATTGAGATAAGGTCCTATTGGGTCACGCACAGTAGTGCTTCGAGAATCTTCCATATTCTGTTGAATAAATATATAGAACTTGGTACCCCCACGGGGTCCAGGTATTATCTATGTTCTATGGATCACCAAGAAATAAATAAATTCGTTATTATTAAAGTAAGGATAATTGGGTTAAATTTACTTATTATATGTATTTACAAGTGATTAGGTAAATACAAGGATAAATATTATTCGAATGGATATTATTGTAATATAATGGGTTCGTTTAATATTATCAGGATATGCGAGTCGATTTAATGGCTTAGGATTATCATGTAATATATATTTAATATATATTAAAAATTAGTGATAAAATATAAATAATATTTATGGCGTAGTTTTGTTCGTCATAAATAATTATTTATAATACTTATGTAGTGAATGCTTATTACACGGGGTTGAGAACCCAAATCATGTATTATAGATTTCCACTATATAAGCCGAGAGAGGATCTTCCCATGATGAATATTCATCAGTGGGAAGTGATAGCTTCTCTATCCTCCTGATTCCTAGATAGATAATCACTCAATAGAGTAAGAGATTCATGTTCTGACTTCTCGAATCAAACACGATGGACTGTGGTGATTGTCACTTAATCGAAGTGGTTGTTAGAGTTCCGCACTAGCACCCAAAGTCTGATGAATGACACATGAGATGATTTAAGAAACATGTGTGGGCAATCTAAAGAGATTCAGTGTCAGGTATTTCAAGCAATAAAGGATGACATCTTATGACAATCTTTCACACATCACATCCAAACAAGGTATACATTCATTTTA
The DNA here is from genome assembly GCA_963277665.1 of Viscum album. Classification (NCBI taxonomy): domain Eukaryota; kingdom Viridiplantae; phylum Streptophyta; class Magnoliopsida; order Santalales; family Viscaceae; genus Viscum; species Viscum album. The sequence goes on along the minus strand of OY728152.1, from coordinate 778,199,966 downwards.
TTTTTGTACTCTGATTAAACCAATTGTGGTCCTTAGACTGTACCAGGATCAAATCGCCAGAGTGACATTTTTCGACATTCCAGTGATATGAAAAATTTTAAATTCTCAACCCATAGAATTCTGGTGAGCAACACATTACCTTAAATTTTTATTAGAGGGGTTCACAGTTTTTCTTAGTCAAAGAAAATTTTTATTGCCATAAATTTTAAGTACAGGGTTTTACAATGGTTCCAAGGGATCTGACCAGGCGTCAATCTGTTTCTGAATGGCCAAGTAATGACTATCTGAATTTTCTTAATGGATTGAAATCTTGTTGAATGGACTTATGTATTACAGTTTCCAATTTTTATAAAGAACACGTTTTATAAATATAACTTTTTATTTATGTTCTTGTAATTACCGGGATCCGTCCATGAATCGACTGGAATTCAATCACCCGAGTATCTCCGGAGGGGACCTATAATTGAGAAGAATTAAAATATAACATAATATAATATTGTTTTCATTTTTCTCAATAAAACATGATTTGAAGTTTTTTTTGTAAAAGTTTTCTTTAGATGTTAGAAAAACTTGGAAAAGGGCGAATTTAATGACAAAAAAGGTTAATTTTGCGGGATGGGTTTTTTTTTTAATTTTATTTTAATGGGTCAAACGTTAATAAAATTAGGTAAGTGGGTCTCTTGAGCGCCAGACCATGTGGCGCTCAAGGGTTGTGGAATTGGAGCGCCACTTGAAGTGGCGCTCCACCAATTTGCCGGTAAAAGAGTTCAGCGCCACTTCAAGTGGCGCTGAAAAAAGAAATACAAACCGTGCAGCGCCACTTGAAGTGGCGCTGCACCCTTCTTCCCAATGAAGTCAGCGCCACTTGAAGTGGCACCGAAACTCCCCCCCCCTCCTATAAATAGGACCCTCGCCCCCCACCCCATTCCTCACTTCCTACCTCACCCACCTCCATTCCTCCCTCCCTCCCTTCCTCTCTCTCTCTCAAACTTTTTTCTTGCGTTCTTCGGTTGCGTTCTTCGGTTGCGGTGAAGCCTTGCCTCTTCGGTTGCTCTGCCGGTGTACCTACGTCGTCACAAATTTGAGGTAAATCTTTCTTTAAATTTATTTAATAGTTTTATTTAATAATTTAGTTGTTTAATTTATAGAATTAGTATATAATGTTTGTATTTTATAAATAGTATGGTTTTTTTAAATGTAATTAGATAATGAAATGATTAGTTAGTTAAATAATTAATCATAATTAGTTGATTAATCAATGATAATTAAGTTATTAATTAATCATAATTAGGTAAATAGTTAAATGTAATTAGATTATTAATTAATGATTATTAGCTAATTAATTAATCATAATTAGCAAATTAATTAATCATAATTATTTAATTAATGAATCATAATTAGTTAATTAATTCATTATAATTATTATTAGTAAATTAATTAATCATAATTAGTTAAGTAATTAATCATAATTAGTTAAGTAATTAATCATAATTAGTAAATTAATTAATCATAATTAGGTTATTAATTAATCATAATTAGGTTATTAATTAATCCTAATTAGTTAATTAATTAATCATTAGTAGTTAATTAATTAATCATAATTAGGTTATTAATTAACCTTAATTAGGTTATTAATTAATCCTAATTAGTTAATTAATTAATCATAATTAGGTAATTAATTAATCATAATTAGGTAATTAACTAATCCTAATTAGGCTATTAATTAATCCTAATTAGGTTATTAATTAATCATAATTAGGTTATTAATTAGTCATAATTAGGTAATTAATTAATCCTAATTAGGTTATTAATTAATCATAATTAGGTTATTAATTAATCATAATTAGGTAATTAATTAATCCTAATTAGGTAATTAATGAAACATAATAGGTTATTAATTAATCATAATTCGCTAATTAATTAATCATCATTAAGTAATTAATGAAACATAATTAGTTAATTAATCAATCATAATTAGGTAATTAATTAATCATAATTAGGTAATTAATTAATCATAATTAGGTAATTAAATAATCGTAATTAGGTAATTAATTAAGCATAATTAGTTAATTAAGTAATCATAATTAGGTAATTAAGTAATCATAATTAGTTAATTAATTAATCATAATTAGTTAATTAATTAATCATAATTAGTTAATTAATTAATCATTAGTAGTTAATTAATTAATCATAATTAGGTTATTAATTAATCCTATTTAGGTTATTAATTAATCATAATTAGTTAATTAATTAATCATAATTAGGTTATTAATTAATCATAATTAGGTTATTAATTAATCATAATTAGGTTATTAATTAATCATAATTAGGTTATTAATTAATCATAATTAGGTTATTAATATATCCTAATTAGGTTATTAATTAATCATAATTAGGTTATTAATTAATCCTAATTAGGTTATTAATTAATCATAATTAGGTTATTAATTAATCCTAATTAGGTAATTAATAAATCATAATTAGGTTATTAATGAAACATAATAGGTTATTAATTAATCATAATTAGCTAATTAATTAATCATAATTAGGTAATTAATGAAACATAATTAGTTAGTTAATGAAACATAATTAGGTAGTTAATTAATCATAATTAGGTAATTAAATAATCATAATTAGGTTATTAATCAATCATTACTTGCTAATTAATCAATCATAATTAGTTAATTAAGTAATCATAATTAGCTAATTAAGTAATCATAATTAGCTAATTAATTAATCATAATTAGTTAATTAATTAAGCATAATTAGTTAATTAATTAATCATAATTAGTTAATTAATTAAGCATAATTAGTTAATTAATTAATCATAATTAGTTAATTAATTAATCATAATTAGTTAATTAAGTAATCATAATTAGGTAATTACTTAACCATAATTAGGTAATTAGTTAACCATAATTAGGTAATTAGTTAACCATAATTAGGTAATTAGTTAACCATAATTAGATAATTAGTTAACCATAATTAGGTAATTAGTTAATCATAATTAGGTAATTAGTTAACCATAATTAGGTAATTAGTTAAGCATAATTAGGTAATTAGTTAACCATAATTAGGTAATTAGTTAACCATAATTAGGTTATTAGTTAACCATAATTAGGTAATTAGTTAACCATAATTAGGTAATTAGTTAACCATAATTATGTTATTAGCGAAGTAGTTATATTATTCAGCGAAGTAGTTATATTAATCAGCGAAGTAGTTATATTAATCAGCGAAGTAGTTATATTAATTAGCGAAGTAGTTATATTAATTAGCCAAGTAGTAGTAAATTGCCTATGGAATATACCTTTGCATTACATTCTAGGAATGATAATGAATTTAGTTTTCAATCTACCTTGACCTCGGTTTGTAATTGAAGTTATGAACTTGAATTTAGTAGTTCAATATATTTTTTGCATGTTAAGTGTTAGAGTTATCATGAAATGATTGCTCTCTTGAGTAAAGTATCCCCGGGTAGAGGGGCTTTGGGTCGGACCACCTACTTTCCTGGAGGCTTGCCTTGTCTAGGAAAGTGAATGGGGTTGGCTATCTGTCGCTCCGGGCTTACTCATGTGGAGACTTTCAATTTCATATAACTCTATGCTTTTACATGACATGTTCGTGTACCTCATGCATATAATGCATGTGGATATGTATAAATATATTTGACTTCTATTTTTGGGTAAGTAACACAAACTTGTGGGTTGTGTAAATAGTTACACATCAATATGGTTTGAACATATTGATTTGGTGGAGGGATTAGGATTCCAACCTAAATTACTAGAAGCATGCATACATAAATTGATTCTTTAATCAGATTTAATTAATAACAGTGGTTTCTTTTAGATAAAAAAGATGGTCGCCGCTTATATTTATTGCAACGGTCAAATAATTGAGACAGAACAAGGATGCAGTTATAGTATACATACAGTTGAATATGTTAACCAACAGAACCAACTTGACCGCTCAATGGTTGTGTTTGATAGATTATTTTGGACATTTTTACCATGTGTGGCGGCTTTTAGACATTGCAAGCAGTTCATACAAATTGATGGCACATTTCTGTATGGAAAGTATACCGGAACTTTATTGATTGCCGCCACACAAGATGGAAATCGAGCCCCTCTGCCTATAGCATTTGCAATTGTGGAGAAAGAGAACTTCTCATCATGGAGCTGGTTTCTGGCATGTCTCTAGAGCTTTTGAGGTTGATTTATACTCAGGGGCATGACAAAATTGCAAAGATGTTTCTGTTGTTACTAGACACATAGGGCAATCATCTAATGGTTAAAATGAATCACGTACTCTATCAGTTACTGTAAAACTTTGTACATGTAATTATTTTTATCATTTCACCATTTTTAATCATATTTTTTGTACTTGTAAATAGGGTAATTTTTGGAAAATGTACCACGATTTCACGTGACATTTTTTGTCGAACGATCAACATTACATGAGTAGCTTTAAACAAACAACACCAACTCAAAAAAAGGAATGTACCTGTATAAGAAACCAAAACAATTTGAACTATTAAATGAAAATGTCATCAGTTTTTTATAATGAAAGATGAACTTACAGTGACTACAAAACAAAAACGAGGAAACTCTGAACGTCTTCACCCCAACACCCCAACACGGGAGACAACAACTAACCCAATGTGTTTATGCTTCTTTCAAATTTATATGCTAAATTACATATATTACATGATAAAAGTCATAACTTACATGAAATTAATGTTTTATTGTTTGCACATTCAGATGGAGCAGCCACTTTTATCTTGCCAGGAGACGCACATGTCGCGCGATGTGTTGGCGCGACGACCTGTTAGACATCTTCATGTTCGGAGAGCGCACCGTTTCCATCATGAGGCACCGCCGGCAGCTATTTGTCCATACCTTAGACGTGCAGGCTTTTATGGAGTCGCTATGTGTGACTTCAAGACCATCGACCATCATTTGATAGCTGCATTGGTTGAGAGATGGCGGCCAGAGACACACACATTTCATCTCCCAGAGGGGGAGATGACTATTACATTAGAGGACGTCACCTACATGCTGGGGTTACCTATCCATGGAGATGCAGTTACGGGGGCCAGTACCGGCGATTGGGTTGCAGTCATACAGAGGCTGCTAGGCATTGACATCATCGGCGCACGGGGTGTCCTCCAGGGTTCGCGCTTGCGAATGAGGTGGCTCGATCAGCATTTCGACGTCATTCCAGATGATGCAGACGAGGAGACGCTTCTTCAGCACACACGTGCATATATTTTGCGGCTGCTCGGAGGCATGTTGTGCGTCGACTACTCCACCGCTTTGGTACACATGATGTACCTCCCATTACTTGAGGATCTGGATCAGACTGCTACATACAGTTGGGGATCTGCTGTATTAGCACATCTGTACAGATCTCTCTGCACCAGTTGTCAGGCCGATTCACATCAGATTGCAGGTTGCATGGTGTTAGTACAGATGTGGGCCTGAGAGCGTTTTCCACGCATCGCTCCTCGAGTTGTCGCACCGCTTGCACCGGAGCTACTTCAGGACTGTCCTCGGGGACGATGGTATGTCTACGTCATTACTTTCGGTTATTTAGTACTTTTGTTATTGTTTTTTATAAACTTACTGTAGGTTACTCTTTTTTCACCAGGTGGAGTCAGTCTCAGAAGTTTGCACATACTCCGAGACATAGTGTGCACAGCTTCAGACAGATATTCGATGCTATAGTGCCGGCTGATGTAAGTTAAACAGTACTTTTTTGTAGGAAAATTTGTTTTGTTATCACTATTTTAAGTTATTTCAATATAATCTCAGTAAAATTATCATGCTACTATATGACTTATTTTTTGAGTTTACATTTCAGGTTTCATGGACTCCTTATACAGGTTATGTCTACGCATCACTTCCACTATACTGCACATCTTTGGTTGGAGATCGTGCTGCAGTAGTACCACTCATTCACTTCCACATCGTTGAGTGGCACCAGCCAGACCGGGTCATGCGCCAGTTCGGTTTTATACAGCATATCCCCTTGGCACCACGACAGACTACCGAGCTACATTCGATTGTGCTTATAGGTAGACAGACGACAGACTGGCGACGACATCATGCATCTTATATCCAGCTTTGGGACAGGCGTGCACGATTCAGTATCTTTCCACAGGGATATATCACATCACACTCTGATTTATCTGATCAGGGGGATTATGCACACTGGTATCGACGACATACCATCATGTACCTTACACGTCAGGGGATTGGCATTCAGCGATTGGTATGTTTACTAAGATTTATTAATTTTGTTTAACTCATTTTTGATATTAATTTGATTGTCATTTCATTTGCAGGCAGACGCCATTGGTCAGCTTGCACATTCCACGCAGCCTCAGGAACATGCATATATTCTGCGGGAGGTAGTTCATCGGGATGTGGTGGCTCTATTGGATCATCTCCGGTTAATACGTGACAGTTTTTTTGATGAGGAGCCACAGATATATCCTGATCCATATCTTCAGGCAGAAGCACCTGAGGATGACGATGTCCCTGCTATGCCTGCTGAGGAGGATGCACCGCCACCGCCGCCGCCAGCTGGACGACAGAGACGAGCACATCCGGGGGGCAGAGGCGACCACATCGACATCCGAGAGCGGCTCCTGCAGATGTCGCCGCACCACAGACAGACGATCACGCCCAGCCGACTGATGATTTTGCACAGCAGGGAGACATTTATATACCGCATATGGCGTCTCCGCAGACTACTATGGACTTCGATCTGGGTGCAGTCACACAGCTTATGGCGGCCCCCTCTCCTCCCGACGAGGCCTTCTTCAGTACCCCATTTCTACCATTTATAGGGGCTTCAGAGCCATATGTCACCCCATATGGTTTTGGGGCATCCTCACATGGTTTTGGGGCGTCCTCACATGATTTTCGTCAGTCCTCTACACAGCATCATGAGGAGGCACCAGAAGCACCGGAAGAGGAGGAACCTGCAGAGAGGACACCGGAGCGACATGGACGTCGGACGCGGAGAGGACGTGACATTCAGACACCGCGTTGTGGTACCGGAGGGCATCGTCGTTGATGTTTTTGGATGTGATGTTGTATATATTAAAAAACTTATTCACTATGATAAGTAATTGTTGTTTAAGTCAAACAAGAAAATCAAAAATCTATTAAATACAAACTTATTTCAATTAACTATTAAATTATAAAGTACATGTACAATATAAACAAAATTTGTCACAGCGAGTTAACCATTAATAATTAATAATTATAATGAAAAATAATAATTAATAATTATATTACTAACTAATTAATTATTGTATATAAAATAATAATATTTTATAGACGTTCAAAGTCACATAGTTGAAACATTTTTAAGTTACAACTAGGTGGTTTTGAAAGCCTATAAAATATTTTCTATCGACATTTTTTACGTAATTTTTTTATTTTCATCTATTCAGTATATGTTTAATCCAAGTTTCAAGTTTCATTCATATTGGTCATATGAATTATGTTTTATAGACGTTTAAAGTCACATAGTTGAAACATTTTTAAGTTACAACTAGGTGGTTTTGAAAGCCTATAAAATATTTTCTATCGACATTTTTTACGTATTTTTTTTATTTTCATCTATTTAGTATATGTTTAATCCAAGTTTCAAGTTTCATTCATATTAGTCATATGGATTATGTTTTATAGACGTTCAAAGTCACATAGTTGAAACATTTTTAAGTTACAACTAGGTGGTTTTGAAAGCCTATAAAATATTTTCTATCGACATTTTTTACGTAGTTTTTTTATTTTCATCTATTCAGTATATGTTTAATCCAAGTTTCAAGTTTCATTCATATTGGTCATATGAATTATGTTTTATAGACGTTTAAAGTCACATAGTTGAAACATTTTTAAGTTACAACTAGGTGGTTTTGAAAGCCTATAAAATATTTTCTATCGACATTTTTTACGTATTTTTTTTATTTTCATCTATTTAGTATATGTTTAATCCAAGTTTCAAGTTTCATTCATATTAGTCATATGGATTATGTTTTATAGACGTTCAAAGTCACATAGTTGAAACATTTTTAAGTTACAACTTGGTGGTTTTGAAAGCCTATAAAATATTTTCTATCGACATTTTTTACGTAATTTTTTTATTTTCATCTATTCAGTATATGTTTAATCCAAGTTTTAAGTTTCATTCATATTGGTCATATGAATTATGTTTTATAGACGTTCAAAGTCACATAGTTGAAACATTTTTAAGTTACAACTAGGTGGTTTTAAAAGCCTATAAAATATTTTCTATCGACATTTTTTACGTAATTTTTTTATTTTTATCTATTTAGTATATTTTTAATATATGTTTTAAGTTTCATTCATATTGGTCATTTAGATTATATTTTATAGGCTTTCAAAGTCACATACTTGAAACATTTTTAAGTTTCAAGTAGGTGGTATTGAAAGACTATATGTTTAACAATATTTCAATTTTTTTTATAAATAGTTACTTATAACTATGTAAATATATACATGTATAAATATATAATTATATATATACAAGTATAACTATAATTACAATATAATTCTAAATATAATTATAAATATAATTCTACACACACACACACACACATATATATATATATTTATATATGAATATTAAATATATTTATAAATAAATTTTAGATATATATGTAACAATATTTTCATAATTATATATTTTAAATATATTCATATTCATATAATTATAAATATTTATATTTAAAGATTAGTTTATAATTATATAATTACAAATATATTTTTTATTTAAAAAATATATATAAATAGATTTATATTTATAAATATTTATTTTTAATTATATATATACATAATTATATTTATACACACACATATAATTATATATATACATAAATATAATTTCATAATTATATAATTATAAATATAATAATAATTAATTTAGCATTTTTAAATACATATTTATAAGATTATTTTTAAAATTTTATTTATTTATTTTGAAATTATTTATTAAAAAGAGATGAGGTGAAAAACAATTAAAGAAAAAGAAATAAAACAAAACCAGAAAAAAAACAAAACCAGAAAAAAAAAGGGTGGCAAAGCGCCACTTGAAGTGGCGCTAGCCACCCGAGTTGTTGAGTGCCACTTCAAGTGGCGCTCGACCCATTTTAATAAAAAAAAAAAAAAAAAAAAACCCATCCGGCGAAAAAACCCGACAAAAAAGGGGCACCTTGACTCGAGAACCACGAGGCCTTCCTCCAATCCTGTTTGGAGAGTGAGCTAGGCGACAGCTTCCCCATGTCCTCCTCCTATCCCTGGTGCAAGCGTAGATACCTGGGTAGCCTCCCCCTTCTCACACGAGTGTTGAGACCCCTCTTCCACTCTGGTCGAAGGCTGAATCCCGCAGAACCTCCCTTCTCCCTTTCTCGTTTGAAGTCCGCATGGGGTACCCCTCGAAGCTGCACCACCGATCGAGGACTGTCACGAAGGGACGCCGTTCATCACATCCCGTTCCACCGTCACCTTCCCCATCCACTGCATCTCATGGGGCCTCCACAATGCTTCCATCCCGAGTTCGCCCCGCTGCCCAGATTCGGGCCTCCGGTGCCGCTACGAGATGCCTCCCTCGCCTCCTTCGCACGGGACGCCGCTGCCGCCAAAGTCCTGGAAACACACCCAGCTATCACCGGTGTCGCCCCTCCCTCTCCCTCGAGTGCCGCCGCGGGCTGTCACAAATCTGGCTGAGGGTCGCCATGGTAGGACCCATCACTCTACCATGTCTATCCTTGCTGCTATCTACAGTCCATCAGGACTCCTACCATGGCTGGAGTTATCCTCCCCCGATTACATGGGTCCTTCCATAACCGGCATGCCCTGTATTGGGGTCGGGGCAAATCTTTTTGACCTGGAATGGGTCTTGGCAGATCTTCCCTGCCCAGAATACCCCTCCATGGGGTTTTCTAGGCCCAAATTACTCCTCGAAACAATTTAGTCTGTAAAATGGAAAGGCAGGGTTTTCAGGCCCAGTTGAATTTAATACTTTTAAATAAATAAATTTGATTAATTTACCTAAATTTTTTCAAATTAAATTAATTAAAAATAATTTTGATTTCTGTTTTAACAATCCGAAACATTAATTTAATTTGAGCATTAAATTAAATTAATGGTTTAATTTAATTTTTAGATTTTAAAACTAAATTAAAATTGGAAATAATAAATAAATTATTTGAATTTATTTGAAATCATTTATTTTATTGAAACAACCATGCACTCTTTTAATTTATTTTAGTTTAATTTTTTATTGCACATTATTTTATACTGATAGGTCTTGATCTAGTGACTAACATGTGCATGTTTGAAATTTATTATTTATTTATTTATTTATTGCATGCGATGATTGTAATAATTAAGTATGTTAACTGACAGTATGTGCATTGTCTTATTTTAATTCAAATATGTAAAGGGGAATCTATGTCCAATGTACCAATTGTACATTTCACCCCTAAACCCCCTCACCTGCATGTGAGTATATTTGTAAATAGGTGATGACATTATAATACACAGACCCCACCAAGTTAAGGGAGTAATCCAGACAGGAGTCAAGTACTTTGCACCGGGGCGAGATGCGATACGAGTCCGGAGTTGACTTAGGTATGGAAGCCCATAGGTCAAGACTGATATGTTGTGGATCAATCCTAATAACATTCTCAAGGCTAGTTTGATTGAATTTTTCCCTTTATGAATTGTTAATTGTTTTATGCATGTGCATTATTATTGCTTGATCACATAAAATAAAAAATAAGATAAAATGCATAAAGATGTGACAAATATATTTCTATTGCATGTTCAGTCGTGAGCGTGACAACCTATTGTGAACATATAAAATAGAAATGAATTATATTCTTCAATAAATAATTAAATCACTCAAAGAAATATCAAGTCTTAAAGACTTCCATTACTCAAATTTGAGTGAAACTGGTTGTTCAAAGTGCTTGTCAACCAAAGTTGACAGTACATCCTACTACTAGGGAGTTCCTACAAGATTAATGTGTCAAATTGACTAATGCTAGCAGAAATGAAGTAGAAAAACACTACAAAAAAATGACTTATACCAACAGAAATTTATTGTCAGTTAATATATCTGTTGGTATAAGTGAACAATTCCAACATATATTAATTTTTATTAGTATTAGTTTTAATTACCAACACTTGTTTTTAACAACATATATATTTGTCGATATTGATCGTTCAATACCAACAAATCCTTTACCAATAGTAAGATCTATTTCTCCATCATACCAATACCAACATTTTCTTTTTACTAACACATAAATTCGTTAACAATAATAACTATCACAAACAAATCTTTTTTCTATCAATAAAAATTGTTATAATAAACCAATCAATAACAACCAAGATTTATTCAATAACCAATAAAAAAAACCAATTTTTTTTTATATATTATTATTTTTCACCAAAGTCAATATTCAGTTTTTTGGGTTTTATTAAAAATATATCATTAATTGATTTTAATTTCCGATTTTCTCTAAATATCAATATCGTATATTTTTCAATGTTGTTCATTTAATAAATATTTAAATATTTTTTGTACACTCTCTCTATAAATGAAAATTTATTTGTTATATATAATTTTAAAAACATAATTGAATATAATAAAAATAAATTTAATAAATTTAATAATTTAATAATTTAATTTTTATATGAGGGATTCTCTCTTAAATGGATTAATCCCTAATCAGCGATGGTTGCGCAAGACCCCTCCTTCCTCTCCAAGGGGCTAGCTGCATGGGAAGGGCTCGATTCATCTCCTATCTCGGCGGATCATCCTGAAATCAAACATTTTACTCTTGCGGTATTTCAGTTCATGTTGGTTGGAGTCTTTGTTTGGCTTCAGCCGCATTTGTGGTGGTTTCAAGTTATTTTTGAGGTTATTTTGGCGGATGATTTTCATAGTGGTGAATCTTGGAGATACATCTTTGGGTCCTGGTGTTGCTCGATAGTGATTTTGGTACCTGACAGCAATGGACCCTATTGCATTGAAGGGTTTGGTGTTAAGGATCTAGAAGATGTTCTCTAGTGATATTCAGTTCTTTTTCTCATTGAATCTATTTGAAGTGGGCCTATGTTATGACTCATGATGATGTTGGTTCTATTAGTTTGATGTTCAGTCTGTCAAATTAGAGTTCTTAGCTATCTGATTGTTCGGAGTCAGTTTGCTGCTGGTCTTTTTGCTGTTTCTTATGTGGGCAAAAAATTCACTGGATAGAATTGATTTTTCTCAATTGGATGGTTGAACTTGAATCTAGTAATTAATATGCATTGATTTATGATTTAGACAACCTGAAATGTTGTTGTAATAGTGGATAGTTTGGGAAGCTGGTGATCAGGTGAATTGAAATGTGCACTGCTGTTTGGTGCGGAACCTGGGAGAGTGATTATGTAGATTGGTTTCAGCTTTGATGAGGCGCTGCAATGTCTTAGTCCAGCATCATATCAGTATAATTCTTTCCATCATTAATAAATATTATGATGGTAATCCAAGATATCCCCATATCGGTATGGATATGTAAAATTTTTACCAAGCCATCTATAAAGAGATTTGATGAATTATATACTTGTATGATTGCTGTTTTTTGTTATTGTTTATCAAAATTCTATTTTTATGCCATCCTTTGTTGCTTAGGATACTTAAAATTTTAACATATGTGAAACACAATTAGGATCCCACCCTTGGTAATGATTACTACTACAATCGCGTAGTTCCCTCTTTAGACTTAACATATATTGGTAACATATAATTGGATTCTAATAATAATTTATCTTAAAAAAACTATAACAATTGTCCCTTATTTCTATAGGAAAATTTACATCTCACTGCCATAAACACATTTTTTCTTTGCATATTACTGCTGAACAACCTGAGCAACACAAAGAATCCCCACATTTAACTAACTTTATTAAATTTCTTTGTCAATGCATATTGAGTTCTATTTATTCATGTTCATAGATATATTCTTTTCTCTACCTCACTCTATTTAGTATTAAAAACTAATTGGTTTATATATTTATTGCAGAGAAATTTACTCCTGGGTTTTGATGAAGAATATATCATACCTAAAATGAAGGAATAGATCATACCCGAAGGTGTTACAGTCTATATCATTCCTAAAGTGTATGAATTACAAACTAACATGTCAATTGATGCCAATGAGAAAAATCCAGCCATATTGGATGTTGAAGATGTTACAATTGATGATCTTACTCTTGATTTCATTGAAATCCATTAATGTGTCTTGAGAAGAACTCTTTTGTTTTGGCGAGTAAGATTTTTTATCTACATTTTGTTGTCTCAGGTATTTTGTGTGTGTGTGTTTTTGTGGTTGTGTCCTTTGTAACATGATTTTTTTTAAAGACACACTAGGTTTTACATAAATTTTATGAATTTGAAAATGGAAAATAAACCATTGTTTCATGTGTCCTTTGTGAGTATACTTTAGATGATATTGAAATATCTTTTGAGTATGGTCCTGTTGTTTCACATGTTTTGTTAAATGAAAATGACATTTTGTGTGAAACCAGTAATGTGAGATCCTTTGAAGCTGCTTCTATAAATGAAAAATCATATTGAGATGATATTACAATTGCTAAAATGACTGTTTCTAATGAATTTAATTATGAAATTCATAAAAACAGTGGTTAAAAATTAATTCTAGATTTTTTGTGATGATTTTTCTGATGGAAATAAAAAGGGAAATGAAGAAGATCATGTTGAATTTGAGTTAGAGGTGTCATTTCCCACTTTTGATTTTCCATCAAAAGATGAAATGAATTATTACAACTCCAAATCTACATACTTCTTCATTGCTGAAAGTAAACCTTTGTTTGCTGAAGTTTCTTTTGAACATATTTAACTTGACCACCTTGCAAAACAATTTGCGGAACACTTTTTTTTATACCGAAATCAATTCTTTTAATCCATTGTTGACACTCCTTTCCGTCACAGAGTCCAACGAATGACAAAGGGGGATACCTTAAGCCCAATGAGGGTCACCCTTTGAAGAACATCAAAAATTGACAAAGGGATGAACCAGGAATTCATTTGGAAAGCGTCGCGCAAAATCCTACTCGCCGCGCAAGTCACTTGCGCGCCCTATTCTTTTTTTTCACCCAAGGTGCCTAGTGGCCTATAAATAGCCCCTGTGGGCCCCCCATTTCAGGGAGGAATTTTCCAAAACTTAGATTCAAGCTCTGGTCGCCCAAGTCTTTGTCTGACGTCTTCCGAACACTTCTAAGGTAATTCTTTACCTAGAATGGAAGCTCTAAAGAGGAAGAATAAGGCCTAAGTGTTAGAACTCATCAAATACTTGTGCGCCTAAGTGTCCAGCCCTTAAGGGGAATAGAAACACTTGCGCACCGCCTTTCCCTCCCAAGGGAACTTGCGCGCCAACCTTTTGGAAGCCTCTAGAGATGATACTAAGGGCTTGAGTTCAAAGTTTCCCAAGTATTACCCTATGGATTCTTCGTCGCCCAAGGTGACTCATGTCGCGCAAGTCTACTTGCACGACCAGGACTTGCGTTCCAGAACAATACTTGCGTGCCTCCTTCTTAGTCACCTCCATTCCTCAAATCCACCTATCCTCTTCAAGACCTGGCCTTCAAAACCTTCTTCAAAGTCATTTATGGCATGGTTCCTTTGTTGGCTTCCTTATCTGAGAGGAATTCATTGGCCTCCTTCTCAGGAGTAAGTATCAATCATAATTTCCTTTAACTTTGGGTCTCCTTATCAGGAGTAATCCCCAAGTTCCTTTAACATTGGGCCTCCTCCTCAGGATTAAGCCCCAGGTTATAAGTTCCCTTTAATTGGGCATCTTCTTCAAGAGTAAGCCCCAACCTTATTTTATTTTGATTTGGGCTTCCTTCTCCGGAATAAAACCCAATTATAAGTCCCTCTTAATTTGGGTTTCCTTTTTAGGAGTAAGTCCCGAATTAAAATTACAAATCTCCATAAAGTACAAATACCTTTATGGGCCCTGCTCATGGGCTTCGTTCCTGAACTAAGTCCTGATCTTCATTTACTTGGGCCATCATACATACGTAAGCCCTGCATCATTTCTCATGACTAAATCTTTCGTGGAACCATTGTCAAGTTTACTGATACCTCTGGTTTCTCACACCAATCATGACTCACGTGGGATTAGAGTGTAAAAGTAATAATGACATCTCTTTTTGGGCCATTAACCGTGCATAAACCCCATTTTTCTTTACCCGAGCTACGTGGACTTTGATATCTGCTTTAAAAGTAGAGTACGCAGGTGGCCTTTATAAGGTTCAAGCCCATATTTAATTAATTCTTTTTCATCCCATATGACATTAAACTATATCCTTCCTATCGAACTACGTGGGTTCTGATTCCTTTATTTTCAGAACCCACGTAATTCGATATGAAGGATATAGTTTAACATCATATGGGACGGAAAATAATTAATGAAATATGGGATTGAACCTTATAAAGGCTTCCTACGTACTCTACTTTTAAGGCAGAGATCAAAGTCCATGTAGTTAGGGTAAAGAAAAATGGGGTTTATGCATGGTTAATGGCCCAAAAAGAGATGTCATTATTACTTTTTCTCTCTAAGCCCACGTGAGTCATGCTCGGTGTGAGAAACAAGAGGTATCAGTAAACTTGAAAATGGTTCCACAAAAGATGCAGTCATGAGAAATGATGTAGGGCTTACGTATGTATGATGACCCAAGTAAATGAATATCAGGACTTAGTTTAGGAAAGAAGCCCAGGAGCAGGGTCCATAAAGGTATTTGTATTTTATGGAGATTTGGAATTTTAATTCGGGACTTACTCCTGAAAAGGAATACCAAATTAAGAGGGACTTATAATTGGGTTTTATTCCTGAGAAGGAACCCCAAATCAAAAGAAAATAAGGTTGGGGCTAACTCTTGAGGAAGATGCCTAATTAAAGGGAACTTATAACCTGGGGCTTAATCCTGAGGAGGAGGCCCAATGTTAAAGGAACTTGGGGATTACTCCTGAGAAGGAGACCCAAAGTTAAAGGAAATTATGATTGAGACTTACTCCTGAGAAGGAGGCACAATGGATTCCTCTCAGATAAGGAATCCAACAAAGGAACCATTCCATAAATGGCTTTGAAGAAGGTTTTGAAGGCCAGGTCTTGAAGAGGAGAGTTGGATTGGAGGAAAGGAGGTGACTAAGAAGGAGGCGTGCACGTATTTTTCTGGCACGCAAGTCCTGGTCGGGAAAGTAGACTTGCGCGACATGAGTCACCTTGGGCGACGAAGAATCCATAGGGTAATACTTGGGCGACTTTGAACTTAAGCCCTTAGTATCATCTCTAGAGGATTAGAAAAGGTTGGTGCGCAAGTTCCCTTGGGAGGTAAAGGCAGTGCACAAGTTTTTCCATTTCCCTTAAGGGATGGACACTTAGGCGTGCAAGTATTTGATGATTTCTAACACTTAGGCCTTATTCTTCCTCTTTAGAGCTTCCATTCTAGGTAAAGAATTACCTTAGAAGTGTTCGGAAGACGTCATACAAAGACTTGGGCGACCAGAGCTTGAATATAAGTTTTGGAAAATTCATCCCTGAAATGAGGGGCCCAAAGGGGCTATTTATAGGCCACTGGGCACCTTGGTAAAAAAAGAATAGGGCACGCAAGTGACTTGCGCGACCCATATGTGGCACGCAAGTGACTTGCACGGCGAGTAGGATACTTGCGTGATGCCCTCTAAATGAATTCATGGTTCATCCCTTTGTCAATTTTTGATTTTCTTCAAAGGGTGACCCTCATTGGGATTAAGATATTCCCCTTTTCCATTCATTGGACTCTGTGATGGAAAGGAGCGTCAACAAAAGTCCCCACCTCAGAGTTCGATCCGAAAAAGGAAAGAGGATTTGACTCTGAGGAAAATGAGAAACAAGGGTTCGACGACACGCAGATGTTGGCACGCAGGTTTCGGCGCACAGGTTCCGGCGCGCAGGGTTGTGGGATCACCTATATATATGGGTGTCACTTCGTGCAAACCATCCTGCCTTTCAAAGCTTTTGAGCTCTCATCGCGCAATTGTCTTCATTTTCTCGGTCAATCGCTCTTCTTTGTGTCGCACTTCTCCAGTAAGGATTTTGACTTGCGTGACAATACTTGCGTAGAAATACCTACGCGACATAACTTGCGCGACATGACTTGCGCACCTTAATGACTTGGCCATTTTTTGTTTTCTTCACAAGTATTTCATAAAAACAGACTTACTTAAAAGTTAACTGTTTGATCTTTGTGCAGATTTAATGGATCCCAAAAGAATTGGATCGGGTGATGAGTTGGCTAGAAAGAGAATAGATTATATGATAAACATCGTTGTCCATGACTATTATAATATCTGCGACAACACTCTCCCAGATTTGGCTAAGTACTTGAAGAAATATCATGTCAATTTCCTAAAGAGCATTTACTTGCCTTTATATGGTCATGGTCATCTGCAAGGAGTCAATGTTCTAGAGGCAAAGAATTATATTCCTCATTACTGGTTTCATACTTACACCAATTTCGCTTCAGCAAATGTCTTAGTTGCAGGATCATTTGTTAATGCTGGAACAATGGAGAAGGCATACATAATGCATCATAGCCCATGTGCTCCAGATCTGAAACCTCACAAGCCTGAGCTATAGCCACATTGCTATCTCTCTATTTTCTGAAATTCTCAGATGGATCAATCCAAGGGATGGAAAAAAGAGTTGGGATTTTCATCCCGAAGGAGGTGTGAAGATGACTTGGATGTGGGCATATTGGGTGCAACAAACCTGTGCCGATTTTGTCGAGGATATGAAGGGAGCTGCAATATATGAAGTCGTCTGGGCTGGGTAGAAATATGTCTACAGGAATGATAATTCTGTGCTGGAGCTAATCAGCCGCTGGAGCCTGGAAACCAATTCTTTCCATCTGACTCATGGAGAAGTAGGCATAAACTTGTGGGATGTCTACAAGATCTCGGGGGCTCCAATTTTGGGAGATATGTATGATGAATTCATCCCCCCCACGGTGACCTAGAATGATTCAGAGAAGACTCCAGCTTTGGCTCGAGAGTTATTGAATATTTTCCGCAATATCAAGAATTCAAAGTCCACCAAAACTCATTCTAGAAAGGATATTCATCCAGAGGAGTGGATGGATCTGTTTCTCATCAAGAAGAAGAAGAAGGGGCCCACCTGTACTCATCCTACCAGCTGCCCCAGAACAGAGAAGAGGGGTGATCTTTGAACATTCTGGCCAACTCTGGAAGTGGAAGAGTTTGGAAAGTGGGGGTATGAAGTGGATCAAAGAATCCTAGAGAAGACCCATCTGGAGGGATTTTTAGCTTTGTGGCTCAGTTTTTATCTTCTACTAGTTAGGGATTCGAAGGGAGGCGTCAGTCCAGGGACTTTCGTTGTTGAAGCCAAGTTGGCTGAGAGAAAAATGGTTGGGTTGGCCACCCCGATTTTGGTGAAGATTCATAGGAGCTTACTCCATGTATATATGGGTAAGTATCCTTTGAGAATAGTGGGACCATTCCGAGTTTTTTGGGGATGGATCGCCACTCACTTCAGGACATACGCTGTACAAAGTGGAGTACAGGTTCCTGGAAGTTCTTTTAGGCCATCAGTGCGGGCATTTTTCGGAATTTCTCCGTTGTCCCTCAATTCCTATGATCTGAAGGTGAGGCTGAGCACATTCAAGGAATTTCATTTTTTTCCTTACGGAAACCCACCAACCAGGCAGTTTTTTGATGATGGAACAACTATCCTGGAATTGAGGTCATATATACTGGCTTGTAGAGATGGTGTATTGGCCACCAGAATTGACAGAGAGATTATATGCGAGGCCTATGCTCCATATAGATTTGCACGCCAATTCAAGTGTCTGAAGAAGATTGTTGTATCCCCTCCTATACACATCAGTTCAGAGCAGCATCCAATGGTTGCCTGACAACTATGGTTGCTGACAGCTATGGAGAAAACCGGGGCAGTGTTTGATATACCAGTTGCTGGAGCGGAGAGTCAATTGACTACATGGTATGCTGAGAACTGGGTAGCATCATACCCTGAAGGGGTACTGAATCATCCGGTCCCTCGGGTGGGGACAAAAAAGAGAGCCGTTAGGAAAGAAACCCTTCATCTGGAAGATGATTCTTCCTCACCCGGAGCTGATTCACCAGGTTCCTCACCCGGGGCTGATTTACCAAATTCCCAGGATGGGGATGATGAGGAACAACATGTGTCAAAGAGGCCTCATGCCAGATATAATCCTCCCGCCAGAGTCAAGATACCTACTCCATCGACTCCTAGTGAGTTATATCATTGAGGAAATTTAGTCGCTATTATTTTATAGAGCAACAAGTTTCATTTTCTTATCCTTTATCTGTGATTGCAGGAGCTGGGAAAAATTTGAAGTCCCGGATTGTAGAACCCTCCTCACGGACTTCTGGTGCACATGATGAATATTTACGACCAGAGGCTATCCAGACATGGAAGTGTTTATATTGTGATACTAAAACCACCTGAATGGACTTATGCGAAGGGCTCCATATCCCCGGAGTGGGTAATCTCTAGGCTTATGCCGATATCCGCTTTGAGGATAACCCCGATGAAGCACGGGCTTGCATCAGAGAGCTGAAAATGCTCATATATGCAACTGATGATTCCATTCCTATTACCAAGCGGGTGAAAGAAATGATGAATCATGACACCACTGAGGGGATTGGTGCTTTGGTAGACGAGGAGTGGCATGATTACGTGGATCCTGAAGATGTAAATTTCTTTCCTTATTTGCTCTGAAACTTAATTTCAGTCAAAGATTTGTTTATTCAAGGAAATTAATTTCTTTATCCTACAACTTGTTAAGAAAGGAACTACTGAGGTCCCTTCACCACAGTACAACCCTGGTGGCACCGCTCTTAGAGCCGCTGAATCTCCTCACAAGCCGTGCGAGGTATCTCCAGGCCAACAAGCCATGGATGAGGAGTTAGAAAGGAATTTTCACTCTCCAATACCTGTATTTGGAGGTGACGATGTCAACACACCCAAAAAGTCAAAGAAGCAAAGGCATTGAAGGAAGAAGTCCACAGCTAAATGCTTCATCAGTAGTGGTAATTCTTTCGGATAGTCATGAATCCTAACTCATGAAAAGATTTCTCATACTTCTTGGGATTGTAGGGGCTTCTTCGATTTCACCTTTGAGGGAGAGGACTAACCCTCCTCTGAGGACGATGGAGGGTGCTGGTGAACAGTCGCAAATTCATGCTGACCTGGCTACTCCTGAAGAAATGAGGAGAGAAGAAGAGCCAACTTTTGTTCCCAGTACTGCTCATGTTGCTACTACAAGGAGAGAAGAGCCTGCTTATGGTAAATTAACAATACTTCATAGAACGTTGAATGAAGACATCATCTGACTTCCATTCTGTGATGCTTTAGGTTCAACACCTACACCAGAACAGTTGGCGACCACTGCAACTGACTCCGTAATTTTCTCTGAGGAAGCTGTTCGGGGTTGGAGGTTGCAGGAGGAGGGTCACCAAGAAGACATGTCAAATGCTCCCACTGGTGAGACTAATCAGTAATCTGGGATATCTCTGGATAAAATGATGAAACTTGGTGCATCTTTTGAAGAAATTTTAGATCATGTTAAATTATCATGTGATTTAGAAGATTTTGGATGTGAGTGTTATCCTTCGTCCTGTTAAAATTTTTTATTACATCTCTGACCATGATTGGTTGAAATGTGCAGTTTTTTCTGAGCAAGCTACTGATCTACTGATGCCTAAAGGGGGTAGAGACAACCCTATCATTGTAGAGACGCTAGCTCAAGTGGAGCTTAAACCGGTTGAGCTTCCTGAAATCCGTCCTGAAAATCCTGTTGAATCTAGGAAAGATGGGGAGGGGCCTTCTCATACTGCTGATCTACCGTTGGGTAAAATATGATAATATTTGTGGCTATATTTAATTTTCAAGACTGCTAATCAACTTTTTTTATCCTTTGGAACTAACCAAAGCTTTCAATTGACTATTCAGGGCCGCCAATTTTAGTGGCTAGATCCAGAGATGAAGCCTCAGCCTCAGCCCCAACGGGAGTAGAAAGTGAAGTACCAAGGGTCAGGGGGGAAGGAGCAGAACATGGCACTTCCTTAAGTGCATTAATCCCAAACTATATTCCCCCCTGTGATAGTGATGCTGAATCAGACCCAGAGGTGCAAAAGGCACTCCAATTTTCATGTCGTAAGGCATGGAAAAATATATAGAAGATCATATCTTAAGTGCCTCTTGAAGAGTTGTCTTTGAAGATCCCGCGACTGTCATACTTGTTCATCATGCTGGGACTTGGTGGTTTTGGATATCAAGAGATCCATACCACGGTGAAACAAGTCATCTTAAGGAGGGAGCATGAGAAAAAGTGCCGTCAAGATCTGACCAGAGCGAGGTTGTTGACCAATATCGGTGAATTCGAGGCTGCGGTGTCCCGAGCTGAGGCTGATCATACTGCAAAGCTGAAGGAGTTGAAGCACAAGACAAAGGAGAAAGATTTCCAATAGATGCATCTTCAGCAACAGTTAGATGCCGTTACTGGGGAACTTGAATAGCTTAACAATTCATTGGAAGGAGTCCAAACGAATGGTATGAAAGCCATCGCAGATGCCAAGAAGGAACTCCATCAAGCTGAAAAGAGTGAAGCTGGTCGAGTGAATGAACTTCAAGTGGCTGCTGATGAAGCTCGGGATTCCGTAAATCAAATGAAAAGTTATGTTGAAAGCCTCTTGTAATTCTTGAAAAAAGAGAAGATACTCCAATCTGGGGATGTTCTTCAAATCTTGTGCATCAATGAAAAATAAATTTCATCTTCAATCATTTATACCTGCATTCTCTTTCTAATTACTTATATTATATATATATATATATATATATTACCAAAGCCAATGGGCCTAGTAAGCATAGTTTGATTTTTTTCTAGGATTATACAAACAACCCCACAAACTTTGCATCTTCTGTTGCTCAATATTGCCTAAATAATACAATATGTATGTTTAGCGAGCTGAGACTCGACTTTTGTTCAGAGTTCCTTTTACAAGTTCCCAATTTAATGAGTACCCTGTATTTTTTTGGCAGTTTAAAGTCAAGCATGTTGGACATAAAAAGGCTAATGTTTAAGGTCGAATAGCTTTGACCGAATGGATTAAAATTGACTTAATTCCTTGATAATTTGTTTTAAAACATATTACCACATTCATGTATGGGAAAACATGTAAACTATGACTTAAGAAATTTTGAATCTGAGGGATGATATGAAAAAAGGGATAAAAGGCATTAGATGAAGTATTTCCTAAGAGTGAAGTTACCACTATTTGACAAACCCGTTAGGGGGTTGAATTATGCAGGGACACTTAAGGGCATTGGGTGCATAGTCAAATAATAGCATCTTTTGGCTGACAGGTTCGTTATGTAGACTACTTATGTAAGGCCACCTAGGGGAACGTGCTGCATAGTCAGGCAAAATAACTCTCAGAAATTTTACTTTTCTATTGCTAAAAGCCAATGGATGTTTATGGAGATTAAAATTTTCCAAAGCACAGAGTCTGCTATATGGAGAGAGGCACTTGAATATGGAGAGGATATTCCCAATCAAGATTGTCAAAGAATTGGATGAATGTCACTCATGCGAAGGTCTGACCCAAACGTAGGGAAAGGAAATATAAACCATAGACTTGAATAATTTCAGATCATGAAAAAGAGTATAGGACAAATATGTTAAGGATGACTATTTTTGCAGATCCCTATATATCGTCGTTAAGACCAATAAAGACAAAAGAGGTTTCCCCCCCAAGAATGAAGTTACCAATATTTGAAAAACCCGTTAGGGGGTTTGAATTATGCAGGGCCACTTAAGGGTATTGGATGCATAGTCAAATAATAACATCTTTTGACTGACAGGTCCGTTATGTAGACTAATTATGCAAGGCCACCTAGGGGCACATGTTGCATAGTCAGACAAAAAGAATTTCTGGGTATCAAACATTTTGTGACCAGAAGTCAAGAAAAGGGTTATAGAGATTTGGAAGTATTTAAGGTTAAGAGTATGACACATAAAAATGGGTATTGTCCAATGCATGAAGGAGATACATAGACCAATGCTGACCATAATCATGTTGTGGCTGGGTCCTGAATTGAAATATTGGACTTCACTACATATCTCATTAGGATGAGAATCAAGCCATACGTAGTTCTTGAAATACAGTTTAACGTCATATTGGACGAGAGCATCGGAGATCTTAGTTTAGGGTTGTAGAGTTCGAACCATAATGAGGGAGAAACATTGTGTGTTTTTTATAAACCTAATGTGAACAAAGACCAGGGTTTTCATACCACATTCATGTGCTCGCAGGGGGACTTTTCAGCCAAGGGACTGACAGTGGAGTTTGGGGTTAGGCCCAAAGACTTGGGGCTGGGTTCGAGGGATGCTTGAACGTTCCTATGTATCCCATAAGGATGAGAATCAAGCCATACGTAGTTCTTGAAATACCCTATGTACAGATTTGGTTCGTACATGTGAAGGGTGAAAGGGGACTTTAGTGCAATGATGGTTGGATCCAAGATTAAAGGTTCGGGCATTGCCATGTATGCACATAGTCCTTGGAATATAAGATGATTGGAGATCAATGTCAATAATGATTCTCTTTCAAGTGAGGGTATGAGAGACTGTTGTAGTTTATTGTCGTACAAGACAAAAGTGAAAATAGTTTAAGGTTATATGTAGGGGTGTAATTTCGGTCAGGCCTGGCCCAGCCCGGACAGGGCCGGGCCGGGCCGGGCCAGCCTGAACAACCCCATGAGGCGGCCTGAGCCCGGCCTCGGGCCGACCCAAACCATCGGGTCGGGCCGGGCTTTTTTGGGCCGGGCCGGGCTTTTTCGAGTCGGGTCATGGTGGGCTTTTATTATTTTCAAAATAATTCTCTTTTAAATTTATTTTATTTAAACATTTTTTTAAACATTTATTTAAAATTTTTCTTTGCATTTATTTATAAATGCATGTTTTTTGTAAAAACGTTTATTTTATTTTTTATTTACATTTTACAGTGGGTGGATATATTTTTAAATCCATGGTGTACAGCTACCGTGGGTGAGTTTAAAGCCTTATTATTTAAATGTTTTTCTAACATTTATTTAAAACATTTTTTACATTTATTTTTTTAACTTATTTATAATTTTTTATGCGTTTGTTAATATTTTTTATTTAAATTTTTTTATTTAAACAATTTTTAAACATATGTTTAAAACGTTTTTTTACATTTATTTTTAAATGATTAATTTAAAACATTTTTGAATTTTTTTAAAGTCATACTTTTTTCAAGTATTTTTTTAAAACATTTAACTTTTTTTCATATTTTAATGTAAAAAGTATTTTTTAAGTGTTTGTTTTAAAAAAATTAATTTAAATGTTTTTTTAAAAACTTTTTTAAACATTTTTATTTAAACCTTTATTTAAACCATTTTTTAACACTTGTTTAAGACGTTTTTTTACATTTATTTTTAGACGTTTAATTTAAAACGTTTTTTTGAATGCATATTTTTTACATGTATTTTTTTAAACATTTAACACGTTTTGTGTAAAAACATTTTACAGTGGGTGAATATGTTATGTTTTTCTAAATAGATTTATGCATGTTTGTGAATTTATATATATTATGTACAAATTAAAAAAAAATTAATGAGTTACTGGGGGGTGCGCAGTAGTGGGTGGTGGGTTTAAAGTGTTGTTATTTAAACATTTTTTATCATTTATTTAAAACATTTTTTTACATTTATTTTTTAACTTATTTATGAAAAGTATTTTTAAGCGTTTGTTTAATTTAAAACATTTTTTTAAACGTTTTTTAATTTTTTTGCAGGGCAGACCCAACCCAACCCTATCTAAACTGAAATTACACCCTTAGCGGGTGCGCAGTAGTGGGTGAGTTAATTGTTTTCTAAATAGATTTATATATGTATATATTGTATATATAATATATGCAAGTTTTATCATATTTAAAAAAATAATAATGAGGTTGGGGGTGTGCAAATATCATTTGGTGAGTAGTTATTTTTTTGTTAATATATAAAAAGTTATTATATATATATATATAATATGAGAAAACTGTAAAAAAATAATTAGGGGTTGGGGGGCGCGCTGCAGTGGGCGGATTAATTTTTTTTCTAAATAAATTTATATATAATATATGCAAGTTGCAACATATTTAAAAAAAAATTAACGAGGTTGAGGGACGTGCACGAACATCATTAGGTGAGTGTGTTATTTTTTTTGTTAATATAAAATAAGTTATTATATAATATTAAATCATTGACACACACACACACATATATTATTAAAGGATTTTTAAAATCCACACTTAATTGATATATATTATTAATAGATTTATATATAATATTAATGGCTTTGTTTATATATGTATATATATTATCATATCATTGATATATATATATATATATTATTAGTAGATTTGTTTTTATATATACATATATATAATATGCAAGTTTCATCATATTTAAAAAAAATTAGTGAGGTTGAGGGTGTGCGCGAATATCATTAGGTGAGTGTGTTATTTTTTTATTAATATATAATAAGTTATTATATATATATATATATATAATGTTAAATGATTGATATATATATATATATATATATATATAATATGAGAAAATTATAAAAATAATAATCAGGGGTTGGGGGGATGCGTCGCAGTGGTGAGTTAATTTTTTTTTTCTATATAGATTTATATATGTATAGTATATATAATATATGCATGTTGCAACATACTTAAAAAAATTAATGAAGTTGAGGGACTTGCACGAACACCATTAGGTGAGTGTTATTTTTTTATTAATATACAACAAGTTATTATATATATATAATATTAAATCATTGATATATATATATATATTAATTGCTTTGTTTATATATATATTATATTAAATCATATACATATACATATATATATTATTAATGGATTTTTAAAAGCCACGCTTAATTGATATATATTATTAATAGCTTTATATATAATATTAATGGCTTTGTTTTTATATATATATATATATTATTAGTAGATTTGTTTTTATATATACATATATATAATATGCAAGTTTCGTCATATTTTAAAAAAAATTAGTGAGGTTGGGGGTGTGTGTGAACATCATTGGGTGTGTTATTTTTTTATTAATATATAAAAAGTTATTATATATATATAATGTTAAATGATTGATATATATATATATATAATATGAAAAAATTATAAAAATAATAATTAGGGGTTGGGGGTGCGTCGGAGTGGGTGAGTTAATTTTTTTTCTAAATAGATTTATATATATATAGTATATATAATATATGTATGTTGTAACATGCTTAAAAAAAATCAATGAAGTTGAGGGACTTGCACGGACATCATTAGGTGAGTGTGTTATTTTTTTTATTAATATACAACAAGTTATTATATATATATATATAATATTAAATCATTGATATATATATATATATATATTAATAGCTTTGTTTATATATATATTATATTAAATCATATACATATACATATACATACACACACACATATATATATATTATTAATGGATTTTTAAAAACCACACTTAATTGATATATATTATTAATGGCTTTGTTTATATATATACACTATTATATATATAATTATATATCGTTGTATATATATATATATACACACACATTATAATTATATATAATAATAATTATATGTATATATAATATTATTTTTTGTTAATATATAATGATATATGCACATATATATAGAAATATATATATATACACACAAATATATATATATAGATACATATATAGATAAATATATATGTATACATATACATGTATATATATAGGTATATATATATATATATGTATGTATATATGTATATATATATATGGATATAGATATATAGATATATATAAAAATATAGATATATCTATATATATATATAGGCTGGTGATTATTTTGCAGGCGCAGCGCCTGGACCAGTTGGTCCAGGAAAAGCCTTGGGAGCTTGTGGTAGGGGGATCAAATCCCCCTACCCGCAGTTTCCCCGTTAAATTTTTTACAGCGGGGCGGGCTTCGTGCGGGCCGGCCCGGCCTAGCCTGCAGGCTTTCTTGGAAAGGCCCAGGCCCGACCCGCTGAACCTACGGCCTGAGGCCGGCCTGGCCCGATGCGGGCTTTGCCGGGCCCGACCGCTCGGGCTTTCAGGCCGGGCCTGTCGGGCCAAAATTACACCCTTAGTCATATGCATGGACTAGTGCTGCATAGTTTAGCGTCATGTAGCTAGGATGTATTGCTATGCAGTTTAATGTCCTGCAGCGAGGACAATGGGAGATTGTATAGTTTAACGTCATATAGCAAGGACGATTATGAACCAATGTGAATATATTGGTTTCAGGGGGGGGGGGGGCTTCACGGATCAACATCGTATGAGATGGAGGTGAACCGATGTGAAGATATTGGTTTTGGGCTTGAACCTCAGGAGGTTGCCTACGTACCCAGACTAGAAGGCAAGGATCAAAGTCCGCGTAGTTCGACTGAGAATGAATTGGTGATCGAGTTGTGCTTGAGGACAACCCAAAGATGGTGTTGGGACTTACGCGTGGTTAGCGGCCTAGAGAGGGTGTTATGGTTGAAGCTTACTCTAAGCTCATGTGAGTCATGCTTGGTGTGAGAAACAAGAGGTAACAACAACCCTAACGATGCACAGTTTAACGTCATGTTGGACGGCAAAGGGGACACAATTTAACATCATGTTGGATGATAGAGGGACCATGCATTTTAAAGTCTCACAGTGAGAATTAAAGGGACCATGCAGTTTAAAGTCTTGCAGTGAGGACTAAAGGGACCATGCAGTTTAAAGTCTTACAGTGAGGACTAAAGGGACTATGCAGTTTAAAGTCTTGCAGTGAGGACTAAAGGGTGTATTTGTGTTACACAAAATACTTCTTTAAGAATCTTGCATTGGTTGAAGTTGTAATGAGTTCTCCATCCATTGAGATTAAAGAATAAGCTCCATTGGAGTAGACCTTATGTATTGAATAAGGTCCTTCCCACTTTGGATCAAGCTTTGGAGGTTTCTTTCCTGGTATCATTGGAGTTCTGAGGACCAATACCAATTCTCCTTGAATGAATGAACGAAGACGAACTTTTTTATTGAAAGCTCGTGCTATTCGATTCTGATAGACTTCCAAGTGGTGCAGGGTGCACAATCTTTTTTCATCTAATCGTTCCAATTCATCAAATCAATTCTGATATTGTTCATCTATAGACAACTGATCACAAATGGATACTCTGAGCGAAGGTAATTGAACCTCAATGGGCAGGACTGCTTCTATTCCACATACCAATGAATATGGAGTTGACCGCGTAGCAGTGCGGGTGGTGGTCTGATAATCCCATAAAGCATGAAAAAGTTTATCAGGCCATGATTTCTTATCTTTATCCACCATATTTTGCAGTATGTTTGAAATAGTCTTATTAAAGGCTTCTATTTGGCCATTGTCTGCTGCATGATACCAAGATGAATGATTGGATTTGGTGTTGTATTCTTGATATAACTTTCTCACATCAGATGAACAGAAGTTGGTGCCATTGTCCGTCAACATGGTATGAGGGACACCAAATCTGGTAATGATGTTAGACTTGACAAAGCTAACAATAATTTTAGAACTAAATTCTTTGAGAGGTATTGCCTCTGCCCATTTGGAAAAGAAGTCAGTAGCAGTAAGAATATACTTAAACTTCTTGGATGTAGCTGTAGGATAAGGTCCTACTATATCCACTCCCCATGTGGCAAATGGCCATGAGTATTTAGCTGTATGAAGAAACTTTAGGGGTTGATGAATGAAGTTGGCACATACTTGGCAAGAATGAAACTTCTTAGTGAAATCAACACAATCTTGCATCATTGAAGGCCAGAAGTATCCAAGCCTTCAAATTTGACCAGAAAGTCTATGTCCAGACTGGTGGGCACCACAAACTCCTACATGTACTTCATTCATGATAGTCATTGTCTCTTCACCATCAATACATATGAAGAGAATTCCATCAAAACCTCACTTGTAGAGATTTTTTTGGTGATATGGGCTATCATAAAGAGTAAAATTGACCACAAGTCACCAGACTTGTTCTTTCCCGGCTCTATCGAGTGGGAGTGTTCCATTTTGAAGGTATTCCCTGATAGGTGTCATCCATCCTGTAGTATGACCATATGGTTCAGAAATGGGACTGATTTCATTGATTTCCTCTGTTCTGATTTGAACAAAAGGTGAAACTACACAAGGATGGGCAATACTGATGATTGTTTCGTCTCAGTTTGGATCTTCCAGGGCTGTGGCTACATTAGCCAGTGCATCATCTTGGACATTTTGTGATCACGAGACATAAGAAAATGTTGTTTCTGAGGGAAATTCCGCCATTAACTCTCTGACGTAATCACACAAAGGGATTAACTCTTCCTTTCTGATGGCATAATCCCCATTGATTTGTTTGATTACCAAATTTGAATAACCTTTTACTTTCAAGTGATTCACCTGCGCCTGAAGCGTCAATTCCAAGCCTGCGATGTGAGCTTGACATTCTGCTTCATTGTTTGTGCCACCTTCCAACAATAATAAGGAATAAGGAAATACTTCCTTTTCTAGGGAAATAAGGACTATTCCTAATCCAGCTTTGTTGAGTTTATAATTTTCCATTCTCTTCCCTGTTGGACTTCTGGAGGCACCATCAAAGTAAATTTCCCATGTTTGAGGATTATCTTGAATAGAGAAGACCTCTTCATCAGGAAGTTCAGTATTAAATGATGTATCTTCCGTGGATGGATGCTCAATAAGGAAATCAGCCAGGGCTTAGCCCTTTATTGCCTTTTGAGACACATACTAGATATCAAACTGCTGCAAAATAACTGCCCACCTTGCCAGATGTCCTGTAAGCATTGGACGACTAAAGATAAATTTGAGCGGGTTATTGCGAGATACCAGTTGGACCTCATGATGTTGCAAGTAGTGTCTCAATTTCTGAAATGAAAAAATTAATGCTAGGAATCACTTTTCAATACTTTAATATTGAGTTTCTGCCTCAAGCATAGTTCGACTGAGATAGTAAATGCTATTTTCATTCCCAACATCATTCTTTTGGGCAAGGAAGGCACCCAATGATCACTCTAAAGATGTTACATAGAGGATAAGTGGTCTTCCTTAAACAAGTGGCATTAATACCGATGGACTTAGGAGATATTTCTTGAGGATATCAAATGCCTCTTGGAAATCTTCGGTCCATTGGTAGGTGACTCCCTTCTTCATTAATTTGGTGAAGGGTAAACACTTTCCTGCCAAATTGGCAATGAAACGACGAATATAGGCCAAGTGTCCTTGAAGTCCTCTTAATTCTTTCAAATTTCGAGGAGGTGACATACCAAGGATTGATTTTGTTTTCTCAGGATCAACTTCGATGCCATGATGGTGTACAATAAAGTTGAGAAATTTTCCTGAGGTTACCCCGAAAGCACATTTCAAGGGGTTCATCTTCAAATTGTGTTGTCGAAGTTTTTTGAATATGATTTCCAGATCATCCAAGTGATCATCACGTTGTCTGGATTTAACCACCAAATCATCCACATAACATTCAACAAATTTATCTAAAAAGGGTTTGAAGATATGGTGCATGGCACGTTGATACGTTCCACCTGCATTCTTCAGGCCAAAGGGCATTACCCAATAGCCAAAATCACCTTGAGGGGCTCTGAAGGCTGTAGATTCTTCATCTTCTAGAGCCATTTATATTTTATTATACCCAGAACATCCATCTATGAAGGAAAGTGCTTCATAGCCAGCTGTTTCATCAATTAAGAGTTCTGTGATCGGAACTGGAAAATCATCATTGGGAAAATGTCGATTAAGATCTCTGAAGTCAATGAAAACTCTAATTTGTCCATTATTCTTTTTCACAGGGACAATATTAGCCATCCATTTGGGATATTGAACTTCTCTGACGAAGTTATCCTTGATAAGCTTATCAACTTCAGATTCAATTTTAGAGGCATAAGTTGGGTGTGTTCTTCTTGATACTTGCTTGAATCCTCGATGTTCTTCTAGAAAACCCAAATGATGAGTGGAAACATCGGGATCAAGACCTGGAATTTCTGTATAATTCCAAGAAAATACATCTCGATTTTTCTTTAAAAATGAAGTATACATTTCTTGCTCTTCAAGAGTCATGGCCGCACTAATTAAAGTGGGGCGTGGATCTTCTTTTGTACCCAGATTTATTTCTATGAGTTCATCCACAGTGGTAGAGATACCCTCTTCAAATGATGGAGGAGCATCCCTGAGATATTCCTCTTCTTCTTCAGTATGTGTTGCTTCTTCTGCTTATACTTGCATAGTATATGACGAAGCAGAATTTCCATGATCATGGGAGAAGTTAAAATTTGAACGTTTTGATGAAGAGGCTTCCATTTATGACCCTATTGATGATGAAGGGTTTTCCTGTGTTGATAGAGAGGAGATGATGGATTGAGAATTGACATCATTATTTTCCTCTGGTATTACTATAACTTCTTCTAGCTTGGTTTATGAAGTATAGAATTGCTGGATTTCAGCGGACGAAATGAAGACATCTCCATTTAAGCTTTCATCATTGCTTGGCCAATCAATAATTTCTCCCATACTGTTTGGCTCGATTTCCATAATTGACATTATGGAAGTTTTCACAAGAGTGTTTGGATTTGGGTCAATCCCATCAATTTGACTGATACACAACACATAATCTGTACTCACATGTATGAATGGGTTTACTGGAATCTTTTCCAAACCATGTGGGGCATTAATTTTGGTGACCTTCTTCGCTGTGGATTTTTCCTTTCCTTCTATGTGATAAAACTCTGCCTCAATGTATTGAGATTCACATGTTTTGAATGGGGCTTTGTCACCATACAATTTCCCAATTTGACCATTGAAACAATATTTGAGACATTTATGGTATGACGAAGGTACGGCCACATGTTGATGTAACTAAGGTCTTCCAAGAAAAATGTTGAAAGTTATGTCCTGATGAACAACCATGAAATATGAATTAGAAACAAGGTCTCTGAATTGAATTCTGAGTGTAATTTCTCCCATAGGTTCTTGTTCATTCTTATCGTATCCTTGCAACATCAAAGTAGAAGGAGATAAATCAGATTCGGTGAGGCCCAATCGATAGAGTGTATGAATATGAATGAGATTGACTCCTGAGCCATTATTAATGAAAGCTCATCAGATGTCTATATCATTGACTTTTCCTGATAGATACAAAGGTCTGATATGTCTATGTACAAAATCATATTCATCTTCATCTGTAAAAGATATCACTGCATGGAATTCTACAAGATCATTCTCTATATGGTAGACTTAAGCCGCAACAATTTCAGTTTCGAATTCTTAAGGACTTGACAAAGCCTCAATGAGCACCTCCTGAAGATCTTTTGATAGATTAAAGGCATCCATAATTGATAAGTTGGCCGGTACTTGGGCCAAATGTTTCAAGACATCATACTTTTGGTCCAAAGGTCTGCATTTTCCATCATGAAAATGTGGTTTTGTAGGAGCCTTAGAAGTTGATGATTTGGAAGTAGATGCATCTCATATCGGGGTAGGAGTTGGAAATACTCTTGGCTTTAGCAGATTAGACTGACTAGGTCTATTTATTTACTGAGAGGAAGAAGGTGTAACCTCTAACCGATCCTCCAAAACAACTGTTCCAGGACCGAATCTGCCATGTGTGGAAGAACTTTCTTGTTCCTGTTGATCCCACTGAAGGGCTTTGCCATGAGTTTCTGCCGCATATCTAACTCCTCTGTTAGATACAGGGAATTTAGACTCACCATGATTGAAACTGTTATTGGCATAAGGATCTGTTAAATGAATCATGTTAACAGAACCAAATATTAATTCTTCATCTGATGAAGATTCTTCTTGATTATCCAGTTCAGGCTGTGTCATTTGGTGGGGCGGTGCCTGTGCTTTTGAAGCAGATGACATAAAATCTGCCAGAGTCAAAGATAATTTAGTCTTTGACACAAACTCGTCTTCTTCTGACTGCTCTTCTTTCTTCAAATTATACTGCTTCTTTGAATATTTTCCTTCTGATGAAGGGGGTTTTGCTATGGAATTCATAGCATAAGAAATAATTGGTTGATTCAATTGTGTTCGTAAAATGGCATGAGTTTGGTTGATCATTTTACTGACCATCCAATCATCATATTTTTGTGCATTTTTACTTTTGACTTCATGACACTCGCCTTCTTCCTTTGGATCAGTAGTAGTAACACATGCTACCTGGGCTGAAGAAACTTTCAGTTTTACCTGTCTAGAGTCCACCATCTTTTGAAGGATGTATTTAAAGAAAAAACACACATGAATGGGATGCCCCAACATCTGATGAAATGGGAAATAGTTTGGGAGGTCTTCATATCCTTCCTTGTTCAGCTTTTTGGGCCTTAGCAACTGAACTAGATTGTTTTCTAGAGCTGAGATGAAGTAGCCAGGAACTTGTTCATTCCGGAAAGAATAAAATTTGTTCTTCAAATCTTCAAACTATTTCTACCTTTTATATTTTTGATCATCTTGATGAGGCGGCCATTTTTGTTGACATTCAGGAGGTGGATCCCTTAGATATGATGAAGGTCTTGAAGTGGAAGCAGGTACATGTGCTTGTTTAATTGTAACTGTAGCAGTCTCTACTTTCCCTATTATCCTTCCTGGAACTGATGGAATTACACAAGTTCTAGCCTTAGTCTTCATAAGAGAGTCTTCTATCTAATGAGTGATTGAAGTAAGGTCTCGAAACCCTCATGTGTATTTCATAGGGATTAACGGTGTTTGTAATTCATCACGCAAATTTTCCACACAGATTGGAAACAATTCTTCTTGAGGGAGTGTTAAGCTTAAGGAACATGTTAATCCCTTCCAGTGAGCAATGAAATCTGAAACTCTTTCATTCTCCCTTTTCTTACAATTGGTAAGATAAAAAACTATAATCTTTGGAAATGTTGAGTTGAATTGAAGAAGGAACCTTTGACGGAGATCTTCCCACCCAGTAATTGACCGGTATTGCAAACTTGTATACCAGACAAAAGTAGGTCCTTGTAATGACTGTACAAAACACCTTAGATTAACTACTTATTGTTGTTGAGGAGTTCCCATCATAGGATCACAACGAGAAACAAAATGTGTTAAGTGTTGTTATGGATCTCCCGAACCATTAAAAATTGGGAATGTGGTAATCACAAAATTTGATGGGGGAAGAATTGTATCCACCCATTTAGGGTAAGCTCTCTTTTATGGTTGAATTTGTGCACGATTTCCTTCCATAGCTTTCAACCGATCTGTTAATGACTTAATGGTAGTTATTAATTTTTGAGAAACATATGGTTGATCTTGGAACTGAGCAGGTGCAATAACTAGAGTTTGGACGGGTGTGGTGAATAGGACTGCCACTAATGGTAGTATTTCCGGTTGTTGTTGCATATGACCCGTAGGATTGGACCTGTGAGGGTGTACTTGTAAAGGGGGATATTCTTGATCCATCCCAGTAGCAGCAACAAATTCCCTTGATTGATTAACTCTAGCATGCTTAGGAGGAAGACTACCTTGAAGTAGTTCTGCATTTAACCTCCTTAATTCCTTCATTTCTTCTTCTTGCTGTGCGAACCTTTCCTCTAATGAGAGTGATTGGCCTTCTCTAGAGGTAGGGTGGGGTGTAACCTAACTTTTACCTTTTTCCTTGACATGTGCCTTTCTGGAGTATGTAAGGGCATTACCCGAAGGAATATATTTCCCTTAGGCAACCCTCTGTCTTCTGGTACGCACACCTCCTTCATTCGTCTCTGTGTGCACAACCTCTTGAACATGAACTTCTTCATCAGATCCCTCCGAGTGAGCCTCATGTTCTGGGGGATTAGTGACAACAACATTGATGACATTTATCGATGCATAACGCATTGTATCCCTTCTATCAGTGCTTCTGTGATACTGTCTTCCTCCAAGTACTTTATGAGATATTTACTTTTGTTTGGTTGATCCCTCAGGAACTTCTTAATGAACCGTAATTTGGAGGGAATTTCCTGATAATTCGGCTCTGCGTTCCTCTTGTGGCTTCTTTCCTAATCGAGAGAAGACTACCTTTCGCTGAGGAAGAGATTGAGAATTTGAAAAAGTCCCCAGTCCGGTGGACTGGGGATGTTCCTATTTTTCTTTCTCAACTCCTCAAATCCTATCTGTTGATCCCGAGGGTTGAGTTAAAAGAGTCCCCAGTCTAGAAAGTTGAGGTGGTTATTGAGCTGCTACATCTGAAACTTTCTTAAAAGCCCTCCTGATTTTTTGGATTTTAGTTCAGAAATTGGCCAGATGCATCAACCTACATCCACTCAAATAACCTGGCTCAGATGACCACTGGATTATTTCCGACACTTCTGTCACTTGATGATGTGCCTGCTCTAAACGAGAAGCTTGTTCGATATTCTCATTTTCTTGGTGCAAGAGTAATTCGAAAAATTGTTCTTTATAAGCCTGACTTTGGGAAGAACTAGTTGAGGCCTGTTCTCGAGAAAGCCTTTGATTACACACAAAACTAGTTATCTGTGTCTAGCCATGGGTAATAACATTGCATGAGACCACTTTTGGTGGGATTTGTTGACTGGGGAGCACGGTGAAATGCAATGCTCCATGAACACCCCATCCCCTGATATGAATACCAGATGGGGCATTGGTAATTAACTGGCGCAACCTTTTTAATGCGCCAAGGAATGAAAGTTGAAGGGCTCTCTACTACTTTTCAACCTTTGGATGTCAAGAAACTGAGAGAGATTCCAAGTCAATTTGGTGTTGCAACCCTTCTATTATCTTGAAATGATTTTGATATTCATCATAAGATAAAATTTTCTCTTTTAAGTGACAAAGAGTTTTCCATATGTTGAGGCGGATATCATTAATACAATCTTCTGTCAATGTTTCTGGAATATCATACTGAGAGTCATCCAAAGGCCAAAACATGACCGGTATTTCACCTTTCGCCAGTTGTTTTCTCATATTCAGCACTTCCTCTTTGTTATTCGATGAAAATTCTTCTACCTGATTGGACCAAAGATGGTGCTTCTTTGTTGCTTCATCAGATTCAATAAGATTGGTAGAGAATTAATTTGTCAAATTAGAAGATAAATGACCCAGGGGTGGTTTGGAGAATGACCTACACCCTGGGCTATCTTCTGATTGAGAAATTATTTCACCTGCTAGTGGTAAGGCATCAGACATGACTGGCTTCGCATTTACAAGTGCCTCAAGATAAGAGGGCTTTCTCATTACTGCATTGTCCATCGAATAATTTTCCAGGCAATGTGAATTACTACTATGGAGAGGAATTTCGTAGCTAAATTCATCATCATCATGGGGAGGACCCCCATGGTGGGTTACAACAAAAGATGAAACCTCTTGCTCCTTGGTTTTCTGGTCACGCAGAGGGTTATCGTGGATTTCATCTGAAGATAATACTTCAAGATTGACCAAATTTTCATGAAGCAGGCCTTCATGAGGAAGTTTCTGATGAAGACCTTAAGAATTATTATTTTTACTTCCGAAATCTAGAAATGAGGGGGTAGAATCTTGACTTAAAACGGAAAATTGTCTGAGGTCTTCAAGAACTCCAGCATTAAGCAAGGCTTTATTGCAGATTGGATCTTGATCTTTCAACTGTGCTGGATGGGTATTTTTCTTGGACACCTTCTTACTCACTTTGGAAACCAATTGTTGATTAAAGTGGTTATAATGGGCAGGTGTATGTTCCTGCTCATGAGAAATGGTCAGGTTAGGCTGATTATCTCCATTTAAATCAGGTGTATGTACCCGACTTGATTGTCCGTATGACATGGGGGAGTATGCCCCACGACCCTCCTGGACTGTAATAGAGGCATGTGTCTACTCTGGAGTGACATATTGATGAGTCACTTCACTGATAGGGATAGATTTATGTTTCTTTCCTTGTGATGTCACTGAATTTGTTATAATATTCTAACAGGTATCCAGAATATGGGAAGGGATTTGCTTCTGCTCTTTCACCATTTTCAGAATGTGCTTGGTGACTTCAGCTACCGAAATGGGAATATATTTCCATTCCATGTTTGGAGTAGGTGTATGTGCCTACTCCTGTCCTCCTTTTCCTGTCAATAGATATTAAAAGTACTTATGCATAGGGGCAGCGAGTTGAGTCTGATCCAGATTTTTCGTCGGAGCTTTCCAACTAACTTATCTGGGTACTACCAAACGAGACTGTTGGTAGGATTGATGAACATTGGCAGGTGTATGTGCCTGCTATGTATTCTCCATCAAGTATGGTTGATGGTTTTCCTTCAATACTGGTAGACGAGACTGCTGACAGAATTGGTGATTGTAAACAGGTGTATGTTCCTGCTTACCAATTGCCACCATATTAGATTGGCGAGCTTCTTTGGATACAGTCAGACGAGCTTTCTAACTGGCTGGTGAATTATAAATAGGTGTATATTCCTACCTATATTACTCTGCTATAATTACCTGGCGGGATTTGTGTGTTACTGCCAGACGAGTCTACTAAGCAGTGAAATCAGGACGGATGGGTGTATATGCCCGTTCATTGTTTTCCATCAAGTTAGATGGATGGAATTCTCCGGAGGGGGCAGAGGTAAGAACCTGCTCCATGTTGACCGAATTTCACCTCTGGTGGTTCTTCTTTAATGCTCTTATCTAAGGAACCTGAGCTGAACACCTAGAGGTGATACCCTCATCATATTGAGAGTGCACTACTACACGAGTCTGGCGGCGATTGTTAGTAGGAGTCCCCAAGAAAGACTCCTTCCTTCTTGAACCGAGGCCTTGAGTGACCTCTTCATTCACCTCCCTATAATATGGGAGGGACTGGTTGTTGCGTTCCGGGGATAATGACCCGAAACGGTTGGAAATGGTGGTTGGCACCACCTACTTTTTGACCACTGGTCGTCGCTGTCTAGACAACCAGGGTGAGTTATTAATTTGGAGGGTTTGTCGAGCAACCTCTAGAGTCGGGACGGTACCGTGTTGACGGTATTCCCTCACCAATGCATTCGAGACCCAGCGTTGAAGACACTAAGTATGTGATATTTTCCTCAGAGCAGATGAGCATCCAGTAGGAGTAGCAGCCGAGGCATTCATAGGTGTGAACTTTAAAGAAGCCATTTCTGTATTGCAGAAAGATCTTGGAAAAGAGTGCATGTTTGATATAATAGACATAATCAAGATAATCTTGGCTAGAATACATCTTTTGGATGAACACATATGTGTTTTATTTCTTTGTTGGCCCTCATATTGAATTTAATATGGGCCTAACAAATAATTAAAACATCATTTTAACTTGGTTAAGGATTCACGTCGGGTTCACCATTTTTGTTTCTTCTATAAATGGGTATGGCCTTGTTTGTTTAAGGTTCAAACTTTCCAATCGATTTATAACGGGTTTATTCATAGAACTGGAAACATCCAATGATTCTATATCAATTTGGACCTACTTTCCAAAGGTAGGTTCTCATTAGTTGTGGATCGATGAGGCTTAAGAATTTGCATTGGTCAAGAGGATGGGAGGTCAGGCTCATCACACCATTTTAAGGGGAATTATTATCTACTCTGGGATTCTCTTATAGATTTAAGTTATGTTCACGAATCCTTATTAATTCACCAAGTATGAAAATGAGTTTTCCTTTAGATTTGGAAATAAATGATTGATATGTATGGTATTTAGAGAATATTTTATATGTATTTGAGGTTCTTCATCAATAGAGAATTATCTGTATGTATTGGAGATTCTTAGTCAATGGTATCCTTTAATACAATATATATAAATCTCTTGTTCAGTGTGATGACCATTCTGGTTTTAAATCCACTCAGTGGGGCACTTGAAGTTTATTGTCATTTAGAAAGACATGGATTATTTTAGAGTTGGGATCTTACCTGCAAATGGGCTACCTACGTATCCTTGTTAAAAATAAAGGAATCAGAAACCAATTAGTTTGAAAGGAAGGATATAGTTTAACGTCATATGGGACAGAAAAGAATTAATGAAAGATGGGATTGAAACTTATAAAGGCTTCCTACGTACTCTACTTTTAAGGCAGAGATCAAAGTCCACGTAGTTTGGGTAAATAAAAATGGGGTTTATGCATGGTTAATGGACCAAAAAGAGATGTCATTATTACTTTTACACTCTAAGCCCACGTGAGTCATGCTCGATGTGAGAAACAAGAGGTATCAGTAAACTTGACAATGGTGCCACAAAAGATGCAGTCA
This sequence comes from Viscum album, assembly GCA_963277665.1. Lineage (NCBI taxonomy): Eukaryota > Viridiplantae > Streptophyta > Magnoliopsida > Santalales > Viscaceae > Viscum > Viscum album. The sequence continues at coordinate 778,160,504 of OY728152.1, read as the reverse complement.
TGAGAAATGATGTAGGGCTTACATATGTATAATGGCCCAAGTAAATGAAGACCAGGACTTAGTTCAGGAAATAAGCCCAAGAGCAGGGTCCATAAAGGTATTTGTACTTTATGGAGATTTGGAATTTTAATTCGGGAATTACTCCTGAAAAGTAATCCAAAATTAAGAGGGACGTATAATTGGGTTTTATTCTTGATAAGGAAGCCCAAATAAAAAGAAAATAAGGTTGGGGCTTACTCTTGAGGAAGACGCCCAATTAAAGGGAAATTATAACCTGGGGCTTAATCCTAAGGAGGAGGCCCAATGTTAAAGGAACTTAGGGCTCACTCCTGAGAAGGAGACCCAAAGTTAAAGGAAATTATGATTGATACTTACTCCTGAGAAGGAGGCCTAATGAATTCCTCTCAGATAAGGAATCCAATAAAGGAACCATGCCATAAATGGCTTTGAAGAAGGTTTTGAAGGCCAGATCTTGAAGAGGAGAGGTGGATTTGAGGAAAGGAGGTGACTAAGAAGGAGGTGTGAAAGTATTGTTCTGGTGCGCAAGTCCTGGTCGCGCAAGTAGACTTGCGCGACATGAGTCACCTAGGGTGACGAAGAATCCATAGGGTAATACTTGGGCGACTTTGAACTCAAGTCCTTAGTATCATCTCTAGAGGGTTCCAAAAGGTTGGCGTGCAAGTTCCCTTGGGAGGGAAAGGTGGCACGCAAGTGTTTCCATTTCCCTTAAGGGATAGACACTTAGGCGTGAAAGTATTTGATGAGTTCTAACACTTAGTACTCATTCTTCCTCTTTAGAGATTCCATTCTAGGTAAAGAATTACCTTAGAAGTGTTCGGAAGACGTCAGACAAAGACTTGGGCGACCAGAGCTTGAATCTAAGTTTTGTAAAATTTCTCCCTGAAATGGGGGGCCCACAGGGGCTATTTATAGGCCACTGGTAACCTTGGGCAAAAAAAAAGGATGCACAAGTGATTTTCACGACCCATATGTGGCGCGCAAGTGACTTGCGCGGCGAGTAGGATACTTGCGCGACTCCCTCCAAATGAATTCATGGTTCATCCCTTTTTCAATTTTTGATGTTCTTCAAAGGGTGACCCTCATTGGGCTTAAGGTATTCCCCTTTTCCATTCATTGGACTCTATGACGGAAAGGAGCGTCAACATCCATTTAAATTGGAAACTCAACATTTTGAACATAAATTACTTAACGAATTGGATAATGATTTTGAAATTGAAAATGACCTTGAAATTTTTGAATTATATGTTGAATTGGAGGAAATTGATTTTTTAGTGATGAAATTTATTCATAAATGGTTTGTTTTGATGTGATGAAAGAGATAGTGTGCTAATTTAAAAACTTTTAAAAATATAAATGAGTGCTTTTTTAGTGTAGAGAACATAACGTTTGAATTATCCCTTTCCACAAACATAATATTTCAACCTTTAGAAGATGAAGAGTAATTGGTTTTCAATGATAAAATCAGTGTTGAATTTTTATTTGAAGAGCACTTGTGCCTAAAAATTTCACCAACATTGAATGCAGATGATTTTTTTGAGAGAATAAATGAGAATATGACTCCATTTTATGAAAAAAATTTCAAAACATTCATTTTTGAAATAAAAGATTTATGTGGGACTAATTTCTTGTATAAAATTGATTTTTTTCTTATTTATTACCTCTATCAAACATGAACTCTAACCATTTATTTAGTGTTTTGGAAAAGTGTTATATGTTTTTTATAGGAGAAGAGAGAGAGCAAGTCAAACTTCCTATATGGATTCTAGTACCATTTGATCCCTGTGGATTATTGAAGAGGATTTAGAAATAAATATTGATTGGCCATGTACATACAATGGAGTAGCTATTCACCTTGAAATAAAACACTCAGGAATATGTTTCTATTGTTGGTTTTTAATTATATTAATGTTTTTTCTAGTTTCTTTTGTAGGAAAATAAAGAGAGAAATGAAGTCCACCATATTAAAGACAACTTCAAGCAGCTGTCCACTTCAACAATTGAGCATCTAGGTCATGTCCTAACACCCTATTATTTTTAAATGTCTAATTTCTTCTCACATGCTAAAATATAAACCTGGGGGGAAAGGTAAACTATATACATTCATACTTAAATATTATTTTCCCAACTGATTTATACCACTATTTCCCACTAATACCAACTGTTTCTAATTTTATTTTGGGTGTGAAACTATTTGTATACCGATTTTGTAATGTGCATAATGAATCAAGATTAAAAATGTAACATGCACCAAAATTATAAAATGTTATATTCTGTTTTTTGAAAAAAAGGTCTGAGAAAGGTTACCTTTTCAATAGAGCGATTTTTGAGGTGACTTTGTATTTTATATCATGAATGGTGATGCCACTTTCAGGATCCCTTATGTTCTTTGTAACTCTTTATTTCATCTTTCTGTTGCTTGTTGGTATAGGAAATCAATGAAAGTTATTTGTGGTTATGCATCGCCCAATATCATGATGCCAGTACACTCACCGCATTCACCCTTACCTCTGTATCTGATAGCATCAAGATGAGGTTTCACCAACTTCACCCTTGCCTCTAAACCATGACGACTGTATGCTTGTCACTTATTTTTTTCATCATTATTTTCATCTCTTTTTGTTTCATCATTCTAATCCTCTATGAACATCACCACCTCTAGAAAATATTCAATAAAATTTCACAAAAGAACCATGATCAAGAACCATAAGTCGATAAAAATATAAATGTGATCAATATAAATAATGGATCCCTAACTTATGGTGTTTTTTCGATCATTTTGTTTTGTATGCACATGATCTATAATCCAATTATTTTTTCCTCTAATTAGTAGGTCTGTTATTAGAATCTAGAAATTATGTGATATGTTTTTCCCTCTATAAAAGAGGTTTTTAATAGGCGAGGGTGAACTCCTCCCCCCTTATTAAGAATAATAATGCAAGAGAAGAAAGTAAAAACAAAATATCCTCAATATGTTCCTAGTTTTTTAGGGTCATAAATGTAATATAAACGTGTAATGATTTGAATTCCTACATCAATAACATGAAATTTTTTTTTGTGAAAATTTATTTCTGATTCGTAATTTACACGACTACCTCTAGCTTAGTGCTGAACTTCTCCAGCTGGGTAGCATCAGCATCCAGGTCTTATACCATCACGTGGTTGAAACTCCCACATCATCCAGGCTTTCATAAACCTACCTTCCACCAAACCATCACCCATTCATTAACTATATTATCTTCTGCATTTTTCCTATCCTTAAACTTCATCAGGACAACACCCCAAGGATGATTCTCACTGACCTTTATGGAGTCAACTACACCGAGATTCGCACATTCCTCTTCAATGTCGGCTTCTAATTCTAAATGTAGATTCATATCAGATCTCATTTCAGCAGTAGTTAACATATGGAGAAGGATAAAAATATCCATAATTGACACATGGGAATCATCATAGTCACCCCATCCAATAATCATCCGCTCAACCAATGTTACTTTTTCTTTCTCTTGTCCACTTGTTTTTTATGAATTTCTCCCATTTTTTCTCAAATTTGGCTTGGGTCACTAACATGGGGGTGTTGTAACCTAGTCAATTAGATGTCCCATCCATGATCTGTATATCCAAAGAAACTAAAGGTTCCTTCAAATATGTAACAAGTGCATCACCCTTTTTTCCATGTTTTCTTTGTCAATATAGATCTTTACTTGAGATAATTTTATTTTGGGGTCCTCCTTTATCATCCCTCACTTGGAAAACACCTCCACAACCTCATCAAAAGTAACATCGTCTAGGAATACATTAACCTAAACATGTGTGTTTACTTTTAATTGAAACCTCCAGGAGACAATAAGTTCCTAGTTATGTTCATACAATTTTAAAATTTCCTTCATGACCATCTTTGTAACTCTATACTTAATGGATAAGGTTTTTCATTTCACTAAATGGAGTTTAATATATTGAATTAGGCATCATTATAAATCAAAAATTAGTTTCAATATCTATTGAAAGTAGCTTTAATAGATTATGGAATTTCATTTAGTGTTACTAGATTATGGAATTTAATGAAGTGTTACTAGATTATAGATTTTGAGTTCTGTGTCACTCTTAATTGAAATAAGTGTCATTATTAATGGTTTTTGGTCACAAGATATATAATATTATTGTTATTTTTATATCATGCATTGTTAATTTTAGTTGTTGTCACTGGTTATCTTTTATTAATGTGTCCGCTTGTATTTTTTACAATCAATGGTTCTTCTAGTCATTTTTCTATTATTTTTCTCACTTGTTATTTTTTTATCATGTATTATGTATGTTTTTGTGCTCATTGGTTAGATATTCTTGTTGTTCTCATTGGTTGCATATTCTTGTTGTGATCACTGGATGGATAATCTTTTGGTTTTTATGGTCTCTTGATTGATCATCTTATGGTTGTTGTTTCCACTAGTTAGACAATCCTCTTGTTGTGGTCATTGAATGATATTTTTATATCATGTGTTTAAATGAAAACTACTTGTTGTGTTGTGTTTGGACATGTGCTGCTTGTGATCAGAGTTGAAGATAGATAGGTGCTGATTTCTATCATAATGTTTCTTGTGATGGTTGCTTGTAAGTGGACCGGTGCTGCTAGTGGACAAGTGATACTTGTGAGTGGACGAGTGCTGCTAGTGGACAAGTGCTGCTTATAAGTGAATAGGTTCTTGTAAGTGGACAAGTGCTTCTTATGATCTGAATGTTGCTTGTGAACAAGTGCTGCTTGTGAACAAGTGCTGCTTATGAATGTTGCTTGTAAGTGGACAGGTGCTACTTGTGATCATAACATTGCCAGTGATGGTGATGTCTAAAGTGGACAAGTGTTGATTAAAATATAAAAGTGTGATCCTAAGGGGTGAAAGTGAAGTTGTGCATGTTCAAATCCATTAAAGGAGATAGTTTTTCATGTGAAGTGATGGGGATTCCATGATAGCGACACTTGATGTTTGTGAGAAATATATCAGAGATTTAGTTTCATTGAGTTCCATGTAATGTTTTTTGAGTTTGAACATGTTTTTAATATGATTCTTGAAGCTTCTTGTCTTTTCATCAAGTTTGAACTTGTATTTAAATTATAATTGAATGTGTTTTTTCAAATGAAATCTCTTTTTTTAGTGTTTCATATAAGATAATTTTATAATTATTATATAATAAATATATTAATATATTATATATAATTGTATTAATAAATATTAAATAAAATTTTAACAATAAATATTTTAATTCTAACATTTAAAATAAAATTTACAAATAAATATTAATTGTTAGTATTGTTTATAAATTTTAATAATATTAGAAATAGATATATTATTTGTATTAATCTGTTGCTAAATTTTTTGACCAACATATATATTATCTGTTGGTATTATTATAATTGCAGCAGAAAAATTTTATCATTTGAAATAACATTTAGCGACAGAGCTTTTACCAATAGTTCAGTGACAGGGACAAAACTATTGATAAAACGTTTTTCCAACAGAAAATGTGCTTTTACTAATAGATATGTCCCTATTGGAAAAAGTGAAATATTTTGTAGTGAAAGCTAAATATCTATCACATTAGAGGTAAGATGTCGACAGAATCAAGTTATGATTACAAAAGATGGGACTTTACTCAATAGTTCAAGGAACCGTGAGTTAATGTGGTTGGCCATCCTAAAGCCTACCAAGAAACTCTCCAAGTGGTGGCGTAGCCAGTACTTTTATACTATGAGGAGAATTTTCAAGGATCCATTCCAATAGAATACTCAAGTGAAAGAGTATTTCAAATCAAATAGTGGGGGATATTAGGGTTTGAAAAAATAGTGGGAGATATTTAAAATGTTATAATAATTAATTAATCATAAATACCAAAATTTAATCAAGATAAAGTACTGATTTCTAATATTTAAATATTTTAGATAAAAAATGACAATAAAAAACACCACAAGTATATTATCACTCTGATCAATTTTGGATAAAGAAAATATCCTGATTCTCCATAACATCTAGTAGTGGTATAGCCGCTTGCGCATAGTAATATTCAAAGAAAGGAATCATTATGTGATAGAATCCCTAGTTCCTGCTAAGAATCCTCTGGGATAAAGCATGACAGAAAGAGATAAATGAAAAAATCATATAGACGATGCACTAGTTGTTCAGTGCATCATGTTGCCATCAATTTCCAGGATAATTTCAAAAAATGAATGAGGATGAGGATGCCTACAAGATGCTTTATCCTCTCTATGAATTATATCAGTAGAGGGAATGGTAGGAAGGTTATGATATTTCTAGTTCCCTTTATAGGTTCTCTCTAGGAGAAGGGCACCAAGCGGGTCCACATGTACTCAAGATGATCATATACATTTGGAGGCTTGAATCCCTTGGATTCAAATTTAACCAAGAACTAGCAACATATCTCATTGTTACCTCTTTACCGCCAAGACTCTCGGTTTTTATTTTCAATTATAACATGAACGATATAAAAAAGTCACTCCCATGACTTTTGGCATTAGTTATCTAAGCTGATAAGGATATGAAGAATACCAATTCTTCTGTCCTTATGGTGAACAAGATAAAGGGAGAAATGAAAAAAAGACTAAGGATAATTCAAGGTCAAATACACAAATTAACCATCCTTCCAAGAATCCAATGATTTAGAATCAGGTTAATGAGATGGAGGCTATCTGATTTTTATTTGGCCAAAAAGGCTACTATAAGAAAAATTGCAGAGATGGGAAGAATAATAAAGTTGATGCTTCTACTTTAGTTATTTTTGTCATTGAATGAAATATTTCCTTATATACAAGTTGGGTATTTTATAAGGCATGTGGATCACACATTTTTATTCATATACAGGAACCAAGTAGATTCATGAATATTTCAATAGGTGAAGTGGGTCTTTGGGCTACAAATGGTTGAAGTCTTCCCGCCCTGGATGTAGCAAACTATCACTTAAATTTACCAAGTGGATTGGTTCTAGTATTGTATAATTGTTTTTATGTACCCTCTGTAACACGAAACATAATCTCATTTTCATGTTTAGACACGATGAGATTTTATTTTAATTTCTAATTTTTTTTCATTTATAAGGATAATATGAGTTATGGTATGTAACATATTAACAATATCCAATATATAATTGAGCTCAAAATCATGGTAGTGAAAGTAAATGAAAAAACTAGGAAGCATGACTCATATATCACCCACCTATGGAACTCCAGGCTAGGTCATGTAAACGAGAAGCGATTACAAGAAATTACATCAAGCAGGGTACTTAGACATGGTATAGTTAAGACCATTAGATGTATGTCATGCTTGTTTATAAGGTAAAGTGACCAAAGAACCCTAATCTGGGAAGGTAGAAAGAGATAATCAATTACTAGAATAAATTCATACTGATGTATGTGGTTCATTTATAGTAGAGGAAAGGGGTGGGTATTCTTACTTCCTTACTTTTATTGATGACTATTGTAGGTATGGATATATCTACATAATGTGGTATAAGTCATATTCCTTTTGGATGTTTAAGGAATATCAACATGAAGTAGAAAACCACTTTGGCATGAAGATTAAGGTACTCCACTAAGACCGAGGTGGAGAGTATCTTAACCAAGAGTTCATGGATCACTTGAAGGTGTGTGGGATAGTATCCTGACTCACTCCACCTTATACACCATAGTTGAATTATGTTATTGAACGGAGGAATAGGACCTTTCCAAACATGGTCAGATAAGTTATGAGTTATAAAACTATTCCATTATCCTTTTGGGGATACGCTTTGCAGATAGTGGCATATACCCTTATCTGAGTACCAACTAAGGGTGCAGATAGGATTCCATATGAGTTATAGTGTGGAAAGAAACCCAATATTTCACACTTATGTGTATGGGGATGTGAGGATTTTTTCAAGAGTATACCAAGTGAAAATTTAGCATCCATAAGAACAATGTTAAACTTTATAGGTTATCCTAAGGAAACTGTAAAGACCCAGAATTTCCATGTAATTTTTTTTAAATATATGATAATTTTACGAGTCCGTGAAAATTAACGGCGTGTGATTCCGAGGCCCAGAGTGCCCGGAATGAATTTCTGAAATTTTTTTCGGGTACGTTCAGTAAACGTGCGAGCAGGTTTTTCTAAATTATGAATCGGTGCTTAGAATTGAAATCCAAAGGCACCGTTGAACTCGTAGTGCCAGTATTCACTTAAGGAGACCTTCACCTCAACCGGAGTAGGTCGAGGGTGGAATTTAGATTTTCACATATTCGTGAAATAATAAAATAAAATAAAATTGTGCAACATTTTATTTTTATTTTCTTTTGAAACACCCATGTGGTTATTTCTCAGGTGGGGACCACCAATCCTAACCTCCCATGAGAGGTTATGGTGGTGGGGACTACCTGAGGTTTAAAACCCCTTGAACTCCCTCATAAGTGTGGGGGATCCTCTTAATCTTCCCCACTTAAATGGTGCCACCCCCCTTAATTTATTATGCCAACCTAGTTAATTAATTTAGCCAATTTTAATTTTGTGCCAACAAACTAAATAATAGATAACATAATCTATTATTTTGGGGCTACCTTTCATTTTGGTGGAATTGAGGGAAAAGTCTTGGAAAAGGGGATAACTTTGGAGACTTGGGAGAAATCTCTCCAATGAAGAATGATGATGCATGACTTCTTCCTCGGGATATCCTCCAATGCGGGACGTCTTCAACCGACATCCGTTCCTTCCTCCTCTTGGATGTCAACAAGAAAGAAAATGAGGTAGGGGTTTATTTGTGTATGATTATTTGCAGGAAGTAGTAGGGTGGTTGTTTGAAATTCTTCCCTTATGTGTTCTTGATCACTCTTCGTAATTCAAAGAGAGTTTATAGCCGCTTGCTACTGCTCTAATGCAGAGAGTGCGGGAAAAACAAACATGGCCCGTCCTCTTCGTAATTATTGTAATGATTTGTGGTGTTATTTGCGATAGAGGAGGTCGGTGACCAACCAAGAAGGGTAACGAGAACGGCGGCCGACATCACTGTCGACCGCGACGAAGGCGACGGTGCCGCTTTGCAGCCACTGCCTCCCGTGGACCCCACCGTTCGCGGCCACCGCCACCCGCAGACACCGCCCTTCTGTCCAAGACGCCCCGCGCCGTGCCATCACGGCACCCCGCGGATGAGCCGCCCCCGCGCCGTGCCATCGCGACACCCCGCGGACGATCCGCCCCTACGCCACGCCCTCACGACTCACCGTGGACGAGCCGCTCTGGCCGAGCCGCCCCACGCCGCGCCCTCGTGGCAGCCCGCGGTCGAGCCACTCCTGCCGAGATGCCCCGCGCCGCGCCCTCACGACACCCTGCGGCTGAGCCGCCCCGTGGCCTCGCGCCCTCGCGGCACCCCCGTGCCCGAGCCGCCTCACACCCTTGCGGCACCTCCGCGGCCTCGCGGCCTATCAGGCCGGACCCAATAGGTCAGGCCACTCGGCGGGCTGGCCAGACCCAGCAGACCAGGCTGTCCAACGGGCCGAGCCGGGTCGGTCTGACCGAGTCGGACTGGACCCGAACTAGATATGACCCTATACTTTACTTGGGCCATAACTTTGGCACCAGATGTATGATTGAAAAACCGCCAGCGGCACTGGAAATCATGGAGCGAGACAGTCCCTTTGGGTATACCCCACTGGAGATTTTGATAATGTTGGGAAACGGTCGAGTTGGATCAAGCATGAATCCAACCAGGACCTTGAGACTAAAAGGCTAATAACTTACAGAACTGGCATCCGATTAATGCACCATCTTTTGCGCTGAGACCCCTATGATGTGGCGGTCCTCTAGGATACTTCTTCGTGGGACATCGTGGTAGTTGGAGAATCTACTAGTGGCTTGGGGAGTGGACTCTCCCGGAGACGAGCAAGCCTAGTGCGGAAACCTAGTAGCTGGATATGATGAGAAGAGTGCTCCTAGCGATCCTGTGCGGGTCATCTCCTAGCGATCCTGTGTGGGTCAGCTCCTAGTGATCCTGTGTGGGTCAAATCCAGTGATCCTCTGTGGGTCAGCTCCTAGCGATCCTGTGTGGGTTAGCTCCTAGTGATCTTGTGTGGGTCAGCTTCGAACGATCCTGTGTGGTTCAGCTCCAGCGATCCTGTGTGGTTCATCTCCTAGTGATCTTGTGCGGGTCAGCTCCAATGATCCTGTATGGGTCAGCTCCTAGCGATCCTGTGTGGGTCAGCTCCAGCGATTCTATGGGGGTCAGCTCCTAGCAATCCTGTGTGGGTCAGCTCCAGCGATCCGGTGTGGGTCAACTCCTAGCGATTCTATGCAGGTTAGAAGCAGAGCCTCTTAACGGAGTAAGATGATTTAGTAGTTACATCTAATCATCTCTACTACTGTACCTAAAGATATACCTGGTGTGAGTTGAGTGAGAACCTCTGCATTCCTTCATGATTGAGATGGATTACTTGATAACTTAGGTATATGAATGGGAATATACCTAAGTAGGGTTATCTGTTGTTTTCATACTTTGTGGTTTATCCTTGGTGGATTTTGTGAGACCTTGAGGGTCTCGGGGTCCCTTCTGAGTATCTTTATACTCACCTCTGCACGGGTTATGCCCGCACCTTGTTGTGTTGGATGCAGACAACGGACTGCGTTGACTGAGGATGAGGGTACTTGGACTGGAGTTAGCTCGAAGGTGGACCTAGATGAGGTGTACCACAGAGACGACTGATCGAGAGTTGTACCTACCCTACATGTAGGATCCTTGGCTGGTGACTACAGGAGCTGTTCCAGTTACTTGTACTTTCAACTGTCTTTTACTTTCTAGTTTTCCTTGTACTATCCAGTTGAGCTTGTATTCTGGCCCCTTTTTACTTACTGTACTCACTCTGTTTACTATTCAGCTTACTTGAGTTTGTATCTTGCTTATGCCTGGTTGTGAGTGTTATAGGTTATAAAGGCAATGCCTTCCCAATTTTAGGGAATAAACCTTCAGTGCTAGTCGCCAGCCCCTGGCCTATGGAAGCCGGGCTTAGGGTAGTCACGGTATGATCCCTGGGGGACGGTTCGTGAAAAATTGGTATCAGAGGAGTCGGTTCTACCATAGAACATAGAACTCTGATATTTCTTTTAACGACAATAGTATTAAGTGTAGTGAGTGTGGTTATTAGTTTAGGGAATCCAGTGTTGGTGCGGTGGCCGACATATCCATACACCAGAACCCTGACTTTTGATTTCTGAATTAGTGCATGAAAATACTGATTGCGTGTATGTTTTCAAGAGTTCTCTTTGTGATCTCTTAAGTCAGCTCACCAGGTATAACTTATTGACCATGTTACACCTGTTTCTTTTCAGGATGCCACCATAAAGACAGCTATATAGGGTTCCGAGATTTGTACACACTAATAGTCCACCGAGCGATGAGGTCTCGGTGCAAGGCCCTCTTCTAGTAGGGGCACCATTGGTACCATTACCCATTGGGCCACCGATGCCACCATCTCCAGCAGTAGAGGGTGCACGCCGCTTGAGCACATTTCATGAGTTCCAGCGCTAGAGGCCACCCAGGTTTAGGGGAGAGACGAACCCACCGGCAGTTGAGGATTGGCTGGAGGTTGTGGCGAGAGTCATTTGACTGGTAGGGACACCAGCCGATCTCATGGTGATCCTTGCCGCCAGCCTTATATAGGAAGAAAAAGGAAGATGGTGGAGCTTGATGCTCTAGGTCCATGATGAGGTGATGCTTCTCTGGGCAGACCTTGAGAGCCTGTTTTGAGCAGATTTTGTCCCAACGACTCTTCGTGCAGTGCATATACAGGAGCTTCTTTATCTACAGTAGGACATCATGACTATAGCTCAGCACTCAGTGAGGTTCACTGACCTCTCACGCTACTCCAAAAATATGGTGTGGGACCCATTCTTCAGGGCCCAGACCTTTGATCATGGACTCAGGTGGGAGATCAGGGCTTCGATGATCTCACTCAGCATCCCGATGCAGGCAGGGGTGTTAGAGAGAGCCCTCTTAGTGGAGAGTTTCCTAGCTGAGTAGTCGCTAGTAGTGAGACCCACCACCAGTTGTCATGTAGCAGAGTCTTCTGTAGCTGGCAGCAGACAAATGTCGCAGAGGTCCAAGAGGACTAGACCTACAGGTGGGAAACCGCATGATTCAGGGTCAGTTGTGTGGGGCACACGAGATAGAGCCGGTCATGCCAGGAGTGGGTAGTGTTACGCATGCGGCGGGCAAGGTCACATGGCTCGTGACTGTCTAAAATTCCATACAAATGATCCGAAGATGATCAAAGGACTGCCCAGATAGAGATAGAGTTTCGACCGAGGAGGTCCGTAGAGATTAGGAAGACATGGCAGAGGAGCTGGTTGTGTATCTGGTGATGGGTGACGATTCAAGATATCACTGCCACTACCACTAGGAGGTCCACCTCAACCGGAGGGAGTAAGTGGATATGGGAGAGCTCAGCTCCAGGCAGCTGAGGCTTACGATCATGGCACTCTGGAGATGATACAAGGTATGATCTGTGTCTACTCCACCTTAGCTGCAGTACTTATAGACACAGGTTCCAGTCATTCTTTTATTGCCACTACCCTCGTTCTGAGCTTGGAAATTCTGATGGAGCCGTTGGCTCGATCCATACGGCTAGTGACTCCTACAGGGGCAAATTAGATGATTACGCACTTGTGTCGGCAGTGCGAGATTACTCTAGGAGGTGAGAGCTTCAGCTGGGATCTCATAGTAGTGGCATTGAGGCCTTACGACATCATCTTGGGTATGGACTAGTTATCTATAGTCCATGATCAGATTGACTGTATTAGGTGAAAAGTGCAGTGTTCCCGCACGTATGGAACCAGGTTTACCTTCACCAGTGATAAAGGAGCCTATGCAGTATAGGATGGACTTACCCGAAGGAGAGTACAGCCGATCATACATTAGTTGGCTAGCCTTACCCTTAGAGTGGTTGAAGTAGAGAGTCTGAGCTATCCTGTAGTGGTGGAACAGTACACAGATGTTTTTCCTAATGATGTTCCATGTCTACCTCCTTACAGATAGGTGGAATTTTACATTGACTTGTACCCCGGGACGACACCGATATCTACACCAGCATATCGAATGGCTCTTGTGGAGCTTTGCGAGCTGCGGGTACAGCTAGAGGACTTATAGGGGAAGGGATTCATCCGAACTAGTGTTTCTCCCTGGGCATCCCCAATTTAGTTCTCCAAGAAGGAGGATGGGAGCTTGAGGATTTGTGTTGATTATCGGCGCCTGAACCAGGTGACCATGAAGAACAATTACCCACTCCTGAGGATTGACAACCTCTTTGATCAACTGAAGGGAGCACGGTGGTTCTCGAAGATAGAACTCAGATCAAGCTATCACTAGCTCAGAGTGTGAGACAAAGATGTGTAGAAGACAACTTTCAGATGTCGGTAAAACCACTACGAGTTCTTGGTTATTCCATTCGATATAACCAACGCCCCAATAGTGTTCATGGGACTCATGAACATGATCTTTCATCCATACCTTGATATCTTTTTAGTAGTCTTAATTGAAGACATTCTGATCTACTCAGCTACTGAGGAGGAGCATGCCTATCATTTGCAGGTAGTACTAGACACACTCTAAGAGCACCAGCTTTATAGTAATCTCTTGAAGTTCCAGTTATGGATCCAAGAGGTTCACTTTCTGAGACATGTCATATCGGAGGATAGAGTTGCAGTGGATCAAGCGAAGATTGAGGCGGTACTTGCTTGGGATCCACCCAGGAGTGCGACGAAGGTACAAAGTTTCTTTGGTTTGGCCAGTTACTACTGGAGTTTTGTGCTAGATTTATCCAGAGTTGCAGCACCACTTTTAGCGTTGACGAAGAAGGGGAAACCCTTCGTGTGATAAGAGAGATACCAACAGAGTTTTCAGGAGTTAAGGTAGAGGCTGACTAGTGCCCCCCATCTTGAGGCTTCTAGAGGAGGGAGTAGGGTACGTAGTCTACTGCGACACATCAGGGACCAGACTCAGATGTGTCCAGATACAAGAGTGAACAGTTATCGCATATGGTTATTGATAGCTAAGACAACACGAGAAAAACTACGCTTCCCATGACCTAGAGTTAGCAGCAGTGGTCTTCACCTTGAATATGTGGCGACACTATCTGATGGGAGAATGCTTTACAGTCTACTCATATCACAAGAGTCTCAGGTATATATTCTCTCAGAAGGACCTAAACCTGAGACAATGACATTGGCTTGAGTTCCTTTAGGACTATGACTTCGAGATAGTCTATACTCCTGGGAAGGGAAACGTTGTAGCAGATGCACTCAGCAGGAGATCTGGTATACAACTGCTAGGCGAAGAAACAGAGCATCTGGCCTCTTTGTAGATAACCTTTATGGATAGAGATGGAGCAGCTTTTCTTCAGTCTCTTACAGTCACTCCCCCACTTCTTCACCGATTCAGAGAGGCGCAGCGTGGGGACGCTGACTGTGAGGCACGACATGCTCAGATATCCACAAGACATGCACCTGATGGATTTTTTGAAGGTGGTGAGCACGTCATCCTCTTTAGAGGACCTACCATGGTACTAGTGTCACTTTAGGAGGAAGTGTTGAGGGAGTTCCACACATCCCCTCTAGCGGTATATGCAGGAGTGGTGAAGATGTACCAAGATCTCAGACGACAACACTGGTGGTTGAGAATGAAGAAGGCACTAGCAGAGTTTGTCTCTCGGTGCCTCACTTGTCAGCAAATGAAGGCGGAGCATCAGGTACCAACAGGCTTGGTTAAACCTTTAGAGGTCCCAGAGTGGAAGTGGGATGGGATATCCATGGACTTAATGACAGGAAATCCACATACATCCAGGGGTCATGATTCTATCTGGGTGATCGTCGATCGACTCACAAAGTCGGCCCACTTCCTACCGATCAGAGAGCAGGGTTCAATAGAGAGATTAGGAGGCCTCTATGTGCAGGAGACTATGAGGATACATGGAGCAACCTCAATGATTGTGTCTGATAGTGATACAAATTTTACTTATTGGATATGGAAGGGGTTCAGGAGGATTTCGGGACACAACTTCATTTGATCACCACCTTCCATACTCAGACGGATGGCCAGACTGAGCGAACCATTCAGACTCTCGAGGACCTGCTGCGTGCTTCCGTCCTCGACTTCAGTTGCAGCTAGGAGGATCACTTGCCTTTAGTGTAGTTTTCATAAAACAACATATATCACTCCACCATTGGGATGAAACCTTTTGAGGCATTGTACATGTGACCTTGCAGATCACCTTTGTGCTGGACTGACCCAGGGGAGTCAGTACTAGTGGGACCATAGATGGTACGGGCTACCACAGAGATGGTGTAGATCATCTAGAAGTGGATAGAGACTGCACAGAGTAGGCAGAAGTAATATGATGACAAGAGATGAAGACCTCTAGAGTTTAAGGATGGAAACCACGTCTTTCTATGGGTCTCACCCCGACAAGGTTTACAGATATTTGGCCGAGGCAGCAAGTTATCTCTGAGATTCATCAGACCCTTCCAGGTCCTCAGTAGATTTGGCGAGGTGGATTACCACTTATCTCTTCCACCTCAGTTGCACTGGGTTCACGAATTCTTCCACATATCCCAGATGAGGAGATACGTGCATGAAAATTCTGACATCATCGACCATGGTGAGATGGACGCCGACGATGGGGCGACTTTTATGGAGGTTCCAGTAGAGATTGAGGATCAACAGGAGCGGGTCCTTTGTGGGCTATTGATATCTCTGGTACGCATTCGCTGGCAGCACGAGAACCTCTAGGAGAGCACATGGGAGTGGGAGGCTCAGATGTGTGCTCAATACCCCCACTTGTTTTCCTAGTTTTGAGTTGTGGCTTATGGGGACGTAAATCCTTGAGGTGGGGAGAATGTAAAGACCCAGAATTTCCATGATTTTTTTTAAATATATGGGAATTTTATGAGTCCAAAAAAGATAATGGTGCATGATTCCGATGCCCAGAGTGCCCGGAATGAATTTCTGAACTTTTTTTCTGGTACATTCAGTAAACATGCGAGCAGGTTTTTCTAACTTTTGAACAGGTGCTCAAAATTGAAATATGAGGCAATCGTTGAACTCACAGTGCCAATATTCTCTTAAGGAGACCTTCACCTCGACCGTAGTAGGTCGTGGGTGGAAGTTAGCTTTTCAGATATTTGTGAAATAATAAAATAAAATAAAATGGTGAAACATTTTATTTTTATTTTCTTTTGAAACTCCCATGTGGTTATTTTACAGGTGGGGACCACCTGAACTAAAACCTCCCATGAGAGGTTATGGAGGATGGGACCACCAAGCCTAACCTCCCATGATAGGTTATGGTGGTGGGGACCACCCGAGGTTTAAAACCCCTTGAACTCCCTCATAAGTGTGGGGGGGCCTCTTAAAATTTCCCACTTAAATAGTTACAACCCCCTTAATATATTATTCCAACCTAGTTAATTAATTTATCTAATTTAAATTTTGTGCCAACAAACTAAATAATACATAACATAATCTATTATTATGGGGATACCTTTCATTTTGGGGGAATTGAGGGAAAAGGATTGGAAAAGGGGAGAACTTTGGAGACTTGGGAGAAATCTCTCCAACGAAGAATGCCGATGCATGACATCTTCCCCGAGACATCCTCCAATGCGAGACGTCTTCAACCGACATTCATTTCTTCCTCTTCTTGGATGTCAACAAGTAATAAAATGAGGTATGGGTTTATTTGTGTATGATTATTTGTTGAAAGTTGTAGGGTGGTTGTTTGAAATTCTTCCTTTATTGGTTCTTGATGAATCTTTGTAATTCAAAGAGAGTTTATATCCACTTGATACCGTTCTAATGCGGAGAGTGTAGGATAAAAAAACATGGACCGTCCTCTCCATAATTCTTGTAATGATTTTTGGTGTTCTTCGCGATGGAGGAGGTCGGTGACCAACTACGAAGGGGCATGAGAATGGCGGCCATCATCATCGCCGACTGTGATGAAGGAGATGACGCAACGACGCTACTCCGTGGACACCACCACCCGCGGCCCCCGCCATCCATAGCCACCACTGACCATGGTGTCTGCTCTTCCGGCTGTGCCGCCCCGCTCTGCGCCCTCACGACCCTCCGTGGCCGAGCCGCTCCGGCCGAGCCGCCCTACGCCGCGCCCTCGTGGCTCCCCGCGACCGAGCCGCCCCACGCCGCACCCTCACGACACCCCGCAGCCGAACCTCTCTGGCCAAGACACCCCACGTCGTGCCCTCACAGCTCCCCGCGACCAAGCCACTACGGCCGAGCCGCCCTGCGCCGTGCCCTCGCGGCACCCCGCGACCGAGCCGCTCTGGACGAGCTGCCCCACACCGCACCCTCGCAGTGCTCCATGGCCGAGCCACTCCAGTCAAGCCGCCCCACAGCCACACCCCCTCACAGAACCCCTGCAACCGAGCTGCCCAACACCCTTGCGGCACCCTCGCAGCCTCGCGGCCCTCGCGGCCTGCCGTGCCGGACCCAGCAGGCCGGGCCACGCGGCAGGCCGAGCCATCCTGCGGGCCGGTCCAGACCCAGTGGTTTGGGCTGGGTCAACCCGAACCAAGTCGACCCAGGCCGGGTCGGTTTGACTGAGTCAGACCATACCCAAACCAGATACGACACTATAATTTACTTGGGCCATAACTTTGGCACTGGACGTCCAATTGACGAACCGCCAGCGGCGTTGGAAATCATGGAGCGAGACAGTCCCTTTGGGTATACCCCACTAGATATTTGGATAACTTTGGGAAATGGTCGGGTTGGATCGATCATGAATCCAACCAGGCCTTCGGGACTAAAAGGATAATAACTTACATATCGAGCATCCAATTTACGCATTATCTATTGTGTTGAGACCCCTACGATGTGGCGGTCCTATAGGATATTTCTTCTTGGGACATCGTGGTAGTTGGAGAATTGACCAATGGCTTGGGGAGTGGACTCTCCTGGAGACGAGCAAGCCTAGTGCAGAAACCCAGTAGCTAGCTGTGATGAGAAGAGTGTTCCTAGAGATCCTATGCAGGTTAGCTCCTAGAGATCCTGTGTGGGTCAGCTCCAAGTGATTCTGTATGGGTCAGCTTCAGCGATCCTGTGTGGGTTAGCTCCTAGCGATCCTGTGTGGGTCATCTCCGAGCGATCCTGTGTGGGTCAGTTCCCATCAATCCTGTGTGGATCATCTCCTAGTGATCCTGGGTGGGTCAGCTCCAGTGATCCTATGTGGGTCAGCTCCTAGCGATCCTGTGTGGGTTATCTCGAGCGATCCTGTGTGGTTCAGCTCCTAGCGATCCTGTGTGGGTCAGCTCCAACGATCTTGTGTGGTTCAGCTCCTAGAGATCCTGTGTGGGTCAGCTCCAGCAATCCTGTGTGGGTTAGATCCTAGCGATTCTGTGTAGGTTAGCAGCAGAGCCTCATAATGGAGTAAGATGATTTAGTAGTTACATCTAATCATCTCTACTACTGTACCAAAAGATATACTTGGTGCGAGATGAGTCATAACCTCTGTGTTCCTTCATGATTGAGATGGATTACTTGATAAATTAGGTATATGTATGGGTATATACCTAAGTAGGGTTATTTGTTGTTTTCATACCTTGTGGTTTATCCTTAGTGGATTTTGTGAGACCTTGAGGGTATCGGGGTCCCTACTGAGTATCGTTATACTCACCCCTGCACGGGCTATGCCCACCCTTTGTTGTGTTGGATGAAGATGATAAAAAATGCTGATTGAGGACGGGGGTACCAGGACTAGAGGTATCTCGGAGGTGGACCTAGATGAGGCGTACCACAAAGAAGACCGATCGAGAGCTGTACCTACCTTACAGGTTGGATCCTTGGTAGGTGATCACAAGATTTGTTCCAGTTACTTGTACTTTCGTCCATCTTGTACTTTCCAGTTTTCCTTGTACTATCCATTTGGGCTTGTATTTTGGCCCCTTTTTACTTACTGTACTCATTCAATTTACTATTCAGTTTACTTGAGTTAGAATCTTTCTTATGCCTGGTTGTGTGTGTTACAAGTTATAAAAGCAATGCCTTTCCAGTTGTATGGAATACGCCTTCAGTGCTAGTCTCCAGCCCCTGGCCTATGGAAGGTGGGCTTGGGGTAGTCATGGAACGGGCCCCGGGGGATGGGTCATGACAGAAACCAACTGATATTACCTATAAAACCCTTTAGATAGTAAAGTTGTTGTGTAAAGACATGGAATATTTCTATAAAGGGAACAAATGTCCAAAAGGAATATTGGGAGAAAGATTGACATAGATGAATTTAATGATCTAGATGCATAAGAGTTAGTATGGGAACAATCTCCACAAGAGAAAATTGAGGAAGAAGTGGTTCCCAAGACACAAAAACTATGTAGGTCTACTCGAGAGGATAGAGAACCAAAGTGTTCTGGTTTCCTTCTCACTGAGTTAGGTGACACATTATTCCTTGAGACTGATGAACCTATAACCCAAAATGAAGCAGTATACGGAAAATAATATACTAAATAGAAATATTACATGTATTCTATGATGGTTTCCATATACCAAAACAATTATTGGACATTGGTAGACCCTCCAATTAATGTAAAACCCATTGGGTGCAAATGGCTATTCTAGAAAATGATGGACATGGATGGTATAGTTAACACCTATACAGAAATACTACTTGCAAAGGGTTTCAGCAAATTTCATGTCATCAAATTTGATGAAACCTTCTCAACATTAGAAATGCTAAAATTCATTAGAATATTTCTTGCAATAGTATCCTTTCATGATTATGTGATTTGGAAAATGGAAGTCAAAACTTCTTTTCTAAATGAGATGTTGGTTGAAGACATCTATACGACTCAACATGAAGGGTTTTTCAGGTCAAAGAATTCCAATAAGGTGTGAAAGATTCCGATATCCATTTATGGGTTGAAGCAGGAATCATGATTATGGAATGTTCATTTGGATGATACCATAAGAGAATTTGGTTTTTTCAAAAATGAATGTGATCCGTCTGTCTATAAGAAGGTTAATTGTAATGCCATCATTTTCCTAGTATTATATTTTTATGACATATTAATTATGGGAAACAAAGTACAAGTATTACAGTTAGTTAAGACTTGGTTAAATAAATGATTTTCTAAGAAAGAATTAGGTAAAGAATCCTAAATTCTAGGGATCATGATCTATTGGGATAGATCACAAAGGCTTCTTGGGATAAATCCAAGTATAGAAATTGATAAAGTAATCAAAATGTAAAATATGGAACAATCCAAGAGAGGTTTATTACCTATGTCACAAGGTATCAATATATCCAAGAAACTTTTTCCACAAACACAAGAGTATATTGACAGAATGAGTATAATTCCTTATGCCTTGGTAGTGGGTTCTATCATGTATTCCTTTCTATGTACTTGGTTTGATGTTACATTTTCTTTATTAATGGTGGGAAGATATCAATATAATCTAGGAGAGCTTCACTGGGTAGCTTTTAAAACTATCCTAAAGTACTTGAGGCATACAAAGGACATGTTATTGATTTGAGGATGAGATGAGGAACTAGTAGTGATAGGGTATGTTGATGCTAGTTTCCTGAAAGATTAGGATGATATGAAATCATAGTCAGGCTACATATTTTTCTTGAATGGTTGTGCATTGAGCTAGATAAGCATGAAGCAATATGTTGTCACCGATTCTACAAAAGAATATGATTATATAGCAGATTCCGATACAGTAAAGGAAGCAGTCTGGGTACACAGCTTTGTCGTAGACATTGGTGTTGTGCCTAGTAGTGAAAACCCTATTCTAGTTTATTATGATAATACTTCTATAGTGGTTCTTCCTATGGTTCCTAGGTCACACTAGATGAAAAATAATATACATCAAAAGTTTCATCTCTTGTGGGATTTTAGTCATAGTGGTGAAGTTTCAGTTAGTAGAGTAGCCACATAGTAAAATGTGGAAGACCCCCTAACTAAAGCCATATCACAGTAGAAGCATGATTCACATGTGAGATCTAGGGTATTGATATATTTTAGTAGTTTTCTATAGTGGAAGTGGGAGTGTTGAAAGTGGGTTCCCCAATAGTGTATATTCTTCTAAATCCACTATATTTATATCAATTTACATAGATTACGTGTCATATCAAAGGGTTATAGAATATCCCAGTCTATAATGAGAACCTAGAAATACTATGAAAATAATCTTAATGTAATATACTATGGTCTAGATACATCATACTGATATGACATAGATGATGTTTGACTATTTTGTGTTGGGGGCTCATAAGAATTGATACTTCTTCTCATGCAATTCGCACTTGGTGATCTCTAGTAGCTGATATCATGTGGATATACCCACCAAAAGGAAAAGAACATAATTTAGGTGTCATTGGTTATTCCTATCTACAAACATGTTTAATGGTTTCATAACATGATATCATTTTCAATGTATGATATTGGATAGAATATTTTAATGCAAGATGAAAACCATGGCAATGAAGTCATGGTGAGGTAGTTTGTGTTGGGTATATCATTGGTGGCATGAAATTGATTAAATGGTCAAGATTGTATTTTTTGTTTCTAAGTTGAGGAAGAGAAATATCAGGACTGGTTTATTAGGATGTTTGTACCTTCATAAAATCCATGTTCATGGTAGTGGAAGGTATGTTCATCTAGAAATATCAACAAATTATAAAGCAAGAAATTGATGATGACATAGGTGTTCATCCTTCTTTATGAGATATCGATGACAAAGAGATTATATTACATAATGCATGTTCATAGCAAGGTTGTCGTTACTTTGACTATTCCTTATCTATTTAGGGGCCTTGATGTATTGATAGACCACACTCTAGGTCTCTGAATATAATTCATTGCTATTGAGATTTGGTCCTAGAGGGTCACACACAATAGAGCTTTGAGAATCTCCCCTATTCTGTTGAATAAGAATATAAAACTTGGTGGGACCCACTATGATTTCTGGGTATTATCCAAGTTCAATGGATCAGAAAGAAATAAATAAATTCATTATTATTAAAGTAAGGAATATCTGGGTTGAATTTATTTATTATATGTATTTACAATTGATTAGGTAAATATAATGATAAATATTATTCGACCAAATATTAATGTAATATACCAGGTTTGTTTAATATTATTGGGAGATGTGAGTCAGTTAATGGATCAGGATTATCACTTAATACACATTTTATATATATTATAGTTTAGTGATAAAATATTAATATTATTTATGGTGTTTTTTAGTTCATCATATATAATTATTTATAATACTTTTATAATGGATGTTTATTACATGGGGGTTGAGAACCTAAACTAGGTATTAAATATTTCAATTATATAAATGGATAGAGGCTCTTCCCATGATGACTATTAATCCATTGGAACTGGGAGCTTCTATCTCCTCTTAATTCCTAGAGTGATAAACTCTCAATCGATCAAGTGAATCAAGTTCTGCCCTCTCAGAACAAAGACAGTGGATCATGGTGATCATCGCTGCATCAAAGTGGTCATTAGAGTTCCGCACTAGCACTCAGATTCGAAATAACGGAATGCCAGTAGATTCAATTAGTGTTTTTGGACTATCTAGAGGGATTCTACATCATATCAATCAAGAAACAGATGCTGACATCTTGTGATAGGCTTGCGCACATCATATCCGAATGAGGTATACATTCGTTTTATTTTTGTACTTTGATTAAACAACATGTGGTCCTTGGATCATACCAAGATTAAATCATTGGAGTCTTCATTATTTAACAATTCTTTGAAGTGAAAAGTTTAAATTATCATCCCATCGGCTTCTGATGAGCATCCTTGTACCTTCATCCTCAGTATGATATTCCAATTTTTTTTCAAAGGGATGCATACATGATATTCATCGAAATTTATGGATGAATATTTTCCATTTTAAAACAAAATTCTTTCCTTCCTAAGGATACAATGATCATGCTATGAAAATAGAAGAAATTCATCACCAAATTGGAAAAGAATCATGAGAGTCTTCAGCACCCATGCTTTCATGCTTTGTGAAAGTTTCATCCCTTGATCACTGATACCTCACCCAATGTCCATATTAGAGGATGGGGTGAGCATGGATAATGGAATTTCACTTTGATATCTATTAAAAAATCCCCCTAAAGTGGATTTGTGCAATTTCATTACATTGATATGATGATCAGAAGCAGGCTTCGTCTACAACCGAGGGAATACTTAGCAAGAGTATGCTATGACTAAATCTTAGAAGCATAATTCTCAGTGTGAGAATAACATTGAAATAATCTTGTGTGAGTCATCTATAAATATTGAGTAATACTCTCATTTGAGAAAAAAAATCATTGAGTGACAAAGATTTATTCATAAATGAATATCTAGTGTGCATATGTTACATTGCACCCAACAAATGATCAGATAAGAATCTATAAGATCGTAAAGGCATCCGTAGTAGTTGTAGCTGTGATAATGCTGGAACAACCCTAGCTTGTAGGACTGGGGTCATTTTTACCCCCAAAACCCACTTCAAAGCTGTCAAATTCAGTTAAAAATGCTTTAGCGATGGATTAGAGGCTACCCCATCCCACAAGTATGGGGAAATTAATATCTCTATCACCTCCCCTATAGAGTTTGGAATTCTATTAGCTAAGAAACATGTTATGAAATGGTGACCCGCCTCTCTCAGGGTGAATGTGTACAATGAATATCTTTGGTAATTCTCTTCGGGTCACCTTTGACAGGATGAATTCAATAGGATCCTCATAAGAAAGGATGAGGCCTTGAAACAGGCACAAAATGAAGCAATCTACTGAGGGAATAACAACATATAATGATCATTACTTATCCTATGGATATCAACCCTCTTATTTTCTCAGTAGTTATGCGACACCCTCAATGTATTATGCGTTAGTAAACATCATTAACATTGGTCCTACAGATGCTAAAATGTGTGAAACCAATGCATTAGAAGAGGAGGGGGATGTTTCTATTTGAAACATGGTCCACATTGAAATACTCAACGAAGGTGTGCATACTAGGAATCAAAGGATTGAAAAAAAATTAGGAACCCTAATGGATTCCCTGCTAACTCCCCCTTGGGATGATTCGAGCAAGGAAAAGGGTAAGAGCATGGAAACATCCCAACAGTTGCTTGAGGTAGTTAAACCAATTACACTTGAGGACATATTCACATAGTATGGGGATGAGATAAAGGAACAGAAGATGCTTAATGAAAAATTACCTAGAGGCAATATCTATATTAGACATTTTATTTAAATAGAACCTCATCTTACCCACCCAACCAACATCTCTTAACAAGAATAGATCTTCATGTTAATGAGAGTAGAGCCATAACACCTTCTCAATATGGAGGATAAAAAACCAATTTATTTGGAACCAATGAGAGTGAGATACCAAGAGTTCCCTCCATTAGGGAAACAACTGGACACATGATTTTCCAAATATCTAAGTCCATCCCATGTCATTTTCAACCAAAAGTATAGGTAGAGCCTCCACATCATGTCCTACTCATTGTAACTCCTATTCAAGTACCCATTCACCAATCTGTCCCCTCAGAGTTTGCTGATACTATTGAGTCATTGAATTTTTTATTAGAAGTTACGGATGGATGATGTGCACTAGGATAGGCATAGAAGAATACATAACCCGAATGGGAAGATAAAATTATTCATTCTCATAACTTTGGAAACTATAAGCTTCCAACATTCAATGGTTCAGGAAATCCAGAATAGCATTTGATTCATTTCATGTCCCACTGCCGTCCCATGATGGGAATACTCGAGCAGCAAGAAGTAGCTAAAATCAAGTTCTTCATAAAAACCTCAGAAGGAACGACCATTGTTTGGTACACCAGTGTGCCAGCCTATCTGATCAAAGGATAAAAATATATTCATCTGTAGTTCCTCTACCAATTCATCTCAATGTTGTGAAAGATGATGATCACTGCCCCCTCAAATTGAATACTACGGTAGAATGAGAATCTCAAATTTCTTCACTTTGTTGAAGGGTTTGACTTACTCTCTAAACTTGTAGCATCCTCCGAAATATTTTTTGGACCTCTATATAGAGAGCCTCCATGATGAATTGATGATGCCGCTCATTCCTAGGAAATATACAGGTGGGTTTTTGGACCTTGCTAAATTTCCTAAAATAATTGAATATTAAATCTTATGAACCACATCCAAGTCTCAACCAATCCCAAAAGCTCAAGGAAAGATAAAAGGTAAAGTGGAAACTACAACATTCACTCTTAAACCAGATCATTTATAGGATCTAGTTCCAAAAACAGCACCCTGTCATATGATATGTCCTCCTGAGCGGTGACATCAACAATGTCCCCAAAAGGACTAGAAAAAAGAATAGAGATAAAATAAATTTGAGGAGCGAAATAACAAAGTTCATTCCTTTAAATATGAACTTGTTCCTGGACACTTTATAATAGCCATGGAAAAAAATCTTATGAAATTTCCAAATTCCAAGAGGCCTTATCAGGTTGGCCTTGATAACGGCCCAAACAATTATTCCTTTCACCAAATGTTGGGACATATGATCCATTATTTCGTTGTTTTTAAAGATACTCTACAAAAGAATATTGATTCTGGGTTGGGAAAATGAGGCAAGAACCCATCCAAAGTAGCATGTGTGTCCACTACCATCCCATAGAAAATATGTGAGTGGAAGAAAGTCTCAAGAAAGGGTGCACAAAAGTTAAGTGATTGAATGACTACAAAGAAGATCAATCGATCTCATGCCATCCTTAAGGAACAATTGATCCATACAACCATGCCCCTAGTCTCCTGCGCCATGGTGCGACCATCCCCATTGGAATCGTAGTCCTCCAAGAGCCAATATTCCAATAAATGATATAATGGAGGAAATAAAATCAAGCACATGGGGATGATCTAGTGCTTATGCTAAATCCATTCATGGATATCAAATTTCATGCCTCCAATATTTAGATAAAAATCACCATCCTGCCAAATGTTATCATGATCATCTTCCTACCAAACGGTATTACAGGCATCATCCCACCAAACTGTACCATGGGAACCAACCCATTAAATATAATCCTCATCAGATTAATAATTAATATTTAGACCTATTAATGCCATTCATTTAATGGACCATTTTTCCAATGATGAGTATAGTTGTGAACTAGACTCCCCTATGCATGATTTGGGAATCATAGGCATAGGTTGAAGGATCCAAGGTAAGAGGGGATGGCACAGTCATGGTTGAACACAATATTCCATCCACGCCCCTACTAGATCTATTTATATTTCAGAAATTTGAAAAAATCCCTTCAGAAAACACAAAAAGAGGAGAAAAATCCACCTACATTCACTATGGATCCTCTAGATCTGATTCTCTTGGAAGACCAACTGGAGGGGGTTCAATAGTCCCAATAGCTCAAATGGGTTGGCAGACTGAGTTGACCTAACTTACAGGTGATGGGAATTACTTTATATTCAGTTAAAGGGAATGAATTACCTACCTCAAGCATTTCATCTCTAAAAGTTCCTATTAATGAACAACCTCATAATGGGAACCGTAGAAGTTTGGCTCAGAAGTATGAAATATTGAAACAATTGGACCTAGTTTGGCCAATATTTCAATCCTAGATGATCTCAATTTATCTAAAGAACTCTGAGAATCTCTCATAAAATCAATTTAAATATCTGAAAAATTCCAATCTGAGGTTACAACTGCTGAAGTGTTTTTTACAGTGTTTGACCTAGCAGAACGCCACACGATCATCTCTTTTACAGAGAAAGATAAGAATTCCATTATACAGGGACACATTATACCCTTGTATTTGTATGAAAATCTAGATGATATTGACATTAAATGAGATTTTATTGATAATGGAGTAGTATTAAACCTCATTCTAGTCTGAATGCTTCTTCGATTGGGTTACAGTGAAGCTGATCTATCCCCATCTGCCCAAACACTCCAGGGTTATGATAAGAGAGAATAGAATCCCCTTGGCCAAATTAATTTCTGAACTCAATTTGGGTACTTTTTCTATAATTATAAATTCTTGGTCATTCAGCATGATACGAATTTCAACATCCCACTAGGAAGGTCATGGTTTCATCAACATACAATGATCCCTTCTTCATGCCGCCAATGTATCAAATAAAATATCAATGGACTGATCATAACATTTCATGATGAAAAATCACTATCCAATACTTGAGAATATCAATATATAGATTCAATATTATATCGAAGGGAAGGGAAACAATCCATGACCAATGATATTGCTCGGGTTACTTACCCAAATAGTCTCAAAATGACCCAGACAAACGCCTTTAGAGTTGTCGATGATGAATATATATTTCCCAGAAATCGAATCAAAACTGTGGTTTTATATTTTGGTATGTGTGCATTAACTTTGATGATATGAGTTTCTTTAATCAATCCATGAAATAACGAATAAGTCTATGACCTCCACAATGATGAAAACACTGAAAGTGAAAATGACCTCATTTTCCCTTTATAACATCAGAAGACCCATACATCCTTAGTTGGGTTGGAAGAATATGTTTTACCATTAGTGGAGAATGATAATACCCCTACCCCAAATTCTAGATTTTGAAATAGTGATTATTATCCCATATATGAATATTCCTCTTCCTCACCCATTCCATCTGTGATTGGTATGGAGTATGAAGAGGAAGAAGAAGATAAAGACCTCAAATATGCCCCTCCAACATTTAAGGAATGAATTTCTTCCACCATCAATGAACTTTGACTGATAAATTTGGTTATATAGAAAGATCTATGATCCGCACTGATCAGTGAATCCTTATCCCCTAATGAACAATAGGCTTACACATCCTTTCTAATGTAGCACAAGGCTGTGTTAATTTAGAACTACACAGAAATTTTAGGCCTTGATCTCGATGTGGAAACCCACCACTTGGGTTTGCTGGGAGATCATTGTGGCTATAAGAAGGCATCCAAGAGAATTCATCCAAATCATACCACCAAATTCAAAGCTGAATTTGATAAACCCATCAAGTACAACTTTATTTGGGAAGTCCAATACCCAAAATGGTTATCCAATATTTTCCTAGTAAAAAAGAATAATGTGTATATCAGAGTTTTCATCAACATCAGATATGTCAACCGGTATTGTCCAAAATATGATTTACCAGTTCTGATTATAAAACTTATGATTGATGTGATGACCAACTATCATGATCTCTCCTTTATGGATTTTTACTGAGGATACAATCAAATCCATTTGTCCCTATAGGATTAAGAAGACACTACTTTCAAGGAACCCCAAGTGGTATATAGGTATCGGGTAATTCCCATTGGTTTTAATAATGTTGGCACTACATAACAATGTTCCATCCATTGAATTTTCAATACATTTCGGAGAATGTCCTTCAAATTATATTTTGATGATTTGGTGCTTAAATCACAACATTGCTCTGATCATATCGCTAATCTTAGGATTTTTTTGACAACCTATGATAAAAAATTTAAAAATGAACCTCTTGAAGTGTGATTTCAGTGTTACCTTAGGGTAGTTTCTCAGCTTTGTGTTATTTCATCACGACATCAAATTCAACACTAAGAATAGTAATTATATCATTTAAATTTACCCTCCTCAAAATCTCAAAGTGTTTAGAGGACTACAGGGGAACATAGCCTAAATTTGATGCTTTATAGTGAACATGGAAAGTAAAGGTATACATTTCACCAAACCTCTGAATAAAGGATTCACTTATTAATGGATCGATGACTATCAATCTGAATTTTATAGTCTCAAGAAATATTGTTTGACTTAACCATTTTTAACGCCCTTTGTTGATGGAAATCAACTCATTTTGTATGTGACACCCATAGAGTGATCACTAGGTGATTTCATTGTGCAAAAAAATGACATCAGAAATGATAAAAACCTTTATTATCTCAGTAGAAATATGCTCCATAATGAGACTCGAGACTTATAATTCTAGAAGAGTTTCCTCACACTAATTTTTATAGTTCAGAAATTGTAACACTTCCTACCACATCATGAGATCCATTTGGTCTCTTGTGATAGCCTGATAAAATAAATCCTCAATCTCCCTATACTAACTGGTCATTTAGAATGATGGACAAACATATTGCAATATTTTGATATTATGTTCATACCGTAAAAGATGATAACAATTTGGGTGTTAGAAGATTTACTTAAAGGAAATACCTCTACAATAATAATAAGGAATAATACCATACCCTAATTCTTGGATTAGAACTATCATTACAAATACTAGTGGACCACTTGTGGGTCAAAGGTGATTCAAAGTTGGTGATCAAGTAGATCAATGGGGATTATGTAATAAAAAAGGATGAGATGGATCCCCCACTAGACTACGTCTTAGGTTTTATAGAAGAATAACCATTATATCCAACTTTATATTACATCCCATGCTCCCAAAATTCCTTGGAATATGGATTGAAAAATTTGGATACATATTTGGTAGATGAAGACTGGGTCGAAATGATCATTAGCATTGTACACTGCAAAATGGTATCACCATTTTTTCTTAAAAGTGTTTCGGAGATCGAAAATGTCAATTCCATCCCTATATTAGATGGTCCTACAAGTTTTTGGATGATTATGATAATTAAATACCTCCAAAATGAGGCTCTTCCATCGGAAAAAGTATGAAAATAGAAAATTATATGATTGGAAGTCAACTTCAACCTTTTTGAAAAACTGAATTACTAGAAGTTCCTCTATAAATTGTGCTTAGATGGAGTCCTCTTAAGATGCATCGATGAAGAAGAGATTGTTTCCATTATTCCAAAAGTACAACCCTATTCACGTGGTTCCCATTATTTGGGGAATGATATTTTTCATCAAATCAGATGTCTTGATTATTTTTGTTTTCAATAATGTAGTATTTCATGAAATTCACCAAAATGTGTCACTCCTTCCAAGTACACGCCAACTTGATCCATTAACCCCTAGAGTTTTTTATCACTAAAATATACTCCTAAACATTCTCTAAATGGGGAATGGGTATTGTGGGTCCATTCCATCAACCTATAGCAAAGAAGATTATGTACATTCTTAATCCAAATTATTTCTTTTCCAAATGGTTTGAGGCAATCCCCATCAAGGAAGCTGGGATAGAAAATCATCAATTTCAGGAAGTCCAACATCGTCAAAATATTTGTTATCCCTCACACAATAATGATGGACAAATAAATCCATTTCTTCTCTTCTAAATTTAAAAATTTTGTACTATGAGTATAAAATTGTGTCCAATAATTTATCTTTCTATCAAGCAGTGGAGAACAGACAGATAGAGGCTTTCAATAAAAATCTATCAAGCATACTCCAGAAAGTGGCATAAAACAAAAAAAATTTATCTTGATAAATAAAAATTCCTTTTGGTCCTACCATAATATAACTCATACTTCCACACATGTAACACCATATTCACTAGTATATGAGACAAAAGTAGTCTTGCCCATCTAGGTCCAATTGGCTTCCCTGCATATTTCCATTTATGCTCAACTATTCAAACAAGATAAATAAAAAAGAAACTATATGAATTGGATGAGGTAGATGAGAAAATACTACATACTGTACACCATTTAGAGGTCTATAAATATTTTATAACATTATATTTTAACATGAATGTCCACATATACTCGTTTCTCAAAGGGGAATTGGTTTTGGCTATTAGGACCCCAATGATACCTGGGATGAAACCTCCAATGTTGGAACCCAAATGGGAAGGGACTTATGTCTTACATAAGGAATACTCCAATGGTGAATATTCATTGATCACCATGGATAGAGAGCATATCAAAACACCCACTAATTATAATTTCTTGAAGCATTACTTCACTTGAACTTTTAGTCTGAGTTGTACCCCTTTAAACTACAAAGCCCAACCTCTTCTTCACATGATATTAAACTGTAGAATTACCCTGCGTGACAAACATGATATGCCTCATGAGAAATGTTAGATGATCCAAAACCAATATCATTACTACATGAAATTAAAAATTAGTCTTACCCCACATGATAAAAATGTTACGCCTCATACGATAAATGTGAGATGATTTAAAACCAAAATCCCCATCACATGACGTTAAACTATAGAATTACCCTTTGTTATATACATATGATGAATCTTATGAAAAATGAGAGATGATCCAAAACCAACATCCTCAACACATGACGTTAATGTATCATTTTCATTCCATAAAATTTCACGTTATTGTAGCCATCCCTTGATGGGACTTGTGATATCAGTTCCGGTCTCTCACCACTCCGACCTTTTCTTCAAGAATTATATGTTTCTTGATTAATGCTCTATTGAGATATATAGGGACACATGGATCTCTCATTCTATGACTAACCACATGAAAAATTCCCCTCCCTATATATAGACTACACTTGTATTTGGAACCTCTTTCATAACTGTGTGTGGCATGATTCCTGTTTCCATAGTATACGTAGTGACTTCTAGATCCTAAATCATAGTCCCAAATGTAACATAAAGAAAACATTTCACCCCTTCTTCTACGTAAGACTCTGATTCATGCTAGATATTCCAACATTAGTTCTCTCATTCATGAGATCATGGTTGAGAGGAAATGTTCCCTCCCTTGAATACAAGTTAGATCAAAATTATACCCATTCATGGTTATTTCTAGTTTAAATGCTTCCTTAATAATCTATGAAACCCTTCCCTTCAAAAATCACACTCCACACCTCAGTAAATTTGAATCCTGATAAGTTTTCATGGCTATTGGTGACAATGGTATTAAATTCTGTAGGGTAACTCTATTTTGACTATACATAAAATTCCGAATTCGTCTCTACAAAATATGTTCCCCTAATGTGTCCTATCAAAAGATACAATTTCATCCTTAGGGAAAATTCATTTTTATCTCTATACAACCTAAAAATATCATAATATAAACCACTTTTTGAACATGGTTTGCGGTCATTCCTTACATACTTATCGCATATCATTTCATAGATCTGATAACCTTTAGATCATTGATTACAACTTCCCCTATCCACATCTATAATATGTAAAAACATTCTTACCCAGACCAACATGAAATGAAAAATTAAGTGGTACACATCAGAAACAACCTATGATTTTCATTTTCTCATTACTATTTGGATAACGCCTTGAATTCTCTTGTTTATCACACTTAGCATGACTCATAAGGGGTTAGAGATGTTGAGAGATTATTCTAATTTACACGGTTTAGTTCTATATGAAAAAAGTCATCAAAAAATACAGTACATGCCATCAAATCCTCCTTTTTCACCAGAAGCTTATTCATGGTTTCCTATTCCTTGACAATTTCATGACCCGTGCGATGAGGCCTTCGACCAAAATTTCTCATCATAAGTTCCCAAGACAGATGGAAGAGCCACACCTGATGAAAATTTTATTGGAAAATACACCCTGCATATTCTAACATTTTGAGATTGTGCATTCAGATAGGCCAACCAATATTTTTCCAGAGTGCGCCTTACCAAGCCTCCAATAGTGGTGACACACACTGTCGACTACCATTCAAAGGAGATGTGCACACTTCACATAGTGCAGGATTAGGTGCACATGGAATTTCTTCAAATTGAATCATTCAAGTCAGTCATTTGATTCCATCATGCTTTAGAAATATCCGTATTCGATTTCACATTCCCAATTCCACTTATTTTCAAGAGCACATTACAACATAAAAATTATGCACCTCCTAGTCATATTTGGAAGTTTAAGCCTAGCCGGGGAATCTCCACCACTCTTTCAAGTTCACTATATGGGTGTTGATCTTGTGTAAACTCAAAAAAAATCCAGGATAAAGTCAAATAGTTATTGGGGAATCTTGATTCATTATTAGAGACCTGACATTAGGAGCATGTTTCATTCCACTAGTCCCAAGCTCATAAACTATTCACACTCCCTTAGATTGTCAATGTCTTGGTAAAATTACTAGACAATGACCCTCTGGTTAACAATATGTTCCCTTCACTGATTATAGTGCTATCATCACCCTACCTGCAAGAGTCTATTGAACCCATAGAGTGAGACCTAGATGATGGAATTCCTGCACTCTATTTCAATAGTGGGCCAAAACAAGAACTTTCTTCTAGTTGGGTGGAGATCCTAGTGTTTGAGGTACCTATGATGCAATTCATAGCCTATGGAATTATAAAGAAGTAGGAATAAGTTGTAGGGGATGTCTCATATCTTTCTGTCTATGTACATAACCAAAACTTATTGACATAACAATTGGAACTTTATATGTTAATTTTACTGGTGTTGTCGTGCCATACTTCGGACGACTGCACATTATGTCGACCAAAGACCAACAACATCGGTCCCTCAGCTTAAAAAATAAGGACCAATAAAACCCCCTGACCACACATTTCATGAGCATAAACCATGAATGATTATATGGAATATTTCATGCATTGTATGTGAATATGGGGTGAATTATTGTAAAGAAGGGCAGACAATATAAGAAATTACTTGGAGACTTTGTAAAGAAATAGGAGACCACAATCAGTTTCTTCTCCTCAGTCTTGAGTAAAATACTAGATTTTAATGTGGGAAGAGTGATAAATACCTTTTCATGGGGGTAGATATGTAAATTCAAAGGGTTGGGTCTATAGTTGGGTAATTTATTAAGAGATGACAGCTGGGAAGACATATGAAGGTTGTTTGAGAAGGGTCCCATCCTCATCTCTTAAATAAGGGATGAGATGGGTGGTGAAGGGATGAAAGAATATGGTTAAGGATCATTTGTGAGGATTGGGTTGACTTTTATCTTGGATGAGGGGGCTAGATCATCTCTTAAAGGTTCTTCTACTTCTCCATATTCTTCCCCATCTTATGCTGGTAACTCAAATTTTTTTCTATATACTAGACGTTAGTCCTCTAGTGCCTTATCACATTCATAAAGGGATAAAGGAGTAATTTCCACAACCCAGAGTCTATCCTTGATTATAATGAGAAAATAAAAAAATCCACAATACATATTGGATAGTTTTTTTCAAAAATTCTACTAGAGTTTTGTAACACCCCAAGCTTCTACGGTACGTTTCCCTTTGAGTAATGCAATAGCTTGCATTGTACGCAACTTCGAGATTCTAACACACTACGACCAATCAAAGTAGCCGTTATGAATAGTAATACCCACTTTTTGAAAATTTATACATTTTATCTTTCAAAATGGACTTCATTTTTGGATTCGGAATATCAAAATTATCCTAGGGTGAAATTTTAGTACTTTTTGGATAACTTTTATATTTTGATGAATAGTGAAAATTACTAAATTTTAATTAAAAACAACTTTTTTAATAAAAATAATTAATACTGATAAATTATTAATTTGAGTGATTTTAAAATATATTTAGAATATATTTTTACCATTTAATACAATGTGGGTCATTGGACATAATTTCACAATTAAACCAGACATAAATAAGTGTTAATCTTTTGATAGTTATTATATCTTAAAAACACGCTTTTTGTTTTGACAGTGGGAATTAATTTTAAATTAATTTCTGCCAATTATGTGTCTTAAATTTGGAAAAATGAATTCCCTATTTGGAATCAGGATGTCTAAATTGTGTAAATAGGTAAATTTTATTTTTAGACATTTTGAATAATTACTTTGGTAAATATTTTATTTACCACGATTAAAGGGTAAATCCAGTAAATAAGGGTAAACAAATAATATTATAATAATAATAAATTACCCTAAAACGTGTCCTAACATTATTGGTGGATACATGTCTGACCATGGTCATATTTGGGTCGATTTTGGGACCCCATGGAGCCACTTGTAAGTGATAGGGACACTTTATATTAATTAAGTTTAAGTAAATACAAAAATGACATAAGCTTATATATTTTAGAAAAACAATTTTTACATAGGGTTATATATGTTATATTTTAGATTATAAATATTAATTATAAAGATAAAAATATTTCCTACATAATTATATTTTATTTATAATTTTTAGACATTGAAAAAGTAAAAATATATATGACACAATAATGATACAGTATTTTCCTTATTAATGAAAGAATCAAATAATTGGTATTATAAATGTTAAAATAAATATAATTTGAAAGTTTTGATGACATAAACGAATTTTATTGGTTAATATGACATGTTAGGATTTCTTAAATTATTTTTTTTAGAATTAATAAAGTTTTTAAGACTTTAACAAAAATCAATTATTGAGTAGTGTTAAAATTGACATAAATGAGTTTTTAAAAAAAATATTATATTATTAATTTATATTATATTCCTAAAAATCTAAGGTTCGTCCAAAGGACTTATATCATTATTGGTGTATCATTAATGGACCACTTGGGGGTCTCTTGGATGTATATAGTAATTTTATTAACTATATATTATAAAAATACAATGTGACATGGTAAGTGTTAAACTAATTAACCAAGAGTTAAAACTAAAATATAAGGTTAATATAATGACCCAAACCTGTCTAAAATATATTTGTTGAAAGGATTTTGACCCATACCCACCTTATAATTTTAATAATCCACTTTTTATCCATTATAAACCGAATATGATTTTATTATAAAATAATACTTTAAGTTTTTCCTAAAGAGCCCCTCACCACTCTTATAAAAGGGCACTCCCCCTTCTCATTAATTCACACCTTCAAAGCCATTTTGATCATCCAAAACATGCCCAAATATCCTCCCAAATTCCCTCAATTCATCCTAGAGGCATTAGTTTGATCATAAAGCCAACCTAAGGATCCCTTTTGATCAAATCAAAAGGAAGAACCCGAAGAAGAGGTAACGTCTTCACCACCCTCTTTAAAGTTCCTTTCTTCTTCAACTTCTTCTTTACTTGTTATTTCCATTCTAAAATAATAACTCCAGTACCTTATATATACTATTATTTTATTATAATTATGGAAAAAAAAAATTCATTATTCTATCCATCCCTTGAATGACATGTCACCATACGTGCGTACGTACGACCTACCGTCTCCACGTTGTGGTGTAATTGTTATTCAATATACTATTATTTAGATGGGTATAATAATGATGTATAATTCATTTAAATAATAAATATACCATTATAATGATTTTTTCTATATGATATACCATCCAATTATATATTATTTTAATATCAAAAGAATGATATTGTCACTCGTGCGTACGTACAGATTACCGTCTCCACGAACGCGATGAGATTCATTCCCCATCGTATCCATTCAAGAATAAATTTTATTGGATGATTAAAAATAATATTTAAGGACTTAATATCATTCTATATATGATTATGATACAACCTGTCCATAAAAAACACTACTTATATAAAAGAAAATGAGTAAGTTAACACCCAAAATGACGATAATACTTAGATTTTATTAACAAAGCAATGTTAAAAGATCATATATAATATCATATTAATATATATGATTATTGTATAATTCAATAAAAATTATTTCACCATTATAAAAGAGGTTAACCTACCATCAACCAAGGAAAAGTACAAGGTAAGAGTTTATTTCACAATCTCTTCATTATCCGAGGTTGTTTATACGTAATTATCTACTGGGACCTCTTTATCATCCACATCCATGTTTCTTAAAAATGTATTTCAAAACATTCTTACTATTTTACAGAATATGGGTTAATGTAATTTATACCCTTGTTTGACTTTTTATAATAAGTTTATAAATTAATCTTTCCGTCGTTTTCCAAACAAGGTCTTGTTTAACCTTTTCGACAAAATTAAGGTAAGAATGTATTTTTTTAACTTATACGGCGGGTGAGGGTATTTTCCACCGTTATAACATCGTCGAATATTCCCTTAAAATATTATAAGAATATTTTCAAAATAAATGTTTTCTTTATGTGACTCTTAAATGATTTCAAAATATAAAGAGATATGTCTCTAAAAAAGGTTTTGATTTCATCTATGTCAACATCCTTTGATGGATTTTAAGTTTATTTGAAGTTGATTTATTATGATACAAAACTTCCATATTGTATTGAAGTTTTTGAGATATGTTTGAATGTGGATGTGCTATTTTTATACCATTCATTGATTATGGTTAAAGTATTGACATTTCGTATGCTAGTTTTAATACAAATGTTTATGATATGTTTAAACCTTTTCATATGAGGAATGTATTGGACTTAGTAAGTGACGGGTGGAGCTCGATATAGCTCCTCAATGCATCGGTAGCTCTCATGAGACAAATAGATGTGGAATTGGCTGAGGCCCTTTCCCAATTTGATTTATGGTTTTGGCTAAGGCCTTAATCATTTTAGATGTCTTGGCTGAGGCCTTGACAAAATGTTTCAGAATGTCCGACATTATACATTCCCTCATTATGGAAATAATATTGATGGTTCATGTGGTCATTCGACTAGTAGAATACCCATGATTATGTTTTATTATGGAATTATTTACTCATCTCATAATCTCGCCATAAAAGTATTCATGTTTATTATTGGTAAAGGCATGTGGTTTTAAATTATTTACCATGATTAATATTTATGTCATTTTCCGCTGTATTACTTACCCTTACTAAGCATTTGAGCTCACCCCTTTCTTATGTTTCATTTTCCCAGGATATGAAGAAGTTAGTTATGAGTGACTTGCAGGCATAATCTATGAGGCTTGGATGCTTCTAATGAAATATATTATTGTTGTTTTTCTCTTCAATATGTAAAGTGGATCATATGTATGAATCTTGTTTCCAATAATACTAAACTAATCGGTCTTTTGAGACATGATTTCCATGTAATCATGCCAATGTTATGTAATAATGCACCGACTCTGGGTAACTAGGGTTGGGGAATTACAAGTTTAACAAGAACCATTTATAATCTACTCAATATTGACTCTATGATCAACCTATTCCTCGACTAATGGGTGTGTTATCATAACATATGAATCTAACTCTTTTATGTTTCATCCTATGGATTCTATCCCTATGTTTTCAGATAATACATTTTCCTTCACTTTGGCTACACGAGCCTCATATTATTGCATCTTTGTAGTCTGTATGATGATCTAATCATGGATTTGTGATTATTAAACAACTAAATTATTTATCACTATAGTGGAATCTTTCAACGCTTCTGCAAGATAATTGGAAAGATTAAATTGGAAAATGTCACTTTTGAGAGCCACAAAATCCTCTCGAGAGTTGATAACTTGATGAATAAGGAAATGAAAATTCTAGTAGTCAAACCCACCCATTCCTAAGCCAAGGAAGTGTTTTTGAATATAGTACACTTTAACAACTATATTCTATAAATGTGTCATCATGATGATGGTGAAAACTTGGTGCCGAGACCATTTTTCATGGCTTAATTTTCAAGAGAAACATTGTGATCCAAAAAAAATTAACCTGTTGGCCTAGGTATATAATCTAGAATTAGGTTCACTACCTATGAGATCTGTACAGTCTGCAATGCAATTGTAGGAAAACCCTCCATCACCACTTCTCTTTTAATTTATGGGATCATGTATGTAAACGCAATGTCTATTGATGAAGTACCCAATGTCGTTCCATTGGGACCAACATTATTAACA
Organism: Viscum album; assembly: GCA_963277665.1. NCBI lineage: Eukaryota > Viridiplantae > Streptophyta > Magnoliopsida > Santalales > Viscaceae > Viscum > Viscum album. Next base: position 778,121,847 of record OY728152.1, on the reverse strand, counting down.
CCACCAATAACATTGGATGAAATTTTTTGGTCTATATGACTTTTTATATGAGGGGATCTTGAAGACAAAATCCCCCCAGAATGCATGGAACATTTAGGCATATGGATTTCTTCCTATAAAACAGGTGCCAAAAAAATATAGGTGAATAACTTAGGGAAGTAAATTTCTTATTCACTATTCATATTGGTTTCACCAACATGCTATTTGAATAGTATTCCTCCCACATTTTGGAATAGTCCCATGAAAATCTGGTTGGAGCATTAGTGGAAGGCCAAATGATTTCCATTCCAAAATCCTCATGCATCAACATCAACCAAAGTTGACGGAGGATGGCTAGATGTGATTTTCTCTTAACCCTGGTATGAGGAAAGAACATAACCTGTTATAGAAATCCAAACTGCCATGAAAACATATAATGGGTGTAAATATCACATATGGTCACTCTATTTATTAATGATTTTAGAATCCCATATTGAAATGAGAATATTTTAGATCATTCTTCTAAGGTTCCCAAACCATTTTCCTCTAAAAGGTGCCAAGTAAGGGTTGAAATCAAAGTGGAGGGGATCCTTCAACAACTCAATAACACTATCGGAATCTAGTGATGTTGGGAGGAAAAATACAATGTTGAATATATTGTGGTGAAAAATATAATGGGGAATCATTATAGTATATTAATACTCATACATCGAAAGTTTTCCATTATCTAATGATATAAAAATTGGAATGGCTATCTGAGGCAATGGAGAGACTTTCCCTCTTGCACATGAACCAACAAATTATAAATCCGGGTAAGAGTTGGCATAGAAAGTTTGATTGTATATCCCCACACCAACATGGATTCCATTATCAAGGTTCCAACCTTGACACCAAAGTAAGAATTTTAGTATGGTAAGAGCTATCTTCTTAGAAACATGGCGAAAAATCTTACCAGCCCAAAGTCTAAAGATAAATCTGGCTGAATCTTCGAACACGATGTAGTATTTTGACCTTCCATGAGGGAAAATTTGTATGAACTTGAAACAAATCAATATTGTTGGTTTGGATAAGTTCTATTATACTAAACCTTTTTCCTTATTCCTTTGGGTTTCAAGTATAGTTTAATCCAATCATTTAATGGGATAAGTGAATGGATGTGAATGGGAAGAACCAATGACTTCTCCAACACAATAAATAAGTCCCTTTCTAGGGAAGAAATATTCTTTAAATCCTCTCACATGTTATTCATAGGAATAAACTCATCATAAATTTTACCAATGATGGTAATTTTTCCAATTGGTATATTTCTTACAAACTCATCTCATATTCTCCTTACGGTAAGTGAAAGGTGTTGGTACTTGAATGCCAATGAATGATCAATTTAGGATAGATCCCAACTAATGGATACACTATAAATCAATAAATCCATACCACTTGTTACAATCCAATGACCTACAACCAATTAGAAAATTCCATGCAATTCTGATACGCCTAGAAATCCCACCCCCATTCATTATAGAAAATCCCACTAGATTTAAAATCCCTCTTTGAGCTTCACCAACCATTGGAATCACCCCTTCAAAGGTCAAAAATGGAAGGGTAGTCTTTAATGATGGACTAAAGGGATATGTTGCGATTATCTTGATTGTTTTGAGTCTATAAGGAAAGGTTTAAAATGTTGACTTTCCATTGACTTGATTCAATAATAATATGACCCATAGTAGAGATGTTTATTTGAACACAGTTCATGGACCCTTTAAACCAAGCAGGTTGAAGGTTCTAACTAACCATCAAAAATGGAGTGTCGTCTTGTAGCCTGAATTCATATAGAGGTATCCTATCATACAATGGATAATCATGAAACTCTAGAGGTTGAAGATTATTTATGATATCTTTTTGAGGGAAAATTAAACGTTGAGGGTTGAATTCAATATTTCCATCATTAATAATTATCCTATCAACCATGGTAATCTAACTAGAAAAATTAATCTGATCCATTGTCTCTACAAAAAAAGTAACAAAAGATGTCAAAATTCAAATAAATTCCACAATGTGTGAAATTCCACAAAGAAAGTAAAAAAAAAACAATATAGTGTGCTATGAGAACCACATAACAATAAAAATTACTATGAATACTTTGTGATAACTATTAAAATATAATTATACTATGAATCACTACATTTTTTTCACAGAAATACCAGTTCGTAGATGAAAATTCTTTAGTATGTGAAAGGGGTAGATTTCAAAGGTAAATCACTATGCAGGAAGGGTTGCATGAATAATGTTCAGAGTGAGTTGAAAATTGCCTATCATCACTACGTGACAAAAAAGTTTATCTTGAAACCTTTATATAGGCATGTGACCTCCTTCATGTCCATATGCACACCACCAAGCGTTGAACCAGGAAAATTTCTTCCTCTAAATTGCCTACTCTTCAAGCTGATCCGACCACATTCTGATTAGCATAATTATTTGGGCCTGAAAAAGGTCACAAAGAATCCCTAAGAGTTCATTATGAATTTGAGGTAAGATAGAATTAATCTAGTTGGAGATAAAATCGACAGAGTACGTAGAACAAAAAAGGAGCTACCTCCTTCCCGTATAGCGCCTCACACTATTTAGGACAGCTGCTTCACATGGAATCCCCAAAAACAAAAATTGATTTTGAGGGGAGGTGTTAATACCTTTCCCCCTACAATTTTTTTTTTAATTTGTGGTGTTAGGTGGTGATAGTACACCCCCCACAAATGATTTTTCATTTGTAGTGGTAGGTGGTAAAACATGCCCTTCGTAAACAATTTTTCATTACATATTATTTTTTTTCTATGGTGTGAGGCGGTGATACCATGCCCCCCATCACATGATTTTTCATTTTTTGGTGTGAGGTGGTATAAAAACACCCCCATAAAAAAAATTTAGTGGTGAGAGAGAACAATACTCCAACCCCTGCAAATTATTTTTCATCTATGGCATGTGGTGGTTATACCACTCCCTATGAAAATTATTTTTTTTGCCGCATGAGGCAGTAAAAACACACCCCTTGTAAATGATTTTTTGTTTGTAGCGTGAGGTGGTAAAAAAACCTACGACAAATGATTTTCATTTGTGGTGTGAGGAGGTAACATCATTCCCCCCAAAATCAAAATTCCTTTGTGGTGAAAGGTGGTGGTTTTGTTTCCCACTGCACAACATAAGACATGCTATGTGGACGATTGACCATTTTGGGAAAACAATTATTCTTGTGACCTATAAATACATAGTATTATCACTCAAAAGAGAAGTGCATGACACACACAGGGAAGATATATAGACAGTGGAGAAGACTTGAGGAGACTAATAGAGATACATTTTATAGGTAATTCACTTATCATATATCATAAAGGAAAATGATATTCCACAAAGGGTTCCTCAGCTAAGATCCCCCACCCGCAAAGTGATATCATTCACAAGAAAAAGAACCCTCATGATTATCTACAAATAAAACCCACATTAATTTGTGAAGAAAACCCTCTTGAAAAGAAGTCCCCTTTTTTGAAAGAACCTCTTTCATGACACCCTATCTATATAGAGAGAATAGTATACAGAATGAGGTATCTTTGGGGAATTTTACCCTTCCTCTCTCACTTATCTCTTTTCATGTAGCATTTATCCTCATATTGGTCCCATCTTGAATTGTTAAAATGATTCCCTTTAACCAATAATAATATCTGAGAATTCCATCACTGAGACCTCCTTCGCATCCACCTCACCCATCCAACCTAGGTACATGAAACATCAATTTTTCCCTCTCATAATTATACATTATCATGGTAAAAGAAGGCCCTAATTTCACCTACATAATGGGTAGGATCCTTAAAATGTTCCCAATCAATAATTCCTTTGGTGATGAGGATCCCAACCACAATAGTGGTGGAAGATGATTTCTCAGTTTGGGTAGTGCCATCTACTACCAAAAATATGAACAGATTCAAGAAGTATCTATGCGTCCAATAGATGCATAATCCTCAGGGGTAGGTTTTAGGAAAAGGAAAGAAAAATATAATAAGTAAATCAATTCTTTCTTCTTGACTACCTCATTATAGCCTCACCCTATTTCATAAGAGAACTTGGAGTTAAATTGGCATCCCACCTAGAGTGATCCCATAGACTTTCTTGCATGATGTCATATTCCTCCTACATTCCATATCCCCACCCTCATCCACCCAGAGATTAGGAATAAAGTTCAACATGGACTTACAATTATGTTATAAGTCCCTTACCAATTAGGATTGTGTGATGTGGCGATCCAATATTGTATCTTATTTTTCACTCTGAGCATGACTCACATGGTCCTAGAGTCTAGTACTGAACATGACACTAACATTATCAAAACTATTAAATGGGTATTATATTAGGTTTAAGACCCAAAATGTGTCACTACACTCTAAAAAGGACATATTTCTTGCAATAAAAAACTTTGGTAGGATATATGCTCAATGAAGTAATCATGGGCCTCCCCCCATTGGTGTAAGACCTAAAATAATCAAACTATGTGGGATTTGATTCTTATACTCCTAAGTTACACAGAAAGACTCCCTGAGGTTCGAACCCAACATCTTCAATCCACTATCATCATCATTGTACAATATTCTTAGTAGGTCCAAATCCCCACCTAGAGGGCCACATTCTTTCCAGGACTGATCAAATAATCCTTATAAGATCTTGCTCTTAGTGAGTGATATCTTTTCAGGGAAATATTATTTGTAAGACCAATTCATTCCCATAAAACAATATTCTCTATGGGGTTAATCGATAAGGGTTTCCCATGTGTAATTCCCTCAACAACCTTTTCTATACACCTTTTTCCTATATGTCCTTAAAACATGACGTTAAACCAAACAGTCTAGTCCTTTTCACATAACCCTAAAAGGTATGACATGCCTTATTAAGTGGATCCGAACTATATGGGTTTTGATTCCTTTCATAAGGATATATAGGAATCCCTTCTCATGGTCTTTATCCTAACATCAAAACTCCATCCACCTCCATGAATGGAAATAAACTTCTAAGCACCCAATTATGAGGATTTAAATCATTATTCTTTAAAAAAAGCATGAACTAGGAAAAACAATATAATATATGAAACATACATATGGATCCATTGAAGAAGAACCTCAGATACATACAGATGATTCCATTTATGGAGAACATATAATACATATAGATTGTTACTCCCTCATGAACACGCTATTGATTATGGATTTAAAAGGGTTACCAACCTAATATATTTGGTTTTATGAAGGATTTGACAATATGACATAAATCTATAAGAGAGTCCCATTGTAGAAAATAATTCCCCCAAAAAGGGTGTGATGAGCATGATCTCCCATACTACCGACCAATGTGAGTCACCAAGAATCATTGGAAAAAAAATCAATTGATCACCTATCTTTAGAAAGTAGGTCCATATCATGGATGCAAGAACCTTTTGGTGTTTCTAATTCTACGAATAAAATATACTGAAAACCACCTGAAATGGGATGTGAAGAAAAAATGATGAACCAAATGTGAAATATTGTGCGACCATACTCAACCCCCACACCCATGTTTCAGACCTATATTATCATCAGAAACATATACATCTTTTCTTTTTGGGTGACATGTTTTCCTTTCTCAATGGAAGGCCCCAATCAAATAAATACTTTTCGAATATCCTCAAATCTTATTAAAAATTATCCAAAAAAATAATTAGTTGGATGAAGATAAATATCTATGTCTCTATGAGGATATATCCTTGCTGATATCTTCTTATAAAAAGATGTATTGAATTTTATAGAGGAAAATTCTTGATTAAGTAGCTAGGGGCCTCATTTTCCACTGAAAGAGTGATGATCAGACACATTAAAGGTCTTATTGACTAAATTATTAGGCATATCAACAATTTAAAAGGTTGGATCCTATCTTTCAGATGGTCATTTTTTGAATGAGAAATAAATTTCAATAGTATTGGAGATTTCATGTTTAACATTCAAGCCAAGTTGGCATGGGATGCACTTGAGGGGGAACCCCTATGGTCTATGTTCATTGAGGAAAATTATGAGAGTTTCCCATGAATGACTTGGGAGGAGAGAACTGTGAAGTCCTCATTTTGGAATGGTATCTAGGGGAGTTACTGGATCATTTATAAGATGTCATGATGGATCATTATTGGTGGTAACATCTCTTTTTTCTTGTCAATTACCCTGAAAATACTCTTTATTTTCAAAGCTGCTTGTATCCCAATATATAGTTTCCCGAGGTTACCCAACACTCCAAAATGTAGTTTTTAACGATATATAGAAAACTATATGCTTAAGTATCGACATAGTTTTTGAGGAATATTATCTTTCTTTCACCCCTCCATATCAGAGAATTTATCTACCATTTCCTTTCAGAAGCACTATCACATTTTCCAGATCTCAAATCCTAGTGCCAAGGCTAAATGGAACAAGGAGATCTTTAACTAGTTCAGTTTTCTAAAATAATGAATCAAGCACTATGCAATTTAAACTGATTATATTATTCAATTTAATGGAATCAATATGGTTTCTAGATGATCCTATTATATTAATTCTCATATAGAGTCAGTTGATCATCTATTTACTACAGGGGATTGGGAGACATTTACTCGGGGTCTCCTGGGTGCTTTCATGGGAATATTTATAAACATGGTTAATTTTGATCAACTGATCAAGAGTTGGTACAAAAGAGTTTAGTTTTATTCTTCGACTATACATGCTCATAGTCTGGCCATTAGTGCAGGTTGTTCCTGCATTTGGGAGGCTCGCAATGAATCCAGACCCTAGATCTCACAAGTTCACATTACTAGTCAGAGGATGAATATTATATTATTAGTAGGGGAGGTAGCCATGAATGGAATGATTAACCATATTTATACTTATTTCTTGGGCTTGTATCATCTATCCAGGTAGGGGTAGGTTGAGGGAGTTATGGGCTCACATGAGAATTGGGTGGCATGGATGAGGCTTGATGAAGTATTAAAACTTAATACCAATGGATCTTATATAGATGGAATGAAGAATGGTGGAGGTATAATATAGGATTCCTAGAGATCTGTGTTAGAAAATCATTTGTTGGATGGTGTCTCCCCATTGATTTGTCATGGGAGGGTAGGCATGGCTGAAAATTGGGTAGGTTGTTGGTGGCCTAACCCCACCAAGACTCCAGTGGGAGAAGGTAGTAGGAGAAGGGAGATGAAACCTATAAAAGGGGATCTCCCCCAATGTTTTTAGCATCTCATATCGATCAAATTTACCTTCTCATCACTAACCATTCATCCCTTTGAGCAGTATTTGGGAGGTGTTTTCCCCAAATATTCAAGAGAGGTATTTTTGAGTGTTTTCTCCTTGTATTAGTGAGGAAGTGTGTACCCACTTTTATCCTTAGTGATATCCTTCTATTTGCCTGTGGGTTTTTACCCCTTTTATTTGGGGGGTTTTTTTATGTTACATATGGTGTCCATTTATTTCCACATTTTGGATTTTATTTTATCCTGTGATTATTTTTTTCACCTTGGTCCAATCATTTTTCATCCCAAAAAGTGGTATCAAAGGGTAGGTTCTGACCCGTTTTTGTTCAAATTTTTGGGTATTAATAATTCTTAGACATTTTAGTATGCTCTTTGATTGAGACTCCGATTGATTATTCACATAAAAAAATTTATTTAGACTATTAAATACACTTTTGTAAAATGGAGGAGGTTCTAGAATAACGACATGTCCAGCCGGTGAAAAATTTGAGATTAAAAAATTCAATGGGAATAGTTTTTTTTGTGTGGAAAATTAAGATTCAGGAACTGCTATGGAAGGATAATTGCCTAATGGAAATTGGAGAAAGATCGGAATATGTGACGAGGGTGTGTGGTTTCAGTGGGAGCAGAAATAATGACATGGATGAAAATGTGTCAAGTACTTCTAGAAGTTGATATATACTAGTCAGTAAAGTGATGATGATTTTTGGGATTAGGAAGCTTCTTAATGATGCATGGATTATCAACTCAGGTGTAACATAGCACATGACGTCTCGACAGGAATGGTTTGACCAGTATGAAACCATCCCTGAAATACTTGTGTACTTGGGGAATGATAACAACCTAAAGATTTTTGGAGTTGGTACTATCAATATGAAGATGCATGATGCCATAATACGAACCATTCAATGAGTACATCATGTGAAGAGATTGACGAAAAACATATTTTCTTTTGGAAAATTTGATGATATCAAATGCAAGACTCGCACGGAGAATGGAGTGATAAGAATTGTGAAGGACATGATTGTGGTGATGATGGAAGAGATGATCTCGAAGAACCTAGATGTGCTTATGGGTGAAACATAAAAAGATAAAAATATAGTTGTCACCTAAAATACCTCGATGAAAGTGTTGACAAAATTATAGAATCAGAAGCTTGGCCATATGTCATAATGACTCCTGAAGATTCTTGTGGATTATAAGTTACTTCCTGGGCTAAAAAAAGTTATCATTACCATTTTTTGAGCATTGTGTTTTGAGAAAAAAACATTGGTCAATGTTTGGGACATCAATGATATGAAGTAAGAAGATCTTAGAGTTGATCCATTATGATGTTTCGCAAGAACCGGTTATATCCATGGGAGGAGAAGGTACTTGGTATCATTCATTGATGATTATTCCAAGAGATATTGGGTGTACCCAATTATGCGGAAAGAAGATGTTTTCGAACTCTTCAAAACATTCAAATCATGGAAGGAACATGAATTTAGAAAGAATATCGAGTGTCTGAGGACTGAAAATGGTGAAGAATATACAAGCAGGGAGTTTGATACTTTTTTTCAACATGAAGGAACAAAGAGATATTTCATGGTGGAGTACACTCCTTAGAAGAATGGAGTTGGAGAGAGGATGAACATAACTGTATTGGATAGAACAAGGACAATGTAGAAGACTATCGGAATTTCCAACACATTTTGGGCAGAAGAATTGAATACCGCTTGTTATTTGATCAATAAATCTCCTTCATTAGTGATAGATCTAAAGACACCGACGGAGATGTGGACTGGTAAACCCATTGAATATTCTCAGTTTCATACTTTTGTAAGTCCTTTATATGAAATGTTTAATGACCAGGAAAGATCAAAGTTGGATTCAAGATCCAGTAAATGAATCTTATTGGGGTTCACAGATGGTGTGAAGGGGTATCATTTGTGGGACCCCACTGCCTGCAAACTTATAATCAGCAGGGATGTCGTTTTTGAAGAAGAAAAGTTGAATATGAAAATTGATTGAGACATGTAGAAGGATAATATAGAAACTACAACAATCAAAGTTGAGGACAAATCCATAAAATAACCAGTTTCCTATAAGGCATTACCAGAGCACGATGATTAAGTACCAGTTCAGTTCGGACCATGATGGTCAACATGGAAAAAAAGAGCACCATTATGGCACTATGATTTTGTTACTGAGAGAAATATTATGTACTACTTATTGAAATAGGATGAAGAGTCATCTTTTTTTTTTTGTAGAGTTGACCTAGAGTTCAGATGTATCCTCATGGATAGTGTCGATGCAGGAGGAACTTAAAGCCCTGCACCAGAACGACACTTAGGTTCTTTTCCCACTACCTCATTGAAGGAAGTCTATCAGAAAAAAATGGGTATTTAAGATCAAGTGGGATGGAAAATACCAGGTGTAAAGATATCATGCATGAATGGTGGTCAATGGATATTCTCAGAAGGAAGGTATTGATTTCAATGGAATATTTTCTTATGTTGTTAGACTGACGACTGTTCGGATAGTTCTGGAAATGTGTGCTACATACAGCTTACATCTAGAGTAGCTAGATGTGATGTCTAATTTTCTCCATGGGTATCTTGATGAAGAGATCTATATTCTCCAACCAAAAGGTTTTTCAGAATATGGAAAAGAGAACGTGGTTTTCAGGTTGAAAAAATCTATCTACATCCTCAATCAGGTACTGAGGTGTTAGTACACAATATTTGATTCCTATATCATGACCCTTGTATAAAAAAAACTTCATTTAGATCCCTGTGCATATTTCAATGGTTCTGATAGTAATGATTTATTCATTCTTCTGTTGTATGTGGATGATATTTTGGATACAGGCCCCAACAATGATCAAATCATAGAGACGAAGGCATAATTGTCTAGGGATTTTGATATGAAGGAATTAGGACCAGAAAAAAAGATTCCTAGGATAAAAACTTACTGAGATAGAAATAATGAGATGATTTTTCTATCACAAAATAATTACTTACATAGAGTCTTGAAACGCTTCAATATGAAAGACTGTAAGCCAATCTCTACACATATCCCGTTAATTTAATGTTATCCTCATTGATGAGAACTATTAGTGAAATAGAGATGATGTAAATGTCTTATGTACCATATTAATTAGTAGTGGGAAGTCAGATGTTCGCTATGGTTTTTACTAGAAAAGACATTGCAAGTGCAGTGGGAGTAGTTAGTCGATACATGGTTAATCCATAATGGGAGAATTGGAACACAATGAAGAGGATCCGGAGTAACATCAAGGAGACCTCAAATGCTATGTTATGTTATGGAGGATCATATTTCACTATCAAAGGATATGTTGATTCAAATTTTGTAGGATATTATGACTAGAGGAAATCCACTACTAGTTATGTGTTTACTCTTTAAGGGGGAGCTATGAGCTTGATTTCAAATTTACAGTCAGTTATGGCTTTATCCATGATGGAGGAAGAGTACATGGAAGCTACACAAGCTTCAAAAGAGGAAAGTTGGATGAGAAAGTTGTTAGAGGGGATCGAGCACACACAAGAGCAGATTCCACTCCTTTGTGATAGTCCAAGTGCCTTGCACATTTCAAGGAATCCATATTTTCATTCCAAGATAAAGCAGATTGGGGTAAAATATCATTTTTTCTGAGATGTGGTGGGGGAAGGAAATGTAGACATGTAGAAAATTCATACTTAAGGAAATCTTTCATATTTCTTGATGAATTTGGTTGAATCTGAAAAGTTGAGATGGTGTAGATCCTTGAGTGGCCTCATAGAGACGTGGGAAGCATGTTTGTAAAATAGAAAGGATGCATGGAGATGTTCTTGGTTCTCAATAAATCTCCATGTGGGAGATGTTTTAGTAGATCCATTTTTAGATGGTGTCACCCCCTTGATTTGTCAAGGGAAGGTAGGGAAGGCTAGCAGCTGGGTAGGTGATTGGTGGACAAACCCCACCAAGCCACTACTGGGACAAGCCAATAGAATGAGGGAGATAAAATCTATAAAATGGGTTCTCTACCATTTTTTTAGCATCTTATCCTGATCAAACTCAGATTCCCATCACTAGAAGATCATCCCTTTGAGTGTTATTTGTGAGGTTTTTCCCCACATTTTCAAGAGATATATTTTTGAGAGTTTTCTCCTTGTAATAGCAAGGGAGTGTGTACCCACTTTTATCCATATTTATATCCTTATATTTTCCTTTGGGTTTTTACCCCTTTAATTTTTGGGGGTTTTCCATGTTACATCTAGTGTCCATTTATTTATGTATTTTTCACTTTATTTTATCTCATAATTATTTGTTGCAGTATCAGTGAATCATTTTCTGTCCCAACAATCTGTTCTCTTAGAATTTAGTGATTTATATAGTGAGGGGAACCTGCATATTGAATAATTTCGAGCTTTGATGACAAGCCTCCTTTTAAGTATATTTTACAACAAAGCTACTGAATTTATGGATTTCAAAGTTATCTTGATTGATGACCTCTAATTTTTCATCAAAATAAGTTCTCCCTACTTGGATGTATCTTTAATATTCTTAAGGATTCACTTGGGCTCCACTACTATAAACCCCCTTGAAATCATTTGTTGAGATTTTATTCTCAATAAATATTTAATTTAGGTTTTTTATTTTAATACCATATATTTTATAAAAATTTTTAGATTTAAAATAGAACATGGAAAACAAATATTTAGCTTCACAAAATATATACCTAAAAATCCGTTTATTTATGTATAACTACAAAATATTTTTATTACCATAACAAATATTATCACCATATAGATATTTTTCAAAGATTATACAACCACATAAAATTTATTTTTATAGTCACATATTCTTTACTAGGTACACATAAAATGTAGTTTTAAAATATTTTTTTTCCAGAAAACAATTATTTTGTGATCACAAAAATATTATATCTATTATAAAATTTCTTATGATCTATGAAACATTTCACTATATAAATCAACAGACCAACAATGGCACATAATTTGTTCATATTAGTGAAAAACATTTTATGTTATATAATATTTATATCTATATAATATTTAATTAATGTTTCTTTATAATGAGAGAAATATTTCTAACAAAATATTTAACTCTAGGAAAATAAATATTTTTTTTGGGTTCAGATTACCTATATTGGTCATATAGATTCATATTTTTTTTCATTACAAAACATATGTTTTTTGTAAGGGAGTAAATATCATGTTTAATTTTTCTTCATCTAACAGAGTTTGTTATTTTATAAAAGGATATATTGTTTGGTTCATGTTTTTTAGACCAACAATATTTTTTCTGTGAATGTTTAAATTTTAAAAATATTATAGAATACCTAATTTTTAACTTCAGAAAACATTTATTTTATTATAAAATTTATGTTGTGACAATTATCCTAGGGTTTCCAATGGGCATAAGGGGGCTCGCAAAGCATAGAATATTTTTTATAGAAAATCTTTGAGACATAGTGTTGCATGAAGAAAGTTCATGGATGGAGAATAATAGACTATGATAGGATTTTCGACAAATAAAATTCTATATAGTAATATGGATTTCATCTTTAAAGTGAAAAAATCTTCATGGAACACTCACATATGTGTGAACCAATTATAAGATGATTCAGAACAGTAGAAGAATCTTCTAGAGGATCAGTGCATTCAGTTCATCAGTCAAAATAGATCATTCTCAAGAGTTAATGGTTTTAAATCAGGGGGGATAGTGATTCCATATCAAACATTGTAACAAAAGTTTTCTATAGTGAATTCTACACATCAACAAATTTCCATTGCATGCTCATTGGATGTATCCCAATGAGGGTGAATCATGTAAAATTAATGTGTCTTAAACATGTTTTAATTTCCATTTATTCATTATAATGAGAAGGACAGAGAAGCGAGTTCTGTTTAATAATTAAAAAAGATCCACAAGGGGACTCATTTTAATTCGTCATATCTCAATTCACCTCCCTCTAAGGGTATTTAACCTATTAGGGTCAACAATTAGTATCAGTAGAAAATGATGAAATCAACAATTCAATCTAATAAGTGTATTCAATGGAAGTTGTTTGTCATAAAGGGATCCTGGATAGAAAAAAATTTCAACCATGTAAGAATCTATTGCATCACTACTTTTGATCATTAGACATGAATTATTTTATAACTACGATGTGTGGAATTTTGTCCGGTATAGACAGTGGAAATTTATTTGAAGTAGATCAAAGAAAATTGGATAATGACAAAATAGGAATCAATGCTTTAGGGTGAACCTTATCTAACACAATCTACATAAAGGTGATGTCATGTAAGTAATTAAATATCACATGGGAAAAACTACTAAATATTTATGAATTTGATTAAAAATTATGAGAAGTTAAATCGCATGTTCTATGTAATAGGTATGGGGATCTGAGGATGAACCATAATGAGTCTATTGGTGCATTATTTGATCGGGTGAATGTTGTTGTAGAATATATTTTCAATCTCAAATAAATCCTTGATGATGTAACGATTTCCAAGAACATATTGTTATGACTTCCACCTCAGTTCAATTTGAAAATCTATGTACTAGAGGAAAAAATCCAAATAAGAACTGGATGAGGTGATCCAATTATTTTCCTCAAATATTTAAAAGGGAAAAGGAATGTTTAAAGGAAAAATTCCACTCACTTGATTTCAATGTGGAAAGGTTGGAAACCTTTCAAAAAAGTGTATTAAAAATTTTCAAGATGTTTATGATGATGATGATGTTGAAATCATCATAAATAAGTCTTCATAAAATGTGAAATTTAGGAAAAACACTAAGAAAAATTTCAACATGAAGAAGAACCATATTTTACAAGAAAATGATATCTCAAAATAAACTGAGGAAAAATAAAATGAATACTACAATAAACACAGAGAAAATTCCATGGTGGAGGTTTTAGGTAATTCCTAAACAAGGGAAGAGAGAAAATATGATGAAGGAGAAGTGAAAGGAGGATTTTACCTCCATATTGAATTAGAAGATGCTCATGAGAAGATTGATGTTTAGAGAGCCAAAATGAAGAATGCCAAAAAAATAGTTCATGATGAAAAAAAAATTATATGTAACAACAAGAGGAGACATCTGAACTTAAGAATGAAATTGAAAATATTAAGTCTGCAATGAAAGAGAACTCAGAAATGGTCATTTAGTACAAGCTCAAAGTTGAAGAACATCCTAGGGATATTGATGGTTTGAATAACCTAATGAAATATTGCATCAAACACATTGAATAAATTGTTGAGGAAGTTAAAAGACCATGATGAAAAGTAGAATAATAGGGGAGATTCTTGACCCTTGGTATGACATCGATAAAGAAAGTCACATGAGGGATAAAAATGGAAATTTGAGTATGAGGGTCCAAAAAAAGTCAAACAATTGTCAGGAAGAGAAAAATATTAGTAATGAATGTAGTGACAAAAAATCAATAACATGTACTACTAATAAATCCACTATAATTATAATTTATTGTCCACAAGAATTTCTTATACATATTAGTGAAGTGGAAAACAAAACCTCCAGAACTTCGCTTCCCCTTTAATTAGTTATATAGAAAGTAGGTAGTCCTTTCACCCTACTCATCACACAAAGTTTTCCTCACACACACACCTCAATACAAACAAAAAATGTATTGAAAATACATTCAATTGTAAAATACAAAACAAAAAAAGAAAAAAAAAGAAAAATATCCCAAAGATTAATGTGTTTTGGACTATATCCTACGTGCATGGGGAAACCACATTGCTTCTAATTTTATTATAACGTGATGATAATAAGTGAAAAAATTGAAATATAAAAAACAAAAATAATCCTCACCAACATCACATATTTTCAATAAGTGCTCAATTGAACCATTGCTTTCCAATATTTTCACGGATTGTCCCACATACCTAAATAATAAGAAAAATAAGTAAAATATGTTAAACATGATCCCTTAAAATCCAAGATTAAGGTACGTGAACACTTGATAAATATTTCCAACCAGGTGGCCCATCATCATTGCTGATCATTGTGACCTTCTAGGGATCCACGATAGAACTATCGGTAAAAGAGAAATTTTAATGGACCCACTACTATTAGGGAGGATCAGCTACATCTGAATAAATGAACTCATGTTTCCTTCACATCGAGCCCAAAATCATTTTTTTGAATGATATTCTGATGAACGTAATTTTGATGCTCGGAATTTTGGTGCTCTTGACATATGATGATCTGAATAAGGCTTCACATTCAGAAAATAGCCCACTTCAAGACTTGTTCTAGGGAATTCTTTGGTAACCTAACAACTCTTATCATTCAAAAATGTTCCCCTTTTTCCTTCCTTCACCCAAGTCCCACTAAGGCATGATGTTTCCTTATAATTTCCTGAACTACCACCTTGGTGAATATTTATTCTAGATTTTGGCTTCCAGTTATCTTCTATAGACCCAGATCCTTTTCCTCCAAAAAGTTTCTAATGAAATTATAATTTATGTAAATATTATTCTTCCAATCATTGAACACTATATTTTTAGCCAAGTGAAAAACCCTTTGTCTATCACTATAAAGCAATCATTTCAATTTAACCCTTCTTAGCTCATTCAATAACTACTTCTTCCATAAAAATTCATTTATATCTCCTGTTGAAGAAACATACTCAACTTATGTTGATATTAGAGTAATAATATTTCACAACTTCAGAAATCATCTTCCATTTGTTCTTCCAAAAGTAAATAAGAAATTGGTTTTACTTTCATTGTATCCATGTCTCCCTAAAGTTAGAGTCCAAAAATCATAGTAACAGTTCATCTATTATATAACACAAGTCTTGATATTCTGATCCTTTAAAATACCTATGAATTCACTCCACAAACTCCCAATGTAATTTAACTAGATTCATGATGTACTAACTCAGATCTCCTTCCACATGAGGAAATTTCTGGATTAGTGTAAACCATTGAATATGTAAAACTTCCAAATGGTGATGCATGTGATACTTTCTCCATGTACATGGATTCAAATTCCGTTGTTAGAGCCTATGACTTAGAACACTTGAATTGATCCACAAGAGGGATAGAGAATGGGTTACTTTCAATCATCTTAAACGTTTCCATGATCTTCCAGATATAATATTTCTAGGATAGAACTAAAGTATCATCTATCCTATATCTCTTGACCATCATCCCCAAAATCTTTTTTGATTGTACAAGACCTTTCATCTCAAATATTCTAGACAAATCACACTTCAAATATCAAATTTTACAAATATCCCATTATTTAATATACATATAAAAGGAATATGATGAATTTCCCATCTTCCCATTTCTTCTGATAACAACAATGACCTTCATTTGACCTACTGAACCCTTCCATTGATATAAATTAATTAGATTTTCTATTCAATTTTCATGGAGCATCTTTCATACCATATATTCTTTTCTCAAGTTACTTTTTATCCTCTAGAAGTTAAACCATCTCCAATATTACATCTAACTTAATAAATCTATATACTCATTCATGGATGACTCCCACTTCTTAGAGTCACTAAGAAAAGCTACCTCCCATAGATTTTCTACTTCTCCTATATCAGTTAGGAGAAGAATGTTCTTATCATCACCATACCTCTGAACTAGTATTCTGATTTTGGTTGATCTCCTCAATTGATGTTCTTTTTGTGGAGTCCTAACATTTCAGTACTTGTACTTTTAGGGCATGTAATTTTGATTCTCCCACTTGATCTTCAACTGCACTTGAACTTTTTGGTCTTTATGATGGTCTTATATATATACTTTCAATGACTTCAATACTTACATCTGATTTCTCAATTTTTTGTGAACTACTTGTATTATGATCAACATGAATTTTTAAAGTTTATTATACTTTAACTTATCACTCCACCAAGATCCATAATTCCATAGTTCATTATCATAAAAAATGATATACATTCTTATAATGATGTATTTCCTTTCATTATCCCATAGGTGATATCCAAAATTGTCATCTCCATTTCCAAGAAAAAAACATAGTTTTTTTATTTTGAATCAATCTTATTCATATCCTTAGATTTCACATGTATATATTCTAAACTACCAAAGATATTGATATGATTAAATTCCTGTAATTTTTCATACCATAGATCCTCTAAAAGTTAGAGAACAACTACTGATGCTGGACTTATGTTTGTGAGATAATCTACCTTGCTATGTTCCTTCACCAAAATTGCCTTAGTCATTCCTGAGTGTAGCCTTATACTCCTAGCATTCACTGTTAGAGTCATATTAATCCTTTCAAGCATTCCATTCTAATCTTGAGTTTTATACACTATCATCTCATGCCTTATTATTTAAGTCTTTTAGAAATTTTGAATGTTGTGTCTGGTATAATCTCCACCATTTCCTATTTGTATTCACTTCAACTTCTGGACACACGACCTTTCTTCCAATGATTTTCACTAAATAAACACCTAAAATAAATCAGACTTATTATTCAAGAAATAAATCCTTAATTTCCTTGTATCTTCATAAATGAATTTAATAATGTAAATACAACCTTCGTAATACTAAAAATTGGTAGGTACCCAAACATCTGAGTGTACAAGCACCAAATTTTGGTCTCTAGTCTTTTGACCATCTATGATAAAAGTCACTCTTCTCTACCTTCTCAGAATATTAATTTCAAACATTCCTATTTCTATGTGATAAATATTTATTATAAACTTTTCCTTTAGAACATTTAATTTCTTATCACTATGGTGACCAAACCTATAGTGCCATTTTTTTGGATCATGAAAAGATAAAATTCTGATCATTTCATTTTTGTTTAAAATTTTAATCAAGTAAAGGGTTACATACTTTACTAATTTTTCAATTTCCATGGATCCCCATGTCACTTTTCAGACTTTATTTTTGAATGAAGTGTCAAAACCTTCATCATCTAATTGTCTAATGGAAATAATATTCTTCTATAGACTAAAAATGTGGAGAAATTTTGATAGCTTCAATAATCTAAAATTATTCATTTGGATGTTGAATTCTTATTTTCTAGTGACTTCCAAGGATTCTCTATCCCCCAGAGGGACTTTCCCAAAATTTTCTGATACATAATTACCTTTTCATCATAGATCACTAGATTAATTTTATGAGGCTCTAGAGTCAATAAAACAATATTCTATAGGAGTATCAATGCTTAGAAAGGTGTTCTTGTTATCATCCATTGTATTAATGTAATTTGAACTACCAACCATAGATGTTTTTACAGTGTTTTCATTGTGAATTTTTCAATATTTCGTGAAATTTCCATACCAAATTTTCAGCAGGTTGGACGTGGTATAGCTGACTATCATTAGCTCTTATCCATTTCCTTTATTGATACATATCTACCGATAGATTCTTCTAAAAAAATTTATTCTGTTTGGTTGAAATTCCTCTTCCATTGGTATTAAGGGAACTAATAGTTGGAACATGAACTTCCCTTTATCATTGTTCCTCATTGATTATTAGGTTCCTGATATAATCAAACACCATTTTTTTTGATAGATTTAATAACTATAATATCCATTGCATCCTAGCTCTTTGAAAGTGAATATAATAGTATCAATTTCCATAAATCATCAACAAAAGTTACCTTTAACAATTGGAATTTTTTCATGAATCATGTTAATGACATTAAAATGATAATTTTTTGGTATTCCTCCAATCAATCTTAATCTGAAAAATAATTACAATATGAAGAATTTGTTAAAGGATGTTGGTTTTTCAAAAATTTCTTCCAACGTCACCATAACATATATTGTGGTCTTCTACACTTGAATATTGAAACCATTATTACTTAAAGATACATTCTTACATGATCCAAAACCATTCAATAAAATCACTCCCATTTATATTTATCCATCAACATTGGCTTCACTCATTAAAATGTAAGCTCTAATTATTTTTAAATCAAATAGTTTTCAATCTGCATTTGTCATATGTCAGAATCCAATCCATCAAATTTATTTATCCAGATATTCCCTTCATCTGATTCAATTATTGAACTATTATTGGTGTTGCAAGCATGATATTATAACCAATCCTTTTGATACCACTTGCTGGGGATGAATTAATTCATGAAAAACCGATCACCTATACTATCAATAAACCCACATGAATTTTGATTGATAGACCATTGGAAGTTCCTATGTAGATCAGTGTAGAAAGAACTGAACCTATGGAACTTCTCCTCTGCTTCGACAAGGAGTACTTGAAGTAGGTATTCAGTGCACCATACTCACCACAAAAAGTAATACTTGGATAAAAACTTCACTACAAACAAACAAAGGATTTAAAATACCTTCAATGGTAAAACATGAAATGGAGAAATACAAAAATCAGAGAAAGAACACAACATTCAACATTCTTTGGACATTGTACCATGTGTGTGAGGAAACCGCACTACTAGTACCTTTATTATAACTGGAATATTACAGGTAAAAAATAAATAGATTAAAAATACATGTAATCATTACCAACTTCTCATATTTCCAATAAATGATTAATTTAACCATTATTTTACACACATTTCATTGAATGTTCCATGTACTTAAGTACTAATAAGAACTGGTCAAACATGTTAAACCTGGTCCCTTGAAAACTCAAATAAAAAAACATGATCGCCTGAGTAATTTTTCCAACACAGTGAACCATCAACTTTACTGAACATTAGGACATCCCAATGCCCCACCATAGAACCATTGGTAGAAGATAACTTCATGATGGACCTACTACTACAAATGAAATGAACTCCTACTTCCATCACATCGATCCCAACCTCCCGTCACTAATCAAATCTTCGGTGAAAAAAATTCTTTTTAGTGTTGGGGCCCAATGAATTTTTTTTGTACTTTTATTACAATTTTATAGGACTATTTGAATATTAATAATAATATCATGTTACATATTGTTTATTTTTATTCATGACTTTAATGTAATAATTTCATAGATTTTTTTTCGCTTAGATAAGGTCATAGTAGTTCTTTGCAATGATGAGAACCTTAAAATGCTATGATACATTCTTGTATATAGTTATATGATCAGATAAAATTATTTAATGAGACACATAGAATGTGACTATTATATGTGATTACTCGTATGAAGATGAGACTTCTTCTCATGAAGTTCACTCTTCCTAATCTTCAAGATGAGAGATTATGAGAACAAACCCGCCAGAAGGAATTTGAAACATTTTGGTATTATTATATGTTTATATCTATGAGAGTGTGTGACTATCCTAAGAATTTAATATTATTATTAATACATATTAAAAGCATTAACTTAGATGTATTTCATAAACCGTGATGATAAGGTTCATGGAGAAGTTGGATACATTGGGTAGGTCACAAGTGATATGTTATTAATGAATAAGTAGAGGAATGGTTTTTTACTTTCCATATTTATGTAATTCAATATCTTAGACCTTTTATTAGAATAGAAATATCGCATTAAATTCCATGTCCATGGAGTACCTATGTGTTTATTTCAGATAGACATAGAAATACGTATAAAGCGTTCAGGTTGATGACACAAATATGAATCCTGATTGATGAGATATTGAGAAAAAGTGATTATATTACATAGTGAGTGCTCATATGTGGATTTTTACATTTCTATAATGGTATGTACCTTCTTGGTCAGTTACTTTTCTAGTTTTAGTGGTTGGATGTGTTCATGGGAGGTTTTGAGAGTTTTCGATGGAGGCTAGAGTTGTATTAGAGTTGCTGCTAGAAATATACACCATGTAAATGTATTACAAGATTGTAATGGTGGTTTATGGATTTTGTGTTTATATGTTCATGAATTTTATGTAGCTAAGGGGTATCCCATGAAATGTTTACAAGTCATGTAAGTGGGAGTCACGACATGTAATAAATTGGGGTGTTTAATCCTTCAAGGAGACTTGTTTTTTAGTGGAACTTAAAATCCCAAAATTACATGGCATTAAAGGGTATTACAAATTATGTTAATCCCTGATTTAGTGCATTTATAATATTTGTATCACTCAGGGTTATTTCTCAAACCCTATAGTCTGTGCTCCCTCTCTCATTCCAGTAAACCAATTGCTCCCTCCCTTGGCATTTTTAGATTCCTTTTGATGGGGATTGGTTCTCAGCTTCCTATCTTTGATCCATGGAGAGTTATTATATCATTTTCATCCTTTTACCTTCTATTATTATTTATATATTTTATGTATTGGTGAAGTTTGGTTTGGGTTATGTGTTTGAGATGCATTGATATGGATCATTGGTGTAGTGTTGGTTGATCCACGGTCTCGTGTCCCAATTGTGGTTTGCGGGCATTTCTTCTTCACACCACATTGTGTAGTGATTTGAAAAAGATTCTTTGAGGTTGGAAATCCATTGTTTATATTTATTTTGTATCATGTAGCAGGGGTTTATTTTTTTCAACTATGTGTTTTGGTTGTTTCTACTTAATAAAATATAAATGATTGGTTAATTGAAATTTTGGGGGGAAAGTGGAATGCTTCACATGTTTTTTAAACCTTGATGGGATTGTGATATTTTGATTGTATGGGCCTGATTCCCCACTAAAAATTCTTTCCACTAGGTGATTAGTTTTTTATGGATGATATGTATTGTGATTGCTTCTTTTGTTGTGATTATTTTGATATCACTATAAAATGGAAATTGGCTAACCACTTATATTTGGATAATAAAATGGTTTCCTTAAGATTTTGAATTGGGTGATAATACCCATAAAATAATGTATAATGTGATAAAATAACTTTTGTAAATATGAAAAATGGTTTTTGATGTGAAGTGACGTGTGACCGTACTTTTTGGGTGGCGATGTGTGGTTGTTGCATGGTTGAGGTAGGTGTGGATGATGGTCGTGATTTTGGGGAGGCGAGGTTGTCTTCATGGCTTTGCTTTTGGGGTAGTTCGGTCGTGGTTGTTTGATTGTTCTTTTAGGGAAATGAGGTGGTTGTTTTTTGTCAGTCTTTTAGGGTGTCAAGGTGGTGGTCCTTTGACCATTCTTTTAGGGCGGTGAGGTGATGGTACGGTGGGGGATGTTGAAATATTTGTGATATTTGGGTTCTTTATCTATATTACAAAGTAGTTATGTAATAAATAATTTGATAATAATGATTGAAATGGATGATGAATAATAAAATGGAGGTCTGTGTGGCAAAATTTTTTTGTTGATAAATAATGAAAAGAATGAGATGATTAAATAAAAATGGTTGGAAATGTGAATATGGGTTGTTGCTTGTGGTTTATTTGGTGTAATTCAATAAAATGTAGATACGAAAGTGGAAATGTTGTGAGTTGGTTAGTGTTTGGTTGTCACCCTATAGGCTGGGATTGTGTGTGTGGATATATGTATATACTTTTATATTCTTTTGATTTATATACACAGCCAACCCACATTGATAACGATGTTCCAACACCTCTATAACCACGCAGGGTGTTTTTTCCAAAATCTAGTTCGAAGGATAGAAGGATGGTTACCCACTCTTTCCCCCTCTCAATTCTAGGAAAGGTGGGCAATGAACATACTATAATGGTCAAAGTTCTGTTAGTGAATTAGATGGTGGTTATTATAGCCCAGGTGTTTTTGGGAAAGATGTGACGACCCAAGTATTTTTGGGTGAGATGTGACCATGCTTGTGGGGTAGTGGCCCGGGTGTTTTAGAGTGAGGTGTGATAAGACCATGCTTGTGGGGTGAATTCTAGTGGGGGTCATGCATTATTGGAGGATGGAATGATTTTTATGTCCAACATGTTCACGATACCCTACTGCTCTAGTTATGGTTGTGGATGTGTTTTGGCCCATGTGTTTTTGGGAGAGACGTTATGTGGCCATGCTTGTGGGATGACGAGTCCAGATGTGTAAGATCATGATGTTATGTGACCATTCTTGTGGGACAGTGTGGTATACAAAAGAGATGTGGAACTGAGACATAAAACATTGGGCTGTGAGATAGGCATACTAGTGGAAAAGTGGTGTGGAGTACCTTTATCGATGTGATTAATGTTATATTATATTACTTGTCTTCTATTATTTGGTGAGCATACCTTAGTGAGGTTGGGATGGATAGTTGACCTATTTAGGTGCTGTTGGTTCTTCTATTTTCATACAAGTGAATTAGTATTCTTTTTACACATCTTCATGAGAGTCTTTGGACTTCCTATTGAGTATAATTATATGCTCACCCGACGTATATAAATTTCATTTAGGTTTCAAGGAGTATTACGTGGACCTTTCTAGACATTACTAGTTTGAATATTTGTATAGCTTCTATATCTCTACCTTAGCTTTGTTTTTGAGTATATACATTGGATACTTTTATCTGTATAAATTTTATTTATACATGTGTGTTCGATGTTTTTGGATTTCTTTTATATTATTTCATGGAGTTTATTATAGATTTTTCATCTTATCTCCTGATCTTATTTATATTATTGAGTGTAATACCTAACATACATGAAATTTTATCACCTCGATGCTAGTCGCCAAACCAGGGCATACTGAAGGTAGGACTCAGGGTTCATTATCTCTCTACCCTCATTTTGGTATCTTTGTAGAGAGGGTGTCATGATAAAGTAATATGAAATTATTATGGTTGAGATATGGTATGGAGTTTGGAGTTATGAATAGTGAGTATTGTATGGGTTGGTATGAAAATAGTGCTAGTTGACCTTGGTATATGACATAATCTAGGGAGACAGGCTAGGAAATAGGATTTTAGGCCCCCCATGATCTAGTGCATGGACTATGATCTTATTGAATGACCAAGTGATGTGGACCTGTTTGCCGGGTAGAAACCTTAGAGAGGTAAATTCATCATGATTACTTTTGTTCTTGTTTTAATTGTGTTGTTTGGGGAATGTTAAAATGAATAAAGTTAATTAAAATGAATCTGAATAAAATTATACACTACATGGGATTAAGAAATATTTGTTTCCTCTTTATGTTATAACTCATGTTCATCATTCATGTGTGGCTCTGAAAGTTGATGTTCAAAAGGCTGATCTGGTTAGTCGTTATAGGGTTGATCCTACAGAGGAGGGTGAGGCTTTCCATAGGGAATTGTGTGATTTTAAACAATAGGATTTAGGGAAGTATGAGGGTAGTTTTTGAGATTTATGGATAGATAGATGGATGGAGGTTCTCAAGATTGATTTCAATTTGATCTGGTCCCTAGTGTGATACTAGGTCCCTTTGGTAATTATTCAGATGTGGGGATCTATATGTTATTGGTGTATGTTGTATTTCAAGGAGTGGAAGAAGGTATGTGTTTCATAGGATAACTTTTAGAAAGAGTTAACCATGAAGGTAGTGAAGTGGAATGAGATTATTTCTCTTTAATGGGGTAGTATGTTAATACGGGAGTTGAGAATAAAATTTGAGGACCGTAGTCACTTTTCACTACAACATTTTCTAGATGAAGAGTCTCATGATATATATCCATAGGAGGAACCCCATCATTCTATTTAGTATGTGGTTACTAATTTTATGTTTCTAACATATCTGGATGTTCAAAAGAAGGTAGATGTGATTGAATGGATTCACAAGTGAGGAGGTTTTCTTCAAGAGGGGAACCAGTATGGTTCCTCAAAAATAAGATTTTTCAGCAGAAGGTCTCAGGCACATTCATCTTTGAGGTTTTGATCATCAGGGAGTCAACCTCAGAATATTTCTTTCCAGCCTTATGGGTATGGTGGTTTCCATGATTTTCCGAGGGGCTTAGTGCCTATGCGTATTGGTGGTGGGGTTCATGGCCATCTTCATAACTAGTTCCTTGAGCACATTTTGGTGGAGGGGGATAGGTTCAATTCTATCCTCAGTAGCTCTTCCCAGTGAGACCATTTCAGAAGTAGGGGTATCATGTTTTTTCTCCCCTATTGGGATATGAAGAAGGTATAGGCCGAAATTTGTATATTTATCTTGTTCAGTGACCTTTACCTTAGTGTGTTCATGGAGGTGGTTATCAGCGGAGAGGGAAATGCGCCAGGTGTGGTTAGTTCCATGTAGTAGATTTAGTAGTTCTAGAGGGTCCATAAATCATCATAGGTATGATCAGTTTGTTTAGTACCCATATTTTTGAACTGTTTGATTGATGATTTCCACACTTCTTTGTTTCTCCCACTCTAGTACATGATTTGGGACTATATACAGATAGTCTTCCCATTAAGTTGGTTCTGAATATGGCAGTCGGAGGTTAGACCAACTTGTTTGATGTCTTCTGAGGGTGTAGACTAATGATGGGGAACCATCAGTCCTGTAGGGATCTTTTCTTACTTCTGATTCAGCCATACAATGTTTTCCTCAATATTTATTAGTTGTATTACATACATGCAATTATCAACTATTTCAGGAGGAGAGTCATTTTTTCAAATATGGATGTTCATCATGTGGTTTTCGTTGGTGTCTTGGGTTGTTAGGTGGGAAGACAGTGTTTGGAGACCTTTCTTTCCTTGTTGGATGATGTATTGTTGGAGTTAGTGTAGGCTGGTATGGTAGAGGTTTCCAGGGTTTTGGAGGAATTTCTGTTTTTTTCCAGAGGATGTCATTATTCTACACCCTCAATGTGATGTTCACCTGGAGATAGACTTGTTGTCTGGTGCTTCTCCGATTTCAATGGATCCTTATTGGATTAAACCTTTTGAGTTGTGGGAGTGGAGGATTTAGATAGAATATCTGATGAAGAAGGGTTTTATCTGATCCAATGTGTCATAAGGGGGTTCTCCAGTGTTGTTATCTATGAATATATATATATAATAGATCATGGTTGTTTATAGAACACCAGAGGTTGAATAAGGTAATAGTCTAGAACCATTACCATCTTCCAAGGATAAAAAATATTTTCAACCAAATGTGAGGGATGAGTTGGTTTTCTAAGATATATCAGTGGTATGGATATCACCACTTGAGGGTAAAGGAGGGTAATGTCTCAAATACTTCCTTTAGATGCAGGTATAAGCACTTCAAGTTTATAGTCATACCATTCGGTGTTACAAACACACTATCTATGTCCACAAGGCTTATTAATTATATGTTCTATGAGCTCCTGGACTAGTTCATCATTGTATTCATCGGTGATGTCTTGATCCACTCAATGTCAGAGGAGGATCATTCCAATAATCTAAAATCTATCTTGGAGGTTCTTCAAAACCACATTCTCTTTGGGAATTTTTCCAAGGGTAATTTTTGGAATAATATTTTCATTTCAATAGGAATGTGGTTTCTTATTAGGGTGTGTAAGTGTACCTGTTGAAGGTTGAGGTAGTTGTTTCTTAAGAATAACCCAATAATGTGGCCAAGGAATATAGTTTTGTTAGTATCATATGTTATTATCATAGTTTTATACCTAATTTATCTTGATTTGTATCCTTGTTGAAATCAATTACCTAGAAGGACCAACCTTTTGTGTGGACTAATCAGTGCCAAGTAGCATTCATTTACCTAAAGGGGAAGTTGGTTAGTTCACCAGTGCTTCAGTTTCTAGAGGGGGGTTTTATGTTTGAGGTGTTTTTTAATGATTCCCATCTGGGTTTGGGATGTGTATTGATGAAGAAGAGGGACTTGATCTCTTATGGATATAGGTTGTCACATCCCCATGAGCACAACTATGCTACCTATGATCTAGATATGGAATTGGTAGTTTTTATGTTGAAGCTGTGGAGACATTGCCACATTGAGGAGAGCTATATCGTATTCACATATCAAAAGAGTTTGAGGTATATATTTTCTCAGCATCATCTGAACATATGGTAGTGTAGGTGGATTTTTTTTGTTTTGGAATATTATTTTGAGATATTCAACACCTCAGGAAAGGGATTTTTTGGCCAATGATTTGAGCAAGAATTTGGGGAAGGATGTTTTTCGGGAGTCTGGGGATGCTTGGAAAGTAATGGAGAATTTTGAAGATTGGCATTAAGATTCAAGGGTGGATGATAGAGGCTATTTGTTTTATATGATGTTTCATTCTTCTTTGGTGTAGTAGGTGTAGCAGGTGGAGGAGTCTTAGCGGGGAGACTCCAAGGCATAGGTGAAGCATGATCTTTTTGGCCATGATGATGCTCCGGAGGGATGGTCAGAGGATGGTCAGAATAAGGTGTTGTTTCATGGGATGTTGTTTTTTTAGGAAGTTATATATGAGGTATTTATTTTTGATTTTCAAAAATCACCTTTACTTGTATATCCTTATTTCACAAAGATCTATCAAGGATTAAAGATACAATTTTAGTGGCCTAGGATGAAACAAGAAGTTCCAGAGTTTGTGGATAAGTGCTTGGATTTCCAGTAGGTAAATTACAAGCATCATGTTTTTGGTAGATTTTTACAACCCATGGATATTACTGATTAGAAATGGAATTTCATATCATTGGATGTTTTTCATAGGATTAACCAAATCTGAAGGAGTTTGTGATTCTATCTATGTGATCACGGATCAGTTGATGAAATCATACCACTTCATAGCGATTAGGGAGTATGGTGTAGTAAATCCTTTGGATAAGAAGTATATGGATGAGGTGGTGTAGTTACATGGATTTTTAAGGTCTATTATCTTGGATTATGATAAACATTTTTTCCTGTGATTTTGGATGGGATTACAAAATGTTTTTTTCACTAAATTACACCTCATCTCTGCTTTCCACCCTCAGTCGAACGAGGGGACAAACTGAATCATCCAGGAACTATAGATATTTTTTTGTTCATGAATCTTGGAATTTTTTGGATATTGTTCATGAAGCTATCTATTGGTTGAGTTTTATTACAATAATAGATACTAGTCTTCCATTGGCATGGATTCGTTTGAGGATTTGTACGGAAGACCGTGTCTTTCTCCACTGTGATGGATGTATAGGATCATAAGAGTCTCTTGTGATGGATATACGTACAAGAGGGTGGGGGTAAATTTTAGTTTAAAATCTTATTTTAAAATATTTAAACTAAGAAACAAAAATCCACTTAAATTAACTTTATCGGACTCAAATTCAGTCAGATTATCAGAGTCACAAAATAAGAACTAGAAAAGGTCAAATTAAATTAGAGTAAAAGATCATAATAACTATGGATATAATTATCAATGTATGTTTATTGTAATCAGAGTAACACCAATAAAACACATAGTATATAAATCTGATTACAATGAATGAATTTCTATAACAAGCATAGTGAAATTGGGACTTGTAAAAACATGAAATTGAATAACTATGTAAAAGTAATAATGGATTACAAACTATTATTAAAATATTTAAATCTTTTATAATTATGATTAAGTTAGTCGATAACATTAACTAAAGGAATCAAACACTTGGGACATAAAAAAGTTAGTAAACATGTTTTATGATTTCTTTTGTGATTTCCAAAACTAAATGAATGGAAGAGTGAGAAATAGAACTTCTGAATCAATAATCTCCTCCTTTTTGGAAGGAAAACACCCCAAAATATAAATGATAAATAAATTGAAAAACTTAAAATCCTACATTCTTTTAATAACTCTATATTCAGTGTTATTATTTGAAACTTAACATCCATGAGTTTTTATCTCTTCCAAATATGATGCTGAATATGATGTAGAGTATAAGAATAGATCTTCTTTAAAGACAACTATTCCCCTAAGGAATTTTCCTCCCCCTAAGGATCATATTATCCCCCTTAATAAAACAATCCCCCTAAATATATCATTCTCCCCCTTTGTATAATTCTCCAATAAAAATACTTTCTCCCCTTTTATAAAATATTCTCCCCTTTGTGATTTTAAAAAAGGAATGTTGAATAGTTTGATGTTTCTTGAAATGTTAGAAAAGTAATGGATGAAACAATATTGAACTAACTAATCACCCATGTAAGTATTAAAGAACAAAAACAATCAGAATTGGAAAAAAAATAAAATCATAATAGTATTGGATGAAAATATAATTAATTAAAAATTCAAAAGGTTTTACAAAATACAACCTAGAGCTCAAAATAAAATAAAAATAAATCCTTCTTCATAAAAATCTTCACAAAATCCATGATCTTCTTGAACTCATCAAGATATTTTTCTAACATTGAAACTTTTTCATCTAGAGTCCCATCTTGAGACTTAATGTTTTTAACATCCTTAGAAAGTTCTTTGTTCTAATCTCTCAATATGATTACTTCATGTTCATAAGATCAGATTATGCTCATCTATAGCTCTATTTCATGAATATTTTACTTTATAACATTCACATATTCTATCCATTCATTGATGGAATATATAAACTCCTCAACAAACATAAATCTATTAGCCATGTACAATGATAATCTGTTGAAGGATGCATTTGATTCTAACATAAGATTATTTATTTCATGAAACTATTCATCATGCATTCAAATATTAGATTCGATCTAATTAGACAACTTCACCATATGATTGTGTGATCTTTTGTGAGTATGGGAACTTTCTTGAAAATTCTTCAACTCTAATTCAATCCAAATCAAATATTCTATCAAAACTTTTATAGACTCTGATTTCTCACTTATACTATTCTAAATCTTATGGTATCTTGATTCGAGGTTTTTAAAATATGAAATATTTTTATCTAACTTTTTTCAGAAATCAACCAATGTAATAAAAAAAATTGAGCAATAGTTCCTGTAGAATCCAATTTTTCAGGGTCAGGATAGGGAGGTTTTTTTCTACTGGTATGGAATTCAAATTACTTCCCATTATCATCAAAATTCCTTGAAACTTTATTATCATTATAAATTTCTATAATCTCCACATCTTTATCGATCTCATATTTATCATTACTATTAGTCTTATAAATTTTGTCTTATTATTATTTATTTGAGAACGATTTAGCTTCTTTTTCTAAAGAGGATCCTTGTTCTTGAGAACATCTGAATTTATCTTCATTATCGATCTTGGAGGGTAAAATTGATGATTATGAGTATGATTTTGATGAATCCTTATCTATTTGAGTTTCTTCATCCTTATCCCCTTCTTCTTCTTCCTGATCCTCCTCATATTTATCAACTTCAAATTATTCTTCAACTAAATTAATATTCCTCTACTTATTATTAATTTTTTTCTTCTTCACCTTCTCTAACTTTTACATAAACTTATTTATCCACTTACATATAACTCTCTTCTTCTAACAGACTTCTCATTATTAGAGCTCCATTATCAGCTACCTCGGGTTCTGATTATTTCGGTGGAATATCAAGGATTGATTATTCCTCAAAATATTTTTGTTTTCCCTTATCATACATAGAAGGGATCTTGACATGAACCACTGAAGTCTCTTTAAATGTTAATCTATATTACGAATTTACTTGACCGGTATGGGAATTTGGATGCACAACATTATTAGAATCCCTTTAAATAGATTTCAACAATCTTTCATACATATGATCTTCTTATAAACTCTTCTGTTTATTCTTCTTCTTTCTTCTTCTTATAAATTTTATATAGCTTACATTTTTAATGATTTCTCCTCTATGGGGTTGATTTCGGAATCTGGATCCCTGGGATTATTTAGATACTTATTAGCCATCATCTCCTCAAAAACCTAATCAGGAATTTTCTTCTCTTTATTTTTTTATTCATAGGAGATGTTTATGCCTTTATATTCTTTTTATTATCTTACTTAGATGTTCTTTATGTTAGTGACTCTAAAACAACACCCTCAATTTTCTAAATAAATTTTATTAAATTTTCATCAAAAAATAATTTCATCCAAGCCACTATATCCTCTCTAATAAAATAAATCATCTCCCTCATTAAATATGATTTTTTTCTACCGTGAAAATTTTCATGCACTTCACAACCATTTTTCTTAAAAATATCACGAACATAATGATTTTTGACTTGATTGAAGATGTTTTAATATTCCCCACTATGAGAATGATGAACTTAAAAAGCTCAATATTTATCATATTTACATGGTAATCGAGCATGAATACATCAGATACTTTTAAAGTATCTCTATCTCCATATCCATGACTTAGATATCCCAACATCCATAAGGATGCAACTCTATTATCCAGAGTTATATGGGAAACATTTTTGACATTTTCATATTATAAAATCAAGGAATATTTGGCTTTTGTCTTGTAAAAAGTTTCTAGATTGTTTCGAAATCTGTGAGAAGGAAAATACACTTCACCTTCTGAAGGTAATCCAACTATGTCAGAAATTTTCGTATAAGATACTTTATATCTTTTCCAATAATATGAAAAAAAACTTTTTCTTTTCCATCTTACTTCACAAACTAAACATATTCATAGAACTCATGAACTACCTTAGGATAATAGAGATGAAATTATTTATGAGGCTTCTCTTTGCATATAGATTCTCATACATGGAATGAAATGATATTCTTTAGAGTTGAGCTATATTTATCATAACAAGATCTCTCTTCCAACATTTCCCTAAATATAAACCACTTAAAAAAGTTCTCCTTGGTTTCCATTGGATCTTAGAAAAAAACCAGAGATCATATGAAAAGGAAAGCATTTGAGCTGGGCCCTTTAAAGGGGTCAGTAACTTGAGAGAAAAAACTAAGAGGAACTGATGGGGGACACAGGGTTACCCACACATATATAGGCATCAGGGGTGAAAATTCATCTTATACAAGATAACGAATGGTTTAGATTCATAACCACTCTAATATAATGGTCAATATTTATTTGAAGAAATCATTAAAAATAATTTTTGAGCTCTCAATTTTTTTAATAGTTTTATTGGATTGAAGATCATTATGAATATAATAATTTTAAAAATTTTGAAAATAAAAACAAAGGTTTTGTTAAAAGAAAAAGTATAACATCCAAAATTATAGAATAATGTAATGATATAG
This sequence comes from Viscum album, assembly GCA_963277665.1. NCBI lineage: Eukaryota > Viridiplantae > Streptophyta > Magnoliopsida > Santalales > Viscaceae > Viscum > Viscum album. The sequence goes on along the minus strand of OY728152.1, from coordinate 778,089,733 downwards.
TTCAAAAACTAAAAATAATAGAAGACTGCCTTTTAGAGACGAAAGATCAATCTGTATAATAAACCAATTTTTCATGGGTTTTATAAACTAAATAGATTATGATATCATTATAAATACAGAAAAAATAGTTTAAAAATATTACGTTAAAATATTATTATGAAAATTTTGAAATTAAAAATTAACTATGAAAATTTTGAAATAAAAAAATGATTATGAAAATTTTTGAATCAGAAAATGTTTTTAAAAAATTTTGAGTTTGGAAATTTTATAACAGTTACTGAGTCTGAATTTTTTTTAGGAATTATGACTCCATGATTTAAAAAAAATGATTAGTTCAGAAAACTCATTAAGGTAAAGGTTTTAGAAAAGCTAATAATTTTAGAAAAGAAAATGTTTTAAGAGAAACAATTTTTTTTTTGTAAAACATATGTAATCCTCCTGTGAAATGGAGTAACACAATATAAGGATATGGGTCAAGAAGATTTAGATATGAATGTTTAATTTATGTCAATCATTCCTAGATTTTGTTTGATATATTAATATCTATCAGAACTAAGGGGGTTTTTAAAAATTTCAACATGTTTTTCTTGTATTCTGATTAATTGTAAAATTATATATACTTTGAGTGTGTGATCCTAAAGAAAATGGTGTCTTATATATATTATTATCATGTGAGTGATGTTCTAGGTTTTTTCATAAAGAAATGGAAATTTTATTGTCAGAAAATATTCTAGTTTTAGTAAAAATTATTCCATAGTCAGTGAGTGTGTGTTGGATCTATAATACTTGAGCATAAAAAAACCAGCTATCACATATTCAGTATCAATAGTGGAAAGTGCTACTAAGTTTTGTTTCTTACTTGACTAAGAAACTAAATAATATCCTAATAAATGAAAAGTTTTGGATGTAATTTTCCTATCCATTCTACATCAACCAATGTTAGTATCCAAAAAACTTTTTAATTCAAAAAACATTCTAGAAGAATAAAAAAGCCTAAATCCATAGTTCCCTTAGGATAATGAAAAATTAATTTTATATCATTATGATGGGATACATTTGTATTTTCCTAATATTCTTCACATAATCAACCTGAAAATATTAAATCTGTATGACTAGTAGTTAAGTAAAGTAAAATTCCTATCATACCTCTAATTTTTTTTTGATCATCCAATTTCCTAACCTCATCAAGATCTAAGGTATTGGATGTGCCTATAAGAGTACTAATACTATTAGTATTTTCATATCCAAATTTCTTAAGAAAATGTTTTATATAATTATATTGAGATATAATTGTTCCTTATGGGTTTTGTAAAATTTTAAAACCAAGGAAATATGTTAACTCACCGATCATACAAATTTCAAACTCAGACTTCATGAGATCTGCAAAGGAATCTGTTAAATATTTTTTAGTTGAACCAAATATAATATCATTAACATAAATTTTAACAATAATAATATTTTATTAACTATTTTTATAAAAATATTTGGATCCACAAGTCCTTTTAAATGTTTTTTGGTAATAAAAATAAAGTTAATCTACCATACCAAGATCTAAGGGATTTTTTGAGTCCATATAAATATTTGGTATGTTTATAAAGGTATTATTGATTTATTGTATTTTCAAAACCATGAGGTTGTTCAAAATATAATTCCTCCTAAACATATCCATTAAAAAAAGCACACTTCTCATCCATTTGAAAAAGTTTGAAAATAAGGAATGTTGTAAAGGCTTTAAGTAATCGAATAGCTTCAAGTCATGATACTAGAGCATAAGTTTCATCATAATCAATTAACTATTATTGATTATATACCATATCAAAGATTATAGATTTATATATAACAATTATATCATTCTCATAAAATTTATTTAAAAAAACCCATTTTACTCCAATTATAGATGTTTTTTAGGTCGTTCAACTAATTTTTAGAATTTGTTCCTCTCAAACTCATTGAGTTTATATTCCATTGCCTTAATCCAATAATCATAACCTAAAGCCTCATCAAGATTCTTAGGTTAAAATTGTGATAATAAATATAGATGCTAAATTTCATTTCTTAAGGAAATTCTAGTCCTAACTAGTTTATCTATATCAATAATGACACTTTTAGTATGATGATTCATAAGAAAAAACTAACATAATGGATTTTCAAAACTCTGTTCTTCAATAATAGGATGAAAATATTCTCGAGGAATAAGTTTAGAAACTAATTCATAAGTTATTTCTTTATGAGAATAACCTTTCAACAAATTTTGAAAATAAGTTTCAGAAATAACATCTAAGGATGTTGGTTGGGATTGTTTGAAAATAAAAGGATTAATTTCATCAAACATAACAAGTAATATTCCTTTAATAGTACATAAAAGTTTATTAATTACTACATAAGACTTATAAGTAGTGGAATAACCTAAAAATATTCCTTTATAGGATTTGGGTGAAAAATTATTTAAGTTATCTTTAGTATTCAGGATGAATACTTTGCAACCAAAAACTTTTTGGTAAGAAACTTTTCGTTTACTTCTTATCCACAACTCATAAGGAGTTTTATTAAGAAAATGTCTACTTAATACTCAATTTATAGTATTGAAAATAGAACTAACTGTAATGACCCAAACCATTATTAATTAAAATTATATTCTTACAATTATTTAATATAGTATTAAGCTCATATAACGCATAGAGAACCCAATAAAAACATCATTCTCATAAATGAATAATGAAATAAGTGGTATTTATAGAAATTAGGGATCCTACACCAATATAATAGTAACATGACTGTTGGAATAGTAATATGGACATTAAGAATAGTAACCCAACCTATAGAATAGTAACCTCACATATGAATTTATAAATAAAATTTATGCAATATGTAAATGAGAATATAGTATATTTATATCATGTATTATGTAAATACATGTTTTAAAAATGATAAATTATGCATTGGTATTTTTGTAAAACAAATATGTTTATTTATAATTTTATAATTAATATAATTATTTAAAAAATTAATTTTCATAAAATAGATTCATAAATTAATATTTTTATATTTTATTATTATAATATTATTTAATGTGACCTTAATTAATTTTTCAAAGTGTCATAAAATCAGCAATAATTTTAAAATTGGTATTTTTCTAATGAATGATGATTTTAATTAAAAATTAAAATAATCATTTATAGAAAATTATTTTCATAAAATGGATTCCATTTTTAAAATCTATACATAATAAAATGTTTAGGTGTAATTATTGATATTTTTCTAAAATAGTTGATTTTTGGTGAACAATGAAATATGATAATTTACGGTATTTAACATTATAATCCAAAAACATGATTTTTTATTAATTTCTGATGTAATAACCCATTAGTTAGAACTCACATGAACTATTTACTATAATTAGTTACAAGAATCAACACTATTTGTAGTCTTGATCCTATATAATAAACAAATGAATAAAATAATCAAAAATCACCCCTCTCCTCCCCTATAAATACCACCCCCACCACTTCTTCTCATCACACATTCCAAGACATGAATCGTATCCAATTTATTCCCAAACCTCTTACAAAGACTATTAAAAATGTACATAAACCATTGTTCTCAAAAAAATAATGAACTCAATTTTTCTAAGGAGGTTCTCAAGGAGAAGAAGTTCAAGAGGTAAAATCCACTTTCATTTTCTTTTATTTTATTTTCAATTTCATTCTTTTTCTTATCATCTCATCAGCTACCTATCCCAAAGAGGAATGATAACTGAAATATATTTTATATAATGGAGTTATATTATATTAATGGAATATAAATCATCAAATTCATTCTCTTCTCCATTTATTTTAAAAAAGAAATCATCATCCATGAGGTGTCGATTCATCGCCTCTATGGACGATGAGTTTTTGTTTTTAATTACCACCATCAAGGATGGTCATAATTTTTTTTATGGTTAAAAGTGTTATAATATGTGTATTAAAAATTATTTAATGTTTTTTAACATGTATATAAACTTATTATTAAATAAAATGATATAGGTTCACAATGGTCATAAAAACTACCAAAATAAATTAAATCATTTTCATTAACATTTTATCTAATGAATCATAATCATACCATATAAAAAAAATGATATATAAGTACATTTCAAATTTTGATTTTCATTAATAAACATTAATTTTAATTCTGGTTAATTATGTTTATTCTACATGATCTTTCATACATATACACAAGCGAACTGATCATGAAACCATGAAATGAACACTCCCAAAACAGAAAAATTAAACACTACAAGTCATAGAAATGTCTATAAATGGAGTTAATAAAATTATAGTAAATAAAATACATATATAATAGGTAATTAATTAGTTAATTAATGTATTTAATTTGATTTTCCAGGACATTAAGTATAAGTACATAACACTTTCATACAGGAGGTAAGGGATTATCCCCGAACCCCCATTTTTTTCCTTAGGGTTACACTTTCCCTCTCATTTCCCTGATGTATTTATTAACTATTCTAATTTTCCCATCATAAATTATATATTTATATTAATAAATATATACCTATCTCAATTATTCTTTTTTATGGGGAAATACATGTTTTATAAGGATCTCATTTCAATACCTCTCGATATGCACACCCGATTAAAGGGAACTTCCCAATTTCATACCCATTTTCAAGTACACTCCATAATATGTTTTAAACCACTAATATTTATCAAAAATCACTATTTTTATCATTAAAAACTATATTTGTTCATTTATGGTTTTAAGCAAACAATTATGCTTTTTCTGCTTTAAAGACACTTTTCTATTTTCCATTAGACTGTACTGAGGTGGCTCATTTCTAATATTTCCTAAACACTTTACATGTTTTCACATCATTTGGACATCATTTATCATTATATATGCCTAGTTTAACTTTTTATTGTCCATTTATGTTTTAAACCCATTGTTTCATGGCCATCATTATGGTACTCCCATTCTTTATTCCTTATGACATGGATATGATACCCATTTCTTTCCATGGGTAAACCTTATGTTATTCCAAATATATGATTCTTCCTGTGGAACACATATTCATGAACATGTTAGTATGTGTGAACCTATATATAATTCCAATGCATTGGGTATTGTTTAGTCTAATGAGATGTCATGTTGTGACAAGGAGTAAACAAAAATATTTTATGGGACTTTTTCCTCCATGTGAAATAGTCTTGGAAGATAGCCTTCACATATGCTTATGTCATGTTGTATGTTGTTTCCAAATTTCTATGATTCCATGATTACATGATCCCATGTTCTACATGTTGTTCTTCCTTATTTTTATTCATGTTCCATGCCTTTTTATTTTATCTTTTTTATTCCTTTTAATCCATATTCTATGCTTTATTCCTATGTTTTATTTACCTTACTAGGTTTTTTAGCTCATTCCTTTTGTTCATGTATTCCCCAGGTTATCCATTGAACACGTAAGTTCTTAAAGGAAGTCGAATCTCATTATGAGGATTAAATAAAATATTTTTTTTTATTTTGGTATCATGTTGTCTAATTATGCACCTAATATTACAAATACACTAGACTTTACAATCCTTGGTTTTTATTTGATAGCTAATTATGATTAAATCATGTAATAATTTGTGTAAAATAATATGTCCATTATATTTGGTCTTAAAACATGATTTAGTTATTTTTAGAGATTAGGACTAGAAAACCTTAGTAATAACCATGGGGATAATTCTATCACCATGGATAAATTAGATTGAAACTTGTAGAATCAGAAGATATGATATACTTTCCATTTATGACTTCATCCTTCTATGTTCATGATTCCTTTTATACATTCTTATTAGCTATATATTTAAAACCACCTAATCGTACATTCCTTTTTTATTAAATGTATGGAAATAGAATAAATCATTCCAATTGTCAATGTGATAGGAAATGTGATAATTTCTATAATGAAATTAGGAATTTAATGCGAATGAGAGCTCAAAAACTCATGATAATACCTATTTAACTGAATAATGTGATTAAAAATAAATTGAATCATATGGAATGAACTCTTTCTACTAAGAAAGATCAAGTTGTGTTTGAATCCTTTATATGAAAAAGGCCTCCCCTATTTAGTGTATATTCTTATATCCTCATCACCTAATAATGGATTAACTCCATTTAAAAGATATCTTCTATCCTCTAGTGCTGAGAAGAAGATAAATTCATGCTGACAGTTTATCATTTTGATGGGGAAGCTGATCCATGTTGGAAACTGATAAAAAACAAAAATTAAAAGGAGGAAATGTATTCCATGGAATGGGAAGATTTCATGAAAATAATCTTCAATAAATAATTTCCTTGAACTCTCAATATTAATAAGGAAATGGAGTTCTTCAGACTGAAGAAAAAGGAAGACGAGTATATCTAGGTATACGATGAAAAAATTACAATTCTTTCATTATAGGCCTTTGTATTTTTTATGAACACTAAAATAAGAGTGGGTCACTTCTTTAGAATACTAAATTTGAGTCTACAAAAGAGATTACCTAGGAAGGATTCAAGTATCACAGAGAGGAGGAGGGGGTGAATCAGTGATGTCTTTTTTTAAGTTTCTTTTAGAAAGAAACTTTTCCTCATGTTATAGATTTCTTTCTATGTAGAAAACAAATCAACCACACATCGATAGGAACACAACAATTTACAAGTTTCACTACTCAAAAAGATTATATATTCTGGGGTATGATTTGGAAATAATAAAATACCACACAATACACTAGAAAACAATATTTTTCTGTGGAATAAACTGAGTTGGATATTCCCTTACACTCATGTAGCACTATGTTCCATACAATAGTGAAAGTTCATTAAGTAGAACAAAATTATGTAATAAAATTTTTGCGATTCCTGACCAACATCCAAAAAAAAAATAAATCTTTAAAAATCTTAAATTTTTTACCCATGAGAAGGTAAGAACTTATTGGACATCATAATGATACTAGGTCTAATTCCCAAGTCCAGTTTTCTCACTATGGATATATAATTCGTTCATAATACCGTTGATGAAATTCTGTACCACTTCTAATATGAGTCTGGAAAACCTAATAAAATTCCTAAGTCATATGATTCTGTTGAGTATGATGATCAAATGAATAAAATCTTGTCTCTTATCCTTTCTTCTTCTACCTGACATGATTCTTCAAGAAAACACAATTCGAAAACCTCTTCTTCCTAGAATTGTAGATATTATCTCTCCACTTTCATGAGAGATGCAAGTCACAGAATACATAAAGCATTATCCTTATTTTATAGACATGAAAAAATGGGTTGAGTTGGATTATGAAAATGTTTCCCCACTTCACCAAATTTCATGAAAATTTAATATTCCTTAAATCTGATTTCTTTATTTGACTATTTCAATTCCCCTTGAAATTCAGATCTATCTTTGACTCATTTAATTCCCCTTGAAATACAGAACATTCTTCAACTTCATCAACCATCCTTGAATTTGGGATCATCTATTGACTTCATCTCCCTTAAGTCTTTTTAAAAAATCTTCAATTCGATTTGGATTTTTCATTCTGATTTTCCCAATATGAATCACTATTATGATGGGCATCCTAATTTCTTGAACTGCTTATAAATTTAGAATGGAAGGGTTCTTAACAAAATTAAGTCTGATTATAATTCCTAAATCGGATTTCAAAATATGATTTCTTTATTATGATAAAGGCATTTGGTTACTTTTATTTTCTTGACCCACTTGAAAAAAATCAGAATTGAAGATATTTCATTATGTTTTTGTATGTCACTAAAAATAAAATATTCCAATTCCAATTTCCCCATTATGATGGAAACATATTTTCAATAAAAATTTCATCATTACATTGCTCTACACCAAATGAAAGAAGGAAAACATATGTCTTCTCATTATGATTCTCAGAACCAACTCTCATTCTGATATCTTCAATATGATGTACATAATAGATTATTTCAGACATCTTTAACCGTTTCTACTTATTTTTTTCTATATATGATAACAAATATATTTCAGAACTCAAATTCCTTATTCCAAAAACCTTTTCTTATTATCACAACTTCATTCATGACCTTGATTATGTTGAAGATCATCACAAACATCGTCTGACTTACCACTGAAAGTATTGTAACTTTCTTGTCTTCCAGCAACATCTTTCTTTCCAATCAAACCTAAATAAGATTGTGAAAACCTTTTATACCCTTTACTTTATAAGGTTTTCATCATAATTTCTCCAAAAAAACTATGATATTTTTGAAATAAAAATCATCAAATCATCTTCAGATTCTTGTCAGAGCCAGGTGGACTCTGAAGCAGCACCACATTACAATTTTCCTATCAATGTAGACCTAATGTGATTCTGATGAACCATTCATTCAAAAAACCATATACTCAATATGAAAGACCATTTTAAGTATCATGAGTCGAATTTTATAAATACGATGGTTAGTACAATTTTCACAAAAAACAAAGTGAGGTTATTAATTTTCTTCTTAAAAATCATTGATAACAAAATAAAATACCTGAATACAAAAATATTTGTTATCAGCTTGGTCCTAAAAATCTCCCCCTTTATATTTTTTTGTCAACCAGGATTCATAAACCAAAATTTTTTTTAACCTCAATATATGGTTTAAATATAAAAAATTCTAAGCCTATGTGAGCTAACTAATTATAGGAAATAATAATCATTAAAAATGAAACCATGATGTCCAAAAGTATTGACTTCTGAAAACCATCTGCTCTCTTTCTCAGTCATTCTTCCTCATCTTTCTTCCTTAGATTTCTTTCTTCCTTATATTTCATCCCCAACATTCTTATTCATCTTTATTCCTATACTTTATTTTCTAAATTTCATTCTTCCTTGTATTTTCTTCCTCATATTTTCTCCACTTCATCAAATTCACTGGAATAAAAAAAAAGTTTCCTACAACTAATCCAACAAATTGTTTTAATAGTCCACACACATTCATGATAAAATTAAATCTTACAAATTAATCCCCCTTTGTGCATGCTTCTACAAGGATAGATTTATGAAAAAATTCTCCCCCATGACAACACTACTTGAATTTGAGTTGAGAGGGGGGAAAACATACCTCAAGCATGATGAAAAAGAGGATGGACGTCCATGTTCAACCTAAATTTATAAAAAGGTTCTTTTCATAATGGTTTTATGGATATTTCAACAACTTATTTTGATGTAGGAATATACTCCATCTTTAATTCAATCTTATCTACATGATCCTTCATGAAGTGGTACTTTATATCAATATTTTTTGAATGAGAATGTTATACTGGATTCCTTGTAAGGTTTATTTCACTTTGATTATCACATCCTAAGAGAAAGGGTAACTTTACTTGAACAATTTAGTATTTAAACTAGGTTTTCATCCACATACGTTGGGTATCATCTTGAGTTGTAGAAACATACTCAGCTTCATCTATGCTAATAGTTACATATTTTTTTTATTTTTATTCAACCTAATATAACATTTTCTTAGAAAGAAAACTTCACCAGATGTAGATCTTCTATCATCAAAATTTCTTGCCTAATCCACATCTGAATACCCAAACATGTCAATAATTTCTGATATATGATACCTGATTCTGAATTTTTTGTGCCTTTGATATATCTTAGATTTATTTTTCCAGAAAGTAAATGTGATTCTTTAAGAGAAATCTGAAATCTTTCACATAAGGTAACAACATAGACAATTTATGGTCTTGAGGAAGTTAAATATAACAAAAATATAATAAGCTTATGAAAATATTTATGATCAACTTCCTGGCATTATCCATATTTAGAAAACTTAGTTCCCACTAAAATTGGTGTGCAAACTAGTTAAAAATTTTACAGTCCAAATTTATTAATATTTTTATTTTCATACTTTTCTTGAGAAATAAAAATGTGTTTATTATTTTTTAGGATTTGTAACCCAAGAAATTATTTCATTTCTCCCGACATGAAAATCTCAAACAACTTGTTTTATAAAAACTCTAGAAAAGAGTAAACAAAGGGAAACTTCACTCTAATACCAATTGAGATTACCTAGTTAGGATTCATGTGTCACCAAGAGGGGGAGGGGTGAATCAGTGATATCTTTTTCTTTTAAGTTTCCTTAGTTTATAAATAATCTCCACATCCTATTTAACATTTATTTCTCTAATAAAAAAAATCAAACACACAACCAAAAAAAAAACAATTTACAAGTTTCACTACTCAAAAATAGTAGATAATCATTGGTATGGTTTGGAAATAATCCAATACAACTCAATCCACTAGAAACTAATCCTTTTGTGAGGAATACAATGAGTAGGATATTCCCTTACACTCATGTAGATCTATGATCAATAAAACAGTGCATATGCTTCTAGTAGAATGAAATGATGCAATAATTTTTTTTTGATTCCTGATCAACTTTTAAAAAAGCATAAACATTCGAAAAAATTATTAACTGTCTTACCTTGGAGAAGGTAACAACTTCCTATAATTTGTAATGATACTCAGTCTGATTCCCCAGTATGATTTCCAAGTCTGATTTCCTCAATATAGAAATATAATTTTGTTAGAATACCATTGAGACAATTCTGAAATGCTTATAATCTGAGCCCAAAAAACCTAGTCCAACTCCGAAGTCTAACGATTCATCCGAATACAATGATCAGATGAATATGATATTATCTCTTCAAATTTATTATTCTATCTAGAAAACTTCTTCAAGAAAACATAATTCAAAAACCTCAACTTGATAGAATTGTGGATCTTCTCTCTCTTCTTTCACAAGTGATTCATTTCAAAAAATAAACAAAGTATTCTCCTCCTTTTTTAGAAACACCAAAATAGTTTTAGCATGATTTTGAAAATGTTTTCCCACTTAACCAAATTTCCAAAATATTTAATCTTACTTAAATCTCTTGTCTCTATTTGAATCAGTCAATTCCCCTTGAAATCCAAATAATTCTTTGAATCATTCAATTCCCCTTGAAATCTAGATCTTTCCTTGACTTATTATACTTTCCTTAATTTTTTATCTTCTCTTGACTTCATCTCCATTCATTCTTTTTAACAAATATTCAATCTGATTCGGATTTGTCATTCAAATTTTCCCATTGCAGTTATCTATTATTATGGTCATCCTAAATTCTTGACCCACTTGTAAATCTATATCTAAGTAATTCTTAACAAAATTCATTATGATTTTGAATCCCAAATCTGATTTTAAAATATGATTTCTTCATTACAATAAATTCATTTGGTCACTCCAATTTTCTTGAACCACTTGAAAAAAAGTTAGAATTGAAGATATTTCATTATGTTTCTCTACACCACATGAAATACTATCTTCCCATTTTTATTTCCTCATTATATTATAAAAATATGTTTAACAAAAATTTCTTCATTATGATGTTATGCCCCAAATGTAAGAAGTAAAACTTACGTATTCTCATTATGATTCTTGGAACCAATTTTCATTATGATTTCTTAAATATGATAGAGACAACATATTGTTTCATAATTCTTCACAATTTCCACTTCTTCTTTTCAGAATATGATACCAATGATCTTTAAGCACTAAAAACCCTCCTTCCACAACCATTTTCTTGTAATCATGCCTTCCTTCATGACATTGATTACATTGAAGATCAGTATAAGCATCGTCTAACTTACCAAGGAAAGTATTGTAACTTTCTTATATTCTACCAACATATTTATTTCCAATCAAACCTAAATACAATTGGTATAACCTTTCCCCCATTTATTTCATAAGTTTTTAAATAAAAGTTCTCCAAAAAACCTATGATATTTGTGATATAAAAATCAGAAAATTATCAACAGATTCATGTCATAGCCAAGTGGACTCTGAAGTAGCACCACATTACGATTTTCTTTTCAATCCAGACCTATGGTGAGTCTGATGAACCTTTCCTTCTAGAAACCATCTTCTCATTACAATAAAACCTTTTAAGAATCGTGATTCTAATTTTATGAATATGATGGCCTATCTAATTTTTTCCAAAAGAAGTGATGTGATTTATTTTCTTTTTATACTTCCTGGACAACAAAAGATGATACCTAAATACAAAAATATTACTTATCATCTCGGTCTTAACAATATCCCCCATTGGATTTTTTTTCAACCAAGATTCATAAATCAATATACTTTGTAATATCAAGATATGGATTATATATCAAAAATTATAAGCCTACGTGGGATACATAATTATAGGAAACAAGAATCATTATCAAAAAAACCATGCTGTCAAAAAGTAGTGACTCATGAAAATATTCATCTTTCCTCCTCATCCTTTCTTCCTCATCTTTCTTCCCCAGCATTCTTCTACAACTTTCTTCCCCAGGTATCTTCCTCAACTTTGTTCCTCAACTTTCTTTCTTCCTCATATTTTCTTCCTTAGTTTTTATCCACTTCTTCAATTTCCTTGGAATACAAGTTTTTTCCTATAACCACTCAAAAAAATAGTTAGAATAGTTCACACACATACATGCCGAAATAATAGATTACCCATTAATCTTCCATTGTTCGTGCTTCTATAAGGACAGATTTATGAAACAATTACCCCTTTCAAAACACTATGAAAAGATAATTTGAGATAAGTGACAAAAACACATACCTCAAACTTGATGATAAAGATGTTGGATACCCATGTTAAACCTCAATTTAAAAAAATGATCCTTTGGTAATGGTTTTTTGAATATTTCATTACCTTGTTTCGATGTAATAATGTAGTACAGATTCAACTCATTCTTCTCCACATGCTATTTGATGAAGTATTACTTTATATCAATATGTTTTGAATGATAATTTTATACCAAATTTCTTATATGCTTGATTTCACTTTGATTATAAAATCCTAAGAACAAGGGTAAATTTAATTCAAAAATTAAGTCTTTCAACTAAGTTTTCATCTACATAAGTTTAGTATCATCTTGAGTGGTAGAAACATAATCATCTTCATTCGTGCTTGAGTTACTGAATTTTATTTATTTGTATTCCAACTAACACAAATTTTCCATATAAATAAAACTCCTCCAGATATGGATATTCTATCATCAAAATTTCCTACCCAGTCAGCATATGAATACCCAAAAAAGTCAATACTTTCTGAACTATAATACATGATTCTGAAATTTATTACCCCTTTGATATATCTGAGAATTATTTTTCTATAAAGTAAATTTAATTCTTTATGAGAACTCTGAAATCTTTTACATATGGTATCAACATAGAAATTTTATGGTCTTGAGGTAGTCAAATATAAAAAACTTCCAATCAACGTATGAAACTCTTTTTGATCAACTTCCTTTCCTTATCCATCATCATAAAACATGGTTACCACTAAAGTGGGTGTGGAAAATGGTTTCTAATTTTCTATGTTGAACTTATTAAGAAGTTACTGAGCATACTTTTCTTGAGAAAAAAATGTGTTTCTTATTTCATTAGATTTATAACCTAATAATGTATTTCATTTCTCCCAACATGAACATAAAAAAAAACATGTTATTAATTTTTTTTAGCAAAGTGTAAATGAAGGGAACCTTCACTCTAGTACCAATTGAGATTACCCAACTAGGATTCAAGTACCTTTGAGAGGGGGAGGGTTAAATTAGTGATAAATTTTTCATTTAAGTTTCATTCCGAAAAAACCTTGGCATCTTGTCAAATATTTATTTCTATGCTGAAAAAAATCAAACACACAACCATAAGAACACAAGAATTTATATGGGTCACTACTAAACAATAGTATCTAGTCCATGGTATGTTCATAAATAATCTAATACCACACAATACACTAGAAAATACTCTTTTTGTGGAATATAATGAGTAGGATATTCCCTTACACTCATGTAGCACTATCTTCAATACAATAGTTCATGTGATTCAAGTAGCACGAAATGATGTAATAGAATTTGTGTGCTTCCTGATCAACATTCAAAAAAATTTAATCTTTTAAAAAAATTATTCACTTTCTTACCCAGGAGAAGGTATGAACTATCTAGACTTCGTAATGATACACAGTTTGATTCCCCAGTCTGATTCTCAAGTCCAATTTTCTCAATACGGAAATATAATTTTTCCAAAATACTGATGAGAGAATTCTGAACCACTTGTAATATGATCTCGAAAACCCCTGTCTAATGACCAAGTCTAATGATTCATACAAATATTATTATTAGCTAAATACAACCTTTTCTCTTCTCCTTTATTCCTTTATCTAGAAAACATCTTCAAGAAAACACAATTTGGAAACGTCTTCTTGCTAGAATTGTGGAGCTTATCTCTCCACTTTCACAAGAAATGCAACTCATATAATACAAAACTAATTCTATTCCTTTTATAGACATTCTAACATGGTTTATGTTGGATTCTGAAAAGGTTTTCCTATTCCAAAAAATTTCATGATTCTTTAATCTTCCTTCAATCTTGGGTCTCTCTTTGACTCATTAAATTCCCCTTGAAATCTGGATCTTTATTTGACTCATTCAAATCCCCTTGAAATCCATATATTTCTTTTAATTCTTCAACCATACTTGAATTTTGGATATTCTATTGAATTTATCTCCCTTTTGGTATTTAAAAAAAATATTCAATCCGATTTCGATAGGTTATTACAATTTTTCCATTATGATTCTTCGTTATGATGGTCATCCTGATATCTTGACCCACTTGTAAATCTAGAATTGAGGAGTTATTAACAAAATTCTACAAGATTATGATTCCTGAATCTGATTTCTGAATATGGTTTCTTCATTATGATAAATGAATTTGGTCACTCTGATTTTCTTGACGCACTTTCAAACAAATCATATTTAAATATATTTCATTACATTTCTTTACACCACCAGAAAGACTATCATCCCATTATGATTTCATTATTACTATGGAAACAAATGTTCAACAAAAATTTCTTCATTATGACTCTCTACACCAAATGTAAGAATAAAAACATGTCTTCTCATTATAATTCTCATAACCAACTCTCATTCTAATTTCCTCAATACGATAGAGACAATAGATTCTTTGAGACTTCTTCAACCATTTATAATTTTTATTTTCTGAATATGATACCAAATATATTTTATTATTCAAAATCCTTATTCTAAAAATTTATTCCTGTAATCACGACTTCATTCATGACATTTATTACGTTGAATATTAGTATATTCATCATCTGACGTACCAAGGAATGTATTGTAACTTTATAGTCTTCCGACAACATATTTCATTCCAATAAATCCTGAATATGATTTTTAGTACCTTTTATCCCCATTTCCTTTATATATATTGCATCAAAATTTATCCAAACAACCAATGATATTTTTAAAATACAAATCTGCAAAGCATTTTCAAATTCATGTTTGATCCAAGTGGACTCCGAAGCAGCACCACATTACACTTTTCCTTTCAATCAAGACATAAGGTGAGTCTGATGAACCTTTCCTTCCAGAAACCATATTCTCAATATGATGGAACTTTTTAAGAATTGTGATTCCAATTTTCTAAATACGATGGTAAGTCGTATTTTTACCAAAAAAAGTGAGGTGATTTATTTTATTCTTGAAATTAATTTATGAAAAAAGACAGTACTTGAATACAAAAATATTCCTTATCAACTTGGTCCTAGCAATAAATAGAATCTGAAATTTGAGACTTCGATAACTATGATGAGATTGTTCGTTGTTACCTTATGGTTGAAATAGATATCACAGACTCTCAATGGTCTTATGGGCCCATAGATAATGATGAAAAATGAGTTTAATATAGGGGGATCAATAGATAAGTCCCATTATAGAAAGAAATCTCGACATACCACATGTCAAATGTTTGGGGAAAAGCATCGTAGAAACTATGTAAGTGGAAATAGGAGATGATCCAAATGTGGAAGATAGGGTCATTTGGTTAATATATTTTGAAGGGATATGAAGAATCCCACTAATGTGGAAGAAGAAAGGAAGTTTCAGATCAAACCTCATCTACTATTTTAGTGTTTCTACTACAAGGAACATGTGCGTTATACGAGCCAATTTCCTAAGTTGATGGTTGTCAGATTCAATCAACAACAACCTACAGGACATCAAATAAGGGAATATGTAGTCACTACTACTGAGGTGGAGCCTAAAAATGATGTGGTGATAGGTATGTTGGTTATTCATTCAAGAATAAATAATGTACTATTTGATTCTAGTTCTATTCATTATTTTATATCTTGAAGGATTAGTAGAACTATTCAAACACCACCTAAAAATTTGGAGGATCTGTACTTTATGAGAAAAAATTGGGAAAATTATTGCATCCAAAGTATAGAAATCATCCTCGGTGAATGTTTAAGGATGAAACCTCCTATAAAATATTTTCTTAATTCCTATGATGGAGTTTCATGCTATATTGGGCATGGATTGTCTACCTTTATATAAATCCAACACCAACTATTGGGAAATGGATGTCACACTTCACATCCTAAGGAATCCTCCAATTTTTAAAAATGTAAGAAAGAGGGTGAATCAACTTTATAATCACCATCTCATTTGTGGATTTTATTTTCTTATAAGAAATAATATCTAGCTCAAATTATTGAGACAAAGTAGAAAATCATGCTCGAAGACATGCCCATTATGAGGGACTAAACTGATGTGTTCCCTAAGTAATTTCCCAGTCTTCCTCCTAACTGAGAGGTTGATTTCTAAATTGAACTTATTCTTGGATATATGACTATATCAAAAAAACTTATAGAATGAACACCATTGGGTTAAAGGATCTAAAGAAGAAGTTATAAGAGAATCTGGAAAATGGTATTATATGCTTGAGTGCTTCACCATGGGGTTCTCCAGTCCTATTCATCAAGAAGAAATATGGGTCAATGCGACTCTACATTTATTACCATGAGATCAAAAAAATCAAGATAATGAACAAGTATCCCCTTCCTTGGATAGATTACTTGTTCGATCAACTATGTGGGACCACGTATTTCTATAAGGTGGACCTACGGCCAGGATATCACCAATTAAAGGTGATGAAGGAAGATATTCCAAAGACTAACTTTTGAATAAGGTATGGACACTATGAGTTCATGGTGATTCCATTTGGACTCACTAATGCTCTAGAAATTTTCATGGACTTGATGAATAGATACTTTTGAGATTACCTAAAAAAATTTGTGGTAGTCTTTATTGATGATATTATGATATACTCCAAGAGAAAAGAGGAACGTGAGGAGCATTTTAATGTTGTACTAAAGACATTGTGAAGGGAGAAATCTTTGAAAAGTACAGTAAATGTGTGTTCTAGATGAAGGAAGTATCATTCTTGGGGAATGTTTTCACTGGAAAAGGAATATCAGTGGACCCTTCTAAGACAAAGGCAATAAAAGAGTGGCCCAAAACAAAATCTATAAGAGTGATCCATAGTTTCCTTGGTCTATCCGGGTATTACAGATTATTTATGAATAAATCATCATGATTTTCAATCCCAATAACCAATATGACTCGGAAAGGTGTAAAGTTTTTCTAGACTGATGAATGTGAATACCATTTTAAAGTGTTAAAAAAGGCTTATCACTGCACCAGTACTCACACTACCAACAAGTGGGTAACTCTTTATGGTGTACAATGATGCTTCAAGATAGGTATTAGTTTTTGTATAGATTAAAAGTGATAATGTGATAGCTTATGAATCATGGTAATTGAAAATTCATGAGAAAAACTATCCCACACATGATCTAGAGTTAGTAGTTGTGATCTTCACATTGAAAATCTAGCGGAATTATCTCTATAGGGAGTTTTTTGAGATATATACTGATTATAAGAGAGTAAAATATATATTCACACAGATGGAGGTTAATATGTGACAACAAATATAGTTAGATCTCATCAACAATTATGACTGCTTAATCCACTACCATCCTAGTAAATCGAATAAAGTGGTGGATGATCTAAGTATAAAGGATCCTGAAACTTTATCAATGGTGACAGTTGAGAAGGATCCAATATTTGAATACCTACAAAGGATGGAAATGAAATTCCTTATGGAAGGAACATCATCAATCATTTTTCAAATGATTTTTCAACCATCCCTTATAAAGAAAATAAATGATTATCGAACAAATGATGTGAAAATTCAGAAAAAGGTGTAAGTTATTAGAAATGGGAAATCCTCAGAGTTCAAAATTGATGAGGAATGAATCATAATATTTGGGTCATGACTATGTGTACCATCCAATATAGAGATAAAGAATGTTATTCTAATGGATTCACATAGATCAAATTTCTCTATTCACTTAGGAATCACAAAGATGTATTGATATCTACAAGAGAACTATTAGTGGAACAAAATGATGAAGAAGGATGCTAAATATACATCAAAGTTCTTGGTATGTTAGAAAGTGAAGGATGAAAGGAAAACGTCTAAGGGTATTATGAAACCATTACCAATACCACCATGGAAATGGGAAACAATCACCGTGGACTTTATCATCGGAAAACTAAATACATCCAAAGGAAACAATGCTATATGTGTTGTGGTGGATCAACTTACAAAAATAGGTCACTTCATCACAATCAGAGAGTACTTCTCACTGAATCATCTTGCATGGATATACATAATAGAATTGGTAAGGATACATGTATTACCAATATCGATTGTATCTAATATAGATCTGAGATTCACTACAAAGTTCTAGAAATGTCTTCAACATTCTCTAAAAACTGAGATGGACTTCAGTACTTCTTTTCATCCTCAAAATATTGGCCAATATGAGTAGACTATTCAGACATAAGAAGAAATGTTGAGATCATGTTATATATACTTCAAATGAGGATGATACCAACATCTACCTCTGGTTGAATCCTCTTACAACAACAGTTTCCAATCAAGAATCTAAATTGATCCATATGAATCCCTTTATGGGAAAATTTTCATAACGCTAGAATGTTGTGATGAAGTTAGTGAACACAATCTTCTAGGAGCTGAAATGGTCAAAGAAATGGTAAAAAAGGTGAAAAAAATCAACAACACATTAAGGTAGCCCAATGTCAATAGAGGATATATACAAGAAAATCATCAACGATATCAAGAGTTCAAGGTTGGATATATGGTATTCCTATGTATATCTCCATTGAATAGGATCTAGAGATTTTGGAATAAAGGAATGTTATGTACCAGGTACATTGACCCCTTCAATATTCTTGATCGTATCAGATTTATGACATTTTGATTAACACTTCCACCAACCATGTCTCAATCACATGATATGTTCCACGTATCCCTCTTTAGGATGTACATACTATATCCTTCACATGTACTGAATTCATAGGTGTAATAGTTGGAAAATGAACTCTCTTATGATGAGAAGATGATGAATATCTTAGTCTGTAGAGATAAATTCATGGGAAACAAGAATAATCAACCAATCAAAGTACTATGATGGAACCATAAATATGAATAGGCAGTTTAGGAACTAGAGGAAGCGATGAAGGAAAAGTATCCTCACTTGTTTTCACCATAGTATATAAAACAAAATTTTGAGGGTGAAATTTCATAAGGGGAGAGAATATACGACCCCAAAATTTTATCAACTGAAATTTCATTCTTATAACTATTTCATAGAGTATAAATCTCATAAAACACATAGGGAACCTAATAAAATCATTATTCTCATAAATGAATAATGAAGTAAGTGGTATTTTTAGAAATTAAGGAACCTATACTAATGGAATTGTAATGTGACCATTAGAATAGTATTGTGACCATTAAGAATAGTAACCCAACCAATAGAATAGTAAACTCAACTATAAAAGTATAAATAAATTTTATGAACCTTATAAATGAAAATATAATATATTTATATCACTGATTAATTAAATAATTTTTTTAAAAAATGATAAATTAAGTATTGGTATTTTGGTAATACGTAAATTTTTATTTACAATTTTATAACTTATATAATGATTGAATAGAAAAATTATTTTTATAAAATATATTCATAAATCAATATTTTTTTCTTATTAATATAAGATAATTTTATTAGACCTTGATTAATTTTTCAAAGTGTCATAAAATCATTTATAATTTTAAAATCGGTATTGTTTGAATAAATAATGATTTTAATTAAAAATTATATATATCATAATTAGAAAATTATTTTCATTAAATGAAGTCTATTTTAGAAATATACATGTTGAGAAATGTTTAGGGTGAATTTTTGGGATTTTTCTAAAATAGTTGAATTTTTGGTGAATAGTGAAATATGATAATTTACGGTATTTAACATTTTATGCCAAATACATGAATTTTAGAGTCATGAATGATGTAAGAACCAATTAGTTAGAACTTACATGCACAAGTTACTTAAATTATTAAGAATAATCAACACTATTGATATTATTAATCCAAAATAAAAAATAAATGAATAAAGTAATAAAAAACACCCCTCTCCTCCCCTATAAATAACACCCCTCACCACCTATTATTCTCACACCTTCCAAGACATGAATATTGTAAAAATTCTACCTTAAACTATTCCCTAAACTCTACCCCACATCCCAGACCCTTTTGTTTCAACAAAATACCAAACTCAATTTCCCTAAGGAGGTTCTCAAGGATAATAAGTTCAAGTGGTAAAATCCTCTTTCGTTTTATTTTATTTTATTTTCAATTTCATTTCTTTTATTATCCTTTAATCCTCTCCCCATACCAAAGTATAATGATAAATCCAATATATTTTATATACTATAATTTTATTGTGTTAATTGAATATCAATCATTAAATTTCTTCTCCTCTCACCTTATTCTAAAAATGAAAACATCGACCGTGAGTTGTCGATTCACCGCCTTCATGGATGTTGAGTTTTTAGTTTTCATTACAACCTTCAAGGATAGTCATACAACTATATTTATGGTTAAAACAGATTATAATATTTTTATTACAACTTATTTAATGTAATGTAACTAGTATATAAACATATTATTAAATAAAATTATATACGCTAATGAATGTTGTAAAAACCGCCAAAATAAATTAAATCATTTTCATTAGCTTTTTATCTAATGAATTATCCTCATACCATATAGAAAAATTACATATAACAACATTTAAACATATGTATTTTCATTAATAACATATCATTTCAATTCTAAAAAATTATTCTCATTCTACATGATCTTTCATACGCTTGCACAAGTGAACCGATCATGAAGACAAGAAACAAACTCTCCCAAAATGAAGAAATTAAACACTAGAAGTCAAAAAAATGGACATAAATGGATCTAATAAATGAAGTGCCCATTGGATCATACATGTAAACTGATATTGGTGAATTAGTGTAAACAAGTTTAAAAAAAATTTATTTTCATTTCTATTACCCATTTTTAATTCGAATTTCAACACTTATTAGAGTGTATCGATCTTCCCAGTTTACAAACACAATTATACCAAAAACAATATATAAAGTAAATGAATCACAACACATATTATTTTTACAAGGTTCTCCCCCTATGTGGGTGACTACATCCCTTTTTTGGGATAATTTTAGAAACAAATTTTCCACAAGTAATAAGTAATGTGATTAAAAATATAGACAATCTCTTGAAATTCTTGACAAACAAACTCTCATAATGCATGATAACAACTTATTTCTACGGACTATCTTCCAATAGGATCTTTTGAATGGAATCTCACTAGTGTTCTTCATACTGACTCTCATCAATTGAGCTATCCCAAGAAAATATCCTATTATTTATACTTCCATCTTTCTAGTTCTTCAATGAATACTTTTAGTGAATGGTCTTCAACTTCCACTGAATTCTAATGTAGTGATCTGTTGGCCTTGTTATTTTTCAAGTCCACACAGTATAATCTTATGATTAACTGTCAGGAATTCTCACATTAAAACTGATAACCTATAAATGGTATTCTTCCTCAGTTCAACACTACTCGAGATGTTCCTTCTTCTACTGAAGATGAGACCTCACTTAACACTAAAAACATGGATACAGAAATATTTTGAACCCCTGATAGAATTTATGCCCCAGATCTAGTCTCAAAACTATGAAAAATGATTTTTTAATCAAAATTTCATGTTAATTTGATCAAACATCATGAATTTATTTAATATATTGAATGGTATTCTCACTGCCAATTTTTAATTCTCAATGCATGAAGATAAAAAAAATAAAGCACTCACATTGCCTCACTTATTGCATGCAAACTCAAATAAAAAAAATACCTTTTGTGCACTACTCAATCACACACAGTTACACAAGAATGAGATTATATATATAGTATCAAAAATCACTTATACAATAACATATGCACATGAACTATATGTAGATTCTGCCTCATGTGTTCTACACACAGAGTATGCATAGTCATAGTTTCATATATGCAAGTCTTTGTGGATGAGTGTGTGAATAAAACTCTCTCTTTACTGTATTTTCATGGACCTTCCACCTTGTTTTTGTTATTCCTTAGAATGAAACTATGGCATCCCGCCATTTTATAACATAAACTTTCATTACATTACACAAAACTGAGGATCTTTAAGGTCTAGTGTCTTGGAAACCAGGAACATAATACATGAAAACAACATAAAACATTCTTCTTAAACACTTGAAAGGCGTCTCCTTAAGTTCATTCTAGGTTCATTACTGCATCTCATAACCTGGGGACATACATCAAAAGAAAGGGTGAGCAGAAGGCCCAGTAAGGGAAACAAGAGGAACATTTTACATGTGAACTTGGTATACTTCAATAAGGACATGAAAAGAACTTTAAGGCATGATAAAGAAAATCATGAGGCATTTCATAATAAAAATAACATTTTCCATAACTTGAAGATGTGGCTACATCATTTAACATAGACAATCATGAACATATCACCAAGGTCCACCCCCAAGGTGTCATTTGAAAATTACCAAGGTTATTCACCAAGGTATCATGAAAATTGTAATCTCTAGTGGTTACATCATTACCCAATGCATTGGAGCGCTATCAGGGCGCACCCTTAAATTTGCCTTTATTATCATGTGAGCCACATATATCATCATCAAACATTTCATAAATAACCCACATAGCATAAAATAAATGGGTTTCATTTCATAATCATAACGTTTTAAAAACTGCTTTAAAGACATGATCTTTACGTCACTTTAAACCCACGGAAAGGGAAAGAGGGTCTCATGTATGTAAATCCCAGAATTTAAAATGGAACATTTTGATATATATGTGAATACCCTTGTAGAAATAAGAGCTTTGAGTATTCACTTTATAACATAAAATAATTTTTGAGAAAAGAGAGAGGCATTTTGAGGGGAAAATTCTGCAGCATAACGGCTAAGTTTCGGGGTTTTAGAAAACATTGAAATGAGAGGGGACATGGGTCACCCACTCATAAATGATCCATAAAACAGTAGGGTGAAAGAATAAGAAGGAAATATAAACATGGTAATTAAATTTTAGGGACATACCATTTGAAATGAAAAACATGGAAGGAAAAAGATTAGATTTCTCTTATGAAAATTCGGCAGCCTTACGGCGTCACTTAACTTCAAAAGAAAATGATTTGACAAGATCAAATAGGGTCCCTCATCATATGATCCTAATAGATCAGTATGATAGATATAGAGATCATACCCCAACAAAATAAAAAGGAACTTGAAAGACTTGACATGAAAATCGAACCTGAAAAATGAGAAGGGTGAAAGAATCCCTTAAAAATTCGGCAGCCTAACGGCGTCACTTAAACTTTCATAAAACGAAATGATGAGAGTAAGAGGGGATATCTCATCATATAAACATGAAAGGGAAGTAATAGGAATATAAAAGAACATCCTCTCACATAAAAACATGGAGCATAATAGGAATGACATAAAAGAGATTACATGAAAAGAAAGAGAGGGGTCGGATCCCTTACCTTAAAACATGACTCTTGAAACTCAAAGGATTGGACCTTGAGGGCTTGGGGGAACCTTGGGAGGACTCCTTGGAAGGTAAGAAGACCAGAACTTAGTTGGGGGAGAGTTGGGAGTGAAAAATAAATGAGGAAAGGGTGGGTATTTATAGGGAAAGTGAGGGGACAAAGCATTAATGGCCAAGGCACACCTCACTAGTGGTTTTGGAAAAACCATGGGCTTTCCCATGGTATTTTCCCATGGTATTGGCCAATTGGGAAACCTCACACCTTATATTACTATTCATAATTCGACCATATTGAATATATACTTAATACATCATTTAATGATGTCATTAAACACCCGTAACTTAAAAACTATACTTTCACTATTCACCGAAAATTCAACTTTCTCAGAATAATCCCAAAATTTCACCTTAACCAAATATCAATGCTATGATTTCAAAAATGAACTCCATTTTATAAAAATAATTTTCTAAATATTTTTAATTTTATTTTTAAATAAATACACTATTCATCGAAAATTCATTTTTTCAGAAAAATCCCCAAAAATTACCATAACATAATATCGATGCTCTGAGTTCAAAAATAAAGTCATTTTTATAAAAATAATTTTCTAATTATTTTTAATTAAATTTTTAATTAAAAAACACTATTCATCCGAAAAAACTAATACTTGAATAATAATTTATGAAACTGTTATTTACCCATTTTATTGAATCACATTACTTAATCAAGGTGCCTAGATTATTTTAAAACTTTCTTTAAGTGAGATTACTAATCCATTTGGTCACATTACTAATCCTAAGCGTAAAATCACTATTCACTATTTACTATTCATCAAAAATTAAGTTGATCTTATTAGACTCCAAATTCCTTAATGAACACTTTTGTAGAAGACTATTTTTTGAAAATCATTACACATCATTAGTTATTTAGGGTTTACATAAATATTTCAAAATATCCCTTTTTTCAAAATTCATCAATAAAATACATTCTAAAATTATCCGGACATTTGAAATTTCACAAACATCACTAAAGGAAGAAATCTCAATTTATTCACCCGAAAGGACTACACAAGGAAGCTAGGGTCTCATCACATAGCCCCTTATAACACCGGCATAAGACCTGAGTGTAAGGTGTGCTATGGTGAGAGAATCTGAGGGAGGCTCAGATAACAATGCCCTAGTAGTAATCTCTACTAACTTGAACTTCTCCCACAGGCGTTTCCGTTCAAGCTTGACACGCTGGAGTTCGGCTTGGGCTTGGTCCAAAGCGAAGCCCACAGATGCTATCTCCTTCCCAAGCTCTGATAAGTGGGCTTCATAAGGGTTGAGTCTGCTGGATGAAGCCATCGACTCCTCTTTCTGCATTAACCATTAACATCTTATTAAATCAATAAGAGTAAGTTAATATACTACTCAAAAAAAATATTGGGTCGTTACATTCTTCCCCCCTTAAGAAATTTCGTCCCCGAAATTTATACTTGAGGCCTAGTCGAAAAGGTGAGGGTACTTTTGCTTCATCGTTTCCTCAGGATCCCAAGTCGCTTCTTCATATTTATGATTCCTCCACAACACTTTCACAAGGTGGGTAGTCTTGTTTCGTAGGACCTTGTCTCTACGGTCCAAGATCTCCACTGGCTTCTCCTCATAAGAGAGGTCATGTTCCAGTTGTACCACCTCTGGGTTCAGTACATGCGAAGGGTCGGGTATGTACTTCCTCAAGAGAGATACATGGAAGACATTGTAAACTTGAGCTAGGTTCGGTGGAAGTGCTAGACGATAGGCCACTGCTCCTATGCGATCAAGGATTTCATAGGGGCCAATGTACCTAGGGCTGAGCTTCCCTTTCTTCCCAAACCGCATGACTCTCTTCCATGGAGAGATTCGAAGGAAGACTTTGTCACCAACACCAAACTCCAAGTCTCTTCGTCGATTGTCAGCATAGCTCTTCTGCCGACTCTGAGCAGCTTTTATGTGTTGTTGGATGGCATGAAATTGTTCTGTCATTTCTTGCACAAGATCAGGCCCAAGAAGCTTCCTCTCACCAGTTTCATCCCAACAAGTAGGAGTTCTACACCGCTTTACATACAGAGCTTCATAGGGTGCCATCTGAATACTCGCATGGAAGCTGTTGTTATAAGAGAACTCCACTAATGGGAGGTGTTGATCCCATCCACCTTTAAATTCCATTGAGCATAATCTCAACATGTCTTCGAGTGTCTGAATAGTCCTTTCAGATTGGCCATCAGTTTGAGGATGATAGGCCGTACTAAAATTCAATTCAGTATTCAGAGCATGTTGAAGACTTCTCCAGAATTTTGATGTGAATCTTGGGTCACGATCAGATACGATGGATAGTGGTACCCCATGCAGCCTTACCACTTCCTTCACGTATATCTTGGCAAGCTGATCCAGAGAGAAATCTTCCCAAATAGAGATAAAATGGGCTGTCTTGGTGAGACGGTCCACAATAACCCATATCGCATTGTTTCCTTTGGATGTTTTTGGGAGACCAGTTACAAAGTCCATGGTGATATTATCCCACTTCCATACTAGTATGGGTAGCGGTTGTAATACCCCCTTAGGAAGTTGTCTTTCTTCCTTTACTTGCTGACACACCAGGCACCTTGTAGTGTAATCGGCAATCTCCCTCTTCATGTTATCCCACCAATAATGATCACGAAGGTCTCTATACATCTTAGTGCTTCCCGGATGTATAGAGAAAGTAGAGCTATGAGCTTCATCCATCAGTTCTTTCTTTATCTCCGGAATAGATGGAACACATAGTCTTGTAAAAAATTTCAATACACCTTCTTGATCAATATTGAAATCAGGGAACTTCCCATCCTTTACAGCCTCGAACTTCTCCTGCAGCAAAGGATATTCTTTTTGAGCCTTATTGATCTTCTCTAGTAATGAAGGTTGAGAAATAATTTGGGATAGGGTTGATGATGTCCCTTTCCTTATAATTCCCATGTCCAGTTTTACTAGATCTTTAATCAAGGGATCTCCCAGGATCCCCATTGTTGCCAGAACAACAGGATCTTTCCTGCTTAACGCATCCGCGACTTTGTTTGCTCTTCCAGGGTGATAATGAATTGAACAATCATAGTCTTTAATAAGCTCCAACCGTCTCCTTTGTCTCATGTTCAATTATTTCTGAGTGAAAATATACTTTAGACTTTGGTGGTCAGTGTATATATCACATTTCTCCCCATAAAGATAGTGCCTCCATATCTTTAGAGCAAAAACAACTGCCGCCAGCTCTAGATCATGCGTAGGATAATTCTGCTCATGAATCTTCAACTGTCGAGATGCATAAGCAATTACATTGTCATTTTGCATGAGAAAGTACCCAAGCCCTTTTAGAGATGCATCGCTAAAAATAACGAATCCTTCTCCGATAGAGGGTAGTGTTAACACAGGTGCAGTAACCAATCTCTTCTTCAGCTCTTGGAAACTTTCCTCGCATTCCTTTGTCCAGATGAACTTAACCCATTTTCGAGTCAACTTGGTTAGTGGATTAGAAAGCCGTGAAAAGTTTTTCACAAACCTCCTATAATATCCCGCTAAACCAAGGAAACTACGAATCTCAGTTACTGTTGTGGGTTGAGGCCACTCCTCCACAACCATTGTCTTTGCAGGGTCAACTGAGATTCCTTCATTGGTTACGATGTGCCCCAAGAAAGCCACTTGTTGTAACCAATACTCACACTTGCTGAACTTCCCAAAGAGCCTCTCCTTTCGTAGAGTTTTCAAAATAACCCTCATATGATCTTCATGCTCCTCGTGACTTTTTGAATATATCAAAATATCATCAATAAAAACTACCACAAAGTTATCAAGGTAGTCCTTAAAGACTCTATTCATCAAATCCATGAAAATAGCAGGAGCATTAGTCAAGCCGAAGGTCATAACAGTAAACTCATAATGCCCATATCTTGATCGGAAGGCAGTCTTTGGAATATCTTCCTTCTTCACCCTCAGTTGATGATAACCAGATCGAAGGTCAATCTTAGAGAAGAATTGAGCCCCATGAAGTTGGTCAAATAAATCATCAATTCTTGGAAGAGGGTATCTGTTCTTCACTGTGATCCCGTTCAGTTCTCTATAATCAATGCATAACCGCATTGATCCATCCTTCTTCTTCACAAAGAGAACTGGTGCTCCCCAAGGAGACACACTCGGTCGGATAAACCCCTTCTCCAACAAGTCTTGGAGTTGTTTCTTTAACTCCTCTAGCTCCACATTTTCCATTCTATACGGAGTCTTTGATATCGGTTGAGACCCAGGTACGAGTTCAATGGAGAACTCTACCTCTCTTTCTGGGGGAGGTCCAGGTAACTCCTCAGGAAATACATCCATGTATTCCTGAACAATCGGAACATCTTCAATTTGTATGCTCCCTTTCCCTTCTTCATCATCATCGATTACCTCCATAAAGAATGCTATGGGAGGTTCTTCTAGATAGGGATCAGTTCAGAATATCTCTCCTTGGAAGATAACTTTAGGTCGTTCATTCAAGACTACTGAGATTTCCTTACTTCTGCATTTGATCTTAGCATTATACTTTGAGAGCCAGTACATCCCTAGTATAATGTCGAATTCCATCATGGGAATGACTACTATATTTGCGATAAGATTGAGCTCACCAAAGTAAACACTAGAGTCTCTAAATACTTTTGATGCAAGGATAATCCCACTTGGAGTCTTGACTGACAACTCTACCTCTAGCAGTTCGGGGATTGATTCTATATTCCTTGCAAACTTGGAGGAAATAAAGGAATGCGTAGAACCGGAATCAAATAAAGTACTTGCTAGCTTTGAGAGGACAACAAGAGTACCTGCTACCACATCGTTCGGGACTTCAACTTCAGCTATTGTGATAGCGAAAGCACGACCTTGCTCCCTTGGCCTCTACTGAGGTTGATGGTGATTCCCCCCCACCGCCCTCGGATTTAGACATTGATTAGAAAAGTGCCCAAGTTGTCCACACTTGAAGCATGTGACTTTGGGTAGGGCCAGAACCATCTTTCCTCTGTCGTTAGTGTTGGGAAGTTGAGGCTTCACATCACTACGACAATTCCGAGAAATATGGCCTTCTTTTCCACACCTATAGCACTTACCACTTCCGATCAAGCAGTTCCCCGAATGCTTCTTCCCACATTTATTGCATGTGGGATGTTGCATATGCTTTCCACCTCTTTCCTGATCAAAACTTCTTCCCAGGATCGGTTCTAGAGTTCTCTTCTTCTCATTAGATTTGTGAGACCACTGTGTCTCCCCAAACTCTAGTTCAACTTTCATGGCACTTAGAACTATTTCTTCATAGCTATCATAGTCCCTGTTGGCTAGATTCTTCCGCAGATGAGGTCATAGTCCACCAAAGAATCTATCAACCTTCCCATTAGGGTCCATGACAAAGCTTGAGGTATAACAGGAAAGCCTTGTGAAGTTCATCTCATAGCTTCCGACAGATTCGTTCTCCTTCTGCTTCAGCTCGAGAAACTCTTTCTCCATTTTCGTTCTCATGTAACGAGGGAAATACTTATTAAAGAATATTTCCCGGAACTCTTCCCACTCCATAGCTTCCATATCTCCTCGTGGATTCGTGTTTTTGATCAGTGACCACCACTGATCAGCTTCTCCCTCAAGGCGGTAAACAACAAGGGTGACTTTTTCTTGTTCCGAACAATGAAGTACAGAAAAGATCTTTTCAATGGAGCTTATCCATTGTTCCGCAACCAATGGGTCAGTAGATCCACTGAATGTTGGCGGTCGTTGACGCATTAAGGACTCAACAGAGTGTTGTTCCCTTCGTGGTGAGGTCGGCCTCTCAGCTTGATTCAAGTTATTACTCATAACTTGAGTCAGTTGGTTCATCATTCGCATGAATGTTTCCATTCCGGCTTCCATCGGAGGTCCATCAGCACATGGTGAATTGCGGTCACCATCGGTACGGTTCCTCCTATTGCCCGCCATCTTCTAAAAGAATAAAAACTTATTGAGAAACTTATTTCATTTATGAATCTTTTAACTAAGACTTCATGCTTAAACTATTATACTTCTCTATAATTCCTTCATAATGATTCATAAAAAGCTTGTGATTAACCAAACATATCCCCCGGGAGTGTCATAACCAAGAGTGCAGTAAGGCCCGTTATCGTGCACCAGTTCCCGTTCGAGTCTAGCTCAAAGCGGTGTTTTCGGGTTTTACCCCTATGTACATCTGTGCCAGAGCCGCCTCTACCTGCTCGTATCCAGACAGGGATGTATTTGTTTGATAGACCACTTACTCAATACTTACCAAAATACCAGGAAGTTTTCCTATATTTAAACTTTTCTATAGGGTTCTTCCTAAAGTTTTTATATCCTAATTTCCACAAATAACTAAACCATCCTTTGATACCAACTATGGCATCCCGCCATTTTATAACATAAACTTTCATTACATTACACAAAACAGAGGATCTTTAAGGTCTAGTGTCTTGGAAACCAGGAACATAATACATGAAAACAACATAAAACATTCTTCTTAAACACTTGAAAGGCGTCTCCTTAAGTTCATTCTAGGTTCAATACTGCATCTCATAACCTAGGGACATACATCAAAAGAAAGGGTGAGTAGAAGGCCCAGTAAGGGAAACAAGAGGAACATTTTACATGTGAACTTGGTATACTTCAATAAGGACATGAAAAGAACTTTAAGGCATGAGAAAGAAAATCATGAGGCATTTCATAATAAAAATAACATTTTCCATAACTTGAAGATGTGGCTACATCATTTAACATAGACAATCATGAACATATCACCAAGGTCCATCCCCAAGGTGTCATTTGAAAATTACCAAGGTTATTCACCAAGGTATCATGAAAATTGTAATCTCTAGTGGTTACATCATTACCCAATGCATTGGAGCGCTATCAGGGTGCACCCTTAAATTTGCCTTTATTATCATGTGATCCACATATATCATCATCAAACATTTCATAAATAACCCACATAGCATAAAATAAATGGGTTTCATTTCATAATCATAACGTTTTAAAAACTGCTTTAAAGACATGATCTTTACGTCACTTTAAACCCACGGAAAGGGAAAGCGGGTCTCATGTATGTAAATCCCAGAATTTAAAATGGAACATTTTGATATATATGTGAATACCCTTGTAGAAATAAGAGCTTTGAGTATTCACTTTAAAACATAAAATAATTTTTGAGAAAAGAGAGAGGCATTTTGAGGGGAAAATTCTGCAGCATAACGGCTAAGTTTCGGGGTTTTAGAAAACATTGAAATGAGAGGGGACATGGGTCACCCACTCATAAATGATCCATAAAACAGTAGGGTGAAAGAATAAGAAGGAAATATGGACATGGTAATGAAAGTTTAGGGACATACCACTGGAAATGAAAAACATGGAAGGAAAAAGATTAGATTTCTCTTATGAAAATTCGGCAGCCTTACGGCGTCACTTAACTTCAAAAGAAAATGATTTGACAAGATCAAATAGGGTCCCTCATCATATTATCATAAGAGATCAGTATGATAGATATAGAGATCATACCCCAACATAATAAAAAGGAACTTGAAAGACTTGACATGAAAATCAAACTTGAAAAATGAGAAGGGTGAAAGAATCCCTTAAAAATTCGGCAGCCTAACAGCGTCACTTAAACTTTCATAAAATGAAATGATGAGAGTAAGAGGGGATCTCTCATCATATAAACATTAAAGGGAAGTAAGAGGAATATAAAAGAACATCCTCTCACATAAAAACATGGAGCATAATAGGAATGACATAAAAGAGATTACATGAAAAGAAAGAGAGGGGTCGGATCCCTTACCTTAAAACGTGACTCTTGAAACTCAAAGGATTGGACCTTGAGGGCTTGGGGGAACCTTGGGAGGACTCCTTGGAAGGTAAGAAGACCAGAACTTCGTTGGGGGAGAGTTGGGAGTGAAAACTAAAGGAGGAAAGGGTGGGTATTTAATGGGAAAGTGAGGGGACAAAGCATTAATGGCCAAGGGACACCTCATTAGTGGTTTTGGCAAAACCATGGGCTTGCCCATGGTATTTGCCCATGGTATTGTCCACTTGGGACAAATCACACCTTATCTTACTATTCATAATTCGACCATATTGAATATATACTCAATACATCATTTAATGATGTCACTAAACACCCGTAACTTAAAAACTATACTTTCACTATTCACCGAAAATTCAACTTTCTCAGAATAATCCCAAAATTTCACCTTAACCAAATATCAATGCTATGATTTCAAAAATGAACTCCATTTTATAAAAATAATTTTCTAAATATTTTTAATTTTATTTTTAAATAAATACATTATTCATCGAAAATTCATTTTTTCAGAAAAATCCCCAAAAATTACCATAACATAATATCGATGCTCTGAGTTCAAAAATAAAGTCATTTTTATAAAAATAATTTTCTAATTATTTTTAATTAAATTTTTAATTAAAAAACACTATTCATCTGAAAAAACTAATACTTGAATAATAATTTATGAAACTGTTATTTACCCATTTTATTGAATCACATTACTTAATCAAGGTGCCTAGATTATTTTAAAACTTTCTTTAAGTGAGATTACTAATCCATTTGGTCACATTACTAATCCTAAGCGTAAAATCACTATTCACTATTTACTATTCATCAAAAATTAAGTTGATCTTATTAGACTCCAAATTCCTTAATGAACACTTTTGTAGAAGACCATTTTTTGAAAATCATTACACATCATTAGTTATTTAGGGTTTACATAAATATTTCAAAATATCCCTTTTTTCAAAATTCATCAATAAAATACATTCTAAAATTATCCGGACATTTGAAATTTCACAAACATCACTAAAGGAAGAAATCTCAATTTATTCACCCGAAAGGACTACACAAGGAAGCTAGGGTCTCGTCACATAGCCCCTTATAACACCAGCATAAGACCTGAGTGTAAGGTGTGCTATGGTGAGAGAATCTGAGGGAGGCTCAGATAACATTGCCCTAGTAGTAATCTCTACTAACTTGAACTTCTCCCACAGGCGTTTCCATTCAAGCTTGACACGCTGGAGTTCGGCTTGGGCTTGGTCCAAAGCGAAGCCCACAGATGCTACCTCCTTCCCAAGCTCTGATAAGTGGGCTTCATAAGGGTTGAGTCTACTGGATGAAGCCATCGACTCCTCTTTCTGCATTAACCATTAACATCTTATTAAATCAATAAGAGTAAGTTAATATACTACTCAAAAAAAATATTGGGTCGTTACAGAAACTATATATCACCCACAAAAATTTTCATGCAACTTGTTGTCTCAATTAAATGCAGCCTTAAAAACATCATTTGAACAAGTATAAATTGTTTATGCATGAAATTTATTCTTCTAAGAATGAAAGTGTGAGGTCTCACCTACTTCTTCTTTACAAACCTGAAAGGTTCACAATTTTTCAAATAATTTAGCACAAATACTAGTAGAGATATTCATAAGACAAAAAATTTATCACGGTTTCTTCATGGAACATAGTTCTTCATGAAGAAACACTAGTGTTCAAGGCACATATTGGTTTACCGTGAAATCATTCTTCTTCGCACAAAAAAAATGCATGGAACTCCTTTATGTGAACTAGAGTGATCAAACAGAGTCAAATTCACTGAAAAATAGACCTATCAAGTTATACTGTAATAGAATCGAGTGTAGGTCTTGGTATTTATAGGCAACTAAGATCGACATAGAAGATTCAAGAATAAAAAATAAGCATCAGATCGATGGATATTCCATATTGCTTCTGGATATCTTCAGTAAACATGATCTCTTTTGATGAAATGAAACTTCTCGAATGAGGGTTGAAGAAGGAGATGATGTGCTAACAATTTTTGATCAATCTTTGATAGATATAGTTTGATTCTTCGAGAAAAAGAATCTTCTCGAACCAGCTTGCTAGAGAAGAAAAGATGGAGAAACAATTAGATGATGTAGATCATAGATCAAATAGATCTCACGGTTGTGGAGCATGGGGAATGATCTGATGGACATGATAAATTGAATGATCAGTCGGATGGTTGTGATATTTCTAGAGCTACAATAACCCACTAAAATCCATTATCAAATCGAAATGAGCTCATACCCCATGGATCCTTTATAATACAAGATGCAGGTTTCATAATTTAGTAATCAGTTAACATATAGATCATTCTCCCACTTGCACTGCCTTGTTCTATTTCTCCTATACCATGGTGTCCCATCACATAGTGGCGCCATGCTATTCCAATGTTCCCTTGTGGGTGTGCACCTCCGGATACTTCATCTACTATGCTGGCTGGATGAGGGTGGAGCTCAGTTGACCTTGTGGTGTTTCTCCCATTATCTGTTTGGCTTGGTGATGGCTATGTTTTTAGTACAAACGATATAAAACATTCACAAAATTTCTCATAGAATAGGAAACTCAAAATATTCCACAAACCGAATGTAAACCAAAACCAACATAACCTCAACTTACCTTCTCATTTTTAATCCAACCACAAATTCACAAAAATTGAGCTCCTTTTATATAGTAAACAAAGTGCCTCTTCAAATTTCTAAAGACATATGTTTTATGAAATAATAACCAACTCTCCAATTATCACGATTAATAACTCATTAAATTTTCATCTTCTTAATTAATCAACAACAATTTCAACCTTAATAAATCACTTGGTCTCTTCAATATCCCCTTTATTGGTAATAAAGACAAAGATAAAAGTATTGGAAAGGAAATATCATTTCCAAAATGAAAATTCTATGAATATACACTTCTATTATGACATATATTTTATGAATTATTTCTGAGAAGGATGGAATCACTACTATCATAGAAAAGAGATAAAATTAATAAACTCTAAGTATATGTGAGAAATTATTTGTATTGAAAATAAGAGTGATCAAATTTAGCATCATTTTTGTCATTAAACTTCAAGCATGTGACACGAATCACTAAAACCTATTATCTAGGGTTTTTCAAATTATTTCCAAAAAATATTCTACATACGTCTTAGAAAACATATTAAAAGCATTCAAATTATAGAATTTATTTCCCAATTCAAATTATTTTTCCTTTTATCATCAAGTATTCAGTCTATCCATTTTCTTAGAATATAATTTTCATTGTGAAAATGAGTGAATATAATAAACATACCTCAATGATGAAAAGATTCAATTTCCTGAATATTTTAAAATTATCAGATTCATACCTCACCATAACATCTAATACTCATATGAAATAAGTTGAGAAATAATTATCTAATGGATGGTGTTATGTACTCCTCCTTAAGATATGCTTTCAAAACTTCTTCATCATGGTTGAAATTCTTCAAGAATAAAATCCAAGAAACATCACAGTTTATTTTAGATATTACAAAGAAATAACATGATTCCAATAATCTTCTATGGTGGACATATTTTTAGCTGTAAGATATTCACAGCTTTTATAAATTCAGTTCTCCCCTAGAATATATACTTCACCTTCAATTCCATACATGAAAAATAAATACAAAATATATGGGAATAAGTTGGGTCTTCAATTCTCCCCAGTTAGAGAAACATTGCAGAGAGTTGCTTCTCACCTGAGAAATATTTTTATATGAAAAAGGACTATTCAAATTTGATAACAAGGAAATTTCATTCTTCTATTTCTACTCCAACATTTTATCCAATTTCATATGCGCTGACAATATTATTGAACATTATTTTGGTATATTCTTAGACCACTTCTTTTGTATAGACTCCTTCTTTACGGTACCATTTTTAGCATAAGAAGTCATTAGTGCTTCTCATTTATTATTCAATAGTTCTATTTGTCTAGGAAACTATGTCATGCATTTATCATCAATATGCCTAGATATTTTTAACCATTCATAAAAATCTCTATAAATCAATGTGTTACCCTTTTTAAACAACCACTTATGAAATTTTAATTTTTCATCTTGATTTTCATGCACCAAATTAATATTATTACTTGTTTCTAAGCATAATTTCCATTTCTTCTTTAGCTTTCTTCCACTATCATTAGTGTTTATGACTTTTTTAAAAAAGTCCATGATATAACATTTTCTTCCAAAGTAGAATCATTTTTTCACTGAAATGACATTCATATCATCGTTCATCTTGTATGTAGCTTGCATCACAGTTTTCCTAACTTTCTTCTCCTATTCACATCCCATAAAGGTTTATCTACATTTATTCATTTCATCTTAATTTGATGTGATCTATTCTCTATATAAACATATTTCTACTACATGGTTGGTACATACCAGCACTCATCATAACTATGACCACTTCTGTTTCAATAATCACACAAGTCTTCAAAACACTCAAATCTATTTTTGATAAATAGATTCTTCTTCAATTGTGAATGATGATTCAATTCTATAGGAATTTCCTTCCCATATGATATCCTACACCTAAATTTTGTACTCATTTAATTATCATGCATATACATATTATTCCAAAAATCAATAACTTAATGCCCACATTTCTGACAACAATAACAACAGTCAAGAAATATTCATTTATTCTTCTATGTTAGAACTAGGATATTTTTGACATCTTATTGATTTTGGATAATATAATTATTCATATGATCTCTTTGTGGAGAACAAGAATTCATACTTTTCTTCATATCCTACTTTGATGACATGGTGGATTTATCATCAGTATTCTTCACCTAGGTTTTTCTAGAATTCGTTTTGGAACCTGTACTTGTAAAGGAAATAGTATTAGTAAAAATAGAATCTTTTGGATCAAGGGATACCTAATTCAAGGATATTGCATCAAATTTATCTTTTGATAATATCAAGATCTTCTTTCCACTATAATGAGTATTCTCAGAAGTAGGACTCTTTCTAGAATTAATCTTTGCACCTTTTTTGATATCAACATTTTGTGTAGATTCAAATTGAATATTCTCAAAATTTCTGAACTTGACCTCAAACTCAAAATATTTCAGACATAGAGAATTCTTCTAATCTTCAAGTGATTTCACCACATATTAACATTATTTATGGGAAGTCTATGATTTTTTTCCTTTAGATTTTTCAAATTAACTTCCATTTCAGTACACTTCAGGTTGAGGACATTTTTCTCATCTTCAAAATCTCTCAGTTTTTCATCCCATTAACTCTTCATTTTCTGAACTTGATCATCATGAATTTGACTTACATATTGTAGAGAATAATTCATCTCATTTAGCATCTTTCTCTTAACCTCTAGATGAGATTATTTAACATTAATTGAGCTTTTATATAGTTTCTACAAAGTACGATTCACTTCTGTATATACTTTCTCAGTCACATACTTCTCACGAAGAGTCTTTTGTAATTCATCTTCAATTGATGTTAATTTTTCCTTGCAATGAAATAAAGACTGTACTTTTGATTCTTCATGGAGGAAGAATATTTTGCCTTTATCTTTGATTTACATCTAATATTCCTTAATATTCATTGTATCTTTATTATATTATTCAATTATAATAATAATCTCTATATATTCCATCTTAATAACTTCTTTCTCACACACATTTATTTGCAATTTTTCAACGGGTAACCCACTGCCCAGCCCTGCTGGAGGGTAAACCCGAAACTGGTCCGATAACTCTGCACTGCCCACGCCATCACCAGGTTTCGCTAACATTGCAACCATGCGTTGGGTCATTGTGCATCAAAGAAACCTCCAACCACCATCTTTTCATGTTTCCACATTTAATGAGATCTTGAAAGAGTCTCCGCACGCCCAAACAGATTACACCATTGTAATCCTTGCGGAAAAATATTCGAGATAGGCTACTTACTCGCTGGAAACGAACTCCCAATGAAAAAGTTACTCAATACTACTTTACGCCCATACGGCGTCCCATGGGGCCCACACCTCAGTCCTTAAATAGGTCAGGAAAACTGTGCCATCGTGATGCTCTTGGAAAAACACGCCAAAATGACTACTCATTCACCCCGAACGGATGACTGATGAAAAAGTTTCAAAACGATGCTCACAGTTTAAAAGATGGCCCACAGGACCCAATCCTCAACTCTATCTTC
Organism: Viscum album; assembly: GCA_963277665.1. NCBI lineage: Eukaryota > Viridiplantae > Streptophyta > Magnoliopsida > Santalales > Viscaceae > Viscum > Viscum album. The sequence goes on along the minus strand of OY728152.1, from coordinate 778,051,702 downwards.
AACACTTGAAACCACCCTATACCACTTCTTCTCGATTCTAGGGTCACAATGCCACTAACGGCGCCTTAAACAGAATCCGAATGTGTTTGCGCCATCCGAAGGAAGAATCCCTGCGTAGTACTTAATGAGTGTGTCGCACCACCGAGCCCCCGTCTCAGGAATTAAAAATCTCTGAGACCATCTCAAAATCTCCGTCTCGAGCTGAGGAATGCTCTCTCATAGATGGTATGAAAAATGGGCACCCATAATGGAAGTTACGGGTGTCCGAACTTAGAGGGGATGAACCCCCTTGGGCTGGACCGGCCCGGACCAGCCGGTCCACCCGGCCTGTGCTGGCCCACGCCGGCTGGCCCGGCTCGTAGCGCCAGCCTGCAGTTCAGCCGAGCGGCCCGGCTGCTGAACCTTGGTCCACGCCCGTGCCGACTGGCCCTCGTGTCTGGTCGTGGTCTCACGCGGAGACCCGCCAAGGGTGGGTCTCGGTCTCCGCACGGGGTCGCGCGCCGTGACCCAGCCCCGTCGCACCCTGCATCAGCGAGCTCACCCGCCGCTGCCACCAGGGACACCCCGCGTCGCTTGGTTCCACTGTTCCACATGGGTCTGCCACCGCGTCGCCATCTTGGAAACCGTTTCTATCGCTGGGAGCCCTCCGAACCGCCGCGCCGACCGCCAGACCGCCCCTGGAATCGCTGGAAAAAAAAGGAAAATGGCCAGAAAACTTCCCAGGGCCACCCCAGACACCCCGGGACTCGAAGATTCAATCCGAAGAGGGAGTCGGAAATCTTGGATCGATCCCTACACAAATATGGCCCTCGCTCGAGAATTTGACTACAATTCGATGCAAGAAATTTTATTTGAAAGGGGTTGTGGGAATTAAAATTAAAAATGCACGAGCCTACCTCCCTGGGCATAGCCCGTAGCTTCGCTGATGATCCGCCAGAGTCGCCGCGCCTTTCCGAAGAGGTGGAGGAGAGGAGAGGAGCTTGTTGAGAGGAATCTTCAAGGGAGAAGACCAAGGGGGAAGAAGATGGAGGGGTGGACGTGTTTAAATAGAAAAACACTTAATCCCCCTCCAGTCGACCCCGTACCCGAACTCTCTATGGGGTCGCGGTTAAGCCTCCCCTAGGGTAAAAACCACGTTCTGAGAGCAACGGTGGTATTGAAATTTTAATCCGAGCCTCCGTTCAGAAGTTATAAAGTTCACGCCCGGGGCCACTAAATTACGAAAACACCCCTAGTGGCGTTTTCCAAAAAAGGGCCATGCCCGTGAAAGTTATACCCCTCCTAGGGTAAACGGCATGCTCCGGACTTAATGGTACCATCATTTTTCCCATCTGAGAAACCGTTTAGGAGTTATTTTGTTTATTTGGCGTTTCTAGTGTGAACGCACATAAAATTTAATTCTGGCCACACCAGGGCTCGGAATCACACACCGTCTGAACGCCACGCTCTGGAATAACATTAAGAAAATTTCAAAGTCTTACAGGCTCAAAACCCAGGTTCTTACATCATTCCCTCCTTCAAGTTTTTCATCCCCCAAAAACAAAACTAAAAAAACAACTTGGGATACTGAGCTCACATATGGCTCTCCCGTTCCCAGGTGCTCTCTTGCACCCTCCTGTACTGCCACAACACACGAACCAAAGGAATGGTCTGTCCACGCAGTGTCCGCTCCTGCCGGTCCTCAATCCCTACTGGGTACTCCACAAAGGTGGCTTCATCCTCAATGTCCAGCTCTCCCCAGTCGATAACATGAGTGGGGTCTTTCACGTATTTCCTCAGCTGTGACACGTAGAAGAAATAATGTACCCTCTCCAGCTGTGGGGGTAGATCAAGACGGTAGGCAACCTCGCTGACCCTGTGCACGATCTCAAAGTGCACAATGAACCTCGGGGATAACTTGCCACCCCGAATGAACCTCCATGTACCATGCCGCGGAGAGACTCTAAAAAAGACATGGTCCCCCTGCTCGAACTCTAATGGCTTGCGATGACGATCTGTGTATAACTTCTGTCTGCTCTGAGCCGTCCTCATTCGCTCACGGATGACCTGCACCTTCTCCGTCATCGCCTGCACCAACTCTGGGCCCACGAGGGAGGTCTCCCCAACCTCCGTCCAGCATAACGGTGACTTGTAGGGTCTACCGTAGAGGGCCTCAAAAGGTATCATGCCTATAGTAGAGTGGTAACTATTTCTGTACGCGAACTCCACCAAGGGTAGGTGATACTCCCAGCTCAGGAAAAAGTCTAACACACATGCCCTGAGAATATATTCCAAAACCTAGATAGTGCGCTCAGTCTGCCCATCCTTCTGGGGGTGAAAAGCTATACTCATCCACAACTGGGTCCTGAATGCCTTCTGCAGGCCTCGCCACAATCATGACGTAAACTGCGCGTCATGGTCGAAGACGATCGTCGAGGGTACTCCATGAAGGCAAATGATCTCCCAAACGTATAGCTACCCCAGACTCTCCACCAAGCTCTGCTCCCTGATGGAAAGGAAGTGTGCCGACTTCGTGAGTCGGTCCACTATCACTGAAATGGAATCGTGGCCCTTCGCTATGTGTGGAAGCCCTGTGACGAAGTCCATAGATATGCCTTCCCACTTCCACTCCGGGATATCAAGGGGCTGTAACAACCCTTCCGGAACCTAATGCTCTGCCTTCATTTGGTGACAGGTAAGACACCGAGAAACGAACTCAGCTACGCTTCGCTTCATGCCAGACCACCAAAACTGCCGCTGAAGGTATTTGTACATATTCCCATCACCGGGATGTACAACCAAGGGAGAAGTGTGTAACTCTCATATCACCTCCTCCCGCATCTCCAATGGTACTACAACTCGCCCCTGGAACAGGATCTGGTGATTCCCTCCTTCAGAATACCCATCGGGTGCGTCACCCATGGATATCTGATCACGCAGTACCTCGTTGTAGACATCCCCCAGTTGCGACTCTCTCACATGATCAAGGAGCGAAGGAGTCAATATCATCGACTGTAGAAAAGACGTACCCTCCTTCTCCACCAAGTTCAGCCATAGGGAAGCCAACTTCTCTGAATATTCCTCCACTAACCAAGCCTGGGAATTCCTACTACGAGCATCTGCTACTATGTTGCCCTTCCTTGGAGTGTAGACTATCTCGAAATTATAGTCCTGTAGAAACTCCAGCTAGCGCCTCTGCCTCAGATTCAAATCCCTTTGAGTGAGGATGTACTTGAGGCTCTGGTGGTCTAAGTAGACCACAAAATACCCACCCAGAAGGTAGTGTCTCCATAACCACAAGGCGAAGACCACTGCTGCCAGCTCCAAATCATGAGTCGGATAATTCTTCTCATGGGGCCTCAATTGCCTCGACCCATATGCAATCACTACCCACTGCTGCATCAGTACGCACCCGAGCCCAGCTCCTGAAGTGTCGCAGTACACTACGAACTCAAATCCCTCCTCTGGAAGCCTCAACACTGGAGCACTAGTCAGCCTCTGTCTCAACTCCTCAAAGGACTTCTGGCACTGATCAGTCCAGGTGAACGGTCGTCCCTTTCACGTCAATGCGGTCAAAGGGGCTGCAATCCTAGAGAAATCTTCCACAAACCTCCTGTAGTACCCAACCAAACCGAGGAAGCTCCGCACCTCTGACTTATTCTTGGGTGGATCCCAAGAAAGCACTGCCTCTACCTTTGTGGGATCTACGACCAATCCCTGCTCCAAAATGACATGCCCCAGAAAGTGAACCTCATCAATCCAGAACTGACACTTCGAGAGTTTCCCATACAGCTGGTGCTCCCGGAGTAAGTCTAGGACCATCCTCAAATGATCCACGTGCTCTTCCTCTATCACAGAGTAGATGAGTATGTCATCAATAAAGACAACGAAAAACTGGTCCAAGTACGGCTAGAGGATCTGGTTCATCAAATCCATAAAAATGGTGGGGGAATTAGTCACGCCAAAGGGCATCACCAGAAACTTGTAATGCCCATATCGACAATGGAAGGGGAACTTCGGGATGCCAGCCCCATGAACCCGCAACTGGTGGTAGCTAGATTGAAGATCAATCTTGGAGATCCACTTCGCACCTCTCAACTGGTCAAAGAGGTCATCGATCCTCGGAAAAGGGTTCTTGTTCTTTATCGTGGCCTGATTCAGGCGATGATAATCCACACAAAGCCACCGACTCCCATCTTCCTTTTTCACAAACAAAACCAGAGATGCTTAGGGGGACACACTAGGCTTGATGAATCCCTTCTCACGAAGGTCGTCCAGCTGAATTCGTAGCTCCCGAAGCTCTGTGGGTGCCATCTGATAACCCGCATATGACATCGGGGCAGTCCCCTGCTGCAAGTCAATGTAGAACTCCATCTCTCGCCTTAGAGGTAGTCCCGGAACATCCTTGGGAAAGACGTCCATGTAGTCCTCTACAACGGTAGGGATCCATGTGCCTGTGGCGTCCGCTGCTCCGAGATCCATGCTCGCTAACTAGTGTAAAAAGGGCCGGGGTCTCCTACTCAGAGTACCCATCTACTCCGCCACTAGGTCTCATTCACCAAGGATGGTGAACCTCGTCCCATCAAAAAACACGCCTCTGACTCGTCTGTGACGACAGTCGATATGGACGTGAACCATAGAAAGCTAATCCAATCATAGGATGATTTCGTAAGGTTACATCATGATGACGAGCAGGTCCCATGTGAAACTCCCTCCTCCAAACGACAGTTCACACTATCTGCAGATAAAGGTCACTAACAAGGCACTTCCCGTAGAAACCTCGAGGCTAAGTGCAGGTGTTAGCGCCTCTACTGGAAGCTCCAACTCCCGTACCAAAAGCAGTGATATAAAGGAGTGGCTGGAGCCTATGTCTACTAGTACCAAAGCAAGCGTAGAGTAAACACAAAGCGTACCTCGAACCATCTCGTGTGCTCGGGGGTCACGAACACCCATAGCCTGAAGCTGCCCGCGGTCCCTACCGCCAGCTCCCTGAGCCTGGCATGGGCCGCCCAGTGGTGGAGGTGGAAAGACCTCGAAACGCCATCCCGGACCTCCAGGTCCTGCCACTCTGCCTGCACCACATCTTTGAGGACCACCCTGTCCTCACCTGGGGGATCCCTAGTCATGGTGATGCCTCTACCGCTGTGGTGTGCCCACTGCCTGGCACGACTGCTCGGTACGCTTGGTCAGGAAGTCCCGTTCTAGGTGACCCTATCCATCACAGGCATAGCACCAGATCTCTCCTGACTACCCCGGTGCTCCATGGAGCCACTGCGGTGTAAGACCCTGCCCCTGAGTCTGCTCACAGAAGGGCCTCCTCGACCGAGGCTCTGCTCTCTGCTGTCTGCCTGTCACTGAAGACTCTCCTCTGAAGCGGCGACTGCACGACCCTGTCAGCTGGAATCCCTCATCCAAGAATATCTATGTTATGAGTGCCTACTCTAGTACCCTGGCATAATTAGGGATGGACAAGGGTACTACACTAGCATGGATCTCCCTGTGAAGACCCTACTCAAACTTCTGCGCCCGGAAGTAACTGTCGCGGATCATATCATGCGAGTAGCGTGTCAGATCGGTAAACCGGGATGAGTACTACACCATGGTCACCCCCTGATTCATCTCCAGAAGCTCCTAAATCCGAATGGAGCATAAAAAAGAGGGGGAGTACTCGTCCCAGAAGAGCTGCTGAAAACTATCCCACGTGAGAGACGACTCGTCGTGGGTCTGCGTAACCAACTCCCACCAATGCCCGGCCGTCCCGTGGAAAAGGCTGGCAGCTAGGGCTACCATCTGTTTTGCTGGTGTCTGTAACGGTCTGAAAAGTTGGTCCACAGACTATAGCCAGTCCTCCGCTGCCTAGGGATCTGGGTCCCCACAGAACTTTTGCGGTCGGTGACGCTGAAAGTCTCAGAGCGCACTCAGCCTGCGCTCAACCTCAGACTATGATACTGGTACTAACCACTATTCCTCATGTGGAGGGGCTACTGCTGAAGCACTGGGTGGAAGGGGATCACGTGAGGGTCCCTGAACTGACTCCTCGTCGCTTTCCAGGTCATCTTCATGAACTGGAGAGGGTAACCTGGCTGGCTGCTGTCGTGGGGGCATCCTGAAAATTATCAAGGATTACCACAATCAGATGAGTATATATATATATATATATATATATAACAGTAATCAAAAAGGGGAGATGACTCAAAAAGGATAGTCAAAGACTCAATCCTACTGGATGCATGTTCCAAAGATCCCTGCAACAAGTGTCTCAACGTGCCGAGTCGACAAGTGGGTTATCAGGGTCCTGGTGAATGGATACGTCGGCCGCCCGTACCATCACCGGAATCCCTGGCCTGAGAGCTGATCTCGAGACACATCAACACTATTTCCCTAATTTCCAACCAATTCCTTTTTAGGGATGTCCGAACAATGCCCTAAAGGAAAGAACCACCTCAGATACCACTTTGTCACGACCTGACCTTACCGGTCTCGAGCTGCAACTACCCCAAGACCGCCCCTATAGGCCAGGGGCTGACGACAAGTGCCGAAGGGGTAACAATCTCGAGAAGGCCTTTTCATAAGTACCTGTACACACGAAAACAACCCACTTAATGCAGAAGTGTAGAGTAAAAAGGAAAACAAAGGACAAACAACTATAACCCAACCACAGTCATGCATCAAACTCTAAATAGAAAAAGGTAATGTGCTGAAAAGTACTGATAGATACTGAACAGAAAAAAGGAAAAAACACGCGCCCAACCCGAAAGGTTCCACAAACAGGCAACAAGTAAACGAATGTATACAACTGGTGAGTCTCACACCTGGAAGTCCTACTACATCCAATGAATGCAGCCCAATCTCCTATGTCCTCTACGCTCATCTGTAGTCTCGATCGACCTATCTGTCATCTACAAGGGCACCCCAAGTGCGGGAAAATCCCAAGAAGGGGTGAGTATAAGGATACTCAGTAGGATGCCCCAAAAGCTCGAGGGAGAAACAAAGGATGTACTAAACGGTAAACGATAGACAGAACAAAGTAAGAGTAAAATAGAGAGAATGCAGCTCAACCCAACAAAAGAAAGGAAGTAGACTCATCCCAAACAAGAGAAGTTAGACACGAAAATCACGTGGCATACCCCACATGTCTTTGCCCCTCCTAGAAGGAGAGTAACTGGACCCAAGGAGTGGGAACAAAGGTAGGGTATATATATATATATATGCTCAAAAAGAAACCCGAACGAGCGCGTAAGGGGATCTCCATCTCCAATATCATCCCAGGATATGTCACCAATAGTTCTAAGGGTATCCCTCACTGATGCCCAACAGTCCCACATGTCAAAGCTACCTCATCGCAAAATTGTACGACCAAAAGTCCCGCTCCGGTAATAATAGAGAAAAACTGCTGACTAGCCTCATCGAAAGGGGCAGAGTCTGAAAGAAGTCATTGGGTAACCCAGTTCCCAGCCCAATTGGAAGGTAAACCCCAAAAGGTCGTCGAGTGACCCACTGCCCAGCCCTGGTGGAGGGTGAACCCTAAAAGATTGTCGGGTAACCCACTGCCCAACCCAACTGGAGGGTAAACCCTAAAGTCAATGGGTAACCCACTACCCAGCCCCGCTGGAGGGTAAACCCTAAGGTCAACGGGTAACCCACTACACAACCCCACTGGAGGGTAAACCTGGAATTGGTCCGATAACTCTGTGCTACCCGTGCCATCACTGGGTGTCACTAACATCGCGACCATGCGTTGGGTCGGAGTGCGCAATGAAAGCTCCAACCAACACCTTTTTGTGTTTCCACATTTAATGAGATCTCTAAAGAGCCTCCACATGCCCAAACAAATTACACCATTGTAATCCTTGTGAAAAAATACGCGAGATAGGCTACATACTCACTAGAAATGGACTCCCGATGAAAAAGTTACTCAATGCTGCTTTATGCCCATACAACGTCTCGTGGGGCCCACAACTCGATCTCGAAAGAGGTCGGGCGAACTGTACCATCACGATTCTCTTGAAAAAACATGCCAAAACAACTACTCATTTGGCCCGAACAGACGTCTGATGAAAACGTCGCAAAACGCTGCTCACAGCTTTAAAGACGGCCCGCAGGGCCCACGCCTCAACTTCGGCTTCAACACTTGAAACCACCCTAGACCACTTCATCTCGACTCCAGGGTCAAAACGCTGCTGAAGACTCCTTAAATGGACTCCGGATGTGTTCATGCCATCCGAAGGAAGAATCCAGGTGTAGTAATTAACGAGCATGTCGCGCCACCGAGCGCCCGTCTCAGGAATTAAAAATCCCCGAGACCATCTCAAAATCTCCGTCTTGAGTCGAGGATTGCACAGCCATATACAGAATGCAAAATGGACACCTGTAATGGAAGTGATGGGTGTCCGAAGTCAGAGGGGACGAACCCCCTTGGGTTGGACCGGCCCGGACCGGCCGGTCCACCCAGGTTGGGCCGACCCTTGTCGGCCAGCCCGACTCGTAGCGCCGGCCCGCGGTTTAGCTGCGCGGCCTGGACGCTGACCCCCAGTCCATGCCTTTTCTGACTGGCCCTCGTGGCCAGTCGTGGTATCGCGTGGAGACCCACCGAGGGCGGGTCTTGGTCTCCACCCAGGGTCGCGCGCCGTGAGCCCGCCCCGTCGCGCCCCGCACTGACGAGCTCACCCGCCGCCGTAGCCAGGGACACCCCGCGCTACCTAGGTCTACCGTACCACCTTGGTACGCCGCCACACCACCATCCCGATAACCGCCGCCGCCGCTGGGAGCCCGCCGAACCGCCGCGCCGACCGCCAGACCGCCCCTGGTATCGCCGAAAAAAAAATGAAAACGGCCGGAAAACTTCCCTGGGCCACTACGGACACCCCAAGACTCTAAAATTCGATCCGAAGAGGAATTCAGAAATCTTGGATAGATCCCTTCACAAATATGGCCCTCTCTCAAGAATTTGACAGCAATTTGATGCAAGAAATTGCCTTTGAAAGGGGTTGCAGGAATTAAAATTGAAAATGCACGAGCCTACCTCGTTGGGCATAGCCCGTAGCTTCGCCAACGATCCACCGTAGTCGCCGCACCTTACCGAAGAGGTGGAGGAGAGGAGAGGATCTTGTTGAGAGGAATCAGATAGGGAGAAGATCAAGGGGAAGAAGATGGAGGGGTGGATTTGTTTAAATAGAAAAACACTTAAACCCCCACCAGTCGGCCCCGTACCCGAACTCTCGACGGGGTCGAGGTTAAGCCGCCCCTAGGGTAAAAACCACATTCTGAGCACAATGGTGGTCTCTAAATTTTAATCCGAGCCTCCGTTCAGAAGTAATATAGTTCAAGCTTGGGGACACTAAATTACGAAAATGACCCTGGTGGCGTTTTCCACAGAAGGGTCGTGCCCGTGAAAGTTATACCCCTCCTAGGGTAAACGGAACGCTCCAGAATCAACAGTGCCCTTGGTTTTCCCATCAGAGAAACCTTTTTGGACTTATTATGTTTATTTGGCATGTCTAGTGTGAACACACTTAAAATTTAATTTTGGCCACACCGGGGCTCAGAATCACACGCCGTATGAACGCCCTGCTCTGGAATAACATTAAAAACATTTCAAAGTCTTACAGGCTCAAAACCTAGGTTCTTACATTACGTCTGACTCATCTATTTTGTTTATTCAAAATAAAATATTTACTTCATATAAATACGATTCAAACTATTGGGACTATAATATAGATCAAGTCAAAGGTGAAACCTATGATTTGATACCAATTTAAGTGCCAAGTGGATCATGCTGGTACGTGGAGAGGGGGGATCAGTATATACAAGTTTTTACAAATTTTTTTTTCTTTTCTCTTACCCATTTTGAATTTGAACGTATAAACTTGTTAGATTGTATAGATCTTCCCTATTTACAAACACAATTATACCACATCTAAGACATAAAGTAAATAAAGGACAACACACAACATTTTTACATGGTTCACCCCCTGTGTGGGTGACTACATCCTTTCCTTGTTCATGATAATCCAAGACACAAAATTATTGGTAGTAATAAGAAATGTGACTACAAATATAGACAATATCCTAAAATTCATAATAGAAAAAATCCCGTAATACATGATCACAACTGATTATTGTGCACTGTCTCCCAATAGGATCTTTAGACTGGCATCCCACCAGTGTTCTTTTTACTATCTACCATCAGTAGAGATATCTCCCAAAAATCACATGTTATTTAAAATACCATCCCATTAGTTCTTCAAGGAATACTTTTTGTGAATAGGTATTCAACTTCCACTGACTTCTGATGTATTGACCTATTGGCCTTGTTCTATTTCAATTCCACATGATATAATATTCCGATTAACTGCCAGGCTTGATCACATTAAAAATAATCACCTGTAAATGGTCAGATACCTCAATTTAACACTACTTTGTCTATTCATTATTTTACTGAAGATCCTACCTCACTTAAAACAGAAAACCCAGACACATAAATATTCTGAAACACTGATAGAATTAATGCATGAATTCAGTCTCAAAACTATTCACACCGATTACGTAATCAAAATTTCACAAGTATTTCTTCAATGATCATGCATGTATTTAATATAATTAATGTTATTCTCATTACCAATTTTTAATTCTCAAAGCATGAAAATAAAAAAAAGGAAGCAATCAAACGACCTCACTTCTTGTATGAAAACTCAAATCACACTCACTACCTTTTTTTCAATTCTCAGTCACACACGGTTACAAAAACATGAACTTAGGCATGTAGTCTCAAAACTCACATATACAAGATCATTTGAAAATGAATTGTACTTATCTTATGCCTCATGAAGGCTACACACACAGTATGAACACTCATATTTTCATATGCGTAAGTCTTCATGTGAGAGTGTTTGAATCACACTCTCTCCTTACTGTATTTTCACTACCCTTCCACCTTGCATGCAGTATTCCTTACCATGCAATATCATAGAAACCACAACATTTTTCATGAAACACACTATCTCAATTAAATTCATCCTCAAAAACATCCTTTGTACAAGTATAAATTGATTATGTATGCAAGATCTTCTTCCAGGAATTCAAGTGTATGGTGTCACCTTCTTCTTCTTTGCAAACCAGAAAGCTTCCTAGTTTTTTAAATCTGTTCATAAAAAATATAGTAGATATATAAATAAGACAATTTTTTTTATCTTAGATACTTCATAAGAGATAGTTATCCCACAAAGAAACACTAGTGTGTGGGGAACATATAGGTTTCCCATGGAATCCATATTCTTCACAAAAAAATAAAATGCGTGGAACTCCTTTCCACAAACCAGAGTGATCACAGAGACCCAACTTCAATGAAAAACAAACCTCTCAAACTCAATAGCAGTAGAATCAAGTGATGGTATCAGTATTTATAGGAAATGAATATCGACATAGAAGATTATATAATCACAATAAAGGTTCATATCGATGGATAGTCATCATAGATCATGGAGATATTTGTTAAACATGATCTCCTTCGATGAATAGAAGTTTCTCGAATGAGTCTTGTAGAAGAAGACAAAGTGATGATGATTTTGGATCAATATTCGATTGATATAGTTTGAGTCTCCAATAAAAAGAAACTTCTTGAACCAGCATGCTAGAGAAGACAACACACAAAAAAAATCAGATGACTCATATCATAGATCGAACAAATCTCACAGTTGTGGAGGGCAGAAAATGATTGGATGGCCAAGATTAATCGAATGATCGAATGACTGTGATATTTGTAGATCTACAATAACCCATTAAAATTAATTCCCATAAAAAATGATTTCATACACCATGAATACATTATAATACAAGATGAATATTTAAAAATTCAGAAATTGGTTAACATATAGATCCCTCTTCTATTGGTAAAAACCCATGTTGGTGCTCCTCTTATGTCGTGCCACCTCGCACGGTGGCTCTATGCTGTTCCTATGCACCCCTGTGGGCGCGCACCTCCGCATAGATCGACTACTACACTGGATGGCCTAGGGTAAATCTTGAATTCTATTATAGTTATGCTCCCATTAGATTACCATCTTGGTGATGGCTATGTTTTTAGTATGGACCATATAAAATTTTCTCAAATTTTCTCATAGAATATCCAACTCAAAATATTCCACAAACAGAATATAATCCAAAACCACCATAACCTCATCTTACGTCACTATTTGATTTCCAACCACTAATTCCAAAAATTTTCAATCCCTTTGTGTTGTAAAAAACATATTTCTTCAAATATGAAAAGACACATGTTTTATAAAACACTAACTGGCTCTACAGTCTCACAATTAATAACTCATTGAATTTTCATCTTCTTAAGTAATTGACAACAATTTCAACCTCAAAAAATCACTTGTCCTCTTCAATAAAATAAAATTAAATAAAATATAGGTATAATAGGTTCTAAATTAATTAATTAATTAATTTAATTTGATTATATTGGACACTAAGTACAAGTGAAAAATACTTTCATACATAAGGTAAGAGATTCTACCCAAACCCCCATTTTTCCTTTGCGTTGCACTTTTTCTCTCTTATCCCCAATGTAATTATTAATTATTATTATTCAATCCTCCTAAATTCTATGTGTATGTTTCAAAAATATGTACCTAGTAATATTCTTCTTTCTTTGTTGTGTAAATACATGTTTTATAAGGTTCCCCTTTCAATACCTCCCGATATGAAAGGTCGATTAATGGGAACTTCCCAATTTCTTACCCATTTTACAGTACCCCCCCACCCCACAATCTATTTTAAAACACTAATATTTTTTTAAAAGTAAATTTTTATGACAAAAAATATCCTTTTTCGTTTCTGGTTTTAGGAAAAAATTATGTTTTTTTCTGCTTTAAAGACTCTTTAATATTTTCCCTTAAACCACACCGAAGTGGCTCATTTAAAAAGTTTATTAAAAACACTTTTTGAATTTTCTTTTCACTTCAATTGGACGTGATTTATCTTGAAATATTGTTAATTTAAATTACGAATGTCTATTTACGTTTTAAATCCATTCTTTCGTGAACATCATTATGATACACACATTGTTTATGACTTATGGCATGATTATGATACACATTTATTTCTAGGAGTAACACATATGTTATTCATTATGTGGAACACATATGGATGAAAATATTATGATGGGTGTTACTAGAAATATCTCAAATGTATTGGGTAATTTTTAGTCTCATAATATGTCATGTTTGGATATGGAATAAACCTGATTCCTTTATGGTACTTTATCGGCGAAATAGTCTTGGTACATATCCTTGACTCATTCTTATATCATGTTGTATGTTGTTTCCACATTTATATGATTCTATGAATATATTATCTGATGTTCTATATGTTATTATTCCTATGTTTATTCATGTTCCAAGCCTTTTTTATGTCTTCATGTTATGTCTTCTAACCAATGTGTTATTTTTTATTCCTATGATTCATTTCCCTTATAAGAATTTTTAGCTCATCCCTTTTGTTCATGTATTCCCCATGTTATCCTATAAAGATATAAGGTATCAAAGGAACTTAAGATATCATTATGAAAATTAAATAAAATATGTTTTTAATTTAGTTTCATGTTGTCTAATTATGTACCTTATCATCCAAAGACACTATAATTTATGATCTATGGTCTACATTTGATGGTAAATTATTTTTAAAATCATGTAATAAAATGTGTAATATTATAGGACCATTATAATTATCACTTGATCCTAAATAAATTAGTAACTGAGTATTCACTTAGAATGGTATTAGTTATTTCTTGAAGAAGTCAAATTCTTCTTTCAACTAAACCATTTTTCTAGGGGGTTCTAGGTGATGTAAAGTAATTTTCTATACCATTTTTACTAAAAAAAAGATTAAAAATAATAATTTAAAAATTAACCACCATGATCACTATGAATAGTAATCAGGGATAGGTTTTTCTCATTTTTAACTCAAGATATAAAAGTTTTAAAAAATCAAAATGCCCCAGATTTCTTTGTGAGAAAATAAACCAAAGTATATTTATTTTAATCATCAACTAATACATATACCTAGTATTTTCCACTAATACGTCTATTTTTGGTAGGACCACATAATTCCATGTGTACTAACTATAAATAATGATAAGTTGAGACTTTATTAATTTATTTAAAACATGAAAGAGATATCTTTATAAGGTTATAATGTCCTCACCTTCTATTCCACAACCAAGATTTATTTTATATTACACTACAACAAGGTATGTTTAGCTCCTAAGGTCTTCTAAGTTATGTGCGTATACATTGTCATAACGATTGGATGAAAGAATAAATTCACCATTGGAACTATGCACTAAAAATTTATCATTCCTAATGTTCAAAAGTTAACCATCATCACATAATTGAATTATTTTTATAAGGTTATTCTTATGACCTTCAAAAAATAAAACATTTGAAATAATATCTTTTCTAAGAAGAACAATGTTACCTATCCTGATAATCAATCCATGTTAATTATCTCTAAAAGATAATTTTCCACATTTTATATTGATTATATTCTTGATGAAATATTTTATTCCATTCATGTTCCTAGAAAATCCACTATCCATGTACCAAATATTCTTATTGCTAGAACTATCTTTATTATCCTAAAAAACAAAATATTAGATTTTTGGAACCCAAACCTTCTTATATATGATTATAACATAAGACAAAACATTAGGAAAATAAGTTATATAAAAACATAAGGATTGTAATCTATTTAAGGAACAATTATTATGCCAATGCACGCTACTTGGGAACTTAGTACAAAAAGATGCACTTTTTGGAATAAAATAAATGTAACTAAAGATAGGTTTTTTCTGTAAAACCCATTCTAGAACTACTACCATGATATCTAATTGGTTTATTCATTTTATAAAAATTTTCCTTAACAATGGTAAATTTTCATAATTTTTTTCTCAAGCTATAAATTTTATATTTTAGTTCTACAAATAAATATTTATCCTCATCAGTATTATTTTTAGTAGTATTTATTATTTGTAAAACATCTTTCTCAGAAATTATTTTTTGAAAATCTTTTGAAATAGTTTTTTTTCTTCTAAATTATTCTTATCAAGTTTTTTAGAAATTTATAATATTTCATTTTCATGAAGTGTTATTCTTGAATCTACCTTATCAAGTTTAGCTTTAACATTATAATGTTTTTTAATAATAATGAAATTTTTATTTTCTAAATGTTTTTCAAAATGAAAAACCTCATCATAACTAGGTAAAGAATTGTCTTCTCTTGAAGATTATTATTCATCAGAATATTTATAAATTTTATCATTTGGATAATTAGCATTTAAATACATGTTATTAAAATATTCAATTATATATACCTTACCCTTGATACAATGATTTACCATGAGTATATTTTTGAAAATTTCTATGTTCATTTCTCTGAAAATTCTTTATCTAAAGAAGTTTTAGTAAAATCCCCACCACTAGAATTCTATGTGTTAGAAGATTTTAGTACATTATTTCCTTTCAAAAATTAATACTTCTTATCATTTCATTCTGAATATATTTTTTACCTATTTTTCTTTTTTTAATGTTCAGAAAATCTGGCCAGATATGTCTGGTTTTCATACATTCATAACATGCTACATCCAAATTATTCTTGTCACCTTTATCCTTATGAATTTTCTAATAAAAATATTTAAAATATTTCTTTTTAATAATATTATTCATCCTTTTTTTTAGATTTTATATTTCATTATTTTAATGTTCTGATGTACTTGAATATTATTGAATAAAAACATTCTTCTTCCTCAAAGATTTAACAACTTTCTATGTTAACTGAAATTTATTAGGAATAATAGAAGTTGTAGTAAAAGCAACAACTCCATTTTTTTTTCAATTTCTCAAAATATATTTTTAATATTCCCTCATACTGTATAAGGTGACTAATAAGATCATCCAAAGAAATATTATTAAGATTCCCCATTTCATCTATATCTAGCCTTTTTGATTACCACTCATTTGGAATGATATCAATAATATTTTTAACAATAATTTCATCATCAAGAACTATTTTCTCCAATATAATGTAAAATATTTATGATTTTCATGAACCCATGCTGCACATTTGAAGCTGATTCTACAATTATGAAATCGAAGGCCTAATATTCTGGTCTAAACATATCTCTTCCTGTCTCAAAAACTATAGAAGTTCTAAAGTGTGTGACTTCAATATTTTCCATATAATATTTTTAGATTCACATGATGATATATGATTGTATATAATTATTATCAGGTAACATAATAAATTATTTATTACACTATAGTTTAATTGATATTCTTTTATTCTCTAGTAAGAATGATGAAATCATCAACTCGAGTATTAATAAGAAAAAGTTTTCATCGTATCTATCTAGTAATCATAATCTACATCATCAAAGATAAGTGGAACGTTTGGATTTATATTATATATAGATCCAACATTAATACCTTAAATCATTAAAAAACAAATAATAAAACTCTTTTCCACAAATACACATTATTGTGACCAAATGTTTATAAAAAAAGTTTATATCAAAACTTGGTAAAAAATGAAATTGTAAATATAGTAAAAACCCAGAAATTCAATGAGTAGTAAACAATTACTCAGATACAAATTTATTGATCCTAATAGTAGCTTATGAAGGATATACATACAATAGGAGGGTGAATTTTAGTTTAGAAACTTAGTTTAAAAGATTAAACAAAACACAATTCCTCTTAAAGTAACTTTATCAAACTTTGACATAGTCTGATTATCAGAGTCACAAAATCAGAACTAGAAATAGTCTGATTAAATCAGATTAAGAGATCATAATAACTATGAATAAAATTTATCAAATTATGTTTATTTTAATTATATTAAAAATGATAAACCACAGTATAGAAAGCTTATTACGATGAATTACTTTCTATAACAAGCACAACAGAATTGAACTTGTAAAAACAAGCACAAGAATAACTATGTAAAAGTGATAATGAATTAAAATATATTATTTAAATATTTACCTCTTTTGAAAATAAGATTAAGTTTTTCAAAAACCTTAACTAAAGGTATCTATTGTTTTATACTTATAATAAATTTTGTCTTTCCTTACCACTAAATCCCTTGATATGATGATCAGAATTGCTCTATCTTCATGTCCTTGGAAGCCCTTGATACGATGATTGGCTCTATCTACCTAGAATTGGAATCACTTGATATGATTTATCAAATTAAAATTCTTATTATCCCTAGAATCCCTCTATCATAACAGATATTGGATTTGTATTACAATTGAAAAATTTTATTAAGAAACAACCCTGACAAGGATTCCTTAGAAAAATAACTCTCTAAAGAATTAAAAAGACTATGAAGGATCAGTTCATTCTTTAAAATTTTACAAAACACGATTTGAGAATTAAATCATCTACAAACTCTAAAAATGGATTTTTAATTATTAAAAATCTCCAATAGTAAAATTTCGGACTTTGTTGCAATAGCCTTGGAAATCCGGCTCTAGAAAGATCATCTATAACTGAATGCACGATGTCATATTGATTAACACCGTTATAGAGTTAAAGATAATCATTATAATAAAAACAATTATTTTTAATTTGATTATATACTGTAGTCAGTCTGATTCACTTCCTTATCATTTTTCAAAATGATAATCCATATGATAATTAGTCCGATTGTCGGTACCATAACTGGTTTGTTGGTCAAGAATTTTGTCAGTACAATAGACATAATAAAATTTTTACCACTGGTTTGATTAAATTTAAGTATGATTTATCAAAACAATTCCCAATATTGTGATCATGATGAATAATATAAAGATTATATTCATAAATTTTTAATTTTTTTTTTCTATTTTTGGTAAAATATAATATTTTCTACAAAAACCTACAAAAACAATTGGGAGATAAAAATTTAGTAAATAAGTTTTAAGAAAGTGTTTGTGATTTCCAAAACTAAAGTAATGGAAAAGGGAGAAGTAGAACTTATGACTCAATAGGATGTAGGCTGGAGAAGAAATAGTTATTAGACCCTATGTGGTGTAGAGCATGATAGTAATGATTCATCTTGTTTGTGAGAGGATAAAATAATCACATGACTGGAAGAAGTATTATAACGATTGAAGGAGGTGGCCCTAAGAGTTATAGGTTGGGGACTATGTGTTCTTGAAGGTTTCCCTCTATGTGGGAATTAGAGTTTAGGAATAGTGAGTAAGCTTTCTCTAGGTTTGTTGGGGGCCTTGAGGTGTTTGGGCGAGTTAGAGAGGTGGAATATCGATTAGCATTTCCACCGCCGTTGGAGAGGATACATGATGTCTTCCATGTCTCTCAGCTTCATTAGTATATTCACGATGACTCCCATGTCAATGAATCTGGAGATTTGGATATCAAGGATGACGTGACATTTATGGAGCAGATAGTAGTGATCCAGGATCACCAAGATAAGGTGCTTCATGGATAGATCATTCATTTGGTTCATGTGTTGTGGAGGCATGGAGTCCTGGAGGAGAGTACTTGGGAGTGAGATATGAATATGTGTACCCATTACCCAGAGTGTTTTTGACTTTATCTTTGCTATATTTTTTTGTAATATGATTTTTGGATCCTTTTTTTTATGATATATACTAACTTTCTTAATGTTGTAATGTATGATGTTTGATAAAGTACAAACATATGAAAAGGGTAGGACTAGATTCCTAATGGAGACACATTAACTGAGTTGTAATTAAACCTATGTGGGTGAGTCAGTGCCACCCGAAGAAAATAACATCTTGACTTGGAGAATGAAATTCTGTGATTCATATGTTCGGGATAGTGTGGTTTGTTGGTTTTAGTGGTTGTTGGTTTTGGTTTTTTGGAGGATGGATAGTTGTGGTGATGTGTTTTTGTGGTGTTGAGGTTCTGTGTAATGTTCACTACTATAAAAGGCACCAATACCCACAGATTTGAACAGTAGGTATAACCCCCAAAACCATCGGTATAGGCTATACACACAGTTTTGGGAACTTTGGGGAGTTTATCCATCGATATAGCTCAAAGCTATACCCATGGTTTTGCAAAACCATGGGTATAGGTCTTGAAAAAACCCTATACCCACAAACTATTAAAAACAATAGGTATAAGTGACAATTTAAAACCTATAACCACAGTTTTCCAAAACCGTGGGTTTAGGTTCCCATCTAATCCCAATACCCATGGGTTTTTTTCCAAAATTATGGGTATAAGGTCATTTTTGAGTAGTGGTTTTTGGCCATTTGGTTTTGTTTATTTTGATGGTGGTAGTATTTTAGGTATGATGAGATCCTTGAGAGGTATCTCTTGAGGTGGTTGTTTGGACCCCTTTATTTCTATTCATGGTTTTGGATTCTCAAGGGAAATATTTTTTTTAGAAATATCTGATGTAATGGTCCATTCCTTCTCGGTCTGTCACATTTTCAGTTTTGGTGGTTAGAGGTGTTTGGGTGAGGTTCCAAGAGATTTTGGTGGAGGGTAGAAGTGTATCCGAGTTTCTATAGGAAATTCATGCCATGTAAATGTATTATAAGACATGTGATGGTGGTTCATGGATTGTGCATATGGGTGGTTCACAACTTGTATGTGGCTAAGGGGTAGCCCTTGAAAATGGTACACATCATGTAAGTGGGATTCACAATTTTTAATAAATTTGGGTGTTTAATTCTTTGACATGACATGTTTTTAGGTAGAACTTAAAATCATGAAATTGCATGATGTGAAAGCGGATTGCACATCCTATAAATCCCTGATGTTGTACCATTATCTGGTTAAGAGTGATCAGGGTTATTTCTCAAACCCTATAGATGATGCACCCTCTCTCATTATAGGTGACCGACAACTCCCTCCCTTAGTATTTGAGATTCCTTTAGATGGGGATTGGTTCCCAACGTTCCATCCTTGATCAGTGGTAAGTTATATTCTCATTATCATTTGTTTCCATTCATTATTCTTCAAGAGTTTCACTACAGTGGTTCATTTTAGTTGTGTTCATGTATTTTGTATTCGTTTTGATGGATATTTGGTGATGTGTAGGTTGATCCATGGTCCCATGGTGTGGTTGTGGTATGAGGGTGTTTCTTCTTCACCCTGTGTTATGCAATGAGTGGGAAAAGATTATTTGAGGTAGGGAATCCCTTCTTTATCTTCATTGTGTATCATGATGGATGAGTTTATTTTTTTCATCTATGGGTTATCGTGGTACTATATTAATTAATGATAAAGAATTGTTTTCTTGAAATTAAGGGGAAATGGGAGAATTCTTCGTATGTGTTTATATCCATGAACTAATTGTTACATTTTGATTGTACAAGATTGATGCCTCACTGAAAATTATATTTCTTGGGGGATTTTTGTTACCTCATGATGTGTATTATGACTACTTCTTTTGTTTTTATTATTGCAATATCACACTAAAATGAAAATTGGCTAACCAATTATATTTGGATAATAAAATCATTGTCCTAGGATTATGAATCATGTGATAACACCCCTAAAATAGAGTGAAATGCGATAAAATCCCCTTCTTAAATCTATAAAATTGTTTTTTATGTGTTTTGATGTGTGGAAGTGATTTTGGGGTCAGTAATGTGTGGTTGTTGTGTGGTTGGGGTAGGTGGGGTTGATGGTTTGATGGTCATGCTTTTAGGGTGGTGAGGTGGTCTATTTGGACATACTTTTGGGCTGATGAGTTGGTGGTTGTTTAGACATGATTTTATAAAGCAACCCAACCTTTTCATACATTACTATTACATAATTTTAAAGATAAAAAACATAATAGTACTATATATATAAGATCCAATGGTTTAGTGTCTTGGGAAAACAAGGACCATACAAAACAATTATAACATCGAACATAAACTTTTTTTATTTCTTTTTATCTAGCTTCTTATTGGAACTTGACCTCTCCTTAGTAAATATAGCCACCTAAGGATATAAAAAAAAGGGTTGAGATAAAATACCATTAAGATGATATATAATAAAAATATATAATGGGGTGAGCATATTCATAAAAAAGGTAAAGAATCATGAACATGAGAGGAAGCATTAATAAGAGACTTGAAATGTGGCAATGCATAAAAATGAATCAACATGTCTTAGTGGTTAACTACCACACATAATTGTGAAAAAAGATAGCATCTTGTTCACAAATCATTTAATATTTACTCACGAGATTAGTCACTTTACCCAAAGCAATGGAGCACTGTATAATTCTGGGCTCACCCATCACATTGAAACATTCATATTGCACTATATAATTCCAGGCGCACCCGTCACATAATAACATTATCATTTATCATGAATGCCACAATGAACATATAAAAAAATGAACATAACTAACCCATGAAAAATAATGTATTTAATCTCATAAGAACACATTCATAAATATTGGGTTCCCAAATAAAATATGGAATAACATACATGTTACAAGAACCGTCAATATTGAATGAGAAGTAAAAGGTGTGTTCTTGAAAGAAGAGTTCTTTTGGAAAATATTTGGTTTGTCATAAATAATAGTTAAAAACATGTATATCCAAGAAAATTAAATACAGTGATGAACAAAATATTTTTAAGGAGTAACCATATCAAAAAGGAGTGAAAGAGGGAGAACCCGAAGGATGAAAGTTAGGCTCGAAAATTTCCCCTTACCTTGTATCCAAACACCCCCTTCTCTTTAATGTCTTGTATAATGAAATTATATTCATTAATTAGAAATTAAAGAACCTTTTATAAATTAAAAGGGTTCATTTTGGTTTTATTATGTTATTTTATGGGCCTTTTGAGGAGTTCTAGGTTTTAAAAACATTGTTCGGGAATGATCGTTATTATGGTTTTCTTTAGCGGTTCACTTGTATTCATAAATTGAAGTTCGGGTAGAACATGTTTAAACATACATAACTGATATTACATGTTATTAATGATATTAAATGATTTTAAATGATCTTATATTGAATTATGTTATATACCATATGGATGAATCATTAGATAAGAATTTAATGATGATCGTTTGGGTTAATTTGGGCGGTTTTTCGACCACAACGAACTTGTTTTGATTAATCATTTAGTAATATGAAGATAAGTCTGTTATAGAAAATTAAATAGGACATAATAAATATAAAATATTCTGGTTCAAGAATAAAAATGGTTTCATGAACAGATCTGAAAGTAGAAAAAAACATGTCGTTCTTGAATGTGATTGATTAACACCTCACGAACTACGTTTTCTTTGTAAAATAAAAAGAAGAGGAGAAAGGGGTTAGATGATATAATATCCAATTAGTATCATAAAATTCCATTATATGTATATTAATGGAGTTACCAAACCATTTGGACAATGATAGGTTGGGAGAGAATAAGAAAAGAACTTGAAATTAAAAGTAATTTAAAGGAAAAGAAGGAGAGAAATTACCTCTTGAATCCTCCTCTTGAGATCCTCCTTAAGGGGAATAAGCATGGTATTTTGATGAGACCAGAAGATCTTAGACTTGGGAGAGGGGCTAAGAAAGATTCTTGGGTAGAGTTTATCCAAGGCTTGAAGCTTGATAGGTGTGAGGAAATGAGGGTGTGAAGGATGGTTTTTATAGTGGAGGGGAGAGGGGTTTTCTTAATTTAAAATTCATTAATTTATTATTTCTACAAAAGACAAGGAATAGTAACTATTCATTGACCAATAATAGTAATTTTATCATGTGATCCCGAAACATGTGGACTTACATCAGAAAAAAATTACACATGACTCAATAATTAGCTCATTTAGCTTATTTTAGTAAATTATGATATTTCACTATTCATAAAAATTCAAGTATTTCAGAAAAATCCCAAAATTTTACCCGAACCATTTTTTGACGTGTAGAATCCAAAAATGAAGTCCATTTTTCAAAAATAAAATTTTAAATATTATTAATTTAATATTTAATTAAAATCATAATTTACTTGAAAAAAACCGTTTTTAAACTTAAATTGACTTTATAATTTTTTCAAAAATTTCTTAAGGTATTATAAAATTATCTTAAATCTTGAAGACATAGATTTTTGAATTTATGAACACATTTTAAGAAAATAATTTTTCTTTTAATCTAATTAATTAATTATAATTAATTATTTATGACTTACAAAAATACCAATACTTTTACTATGTTCAAGTTGTCACTTATAAGATACCTTAAGTATATTCAATTATTCAAGGGTAAGGATACTATTATTTTGGATGATTTACTATTCATACGGGTCATATTTCTATTCATAATAGTAGGTTACTATTCATAAGGGTATGTTACTATTCACCAAAAATTATTTTTGTTTTATTAGACTCCAAAAATCATCTTGAACACAACTGCGTTTGTCGGATTTTGAAATTCCAAACACAGAAGTGAAAAACTTATGTTTAAAGGTCACTCAACACTTATTAGTGCATTATGTTGTGTTTTAATGTGATTTTATGACATATTTTTAAGAAGGTAATTTCCATTGAAAAACTTTGGGTCGTTACATTCTTCCCCCTTATGAAATTTCACCCTCAAAATTTCACTTTACACAAACATGTGAGGGTACTTATCCTTCATCGCCTTCTCTGGCTCCCAAGTGGCTTCTTCAAACTTATGGTTCTTCCACAACACTTTGATAAGGTGGGTTGTCTTGTTGCATAGAACCTTATCTCTCCAGTCCAGAATCTCTACCAGCTGCTCCTCATAGGAGAGATCATCTTCCAGCTGTACCACCTTTGAGTTTAGTACATGTGAGGGATCAGGTATGTACTTCCTCAGGAGTGAAAATGAAAAACATCATGAACTTGAGGCATATTCGGTGGAAGTTCAAGATGATAGGCCGTGAATCCTATACGGTCAAGGATTTCAAAGGGGACAATGTACCTTGGGCTTAACTTCCCTTTCTTCCCAAATCACATGACTCTCTTCTATGGTGATATTTGAAGGAAGACTTTATCCCCAATGTAGAACTCCAAGTCTCTTAGATGGTTGTCAGAATATCTCTTTTGCTAACTCTAAGTAGCTTTGATGTGATTCTGGATGAATTGAAACTTCTCTATCAACTCTTGTACAAGATTGGGTCCAAGTAGCTTTCTTTCTCCAACTTCATCTCAACAGGTTAGAGTTATACATCGCTTTCGATACAGAGCTTCATATGGAGCTATTTTAATACTTGAGTGGAAGCTACTATTGTATGAGAACTCAACCAATGAGATATGCTGATCCCATCCACCTTTGAATTCTAGAGAGCAGGCTCTTAAAATATCTTCAACCGTCTGAATAGTCCTTTCAGATTGGCCATCGGTTTGGGGGTGATAGGCTGTGATGAAATTTAATTCTTTATTCAAAGCATGTTGAAGGATACTCTAGAATTTAGATGTGAACCTTGGATCATGTTCAAAGAAAATAGAGAGTGAAACACCATGCAGTCTCACCACTTCACATATATCTTTTTCAAGTTGTTCAAGTGAGAGATCTTCCTGAATAGCGATAAAATGGGCAGTCTTGGTGAGTCGATCTACCACAAACCATATCACATTATTTCCCTTAGACATCTTCAGGAGACCCATGAAAAAGTCCATAATAACATTTTCCTATTTCCACATGGGTATAGTTAATGGTTGCATCATCCATTTGGACTTTTGTTGCTCTACTTTAACTTACCGACATACCAAGCACCTTGATATATATTCTGCAATCTCCTTCTTCATGTTATCCCACCAGAAGTGTTCTCGGAGATCACGATACATCTTGGTGCTACCATGATGGATAAAGAATGTTGAGATATGTGCATTTTCCAATACCTCCTTCTTTATCTTGGGTGATTAAGGCACACAATGCCTTATTACAAATCGAATCACACCATCATCGTCGATATGGAACTCGTGCAACTTCCCTTCCTTTACTACATTCACCATCTTTTGTATCTCCACATCATCCCTTTGTGCTTCTTTAATATTACCTTTTATGGATGGTTGCGAAATAATTTGGGAAAGGTAGGATGTATCCCCTGCCCTTATGATTTTTAAATCCATGCTTTTCATATCCCTGAAGGTAGGGTCTTTCTCAATCCGTAACATGGATAGAGTAGCAGGTTATTTTTTGCTTAGAGAATCAGCTACCTTGTTCGCCTTTCCAGGATGGTACTGAATAGAGCAATCATAATCCTTGATTATCTCTAACCATCTCCTTTGACACATGTTGAGATCCTTTTATGAGAATATATACTTTAGGCTCTTGTGGTCGGTATATATTTCACACTTCTCACCATAAAGGTAGTGCCGCCAGATTTTCAAGGAAAAAATCACGGCTGCCAGCTCTAGATCATTCATCGGGTAGTTATTCTCATGGATCTTCAACTATCGTGAGGGGTAGGCTATCACATTATCATTTTACATGAGTACGCAACCTAATCCTCTCTTTGAAGCATCACTATATATCACAAAACTTTCTCCACTTTTCGGTAGTGAGAGTACATGTGCAGTGACCAGCCTTCTATTTAGCTCCATGAAGCTTCCCACACATTGTTCTGTCCAGACATACTTTACCCCTTTCCTTTTTAACTTAGTTAGAAGGCTTGAAAATCATAATAAGTTTCTCACAAAAGGTCGGTAGTACCCATCTAATCCAAGAAAACTATGGATTTTTGTGACACTAGAGGGCCTCGTCCATTCCTCAATCGCCTTTGTTTTTGAAGGGTCTACAAAAATTCTCTCACTTGTGACCACATGTCCCATGAACGTGACATGATTCATCCAAAAGTCACACTTGCTGAACTTGGCATACAACTTCTCCTTTCTCAATGTTGCTAACATAAGTCTTATATGTTCTTCATGTTCCTCCTTTCTCTTGGAGTAGATGAGAATATCATCAATAAAAACTGCCACAAATTTGTCTTGGTAATGTCTAAAGACCATATTCATCAAATCCATGAAGATTGTAGGGGAATTAGTAAGTCTGAAGAGCATAAGCAGAAAATCATAGTGCCCATAACTTATAGATAAGGAAGTCTTCTGAATATCTTCCTTCTTCAACTTTAACTGATGATATCCAGAATGAAGATCCAACTTTGAGAAGTATCGAGATCCTCTTAACTGATCTAACATGTAATGCCTCGACCCCAGTTACCCAGAGTCAGTGCATTACTTCGTAACATTGGCATGATCACAAAAGATCAAGTCTCCAAAGACTGATTAGTCTAGTAGCCTTGGAAACATTAGATACTTTCATAAATGTTACATTACATCATAAAGTGAAAAACTATAATAACAAAGTCTCCATAGTCCACACTCATATCCTCTTTTGACTATCCCTGCAGGTCATTCTTACAATACTTCTTCACATCCTGGAAAATATTAAAACATTGAAAGGGGTGAGCTCAGATGCTCATTAAGGATAACAATATTTCGGAAGCTTTCATAAATAAACATTAACATTTAAGGTAATGTATAACTAAAACAAAATCCTTTTTAAACTTGAACTTCAGCATAATATGCAAAAAATAAAATTAAATAATGCCATTTACTTACTCACATAGATATTCTACTAGTCAAATAATCACATGCAATATCAACAACCACTTTCATAATGATGGAATGCATAATGCCAGACTATCATAACCACGTAGCCAAGGCCTCATGCCAAGACCACAAATAAGATTTTTTCAAGGCCTCGTGCCAAGACACTAGTTTTTCTCATGATACCTACCGATGCATCGAGGATCTGTAGCGGGCTCCACCCATCACTTATTAAGTCCAATTCATTCCTCATATGAATATGTTTAAACATATCATAAACCATAACATAATCGTATCACATAAAACATGCATAAAGGAAACATAACATTTCCACATTTCAATCACAAGATATCAATACAAAACATTGATATAATAAAAACACTTTCAAAACCATTTTCAATACCAAAATAAAATAAAGTTAAAACTTTGTATTTATTTTTCATTAAAAAAAATGTTATGGCTTGTAGAGGAAGCCGGAACCCAAATAATGGCCATGGCGGCGGAGAAGTCATTGTCGCCGCATATGTACGACAAGAAAAACATTCCTTTTTGTCATTTATTAAAACACTTCGTATAAAAAGATTCCTTTTGAATAAACGTAAAAGTCAAAGGGGTTTATACACCGTATAAAGGAAAGTTGTGTATAAAACCAAATATGCCTCAATAAAAGGAGATTGAGACGAAGTCCCTCACAAAGATCATTTTTTTAAATAAAATAGATCTATTATGTGTATTCACTATAAGTACACATAAAGAAAGTAAAAATACAAGATAGGACATAATAATATCATGACATAATTTGAAAGTAGGAGATTAACCCAAAGAATGGAAATTGGGTTAAGAAGTTCCCTTACCTTGCGTCCTGTCTTGACTCGACCATTCTTTAACCTCCTAAATAATAAACTAGAGTTAATTTATAATTCCTTAATAACCTTTTTCAAGTTTTTTATTCCTTTTATATCACTTATTACCATGTTATGAACATTATGTAATTATTTAAGTTAATAACGGTTGTTTTGTCGATCTTTGGTACTTGAGTCAAAAATAAACTTCTTATAATTACAAGTTGTTCATGTGGTAAAATATCCATTATATCTAGAATTATATTCATGATATAGATATAATATATCTCATATATATCCAGTATATACATGCATTTATAATATTCCATAACGTTTAGAGGTAAGAAATGAAATGCACCGTTCATGGAGACGGTAAGTCGTACGTACGCATGAACGCTACTTTCATTTCTATTTCGTAATTAATGAAATCATAATGATATAAAGTAATATTATAATTCCAGTATAATATCATATATAATATCATTTACTCCATCCTTTATACATCCCACATATTGCATTAACGATTCAAATCACTTTGAGGGGGCGGTAGTCTGCACTTCCTAAAATGAAAATATCGCGTTTACCCATAATGGAAACAATAAAGGTATGACATAAACGAAAAATACAGAACCTTAAGTAAAACATAAACATATTATATATCATGTATAAATATAGTGACATCTTAATGGCCACCTTTGAAGGTGCTATATGAGTGTTGAACAATCATCGTTTCGTGAGGCAGAAATTCGCAATCCACAGAAACAGTATGTTCTTTAACCATTAGATATAGGTGTGTGTAAGTGTAGCTTGAATACTTATTATAAAAACATCCTAGTATATTGAGTATACTGGTGTTGTTACAAAATAAATGAGTAAAAAGATTTTAGGGGGTTGGATAAGAAAAATAAAACAAAATAACATAAGCGAAGACATTACCTTAAAATCGGGTAACTCTTTGGATTTGATCCAAAGGCTTACTTGGGAAGAATTATGCCCAAATTGAGGCTTCTAGGAGTAAGGTAGGGAAGTTGGGAGAGTATTTTGGCAGAGTTTGGGTGAGCCAAAAGGCTTTTAAAGTGTGAGTAAGGTGGTAGTGGTGGGGGCCTTTTATAAGTAGAGAGGAGGGGCACTCTTGGAAAGTAATGAAATGTTACTTTATTATACAATGCTTTTCGGATTCTAAAGGTCCCAAACTTATATAATTCTAGGATAAGGTGATAAGGGTTCGAAATATTCTCATACAATAGTCTTTGGACAAGTGTAATGCTTAGATTTTACATTATCCTTCCATTTTATTAAAATCGTTAATTAGTGAGGTAATCGCTGCATCATCATGGTGTCATAAATAATTTAATCTGTTTAATGTCTAAAAATTATAAAACAAATACCATGATGTATTAAATATTTTTATCTTTATAATTAATATTTATAGTAAAAAATATGACTTTTATAACCCCATTTAATTTTTTTTAGTAAAACAACTTATGTTTGTGACATTTTTATTTTAACTTTAAATAAAAAGTTATTTATGTCATTTTACTACCAAAGTGGCTCCATGGGGTCCCTAAGTTGACCCATGGATTTTTTTGGTCGTCCATGACACATAAAATAGGGGTAGGATAAGTGTAAATGTATTTTCATATTTTTATAATATCATTTTTACCTTAAATTTCACTAATTACCTTTAATCGCGATTAATTAAACTTAAAAGTTACTATTCACAAAAAAATTATTTTAATCCCATTGAACCATATTTTACTTCCTAATGACAACCATTTATGTCTGATTTTTGAAAATCAAATCACAGAAGTGGTAATATTTCATTTAAATGAAAAATCAGTTATTTAACTACCACTTAGTGGTTTCACTATTCATCAAAAATTGAAGTTTTTCAGAACAATGCCAAAATTTCACCCTAAGCTATAATTGATATTCCAAATTCAAAAATGATGTCTATTTTATAAAATTCCAAACATGTAAGTCGCATTAATTAATTTTATAATTAATTCCCACTGTCACAACAAATAGCGTGTTTTTAAGAAACAATATATATCAAAAGATTGACAATTGTTTATGTCTAATTTCAAAGTGAAATTAATTATAATGAACACCATTGGATAAAATGGTAAAAATATATTATAATTATACTTTAAAACCACTCAATAGTATAATTTATCACTATAAATTATTTTTATTAAAAAAGTTGTTTTTAAGTATTCTTCACTATTCATAAGAAAATGGAAGTTCTCAGAAAATTACAAAAAATTCAACTTAGGATAATTTTGATATTACGAATACAAAAATGAAGTCCATTTTGAAATATAAAATTTCTATAATTTTAAAAAGTGGGTATTACTATTCATAACTGCTACTTTGATTAGTCGCGGTGTGTTAGAACTCGAAGTTGCGTACAATGCAAGCTATTGCATTATTGAATGAGAAGCATATCGTGGAAGCTCGGGGTGTTACATTCTCCCCTCCTTCAATAAATTGCATCCTCGCAGTTTGAAATTTTTTGTTGAAAATAAATGGTTGAAAATAGAAAATACCTTTGTGGAAAACCCACATCGAAAATAAGGTTAATAAAAATATAACATTAAAAGAAAGAAAGAGAAGTACAAATGTCACCCGAGAGATCCCATACTAGGATTATATGAAAATATGGATATGGAAGAAAAACAAACCATCAAGGTCTGATGGAGAGTTGTAGAACACTGGATTAAGAGAAATTTAACCATAAGAAAATCACAAACTTGTGATTGGTTAAACAGTCATTGAATCCACAGTTGGAAAAGTTAACCAGAAACGTTTTTGTTTTAAGTTACCTTTTATAAAGTTGAGGAATTTATTTAGGAGATTTACTAAGAATGTAAGGGAATATACATACTTGTTATGTAGACTTTCATTCTTTAATAAATTTTTACCACAAACCCATCTTTCACTCTAAAAGGTAATAGAACTCAAAAATATTCTATTTATCCTAATTGTATAAGGTTCCAAATATTAACACATACCATTTAGATTAGTAAAACTATTTTGTAATAACCAGGGACTTCCTGTAGGCTAGTGGTAGGTAATAAAGGCCTGTCGCACTATGGTTGTGGGTTCGATTCCTGCAGCTTTGTCCGACGCGACGGGTTATGCCCCACCCTCCAGGTTATCCTTTTCCTAAAACTATAGTATTATAATATTCCAAAAATAATCTTCATAAATGTTTTAACCTTAAATAATACTTTCCAAAGTTCATCTTAATCCATTCCAACCTTTATAGTTATCCAAAATACCTCCATCCAGACTTTCTCTAAAAGGTCTCTAAATTCCAAAATCAATTGTATCATCAGATTCCTCAAACAAGGTAAAGTTTCTATTATTGTCACATAAAAAAATATGATTACCTTCATCATATTAAAACCTTAATGAAATAAACAAGTACTACAGTACAATACTTATATATATATATCACATTATTCTAATAACCAGAATATAATCCATGAGTCCAAAAGCACCAATACATTAATTATTCTGCTTCAACTGTAGTAACAGCATAAGATTGTACTTGATCCCTTGGCCTTTTCTGAGGTAAGTTTCCATGACTCTTAGGACATTTATTTGCATAATGACCCATTTCCCTACAATTGTAGCATTCAACATTGATAGCCTCTTTCTTTCCCTTACAATCACGAGCCTGATGACCTTTTTCTCCACATTTGTAACAAACTCCCATTCCTTTTAGGCAAGTACCAGGGTGATTCTTCCAACAATTATCACATAATGGAAAATCCTTCTTTCCCCTTTTCCCTTTATCTGTCTCTTGTTCCACCGTTCTCTTCTTCTCATGATTTACTTTGTTGTCATAAGACTTAGAGAATTCCTTTTCTGTCTTGATAGCACACGAGACTATATCCTCGTATGTTGAGAAAGATTGTGATAATAAAGCTTGATGGATAAATGGTTTTAACCCATCAAAGAAACGATCAATATTACTTCTTGGGTTACATATATAATCTGCAACATGCCTTGCTAACCTTGTAATGTTAGCCTCATACTTTGCGATATTCTCATCCTCCTTCTGCCTCAGACTCAGAAATTGCCTTTCCATATCTGCTCGATGGTCATGTGGAAAGTATTTTTCTAAGAAAATTTCCTTAAACTCCCTCCATTCCATACTTGATACTTCTTCATCTTCCTTTGTGTTTTGAATCAGTGACCACCATTGATCGGCATCTCCAGTGAGGCGGTAGACTGCCATGACAACCTTCTCCCTTTCGCTACCCCCCAAAGCGTGGAATATTTTCTCTAAGGAGTTTATCTATTGCTCAGCTACTAATGGATTTGTACCCCCATTAAATGTTGGCGGTTGTTGCCTCATGAAGCGGTCTAACATTGATCCTACACGTTGCGTATTAGGGTGCTCCATACGAGTAAGGTTATTATTCATAACCTAAGTGAGTTGTCCCAGTATGGTAATAAGTTGAACATCACCAGTTGTATCTACAGATCCATAATAATTATCTTGAGCAGGAGGGAAATCCCTACACAGAGTGTGTGCATTGATACGGTTTCCATTCCTTCCACTAGGCACCATTTCTAAACAATGGCATAAACTAGATTAGTTTATGAATCAAAATACATAATTGAATACTTGTAAAACACTTAACACTAATTGAACTATTTATGGATATAATCCATAATCATAAAAAAAGTTTTCTTTGAGGAAGTATATACTCATAACCCTTCATAGTGTTTTGTAAAGAAAATGAGAATTATCCTAAGCATATCCCCCGGGAGTGTCGTAACCAAGAGTGCAGCAAGACCTATTGTCGTGCACCAGTTCCCGTTCGAGTCTAGCTCAAAGCGGTGTTTTCGGGTTTTACCCCTAGGTACATCTGTGCCAGAGCCACCTCTACCTGCTCGTATCCAGACAGGGATGTATTGCTCGGAAAACTCACAAAATCTCTATAATACCAAAATTCTAGGAAGTTCTTATATACTAATCCTCAAAGTCTATATTTGGGCTATGTGCTCTAATCAGAGTTTATCTAAATCTATCTTCCAAGGTTAGTACTGAACTGCCTCTGATACCAACTATAACGCCCCGACCCCTGTTACCCAGATTCGGTGCATTACTTCGTAAATTGGCATGATCACAAAAGATCAATTCTCGAAAGACCGATTAGTTTAGTAGCCTTGGAAACACTAGATACTTTCATAAATGTTACATTACATCATAAAGTGAAAAACTAAAATAAAAAAGTCTCCATATTCCACACTCATATCCTCTTCTGACTATCCCTACAGGTCATTCTTACAATACTTATTCACATCCTGGAAAATATTAAAACATTGAAAGGGGTGAGCTCAGATGCTCAGTAAGGATAACAATATTGCAGAATCTTTCATAAATAAACATTAACATTTAAGGCAATGTATAACTAAAACAAAATCCTTTTTAAACATGAACTTCAGCATAATATGGAAAAAAATAAAATTAAATAATTCCATTTACTTACTCACATGGATATTCTACTAGTCGAATAATCACATGCAATATCAATAACCACTTTCATAATGATGGAATGCATAATGCCAGACTATCATAACCACGTAGCCAAGGCCTCGTGCCAAGACCACAAATAAGATTTTGTCAAGGCCTCATGCCAAGACACTAGTTTGTCTCATGAGACCTACCGATGCATCGAGGAGCTGTAGCGGGCTCCACCCATCACTTATTAAGTCCAATGCATTCCTCATATGAATAGGTTTAAACATATCATAAACCATAACATAATCGTATCACATAAAACATGCATAAAGGAAACATAACATTTCCACATTTCAATAACAAGATATCAATACAAAACATTGATATAATAAAAACACTTTCAAAACCATTTTCAATACCAAAATAAAAGAAATTTAAAACTTTGTATTTATTTTTCATTAAAAAAATGTTATGGCTTGTAGAGGAAGCCGAAACCCAAATAATAGCCATGGCGGCGGAGAAGTCGTTGTCGCCGCATATGTACGACAAGAAAAACATTCCTTTTTGTTGTTTAGTAAAACACTTTGTATAAAAATATTCCTTTTTAATAAATGTAAAAGTCAAAGGGGTTTATACACCGTATAAAGGAAAGTTGTGTATAAAACCAAATATGCCTCAATGAAATGAGATTGAGACGAAGTCCCTTACAAAGATCATTTTTTTAAATAAAATAGATATATTAAGTGTATTCACTATAATTAAAAATAAATAAAGTAAAAATACAAGATAGGACATAATAATATCATGACATAATTTGAAAGTAGGAGATTAACCCAAAGAATGGAAATTGGGTTAAGAAGTTCTCTTACCTTGCGTCCTGTCTTGACTCGACCGTTCTTTAACCTCCCGAATAATAAACTAGAGTTAATTTATAATTGATTAATAACCTTTTCAAGTTTTTTATTCCTTTTATATCACTTATTACCATGTTATGAACATTATGTAATTATTTAAGTTAATAACGTTCGTTTTGTCGATCTTTGATACTTGAGTCAAAAATAAACTTCTTATAATTACAAGTTGTTCATGTGGTGAAATATCCATTATATCCAGAATTATATTTATGATATAGATATCATATATCTCATATATATCCAGTATATACATTCATTTATAATATTCCATAACGTTTAGAGGTAAGAAATGAAATGCACCGTTCATGGAGACGGTAAGCCGTACGTACGCATGAACGCTACTTTCATTTCTATTTTGCATTTAATGAAATCATAATGATATAAAGGTATATTATAATTCCAGTATAATATCATATATATTATCATTTACTCCATCATTTATACATCCCACATATGACATTAACGATTCAAATCACTTTGAGGGGGCGGTAGTCCACACTTCCTAAAATGAAAATATCGCGTTTACCCATAATGGAAACAATAAAGGTATTCCATAAATGAAAAAATAAAGAACCTTAAGTAAAACATAAACATATTATATATCATATATAAATAGAGTGACATCTTAATGGCCACCTTTGAAGGTGTTATATGAGTGTTGAACAATCATCGTTTCGTGAGGCAGAAATTCGCCAACCACAGAAACAGTATGTTCTTTAAACATTAGATGTAGGTGTGTGTAAGTGTAGCTCGAATAATTATTATAACAACATCCTAGTATATTTAGGATACTGGTGTTGTTACAAAATAAATGAATAAAAAGATTTTAGGGGGTTGGATAAGCAAAATAAAACAAAATAACATAAGCGAAGACATTACCTTAAAATCGGGTAACTCTTTTGATTTGAGCCAAAGGATTCCTTGGGAAAGAATTATTCCCAAAGTTAGGCTTCTAGTAGTAATGGAGGGAAGTTGGGAGAGTATTTGGGCAGAGTTTGGCCGAGACAAAAGGCTTTGAAAGTGTGAGTAAGGTGGTAGTGGTGGGGGCCTTTTATAAGTGGAGAGGAGGGGCACTCTTGGAAAGTAATGAAATGTTACTTTATTATACAATGATTTTCGGATTCTAAAGGTCCCAAACTTATATAATTTGAGGATAAGGTGATAAGGGTTCTAAATATTCTCATCCAATAGTCTTTGGATAAGTGTAATTCTTATATTTTACATTATCCTTCCATTTTATTAAAATCGTTAATTAATGAGGTAATCGTTGCGTCATCATGGTGTCCTAAATAATTTAATCTATTTAATATCTAAAAATTATAAAAAAATATCATGATGTAGTAAATCTTTTTATCTTCCTAATGAATATTTATAGTAAAAAATATGACTTTTATAACCCCATTTAAAAATTGTTTTAGTAAAACAACTTATGTTTGTGACATTTTTATTTTAACTTTAAATAAAAAGTTATTTATGTCATTTTCCTACCAAGTGTCTCCATGGGGTCCCCAAGTTGACCCATGTATTGTATTGGTCGACCATGACACATAAAATAGGGGTAGGACAAGTGTAAAGGTATTTTCATATTTTTATAATATCATTTTTACCTTAAATTTCACTAATTATCTTTAATCACGATTAATTAAACTTAAAAGTTACTATTCACCAAAAAATTATTTTAATCCCATTGAACCACATTTTACTTCCTAATGACAAACATTTATGTTGGATTTTTGAAATTCAAATCAGAAAAGTGGTAATATTTCATTTAAATGAAAAATCAGTTATTTAACTATCACTTAGTGGTTTCACTATTCATCAAAAAATGAAGTTTTTCAGAACAATGCCAAAATTTCACCCTAAGATCTAATTGATATTACAAATTCAAAAATGATGTCTATTTTAAAAAATTCCAAACATATAAGTTGCATTAATTAATTTTATAATTAATTCCCGCTGTCATAACAAATAGCGTGTTTTTAAGAAACAATATATATCAAAATATTGACAATTGTTTATGTCTAATTTCAAAGTGAAATTAATTATAATCAACACCATTGGATAAAATGGTAAAAATATATTCTAATTATACTTTAAAACCACTCAATAGTATAATTTATCACTATAAATTATTTTTATTAAAAAAGTTGTTTTTAAGTATTCTTCACTATTCATAAAAAAATGAAAGTTCTCAGAAAATTACAAAAAATTCAACTTAGGATAATTTCAATATTACGAATAAAAAAATGAAGCCCATTTTGAAATATAAAATTTTTATAATTTTAAAAAGTGGGTATTACTATTCATAACGGCTACTTTGATTAGTCGCGGTGTGTTAGAACTCGAAGTTGCGTACAATGCAAGCTATTGCATTATTGAATGAGAAGCGTATCGTGGAAGCTCGGGGTGTTACATAACAAGTCATAAATCCTTGGTAGATGATACATGTTATTTATGGTGATCTTTTTGAGTTCCAGATAATCGATACACATCCGCATTGTTCTATCCTTCTTCTTCACAAAGAGCACTGGCACACCCCAAGGTGTTGCACTAGGGCGTATGAACCCTTTGTCCAAATGATCTTGAAGTTTCTTATTTAACTCCTCTAGTTCGATAGGAGCCATCCAATAGGGACACTTTGAGATAGGAGTAGCTCCGGGTATGAGTTCTATTGGTAACTCTACCTCACAATCCGGGGGAATTCCAGGTAACTCTTTAGGAAATACATCACCGTATTCCCTCACGATAGGAATTTCCACAAGGTTGGAACCTTCCTTTGACTCAACCATTTGGCCAAGGTATGCTTCTTCATAAGGAATCAACACCCAAACAGATAAAGGATTATTCAAAGGTGATTCATGATCTTCCTTGAATTTGTAGAGGAGCATGGGATGGGTTAGAATATGAAAAGATATTTACTTTTCCCGGTAGTTGATATATGCTCTATATAACGAGAGACAATCCATTCCCTTTATATTGTCGAATTCCACCAAGGAAAGTATTACGAGATTCGATGGAAGAATCTTCCCACATATGCCAACATGAGAAGATTCAAACACTTGGGTTGTAATGATTTCACCACTTTATGTTTTTACAAATATCTCTACTTCAAGGTTTTAGGGATTCGATTCTATAGTTCTGTCAAACATGCAAGATATAAAGGAATGCGTAGAACCAGAATCAAATAATACTTTTTCCATTCTTGAGTGAATAGGAAGTGTACCTTGTACGACTTCATTATCTTTCCCAACTTCTGAAGTAGTGATGGCATAATCCTTCCTTTTTTCCTTTGACTTTGGTGGTTGCTGACGCTGATTTTCCTCGAGAACTCTAGGTTCAGTGCACTAGCTTGCATAGTGCCCTAGCTCCTTACAGTTGTAGCATTGAACTGTGAGTGGTTCTCTCCTTTCTTCCTCCACATTCTCCTTCCTTTTTATGTATTTCTGACACTCTTGAGCATGGTGTCCTTTCCCACACTTGAATCATTTTTCTGTCCCTTTGAGGCAGTTCCCATGGTGCAACTTCCCACATTTTTGGCATGTGGGTTGTTGATTTTTCTTCCCATATTTTTCATTAGATACACCAGCTTGAAACTCTGTCTTTTGTTTCATATCACCATAGACATGGGACCATTCTCCAAAACTCCATCTCCACTTTTATATCACACCGAACAACTTCTTCATAACTCCCAAAGTCTTGAATTTCATACCCTTTCAAAGGTGTGGTTTTAATAAACTGAAAAATCTATCAATATTGCTATCATTGTTGATAAGAAAACTCGAAGCATACCTTGAAAGCCTTGTGAAATTCACTTTGTAGTTTGTGACAGATTCTCCTTCTTTTTTCTTGAGCTCTATGAATTCTCTCTCCATCTTTGTATGAAGATATCATGGGAAATACTTATTAAGAAACATGATCTTAAAGTCTTTCCATTCCATCTCTTCAATTTCCTCCCTTGGTTTGGTGTTCTTAATCAAAGGCCACCATTGATCAGACTCTCCATATAGAAGATAAAGGCCTAGAGTCACCTTATCCATCTCATAATAGTGAAACAGAGAATAGATCTTCTCCATGGAGTTGACCCACTTTTCCGCAACTAGGGGATCAGAAGATCCACTAAACGTCGGTGGTCGTTGGTACATAAAACATTCGATAGCCAGTTGCTCTATCTTTGTTGAAAGAGGACGTTCCCCATTATTATGGTTATTTTTCATAACCTGAGATAATTGGGTAAGTATCACCATGATGTTTTTAACTCCGCCTCCAAAATCATTGGGGATGTCGTTCGGGCAATCGTTGCATTGTCCCTCAGACAGTTGTTGGCATGGTTTCTCCTGGTTCCCACCATTTTCTAAGATTGAAAAGGTTAGAACAGAACATAAGTCAAAAAGTCATGAATAACTTATTAATTTAAACAATTTATACTAAAATCATAACATATTATATCCCTATATAAAGCTTCTTGTATGCATAATTGTACTTAGTCTCATACTAGAGGTTTTCTCTAGGTTTCACTAATCATAATTCCCAAATTAACTAAACCTTTCCTCTGATACCAACTATAGAGACCCAAAATTTTCATACATTACTATTACATCATTTTAAAATATAAACAACATAATATTATTACACAAAAAGGATCCAACGGTTTAGTGTCTTGGGAAAACTAGGACCATACATAACAATCACAACATCGAGCATAAACCTTTTTTTTATTTTTTCTTCTATAGCTTCTTATTGGAACTTGAACTCTACTTAGTAAATGTATCCTCCTGAGGATATACATTAAAAGGGGTGAGCTAAAAGACCAGTAATAGGATAGTTAATAACAATATATCATGGTGTGAGAATATTCATAACATAGGAAAGGAATCATGAACATGAGAGGAAGCATTAATAAGAGACTTGAAATGTGGCAATGCATAAAAATGAAACATCATGTCTTAGTGGTTAAATACCACACATACTTTGAAAAAAGCTAGCATCTTTTTAACACATCATTTCACATTTACTCATGAGATTCATCACTTTACCCAATACATTGGAGCGCTGTATAATTCCGGGCGCACCCATCACATTGAAACATTCATATTGTGCTATATAATTCCGGGCGCACCCATCACATCATAACATTATCATTTATCATGATCACCACAATGAAAATATAACAAAAATGAACATAAATAACCCATGAAAAGTAATGGGTTTCATCTCATAATAACACATTCATAAACATTGGGTTCCCAAAAGAATGAGGGAATAACATACATGTTACAAGAACCATCAATCTTGAATGAGACGTAAAAGGTGTGTTCTTGAAAGAAGAGTTCTTATGGAAAAAATTTAGTTTGTCTTAAATACTAGTGAAAAACATTTATATCCCAGAAAATTAAAGACAATGATGAAAAAAATATTTTTAAGGAGTAACCATATCAAAAAGGAGTGAAAGAGGGAGAAACCGAATGATGAAAGTTGGGTTCGAGAATTTCCCCTTACCAAGTATCTGAATGCTCCCTTCTCTTTAATGTCCTATATAACGACATTATATTTATTAATTAGAAATTAAATAACATTTTATAAATTAAAAGGGTTAAGTTTGGTTTAATTATGTTATTTTATGGGCCTTTTGATGAGTTATAGTGTTTAGAAACATTGTTTGGGAATGATAGTTTTTATGGTTTTCTTGAGCGGTTCATTTGTATTCATAAATTGATGTTCTGGTAGAACATGGGTAAACATACATAACTTATATTACATGTTATTAATAATATTACAGGAGTATAAATTATCTTATAATTAATTATGTTATATACCATGTGGATGAATCATTAGATAGGAATTTAATGATGATCGTCTGGGTTAATTTGTGCGGTTTTTCGACCACAACGAACTTGCTTTGATTAATAATTTAGTAATATGAACATAAGTTAGTTCCAGAACATTAAATAGGACATAATTCATATAACATATTCTGGTTCAACCATAAAAATGTTTTCATGACTATATCTGAATGTAGAAAAAGAAAACATGCCATTCTTAAAGGTGATAGATTAACACCTCACGAACTACGTTTTCTTTGTAAAATAAAAAGAAGAGGAGAAAGGGGGTTAGATGACATAATATACCACTAGTATAATAAAATTCCATTATATGTATAATACTGGAGTTACAAAACAATTTTGACAAATATAGGTTGGTAGAGAATAAGAAAAGAACTTGAAATTGAAAGGAATTTAAAAGAAGAGAAGGAGATAAATTACCTCTTGAATCCTCATCTTGAGATCCTCCTTAAAGGAGCTATGCCTGGTCTTTTGATGAGACCAAAAGATCCTAGACATGGGTAAGGAGCTAGGGAATATTCTTGGGCAGAGTTTATACAAGGATTGAAGCTTGATAGGTGTGAGGAAATGAGTGTGTGAAGGGTGGTTTTTATAGTGGAGGGGAGATGGGTTTTCTTAATTTAAAATTCATTGATTTATTATTTCTCCACAAGACAAGGAATAGTGTCTCTTCCTTGACCAAGAATATTAATTTTATAATATGATCCCGAACCAAGTGGTCTTAAATCACCAGAACATCACACATGACTCAATAATTATCTTATTTAGCTTATTTTTGTAAATTATGGTATTTCACTATTTATAAAAAATTCAAGTATTTCAGAAAAATCCCAAAATTTTGCCCCAAACATTTTTTGACGTGTAGAATCCAAAAATGAATCCCATTTTTGAAAAATAAATTTCTATATATGATTAATTTAATATTTAATTAAAATCATAATTTATGTGAAAAAAACAGTTTTTAAAATTAAAACCGACTTTATAATGTTTTAAAAAATTACTTAAGGTCTTATAAAATTCTATTAAATATAGAAGACATAGATTTTTTAATTTATGAAAAAAATTTTAGAACATAAAATTTCTTTGAAATTAAGTAATTAATTATAACTAATTATTTATGACTTACAAAAATACCAATACTTTTACTATGTCCAAATTGTCACTTTTAAGATACCTTAATTTTATTTAATTATTCACGGGTAAGGTTAATATTATTTTGTACGATTTAATATTCCTAAGGTTCATAATAATATTCATAAGGGTAGCTTACTATTCATAAGGTATTTTACTATTCACAAAAAAATTATATTTGTTTTATTAGACACCAAAAATCATCTTGAACACAACTTTGTATGTCGGATTTTCGAAATTCCAAACACAGAAGTGAAAAAATTATGTTTAAAGGTCACTAAACACTTATTAGTTCATTATGTCGTGTTTTCATGTGATTTTATGACATATTTTTAAGAAGGGAATTTCCATTGAAAAACTTTGGGTTGTTACATTTTAGGGTGGTGAGGTGGTGGTTGTTTGGCTGTAATTTTGGGGCAGAAATGTGGTGGTTGTTTGGACATGATTTTTTAGTGGTTAGGTGATCATACGATGGGGGATGTTGATCTATATTTGATACATGGTTACTTTTTTCTAGATTCCCAGGTAGTTATGGAATAAATAATTGGTTA
The DNA here is from genome assembly GCA_963277665.1 of Viscum album. Classification (NCBI taxonomy): domain Eukaryota; kingdom Viridiplantae; phylum Streptophyta; class Magnoliopsida; order Santalales; family Viscaceae; genus Viscum; species Viscum album. The sequence continues at coordinate 778,010,419 of OY728152.1, read as the reverse complement.
ATAATGGTTGAAATAGATGATGAATAATTAAATGGTGGGATGTGTGGTAAAATGTGGTTGTTGATAAATAATTAAAATAATGGGATGATTAAAAAAATTGGTTTGAAACGTGAATGTGTCTTGTGGTTTGTTTGGTGTTATGAATTTAGAGGTGGAAGTGAAAGTGGCGATGTTGTGAGTTAGTTAGTGTTTAGTTGTGAACCCATAGGTTGGTCTTATTTGTGTGGATATATGTATATACTTGTATATTCTTGTGATTTTTATACAAACCCCACCCACATCGAGCACAATGTGCCAATACCCACATAGTCATACGTGGGGTGTTTTTTCCAACATCCAGTGAGGAGGAAAATGGATGGGTTCTCACTCTTTCCCTCTCTCTCTTCTAGGCGAGGTAGGTATTGCACAAGCTGTGATGTATGGAGGCCTGTTAGTGAATTAGATGGTGGTTGGGATTACCCAGGTTCTTTCAGGTGATATGTGATGACCCAAATGTTTCTGGGTGATATGTGTCAGTGCTTGTGGGGCGGCGAACCAAGTGTTTTTGGGTGAGGTGTGATATAACCATGCTTGTGGGGTGAAATCTGGTGGCAGTCATTTATGGTAGGATTAGAGAAAGAGGCTGATTTCCTTGATATTTATGATACCCTGCTATTCTAGTTATGGTTGTGTATGTGGTGTGGCCCAGGTTTTTTTAGGAGAGATGTGATGTGGTCATGATTGTATGGAATTAGGACAAGGTGTCTATGGGTGTGATGTGATGTGATCATGATTGTGTGGTGGTTCGGTATAAAAATGATATAATAGTGATAGGATGTATGATGTTGGGGTGTGACAATGATATACCAATGGGAAAGTGGTGCAGGGTACCTTTATCAATGTGATTTATGTTATATTATATTACATGGACTGTGTTATTTGGTGAACATCCCTTGGTGATGTTGTGATGTATAGTTGAACGTTTTAGGTGCTATTCATTATTTTGTTTTCTCACGGGCGCATTAGTATGATTCTTTCACATGTGAATGAGAGGATTTTCTTTTCCTACTGAGTATACTTGTATGCTCATCCTATGTATATAAACTGTTTTCAGGTTTCTAGGAGGATTACATGGACCGTTCTGGATATTACTAGCTCAGATCTTTGGATAGTTTCTATGTTACAGCCTTAGATTTGATTTTTGGTATTGACTTTGGGACCTTTTATCTATATCAGTTTTATTTATACATGCATTTGGGTTCATTTTAGATTTATTTTACATTATTTCATGGATCTTTTTGAGGAAAATTCATCTTATATTCCGATCCTATTTATATCATAGGGGGAAATTCCTCCCATGCATGAGATTTTTATACCCTCAGTGCTAGTCGCTAACTTGGGGCCGATTGGAGGCATGAATCAAGGTTCATTATCTCTCTCCACTCATAGAAGTATATTTGAAGGGAGGGTTCATGATAGTTGTGACATTAAGTTCTTTCTATTGGGTTCCTTGACCTGTTGATAAATAGTAATCTTGTACATTAGGCATAGTCACCTAATACTAATGAGAAAGAAACTGAGTTGCTCTAAGTGTTTTTGTTGATCTTGATAAAATTCTATTTGGATTTAATTAATGGAATAAATATTATTTTAAATACTAATGAATAATTTTATTCATGTTTTATTGATCTCATAAATTAAATAAATATTTATTTTTTGGATTGTGAATGAAATATATTTATATATTTTATTGAATTTTTAATAAATATTTTTTCATTTTTTTGTGGTTAAAAATATTTATTTATGTGTAAAATTATGATTTGCCTATTCAATAAATTACAAGGAGGATGATCATTCCATGATCACGTTCGTTGATAAATATTAATTTTATAGCCTATAAATTTATATTTATCATTATGAAAGTTAGTGAACAACATACAATAAAAATAATAATATTATTATATAGAATGAGGTTTGTTAAAGATTATTATATTATTTAAGGGCTCATAAAAAAAATTAAATAATATTTTAACCTAAACTCTAGCTTTATAAATAGATGGTTATGTCTGTTTTGTAGGGTCGATCAAAAATTTAGAATAGAGAATCATTGTGCACAATAAACCCCCTCTCTCTTGAATTATTTCTCTCATCATAAACTGAACAAAAAATAACTCCTTCAAGCCTAAAGCATGTTTAAGTGATCAACATGAACAACACAAGATAATTGACTCATCGTTAGCCCCCAGAAATAAATTAGTGTCGCTCAAAGATTGTAGGAGCATGTTTGGATCACCACTAGAGAGATTATACACTTGAATAATCCTATCATAATGAAGGTAATATAAAAAGGGTTTTTGAAATATCAAAACCATCATTAGAGAAAGATCCTTATATGATGTAACGATTTCTCCTGATCTTAAATAAAATAATTAGAAATTTAACATGAAAGGATCCTCTATTTGGGTTTTTAGAAACTATAATTCAAATGAATTTAATATATTATCACCCACTAAATTCGCTTCTATTGTTCCCAAAACATACAATTATGATGCTAGAACATGTAGTGCTTCAAAATTTTGGTGATCTGAATAAGACTTCATATCCCATCACAAATGACACAATATAACAACTCAACTACTATAAGGATTTATTTCACATTGTAAACAATGATGATTGGTTACAGACTACTAGCACCAACTCTGGGGTGGAATATTGATTTGGGTATAAATCTGAATCATAATTTTCAAAGAACCCAAGGGGAAAACGATAATACAACAATGATACACAAGAATTCTCATCGTATTAGGTTTTATTTCTTTGGAATGATGAGACATTCACAAAATGTATGTTCCATGGCCAAAATGCACCGAAGGATACAGGAGAAACATATGAATCTAAAAATAATTAAATATTTCAAGAAATAATTTTATGATCCCTATTTTTAGTTTGGAGGATTTGGACATGCAGCTAGATATTTCCCATCAATGCTGTAAGGGAATATGCTAATAACGATCCATGGTGGGCATACACAATAGCTCAAGGAGTCATCATGTGGGATGAAAATGTAAAATAAATTTTCAGATTTTCATGATGAATTTGGTCCATATTAATTTGAGAAATATCAAGAATTCTAGTCAAATTTTTTTATGAAGATGAAGAAGTGGATTAAAAAGAAAATATATGAGCAGAAAATGGTTGTAGAGATTTCCCTTAAAGAATTAGATCGTGGTAGTGGATGGAGTCTTGATAGTGGATAAACTTTACACATTATGGGAAATAAATATATGTTCACACACATAATGTATGAAAGGAGGGTGTTGTAAAATTTTGTAATGATGAAGTTTGGAAGAATATAGGCTTGGGAGAAGCCATGATTGAGGGTAAAGATATGAGTTGCACATATGTCTTGTCAATTGAAGGGATCAGTCATAAATTATTGAGTTTTAGAAAATTGTGTGACATAGTACATGGAATAACATTTACCAAGAATATATGTATCATTATGGGAATATATAGTACAATTTTAATGAATGGAAACACACAAAGGGGAATCTCTACCTTTTTAGTGGAAAAGAAGATATGTTCTTTCTATCAAAGGAGGGATACTTTTTTTTGGCATAAATGACTTATCCATTTTAGCCAACCATACCTAGAAGATCTGGTGAAATATGATGTGGCTCATGATCACCCTAATATATCATGTGATCATACTCAAATGTGTCAATCTTTCCAACAAGGTAAGATCACACAAAATTCATATAAGATCAAAGGTCAACAAGAGAACTTGAACTGGTGCATATTGATATGTTTGGATCTATATCAACAATATTTATTTATGTAAAGTGATATTATATCATTTTCATGGATTATTATAGTATGATGGTATGTAATAAAGTCATCACCCCTAATTTTGAGATGTTTAGTTTCTTAACACAATATTAGAGAGATGTTAAAAATATGTTTGGTCAAAAAATTCAAAAGATCCAAATTGACAATGGGATGGAGTTCATAATCATCCAAGTAAAATATTATCTCGATATGTGTGGGATAATTCACTAATCCTTAGAGTGATAACTCCTTAGTAAAATGGTGTGGCTGTGATGAGTAATTGAATCATAGACCATTTGGTAAGGACAATACTTTTTGAGAAATACCCACCAATTGTTTTTGTAAATAAGTAGTATTGACATTAGCCTACATTTAAAATAGATATTTGTTGTTTATTAAGGAAGATAAGACTCTATAAAAGTTGTGGTATGGGATGAATCTGATGCTAAAATACTTTTTATTCTTCAGAAGCATGTGTTTTATTATCAATAAAGAGATACACATGGTGTTTGAATCCTTTGGTGATGAAGAGATATTTCTTGACTACTCAGGAAAAATAAAATCATATAAATGTTTGAATAATCAGATAGGAATGTTTTTAGAGACAAATGATTTTATTGTGGTGGAAAATGGGAAAAATATTCAACAAATCATAGAATAAATTCAAGAGAATAGTGACAAAGAAATGATAATCTGTGGGGGAGTGTAAGTACTTAAATTAGATTCACATGATGACTAGGATGAATTCAATTCTATAATTTAACATATGATGAAGAGTTGAGATGAAGTTGATTGGAAGAATATAATTAGTGATCAAACAATACTAGTTCATAAAAAGAGAATAAATTATCTACAACAAGAATCTTTTATATCATAGTTATACATAAATTTTTTTGAAGAAGAAATAAGATATGATAATTGGGTTCAAGTGATGAATAAATAGATTGATCGAATAAAAAATAATTAGACTTAGGATATTGTTTCGAATCCGATACATAAGAATTCCATGAGGAAAAAATGGGTCTTCCATTACAAGATGAATAAATACAACATGACAATTTAAAAAAAAACATGAATAATGTGAAAGGGATACTCCTTGATTGAGGTAATCGATGTTTATGAGACACATTCACCCATTACAATACTAGATAATATTTGTAATGCCCCAACCCTAGAATCTAGGAGCCAGTGCATTATTTTTATACATTGGCATGATTACAAGGAATCAAGTCTCGAAGGAGCGATTAGTTTAGTAGTCTTGGAAACAAGATACATACATAAGTTCAACACTACAACTTGAAAAGAATAATAACACCAATTTATTCCATTAGAAACATCCAAGCTTCCAAGATTATTCTTGCAAGTCACTCATAACTAACTTCTTCATATCCTGGGAAAATGAAACATGAGAAAGGGGTGAGCTCAAACACTCAGTAAGTGTAAGAAATAAAACGGAAGATAAAATAAACATTAGTCATGGTGAATAATTGAAAACAAATGCCTTTACAAATAATTAACATGAACACTTTATGACAGGAATATTAGCTGAGTAAATAATTCCATAATAAAACATCTTCATGGGTATTTTTATAGTCGAATAACCACATGAAAAATTAATAGCTAATCTCATAATTATGGAATGCATAATACTGGACATCATAACCACATAGTCAAGGCCTCGTGCCAAGACTAAAAATAAGAGTTTGTCAAGGCCTTGTGTCAAGACACTAGTTTGTCACACGAGACCTACCGATGCATCTAGGAGATATAGCGGGCTCCACCCGTCACTTACTAAGTCTAATGTATTCCTCATATGCAATAGGTGAAACATAATCTAAAAATTCAAATTAAAACTATCCTACTAAATATCAATAATTTAACTCAAACCATGAATGACATAAAAATAGCACATCCACAGTCAAACATAACTAATTCAATACAATATGGAAGATTGTATTATAATAGATTAACCTCAATCAATAATAATGAGGATATTGACATAGATGAAAATAATCATCAAAACTATATGAGAGAAATATCCCCCTTTTTCTTGAAAACATTTAAAAGTCTCATTATTTATCAAGAAGTTGTTTAAAATAGATTTTTTGAATCAAAGTGTCCCATACCACTTTGAAACTTTTAAAATGGATTTTAATTTGAAAACATTAATGTCTATATAAATAAATCCTTAAAACCATTTTTAAAACATGGACATTGATGAGAAATATTTAGAAGAATAAATCTTTAAAACATTTAAAAATGATATTTTAGTAAGAGTTTCTAACCAAATGAGAGACTCTTGAATAAAAATAATTGAGGTAATCAAAACTTTATAATATCATGATAATAAATGATTTCAGGATATACTATGTCAAAGGATAGTATATAAACCATATAAAAGTGAATAGGTGCATAACAACAAATAAGTCTCAATGGAATGTAAATAGAGATAAAGTCCATTATAAAAACTGTATCCTTAGGTTAAGGATAAATCAATGAAATAATTATGTGTGAAAAAATATAAATACACTCAATATGATTGGATGTTCAGTGTAAATAAATCAGAGGACATTCACACATATTCTTGTAAAAACAACACCAATTACTTGGATGTTTAACTCAATGAATGGAAATTGAGTTAAGATTACTCTTATCATGTTCATATCAATGACTTGAGAAATTATCAATGGTGTGATTATGTGTATCAAGATTATATAAACAAAAATGGGATTGGAAATTACTACATAAATAATAAATAGTGATTCCCCACATAATCTTGGATTAAAATAGTCAATGAAGTATGCGTAAATCCGAATGAGTGGAAATTGAAATTTGAAATTCCCTTACCGATTTGGTAACTTATGAAACATACACCCCATGAAAGAAGGATCATAAAATGATGATGTTAAGTACCCATAAATTAATGTATATTAAACAACTAATACAATCATGTACAATACATATTCCACACAAAAGGAAATAGTGGCCAATATAACATGAATCTCACATGAATAAAAAGTGATGTGAAAAACCTTTACTTCGTTGTGATCAATCGATTCATATGACCAAAAGTTAATAACCACCAAATGAATAAAATAATACCATGAATATAAATAGAATCATGATAATATATATCAAATGGTAGTATACAATACACCACATGCAATAAATAAGTGGCGAACAATGGAAATCTCACAGAATTTAAAGTGAGATAAGAAATACCTTACATCAAGTCCGAATTGTCTTGTATGTTCCTTGTTCTTCCTGAATAAAAAACATAAGTTAATTTATAATTGATTAAGAAAATTTTTCAAGTTTATTATTCCTTTTATATCACTTATTACCTTGCTATAAAAATTATTTAATTATTTGAGTTCATATTGGATATTTTATTGATGTTCGGAACATGAGTCAAAAATGAACTTGTTATAATTACATTTTTTCATGTAGTCAAAAGTCCATTATCTCCAGAATTATATACATAATTAAGATATCATATATATATTATATATCCAGTATATATATCTATTTATAACAGTATATAACATTTGGAGATATGAAATTAAATGTACCGTTCATGGAGACGGTAAGCTGTACGTACTCATGAACGCCACTTTCATTTCTATTTTGTATTTTAATGGAATTAAAACATAATTATACATAGGTATATTATAATTCCAGTATAATATAATATATAAAATAATTAATTTCATCCTTTTTACGTCCCACATAAGGCATTAACGAGTCATATCATTTTGAGGGGGCGGTAATCCGGACTTCCTCAAATGAAATTATCGCGTTTTACCCATAATGGAAACCATAATATAATGATATAAATGGAAAATACAGAAGCATAAAGAAAAAATAAACATAATATATATATCATATATAAATAAAGTGCCATATTAATGGCCACCATGAGAGTTGGTAGGAGATAATTGAACAATCATCGTTTCGTGAGGTGTTAGTTTTCCATCCACAGAAACAGTATGTTCTTCACCCATTAGATGGAGGTGTGTGTAAGTGTAGTTTGAATAATTCTCATAATAAAAACCTAGTATATTGAGGATACTAGTGTTATTTTAAAATAAATTAATAAAAAGTTTTTTGGTGGTTGGATAAGTAAAATAAAACAAAATAAAAAAAAGAATTTAAGAGAAAGTGTTACCTTTAATTTGGGTAACTTCCTTTGGTTTGAACCAAAAGGACTTCTTGAAGTGACTTCTGCATAAGGTATGGCTTCTAGGAGGAAGAGGGGGATCTTGAGAGATTATTTTTTCAGGGCTTGGATGATCCAAGGGGATTTATAGGTATGTGTAATGGGTTAGAAGTGGTGTCCTTTTATAAGGGGGAGGATGACTCTTTAGGAAAGTGTGAAAATATTATTTTATTATATAGTGATATTTGGTTTCAAAAGGTCCAAAACTAATTAATGTAGAATATAATATGACTCATGGTCTAAATAAAATCATCTAATAAGAATTATACAGGTTTTGGATATTATTTTAATATTAATAATCATATTTATTTAAATTATTTATTAATGAGGTAAATACTACATTATTATTGTGTCATAAATAATTTAATTTATTTGATATCTAAAAACTATAAAAAAATTACCATAATGTAGGACATATTTTTATCTTTAAAATTATTATTTATAGTCGAAAATATGACTTATATAACCCCATGTAAAAATTTATATACTAAAAGATATTTGTTGATGTCATTTTTGTCTTTACTTTATGTTAATTAAAATAAAGTGTCATTATCATTATTAAGTGGCTCCATGGGGTCCCAAAATCTACCCAAGGATGACCATGGTCAGACATGACTCATCCAATAAATTTAGGACAAGTGTTAAGGTAATTTTGTATTATTATAATATTCTTTTTACCTTGAATTACCCTATTCACCTTTAACCGCGGTAAATAAAAGTCAAAAGTTACTATTCACCAAAAATTATTTTCATCTTATTAAACCAAATTTTACTTACTAATAAAAACCATGTATCTCAGATTTTCGAAATTCAATTCACAGAAGAGGTAAAATTTCATTTAAATGAAAAATTTGGATTTTTAACTACTACTTAGTGGTTTCACTATTCATCAAAAATTGATGTTTTTCAGAAAAATACCAAAAATTCAGCCTAAGATATATTTGATATTCCTTATTCAAAAATTATGTCTATTTTACCAAATTCAAAACATAGAATTTGGATTAATTAATTTAAAATTAATTCCTGTTGTCAAAACAAATAGCGTGTTTTTAAGAAATAATAACTATCAAAAGATTGACACTTATTTATGTATAATTTCAAAGTGAAATTAATTACAATGACCAAAATTGGATTAAAGGTTAAAAATATAATCTAATTACACTTCAAAACCAATTTAAAATATAATCTAACTATATATATAAATTATATTAAAAGGTAGTTTTGAATAAAAATACATTATTTCTCACTATATATAAAAAAATGAATATTATTAGAAAAATAAAAAAATTTCATCCAAAGTAAAATTTGATGTCCCGATTCTAAAGAATAATTTTATTTTGTCAAAATGAATATGTAAAAAGGTCAAATATTGGATTTAAAAAGGGTTCTCCATTAAAAGGTGGTAAAATTGATTTTTTTTTGAAAAATACATTTTTATCTAAAAAATTGGATTTGTTATTATAATGTGTCTAAGAAACACATAATACATAAGTTAAAATTATATGGAGTATATAAAATTTGAAATCTAGTTAATACTATTCATAACCGCTTTTGAACAGCTAGTTTGGTAAGTTATGGTGGGCTCAAACTCAGTGTTGCGTGTAGCACAAGATATTGAATTTAATGAAAATAACTTACTATGAAATCTTGAGGTGTTACAATATTCAACTATTTTTATCCACAACAGTGCAAATGAAGTCCAAAATTTTCCAAATAGTTATCAAATCCAAATTTCTAAATGAAGTTATTGAATAATAGGTCTACATCGAATGACCAAATGGTTTTCTCATTCACAAATATGAGAACTATGTTTTTTGGTGAAGAACCAATTGTATGGGTTGAAACATGCCTCAAGAGCATGGTATTCTCAACATCATTAGTACTTTAAGTAGCTTGGTAAATATGAAGAAGTTGATTAAAATCACTATGTCAAAAATGAGAGTAATCAAATTATAATAGTGATGGTGTATGAAAATGATATAATCATTGGTGGATCGAATGAGGCACATTGTAAAAAATATATAGAATTCATGAAATGCGAGTTTTAAATGTCAATTATTAGTGAGATTATATTTTTACTTAGTTTACAAGTGACAAAAGGAATGCATGATACATATATATCCCTATACAAATATACCAAGGAGGTCCTAATAAGATTTTGAATAGATAATTCCAAGGATATGAAACCTTAAGTTGCTACCAAAATGAAATTATCATGTGAAGATAAAGGAAAAATAGAATGTTACAAAATATAGGAAGATCACCGGGAGGTTGTTATACATTATAGTGACACAACTTGATTTTGTTTTTTCTATATGTTAGGAAAAAAGATATAAAAGTAATCATAGAGACAGACACATGGTTACATTGAAGTGAATGCTATGATATATTAAAATCACAATGATTTTCATTATTATCTACAAGGAAAAATCAAAACATAATTTATTATCATATACAACTTTTTATTGGACTGGTTCACTAAATGATAAAAAGACTACATTAGGTGATTCATTCTACCTTATAAGACTATGTATTTCATGGATGAGTAAAAACAAGATTTTATTTTTATGAGAACCACAATATCTAATTATATTTCATACACTCTATCTTTCATGCAGTTATTGTGGATGAATTAGTTTCTTGAAGACATAAGAGTTGATGTGAAATCTTAGATCAGAATAAATTATGATAATTCATGTTCTATAAATCTTATAAAAAATCCAATCCAACACTCACAGACAAAGAACATTGAAATATAGTATAATTTCATTAAGGAAAAATTGGTGCATGTATTGGTGAAATTGGAGCATGTTCTAACTAAGATTCAATTGAAAAAATTTATAATGAAGGCCTTACCCAAGGAAAATTTTTAGTGTAATTGGTTGGGTCTTAGAATTTATTCAACTGCATGCACTTGAACAATATGGTTGTGACACACCCTCACCCTGAGGTATTGTGTGTTTTTCTTGTGTGTTGATATGTTTTATTTACATTTTTTAAAAGACTAATGGAGTTACCTTTGTGTTTTTTGATAAATGGGGATAAATCATGTTCATAAAAGGGGGAGAGGATGATAGGAGGACCATATAAATAGGTTGATATTTATAAATAAGATGATACTAAAGTTCATTTAGTGAAGATAAATCATGGATTAAGTTTATTACGAAAGAAATTTATGATTTTTGGTTAAAGAAAGTGATATTATCACGTGCCACATGCTTTACAACAGTTGGATATGTTGCCAATATAATTCAATAATTGGTATTGGATTCCACAAATAGTTGGTATTGAGAAAGGCTTATCAAGAGGTATCAAGAATGAAGTGGTTCATTGATGAACATTTAATTTTATTATTCTTTCCCATGTAGATCCCAAATCATGTGGTCTTAGAGTATGTATTGAGTAAATTTATGATCACTTTTTGGAGTTGTAGAGCGTCAGTGATGGTTGAAGTAGGAGATGAATGTTTGTTTTTCAAAAAATATTCTATGTCATTTTAAAGTTTCTTCAACAAAATCAAATGGGGAGATTATTGGGATAAAATATTTCTCATTGTTTTTGTGGTTGTTTTTTAAAAAGTTGGTTGAAAAATTTTTGGTAGGTTTTTTTCCTAATTTGGTTATTTGAAGGTGACATAATTTTCCAATGTTTGTCAATTTTTAGGTGTCAAATTTCTGAGTTGTTTTTGTGGTAAAGGGATGATTTCTACATAGAAAGTTTGCGGACCACATGGAAGCTATGAAAAACTTCAAAGTAGACTTTTTATATTAATAGAAAATATAGAATTTATGTGGTGACCGAAAAAGGGAGATCATGAACCACATGAGAATTTCATGAGAGGGGAAATTTTGGAAAAATACATTGAGCTCGCATAACAAGTTTATAAACCACACATAAATTTTTCATAGGGGCCTTATCATTTGCGATCATTTGATGGTGTTTAAAGTGATTCCATGAATGAGAGTTATTCTATACAAACCATATTGTATAGATGATATGTAAATAAGTAACACACAAAAAGATTTAGTATAATTTCATGAACAATATGATTTATGTGATTATTTTCCTATATAAGGATCCCTAGTCACTTTATTAAATAGAGAAAAACAAACTTAATAGAATTTTTTTTGGATGGAATTTGATAATTCGGAAGGTCTTCATGAAGTAAAACCCATGAATTATGTTTTTTCAAAAAGAAGTTGAGTTCATGAAGTAGGTTCAATCCATGATGGATCAGCTTTTGATGAAGCAAATGTAATTCATGAAGGAGGATAATTTCATGGAGCACAAAGTCAGTTTGAAGAAGAACTTTTGTTTGAAGTGAAAGAGGCTAATAAAATATAGACCTGTATGCATATAAATACAAGGTGATTCATAGTGATCCACAGAGGTAGAATAACAATACATGAAAGTATTTTCTGCAAAGTAAATGCTACATGGTAAAGTGGATTTTATATCTAAGGTGAAAACATAGCTTCATGGATCACTCACATATATGTAATCCAATTATGAGTTGATTAAAAACAAAAAAATAGAGTCTTATGGAGGAGCAGTGCATTCACTTTAGTAGAGAGAGCAATGTGTTCTCAATAGTGAATGGTTATAAACTAGGGGGATAGTGAGTTCGTTCTAAACATTATAATAACAATTCTCAATAGTGGATTTTTTTATATCATCACATTTCCTTTTTATGCTCCTAAGATTTAGTCTAGTGAGGGGGAACTAACTAAAATTCATGTTTCCTATGCATGTTTTAATTTCCATTTATTCATTGATATAGAAAGGAGAGATAATAGCATTTTTTTATAATGAAACAAGATCCATATGGAGATATATTTTAGTATTTAAAACCCTAATTCACCCCCTCTTAGGGTATTTAACCGAGATGGTATAAGAAGAAGAAAGGCTATAAATTTCCCTAGAAGGAGTACACGGTGTGTCCCATGGTGTATATAGAATGTCTCAAAAAACGTGGAACTTCTTGTGTCCTATTGTCTCACATGAAATGTACCTCCCTATATACATGGTGTTTTATTATAACACATGGTGTTGTTATAATCTATGGAGTTATTGAATCTTGATAGCAAAAACAACACAGATTTAATATGGCATGATAGACTCCAATAATGATTTCACTCACATGATAGTGCTGATATCTACTCAAAATAAAATTATAAGGGACCTTCAACTAGTTTATATAGGTGTAAAAATTGAAGTTTTTAAGGAAGTGAGATCATTAAAGGACTAGTTGGGAGAATTAAAGGAAAATTTAGTTCTTGAATTATAATTTCATGGGTTTAAAGAAGATATAATAAACCCAAAGGAGAACCATTTTTCTAAAATAGATATTCATATAATGAAGATCATCGTGATCTCAAAATTTAAATTCATGAAGCGGCATCCATCCACCTAAGATTATTTTTCATCCTCTACCCTCAAGGATCTTGAATCTATAAAAGACAATTTTGGAAGTTTTTCTTCAAATTTATGTATTCTAAGTGAAAGTGTCCAATACATACAGTTTGATGCAATCTCTATAGAAACTCTTCAAAAGATAACAAGGGATATAATCCCTAAATTTAAGGACATAATGGTGGGAGTAAAATCCTTGTCATAATGTTAAAGGTATGGTAAGTAACCTAGAATGAAAATTTCAAGTTCTTGTAAAATAATCAAAGGGAGATTAAGAAGAACCTTGAAAGTATAGTGGTTTTAAAACCTAGATAATTCCATGATGAATCTCATCAAACATATGACATTCAAAAATATTCCATAAAGGGAAATAAGATGGTTTTTTCTCTGGATCAAATCTCTATATCTCTACTTATTCTGTTAGATCCTCAATTGGAGGATTTAAAGAAGTATATAACATATTGTGTTCTGGTCTAGTTAGCCTACTTTTAAGGGTGACTCAAGTTGATATAAGAAAATGATTCAAGATTATTCTCAATTACTATTACTACAAAATAGTACAGAGGTTGTAGTAACGTGATGAATATTTATTTGATATCATATATAGAATATATCTTAGGCCATAAATTCATGAGAAATATTGTTTTTCTAAAGATCTATTGTAGGCTCGGTTTACTCCTTGATTCTTCCACGTGGAACCCAAACTGGATTTTACTTGAATAGAGGTTGAAGTTAATTCAAATAATTTTTTTGGAGTAATACATTTTCTTTTATAACCTACCTCAACCTATCTAACTATTATATATGATATTCCTCCCTTAAACAAGATAGATCCTAAACATCCTATTTCTCAAAAAATTATTTCAGAAGAAGATCTTACATTTTTTATGATATTAATAGTGTTTATTACTCAGATTATTCAAAGGATGAATTATTTATATAAAACTATACATGATTTATATATTCATAATAGTTATTATCTTTTTGAAACGAAGAAGAGTTACAATTATTGTCTAAATAAGGTGTATACAGTTTTGATTGATTATTCAAAAGATCATATTATGAGAAGGTTGGATATGGTTGGGAAATATTTGTCTGGAATGATAAGTGGAATTTCTATAGAATATATACCAAAAAATAGATATCTATATTACAGTAAAAGGTTGGAATAATATTTTCATCCTTGCACATTATGCCTTGATGTTGAATGTGAAGCTACTGCTCATACCCAGTGACAACCGACTACTTCCCCAGGATCAACCACTCCAAAACCTAAGCTTGTTTTCTCTACATCTTACAAGGTTTATGAAAAGAATATAAAAATATTTATCAATGAAATTATATCAGTTAATACTTGGTATAGTAGAGATAAAATTGGTATTTGAGCTTTTAGATCTGAAAATAACCCCATTACATGTAATCTTGGTATCATTTTGAAACGATATCTTGATCTAGGTTCCAAATCTACTCTTACTAACCCTGTTATTCCTAAACCTATACTTAAGCCGTCATACCAGCCCAATCCCAGGGGTAAAGATGGATGTGGATTTTAATGTTGTTGGTGAATATTTTGTGTCTCTTTGTAATTATGTAATACATTCATTGAAATTTAGTGGCTTATTCTTATTTCCATTCCCTTGTTTATTATTTAATATTAATTCTGGTTTTCTTATTCCATATTTTCTTTTACTTAGTTCCTACCATTAAATCCCAAATCCTACTTCATTTCAGTCACATGATCTTATAGTTATAAAATTCATTGTGAAATATTGAATGTGTTGCATCTAATATTTTAGATTTATTTTTGATCTCACAATAAGGTAGAGAAGAAAATTAAAGAATCATAAAATTTTATTCAATTTTAATATTCCAATTAATTCTAATCAATACCTTATTGAAATACTCTAATTTGAAATATTCTATTATAAACAACTATAATTTTTTTGTTTAATGTTTTAAAGGTTTTTGATCATAAAAAATAGTGAAATTGTTAGGAATAATAATTTTTCTCCAATATATACTAGTTTTTCCAAATATTTACTGATCACAAAACCCTTAATTTAATTACTAATGATTTTTCTTAAAGTGCGCTGTCCAATTATTAAAAAGTTATAAATATTTTTATAATCTATTTTTATTCTAGTTTATTTTTATCTAATTATGAAATTTATACACTCAAACACACATGTTATATATATAAAGATTATATTTATCCAATTTCTATTAATCTCACTAAGTCCGTAATAATTATTTTCAAGAAAATTCTCATGAAAAAGAATAATGATGGGAAGAAAATATTTACATTTGGAAGAAAAGGCATACATTGGAAGGAAAGACATAGATTCAAAGAAAAATACTTATGATCAATATAATTTCATACGATTGAGATAGGATTACGACTCGAATAAAGGCTTATTCTAATGTCTTATGCAATGAAAAAAAGGCTTATAAAACCTAGAGACTTGTGAAATTAAAGACCAGTGAAGTATGGTGTTTTCAGGATATTGTCACAGTTTTTTGAATCACATTACCATTATAATTTTTCAATAATATTATACAATGGATTTAGTTTTATCAAAAGTAGTGATATCCAAATGAACAATGAATGAGTATTTAATATTTATATTTATAAGAAATCATTCATTTATAAGATTTATTATATACAGTCAAGAATGGATACCTCTGTTTTTTATTTCTGGGGAATCGAGTCACATGAAAAGAACAAAGAATTAATTTTTGAGTATTATATCATTTACTCTCGAATGTTTGAATTTAGAGAGGTGTTCAAATAAAAAATAATAATAACTTCAATCACAATGTATAGTTAGAATAAACAAGAAATACTAATCATGAATACTCTATTTTTGAAGATTCTTTTTCTACATGAATGAAAACAAAATCTGTTAAAACTGGGTTTTTTATTTATTTCTATTGTAAATGAACTATCTTTAGAGATGCATTTGAAGTTGATTCTTTCACTGAAGAGGTTCAATAATCTGTCAGCAACTGATTAATATCGTGTGCTGAACTAGAACTCCTTTTTATATATCATTTATTTGTTAGTTTAAAGTGCACATTTCTCATAATAAGTATTGTCAAAAACTATGTATAAGAATTATAAATAGGATCCCATAAAAATATTTTTAATATTTTACCAATTCATAGATATTGAGGTCCCTATAAAAAGGACCTCCTTTGTGAAAATCCCTATGTTTTCTAATAGAGTATTGATGGAGAGTAATTGGGGATATTTGTTCACTAAAACACTATAAATATTTTTTTATTCTTATTTTTTTTCCCGCATCATGTTTATTTGAGAAGAGTGGGATAGGTTCGATCCAACTTTATGATGGTGGTTTTTATGATGGAGAAATTTTCAAGAACTCAATTAACCCCCCTCCTGAGTATTTGTTCAACTACTCTAGGGAAACATGTAACACTCCTAGAATAGTGAAATTTAAAAGAATAAATTTCACTATCCATGTCAAAAACACTATAGAAATTTTGTCTATATCCACAGTCTGAAACCGTGGCTATAGGGGTAAAAAATGTGGCTATAACCTATAGCCACAGATCTAGCTAGTCATGGAATGTATTATCATGAATATAACTAAAATCTATAGACATAGTTTTCTTGGGCTATAGCCATGGTAGTCCACCGTGGTAATAGACCTAGTGCCATGGTTTTCCAAACGATTTCTATATCCCCCATAGCTATCCACTATGGTACTTGGGCTATATCCATAGTTATCCACCATGGCTATAGCCTAAGTAAACTATGGTTATAGACCAAAAATAATGTGCGCCTAACCAGATTCGATCTATGTACCTCCCCTATGTGCACCTACCACCTTACTACTATACCATGGATTCATTTGTGTATATTTTTATATATTTTGTTATATATATTATTTAAAACTATGGAAATATCATGTAAACCATTGGTATAACCCTTATCGCCATTTTTTGCAGGTTAATTTTCTTCCTGTACAAGGGCGGGAGACCTATAGTGATGGTTTTGAGGAATCGTTGCTAGAGAAAATAAAAAAAATCTACAGCCATAGTTTTACCCAAACTGTGGCTCTTTCCCTTGGGAAAAAACTCTATAGCCTTGGTTTTACAAAAACTTTGGCTATAGTCCTTGGTAAGAACATTATAGCCACAATTTTACAAAAACTATGGCAATAGATCTAGGAAAAAGACCCTATGGCCATAGATTAAAAAACATTGGATATATTCCTTTTAGAAACATTCTTTAGGAACAGTTTTACAAAAATGTGGCTATAGACGTCGAACAAAAAACTCAATATCCATAGTTTCACAAAACCAAGGATTTATCCTTAAAAAATATACACTATAACTATGTTTTTATATAAAAATGTGGCTATAGACTTGGTATAAATGCCAATATCCACGTTTTTTGAAAACTGAGACTATAGGTCTGTAGCTATAGCCCAATTTTCTAGTAGTATGATTTCCTTTATTTTTGATAGAATATTTTATAATAACTCTATAGTTAACTGTGCTTGGATTGGAGTAGTTTTAGGATGAGTGACCTTTTGGGAAGCTTTATAGGGTGTGTGTGAGTGAGAAAAAATCACAACAAAAGAATATGTTTTAGTTTGTGGGGACAATAATTTTTCTCATAAGTGATCCTAGTGTGTAATATCTTATGTGTTCTGGGAAGGAAACCATGGTATTATAGAATATCCATGGGGTTAGCTAACCTGGTTCATAACCTGGGGAGTCTAGGTCATGAAAAGTGGAATCAGAAATAATACCCATCTAGAAGTAAAGTGGAACTGCGTGGGTTTGGGGTGTGGGATCTACAATAAGGGTGTCTTTATGTAGGTGTGTGTGGGGGTATGGGGGGTGACACCCCTAAAAAATTAAAACGTAAAATAATAAATCTTACCCCCATGTCAAAAATATGCACCATTTTTTTCAAGAGCCTATTTGATAATAACTCCATAATTAAGAATTCGTTTCATTGAGTAGTTCAAGGATGGGTGACCTATACGTAATTTTCCTAAGGTGGGTGTGAGTGTGGACAAAGAAAACTGAAAGAACATGTGTTGTTCTTTGGGTTAATTCATTAGAATAATGGGGGTATAACACACCAAGAAAAGTGAAACATAAAATATCAAATATTACTACCCATGATAGCAAAGTGCACCATTGTTTTTGGGATCCCCTCTTATAAGATATCCATAGTTAAACAATATTATCTTAGAGTTTTTTAGAATGGGTTACCTCCTTTGAAGTTTCCTAGGGCATGTGTGAGTGAGGAAAAAGTACACTAAAAGAACCTGTGTTGGCATTCAGGGAAATCACTAGTCTAAAAAGAAAACCTAGTGGGTAATAGCTTGTGGGGTATCGGGAAGGTAACTAAGGTATTACATGACACCCATGGGAAAAGATGACTTGGTTCATGGACTAAGTAGGTAGGGTAATGAAAATAGCTCAAAATTTTTAATTGATAGTTTATAAAAAATCATAACCCTCATTCACACAACCACATATTGTAATCCCAGGGGAATTTGTTTCATTGACAACAATTATGAATTCTATAATCTATAATTGTAATAAAATAATTTACTATAGTAAAACATCAGTCGAAATCAACAACACAAGTAGAAATTTTGGCTATATAAATGGTCAAAAACCATGGATAGAGGGGTCAAAACCATTACTATAATCTATAGCCACAGTTCTAACTAGTCATGGCATGTATTAGCGTAGCTATAGCTAAAAGATATAAACACAAATTTATTGGTCTATAGCAATGGTTGTCCAGCGTGGAAATAGATCTAGTGCCATGGTTTTCAAAAACATTTCAATATCCCCCATAGCTATATACTGTGGCACTTGGGCTATATCCATAATTATCCACTGTGGATATAACCGAAGTAAACTGTGGATATTGTCCAAAAATAATGTGCACCTAGCCTAATTCGATCTCTGTACCTCTATTATGTGCACCTACCACCTTTCTACTACACCATGGATAATGTTTTGTATATTTTTATATATATTGTTATGTATATTATTAAAAACTATGGAAATATCATGTAAAACATGGGTATTACCCTTACTGCCATTTTTTCACGGGTTAATTTTCTTCCCGTGCAAGGGAGGGAGAACAACATTGATGGTTTTGAGGAATCGTGGGTAGAGAAAATAAAAAAATATATAACCCCATTTTTTCCAAAACTATGGATATATCCCTTGGAAAAAAAATTATATAGCCATGGTTTTACTAAAACCGTGGCTATATCCCTTAGTAAAAACACTACAGCCACGGTTTTATGAAAACGTGGAAATAAGCCCAGGAAAAAGACCCTATGGCCATAGTTTAACAAAAACCTTGGGTATATCACTTGCAGAAACACTCTATAGCCACAGTTTTACAAACACATGTATATAAATGTCGAACAAAAAACTTTATAGCCACAGTTTCACAAAACTGTGGCTATAGCCTTAAAAAATATACACTATATTCGTGGTTTTATATAAAACTGTGGCTATAGCCTTGGTATAAATACCTATAGCCACATTTATGGAAAAACATGGAAATTGGTCCATATCTATATCCTAGTTTCCTAGTAGTAGGAGTTCCTTTATTTTCAATATCCTATTTTATAATAACTCCATAGTTAAGTTTTATTGGATTGGATTAGTCTTAGGATGAGTGACCTTTTCAGAAGTTTCCTAGGGTGTGTGTGAGTAAGAAAAAATCACAGAAAAAGAATATGTTTTAGTTTGTGGGGAGAATCATTTTTCTAATAAATGATCCTAGTGGGTAATATCCTATAGGTTCTAGGGAGGAAACCTTGGTATTATAGGAGATCCATTGGGTTAGAAAACCCGTTTCATATCATGGGGAGTCCGGGTCATGAAAAATGGCATCAGAACTAATACCCATCCAAAAGTACAATGGAACTAACTAGGTTTGGGGTGTGGGATATACAATGAGGGTTTATTTATTTTGGTGTGTGTGTGGGGGGGGGGGGTGGGGGTAGGGGGGCATAACACCCTGATAAAATTGAAACATAAAATAATAAATCTTACAACCCATGTAAAAAACCGGCACCATTTTTTTTCCAGAGCCTTTTTGGATAATAACTCCATAATTAAGAATTAATTGGTTGGAGTAGTTCTAGGATGGGTGACCTCTAGTGATATTTCCTAGGGTGAGTGTGAGTGTGAAAAAATATAACTAAATGAACATGTGTTGGTTCGTGGGGGAATTTATTAATTTAATGGGGGGGGGGTGTGACACCCCAAGAAAAGTGAAACATAAAAGTTGAAATATTACTACCCATGTCAACATGGTGCACTATTTTTTTGGGATCCCCACTAATAGTATTTACATACTTAAAAATTATTATCTCAGAGTAGTGTTAGGATAGGTGACCTTTTGGGAAGTTTCCTAGGTCTTATGGTAGTGAGGAAAAAGTATACTAAAAGAACATTTTTTGGTAGGTGGGGACAATAATTAGTCTAAAAAGAGAACCTAGTGGGTAATAGCTTGTGTGGTCTGGGGATGGTAACCAAGGTATTATAAGAAAACCGTTGTCTAAGATGAATTGGTTCATGGCCCATGTAGGTATGGTAATGAAAATCACTCAAACTGTTGAATGTACAATTTATAACAAAGCATAACCATCATTCACACAACCACATAGTGTAATACCATGGGAATTTGTTTCATTGACAACAATTATGAATTCTATAATATATAATTGTAATAAAATAAATTACTATAGTAAAAAATTAGTGTTAATCAACAAATAAAGGGATATGGTTTGATCTCCATCAAACACATATACCTCAATACGTTTTTCTACCATTTGTATCATATAAAATATACATTATCATATAATCCCTTTTTATATGACACTGAGTGACCAATAAACATGGATTATATAAATATTATATAACTCACTCCTAAATCATTGGTTATCCATGTATATATTTACTGGACAGATGAACGCATCACATTTTATCCACCTAGATGGATGACCACATCAAATTCCCTGCAACCCCCCAACTTGGGTGCAACAATAAGCGGTGCCATGAGCTAGATTTCAACATGACCCCAGGAAAACCTCTTCATAAGATAAAGTTTTCTGACTAGTATCATGTGTCTATGGAGGTATATTGGGGAGACTATACCCACTTATCTAAGTAAACAATAGTGGAAATAATATTAGTAGAAAAAACAACCAGAATAAATATAACATGGAATAACAAATAGAAATTTCTATTAATAACCCAAGGGAAACATGATACAATAATGATATGTATACTCTACAAGTGAGGCTATCATAAAGTAAAACCTCAAATAATGAACTTTTAAAACCCCCAAATTCATCCCAAGTCTAAACTCGATCCTAAAATCCGATTCTCCAACCCATTAGCTCATGCATAAACTAAGATCCAGGTCCCTATCCTAAATTTGCACCTGAAAACATGTAGCATCTACTAAGGTACTAATGCTCCATGGGGGCCTGAGCAAGGTGTGAGTACAACTTCGTTGGTCCCCACCAATGGTTTCTAAAGAAATAACTAATCTTATAACAGTGATTGCAAGGGAATAATAATCAATAGAAAAATAGTAGATAAAACAGGTTTTATTATTTAAAAATATTTAAATTCACAAAAATTATTCTAGGTTTATAGAGATTTTTAAACCCATCAATCCTTTTACGGACTATACTGGCAGTCTGAACCATATATCAAAGATTTCATAGGTTATAAAATGCAGAGCATCAATCCAAGTATCCAACAAAGATTCATAATGTTATATACGGCCATACAAACCATTTATTATAGTGTTTATAGGTTGATAAATAGGGAGAATCAGTTCAATTATCCATCCAAGACTTAGAAATACATGTCTGACCATCACAAGAATGAAATGGAACTCTATGTCCATACCCTTGGATTCCGGAGCATCAGTCCATCTTCTAAAAACTATGGTGCACTGGGGTTCTTGGAGAATTAGTCTGGCCATCCCAAAACCAAGAAGTGGAGTGTCAGTCCAACATCACCAAACCATGTAATCATCAATCATTTCCATCTTTATAACATCATTTATCAAAAATCCAATACCTTAATCATTCATCATTTAACAAGGATCCAATAGACCTATATAACAAAACAAGTCTCAATAAGGCCCAACCCCCTTTTCACAATTTATGAAAACACTACTTAAATTATTTTGAGAGGATTAAAAAAACAAATCATTTTATTAAAAAATTTAAAAACTACCCTACGACAAGGTTTTTTCTCTTTGAGCATAAATAAATGTCCAATGGACATCCATTCCCTTTAATTCATTTAGAGGAAGCCACCATGACATTTTCACAAGTGGTAAACCAAACACACAATTCATAACATCACTTGAAATATATTAAGAACCCCTTTAGAATCACTTTGATTTTAACACATACTTTTAGAAACATTACCTGCTTTCAAAACATCTTTTTCCTTTATTGAAACCCATAACCAGATAAGAATACAAAAAACATATTTTAACCCATTTCAAAATACTCAAAATAATTTTATAAAATCTAGTGTATAAACATTCAAACTATCCCTTTAACCATTACCACATACCAATTAACAATTAAAACCCATTCACTTTCATAATTACCCTATCTCAACATTTACCAAATAATTTCACCATTTTCAAGGGTTTGAAAGACCCCTTGGTAGCCTTATGTTCGGTCTCAAATCATCAATGGACCTCATGGGGTATGTGAAGGGTCTCACACCTTGATTTAATTCCCAAATATAATTCTCTTAGTTAATGAAACAAAAAATATAAAGGAAATTTTTTTTAACAACTACATACACATATTAAAAATAAAGACTATGGGAAAAGACTTATAGCCCACCTACCTCATAATCATAGAAAATCAACCGTCCATTCTTATTCCTTGATTTGAACTAAAATGGTCTGAAAAACCAAGTCAAATAACCCCTTGAAAATAGGGTTCTTGAGCATCAAAATTAGTGGATACAACCAAAAATTCCTCTTCTAGAAAATGGAAGGGAAAAAAGTCAAATACTTACCTAGATCTTTGATTCACAACTAACAGAACTCCTAATTCTTGAGAATCAAAGGAGAAACATCTATAGAGATGGAGGAAACCCCTAGTTCACACCCTAGTATACTAGGGGCATAATGGGGAAGAAATTAGGGGGAGAACCTTTAAATATTGTTAATTAATTATGGAAATGTTCCCACTTTTCATTAGGCACAAGGTTTTTCCGCACGGTTTTCTAAACTGTGCGCCAACTATACGGTTCCCTCTGTCCAATAGGAAACTGAGCCACATGGTTTTCGATGCCACCTACATTGTTTAGAAAACTATATAGCATTCATTCAATCATCAATCTCCAAAGGGAAACTTGATCCACATGGTCTCCTAGGCCACCCCACATGGTTTTCCTATCCTAACACCTTGTTAAGTAGGCATCGCTCTTGTGGTTCCTAGTTACTACTAACTGTGCACCAACTATGGTCACATCACATATTGGACTCTTTTCCTTATTTTCCATTCCCCTCCCCATCCAGAAACCCCCCAAAACTTCCATAGTCTTGGGAAACCATCAATTAACCCATTTTGTAGGATTTTATCCAAAATTAAAAAAAGAAAACAAACCTCATCAAACACCAGGACCTTATATCCTCTCAAGATTATAAAAGTCCATTGTGGAGTTTCACTTCTATTACTTAATAAACCCCCAAGGATAGTTTGTTAGGAAACTGGTCTCATATAGTTGTTTCCCTCTCTTGAGTTTTCCTTTTGAATACGACCATGCATCCTCGAAAACAAGATAAAAACAATGGTCATACCCCATAAACCATTTCACTGTGATAGGAAACAAAAGTAGGATTCTCCTCAAAGGATGTGTTGAGATCAATCTCATCATTTCTAACATCAAACACATCATAAAGGTCCGAGTAATACCAACAAAACTACCAAACAAGGAGTGAATTAAACTAATAACTACACCACCTTGGGAGATCCAACCGATATACCTATGACCCGATTCTACCCACAATATCAAACAACATGACATACATAGTTACCAACCTACCCTGTTTTGGAAACCCAAGAATGAATTAAACATGGTGTGACCCAAAAGAACATACAATTATCTAACCTCATTCTCCAACTTACATCGGTCTATAACTCATGTAAAAATTACCTCATCCCATATTGGAGCACAAAAACATATCATAATCACAACCTTCATAACAAGACACCCAATCGGTAAAAACCCAAGCTAACACCCATTGCCAAAATTGAAAGAAAAAATGGTACTTATGAAAAACAATCCAACCTAAAGCGCTCGACTTCAATAGGACTTATGATTCACCTAGGCTAAAACCCACACTCCATATTTAATAAAGGGATTTGTTTTCCTATTAATGTCACCATTCAAGAGTTATTCCACTATTTCCAAAAAAATGCACACATGTGATATTATATTTAATATATTTAATATATCAATAATGAGGATCCACGACCTCCAAAATTTCTCAATGAATCCATTCCTTACTCTAAAAAAATATTTTAAATATTTAAAAGTTTAAAATAGGAATTTTGGAGTTGGTACTAGTGTTGATGTTCAATGTTCTGCTTCTGATGTCAGTTCCTAGGTTTTGACTACTAAGGGTCATACTAGTGTTGGTGTTGGTTTGGTAAATAATGTTTCAAATCCTGTTAATCTTGAAATTTATGAATAATAAAATATAGAAGAAGTAGATGGTGAGAAAAAATCAGTCGATGAAGAAGTGAGGTCTAAAATTTCTCATCATAATGCCAAGAATGATCTCCTTTCAAATCATGAAGACTTTGGGGACTCAGTGGTTCAGAATACTAAAGTATCTTCAATGATTAGATGCAATCATATTTTATCTGAGAACATTACAAAACCTATAAGAAAATAAATAATTGAATGTTTACCTTTATCTAGTGACATATAAAAGAAACCATCTATTGGTACTCAAAAATAAGATTCTGCACACTTATTCAAACAGAATTAAACAAATAAATCTTTTAGTATCATGTTCATTTCTTTTCATTTGAGGTATTTAATTATTTTGAGAGTTCCAAAGTAGATAAAAATGAGATTGAGGTTGATCTTAAAGCTTTAATGGTTGATATGAGTTTTAGAATACCCAATCAGATATAAATGAGCTCATGGTTAAGCTCAAATATTCAAAGTATTAGTTTCAAAGATTAAGATAGAATTAAGTCTCCAATAATGATTTCACTGGCATGATGGTGATGATATCTACTCAAAATGAAATTCTAAGGGTCCTTCAGCTAGTTTAGATAGGTGTAAATATGGATGTTTTTAAGGATGTGAGATCTTTATAGAGTAGTTGGGTTAATTAATGGAAAATGCACTTCTGGAATCATAATTTTATGGGTTTAAATAAGATATAATAATACCAAAGAAGAACCATTTTTCCAAAATAGATATTACTATAATGAATATCATCATGATCTAAAAATTTAAATTCATAAATAATTTTCCATCCACCCAATAATATTTTTCATCCTCTACCCTCAAAGATGTTGAATCTATAAAAGGAATTTTTTGAAATGTTTCTTCAAATTTATGTATTCTAAGTGAAAGTGTCCAATCATTAAAGTTTGATGCAATCTCTATAGAAAATCATCAAAAGATAAGAAGAAATATAATCCCTAAAATCAACGACATAATTGTTGAGACCAAAATGATTTTCATAATGTTAATGGGATGGTAAGTAAACTAGAATGAAAATTTCATGTTCTTGTAAAATAATCAAAGGGATATTAAGAAGATCCTTGAAATTATAGTAGTTATAAATCCAATAAAATCCCATGATGAATCTCCTAAAACATATGATATTCAAATAGATTCCTAAATGGGAAATAAGATGGTTTAATCTAAGGATCAACTCTTTATATCTCTACTTATTTTGTTAGATCCTCAATTGGAGGAATTAAAGAAGCATATAACAGACTATGTTTTGGTCCAGTTAGCCTAATTTTAAGGGCGACTCAAGTTGATATAATAATGGTATTCAAGATTATTATCAATTACTATTACGAGGAAATAGTACAGAGAATGTAGGAACATAATGAATTATTATTTTAAATCATAGATAAAATATATCATAGGCCATATATTCTTGAGAAATATTCTCTTTCTAATAATCTATTCTAGGCTCGGTTTACTCCTTGATTATTCCACAATGAATCCAAACTGACTACTACTAAAAGAGAGGTTGATGTTAATTGAAAGACTTGTTTTGGATTAATACCTTTCCTTTAAAACCTACCTCAACCTCTCTAACAATTATATCTAATATTCCTCCCTTCAATTAGCTAGATCGTAAACATTATGTTGCTCAAAAAATTAGTTTAAAAGAAGATCTTAAATTTTTATGATATTAATAGAGTTTCCTACTCATATTAATCAAAGGATTAATTATTTTAATGAAACTATAAATGATTTCCCTATTCATAATAGTTATAATCTTTTGGAAATGCCGAAAAGTTACAATTATAGTGTAAATAAGGCGTATATAGTTTCATTGATTATTATAAGGATGAGCTTATGAGAAGGTTGGATATGGTTGGGAAATATTTTTTTGGAATGATAAGTGGAAATTATTTGGAAGATATACCACTAAATAGATATCTATATTATAGTAAAGGGTTGGAATACTATTTTCATCCTCAAACCTTATGCCCCAATGTTGAATTTGAAGCTACTACTCATACCCAGTGAAAACCGACTACTGCCTCTGGATCAACCACTAAAAAAGCTAAGCTTGTTTACACTACATCTTACAAGGTTTATGAGGAGAATATACAAATAATTATAGATAAAATTTTATCAGTTAAGACTTGGTATAGTAGAGATAAAACTGGTCTTGGATCTTTTAGGTCTGGAATGAACCCCATTACATGTAATCTTGGTTTCTTTTTGAAACTACCTCTTGATCTTGGTGAAAAATATACTCTTATTGACCCTACTATTCCTAAACATATACTTGATAATTCATCCAATCCCAATCCCAAGCCTAAGGATGTATGTTACTTTGTTATGTGGTTGGTGTATATTTTGTGTCTCTTTGTAATTATGTCATTCATTCATTGAAATTTAGTGTCTTATTCTTATTTTTATTCCATATTTAATTATTTAATATTAATTCCTGTTTTCTTATTCCATTTTTTCTTTTACTTAGTTCCTACCATTAAATTCCAAATCCTACTTCATTTTAGTCACATGATCTTATAGTTATAAAATTCAGCTTTCATTGTTGAATGTTTTCCATCTATTATTTTAGATTTATTTGTGATCACATAAAATGGTATAGAATAAAATATAAGAAGCATAAAATTTTATTCATTTTAATATTCCAATGTATTCTAATCAATAACTTATTGAAATACTCTAATTTAAAATATTATATTACACAAAACTATTAAAATATATGTTTAATGTTTTATGGGTTTTTGATCATAAAAAAGAGTGAAATTTTTAGAAATATTAATGTTGTTTCAATATATACTAATTTTACAAAGATTTACTTAAAAAAAATTCCTTAATTTTATTAATAATGATTTTTCATAAAGTGTTCAGTCTAATTCATAAAAGTGTTATAAATATTTTTATAAGCTGTTTTTATTCTGGATGACTTTATCTAAGTTATAAATTTATGCACCCAAATACAAATGTTCTATATGTAAGGATTATAATCCTCTAATATCAATAAATTTTACTAAGACCTTAATAATTATGTTCAAGAAAATACTCATGAAAAATAATTATGTTTGGAAGAAAATATTTACATTTTGGAAGAAAAGACTTACATTTGGAAGGAAAGACATACATTAAAAGAAAAATTCTTATGATCAAGATAATTTCATACAATTGAGACAAGATTTGGACTTAAATAAATGCTTATGCTAAAGTATTATGCAAAGACATAAAGACTTACCGGGTAGAAAGACATATAAAACCAATAAATTTGTGAAATTAAAGACTTATGATGTATGATATTTTCATGATATTATCAAAGTTTTTATAATAAAATTACCATTATAATATTTCAATAAAAGTCTAAAACTGATTTAGTTTTATAAAAAGTAGTGATATCCAAATGAATAAAGAAGGATTTATTTAAACATTATATCTATAATAAATCATTCCTTTCCATGAAAGATTATATATACTCCAAAATGGAAACCTCTATTTTTTTATTCCTGAAGAATCGAGTCACATGAAAAGAACAAAGAATTAATTTTTGAGTATTATATTATTTACACTCGAACATTTTAATTTAGAGAGTCGTTCAAATAAAAAATAATAAGAACTTATATCACAATGTATAGTTAGAATACACAAGAACTAATACTCATTCATACTCTATTTTTGAAGATTCTTTTTCTACGTGACTGAAAAGAAAATCTGTTACAACTGTGTTATTTTATGTTTTCTATAGTAAATGAACTATATTTAGGGATGCATTTTATGTCAAATCTTTCACTAAAGAGGTTTAATCATCAGTCATCAACTTCTTACTATTGTGTGTTGAACTGGAACTCATTATTACATATCATTTCTTTACTAATTTAATGTGCACACTCCTTATACTGAGTATTGTTAGAGGCTAGGTATAAGACTTATAAATAGGATCCTAGAAAAATATTTTGAGTATTTTACCAAGTCGTAGCTATCGAGGTCTCTATAAAAAGGAACTTCGTAGTGAAAATCACCATGTTTTATAACATAGTATTAATAGAGAGGAATAGAGGATATTTGTTCCCTGAACCACTATAAATATTTTTTTCTTCTTCTTTTCCCACTGCATGTTTATTTGATAAGAGTGGGATAGGTTCAAACCAACTTTATGATGGTGGTTTTTAAGATGGAGAAAATTTCATGAACTCAATTTACCCCCTCTTGAGTCTTTGTTCAACTACTCTAGGAAAACATGTAACACTCCTAGAAATGTGAAATTTAAATGAATAAATGTCACTACCCATCTCAACAACACAAGTAGAAATTTTGGTTATATCCACGGTCAAAAACCTTGGCTAGAGGGGTCAAAATTGTGGCTATAAGATATAGACATAGTTCTAGCTAGTCAAGGAATGTATTAGCGTGACTACAGATAAAAGATATAAACATGGATTTATTGGGATATAGCCATGGTTGTCGACCATGGGAGTAGATCTAGTGCCATGGTTTTCCAAACCGTTTCTACAACCCCCATAGCTATCCACTATGGAACTTGGGCTATAACCATTGTTACCCACTATGGATATAGCCTATGTAAACTGTGGCTATAGCCCAAAAATAATGTGCTCCTAGCCGGATTCGATCTCTATACCTCCTCTATGTGCACTTACCATCTTACTACTACACCATGAATGCATTTGTGTATATTTTTATATATTTTGTTATATATATTATTAAAAAACCATGGAAATAGCATGTAAACAATAGTTATAACTCTTACTTCCATTTTTCATGGGTTAATTTTTTTCCTCTGCAAGGACGGGAGACCTACAGTGATGATTTTGAGGAAACATGGCTAAAGAAAATAAAAAAAATTCAATAGCCACAGTTTTACCCAAACTGTGGCTACATCCCTTGGAAAAAAAATTCTATAGCCATGGTATTACTAAAACGGTGGCTGTATCCTATAATAAAAACACTATTGCCTTGGTTTTAAGAAAAATTTGACAATAGGTCTAAGAAAAAGACCCTATGGCCACAATTTAACAAAAACCATGGCTATATCCCTTGTAGAAACACTCTATAGCCACAGTTTTACAAAATTGTGGCAATAGATGTCGAACAAAAAACTCTATAGTGACAGTTTCACAATACTGTGGATATAGCCTTAAAATTTATACACTATAGTCGTGGTTTTATATAAAATTGTGGATATAGACTTGGTATAAATTCATATAGCCATGTTTTTGGAAAACCATGGCTATATGTCCGTAGCTACAACCTAGTTTTCTAGTAGTAGGAGTTCCTTTATTTTTGAAATATTATTTGATAATAAATCCATAATTAAGTGTGTTTGGATTGGATTAGTTTTATGATGAGTCACAATTTGGGAAGATTCCTAGGGTGTGTGTGAGTGAGAGAAAAGCACAGTAAAAGAATATGTTTTAGTTTGTGGGGAAATTTATTTTTCTCATAAGTGATCCTAATGGTTAATATCCTATGGGTTTTGGGAAGGACCCCAGGGTATTATAGGAGATACATGGGGATAAAAAACGTAGTTCATAACCTATGGAGTCCTGGTCATGAAAAATGTCCTCAGAACTAATACCGATCCAAAAGTACAGTGGAACTACCTGGGTTTTGGGTGTGGGATCTACAATGAGGGTTTCTTTCTTTTGGTGTGTGGGGGGCATAACACCCCTAGAAAATTAAAACATAAAATAATAAATCTTACCAACCATGTTAAAAAGCTACACCATTTTATTCAAGATCATTTTTGATAATAACTCCATAATTAAGAATTCATTTCTTAGAGTAGTGCTTTGATTGGTGACCTCTGGGAAATTTTCCTAAGGTGAGTGTGATTGTGGAAAAAATAAATCTAAATTAACATGTGTTGGTCTATGTGAGAAGTCATTAATCTAATGGGGGGTGTGAAACCCCAAGAAAAGAGAAACATAAATGATGAAATATTACTACCCATGTCAACATGGTGCACCATTGTTTTTGGGATCCCCTATGATAATATTTCAATAGTTAAACATGATTATCTTGGAGTAGTGTTAGGATGGGTGACCTCCTGTGAAGTTTCCTAGGGAGTTTGTGAGTGAGGAAAAAGTACACTAAAAGAACCATTGTTGGAATGCGGGGACAATAATTAGTCTAAAAAGAGAAACTAGTGGGTAACAGCTTGTGGGGTCTTGGGAAGGTAACCAAGGTATTACAGGAGACCATTTTGGTAAGATGACTTGGTTCATGGATCGTGCTGGTAGGGTAATGAAAATATCTAAAATTGTTGTATGGATAGTTTATAACCAATCATAACCCTCATTTACACAACCACATAGTGTAATCCCATGGTAATTTGTTTCATTGACAACAATTATGAATTATATAATCTATAATTGTAATAAATTAAATTACTATAGTAAAACATTATTTCTAATCAACCAATAAAGTGATATAGTGTGATCTCAATCAAACACATCTACATATATACGTATGTCCACCAGTTGTATCATATAAAATATACATTATCATATAATACTCTTTTATATGACATTGAGTGACCAATAAATAGGGATTATATAAATATTATATATCTAACTCGTAATCATTGATTCTCCAACTATAGATTGACTGGACAGATGGACGCATCACATTTCATCCACCCAGATGGATGACCACATCAAATTACATGTAACCCCCAGGTTGGGTGCAACTATATGCAGTTCCCTAAGATAGATTTCCACATAACCCAGGCACACCTCTTCATAATCTAAAGGATTCTGACTAGTAGCATGTGTCTATGGAGGTATAACGGGGAGACTATACCCTCTTATCTAAGTAAACAAGAATGGAAATAATATTAGTAGATAAAACAACCAGTATAAATAGAAAATGGAATAACCAATAGAATGTGCCAATAATAACCCAAGGGAAACATGATAAAATAATGATATGTTTACTCTACATGTCAAGATGTCATAATGAAAAACCTCAAATAGTAAACATTGAAAAACCACAAATGCATCCAAAGTCTAAACTCGATCCTGACATCTGATGCTCCAACCAATTAGCTCATGCATAAACTAAGATCCAGGTCCCTATCCTGAATATGCACCTAAAAACATATAGCATCTACTCAGGTACTAAAGTTCCATTGTGGCCTGAGCAAGGTGTGATTATAACTCAGTTGGTCACTACCAATGGTTTCTAAAGTAATAACCAATCTAATAATAGTTATTTCAAGGGTACAATAATCAATAGAAAAATAGTAGAAAAAACAAGTTCTATTATTTAACAATATTTAAATTCACAACAATTATTGTTGGTTTATAGATATTTTTAAACCCATAAAACCTACTATGGACTATACTAGTAGTCTGAATCATTTATCAAAGAGGTCATAGGTTAGAAAATTTGGAGCATCAGTCCTAGTATCCAACCAGGATTCAGAATGTCATTTACGACCATATGAACCATTTATTATAGGGGTCATAGGTCAAAAAAACAGGGAGCATCAGTTCTAGTATCCAACCAAGATTCAGAAATCCATGTCTATCCATTCAAAGCATGATAAGGATCTCCATGTCCATACCCTTAGATTCAGGAGCATCAGTCTATCCTCCAAAAACTATGGTGCACTGGGGTTCCTGGAACATCAGTCTGGCCATCCCAAAACCAGGGAGTGGAGTGTCAGTTCAACATCCCCAAACCATGTCATTATCAATCATTTCCATATTTATCACATCATTTATCAAAAATACAATACCTTTATCATTCATCATTTAATAAGGTCCCAATATACCTATAAAATCAGATATGTCTCAATAAGGCCCAACCCCCTTTTCAAAATTTTTGAAAACACCACTTAAAACATTTTGAGAGGCTTAACGAAACCAATAATTTTATTAAAAAAATTTAAAAAATACCCTTCAACATGGTTCTTTCTCTTTGAACATAAATACATGTCCAAATTACATCCATTCCCTTAAATTCATTTGGAAGAAGACACCATGAAATTTTCACAAGTGGTAAACCACACACACAATTCACAACATCACATGAAATTTATTAAGAATACCTTTATAATACCTTCGAGTTTAACACATACCTTTTAAAAATTTACCCACTTTAAAAACATTATTTTCCTTCATTGAAACCCAAAACTAGATCAAAATCCAAAATAAATCTTTTTAAACATTTCAACATCCTCATAAGAATTTTACAAAATCTAGTCTATAAAAATTTCAACTATCCCTTTAACTATGACCACATACCAATTTACAATTAAAACCCATTCACTTTCATAATTACCCTATCTCAATATTTAACAAATAATTACACCATTTTCAAGAGTTTTTCATACCCCATGGTAGCCCTATGTTCGGTCATAAATCATCAAAGGACCCGATGGGGTTTGTGAAGGGTCTCACACCTTGATTTAAGGCCTAAATTTACTTCTCTTAGTCAATGAAATAAAAATTATATAGAAAGAAAATTTGAACAACTACATATACATATTAAAAATCAAGACTATGGGAAAATTATTATATCCCACCTACCTCATACTCATAGATAATCAGTCATCCATCCTCGGTCCTTGATTCTAACTAAAATGGACTCAAACCCCAAGGTGAAGAACCCCTTGAAAATTGGGTTCTTGAGCTTCAAAATCAGCAGATACAACCAAAAATGCCTCTTCTAGAAAATGGAAGGAAAAAAAGTAAAAGAAATACCCAGATCTTTGATTCCCAACTAACAACACTCTTAATGACTAGAATCAAAGGAGAAACATCCATGAAGATGGATGAAACCCTAGGTTCACACCTTAATCTACCTAAGGTCGAATGTGGAATAAATTAGGGGGAGAAACCTTAAATCCTTTTAGGTAATAATTGTAATTTTCCCACCTTTCATTATGCACAAGGTTTGGCCACACAATTTTCCAATTCTTACACAAACCACGCGGTTCCCTATGTCCTAGAGCAAACCGAGCCACATGGTATTCCTTGCCACCTAAATGGTTTGGAAAACTATGTAGTGGTCATTCAATCACCACTCTTAAAAGGGAATCTTTAGCCACATGGTCTCCTAGGACACCCCACATGGTTTTCTTATCCTAACACCCCATTATGAGGGCCTCACACTTATGGTGCCTAGTTACTACTAAGCATGCGCCAACTATGGTCTCATCACATAATGCCCTCTTCTTCTTCTTTTCCATGAACCTGCCCCTCCAAAACCCCTCCAAACCTTCCATAGTCTTGGGAAACCATCCATTAACCCATTTTGGAGGATTTTAGCCAAAATTAAAAAATGTAACAAACCTCATTAAACACCGGGACCATATAACCTATCAACCATATAACAGTTCATCATTGTGTTTCACTTCTATGCCTTACTAAACCCCCAAGGATAGTTTGTTGGGACACTGGGATCATATACCAGCTTCCCTATCTTTAGATTTCCTTTTGAGCATGGCCATGTATCCCCAAAACCTAGATCAAAGGAATTATCTTACCCCATAAACATTTTCATTGTGATAGGAAACAAAAGTAGGATTCTCCTCAAAGGATGTATTGTCCTCAAGCTCATCATTACTAACATCAAACACATCAGAAAAGTCTGGGTAATACCACTAAAACATCCAAAAAATGAGTGAATTGAACTAATAACTACACCTCCTTGGGATATCCAATCGATATACCTCTAATTCGGTTCTACCCACAATCTCAAACAACCTGACATACCTAGTTACCAACCTGTCCTATTTTCGGAACCCTAAAATGACTTGAAGGTGGTGTCACCTGAAGGAACATACAATTATCTGACCACATTATCCAACCTACATTGATCTATAACTCAAGACCCAATGAACTCATCCTATATTGGAAAACCAAAACATATTAAAATCACAACCTTTATAACAAGATACCCAATCAGTCAAAACCCAATCTAACCCCCATTGCCAAAATTGAAAGCCAAGATGGTAATTATGAAAAACAATCCAACCTAAATCACTGATAACCTCATCAACTGACCACTCTCCCTCTATGGTGCTCCCCACCATACACATGAGCTTATAACAACCAAATGTTGGGTGTTTGAGACCTCCACTATTGGAAATGGACCACTAGAACCTTGAAATCATGCTTTAAAATGAACCTAGTGTGTTTCCTAGCTCACTATGCCCAAACATCTACAAGAAAACCAACCAACATAATCATCCATCCTTACTATAAAACCACATATAATTGATTCACATCCCCCATCCCTAAATGAACTAAGTACAACTTGGATTTTACTCAAAGATTGCTTCCATTCATGAAATTCACTTGTCATTTCAAACATCAAACAATGGTGTCTTATAACTCACCACATATATTACTTTTACCATGTCGTGCCAGACCATCCATGACCTACTCACCCCAAAAAACCCCAACCCCTAATGTCGGTATGTTACCAATTTACCTAGATACAATGCCTTCTCACTTAAGGCATACCACCACCATTAGAATTAACATATTAGAGTCTATCCATGAATTACAGTGAAATTAAACCACAAAATCATTCACTACTCCCAAAACCATCATATCACTCTGTAGAACCTATTGACACTTCTAAAACACAAAACCCCAGATTAATTTTAGAATCACCCTGAGCTCAAATATAATTCTTGGATCGATCAACCACCACATCGAAGGCTCACCTGACCTTCCCTAAAGAATCCAAACATGTACCTCATAGGTTCCTTATTGTCATCACTGTGTCACCACATATAACTCATAGTATTCTACACAAAACTTCAAACATACCAGCATGAGGGTTATACTCCCATGACTAACATGTCACCACCCACCTTAAGAGTGTTGTTTCCCCCCATATTCCTTTGGAAATTACCACCACAACTACTCATTCTCCAATCACTAAAGAGACTAATAAGTTGGCATGTCCATCTCTCCCTCACTTGAGAGAAAAAAAGAAATGTTAACCATCATATGAACTTATATTCTGATGATGATGCCTTTATAATTTTCCCACTTACAAATCACCACATGAGCCTCACATGAATATGGACAGTGGTGATCGTCCTAGAACAAAACTTCTGTTTCCTTACACCAAGTGTGAAAACATCAAGAATAACATTCATATATCTAGAAGAAAACCATTATGTGATCTGGAATATAGCCAATTATTTCTCAGTTCACTCAGGTTGATGTCAAGATATTGATCATGATTGCCTTTAATCAGAGTGTAAACTACATTTTTGTCGATTAATACCTACAAAATTGATTCATTCCCAATGTTAATCTCACTTTAGGGACAATTTAACCCACTTTTATGTCTTAGTAGAGATATCAGTGTGTTCTAAAGAGTAAATGGTTATAATCTTGGGGGATAGTGATTCCATTATGAACAATTTAATAATAATGTGCTATAGTGGATTTAGTATATCGACACATTTTTCTTTATGATCCATGTATGTAGTCTAGTGAGGGAGAACCAATGAAAATTTTTGTGTATTATGCATGTTTTAATTTTCATTTATTAATTGATATGGGGAGGAAAGATAATAGAGTCTTGTTTAATAATGAAATAAGATCCACAAGGGTGTACATTTTAGTATTTTATACCCTAATTCACCCCCTTTCTTAGGGTATTTAACCTAGATAGTCTCAGAATTAGAAATGATATAAATTTATCTAGAAGGAGTACAAGGTGTTTCCCATGGTGTTCTTGGCGTGTCTCACTAAACCTAGAACTGCTTTTGTCCTACCATCTCACATGACATGTACCTCCCTATATACATGGTGTATTTTTATAACACATGGTGTGTAGAGGTTGTGCCGACACTCGGTGTGTGATACATTACCAAGATCATGCACTTTCCAAAGTACATGGGTTGTGCCCCATCACACATGGAATACGGGGTCATATGGGATATTGGGTATTTACACCCCATACATGCCAAGATGGCTGGCTAAAGTGAAAATGATGTGTGATTCCTCGACACCTAGTGTGATATTTAACTCACCATGTAAACCTTAGACACCATGATAAGGGTTTTACACAAAGAATGCTATTCTGAAGTACACCGTGTATCATATAATTTCATAGAAACTACATCCTATTCACGTGTCTCATCCCACACCACCATTAGCTTTATCTCAAACACATTTATTAGCCACAATTCCCAGAATCGGGTTGGCTGATACCACATCATAGATGATGGCCATATTATAACTGTTCATTTTATAATAAAACCCCTAACATCACTACCTTGACCCACCTGCATGGTCTAGGTCAGGATCCACTATCACCCATGCCATGATTGATTTTTTATTTTTTACTTAATGCCTTTTTCACATCTCTAAAATCCAATAATTGATTCAATCACCATGATATATTGCACAGTAGGTTGAATGCACAATGAATGATACTCTGGGTCTCGTCGACTCATCAGCCAATCAAAACACCATTGATGAACATTTAATAACAGAGGAAGGTTAAAAAACATAGAGTGATATTCAAATAAAGGCCATGTTGGTTTTCCCATTATTGAAGGAATATGGAAAAATGTTAAGGGTGATAAAATTAACAAATTCAATAAATAATAAATCCAAAATTCCTAAATTTAGGTAGAGTTAAAAAACATTGGAAAAACCAACAAAGAATGATCCAAAAATTAATTTTGGATGAATTAATTCATGTTCATCTCAAAAAACAAGACCGAGGATTTAAACCACAAAATAAAACACCCAACATTAGTTTGGATCGATCACTGATGAAGAACAATTTTGTGTCATTTTTTCTATCGGTATTCAAGAACCCCATCGATGATGATAAACTTTATAGTACTCCAATCATAGATCCACGATTTCATAATCATCCCCAAATAATCTCGCCATTGTAGTTATCTATCTACATCATCACCATACTCTAGGGATATGTGGATACCCCTAGGTAATTTTATATAGAGGGGGTTAAATAGAGGAGATTATAGTGTTTGGTAATATAAATGAAAATTAAATTAATAAATTCATTTAACATGCTCACTATTGCACTCCATTGAAGCGTTTGACTCTTGCATGACTTATTTATCTCCTAGGGTGAAACCCACACACTATATTTAATGGGGGTATTAGTTTTCCCATTAAAGGAATTATTCAGGAGTTATTAAACTATTTCTTAAAACTTTTCACACGTGATATTATATTTAATATTTTCAATATATCAACACTGAGTATCCATGGCACCCATAATTCCTCAAAGACTCCATGCCTTCCTCTAAAAATATTATTAGAAATATTTAAAAAATTCAAATAGTAATTTTTCTATTTTTATTAGTGTATATGTTCAGAGGTATGCTTATGAATTTAGTGCTTAGGTTTTGATTTTAGAGGCTCAGACTAGTGTGG
The DNA here is from genome assembly GCA_963277665.1 of Viscum album. Taxonomy (NCBI): domain Eukaryota; kingdom Viridiplantae; phylum Streptophyta; class Magnoliopsida; order Santalales; family Viscaceae; genus Viscum; species Viscum album. Next base: position 777,971,791 of record OY728152.1, on the reverse strand, counting down.
GAGTTTTTTTGGTAAATGAAGTTGGAACTCCTAAGAATCATAAAGTTTCTGAATAATAGAAAATAAAAGAATATTATGGTGATAAAAAATTAGCGTATAAAGAGTTGAGGTCTAAAATTTCTCATCATAAGACCAGGAATGATCTCCTTTCAATTATTGAAGACCTTGAGGACTCTGTGGTTGGGGATACTAAAGTATCTCCAGTGAGGAAATGTAATCAGATTTTGTCTAAGAAAATTCCAACACCTGTAAGAAAATAAATAAATGAATAGTTTATTTTATCTATTGGAATTGAAAATATAGCATCTATTGGTACTAAAATATAATATTCTATACACTCATTCAAAAATAATTAAACAAATCTAACTTTTTTTATCATGTTCATACTTTTTCATTTAAGGTATTTGATTTTTTTGAGAATTACAAAGTAGATAAAAATGGGGTCAAGGTTGAGCTTTAATATCTAATGGTTAATATGAGTTTGGGAATTCCAAAGTAGATATAAATGAGCTCAAGGTTATGATCAAAGCATCAAAGTATGAGTTTCAAATATTAAGATAGAATTTAGTCTCCATGACTGATTTCACTAGCCTAATGGTGATGGTGGCTACTGAAAATGAAATTCTAAGGGACACTAAAAAACTTTATATAGGTGAAAATATAAAAGTGTTAAAGGAAGTTACATCTTTAAAGGAAAAATTGAGAGAATTAAAGGAAAATTCAGTCCCTAAATCATTATTTGATGGGTTTAATGAAGATATGATAAGCAGAAATGAGAACCATTTTTTCAAAATAGATATTTATATGATGAAGATCATGGTTATATCAAAATTTGAATTCATTAAGAAGCTTCCATTCACCCAATAAGATTTTTCATCCTCTACCATCAAGGATCTTGAATATATAAAATGAAATTTTGGAAATTTTTCATCATATGTATGTATTCTTTGTGAAAAGGTCCAATCCTTATAGTTTGATATGATCTCTATAGAATCTTTTTACAAGGGATATAATCAAAAAAATTAAGGACATAATGTTTGAGAATAAAACCCTTTTAATAATAATAAAGGAATGGTATGTATCCTTGATTGAAACTTTCAATTTCTGTTAAAATAATCAAAGGTAGATTATAGAGAACCTTGAATGTATAGTGGTTTTAAAACCTAGAAAATTATGTGATGAATATCCTAAAACATATCATATTCAAAGAGATTACTCCAAGGAAAATATGTTGGTATTTTCTACGGATCAACCCTACATATCTCTATCTATTCCATTATATCCTCAATTAGAGGATTTAAAGATATAACAACATATTGTGTGTTTCAAGATGGTCTGGTTAACCTAATTATCATGTTGAATAAAGTTGATATAATAATGGGATTAAAGATTCTTCTCAATTAATATGACTATGAAATAGTATAGAGGCAATAAGAACATGATAATTCTTTATTTGAAATTAGAGAGAATATATCTTAGGCCTTATATTCTTGAGAAATATTCTCTTTCTAAAGATTTTTTGCAGACTCGGTTTACTAATTGATCGTTCTATGAGGAATCCAAGAGTACTTATGCTAGAAGAGAGGTTGAATTTACTTCAAATAATTCTATTGGAGTAATATATTGTCCTTTATAACCTACCTCAACCTAATAAAAAATTATATATGATATTCTTCCCTTAAAATAGCTAGATCCTAAACATTATGCTGCTCAACAGATTATTTCAGAAGAATATCTTACATTTGTTAAGATATTAAAAGAGTTTCTACTCAAATTCATCTAAGGAATAATTATTTTGATGAAATCATATACAATTTCTCTATTAACAATATTTATAATCTTTTGGAAATGTAAAAGAGTTATAATTATAGTCTAAATAAGGAGTATACATTTCTTCCTGATTATTCCAAGGATAAGCTAATGAGAAGGTTGGATATGGTTGGGAAAGATTGTTTTGAAATGATAAGTGGAAATTATATGGAATATATACCACCACGTTGATATATATATTCTAGGAAAAGTTTGTAATACTATTTTTTCCTCCCACCTTATGCCCTGATGTTGAAAGTGAAGTTGCTACTCTAAACTAGTGACAATTGACTACTGCCTCATGATCAACCACTCCAAAACCTAATACTGCTCACTCTACATTTTCCATGTTTGATGATGAAAATTTATAAATAATTATTGATGAAATTATATAATTTATGACCTGGTAGAGTAGAGATAAAATTGTTCTGGGTGATATTAGTTCTGATAAGAGCATGTTACCTATAATCCTGGTTTCTTTTATAATTTACCTCTTGATCCAGGTACCAAATCTACTCTTGATGACCATACTATTCCCTACAATTGAGCCTTAATCCCATCCCAATCCCGATCCTAAGGACTGATGTGTCTTGGTTATGTGGTTTTTGTATATTTTATGTCTCTTTGTAATTATGTTATTTATTCATTGAAATTTAGTTCTTTATTCTTATTTCCGTTATTTATTTTGTCATTTAATAATAATTCATGTTTTATTATTCCAAATTTTCCCTTACATAGTTCCTACTATTCAATGCTAAATTCTACTTCATTTAAGACACATGATATTATAATTGTGAAATTAATTATGTAATATTTAATTTCTTACATCCATTATCATATATTTATTTGTGATCTCATAAAAAGGGGGAGAATAAAATAGAAGAAACTCAAAATTTTTACTAATTTTAATATTCCAAAGTATTATGATCAATACCCTATGGAAATACTATAATTTTAAATATTCTATTATAAAAACTATAAAACTTTATGTTTAAAATTTTATGGGTTTTTTATCATCAAAAGGAGTGATATTGTTAGATATTTTAATGTTGGTCCAATATATACTTTTTTTTACAAATATTTATTGATCCTAAAACCATTAATTTTATTAAAAATGATTTTTATTAAATTTTCCATATCAATTCTTATAATATTATAAATATTTTTATAAGATATTTTTATTTTGGTTGATTTTTTTTCTAAGTCTAAAATTAATATGCTCAAAGGAATAAATTATGCATGGAGGGATTATAATGGTCTAATTCCTAAAAATTTCACTAAGTCCATAATAATTATGTTCAAGAAAAGGACCATTAAAAAAACTTATGTTTGGAAGAAAATATTTACATTTGGAAGAAAATAATTACATTTACATTCAATGAAAAATACTTATGATCAAGATGAAGTCATATGATTGAGATATGAATACGACTAGAATAAAGGATTATGCTAAAGTATTATGCAAAGAAAAAAATAATTAATTGGTGTAAATACTTATAAGACCTATAGACTTATGAAGATGAAGACTTAGGAAGTATGGTATTTTCATTATATTATTACAGTTTTGAGAATCTCATTACCATTATAACATTTCAATAAAAGTTTACACCATATTTAGTTTTATCAAAAGAATTTATATCCAAATGAAAAAATAATGAGTTATTTAAAGTTTATATATCTATGAAATCATTCATTTCCTTGAAAGATTGTAGCTACACCAAAATGGAAACCTCTTTTTTTTGATTTCTGAAGAATCGAGTCACATGCAAAGAACTAAGAATTAATTTTTGAGTATTATATTATTTACTCTTGAATGTTTTAATTAAGAGAGGTTTTCAAATAAAAAAGAAGAATAAATCTTGTCACAGTGTATAATTAGAATACATAATAACTACTACTCATGCATACTCTATTTTTGAAATTTATTTTTCCACATGACTGAAAGAAAAATTTGTTACAGTTGTGTGCTTTGAAGTTTTTTCTATAGTAAATTAACTATCTCTAGAGAAGCATTTGAATTTGACACTTTCAATGAATAGTCTCAATCATCTGTCAGCTAATGCTTAGAATTGTGTGATGAACAAGAAATCATTTTTTACATATCATTTCTTTGTTAGTTTAAAGTACACACTCCTTATACTGAGTATGGTTAGAGGATATGTATAAGACATATAAATAGGATCCTAGAAAAATATTTTCAATATTTTACCAAGTTATAGCTGTTAAGGTCCCAATTAATCAGATCTCATTAGTGAAAATAAATAATGTCTCTAATAGTGTATTGACAGATTGGAATAGGGGATATTTGTCCCTTAAACCACTATAAAAAATTTCTTCTCTTTTTTCATTGCATGTTTAATTGAGGAGAGTGGTATTGGTTCTAACCAAATTTAAGATTGTGGTTTTTAAGCATGGGAAAATCTCAAGAACTCAATTAACCCCCCCCTCGATTCTTTGCTCAACAACCCTTGTACAACATGTAACACTCCTAGAAAAGTGAAATTTACAATAATAAATGTATCTTCCCATGTCAACAAGGAGTTACTTTATTGTTTCTAACATATTTGATAATAACTCCATAGTTATGTTTCATGGATTTGAGTAGTTTTAGGATGAGTGACCTTTTGAGAAGTTTCCTAGGGTGTGGGTGAGTGAGGAAAAAGATTAGGAAAAGAACTTGTGTTAGTTTGTGGGGATAGTCATTTGTCTCATAAGTGATTTTAGTGGGTAATATGTTAATGTTTATAGGAAGGAAACCATGGTATTATAGGAGATACATAGGGTTAAAAGATCATGTTCATAACCTGGTGAGGCCGGGTCTTGAAAAATGGCATTAGAACTAAATCCCATCCATAAGTGTAGTGGAATTTCCTGGGTTTGGGGTGAGTGATCTATAATTAGGGTGTATTTATTTAGGTGTATCAGGGGGTGTAACACCTAGGGAAAATTAAAACATGAAATAATAAATGTTACCACCCCGGTCAAAAAGATGCACCATTTATTTAGGAGCCTGTCTGATAATAACTCCATAATTAAGCATTCTTGGTTTGGAGTATTTCTAGGATGGGTGACCTCCAGGTAATTTTTCTTGGGTGAGTGTGAGTGTGGAAAAAGAAAACTGAAAGAACTTGTGTTGGTCCATGGGGGACGTCATTAGTCTTATGGGGATGTGAAAACCCTATAAAATTGAAACATAAAATATGAACTATTTATACACATGTCAATAAGGCGCACCATTATTTTTAGAAGCCTATATAATAATAATTTCATAGTTAAACATGATTATATTGGAGTAGTGTTTGGATGGGTGACCTCCTGTGAATTTTCCTAGGGTTTTTGTGAGTGAGTTAAAAGTACACTAAAAGAACCTGTGTTGGAATGTAGGGGAAGTCATTAGTCTAATAAGTGAACCTTGTGGGAAATAACTTGTGGGGTATCGGGAAGGTAACCAAGGTATTTCAGGATACCCATGCGCTAATATGACTTGGTTCATGGACTAAGGAGTTAGGGTCTTTATAATATCTCAAAATGTTGTATGAACATTTTATAAAAAAACATGTCCCTCATTCACAAAACCAAATAGTGTAGTCCCGCATTTGATTATTTGAAAATAATTATGAATTATATAATATATAATTGTAATAAAATTAACAAATCTAGTAAAAAATTAGTGTTAGTCAACAAATAAATGGATATTGTGTGGTATTCATCAAACACATCTATCTCTATACATATGTGCACTAATTGTATCATATAAAATATAAGTAATCATATAATCACTTTTTATATGACATTGAGTGACCACAAGACATGTATTATATAAATATTTTTAGTTAACTTCTAAATTATTGATTCTCCATTTATAAAATGGTAAGATATAAGTAAACCTCACATTTCATCCACCCAGATGGATGAACACATTACAAGACATGTAATGCCCCGGCTCAGGTACCACTATAAGCGGTACCCTGATCCAGATTTCCACAAGACCTTAGGCACACCACATCATAATCTAGAGCTTGATGACTTTCTGAATGGGTCTATGGATGTACAATGGGGCGACTATAACCACTTATCTGAGTAAAAAACAATGAAAATAATATCAATAGATATAACAACCTGTATAAATGGAAAATGGAATAACAAACTGAAAGTTCCAATAATAATCGAAGGGAAACATGATATAATAATGATATGTATACTCTACAAGTCAGGATTTCATATAGTAAAACCTCAAATACTGAAATCTAAAAAACCCCAAATGCGGTCCCAAGTCCAAACTCAATCCTAACATCTGATGCTCGAACCCATTAGCTCATGCATAAACTAATATTTAGGTTCATATCTTGAACCTACACTTGAAAAAAAGTATCATCTACTTAGGTATCCAAGTGACTTGGAAGCCTGAGTAGGATGTGATTACAACTTATTTGGTCACTACTAGATGTGTCTAATGAAATAACCAATCTAATAATGGTTCAAGAAGAGGTATAATTATCAATAGAAAAATATTAGATAAACCAGGTTTCATTATTTAATAATTTTAAAATTAACAACAATTATTCTTGGTTTCTAGAGATTCCTAAACTCATCAAATGTACTTCGGAATATATTGGATATCTGAACAATATAACACATAGCTTATAGGACAGAAAATGAGGATCAACTATCCAAGTATCCAACTAGGATTCATAATGTCATGTATGAACATCCCAACAATTTATTATAGGGGTCATAGGTTAGAAAACAAGGAGCATTAGTCCAAGTATCCAATAAAGATTCAACCGTGGTATGGATCTCTGTGTTTGTACTATAGGATTCAGGAGCATCGGTCCATCCTCTAAAAACTATAGTGCATCGAGGTTCATGGAGCATCATTCTGGCCTTCCCAAAACAAGGGAGTGTAGTGTCAGTACAACATCCTCAAACAATGTCTTTATCAATAATTTCCATCTTTATCACATCATTTATCAAAAATAAAATAACGTAATCATTCATCTTTTACCAAGGTCCCAACAGACCTCCAAAATCACACATGTATCAATAAGGCCCCTTTTCATAATTTCCTAAAACAACACTTAAAATAATGCGAGATTCTTAACAAACCCAATATTTTTATTAAAAAATTTAAAAACTACCCATCAACATTTTTCTTTCTCTTTGAACATCAAAACAAGTCCAGAGGTCATCCATTACCTTAAATTAATTTAGAAGATGTAACCAAAACATTTTCATAAGGGGTAAAACACACACACATTTCAAAACACCACTTTAAATCTAATAAGAACGCCTTTATAATCACTTTTTGTTCAACACCTACATTTTAAAGAATTAACCACTTTCAATACATCATTTTCCTTCATTGAAAACCAAAACCATATAAAAATCCAACACACATCTTTTAATCCTTTTAAAAACCCTCTTAGTTGTTTTAAAAAAGACAGTGTTTAAAAATTTCAACTGCCCCTTAAACCTTGACCACATTAAAATTAACTATTATAGCCCATTCACATTCATAATTACTATATCTCAATGTGTACAAATTAATTTCACCATTTTTAAGGGTTTTTCATACCACATGGCGGGCCTAGGTTAAGTCTCAAATCATCAACGGACCCAATGGGTTTGTGAAGGGTCTCACACCTTAATTTAAGTCCCAAATTTACTTCCCTTATCCAATGAAACAATAAATATCAAGGATGAAAATTGGAACAACTAAATACACATATTAAACATCAATACTATGGGAAAAATATTATAAAACACCCACCTTATGCAGATAGAAAATCACTCGTCTATCCCTAGTCCCTGATTTAAAATAAAATGGCCTCAAACACCAGGGTAAAGAACCCCCTGAAAATAGGGTTCATGAGCTTCAAAAATATTGGATACAACAAAAAAATACTCTTTTAGAAAATTTAAATAAACAAAGTGCAAGACTTACCTTTAGATTTGATTCACAACTAATGACACTCTTAATTCCTAAAAATCAAAGGAGAAACATCCATAGAGATGAAGGAAATCCCTAGTTCTCACCCTAGGATATTGGGGGTTGAATAGGGAGTAAATTAGGGAGAGAAACATTAAGTATTAATAGGTAAAAGTGGTACTTTTCCCACTTTTCATGAGTTTCATGGTTTGGATGCATGGTTTTCCAAACAATGATCCAACTGTGCAGTTATGGTACCTAGTTATTACTAATTGTGCACCAACCATGGTCTCAACACATATTGGCCTCTTTTACTTCTTTTTATGCCCATCCCCCTTAGGACACCCCCAAAACATTCCATACTCATAGGAAACCTTCCATTAAACCATTTATGATGATTTTAGCCAAAATTTAATATAAAAACAAACCTTATCAAACACTGGGACCTTACAACATCTCAAAATTATAACCATTAATCATTGATTTTAACTTACATGACTTGAAAAACCCACAAGGATAGTTTTTTCGGACACTAGGATCATATACCAGCTTCCCTCTATTGAGTTTTCCTTCGGAACATGTCCAAGAAACCATAAAACCTAGATCAAAAGCATGGTATTACCCCGTAAACCATTTCATTGTGATAGGATACAAAATTATGATGCTCTTAGAAGGACACATCAACCTCATGCTCATCATTATTAACATCAAACACATGATTAAAGTCTGGGTAATACCACTAAGACTACCATACAAGGAAAGAATTGAGCTAATAACTACACCACCTTTGGGGATCCAATTGGTATAACTCTGATTCGATTCTCCCCATAATCTAAAACAACCCAACATACCTATTTACCTACCTGCCCTGTTTGATGAACCCAAATATGGCCCAAACTTGGTGTCACCAGAAGGAACATACAACTATCTAACCACATTCCCCAACCTACATCGATCCACAACTCGAGGCCCAATGACCTCATCCCATATTCAAACACCTGAAACATATCAAAAGCACAACCTTAATATTAAGACACCCAACTAGTCAAAACCCAATATAACACCTATTTCCAAAATTGAAAACCAATATGGTACCTCTCAAAACCAATCCATCCCGAAACACTGATCACCTCATCAACCAACCATTCACCCTCTATGGTGCTCCCCACCGTACACATGATCTAATAACCACCAAAGTTTCAGAGTTTGACACCTCCCCCATTGGAAAAGGACCATTAGAACCATGAACTCAAGATCCACAATGTACCCAGTGTGTTTCCTAACTCACCACGCCCAAATATCTACAAGATCACCAACCAACATCAATATCCATCATTACCATCAAAACCACACTGAATGGATGCACATCTGCCATCCATACATGAACTAAGGACAAATTGAATTTTCTTAAATGATCACTTCCATTCCTGAAATTCACATATAATTTCAAAAATTAAATGATGGTGGCTTAAATCTTACCACATACATTCCTTTTACCATTTCGTTTCAGACCATCCATGACCTACTTACCCCAAAACAACCCAACTCCCACTATCGGTATATCACTACTTTACCTGGCCATGGGGCCTTCTCTCTTAACGCATTCCACCACCATCTGAATGCACATACCAGAGTCTATCCATGAATTACAGTGCAATTACACCATCAAATAATTCACTAATACCAAAACCATTTTCTTCCTCTACATCACCCACTAACACATCTCAAACATAAACAACCTAGATTGGTTTTAGAATCACCTTGAGCTTGAAGCTAATACTCGACTCGATCAACCACCACATCCAAGGCCCACCCAAAATTCCCCAAGGAATCCAAACATGTACCTCATAGGTTAATTATAGTCATCCCTATGCCAAAAAATCTAAGTCAAATTATTATTCATGCACCTACAAACCGAACAATGTGAGAGTTAGACTCCCATGACTAACACATCACTTTCTACCTTAGGAGTGTCATTTTCCCCACATTACTCATGAAATTCCAACTACCACAACTCATTATCACGTCACTAAAATGACCAATAAGTGGGTGTGGACATATCTCCCTCACTTTAGAGATAAAATGAAATATGAAACATTTCTTGTTATTATCTTATGATAATGAAAACTTTATCATTTTTTAACCTAAAAATCACCACCTGAACCTCACTCAAAGATGGTCGTCAGTGCTCCTACAACCACACGACATCACAACATTGATCCAAGGGTAAAACCTTTAAGAAGAAACTTTATATAATTATAATAATACATTTAATTTTTATGGAATATATCCAATTCTCTCTCAGTTCACTCAAGATGAGGTGAATATATTTAGCATGATCATTTTTAATTAGAGAGCACACAAATTTTTCTTCAATGAATACCACAACAACCGATTAATTCCCGATGTTACTCTCACAATAAAGACACCTTAAACCACTTATAAGTCTCGGGTTTCCTAACTCAAAAATGTCTTATCAACACATGATCATCAAAATCAGGTGGCATTTTTAACCAACACTCACCAACACCTCATAATTATCTACCAAGCAGTCATTACCAAACATTCCCTTTGGAACTACCATCACCACACTAATTGAGCCCTTACATTATGAAACTGAAGATTCATAACAAAAAAATAATGATCCAAAACACCAAGACAAAATCAAATAGTCTCACACATAACTAGATCTTCCCACTTGATTTCATGGAATGTTAAGGGTGCTTTCTCTCGAGCTACACGTCCACACATCCCATATGACATCACGCATATCTATCAATTTCCAAAGATCCTATCCTCATCCAAATCCTCAGGGACATGAAATTTATTTAGATCATTCACTAAGCTCAACTCAAGATCCCAAAATTCATATGTCACTATTGATAGGACCCAATTCTCACACACATGATTAGTCATGCCTCCTAGCCAGTTAGCCTCATCAAACTCAAGGAATCCTTGATGTTACCATCCAAAAAACCAAATTTTAACACAAATAATACCAAACACATGACCACCCCTTACCCTAGGTTTCAATTATATATCAAAACATCCATATATAGTTGACATAAATCCCCACATAGAACAGTGTTAGAAAAGTATGCTCAGGAACCTGAACGATCCTACCACTTTTGAAACCGACCATAAATTCAACTGCAAGGACTCAATGTGTTTCCATTAGGAAGGAAACCAAGGTAGATCCTTGCATTTTTTTTGAAATTTTATGGAACCTATCGTGCATTGATTCCACCTATAAAGAATCCACCCATGATCCACAATACAAGGAACTCTCAGTGCTGGGCTAACCTCCCTCAAGGTCACCCTCGATTTCCCAAAACCAATGACTTTTCTACTTAGCCCACTAAGACAAACCCACAAAAGGAAACACACTTTGTGTGTCACTAGTAAAATTCCAAAACTCCCAACCATACCTTACACACCCAAAATAACCATCAAATTGGAGAACCCCTCTACCGGGTCTCCCTTAAAGGTCAAATGACAAAAACTCCCTAAACATGAGTCACATCTAGAAAATGCCACCAGCCCTCCCTCAAATCCATACACATATAACCTCAAACACATTCTGGCATACAAGAGGCACGCCTTCCCCCATTATGAAACACACTATGTCTAATTCACCAAGAGACCATTTAATCTAGGTCACACCAAACATACACACCCACATACATTAACACAAAAAGTCAAACAACCACTATATGGTCCAAAACACAACTTACAATGTATTTTACCACAAGGTTCACCACATCCATATTAACAGATGAAATTTCACAACCTCAAGGTCAAAACCCAACTGAAGGAATAAAGAAGAAACATTCCACTATCTGGATCATCGAAACCCATCATGGTATCATATCCCGTAACACAAAGTCTTATAAACAGGACACTCTCACTACCCAAACCACCCATACATTGGGTCCAATCACCAAAATAATTTCCCTAAAGGTCCTATCATTACACATTCCTCTTTAATTAACATTATCATTTAAAAACCTAAGATTTCAAATTTCAAAACATTCTATTTACCAAAAATTTAAAAATCCATACTTTATTCAATATTGTAAATCATGGTTTTTGGTTAAAAGTCATTTAATTCACAAGTCAATAACCAACAAAATATATATGACTTATTGATAATATGTTCCTTTAATGATTCATGAACCCCCAAACCCTCTTTTTCTATACCTAGAAAAGAGATAAAATTTAATAAATAAATAAAATCAATTCTAAGTACACCACTCAAGGTGGAAATATCAATCAATGGTAAAAGAAAAAAATGAAACATTAATTACCACTAATGGTTACTTTGGTTTTCCCTCTTACATGGGGCATCAAGCACCCATGCATGAGCTCATTAACAAGCCCTAACAAGATCATAGTCTCCCATATTTCATAATCCAAATAGTAATACAAAATAAAACCTCTCTGATACCACTTTATAACACCCTTAACCAGGTGCCACTATTACCGGTGTCTCGAGCTGATTTTCCATATAACATGAGGCATAACTCCTTGTATGCCAGAGCATGCCCACTAGAAGAACATTTCTATGGAGGTACAATAGGTAAACTATACCTACTTACCATAGTAAACAATAACTGACATAATGTCAAAACATATAACAACCATTGTAAATGAAAAATGGAATAAAAAACATCAAGTTCCAATAATAACTAGAGGGAAACATGATACAATAATGATATGTATACTCTAGATGTCAGGCAGCCATAATGGAAAACCTCAAATATAGAACTTTGAAAAACCCCAAATGTGGTCCTGAGTCCAAATCGAGTCTTGAAATCCCATGCTCCAACCCATTATCCCATGTATAAACCAACAACCAAGTCCCTATCCGGATCCTACACATAAAAACAAGTAGAATCTTATCGGGTACCCAAGTGCCATGGAGGTCTGAGAAATGTGTGAGTAAAACTCAGTAGGTCACCACCAATGATGTATAAATCAATAACCAATCTAATAATAGTTCATTTAGAGGTATAATAATCAATATAAAAATAGTAGATAAACTAGGTTTCATTATTTAGAAACATTTAAATTCACCACATTTATTCTCAATTTATAAAGATTCCCAAACCCATAAAAACTTTATTGGAACATACTGGTAATTTAAAACATATATCAGAGAGGTCATAGGCCATAAAATGAGGATCATCGGTCTAGGTATCCAACTAGGATTCATAATGTCATTCCTAACCATCTCAACCATTTATTATAGGGGTTATGGGTTGGAAAATAATGAACATCAGTACAATTATCCAACCCAGATTAAAAATTTTATGTCTGACCAACCCAACCATGATATGAAATTCCATGTCCATAACCATGGAGTCAGGAGCATCCATCCATCCTCCAAAAACTATAGTGCATTAGGGTTTGTGCAACATCAGTCTAGACCGCCCAAAACCATAGAGTTGAGCATCAATTTAACATCCAAAAAACATGTCATTATCAATCATTTCCATCTTTTTCACATCATTTAAGACATGAATTTTGAGATACTTCAGTTCTGGATAAAGAATTCCATATATGGGGTCACAGGTCAAATGAATTATATAACACTTGTTTTCTAATAATATTATTAATGCTTCCCAAGTATTTAATGTCATAAAACATGTAAAACATTATATGATTATCATTACACATGGAATTCTAGGATTATATCTACATTTCCTAAAGTTAACTTACTATTATTATGTTTAGATTCTTGGGCTCATAACCATACTTACATAATGAGACCCTTATTGTATTTTTAGGATTATGTATGGATGCCTGAGTTATGCCTCATGTCCTGGTTAGTACTGCGTGTATATATATATATATATGTTATTATATATATAGTGCATATATATCATACATATTTATATATACATATACCAATATATATGGTGACACATCTTAAAAGGTATTCTGTATTAGGCTGAAGTTGGGATGGTCAGCTATGTGTCCTTAAGGAGCCCGAGCCCAACCCTCTTACAATTATTTATTCACTCTTTATTTATTATAATTTCATATTGACTTATTTTATATTAATGAACTGAATTGCATTAAAAACTACTGGTGGTGGCCTACTATGTTTATCTCACACCCTGTTTGGACCACTTTTGGTACTCGAATAGTCCTTATGGTTGCAGGTATAGGGTCCTAGATTTTTCTATGTGTCATTACTCATGTACATGGAAGCTTATGAGCATAGAACTAAGTCGGTGATCAGGATGCTCATAGAGATATATTTTGGGGATTTTGTTCATCACGATATATATTTTTATGTATTACCTCATGTATTTATATTGTTTTATGTTATTTCATTTTCAAGAATGGTTATTTATTAATTTATTATTGATTTTTAGTTGTTATTAACTTCCACTGGTCAATTTTTAATTTTCTTATGTTGTTGATTTATTATATATACCATTGGGATACTCTGGTTATGAGGGTACAGTCTCCCCAACATACCCCCATTAGACCCATAATACTTGTTGGTATCCTCTAGTGTATATGGAGGCCTACTTGAGGCCATGTAACTAACCAACTCGGGGCTCTATTTTAGTGGATCTCAGGTAGGGACATTACAAAGTGATATGAGAGCCTTATCTTCATTTTATCTTTCTATTTTCAGATGGCAGATAAGAGACTAGAAATATTTTGAGACAGGGTAAATATCCCATGCTTGGGTCAATCTAACAATCTCATGTGGGAAAGATCAAGTTGTCAGGGTTGAGACTATTTATGCTATTTATATTATAGTTGATTATTATTTCATATTTGGTGATTTTTGTACATCTTTAGGATATTGATTTATGGGTTTTTGAGATATACCACTTATCTCAATATGGTAACTGATGAAGTGTATTCATGTCTCATCATAGGAACATTGAGATTTACATGTCATGCATATGCCATTCCATGTAGGCTGTATTGATTTTTTTTGATGCATGATGATTTATATACCATGGTTGTGTGGTTATTTAATATGTTTATATGTATACCCTATTTCATTTATTTTTACCATGTTTACAGTGTTTCCTACTTATGATGTAGTTTTATATGATTATTTCTAGGTTTACTGTTATTATTTCTCTGTGATATAATTCCCTACTATAATTTTGATAAAAAATTGGTTCATAAAGTGTTTGAATCAACCTAAACAATGTTTTCCTATATATATTGATGGTGTAAAATTAATTTACAAATTATGACATGTATGAGTAATGGAGAAACTGTTTAATGGGATGAAATATTTATGGGTGTGATTAAATGGGTGAAAATAAAAAAAATATAAGGTTTATGGGCCATTATAAATTTGGAAGGGTAACCCGTGTAATCAAACCAACATATATGAACATGTTATATTTTTAAATCAAAGGAAAAAAAGAAGAAAATTTTCATATCATTGCATGAATTCCAATAGTAAATTATAAATGATAATACCATTATAACTAGGGAATGGAATATGTAACAAACTGAACCATGTTATACATATAAACGTTTAATGGTACTTCGGAAAGAAAATGGTTGTTGTTAAATGATGCTGTGAATTGAAACTTATAATGGATTTTACCTCTATAATTTGGGCATGATAACCCATATGAATAAATTCCTAAATTCCCAACTGTATCCAAGTAGTCCAGTTGGGGAATGTTTCATTTGATATAAACCTACTATGGGAGTTTTGAATACTTGATAATTTAAACATCATGGGTTTCACTTAGACAGACCCAATTTAATATTATGACACCCCTCATAGTTTACCTCTAGTATTCTTACTACTTTAGTGATTGACCCCATGAGGGTATATTCATCCTATGTGGGATTGTTATTTAATGTGTTAGCTGCCACTTATATGGGTTATATATAAATGTACGGTGGAATCTTACCAAATATATCCCCTTTAATTAGTAAATACATGTTATCTTATTTTGAATTTTATTATTATTAGGCTTCTGATAAATAAAAATGAAAATTAAAACCTAAAGGGAGTTTTCCTCTATATCTTGGAATTGAAATTTTCATTACCAAATCTCAGTTTTAAGAACCTATGGATAAATAAATTTTTTTAAAAGGAAACCTGGTGATAATTTTCTTAGAATGCTATGAGGCTCCAGTCAAATAAAGTGAATAGTATTGTTTCTTTAAAAAGAACTAGTACTTTATGGTTATTAAACCAAATATTATTTGATGTTTATGATAAATTTAGATTAATGAAATGGATGAATAATACTTTTGGTTATATTGGTAATGATGAGGAATCATGTAAGAGTTATCTATAGTCTACCTTCAGAGATGCTTTGAATGAGAATTTGAGAATTTCCCATAGGTCTCAGTTGCTTTCATACCTCTAATTGAATGAACCAAAAGGATAAGTGGTAGATCCTAGTGACCTCATGGAATGAATCTAGTTTTAAAGGATGAAACCTGATGTTAAAAATGAAGTGTATCCCATTTATTAGTGAACTTGGAGATGATGAACCATTAGTCTTTTGAGCACAATTATTAGGAATGCTAATTGTTTTTCCTTAACCTCTTGATTTGAGCATGACTCTTAATTGATAATACAAGACCCCAAGGAGATGTGTGGTTTATAATAAGTCTAAACTTAAGGGGATATTACCGCATGTGTATAACTAGTGACTGTTAGGTTCTTCAACCCTTTATGTTGATGTTGTATCCCTTATAGGTCGATGAAATTGAATCCTATTTTAGTTTTACCTCTTTTAGAGAGAGTTTATAGGAACAATAGATTCCATGTAATGGAGGTCCCTACATGGATATAGTTCTTGTTTGAGAGGCCTTAGGTATAGGTGGATGGACCTAGTGGCCCTGTTTTGATAGTTGATCCAAAGGGCTAGGTGGGATACCTTGATGACCATACTTTAGATACAGACCCTAGTATGGCAACTATGTATTGTTGATTGAGGGAAACCTATGAGAGGGGTTATCCTGATGTTTAAATTTTCCATAAAGGTAATGATCTTGGGTTTATTCTCATTTGATATTGATCCATGAGACATGATCTAGTTATGTGTTATAGGCATGATGATGCTTAGTTTTTCAAGGAAGCACCATGGTGATTGTGTATCGAGATTGGTTTCAATGGGAAGGACTATTCGGGTTCCTAAACCAATTGACCAATAGTTAAGAATTTGATGATTTTCTTTTGGAAGCAATGTTGTTACATGGGTACTCAATTTATAAATAAAAACATAGGTACATTTCTAATTTTGAAAAGGATTTCCAATGGAACTCTTGGTGTGTTAAAACTGTCATTCCATGTAACGCGGTTAACATGAACTTGTTGACAAAAAACTCATGAATCGTGAGTTGGTTGTAGAATCAGGGGGTATAGGATAAATATCTATTGTCTATAGAAAGTTTAATTTGCAGAAATTTTGTGTGATAACTATTTCAAATAATAACATTGGTGAGCGGATAGGTGTGATCCAAGGACCGATGGTTTTAAATAAGTGACACTTACAAGCATAGTGACATGGAGCTTTGGGAGAAAATTTGAAGGAAGTTCCCAATATGAGGGATAATTTTGAAATGAACTAGGTGAAATGATATGGTTGACTCTTGGTTAACCCTGGATACACATTGTTGGGAGACATGGTGTGTGGTGTTGGTTTAATAATGTATAGCCTATTATGATGAAATCATGTCTCGAGAAGAGAGACACACACATATAGATGAAATCTTAGTGTACTATTGATTTAGAGATGTTCATTACCACTATCATGACATCGTACCAAGTATGATGAGATAATTTTGTCCATACACTGATCTGCATATCTAAATATCCATCTTGGATTGATTTAGAAACTCTTTGATATTTTTTATCAAGGATTAGTTTAAAGAAATCCATATGTTTCATAGTACACCATTGGTCATTTAGGGTGGTGACCCAGATCATTATTTAGATTTTGGTGATCGCTATAGAAATTGTTCTCATAAAGTGGGAACAAATGATGAGTGATATATACATTAGTTATTGAATGTGAGTGGATCCTTATGAATACCTGTCACAGTGTTCAGATTGGATGGGGCATGGAATGTGGAAATAAATTTTAGCATTTCATTATTATGATGAACAGGATGCTCCTAAGGTGGGGAGATGGACATCAATCACTATTAGGTGACCGTCATGAGAGAAGGGTCGTGTGTTCTTAAAGCTATTCATTGGATGATTGTTTTAGCCCTCGTGTTTTATTTAGTAAATGAAACAATGTATAGATAGAATCCTTAGTAAAATATTGGTACGAGTTCAATTATGGATTTGGGTGAAATCTAGATGTGGGTGTTAATCCTAGAGTAGCTTATGATAATCCATGGATACCATATTATGATAGCATTAGTGTTAGTTCTATAGCACGATGATGATTTTTTGGGGAGGTGGCTCACCCAGGAGACGTCATCGAAAGTTGGGTATGGTATTTGGTGATCATGATTAGAACTAATTCAATAAACCTTAGGATAAGGCTTCAATATCTAATTTTCAAGGAAAATCTGTCCTGAAAAGTCTATATTGGTTTGATTATAATTTTACCACTCTTAAATTTATGAACAACCCAAAAGTTTTTCTGGGATTCATAGGGAATACTTAAATATAAAATTATGATGGTCAGAGAAACATAAGTCATAATTTGTAATGGGAAATCTAGAACCTATTGCAGGGAGCACCATAGGGTGGTTTATAAAGGTGACAATAATAGAATCATGTCTCAGGTTAGGCTGTCTTGTGTAAGCATTGTCTCAGTGTTTTGATGGTTCTTATGTTCATTGGACCGAGTTTGGAACAAAGTAATTTTTTTTATTAATTAGATGCTTAGAGGTTAATTGGGTGCTTGGAAACACAACACAACCATTTAAATGAAACTTCCTAACCAGATTAGGTTAGGTGATGGTCTCATTACATCCCTAATACTTATCAGGGATGATAATTATATGGTGGGGAGGTTTTAGGATCCTATGTTTTAGACCAGGTGGAATTTACGAAGGTATTTGAGCATTTTGGTTTGGTGGATGGTCCCAATAAAAAATTGAGCATTGGAATGTAATTTTGAGAGTTAGAATACATAAAATCATTTTTTTATTGGAATTTGGTAATAGTGGCTTCCCTAGACCCAACTAAATATTTTTTTTATTACAATATCATATACCCAATGATTTTTCATGATATACTCTTACAATGATAGTGTCGATATCTTTTCATCTACTATTTACATAAGAGTGTCCATAAAATTTTTGTTATATAAAAAGGCTATAGTATTTCCTAGGATATAATGATAACCTTAAGATACTATGAAATTAATCTGAAATATATTTCCTTTGGTCTAGTTACATCATTCTTACTATACACATATGATGTTTGACTATTAGGTGATGGGGGCCCATCAACATTTAGACTTCTCTCATGAAGTTCACAATTGGTGATATAAAGTACATCAGATTATGAGGAATCACCCATAAATAGGAACACCACATGTTTAATATATCATCGGTAGTTCCTATCTATTAATATTTTTTATGGTCTCTTGATTTGAGATTAATATCGGTGTATACTATTTGATCACATGATTTGATGCAAGGAAAAAACTATAGCAATGAATTCATAATGTGGTAGCATGTTTTGGGGGGCATAATTGGTGGTATGAAATTGATTGAATAATCAAGATATAAATTTTCACTTCGGATTGGAAGAAATATCTTAGGCCTAGTTGATTGACATGACAATACCTTTACTATTTCCACGACCATGGTAGAAGAAGGTTTGTCGATCCAGTAAGGTCAGTGAATAATAAATCAAGGAAGATGACAAAAAGTGTTCATCCTTATTTATGAGATATTATGAGACAAATATATTATATTACGCAACATGTTTTGATAGTAAGGTTGTTATTTCTATGACTAATCTTTATCTCTTTTTGGTTCTTGATGGGTTTCTAGACTCTTCTCCGAGTTTGTGAATAATATTCACTACTATCGACATATGGGCTTTGAGGGTCACAAAAAATAGTGTATTCAAAAGTCTACTCTACTCTAATAAATATTAATATAGGGCATGTTGGGACACACCATGGGGTCCGATATGTGTCCAAAAATATAAAAACACTACAGAATAAATAAATTCATAATATTCAAGTTTTTAATAATAGGCACTTACTTTATTTGTTACATGTATTAAAAAGAATTAAAGTAAGTACATAGAAAATAATATACAAATGAATATTATTTTTACATTTGTGGTTTATTTATAAATTTTTTGAGTGAAGATTCAAGTTAATGACTCAATTTTTCCATTTAATATATTAATAATATTATAATAAACTGATAAAAATATAAATGATATTTGTGACTCAATACAATTTTCATAAGATTTCCTTTATGGTTTATTTAGTGGGTCATAGATATAATATTTTCATTATTATTCATGTGTTTTTAAATGATTTAATCCCTTCCCATTAATCAATTTGAGCTTATTTTTATAATTTTTTGATTTTTGGTGAGTTTTGAGCTTTAGTGTGAAAATTGGTTAATTCTGGATATTTAGCAGTTTTATGTTACCTTTGTATTTCATGAATAACTCTTGAAATTTTGATCCAATTCAAGTGATTAATTTTTTTAAGAGTTCTATATTCTTGGGATACAAATTATTATTCTAGAATAAGTTCTCATTCAAACTCCAACATGCAAAAGAAATCGTTTAAGTTGAAAAGTTATTCTAGTCAGCCGAACAGACCCTACCTCATTCAAAGAGAAATATCTCAGAATACCCACTTCCAAATGGGATGGTTATGGTTGGGTTAGAGATATTAATATAAGAGGAAGATTCACATTAAATTTCAAGGATTAAGGATTTCATTATGTCTACCCTTGAAACAGTCAAAGTAGGGTTGGTGTAATAGTGTTCAGTGAAAAGAATAGGTTAGATCTTTTTAGGTGGCTATAACTTCTTTTAAATTTCTTAAAATGATCCGATAATTCCAGGGTAGATGACCAAATCCATTCCTCACATCTTATAATAAGGGACCATGGCAATATTCGACCATAGGGTGTGTATAACCAAAGCAGAATTCTAGTGGACATATTATGGATGAGAAAATATGTGTTATTTATTTTCTTTCTTTTGTTATTATTTGTTTTTTAATGCCTTCATCTTCTACATTCCACTCAATTAGCATTACTATGGAGTGGTATACATATGAGTTATTATTTAAGGGTGGGTTTTCTATTTTGTAATGCTCGAGTTCTTTCAATTTTGTGAATAAAAACTCTTTCTCTTTCTACAAAGTTGCTTTCAATTTCATTTAGTAGTTTTTATTATCAATTGCGATTGCATTTGGTATTTGATTCCATTATTGATTTTATCTTTGGTAAATGATCATTATTACCCTATACTTGGATATTTTCTATATATGATGGAATAGATCAGGGTTTAGTGGTGAAGTACTTGTTTATCATCCGTACGTGTGGTAGGAGTATTGAATATTCTTAATTGTTTGTGATAAATCAGACCCGATTGAGAATTTCCTAATTGAATTTAAGGTATTCGCAATATATGTTTCACACATAAGAAGGGGAGTAGAACAATCTGAGATATTGGTAAGGTCTAATCTCACTATCAATATTTACCAAGGGAGTGATAGGAATAGATAATTAAATATCACTTAAATCGAATTAGCAGAAAATTATTCAATAAAATAGAATAATGATAGCAATATAATTAGAAAACTAACCCTGAACTAATCACCATTCTCATATAGTAATTTTTAATCACTTGAGTTTCAAATTTTTCTTGAATCACATTCTTAATTTCTTCCTTTTGTTTTCTTTCTTTCATTTTCAAAAACCAACCAATTCAAAAACACCAATTTTTTCTTCAATTAAAAAGTGAAAAACTATTTTGTGTGCACTCATCATTGAGATATTACCTTCGGATAATCACTAGACTATACATAGGTAATTTAAATAAATTTTTTTTTCCAGGACCATGATAGGGGTGCATCAATCTTGGTGCCGTTACTGGGGAGTCAGTGCCTCAAAACCGAAAAATTAAAAACAATTACTTGAATGACCCGTAGTTCAAATAACTGTTTAATCAAATTTTATCATGAAATTGAATTAACAGTAACATAATTAAGAAAACAAATTTTTCAGAGAATATTTTGAGGAAATACACCGAAAGGATTCATGTGATACTTTTAGTGATCAATATGAACCTACAATAATGGATGGTAATCCCAACCAAAATCTGTCTGATCTCTATGCACCACAATTCGCTAACCATCAAAATCAACGATCTATTCCCACCTTATAGAATGATTTTTAATTGCGCATTAACATGATTAAAATTCTTCCAAAATTCCATGGTCTTTTAAGAGAAAACCCAAATATAAATTTTCATGAATTTACAAATGTGTGCACTAATTGTAGACCCCTAGGTGTTGTGAAAGAACAAGTAAAGCGGAGGGAATTTCCCTTTACAATTGAGGGAGCATGAAAGGATTGGTTGTACAGTCTACAACTATGAGAGGTACAAGACTAGAAAGATCTAAAAAAATTCTTCATGAATTTTTTTTCCCAGATCCTAGAGCACGACCATTTGAAAAGAGATTTATGTTATTCATCAATCAATTGGAGAGACACTTTATGAGTACTGTGAGCAATTCAAGAAGCCTTGTGCTAGATTCCCAAATCAGATTATGGAGGAACACAACTTCCTTTTTTTATTATGTCAAGGACTACTCAATAATGATCTTAATTTTCTAGATGCATCATCTAGAGGAGGGTTGATATAAAATTCACCAGCATATTCCAGAGGTTTTATTGAAAAGATAACACAAAAATCACAGCTATTCGGGACAAGGGGTATGAGCACTAGTGCCATCCATGAGGTAAGGAATTATAATTATTCATCACACGTACATAAAGGAACACTTATGGAAATGGCCAGTGTGATGAAATAAATTTATATGAAAAGGGTTAAGGAAAAACACGGCTCGACTTAGGTATGTGATTTATGCTCCTTTACTTGTCATTACATTGATCAATGTCCATAGGTACAGGGGACAAAAAGTTGTGCTGCTTCTTATCAAGAAAGGAAATTCCTATCAAATCAACAACTTCAATACCATAAACTAATAATGATATGGAATCCAACACAACCAGGATAGGAATTTTTTTAGAATCCATACCAAAATCAACCTCCATTCCAATAGCAGCAATACCAGAACCCTCCATCATTCCAACAACCCTATAAATAGCCATACCAGCAGAAACCATATGTAAAAACTTCAATGAGTTCTTATAAGAACCAACAATAAATGGAGATTTAATAGCTAAATAAAATCGTAAAAAATTTGTATAATAAATTTGATAGCCTTATGGATATTCTTACTAAAAATCAAGGCAAACTCCCAGCACAAACAGTTCTGAATCTTAAGGAAGTCGTGATAATCATTACAACATGAAGTGGGAAAGAGATCACACCCCCTAAAAAATTGAGGATGATGATTCTAAGAAACTTTTTGATTCTCAAACTATCCATATAAAATATGGGGACCAGAACAACAGAGGATAGGTTTAGGAAGGAAATGCTAGAAACACATTTGAAAAAATATGAAAGGGAGAAAAGGGATATCAAAGAACCATTCCCATCTGCATTAGTTAAGTTAAAGAAAGTTTAAGAAGAGTGACATAAAAGGGAAATTCAGGAAACCTTCAAAAAATATGAGATTTACGTCCCACTACTAGATGTAATCCTAGAAATCCATAAGTATAAAATTTTTTTGAAGGAGTTTTGGACAAAAAGAATGTGGCTGGATGGAAATGAGAGAATCGTCTGAGGAAGAATCAGCTCAGAACTAATCACACCGATGATACCAAGAAAAATGTCAAGATCTAGGGAAATTATCAATTACATGCACCCTTGGGTCTTTAAATTTTAATTATGCACTATGTGATCCTGGAGCTTTAATAAAAGTTATGCCTCACTAGATATTTTCATCCTTATAGATCAGGAAACTAAATCAAACTTGATTAGTGGTCTAATTAGAAAAATGTGAGGACTACCATCAATTTCCATGAAAGAATACTCATAATGGAACTTGGATATAGTATAGTACACTTCAACATTATTTACACAATGAAACATCCATCCAGTAATCACTCACTTTATGTGATCTCCCATTAAGAAGGTATAAAACCAATTGAAGTCTCAGGTGTACTTCATGACTTCTTCTCTTTAAGTGAATATTTTTTATTTGAAAATTAATATTCCTATGAAATTGAAAATCCTTATCTCATGTTATATTAGGGGGTAAAATCAGAAGTTTTTGATGATTTATTCAAAGAAAATGAGATGATACTAGAGATTCCATACTTAGAAGTAGGAAACCTAAATTCAATATCATCTCTTGAACAACCCCCGTGTCTGGAACATAAGACATTTCCAAATGATTTGAAGTATTCCTACCTAATGGAAGGAGAGAAATTTATTGTAATAATTTCCAATAACATATCCCATTCATAAGAACAAACATTGATTGACTTACTCAAAATAAATTTACAAGATGTAGGATGTAGTATAGGTTATATACCCAGAATCAATCCCAAGGTAAGATCCAATATAATATTTTTAGAAAGTGATGCTTTAATAGTTATACAACCTTATAAAAGACTAAATCCAACCATCATGAATGTTGTAAATAAATATATAGATAAAATTCTAGCAGCGAATGTCATTTACGCAACCTATGATTCTTAGTGGGTCAACCCTATTCATATAGTCCCAATGAAAACTCTCCAGACCACTATTAAAAATGATATAAATGAACTGATACCCATGAGAATAAAAAATAGTTGGAGAGTTTGTATATATTACAAGAATCTAGATCATGTTACCCAAAAATTCCACTTTCCCATTCCATTCATCGATCAGATGTTAGATAGGTTGGTTAGAAAAACACATTACTATTTTTTAAATGGATTCTCGGGATACATTCAGGTACTTATCACACCAAAAGACAAGGATATGACAACCTTCACCAATCAATTTGAAACATTTTCCTACAAAAGGATTCCTTTTGGTATGTACAACGCCCTACGTACATTTCATTAGTGTATGGTAATTATATTTTGATATCATAATGAGGACTGCATGGAGGTATTTCTTGATCATTTCATAGTTTTTTGCAATTCATTTGATCATTGCTTAGAAAATTTGGAAAATGTTTTGAAAAAATGAATTGAAAATAATCTTGTCTTAAATTTCGAAAAAATGTCATTTCAAGGTTGAAATGGGAATAGTGTTGGGGCACATAATTTCACAAAAAGGGATTGATGTTATCAAAATTTATGTAATAAATTCCTTATCATATCCAACTTTTTTAAAACTTGTTAGATTTATTTTAGGACATGAAGGATTTTATGAAGATTCATCATAGATTTTAGTAATATTTATCTCCATATATCAAGATTACTACTAAAGGAAGATGACATTAATATTGATTATGAATGAAGGAAGTCATTTTATGAACTGAAGCAACGGTTGATCACACCTCCAATAATGAAACCGCCCAACTAGGAGTAACATTTTGAGTTTCATTATGATGCATCCAACTAATAAGTGTGACCCTCTCTATAAAAAATATTTGAAGGAAATAATCAAGTCATATCATTCGCATCAAGGACCTTGGATTCCAAACAAATCAATAAAACAACCACCAAGAGGGAGTTCCTTGCAGTCTTATTAGCACTAGAAAAATTATGATCATATCTTCGTGGTACTAAAGTTGTTTTTTTTCTGATCATAAAGAACCCAAGTATTTAATAAAAACGTTGGATGAAAATTCGATTATATTAAGACAGATTATACTCTTACAAGAGTTAAATTTGGAAATTAAAGATAAAATGAGAACTAAAAATCTGGTGGCTGGTCATCTAAGTTAACTACCCCATAACACTAAACTAGAAATTCCAAACCCAAACCCACTTAATGATGAGATTCCTGGAGAACAACTATACATAATCAATGGTGATGTTCCTTGGTATTCGAATATGGTCAATTATCTGGAAAAATCCTAGGTCCCATCTAATTTAAATTCCCACCAAATTAAAAATGTCAAATATAAATCTAGATATTATATTTGGGATGATCTATTTAATTGTAAGGTTTTCAATGATCAAATGAAAAGAAGATGTTTTCTTGGAAGTGAAATTTATTTTTTCCTTTGATTTTTGTCACACATTAGATTGAGGAGGCCAATTTGAACCACGAAGGGTGGAAAGAATGGTTCTAGAATATGGAATTTATTGGCCCACCATTTTTAAAGATGCTCATTAATTTTCCATAGGGTGTGGAAAATTTCGGTTTTATAGAAATATTTCCAAGAGATAAGAAATTCCCTAATGAACACTTAATTTTGGTGAAATTTATTAAGTCTGAGGGATAGATTTTATGGGCCCTTTCCCAATTTCATTTGGAAATTATTATATCCTTCTTACAGTTGATTATGTTTCCAAATGGGTGGAAGAAAAATATAGAAGGACTAAAGATGATAAAGTTGTTTGTGATTTTGTCCGGACTAACATATTTTGAAGGTTTGGAGTTCCTAGATCCATCATCAGTGACTAGGGGACTCACTTTTTTGAAAAGAGAATGGATTCATTTCTGAAGAAGTATGGGGTGCATCATAAAACATAAACATCCTATCATCCAGAGACTAATGTTCATGATAAAGTGTCTAATAGGTAAATCAAAGGAATATTGGAAAATAATGTTAATACAAACATGAATGATTAGAGAAAATTGTTGAAGAAACATTATGGGCTTATAGGACAACCTATAAAACCCCGATTAGAATGAGTCCCTAAAGGCTAATTTATGGGAATATTTTCCACCTAACTATGTAATTGGAACATAAGTAATACTTGGTTGTGAGGAAGATAAATTTGGATCATCAATGAACTGCGAAGGAGATAATATTACAATTTCAGGATCTATAAGAAATTACAATGGATGGTTTTGAAAATTCCAAGATTTATAATTAGAGAACAAGATTTGCTCCTGAAAAGTTGATCCAACTGAAGTACGTCCATCCTAAAGACACAATTTTGTTTTTTAACTAAATAATCAAGATGATGGTAGGTAAACGTTGTTCCAGATAGGAAGGTCCATTTATATTTACTCATGTAAATCCTTTTGGTTCTATGTAGATTATGAAGGATGGAGAGAGAAGCCATTCACTGTTAATGGACATCGGCTAATGAAATTCCTTGGGACGATTCCATCAAAGCATGTGGAGGAGATCAAACTCTTCCAACCCATTAATCAATAAATCCATCAGTTCATACCTCTTATTAACACTTTCTTGATTGGTATGATTTTATTTCAACACTTCTTACATGATAGATCTAATTGAATGCATTGAGGAAACTTCACAATTTATGTGTGGGGGAGGGAACCTTTATAGTTTTGGATTTTCACTGTTTTTTTTATATTTTTGGATTTTCATTGGTTTTTTATTTTATTATTTTCAAAAATTTGTTGGTTGTCTTATAATTTTTCAAAAAAAATAAAATAAAATAATTTAAAAATTATTTTGTTTATTTTTTATTTTTTATGTGTTTCTAAAAATTTTCATCTGAAATGATTCTAATTCATTAGTTGTTTTCTAAATTAAAAAAAATAAAATAAGTTAAAATTTTGTGTTTTTATTAATTATTTTTTGTGTGTTTCTAAAATTTTGGAGCTAAAATGATTCTCATTGCTAATTTTTAAACCTATTTATTTGATTGAAACAATATATCCCAAGAAACTAATCTTAAATGGATGTTGAAAATGACTTTGTTTCAAGATCAAATATTTAGAAATATCATGAATAATATTCTTAATTTTTAATACCATGCCACATATCACTACATTTATCATTGAAATCACTTTCCCGTGAGGCTTATCAAGATATTTTTCATATTATATTCATTCAACTCACTTATAGAGAGAACCAAACCATTCTTTATTTAATCATAATTTGTTTTATTTTTTTCAAAACGTGAGGTTTTATGGTACTTGTGTTTTAAATGATTGAGGCATTTATTTGGTTTTAAATCCTCCTTTTCTAATAATCCTTTTTATAATAGCCTAAATTTCACATTTAATACTTGTATCCCTTAGAATCCATGAATAACTAGTTTGTTTAGCCACATTACAAGCCAATTTTCCCTATCTAACCTGCTCATTAAGTGAAATTGTGTAATCTAGTTGAACTTAAGTGTTGGGGATGTTATCCTATATTGTTATACCACATTATATTATAGTTTGGGTGGAAAATAAAATTTTGAAGAAATTATTTTACTTCTAAAAAATAATTATGTTGATAGATGTTCCATTTCTGGAGATTTTATTTTTTTGAAGTTATGCCTATCTGGAGATTCCAAAGGAATGAAATGTGCTTACCTGGAGCTTTCCAAAAAAATCATGTTTGAGATTATTTACATTGTTACCGATGAAAGATTGAATAGTTATAAAATTTGTAGAGTTTTCATGATGATGGATATGAATTGATACTAAGGGGTGTGAGGAGGAGACCATACTTATGTGATAATGAGAATATTATAATTTTACATCAAAAAATTGAAAAAACCTACTCATTCAGCCTCATAATTATTCACATCTAAATACTACCAACCAAAATCAATAGAATAACCACGAAGAGTCTTCATGATAAACATATTTCCTTGACTGTCCTAGGGTGGTGATGTAGGAATTTATCAAGTCTTTGGTGACCCTAATTTGAGTATGGATGATAAATACATTACTGAAAAATTGACATTTGTGTGATAGGAGAAAACAAAAGTGAGGTAAGAATTTTGTATGCATGGGAGTATAAATAAAGAGGAAATATATTGAATGATATTAAATTAATAACATGAAATAATTTTTTTATGAGTCATTATATATTTTGTTTATTTTTGTGAAATTGGTAAATCTTATGGGCATGTGTTTTAAATTTTATTTGATTTGATTTTGATATTTACTTGTTTAGGAGTCCAAGAACTAAGTGTGGGAGAATTGATAGAATAATATTTGAATTATTATTCACGTGTTTATAAAATAATTAATTACTTCCCACTAATCAATTTGATCTTATTTGCATCATTTATTGATTTTTGGTGAGTTTTGAGCTTAAGTGTAAAAATTGGAAAATTATGGATATTTAAGAGTTTTTTATTGCCTCTTTATTTCATGAAAAACTATTGAAATTTTGATCCAATTAAATTTATTCCTTTTTTGAGGATTTATATGTTCATTTTTTACAAATTATTATTCTATAACAATATCCCATTCGATGTACAACATGCACAAAAAAATTGACTTAGTTGAAAAGTTATTCTGGTTGGCAGAATGGAGCCTACCTCATTCAAAGAGGCATATCTTGGGATACCAACTTCTAAATGTGATGGTTCTAGCTGGGTTATAAATATTTCTTGAATTAAAATATTTATATTATATTTCCATTAGATAGTATTTCATTAAGGCCTCCCTTGAAATGGTCAAAGTAGGGTCAGTGGAATAGCTGTATGCGGTAAGAATAAGTCATATCTTTTTAGGAAGTTATAAATTCTTTTAAATAGCTTAAAATTCTATGATATTTCAAGGGTATATGTAAAATTTCATTCCTCACAGCTTATAATAAGGGACCATTTCATGATTTGACCATATGGTGGGCATAATTGAATCATACTTCTAGTGGACAAATTCGGAATGAGAAAATTTGTGTTATTTCTTTTCTTTCTTTTGTTCTTAGTTTTCCATTCTTTAATCATTCCCATTCTGATAAATTACCCTTACCATGGTGGGTTAAACATATGAGTGATTGGGGAAGGGCAGGGTTTCCATTTTTTAATGCTTTATTTCTTTCAATTTAGTGTATAAAAACTTATTCTATTTCTTCAAAGTTGTTTTAAATTTCATATAGCGGTTTTTATTATCAAGTGCGATTGTATTTGGTTTTTAATTACATTATTGGTTTTATATTTGGTAAATGATCAATATCTCCCTCAACTAGGTTCTAATATATATACTATGAAATGAATCAGAGATTAGTCATGAATTACATGGTGATCCTTAGTACATGAGGAACGAGTATTGAATATTCTTAATTATTTGGGATAAACAAGACCCGATCGGGAATTGGATAACTCAATTGAGGGAATTATCTACATATTTTTCTCACATAGGAAGGATATTAGACCTAGATGATATATTCATATGGTTTAATTTCTCCATCACCATTTACCAAGGGATTTATAGGAAGAAATCTTGAAATATCCCTTAAATTATCTTAGTAGAAAAGGATTGAATAAAATACAACAATGATGGAATTGAAATTTGAAAACGTACCCTGAAATGATCACACTTCTCATATAGTACTTTTTAGTCACTTGAGTTTCAAATTTTTCTTGTATATATTTCTTTATTTATTCCAATCATTTCATTTCTTTCATTTTCAAAACAAAACAAATTCAAAAACACCTAATTTTTTGTCTAATTAAAAAGTGACAAACTTTTTTGTACGCACTCCTCATCGAGAGACTTCCTTGGGTTAATAACTATACTATAATTAGGTAATTTAAATAATTTTTTCCCATTCCCATGATAGGAGTACGTTAGTGGGTAATAAATATTCTGTGGTCAGGGATCCTTTTCTGGGTAACTTCATAACT
This sequence comes from Viscum album, assembly GCA_963277665.1. Classification (NCBI taxonomy): domain Eukaryota; kingdom Viridiplantae; phylum Streptophyta; class Magnoliopsida; order Santalales; family Viscaceae; genus Viscum; species Viscum album. The sequence goes on along the minus strand of OY728152.1, from coordinate 777,941,298 downwards.
AACTATATATAGAAGGAGAGAGGCTCTTGTATGGAACTATTCATTATGCAATAGAAAAGATCCTCTCTCTCCTATACTGCTTCCTAAATAGAGAATCTCCTAGTCCAATAAAATAGACCATTCTCTCCTTCACGAATCAAAGGAACATCAATGCGGTGATCATCAGGATGTAAAAGGTGTCATCATATCTCCATGCTAGCACTCATAATTCGATGATTGATGCTCCAAAAAACTTTTGAAGCATGCATAGATGATCTAGAGGGGTTTGAACTCAGATTATTCAAGAAATGATCATCATTTATGAGTAGATTTAGAGCAAAAATTCATATCGAATGAGGTAATATTTGTTTTAATTTTTCTTCTTAAAATACATCATATGAAGATCCTAGTTCCTTTAACGATGTTGTGCTTTGTCATTGATGATGTAGTTACCTAGATTGTCGGTGCAAAATTTAAAACCCCCCAATCCATATTCATCCCCTATACACCCCAATACCTTCATTTAAGGCCATAATTGTGTCTCAAGAGTCCGTAAGAGTTTTGAAATCATCGAAATTAAAAAAAATATTCCTTAGGGGGAATACATTGGTGTATAGTTGGAACATGGTTAGTTCTAAAAGTGTGGCCCAAACCCTAGAACTTTTTTGTACAAGGGAATGGTTCTTTGAAACTGTATGCCACTCCAGGGTGAACCATGAGAGATAGTGATTACATATAGAGGAGTCTACATGGTTGGTGCATAGTTTTTCTAACCATTCTCTACAACCTTGCGTGGTAGGGGTGTTCTTAGGAAATCGTTTGACATGATTGGCGCATGGTATTCATAACTATGTGACCTAACCACACACCTATTAAAAAGGGGAAAAATTAAATTTCCCCCCTTCTCCCTTAAAGGTATTTTACCCTAAAATCACCCCTCACTTCCCTTTAGTATCTACCACACACACACAACTTCTCCTATTCCCATGGAGGGTTCTCTTTCATTTGGGATTAAAATAAACCATTTTTCATTGAATTGGAAGTGTAGAGGTATGTATAAAACTCCTCTTACCTCCATTTTTATTCACTATATGGAATAATAATTCCATGTGAGAAAATTTTTCCTATTGGTATGGTGTTTTATGTTTCTTCCCATTTATCTCATTTCTTCTCAAATCCAATCTCAATAATGAATGAGTAAAGAATAATAAGAATGAGGTAGGTGATCTATATGTTTTTACATTAAATTTTTATTTTTTTATATAATATTATTTTTATTCCTCACATTCCACCTTCCATGCATTAATTGCTTTAAAAATATAAAGTTTCTTAAATTTAATTCTTAGACTAAGGTTTGATGTTACTTAGAACCCTTAACATGTCTTGAGGTCTAGACCTCAAAAAGAAACACTAAATAATGATTGGTTTGATTTAAATGTTTTTAGTGACCATTGTTTCTGAAATTACCAACCCACCACTATCAGTGTGTTGAGTATTCCCCTTCTAGTGGAATGACTTAGATGATTTAAATGAATTGTTAGATGGTTAAATCTCCTTCTATGGACCTTGTGATCACATGTGAAGTGAATTGAATAAATAATTTAATATGATGAATTGTATTATGGAATGTATAATTACATGGACCTCCTTATACTTTATAATTGTAATGATAATGAAATGTATTATGGTGATTTTTTCTAGGAATGGGTGCTTTCTATGGCCTTATTATTGTTTATGAATTATTTGGTCTACTTTCATAGTGCGAATAATAAATTGGAAGGGATATTAATCATGGAATATGTTTAATTATTAAATGAAATGTACCAGCTTGTAAGATTAAGCCATGGGTGATACTCATGTTCCTCATAAGGAATACAGTGGATGGGATTACAGGCTAATTGAATTATATTAATCCTTGAGAGATACTTGGGTTTATGATACATAATTCTTTGGATGTGATGAGAGGGTAAATTAATCACATCACTCCTTGAGTGATACCCGATTTCCTTATATGAAATTCCTTGGATGGAATGTCAAATTAATTATGATATAACTTGAGTGACACTTGGGTTCCTAATATTGAATTCCTTATAAGGTATCATAGGTTAAATGGTATTGTTTTAGGACATGACTTGGATGATACTTGTTTTCTTGATATATAATTCCCCGAATGGGCTCACATGTCAAACGAATTATATCATAGTTGATTTCTAATTGTATTACCCATGATTTATAAGTCCTTAATGTCATGAAACATGTAGAACTTTATATTATTATAATTACACATGGACATCATGGATTATAATCATGGGTATAAATTTCACTTATTTTTATTATGTTCAAATTCTTGGGATTGTACATGTACTTAAATAATTAGACCCTTATGATATTTTTATGTTTATATACGGATGCTTGAGTTACGCTTCGGGTCTGGGATTGTACTACATATCTATATATATATTTATATATATGTTATTATGTATATAGTGCATATATATTCATGCATACTTACATATAAATATATTGATGTACATGGTTATACTTTTTCATAGGTATTTCGGTTTATGATGAAGTAGATATGATCAGGTAGGTGTCCTTAAAGAAACCAATCACAACTCACTTATTGTTATTTATTTACTGCTTATTTATTATAACTACACAATACCTTATTTTATATTCGTGTAATGGATTTCATTAGACACCATTGTTGGTGGCCTATTGATTTTATCTCACACCCTATTCAGTCTGTCATTTGGTACTCGAATATGCCTCATGGTTTTGTGTTTGGGATCACGGATTGTGTTATGTGATATTGCTCATGCACATGGGAGTTTATGAGCATAGGATTGAGTTGGTGCTCACAATTCTCAAGGGGATAGACTTTGGGGATTTTGTTCATTTCATTATATATGATTATTTAAGAGAAACTATATGTTTATTATTGTAAATTAAGGCATGTTCAAGCATAGATGGTTCTTTATTCATTTATTATTGATTTTAAGATGTTATTTACTTATAATGTAATTTTTTCATCTTTTTTTATTGTTTATTTATTGAATATACCAATATGATACTCTAATAATGATGGAATATTCTCCCAACCATCAAATATTAGACCCTCACTGCTAGTATACATCCATTGGCTCATAGAGAAGTTCACTTTAGGCTACATGACCAACCAACTCGAGTAAAAATTTTAGTGGCTCCCTAGTTGGGACACTACAACTTCTCTTAGGAACGAATTAATTTTGCCCATGATATTTAATGCATATAGTATACTAGAGGGGGTGAATTTTAGTTTTAAAACATAGTATAACAAGTTTCAACCCTTGGGTTTTAAGTTGACCAAATTTATGAAATACAGATCAATTTAAAGATTAGAGTAAAAATAGTGCATTCAATTGAAATATAAATAGAATTAAATTTCATAGACACAAAAAAATAAGTTTATTGAAATTTTATAAAAATATTACTGAAGAAATTAGAAAAATGGACGTATAAAATTTTGAAAAGGGAAATTAAAAAAATAATATAATGGAGATTTAAAAAAATTGCATAGAGTATTGGATAACTAAATAAATACTCTTTTAAAATGATATTCTTAAGTCACAGTTTTAAAACCAATAAATTATTTAAACTGAATCCAAGGTATCAATTAACTTAACCCTATCATATTTTGATATTTATTCCCATCCATATTAGCACCCGACTTAACCTATTGATCAATATAGTGTCATATCCTTGAACACTCAGACTTCCTATCCCTGAAAATCCTTGATCACAAAGGATTGATAAATCCTTAATCTTCCTATCCCTGGAAGTCTTCTATCACATATGATTGATAAATGATCAATTAAAAGATAAATACTAATTTTTATATAATGAATCCTCACAATACATTGCTCTTAGTATGTTCTTATAAAGAAAAACAATCATAAGTACACTAAGTCAATAACTAGCTGATGAATTCAAGAGATTCCAAGATTTCTTGGGTTCTCAAAACATTTTAATAATTATGAAACTCTAGGTTGATGCTCTATTTATATATATTGTTGTAACAAACATCAATAGTTGAAATTTTATAAATATCAGAGTTAGCTGTAAATTAATTGGTTATAGTGTTCGCATCTTCTGATGATCTCAATATTTTTCTTGGTCTACTAATAAATTAATTCAATGATACTAAAATGATCTTGAATATGTTTAATTTAATATATTAGGAAATTTTAAACAACCGTATTTTCACAAACCTTATTTAGTTACCCATTGTTTTATTTATTGTAAATTTAATATATACAAACATAATAACCAACACAAAATGCATTTTAAATAATTTTTATAGAAAGTGTATTGAGATTTATAAAATAATGAAATCAAGTGATTCCTTGACTCAAAAATCCCTCTATTTTTGGATAGAAAAAACAAATAAGTAAAATTGAAAAGTTTAAAATAATTTTAAAGAATACACTCTTTATAAATTTATCCTTATTTGATTAAATGCATTTCAGAATAAATACATTAGTCATAATCAATATATATGTTCAAACTTTAACTAAATTGAACATTATAAAATTTTCATAAATATATCCCCCTTTTTGATTTTCAAAAAAAAGTGGAAGGAAAAAAGAAATGAATTTTTTTAAAATAAAATAATACATTAAAAGAGAAAAAAATAATTAAGTATAATTAAAAAAATAAAATTTAGTTATCCTATGAATTTTCTAATCATATGTGTCAGTTTTTACTGATACTTCTAAACCTCTTCAGATCTTCAAGAAATCCATTTAGCATGGTCAATATAAAAAAATTTTTCTTCATCAATTTCATAAAAAATATGCATTATTATCTAACAAAATACTCTTTACCAATGAGTTTATAAATTGAACTTTATCTTCTTCACCATTATTCGAAGATAGTGATTCAACTACATCTGATGATCTCACTAATTTTGAAAGGTGATATTTGAGAATCTCTGATGGAATTTGGTATTTCTTATGATAATATATCATAAATATAATCCCATTGAAATTAATTTTACCAAAGAATAATGAAATAAGAATATAAAAAATTTGAGTGAAAGTAAAATCCTTGAGATTTTAGTCCTTATATAGAAATTTGATATTGCTACCATCCAAATATTTTCCTATACTATATGAGTGGTCTAAAATGATTCTCATTAAAATATATGTCCAAAACATATGTCATAAAAATTATTTTTAAGAATTAAATGTATAATATATTCATATAAAAATATCTGTTATCTTTTAAAATTATTTTAAAAGAAAAGTAACAATTACCACCACTATAAAAATTAATTCGAGAAAGTGAAATAAAAATTTCAAAAGATGTTAAATTCCAAGAAATTAATTCCATTATAATTATATTTATGAATATATTATCGAATTTTGAGAGTCCTAGGGGATCGTGTAGTCACCCAGATTGTGGAGGAGAATCAAGGGTGACTATTTTTTACCGATCAAGTTAAACCTAAATTTATTTCATCCCTAAATTTGATCAAAACTATTTCATAATTTTGGATGTATGGATATTAATAAATCTCCCTCACCACTTTTACCTTGTGTTTTTAGATAATAAAGTGAAAAAAACACATGTATTTTTAAAAGGTCTGGCCTCAATGTAAGAACCTGATCCTTTTCTTGTTAACTCCCACCGAGTCATGGCTTTTTCTCTATTAATATTTATATCAATTAAAATTGGAGAGGGTGGTTTTTATCCGTATCCCACTATGTTAATCCCACAAAATAATTCTCCTGACTTCACATGGTCTCCTAACTTTATATTACACTCACTCCTATTAGTCTTTAAGATTCTATGAACTTGAAAAATTCTTTGACTATAACTTATTATTCTGTTGGAGTACAAGATTTCTGGCCCTATTTTTCTTCTATTAAAATTAATTTTAGATATATAAATTTCTTCCTCAGAACATTGTGTTCTTTTATTATCAACTTTTTTAGGAACCTAATTATCTTGTGTTCTAAAATTTCCATAGAACTCAATGTTCCATATTTCTAAACTTTACTCAGAACCCAATATTCCATACTTATCAACATTCCTTGGAACATGATATTACAAAATTCTCAATAATTCCAACTCAACAAAAACTTAATCATAACCTTAGGTTGATAAATTCCTCTCAAAAATATTTTTTCTCATTATATGTTATTTCTTTGAATGAGATCAAACCTTTTTATGGGATAAAAATTCCTAAAAAGTTTGGTGAATTGAAATCTCCAAACTTTAAGGCTCAATTTTGAACTGCTTAATTAAATATTCCAAAATCTTACAGTTAATTCCAATTTCCATAAAATATAACATCAACACAATTTTCATATTTTCTTCAAAAATCATTTAGAATCATGACCTTCATTTCATAAATGTTGAACATTTTCTCTCAAGCCCAGCATCAACCTAATTGGTTTTATTTCAAATGAATGAAAAGTTTCTTAATATCTTCCAATGAAAAATATTATACTTAAATCAATTATTTCTTACATTAAATTAAAATTAAATCTGAATCATACATGAATTAATTAATAACTCATATATTTAAAAAAATAAAACAAATTTGTATGCATGAATAATCTTTTTCTGATTATTCCTTTATCATTTTTGTTTGAAATAATTTTATAGACAGAAAAATTTCCCATATACTTCATTACACCTATAATTACAACCTAAATTTTTTTTAATTTCCCAATATCATGTTCATACCACATTGAATCAGTATTATTATAAATATTTTGACATTTATATTTTTCATCCACTTGAATTAATGCATAATAGTTCACCTGTAATTTAATTCTGATTATGTCACAACACTTATTTTGATAATATTCAGTTTCCATACCGCCTACATGCCTCATTTTTATTGGATGATGAATTCATGTCTCTATATATCTACTGGTACTCTCTATTATTTTCACAAACATCAAGCTCAAAGACTCACCCCTTCTTATTCAAGAAACTATATAGTCATTGCATCACTATTTTGATCATCCGATTTATTTTATCTTTATGATGTGAATTTATAATTTCTAATTCCAAAAAGACCTACATGTGTGGCCTATTTTATGTGAACATGAAAATAAGGTTGTTTTTATTGCATCTTACAAATATAAATACGCATAGTATTCTTGTATGTATGCACAACCCATTTTTTCTGATCATATTAGTTTCCATGCAGACCCTCCTTCAATTTTGATAATTCATCAACTTCTATTATTCTGATATTATTTACATCCTTCCCACTCTTCACTATGTACAAAATTCAAACATTGTAGTAAATCACCATGTCTATCTCAAGATCCAATGTAGTAGATTATATAATAGTTGGTCAGAATCCACATATGTAGTCTCCTTCACACAAATTATTTTCATTCTATCTATCAATATTCCTTCTTCCAATGATTAATTATGTTGATTTTATCCATTCAAAGTCTTTAAATCTAGTGATTTTACTTCTATAACACAAATAATCATCCTTAAAATTTATTAATATACTTTAAAATATTCATTGAATGTTCATTAATTCAAAGAAAACAAATACAACACCTTCATCACCATCTTCTTCATCATCCCATGGGATCTTAAATATCCCTATTTTTTTTCAGCACCTATTTCCTATTAAATTTAAATGAATTTATCTCCCCCTCATTGAAAATAAATTCAAATCTCTTATGAGGGATTAATTTTATCCCACCATAATGATCTGAATTTGAATCCCCCTTATTGACATCTTAGGGTGTGGAAGGAACATTATTCAAAAGTTTTCTTCCTCGACTATTTTCATCGGTTGAATTGAATAAAAACGATGTTTTTTAGTTAATTATAACATCAATTTTATTAAATAAATAATATAAAAATCAATAAGCTATAAGTTTACATGATCTATGCTCGATGTATAAAAACAAGAGTGACTAACTCAGACATTAAAGTTGTTTATTAAATTTAAAAAGTGATGAAAACATTTATATTATCTGAATTTAAGTTTACATTTATTAGTTTTTCAATAAATTTAATTTCTTATATCCATCTCAACAAAAATATAAATAATGGTTCAAGATTAAAATAGTAAGTTCTCACCCCTTTGTAAAAACAATTTTTTCCACAACAAATCAATTTCCCCCCTTTATATTTATATTTCAATTTTCATATAAGAGTTTGATAGTATAGAAAATGAACCTCATAGATGAAAAAGACATTAATTCTCTAGATTTTATATTTCAAGCAATCCATCATCATAATCACCATTATAGTAATAATCACCATCATCAAGATTTTCAGCCTTCAGGTATATCAATATGTACTTTTTTAGAACATTAGAATCTATTTTTTAAACTCTACCTGTCTAGAATTTGTATATTTATTTTGACTTCATTAGGTCTCAAGAATCACCACATTCCTCATTTTATGGGAAAAATCCCCAAGGATTGAATCCCATTCAATTAATTTTTTTTATAAAACCATATAACAATATATCAGGAATAAGGTGGTTCTTCCTTTTCCTATTAGTTAAAAAAGAATGTCTGAGAAAGTGTTCTCATCTCAGAACCTTCTTTCACATAGACTCCATTTTCCTTCATGTTTCCCTTAGTTTTACATCTATAAACATCATTTGTTTACATGTAATTATTTTACTTACGCTTATTTTGTTCTATGTTTGGGGTTTTCTTCCTTACTTCCACTAGTAAGCTGCATTGATTATTCTTATTTTCATCTAATTCCATATTTCTTGCGACTTATATCTATCCTGGATATAAAATATTACAAGCATTCATAATATTTCCATGTTTATTCTTATGATTATATTTATTTATAATAAATTTTATAGTGTTTATTCCTTTTAATGGTTACTTCACCTTACTTTCTAACTTATCCTGCTCTAAAAATATTGTGATTCATTTTTTAGGAGTGTGGCTAGCCAAATTAATCCTTCCACACAACATATTATTTTATGGTAATTTACTATTTAGAGGCAACTTCTAGTGAACCTCAAAATATTAATCAGAGATTTATTCCAACATTCCAATCCATTTGTTCCTTTTTTGTATTGATTCACTTTTTTTTACTTCAGATTAACTTGAATATTTAGGGATTTTTTTATCTTTCCATGTGGTGGAATTTACTTCCATAGTAATATAAATCTTTTATTGGGGATGAATTATTCCATTACATTCATCTTGGGTGTAAAATTATTGGTAATTTCCTTATCAGTAATCCTTATGGTAGATTTATAGTCTACCTTCTTTTCACATTTCTTCATATATTATGGCTTTATTCTATTACATGTAGCTGAATTGTATTTTTTGGATGTAAACAGACACTCACCATTATTATGGAAAATCATTCCACAACATTCATAAAAAAATTTAAGATATTGATATCTATTTATCTATGGTCGAACTGATCTAACTTCCTATTAAATTTCTCTTGACCCACCTTAATATAGGCCTTCTCCATTTTTTGGAAGTGGACAAATTATGCTAATAATAGATGGATTAGTGCCTAAAATTTCCACAACACCAGTAGTATACAATAAATATACTCTTCTTCTATTGAGTATAATTTTTGTTGGTGGATGATTCTTTAATTTCTTGAATGCTCCTTTCTTCCTTCAAAATACCTTTTGGGAACTTCTTCCTTGTATACATTCTTATAACATTACTGAAGTGGTGGTTTATTCATTAATTTTCCTCATCAAATTTTGTTCAGAATGATAATTGTTTCATGTACCATTCAAAGAATTAGAATTTTTCCATACTAATTTTTTGGATCTTGGGTTTACCTTTTCCTTTGAATTATTTGAAAATCATAGAGTTAAGTCCAATATCTAAGAAATATAACATCAAACCAATTTTCAAATTTTACTCAAAACCTATCTATAATTACAAATGTAATTTCATGAATATTGAACATTGATTGTACAACTCAAAATCGCCAAAATTGATTTTATTTGATATGATTGAGAAGTTTCTCAATATTTTCCAATGAACAATCTAATGCATAATTTAATTATTTCTTACATGAATTTAAATTTAATTTTGAATCAAACATAACTTACTAAATATAACTCAAATATTCTATAAATATTTCATGCAAATTTTTATTCATGAATGACCCCTTTCTAATTCCTCCATTTTTTTTCAAAATCATTTTCTAGACATAAGAAAACATCCCACAGCCTTCAGTACAACTGTACTCACAACATTCAGTTTTTTATTTCTTAATATAATGTTCATACCACATTACGCTAGTATTATTCTAGATATCTCAGCCTTAATCATCTATATTAACTAATCTTAATACATAACAGTTCATATGTACTTTAATTTCAATTACATCACGTTACATATTTTGATAATATCCATTTTCACAACTAATATGTGCATAATTTTTGCTTCTGATGAATTAATGTCTCTATATATGTGATGGAACTCTCTGTTAATTTTACAAAAATCAAGCCCACAGACTCACCCTTCTTCTTCATGAAAATGTATAGTTGTTTATTTTCTATTTTATCTTCCAGTTTGATTATCTCTACGAGATGTGTTTTTAATTTCCAACTCACAAAACACCTAAATGCTTGGCCTGTTTTTGATGATAATGGAAATAAGTTCATTTTTATAGTATCTTCCAGAAATAAATATTTTCATCCTTACTGTATGTATACAAAACTCATTTTTTTATCATATTATATTCAATTCAAATCCTCCTTCTATTTTGATAATTCCTATACTCGTATTCTTGTAATATTAGTTATATTATTTTCACTGTTCACCATGTATAAACTTTAAACTCAACAAAAAATAAACATAGTCATCTCATGATCTTTCATTATAGATCATATGGTTATTGGCCAGTGTCTACATTTGTAGTCTTCTTCATTATAATTATTTTCATCTATTCATCATTAGCACATGATTATCACAACATATACAATATTTCTCCTAGCCATTTTTCCTTTATCAATATCAAGATTTCTCATATTCTGATTTCTTTTTAGACTTAGCCTATAGTTTGAATCTTTTACTTATGAACTCCCATGACATTGTTTATCTCTCGTTTCTTCTGATATTCCCAAATGCTACCACATAATAGTTTTATCTTGGTTATTTCACAAATGAGAACTTGTTTTAAACAATTGAACTTTTGATAAAATCACCTTGTAACACGGTTCTCAAACCTCATGTAGTCATGGTAGAACACTAATGTTATATTTGTTCTTCTTGTAATCTTCAAACTCCATACTATATCAACATGAACTTATTCTCACACTTACTTATATGAAACTAAACCTTCATAATTTTAAATAATAAATTCTCTTATAGAACCTATTTCTTAGTGTAGATGATGGTGCTTCATTATCCTTAAACAATCATCGTGAATAAAATAAAGTTTCATGAAATTAATTGATAGATATTTATTACAAATTCTATATGTATTTATTCCCAATAATGTCTCCTATATCAATTCAAATCAATTATTATTATTTTCTTAATATACTAGCATTTCTTTTTCTAAGGATTTCTTCGAATGATTTTCTCCTTCTGGATTATGTGCTTCTGGTTATTGTACTTATGAAACACCTATCGACAGCCTTAAAATTCATTAATATCCTTCAGTATATATATTTTATTTTCTTCAAGTCATTAAAAATAAATAAAAACCATTATCATCATCATCCCATGGGATCTTAAATCTCTCCTTTTGGATTTTTTTAACTCTAATTTCTTTTTTAAAGTTAGTGAATTTATTTCCCCATTATTGAACAAAAATTCAAAGCCACTATCATAAGGGAATAATTTTCTACCTCCACTAATTATATGGATTTAAATACCTCTTATTGAAATCTTGGAGTGAGGGAGGAACTTTATTAAAATATTTTATTAGTATCCCCTATTCTACTATTGAATTGCATGTAAATCATAATTTTTTAAAGAAGGATAAAATCATTTTTCTTGAAGAAATAACCCAAAATTCAATCAAATCTATGTCTATATGATCCATCCTTAGTGTAAAAAAATCAATATTATCTTGGTCATTAGATCCATCAATAAAATTTACCATGTAATGGTAACTCTTATAAAATATTATTTTATGGGTAAGTTCATATGATTTTAGTTAAACCTACCTTCTTATATTCATCATAATAAATAAATAAAGAAATCAAGGATAAAACAAGAGGTTTTCCCCCATTGTAAAATCATTGTTTTCATTGAAAAATAAATTTACCCCCTTTGAATTTATACTTCGGTTTTCATATAAGAATGAGAGAGTATGGATAATGAACCTGATATATGACAGGGACTTTAATTATACAAATTTATTGTATCCATAACATCTTTATCATTATTTGCAGTTTCATACTTTGAGTAATTTAATTTGAAAATTTTAAAATATTTAGAATAAAGTTTCTTAAAATTTGATTTTCTAGAATTTATCTTTTCATATCAACTTTATTAGGCCTTAAGAATAACATGTTTTCTTTTTTCAAGAGAAAACTCCATCTATATTACACCACCTTCAATTCCAGTTTTCATTGAACCTAACCACAATATATTAAGAATAAGTAGTTATTCCTTTTCTCATTATTTAAATAAATAAGGATGATAAATTTCACTCAACCTGGAACCATACACCATATGAACTTCATTAATCTTCACTCTACCTTTAGTTTTAGATATACTAACCTCTTTAGGTTCCATGGACTTCTTTTACTTACTCGTATTTTTTATGTGGGATTTTCTTCTTTACTTGTATTAGCGAGGTGTATGGATTCTTATTTTATTCTTCTACCATATTCCTTGTGGATTATAATTATTTTGGCCATAAAATCATCAAAAACATTGAAAGATATTCATCTTTTTTTATGATGATATTTATTTACAGAAACATTTATAGTGCTTATTCATTCTATTTGTTTCTTCCTTTTACATGATAACTTATCTTAACTTGGTAATATTTTCATGAAATTTTTTGGAGTCTAGAAAACACAATTTACATTTATTCTAATCTTTTAGTAAGTTACACTTTATAGGTAAATTTTGGTGAACCTCAATGTATTCATTAGAGATTTATTACACTATTTCAATCCTCTTGTTTATTTTTTGAATGATTCAATTTATTAATTAATATTTATTTATTTATATTTAATATTCATGGATTACATACATATTTCTACGAGGTGTAATTTATTCTCATAAAATAGTCATCTTTTCTTTAGCGTGACATCTTTTTTTACGTTTATCATGGTGTAACTTTATTTGTATTTTAATTTTCATAACTCCATAAGGTAGAATTAAAGTATATCGTCCATTCACCACTCTTTATCTATTATGTAATTCTTCTATTACATATATCTAAATTTTTCTTTGTAGATTTAAACCTGTATACAACATTATTATGTCCAATATTTTCATAAATTTCATATAAAATTTTAATTTATTAAATATATTGGATGTCAAAAGATATTCCTTCTTCTATGAATTATTGTTGAACTTAGCCAAGTTCCTCTTAAATTCCTCTTCGATATCAATTAATATAGGCCTTCACTATTATTTCATAGATGTAATATTATACAAAAAATCGATTTCTAGTGTTAAAAATTTCCAAAACACCAGTAGTATCTAAGAAATATACACTTTTTCTATTGAGTGTAATTTTGGTTGGATGATTCTTCCATTTCTCAAATGTTTCTTCCTTCCTTTTCAACACCTTACAGGGAAATACATCCCTTCTTTATTTATTATACCTTTCCAAATTTGTAGGTTATTCATCATTTTTTCTTATCTACATTTGATTTGAATGAGAGTTGTTTCCATCACCATTTCAAGAATTAGAATTAGTACATGTTGAATTTTTGGATCATGGGTTTACCTTTTCTTTAACTTATCAAAATATATAATTTTTGATGATCTTATATTATTAATGTCATTAGACTAAGTATTTCTAAATTTAATTATCTCATTCTGTATTTTGGAATTGGAACTTTTCTCTATTTCATGAGAAGATTAAAACTGATTAGCTTTTATGTTTATGAATTTCACATCCTATACAGGGAACTTTATATTTGATGTGTTCTTCTAAACTTCAAGACACCACACTTTATCTTCAAATTAAAATTCTAACTTTTCTATCTTTTCTTCATAAAACATACTCACCTATTTCAATGAAATATTATGTTCCTATATTCATTATTCCTTGAACTCTAGTTGCATAATATTAACATCAATTATTTCTTTTTGAGTAACTTTTAGTGCATATAGATTTCCCTTAACAAATTCCATTCAAACCGAATTCTCACAAAAACTACTTTCCAATGATTCTTCTATAATTCTGAAATGTTCCTGAAAATTTAATATCTTTTCTTAATTTTTTTAGTTGTTTTAGTAAGAGTTTCACACTCCCTTATGTAATTCACCAATAATTCCTCCATTTCATCGATTTCCTTCTCATGTTATGTTTTTTCATCATAAATTACTATGATTAATGAATATATATAAATGATAACTTCTAAATGAACATACTTTATATGGTATTTAATTTTAGATAAAAAATATTTAACCATTTTTATGTACTTAACCTCACTACAATAAGAGAAACCTTCTTCCGAACGATTAACTCTTGTGGATTTTTCGATACAACTTCCACACAAATTAACTTTTAGAAGTGGAGGATTCTCCTTCCAATAATCTTGAGTGGATAAATTTATTAATTTATAATCCTCTTTATTCTTTAAAGTTTTCTTATTTTTTTTAAAACTTCATTGTTTCAAAAAACCATAGTATCTTCTTTTAACATCCTATCAATCATACCTTCGTTATCTTTTAGAGAAAATATTTATTCCACTTTCAGAAATCTACACTTCATATATTTCATTGAAAAAAATATGTGATAAAAACATGTAGTTATAATTAGAGGGAACCTATGATCTAATTCCATTTGAGAGTCCTAGAGGATCATGCAATCACACTGAGTGGAAAAGGTGGGAGGTGGGTATGGTGGGTGAATCCAGGGTGGATAAAATTTTCTGATTATGTTCATCTTAAATTTATTTCTTCCTTTAAGATTATCAAACATATGTACTTAGTTTAGAGGAAAGTATCCTTATAAATATCCCTCACCACTTTCCCCTAGTGTTATGTTGAAAATATAAAGAAAATAACTTATAGGTATTTTTAAAAGATTCAACCTTAATAAGATAACCTACTTTTTATTGCGTCGACTATCATCAATTCATGAATTTTCTAGTAATAATATTTTCATTAATTACATGTTCTGTGATATGATTTTATCCTTCTACCAAACTATTTGCCCCAAACACTAAATATATCAACTTAAAAAACTCTCATGACTTCGTATTATAGAGACTCCATTTAGCCTATATGATTTCATGAACTTGAACATGTATTTTATCGCAACTCCTTTATCATCTATAGTAATTATATGCCAGAATTAATATACTCCAGGTAAAATTAACTCCAAATCTATCACTTTCTTCTTCCAAACTTGATGATCTAGTCTTCTCATGTTTCTTCAATAGTCGATGTTATAGTCTTCTCAAATTTCCTTGGATTCTAATATCCATGAATTTTCAAAATTCCTAGGAAGCTGATGTTCCATAATTATCAACATTACTCAAAGCCTGATGTTTTATACTTCAAAATAAATTTTACCCAAATAAATATTTCTTGAAATATCTGGTTGAAAAATTACTCAAAAAAGTTGTTTTGTATCATTATAAGATATTTCTATAAATGAGGAAAACCCTCTTTATAGACTCATAATTCTTGATAAGTTAGGTGATTTGAAATATTTGAACATTGAGGCTTATTTTTTAATGCTTTTAATAAATCTTCCAAAATCTCAGCATTAAATTTGATCAACACAAAATATGGTGTTAACTCACTTTTCAATTTTTTTTTGAAAACTCTACTAGAATCAAAACTATTATATCATGAATATTAAACATTGAACTTTCATCCCAACATCATAAAAATTTATATGATTTTCCATGATTTTTATGTTGCTAAATATTTTATAGTGAAAATTATTCTTCAGACATTAATTATTTCTTACATGAATTTTATCTTTCATATTGAATCGGATATTACTTCCTCACTAAAACTCGAATATTATACAAATATTTCATGTAACTTTTTATTCATGGATAAACTATTTATGCTTCTGAGTACATTATGTTTTCTCAAAATAATTTTCTAGACATAGGGAAACTTCTCAAAACCTTTAATGCAACTGTACTCTCAACCTGAATTTTTTGGATATCTCAATATCTTGTTCGTACCACATTATGTCAGTCATCTTCTATAGGTTTTGGAAATCATCATGTGGATTCAATAAAATTGATATTTGATAGTTCATATTCAATTTACTTTTGATTACAATACAATTCATATTTTGATAACATATTTTTCCATACCTACCACATGCCTCATTTTTTCGTCCATTGAATTAAACTCTCCATATAACTTCTTGTACTCTATGTTAATTTTACTAACATAAATCCCACAGAATCACCCCTTTTTATTCATACAATTCTATAGTTTTGGAATCTTTATTTGATCATCCAACTTTTTTCTTTATATGGTATGAATTTATAATTTCCAATTCTTTAAGTACCTTAATACATGACCTATTTTTTGAGCATAAAAATAAGGTTATTTTTTTCCGTATCTTCCATAAATACATATGTGAAATATTATTATATGAATGAAAAAATCATTTTTTAGGTCATCTATGTTGCAATGATGACCCACCTTAAATTTAATTAATTCCACTACCCATATTTTGTTTGATTTTATTTACATTATTGTCACTCTTTTCCATTTAAAAAATTAAAAATTAGTAGTAAATTAACTTGACCCTCTCATGATCTCGAATTGCATATTATATGGTTGTGAGTCAACATCTGCATATGTAGTCTCCTTCAAAAAAATTGTTTTCATTCAGTATTCATCACCAAGTTCTTTGCACATTTCATACTATATTGATCATATAAATTTTTATCTTCTAAATTTCGAGGTTTCTTGTATTATGGTGTTTTATTATAACTTAGATTACATTTCACATATTCTTCCTATGAACTCCCATGTTGTTGTTCATCTATATTTTCTTATGATATCCTCATATTCTACCATGTAATAGTTTTATCTAGGCTATTTCCTACATGAAAACTACTTTTAAACACCTGATCTTATGAAACATTCATCTTTCAATATCATGCTCAACCCTCATGCATCCTTGGTAAAACCCTGATATTATACTACTTCTTCTAATAATCTTAAAACTTCAACTGACATCAATATGTACATATACTGACGCCTTATTATATTAAAATCGATGTTCATACCTGTCAATAGTCTATGCTCTTGTAGACTCTATTTTAAAGTGTATATAACGGTGATTCATTATTCTTAAAAACCAATCATGAATAAAATATAGTTCAGTGTAATAAATTTCAAGATATTTATGGTTTCTTTCTGATGTAATTATTTTCAATAAGTTCTCCTCCATTGATCAATAATATTTATTCTAATTTTATTCATCTCTTAGTGTTTTTATTTTAATTATTACTTCTTATTATTTTCTCATTTCAAATTATGTACATCTGGTGATTGTACTTTCCGAACACATATAGGTAGACTTTAGCTTCATTAATCTCTTTTAACATGTACATTAAAGTTTCTTAAATTATTTTAAAACAAATTCAATGCATTCATCGTCATAATCCCTTGGGATCTTCAATACCCCATTTTTATTTATTATAAATACCAATTTATTATTTAGAATCAACAAATTTATTTTCCACTTGGTGATGCTAAATTGAAACATTCCTCTAGTAGGGATTAATTTTCTCTTCCCCTTAATGATAATAATTCAAACCCCACCTCATTAACATCTTTGGGTGATGAAGGATATTTCTTCAAATCTTTTCTTATTATCCACTTTTCTTCCATTCAATTGAATGTAAACCAAAAATTTTTTAAAGAAGGAGAAAATCAATTTTTATAAACCAATAAGGAATAAATGAACCAACTATAACTTTATTTGAGCCATGCCCAATGTAAAAAATATGAGTGGTTAACTTGGAAAATAATGTCATCCATTTAATTTACAAAGTGATGACAAATTTCATAAAATATTCTTTCAGGGGTATGTTCAATAGGTACTAATTAATTTTAATTTTCTTTTATCCATATCAATAAATAGTTTAAAAAACCTTTCATATAATAACAGGTTATCCCCCTTTGTAAAAAAAATTTTTTCATTAAAAAATCAATTCCCACCTTACATTTAAACTTTAGTTTGCATTGAAGAATGGGAGGGTATATGCAATGTAACTAATATATTATAGGGACATAAATTATCTAAAATTTATGTATTTATAAATTCTTCTTCATCATTCATAGTTTTAGCCTTCAGGTACTTCAATATTCACTTTTTTATAACTTTAGAATCGAATTTATTAAACTTATATTATAAAAATATTGTCTCGTCATTTAAATATTATTATGTCTCAAGATTCACCAAATTTATTTTTTAGGGGAAAATACCTTTGGTTTTCACAACCTTCAATTCATTTTTCACTGAACCTCACTAAAATATATCAAGAATAAGGCAGTTCATTATTTTATCATTATTTAGAGAAATAGAGTTTGGAATTTTCACTCAAACTTTAAACACCATTTAATTCAACTTCATTTTTCTTTATTCAACCTTTATTTTTACATCTACTAAATTTCTTAGGTTGCATGTACTTTTTTCCAAACTCTTATTTTTCAATTTGTTTGGAATTTTCTTCTTTACTTATACTAGAAAGGTGCTTGGATTATTATTCTTTTTTTCTACATTCCTTGTGGCTTCCAACTATTCTAGCTATACAATCATGAAATCTTTCAAAAATATATTCATCTTTCTTGTTGTGTTGATATTTATTTACAAAAAATTTTATAGTACGTATTCCTTATTATGGTTTCTTCCTTTTACTTTATAACTGCTCCTAACCAAGTCATATTGTCATGCATTTTTCAAAAGTATAATTGACCTAATTACACCATCCACACAGCTTATAATGTTATGGTAAGTTACTATTCATAGGTAACATATAGTGAATCTCAATATCTTCATCTAGTATATCTTCCACCATTATAATCCTATTTTGTCTTTTTGGAATGATTCAGTTTAATACTTAATATTTATTTCCTAAACATGAATATTAATTTCTTATTTTCATATTTCCATGAGGTGGACAGTCCTTACACAAAAGGAACATTTTTTATTGGGTATAACATCTTTCATTACTTTTATCTGGGGTGTGGTCTTCTTTGAAATTTTGTTTTTTTACTTCCCTTTATAGACTTACAATCTATCTTCTATTAAACTTTCTTCATATAGTGTGTTATTATTCTATTATATATAGCTAAATTTTTCTTAGTATATGTAAACTAGTACTCACTATTATTATTTCCAATCATTCCATAATTTTCATATAAATTTTTACGATATTAAAATATATTGGATTTGAAAGGATATAACATGTTCTATGAAATACAGTTGAAGTTAAATGAGTTCCTATTAACTTCATCTTAGACCCCCATTAATGTTATTCTACTCCATTTTTCTATAGTTGAAAAATAATGCCCATAATAAATTACCTAGTTTCTAAATGTTCTAAAAGACCAAAAACAGCAATGAAATATACTCTTTCTCTATTGAGTGTAATTTTTGTTGGAGTAGGTTTCTTCCATTAATTGAATGTTTCTTCCTTACTCATGAAAACCATACAGGGAACTTATTACTTTCATACATTCTTATAAATTTATCAAAGTGGTTTATTATTCATCATTTTCATCAACCACTTTTGTTCATAATGAAATTTATTTCCGACATCATTCCAAGAACCGAAATTGGTACATTAAGAATTTCTAAATCACAGATTTACTATTTTCATTTACTTATCAGAAGATAAAGTTTAAGATGATTTTATATTATTAATTCTTCTAGATTAAGTCTTTTCTTATGTAATAATCTCTTTAGGTATTTCAAAAGAGGCTCTTTTATCAGCATCTTCTGAATATTTAACTTGTGTAGAATCTATATTTCTTAATTTCACTTCCTGTGCAATATAATTTAAATTTAAAGTGTTATTTTAATGTTCAACACACATTAAATTATCAACACATTAATCTTATAGATTTTTAATAATTTCTTCATGAAAATTACTCACTTATTTCACGGAAAGACCAAGCTCCTTTTCTCATTTTTCATTAATCACCGATAGAGTATTATTAATAACAAAAACTTCTTTTTGGGTGTCTTTTAGTGCGTAAAAGTTTTTATAAAAAACTACATTTGAATCCACATTCTCAAAAAAATTGTATTGATTATTCTAATGGGATGATATTTTATTAATAATACAATACATTTTCTTCCTTTCCTTTACTAATTTAGTAAGAGTTTTACCCTCACATATGTTCTTAAGTAATGCTTCCTCCATTGCATCATATTTCTTCTCATGATATGATTTTCTTTCATAAAGTCCCTTGATTAATGAAAATATATTCATGATAAATTCAATATGAACCTTCTTCAGATGATATTTAATTTTTAAATAAAAATCCTTTACAGTTTTATTGTATTTCTTCAAACTATAGAAAGAGAAACCTTTTTCTGGAGGATTAACTTTGGAAGATTTTTCAATATTACTTCTATACAATTTAAATTATATAAATGGTGTATCCTCCTTACAATAATCTAGAGAGGATATCTTTATTAACTTTCAATCCTCCTTCTTCTTTAGGTTTTCCATATTTTTTTTCTAAAAATTCATTGTTTCAAAAAACCAGAGTATATTCTATTAAAATCTCTTCACAAATACATTTCTTATCTTTTAGAGAAAATAATAATTATTTATTTCAGAAATATAAACTTCATATTTTTAGGTAGAAAAATACATGATAAAATGTTATATATTTAATTATAGAGAACCTATTATCTAATAAAAATTAAGATTTCTAAAGAATCGTGTAGTGAGAAGTTTTTATCCTTAACCCACAATGTGAATCCCACACACTAAATATTTTTTACATCAAAAAGTATCTTGAATTTAGATTATATCAAGTATATTTAGTGGGAAATATTCCATAAAAATGAATAGGCCATCAATCGTAACTCCTTCTTCTACTAGAGTGTGATTCCCTGAAAAACTAAAGTAAGAACCTTGTATTCGATAGCGTGTATGACATGCAATATCAAGAACATAAGGTAATATAATATCTAGATAACTTATAATATGTCTACTATTTAAAATAGATTCCATGAATGAAACACAAAGTTAGCATGTGTTACATTAATGAGAGACCATTCCTAACCTCTTTTCTTACACACAAGAGTGACCTTTTTTGATGTATTGCATTATACACAAGTACATTTTTCATAAATAACAATGTATTATTGAAATTTCATTATTAAATGTAATATGAAATAACCAAGTCTTTATGTTATAGATTATAAAAATTATTAAAAAACTTATGAAAATAGATTTTTTATAATAATATAATATTAATTCTTAGGTTAAAAATTAATGAGAAATGAATATAGGAACCAAATGAATATAAATGAACTATTTTTATATAATACCATTTTTATGCTCACGAAGTTGTTTTATAAAAATAAACTAAATTAATTGTAATTAGTTAATTAATATAATGAAATATATATGGTATATATTCAATAAAATATTTTTGATATTCATCCATTAGATTTTATATTCATAAGATAAGAACAAACTCTATTTTACACATAAAAACTATATTTTTAAAAAGGCAATTTTACCGCATTTTAATGGAGAACCCATTTTAGATTTTAATTGTGATTCCTTTATAAATTTAAAATGTAAAAATAACTTTTACTCTAAAATTAAAACAGAATAATTATGTTATAGTGAATATTTTATATTTTTTTGAGATATTTCATTTTTTAACGAATAGTTAAAAATATTGAATTTAATTCAAAACAACTTTTTAATCATATTTATTTATAAAGATAAATTATAATTTTAATTGATTTTAATGTTTAATTAGATATTATTTTTATCAATTAATCCAATTTAGTTCATTGGAATGAATTTCAAAATGAAATTTACGATAAAAACATAGCCATCTTTCAGATATTTTTACTTTCAAAACGTGCATTGTCATCCCATTTAAAGGATTAGTTTTAATTTAATTTATGCCACTTATATTATTAGAATTTGGAAAACTGGATTCCATATTTCGAATAAGAATAATTTTTACTTTTTAATAAGTCAAAATTAAATTTTTACCAAAATTATTAGTGAATGTAATTAAAATTAATTAAAATTATTAAGATAAAGCTAATATTAATAAAGGACTAAAACTTCATCTTAAGGGCCCAAATGACCTATCCACTTGTCCAAAACCCATTTTATGTCCATATATACACCATGAGCCTTACATTATTTAGTTTTATTTTATTTTTATGACTTTTTTTAGGTAAGAACATGTGCACACATAACTTCTTTTCAAAAATACCAAGTGAGTACTTTTCTTTCCTATAAAATCCCACCACCTCTACCCATTCAAGACACTTATAAAACCACTTATGTTAGACCAATAACTTCCCAAATATTCACCCATAATTCCTCTAATAGACCTAGAATAATTAATTTTGGAAGAAACCCTTCCAACAAATCATTTTGGTTTAAACCAAATGAAGTTACCCAATTAAGATGTAACACCTTTTCTCACGTTTTTTTTGTTTCATTTCCATTATCCAATCCCTAAAATCATTTTATTATATGATTAAATTAAAAAACTAGTATCCTTAATATAATTGGATTTTTTATTCTTAGTTTTCATCATACACCTACACATACCTCCATCTAATGGGTGATGAACATACTATTTCTATGAATGGTGAATTACTACCACACGAAACTATGATTGTTCAATTCTTCGTTTCCACCTCTTATGGTGGAAATTATGTTGTAAAATATATTTATATATTATATATATTTTATTTATAATGATTTATTATTATTTAATTTTTATTTACAGTGTACCTTTATTCTTTTCAAGTTGTGTGATTACGATAATCTCGTTTGAGGAAGTGTGGACTACCACCCCCTCAAAGTGATGTGATTCGTTCACACGATACATGGAATATATAAATGAATGGATACAATTAAACCTAAGTTAAATTAAAAACAGAAATAATATATTCATGAGATAATTATATTTCTGGAAATAAATAAATATAAATATATATATAAATATATATGTATATCATCTCCTTTATTTCCCTTTCACATACTTTAAAAGAGATATCATTGTTTGTGAACGTGTGGACTACCCCATCCTCGACATGATGTGATTACTTTTAAACTATAGAATTATATAACTAAGTATATATGATAAAATAATGTTATATTTATTATATAATGATAATTCTGTAAATATTAGAGTTACTTATCTTCTTTCCACAATAATCATTTAAAAATGGGAATGTTACTCATGCGTACATACGACCTACCATATCCATGATTGTAACATATTCTCATTTTCATAACCATATTTAATGATTTATTTTAAAATTATAATTGATGTAAAAATATAATAATTATTTCATGGTTATTATTATGTTGATTTTATATAGTTACCTCTATGACCATAGTTGACCAACAATCGTTATTTTGACACATAAACCGAATTTGGTCAAAAACACCCGACGTAAACTTAATGGTTTAAGTAGTGTACACAACTTGGTTATGAGTGAAATAAAATTAATTATAAACATGAAAAATGTTCTTAATAATGTATAAAATTATCATAAATTTGTTATACATGATGTTAAACGACGTTCACCTGAATGGAAACTCAAGGTAATGAGATTTCATCACACTTTTAATTTCCAAGAGACACATGTTATGTTCACCACTCTTTATTTTTGTGTGGTGTATATACTTCCATGATTGTATTCTATGTATCTTATTCATAAATTTATGTGTATTCACATATCCAATTTATGATACTTCTTTTATGGGTTTTAATATTAAAAAGATACCAAATCAGAAAAACAAATTATCCCAATTTTCTTTCTTTGAACTCAGTTTTTATTATTCACGTAAACTCTTTTTTGAGGTGAATATATTTCCATTTTACATGATATATCCTGAATATAAATATTTTCAAGATATTCCCTGATTCATTTAATTTACCATTGTTACATGTATTTTATGATCTGTGCTACTGAGTTATAAGAGTTTATTGAGACAATCTCATCACTTTTTAGAGATTGTTTATCTTTATGCTTCCTTCGAGAAAAATTATGATCCATATCTCAAGAACACTCGTGAGTTTCATTATCCTATATTATTTCATGATATAATCATTTATTGGTACCATTCTCTACTCTTTATTATATAATATTGTTAAGAATATGTTTTTCAGAAAGCCCAACTTTACCCTCTCTTCGGTCAGAAATATATTCAAAACCATGTTTTATAGAAAGGGTTTACAAGAATATTATTCCATTCCCCTATAATATTTAAAATAATTGTTTACCCTTTTTTTATTTTACTAATACCTTCAATGTAATCTTCTTGTATCTTTACAAATGAGGAATCTTCCACCCTTTTACCATACAAAATGAACATTCTTTTTACCTCGTACGACATGTGCGTATTCATCCATCATTATTTCTATGAACCCTACTTCTCAAGTTTAAATGTTTTATTTTTAAAATATCATTAAAAATAGATTTCCAATGAAAAGTGTTTTTAGATGATTTTTTTTAAAGAAAATGATATTTTTCTCTAGAATTTTTTTTAAAATTTATTCTTTTATTTCATCAACGAAAATGACCCTCTTTTTTAACCCACTTGGGTTTTTTTGTGTTGATACCATCCTCATTATTCCTATGGATGGTTGATTATTGATTTGTCCAAGGATAGTATTAAAATTAACTTCCTTGATTTCATTTTTAGACACCTTGAATTATTCAATATCCCATGATCATTAAAATTTAAATTTCCCCTTATTATCGATTTCATTTTTCATGGATATTACTATTTACTAAACTATGTACCATTTTACATAAAGTGCCTAATTTGGTAGTAATTTGATTAATTGGAGAATTATTGATAAATCCATATTTATCATTCAATATTGTTATTTGATATGGCATATTATTTATTTGATTATTCAATATAAATAGTTATTTGGACAGGTAAACATGGATTGAGGTCCGGTTAATGAAATATCCTCGATGAATCAGTAGTCTCATAAGACGAAATAGTTGGCTAGACACCTTAGATGAGTTATTACATGATAGATAAACTGTGTTGTGAATGTTCTTAATGGTATTGGTTCCATGTACCTAGGAATAATGACATCCAATAATTGATCATTTCTTTCATATTAGTTTTTTTATTATTCATAGATGAGATTTTGCGCTGACATATCTATGGATCTATTTCATTTCAGTTCATTGATTAATGGAATGTGTTTTACATTCATACTATACCATATCTATTTTTCCATATTAAGTTATCTTAATAGAATATAATTCCAGTTATTGCCTTTCCATACTTCTTATATACTTCCATTCAGTTTATTGATTTTGTGGCATGTTTGTTCAGTTATTTATCTATCCATATTTACTATTCTCATTGATTTATTATGTCTTTAGATATACTTTTCCTTTACTAGTCATTTGAATTCACCCTTATTATGTTTATTTTTCCATGAATCTAAGAAGCATACTATGAAACATATGCAGAAATATAATAGATGGATTAGAGTTATACTCAAAGTTGTTTATTTGTTTCGAATAAAAAAATATGTTATTATTTGTGTGTCCATTTGTAATAAAATTCTCATTTATATATCTGGTTTTCCAAAACTACTAAATTGATCGGTCCTTTGGGGCTGGATTCCTTGTATTCATGATAATATAATTGATAAAAGACATAGTCTCTAGGCTTTTTCGGTCTAGGTCGCTACTGTTGGTATCAAAGAAAGTCTAGTAGCAACCTTGGGAACTATATTTAGGAAAACCTAGATTAGAAAACATAACCCTATGGTATAATTTAATCTAAGTATAGATCAAAACCCTAGAATTTTGGTAAAGTGAATATTATGTGGGTCTTCCTAGAAATACATCCCTTTATAGATACTATAAGTGGACATGGTTCGGGAAAAGATGTACATAGGTGTAACAACTCTGAGAAGGTGTTTCCAACCTGACTCTGGGTAACCTAGTACACAAAAATGGGCCTTACTAAATATCTATTTTAACACTCCCGGGGAAAATTCATAGGATAACACAATTTTTCATTAAAAACCATTAAGAAGGATTTGAATAGATAATGAAATTAATTAATCCAGATTAACCCTAAGGTTTTTATATTTATAAATAAGGTGGTGTTATTTAGAGATCTTATAGATGATTAGATACTTTTCTCACTATGATTTTTTTTCTCACACTATTATTTTGGGTTTTAGTTTAGGTCTAGAACATAAAGGATTAAAGATAACATAAAATAAGAAGGGTCATGTGGTGAAAATGAGATAACAAATGATATATTGATAAGAGTGAAGGATATTATGTTTATCCCAAATTAGTTTTCCTAAAATACAGTTAACAATATATACATTTACCCACTAACGATCACACCAAAGAAGATAAGTAGAGAGGTTTCTAAGATCTCAAGTGGTGTAGATTATGTATAAAAGAAGGTTCGACTTTCAACAAGTTATAATTATGGAACGAGACACCAAGTAAAGTGTCTCAATGGTACATGTAAATGCTTACATGTAGAAAAGAATGATGTAAAGAAAACGATTGCAGAGGAAAAAGGAAGAGTATGATGGAAGGAAATGAAGCTCATCCTAACAAATCCTTTGTAGTTATTTTTCATAAGTGTGGGGAACCTATACATTACACAAGTCAATGACCTATCCCAGAGGATAAAATCTATAACATGGATGTACCTATGTGGAAATAAGTGGATAAATTATTAATGTATTGAGGTTATATTGAAAACCTTCGTTCAAATGTTGTTTAGTGATAAACCCAATTTCAAGGATGTCCATCATATATATTTTAGAAATTATATTAATATAGTTTTAGAAAAGGACAATATATATGATGGTTGACAACCAATCAAATCCAGAAAGTCCATGGGTCTTGAACCCCAGTCTGAAGGACGATAAGGGTTTCACACCAACCACTGACCTACACAATGTCCTTGTTAATTTCTATTGTCTGTAGTTAAACAATTTAATGAATAAATATTAATGATGTACCAGTAGTAACACTTTTGAGGATTATAAATTAATCTATTAACCATATTTATTTTTAGAGATAGTTAAAGAAAAATAGTAATAATTTTCACTCTTTTATAGGACTTCTAATCCATTAAATGTTTCTTTTAGTTCTTCAGGCATAACAAATCGTTTTTGGTAATTAATTTTTGGCAGTAACGGGATGAAATATAATTTGGTTGAATAACAACCAAAATTTAGAATTGTTCATATGATATTTAAACCAATAATGTAATAATATTTTGTTATATTTGTGGTCAGTAAAAGGATTTCCCAGCATAAGTAAAATGAATTAGAAATAAATATTTTTTCCTAATACCGAAAATATATTGAACACATAGACTTATAAATCAAAAAATATTTAAGGATTTGAGGCCCTAAACACTCCATTGATCATAAACTTGTTTGTGATTAATTACCTCATTAAATCCCTATAAATATTTATGTCTTTACTCCAAGTATGTATCTCTACTTTCCACAAATGTTCTTCTACTTAGAGACCTAGTTATATGGTATTCCATGTGACCTTTGTACTTTCAATTCTCTCTTTTATAGAGTATTACCTTTTTATCCTTCTCATGATTTGGGATTTAAAACATAGGAAGTATCAAATAATCTATCACCATGATAGATTTTAAATTACATGGACACAATTTAAATAATGTGTAGAGAATGTGATGCCCCGAAAAACTAAAGTAAGAACCGTGTATTTGATATCATGTATGGAACACGGCAGAAAGCACGTAAGGTAATTTAATATATGGATACTTTATAATATGTTTACTATTTACAATAGATTCCATGCATGAAACACCAAGTTATCATGTCTTATACGCAAGGGTGACCTTTCTCAATAGATTTTGTTACACACAAGAGCAGTCTTCCTCAATAGTTTGTGTTACATCAAAGACTGAGTTTCACCAAATGACAATGCATTAATAAAATATTATTATTTAATAAAATATTAAATAACTGAGCCATTATTTAAAAATTATTAATATTATTAAATAACTTATGAAAATAAATTTTTTATAATAATATAATATTAATTCATTGATTAAAAATTAATTATAAATGAATATAGGAACTAATTGAATATAAACAAAATGTTTCTATATAAAACCATTTTTAAGATCGTGAAGCTATTTTATCCTAAAAAATTAACGTAATTATAATTCGTTAGTTTTTATAATAATATATATATATTTTATATATTTAATATTTTTGGACTCCTCATGTGTTAATCATGTTTTAATGATCACAAATCCTTTTACTGTTAATTAATCTCAATCTTCATTGCACATCTTGCTAATGCTCTTCAATATCAATAATAACTACACATCATGTTTTAATCTTATGGATATTACTTACTCTCTTTATTATTTACAAGTCTTTTGCATGATCACAAATATCACATATATTATCAAGCCTTTATATTTATGATTCAAGATTTCTTTCTCTCTAATGATTAACCTTAATCCATATTCTGCATATTACTGTCTAAGTCCAAATACAGATATTTGTCTAAGTATGGAGACACCGTGAAGGACACACCGTGACCCAGACACTGTGAACCAGACACCGTGAAGGACACACCGTGAACCAGAAACTGTAAACCAGACATCATGAAGGACACACTGTGAACCAGACACCGTGAAGGACACACCGTGACCTAAACACCGTGAAGGACACACCGTGAACCAGACACCGTGAAGGACACACCGTGACCCAGACACTGTGAAGGACACACCGTGAACCAGACACCGTGAAGGACACACCGTGACCCAGACACTCTGAAGGACACACCGTGACCCAGACACACCGTGACCAATACACCGTGAAGGACACACCGTGACCCAGACACCGTGAGCTACACAACGTGACATGGACATACCGTTAAGCTCATACCGTGAAGCTCATACCGTGAAGACTGTACCGTGAAGAAGACACCATTTACTTAATCACTGTGACACCATTTCTTAACTTTTGTCAATATTATTTAAATAATACTAACGGTCATATTTGATGTTTTTAATGTA
Organism: Viscum album; assembly: GCA_963277665.1. Taxonomy (NCBI): domain Eukaryota; kingdom Viridiplantae; phylum Streptophyta; class Magnoliopsida; order Santalales; family Viscaceae; genus Viscum; species Viscum album. The sequence continues at coordinate 777,911,891 of OY728152.1, read as the reverse complement.
ATTAATGTTATTTAATGATAGTTGTTGGCATGTTAGGAAACCGTATCTCGTACCTATGAAAAGTGAATCACTCCTACTGATAGAACTCGTGGAATATAAGGAAGATAAAGATGCAGTACAAGTAGAAGTGAAAAAGCAAGAAAAGTGTGCTCAACAAGAAGAAAAATCCTAAAAAAGAAGGAGATTTAAAGACTTTAAAATAAATCTCATGAATGAAATCCAACACTACTGAAGAACACACGATGAATCAAGAGATCATTTCCATTCCTGTAGAATACAAGCTGAACTACGACACTCTATTTTTCAACAGAAAAACCAGAGAAGGACTCAGAAGCATTCCTGCTGAATCCAACGAGTCCAGAGCTGCATTGATAATCACTAGAGCTTTCTAAACTCTATCTATTCTCTCTAAGTGATTTATTTATTAACTTTCAAGCAGTGTAGTTTAGTCTCTATATCCTATACACACACTATCTCCTGCACAGAACTGGAGGACATTAAATCCTCACTCCAAATCTCTTAAATCTTGTTTACCCACGTCAACTGTGGAAGAGGTCCTTGTGTGGCCTGGTCTTTGTTTTGTTTCCCATGAAGAATAGTGGTAGAGTTCCCTGCGTGGCTTGGACAGTTTTGTAAACTATTGTTTACCCCGATCCAGGGTGTGGATAAAATTTATATAAATTTGAGAGGACTAAGTCTCAGTTTGAGACTGAACCTCTTGTTATATCTGCTGTGCATTTTTAGTTTAAGTTTAAAGTATACTATATATATCTTATTTATTCCTCTGCTATTTCTTTGAAATACAAAACTATTTTAAAGCTACTTTGATAGTTAAATTAAAAAGTGTTTACACTTATTGTAAATCAGTAAGTTAGTTTCAAAAGTTAGTTTGATCTTGTGGTTAAATTAACTGAGACCTAATCAATCTTTGAGAAGCTAAGTGAACATTTACAATCTGTATAAATTCACTACAGTTTAACTTATTTTAAAAATCAGTGGATTTTAAATAGACAATATTTTAACAGAAATTTTAATTGGAACTCAATTCACCCCCCCTCTTGAGTATCCACTTTGACCAACATTTGGTATCAGAGGTTTTGTTTTTGTTTAAGGATTTTTGAAATACTCTATTTTTTAACTATGATTTTAGTTGCATCTTTAAAGATCTTAAATTTCTGTTAGTTCTAAATTTTATCTCTTTAAATTATCTTTCTAAAATCTAGTTATGGATAATAGACTAGAGGGTGCTGCTACTAATAGTCCACCTTTCTTCAATGGTACAAACTATGCTAAGTGGAAACTAAAAATGAAAATTCATTTAGAAAGTATGGGTTTTGATATTTGGACTGCTATAGAGTCTCAATATAAAATTACAGAAACCGAAAGAACAACTTGGGATGAACCTACAAAGACTGCCTACAATAATAATTGCAAAGCTATGAATTCCTTGTACTGTGCTTTAGGAGATGAAGAGTTTAATAGAATTTCTGCTTGTAAAACTGCCTTTGAAAGTTGGGATACCTTGGGTGTTTCTCATGAAGGAACAACCAATGTTAAAGAAATGAGATTGAATACTTATACTATTAAATATGATAATTTTAAAATGAAAACTGATGAACCTATTTTGGATATTCATCTCAGGTTTAATGAGATAGTCAATACAATGAGTTCACTTGGTAAAGCTGTTCCAGTAATGGAACAAATTATGAGGATACTGAGATGTCTGCCAGAACGATGGAGAGGCACCTCAGTCTCAATAAGAGAGTCATGTGACATTGGAGCACTTCCAGTAAAGGAGCTTATTATTAAATTAATGATGTATGATGAAGAACTAAAAGTAAATATTGAGGAAGATGATGAACCTAAGAGAAAATCCGTAGCTTTCAAGTCTACTGCCTCTAAGAGTAAAGACAAAGAGAAAATGAAAATACCTAATAAGAGTTCAACCAGTGAAGATTCAGATTCAGATAGTGATGCTGAGATGGCTCAAATAGCCTGAAGATTCAAGAAGTTTTATAGGAAGAAGAAATTTTTCAGAAAATCAAATTACAAAGGAAAGTATGATAATAAGGGACATTGGAAGAAGGATTGGAAAAATCTAGATAAAAGTGATGAAGTTTTTTTCTATGAGTGCAAAAGGAAAAGACACATTAAAAAAGACTGCCCAAAGCTAAAATTTAAGAAGAAATATGATTACAAGGATAGTAAGTACAAAAAAGAAATGAAAGAAATGTGGAGTGCTTCTGAAGACAGCACAAGTGAATCCGAAATGTCTGATTCTAAAAGAAATCATGACAACATGTGTTTCATGAAAAACACATCTGAGGTAACCTCAGATACTCCTGTTTTAAATTCTTATTATTATGAAGATGATGTAGAATCTGATTATGATTATGAAAACATGACTAGTGAAGAATTATTTGAATATTGTAATATGCTGGAGGAGACATGCAATGAACTTAAGGATAAATACAAATCATTAAAGAAACAGCATTCTCTCACTACTACTGTTAAAACCAAACTTACTATTGAAAAAGAGAAAAATTCTCAACTGTTAAAGGAGAACATTGAACTGAAAATTTCTAATGAGAAACTAAGAAAGGACTTAGAGAACTTCACAAATGGAAAGGATACACCAACTCAAATGCTAGGAAAGAAAGTGGCACCAAAATACACTACTGGAATAGGATACAAACCTGGATAGAGACAGTTTACTAAGAATAGATTTATTCCTAAATCTGGGCATAATACTGCTAGTTCTAATTCTAGAAATCCATATGCTTCAACTAGTTATTCACATAGTTATAAATCCAACAGAGTTTATCTTTCAAAATTTATTGATTCTGTAAATTATATGAGACCCATAAGACAAATTTGGGTACCAAAATCATTGACTTCTAACCTGTCTGGACCCAAGAAGATCTGGGTACCAAAATCATTTCCTATCTAAATCTATTTTGTAGGAAACCAGCTTGAAGAGTTCCCACAAGAATACATGGTATTAAGATAGTGGATGTTCAAGACATTTGTCTGGGGATTACTCATGCTTCAAGAGTTTAATAAAGGTTGATGGAGGTCATGTCACCTTTGGTGATAATTCTAAAGGAAAGATCATCGGCCTAGGCCAAATTGGTAACAATGATTCAGTTTTAATTTCCAAAGTTTTATTTGTTTATGGACTTAAATATAATCTGTTAAGTATTTATCAGCTATGTGATGATAGTTTTAATGTCAAATTTGAAAATGATTCCTATAATGTTTTTAATTCTAAAAATGTTTTAGTGTTTTCTGCTCTAAGAAATGAAAATGTTTATGCTGTTGATTTAAATTCCTTAGCTAAGAAAAATTTTACCTGTTTAAATGCTTTTCATAAAGAGTCCTGGTTATGGCATAGGAGATTAGGACACTGCAATACACACTCACTTAGAAAACTAACTAGGAAGAACTTAGTTAGAGACCTACTTAACTTGAGTTTCCAAATGAAAAAGTGTGTAATCCCTGTCAAAAGGGAAAGCAACACAAAATCTCTTTCAAACCAAATAAATAAGTCTCAACTTCTCAACCTATTGAGTTTGTTCACATGGATTTGTTTAGACCATCTAGAGTTTCTAGCTTAAATGGGAAGCACTATGTCTATGTCCTAGTAGATGACTTTTCTAGATATACTTGGGTATACTTCTTAGATCACAAAAGTGAAGCCTGTTCTTACTTTGTTAAATAATCCAAGTCTGTAGAAAATCTTAGGGGACTTAAGATTAAAACCCTAAGAAGTGATCATGGCTGTGAGTTTGAAAATTATGAATTTGAATCCTATTGCTCACACAATGGCAATAGTCATAACTTTTCTGCTCCTAGGGCATCTCAGCAGAATGATGTAGTAGAAAGAAGAAATAGAACCCTTCAAGAAATTTCTAGAACAATGCTTAATTAATATGACCTACCTATTTACTTTTGGGCTAAAGCTGTGAATACAGCTTGTTATATTATTAATAGAGTCTCAATTAGACCTGTTCTTAAGAAGACCCCATATGAGTTGTGGAACAAAAGAAAACCTAAAGTCAATTACTTTAGAGTCTTTGGCTACAAAGTCTTTATTCTTAATACAAAATATAATCTTGATAAGTTTGATTCTAAGAGTGATGAAGGAATATTTTTAGGATATTCTTTAACCAGAAATGATTATTGAGTTTTCAACAAAAGAACCAAATGTGTGGAAGAATATGTTCACATCAAATTTGATGAAACTGATCCACATGAGCCTAAAACCTCTCTTGAAAATCTTGAAGAAGATTTATCTGTTCTGAACCTTAATGACAAATCTAATGAACCTGCTATAAAGACAACAGTTCTGGACTTATTCCAGAATCTGCCCCTAATGAACCCGAACCTAGAGAAGAACCTGAAATTTCTAGTCCTACCTTTACTAGATCAACTAGAATTCTAAATAATCATCATTTAGACGCTGTTGTAGGAAATCATGATAGAGGGACACAGACTAGAGATTCTCTTAGAAATCAGGTTGAACATCAATCCTTCTTATCACATCTTGAACCTAAAAACATTGATGATGCTATTAATGATGAATTTTGGGTAATTTCTATGCAAGAATAACTCAATCAGTTTGAAAGAAATAAAGTGTGCAATCTTGTTGAAAGACCTAAGGCCACTTTCACAATAGGCACTAAATGGGTGTTTAGAAATAAAGTAGAAGAATCTGGAAACATATTTAGAAACAAAGCTAGGCTAGTTGCACAAGGCTATAGTCAAGAGGAAGGAATTTACTATGAGGAGACTTTTTCTCCTATAGCCATATTTGAAGCTATTAGGATTTTACTTTCTTATGATGCACATCTAAATTTCAAACTATATCAAATGGATGTCAAGAGTGCATTCTTGAATGGATATATTGTTGAGGATGTTTTTGTTGAACAACCACCTGGATTTTCAAACCCTCATTTTCCAAATCATATTTTCAAATTATCAAAAGCTTTATATGGTTTAAAGCAAGCTCCAAGAGATTGGTATGATAGATTAAGTACTTTTCTAATTTCCAAAGGTTTTACAAAAGGAATAGCCGATCCTACTCTTTTTATCAAACAAATTTCAAAAGATGTTTTAGTTTTACAAATTTATGTAGATGATATTATTTTTGGATCTTCAAAAACTACATTATGTACTAATTTTTCTTAAATGATGCAAAATGAATTTGAAATGAGTTTAATGGGTGAACTTAAATTATTTCTTGGATTTCAAATATTTCAAAATGACGATGGAATTATTTTAACTCAAATTAAATATACTAGATATCTTTTAAAATGTTTTGGATTGGATAACATAAAAAGTAGTGACACTTCCATGAGTACCACCTATAAGATAGATCTTAATGAAGATGGTAAATCTGTTGATCAAACCACTTATAGAGGAATGATTGGAAGTCTACTCTACCTGACTGCTAGTCGTCCTGATATTTTGTTTACTGTGTGTATGTGTGCTCATTTTCAAGCAAACCCTAAAGAGTCAAATTTAAATGATGTAAAGAGAATTTTCAAATACCTCAAGCATACTCCCAATTTAGGAATGTTCTATCCCAAAGTACAATCATTTGAACTAGTTAGTTATTCTGATGCTGATTTTTCTGGATATAAGTTAGATAGAAAAAGAACCTCTAGAACATGTCATCTTTTAGGCAAGTCACTAGTATCATAGTATAGTAAGAAACAAAATTCTGTTGCATTATCTACTGCAGAAGCTGAATACATAGCTGCTGGCAGTTGTTGTGCACAAATTTTGTGGATGAAACACACATTACTAGACTATGGATATCAATTCAGACATGTCCCAATAAATTGTGACAACACAAGTGCTATTAATATTTCTAAGAATCCTGTTTCTCCTTCTAGGACAAAACATATTGATGTAAGACATTACTTTTTGAGGGATCATTATCAAAAAGGTGATATCACTTTGGAATTCATTGGTACTATATATCAACTTGCTGACATATTCACCAAACCATTAAATTCTGAAAGATTAGACTATATCATACATGATCTTGGTATGATTAATCATAAATAGATATCTTACTGATCTCAATGCATAATACTTTACTATATTTTACTTTACGGTTTCATGACTCACTGTTTCTAAGTTACTATTTTATGCTCACAGTCTCACCGTCAAGACTTTATGCTCACGGTCTGTCAACTCACTCTCTCAACGTGACTATACAGAATGCTCATTGTCTCACTATGATGACTAGTTTTCATCATGCCGTAATGCCTACTCACGGTCTCATCGTGAAGATTTATTTATATTCTTATTTTAACCCGTATCGCGATAATTTTTATTTCACCACAATTTGATTTCCCACGTTTTTGATTTTATGACGTTTGACATTCCCAAATGATAAAACTTAAGGGTTTCATTTGATTCCTTACTCGAACTCTCTCCTGAACCTTCTCTTCCCTCTCGCCTGAACCTTCAGTGAATGCCAAGGATGAAGCATCCATCTTCACCCTCTTCTGAGAAGCGTCGCTCTAAGAAACAAAAGAGGATACTGAGGATAGCTCCCGAAGGACCTCTAAACCCGAACCTGGAAAGCTGTAAAGTTGTACCTAAAAAAGAAGTTTTCCCTGAATGGTTATTGTCTAGAAAATATTTAGTTCTAAAAGTGTTAAGAGAACAAGGATGGATTGAATGGTTCACTGGACAGAATAGACTGATTTACCCGAGGCTAGTATCTCAATTCTATCAATATGTAAAGTGTTCCTTTGAGTTTGGAGACAGCTTTATAGTGACAAGCTGGATAAATGGTCAGAAGTGCTCTTTCTCTTCAAGGCTGTGGGCTGCATGCCTAGGGATTCCACATGAAGGAGTTTGTGAGGATTACCAGAGAGAACCTCCTCCAACAACCAACATCTTTGACCTGGAGAATCCTTTGGAAACCCTGACTGGAAATGGCACCATGCGAAGGGCCATAACTACTAAATTAGATGGGGAGACTAGACTTCTGTTCAAGTTTGTTAAGAATTTGATTAGCCCAAGAAAATGAGATTTTTCTCTGATGAAGTATCAGGATGTGTTCCTGATTCACCTGTTGAAGAATTGCCATAAGATTAATCTTTGTAAGTATGTTATTAACCATATCTGTGAGCTGATCAAAGTCACTTCAAAATCCACCTCCTTGATTTACTCAAGGATGATTTCAGCTATGTTAGTTTCCAAAGGGATGGTTGGACCGAATGAAGAAAAATTAGAGGACTTTGATTTCTGCCTATCCATGCCTATCATCAGAAGGATGAAGATTAGCTGGAACCCCTGGAAGAAGCAGTGGGTTGAGGATAATGATCAATTGTATAAAAAGTTTAATCTTGTGGACTATCCAAGAAGACCTAAGAATCTATCTGATCCTGGGTTGGAACCAGATGAAGTGGTTGAGTATTCAGAAGAAGAATAAGAAGAGGAAGTAACAGATGAAGTATCTCCTAGAGAAGAAGCTAGATGATCTCAAATGGAAACAACTCCTGTTGAAAAAGAAAGGACTGTTGTCCCTGCTATTATTCCTACTGAAATACCTCAAGATGAGGAAGTTGCTGTTAGTTTGAGAGAAGAAGAAGATCCCGATTCTAGTGCGGATTTCACTCTAGAAGCTCATCCTAATGCTGCAAGAAAGTTGGTTTTTCCTGATTCAAAACAGCAAGCAACCATAGAGTCAGATCCCGCTGAAGAGGATCTTTCTGTTGAGAAAGAAGCATGTTTGGAAGCTCAACCAGTGGAACAATAGGTTCCTGAGTATATTCCCTCTGCTGAAGAGAGGATGGAAATTTCCTTTCAGCTGGCAAGGCAAGAGTTTGCTGAAGAGATTAGGGATGATCCTGTGGATCTTGATCATGCTGAGCCTATAGTATCTGAAATAGAAGCAAAATTTGAGGGGGAGGAACCTCAAAACCTTGAGATTATGGAAGCTGGATCTGCTGAAGCTTCTCAACCTTCTGTCACATGTTCTGTGTACACTTGGTATGATTTCCCAAGCTTTTATGATGTGAATGAGTCACAGCAAGTGACTACAACTAGAATAGATCTTTCTTATTTTTTTCAACTGAAGTCTGTAGCCCATCTAGGACTAGAACCAGAGCCCCGACCTCAATCTAAATCAGAATATGAGTCTGAAGATCAGTCTGAACCTCAACCAGAATCTGAACCTCTATCTTTACCAACACCCTTACCCGATCATTAGTCCTTTGTGACCAAAGATGATCTGAAAACTTTTGGAGAGACTCTGTTAGCTAGAGTTGAGAAGATCCTATCCACTCAAAATCGTCCAGTGACTCAGTTAAGTCAAGAAGATGCATCGATTAAATTGGAAAATATTATCTTTCAGATTCAACCAAGTATGATTCGAGAAATTCAAGAAGTTAGAGTTGAAAATAAGCTACTAAGTTCTGATGTTTCAAATCTGAAAAATATGGTAGCAACCTTGCAGAATGAGTTATCTTTGAGATCAGTGCCTGCTCCTGATTCTTCCCCTGCACCAGTTGCTGCTTCTCCTGAGACATTTGATTCCCTCCTTTCTAGGGAGATTGTGCCTCAAGTTCATCCATATCTAATTTATTTTGATGAGAAAATTGAAAAAAGACACACCAAAATGCTGGAACGCATGAGGGATCTTGTAGAAAATCTAAATAAGCTTACAGATGAATACACTGGATGCGTGCAAAAAGTTATGAAACATCCCAAAGTTCTAACCGAAGCTGTCAAGGCTTCACCTGCTTCTGGTCAGATCTCCACATATTCTTTGGATGATTATATGTTGAGATCCATAATCATGGAAGAACTTCAGAGTGCCTTCAGTGGCTTGGATCTATCTTCTTTGTCAGAAGTGATTAAGAATAGTGATAGAGCATTGGACTTGGTTAGGATTCATTCTAAGATAGCCAATGATGCTCAAAAAGAGATCACTAAGAAAATAGATTTGTATCTCTCCTGGATTTTCTCTAAATGTGATATGACAGATCACATTAGATATCTTGTGGAAAATTTTAGAATCCCTCCGGTGACTCAATCTTTTAAAGCTTAAGTTCAGAAACTTACAAACTTCACCAGATTATTGGACAAATTCATGAAGAATAAGAATGATTTTGAAAAGGATATGAAATATGGTGGTGAAATCATTACTGATTTCATCAATCTTCTGAAGCCATATCTTCATGTTCAGAGTACTTCTATAGTTGCTCCAGCTGCTGCACCCCTTAGACCTGGTCTACCTACCCTAGCCTCAACTGCCATGATAGTTAGCCAAGATCTTTCTCAGATCCAACCAGTCATTCTTGACCAACCCCAACCTAGATCTTCTACTGATCCGACTTTGGCTATATCTATTTTTGAAGGTCTACCCTTACCCTCTTTGTCTACCACTTCTATGCATTCTTCTACATCGGCCCCAACTCCTGCTGCTGATAAAGGCAAAGACAAGGTGGATCCCTGAAGAGTTCGAGGACTGTTTTCCTTTTGATGGGATTTCATTCGTTTTTTAATGTTTTTATTGTATTCTGAACCCTTTGTTCAATGAAAAATGCCATGTTTCTTTTCATTTTTTTCTTTTCTTTCTCTCTCTACTTTTTGATATTCCCAAAAGGGGGAGAAAACTACAAGTATAAAAGGGGGAGCAAAACTACAAGTGTCAGTACTATAATGAGAGTGTCAGTACTATAATGAGATATGCTCTTCTAATATGATAGTTTTTTTAATATTTCATTTCATTTATATTTTTCCTATACATGATTTGTGATCATCAAAAAGGGGGAGATTGTTGGACTCCTCATGTGTTATTCATGTTTTAATGATCACAAATCCTTTTACTGTTAATTAATCTCAATCTTCATTGCACATCTTGCTAATGATCTTCAATCTCAATAATAACTACACATCAAGTTTTAATCATATGGATGTTACTCTTTTTATTATTTACAAGTCTTTTGCATGATAAAAAATCTCACATATATTATAAAGCCTTTATATTTATGATTCAAGATTTCTTACTCTCTAATGATTAACCTTAATCCATATTCTGCATATTACTTTCTAAGTCCGAATACAGATATTTGTCTAAGTATGGAGACACCGTGAAGGACACACCGTGACCCAGACACCGTGAACCAGACACCGTGAAGGACACAACGTGACCCAAACACTGTGAAACAGACACCGTGAAGGACACACCATGAACCAGACACCGTGAAGGACACACTGTGACCCAGACACCGTGAAGGACACACCGTGAACCAGACACCGTGAAGGACACACCGTGACCCAGACACCGTGAAGGACACACCGTGACCCAGACACCGTGAGCTACACACCGTGACATGGACATACCGTGAAGCTCATACCGTGAAGAAGACACTGTTTACTTAATCACTATGAAACCGTTTCCTAACTTTTTTCAATATTATTTAAATAATACTAATGGTCATATTTGATGTTTTTAATGCAATTAATGTTATTTAATGATATTTGTTGGCATGTCAGGAAACCGTATCTCATAACTATGAAAAGTGAATCACTCATACTGCCAGAACTCATGGAATATAAGGAAGATAAAGATTCAGTACACGTGGAATTGAAAAAGTGAGAAAAGTATGCTCAACAAACAGAAAAATCGTGAACAAGAAAGAGATTGAAATACATTCAAAGAACTCTCACGAATGAAATCCAACACCACTGAAGAACACACGACGAATCAAGAGATCATTTCCATTCCCCTAGAATACAAGCTGAACTACGACACTCTGTTTTTCAATAGAAAAACCAGAGAAGGACTCAGAAGCATTCCTGCTGAATCCAATAAGTCCAGATCTGCATTGATAATCACTAGAGCTTTCTAAACTCTATCTGTTCTCTTTAAGTGATTTATTTATTAACTTTCGAGCAGTGTAGTGTACTCTGTATATCATATACACACACTATTTCCTACACTGAACTGGAGGCTATTAAATCCTCATTCCAAATATCTTAAATATTGTTTACCCACGTCAACTGTGGAAGAGGTCCTTGTGTGGCCTGGTCTTTGTTTTGTTTCCCAAGAATAACAGTGGTAGAGGTCCCTGCGTGGCCTGGACAGTTTTGTAAACTGTTGTTAACCCCGATCCAGGGTGTGGATCAAATTTATATAAATTTGAGAGGACTAAGTCTCGGCTTGAGACTGAACCTCTTGTTATATCTGCTGTGCATTTTTAGTTTAAGTTTAAAGTATACTACATATATTTTATTTATTCCACTGCTATTTCTTTGAAATACAAAACTATTTTAAAGCTACTTTGATAGTTAAATTAGAAAATGTTTACACTTATTGTAAATCAGTAAGTTAGTTTCAAAAGTTAGTTTTATCTTGTGGTTAAATTAACTGAGACCTAATCAATCTTTGAGAAGCTAAGTGGTCATTTACAATCTGTATAAATTAACTAGAGTTTAACTTATTTTATAAAACGGGGGATTTTAAATAGACAATATTCTAACAGAAATTTTAATTGGAACTCAATTCACCCCCCTCTTGAGTATCCACTCTAACCAACAAATATAATATTTTTAGTATTCATCCATTAGGTTTTATATGCATAAGATAAGAACAAACTGTATTTTACAAATAAAAACCTATATTTTTATAAATGTAATTTTAACACCTTCTAATGGAGAACCAATTTTAAATTTTAATTTTGATACCTTAATAAATTTGATATGTAAAAATAAACTTATTATATGAAATTGAAACATAATAATTAGTTTAGGGTGAAATTTTGATGTTTTTCTAAGACATTTTAATTTTTAACGAATATTTAAAAATAATGAATTTTAGTTCAAAACTTCTTTTTAATAAAATTTATTTATAAGGATAAATTATAGTTTTAATTGGTTTTAATGTTTAATTATATAAAATTTATATCAATTAGTCCAATTTAGGTCATTATAATCAATTTCACATTGAAATTTACTATAAAAACATATCCAACTTTTGGACATTTTTACTTTAACACTTGCATTGTCATCTTGTCTGTGGGATTAATATTAATTTAATTTCGGCCCATTTTGTGATTGGAATTTGGAAAAATGGATTCAATATTTGGAATAAGAATAATTTACAATATTTAAGAATAAAAATAATGTTTTTACCAAAAATAATAGTGATGGTAATTCTAATTAATTATAATTATTAAGGTAAAACTAAGCTTAATAAAGGACTATGACTTTAACTTAAGGGAAAAAATGACCTATAAACATATCCAAACCCCATCTTCTAGAAATATCTCGTCCATGAACCTTAGATTATTTATTTTTATTGGTTTTTTATGACTTATTTTAGGAAATAACATGTGAACACCTAACTTCTTTTAAAAAATACCAAGTGAGTCCTTTCCTTTCCTTTAAAAGGCCACCACCCCTATGCATTACTCATACCTATAAAAACACATAAGCTCAAGAAAAAACTTCCCAAGTAGTCTCCCAAAATTCCTCTCCTAGACATAGAATCATCCCTTTGGGAATAAACCCTTCCAAAAATACTTTAGGTTCAAACAAAAAGAAGTTACCCGATTAAGAGGTAACACCGTCTCTCATGCTTCTTAGTTTCATTTCCGTTATCTAGTATCTATACTATTATTATTATATGATTACATAAAAAAAATTTATCCTCAATATACTAGTTTTCTTTGCTATGTTTTTAGCCTGCACTTACACACACCTCCATCTAATGGGTAATGAACATACTGTTTTTGTGAATGGAAAATTGTTGTCTCACGAAACAATGATTGTTTAATTATCCATTACCACCTATTATGATGGCCATTATTATATAAAAACTATTTATAAATAATATATAAGTTACTTATAATGTTTTATTTTAAATTAATTTTTATTTATAAAATACATTTACTCTTTTCAAGTTGTGTGAATATGATAATCTCGTTTGAGGAAGTGTGGACTACCGCCCCCTCAAAGCGATGTGATTCATTCACATGATACCTTGAATTTATAAATGGATGGTTATAATTAAAAATAAGTAAAATTAAGAAAAAAACAATATATTCAGGAAATAATTATATTTCTGTATATATATATATATATCATCTCCTTTATTACCCTTTCATGCACATTAAAAGAGATAATGTCGTTTGTGGACGTGTGGACTACCATCTCCTCAGCATGATGTGATTATTTTTAAACCACATAATTCTATATATAAGTATATATGAATAAATAATATGATATTAATTATATAATTATAATTCTATAATGATTTTAGTTTCATACATTTTTTCCACAACGATCATTTTAAAATGGGAATGTTACTCATGTGTACGTACGACCTACCGTCTCCATTATTATAACATATTATTATTTTTATAACCATATTTATTGATTGATTTTAATAGTATAATTGATTTAAAAATATGATAATTTTTTCATGGTTATTATTTTTTATATGTTATATAATGAACCTTATGACCATAGTTGACCAACAATAGTTGTTTTCACACATAAATCGAATTAGGTCAAAAACACCCGACATAAACTTAATTTTTTAATTAGTCTACAAAAAATGGTAATAATTGAAATAAAATTAATTATAAACCTTAAAAAGGTTCTTAAGAAATTAGAAAACAAACATAAATTTATTATATAGGAAGTTAAAGGATGTTCACCCGAAAGTAAACTTAAGGTAAGGGGATTTCATCTCACATTTAATTTCTATGAGATACATGTTATATTCAACAATCATTATTTTTGGGTTGTATATGTACATAAATGATTTTATTATATGTATATTTTATATAAATATAAGGGTATTAAAATATACATTTTATGATCCATCTTTCATATGTTTTAGTATTAAAAAGTTACCAAATCATTAAAATGTTTTGTCTCAATTTTCTTTCCTTGAAGTCATGTTTTATTATGCACCTAAACAATTTTTTTTTTCATTTTAATTGATAAATAATGAATGTAAATATTTACAAAATATTCTAGTCTTTATTTAATTTACCTTTCTTACATGGAGAGTATGATCCATATTGCCGAGTTATAAGAGTTTATTGAGATAATCTCATCGCTTTTTCGAGCTTGTTTATCTTCATGATTCATTTAATAACATATTCTGATATAACACTCAATAAAACTCATGAGTTTTATTATCCTGTATTATTTCATGATATAATCATGTATTGGTACCATTATATACTCTTTGGAACATAATACCATCAATAAAGTGTTTTTTAGAAATCCTGACTTTACCCTCTCTTCGGTTGGAAATATATTCAAAACCATGTTTTCCAGAAAGGGTTTACAAGAATATTTTTACATTGCCCTATAATATTAAATATAAAATTTTACCCTTTTTTTATTGACCAATCTCTTAGAAGTAATCTTCTTTTCATTTTACAAATGATGCATTTTCTAACCTTTTACCAAACAAAATGCATATTCTTTTTACCTCGAATGACATGTATGGATTCATCCCCTATCACTTATTTGAATCCTCCTTATCAAGTTTAAAAGGTTTATTTTTAAAATATCATTAAAATGAATTTTCAATGAAAAGTATTTTCAGAAAGGGTTTTTTAAAGAAAAAGATATTTTCCACAAGAATATTTTTAAAAATTTATTCTTTTATTTCATAAACAACAACAACCATCTATTTTACCCCACTTGGGATTTGTTTTGTTGTTACCATCCTTATTCTTCCTCTGAATGGTTGATTATTTATTTTTCCAAGGATATTATTAACATTCACTTCCCTGATTTCATTTTTAGTCACCTTGAAGTATTCAATAACCTATGATCATTGAAATGTGAATTTCCCCATATTATCCATTTCATTTTCCATGGATATTACTATTGACTAAATCATATACCATTTTACATACGATGCCTACTTTGGTAGTATTTTGATTAATTGGGGAATTATTTATAAATATTTATTTCTCATTTAATATAGTTATTTGATAAGTAATATTATTTATTTTATTATTAAATGTGAAGAATGCTTTGGACACATGGAAAGGGGTGGGGACTGGTTAATGAAAGCCCCTAAATTAATTGGTAGTCTAATGAGATGAAATAATTGGCTAGACACCTTAGATGTGTTATTACGCGATAGTTAAACCGTCTTGTGAAATGTCTTGATGGTACTGGTTCTATGTACCTAGGAAACATGACACCCAATAATTGGGAATTTCTTTCATATTAGTTTTAGTTATTATTCATCCATGTGATTTTTCATTGTCATATCTATTGGTATATTTCTATTTAGGTCATTGATTAATGGAAATTGTTTTAGTTTCATACATTTCCATATTTATTTTTCATTATATAGTTATCTTATTGGAATTTATTACCAATTATTACCTTTCTATATTTCTTATGTACTTCCTTTTAGGTTATTGATTACATGGAATGTGTGTCCAGTTATTTATCTTTCCTTGTTGACTATTCTAATCGATTCATTTTGGCTTTTGATATACTTTTCCCTTCCAATGAATTTGAGCTCACCCTTATAATTTTTTCCCCAGGAATACAAGAAGAATACTCTGATATATATGAAGGAATATACTAAATGGATTAAAGTTATTGTAAATGTTTTTTATTAGTTTAGAAGGAAAAAAATATATTGTAATTACTGTGTCCATTTGTAATACAATTCTCATTTAAATATATGGTCTTCCAAAACAACTAAACTGATCAGTCCTTTGAGTCTTGATTCCTTGAAATCATTCCAATTTAATTGATAGAAAATACCAGCTCTAGAATTTTGGGTTATGGTTCTCTAAATAGTTTAATTTCATGCTTTCTTTATTCTACTTCTGGTAATGGTAATTTTGGAGCTCTCACATTCATTCTCAAATAATTATATTCTGGTCCTCTCATATTTTGATTGAACTCAATGCTCTAGTCTACTAAAATTTTCTCAAAACCCAATATATCATACTTCTCAACTTTTATCAGAACTATATGTTTCAAACATCTAAATATTCCTCAAAATTTGATATTCTAGACATCTCAATAACCTTAAATTAAATAAATATTCGTTGAATGATATGGTCATACAATTCCATAGAAAAACATTATTTTTCATTATATGTTAATATTCTGAAAGCGATCTACCCTTTTTATAGTCTCAATATTCTTGATAAGTTTGGGGATTCGAAATATCTGAACTTTAAGGATCAATTTTCAATGACATTAATAATTATCTTGGAATCTTTTAGTCTAGTAAAATCTCTAAAAAATCTAGTTGTAACTCAATTTTAATATTTTTCTAAAAACTCAATAATAGTCATGAAATTCACATCATATGTGATGTCCCCGACCCACATCTCACAAACTGGTGCCTTGATCCAGGTTTCCACGTGACCTCAAGCATGCCTCCCCATACACTAGAGGTTATTAACAAGAAAAGAGGGTCTACAAAATCATATGGGGAGAATATAACCTCTTTAAAAGAGTAATTCACACCAGATAACATAATAAATAAAGGGAAAATGAGCCATAAACCAGAACATGCATTAATAACCACTTCCCAAATAGGGTACAAACCAAAACCAATAATAAATATGTCATGCCATGCTAACAGTGTAGAAAGTGGAGGAAACCCAAAAATAAATAAAAATAGGTAAATACACAAAACGTGTCATGACTCCAAGTATAGATCTCCATCCATACGTATCCCAAGCCCCACTCAAATCCTTAGAATAAGTTCCTAGACCATATCCCAACCTACAACCAAAAATCTTGTTCAGGTACCCAAAGAAATACTGAGCAAGGCATGAGTAAAACTAAGTAGGACACCACCAACTGTTTCTATAAAATATATAGTCTAAATAGATAGTTAATGAAGGTATGAAAAAAATGACAAGGTAAACCAAAGGGCAACCCAGGTTCCATTAGTAAACAATGTACACATAACTATTTCTATCATTATTTCATTATCATCACTTATACCATCATCATTAATAAATCCATTTTAATCATGTGTTGCATGGGTTAGGAATATACATAATCTATACAAGGTTCTAAAGAATTCAATCACTATGCATAAGGGAATAAATCAAGTCCCTATATCACTAGGGGAAAACACATCACAAAAAATACATTACATTCACCTCAAAGCATCGGTCTGGGTGGTCTCATAAAATTAAACCATTAGGGGAATAGATTCTCCATCCCCATCCCTAACCATCTCATTTTGGGGTGGATTTTAGAGCCTCAGTATAAGGACCCGGCCTTAAACATTACATAATCTTGAATTATGTCATGAATTCACATTGAGGATATTTTCAGGTTTAGAGTTTTATAGAATTTGTCCATAACTATTACATATCAACTCGAATAATACAAAGTAGACACTTCTACTATAACTTATTTTTCACAACAATAAATCTCCTTAAATAAAACAAGATTTAGTTTCTTGATATAAATCTTCTAGAATACTTCCTTTTTCTAACCCTTCCTTATAACTGATGATTTTTTTTAAAAACATGGGTTGATCATCAAAAGATTAGTAAGGTTTATAAAATAAGGAAAGGAAACATTAACCCATCAATAAATACAAATCAATGAAACCAAAATTTCCAATCATAAAATAGCTTCTAAAATCATAATATTTATGAATAACACATAGTAATCATAAATCATAAAGGTAACTTAGGGAATACATAACATACTTACATTGTAGCTATCACAGCTACATAGGGAGTCACATTTGGAATACCCATCATAGTATATTCTCTAAATCTCTTAGGAGAAATGTTAACGTTTACCTCCGTCACGTTACCCAATGCATTGGAGAGCTATCTCAGGCTCATGCGCCCAAGGTTTATCAGGGAACCACCCGTATACGTAAACAATGCCCAATAACAATAACATAATCATAATGCATAACAGAAGCATAAAATAAAGATAACATTTCCACATTGCTATAACAATATATTATTTCAAGATATTGACATAATAAATTCTTCATCAAACAATTTTAAAAAACTATTTAGAACAATTAATAAAGAAATTTTTGAATCAAAGTGTCCCATAACACTTTGAAAATTTTAAATGAATTATCATTTGAATACATTAATTTCCATATAAATAAATCCTAAAAACCATTTTTAAAACATGTACATTAATGATAAATGTTTAGAAGAATAAATATTTAAAACATTTAAAACGATATTTTAGTTAGAGTTTTTAACAAAATGAGAGACGCTTGAATACAAATAATTGAGGAATAAAATTTAATCAGAACATCATAATATCATGAGAATAAAGGGATTCATGATATAATATGCCAGAGGATAGTTTATACACCATGTAAAAGTGAATTGGTGTATAACAGCAATGAAGTCTCAATGGAATGTAAATTGAGATGAAATCTCTTATAAAGACAGTATCCTTAGATTAAGGATAAATCAATTACATAATAATGTGTGACAAATATAAATATACTCAATATGATTGGATATTCAGTGTAAATGAATCATAGGACATTCCCAAATGTTATTTTTAAGACAAAACCAATGACTTGGATGTTTAACTCAATGAATGGAAATTGAGTTAAAATTACTCTTGTCAAGTTCATATCGATGACTTGAGAATTTATAAATGGAGTGATTATGTGTATAAAATGTATATAAACAAAAAGTGGAGTGGAAATTATATCATAAATAAACAAATAGTGATTCCACACATAATCATAGCACGACATAATGAATAAGTATAAGTTTAACCCCAAGAATTGAAATGGGGTTAAGAAGTCCTCTTATAGAAATTTGACAGCCTAACGACGTCACATTAAAATTCAGAAACTGATTTGTTGAGAGAGAAAAATATATATAATTATTTGGACACAAAATTTACATCAATAAGGATATATAATTACATATCCCAACATTAAAATATGTAAATTAAAAGACATAACAAAAAGAATTATTTTAAAAAGTGGAGGGTGAAAAGTTCCCTTACTGATTTGGTAACTTACAAAACATACACCACATGAAATAAGGATCATATGATGTAGAAGTAAATACCAAAAAATGAAATTATATTACACAAATATTTCAATCATGGGTAGTCCATACACCACACAAAGGAAGTAGAGACAAATATAACATGAATCTCATGGGAATAATAAGTGAGATGAAAACCCCTAACCACGTTGTAATCAATCGAGTCGTATGACCGAAAGTTAATAACCACCAAATGAATCACAGAATACCATGGATATAAAGATAATAATGATAATATATATCAAATTTCATTACCCAATACACCACATGTAATAAATAAGTGGCGAATAATGGAAATCTCATGGAATTAAAAGTGAGATAAGAAACCCCTTACCTCATGTCCGACATGACTTGTTTGTTCCTTGTTATTCTTGAATAATAAACTAAAGTTAATTTATAATTGATTAAGAAACTTTCTTTTTGTTTATTATACCTTTTATTTCACATATTACCATGTTATAAAAATTATGTAATCATTTAAGTTATAACGGTCATTTTGTCGATATTTGGTACTTGAGTCAAAAATGAACTTCTTATATTTAAAAGTTGTGTATGTGGTCAAACGTCCATTGTCTCCAAAATGATATTAATAATTTAGATATCATATATATCTTATATATCCATTATATATATATATATATTTATATAGTTTTAAGAATACATAACATTTATAGGTAAGAAATGAAATGCACCGTTCATGGAGACGTTAAGCCGAACATACACCTGAATGCTACTTTCATTTCTATTTCCTTTTTAATGGAATTAAAACATAATGATAAATATGTATATTATAATTACAGTATAATATCATATATAATATCATTAAATCCATACTTTATGCATCCCACATATGGCATTAACGAGTCATATCACTTTGAGGGGGCGGTAGTCCGCACTTCCTCAAATGAAATTATCACGTTTACCCATAAAGGAAACCATAAAGGTTTGATATAAATGAAAAATAAAGAAGAATTAAGAAAACATAGACATAATATATATCACATATAAATACATTTCCATCTTAATGGCCACCATGAGAGGCATTAGGAGATAATTGAACAATCATCGCTTTATGAGGCGTTAGTTTTCCATCCACAAAAACATTATGTTCTTCACCCATTAGATGGAGGAGTGTGTAAGTGTAGTTATAATACTTATCATAACTACATAATTTTATATTTAGGATACTTATTTTGTTATAAAATAAAGTAATAAAGAGAGTATAGTGGTTTGATAAGTAAAATAAAAAAAACAATTTAAGATAGACCGTTACCTTTAATTCCGGTAACTCCCTTTGGTTTGAACCAAAAGGAATTATTGAAGTTCCTTATGCCTAAGGTAATGCTCCTAGGAGGAATAGAGGGGTATTTATAGCTTATTTGGGCAGGGTTTGGATGATCCAAGGAGATTGAGAGGTGTGTGGAATGAGTTAGAAGTGAGGGATTTTTATAAGGTGGAGGATGGGCTCTTTAGGAAAGTGTGAAACAATTATTTTATTATATAATTATTTTCGGT
This sequence comes from Viscum album, assembly GCA_963277665.1. Lineage (NCBI taxonomy): Eukaryota > Viridiplantae > Streptophyta > Magnoliopsida > Santalales > Viscaceae > Viscum > Viscum album. The sequence continues at coordinate 777,891,330 of OY728152.1, read as the reverse complement.
TTCTAAAGGTATAAAAATTATTAAAGTCTAATATAAAATGACTCATGGTCGAAATAAAATAATCCAATAATAATTGGATAGTTTTTGGACATTATTTTAATCTTTATAATCTTATTTATTTAAATCTTTTATTATGTGGTAAACACTCCATCATTATTGTGTCATAAATAATTTAATTTATTTGATGTCTAAAAATTATAAGAAAATACCATGATGTAGGAAATAATTTTAGAGTTCCCATGAATATTTATAGTCTAAAATATGACTTATATAACCCAATTTAAAAATTAATTTACAAAAAGATATTTGTTTATGTCATTTTTTCCTTTACTTTAAGTTAATTAAAATAAAGTGTCATTATCACTCACATGTGGCTCTACGGGGTCCCAAAATAGACCCAAAGATACCCATGGTTGGATATGTATCAAAAAGTAGGATTAGGATACATTTTAAGGTAATTTTATATTATTATAATAATATTTTTACCCTTATTTACCAGATTTACCCTTTAACCATGGTAAATAAAATTGTTACTGAAGTAAATATTCATAAGGTATAAAAATAAAAGTTACCTATTTACACAATTTTTACCTCATGATTCAAAATATGAAATTCATTTATTCAAATTCAAAACACAGAAGTGTCATAAATAAATTTAATATTAATTCCCGTTGTCAAAATGAAAAGCGTGTTTTTTAGAAATATTAACTATCAAATGATTGACACTTGTTTATGTCGAATTTCAAAGTGAAATTAATTTCAATTACCACCATTGGATTAAATGGTAAAACTATAATATCATTACACTTTAAAACCAATTAAAAATATAATCTAACCATATAAATAAATTATATTAAAATTCATATTTGAATTAAAATATATTATTTTTAACTATTCATAAAAAACAAATTTTATCAGAAAAATTCCAAAAAATTACCTAAAGTAAATCTTGGTGTCCCAATTCTAAAGAATAATTTTATTTGGTCAAATAAAACATATAAAATTTACCCAAACTATATTCAATGAGGGTTCTCCATCAAAAGGTAGTAAATCGACTTTTTAGTGAAAATTAGAGTATTTATGATTAAAATCGAATTCTTTTCTTTTTTTAAGCCTCTAAATTTTATTGGATAAATATAAAAACATTAAACAAACATGCATAATAATATTTTAGTTAGTTATGTTCATTCCTACCAATAAAAAGTCTAGGTGTTAACTACCATATAAAATAACAATATTATATTATTAGTGTGCAATGTAAGATTTCAAAGAAACCCATTATTGTGTATCAGGTACGCCATCAAACATAGCATTCCCTTTAAAGTAGAATTAATATTTAATTCACAAATATTAATAAATGTGAAATTTTTTATGTTTTTTATTTTCCTTGGATGTTACATCTTTCCCCCCTTTTGAGAATTGCCTCATCGCAATATTAAAACTAGGCTTGAAAACTTCATTAAAAGTCCCACATTGGAAAAGAGTCAGTAAAACTATCACTTAAAAAGAAAGAAAGAGAAGTAAAAAGATCACCACAGATAACCCATACTAGTATTCCATGTAGGAAAACCTGGATATGGAAGAGAAAACAAACGGTCAAGTTTTGTTGGTGAGTGACAGAAAACCTGATTAGGAGAAAGTTAACCACCAGAAAATCACAAACTTATGATGTGTTAAATGATATTTGATTACCCAGTAGGAAATATAAACCAGCAATGTTTTTGTTTTATGTTCCTTTTCATAATTTTGAGAAATTCATTTACTACATAGAATAAGAACATAAGGAAACATACTTACCTTCATGTTGAGTTTTATCCTTTAATATGTTTCTACAAAAAACTAATCTTTTCTCCAAACAATGAGCATTAAAAAAGACATGGTCACATAAAAAGCACAAGAATCGTCTTCTAGAGAATCACATAATACACAAAAGAAGAACTATATATTTCCCTTGTCTTTAGACATCAAATAAAACCAAAATGGATAGTACGAGATCATATAATCCCCAAAAGGGTAATCCTTTATAAAAATAAATACTACTATTAATCTTTAAAATTCAACAAAAAGTACCCAAAGTTCATGAAAGACCATTTAATACACAATTATACTTAAAATTATTCAAATTAATCCAAACTAAAATTGAAACCCAAAACTCAGAAGGATTTAATCACAAAGTCTTCCACCGTAAATCTTAACATTTAACTCCAAAAACATTGACTACTCTTAAAATCTCATACTGAACCATAATTAACCAAATCACATATTCTCTATGATAGGTTAATCATTTCCATAAATAACCAAAATCTCTATATGTCACAATAAAAACAAATATTCTGCCAAAATAAAATTTCAACCATTACTCCACAAATGTAATCCCATAATATTATATTTTTCTTAAGAATACAATGTTCCTAAAAGAGAGAATGTCTTCCAAAATAACTTTTATCACTTAATAAACAAATAATTTTCTTATAATAAGGCGATTCTTGCTCAAGTTTACCCAAAAGAAGAAGGTAGGACGGTCATTGTAGTCTAGCTTGGGTTTTTGAATCCACAGAGACCTAAGAAGTAACCTATAGAAACACACATTCTAAGGACTGTTTTTGGATACTAAGTGGAAAACTTTGGTTGATTTAAGATGGGTTTAAAGTAACTATAAGAGACTTAAGTGAATTCAATTTAAAATAATGAGTTGATCCTAGGTTATTGCTCGGGGTGGATTGGACGTATTTTCTTTTCAATGATTTCAATTTCTTATATTTGAGATGAGTTTATTTAAGGAGATAAAACAACATCATAACTTACTGGTTTAATTCATACACCCTTTAATACTAATCACCTATAAACTTTAAGGATAAATGTTTTGATCACTTCAAGGTAAAGGTTTGTATTAGTACTTGAAGTGTGTGGCCTTAAATTCAACACAAATGATGGAGTTTAAAAATCATCAAATAAAAATCTCAATTAAAGAAGTTATTATACATTAATGGGGTGATAAATAAAATCCAATACAGCCCCTTTCTACTCCCTTGTATCAACCCATAAGTGGGTTATCCCTCCATTGATTCTATGGTTTCAATGGAAGAAGAAAGTAGACTCATGAGGGAGGACATGGAGAAGTAAAGAAAACCACAAAAATAAAATGATCACTCCACCATTGTGTGAATAATTTCAAAAGATTTGGTGTGAATAAATTCACACCTTGAGGAAACGGTATCAAAGTGAGATGTAGAACAATAGAATAAGAGGAGAAGAAGAACTTTTATTAAGAAACTAAAGTGAATTGAACAACTTACAACTGAAAGACAAATTTGAGGCAACAAAATCGTAGCATAACATTACAATTGAACCAAGCACCAAAGATCCTAAAATCCTCCAACACCACTGCCTTAAATAGGATTTTTTGTGCCCTTGGGTCGAGCATCCAACAGTCCAAGTCTTCTCAATTAATTGTGGTAGGCCATAGGTGGGTGGAAAGTAAGGGAGAGTTGATTTTTCCACCCTTGACCCGAGGTGACAGCCAGCTTTCCTTCACCGAACAGAAGCGCTTGGCAGACCTTCTAGATGGCCGAATCAGAGTGGTCCATAGAAGATTAAAATGGATTCTCGGATGTATTCTAACCTCCGGTAATATTTGGACCCATTTGGAGTTGTGGATTCCGAGATATAATCAAATTAGTGGGATGTTTTTCTGGGCCGCAGAATATGGACGAGAATTTTATCTCTAACTTGGACCGCCTTAATGACCACCATAGAGGCCTAATTAGAATTATCTCCTGAAGAGTGATTTGTTCCTCAACATGTCTTATATAATACCATAAAATTTGGGATTCATTGGGATTTTATGTTGGGCCCCACAGTCTCATAAGTGGGCTGGTGTCCAATCTGCATTCTCCAGAATTGCTTCCATTCATCTCCAAATATCTCCATCATCGTTTATGAATCATCCAGTGATCCCTGAATGAAAAATATTCATATTTAAGTTTAGATATAGTTCCCAAAATATAAAATTAAAATATGTATAATTATATTCCTTAAAATCAGATGAATCATTGGGTACTTTAAATGATGTTAAAAAATGTACCACAAAATAATGCATTTTAAGAAGTAATTACAATCATAATGTGAAATGATGTTCAAAGTGTAAAATGTACTAAAATGGTGTTTATGACTAATAAATCATATGAATATTATATATATTAACAATGAATATTATCCTCATTTATTGGCTAATCACACCCCCCAACTTGAGTTTTGGTAGTCCCGAGAAAAATATATCTCAACAATATGAAATTCGAATTCCCTTTTCCAAAAACATTTTAATACACAATGATCACCAAAAAAACTTATACCAAACGATCATGAAACCCATAAAAATATTTTAATACTTGATAGTTTCATAATAAGATCCCAATAACAATCCCATTCCTTTGTTCAAATTCATTGCCATATTTCATCCAATATCAATTAAGTATGAGGATGTGTTGTGCATCACAATAGACATAGGGGTTCATCTTTATTCAAGGGGATAATTACAGAAGCACTAGGTGGAATCAAATTTCAATATTAATATGATTATTCATTTTTTTTGTATAATTTTTTTTTGTTTTTGAAATTTTTCCATGGTAATTGAAGTTGCACTCAAAAGAGTCAACCCCTGTAGCGAGACTTTGCCGATGATTCCCAGGCTAAAAGACCTTAGGGAACCAAGTGAATCCCACATACTTGGGCATCATCTCGAGTTAAATCATTCAAAAACAAATTCAAATTACCAAAAATAGAGACAAAATTACTAACTCTAGGCCAGACAACTATGGAGTCATGATCCCCAAGTGCCGAAAGCCATGCATTAGGTCATTTCATTGCTCTACGGGCAATTTTTTTGAATAATCATATTAAAATAAAATGATCGAAAAACCAATGCTATTTATTTTGGGGACCCTATTAACTCAAACTAATACCCCACTATCCAAAGGACGTTCATTGTGATCTTTTTTTATTTGGATGAAAATATAAACAATGAAATATGACATTGGACAGCCACACTTTCCAAAATCTATGCTCATGAAATTATACAAGGATTAAAATCAGAATCAGGTAATGCTAAATTATTTGATATTCAGTTTCAAAGTGTGAAATGTGTATTACCATGTTCAAAGTTAAAGGAATTTGTCCTTCCATTTTCACAATTTTTTTTTCAAATCATTCATTTTTTTTAACACGAAATCATTTTTTATTTTATCTCCCCCCAACTTAAAATAGCACTGTCCCCAGTGTTTTAAGAAAAGAAAATTTATAATCGGGTAGAGGTAGAGAATGAAAGTTCAAAAAGGAAATTGAAAATGAGGATCATGGAATAAAGTCACCTGGTGGTTGAAGTTTGAAGTTCTTGCTGCTTCCTTTCAATCCTTTGATATCCATGTCACTTGCAGAGTTCCGTAGTAGAAAAAGGAAAAAAAGAGACAAAAAAAAAACAAAAAAAAACAATATATATATATTTATATAATAAAGGAAGTAAAATATAAGTATATATATAAAAATTATATAATAAGGAAGCACAAGAAGCCGTAGGTCAGTGGTAAGTGCGCACCCCTGTCTCCCTTCGGTCCCGGGTTCAAATCCCCGCGGCTTCGCCGGTTGTGACGGGGTTTTCCCCACGACCTATGATGTGGACTTTTTTTAATTATATTTTTTATTATATTTTTGTATTTTTATTTTTTTAACCTAAAAACACATAAAAACAAAGTAAATTAAACTGATGATACATTGTCTTATTTTTAAATTTCTGGGTAAGGTATTACTCAAGAATCACACCATGTGACACAGATGAATATGGAGCTCCCCTTTCGTACCCATCCATACTCATTATAGTAGAACAGGTCAACAGTTTATTATTATTTTTATTTCTAAATATCAAAATGTCTCATTAATCCTATTTAAAATATAAAGTTGATTAAAACAATGAAATTATTGGAAACTTGAAAACCATGGGTTTCCTCCCATGCAATGCTTTGTTTAACGTTGTTAGCTCAACATGGACCCTAAATCTATCAATTTTTTCCTGTTTCATAGGTTGTCTCAGTTAACTCAACCTCTATATCATGTTTATTGAATGATTCAATGAATGGTTTTAACCTTTGACCATTGACCTTGAAGATGTAACCACTTGTGGGATCTTTAATCTCTACTGCCCCATGGGGGTACACATGATGCACTATGAAAGGACCTGACCATCTAGACCTTAACTTTCCCGAGTGTAAATGAAGTTTTGAACTATACAAGAGCACAAGTTTTCCTGGTTTAAAATGTTTTACCATGATATTCCTAGATTGGTAGGCTTGAACTCTAGCTTTATTGATCCTTGAATTTTCATAAGCCTCCATCCTTAGTTCCTCCAGTTCATTGATATCTAATTTCCTTTTTGTTCCAGCCAATGAGAGATCATAATCCATTTTCTTAATTGCCCAAAAGTCCTTATGTTCAATCTCCACTGGAAAATGGCATGCTTTACCATAAACCAACCTATATGGGGAAATTCCTAAAATGGTTTTATATGCGGTTCTATAGGGCCAAAGAGCATCTAAGAGTTTCTCAGACCAATCTTTCCTAGAGGGGTTGACAGTTTTTTCAAGAATTTTCTTAATCTTACTATTCGCTAACTCAGCTTGACCATTGGATTGAGGATGGTATGCAGTGGACACTTTATGAGAAATACCATACTTAGACACGAGTGAAGAGAATGGGCGGTTGCCGAAATGGGTTCCTCGATCACTGATTATAGCCCTAGGAATTCCAAATCAAGAAAATATGTTCTATTTCAGAAATCGAATCACAAATTGATGATCATTGGACATAGTGGGAATGGAATCAACCCATTTTTAGACATAATCTACAGCTAAGAGTATGTAGAGGTATCCCCGAGAGTTTGGGAAGTGACCCATGAAATCAATTCCCCAACAGTCAAAGATTTCAACCACTAAGATGGGAGTGAATGGCATTTGATTCCTTTTTGTGATGGACCCTACTTGTTGACACCTAGGACAACTTTGAAAAAATGTGTAGGAGTCCCCTAAGAGGGTGGGCCAGAAGAGACCACATTGAAGAATCTTAGCAGATGTTTTCTTAGAGGAAAAGTGACCTCCACATGCCTCACTACGACAGAATTTAAGGATGAACTCTTGTTCAGATTCTGGAACACACCTCCTAATGACTTGGCCAGGGCAGAACTTATAGAGGTATGGATCATCAAACAGATAGTGTCTAACATCAATAAGTAATTTCATTCGAGCTTGAGTCCCTAAGAATTTTGGAATGACTCCTGTAACTAAGAAATTGGCTATGTCGGCATACCAAGGGCAGTCACTCACAAAGTATAAGTGTTCATCAGGAAATGAATCAGACACAGAAAGGTGATTTGAGTTGTCTTTGAATTCCATCCTAGAGAGGTGATCAGCTACAACATTTTCAACTCCTTTTTTATCGTTAATTGTGAGGTAAAATTCTTGTAAGAGAAGGAACCACCTAATCAGTCTAGCCTTAGCATCTTGTTTTTGGAAGAGGTATTTTAGAGCAGAATGGTCAGTGAACACAGTGATGGGGGATCCTAAGAGGTAGGACCTAAACTTATCTAAGGAAAACACAATAGAAAGTAACTCCTTTTCAGTGGTGGTGTAGTTTATTTGGGCATCATTTGAGGATTTTCTTTCATAAGAAATGACATAAGGATTTTTATCACAACATTGTCCTAACACAGATCCTAAAGCAAAGTCACTGGAATCACACATAAGTTCAAAAGGAATGTTCCAATTTGGAGATTTCATAATGGGAGGAGAGGTGAGAGAGGATTTGAGGGTTGAGAATGAACCCTCACAGATTTCTGTCCAAACAAATGGAGCATCCTTTACTAGGAGAGCACAAATGGGACGGGATATTGAACTAAAGTCCTTGATGAATCTTCTATAGAAACCAACATGTCCTAAGAAATACCTCACTTCCTTGACAGTTTTGGGTGATGGAAGGTGACGAATGATGTCAATCTCTGCTTTATCAACTTAAATCCCCCTACCTGAGATCAGATGGCCTAAAACTAGTCCCTCTGTAACCATGAAATGGAATTTTTCCCAGTTTAGGACCAGATTCTTTTCTTCACATCTTGAAAAGACTCTCTCCACATTCTGCAGACATCCCTCAAATGTATCACCAAACACATAGAAGTCATCCATTAAGACCTCTAGAAAATCCCCTACCATGTCTGAGAAGATTCCCATCATGCATTGCTGGAAGGTTCGAGGGGAATTGCATAACCCGAAGGGCATGCGTTTGAAAGAAAAGTTTCCGAATGGACATGTGAATGTAGTCTTCCATTGATCCTCTAGGGAGACCTCAATTTGATTGTACCCCGAGTACCCATCTAAGAAACAGTAGAAGGCATGACCTTCCACTCTCTCAAGGACTTGGTCAATGAATGGTAAGGTGAAATGGTCCTTCTTGGTGAATTCATTTAGCTTCCTATAGTCAATGCAGACCCTCCATCCACTACTCACCCTTGTTGGAAGAATCTCTCCATCCTCATTGTTTATCACTGTGATTCCGGCCTTTTTTGGAACCACTTGGATTGGGCTCACCCACTCACTCTCAACTATGGGATATATGATACCGACTTTTAACAATTTCAGAAGTTCCTTCCTTACTACCTCCATGGGATTAGGATTGAGTCACCATTGAGGTTGATGACATGGCTTTGAATCAGATTCCAGAACAATCCTATGAGTCCCAACAAGTGGGATACTCTCGAGAATATCAAATAGGGTCCAACCAATGGCTTTATTATGTTTCCTAAGCACATCTAGAAGCATCCTCTGATGATTGGCTTCAAGAGAAGAATAAATGACAATAGGATGTGCTTGATTGTCCCCTAGGAAGGCATACTTTAGTTCAACAGGAAGTTCCTTCAATTCAAGATCAGGTTGGTTCGGAATTTCAGCAGAAGATTGGGACATTGTATCAAGATCAATTTTATTTCCTAAAGTTTTAGATAGTATTGATTCCCCACATGTAGAAGTTTTAGCTACTAGATTGGCTTGATCAGATTTAGGGAAGAAAGTTTGATCGGTCTCCATGAATGTGGTTTACTGAAAGGTTTCACTGATTTTTGGACCTAAGACTTCATCATAAGAGCAATTTGAAAATGATTCAATCCAAGGAGATAAACTTCCTTTATATGAACAAAGGAAATCAATCTCATCCTGACTTAAACATCCATCAAATATTATTTGATGTTCTATGGATTCATTATCACTGCTTCCTATCATGTTTACTTCATGAATATCCTCGTCATCCCCTATTTGTGAGCTTGCATTATAGATGTTCATGTCTAGACTCATGTTCCCAAAGGTGATGGTCATGTTCCCATTTCAGACTCAGATAATAGAGTTGATTGTTGCAAGGAAAGGATGACCAAGGATGATTGGGGTTTGTTCCTTATTTCCTAAGTTTGGATGGTTTTCAAGGACAATGAAGTCAGCAGGGTAGATGAAGTTTTCAACCTTTACCAGAACATCCTTTAAAATCCCCTTTGGAACCCTAATGCTACGATCAACAAGTTGAATTGTGACAGATGTGGGTTAGAGTTCTTCTAGGCCTAACTGGTAGTACACGACATAGGGGATGAGATTGACACTAGCACCTAGATCACACAAGGCCTTGACAACATTGCTTTCTCCTAGTTCAACATTGTTGTAAGGGCAACCTGGGTCTTTCAACTTAGGAGGAATGGTCCCTTGAATGGTGGTACTCACATTATCAGCCAAAAGGACTTGGTTTTTATGTGAAAATTTTCTTTTAAAAGTGCACAAGTCCTTAAGTTACTTTTAGTAGGGAGGTATGGTTTGGATGGCATCGAGAAGAGGAATGTTCAAATTGACTTGTGAGAAGATTTCCCTCAATGTTTCACTCAATTGAGGCTTGGTTTTCCCCCTCACGAGTTTAAGAAATGGTGTAGGTTGTGAGGTTGTTTGTTGAATAGTTGTTTCTTTTACAATGTTATCATGTTTTTCAGTTTGATCATTTGGTTCATTTAAATTTTCATCCATGTTTGAATCTTCAGGTGGGTTCTGAATTAGTTGTTCAGGTTTCTCAATTGATTTCCCACTTCTTAAACCAGTCACAACATTTAGTTGTTCATGAGTTGTTTGAGTGAAACTTGACTCTCCCCTTGAAGTTGAGGATGGAACCGCCTGAGTAGGCATGGGTGCCTTTCCAGTTTTGATGGTTTGAAGTTATTGTTTAAGGGAAGAGAATTCCAATTTCATCCTTTCCATTTATTTTCATAGTTGTTCTAGTAGGCTTTGTGGAATAGTTTGGGTTGGTGCTTGAGAAGATTGGTTTATCCCAGGGGGATATTTTGGAGGTGGGATGGTTTGTTGAAAATGGATCGGTGGCTGTTGGTATTGGATATGTTGGGTTTGGAACTGGTTATGGGTTTGGAACTGGTGGGGGTAAGGATTTTGTCCCTGTGGTTGGCTAGGTTGTTGGTTATCCTTCCAGCAGATGCCTGGGTGGTCATTATACCTTGGGTTGAAGTTATTTTGGTATTGAGGCTTTTGAAAGTTCAAAGCATTTACTTCCGCTGCAGGTCCTCCTAAAAGAACATCCTTGATGGATGGAATAGTTGGGCAGTTGTCTGTCTTATGGCCATGTTTTTCACAAATTGCGCAAACAAGGTCTACAGTTTGGATTTCATGGACTTTCCTAAGGTCTATCTCTTCAACCTTCCTAGAGAGTGCTGCGAGTTTAGCCCTAAGGCTTTCCACTTCCCTAAGTGTATGAATTCTAGTAGTTCTTTGTGGCTTTTCAGAATAAGGTGAAGTTCCCCATGTTTGGTTTTGTTCAGAAAGGCTTTCTAGATACTCATAAGCATTATTTAGGGCTTTGTTTTTAAAGGTTCCATTACACATCATGTCAATGAATTGTTTATTCCTTTGACCCAACCCTTCATAGAAAATTCTCACTTGTTCAGGAATAGAAAAACCATGGTGTGGAACCATGTTTAGAGTGTCTTTGAACCTCTCCCATGTTTCATAGAATGACTGTACCTCTTTTTCAAAAAAGTTTTGGATGCTCTTTTTAAGTGCAATTGTTTTGTGGTGGGGAAAGTATTTTTTGTAGAATTCTCTTTGTAGTTGGTACCAAGAGTTTATGGATGATGGTCTCAAATTGTATAGCCAAAATTTAGCTCTATCCTTTAAATAAGAAGGAAATAGCCTCATCTTATCTTATTCTAGTTGATGTGGGGGACACATGGTTTCTACAATGTCATTGAACTCCTTAATGTGAAGGTAGGGCATCTCGGACTCCATTCCATGGAATGTGGGAAGATGGTTTAGGGCATGGGGTTTAAAAATGTAGTTGGAATCTCCTAGGGAATTGTGTCTAATGCATGAGGGGGCATTGGTCCAGGAAGGTGTGAGGTAGTCATTCATGGTTTGATCCATCGCATTCCCCAAGTTTGGGGCTGCCTCATTTGGGTTTCCATTTTGGTTTCCACCCGGGTTTATGAGTTCGTTTCCTTGAAGACCTTACATTGAAATTGGATCAATTTTGGACTCTAGAGTATTAGGAAGATTATGATATAATGGAATGAGTTCCCTTGGTGTACTTGACTCCCCAACCCCAGGACTATCCACCCTAACTAGACCATTTGATTGATCGCGGGTGTAGGCAGACATGCGCCAAAAGAAAAAAAAATGAGAAAGGGACAAGATAAGATAATTTGGATGAGAAAAGAAGAAATGGGGTAGAATAGAATGGGTGTTTAGATGACTTACTTGGGTCCCCGGAAACGGTGCCAAAATTCGATTCTCGCTCAAATTTACCCAAAAGAAGAAGGTAGGATGGTCCTTGTAGTCTATCTTGGGTTGTCGAATCCACAGAGACCTAAGAAGTAACCTATAGAAAAGCACATTTTAAGGACTGTTTTTGGATATTAAGTGGCCATTTTTTTTTGATTTTAGATGTGTTTAAAGGAACTCTAAGAGACTTAAGTGAATTCAATTTAAAATAATGAGTTGATCCTAGGTTATTTCTTAGGGTGGATTGGACGTATTTCCTTTTCAATGATTTGAATTTATTATATTTGAGATGGGTTTATTTAAGGAGATAAAACAACATCATAACTTACTATTTTAATGCCTACACCCTTTAATACTAATCACCTATACACTTGAAGGACCAATGTTTTGAGCACTTCAAGGTAAAGGTTCGTATTAGCACTTGAAGTGTGTGGCCTTAAATTCAACAAGATGATGGAGTTTAAAAATCATCAAATAAAAATCTCAATTAAAGAAGTGATTATACATTAATGGGGTGATAAATAACATCTAATCCAGCCCCTTGGTACTTCCTTGGATCAACCCATAAGTGGGTTATCCCTCCATTTATTCTACGTTTTCAATGGAAGCGGAAAGTAGACTCATGAGGGAGGACATGGAGAAGTAAATAAAACAAAAAAAATAAAATGATCACTCCACTGTTATGTGAATAATTTCACTTGATTTGGGGTAAATAAATTCAAACCTTGAGGAAATGGTATCAAATTGAGATGTATAACAATAGAATAAGAGGAGAAGAAGAAACGTTATTAAGAAACTAAAGTGAATTGAACAAATTACAAGTGAAAGACAAATTTGAGACAACAAAATCACAGCATAACATTACAATTGAACCAAGCACCAAAGATCCTCAAATCCTCCAAAAACACTGCCTTAAATAGGAATTTTTGATCCCTTGGGTCGAGCCTCCAAAATTCCAAGTCTTATCAATTAATTTTGGTAGGCCATAGGTGGGTGGAAAGTAAGGGAGAGTTGATTTTTCCACCCCTGACCCGAGGTGGCAGCCAGCTTTCCTTCACCGAACAGAAACGCTTGGAAGACCTTATAGATGGCCGAATAAGAGTGGGCCATAGAATCCAAAAATGGATCCTAGGATTTATTCTAACCTCCTGTAAAATTTGGGCCCATTTGGAGTTGTGGATTCCGAGATATGATCAAATTAGTGGTCTGTTTTTCTGGGCCGCAGAATCTGGCCCAGAATTTTATCTCTAACTTGGGCCGCCTTAATGACCACCATAGATGCAGAATTAGAATTATCTCATGAAGAGTGATTTGTTCCTAAAACTTTCTTCTATCATACCACAAAATTTGGGGATTCATTGTGACTGTATGTTGGGAACCACAGTCTGATAAGTGGCTTGTTGTCCAATCTGCCTTCTCTAGAACTGCTTCCATTCATATCCAAATATCTCCATCATCGTTTATGAATCATCCATTGATCCCTGAATGAAAAATGTTCACATTCAAGTGTAGATATAGTTACCAAAATATAAAATTAAAATATTTATAATTATATTCCTTAAAATCAGATGAATCATTGGGTACTTTAAATGATTTTAAAAAATATACCACATAATAGTGCATTTTAAAAAGTAATTACAATCATAATGTGAAATGATGCTCAAAGTGTATAATGCACTAAAATAGTGTTTATGACTAATAAATCACATGAATATTATATATATTAACAATGAATATTCTCCTCATTTAGTGGCTAATCATAATGATATCCATTTGATAAAACATAAGATCCCAAATTGACTTATTCTTGATCAATAAAATCATTTAACTAAAAAGAATAAGTCATACAAACTAGGCACTTCACGTAGTCTGGTGGTAGGCGATAAATACCAATATACCTTTGTTTGTGGTTTTGATTCCCATATCTTTGTTTGACGCAATGGGTTGTCACACGGTCTGCGTGTTGTCCTTTTTATAAAACTCAAAAATAATCCTAACATGTTTTAACCTCAATGGTTTCCTTATACCTCTCATTTTCATTCCAATTCATTATGATTTCAACATCTTAATTCTTGAAGTATTATATATATTGTCATCATTTTTTTTATTTCTACACCATATGATAAAATAAAATGAACCCAAAATAAAGAACTCCATACCTTGATCATGGTTTCCATTTGGTTTCATCGTCATCTTGTTCACGTAGGTAGAAGGTACATGCATTGCGAAAAAGATTTAGATATCCTTAAAAATCATTTGTTTACTTCATCAAAATACACCTTGTACAACATGGGTCACATGGGTGATCACAGAAAAATATTTTTGGAAAATAATCATGTATGACATACAATTTCAAAACATCTGGTAAAACATGATTTCTATAAAACAGTCAGACCAAATTTGAGTTGAACCTTTCAATTAATGGTCCTTTTAAAATACTATAGGTATGTGATGAGAGACTATATTCTAAAAGACAATATAAATAGGCTATTCAAGGGTCTCCTTCTTTATCACCTTTTTCAAAATCATAATATGATTCAAAATATTTTGATAAGGTAAATTTTTTTAAAATGTCTTGATTATATTTACCTTTCTTGAAATATGAGAATATTGTGAAAATAGTATTTGTTTAAATACAACCCATGATCCACGATGATAACGAGGTATATTGGAGGTGTTTTATATCTCAAACAACTGCTTTCAAGTGAGTTGTATGCTAGAAAATGTTTCACAATCATCTGAACATGACTTTGAAATAATTATTGCAAGCAAGTCATCAGGAAGAGATTGGAATATCATTTCAGATCCTCCTCCTTCCATTTGTAACTGAATTTCCTTGATCTGAAAAATTTATAAAACAATGATTTAACTGAAATAATAGACATAGGTTCTAATTGTGTGTCTAACGAAAACTCTTAATCCCTAAAGTTGTCTAAACTGACCTCTAATACCAACTATAAGGACTCGGCCTTAAACATTACATAATCTTGAATTATGTCAAGAATTCACATTGAGGATCTTTTCTGGTTTAGAGTTTTATAGAATTAGGCCATAAATATTATATATCAACTTGAATAATACAAATTAGACACTTCTACTATAACTTATTTTTTAGAATAAAAAAACTCTTTAAATAAAACAAGAGTTCGTTTCTTGATATAAATCTTCTTGTATACTTCCTTTCTCTTACACGTCCTTATAACATGTGAAAAACATTTCAAAAACTTGGGTTGAGCATAAAAAGATCAGTACGGTTTGTAAAATAAGGAAAGGAAAAATTAACCCATCAATAAATACAAATCAATGAAACTATAATTTTAAATCATAACATATCTTCTTATATGATAATATTTATGAATAGTACATAGTAATCATAAATCATAAAGGTAAATTATAGAATACATAACATACTTACATTGTAGCTATCACAGATACATAGGGAGTCACATTTGGAATACCCATCAAAGTATATTACCAAAATCTCTTAAGAGAAACATTAATGTTTAACTCTTTCAGGTTACCCAATTCATTGGAGAGCTATCTCGGGCTCACCCATCCTATGTTTATCACGGAACCACCCATATACGTAAACAATGCCCAATTACCATAACATAATCATAACACATAACAAAAGCGTAAAGGAAAGATAACATTTCCACATTTCGATCACAATATATTATTTCAAGATATTGACATAATCAATTCTTTATCAAACCATTTTTAAAAACCATTTAAAACATTTAATAAAGAGATTTTTGAATCAAAGTGTCCCATACCACTTTGAAAATTTTAAATGAATTATCATTTGAATGCATTAATGTCCATAAAAATACATACTAAAAACCATTTTGAAAATATGGACGTTAATGATAAATATATAGAAGAATAAATATTTAAAACATTTAAAATGATATTTTAGTTAGAGTTTTTAACAAAATGAGAGAGGCTTGAATACAAATAATTGAGGAATAATATTTAATCATAACTTTATAATATCATGAGAATAAATGGATTCATGATATAATATTCCAAATGAAATTATATACACCATGTAAGCATGAATTGGTGCATAACAACAATGAAGTCTCAATGGAATGTAAATTGAGACGAAATCCCTTATAAAGACAATATCCTTAGATTAAAGATAAATAAACTACATAATAATGTGTGAAAAATATAAATACACTCAATATGATTGGATATTCAGTGTAAATCAATCAGAGGAAATTCCCACATGTTCTTTTTAAGACAAAACCAATGACTTGGATGTTTAACTCAATGAATGTAAATTGAGTTAAAATTACTCTTATCAAGTTCATATTGATGACTTGAGAATTTATCAATAGAGTGATTATGTGTATCAAAAGTATATAAAATAAATGGGAGTGAAAATTACAACATAAATAAACAAACAGTGATTCCACACATAATCATAGCACCACATAATGAAGATGTATAAGTTTAACCCAAAGAATTGAAATTTGGTTAAGAAGTCCTCTTACAGAAATTCGACAGCCTAACGACGTCACTTTCAAATTCAGAAACTGATTTGAGGAGAGAGAAAATGGTATCTCATAATTTGGACACAAAATTTACAGCAATAAGGATATATAAGAACATATCCCAACATAAGAAGATGTAAATTAAAATGCATAACAAAAATAATTCTTTTAAAAAGAGGAGGGTGAAAAGTTCCCCTACCAATTTGGTAAATTACAAAACATACACCACAAGAAAGAAGGTTCATACGATGAAGATGTAAATAACCATAAATGAAATTATATTACACAAATATTACAATCATGGGCAGTCCATACACCACACAAATTAAGTAGTGAAAAATATAATATGAATCTCACGGGAATAATAAGTGAGATGAAAACCCCTAACCACGTTGTAATCAATCGAGTCGTATGAACAAAAGTTAATAACAACCAAATGAATCACAGAATACCATGTATATAAAGAGAATAATGATAATATATATCAAATTCCAGTACTCAATACAACACATGCAATAAATAAGTGGCGAACAATGGAAATCTCATGGAATTAAAAGTGAGACAAGAAACACCTTAGCTCATATCCGACTTGATATGTTTGTTCATTGTTCTTACTGAATAATAAACTAAAGTTAATTTCTACCTGCTTAATAACATTTTTTTCAGTTTATTATACCTTTTGTATAACATATTACCATGTTATAAACATTATGTAATCATTTAAGTTATAACGGTCGTTTTGTCGATATTTGGTACTTGAGTCAAAAATGAACTTCTTATATTTAAAAGTTGTCTATGTGGTCAAATGTCCATTTTCTACAAAATGATATTAATTATTTAGATATAATATATATATTATATATCCAATATATATATATATGATTGTATTTATAACATTACATAACATTCGGAGGTAAGAAATGAAATGCACCGTTCATGGAGACGGTAAGTTGTACGTACGAATGAATGCTACTTTCATTTCTATTTCATATTTAATGGAATTAAAACAAAATGATACATAGGTATATTATAATTGAAGTATAATATCATAAATAATATCATTAACTCCATCCTTTATATATCCAATTTATGGTATTAACGAGTCATATCACTTTGAGGGTGCGGTAGTCCACACTTCCTCAAATAAAATTATCGATTTTACCCATAATGGAAATGATAAAGGTATGATATAAATTAAAAAACCAAAGAATAAAGAAAACATAAACATAATATATATCATATATAAATACAGTTCCATCTTAATGGCCACTATGAGAGGCGGTAGGAGATAATTAAACAATCATCGCTTCGTGAGGCGTTAGTTTTCCACCCACAGAAATAGTATATTATTCACCCATTAGATAGAGGTGTGTGTAAGTTTAGTTAGAATAATTATCATAACTACATCATATTATATTGGGGATACTGGTGTTTTTATAAAATAATAGAATAAAAAGATTATAGTGGTTGAAGAAGTAAAATAAATGAAAATAATTTAAGATAAACTGTTACCTTTAATTCTGGTAACTCCCTTTGGTTTGAAAAAAAATGACTTATTGAAGTGTCTTATACCTAAGGTAAGGCTCCTAGGAGTAATAGAGGGTTATTTTTAGCTTATTTCGGTTGGGTTTGGATGATCCAAAGGGCTTGAGAGGTGTGTGGAATTAGTTATAAGTGATGGCTTTATATAAGGGGGAGGAGGGGCTCTTAGGAAAGTGTGAAACTATTATTTTATTATATAATTATTTTCGGTTTATAAAGGTCCAAAACATACTAAGGTTTAAGATAAGATGACTCATAGTCTAAATAAAATCATACAATAATAATTGGATAGGTTTTGGCCATTAATTTAATCTTTATAATCTTATTTATTTAAAAATGTTTTTATGAGGTAAACACTGCATCATTATTGTGTCATAAATAATTAAATTTATTTGATGTCTAAAAATTATAAAAAAAATAAAATGATGTAAGAAATAGTTTTAGAATTAAAATGAATATTTATAGTCTAAAATATGACTTATATAACACCATTTAATAATTAATTTACAAAAAGATATTTGTTTATGTCATTTTTGCCTTTACTTTAAGTTAATTAAAATAAAGTGTCACTATCACTCCCATGTGTCTCTATGGGGTCCCAAAATCGACCCAGAGATTCCCATGGTTGGATATGTATCAACCAATATTATTAGGACACATTTTAGGGTAAGTTCATATTATTATGATAAAATGTTTTTAAACTTATTTACCAGATTTACCCTTTAACCATGATAAATAAAATTTTTACTGAAGTAAAAATTCATAATGTATAAAAATAAAAGTTACCTATTTAAAATATTTGTACATCCTGATTAAAAATATGAAAATTATTTTTCCAAATTCTAAACACATAAGTGGAATAAATTAATTTAAAATTAATTCCCGCTGTCAAAACGAAAAGCGTGTTTTTTTGAAATATTAACTATCCAAAGATTGACACTTATTTATGTCCAATTTCAAAGTGAAATTAATTTAAATGGAAAAAATTGGATTAAATGGTAAAACTATAATCTAATTACACTTTTAAACCAATTTAAAATATAATCTAACCATATAAAAAAATTATATTAAAATGCAGATTTGAGTTAAAATAGAGTATTTTTCACTATTCATTAAAAAAAATAATTTTATCAGAAAAATACCAAAAAATTACCCTAAGTAAATTTTGGTTTCCCGATTATAAATAAGAATTTTATTTGGTCAAATAGAATATATAAAAGTAGAAAAAAAATATATTTAATGAGGGTTCTCCATGAAAAGGCAGTAAATGGACCTTTTAGTGGATATTAAAGTGTTTAAGCTTAAAATCGAATTCTTTTCTCATTTTAAGCCTATAAATTTTATTCGATAAATGTAAAAGAATTTAACAAACATGTATAATCATATTTTAGTTAGTTATGTTCATTTATGCCAATACAACATCTAGGCATTAACAACCATTTAAAATAATAATATTATATTATTAGTGTGCAATGTAAGATTTCAAAGAAACCCATTGTTGCGTATCGGGTACTCCATCCAACATAGAGCCCCCTTTACAGTAGAATTGATATTTAATTCACAAATATTAATAAATATGAGTTATTTCATGTTCTTCATTTACCTGGGATGTTACACTTAGTCTAACATTACCCGTGGACATAGAGTCTCAAGTCAATACCTCACAATACCAAGCCATGTGCACATGCTTATTTATCTAGTCAAAAAACACATTCCATATCACAAACCATTCTAAAACAAATACACATAACAATTTCAATACATAATAATCAACATGGGAATTCATATTATTCTATAACCCAAGAACACTTTTACCATTTACATTACACATCCCATTTAGCCCAATTCCCATTATCATGCCCCAACCCATTAAACATTCTCAATAATTTTATTTTATATGAAACCATTTAATATATTCATTATTTCCCTTATCAAATACCATTTAAAAAATTTCTCACTTACCAATTTGTTACCCATTAAACAAGTTGAAAATTCCATATACACAAACCCTCGTAGGAATTTCTAACATAATTCATGAAACATTTGGCACAATTTAAATTAACCTAATTAAACCATTTTCATGACATGAAAAATAACCCATTATACCATTATAAACCCTAGTTAAAACAACAATTATTCCATTTTCAACCTAACCAACCATATTAACATGTTCATAATGGGATATATGTTATCACATGCCAACTCAACACTTAACCTTACCAATTTATAGGTTTAGGAATGTTAGTGCACCACATGGGTGGCCCTAAGTTGCTCAGATCATCCTCAACACTTCCCAAGTGGATCATGAGGGGTTCAATACATCATTTATATTCTCATTTTACCAAATATCACCGAAGGAATAGAAAAAACAACAAGAGATAACCATGAACAAAACAAAACATGAACAAATCTGACTAATGAATATGGGATATAACTTGTAGTCCACTTACCTAAAAGATGTTGATGAACAAAATCATAATTATATACTTAGATCTGGATTCAAGAACCACTTGAATATACAACCTAGATTCCACCTAAATGATAGGGATTTACAGTTTCAGATGAAGATGAGAGAAACCACAAACCCTAATCTGGAAAAGTGAAGCAAGAGGAGAGTTAGACTTACCCAAAGCTTTGATCCATAGCCGAATGCACTCCAAATAGCCTAGAAATGAGGGAGATCGATCTTTGGGAGATCTGCATGGATTGGGATCCTCACTATGGCTGGATGTAGAAGAAAGTAGAGGAAAATCAGGTGAGAACTTAAAAATACCAAGGGGCGGTTTGGTAAGTTTCCACTTTTAATGGGGCACATTGTGTTTCCTCATGGTTTACCAAACCGTACACAAACTATGTCCCAACCACTATCCAAGGGGTAGGGGTCAGGTTTCTTAGTTACCTAGGGAGATACACATGGATTTAAAAACCATTCAACAATTGTGAAAAACCCTACTGTCCAAGGCCACATGGTTTGGATCTCCCCCTTACGAGTTTATCTAACCATGAAGCTCCTCCTCTTGGTTAGCATGATATGGGTGTACGGTTTACACTAACCCTGTGAAAACTATGAAACATGAATAGAATGTCCATTTTATATTTTATTTCATGCCTTAAATTCCCTGAACACCCATGAACTTTATCACACAACCGATGGAAATTTACATAAAAAATATAAGGGATTCAAAAAAAAAAAAATAAGGACATACCACCAATAAAAATTAGATCTTAAAACCTTCACACCATATAATAGTTCATCTTTGAGCCTCTATTCTCGAGAATCCCTGAGCTTATAAGGTAAAAATAGTAGGCCACTAAGCCTGCATACCCGACACCCTTTCCTAAGTTTCTTCCTAAACATTAGCATGATGCCAAAAAACTAGAACTAACAGCACAATCTTACACTAAAATACTTTATTACTAAAATACACAATACGAACCATATTTTCCTCAAAGGATGAATATGCCTCAATCTCAACATCTTCAACTTCAATCACATGAGATGGGTCTGGGTGATACTTTAAATGCTTTGATACTTGGAAGACATCATACATACCACTGTACCAATGTGGAAGAGCCAATCGGTACGCCACCAGTCTGATCCTCACCAAAATCTCAAATAGCCCCACATACCTGGATGCTAACTTAACATTTTTCTAAATCTGATTGTGACCCAACCTTGGAGACATCCAAAGTGACACACGAACACCCACAAATAAATCATTAGGTCTATGATACCAATATGTTTAGGAATTATGCCTACATTGATATATTTTCACCTGCTTCCGGATCAACTTAACCTACTCCAACATCTCCTCCATGAGACTATTTCCCAAAAACTCAGATTCACCAGCTTCCATCCAACACAACAGAGAAATATATGTCCCACCAAAAAATTTCTCAAATGGTGCCATCTAAATTTTTTCTTGGTAAATATTATTTTATGAAAACTCAATATGTGAAAAATTACCTTCCCATAATCCACCAAAATCCATGAAAGAAGCCCTCAAAAAGTCCTCTAGTAATCTAATGGTATGCTCCAAATGCCCGTCCATATATAGATGGAAATCCATACTCAAGAACACCTGGGTGTCCTGTTCTTTCTGTAAACCCTTCTAAAATGTGATGTTAAATGAGAATAATGATCTGAAACTATAGTCCATGGTACCCTATGAAACCACACCACCTCTTGATCATACAACTCACCCAACTAATCTATGGGGAAAGTCTCTCAAATTGACAAGAAATGAGCCACCTTAGTCAGCTGATCTACAGCTACCCAAATTGTATCCTTCTTCTGAGGTGTCCTCAGTATACCTATCATGAAATCCATTATTACATCATCTTATTTCCATTTCATAATGGGAAATTACTGCAAAAAACCACCTAGTCGCTGATGTTTAGCCTTCACATGCTAATAGGTAAGGCATCACGACTTAAAACCTAAAGCCTCTTTCTTCATCCCTATCCACCAATACTACCTATGGAGATCATGAAGCATTTTGGTCAAAATAGGATGTACTTCCCACTTTGATGTATGAAACTCATTAATCAAATCATCTCACATATGCGTTGGAACAAAAACATTCCAATGGACAAAAATGATCCCATCATCACCAATGATCCAATTGGAAGGTGACTCCCCACCTTTAATGCTTTCCCTCATAGCCAAACACTCTAGATACTCAAGATGAATCTCCTTGATCTAGATAAGAATCATGGGATCAACCTCTATTGATGTAAGGGGCATCTACCCTTGTCCATCTTATACCTCCAGATGATCTCAACAAATAATTCCATCATCCTCAACTCAGAAATAGATTCCTGAATTGTCTAATTTTGTGTTTTGAAACTCAAGGCATCCACAACACTGATTCCCTTTCTCGATGTATAAACCATCTCAAGATCAATTTACTTCATGTACTCAACCCATATTCACTGCCAATGATTCAAATCACTATCATAAAATATGTACTTATGACTTTTATGATTAGTATACACCATAAACCGGTCTCCCAATAGGTAAGGACACCAATATTTTATGGCATGAACCATTGAAACCAATTCAAGATCATGAATGTGATAATTTCCTTCATTAGGCCTCAACTTCCATGAACCATATTCAACAACCTGGTTATCCAACATCAGAACTACTCCCATAACAACACTAGATGCATAAAAAATATGGTATACATCTTACTTGGATCAGGTAAGATAAACATTGTTGCGGTATTCAACAACTTATTTAACTCTTGGAAAGAATTCTCACATGCTTCTGAACATTCAATCCTGATTCCTTTCGTGGTCAATCCAAAAAATGGCGCTACCGAATGGGAAAAAGTCTTTAATGAAACTTCAGTAATATCCCAACAAACCAATAAAGCTTTATACTTCAGAAACAATCTTAGGCTACTCCCAAGACAAAATTTCCTACACTTTCCCTAGGTCCACTGACACACCTTCCTTAGAAATTGTGTGACTCAAGAAATAAACCCAATCAATCTAGAAGTAACACATGGATAGCTTGGTGTATAGATTATGCTCTCTTAATTTAGTCAAGATGATATAAATATGATTAACATTATATTCATGAGTCTTTGAGTACACCAAGATGTCATCCATGAAGACAAATACAAACTGATCAAGATAACCGCGAAATATTCAGTTCATTAGTTCCATAAACACTTCTAATGAATTGGTCATCCCAATTGGAATAAAAAACTTATAAAACTCATACATTATCTTGAATGTTGTCTATGTTATATAAAAAGGTTTCACCCTCATCTAGAGATACCCTGATCTTAGATAAATTTTTGAAAACACTAAGGTACCTCATAGTTGGTCAAAGAGATCATCAATTCATGGAAGAGGGTATCCGTTCTTAACTCCCATCTAATTCATCTTCCTATAATCAACACATAACCATAAAGACCCATCGACATTCATGGAAAAAAACACTGGAGATATCAAAGATGACATACTAGGATGAATAAACCCTTCATTATCCAATTCATCCAACTGAGTTTTAATTTCCCGAAGTTCTGATGGTGCCATTTGATACGGTATAATGGAGACTAGTTCTGTTAATGGAAGATACTCTATCATAAACTCAACATCTCTCCTGGTTGGAATCCCTATGAACTATTTAGGAAAAACATACTAAAATTGATCCACAATGGGAAATAAGACTAGTTATTCTATTCCTCTATCATCAAACACAAAACAAATTCACTTGTGTAGCGAGTTCTCCCAATTTTTGGACAACTATCCCTGTATGGACTTCTCGAACATCCCACTCACCGTGATGGACTTGTGTTTCTACCTAAATATATTTGAATATTACCTGATTATGGTAATAGTTGATACTGTTTTGGTATAACATCATCCAATCCATGCCCAAAAATCATGTCAAAACCTAACATCAAAAGGAAGAACAAGTCCCATAGAAAACTGTACCCACCAACCTACATAGCGCAACCGTTACTTTGTTTGATATCCTCAGATCAGGCCCCCAATAGAGTATCAATCGACATAACCCCACACTCATGTCCCACTACTAGTCCAAACACAACTACAAACTTAGTAGAGATAAAATAATGTGTGGTGATTATGCAAAATAAAGCATTAGCTAGCATGGAAGCTATGCGGATCGTACCATGAACAGTAAATGGTCTAGACTCTCCACCTCCAGGTGTAGAACGAACTGTATGAAGCTTACCTTCCTCTCTTCCATGGGCTCTAACATGAGTTCCTAGTACTTCATTGCTCTACTGATATGGATAATCTAACCCTAGAGTACCATATCCACCACCTTGATTAGTTGACCAGTCAAGCTACCACTACCTGCCTGATATGGGGTAGCCAACCCACATCTTTCTCTTAAGAACAACCTTGATCCACTACCCGCACCCAGATAATAATTATTATTATAGAACCTCTTTATATTCCCCATTATTACGCATGATTGTAATTCAACTACTGGTCTGGAACACTCACCATGCATGTTACAGAGCTTGCCACAATGATAATAGAACACCTAATCACTACCTTGAGAGGTTTACCCTCTCTTATGACTACTCTGTGCACTTCTACCCTGATGGATACTCCTAATATGATGATTATTTCCCTTGGAAGCCACACCAATTATTTGTCTAACTGAAACCACAAGTCTACTACCTGAATTCCCCTTTAGGATCCCTTCATAGATAAGTGCCTAATCCACTTCCTTTGAAAACCTCATCAACCAGAAGATATTCATCTAGGACATGATCTAATGTCTAATCCCATCCTGGAAACATTTCTCCATAAATTTGTTCTCTCCTTCCAATGCTGGAATGAAGTGGCTCAAGTCATTGAAATGGATAACATAATACATCACCGAAACAACCCCATGGGTCAATATCATAATCTTCGTAGTCTTATCCTACCTCATGGTTTATGGATAGAAGTGTTCTAGAAAATTTTCCTGGAATTATTTCCATATCATTCCTTCATCCAACTCAGTCTGAACATGGATGTCCCACTAACACTTTTCCTTAACTCAAAACATAAAAGCCACCAACTTGAATCACTTCTCAGAATGAGTCTCCAAATGGTCAAGAATCTTCTTGATGGACTCTATCTAGAACTCGGATACCTCTATCCCACCCTCTATTGTAATGTTTGGAGTGTGCTATAGCTGAAACTATCTAGTAATCTCAAACATACTCAGTACAAACCACCCTATATCTCGTTCCAACTTATGTATGAAAAGAGAAAAGTTCTCACGAATCTTCTCTTCTCTATTACCCTGAATTTCTAGGTCTTCTTTCTCCACTACTGGGGGATAATTCTTGGAAACATCAACTTTTTTCATTTCTTGAACACATATTCATGAAAAAATTTATCTAAAATATCAAACATGATATTTAGGACCCATAATATAAAGATTCCATAATTTACAGATAAGATGGCTCTTCACTTGTCCTAAAAAACCATTCACATACACTATCCCAACAAATATCACATTGTTTAGAACACTACCCTCTTCCATACCTACTGCAGGTCATGATCATCATGGTATAAAATAATTTTCATATCCACCATCTTTCACAAGACACATTTTTAAAACTATTTCCACACTCACAACATAAATCCTTCTTCTTAGGCACATTTCCCATTTCACAACTCACTACAGTAGACATTTTAACTCATTTACAGACCTTCATTATGAAAATTATTTAACAATTCTCTAACATTCCTTCCATTTTACCCATTTACATATTTCTTATTAGACATCATTTTCTTTAAATTTATCAACAATTCATAACACATTCCACCCTTCATATCCTACACACCCATCTTGTGTGTGCCTACCATGATGCATTTCACCTATCTCCCATAGTTCCTATAATGTTTCATGAATGCACATGCTCATGTCGTTTCATCCATGAGTAAAATATCACTAAAAAAATCAAATCACACAACATGTGCATCACCCAAAGGTGAAATATCATTCAAATAAAACAATACACAATAAAAACAACAATTCACACCCAGGTACTTGGAGTTTCCCGTGTAAATGGGTTAGCTACTCCCAAGAATGAGCTCATTTACAAGACTCGAAATATATTATTCTCTAATATAACATACCAAATAATAGGACCATAAAAAGAACTACCCATATACCACATTGTAATGTCCCCAAACCAGGAGCCACTAACCGACGCCCCGAGCCTGGTCACCACATGACCTCCAACATGCCTCCTCGTATTCCAAAGATTGATGACTTGCAACAAGGGTCTAAATAATCGCGTAGGGAGAGTATAACCTATTTACCATAGTAATAAACAACAGATAACATAATAAATAAAGGAAACAATGAGAAATAAATTAAAACATGAATTAATAACCACTTCCCAAATAGGGTAAAAACCACAACCAACAATAATTATTTCATTACATGCTAACAATGCCAAAAGTGAAGGAAACCCAAAATAAATAAAAATAGATAAATCCCCAAAACGGATCCTAAATCCAAGTCTAGATCCTCATCTGTGCATATCCCAAGCCCAAATCAACTCTTTAGCACTGAGACCTTTCCCTTATCCCAACCTGCAACAACGAAGTCTGCTTAGGTACCCAACAACAGCTCGAGTAGGGTGTGAGTACAACTAAGTAGGCCACCACCAATGGTGTATACAAAATATCTAGTCTAAACATATAGTGAATTCAATTATGAAATAAATGAAAAGGTAAACCAAAGGACAAATGAAGTTCCATTAGTTAACAATGTACACTTAATCCTTTCAGTCATTATTTCTATTATCATCACTTATACCATATTCATTAGATAATAAATTTTCATCATTTGTTTCATGGGTTAGTAAGTTAAATCATCTACATAAGAGTATAATCCATTAAATCACCATGCATAAGGGAATAAGTCATGTCCTTATCTAATAAGGGGTAAACACATCAAAAAAATACATTACATTCACCTTGAATCCTCGGCCTAGGTGGACTGATAAAATGAAACCATTAGGGGAAAAAATACCCTATACCCTTCCCTAACCCATGCATTTTGGGGTAGATTTTATTGCATAAGTCAAACTTGACTCATTGGAGTAGAGCCTCAAGTTAATAACCAAAACTACCATGC
Organism: Viscum album; assembly: GCA_963277665.1. Classification (NCBI taxonomy): domain Eukaryota; kingdom Viridiplantae; phylum Streptophyta; class Magnoliopsida; order Santalales; family Viscaceae; genus Viscum; species Viscum album. The sequence continues at coordinate 777,863,800 of OY728152.1, read as the reverse complement.
CATATGCACATGCTTATTTATCCAATCACCACACACATACCATATCACAAACTATACTCAAAACAATACACATAAAAATCACAATCCATAATAATCAACCTGGGAATTCATATTATTTCATAACCCGATGACACCTTTAAAATTTACATTACATATCTCATTTACCCTAATTCCAATTCTCATACCCCAACCCATTAGGAATGTTCAATAATTCCCTTTATATCAACCCATTTAATATATTCATTAATTACTTTATTAAATCCCATTTAACATATTTTTCAACTCCCAAGATGTTACCCATTTAACATCTTCAAAATTCCATATGCACTAACCATCTTAGGCATTTCTAAAATAATTCATAATCCATTTGACACAATCTTAATAAACCCATTTAACTAATTTTCATGCCATAAAAAACAAATCCTTATGAAATTATCAACCCTCGGAACAACTATAATTATTCCATTTTCAACATAACCAACCATATTAACATGTTATTCACGGGCTCTACGTTATCACACATCATCTCAACACTAAAACTTACCAATATCTAGGTTTGGGAAAGACTGTACACCCCATGGGTGGCCTTAAGTTAGCCAAATCATCCTCAATTCATCCCATGGGGATCATGAGGGGTTCAATTCTTCATTTATATTTTCATTTTACCAAATATCACCAAAGGAATCGAAATAAAATAAGAGATAACCATGAACAAAACCAAACATGCAAAAATCAACTCAATGACTATAGGAAATGACTTATAGACCACTTACCTCAAATCCATTAAAAAACGCACTATTAATCGTAGCCTTAGATATTGATTCCAGACCAACTTGAAGCCCCAAAAATTATTTCACATGAAAAATAGGGTTTTGTGGTTTTGGAAGATGATGAGAGGAACCATAAACCTTAATCTAGAAAAGTGAAGAAAGAGGAGCATTAACTTAACTAGATCTTTGATCAGAAATCAACAACACTCCAAACAACCTAGAAATTTGGGAGATAAATCCTTGGGATCTATTGAGGTTTAGGTACTTCAATAAGGCTGGTGGTAGAAGAAAGGTAAAGAAAACTGGGTGACATCATAAAAAACCCATGGGGTTAGTTTGGTAATTTTCCACTTTTTAATGGATTGCATAGTTTTTCTCTACGGTTTTACAAACCATGTGAAAACTGTGTGTCATCCACTATTCAAGGGGTGAGGTTGCATGGTTATATGGTTACCCAGGGAGCTCCACAATGTTTGACAAACCATGTACCAATCATGCAGAATTACATTGTCTAAGGTCATATGGTTTGGCTCTCCCCCTTGCATGATTTACCTAATCGTGCACCTCCTCCTCCTGGTTAGCATGGTTTGGGGAATTTTTTACAATAACCATGTTCCAACCATGAAACATGAATAGAATGGCTATTTTCCTTTTTCTTTCATGCTCTGAACTCCCAAAACACCTCCGAGTTTCCCCATAGACCCAGTAAACATTTACTTAAAAAATGTAAGGCATTCCAACTGAAATTTAAATAAGGACATCCATCCACTAAAACTGGGATGTTACATCATAAATATTTAACGTTAAACATCCAACTCAACATCATCAAAATTTATTGGATTTTTTCTAAATGAATAGATCTAAAATATTTTCTAGTGAAAAATCTTATACAGACTTTAATTATTTCTTACATGAAATTTAATTTTCATGTTGAACCAAATGTGACTTCCTAAATAAAAGTTGAATATTTTATAAATCTTTCACATAATTTTTTATGAATTAATAACCTATATTTTATTCTAAATTCATTATTTTTGTTCAAAATCATTTTCCAGATATAAGAAAACTTCCAATTATAGAATTTTCACTTTAAAAATTTAATAAAATTTTTTAATTGAAAAAATAAAAAATTATCTTAGGGTGAAATTTTGGGATTTTTTAGAAAACATTGTTTTTCGTTGAATAGTGAAAACTACCGATTTTGTAAAAATATCATTTATTTTCAAAAAATTAAGTAACATAAAAGTACCGTTAGGTTTGAAAATTATTTAAGGAAACATAAGTATTATATATTGATATTTAATTCAATTAATTACCTTTTATTCATTTTTATATTGGATTTTAGTATAAGTTTATTTATTTTTTAAAAATGGGTTTTTCTCAAAACGATTTTAAAGTAAATAATGTTTCTCCTATTTAATTATTTAAAATATCCCATAATGAGAAATTATTTAAATGAAAATTTTATATTATATATCAAAATTCATTAATTTAAATTCATAAAATGATTATTACTAGTCTTATAGTTAATATAAAATCATCATTTTCATGTAAAATAAACTTGTTGAAAAATAAACTTTTCTTCACTTCAGCAGGTTTAATTTTAAGTTAAATTATTCCAATTATTTGAATTAAATTTGGTAAAATATATTTCATATTTGTAATCATAATAATTTATATTATCTTATAATTTTAAAACATTTTTTTCTTATAATGATGAATAGTGAAAATAATAAAAATAAATTATTATGCTAAAGATAAAAACAGATTTTCTCGTGGTTAAAATAAAATGACAAGGGATAAAATGACCTAAAACATTTCTAAAATCTATTTAATGGTCACATTTAGAACTTATCTTGTCTAATTATTTACAATGGACTATTTTGGATCCCTATGAAATGTGAAAAACATGTGTATACATTTTTATTTTCAAAAATTACAAGGGTGACACTCGCCACACTTATACAAGACCACCCCTCTCATATCATCTTAAAACTGTAAAATACATTTGGATAAAAAATAACTTCCCAAATAGATTCATTAATTCCCTCCACAAAAACTATATTCCTTATTTTTATCATAAATTCATCTTAAGAAGCCTTTTGGTGCTTACCTAATGAGGTTTATCAAAGAAAATATATCATGCTTAACCAAGAATACATATTTTATTTCTTATTCCAAATCATTAAAATATTATTAAATTATGAATATATAATAAAAAAATTATATTCCATATAATGAGATTTTATTATTTTAATTTAATAACCTAAATATCGCTCATATTCCATCAAATGGAATACAAAATCATCATTCATGTGTATGACAAACTACCACCTCATGAACCAATGTCATTCATTTTCCATCATCACCTCTCAACGCATATTATAATGATGAATTTAAAATATATATATATATATATTATATTATTAATATATTTATACTTATTTATTTATTATATAACATATACCTTCTTATTTTCCATTTTGTGTGGGATACCATAACATCCCTCGTGTGGACGGCGGACTGCCGTCTCAAGAAGCGATGTGATTCGTTTTTAATTAACACTTTACATGGAAGGTAATAAGGATAAATTTAATGAATCTTTGTGATAAAAATTATATAATTATTATGTTAATGATATTTTTATCATTCTAAAAAGATAATATGTCATTTTCTATATTACACTAAAAAATGATAACATCATTCGTGCGTAAGTGTGGACTACCTCCACCAAAAAGTGATGTGAATCATCTTCATCACCAAATCTCATGGATGATATATATAAGTATATTAAAAAAATATGGTATTTATGATATTATGATAATTTTATAAATATAAAATATTATTTACCTTGTTTCCATAATAATTATTGAAAAATGTAAATGTTACTCATGCGTACGTACAACCTACCCTCTCCATTATGATCACATAGTTCATTTTTCATATCCTTATTTCATTATTGGTTTTAAAAGTATAATTGAAATATAAAAATGATATTTATTTCATTATTATTATTCTTTATATGTTTAAATAATGAACACTTTGACCATTGTCAACCTACTGAAGTCATTTTTGACACATAAGACGATTATCATCAAAACATAAGATATAAATATAATAGATTAAGTATTCATATATAACAAGGTAAAAAGTGAAATAAAAGGAAAAATAAAATTTAAAAATGTTCTTAATAAATTAAATAATTAACATTTGTTTATTATTTAGGAATATATGGAACATACATGATGAGTCAGACTCAAGTATAAGACTTCATCTAAATGTCCTTTCGTTGATGCATATTTTGATGTTATGAATGAGTATTCCATTATGAGGTGTATATACAAAAACATTGTACATGTTATTTCATTAATTTATATATTATAGTTATATTTATTGTTTTATAATGTTATTATTTCTTGGGGCTTATGATTAAAATGTTTCTAATGTGGTAAGATAGTTTTCCTTAAAAATTTATCTTATAAAGCTTTCCTTCAAAATATATTTTTCTTCCATGTATATGTTTTTAAAATGACTTTAAAAAATAAAATTATAAGGAAATTAGAGTTTTATAAAAGTTAATTTATGTCTTTTATTTAATGTTTTTCAAAAATGGATTCTTTTTATGAAATATTTGGTTATCTATACAAATGAAAAAAGGAATGTGTTATATTAACATAAATGGTGACAAAAAATTTTCCTATCATCTTAAAATTTAATTAAAGTTTGGATTACTTTAAAATAATTCATTTTTTATTCAAAAAAAAATATTTTTTTTGTTATTTTGGTATTGAAAATGGGGTTTTAAAAGGAAATGGTACTTTGGAGTTAAAAATGGGGTTTTAAAATAAAATGGAATTTTAATAAGCTAATGAGATTTAAATATGAGATTAAAATAGTTTTTCAAATGTTTTATGATAAAAATTTGAAAGAATAAAATGTTTTATTCATGATATGGAAATTTATAACAATATGAGAAATGTTTGATCCCAATATAACTTATATGATTGGTTCAATCAGATAGCATCGAGTGAGATCGATAGAACTTTTACAATTGGTATGCCCAGATAGCGTCGGGTGATCCTGATATAGATTATACAATAGGTGAGGAAAAATATTTATGAGTGAGCCTAATATATAGTATATGAAAGGTGTTCATATATAGCACTCCAATGAATTAGGTAATTTCCCTTGTCATACTAGGTAATAAGGAGGGAGTTACCCGATAGGTTTAAAATGAGTTATGAATGTGATGCTCTAAGATTCCAAAAAGGGGTTTGATTTGTTTATTATGGGTTTTAATGATTTTATTTGATAAAAAAATTGTGTGTTTTTTCATGTGAAAATTATTAATTTCATTCTCTTAGAGAACATTGAGACAAATCTAAAACATATCATGGGTTTTCATGTTTTCATTAGACTAACAAACTTCTTCTTTTTATGACCCTTACTATGGTTGTTGTGCTAATCCCTAGTTTTAAATTTTTTTCATATGGTGTATGGATGGGTAATAACAAGGAATAATACAAGTTGAAATTAATTATGATTTTTCATGAAAATAAATCATGTTTTATTTTAAAATCCTTATATTATTAAGAGAAGGGATAGTGATTAGAAGTTTCCAATTTCTATATATATATGGGTTTTTTATGTTACACATATGTACTACATGTCTAAAAATACAAACCTAAAATATATTTTTGAATTGAAAAAATTTATTTCTAGTCTAAGTACACTAGAATATGTGATGTTTAAGAACAAATACTTATATGATCAAACCTGATGCGGCCCTGGTAAAACTCTAATATTATATTAGTTATTTTGATAAATTCAAATTTCCACTTGCTTCAACTTATACTTCTCCTTGAAAATATAATTTCTTAAACTAAAAGTTCATTCCCATTAGTAATCATTTCTCTTATAGAATCTATTTTAAAGTTTATATGATGGGGATTAATTATCCTTGAACATTTACCATAAATAAAACAAATCATAGTGTGATCAATTGTGAGATATTTATGGATTCTTCAAGATGTAATTGTTTCTAATAATATCTCTTCGATCCATCGACAAAATTTATTCAGTATTCCATTATCTACTAGTGTTATTTCTTCCAAGGATGACTTATGATGATTTTCTCCTTTCAGTGTATGTTATTATGGTGATTTTACTTTTATAACAACTATAGGAAGCCTCAACATCATTAATCACCTTTAACATTTCCATTTAATTTTCATTAGTTAATTTAAAACAAATAGAAAAAATTCATCACCAAAAATGAAAATATCCTATTTAAATTAAATAAATTTGTTTCCCCCTTAATGATAATAAATTAATACCTTTATCTGTGGGGGATTAATTTTCTCTCCCACTCAATGATATGAATTTCAATCCCATTTATTAACATCATGGATTGTGGAAGGAACTTTTTCAAAACTTTTATTCTTCTCTACTTTTATTCCATTTAATTGAATGTAAAACATAAATATTTGAAATAAGGATGAAATTAGTTTTCTTAAACCGATATCCATAAATGAATCAACTGCATATTTATGTGATCCATGATCGGTGTGAAAAATAGGATTGGTTAACTCAGACCTTAAATTTACCCATAAAATTTACCCAGTGATGCCAAAATTTAAAAAATATTATTTTAGGGGTATGTTCATTAGGTTTTCATTAAACATACATTCCTACTTCTATATAAATAAATAGATAAATAATTTTAAAGCATAAAATAATAGGTTTTTCCACATTCTGAAAACAATTTTTATCAACAAATCAATTTACCACTTTTTTATTTAAACTTTAGTTTTAATATAATAATGAGAGATTATAGAAAATGTACCTCATATACTATAGGGACTTCAATTCTATAGATTTTATATATCCAAAACTTCATCATCCTCATTTGGAGTTTCATTCTTTGAGTATTTCAATGTTCACTTTTTCAGATCATTAGAATATGGTTTCTTAAAAATTTATTTTCCAAAAAAATATCTTCATTTAATCATTATTAGGTCTCCAAAATCACTGAATTTATTTTTTTAGGGGAAACCTTCCTATTTATTGCACTACCGTTAATTCCCTTATTCAATGAACCTCACCACAACACATAAGGAAAACATAGTTCTTATTTTTCTCATTAATTAGAGAAATATTGATGATATGGTTCACCCAACCTATATATTACCTTCACATAAACATTATTTTTTTATTCTACCCTTTTTTTCCCTTGAACAACTACCTTTGGTTGCATTGACTTATTTTTCTTACTCTTATATTTTTCTTTGTGTGGGGTTTTCTTTTTTTCTTCTGCTAACAAAGTGCATGGATTCTTATTTTATTCTTCTTCTATATTACTTGTGGATTCTGACTATTATATACATAATATAATTAAAACCATCAAAATATATCCGTCCTTATGCTTATGTTGATATTTATTTACAAAAACCTTTATAGTGCTTATTCCATCCAATAGTTTCTTCCTTTTAGTTTCTAACATTCCTACCCTAGTAATATTTTCATGAATTCTTGGGAAGTTCAGTTAACCAAATTAAACCATCCATAAAACTTATTATCTTTTGGTAAGTTACTATCTATAGGTAAATTCTAGTGAACCTCAATCTATTCATTAGATATTTTTCCACCATTCCAATCTGTTTGTGTCTTTTTTGGATTAATTTACTTTATAAATTTAGATTGATTACTTTAACTTGAATATTTATGGATTTTTTTGAATCTTTTCATGATATGGACTTTCCATTCACAAAAGAAACATCATTTTTTGATGTGATGTCTTTTTTACTTTTATCTTATGAGTAACCTTATTTGTAGTTTACATTTCTTTACTCCTTAAAGTTGACTTATAGTCTATCTCCCATTCACCATTTTTCAGTTGTTGTGGCCTTATTCTTTTATATATATTTAAATTATGATTGGTAGATATAAACTAGTACTCACCATTATTTTGGTCAATGCTTCCACAACATTCAACGGAATTTTAAGATATTCAAATATATTGGATGTAAAAATATTTTCATTATTATTTGAACAACAGTTGAACTTAGATGAGTTCTTCTTAACATCCTCTTGGATCCCCTTTAGTATAGGCCTTATTAATTTTTGAATAGTTGAGAAATTATGCTAGAAATCGATGGAAAATTGTCCAAACAATCCATAAAACTTGGTGTATCTAACAAATATAATGTTTTTCTATTGAGTATAATTTTGGTTAGGGGAGGGTTCTTGAGTTTCTCAAATATTCCTAAATTCATTCAAAATAAATTTTGGAGAACATATTCCTTTCAAACTATCTTATTTTTTTTTCTGAAGTGATGGGGGTATTCATAAATTTTCCTCATAAACTTTTCTTTGGAATGAGAGGTTTTTTATACACCAATTAGAGAATCAAAATTAGTAAATTCTGAATTTTTTGGATCATGGGTTTACTTTTTTCCTTTGACTTATTAGAAAATGAAAATTCAAATAGTCTTATATTATTTATTCCACTAGTATTAGCATTTCCAAAATTAATACTCCCTTTCGGGATTTTGGAAGATACTATTTTATCACCTTCATGTGAAGATTCAACTTTAATAGCTTCCTTGTTTCTTAATTTCCACACCTGCTCAAGGAACATTAAATTAAAAGTGTTTTATGATCTTCAAGATATCTCAAATTATCTTCCCATTCAACATCTATTTTTTTTATCTATTCCTCATGAAAGTCACTCACCTCTTTTAGGGAAATATCATGTTCATTTACCCATTTTTTATTGACCTCTATTTGATTATTCTTAACATTAACAATTTCTTTTTGATTATCATTTAATGCCTATAAATTTTACTTAACAAATTCCTTTACAAACTCATTATCACAAAAACTCTATTTTAATAATTATTCTTCTAGGATGAACTTTTATTGAGAATTTAAAAACATTTCTTTATTTCCTTCAGTGATCTTAGTAATATTTTTACACTCAATAATTTTCTTCACCATTTATTACTCCATTGAATCATTTTTTATAGCGAACGAACTCGGGTCAACTAGAAAATTCACCCAAGGTTGTCCACCACATAGTGAGGTATAAAAAATGTTATATAAATAAGTCTTGAATATAACCAAAACAAGACATACACCAAGTGTAAAAAGTGTAAAAATGAGATACAATAAGATTAATATAATTTAATCAAACAAGATAAACCAGAAACGTATGGCATGTCAAAACCAACATGTCTCCATATGACCAATCATCACCTAAAAACCATCCCTCTACGAAGGAAACAAATTACATGAGAACCTTAAATGCTACAAGATGACCTTACTTTTCCCCTATTAATGAAAAATAAGGCCTAAAACCTCAAAACCGAAAATTAGGGTTTGAGCATAGAGCCCAGTGGGATACCACCAAATAATCTATATAAGTTCTAATATCAAGTATGTATATGTTATAGCATTAAATGAAAATAAAGTTTATAAATAAAACCATTTGTAAAAATTTAATTTATTTTCTATTAATTAATCCCATATTCACTAAATCTTGGAATATATCACATATAAAAGAATAACTAGTAAATTAAACTTGTGAGAAAATATCCATGAAATAAACCATCATGTGGTAAAATAATTATAAAATAAAAAGAACATCGTTTAGGATCTAACCTATGAGAATATGTAATAAGAATAAAATAATACTAAACTAGGCCTATGTTGGATCAAACTGATATCAATTCCTACCATTGTTTTTTAATATCACCAAAGTAACCTGAAGTGGTTCCACACATAATGGGGTCACCTATGTATATTTCCTGATGCACCCATGGTTCCCGATGTGCCAATATTGTTAAAAATAATTTCAAAAACCACGATAACATTTAACTAAAATCCATTTTAAAAAATAAAATCCATTCGAATGACCAATCCAAAGTAATAAAAAAGAACATATAGCAATTTATGAATTATAATCACTTTTATTGATCCACCTACCTCAATAATGAAGGAAACCTTACTACCTTCATCAATGTGGATAAAAAAACCATGTATTGAAATTAAAAAGAAGAGAAATGATAAGAAACTCCGAATAATCAATAGAAAACACCAATAGATCAGGAATCTAAAGTAAAACATAGATGACAACACTGTTATGACCCAATGTGGTGATGAAGTATAATGGTTTCTAACTTGGGAAATGCGGTGAAATTTCCAAAGGAAAAAAAATTCCGAAAGAAGAAATTCAAAAAGAGGGAGATCACCCAAAATTTCCCAAAATAGCCGTATGGTTGGAGAAGAAAGCATATGCATCGTGTGATGAATTAATATAGCATGATGGAAGTTTAAACCTACAGGATGTGAGGAATTCATGTTGTGAATCCCTTTTACAATGAGAAATATAATTTATTAATGATATGGTGAAATAGAAATAGGCTTAGATTAAATTAAATCCCAATAGATGTTTTAATGATGTGTAAAGCTTTCAAAATGGGTAAATTTGTCATTCCCTATATGAGATTCAGGGAATCTACCCCACAACATATTCTTTTTGTGTTACCCATTCATGATGTAAATATTTATAGAAGGAAATACTCATACCTTCTTTCTATAGAAATCCTATGAACCAAATATTATGACTCTTCGATCCTATAGATAACCCTCTAAACCATTTACATATTTATACTTAGTCTCCATTAATTAAAACAAACATACTTCTTTAAACATTAGGTTTTTTCCATGAAAAGGATATCCATTCCCGAGAATCCCGTAATGAACCCAAAAAAAATGGGAAACCAAAAACAAAATACAAGGAATACCTGAAGGAAAGAAATTGGGTGTTAAATATCCCTACATTAATGATTGTTTTCCTTAGAAAGTCCTCAAGATCCCAGACTCCAAAAAACTAAAGGCCAATAATTCCTCATAAATAATTCCCACTCGCACATATCATGGCCATCTCATTCTCACTACCATAGTACACATACTAGAGGAATAATTTTTCCATCCAAAACCATCTCTTAGTGATCCATAATATGAACTGGTTTCTCAACCACAGTGATTTCAAGGTCTATATTGAAATAATCCAATTCAATCACAAATAAAGGATCTAGTTGACACATCATGGATTGAATTCAAATGAGATGTTATTCCTAATTGATAAGCCGCACTTCCCAGTCATACAATGATATCAAAGGGTCATATCAACCTTAGTTCCAACTTAACCTTCATACCCAACCAATGATGAACCGAGTGTGGTGAAACACTGAGAAATACCCAATCACCAACATCAAACTCCAACGTATGGAGACAATGGTTCACATATGATTTATGAAAACATTTTGGAATGATCAATCTCTTCTGGATCAACTACACTATCTTCATCATCTCCTTAATAAGACTCATCCCAACCAAGGACCACTCTCCCAACTCTTCCCTGTAAAAGGGATATCCACATGGATTCCAATACATAGAATCAAAGGGAGAAATTTTGGTTGATTCCTAATAACTATATATATAGGAAAAAGTGACTAAATGAATAAAAATTCCCAATAACGAGTGAAATCAAGCACACGAGCCTGAACCATATCTTCGAGAACCTATATAACTTTCCCTATCTATCCATACATATCCAGAGGATATGTTCTTCTCAATTTCAAATAGGATCCTTTCACCTTATGAAAACCTTTCCAAAACCTAGATATGAACCACATGTCCCTACAATAAACAACAACATATGGAATCCCATGAAATCTCATAATTTCTCAAACATATAATTCCTCAAACTATTCCACCATATTCATCTACTTGAGAGGTAGTAAATGTGCCGAATTCATGAGTCGATCAATGATCACCCAAATCACATCCTTCTCACTAGGATTCTATGGTATACCAATTATGTAATCCAAATAAATTCCATCCCATTTCAATTCCAAAATGGGTATGGTTTGTAACAAACAATCAGTCCTATGATGTTCCTCCTTAATTCTATGATAAGTAAGACACCATGATACAAAATCCACCTCTAAAAATATCATCCTCATCCACTAATACCTACATCTCAAATCATGATAAATCTTGGTATTACCTAGGTGTATGGGAAAACAAGAATGGTTTCCATTCTCCATAGATTTCTACCTCCTGGGAATTATAACAACTAACCTGCTAAGGAATCACAAATCTCTACCAGGAGATTGAGACTACTCACCTAATGTCTCCCCACGATAAAGTATATTACAAAAGCTTTGTCACTCGAGGTCAGAAATCTGCATGAGATGAACCAACTCATCAAAAAACGATGCAACCTTCATTGAATATAGACAAACCTACCCCCAAATTATTTGATTCCTAACCCAATTTCAGTAAAAAATCTCATCAAAGACCTTTATTCTAATGATTACTTCACTACATTTGTCAATAATTTACTACTCAACACATCCGTGACCACATTCCATTTTCTAGGAGTGTAACCAATATCCAAATCAAAAGTCTGGAAATACTCCACCCAATATATCTATCTCAATTTCAAATCCCTCTGAGTGAAAATATACCTCAGTCTTTTATGACCATAATATACCATAAACCATTCTCCCAAGAGGTTGTGTTGAAACATTTTGATTGCATGCATAACCATTTTCAAATCAAGATCATGGGAGTGGTATTTTTTCTCATGAGGGCCTAAATGTCAGGATCTATAGGCTACCACCTATCTTAACTAAATCAAGACACACCCCAAACCCATTCCTAAAGTATTGAAGATTATATCATAACCCAATACTGGTTCTAGAAGAATCAAAACTAAATTAAAATTCAATTTCACCTTTAGTTCCTCAAAATATCTCTAACACTTTTTATTCCACTCAAAATAGAAACCCTTAGTGGTTATAGTTTTCCTAGAGATGAAACATTAGAAATTTCTTGAAAAAACTTCCTATAATTACCCACCAATAGAAAGAAGATTCAAATCTCTAAAAAAATATGAGCTACTCCATAAAAATAACTTCTTGTACCTTTTCAAGATCCACCGAGATTCTCTTATCAGATATAAAATTCTCCAAATACATTACATCATGTATATAAAACTCACACATAGAAAGCTTACCATAAAAATGATCTTACTTCAAAGTTCTAAGAATGACATCCAAATGGTCTATGTGTTACTCATCTGACTGGGAGTAAACCAAAATATCATCCATTAGCACCGCAATAAAATTTTCCAAGAACCAATGAAATATCAATTTCATTAATTCCATAAACACCATAAGAGTGTTATTTATTCTGATCGGAATAACAAAAAACTCTAAATTCCCTTACCATATACTAAATTCTATCTTAGGTATATCCTACTATGAAACCCTCAAATGGTGAGAATATAACCATAGGATGATCTTTGAAAACAAACAAGTGACTCTAAACTGATAAAAAAGATCCTCAATCCAAGGAAAGGGATATTTTTTCTTGACCGTCACCTAATTCAAATTTTGATAGTCAAAATAAAGTCTAGGGCTCCTATATCCCTTCTTATAAAGTAGAAATGGTGAATCCCATGGTGAAATTCTAGGATAAATAAACCCCATATCCTTGAGATCTGATAGGAGGATCTTCATTTCTAACAACTCAAGAATTTCAATACAGTACGTTTTTCATAGAAATGGGCATCATTCCCGGGAGTAGTTCAATAGTAAACTTGACTGCTCTCTATGGTGTTAAACTAGAAAAATCATCTATAAATACCTTGAGTCTTGAAAAAACTATCAAAGGTAGCTGAATTACTAAACAAGGGTCAACAACATCAACAAACATCTCTAAAAAATGGCATAATATTACCCAAACATAAGTAACAATATGACCCAACTTTCCTAATCTAGATTCCCACTCACCATAAAAAACACAAGTTACCCCATAATAAGATATGAACTAAAATAAACAAAGATAACATTCTATATGGGCCTTAGCACTGATAATCCAATCCATGCTGATAATCAAGTCATAGATTTCAAGATAAATCACTAAGAAGCTCCACTCCACATTGAAGTTGGCTGTCACCACCCAACAGGTGGGCACTTTAAATCATGTTCAGACCTATTTACCAAAGGTTTAGAATGGTCCAAAAGTATGAAATAATCTCTAAATATCATCCCAAAACATCAACTAACCTTGAATATATAAAATAATGTGTATCACATGTATCAAACAAATCAAGTGTCATAGAATATAGAATAACCACTATACCTATAACAGTGGTCGACCCTACTTTAGATTCCTCTCGTGCATACATTTACACATAGAGACGTTTTGTATTAGATCCTCCTTGAGATTTATTATCCACTTGAACATCCCCTTATCTTGAGGATAATAACCACCACCTTTGGAAGCATCGCTATAAACCCATGATCCCTTGGTGAATGTGGATCAAACCTTCCTTCCATGGGACATCCTATCACAAAAACTTTTTAGATAGCCCTATTTTACACAATGATGATACTTCTTAGGATACACATTACAATTAATCATGGTATGGTAAGGAATCCCACACTAATAGAAAATAACTTACACCTATCCAGACTTATCTCTAATAACTGGTCTAGAAGAAAATCGGCTACCTTTATGCTTCCTTTTCTGGAATAAAGATACACCCAAATTAACAATAGTACCATTCGAACCTGCTTCCAAAAGATTTATTGGATGATGGACAAGCTCTAAAAAACAAGTGGAACACTATAGAATTGTATTCTCACATTACTAAAAGTTTATAAACTTCTAGGTCTTCTCCACCTGTAACATCTCAGGGTAAAAATTTTGATTGAATATTTTCTTTAAATAAGTCTATGTTAGAGCCTTGTGTAACTTAGTTTTCACAATAGAGTCCCACCATATCCTTCTGGTTCCTTCAAGTATATATGTGGAAAACCCACCAATGAGTCCTCATGAGTCTTCATGAAGTTAAAGATCCTATTAATTCTTCAAATCCATTCTTCTGATTCCTGTGGCCCTTTATCACCACAAAAGGTATGTGGATGCAACTTTTTAATTACGATTATTGATCTACTTCTTGTTCTAGGATCCTGACACCCTCTTGGAACAAAGTCTAAATAGTCTCAATCATAGCTTCTACCAAAGAAGGGACCACCAGGGGATTTTCCTATGGAACCTGTCTCATGGATTCATCTATGATATTTGGATATGATATTCAAGATGACATTCTCTAACAATCATAAGAAAAAAAAACCAATCAATCATGAGAATATTCCAAAATCATAGGACCAACATCAGGTATTGATATCAAAGATTTAAAAAGTTATGAATTTAAAAAAAAATTATGAATTCTATGATTGGAAGTTAATGATTTAAAATGGAATGGGATAATTTGAAAAAGCATCCCATATATTTCATTCAAATGACCTCAAACACCATGTATCAACCTAGTAAATTTTTTCTCACCAACCATTGTAGAATGGGTTCCGAAAGAGAAGTGAGCTTTCCAGGCTCCCTCCCACACATAATACCTAGATTTAAATGGTCCTAAATCTTATCTACCAAACACACATAACCAAACTCTATAAGTGTTAAAATACTTCAGGCTGAGAAAAACTCTTGTACTATTTTTTAACGAACCAACCCGGGTCAACTAGACAAGTCACCCAAGGAGGTCTATCACATAGTGAGGTATAAAAAAGATAACAAAAACCTGTCTAGAATATAATAAAAACAAGAAAAACAACTAGAGGAAAAAGTGGAAGAAATAGATTCAACAAGATCAATACAATCCAATCTAGTAGTCTAAACTAGAAATGTGTGAAATGTCAAGACAAAAAAGTCTCCATGTGACCAATTGTCACCTCCAAACCATCTAGTTAGGAAGGAAATAAATGAAAATATAACCTAGAAAAATACAATATGAAATTATATTTGAATGGGTCCTTAAAAACATGGTCTAAAACTGACAAAATGAAAAATTCGGGTGTGATCATAGATCCCAGTATGATACCAACATTGAATCTATACAAGTTATAATATCAAGAATGCACATGTTTTCTATTTAAAAAAAATCTAGTTCATAAAGTATTTTCATTAAAAAATAATTTTTAAACATTTAAATAGTTTTATATAAATGAATACCATAATCTATAAATCCCAGAATATATCAGGTATAATTATAATAGGAAAATTAAACATGTGAGAAAATAGCCATGAAATGTACCATCTTGCGATAAACTACGTATAAAAGACAAAGTACTCCATTTGGGATCTGTCATATGGGAAAAATATTAGAACTAAAGGAATCCTAAACCAGGTCTATGTTTTTTCAAACCAATATCAATTCCAACCATAGTCTATCAATATTAGAAAAGTAACCCCAAGTGGTTCCACACACACTAGGGTGATCTATGTCTATTTCTTGATGCACCCAAGGTTCCCAATGTGCCGTGTTTGTTCAAAAACATTTCAAAAACCATGATCAAATTTAATTAAAACCCTTCCCACCAATAAAATCTATTCCAATGAATAAACCAAAGGAATAAACAAGAATATATATCAATTAATGAATTATCATTACTTGTATATATCCACGTACGATGAGAATGATGGAAACCCAATAGCCTTCAACAACATGAATAAAAAACCACGGATAAAATTTTAAAAGAAAAGGAATGGAAATAAATTGAAAAGGAGACAGATAAAACTAATTGATCAAAAATCTAAAACATAATCACAGGAAACACAAATTCTATGACTAAGGGAAATGAAAAGGGAGATAGACTACTTACCATAAAAATGCGGTGAAACCACCATAGGAAAAAAACACTGAACGAAGCAATCTAGAAGGAGGGAGATGTCCCAAAATTTATCAAAATCACTTTAGGGTTGTAGATGGAATCCTGACCACTGAGTGATAAAATAATCAGGGGTTCTGCATATTTAAAAGCACTGGAAGTTAGAAATTCATTTCGTGAATACCTTCGGTGGAGTTAAATCCCACTTATTAAATATAAATCAAAAAATGAATCACCTCAGATTAAATTAAATATTGATCAAAATTTTCACGACTTTTAAATCATTCATGGAATGTAAAATTTTCACACCCTACTTGTCATTCTTGGCATCCTGCCCAAACTAAACTCACGTCTTGACCCATTCATGATGTGAATTTTTTTAGCAGGTAGTACTCAACCCTACATTCTATAGAAAGCCTCTAAACCAAAACTTATCATTCTCATATCCCATGTGGTACACTATAATTTATTTAAACATTTATAACTAGTCACCATTGATTAAAAAAGACATAAATCCCCAAAATTTAAGTCATTTTCCTTAGCAAAGTGTCTCCATTCCCAGGAAGTATACAATGCACCCAAACAAAAAGGGAACCCAAATACAAAAGACAAGGCATACATGAAGAAAGGATATAGGGTGTTACATTTTACTTCTAAATTTGTAATTTTTCTACATAAAATCCATTGATAAATAGAAATAGGTGTATGATAACTTAAATAAGGTATTTCTTAAAAGGTTATTTAATTTTAGGGTAAAAATCCTTAGTAATTTCAATGGATTCATACTCACCATTACAAGAGAAACCTTCTTATGATGGGTTAAATCTAGAATATTTTTCAATATAACTTCCACTCACTTTGAATTCTGGAAGTAGTAGATCAACTATTCAATGATCTTGAGAGGATAAATTTAGTAACTTTTGAGACTATTTCATCTTTCGAGATTTCATTGTTTTGGATAAAACATCAATGCTTCTGCAAACCATAGTATCTTCTGTTAACATCATATCATGTATACCAACCTTATATATTGTATAAAATATTTAATCTACTTATGTAAATCCTTAATTCATAGATTTTGGTTAAAATAAATTTGGATAAAAAATCATAGATCCCATCAGATGTAACCTATTCTCTGATACAAATTGAGATTCCTAGGGGATTATTTCTCCACCATGAGGGGGAGAATTAGGGGTGACCAACTTTTACCAATTATGTTTATCTTAAATTTATTTCTTTTTTTAAGTTGATTATAACAACATAATCAATTAGTATGTGTGGATATTTATAAATACCTCTCACCACTTTTCCATAGTGTTATGATGATAGTGTAAAGTAAATGACACATAGGTATTTTTATATGGTTCATCCTTAATGTGAGAACCTACTATTTTCATTTTCAACTCATTTTTAGTAATGAATTTTCCAATAATAATATTCTAATCAATTAGAAGTGGTGTGAGATGTTTTTATCCTCAACCCATAGTGTGAATCACACAGAAATATTCTATTGACTTATCAAAGTTACCCGACCTCAGATTATATTGAAGCGCCTTAGTTATCATGATTATACGAAGTTAGATAGGTTATCAAATGTAACCTATTATTCTTTTGAAGTATTTATGTGCTGTACTTATTTTGATTCTAGTAAAAGTTGTTCTAGAGCTCTCACATTCTTTCTTGAAACATGATGTCCTTGTCTTATCACATATATTTGGAACCTGATGTTTCATTCTTCTCAAATTGGAATAGAATTTGATATTATGAACATCTCATATTTCCTTAGAACCTAATGATCCATACATCTCAACTTTTATTCACAATCTGATGTTCCAGAAATCTCATAAAAATTAAATCAACCTATTACTCCTTAAAATATTCAGTATGAAACATACTCTCATAAATATATATTTTTCATAATAATCTGTCACTCTAAATGAGATCAGATATTTTTAATGGATAAATATTCCGGATATGTTCATTAATTTGAAATATCTAAAATTCAAGGATCAATTTCAAATCACCTTAATAAATCTTCTAAAATATGAGATTCAAGTAAAATATCAAAAAAATATAGTGTTAACTCACTTTTCAAATATTTTTAAAACCATTCCTAGAATGAAGAACATCATTTGGTGAATATTGAACATTAAAAGTCCAACTTTTCATTAGCATAATTTATTTTATTTCTCTTGAATGTGAAGTTCATCAATATTTTTTGGTGAACAATATTTTGAAGGATTTAATTATTTCTTACATGAATTTTAATCTTCATGTTGAATTAGAAATAAATTCCTCAATATACCTTGAATATTTTAAAAATATTTCACACAAATTTGTATGCATGAATAAATTCATTTATATTTTGTATTCATCATTTTATAGAAATTTTAGAAATTCCCTTGACCTTCAGTACAACTTTTCTTACAACCTATATATTTTTTGGATTTATTAGTATCATGTTCATACCATATTGCATCAGTATCCTTGTATCGATTTCAACCTTTATATTCTAAATTCGATTGACTTAATGCTTGATGATTCAAATTAAATTTACTTATGATTACATCACAACATGTATTTCAATAATATCTTCTTCCCAAACCATTTATATACCTCATTTTTTTCCGTTACATAAATTCAAATCTCCATATAGTTTCTAGTACTCTGTGTTATCTTCACAAACATCATGCCTATAGAATCACCCCTTCTTCATCATGAAACTATACTGTAATTAAGTATTTATGAAAATTTCTAGTTTATTTATCATTAATACATGCATTTATAATTTCAAATTCCTGAAACACGAAAATGCATGGCCTATTTTCACTTTCAACAGAAGTAAGGTTTTCTTTTACTGTATATTTCAGAAATAAATATTTGAAAAATTCATGTATGTAAATAAAACTCATTTTTTTCTAATCATATTAGTTTTAATGAAGGAACTACTTCTATATCAATAATTCCCATAATCATATTATTTTAATATTATTTAGAGTATCCTAACACTTCACTGTTTAAAAACTTCAATCCCAGAAGAAAATGACCATAACCCTCTCATGATTTCTCATAGCTGATCATTTGGTGGTTGGTTGGCATATGCATAAATAGTCTCCTTCATACAAATTATTTAAATTCTATATTCATCACCATATGCCTTTGAAATCATGTACTGCACTGATCATATCCATTTTACTTTCTAAATGTTATGGTATCTCATATTCTAGTGTTTATTTTGACTTAGAAATCCGTCCTCAACTTTCATTAATAAATCTACATGTCATCATTCATCTACCACTTCTTCTAATATCCTCATATTCTAATGTGTAGTAATTTTATCTAGGTTTTTCCACATACAAGTACTGATTATAGACACACGAGATTCTGTTAAACTCATGTTGAAAAGTTGTGCTCAAACCACATATATCCTTGTAAAAAATATGATATGATATATTTCTTTTTATAATATTCAAACTTCATCTAGTAGTATCTTTTACTTTTACTCACACATTATTATCTTAAACTCAAATCTAATTACAGTCAATAACCATTTCTTACATAGTCTCTATTTGAAATTATATATGAAATTGCTTCATTATACTTCAGAACTCATCATGAATAAAATAAATATTATTATAATAAATCATCTGATATTTATGATTGATTCATGATGAAATTATTTCCAATAATGTCTCATCCATCCATTTAAAACATTTATTTCACTTTCCTTCATCTACCGGTGTACTTTTAACCAATTATTTTTTCTAATGATTTTCTCCATATAAAGTATGTACTTATGGTGATTGTACTTCCGGAACACCTATATAAATCCTTCAACTTCATTAATCTCCTTTAACATATTCACTAATTACTCTTCAATTCATTTACAACAAATAGAACACCTTCAACATCTTCATCCCATAGGCTCTTCAATGTTCATAGATTATGTATATTCTGTTAAAATTAATTTTTTTTTCCCATTGATATACTAATAATATTTTTGTTTTCATTGGGTAAGTAATACCCTTCATTTCAAATAAAACTAATGAACTTAAAAACCTATGAAATGAACAAATTATGGATGAAAATAAAAAATTGAATAAATAAAAATGTAATACTTCATTCTCAAGGACATTTTCAATGTTAGGAGATATGTTTAATAAGAAGTCAATTAGAGATCACTTTATGTTGATCATTAATAAGTTCTATTTAATATTTTCAAATATATTTTTATTTAATGTTTTTGTAAAAATATTACCAAGGTAATTATCTGTTCTGATAAAGTCAATAATTAAGTATATTATTTTGGTATTTGATCCCTATAAAAATTACAGATTATATCTATGTGTTTTCTTGTGAGTGATTTTTTAGGTTCCGATACAAGGATATAACACTAATATGATCATATATGATTGTATTTTTAGTGAAAATAAATCCATTATCTATTAGTGTGTGTTGCATCAATAACACATGAGTACAACAACTTCTAGTTTCTACATATTTAGTTTCAGTTGTAGAAAGTTCTACCAAATGTTTATTCCTTATTGACCAAGATATTAAAGAATCTCTTAAGAAATGACATGTTCTAAAAGTACATTTTATATATAATCTACAACCTATAAAGTTATCATCCATGGTTGAATAAAATAAAAAAAGTTATGTCATACCTTTAAGGTAATGAAACATTAATTTTATCACTTTTAAATGTGTTTCCTTTACATTAACTTAAAATCCAACACATAAACATATTGAAAACATAATTTTAGGTAAATTTATTGTCACGACCTGTCCCCCGGGCCCGTTTCGTAACTACCCCAATCCCTCATTCCCTAGGCTAGAGGCTGGAGACTAGCACCAAAGGCGTAATTTCCGATAAAAAGGGAAGGCATTGCCTTTATGAAATGTAAACACACACAAACTTAGAGAACAAGTGGAAGAAAACACTAAGTAAAGCACTAATAGGAGTGCTGAAAGTACAAAGGGGGATGGAAATACAAGCCCAATAGTAAAGTACAAGAAAAAGACAAAACAACAGGAAGGTGTCAAGCTGCTCCTGGATCGTCCTCAAGAGTCCCTATCTAAAAGGTAGGTACATATGGCCACCTCAACTCTCCACGTCCATCTATCACCTCCGGGTATCGTCTCATCCTGAAGTCCACCTCCAGGTATCGTCTCATCATGAAGTCCACCTCCGGTTACCGTCTCATCATGAAGTCCAACTCCGGGTACCGTCCAGCTCTACAAGCCTCAACCACGATCAGTGATGTCCGTCGTCTGCATCCAACACAATGAGGTGCGGG
Source organism: Viscum album (assembly GCA_963277665.1). Taxonomy (NCBI): domain Eukaryota; kingdom Viridiplantae; phylum Streptophyta; class Magnoliopsida; order Santalales; family Viscaceae; genus Viscum; species Viscum album. The sequence continues at coordinate 777,841,969 of OY728152.1, read as the reverse complement.
TATAGCCCGTGTAGGGGTGAGTATAACGATAATCAGTAGGGACCCCAAGACCCTCAAGGTCTCACTGAACCAACAAGGATAAACCACAAAGAAATATCTCAACAAAAAACCTTTACTTAAGTATATGCCCATACATATTCCTAAGTTATCAAGTAACCCATCTCAGTCATGAGGTAAACACAAAGGTCATTGACTCAGTTCAAACCAGGATTTTTATTAATGATATAAAAACCACAACTGCTGAAGATCTCCTCCTCTGTCGAGTACAGTAATCCTATCATGACTCTGAGGCACTTCTCACTAACCTTAGACTACAGTGGTACTACTCCTGTCGAGTACCGCAGGTCTGCTTCCAAATACCGGGCGCTCCGTCTGCTGAGGGCCTGCCACCAAATACTGGGTGCTCTCCCTAATAGCCTATAGAGGTTCTACTCCTTTCAAGTACTACGGTTATGCTTCCAACTACCAGGAGCTTCGTCCACCGTGGGTCTGCCGCCAAATACCGGGCACTCCATCCACTGGGCTAATCGAATCACTCCGAGTCGAATCGGTCAAGCAGTCACCAGGTCTATAGCTACAAGGTCTCCGCACTCCGTACACTTGTCTCAAGGAGGGTACACTCCAAGATCTATGGGTTGATACATACAAGTGTCACACAATATCATGTGGAAGTATCTCAAAGGACCGCCTCATCATAGGGGTTTCAACGCAACAGACAGCGCGTCAATCGGACGCCCGGTCTGTGAGTTATTAGCATTTCTGTTCCTGGGGCCCGGTTGAATTTTGGGTACAATCCAACCCGGACATTCTCTAACTACCTCAAATCCTCAGGTGAAGTATTCCAAAAGAACCATCTCATCAACAGGAATCCAAGAAAGTTGACTACACGTCAATCAGACGTCCGGAGCTCAAGTTATAAGCGTTCCCGCTCTGAGGGCCTGGTTGGTTTCAGATTCAAACGAACCCGGCCATACAAAAAATTCACTGAGACCTTGAGTTTAATATATATAAACAACCGCCTCTATCCAAGGAATCCTACGCAACTGACAGTGCGTCTATTGGAGGTCCGTAGCGCAAGATATGCATGTTTAACGAAAAATGGTTTAGAAAGAGGGGTCTGGGCCCGGCGCTGGCGGCCCGGTGCTGGTGGCCCGGCCCGCATGGCCCACGCGGTTGGCTGCATGGATGGCCGAACATGCTGGGTGGTGGATCCCAGTGGGGCCCGCCCTAGCCACTGATTGGGGGGGAGTTACACCGCCTGGTTCTTCAAAACGGCCGGCCATGTTGGCCGACCCTTGGGAAACCGCGGGACCCCTCGGGTCCCGCCTCTTGATGGCACCAGTGGCCGGCACAGCCGGTCACCCTTCCAGATCCTCCGTGGCCTTAGGCCGCGACTTTGTTCAACCGGTGCGGCTCGACGGTGCCGCACCCTACCGCCGTGGCCCACCCCGGCTGCGGCCCCCTATAGCTCCGATGCGGCGCGACGGGGCCGCGCCCCTCCGCCATAGCCCGCTCCAGCCACGGTCTGGATCTACTCCGCACGGCACGACATTGCCGTGCCTTTGCGGCGACCTGACAACCATGCACTAACGACCCGCTCATGGTCGGCCCGACGCCGGCCGGTTCTTCGCAGTCCGCCTCCATTGTCCACAAGTAACAAACAAGAGGGGAAGGGTCAGACCATGTTCGTGCGGTCTGAGCCCTTCCTCGTCCAGATGGTATCAAGTGGCCAAACGAAACTCACGAATTGAAGAACGATGAAGAACCATAATAAAACTTGAAAATAACAACCCCTACCTCGTAAAACGGCATTAAATGATGGCGAGTCGCAGAAGACAGGCGTCGCGGAAGACAAGCATCGTTCCATCAACGTTGGGAAGTAAAGAGCTGAGGGTGGTGTCAGCATTCTTCATTCTTCATTGGAGGAAGAGGAAAACTTTCCAGGTGCTGGGCACCGTGATTCGCTGCCAGCGTTCCGCCACTTGAAGAATCCATCCAGAACTCCTTCCCCTAACCTCGTTTATATAGGAGTGGGAGGGTTCGTCATTGGCACGCAAGTCCTAAATGGAGGATTTATGATAGAGGGATCCACCCAGTTAATCCACTAATGCGACACATTAAAATGGGGAGGAAGTCAAAAAGGGGGTTATTGGCCCGGGTGGTCCCCACAAAAGAATATCCTCCAAAGGGAGGATATTTCCTGGCGGGCCCAACCATTAATTAACCACAAAAGGAGTGGGGGGGGGGGTTAATTCTTGGGTGGTCCCCTCATTAAAAAGGGAGGTTTCATCTTCCTTAATTAAGAGGGGGATTTAAACCTTGAGGCTCTCCCTCATAAATGAGGGGGAGTAAAGGAGTTATGATTTCCCTCCCATTAATGGGAGGCCACCTGTGGTTTCCACCACAATCAACCTCACATGGGAGGTTGGATCTCGGTGGGCCCCACCACCATAACCTCTCATGGGGGGTTAGGGTGTGGAGGTCCCACAACCAACTCCCAAGTGGAGCTTCTAACCACTTTATCCGCACAACATGTGATTAAAAAAATAAAATAAATTGTTCACTTATTTTATTTTATTAACCCACATGAAACCCCAAAACTAACTTTCATACCTGATCATCTGCCATCGAGGTGAATGTCTTATTAAGCGAAAAACTACACTTTGAGGTCAACGCTGCCCTCAAATTTCAATTTCGAGCACCGGTTCAAAAGATAGAAAAACTCATTCATTCGTTTAATGGTCATACCCGAGCTAAACTTTGGAAATTGATTCCGGGCACACCGGTCCCCGGAATCAAGTGCCGTTAGAAGCCACATACTCGTAAAATTACAAAGAAATTAAGAAAAAAATTTCCATGAAATTTCCGGGTCTTTACATTACTCCCACCTCATGGATTTATGTCCCCGTAAAGATACAACACAAACTAGGGAAACTAAAGGAGGTACAAAGCACGCATCTGAGCCTCCCACTCCAATGTGCTCTCCTGAAGGTTCCTGTGTTGCCAACGAAAGCGCACAAGAGGAATCGACCGTCCTCGTAGGACCCGCTCTTGTCGATCCTCAACCACTACTGAAACCCCATGAAGGTCACCCCATCCTCGATGTCCAGCTCCCCGTGGTCGATGATGACGGATATGTCATGCACACATCTCCTCAGCTGAGATATGTGGATGACGTCGTGCACCCGGTGCATCTGAGGTGGAAAGGCCAGAAGAAACGTGGAGGTCAATTTACACCCCTAGAAAAAATCCATGGACCCTATCGAGGTGAGAACCGTAAGAAGACGTGGTCGCCACCCTCGAACTCCAGTGGTCTCGTCTCCTATCCACACAGGACTTCTATCTACTCTGTGTAGTCTTCATCCGCTTGAGGACGAACTGCACCTTCTCCGTCCTAGCCTGAACCATCTCTGGTTCTACACATGCTGACTCCATCACTATCCACAAAGGATATCTGAAACGTGGCTACCTACTGTCTCTCCACTTTTAACAGCTGAATGCCCGATCTCTTACTAAGAGCATATGCTACAACGTTTCCCCTCCCCAGGAGTATAAACTATCTCGAAGTCATAGTCTCGGAGGAATTCAAGCCATAACCACTGTCTCAGGTTCATGTCCTTCTAAGAGAAGATACACCTGAGACTATTGAGTTGGAGAGATACTTAAACTGTTCACTCAACAAACAATGGGTGAGACTAGCCAATTTTAAGAACTAATCTCCACCCTTCTTTGTCTACATTCTTCAAGAGCTGCTGATATTTCTCCTCTGACGAAAAGAGAAATATGGTCTCATCCCCTGGATGAACCACGTTCTTTGCCTAGTATAGGCAATCCTGACATGAACGGTAAAATTCATGTCATTGATGACATCGTAAGGACTCGACGCTACTACCAAGATATCCAACCGTTACTCTCGCCTCCAGGGGTTGAGTCACACTGTCAGCATCAGTGTGTGGTTGCTGGGTCTCCTCCGGTAAGAATATCACAAGTGAGGGTCAATTCAAAAGTTTTAACTGGAACCTATTATTATCAACCATTCAAAAAGGAAAAGAAATTAAACGTCACAATGATAAGTGTATTTTATTACTGCAGCTCAAGTACAAGACACAATGCAAACACAACAACAACAACATAGAAACTAGAAGCACCAAGAACAAAGGCCTCCATGCCTGGAACTAGTCCCGCTCTTGTCCACCTACTTCCTAAGCTCCATAGTCATATGATTAAACTGCCTAAAGTTGTGATCGCCCATGTCCACCTACTCCATGCAGTCGGGGTGGTCCTCCTGGTGGTGGTAGTGGCAACACCTCAAAGCGACGTCCACCACCAGCTGCATGGCCAGCTCCTCTGCCACGGTCGCTTGCTCCTTGTGGTCCGCCTTGATCGAACCTCTATCTCTACCTGGGAGGTTCTTCATCTATCTGTTGATCATCTGTACGACGGGTTGGACAGTCACGTGCCATGTGACCAAGACTGCCGCCGGAGTAACACTGCCCGCTCCTGGAACGACTGGCTCTGACTCCACTCTAGTTGCCCCGCACAATTGAACCTGAGTCATGTAGTCAGCCACCGGTGGGTCTGGTCCTCTTGTACCCTTATGTAGTTTGTCTACTGCTAGCTGCAGAAGACTCTGCTGCAAGTCGACTAGTGGTGGGTCCCTCTACTAGAGACTGCTCAGCAAGGAAACTCTCCACTAGAAGGGCTCTCTCCAACACTCCCGTCTATGTCGGAATGTTTTTAGAAACAACTGAAGCTCTAATATCCCACCTAATCCCCTGATCGAAGGTCCGAGCCCTGAAGAATGGATCCCGTAACATATCTATAGAGTAGCGCGAGAGGTATGTGAGCTTAGCTGAGTACTGAGCTACACTCAGGCTGCCCTGCTATAGATGAAGTAGCTCCTGTACCCGCACCTGTTAAATGGTGGATGGTACAAACTCTGCGTAGAACAGGCTCTCGAAGGCTGCCCATAGAAGAGACACCTCGTCATGCATCTGAAGCATTAGGCTCCACCATCTACCTACTGCTTCCTGGAGGAGGCTGGCAGCTAGGATCACCATGAAGTCCAACGGTGTACCTACTAGCCTAAAGACTCTCACCACAGCCTCCAGCCAATCCTCAGCCGCCTTTGGGTCCGTCTCTCCCCGGAACCTGGGTGGCCTCTGGCCCTAGAACTCGTGCAGCGCGCTCAAGCGGCGTGCATCGCCTTCTACTGGGGCTGGTGGAATCGGTGGACCAACGGGTGGTAGTATCGCTGGTGCCTCCGCTGGTGCCTCAACTGAAAGACGGGCCTATACTGAGGCATCGTCGCTCGGCGTGCTGTCAGTACGTACAACGCTCAGGGCTCTAGCTGGTCGTCCGCAGGGAGGCATCCTGAAAGAAACATATGCGACACGGTCAAAAGACTATACCTGGTGATCTGACCTGGTTTGAGAGGACTTAAAAGGAACTTTTGAAAACACACACGCAATCAGTGTTTTCGTGCACTGAGTTGGAAATCAGAAGTCAGGGTCTGGTGTATGGATATGTCAGCCACCCACACCAACACAGGACTCCCTGATCCGAGGACCACAATTAGTACCCTTAACACTATTGCTTCACAGAAAGAAGAATATCAGAGTCCTAAGTTCTGTGGTAGAACCGACTCCTTTGATACTAATTTGTCACGAACCGTCCCCCGGGGCCCGTGTCGTAACTACCCCAAGCCCTCCTTCCATAGGCCAGGGTCTGGCGACTAGCACCAAAGGCATAATTCCCAATAAAAAGGGAGGAAATTTCCTTTATGAAACGTAAACACACACAAACTCAGAGAACATGCAGAAGAAATCACTAAGGAAAGAAGTAACAGGAGTCCAGAAAGTACAAAGGAGGCCGGAAATACAAGACCAATAGTAAAGTACAAGAAAAAGAAAAACAACAGGAAGGTGAAAAGATTCTCCTGGATTGTCCTCTGGAGTTCCTACCTGATGAGTTGGTACAGATGGCCACCTCAGCTCTCCACGTCCGTCTGTCACCTTTCGGGTATTGTCTCGTCAGGAAGTCCACCTCCCGGTACCGTCTCGTCGTGAAGTCCACCTCCGGGTACCATCTCGTAGTGAAGTACACCTCCAGGTACCGTCCAGCTCTACAAGCCTCAACCACGATTAGTGTTGTCCGTCGTCTGCATCCAACACCATGAGGTGCAGGCATAGCCTGTGCAGGGGTGAGTATAACGATACTCAGTAGGGACCCCAAGAACCTCTAGGTATCACTAAACCAACAAGGATAAACCAAAAATAAATATCTCAACAAAAAACCTTTACTTAGGTATATTCCCATACATATACCTAAGTTATCAAGTAACCCATCTCAATCATGAGGTAAACACAAAGGTCATTATCTCTGCTCAAACCAGGATTTTTATTAATGATATCGAAACCACAACTACTAAATAGATCCTCCTCTGTCGAGTACAGTGATCCTGTCACGACTCCTAGGCGCTTCTCACTAACCTTAGACTGCTGAGGTACTCCTCTTGTCGAGTACCGCGGGTCACCTGCCAAATACCGTGCGCTCCGTCCGCTGAGGGTCTACCGCCAAATACCGTGTGCTCTCTCTAATATGCTACAGAGGTAATCCTCCTTTCGAGTACAGCGGGTCTGCTTCCAACTACCAGGCACCCCATCCGCCATGGATCTGCCGCTAAATACCAGGCGCTCCATCCACTGGGCTAATCGAATGACTCTGAGTTGAATCGGTCAAGCAGTCATCAGGTCTACAGCTACTACGTCTCCGGACTCCATACACTCGTCTCCGGGAGGGTCTGCTTCACGAGCTACTGGTCGATACATCCAAGTGTCATGCAATCTCACGTGGAAGTATCTCAAAGGACCGCCTCATCATAGGGGTCTCAACGCAATGGACGTCGCGTCAATCGGACGCCCAGTCTGTGAGTTATTAACATTTCTGTTCCAGGGGCCTGGTTGGATTTCGGGTACAATCCAACCCATCCATACTCCAACTGCGTCCAAACCTCAGGTGAAGTATGCCAAAAGAACCGTCTCATCAAGAGGAATCCAACAAAGTGGACGACACATCAATCAGATGTCTGGAGCTCAAGTTATAAGCGTTTCCGCTCTGAGGGCCTGGTTGGTTACGAGTTCGAACCAACCCGGCCATACCCAAAATTTGCCGAAACCTTGAGTGTAATACAAAGAAACTGCGGTCTTGATCCAAGGAATCCTACGCAACTGACGGTGCATCTATCCAAGGTCCGTAGCGCAATATATGTCTATTTAACCTAAAACAGTCCGAAAATAGGGAGTCTAGGCCCGATCTGACTCGGCCCAAAACCCCCTGGGTCGGCCTGAACCGAGTCGAACTGACCCTGGTTCAGGTTCGGCCCAGTTGGTGTGGCCCGACCCGGCGCTGGGGGCCCAACCCGGTGCTGGCTGCCCGGCGCGACGCTGGAGGCCCGACCCGCGTGGCCCGCGCGGTTGGCCGTGTGGCTGGCCAACCAGGCGGGGGGGGGGGGGGGGGTGGGGGGCGCCTAGTGGGGCCCACCATAGATGATGATTGGGGGGGGGGAGTTACACCCCCCGGTTCTTCGAAACGGCCGACCGTGTTGGCCGACCCTTGGGTAACCGCGAGACCCCTTAGGTCCCGCCTCTTAATGGCACCGGTGACCAGCACAACCGGCCACCCTTCCAGATCTGCCGTGGCCTTATGAAGTGGCTTTGTTCAACCGGCGCGGCGCGATGGTGCCATTCCCCTCCACCGTGGCCGCGGTCCAGCTTTACTCTGCGCGACACAACGGTGCCGCGCCTTTGCGGCGACCCGACAACCCTGCGCTAACGACCCGCTTGTGGTCGGCCCAACGCCAGCCAGTTCTTCACAGTCCGCCTCCATCATCCACAAAGAAAAAACAAGAGGGGAAGGGTTGGACCATGTTCGTGCGGTCCGAGCCCTTCCTCATCATGATGGTATCAAGTGGCCAAACGAAACTCAAGAATTGAAGAACGATGAAGAACAGTATTAAAACTTTAACATAACATCCCCTAACTCATAAAATGGAATTAAACGATGGCGAGTCGCGGAAGACAGGCGTCGCGGAAGACAGGCGTCGTTCCGTCAACGTCGGGAAAGAAGGATCCGTGGGTGGCATCGACGTTCTTCGTTCTTTGTTCTTCGTTGGAGGAAGAGGAAAACTCTCCAAGTGCTGGGTGCCGTGCTTTGCTGCCAGCGTTCCACCGCTTGAAGAAGCCGTCCAGAACTCCTTCCCCTAGACTCCTTTATATAGGAGTGGGAGGGTTCATCGTTGGCATGCAAGTCATAAATGGAGGATTTATAACAGAGGGCTCTACTCAATTAATCTATTGCGGTGGTGCATTAAAATGGGGAGGAAGTCAAAAAGGGGGTTATTGGCCTGGGTGATCCCCACAGAAGAATATCCTCCAAAGGGAGGATATTTCCTGGCGGGCCCCACCGTTAATTAACCACAAAAAGGAACGGGGGGGGGGGGGTTAATGCTTGGGTGGTCCCCTCATTAAAAAGGGAGGTTTAATCCTCCTCAATTAAGAGGGGGATTTAAACCTAGAGGCTCTCACTCATAAATGAGGGGGAGTCAAGGAGTTATGATTCCCCTCCCATTAATGGGAGGCCTCAAGTGGTTTCCACCACAATCAACCTCACATGGGAGGTTTGATCTCGGTGGGCCCCACCACCATAACCTCTCATGGGGGGTTAGGGTGTGGCGGTCCCACCACCAACTCCCAAGTGGAGCTTCTAACCACTTTATTTGCATGACATGTGTTTAACAAAATAAAATAAATTGTTCACTTATTTTATTTTATTAACCCACATAAAACCCGAAAACAAACTTTCATACCTGATCATCTGACATCGAGGTGAAAGTCATATTAAGAGAAAACCCATGTTGCGAGTTCAACAGTGCCCTCAGAGTTCAATTCCAAGCACCGGTTCAAAAGATATAAAAACTCGTTTGTTCGTTTACTAAACGTACCTGAGCTAAATTTCAGAAATTGATTCCGGGCACACCGGGCCTTGGAATCAAGGGTCGTCAGAAGCCACAGACTCGTAAAATTCCAAATAAATTAAGAAAAAAATGTCCTTGAAATTTCCATGCCTTTACAGTTCTATAATATATAATAGGATTTTTATCATATTACTATAAGGATTTTGATCCACTAGTTTTCAAGATTCATCAAGATCTAGTTTGATAGATGTTGCAATCTAGTAACTTATACTAGATGCATTGTAAAAACCAAAAAATAGTAAATACTTAATATATTTATATTAATTAAATATATTTCCTCCTTTATTTTAAAAATGTTCAAAACCATAAAAAATTTTGAGGTCACCCATCATTATCATTTCAATCTCATTTTTTTGAAGTTTAGAAAACTATGAGAAAGAGTTTTTTTGTGTTGTACTAAAAAAATCATGGATATAAATTTGAAAAAGATGGTCTCTTTAAAAATTTTCTTTATAAAATTATTTGGATCAAAATTTCCTTTAATAAAATCATTTTTATGTAAATATATGTTATATATATCATACCAAGCTCTTTGGGATTGATTAAGTCCATCGAGTGCTTTGGTATGTTAAAATACATTTTCCTAAAATTTAGTTTCTTTAAATCCAAGAGGTTGTTACAAAGAAACATACTCCTAAACATAAATATTAAGAAAAAAACTTTCAACATCCATTTTAAATAAGGTAAAATTTAGATTTACTATAAATAATAGTAATATCTTGATATATTGTAATCTTACTACTAGAGATAAATATTCACCATTATATTTTCCTATATCTTATAAATAACCCATAACATAATTTATTTCTTAATTTTTAATAATAGTTCCACTTTTATTACACTTGTTTCTAAATACCCATTTTACTCAAAATTACTAAAATATATTTAGTTCATTCAACTAAGATCCAAAAATTATCCTTTTCAAATTGATTGAGCTCTTCTTTTAATTTCCTCATCCAACATTCAACACCTAAGGATTCATCAACCATTTTAGGATCAAATTATGATAATAATGAATGATGATCACATTAATTTATTTATGAATTAGTAATTTTAAATGGTTAACATACATCAATAATAATATTATTTGTAGGATGAATCCTTAAGATTAACTATTTTTGGTAAATTCGTAAACATGTCATCAACTATTGGATATAAATCTTTCATTGAAGTAATTTATTGATATTGAAAATATGATGATACAACTTTTGGAGGATTTCGTATGAAATTTTTTGAATCGACCTCTGATTGATTAGTAGTAGTATTTTCGGAATAATCATCTAGAAAAAACTATTTCATATGTTTTTCAAAAACAAATGGATGAGAGTCATTAAACATTACATTAACCATTTATTCCAAAATATTTTTCCTTTATTAAAAGCTCTATGAGACTTACTAATTTTATAATTACCAATAAAATTTTCTTTTATGAAATTTAGGTTCAAATTTATGAAATTTAACTTTATTTTTCAAGATGAATACTTTACCCACCCCCACCCCAAACACTAATGTAAGAAATTTTTTCTATCCTTTCATTCCATAACTCACCAGATCAACTCATATTTTTTATTTGTGCAATGAAAACAACGAGTACAAGAAGAAAAGTACCGAACAGACAGACCGAAATAAAAGAAAAGATTCAAGGGGGTTTAAAGTATTGGTGTCCAAGGGAATATACTATAATGATGTTAAACCATTATGGTTTCAAGCTATACAAATAATGAAAACAATATTCTTTCATACCAAGAATATCAACCGATGCAAGATAGTCTACAACCTTGTTGCCCTCCCTCCAGATGTGTGAAACTCTGATTTTATCATCCAAAAAGCTTCTGAAATTTCTCAAAATATAAGTAATATACCAAGGAGTTGTACCATAATATTGAAAAGCATTATATAGGAGTAAGGAGTACATTTTTTCAATGGTAATATCCAACTTCCTTTACCTGCAAATGAACAGACCCGAAAACATGTCCATAACCTTAGCATATAAAGAATTACTCTGCTCTAGTCAGATGGAAAAGGCCAATATAATAGACCCACAATTGTCTCGAACAATTACTCCAAAAAGACATAAGCTTAAAATAGAAGAACCATCACTATTAATTTTTAGACCCTTTTAAAAAGGATTCCAACATACCATATTTTCCCCAAGAAGAGGAGAAAGTCCAGCCATACAAGTTCAAGCTAGTTTCTGCAAAGAAGGAGCCTCCCTCCAATTTACTAAATCCCTAGATGAAACCAAAAAGAATAATTTTAATTTTGAAAATAATGGTCCAGATATTTTAGAAAATATTTTCACAAAGATACATGCTCCTGGACTCCCATAAGCAACAACAACTTTCTAGTAGAATTACAATGCAAGCAGATCTTTTAATACTCCCCATACCCGAACCATGAAACCAATAATCATGAAAAGATAGATTTTACATAGTTGAAGATGAAAAGTCCATGATGTCACCAAAGAAACTCCAAACATCAAAATCACAACAACTATCAAAAAAATATGATTAGAACCTTGTTCTTTATGAATCATACATCAAACACATCAGGAAATAGTGGATATACTACAGATTTTAACATTTTCATCAGAAGATACAACACCATTACTAATACTCCACAATAAGAAATTATATTTCAATGGAATGGTCTTAACCCAAAGGATAGTGTTTCGTAGATTCACAGGATTCTGAACATTGAAGAAACTATGATAATCTATCATTGAGAAAGATCTAGATAGAGATAGAGTGAAAACTCACTTATCAGATTCAGATGATAAAATAATAAGATTGACAAGGGAGTATTGTTTGATGTCCAAAACTGAACTAATAAAAGCTAGGTGTTGACAGGATTCCATGAATCATATGATTGAAACAGGATGGACTGAATATCCAATTAATTCACCACTCCAATTTTGGTTCCAAAACAAAATTTCACCCTTCCCAACCATCCATATAGAGAGAGTCTTAGTGGTATTAATACAATAACAAATATCATTCCTGAAAGGAGACCCATTTCCACCCAGAAAAATTCTATCTCCCACGAAATTATCATGCAGTGTTTTACAACATATATTTCTACATTCTAGAACTTCCCATGCTAGTTTTACATGCATACACTAAAGAGTATCATTAAACCATTGAATGTTAATCCCACCTTCATTCATAGGATGATACATTATATCCCATGATACCCAATTTCTCTTACCTTTGGATTTAGGATCCCATAAAATAATCACAATAATTCTATCAATATTCTTTATCACACCCTTAGTAACCTTAACAGAAGATAGTTCATGAATAGGAGAAGAAAGAAGAACACTATTAATCAAAGTAATTCTACCCCCAAATGAGAGAAAAATGTTTTTCCAGTTAACAATCCAGGTCATAAATATGCTGACCAGAGAGTCAAAATTATAAATTAGAAGCCTCTTATAAGATAGTGGAGCCCCCAGATATTCCATAGAAAAGTCACCCTTCTGCATGTTCAGAAAATTACCCACAGTAGACACACGTCTCGAGGTATAAGTTTTGGAAATATAAAAATAGATCTTGATTTTGTTAATGATTAGACCACTCCAAAGACAATATTCCTCCAAGATCATATTCAAACCACTCAAATAACTACTTGAATAATTTATGAAAAATAATAGTATCATCAACAAATATGAGATGAGACACCAAATGGGATGTTATTCCACTCCAATAAGGAAGAATAAAACAATGATTCATGCCCTTATAAATCAAACCACTGAGAACATTCTGAAGTAAAACAAAAATACTTGGAGAAATTGGATCCCCCTGGTGAAGACCTCAGGTAGATTTAAAGAAACCATATGTTTTACCCATAAAAGAAACAGCTGACCAAGCAGAAAAACAAAAACAAAAAAGAAGATCAACGTTCCATGAAGAAAAACCCATACCTACCAAAACATTATTGATAAATCCCCATTCCACATGATCATAATCATCATTAATAGAAAGTTTAATGACCACATTATAACCCCTAGTTTTAAGGTTAATGTCCCTAGTTATTTACCGTGCTAAATCTATAGCTCCATAGATAGTTGAATTTTTAAAAAAACATATTGCTCAAGAGATATCCACTTGGGTAAATGGATAGATATCCTTGCATTAATAATAATAGCAAGAATCAAATAAGACACATTACATATGTTTATAGAGTGATAATGGATGATAGAAGTAGGATTTATGTTATTAGGAATAAGAAATACTGTGGTGGAACTATTAGCTTGAGACAACTTCCAACCCTTGAAAAAATCTTGAATTTAAGAAATAAGGCCATCCTTAATAATCTCCCATGAGGATCTATAAAAAGAAACAATAATGAAATCAGGACTAGCAACACTCTCCGGATTCAGATTCATCATAGAATCAAAAACCTCTATATCTTAAGGAAGGGAGCCCATCTTGTCATTAACACTTTCTGAAACACAATGCTGTATAACATCAAAAATGTTATTAGAAACTCTATGATAACCATTAGGCATGTTAACATTGGGTCCATCAAGAATATCTTTAAGATGGGAAAAATCAGATTTCCAATCAAGTCTCTGTCATCAGAAAAAGAACCATTTTCAGGTAAAAATTTATTTATATAATATCATGTAATACACAAAATATCATTCCAAAAAAGTATAGCATTATAATAATCACTTATCAAATTTCATGTAATTTAATGAAAAAAATTATTTCTTCATTTAACTACACTTTTTTATGATGGTTTTCTTGGTGCAAAAATATTATGGGTAATACTTTTTTCACTATTTTTTTTAAAAACATGAGTTTAAAAACTAACAACCATATCACACTAGATAATAATTAAGGGTAGATTTTAATCATTTTTAACATAATAAAAAAATATTAAAATGATTAAGATATTTGTATTTTTTGTGGGAAAATAAATGCAATTAAATCTAATTTGATCATCGAAGAAGACATACACATAGTGTATTACTCCAATAATTCAAGTTTTTTTTGGAACAAATAAATCCATGTACACTAATTATAAATAATTATAAGTTGAGATGCCACTTTTTGATTTAAAACTATAATTATGTTTCTTACCAAATTGATAAGGATCATAAAACCTGGCCGAATTAAATTTAACTTATGTAATATCTCTAACGCATCGATTATTAGAATTTTTTTCTATGTTATAAAACTTATAGTTTCCTATTATATTATTATATAACTAGGATAAATATTCAATTTCACTCTAACAAGGTAAATTCTGATAGCATAAGTCCTCTAGGTCAAGTGTGTATACAATCTTTTTCCTATTAATAGATAGAATAAATATGCCTTCTAAACATTGAAAATACATTTATCATTCATAATGTTCAAAAGGTAACCCACATCATATAATTGACTAATTCCAAAAAGGTTGTGATTAATACCCAAAACATATAAAATAACTAAAATTAATGTTTTTTCAATAAAAGAAACATCAGTGATTTCGATGATTTTAACATGTTCATTGTCTCAAAAAGTGACTCATCCTATATTCAACAATTTAAAATTTCAAAAGTTTGGAATTTTCCTTATCATGTGTATATAACAATAACTATCCAGGTATCATTTTTTTTTTATTTTTTTTTACTCAACCTATCTTTTGAAAAAGATAAAATTTATTTTCTTGGTACCCTTACTTTCTTGGGTTTAGTTATGTTAGAAAAATAAAAATTCAGAAACCCACATCATCACAACTCTTCTATGTTAAATAGATACTAGTTCCCAGATAATAAATTATTTGTGAAAAATAATTGAACTCATTTTAATGGGTAATATTTATTCAAGTGACCTCCCCTTTGACATTTATTACAAAAGGATTCACTTTTATGTAAAAATTATTTTGATTGGAAATAAGATTTATCGAATGTAAAATCTAATATTTTATAAGTTCTATAGGGTTAATATTTTTAGTAAATTTTATCAAAACATTATTTCCTAGAAGTTATGTTTGATAATGTTTTTTAGGGCGAATAACTTTGTATTTTACTTAAACAATCAAATTTAAAAAATATAAATTCACATCATTGAGTTTCTGATTAACTGAATTTATACTTGAATTAGTTTTGAATCTAATTTTGATGAATGTTTTTTAAAATTTTGTGGTTAGTTAAAAAATTATTTTATTATATTTAATAAGTTTGTCTTAAAAAGAGAAGTTATTATTTATATTATTTTGTTATTTTTCAAAGAGAGTTACATATCTGACCATTTAAATAAAATTACGTAAAGATACCTCTTCTTATAATGAATTTACATTTTTGTGATTTTATGTCTATTATTATTCATCATCTAATTAATTTGAATAATTATCCTCCAAATTATAAGTAAATTTAGAATCTATAGTTAAAACTTTGATAGATTCAACAATTTCCTTATCCATGTTTCACTTTTCATCTTTTGGATTGTTTGAATAGAATCAATATTTTTTTAACTACCAATAACTCTTTCTATCGATGAACTATCATAAGACGTGTCTCCTTCACTAGCACTCCAAATTTCCATAGTTTGTAAACTTACTTTTACCTTTGCTTTTATAATATCTTATTGAATTTCTATCCTTATTTTTCAATATATTAAAATATAGTCTAATATAAACCATCGTTTTACAATCATTGAAAATTGCATCTGAAGAATCCATCTTATCATATTTTTCTTTTCTATCTGTATGTTGTTTATAATAGAAATTCATATTACCAACAAGTTTATTGATTCTTCTTAAAATTTGAGCAGGATCATTCTCACTATCATTTAAACTAATTTGAACAGAAAACATTCATTTGTTACTTGAAACATTTGATAAATATGTATTAACACAAGAATTTAATGTAAAATTGAGGTATTACAAGAAGTAGAAGAAAAAAACTAAACCTTTATTTCTATTATCTTTCTCAACATAGCCTTTTTAATCTACTCTCATATTGCATTGATATATCATTTAAGTCATAAAAACTTATCTTAGTCAAGTGTTTAGTGTTATTTATGGCTATCCTCTTAAATTCCCTATATTTTTCCATTTTATTGTCAATATTTTTGATTCTAGCACAAAGGTTGTAAAATATTTAAAATAGGAAATAAATTTTTACACAATTGTGATACTATTTTATAAGGTATAAAACAAATCGTGATAAACTTCCCTCAAAATAGTTCTACAATTCCCAAAAATGTTGGTGGTTCTGAGATGTGTATTTTTTAATTTTTTCCAAATTACATTATCCATTTCACCGGAGTATATCTACCTATAAATTTTCTTCACCATTGAATATACCAAACTATTGTTAAATTTATGGTTTACCAAATAATCTAGTGTTTATTCATGATAGAAATGAATAATGTATTTCTATGGAAATTTTTACTTCATATTTGTCTTTAAAAAAATTCACCTCTTGTATTAATGATATATGGATTTATATGATAAGTCTAGTAATCATAATCTTCTCTATCCAAATAGGTGGTCTAGTCAGATTTAAATTTTCAAGTGTTCCTATCGGAAAACATTCCTTTATAAAAAAAGTATTCCTCAACCACAATTGTTAGTGTAATGAAACTGAGATGGAATTTTTATGGACTAAAAACAATAAACTCGTAAATAATTATATATTTGTTTTGTGACCAAATTGTCATATTATATAAAAATATGAATGAGTATCATAAACTATCAGAGCCAAAATCTAACACAAAATGCATCCTAATAGGTATAATGTAGGTAGTCTACAAAAATGGAGTAAATTGTTGTTATAAAAATATATTAAACAATTTTATAACCCTCATGTTTTATGATAATTGGATTTATTAAATATAGATTTATTTTTTTATTAGAGTAAAGATACTTCATGCAGTAGAAATATAAACTCTATTAAATTTAGTATACATAGTATAAATAAGTTTATTGTGAGGTTTTGAAAATATGATGGAAGAAATCAGAACAAAATAGATATAAAATTTAAGCATAGTCAAAATTAAAATCCAATACAAGGGTTGTTTAAAATTATATCATGAATTATTGTTTAATAAACCAAATAATCCTTTAAAATTGTATAATAAAATAAAAAATTTAAAATAAATCGAAAGTTTGATCATTAGACTAGATCCAAGGTATCCTTGAATTTAAACCCTTCATAAGTTACTATGTATTTTTATCCCTATAACCCCTCAACAAAAATTATCGGTAGGTATAATATTATATACCAGAATAATCTATCATCATAACCCCAAAATTAATCTACCACATAGGATTGGTAAATTCTCTATATTTATTTGCCCAAAATCCCTCAATCACATAGGATCAGTAACTGAACAATTACAAGAGAAACTCTAGAATATTTACAATAAATCCTCAAAATTCATTTATATTAATAAGTGACCAAAAATTAAAATAATAATAATTACACTAAGTAAAAAATCATTTAATTTATTCAAGTGATTTTAATATTTATCAAGTTATCAACACATATCTATCACACTGACACTCAAGTTTGTAGCTTTATTTATAGATGTATTTGTAACAAACTTAAAAGATCAAATTTAAAAAATCTCAGAGTTTGTTGGAACTATATTGGTTGTAGCGTCAACATATTCTAATTATCTCAAAAAATTTCTTTATCTATCTATAAATTAATTTATCAATACTAAAATTCTCTTGAATCCATTGAGAATAATATTTCTGGAAAGTTCAGAATACTATATTTTCAAAATCCATATCATGTTCTATGGAATTACAATTACTATAATTTAATTATATATAAAAAAGAACTAAAAAAACTGATTTTAAATCAAGTTCATATAAAGAGTATTTTGATTTTAAAAAATGAAGGACAATAATTCTCTAACTCAATAAGATCCATTTCTAATTAGTGTGTCATAATATTCCAATGTGTGTAGTCAAGATACTTCTAATTAATTTGATATAGTTATTTTGGGTGTGGAAGAAAAATATACATTATAACATGTTAAATTAAAGGGGTTTCAAGGATAATAAGACCAATATACTTTCTTATAGGTTAAAGTTGAGGTATTATGGGGATAGTAAGATGGGATAGCTTAGATCAGGTTTAACGATCCTCCATACAATTTAGAATAGAAGTGTGGTTTTATAATATCCCTTATCATAGTATCTAGTTTCTTAACAAATTATTTGTGTTTTTTTTAATCCACCAGCTTAATTTATTCATGTATTTTTTGTATTTTGTTGTGATTATATCAGTTTTTTATAGTTTAATTCTATTTGTTTTACTGTGATCTATGAGTTGATTAGAAGTTTGTGTATCTGACAAAACTAATATAGAGGTTGTCAAAAAATTGGAAGTTGGGTTTAAACTAAATTTCACCCCCTCTTATAGTTTACCTACCATAGTTTATTTGGGACCACCCATTGTGTTAGAGAAGTTCTACAAAATTAAGGATGAACATGGTTTTATTTTTTGAATTTTCATTATTTTACCAGAATTTGTATACCATCTTACTTATAATAACTGTGTTATAGATAAAATATATTATTTATTTTTAAAATTGAAAGTTTTGTGCCTATTGGATGTTTGGATAATCTCAATCAAAATAGACGAAACATTGTTGATTGAACTGACTATGGATTCTTGAGAGACAGATAAAAATATTATTCAATAATAACAATGTAGAGAATTTTCTATTATTTACCAAAAGTTATAAAATTCTTGAGAATGTGGTTTTGGGTTTTATATTAAATAAAAGACATTATTTTTAGTTGAATTTATATATGATGAATACATTGTTATGGTTAATACAATGGAATGTCTAAAGTTGTGTTTCTTCTTATAGAACAACATGTGGTTTCTAGAAAACACTAAAAGTTTCAAATTTCTTAACTTCAAAAGTAATGAAGACTAAGAAATCTATTCTTAGATATAATTATAAATGTTTTTAATTTCTTCCTAGTCAATATATTTTTCATATTAACAAGTGTTTTATTACAATTTTTAACATCTTATAGCCCCGTTAGGAGATTTAACATACATATGATGATCTTGTTGTAAAATTTGTAGATATATTTCTTTAAGAGTGGAAATCCCAGAGGACTATTATAAATGATATGAAACATATCACTAAGATGAAACTTCATGATTTTATCATAAATTAAATGAAATATGAAATTCATTTTAAAATGGATGTATAAAAATAAATGAAGAAAAATAATTTTTCATTTTCTTATTCATATATAGGATTATATTATAGGGGTTATAATGATTATACAAGTCTGTCTAGAGAAAATAGCTTTACTGATCTAAGTGGATGATATTTTTCTCAGTTTTCTAGGAGAATGAGTCGATATATGTGAACAAAGAACTTCCATAGAGACAAATAGAAATATATAAGGGATATTTATGTAAGTAAAGATTCATTATAAACTATCTTCTATGAATGTAGAGATCTTAAACATATTTGACTGGATTATATTTAATTATGGATAAGAGATAGAATGTTTTCAAATAATTATTCTTATAAGAAATATAATAAAAGTATGAAATCAATAAACAATTGGATTTCTAGTAGTGATGATTCTACTTCCAACAGTTCATTAGAAGATAATTATTACTATTTGAAATTCACGGGTTTGTATGCCAATGTTCTAGGAAATCAGAAATATTTTAGGGGCAATATGATTTATGAGTGAGTTAATAAGTTACACTTAGATTAAAATTATCCTTATACATCATTATAAAAAATTTATTATGTGTTTGTTGCCCAAAATTTTCAGGAAATAGATTTGTATAAAAAATATCTTGAGAAAAGAGAGAAGATAATAAAAGTAGAATGTGAGATGATTAAGGATGACCTTGCTAAAATTTCTCCAAATTATAGTGAACTTAAATTTAAATTAGTTGAATGTAAATAAGAAGAAATTATGTATATAGATTAGTTTTATAAAGTAATAATATGAATGAAAATTTATATTTGGGACTATAAGAGTTTAAATGTAAAGTTGTTAATACTACTGCAAATAAAAAAGGGAAAATTACTGTAAACTCATCAAAAATATAGTAATAAGTCTATTTACTAAAATAATCAATATTCTACTTTATAGAATAACAGAATTAAGGCTGTTACATCAACATGAGATCAAAGTTATATTATTAATCTAAAATTTGAAATTGAAATTCTGAAAAATATACTATCATCCTTTATAACTAGAAGAAAAGTTTTTGAGAAGATGTATATTAAGCTAAGATCTAAGAGGACTAATAATAGAATTAGTAGTAAAACCATCGAAATATATACCTATCAGTCAATATTTTTTTAATTATAAATGAAACTATTTTCACCATGTGTCAGTGAGGAGGATATTAGAATAAAAAATACTCTCTAAATAGAAAATTATAAGCCCATGTGGATGGTTGATGAGTATGGTTGTATTTTTTAATAAATAATAATTAATGAAATTAAATGTATGTTGAAGTCACCTATTATTAGTGATTATTTATGGAAATAGAAGGATGGAAAGAATATTTTGAAACATTGAATAAGGTTTGTGATGGTGCAAGGATAATTGTTATGGATTCATTGAATGTTATTTGGTAAGAAAATTATCCATGTTAAGTGAAAATATTTTTGAACCCTTTTTTCATCCAAAAGACATGTGATAATTGTGTTAGGATTTTGAGAGATATTTATAACATGTGGAGAGTTTAATATGAATCAAATTTCTATGATTCTAAATTCTGAAAATAAATTTTTTATGTTTGAGATCAAGGGAAATATTTTTAGTAGTTAAAGAGTTTTGATAAGAAAAATATTTCTTGGAAATTTATTTTGAAAATTATATGGAATTTATGTTTGAATAATTTGAATAAAATTTTTGTTTATAATTATATTAAGAAATAGTTCCAACCACCTTAATAATCAAATGGGCCCTAGTACCTCAACTTATGAGGGTAGGTTCAACCTCTAGCTATCCATAGTGGTGGCAGAAGGTAGCATAGTTCATATAGGGAGCACAATATACATTGGAAGCATATTCGGTGAATTGAATGAAGAAAGGAAGATAAGTGAGAAAAATTGGAGGTGGGTAGTGGGCCTGTGCATGGATATGTGACTCATGAATCCCAAGTGTGTGATGTGTGTCTGGGTTCCAACCATGATGCCGTCTTGGGAGATCCGTAAAAGCGATTGTATTATGAAGAAGAGAGGAACCGAACAAACTAAAAATGTGGGTTGGTGAAACATGATCACTATTCACCTATGTTAGAAATATATGGATATAATTCGACCATTCAATAATCTTAGATATGAAAATCCACTACCCTTCAAATCTCCATCTACTACCTCTAAATTATTAAGGTCTTTAATACATTTTTTCTTCATATCACGCTATTCTCGATAAAATCTCACTCCACCACTACCATGATGATATTATTTAAGTGAAATCTTGAGATATAATTCTATAGACCTCCATGTATGAAATTTCTATCTTTCATACATATGATATCTCAAAGAAGATTTCTTGTTTGAATGAAAAATTAATTTTCAAATGTCCATTCAAGTGAATATTTTTTTTAATGTTTTAAATGATGCGGCATGAGATTACATTTGCATGAACATCCTTTCAGTCATGAAAGAATAATATTAATGCACGAAGGAGGAGATAATATGAAATTCAGCATCATAAAAGTAAAAAATATTCAGATTAGCTAAATATTTAGTAATACTATTATCCATATTTAACACAGATGATTTATCAGAGCCTAAGGCAGTGTAAATGTGGTGGACCATCACCTATAAATACTAAAGTACTAAGCCAATAGAGAGATGTTGTCACTCATGTCATTTTGAGAGATCTCATTTTTCTCAAAGAAAATAGATCATCCTCTCACTTTTATTTATATAAATAGTAGAATAAATATTTCAAACTCTATTTTCACAAATGGAAGAACTTGTGAGGATTTATTTTTGTGTGAAGAACATACCGTGAGCCTTATTTAAAAATATGAAGGAAAGGATATCCCAAACTTCCATCTACAGGAAGAATAAGATTCAACATACACTACCTGTGATCTTAATATCCCTTATTATGTGATGTTCATGAGACATTCCACGAGTCACCTTACTTGGATTTTTTGAATGATGAAAATGATATCACAACACACTGTGTTTGATCCTGATATAATATGTGTAATGTGAGGTTTTAAGGATTCATTTATATGTTTTATATGAAGAAGGTTGTGGAACCACATAGTTGTTTCTAAAAATCCCATTTCAGATCATGAGAAGGAGTCGCTCTTGAAGAGAGTAGATCATGTAAACATCAATTAGGATACATAAAGATAGGTAACTTAAATAAGAGAGGGACCACACTTATCACTTGTGAAAAGAAGATAAGATAAAATCATTGCATACAATACATGACTTCAATGCACCCTTTGTGTATGTTTCAAAACACTTCAACCATTTGGTAGGAAATGTCAAGAAGGATATTGAGATTGATAAACAATATTAATTGAATGAAATTTGTATTAAAATCATTAAATAAAATTTATAATTTCATATGATAATAAAAATAACATTTTATATTTTATAAGAATTGTGATATTTGAGTTGATAATTCAAGAAGAATAGTTTGATATTGATCAAGATTGTAATTGTGTAAAATAACAATGGATAAATTCCATTCATCACTTGTATGCATATTATTTAGGCTGAGAAATTCAATAATATATTGAGTATCTATCTAAGCATTTGATAATATAGAAGAAGGAAGCATGAATTAATATATATTTAAAAAGTGATGATTATTCTGATAGTGAGTTAATATAGGAGCACTGATAAGAATAAAATATCCTTGGCAATGCTTTTTATATCAAAGATCTATTGTTTGAGGAGAAAAAATTATTCAATTTGATGTAATGAAATTCATGAGATGACTGATAGATCTTGAAAGACCCCAAGACATTAAAAACATTTCATGTTAGAAGAAATATTATTTGTTATCTCTTTATTAGCAACACCATGTTAATCTTTTGTAACACACCACACTGATTTTTCTTCTGTTACATGAAAAATAGGGTTTTACCGCCTTTTAATGGAGCACCTGTTTTATGACTATATGTTGGAAATTTTATAAATTTTAATTTTCAAAATAAACTTCATTTTTGAATTCTGAATGTCAAAATTATCTTAGGGTGAATTTTTTGTTTTTTTCTGGGAAGTTTCATTTTTTGATGAATAGTTAAAAATACTGCATTTCAGTTAAAAACATCCTTTTCATTTAAATAATTATTAATGTTAAAATATATCTTAAATAGTTTTCAAATTCATAGTAGATCAATTATTAATATATAAATCCAATTTAGGTAATTTTAATCATTTTAATATTAAAATTATATATAAAAACTTATAGATATTTTTGAACGTTTCTACATGAAAACCCACTTTTCGCCACGTGTTCACGATTAACTTTAATCTTAATTTTCCTTCTTTTGTGATTTGAATTTTGAAAAACATAAACATACAGGTTTAATCAGTACAATATTTGTGGTCAAATAATATCAACTTAATTTTTGATCAAAAATATTTGTGAAAGTGATTAATATTAATTAGGGTTATTAAGCTAGGATTAAGCTTAATAAAGAACTGAACCTTAACCATAAGGACCAAAATTATTTAGAAACTTTTAAAAAATCAATTAGAATCCAATAATTAGACCACATACCAACTTGGTTCTAATTTAATGGGTTATTGGGATATTATTAAATGGAATTTCCCTATATAAAATTTTAAGTAAGGAAAAAGACAAAATGGGATCTTTCCGTACCTTTAACATTTATAAAACATTGATATGTGTAAAAAATTTGATATTTTTGGTTATAAATATCCTTTTTAAATTTAAATGGGTTATTATTATCAAAATAAATTATCAATAATATTTAGATACGGTTTAGTTACTTAAAATGCTTAAGAAATGACAATGTAGTGATTATTTAGTTAATTACTAACTAAAATAAATGATTCAATTAATATTTAAAGTGTAGTTAATTGAATTAATTTATACATTTTTTGGATGAATAAATCATTTTACTCAATTTTAAACATAATATATTTTAATTATAATAATTTTTTATATTTTAAAATTAAAATTAAATAAATGATGTCAAAATTGACTTTATTGTTATTTTAAAAAAAATGATATTTTATTAAATAATTTAAAATTAATAAAAATCATATATTCATCCAAGTAATTTTTATGTTTTAATAAATATTAAATATTTTCTATTAATGGAAAAATTTATCTTTAATAATTAACATATTTACCCACAAATTGTAAAAATATTGTTAACGCGGTCTGAGTTTAAGTAGTGTTTTAGCACGTTACCTGTGCTCCTTTTAAAATTAATTTCATGAAAAATGGGATTTTTTATAAATTATATATATTAATAATAATTATGTGTATATATATTTTCAAACAAATATCACTTTAGTTTAGCCTTGATGGTTATATTACTTATGTTGTAAAACTAGATGCTTTCATAAAAACCAAATTGATAAAATAGGAAAATTTTAGAAGTTAAGGAACCAAATTATTAAAATGATCATATTTTTGTATGGTGGAGCTTTTCATCATAAATTATTATCCTTTAATAGAGTATTTTTAAATTTTTTATTCACTTTAATTACGTTATACCTCCCATTAATGAATATGTTTTGGTATTTACAAAAGTGTCACTCCCCCTCCACTCTAAAAAGGAAAGGACTCTACCCCTTACTCACACCTATAAATAATTTTTACCCTGACCAAGATCATCCAAAATAGATCCCCAAAATCTCTCCCATCATCCTATTAGCCGAAATATTGGAATAAATATTTTTAATTAACCCTTTAGGTACAAACTAAAAGAAGTTAACTGATTAAGAGGTACTGTCTTTTCTAAAGATCTTTAATTTTATTTTCATTCTCCACTCCCTAAAATTTTATTATTACATTTATATATTAAATATATAGTATCCTAAATATAATATTATGTTTTTATGATAATTTTTTACCTTAACTTACACACACCTCCATCTAATGGGTAATTAATATACAATTTACTTGTACGACGAACTACCACCACATGAAATGATGATCGTTTCTTTTTTTCCTTTACCACCTCTCATGGGGGAAATCATGATGAAAAATCAGTTTATATATGTTATATATAATATTTAGTATTTATTTATGATTCTAGAATTCGTTTAAAACACATATCATTATACTTTCCATTTTTTTTAAAACTATAACATCATTTGTGGAAGTGTGGACTACCGCCCCCTCAAGCGCTGTGATTCGTTCACGCCATAAATGGAACATATTAAGAATAATTTTTTTAAAAAAATTGTAATATATAGAACATAGATAGAAAACATGAATTATAATAAAAATATTTACATTTAATTTTCTTTCTTTTAAATACAACAAAGAAATTAAAGTAGCGTTAATGCGTACGTATGACCTACCATCTTCATGAACGGTGCACTTCATTTATTATATCCAAAAATTATAGACGATTATAAATAAATATGTACTGAATATATAAGATAATTAAGACCTATTTTACATTCTAGAGATGATTAAATCATGATCTAAGTAATATTAACAACAAGTAACAAGTCAAAACATACATGAGAAAACTACACAATTAACACTTGAAATAGTTAAAATAATGAAAGAGTGTTAAAAATGGTAATAAAATATTATAAAAAATAAATATATGATATTATAAATATTATTATGATTCTGGTAAAATTTATTAACATATTTTATAACACTATAAAGGAGGATAAACACCACACAACAAAAGGAAGGTTAGGGTAATGGATTTTCTCTCAATTTATATTCCATTGATACTTAGTTTCAATTTAGTGTCAATTCACTTTAACATGGGTTATTTACTAAATTTTAACATGTCATATCATGAATCTATTTACTCCCATGATATTATCTAATTCATTTATCATTATTCCTTCATGGGTTTTATTATTTAAATGTTTTTAGGTGGTATGGGACACATTGGAATGTTAAAAATGCCATTTCCCTCAAGATTATTTTTTTGAACTTTAAATGGTATTTCCATCCCTTAATTTCAAAAAAAAATTTGTTACTTAGCCTACATTGGGGAATTATTGATAAATATGTATCATTTATTTAGTATGGATAATTTAATAAGGCATATTTTTCATAAATATGAGGAATGCTTTGGACTGGTATGACAAGGGTGGGGACCAATTATAGATAGCCCCTTGATGTGTTTGTAGTGTCAATAGAAGAATAATTTGGCCAAATCAAATGGGTATTTACCCATTATGTTGTAAACCATATTATGAAAGGTCTTGATAGTAAAGGTAACATGTACCTAGGAATCATGTCATCCAATAATTACGTATTTCCCTAATTTAGATCCAGTTATTATTCATCCAAGAGATTTTGTGTTGACATATCAATTGATAAATTTCATTAACAATTTATTGATTTAGATGGGATGAGTTTTATTTTCTTACCTTTACATATTTATAATGTATTTTATAGTTATTTGAATGGTATGTGTTATCTGTAATTTAACTTTCCATGTCAATTTATTCCTATTGATTCATTATTGCTTCCTCTTTACTTACCCTTACTGACCATTTGATATTACCCTTATTATGTTTCCTTTCCCAAAGTTATGAAGAATAAATATTTGAATAAGCATTAAAGGATGCATTTTATTTCATTTTATTATGTATCTTGTTTTTATTTTCTATTTCCTTATGTATTATGGGTATAATATATGTGATATTGATTTCCAATACTTCTAAGATGATTGGTCCTTTGGGATTTGATTCCTTATAATCATGCCGTGGTAATGAAATTATACTCCGGATCCAAGATTCTAGGGTCGGGCGTAATAGTTGGTATCAAAGGAAGTTTAGAAGTAACCTTGTAAACTAGATTTAGAAAACTTATATTATAGAGCACAAACCTAAGATAATCATTGGGGATAAGTATAAAATAACATGCTATAATTTTGGTGAGGGAGTGATTATGCGTGTATTCATAGAAATACATCCTTGTTTGGATACTACAAGTGGATATGGTTCTAGAATAGATAAAAATAGGGGTAATAACTTTGAAAAGGTGTCTTGGGCCTCACTCGGGGTAGCCTGGTACCTGAAAATGGGCCTTACTATGCACCTAGGTTGACACTCCCAAGGGGTATACTAAGGTTGGTTCATATTTTTTACCTACCATTATAAAGGATTTGAAATTAAAGACTACCCCAAACACCGTTTATGATTCCATGATTCATGATATATAAATTTATGTTATGTTCTATACCATATTTGGAATTATACATTATGTTATGATTTAATCAATTATATTACATTTTTAGAAATGGTTCCTATTAGAAGGAATGAGAACTCCACTAATACATATGATCCAAAGTGCAATAAGGATCATATATTTGATGGTCTTAAGCATACATTTTGAAGGGAAGTAGTGTCCCAAGTATTCACATCAAATGAGGAAATAATATCATGTGATAAGGATATAGTTAAAAAATTATCCAAGTCTTATGGTTTTGAAGGGAATAAAAAGAAGAAGAGGATATAAGTGAAAAAATGGATAAAGGGAAGAAGGGAATGAAATATTTTCCCACATTTGATAACTGTTGAAAGAATAGCCTTGTTAAATTAGTGAAGCGAATGGGTTTTTTCTAAAAGTTCAGAATGAAAGTAAACGATGCTTTTTATTACATGGGTAAGACAATTGTTTCCAATGTACAATACTTTAACTGCAAGTAGATGGGACACTATGAAAATAAATGTCTCAAGCATCAAAGGAATAAACCACAAATGATGTTATTGGAGAATGATCATGTTATACTACTATTGTTGCTGATTATAAATGATTAATATTCCTATTCATTTTAATATTTTTTCATTAGTGAACTGAATATAATAATTATGGAATATATGAGGATTATACTATAATAATTTTTATTAATGGATTTGAGATCATATGTTGAATATTACCAAAAAAAACATTTATTCAGTTGAAAGATAATTTTTTTTGGAAAAAAATATGATTGAGGGAAATAAAACCCTTAATATATTCCTGATATTAAGATAATTATGAATAGATGATTGATTTGGAAAAGTGATGACTACCTTGGAACTAATTAATGACTTTTTGACAAGTGGTCTATACTATCATTGATGGAGTTTACAACACTTTTTCATTTAAGGAATATATCAAATAATGTGTGTATTACATATAGAATAAGGAAGATTTCATGTTTTCAATAATTTTTTATGGTGAATCGAGTTGTTAATATATTTCTTGGTGAATCGAGTTATTACTATATTTCCATAGGAGACATGATGAATGTATTCACATGTTTGGAATGTGAAAATTTAGAGCTTCTTCATATTGATTAAAGGATAATGATATTATCATTTTGAAAATTCAGTGACCTTAATATTTTGTAAAGGTAAACCATTTATGAAACAGTTTAAGTTGATATTTGCATTTGGTTTTAGAGATTTATATATTACATCACTATATAATGAATCTCTTTCTATGACATGAAGTAGAAATAGTTTAAGGCATGACCAAAATATAAGAATGTGCATATAGAAATGTACAAATTATTTATATTTACTTATATTATTAGAGCGTTAAATAATTACTCAAATCTAGGGAAAATTATCCTGAAACCAAAAATATTTTCCTAGTACCTTCATTTTTTATGAATAAAGTGGCCCCTTAGATCATCATATATTTTGGGCTTTGGATTATTAACTTTCTCTTAACCATGTTCTCTAGCACTCTCCATCAGAACGTGATTGTTAGATTTTTCCTCTGTATCCATGTTTCCATTTCACACCTACATTATCCTACTAGGTAACCTAGTTATGAGACCATTTTACCTTCCTTTATCGCTTATCAAGAATATATTCTATTAACCCTATTCATGATGTCAGTTTTTCAGAAATAGTATTTTCAAATATGAATGACTGGGATACTAAGATCAAGTTTAAATTGTTAGGATGATATTTAATTAAGGTGGGGAGAATGTAAAAGCCCAATTAATTACAATATTTTTATCTTAGAATAAATATTATTTTGTCTCCATTTATATGAAACACCATGTTAAGATTATTCTACACACCACATTGAGTTATCTTCTGTTAAATGTAAGATTGGGTTTTACTGTCTTTAAATGGAGCACATATTTTAAGACTAAATGTGGGAAATTTTGTAAATTCTAACAATCAAAACAAAATTTATTTTTGAATTAATAATGTACAAAATTACCTTAGGGTGATTTTTTTTATTTTTATGAGAAGTTTCATTATTTGATGAATAGTGAAAAGTATAGTATTTTAGTAAAAAACTGCCTTTTATTTAAATAATTATTATTGTTCAATTATATTATAAATATTTTTTAAAGTAAAAATAGATCAATTATTCATATATTAATCCAATTTAAGTCATTTTAATCGTTTTTATATCGTAATTATATATAAAAACTTAGAGAACATTTGAACGTTTCTACTTTAAAAATCCACTTTCTTGCCATATGTGAGGGATTAGCGTTAATCTTAATTTTCCCACTTCACTGACTTGCATTTTGAAACACAAAAATAAATGGTTATAATCTATACTATATTTTTGGTCTAATAAGATCAACTTATTTTTTTACCAAAAATATTAGTGAAAGTGATTAAAATTAGTTATGGTGATTAAGGTATGATTAAGATTAATAAGGGACTAAACCTTAATTTTAAAGACCAAAATGACCTAGAAACTTGTCCAAAATCCTTCAGATGAAAATAATTAGGGAATATCCAATTTTTTTTGAAATTTATTAGTTATTAGGATATTATTAAATGGAAGGTACCTATATAAAATGTTAATTAAGGAAAAGAAAAAAGGGGGACTTAACATACCTTTAACATTTATAAAACATTGACATATGTAAAAAAACACAATATTTTCGTTTATACAAATAATTTTGAAATATAAATATGTTATTATTATCATAATAATTTATGAATAATTTTTAGAGCTGTTTTAGTTACTTGAAATGCGTAATAAATGCAAACGTAGTTATTATTTTGTTAATAAATAACTAAAATAATAGATACTATAAATATTAAAAGTGAAGTAAATTGATTGAATTGTTTTCTATAATTTTTTAGATGAATAAATCATTTTAAAAAATATAAAATTAATATATTTTAATTCAAATATTATTTTTATTTGTTAAAAATTAAAATTAAATAAATAATCTCAAAATTAACATTATTATTATTTTATAATAAATGGTATTTTTTAAAATTATTTAATATCAAGAAAAATCCTATATTATTAAAATTTATTTTTAAGTGTTAATAAATATTAAATATGGTCTATTAATGTAACAATTTTTATTTTATATTTAACATATTGACCCATATATTGTAAAAATTTTGTTCACACAATTTGGGTTTAAGTAGTGTTATAGCACATCACATGCGCTTGTTTTAAAATTAATTTCAAAAAAACATTTTATTTTAATTTTATAAATTATATATCAGAATAATAACTAAGGGGATATATATTTTCTAATAAATCTATTTTTATTTTAGTCTTAAGGGTTAAATTACATAGGTTGTAAAACTAGATGCTTTAATAAAAACCAAAATGATAAAACTAGGGAATCTTAGAAGTTAAGGATCCAAATTATCAAAATGCACATATTTTTGGGTGTGGGAGGTTTTAATAAACCATTAATCACCTTTAATCCATTAATTTATATATTTTTACTAACTTTTGTGAAGGTAAACCCCACATTAATGAATAAATTGTGGTATTTACAAGAGTACCACTCCCCCTCCAATATATAAAGGCAAGCACTCTACCCCTTAATAGCACCTATCAAAAAACTTTGGATCGACCAAGATGTAAAAAAAACCTTTCCAAAATCTCTCCACTCATCCTAGAAACCTCACATTATCAAAAATCCATATAAGGAATCCTTTTGGTACAAACCAAAAGAAGTTACCTGATTAAGAGGCAACATGTCTCCTAATGCTCTTTAATTTTATTTCCATTCTCTACTCCTTCAACTGTTATTAATACATGTATATAAATAAACTAAAATATAATATATATACTATGATTTTTTATGTTAATATTTTTACCTACACTTACACACACCTCCATTTAATGGGTAATGAACATACTGTTTACGCTTATCGTGAACTACTACCTAACGAAATGATGATTGTTCATTTTATCTTTACCACATATCAAGGTGGAATTTATGATGGAAAGTATATTTATATATGTTATATATAATATTTATTAATTATTTAATATTTTTAAATTCATTTACAACACATACCTTTATAATTTCTATTTTTTGTAAAAACGATAACATCATTTGTGGAAGTGTAGACTACCGCCCCCTCAAGTGAGGTGATTCATTCACGCTATACATAGAACATATTAAAGATAATTTTTATAAACCTATGTAACCTATATAAAATAAATATGATCATTTAATTATAATATAAATATTTATCGTTTACTTTTCATTCTCTTAAATACATCAAATAAATTAAAGTACCATTCATGCGTACATACGACCTACCATTTCCTTGAACATTGCACTTAATTTATTATCTCCAAATATTATTGACTATTTTAAGAACATATTTAATGAATATAAAAGATAATTAAGTCATTTTTTACATTATATATATTATTAAATCATGATCTAAGTAATAGGAAAAATAATTAACAAGTCGAAACATACTTGAGAAAACTAGGCAATTAACACCTGAAATTGTTAAAATAATGAAAGAGTGTTAACAAAGGGGTAATAAAATATTGTAATAAGTTATTATATGATATTATAAATATTATTATGGTTCTATTATAATTTATTATTATATTTATAACACTATATAGTAGTATATGTACCACACAGAAAAATTAATGTTAAGGTAAGGGGTTTCGTCTCAATATACATTCCATTGAGTATTATTTGTTATTATATTCCAACTCACTTTTACATGGTATATTTACTGAACATTAACATGTTATATCATGAATATATTTAATCTCATGATATTCTAGGTTTCATTTAATATTATTTATTCATGGGGTTTTAGATTTAAATGTTTCATGGTGGTATGAGACACATTAGAATGTTTAGTATGTCATATCCATCAAGATTTTTTATGATATTTCAATGATATTTCTATCCATTAATATCAAAAACCCTTTATTTTTACTTATCCTACACTAGGGGACTATTGATTAATCCATATCCTTTATTAAATACAGATATTTGGATAAGGAACATTTTTCATAAATATGATGAATGCTTTGGACTGGTATGACACAGGTGGGGCCTAGTTATAAATATCTCCTTGATGCATTAATAGTCTCATGAGAAAAATAATTTGGCTATATCATATGGTTTTATCTAATATGTTATACACCTTCTTTTAAAATATCATAGCAGTAACGGTACCATGTACCTAGGAAATATGGTGTCCAATAATTAAGAATTTATCTCATTTATATTCTGTTATTATTCATCCATGATATTTTGCATCAGCATATCTATGGATACTTTTCATTCTCAGTTTATTGATTTAGATGGAATGAGTTTTAGTTTCTTACCTTTCCGTATTGATAATTCCTTATCTAGTTATTTTAATTTCATTTTTATCTATTATTTACCACACCATGTTAATTTATTCCTATTAATTCATTATTGCTTCCACTTTACATACCCTTATTGATCATTTGAGCTCACCCTTACTATGTTTCCCTTCATAAGGTTATGAAGAATAAATATTTGAATAAAAAATCAAGGATTTATTTTATTTCATTTTATTATGTATCATGTTTTTATTTTCTATTTTTCAATGTATTATGGGTATCATGTATGTAATACAACTTTCCAAGACTGCTAAACTGATTGATGCTTTGCGATTTGTTTCCTTGTAATCATAATTATTTAATGAAATTATGCACCAGTTCCAAGATTCTATGGTCAAGGAATTATATATATTCTTAAAAAAGATATTTAAAGGAGTCATTTAAAAACTTGTGGTGTTAGTATAAACAACCCCATTGAAGAACTAGTGTTTCCATTATAAATAATTCCATTTATCCTTTACAGGAAGTGGAATTTACCTATCTAGACATGTGTTTGAATTGTAATTCACATGGAATCACTATAATTTTATTAATAATAAAATATCTAAAACAGCCTTAGTTTGATCATGGAAAGGGATATTATTTATCCTTTAGGTGAAACATTGTAAAATATTTATGTGTTTCTCATTGTTTTAGTATATGTATTACATGTGTATGTGAATGTTGAGAGTGCATATTAGATCCATTCCTTTTAACTGGGGTAGAGGTATGAGTGTAAGATGGGATAATTGAAAAGAAAGTATATACTCCTTAAATGTTGGGTACACTGATTCAACCCCCGCATAATTCCTATAAAATCCATATAGGATCTACAAGTCGTATCAATTGTTAGTTATTCCTTTGATTGGATCAATTTTTTTCCTATTTGATTTTATAAGGGTTTTATGAAGTGCATATATGAAGTTGATATTGCAGTGCCTCTAGTAGAATACATTTCCTCTAAAACTATTAAATATGTCAATAAGGTCTCTTCTAAGACTCTAAATAAATGTAATAGTAGGTAAGAAAATATATTAAGGAAAATATCATAGAAATAAGGTAAGGATCAATAACTATTTGATGAAAATAAAGTTTATAAATTCTCTTATATGAAATCTGTTGACAATGATCCTTTTAAAGATGATAGATTAAACTATGGATATTATGATGAAGATGAGTCTGTTAAAAATATTGAATAATTATACACTCAATTTCAAAGATATTTAAATAATTTTCTAAATGAAGTGGTTTCATATGTATTTTGTTTTTTCAAAAATATTCTAGATGAAAAGGAATAACTTGAAGTGGAAATTAATAATTTGGAAGAATATCTAGGTAATAAATTGAAGAAGTGAAATTCTCTCATAAACTTCATTGAAGAAAACGAAGAATATAAAACTCTTTACAATGAAAATATTTCATTAATTGAAGAATAATTGTAAAGGAATGTCTATTAAGTCATTGTGATGAAATATGTTTTTTGTGTGAAATAATCCATGCACTTGAAACATTATTCAATATTTCTATGAATATCAGAGGTGATCAACATGAAGAAAAAAAACTATAAGGTCAAATAGATTTAAAATTTAGTATAAGAAAATAAAAAATTGCAGGAATATTATATTTATAAGATCCATTATCTACAAGAATCACATAAAGTGACAATCAATTTATTGGAATCCCAATTAGAAGTTAAATCCAGGATAATCAAAGACCTTGATAAATCATTAAATGAAGGTAATATACAACTTAAATATCAAATGAATAAAATAAAAAATTAAATGGAAGGAATAATAACATTATTTGAAAATGTGATGTTTTTTATCATCATGAAATTTCTTAATTTAGAGGTTAAATTGTGAAATTTATATGAGAAAAATGTTAGAAATTCCCAAGATGTTAATAATAATTATTTCACCTAAACATTTGAAGGTAGTTAATCCCTAAAATGTATTTTTATATAAAAACTATTTTTGATCGTCATGAGACTTATATTTGTAGAAATAAGAGCTCAAAATCATCTCTTGATCAACCTTCTACAAGATCATGTAAGAATGAAACTCATTATCAAGTTAATTATATTTCTACTAATGAAGTCTTATCTACTAGTGCAAGTTCAAAGATAAAATTGTAGAATATTTGAGTAGATAAAAATGATGATAAAACCACTAAAACAATAAGGGTGGATATTGAAATGATCAAGAAAATTAACTCCCAAAATTATGCTCTAAATAAGGAATTTATAACCCAACAACACCAAAGTAATAAACTAGTTAGAATGATACCTCAAGAAAAGGATGTATATTACTTAGTTATTATTGGTTCTACAGTATGTTTGGACATTAGGATTCTATGTGTTGCAACAACATGAAAATTTATAAATAATAAAAAATAGATACATTAATGTGGATTAGAGGTGAAGAAATGAAGAAACATGCTAAATAAAAGCAGATTCTATAAATGATAATGAGATTTTATACTAGAAATATGTTCAAATGTCATGAAGATTTATGTGAGTAATGAAACATATGTTTTCACATAGAATAAGACTTATAGTACACACTAGCCATGTAAAACTACTATCCTAATGTGAATATAACACCATGACACATATAGAAGAAGTTTAAAAAGAAATGGGAGACTCTCTACCTTGGGATATAAATATGAAAAGGAATATGTTCAATAGATGAAAATAACAAAACAAACCATTTAGAATAATATTAAGAAGATGGATACATAGAATTTCATTTCAACCAATAATCTATTATTATATTGTATAAAGAGTGGTCATACTATGGACCACTAAAAATAATCCTTGTAAATTAAAGGGAATAAAAGAAA
Organism: Viscum album; assembly: GCA_963277665.1. Taxonomy (NCBI): domain Eukaryota; kingdom Viridiplantae; phylum Streptophyta; class Magnoliopsida; order Santalales; family Viscaceae; genus Viscum; species Viscum album. The sequence goes on along the minus strand of OY728152.1, from coordinate 777,806,379 downwards.
GATGAAATAAATAATAAAATCAATCTAGGATAGAAATAAGAATATAGTACTGATTGAAGGAATTTCTAAAGAATATTTTGATAAGTTACCCTAGAAAGTTAACTAAAAAACATTTAATAAGTCATATGTAATCTCCAAATATAAATATCTAACTAAAAATGGCTATTATTTGGTTTGTCCTTGTGAAATATGCTAAATAAATAAAAATGTTTTAAGATAAAGAAATTTATATATCAAAAGTAAAAGGAAAACATATTGTTTCACATAGAAAAGAACTTTAATTTCATTAGAGGTTGACAAAAAATGACAACTCAGGTGAATCAGAAAATGGTGTGGAAGGTTCAAGAAGATTGTACCCCCCAGAAAGTTGATTTTTTATTATAAAACACTTTTATGGAAAAAATGTGAAACCTGCAAGTACAACCGAGAGCATAAATCATCGTAACAGATGAAAAAGTTGTTAAAGACAAACTTAAAGTGTGAAGATGAATCCTCCCTATATAATTTCAAGAAAAAAAGATAATATCTGTATAACTGGATCTTCCTTGATGGCATCTTCAAATTGATCGGCCACCTTGTCTCTGGCCTGCAGGAATTATTCCACAGTTAACTTTTAGGTATTTAAGCCTCTGGTCAAGATTAAAGGTTACTTGATGATCCAATATTCTTGCTCTGTGGTTAACTCCACTTGAAACGGTCTCCCATTTATCCTCTCCACATCATCCTTATACGCTTGAAAGATAATGCTCTTCTCTAACATCTCTTCCTCGGAGTGTATTAGAAGATCCCATGGGTTCTCAATAATCTGTGTCTCAACAGCCCACTTAGATCTATCCATATTAATTAGTGGATCTTCCCCAACGTTAGCATCATTTCGTGATGACCCCTGACTATGAAGTCCGAGAAAGTAAACACATTCATGAATCGTACCAAACACTTTTTAGCTATAAGGAAATGTGTCCCGGGGTTGAGAGAAAATATTTATCCCTATTACACTTATTATGAAGCTCATACATTTAAAACTTATTCTCTTACTTCTTTTGTATTATTTTTGTGCTTTCATTATAGGTAATTGAAGGCGAATCTTAATCTCAAGAGGAGAACCGAATGAACAAAGTAGAAGACAACAAGTTGGAATGATTATTCAAGATCTGATAATAACTTTAATTATTAAACAATGGTTTACTATCAATATGAAAATATTGAAGACAATATAATGAAACTATCCACCCAATAAAAGGATTGTATTTCACCCCCAGATGTGGAGTAAACATAAATGGAATGCTAAAAAAGTTCCATCCATGAATATCTAAAAGTTTAGTTCATATCTATAGAAGTTCAAAATGGTGGTAACCCAATTGCAATTCTTTACCTCATCTTGATTATATAAAATATGTGTATAAATGGGGAGTTTTACTCTATAAGTAAACTCATATAATGGTTGATTAAATTATATTTTCACTTGAAATTTATGATTTATTTTCTGAGTGTAGGTTAGGTTAAATATTTCTTGAAGGAAAATTTGTTTATAATTCTCCAAGGATGAAAAATATGGAAATTATTTCACATGATGAATCAGTTAATAGAAAACTTTGATGTATTTATGTAATCACTCTTTTCTCTACACCAGGTTAGCCCACATAGAAATATATATATATCTAGACAGTGACTCATTTTTATAAAAGCCTGTGGTATAATCCTCATTATAAATTTACTAAATGAATCATTTTTATTTATTTTCAATATGGGGGAGAAGATTCATTGACATTATTTAAAAAAATGGTATTAAAAAAATATATGAAGGGAGATATTGAAATGACCATATGGATGGTTGAGGAGTATGGTTTTATTTATTATCAATATATAATAAGGAATCAAAGTCAACATATGTTGAATTACACTATGATTAGTGATTAATCATTGAAAGGAAATATGGAAATAATTTGAGAAACATTATAGAAGTTTGATAAGGATTCTAATAGAATTGTTATGGATTTGTTGGATTCCATTTGGTAATATAATTCTCCATGTTAAATGTGATGATTTTTGAACCATTTTTTTATTCCAAATACATGTGCTAATTGATTTATGAGTTTTCACAATGTTTATATCATGTGAATAGTCTAAGATGAATCAGATTTTAAATATTCTATGTGTTGAACATCAATTAGGGATGTTTCACATTATATAAAAAAAATTATTTGTTGAAAATATATTATGGGAAAAAAATTTCTTGGAATTTTATATTGAGAATTATATAGATCTTATGTTTGAATAATTTGGATTCTTTTTTATGCATATATTAAAAATTAGGTCCAACCACCTAGCTAGAAGAAGGGACCCTATAGTCTCTACTTAAGCGGTTAGGGTCAACCTCTATCCATCCATGGTGGTGACAAGAGGTAGAATAGTTCCCACAGGGAGTGAAAATGACCGAAACTTTTTTTCTTATTTTCAAATATGTCACTTTTTGGGTTAGTGAGAACCTACAAACATCAAACCAATCACCCACAATCCAAAATCCAAAATCCAAGATTCAAAATAACCAGATAAAACAACACAAATCACCTCAAATAGTCTTCACGGAAACCTGAATTATCTTATTATGATGTCCCCAAACAACGCAAACACACCCGATCCAAGACCCCAAACTGAATCCTTCATCAGTCGCCAAAACCACGAATTCAATTACCAAATCATGGTCCTCCACCCAAATCAAACCATCACACACAAATGGTGGATGAAAACAGATAGAAAACTCATCACAAAAATAGAAATTCACAATTAAACTTCACCAAGAAAACCCAACGCATCTCATCCATGCTGCTGCTGCAACAATGTCAGATCCGAGCAGAATGAAAATTGCGAACCCAGAATCAACATGCTTCAAAGAGGGCTCAACCAAACCCACAGACAAATCACACGGGCATAAAATCAAAAAGAGAACAAAACCACAATCATAGTCGTGATGCCTAGCTTCAAATCAGAGCCAGACCCTATCGCCGCCTTCGCAAACTCACCCGGAATCCACATTGAACCGCCACACGCGCCCCCAGCTGGCACAGAATCGATGCGTCGACCCCCATCTAGGAGGAGCTGGATCTATGACCACTGTCCACACCGCGCTGCCAAAAGGGGGAGTGAAAATGACATTATTAGAATAATGGGAACATAGTATATGGAATGGCACATAAGTGAGCACACTTGGAGGTGGGAAGAAGGCCTGCTAGGGAGGTGTAGCCCATGAATCCCATGCGTGTGATGTGTGTTTGGGTACCAACCTCTATGACGGATCGAGAGATCAGTGGAAGCACTTGGATTATTAATCAAAGAGTTGTTAGACAGACTATCGATGAGGGATAGTGAAATATGAACACTATTCCCCATGTTAAAAAGATACTAATAAATCATTATCATCCAATCATCATAGATTTGATGATCCAACAACCTCCACATCATCATCTTCTACATCCAAATCATGAAGGGATTTCAAAAAATATATTTTTCTTATCATATTATTCATTATCAATGACAAGACCACCACTTCCATGTTGCAGTAGTTTAATTAAGATCTAATGATAAAACGCCATGGTCCTCCATGTGTGGAATCTAAATCTTCCATGAATATGATAACATTAAGAACATTATTTTTTTTATATTAAAAATGAACTTGTAGAATGCCATTTATGTTTATTAATGAGTTTCAAATTTTAAATGATGAGGAATATAATTATTTTTTCATGCACGTCCTCTTTTCCATGAAAGAATATGACCAATGTGTAAAGACATTGGCACCCTAAATATTAGTATCATAGAAGTACAAAATATTTTGATTAACAAAATATTTGGAAATATTATTATATTGAATTTAAGAAACTAATTTATTAGATCCTAAGGCGGTAGAGAATCACTTATGAATACTAAATCTCCAATCTGATAGAGAGTGGATATTAGTTGTGTTTGTTTATATATCTTATTTTACTAAACAAATAGATTATTCTATCACTTATATTTTAATGAAGGATAGATGAAATTCAAAAAACCAATTTCATGAAGAGAAGATCTTGTGAGGAATTTTTACTTCAGAAATAAGAACCTCCAATGACCATTAGTTGGCATTACAAAGGAGAAGAGATCTCATTCTTACATTTGAATAATATGAAGATCCCATGTATACTGCATGTGATCTTTACATCCTGTATTATTAGAATTTCCTGATATATTATGTGATCCACCTTCTATATATTTCATGAAGAAGCAAAGTGATATCATGGAACACTATTTTTTATCATGATATACTAGGTTTTATGTGATTTTTTTAGAATTCACGTATATTGTGTACATAAAGAAGGTTGAGAAACTACATAAATGTTTATGTGAAGAACACTTGAGACCACGTGAAGGAAGTATGCTTAAATAAGGATGGTTTCATGAACATCCACTAGGGTATGTGAAGATAGTGGAATTTAAGAAGATATTTCCCATGCTTATCACTTTCATGAAGTGGATAGGAGAGAAAAAGTTTCATACAATACATGCATGTCGTGCAATTTATGTTTATGGATTTAAACAATGCAACAATTTGGTAGGAAAATCCAATAAGGAGATTTCGATTGGTAAACCATTGCAATTGAATTATAGAGGTATTAAAATAATTTAATAAAATTGAGAAGAACCTAAAATAATAACAATAACATTTGTTATGGTCTAGGAATTGAGATATTTGAGTTGTTAATTCAAGAAGAATAATTTGAGATCATTTAATATTATTTATATATAATATAATAAAAAAATTATGTGAATAAATTTCACAGAACTTATTGTGGATAGGAACTTCATTAATAGAAGGAGTATCTGACCCAACATTTGACAATTGTGGAAGAAGGAAGTGTGGATAATTCGTTATTTAACAAGAACTGATTATTTTGATAGTGTGTTGATATAATAATATCATGAAGCATAAAATATACTTGAAATTAATTTATATGTCCAAGATATGTTGTATGAGGAAGAATGTATTGTTTAATTTGATGCATTAACACCCTCGATGTGACTAAGAGATATTGTTCAGAATGTTATTAGAAGGGATCATTAAAGAACTAGTGGTTCCTGTATAAATATCACCATTTAGGTGTTAGTGGTACCAATATAAATAATAAAATTTATCCTTTATAGGGTTTTGATTTTACTCCGATAAACTTATGTGATAATTTTAATACACTTTTAATAACTACAATCATAGTGATAAGGAAATCTGTGAAATAACTATAGGTTGATAACAACATAGAGTGGAATTTCTCATTGAGTCTAAAACTTGTAAAATCTCTACATGCTTCTCTTTATTTTAGTATCTACATTACATGTTTGTGTTATTTTTGAGAGTGAATATCATATCTATTAATATAACTATGTAATAGGATCTATATTAGGAGGGGGTATTTGAAAATAAAGAATAAAATTACTAAAAGTTGGGTACATGGATTTACCCCCTCACAGTGTCCTTTCAAGACACATCTAAGATCTCTAAAATTCTACCTTTTGGAATAGGAAAAGGATTTATCTCAATGGAACTTATTACCTATGAGAATAAAAAATCTAAGTAGATATGGGTACCAAAAGTTCTATTCACACATACTTTTGGATCTACAAAGGGTTACCATCTATTAATGTAATTTTTAATATTTGATGTTGTTTCTTACCAAAAGACGAATTTCTATATTTGGTACCTAGTAACATTTTTAATGTTCATCTAAAATTCTTAAACATTCATCAATTTTTTTAGATTAAGTTTGTAATTTTAAATTTTTTTTCTTTATTCTTTCTACTAAATCATTTTATTTAGGGGGAATTTTGGTTTTCATTTTTAACTACATTTTTATGTAGATAAATTTTTAGCTATAAAAGAGCTTATAAGTTTTTAAGATTGATTTTTTATAGAAAAAAATTCTATGGAATAATATCAAGATTATTTATCATAATATAAATTACTAAAGGATTATATGTTTTAGTTTTTAAACATATGAAGTTTGAAGGTTTGTCTTTACTTTATGTGGAATTACATATCTTAGTGTTGTATGAATTTTTTATTTCATCAAAAAATAAAAAAAATAGTATTTGAGAAATCAAAAATTTAAGAGATTGAAAATTTGATAAATTGAAAATTTAATAAATTTGGAATTTTATTTTTTAGAAGTATTATGTTATATGTTTTTGAGGAAAAAATTATAGAATTTTTGGTCAAGTAATGATCAACGATTTCCTTAGTCACCTATGACACCTATATAAAGGTGGTGTACCAAATGTTAGTTAGATGAATTTGTTGCGGAGGTACTGTTGATATGTTTTTGAATTTATAGATTACTATTACTTTTTTAATTTTTCAAAGAAATATTTTTCAGAATTTTCATCATGTGAAATCATTCATGGAAGGCACATTGATATTGAGTTGTATTCAAATTATGAATTCGTACTGAAGGATGTGGTCAAGTTCCAATTAAGGGAAACTATTTCTTTATCGAATGAAGACTATGAGGTGTTTTACACACATATTAACTATGAATTTTATGGACCTCCAAAGTTTTTTGAAGGATTATGTGGGAGAATATTTTATTTCATTATTATTAAAAATAAAATTAAGTTTATCTCTATAAAATATTGTATAGTAATTTTTACTTATGATGGAAGGTGAATGTATTTTTGTATCACACAATCTACCAGAAGTATCGAGTATGTTTTCTATGGATAAAGTAAAGTATATTTCTTGTAAATAGTTTACCAAACTAACCACTTGTCACTAGAATTTAGAATTTTATTCTAGTGGGTGAAATATTTCTTGTTACCAAGAAAGGGGGATAAGGACATTGTGAAAATCTAGGATGACCATCTTTTGGACTTGTGAATATAAGAACGTCCAACCTTGATAATTTTAGGGGGACCTATATTGAGTTCATATATACTGGTATTCTGATTATGATTTTTTTTCACTCATGGATGTTTAATAGGGTCCATTTAATGCTTTTAGAAGTTATAGAGATCACGAATGAAGCTTATACTGAGAGAGTTAAGGAAAATCTGATTAATAAAAGGCTACATCTTGAATGAGATTAATTTATGAATTTATTAAAAATATTATTTTTTTGAAAAGTCATCAGATGTAGCTTTAACATAAATTCACAAATCCATGATGAATATTTTTTAAAGGAGAAATTCATTTAATGTTTCATATGCTACCAAATCACCTCCATAGACAAAAAATAAGGGTATAGAATTTGAAGTTCAATATATGAAATCTCATTAAATAAGGCTTACATATGGTTAATATTTCTATAAATTGGTGGAAAGGAATAGTGAAGCTCATATACAAAATTCCAAAATGCTTAAAAATAAAGAGTGGGAAAAGAATAGAAAACCTAGTTTTGTGTTTAACAAAGATGAAGCTAAATCTTTGAATGATGATATTAATTAATGTTACCGAAAGTGTAGAAAAAGAAGATAAGATATTCTCTAAATTTGAATAAGTCTAAGGATGAAAGATCAATATTACCTTCCTGTTATATCAATTATCGAATTTTAAAAGATATTTACATTAATATAAGACTTGATTTCACTGAAAGGGGAAAGAGACAGTGATGGGATAACCTAAAAAATATTATTCACTATACTCACCTCAGTATGAAAATGGTGAAGCTCCTAATAATGATTAGGTATTTATTCCATAAGAAATTCATCCATTAAAAGTTTGTCCATATATATTTCTTCCAGTAGAATTTGACCTAGTTGAAGTTCCCTCAGTTAGGGAATATGTTCAAGTAAAAGTGTTGTCTTATTCCAAAAATTCCATTTTTATTGATCCCAAATCATCTTTCCTATGTTTCGAATGAATTATGAGTTTGGGGGGTAGAAATGTTTTTTATAGAAAAAAAATGAAAATTAGGTAAGTGTGGAAGATACTAGAAATTATATGAAGTGAACACATGATGATAGATTACCTACCACATGAAGTGACCATGATAGTTAGACACAATTCTTTTAATTGTTTGTGCTAACTCAAGAGTGGGTTTATCAAATTCATGTTAAACCAAGATACCACATAAACATTGTAGCATTTTTGAATAAATTTATAAGTGTTAGAATAACTTCCTGATGAAGTATATTGACTATTAAAAATATTTAAACTAATATATCCAGTCATCTAAATTATTTCAAAGTTTTGAAGTGATCGAACAAAATAATTTGACTGACCACAAAATGAAACTTCAAGAAACTGCACAATCAAAATTCCAGTGAAAAAATGTTGACGATTAAAGAAACCATAAGATAGAATCCAACCGAAAATGTGGTTCAAGAGACCATTTTTATTCCAATAAATAGTAATACCAACATGAGCTACCATAAGACGAGTCTCCATAGAATTTGAGTGAAAAGGAAACTATTTCTAGAGATTAAAATCCCAATGAGAAGATTTGTAATTTAATGAGACATTTCTAATTTTTTATGATCTGGTAGTTTTAGGATGGTCATTCCTTAATGATTATTTTTTGTAGAGGTATCTTCAATTACATGGAAGGCCCCCTCAAGCAATGTAGCGGTGTTCTTTTTCTTTACTATAGTATTTTCATTCCCCTACGATATTTTGTTTTCTCTAGAAAATTTCAAAAAATCATAATAATTAAAAACTAAATAAAAATTTCATTACCATGGATATTGGATAATTAGACAAGGAGGAGAACCAAGCTGATCAACTGAAATTATGCTATAGATTGGGTTACATCAAGATTAAAAATAATTTAGTTTCTTTGTCCATTTATAAATATATTGAGTTGCGCTTGTATTTTCATATTTATTTATTTATCACTTTTCTTGTACTTTATTGAGGAGTACTCTGATACTTTTTTCTATTATTTATTCTCATTTTGTTATCCCATGCATAACAATGGAAGAGTCCTTGTTTAGTCTAGACTACTATGTGAGAATATGTTTTATAAAACCCTTATCCAAGCAGCGAATATGTAAATTAGGTTTTAATAAATGGTTACTAGTAGTGGATTACAATCAAGTGCAGAGGAATTAGCTCAAGATAGTAACAAACCTCTTATTCTATCCAGCTGTGTGTTTTATTTTTCTTTACCTTATTATTTTTATCTTTATTTAAAAATTCATTTATAACTATGGATGTTGAGTGAATATTATTCAAATTGAGTTTAGAAAAATATATTTTGATAGTTTACATTTATAAGTGATATTTATATTTTGTTTATTTTAAGTAAAGTATTTTAAAATCTAAAATAATTTCATTTGTTTTAACTAGGATTTTATAGGTCCTTGAAAATTTATTTTAAAGTATCAAATTATATATACCTACTATGTTTATAAATTGGGCAAGAATTTTTAATTAGTGGGAGTTAAATTTAAAATTATCAAAAAATAGGAATTTTAATATTGTAAGCTCAATTCACCCCTATTACGCATTCCTCTCGGACCAAAATTTGGTATCAATGATTTAAAATCCTTTATTTTCATAACAATTTTTTTTAATTTATTTATTTTATGTATTAAAATTTTTTAAGTCATGAGGGAAGTATCTGTTATTTATTTTTAATTAATATTTTGTTATTATGGATGCTAATACCAATGTTTATTATACCATTTGACCTTATTATCTTAATGGAACAAATTATACCTATTGGAAAATTAATATGGAAATTTATTTTGAAATTAGGTTAATTTATATTAATGGAACTATAAAGGAATAATATAAAAAACTAAGAATTCAAGAATGTAATGAGGAACTCAAACTAAAGAGGATTATAACTGAAATTATAATGCTATGGATTATTATTTTTTAATTTAGGAAAAGATAATATTAATATAATATCATGTTGTGATGGTAGTTTTGAAATATAGGGTTTTTTTATCTATTTATCAGGAAATAACATCAAATTTCAATGAAATGATATTAAATACATATACTATGAAGTATGGTTCTTTCAAGATGAAACCTAACGAGTTGATCTCTAAAATGAATTGTAGATTTCTTGAGATCATCGACACTATAAATTCACTTGATCAATAAATGGATTAAAAACTAAAAGTACTAATACTGATCAGAAGCTTACCTAATTGGTATAGGAACATAACTATTTAAACTATATTATCCTATGAAATTATTAAAATACTAGCGACAATAGAAAACTACTAGTCAAAGAACTTATTGGTAAACTGATGATGTTTCAAGAAAAATTTAATTATAACCATGAAGATTCTGGACTTTCGAAGAAAAATGTATCATTTAATACATTTCAGTCAAATTCATAAGAGGTAATCAAAGAAGATTCACATGGAAATGAATCTGATTCAGAAAGTGATGAGGTGATGGCTCATATATCTATAAGATTCAAAAAATTCTATAAAAATAATATGTTTTTATAAAGGTTTGATTATAAAATAAAAATGAATAAAAAGGAAATTAGGAAAAGGACTGGAAGAAAAATAACCCCTCTAGTGAAATAACCTATGATGAATGTGAGAGGAAAGGATATATTAAAGTTGATTATCATAAGCTAAATTATAATAATAAGGGTAATGATAGAGATAATAAACCAAAAAACAAATGACGACAACCTAGAGTGAATATGAGGATAGATAAAATGATTCTAATTTAGACAATAGTGAAGCAAGTGAAAAACAAAATTTGTGCTTTATGCCCACTACGTCTGGGGTATATAATAATACTATTACTTCTACCTAATAACGATGTTGTAGATAAGACAAAAATTTCTAGTGAATAAAAATTAAAATACTTCTATTTTTTGAATACACCATGAATTAAAATAAATATAAATATAATAATTTTAAAAAGGTTCACGCTTTATCTTCTAATAATAAAAATGAATTTTCTGTTGAAAAAGAGAAGAACGTCAACTAATTAAAGGAAAAAATATATTTTAAATTGGAAAATTAGAAATTGAGAAAAGAATTTGAATAATTTATAAATTTAACTAACACCATGAATAATATTTTAGGAAGTTAGAAACCACCTAAACATAATATTGGAATTGGATAGACATCTTGAAAAAAATAAATCTATATTAAATTTATTTTGTTCCAAGTTAAATGAATAAAAACATAATTTATAAAACTAAAGGAAATTTTAACAATTAAAATAGTTTTCATTATTTTATACCTAATAACTTTTTATCTAAATTTTTTAATTCTATAGTGGATAATACAGTAACAAAACATGGATTCATAAGGCTTTAATTTATAACCTAGTTGGACCCAAGAAAATCTGGGTACCAAAATCATTTCTCATTTTATTTTTTGTAGGTAAAATTATTAAAGAGATATGTTTAAATTATATGGTATCACGATAGTTTATTTTCTACATATATGACTAGATACTACTCATAAATTAATATTTTAATAAAAGTTGATGGAGGACATGTCTCTTTTAGTAACAATGAACAAGGAAAACCAATTTTCCTTTGAAAAATTGGTAAATTTTAAAATATTATTATTTATAATGTTTTATTATTTGATGGATTGGAATATAATAATCTTAATATAAATATCAATTATGTTATTATTGGTGTAATTTTAAATTTTAGAATAATTATTGTAATATTTATGATTCCAAGCATGTTTTATTGTTTACTTTTTTATGAAATGATAGTGTTTACACTATCAATTTAGACTCATTATTTCCTCAAAAATGTTTCTTTTTTAATTGAATTTCATAAATAATATTTCATGTGGAATAGGAGACTAGACAACTATAATATATAGTCACATATTAAGTTTAATAGAAACTAATTATTCAAGGATCTAAAAAAATAGAATTTATAAATGATAAATTGTGAAATACCTATCAGAAAGGAGAGAAATTAGAAACTTATTTCAAACCAAAGAAAGAGGTTTAAACCACTAAACCAATCAAACTAGTTCACATGGATTTGTTTTGAATATCTAAATTTTCTATTATAGGTGGAAATCACTATGATTATGTTATTTTTATGAAATTTCAAGATACATATGGTAAATCTTCCAAGATCAAAAAAGTGAAGCTCCTTCATATTTTTTAAATATGAAAAATCTATAGAAACAATTAGTAGAATTATCGTTAAGAACATGACAATTGATCATGTGAATTAATTTGAAAATTAATACTTTGAATCTATATTTTCATAACATAAATATAATTACATTTTCTTTGCACCTCAGAAATGAGGTTTTTGAAATAAAAAATAAAACTATTTAACAAATTCTTGGACTATGATTAGTGAATATAGATTACCTATCTGTATTTGGTATATATCTTTGTGAAAAACATGTAATGTAATTAATATGAATCTAATTAGACAAATAACAAATAATAATGCTTATGAATTATAGAATGGTAGACATACAAAAGTGAGTCACTTTATAGTTTTTGGTTTTAAAGTAAATATTCTAAATACGAAAGATAATGAGTAAATTTTTTTACTAAAGAGTTGTGATGGAATTTTAGTAGTTTATTTAACCACTAGTAAACCAAATACTGTTTTTAACAAGATATCCCATGTTGTGGAAGATTATTTTCATGTAAAATGTTATGAGACTTATCCACATGAACCCAAAACTTATGTATAAAACCTTTTGGATGATATTTCAAATTTTAATATCAATAATACCTTGCATACCTTGGACCATAATGTTTATTTATTTGATAAACCTCCTAGAATAGACTATCTCTACCAACCTGACCTTGAATAATCCTTAAAAGGACCAAGTAATTCAATTCCTTGAACTATTAAGACCCATAGATACCATGCTTTAGATAATATTTTTGGTTATATGGATAGGAGAAGTTATACTAGATCTTATTCAAGAAATTTTTTTGAACATAAATTCATATTATATCATTTATAACCTAATAACACAATTTCAGAAATTAATAATAAACATTAGGTAATAGTTACGAAAGAAGATTTGAATCTGTTTGAATAAAATATTGTATGAAACTTAATTGAATGACTTATTGAATACCTGACTATTTTCACTAAATGTTTGTATAGAAAAGAGGTTGATGAGTTTGAAACTATAGTTATAAAAAAATTTATTTGTTGCATAATGTTATAGTCAATAGAAAGGCATTGACTATGAAGAGGGTTTTTCAGCAATATCTATGCTTCAAGCCCTTAGATTATTGCTTGAATATACAACCCATCTTAGTTTCAAAACATATTAAATGTATGTGAAGATCTAATTCTTAAATGGATATATTATTGAAGTTTTTTAATAAGACCTCATATTTTCAAACCCTTATTTACCAAATCTTGTGATTTAAATTTGAAAATACCTTTATTGTTTAAAAGAGGCTCTTAGAATTTGATTTGATATACTCAACTCATTTCTTAATTCAAATGGATTTTCCAATGTAACATATGATCCTACATTATTTTTCAAAATAATTTAAAATGATGTTTTAATAGTACAAATTTATATTGATGAAATTATTTTTGGTCCATCCAAAAAATCTTTGTGTGTTGAATTTTCAAAATGTATGAAAAATGAATTTGAACTGAATTTAATGAGAGAATTAAAATTATTCTTTAGTTTTCAAATTTTTAAAAAAAATATGGAATTATTTTAAATTAAATTAATTATAAAAAATATATTTTAATATGTTTTGTTAATATAAAATAAAAAGGAGTAATAATCCAATGAGAACAACGTGTAAAATAGATCTGGATAAAACTAGAAAATTAGTTGACTAGTCTAAATATAGAGGTATGATTGGGAGTTAACTTTATTTTACATCTATATTACCTAATACATTGTTTAGTGTGTGAATGTGTGCACATTTTCAAGAAAACCCAAAATAATATCAATTAAATGTATTCAAAATAATTTTTAAATACCTCAAAAATATGACCAGTCTGGGTTTTTATTACTCAAGTGGACATGAATTTGAACTGGTTAGTAATTGTGATATAGAAATTACTGTTTATAATTTAGATATAAAAAACATCTACAATTAGACATGTTTTCGGAATGTTTCAAGTTTTTTGGTGTAGTAAAAAATTATAATTATATTTTATTGTGTATAGGTAAATCTAAGTATATAACTATATGTTGTTACAATGCCTAAATTCAATGGAGGAAACACACATTACTATACTATGGTTGTCAATTCTGACATTACCCTATAAACTATGAAAGTATGAGTGTGATAAAAATTTCTAAGAATCATGTATATAATTCCCAGACAAAAAACATTGATACAAGACATCACTTTTGGAGACACAATTTTCAAAAAGGGGATATCACTATTGAGTTTATAGGTATTGAGCATTAGGTCATTAATATTTTCAGAAAATTTGTGAACATTAAATATTTAAATTATATCAAACATTAATTAGGAATAATTAATAATTATTTTTTGATATTTTCATTCTTTCATTAAGATTAATATTGTATTTATTCTATTTCTAAAGGACACAACTTACTGTAAGGCTTTAACGGCCTTAAGTAAATGTCATGTGGTGGGTAAAACTACCTTACCCTAGAAATTAGTCATATATATTGGTCATATGGTATGTTTAGATACTAAAATACCCCAAGTTCCCCTTAATATTTACTCATGTGGTTGGTCGAGCTACCATGTTGTCTCAATCTTCCAGAAGTCGCATGGTTTGTTAAGATACCACAATAAATTTCACACAATCACTTAGGCTATCTTGTCTATCTTCATAAAATATATTATAAATATATATGTTTCCTACACATTACTATTTAAATACCTATATGATTTTAAATGATCCAAAATTGGAATTTCAATAGTGTTTCCCTCTTAAAACCAAAAACTCCTTTGGTTTTGAATCCCATTCACTCAATATTTTTCCTTCAACTAATCCCTTACCTCTAAAACCTTTAATCTCCATGGAATATGGTCAGCATGAATCAATATTTCTCATTTTAATCTCTTATATGTTCATTTTCCTTCAAGATAAGAAAATATTCATTTGATTCACCTATTGTACCTCTCAAGACAAATCTTTATACTTGATTGGTTATACCTAAAATGGAATTAAATATAGATTAATTGAGAAATAGTAAGCCTTTAGTTTGGAAATCTATTTATAATAAATTTTTAGCTACTTTTTTTAGTGAGAACAACAATCCATTTTATTTGACGTTATTAAATGATTCTTATTTAAATATGGAATTGAAATTGGGTGATAAAAAAGAATATCATCAGGACATATGTAAAAGGAGAAAAAAAATTTATTTCTCCCATAATATGGGATAAGTGTTTCAAGATGCCTAAAAAATGTGATTATTAGGACTATAAGAGTTATTACTCTATGGTTCATACATCTTTTGAGTATGCAAGAGATCTACTAGAGATGAATATTTGTAGAACCCCTCAACGACCTACTATTATAGAGCATGATGGAGAATTTCAAATGTTTTTAATGTTCATACAATATTTAATCCTCCCAGGTATTTTTTTTCTATTCTAAGACATCAAGATATGTTCTTTATATACCTCATAAAGATTGATTCTCAAATTAGGATACCAAGGTATCTAATAAATAACATGGAATAACTATGAAATCCTTCATATAGGTTTAATTAAATTCCATGCCCAATATTTATCTTAGGTATTTTGGATTTCAAAATTTTTGTTCCTTAGGTGTAGGAAAATTCAATAGCCTATGATGGAGTTTTATTGAATCAAAATATTTGTAAAATGATGAGGATTTATTTGAATCCATAGAGGAAAATCTAGGTTGTTGATAATGAAAAACTATATGATAATTTCAATGTGGAAAATAATCTTATGAGTCACAAGTATAATTATGACATAATCCTATAACAATATGAGGTATTATAATATTCTTCTGAGTTATAATAGGTGGATGAAAATGAGGATGATAAACTGAATACTAAAACTGTAATAGCTTATAAAGAAAAACTGGACTCTTATGAGCCACTTGATAAAGAATTCTTTAAGGATATTACATTTTTATATCTTAAACCAAATATGTATCTACCATATTAGAAAACTATTTTATATTATGTTGATAATGATAATAAGGTTTCTGATTCTTTTGTTGAGTTGAATTCTGAATATGAGGATGATGAGTCTAGTAAAAATAAATGAAGTGAATAATTATCTTTTATTTTTTAACTAAAAATAGTTTAACTAATTTATGTGGTGAATAGATATAAAGTCTAGTGATTGTAATTACTAAAAGTCCCATTAAAAGTCACGAATCTCCTAGGTGGGATATGTTATTCAAATTACGATGATGGCCATAATGGTGGAAGTAAACCAGAACATGATGGACCTACCATATCATATGTATCCAAGGATTATAAGGGAAATCTAGTATCCCAAATTTATCTTGAAGAAAAATTAATTCTTATTATGTTAGTCCATTCTAACCTTAATGTGAGATTGATAAACTAGTTCTAAAAGTTATTGATGATGAGTTTTGACCTAATCATGTGAATGTTTTCAAAAAACCCAATGAATGTAGTGGGGATTTTTTTATTAAATTTCATGATTCAAATGAAATTTAAACTGAAAAGTTTTTATTATTTAATAAAATAATAGGGTGTATCTTTTTAGAGATATGGTCTATATTTTGGATGAAATAACTAACAAAATAATCACCTCCTAAACTAGTTGCACCACATTCTCCTTATCCTATATATTTCTTTCTATAAATAGTATTTAAGAAAATTAAATGATTATTTTATATATATTATAAAATAACTATTTCTAATATTTGGATCTTCATCTTAAAATTCCATAAATGAAGATATTTCCTATATTTTTTCACTTTTTTAGATCATATTCAACCTTATCTGTTTCTAAAGATTTATCATTTTAATTAAGAAATTAATAATTTCAGAGGACAAATGAGATGTATTCAAGTATACTTGTAGGACATGATATTGAAGATTGAATAGAGGTATTTGAATTCAATAATAAAATCCTCTTATTCTAACACTTCTCCTCCTACTATAACATATTCTCCCATTGTTATTATTTCCTTAAATGAGAATTGGATTAGAAATATTTCTAGAGAAGAGATGAAAGTTGTTTGAGATGAATTATCCAAGTCAAGGGAAATATTAATTTATAGGTTTCAAACTCATGATACTAAAAAACATGAGGTAGTCCGGAGTTATGAAAATAAATATGTAAAATATAAGGTAGTGATTAGAGGAGAAATTGATCATTATTTGAGGAAGATCTTCACTAGAAGGGATTTTAAAACCATGTTCAGATCTTTATCTGGAGACCTTTAGATTATGCATTTAACTCAATCATTCAAATATTAGGTTGAATTATTGATGGTGATAAACCCATTTTTGGATATCTTTATAATAGATAAGATTCAATTTTTCTAAATTATATAGTAAGGATCCTTATCACTGAAGTATTTCACTCAGATGATTAAACCCTACCTCTATAGTTCCAACATTGCTATTGTTTCACCCTTATCTTTGCCCATAACTTTAGTGTAAACAAACTCTACATCTTATATACATACCTAATTATGAATTATTATACCTCTATTTTTATTTACTCTTATACATGTTGTATAATTATTAGCCACAATATATACCTCATCCAACATATCATCCCTCTCAGGACAAAGGAAAATCTCATGCTAATCCTATAGCCCTTATAAAGAAAGACTCCAATTCACTTGTGTTTATGTACTATTTTTCATATATATAATTTAATTAGAAATGGGTTTTAAGACTATTTTCATGTATTTACAGCATTAACATGTTTTTATAGGTGAATATTTTTCATCTAATGAATATTTATAAGATTTGGAATAAACTACGAATTTTGGAGGAAAATCGGTAGTGTTTGGACCCAATTTCCATGGTGCATAGTTTCTACTAAGTCACCCAAACCATGCACCCTATAGTAGGAAACTATGAATGGATTAAAAAATTGAAAAAAATCACATTTTTACTCTCATAATGATTAAATTATCTATGTATATTCACCAGGAAACTATGGGGGTTCCATTTGATGAGTTAGTAGTGATTTCTCAATCTCCACAAAGTTATTCATACTGTGTGGGTCATCCCTAATGTTTTTCAAGATGGAACTAAAGGAGACAGAACTATGTACACAATATTCACATGGTTAATTAAACCACAAAAACTTCACAATAGATCTAGTGACTCAAATATGATGGAATCGAAGGAATATCATAGTTGGGACACGGTTAAACCTTAACTATGTACCAGTTAAAACACAACCACCTACCTCCCATATATCCCCATAAACACCCTTTTACCAAGAATAATGGCCCTATAACCATCCCTATAAATTCAGGGGAATCCAATAAATTATTCTATGACTATTTTAGAGGGTATCTATCATCCATGAGATAATTAATTCTATTCACAAGAGAGCATGAAACTAATTCAAGTCATTTTTAGATATTTCCCATGAAGGTGTATTATAATCTCTTATTCCCTTTTTTGTAACGAATAATAAAAGTAATTAAATATTATCTTTTTCATCTTTTTATTAACTAATTCCCCATAGGAATTTGGGTTATTAATGAATATGTATGGCCTTTTGAGTAATTGATTTATTTCTCTTGTGTTTGTGTTATTAGTTTAAATATTTCATAATTCCCTTGATTTTTCTATCTTCTTTTAAATAGTTACACCATATCAGATCAATAATAGTGTCTCCATAGAACTCAAATAGAATTATGATGATTAATACCCTAACCATTGGTTAATTTCATCATCTCTAATGAATTTTATTTTATAATTGTTTTCATGATTTAATTGTTGCACCAACATGTTCATTTTTGTGAACAGAAAAGAATCCTAACAGACCAAGGATATTTTGAAACCATTGAATCATAGGCATGTGATTTATTATGTAATACCCAATACATAAATTATATTTCTTTACAATTCTCTTCTTAAAATATCAAAGCTCCGACACATTTCTGTTATTGAGTTTTAATTTGTTTTTTGTATTCTAGTTTATGTGAAAAAACATTTAAATAAGTTTGTAACAAGGTCAAATAATCTCTTTAATGATTCAAAAAACCATAAATCTATGATTTTAAATTAATTTAAATGTTAAATTAGTTAACACAGAACTCAAATCAATAAACAACCCAAGTTTCCATATAAATAAATCCCAAACTCTCACTATACAAATTGTGAAGTTAGAAAATTTTCAATTTGGGATTCCAAAAGTATCCATTCTGTTGGAATTTTACCAAATTTTGGAACAATTTTCATGGAGATTTTTAACTGTGTTACATCAATTTGTGCTTCAGTTGATTAATATTATGAAAATAAAACTTTCAAAACCTTATATTCTTAACCCTATTTTTATTTTTGACTAGTTGTTTATTCTACCTTTTATACTTGGTGTGTTTTTTGGTCTTTTTATAGACTATAAGTTTATGAGACATCGAATCACTTATTACAAGAGTGTTGAGTTATAAAAAACACTTTTTTAACCTAAAATTGAATTAATGATATTGAGGTGATATCGAGAACATATAAGAGAGAACATCTAAAACACTCCCTTGCTAAATGTTTATGTAGAAGACCTTCCTATTATCCAAGGTGTTGGAAATTAGTTTGTGTTCAATGTAAATTATATCCAACAACTTGTATCTTATAGAAGAAAAAATTCATCATCCACCAGCTCCTTTTGTGGAGTATGTTCCACAAAACCTATAATGAACAATGTATCAGTTTTTATTGGGACATGTGTAAAAATAACCATGAAAATATCCTCCATAAGATCCACACCAATAAACACCTAATAATAAATGAATGTATTTCCCACATGAGTAGTTATATATTCCATGAATTCCTCAATAATAACTTCAACTATGTCATACTCTTATGGATTCTAAACTTCCCATAATTCAAAGAGATGATAGATGCATTATTAATCCATCAGTGTAAAAAAAACACTTCAAAAATAATAATTCCTTCATGAAACTCATTTAGAATAGAATTTATTTTGGAGTACTACAGAGTGAAGATCCGAATACTCACCTTTCAAAAAAATTGAAGATAAGTGACATGATTCTTTACCACAGAGTGTCATAATATTCCATTAGAGTCCTTATTTTTAACCTTTTCATTGAGGGACAAATCTAAGGAGGGGATTAATGGGATTCCCAAACATTATATCCCCACATGTGAAGCATTTGATCAATATTTATTAGAAAAATACATTCCTTCATCTAATACAATGACATTTATTAATGAAATCCACTATTTTTAGAAGTATGATGCTTAATTTTTGTATGAATCAAGGGATAAATTAAAGTAAATTTTGAGAAAATTACCTCAACATGGACTTGTTTTTGGTATTATAGTTCATAAACTTTAAGGAGGTCTCAGAATAGACAAAAAATCTATAGTGGATACACTGCATTGATGGATTTTCAGGAGAAAATACCATGAGGTATTGTTTTATCTATTGTAGGATATATCAAAAAACAAATTTGAATGTAATTTTGAGTGGAAAATTTAGATTATAGGAATTCATAGTTTCAATACCAATATGATGCTCAATACTCAATAAGATGCAATGTCAAATAAAATAGGTTCAATTAATAACAACCTAAGTTATCAAGTTCAAGTGGTTCAACATCCACCTTACAATGAATGTGGTGAAAATCATTTCACTGGTTAAACTATGAGAATTATTATTATCCCATATTCAAGAGAAGTAAGTTATGTCTCTTAAAACAACAAACCTAAAAAATTTACAAAATATAAAAATCCTATATGGAAATAAAATACAAATTCTGTTTGGGGACAATAGTAACAAAACCCTCAACCAAGACCTAAAAAACACTCAATTATAAGAAGTCTCAATATCAGAATTTATACCTGAGGCAACAATAAGGGAATCAATATCCACATGGTATGTACTCGCGATAAGGGTTTCAAAACCCTTATCTAGCATAACCCCCTGATCAATAACAATATTAATAATTTATTCAACCACAACCATAGTAATAACCAACTTCCGAATTAAAAGAGATGATATCCATGTTCATATCTAGAATAAAAACAATATTCTAGAACCATGTCGAACATGTGATGATTTTAAAATTAAATTGTTTAGTTTTCCACCCAACCCTCAATTAGGTAACCTGGCACACTAATGATTAATATTGACAAAATAATTCTTTATAGGGAAAAAAAGAAATGACCTTGAGGAGTGGAAAATATATCCCTCAACTACTGAAAACAAATCAAAATATAGTTGATGTTTAGAAAAATGAAAAAACTTCCCAATACGTGGGGAGAAAATATGGATCAGAAGCACTACCATCACAAAAAATTCATCTAAATGGAAATAAATTATCAATGAAAAGTTAAAGGAGGTTATCAAACCGTATGTACTACCCTTTCCCTTTTTGGTTCTAATTAAGTAGAGGAAGTTATATCAGGTTTTTTGAAAATTCATGGTGGTGTTTCAGAATTTCCAGATTAGCATTCCCTCCACTGAGTTATTAACTCAAATTCCCCCTAAATGAAGTTAATGAATGAAATTATTTTAAATAGAAGAAGAATAGTGGATTTATGAACAATTATTATTAATAAGGAATGAACCATAGTGGTCCAACATTAAATCTATCCCAAGATTCATGATTCTGGAATATGTTTTATCGCATTCATGATCATCTCTTAGAAGTATGGTAATGACCTTTTCCACTTGGGACCCAATTTCAATTTAGTTCCTTTTTGAGTATCTAAGAATATGAGACCTAATTAATTGAATCCTACCCATGTGGTGTTACAGATAGGTTATTGTTCTATCAAATATACAAAAGGGATCCAAGAATATGTGTTAGTGAAGGTTGGAAAATTGATTCTTACAACCAACTTCATCATACTCAACATGGAGGAGGATGAAAAGGCAATGCTGATTTTGGGAAGACCATTTTTAACTATGGGAATTTTTTTTTAATGTTCATCTAGGAGAATTTATTTTCCTTATTGGATATGAAGTGGTATCTTATAATTTCTAAAAGTATATAATGAAAGTTTCACTTGTGGAATACGATGACTATTTCACTATATCCTTATTAGATAATTATGTGGACCACATAGTACTTGAAATGGTCTTTTAATGATTAATTGGTTACCTGGATACCATAGAATTCCTGTGTGAACATGAACAAGAAGAGATATAGTATGTCTCTAGTCAGGGTATTCATTATTTTTAGTTATAGGTTGTTATAGATACTTTGGAAAGAGAAATGATAGAGCCCTTGGTTCCCCTAGTGTTAAAGGAACCTTATTTAGAAATGAATCCCCTCCCATCATATCTCAAGTATGGTTATTTCTGGGAGAAGGAAACACTCCTCGATATTCCAAACTCATGCCTCATAGATGATCAAGAAATAAAATTGTTATATGTTATTAAAATAAGGAAGAAAGATATTTGACAAATAGTGGTTGATCTTAATGGAATCATCCCAATAATCTACACACAAAATGTACTTTTAGAGGGAGGGTAAAACCATCAAGATATATACAATGAAGGCTCAACCATTCAATGAAGGAGGTTGTTAAAAAATAGGTGATTAAATTTTTAGCTTCTATAATTATCCATAAAATTTTAGATAGTCCATGGTCCAGTCCTCTATAAGTGTTACTAAAGAAATGAGGTATTACAATGATATCCAATGAGAAAAATGCATTTATTCCCATGCAGATGGTCATGGATTGGCTGGTATACATGGACTGCTGAAAATTAAATGATTCCACACTAAAAGATCACTTCCCACTCCAATTTATAGACCAAATATTAGAGTGGATCATAGGTAATGATTTTTATTATTTATTGGATGGGTATTGAGGATATAACTAGATCTTGATTTCTCATGAATACTAAGAGAAGATCACCATTATTTTCTTTTAAGACACATTTTGTTACTATTGTATGTGTTTCCAGATGCGTAACACTTCATCCACATTACAATGTTTCATGTTGGTTGTTTTTCATGAAATATTATAGCAGATTGTAGAGGGTTTTATGGACGATTTGTCAGTACATTGTAAATCATTTGTCATTTTCTTAAGGAATCTAGGTATTTTTCTATAATTGAGTGAACATAACAAACTATTTTTAAACTAGTAGAAATTTCATTTTATATTAAATAATTTTATTGTTTTGGGACATAAATTTACTGGTAAAAGGGATAGAGGTTGATCTAGAAAAAGTCAATGTCATTGCCAACCTTTCCATCTCAACATCAATTCAAGAAATAAGTAGTTTTTGGGGAAATGTTGGTTTTTATTATCGATAATTTAGGGCTTTTTCTATAGTTTCTCAATAGTTGACATGTTTTTGAAAAAAGATTCCATTTTTTAGTTTAATGAACCATGCCTTAGATCATTTCAGATGATTAAATATAAGATAAGGGAAACTATGATTATGATCATTTTAGACTATAACAAACCATTTCAGCTAATGTGTGATGTGAGAAACTATATTTTGGGAGTTTTCATGGGACACCATTTGGATTGTATTTTCCAACCAATATATTATGAAAGCCAAGATTTAAATGAATATCAGCTTAAATAAACCACTAATGAAAAATAAATTATATCTTTCATTGTTTCATTTGATAAATTTAGGTATTTATTGGTGTTTTTAGAGTTTTTAATCTAAAAATATGATGATCCTATCAAATATATCCTTAATAAGAATGATGAATATCAAATTTTGATTATATGGGTTCACATTATACAATAATTTGATTAGGAAATTTGTGATAAAAATGGAAGTGAAAATCATATTTCCAATCAATTATATTGATTTGACATTCCCCACCTTCAGGAAGAATATGACAGAGATATTTGGGAATATTTCCCAAGTAAGAACATATTTTTGATGGTGGCTATACCTTGATCATGTTTATTGGAAATTTCTAACTATCTAGACCTAAGTTTTATCCACATTGATTTCTCTTAGAAAAAAAGGAAATGATTTCAATCCAAAGTTAATAATTATTTCTAGGAAGATTCATAACTATTAGATCATGTGGAGATGGAATAATTTGTCATTTTGTGCCTAAAATTGAAGTATAAGGAATTTTGGAATTCTGTCACTTGTCCCCATTTGGAGGAAACCATGGGTAGAACCACACAATTCCCAATGTCCTTTAATCTAAATATTTCAAGAAAACTATGCATATGGATTCCTAAAACATCATTCCATGACGTGATTGATTCCAAATTATAGGTAATATTGAGCATATAGTAGAAATTACATAGAATACTATACTATAAGTGAATTATTTAATGTATGGGGTATCAATTTTACAGCACCGTTTCATTATCCTATTGAAAAACTTATATTCTAGTATGTGTGGATTATGTCCCCAAGTTGGTGGTAGCTACTAATATATTTAAAAACAATACAAAGGTTTTTATTTCTTTTCTCAAGAATAATTTGGTTTGAATATTTTACGTTCCTCGATTTCTCATTATTTTTAGGGGAACTAATTTTGATTAGTTGATGTTTGTGAGAATTTTGATGAAGTATTGAGTGATGTAAAATATTGGAATACCATACCTTCCCTAATAAAATGGGAAAGAAAATGTATCTAATATAGTGTTAAATAAGATTCTAGAAAACAAGTTGGGAGTGTCAAGAAAAGACTAGTTGAAAAATCTTAATGATGATTTGGGGTCCTACTATATAGATTTTAATGCTCCCTTGGGTATGTCTCCTTTCTTGTTGGTTTACAAAAATCCATATACTTTTTTATGGAACTTTCACATAAGACATATTGGGCAGCTAAATAATTGAATTTTGATTTGAAAACCACCTAGTAGAAAAAGAAGTTGAAACTATCTCAAAATGATGAAATATAATGATAGGTATACGATATTTCCATTCTTTATAAGGGGAATAAAAAAGTGATTCATGACCTCCTGATTTCTTGTAATCCATTTCAACCTGGTGATCATGTGTTACATTTAAATTCATAGTTGTGAATTTTTCTAGGAAAGATGAAGTTCTAGTGGTCCGAGCTATTTAAAGTGATCAAGGTGTCCCACCATGGTGTGGTGGAAATTGTTTGATAAGATGGAAAACCCTTCAAGCTAAATGAGCAGTACCTCAACAATTCTTATCGAATTAAAGACATGGTGGGAACAATCCCCACCATCCTCTTCAACTAGATTATAGGACTAGTTACTTCTAGAATAGGGTGTTAAACTTAGATCCAATAGGGATGTAATAATAAATTTCATAAATGTTCATAAAAAATATTGTTTGTTTGTGTGTTTATTAGGAAATAATGTTGCTGTGATTTAATTTTTGTTTGTTATAGTTATAGGATAAATATGAAGTGATCGGTTTATGGTTTGATTTTTATTATATAGATTTTTAAATTTTATATGATATTGTAAACTCAACTTTTAAAATAATATGGGTACTTAAATTTTTATTCATGGGGAAGAAATTAATTTCTAAAATGGGGAGAAACGAAAATTGCAAACTAGAGACCCAAACACATTGTTTGTATATGGTTCAGAAAACCAATCACTTTAACCATGTGAAATGGTAAGTCATTCTAGAATCAGACAACTGGGTTATGAACGTTTATGGAAATCATGCACCAAAACTATGAAAGAGGGACTCACACTCAAGTGGAATGTGTATAGTTACCACATGATTTAAAAAATAGTACATAATAGCCATGCGACTTTTAAAATCCCCCAAATTTTCAAATATTAAAAATAAAACCCACAATTTTAACCTCGAAAATCATACTATATCTCACCCAGTATATGTTCCTCCCTCCCCTCTTCCCTCTCCTCTCATATTCTCATCCCTCTCCCTTAAATGATCTTCTTCCTCTATTTTAAAGTCTTAAGGTTTGTTTATCCTTTTCTTATTCTTATTCTCTTTCTTATTCTTATTCTTCTTCTTCTTCCATCATTCCTTCCTTCTTTAATTCATCTAGTCTTCCTATCAATTTTCTTCTTATTTCCCCTAGGTTAATAAAACCCTTAATTTTTCCCAACACATAAATTCAATTTTAATTTTGATTTCATATTTTCCTCTTTTTTTTTAAGAATTTTCATTCTAATTTTTTTAAGAACATCAAGGCACATACTTTGAATACACATTTTGTAACAAAAACTTTAATTTTTCATCATTCAAAACAGTGATTTTTTGGATTCCATAGGATTTAATTAATTATTCCATATTTTTAATTCAGTTATATATATATATATATATATTACTTTTTAGTGTGTGCTATATTTTTTTGTAATTCATATAGGATACCCTCT
Organism: Viscum album; assembly: GCA_963277665.1. Lineage (NCBI taxonomy): Eukaryota > Viridiplantae > Streptophyta > Magnoliopsida > Santalales > Viscaceae > Viscum > Viscum album. The sequence continues at coordinate 777,780,036 of OY728152.1, read as the reverse complement.
CAGACACCCCATATGTTTCTCCTCTAAGCATGCCTGTGGCTGAAGTATGGAAAACCTACCAAGATCTTATCTAAAATTTCCTAATAGAGATATTAATAAAAGATACTGAGAACTTTCCACTCAATAATTCATCCCTCGCTTAATTTTTGAACCCCACTATATTGATACACTGGGAATTTCCTATGAGATCCATAACTTAATTTCCTCTAATAACCATATGGTGGCCATGTTCATGCACAAACCAACATACATAGATCTTGTATTAGAGTTTAAAATAACATTTCACTATTGGTGTCATTATAATACTAATGATGAAGGGTGGATAATTGAGGCAGAATGAAATATGACATTCCACCTTCTCAAGAAACACTACATTTTTTCAACTAATGATATTTTCCAGTTTGATCAAAATTTATAAGGAGATTGTGAGAAAAATTAGATTATACCAAAGATGACATAACTTACGACCCTAATGTACTAAATAATTTTGGGCCACCATCACAAAACGATATCTAGTGTATGTTCCCCAAATAGTTAAGGCCTTAAAATTGACCAACCCACCCCATCAGGTCCTCCTTCGAGTCCTTACCACTTACATCACTTCCCACTCAGACAGTGAAGGGAATATGAATTTAGAAATCTATTCTTGATTTATTCTATGATTTCTAGGCATACCATAAATTCTAAATACATTTCCACCCAACATTTAATTCACATTTTAACTAATATTAATGGAGAATTTTTTTGATTCCCCTACATTACACTCTTAGTCAAGCATCTTGGAATCCATTTCAACTAGGATACCTTCCCAAAACTAGCTCTACCTCTTCCATTCGACATCACTATTGTTCAGCATATCTGAATTCTTAATTATGATGTTCATTACTACTATTTTATAGGTGACTAGGACATGAACTAGGATTAGCCTCAAGATGTCCCATGTCCACTCGATGTTCAACATAACCCCCCTTCACTTGAGGAGGAGAACCACACTATATCCTACAATCCTACCATTCCCTATCCACCCATCCCAAACATACCATTTTTCCACCCCCTTACATCCTTTAGTTTACCATCTTTAACCATAATGGATACCCTTATATTGACTGAGACTTGTAATGGAAGTGAGGTTAATACTTTTATTCCATGTTTGACTGGAAAGTAGAGTATGCCTGATGCTAGATGGACTGAATCAATTTATAGGACTTCTAGGCCCCATAACTCTACTAAAACTTGAATAATCATCCCCCTTTCTACTAAATTTATGGCTATGATCTATCACATCAAGATGAATATTGGGATTTCTATCTAGTAGCTGAAAAATTGGAAATAGGTGTTGTAGAGAGTAGTAGGTCCGCTCCTCCAACATCTGAGGGCATGGACTATGAGCCGATTGTGAGGGATCCAACTTGGGATCTGTCATCCCGTGTAAAATTTTAGGACCCCTTTAGAATATTCCCTCCCATAGGCCAGAAATAATATTTTCTTTCCCTGGAACTTTGTTTTTTCACCTAAATCTTTTTATACACTATATTACATGTTCCATTGTTTGGTATTAGATATTTTAATGTATGATTGTTTGTGTTTCCTATCTTGGTTGCATTGTGTGCTACTTCAATTTTTTCCCTACCATTTCACTACATGATATTAATTCACTTTTCCTGGATTCTCTATCAGAAATAGTTGGTGGATCCCTTATTTCTCTCATAAAACACTCGTTCACTCAGCAAGATCTCATACACCATACTCTTTCTATCCCTTCCACATCACTCTAGGGGAGTTTTATTTCCATCACTTTTATAATTTCATTATTTATCATTCCCATTTCCTATTTTTGTTTACTCACCCTTTTAAAACATAACATGGTCAAGTGGGACTATGTTCGATCTTAAGTGTGTGGGAGGGAACCTATATTTTGGGACACCATTACGAAATTACCTTGAAATTTCCCAGGATAACATGTTTTTCTTAGAAACCAATTTAGGAATGTTATAAATGTGAAACATTCACATTAACTAAATGAAATTTGATTTTAGAGAATCATTTTGAAATATATCAAAAGTTTTGATTAATAAGCCTATTTTTATGTGAATGAGAATTAGAACCCACAAAGATAATTATTTAAATATTAATTATTAAAACATTTTGTTTAAAGATGATTTTCTATGATGAAGTAGTTTAAATTAATTAACATCTTGAAATTGAAGTAAATTTATGCATAAAGGGAAGTGAATATTTGATATTATTGATACCACACACATGGTTATCACATGGCCTTAATTTCATGACCTCTTTAATTTCCCAAACAATCAATTTAAGTGATTCATTTGAATAATATTGGTACAAAAATTCCTTCCTATAATTTCATGTCAATGAATGTTTTTTATATGAAAAGGGAATACCCAAAATGATGGAGGCCCTTCGCTCTGCATCAAAGATGTAAGTTAGTGAGGTTGTGTGAACTATAATAGTGATATCCCACCACATTATGTTGATAATATCCTATACTAACCTTCCCAAGTGTTTTGATTTATGGAAATGTATTATGGATTTTTCTTTTAAATTAAGAATTAAAACTTTATGTTTTAATATAAAATGGTTTATGTAAGAAAATTTAGAAAATTTCAATTAATCCTACTTTGTTAGTTCACTTTAATGATTATTTATTCTTGAAGGATATATGTAGTAAATTCAATAAACTTACATTCAAAATTTTATTTCATTTGGTTGATATAATATCATGAATTTATACTAGTTTTTTTGGTGTTCCTTTGAAGAGGATTGTATAGGTAATTTATTGAGGACAAAAAATTGATCTTCTGTGTGGGATTTTAATGAACTTGTGTGCATGGGTCACTTTTATAACTAAAATTATATTTTAAATTTTTTATAAGATCATTTTCCATGTATTTACATACATAACAAGTTTTGATAGTTTTTTATTGTTCATCTAATAAATAATTGATAATAGTTTTCATTAACCATGATTTTTTTAGAAAATAAAAGGTTTTTTGGACCCATTTTCCATGGTTCACAATTTTTATTAAGTCATCCAAACCGTTCATCGCGGCCTAAGAAACCATTAAATGATTGAAGAATTGATACAGACAAACACAGAAGGTATCTTTATGGTTAAAAAATTCTAATGATTCCCTAAGTCATGTGAGGTGGAACAAGATGAGATAGAATAATGTGAATGGTATATTCATGTTTAACTGAACCATGCAAACTCTCCAATAGATAAAAAAACTTTAAACTGAAGGAATAGAATGAATAGCATGGTTAGTACATGGTTAAACTAACTGTGTGCCTTAACTTTGCACCAGTCAATAGATAAAATATTGTAAGATCTTAGTATTTAATAGAAGTAAAAATTTTCAAATTTTTCATTTTAATATTTTTTTATTCTAATAAAAGTTATTAAAGGTTTAATAAAGGGTCAGGGATCTTTGGGGGCTTGTTTAGGGCCCGAAGCTCTATTTTTTGAGGAAGTAAAATGTGGTGCAAGGTCGGTTCATAGTTTGTAGAAACCTTGAAGTTCAACCTTGTATCCCAAAATGGAGGAGTATAGTTTGTATAACCATGTAAGGGAAGGAAAATTAATATAAGAAACATTTAATTTATTTCAGGTTTATTTATCATGGCTAGTACATGGTTTGTTTAACCATGCACCTAGCCCATCTAATAGGGCATACCTTTTGACAGTAGGCACACATGACCAGTACATGATTTTTCTAACCATGAGCATTGGCTATGTGAGGTGTGTCCTCCCATATAGAGGATACCGTAAAATGGGTGCATGATTTAGAAAACTATGAATCCAAACTATGCGACTCTTTCAAAGGTTTGAGATACTAATTTTTTGCACATATCCTTTTAACCCTTTACCCCTTATTTCTCCCTCATTGTCATGAAAAACAACCTCCTCTCCAAAATATCTCCTCCTCTTACTCACATAGTCTTTGATATTACTCCTTCATATGACATATGATTCAAGTGCCATACATAATTTTGAATCTCCATTAGTAATTCCTTTAATCCTCTCACTTTATTATTTAATTTTCTTCTCCGTATGAGATACTACTTCTTTGTGAGATAATATGACCAATTTTCAGATATTTTGTATATTTCTAGGATTTATTCCATTCTATACTGAATCTGATGTAGATATTGGATGTAGAGTAATCTATTGGTACAAGTTAGGTGTTCTAGTAATTTTACCTAAAAGTTTTGACATCTATATCACGATCCATCATTCCATGTCCCATACATTCTATGAAAAAACCTCTTTAATGTCAAATTAAATAAATTTAAGGATATTACCTTGTTTTGTATGGTCCTTGATACCTAATTTCATCAATGTAAGTGGAGTAACTCGATTAAAGACACCCCTTAGGGTGTGTTTATTAAAATAAAAATGAACAATATGACTTGAAATGAAACTGAAACAACTATTGAGGTGCACTGAATGGTCCATATAGAATTAAAACGATAAATTGGAATTTATGAAATGTGGAAGATGGGTTGTCACATTTCTAGGCCCCTAATAATATGATATGTAATTAAACAACCTTATAATATATGTTGACTCACTTTTTAAATTGATATAGATAAATGGTTGAAATTAAAGGTGAATGGTACAACCTTGTCACCCATCACTTGTTAATTTTGAAGCATTCTCATGGATATTACCATCATTATGGGTACTTGTTTATTTATTATATAGTTTGTGACTATGGTAATAGACAAGGAATTATCTTAAAGTCGTGGAATTCCATTATTGATTCTTGGACTTACATTGTAATTTTACTAGAATGGAGTCATGGGACACCAAACGATTCATTGATGCATCTTCCAAGTGGTATAACACACTTTGATTCACTATTTATCTTATATTAAGAATGCCTTGGGAAAGTACTAAGGGTTCAACTATATTTTCAAAAATTAAAATGAATGTCTTGAATGATTATCCTACAATTTGGATTGCTGTTACTGGCTGACATGGATTATTCCTTGCGATCCTTTTAATTCTCACACTGAGGCTACCGAGGAAATGATCCTAAGGCTCAAGTAGAATTTCCCTTTAGGGTGAAATTCCAAGGGTACACCCCTATGAATATTTCCCATCATATAAAACTTAAATTACATGGAAGCTTATAGAGCCATAAATTATTATCACTATACGTGGATTCTTTGGTTGTATTCCTCATGTCCCAACCTGATAAATATAATTTTTTAGTGAGATTCCGACTTAGGAAAAATCATGTAGTATAAGAGGGGTATCCCATGGGAAACCCATACTACATATGTTTTATTTATTTATCACCCTTTATTAATTATAATTGTAGAATATTCATTATATATTCAGAGATAGAATAGTTTTTTATATTTTTAGAGTTTTTTATATCTTTTTTTATATTTTTTAAAGCATGTAATATTCTATGCTTGCAAACCATTTCCCTTACCACTTATTTTGAATAGAAACACGGAAACACTATTTTTTATATATGATACTATCTGCTATATTGTTGATTATTATTATAAGTTGTTTATTTAATCTTATTATATTAATTAATTATATCATTTCAATTAATTTTCTTTATTATTTATATATCTATGTGATCTATTATACTTATGAATGTATAGTCTCCCCACCGTACTACTGTAGAACCTCGCTACTAGTCCACAACCTCTAGAATATAAAGTGGTGCTCTAGAGTCCATGCTGAAAACCAGGTCTTGTTTCTTATGAGTGAAATAGTTCCATAATATCACAAAGTGGTATTAGAGTAGCTTAGTTTCCTTGTATTATCATTTTGGGTCGGTTATACATGAGACTAGGATGTGCTAGAATTTGGTAATAGGCCTGTTCCAAAGAGTAGCTAACCCACACATGGGAGAAAAGCCAATTTGCTTAGGGTAAGACTTTTTATTTTGGTTTTTTTCAATCATAGTTTCAATATTTCACTATTTGGTGACATACTTGATTCCCTAATTTTGTTATGATTGTGTATTTTTACAATTTTCTCGGTGCAATAATGAAATATTTTCCCATTCATCATTATAAGAACCTGAGGATTTAAAATTCCATGTATATTCCATTCTATGTTTATTTTATTTTTCAAATTTCTTGTAACATATTGTAGTGTCTTGATTTATATATCTATGAATTTGACTAATGTTTCTTGAGTGAAAGATTATAAATAATTGGTAAGTAAAATTTTATGAAATAAACTAAATGGTGTTTTCCCATATAACTTGATAATGTAACCTTAATTAGAAAATTATCACATGTTTGAGCTATGTAACTATGGTTACATGATATGACATGTTAGTTGATTATGATTAAATGGATTTAATTTTAAAATTATAAAGATAGTACTTCTATAAATTGGTAATGGAGATCCATATATTCGAATCATGGTATATGGATTCAAACATCCTTAGACCAAATGTAACAAGTCTAGTTGAATTCATATGAAGTTCCAATTGTAACTTATAAAGCATATTTGTTTATAAATTGGTAATGGTTACTCATATAAATACACCATGATATATATAAATATGAAATTTATGACTCTTAAAATCTAAAATAAATGGTTCTAGTTAAATAGGGATTCCAATTGAAACTTAAAGAATGTTTTATAATATAACTCGCAATTGAAACTCCTCATAACAAAAAATATATCACTAAATAGAGAACTTGAACAAGATTTGACCTTAGTAGTGGGTAGTGGGAGTGTCTCTTTTAACCCTTTTGATATTATATGTCATATATACCTAGCTTTAGACGCAAGCAATTGGGGGTCGACTCTTATGTAAGAATGATTTGAACCTATCCTTTACATTTATCTGTGATCTTTCCTACTGTTTAATATTTTTTTGAATAATTTGTTTTTCATTTTAGATATATTCCTCTAATATGGACATAGGTTGTGCACCAGAAGGATGGTGATGACCACACTTCAGAATTAGTGGGACATAACCCTATAGAAGTTCCACTTCCATCACCTCGGATTATTCTTAGTTTTGGAATCGACTCCCAACTTCAGAAGGGTTTTCTATAGTTAGTACTATCCATCCATGTTGCTCTACAACATAGATATATTATATTAGAGTTGATGCGAGAGTTTTAAAATCTAAAATCTTAATCCATGGGGGGAGATGTTCCCAAACTGTATGAGTCTAGGAAAGTGGGAATGTTTTATATCTTTAAGTACCTATATATACTTTCAGAAAGGAGATTCAATCTTGTAGCTACTATTATTTGAAGGTAATACAATAGATTTTTGGATGTTTTTCCAGGGTATGATAAATATCTGGTGATAGTCTAGATGGATTTCCATATTTCCTTCTATGATTATTTCTTTTTTAAGACATTGAGGGTTTACCAAACAAGAGAGTTTATACACTTGAAGAAGGGAAATTTATTTGTTATGGATTACTCCACTTGTTTTACTAAGCTTCATCATTTTTTCCCTCTCTCCTTGGTGAATGTAACAACTGATCATTTTTTAATAAAATTATCTTTCTTTTAATTAAATGTCTGCAAGATATAGAAAACACTTTCACTTTTTTTAATTAATTGTTATATCCAATTTGTTTTAAATTACCAATAAGTATCGTTACTATTTTAATATAGTCGTTGAACAATGATCCCACAACTAATATAAATATACAGTTTTAACAAATTCTTTCAACACAGAAAAAGGAGTCGATGACCTCATCCCATAAACTCAGGCCATGCGAAGCTCATTTGTTGGATCTTAGAAAGGACAGAGCATCATTGGGCTTCACTCTTGACCAAGCCCCAGTTGATCTTCAACACATTAATCTTCAATGGAATTTCCAATGGTATAAGTTCATGTTAATAGAGATTACCACTTGGGTGATGTTATCTGAGCCTCTTCAAGAGTCTTTCACCCTAACACACCTTACCCATAGTTCTTATGGAGGTTTTATAAGGGGTTATGTAATAAGGTATTAGTTACATATTCTGTAATCCCTTTTATAAATAAAAGTCTTATTCTATCAATTCCTTTATGGGGGTATTATTTCCTAAAAAAATGATGAATTTGATAAATTGATTTTTGGGGTAAAAATTGTACTTTTGAGAAATATATACATAATTAACATAAACTACGGTTTTTATTAATAATAATATTAAAATAATTTTTATAAGTGATTATTGTATCAGTTCCATATCTTTAAATGATTAGGTAATCAGTTTGATAAGAGTTATATTTTTATACGATAAAATATAAAGTGTATTATTATAAAAATTATTTAAAAAAATTAATGAATTTTTGAAATAATCAATATTTTAATAAAATATTATAAAAAAATTACTTTTATTAATAATAAATGATTATAAAATTTTTATGAAGTCAAGTGTAATTTTTATTAAGGTTTAAAAACTGTTTTTTTCAAAACCCATCAATTTTCAATAAATATCTGTTCTCATTTAAAAAGTGAAAATTCAAATATTTATAAATTTATTTAGATAAAAATAATATTATTTTTGTAATTAGGATATCGAAATTATCCAATAGTGAATTTTTCATAATTTTATGAGACAGTCGAATTTTTGGGTAAAAATTAAATAATATATAAATATATATTGTGTTTTACGACATCATAATGACCCAAAAATGATGTAATAAATTCCATAAAGGAGATATTAGACAAAAAATATGTTTTGAATTTAAAATAAATTTATTTTTGATTTATTTGACTTTATTATAATGCCTTAGTGTGTCCTCCAAAATGTATAATATTTTTTTATGATTTAAAATTCATTTCCTTGAAAGTGTGACTCACCTCCACATAAGTAGGGGAAATATTTTAATATCCTCAGACCTTTTCCAAAAAATAATAATATTTTACACTCCCCTTATCTAGAAACCATGAGAAATAACCATGGGTTAGTTTATGTTTTTGAATATTTTAGAGTGTAGTGTCCAAAACCTAATTAATAAATAATTCTCCCTCCTTTCCTATATAAACCCACAAAATCACCCTTTCCACTTCACTATAACTCCTTCAATCTCATCCTCACTACTCTCTATACTCCCTAGAGTCTTCCAAAGGCACCCCCAAGATCCCATGAAGCCTCTCCCAAGCCATTGGGATCACACATCCAAGTAAGGGATCGTCACTTTCCATCTATTATTGCTTTTATCCAAGTTTTCTTATATTGTTACACCTTTTTATTTTCATTTTAAAATGATGGGGTATGTTTTAAAACCTCCCCCATACTGCCCTTATTATGTGTGAATGATGATAGGACCATTTAGCTCTTATTAATCTCTCCCACCCACACCCTCTACCATGCTGAAATTTCATAAGAGTTATTCCATTTCTCCTCTTTCTTCAAGATTATTTTTATGTTATGCCTTATATTTCCAAATTATTTAGTACGAAGAAATATTGGGGTCATTTAAAAGAATATTTCAATAAAGATATTGTATTTTATGTCTTAAGTTTTCATGTAATGTTCCTAAGCCCCAAAGACACTATACATCTCAATCTTATGAGTTGTATTAACTGTAATTTTATGTAATAAATCATTTATAAATATGAAATAAAGAGCAGGGTGGTCGTAGTTTCTCTCCGAGGATAGATATAGTTATTTTTCGGATTTGGATAAGAAAACCCTAGTGAACGCCTTAGGGATAAGACTATGTATATGAAAAAAATCCCTAAATTTTTTGGATTATAGAGTAAGTGGTTTATCCATAAAATAAATCCATGTATCACTATGAATGAGTAGAGGTGCCTCTAGCACAGATGTATCAAGGGGTGAAACCTGAAAACACCTCTTTGAGAAAGGCTCGAATAGGAATCGGTGCACGAAGACGAGCCTTGATTAACTCTTGGTTCGACACTCTTAGGGTATATTCATTGGTAAATTCATAAGCTTAGAATGAACCATTATTAAGGGAGCAAGAAAAAAATCCCAGAGGTTAGGAAATAGAACAAGGATAACATAGATTTAAGTTGATAAATTCATAAGTTAAGGAAATAAATTTAATTTATAAGTTATAACTTTTTTAATTGGATTCCCTTTTATATATTTAATAGTTTAAAATACTTACCCCTAAATTTCATATTATTCTATCCACTGGCCGATAATAAGAGGACTCGAGATAAAAACCAATTCAAAGATCAACATGATGACTATTCTAATGAGATTCCCAAGATGATGGGAGCGAGAATCAAAAAAATTTCCAGGATACTCTCTCAATTAAATCAAGTTTTGAAGAGAAACATAGTTCAATAGTAACTTCCAACACCCCCCTAAGAATGATATTTTTTTAATCGAGAGGTTCATGAGACAAAGGCCTCTTACATTCAATGGATCATCTAATTCCTCAATCGTCAAACAAGGGATAAAATTAATTTAGAAGATCTTCTCCATCCTTTAATATTTTAAATAAGAGAAGTTACTTATGGTTGTCTATCCTATGGAGGGTGAAGCTGATCACTGGTGGACATTGATCAAAAATATGAAGCCTAAGGAAGAGATTAAGGCGATGGGATGGAAGGATTTCCGAAAGATATTTTTTGATAAGTATTTTACCTGCACCCTCCATCTTAAGATGGAATGTTATTTCCTTGAACTCAAGAAAAATTAAAATGTATCTATTGGAGAGTATGAGTAAAACTTCTCCAAACTTGCACGATACGCCTTTTATTTTTTCGTTACCCCCAAATGCATGGTTGAATGCTTATTTGGTGGGCTACAACCTACGCTACAGAAATCCCTAGAGATCTATGAAATTGACTGATATGAGGGGATTGTCTGTTGTTCCCTCAATGTTGAAATGGAGATCGGCAAATCTCAGGGGTATTATAGTGATAAGAAGAGGAAGGTGGACATTAATCTCGGTGGTCTAATGGATAAATCCAACAGTGCAAATAAATTCCATCATCCCACTTTCCAAAGGTGTAAAAGAAGCACCCTGGAAATTTCCTGAAGGGAACAAGGAAATGATTTATGTGAGGGATGAAATGGCACCAATTCAGTGATTTTTGAAAATAAAAACCTGCTACTGTGATAGAGGAAAGGAATGCTCTATTTGATCCTCAACTCATTATTCATTGATACAACTATAAAGAATCAGGTGACTTTGAGAGCCATTGAACAAAGCCAATGGTTTTTAGAGGCAACCAATAAACTCCAAGGTAGACAGGGTGAACATTTTCAATCACTACCGCCGAAGTTAATCCCAAAAACAAAGTGGTGATAGGTATGCTATTTATTCATTCCATAATAGAGAATATAATTTTGATTCTGGTTCTACACATTCATTTATATCCCAAAATTTTAGTAGAATAATCTAAACACCACCACAAATCACAGAAGTAGAGATGTTAATGATAACAAAAAATGGGTTAATTATAGTATCTCGTGCATATCACACCTCCCCTATCACAATTTGTGGACTTAACTTCCTATAAAACCTCATCATACTTCCATTGGTGGAATGTGATGCAATTATTAGCATGGATTGGATTTCCCAATATAGATCCAATATAAATTGTCATGAGAGGGAAGTATCTCCCCATATGGTGAATCAACCCCTAATTCTATACAAGTGTGAGGGGTATGAATCTTCTTTAGAACCATAATATCAAGCTTGGATATTACTTCCCTATGAGCACACATATCTTTCTCAGATGATTTAGTCTAAGGAAGGAACCATCCTCAAAAACATTCCTATTGTGATGGAATTTGTTGATGTGTTTCCTGAGTAATTGTCTGGTCTTCCTCCAAGAAGAGATGTTTAATTCTTGAGAGATATTATACATGGGGAATTTCCAATATCCTAGACTCTATATAAATTGGATGTTGTGGAGCCTGAGGAGATAAAGAAGCAACTAAAAGAGAATCTAGATAAAGGGTTTATACACCCAAGATATTCACCATGGGGTGCACCAGTAATCTTCATTAATAATAAGGATGGGCCAATGTAGCTTTGTAATGATTATCATGAGCTAAATAAAATCATGATAAAATAAAAGTATCCATTTCCATGATTTGATGAATTATTTGATCCACTACGTGGATGACAATACTTCTCCAAGGTGGAACTACGGTCAGGATATTACCAAGTATGTGTGAATAAGGAGGATATCTCCAAGACTTCTTTTCATATAAAGTACAAGCACTATGAATTCATAGTAATGACTTTTGGACTCACAAATTGTCCATAAATATTTATTTACATGATTAATATAGTCTTTAGAGATTACCTTGAAATGTTTTTGGTATTCTTTATAAAAAATATTCTAATATACTCAAAAACCAAGAAAGAGCATGAAAATCCTCTAATCACTGTACTAGAGACCTTGTGAAAGGATATGATCTATGTAAATTAGAGAAATTGTGAGTTTTGGATCAATGAAATCTCATTCTTGGGGAATATCATCTCAGAAAATGGGATATCTTTGGATCCTTTTAAAACAAAAACAATTGAGGGATGTTCGAGGCCTTCATCTTTGATGTATATCCATAGAATCCTAGGGTTACATAGATTGTATTTCTGATTTTTGAGAAATTTCTCACAATTTTCAAACCCTCTTACCAAGCTAAATCAGGTGGGAGTCAAGTTTTCATGGAATGATGAGGAGAAAGATTCATGGAGTTGAAGAAGAGGCTTATCACTTCCCCTTTGACCACACTACCCACAGGTGGAGATCTTTTCATAATCTGCAGTGATGCTTCGAAGAAGGGCTTGGGATGTGTGTTGATGCAGAATGAAAAAATCAACACCTGTTCCTCAAGGCAGTTGAAAATTCAAAAGAAAAACTATCCCACACTTGATCTAGAGTACAAATCTGTGATCTTTTCATTGAAAATATTGTGGCATTATATCCTTTGGAAAAAGTGTGAAATATATATGGATCAAAAAAGTCTCAAATATATATTCACACAGAAATCATTGAACATGTGCCAAAGAAGATGGTGAGAGCTCATCAAGGATTACATCTTCTCAATCCATTACCACCCAGGGAAAGAAAACAATGTATTGGAAGCTCTATGTAGAAAGGACATATCAATTTTATCATTGATTAGAATTTAAAAAGATCCAATATTCTTAGATTTGATGATGATGGATCTGGGAATCATAAAAAAGGGAAAATCATTAATCGTTTCACAAATTATTTCTAAATCGTCTCTTTTGGAAAGGTTAAAGGATGCTCAAAAAGATGATTCTAGAATTCAGAAGAAAGTGGAAGATATCAAAAGTATAAATCCTTGAATTTCAAGGTTAAGGAAGAAGGAACAAAGAGATTTGGTTCAATACTTAATGTTCCATCAAATCTAGAGTGAAAGAATGAACTTTTGGAAGATGCACATTGTTCAAATTTCTCCATTCACCTTGGCAACACAAAGATGTATTGGGATATCCAAGATTATTATTGGTGTGATAACATGAAGAAGGAGATCACTGAATACACATCAAAGTTCCTAGTATGTTAGAAAGTGAAGGCCGAGTGGAAGAAGTCAAAGGGGATGATGTGACGATTACCCATACCAACATGGAAATGAGAGAAAATAATAGTGGACTTCGTCACCAGAATTCTGAAGAAATCTAAAGGAGACAATACTATCTGATTTTTGTTGTATTTTCTTACAAATATTGCACATTTCATTGTGATTCTAGAGGATTTCTCATTCGATCAACAAGCAAGGATATACAGTAGAGAAGTTGTAAGGATGCATGGTGCAACACTATCAATTGAATCCACCCGAGATCCAAGATTCACCTGTATGTTCTAGAAGATTATCCAATATTCACTGAACATTGAGTTGAACTTCAGCACGACCTATCACCCTCAAACTGATGGCCAATATGAACTGACAATCCAGACACTTGAGGACATGTTGATAGCTTACTCAATAGACTTCAAAGGAGTATGGGACCAATATCTCCCTTTGATTGAGTTCTCTTACAACAATATTTTCCACTCAAGCATGCAAATGGATTCTTATGAAGCCCTATATGGGAAGAGTTGAAAAACACCGACATGTTGGGATGAAGTTGGGGAGAGAAAACTTCTTGGTCAAGAAATGGTCAAAGAAATGGTGGATAATGTTAAGACCATCCAACAACACATCAATGCTACTCAAAGTTGACAAAATAGCTATGTTGACAATCATCGACGAGACCTAGATTTTGATGTTGGAGACATGGTTTTCCTCCACATATCTCCATGGAAGAGAGTTAAGAGATTCCAGAATAAGGAAAATCTTAGTCCAAGGTAAGTCGGTCCTTTTTAGATCCTTGATCACATTGGGTCAGTGGCCTATCGACTTGAACTCCCACTAATCATATCTCAAGTACAAGTAATATTCCATGTATCACTCTTAAAGAAGTACATACCAGACCCATCACATGTAGTTAATCTTGAGGTTGTACAATTGTATAATGACCTCTCCTATGAAGATAATTCCGTGAAGATCTTAGATATTAGTGAAAAGGTTCTATGAAATAAGATGATGCCCCTTGTCATAGTGTTTTGGTGAAACCACATGTTTGAAGAAGTAACATGGGAACTGGAGGAAGTGATGAGGTAGAGTTACCCACATATGTTTTGGTGTGGAAAAGGAAATTTTGAGGGAGATACTTCTTTAGGGGGGAAGGTTGTAAATATCCAATAATTTATGAATAAAATGATCTATTATTAAATTAAATGTATCATCGATATAGAAAACACATGATTTTTTTTATTAATTTTTAAATCCAATTGGATTTAAATAACCGTTAAGCATCTTTACCATTGATAATATATCTTTTGAATTTTGATCGCACAACTAAAATAAATATAATCTTTTAACAAATCTGTTCGACATAGACAAAGGAGATAATGGGCTCATCTAGTAGACTCGGGCCATACGAATCTCATTTATCAGAGCTTGGAAAAGAGGTATTGTCACCGGGATTCTCTCTTGACCAATCCCAAGTCGACCTTCAACATGTTAATCTTGAAAATAATATCCTACGGGATAACTTCACGTTAATAGATATTAACACCTAAGCGATGTTATCCGAGCCACCCCAAGAGATTGTCACCATCACACACCTTACCCTTAGGTCTTATATGGGTGTTATAAGGGGATATGTAACAAGTTATTAGTTAATTATTGTGTAATCCCTTTCTATAAATAAAATATTATTCCATAAATTCCTTTATGGGAATAGACATTCTTAAAAAAATGATGAATTTGATAAATTGATTTTTCGGGTAAAATGGTACTTTTGAAGAATAGATACATTATTATATTAAACTATTTTTTTCTTAATAATATTATAAAAAAATATTATAAGTGATGATTATATCAGTTCCTTATCTATAAATGATCATTTAATCAGTTTGATAAGAGATATATTTTTTGGGATAAAATAGAAAGTGTATTTTTAAAAATTTAGTTTAAGGAATCAATGAATTTTTGGAACAAATAATATTTTAATAAAATAATATTATAAAATTAATTTTATTAATAATAAATTAGTATCTAATTTTTTTGAATTCATGTGTAATTTTGTAATGTTTAAAAACTATTTTTGTCGAAACCCTTCAATTTTCAATAAATGACAGTTCTCATTTTAAAAGTAAAAATTCACATATTTATAAAATTATTTAGATAAAATGAATATTATTTTTGGAATTAGGATTTCTAAATTATCCAACGGTGAATATTTCATAATTTTCTGATACAATTGATTTTTGGGTAAAAATTAAATAATATATAAATATATAGTGTGTTTTATGACATCATAATGACACGATAGTGATGTAATAAATACCATAAAATGTATATTAAACCAAATATATGTTTTAACTATAAAATAATGTTATTTAATATTTTTTTATGTATTTTATAATTCCTTAGTGAATCCACTAAGATGTATAAAATATTTTTATGGTTTTAAATTCATTTCCATGAGAGTGTGACCCACATCCACATAAGTAAGTGAAATATTTTAATATATTCAGACATATTCCTAATAAAATAATATATTCAACTCCCCTTGGCCAGAAACCGTGGTAAAAAACCATGGTTTGGTTTTTCCTTTTGAATATTTTAGTGTTTAGTGTCCAAAACCTAATTAATAATGATTTACACCTCTTTTCCAATATAAACCCACCCAAGCACCAATTCCTTTTCACTAAAACTAATTTAATCCCATCATAACTCTTCTATACACTACATAGAGTCCTCCCAAGGTTCCCCCAAGCTCCCAACAAGCATCTACTATTCCTTTGGGATCACATATCCATGTAAGGGATCCTCACTTTCCTTCTATTCTCGTTTTTATCCATGTTTCCTTATATCATTACACCATTTTATTTTCATTTTAAAATGATGGGGTATATTTTCGTACCTCCCCTATACGTACCTTATTATTTTTGAATGATTAGAGGTCCCTTTATCTCTCATGAATCCCTCCCATATACACCCTTTTCCATGCCAAAATTTCATAAGAGTTATTCCATTACTCCTCTTTCTTCAAGTTTCTTTATTATGTTACGCCTAGTATTTCCAAATTCCTTTTTTGGGATATGTATTTATGTGACCCTTTTACTATTCATTTCATTTATATATGATGAGATTCCTCTTTCACTCTCATCAACCCTTTTTATGAATATTTACGTCACATAGTTAGGCTGCTGAAATTGCACTGCGAATCTCTATTGCAAAACAATTGTGTAAGGGAATATTGAACCAATTCCTTGTCAAGGGAGCTCACTTTTATAAAAATATACCTTTTTATTTAAGAATTTAATGTACTTATTCCACACCAGTTTTTTTTGGATAAATTTTTATGTTGAATGAATCCATGCATTATGATCTATGTGGCAACTTAAGCATGACAATGAAATCAAAGTGACGGGTGCGCCAGAAATTATATAGCGCTCCAATGCATTGGGTAATGGTTAGTATCATGATATGTCCTATTGGGACAAGGGATTACATGATTCCTTTTAGGACATTTTTCCACCATGTTGGGATAGGGGTTACCTGATTCCCTTATGTTTATGATGCAGTGTTTTAAGTTGTTTCCACATTTCATTATTACGATGATCATGCTATATCAAACCATTATGTTAATCTTTCTCTTATGCTCCATTTATATTTTTATTACCTAACATGTATTTTATTCTTCATATTATGCCTTTTTTACTCCTTTAATATACTTTATATCTCACATTTTTCTTATATATATCCTCAGGTTATCCCTTTCAATGCTAAGTACGAAGAAATTTTGTGGTCATGTAAAAGAATATTTCAATAAAGATGTTGTATTTTATGTCTTAAGTTGTCATGTAATGTTCCTAATCCCCAAATAAACAATACCTATCGATATTATGGGTTGTATTAAGTGAAATTTTATGTAATAAGTCATGTCTAAATATGGAATAAAGACCAGGTTTGTTATGGTGAAAAGATGTCAAGGGCTAGGGAATTTGAGGATGGGTTCATGTATGTCATTTGATATCAAGTGAAAATACTTTTTTTACTACTATCACTAATATAGTGAACCAATATATCATCTCAGAGTTTAAACTATGAAAATTTGAAGGTATAGGTCATAATGGTTCAGTACCTTGATAGGGATGAGGTTCATAAAGTAGTAGGAAGCAATGTTTTGAAACTTTTCATAGAGGTATCAGTATTTAGAGTGTGTGAAGGGTAGAAATGTGATATGTCACCAATGTGGTAGGTTGTGAAAAATGAATCCCCACTATGTTAAGGACCCACTTGAGTGTTGATCCTGCATCAAGATGGGTCATATTGAATTGTTTTTCAGAACTTTTACTCTGGTGTCCAGTGAGAGAGGCTCCACACTGACTCCATATTCTGGAGTGGCATAAGAAGATCCACATTAGGCGGGGAGTTGGATTAACATTGGAAATTTGGGCTGAGAATGAAGATGAGGATAAGGAAATATAGATTCTAATATATAGTACCAGCCAATAGGACATGCTCAGGGTAGTCAGGTCATAGATTAGGGCCATAGATCGAGAAAGATATATGTAGTGAAAATAACACCAGAGGAGAAGAGTGGAGGTCTATATACAGTTTTAGGTATAATTTTAGTAGTATCAAATTTAGTATCTACACTATATGACATTTGAAGTTAACATTATTTTATATCTATGACTATCATGGATGTATTAGGCTTGAAAGTCAGTACATTAATGAAGTGATCATTCTTCATACTCCATTGGGAGTGAGATTATAAATTTTATGCCACTGAAATGAGACCCAACATAATATTGGAAGCTGTCGTTTCTTATGGAACCTTTTCATCCATGTGATGATAGATTTTTATATCATTCTCAGGATAGAATGGGTAGTTCCTTATCATGATCATGTCGATTTATATCATCGCTTTGTATCCTTCACATCACCCAAGGGTGGTAACTATATTAAAAAAGGGGAATCGGATGTCCAAAAAATTTGAGATGGACCCGATCATCATGGGTTGGGTGGAGTGAAAACCTCAATTTCCAGTTTTTTCTAAGCAATCAAGGAACATGTTAGACATGCTTCCCTCATATGGTGGATCATTTCAATAACATTTTCCCTTATGAATTTTCTGGGTTACCTCAGGACATAGAGTTGTGGATTTTTTTCTTATGATGGTTCCAAGAGAATCATCGATATCTATTAATCCTTATAGGATGGCTCCAACTAAGATTTAGGAACTCAATAGACAAATTGATGAACTAGAAGCTAATCAGTTTATATGAACATGTCGACTATTTGGTTTTCACCTATCATTTTATCCAACAAGGCCAATGGTACCCTTAGGCTTTGTGTGGATTATCAAAAATTGAACCCATTTACAGTTAATAAATTGTATCCCCTACCTCATATAGATAACCTATTCTACCAACTATAAGGAGCTAGATTTTTATCAGAAATTAATTTGAGGTTGGGATTTGATTTGATATGAGTAATGTCTTTATATATACCACATACTACTTTATGAATAAGATACAGAATTTATGAGTTTTTTTATAGTTATTTTTGGTCTCATAAATGCACAAGTTATTTTCATGCCTTTGATATACCAATTTTCAACCCATATTTGGATTATTTTGTGTTCATTTTTATGGATGACGTCTTGGTGTACTCATAAAATCAACATGATCATTCTGAACACCTTGATATCATATTGAGAACTCTAAGAAAGCATAGGTTATATTCCAAGCTAAGAAAATTCCACTTCTAGATTGGAAAAGTTATCATCCTTGGTCACTGTATCTCAGACATATGGGTTTCTTGGGTCTAGAGATGGTGGGATCCATAGTTTCTTAGGATCAACCCAAGAACAACATTGAAATATGAATTTTATTGGAAATAGATATATATTATAGGCATTTTATTTGAGATTTCTCACACCTTTCATCACCTCTTATGGTATTAAAAAATGTGGTTTTTAAATACTTATGGTATGAAACATGTGTGGAGGCCTTTTGGGAGTTGAAAAGAAGGATCAACCCAATGTAGATCATGATTATACATCATCCTGGTAGAGGCTACATGGTTTATTATGAAGCATTAAGATTCTGGATGGGATCCCATTTCATGCAAGGTAATTGAGTCATGGTGTTTGGGGGTCATCAGCTGAGGCCACATGGGTGTAATTACCAGACATATAACCTTCAGCTAGAAGAAATGGTTTATACTTTACATATTTAGAGACATTATTTTCTATGAGAATGATCTATTATATACATGTATCATAAGAGCCTCAAATATATATTCACTCAACATGAATCGAATCTCAGATAGAAAATATGTGTTGAATACTTGTAGTCCTTTCATTTTGATCTTAATTATATGTCTGGGAAAGGAAATGAAGTGGATGATGCTTTGAAATTTAATACTTAGAAATAATATTTTCAGGAAGCTAGTAGTGAGCGGAAGTTGATGAATCTATTTTTTTGAGATGTATCTGGAGGGTATGAAGTGTCACAGATAACCTATTCTTATAGATTTAGTAATGACCTCATCACTTATGGATATAGTGTGGATGATACATATTTCTGATCCCAATGGATTTCTCTTAAAGGAGTGTATTTCATGTGGGGACCCACTACATTGTTGGGTCATTGATGAAGATTATATTTTTCATATCTATAGATGTTTCTGGGTACCCACATACATACGAGTTGATTTGATGTTTGAGTATCATTCATCTAAATGGGAATTCCATCCTGGTCTTACATAGATGTATCATGACTTACATCTCTAGTATTGGTGTCCTAGGAATAAACATAATATATTAGGTTTTTTTACTCAACGTTCTATTGGTCAGCAGGTGAAGGTATAACACCATTTACCTACTAGGATCTTGTAGACATTACCCATTCCTGGATGAAAATGGGATGGTGTTACTAGGGATTTTGTGACAGGATTACCAAATTCCCCTTGAGGATATGATAAAATATTGGTTATCATAGATATGTAGATGACAGTATCCAATTTACATCCTATTCAAGATACCTTCTTAGTGGAAGAGCATGGGAGGATCTATGTCTGAGGGATTATATTCCTTCACAGAGTTCCATGTTATATCATGTTAGACAGGGATACTCAGTTCTTGTCATGGTTATGGAAGGGGTTGTAGTAGGTACCGAGTTTACAAGTATTGCTCAGTACAACCTATCATACATAGATCATCGGCCAGTCTGGGTGTGCGATTTAGGGATTGCAGGACATGATCAAAGCATTTATACTTGATTTTGGAGGTTCTTGGGATAAATTATGGGCTCCTTATGAGTTTTCATATAATAATATTTTTTCAAGATATTATTCAGATGGATCCTTATAGGACCATATATGGTAGTCCATGACATTCACCCCATTGCTGGTTAGAGGTGGGAGAGGTATTGCTACTGGAACAAAATATCATTCAGGAAACATAAAATCTGGTAAAAATTATCAGGAAGATAATGGGTACAACTCAGTCTAGGGAGTAATATTATTCTAATCACCATTTATGGCCTCTAGAGTTTGAGGTTTGGGATTGATTCTTCTTTCATGTATCACATAGACTGGGGAATTGATGGATTATGTGGAAAGGTAAGATAATAATTATATATTTGACCCCTATAGTGATTCTTTATAGGGTTATATTAGTGTATTATCAGATAACACTCCCTTAGTGATACATGTCTATGCATGAAATCTTTCACATTTCTTAGTTACATCATTATCTTGCAGACAAATCTCATGTCCTCTATCCAGATGAGGTTTAGTTGGATGTTGATTCTTCATTTTATGAGTATCCTATATGTATCAATTATCAATGCCTGAAGGGACTCTGAAGAAGGTCATTTCCTCTAGTATGGGTTCTATGGAAGCGGGAACATGTATAGAATGATACATGGGAGAAAGAGTCTGATATACATTCTCATTGGATGGAGTTATTCATTGATGATTCTCAACCACCCTTATATAGAAAACTCATGGTCATATTTTTTTGAGGACAGGAGGTTGTAAGATTTTAGTTTTTTAGAGATTTATGGATCAAAAATTTTATATTTAAGTCATTTGTTATTATAATGAAATGTCTTATAGGTTTAATAAAGGGTTTTGGAGTGTTTTGTTATTGTTTGGAGCCTACAGATATAGTTTTTAGAGAAATAGAATGAGGTGAAAGATCATTGGATGGTTAGTAGTAAACATGTGTCTCAACGATGTGGCCTAAAAATGAGTATCATGGTTTTCAACCATGTGAGAGTATTTTCATGGCTGTACAAAACCTATAATTTATTACATGTGTATTTTTCATGGTTGGCACATAGTTTATCTAACCGTTCACCTAGCCCATGCAAGGGGAACGCCATTAGATAATAGGCATGCATGGCTAGCGCACAGTTTGTCTAACCATATTCTTTAGGTATGCAAGGTGTGGCCTCCCATATATAGGAGACTACATGTTTATCACTTGGTTTGGACAATCGTGTGGCCAAATTATGCAACCATTTAAAAGGGGTGAAATTCCAATTTTCCCTCCCAATCATTTAACCCATTAAACTCTCTTTCCCCCTCATTTTCAAGCACAATATCCTCCTATGATTAAGAGATCCCCTTATTCCTTAGCAAGGATTTGAGATAAATCCACTATCATGTGTCTCATTCACGCGTCTTTCATTATCTTGGATTTCTATCGATAACTAATTCAATCATCTTCCTTACTTCATTTTATTTTCCATGTCAGATGTTATTTCTACTCAAGGTAATATTCTATATTTGTAATGTATTTTTTATATTTTCAAGGAATTTTTGAATTTAATTGTTTAATTATACAATAATCCCAAAGATTAATTGTTTTTACACTTATTCTTTGTTTCCAAATGACCAGAAACAATGTGGATTTTAGTTGGAGATTTCACGGGAATGTCAGTCCAAGCCACCATTAGTGAGGTTTTCATAAAATAATTGTTTCAAGGAACTAAAAATAATCTATAGGAAATGAAGGTGAGGTAAATCCTATTTGTTTATGGGTGATGGTGTATATGGAATTCTAGAAATAAATATTTCATTAAGGGAACTAGGATCTCAATACTGAAACTTGTTGCATAGACCATTTGTTTTGTAGTAAATTTAGCTATTCTACTCATATTATGGGATATGTGTCTTTATATCCTACCTCTCATTCCTAGTATTAACAATTATTCCTACTATATCAATCACTTTCCTGATGGTTGGTGGGTCTATTAGAAGCCTCCAAATAATGGGCTCAAACTCAATGTTTATGGTTCATTTGATTTGGGGGAAATGCTAGGAGGTAGTATTGTGAATGAAAAAAGTGGATCGTTTGTTTTTACATTCACTGCATCATTCAATAGTGATGATTCCATCTTGGAATAGGCTTGGACAAAGCGTAAGGGCATGAATATCCGATCTTCAAAGTGCATCGACCTGGTGGAGGTTATGAATGATTCCCAATTTATTCATAAGCCTCTTATAGGGAAGATCTATATCCCTTGGAAAAAATTATAACACATTCAGCGTTTTAATAATTTCATCATAGAACAGATGGAGATCCTTCACACCTGGAAAGAAGGGAATCAATAATCATACTTTCTTGCCAAAAAAATTTCTCATTTAACGTCCCAGTCCAGGTTCCGCACACAAGTGCCTCGAGCTAGTCGGGCACATGACCTCAAGTGAGCCTCCCCGTACACCAGAGGTTTCCGAATAGCAGTGAGGTTCTGATAAGTCATTCATGGGGAGACTATACCCACATTTATCAGAGTAATACATCATTATAAATAATAAAAAACATGTGAAACAATATCTATCCATACCAATACCAATATCTCAAGATAATAAAAGCAGGAAATATAATATCCAACTAAAACAGAAAACATTCCATGCTAAACTAAGTGTCAAGTGTCTAAAATGAAAACTGAAAATAAAGACACTATTGACTCCCAAGAATCTCCCAAACCACGTCAGGTTCCCTCATCTAATCTCTATCCCCAATCAACAGTCCAACCCATGACATTTTCCCTTGGCTTGTCCTGCAATAGTAATGTCTATTCGATTACCAAACAGGAAAACCGGGTACGGTGTGAGTAAAACTCAGTAGGAAACCACCAACGGTGTCTAAAACAATATCATGTCAAATAATAGTCCATGCAGTTCTATAAATAAATAATTACAATGCATGAGTAAAGAATTATCACATTATCATTTATTCTTATTTTAACCATATTAACTCCAGGGTTATTGAGGACACATGTTCCTCTTACCAGATTCGACTAATATTGGATCCCAAAGTGTTCATAGGAACTATTATATCTTAATAGCTACTTTAGATCATGCCAGAACCCAATGTTTTCAAAGGAGATATCATATCTCAAAACATGTTTTAGAGCATGCCGCATCTGAAAGTATTCTTATGTGAGGCCATATCTTAGAGTGCATTTTTTAACATTTCATAGTTCATACTTTATTTCTAATTTTACCAATATTAAATTCAGGCTTGAATTCCCATGTTACAACTCAAACATAAAAAAAAGAATTACCATGTTCCCATTCTTTTATTGACAAGTATGATGACCATGTTACCATGTATACTTCTCAATTGAATGACCATGTTACCATTCCATTACACATGAGTATAATTTCCATGTTACCATGAATACATATCAATTCTATGACCATGTTCCCATTTATTTACTCACAATTATAATGACCATGTTACCATGTATACATCACAATTGAATGACCATGTTCCCATTCCTTTACTAACAAGTATAATGACTGTGTTACCATGTATACTTCTCAATTGAAGAACAATGTTAACATTATTTTACACATAATTGATTTAACAATTAATTATCAACACAACATCCATTAGTAATTCTAAAATTAGTTTATCACATAATTACCCTTAATTAAATCACTAATTAATTAACAAATCAATTTCATTGATTAATTTAACAACTAGTTAATCAATATTCACAACTCAAAACCTATAATTAAATTTCAAAATTAATCATATCATTCTAAATATCAACTATTCATAATTAATTCCACAATTAATTTTCTATAACACAATATATAAATAAAATAATTAAATCCAAAATTAATTATCTCAATTTAACTAGTTCAATGTCTCGTAATTAATCCCCCAGTTAATTATCAAAATCACAGTCCCAAAATCTCATAACTAATTCCCTAATCAATTATCAATTTTAACAGTGCTTTAATAAATCAATTGTTCATGTTAATCAACCCAATTAATGAATTTAAATTTCTAAATAACTCTAGAAATTCTATAATTTTCATACACATAAAAAATTCATGACCGAGAATTGAATATTTGACCACCTACCATTAACCGATGATCTGACAATGTTTCCAATAGAAAACTACCATGAGGAAGAAGGTAAGGATTTTTGTAAAGAGGTTACTAAATCACGATTGATCAAGATCAAAACCAAAAACTCAAATTTCCAAGTAATTTCCCCACAACATGTTGGAGAAGAAAGAAGAGAAATAATAAATCCAACCAAGACTAATTACTACGAATTTATCATGCAAATGGGAAATCCTACTGGGGTTTCGGCACTATAAAACTTCCTAGAAGGTCTCCCTAGGTTGACAGGAGAAGGAATACAGATTATTCTAATGAAAAATTAGTAGCACTGCAAATTTAAATTTTAGGTCGGCTATTTACATGATATGTAATTTAGTGACACATCATGTAAATATTTTTAATAGTTTTCAGTGAAAAATTCATCTCCTCAAATTTATTTTATTAAAACCTACGAACAATTACATGGTTTTTAATCCCCTTATGCGATGTGTAAATGTTTTTAGTTGATTTTTCAACCCATATTCCCTTTAAATCCTATCAACTCACTAAAAAACCATTTTAACACTGAACTCATTCAAACCCAGAATCCATTAATTCAAAAAATCATATTGTCCAGAACATTAGGTCATTTTCAATAAAAAATG
Source organism: Viscum album (assembly GCA_963277665.1). Taxonomy (NCBI): domain Eukaryota; kingdom Viridiplantae; phylum Streptophyta; class Magnoliopsida; order Santalales; family Viscaceae; genus Viscum; species Viscum album. The sequence continues at coordinate 777,754,527 of OY728152.1, read as the reverse complement.
ATCTCTATCTCCAAACAATACTTGGCCACTAAGGCTCAAATAAAAAAGAAAAAAACTTAGAGAGAAACATACCTGAAATAAGATGAGATCTTACAATATTCCCACTATATAATAGGTCATCTTTGAGTTTCAATCCTTGGAATCTCTATGATTTCAAGTCAAAAAGATCGGGCCACTGAGACTACATATCTTCTTACCTTTCCCAATTTTCTTCTTAGACATGTATTTGTTTCCACAATACATGGATTATTGGCATGTTTCATCTCCACAACAATTTCTCACTGTGATCCAACACATGCATAGGATTCTCCTCAAAGGACACATCTATCTCTTGATCAACATCATCCACCTCGATCACATGGTAAGGGTTAGGGTGATACTGTTGAAGTTGTGATTCATGGAAATAATCATGCATACAACTATACTTCTATGGAAGAGACAATTGGTATGCCAATGGCCCAATTCTCTCCACTATCTCAAACGGTTCAATGAAACTGGATGCCGACTTTCCATGCTTCTGTATCCTACAATGACCCAACCTAGGAGACAACAGAAGGAATACAAAATCTACCTTTTTAAACTCTAAGGGCTTTCTCTGTCTATATGTATACTACTTCTACATACTTTGAGCCATATCCATACATTTTTAAATTAGCTGCACCTGTTCTGACATAACATGTACGAGACACTATCCCAACAACTATGACTTACTAGACTCCATCCAACATAGTGGTGATCTGCTTGGACTTCCCTAAAGAGATTTGGGTGGTTCTATCTGTATAGTTTCCTGATAATTGTTTTCATAGGAAAAATCCACTAAAGGAAATTTTTTCTCCCAATATCCACCGAAATCAAGAACACATGCTTGCATCATATCTTTATGAACTTTTATAATACACTTTGACTACCCATCTATCTATGGGAGGAATTTCGTACTTAGTAATACTAGTGTACCAAGAACTTTCTTCAATTATTTCTAAAGGCATGAAGTAAAACATGAGTCATGATCTGAAACTATAGTTAATGGAACCCTCTGTAGATTGAATATCTCTCTAACATACAAATCTCCAAGCTTCTATACTAAGAATGTCTCTCGTATAAGAGAAAATGTGCTACTTTCATCAGTCAATCCAAAATAAGCTATATAGAATTATTATTCCTTGGAATCATTAGCAGACCCACCATAAAATTTATAGCCATGTCATCTCACTTCCACTTCGGAATGGAAAACTTCTACAACAAACATCCAGGTCATTAATGCTTTGTCTTCACCTACTCACAGGTGTAGCATCATGTCAAAAACCCAACTATATCCTTTTTAATTCCTGGACACCAAAATTGTCATCGTAGGTCATGGTATATTTTTTTCACCCATGGATGTACCTCCCACTTTGAGGCATGGAATTTCTATATGATATCCTCTCACATTCTAGTAGGCACATAAACCAAATCCATGGCATAGATGATCTCTTCCTCATTTATTTTTTAGCATGAAGGTGTCTCTCCACCTTCATGGATTTCCCTCAAGGTCAAGAACTATAGATATTATTAATTACTATATCTAATCTAGATCATAAGTGTATACTCCATTGAAACTGATATGATAGTCATCTTATCCTATTTATCTTGAACCGCCACATGAATCTTAGAACATAAGGTCACCATCTTGCACTCAAAACTAGATTCTTGAACAACCTAATCCTTTGTTTTCCCCCTAAAAGTGTCAGAAACACGGTTTTCTTTCCTAGGTGTATATTTGAGGAAAACATTAAAAAATTCCATATACTCAACCCATCTCCATTGCTGAAGGTTCAAGTATTATTGCGAGAAGATGTACCTTAATCTCTTATGATCGGTAAACATAATAAACTTATCACCCAATAGATAATTTTTTGAACACTTAAAATCATAAACCATGAATGATAGATCGAGGAACTTATTTGGGTAGTTCTGTTCATGTGGTCTCAACTGATGAGACCTATACACCAAAACATGATATCTCTCCATTAACACAGCTTTGTTTCCAATCCTAGAAGCATCCCAGTACACCATATAATCCTCACCTGGCTCTGGTAGGATCAATGTAGGTGCCAATTTCAAGTGATTATGCAACTCCTAGAATGATTTCTCACATGATTTGTAATAATAAAACTTTATCCCCTTTCTCGTCAAGCCTTAAAGTGGCACTGTCAAATGGTAAAAATCCTTGATAAATCTATGATAATATCTAGCTAAACCCATAAAGCTACAAATATTGAATACGTTATTGGGATTCTCCCAATAAACCACATCATGAACCTTATTTGGGTCCACTAACATTCCGTCCTCCAAGATTATGTTTCCCAAGAAGTGTACCTGATCAATCGAGAATTGGCACTTAAATAGCTTGGTGTATGGTTGATTCACTCTCAGTGTACTCAAAATGATGTCAAGATGTTGGGCATGATCACCATGAGTCTTGGAGTACACCAATATTTCATCCAAAAACACTACAACAAATTGATCTTGGTACAAATAAAATATTATGTTCACCAATTCCATAAACACTTTTTGTATGTTCAAACCAAACGACATTATAAATACTCATATAGGCTATAACTTCTTCTAAAAGTTGTCCTTGGTATATCAGAAGTTCGAAATCTCAGCTGATGATACCCCTACATCAATTAAATCTTCAAGAACACATAATCTCCTCTCAACTGGTAAAATAGTTCATTGATATGTGGTAGAGGATACCAGTTCTTCACAGTCATCCAGTTTAACTACTGGTAACCAACACACAAGCATAGAGTCCCATCAGGCTTCTTTATAAACTAAACTAGGGAACCCCAAGGTGATGTACTCGATTGGATAAACCCCTCATCCTCAAATACCACTATATGAGACTTTATATCTTGATGTTCTGTATGTATCATTTTGTATGGTGGACTATAAACTAGCTCAACTCCTGGAATGAGTTCAATAGTAAATTCCACATCTCTCTCCAGTGGTATCCCAGGGAAGTATTCAATAAAAATTAATGAAACGATTCTAATATGGATGGAAAGATATCTTGATTCATACCTCCTTTATGTAGTAATAAACTAGAAACCTTGGTTTTGAGCTCTCCTAGTTGTTGAGTAATTGGCCCCTCTTGGCTTACATGGATATTCTACACTCCATGGTGAATGTAATTATCACTATTAGGATATGTAAACATCACTCTCCTATGGTAACAATGAATTTGTACTCAGTGTGTGACTAGAAAGTCCCTTCCCAAAATTATGTTGAACCCTTAAATATCAAAAATATAGAGATCCCATAGAAAAAACACTCCTCATCTTCAAGAGAACATCCCTTGAACATATAAAGGTCTCTAGACCACACTCCCAATAGTGTATCGATAGTCATTAACCCATTCATGAACTCCACTTCCATGCTCAAACCATTAACAAGTTTTTCAGATATTAGGAAATGTGAGGAACTAGTATCAAATAAGGAACTAGCTAATGAACAAGCTACTAGAATAGTACCTCTCATTGTTGAAGGTCTAGCCTCACTATCTACAAGTGTAGGTTTCACTGCATGTAGTTTTCTTGCCCCTATTCCCTATGAAATAGTCAGACTTCCCTAATTTTCATCACCCTATTGATATGGGTTCTCTTTCCCAGAAGCACCTCATCCCCCAGCTTTAATGACACATCTAGTAGAAATCCAACTAAAAGACTGGTTTTTTGAAAAAGAATATCATCCCTCACTCTATATTTATCTACCTCCTCCATCACTAACCATCTGTCATTGTTTCCTATAGAACATATTTATATGTCCCATCATGACATAAGAATGAAACTCTATTGGTGGTTGGGGAGTGCCAATTATAGTGACCTGGACTACCACACTGATGGAAGATCACTCTAGTAAAGACCTGTGTAATTGATATGCATGTCTGTCCACTCTTCTTCCCAAATTCCTACATAAATTTCACATAATGTCACTTCCTACTCTTAGAAGTTTCACCTCCATATCATCCAGTAGTAGCTATATGTCTAGAAATAGAATCCTCCTTCCAGTTCCCCCCAGCTATAAGTGTGTTATCGACCACCTCATCAAACTTATTTAACAAAAATTGGTTATGTTTGGACTTAATCTCACACTTAATTCTATCGTGAAAGTGTATCTCCATAGTCATACCATCTATTATCATAATTGGATAAAATCACTACAGGTATATAAATAATCAAACATAATCCATCATAGAAATAATACCTTGATTCAGACACATGAAATCTACTACTATCTCCTGCCTTAGTGGCTCTGGATATAAGTTCTCCAAAAACCTCTCCAAGAAGTCCTTCCATAAAATACCATAAGTCTGTATAGTCTTCACCTAAATTTACCACCTATTATTCAATGAACATTGTATCATATAAGTAGCCAACTTGACCCTCCTATAAGTAGCAATCTCCAAATAGTCAAGTATCTTCTCAATGGACTCGACTTAGAACTCAACTTCTTTAGGTCCACCATCATAAATGAATGTTAGAGGGTGCTACAACTGAAACTCTCTCATTAGGTAAGACATGATTTTCTCAATATTCCCAGGGTCTATTCCCTATTAATTGCTTGAAGTAGGAAAAGTTCTCTTAGAACATATCCCCTTCTTCCCCACCTGACACTATCGCTGCTTTAGGTTCCACTTATGGTAGAGCACTACCATCCATAACTTCTTGTCATCCTCCCAAAAATCGTCATCATGGAGGAATATCTCTACAATTACAAGCATATATCTTAGGACTCATAAAACAAATTTATCAAAAAATAATAAATAGGAATAAACACAACAATTATTTTCCCCAATCCTCTCCATGCAGTCAAAACTGAGGTGCTATAACTACCCTTAACCATCCCACTCATAGGTCTTGGTTATCTGGGGTAACACATTCTCATTAATGAATTTTATCATTTATAAGACCAATTATTCACATTATTTCATCATTTTACCACTTTTAATTCCATATTAGGTTCCATTTTCAATTCAATTTCACAATATATGAAAACAATTTAAGATAAAAAAATTACCCAAACCCCATTTTGCTGTGCATGCCTAGAATGATGCATTCCAAAAAATAATCCTAAGTGGAAGGATTGATTCATGTTGAATCATATCTTATGCAACTCTCGGCCATGATTTGATTCATAGAAAATATCAAAAACATTTTTCATATCACACACCAAGTGCGTCACCCAAGGTGAAATAATATTAAACTGTAACAGCAAATAGAAATAAAAATTCCTACCCTATGTACTTGGGTTTTCCCTCATACATGGGTTCACCACTCCCATGACTGAGCTCATGTCCATGCCCTGAATCTTCCTAGTCTCCTTTATACCTTTCCCCAAATAGTAGGACAAAATAAAATGAAAAGAAAACTCATTTGATGACACTTTGTAACATCCCATCCCAGTTGCCTCACACCGGTGCCCTGATCTGGTCGGTCACATGACTTCAAGCACACATCCCCATACACTAGAGGATACCATCTAGCATCAAGAGTCTGATAACTCATTCATGGGGAGACTATACCCACTTTGGTCATAGTAATACACTTGTTGAAATAATAAAATATAGAAGAAGAAATATATATCAATACCAATACCAATATCTCAAGATTATCAAAGAAGGAAACACAATATCCAACTAAAACAGAAAACATGTCATTCAAAATTAAGTTTATAGTTTCTAAAATGAAAACTAAAAATAAAGACACTAATGACTCCCATGAGGGTCTCAAACCAAGTTGGGCTCTCTCATCTAATCTTCAACCCCAAGAAATAGTATAATGCAACGCATTTTCCCTTATCCTAACCTGCAACAATAAAGTCTATTTAGTTACTAATCAAGAAGCCCGAGTAGTGTGTGGGTACAATTGAGTAGGGCACCAACAATGGAATCTAAAACAATATCTAGCCAGATAATAGTGCACATTGTTCTAAAAATAAATTAGTACAATTCATACTTAAAAATTATAACATTATTATTTATTCTTTAATTAAACATATTACCTCTTGGGTTCTAGAGTACTCCCATACCTCTTTCCATCTTTGGATGATGCCAAATCCCAAAGTGTTCATTAGTAATATCATATCTTAATACCTGCTTTGAATCATGCCAGAACATGAAGTATTCAAAACTGATATCATATCTCAATACCTATTTCAGCTTATGTCGGATCCTGAAGTATTCTCAAGTGAGGCCATATCTCAAAGTTCCTTTGTTACTATTTCTTATTTTATACTCAATTTCTCATTTTATCATTATTAAATTCATGCTTGAATTCCCATATTACCACTCAAACATCACACAAAAGAATGACCATGTTAAAATTATTTTATTCTCAAGTTTAATGAACATGTTACAATGTATAATTATCAATTTAATGAGTATGTTATAATGTATCCTTCTCAATTGAATGACCATGTTCCCATTTTGTTACTCACAAGTATAATGGCCATGCTACAATGAATATTTCTCAATTGAAGGACCATGTTCTCATTCTGTTACTCACAAGTATAATGACAATGTTACCATGTATACTTCTCAACTGAATGAGCATATTACCATTCCCTTAAACATAATTAAATTATTAATTAATTACCAAAATAGTTTCCTTTACAAAATTCAAAAATTAGTTTATCACATAATTACACTTAATTAATTCACCAATTAATAAAATTTTCAAATTTATTGATTAATTTGAAAACTAATTAATCAATTTTCACATCTCAAATCCCATAATTTATTTTCAATGTTAATTATCTCATTATCAATCTCAACCCTTTATAATTAATTCAAAATAAATTATATATACCCCAATATCTAAAGTATATAATTAAATCCCTAATAAATTATCTGAATTCAACCTGTTCAATGTATCAAAATTAAACCCCTAATTAATTATCTAAATCACAGTGCATAAATTTCATAACCAATTCCCTGTTTAATTGTTGATTTTAAAAATGATTCAATAAATCAATTGGACACATTTATTAACCCAATTTAGGAATTAAAATTACTAATTATTACTATAAATTCTCTAATTTTCATACACATATCAAATTTATGACTATGAGAATTGAATATTAGGCCACCCATCATTAACCAAAGATCCAAAAAAAAAATCAAATGGATATCTCCCATGTGGAATAATGATAGAATGATTTCAAGGAGTTTCTTAGATCAATATTGATCAAGATCAAACCCAATAATGTAATTGGACAAGGGATTTCCCCGCAACTGGTTGAAGAATAATGAAGTGAAAGAATAAATCCACCCAATATGACTTACTAGGGATTTATTGTGTAAACGGTACATCAGGACGGGGGTTTGGCACTCTAAAATTACATGGAGGGTCACCTTAGGTTGATAGGAGGGCCGCAGTAGATTTCAATGAAAAATCAACTGCACAACCACTTTAAACTGTTGGCCAGGCTGTTACAAGGTGTGTAATTCCACTACATTTCGTGTAAATATTTTAAATTTTTTTCCTTAAAAATCCATCACCTCAGATTTATTTTATTAAAACCCACAAACAACTACATGATGTGTAATTCCCTTAAAACATGTGTAAATGTTCTACAATTGAATTTTCAACCTATTTTCCCTTTAAATCCTCTCAAATCACCATGAACCCACTTTAACACTTAACCAATTCCCATACAGACTCAATTAATTAAAACAAGAATACATTCCAGAACATTTGGTCATTTTCTCCCACAAAGTGTCTCCGTCTCTGAACAAGAATTGTCCATTAAGGCTCAAAAAAAAAGAAAACAACTTAGAGAGAAATGTAACTAGAAAAAAAATGTGATCTTTCCACTCGTGATCACCCCTTCTATACATTTACTAGCACATGTTACCTTTTTAGTAAATGTGTGAATATTTTCAAATGGCATGATCTTAGCCTCTGTTTTTTTAGAATTCATTGATATGATTCTTTTCCTTGTTTTTTTCCTTGTTTTTTTCTAGCTCTTTGAATAAAATTTTCATATTATGGTATATCATGTGTCATCATGCCACACACTAGACCTTCTATGTGATTCCAATTTAATGTCAAATTAATTAAATGCATGGATATCACTTCATTTTAGTTGTCCACTGAAGCCTAATTTAATCCATGGATGTTTTCTACCTCGATGAAACCCACCCATTAGGGTATGTATCATTAAATGCATTTGCATTATATGCCTTAAAATGAAACTCAAAAACCTTTTGAGGTGTTTTGAATGGTACCACTTGAAATAAACAATTAAATTGGAATTTATGAAATGTGGAAAGTGGTTTGGAATCTTTCTTGGACCCTATGTCTAGGACATGTAATTAAACCACTTTCTACGGTGCGTCGACTCAATTTTTCAATTGAGATGACTAAATGGTTTAAATGAACTGTGAATGGTATGAAAATGTCACCAATCCCATGTTAATTTTGAATCATTCTCATTACTTTTGCCATCATTATGAGCACTTTTTTATTTATTATATCATGCATGACTATGATCACTGACCTAGAATTACCATAAAGGTGTTACATGCCCTAATTGATACTTAGACTCCCATAGTGGTTTTCCTTGGATGGACTCATGAGATTCCAACCAATTCATTTATGTATAAACCAAGTGATATAACACACTTGGATTTAGAATTTATCTTATATTAAGAATACCCAGGTCTGACAGCAGGGGTTGAACTATATTTTTGGAAAATTAAATGAATTCCTTGGATGATTCTCTATTGATTTGGATTGATGTTATGGACCAACTTGGATTATTCATTGGGATAATTTCAAGTATCTCCTTAAGGATACCTAAGACTTGATATTAGGGCTTTGGTAGAAGTTCCCCATTAGTGTGAAATTCTAATGGTAAACCACAGTGGATTTCTCCCAACTTATAGACCTTAAATGCTGGGAATCTTATGGAACCTCAAATGATTATCACTATACATGGATGACTTCGTTGTATTAATTATGTCCCAAAATTTTAAATATAAATTGTAATTGTAATTTTTCGAATATATTTCCACATTGGATAATGTAGTTAGTATCATAATGTTATCCCATTGGGGACCTACACTAATTTGTTTTATTTATTTGTCACTATTTCCCGATTATACCTACAAACTATTCATTATATATTCATAAACTAGATTGTCTAGTTTCCATTCGTGGTGGCCTTTTATTTTTTACTCACACCTTGTTTGGCCCCCCGATTGGTGCCTAGATAGATTTAATGTATTCAAGTAGGGACAAGGGGAAGTGGCCTACTATGGATTCTTCATTTTATATGCTATGATAGACCATTGGAGAAGGGGACTAATCCAGTGATAATAACGATATTGGAGATTATTCTTTATCCTTTTATATATTTGGATGATCATTTATTCTTTTATTTGTGATTCATGTTTCCCTTACTGATTATTTTTTATAGCATCATGAAATTTCCATTTTTGTATATGAAAATGTCTACTACCATGTTTATTATTATTATAACTAGATGATTTACTCTTTCACTATCCATTTATAATATTGTTTCCATTGATTTTATCAGTTATTAATATACTTATCTACTCCAATATGATTATGGGGTTATAGTCTCTCCACCACACTACTATAGACCCTTACTTCCAGTCATTTTCTTCTGGAATATAGTGAGTCAAGGTGAAGTCCATGTGTCCAATCAGGTTATATTACTTTTGAGTGAACCAGGACCAACATGTCACAGACCTAGCACCCATATAAATCTTGATTATTATCTAAAATGGGATAATATTAATTGATTTTATATTAAAATTAATTTTCTTTATATTTCATAAACACTAATTTTAATTAATTTTATAAATTTACCATTATTTCTCATCACATGTGGAATTCATGTTTAATGTGAAAATTTGTTCCCAATCAATCATTTTTGTGTGTAAAAAATTACATTAATTATATGAATTTTATATTTTGAGATATAATTTACAACTTTTATGGGAAAATTTTTTCTATGAGGATCGATGGATGAATCCTAATAGAAGACAGATATTTTTGGAAATGAACACAGAAATTTCTGGACAAAGAATAGTGGGCCTTAGTCCCATCCAATAAAAGTGGATCTGAAAATTCAATCCAAATAAAACTAAAATTTTAACTATATAAATATAAAATTATGGGGATTATTTAATTTAACTATTTCTAGATTTAATTATTATGTTTTAAAAGTGATTTACGGATCCCAAGTTGACATTTAATTTGTGTGCTAGATTTGAAGGCTTATAAAATAATCTCACCATTTGGAGAATAACATTCAAATGGATGTTCCCATTATCAATAAATTTTTAAATATATTAGCAGAAACATAAAATAAGATATTTGTATTATATTACCATAAAATATTTGGCCATCTAAATTCACATATTTTCACGACATGAAGGGGGTGAATATGGTCCTATTTTTGTGGTCATCATTGAATCGTCCAATTTCCTTTACTCTCACCCACATTTTGAAAATATTAATTAATGGGTAGGTAATTGTTTTTGGGGGGTATAAATAAGGCTCATAATATTAATATATAAGGAGTTAGTGTTGAATAGATTTAGGATCCATTGTTTATTGTTTCAATTGTAATTTCTTACTTTAATTTTGTAATCGCTTATTCAATTTATATCATGTATGTTTTTCAAATCACATTAGTTTCTTAATAAATGTTTATCTTCATAAAATATTAAATTATCCTTCATATCATGTTGATACTATTTCATTAGGGATTGAATCTATTCACATCAACTTTTTTTAAATTCGTCACACAATAGTGGAGTGATCGTCATTTCAATGTTTTTCTTATTCAATCCCCCCATCATGAGTCTACTACCCACTTCAATTAATAGAATAACATCAATTGAAGAATAAAAATTTAATGGTTTGATCCAAGTGAGTATCAATAGTGGAGTGATCGTCATTTCATTAATTGAATGTTTCTGGGGTTAATGTATTGAAATAATTTAAAAATAAATTCATCCAATATACCCCAAGCGATAAACTAGAATAAAATCATTCTCTTTATAATTGAATTCACTTATGATTTTAAAACCATTTATAATACAATAAATTCTATCCCATTTTTTCCACTTCAAATACAAATCAACACCATCAAGTGTATGTTTATTTAGGTTTCTTTATAGGTATTTGAGGATTCGATAACCCAAGAAATTATACAAAGAGGCTGCTTAAACCATAAAATTTTGGTGAATTTGTGTGCAACCAAATTTTGGAACCATTAATGGGCACCTCAGTTAGTAACCTCAGAACCTAATTATATTCTCCCCTATTTCTATTTTCTCATCCCATTTATATTACCTTTTTCCCTTTATTTTTTTATCTTTTCTTGGCGTATGTCTGCCTATACCAGTGACCATTCAAATCGTCAAGTTAGGGTGGATAGTCTTTGGGTTGAGGAGTCAAGTACCCCTAGGGTTATCATTCCATTATAGAAAAATAATCATAATACTCATAATTCAAAAAATCAATCCAATCCAATGGAGGTTATTCAATTAAACCAACTAATCAACCCAGGTGTTAATGAAAATGGAAATACAAAATGAAGTAGCACCAAAAATGGGGAATTATGTTGATCATACCATGAATTACTACCCCAAACCTACCTGAACCATTGTAAACTATTTAATTAGGAAATATACCATTTTATATGTGAAAAATGATTTTAAACCCCCTTGTTTGAACTACATTCCAACCTTTCATGGTATGGAATCTGAAATGCCTTACCTTCATGTCAAATAATTCAATGACACTGTCAAAACTATGTCCCCTCCAAATGAAATTGAATCTGAAAAAAATGAGACTCTTTTCTTTTTATTTTAAGGATCAAGAAAAAGGTTGGATAAATAATTTCGTATCATCATCCATTCACTTTTAAGATCAACTTAAATGAAAATTATCCAAAAAAGACTCCCCCCACCACAAAACAATTTCACTTAAAAAGAGAATTCATATTATTATTTTGGAATAGAGGGAGGAACATTATATGAAACATGGAAAAGATTCAAGGAAAATTTAAAAATGGTACCACACCATGTTTTATTATTCCCATAATAAGTGATAATTTTTTATTAAGGGTTGGGGATTGGAAACAAATAGTTTATTAACATGATGTGCAATAGAACATTCAAAAACAAAGACCCAAATGATACTTATGAGTATTTGGAAAATCTTGCGGAACCGAACCAAACATGGGGAACATCACCATAATATGAGAATATAGACAAATACATTGGAATGAAAAATCTTAGATAATAGTAAAAACATAGATCAAAACTTATTGCTCTCACTAGTAAGGTCTAGGTGATCAATCTTAGTAAGGTCCATGAAATCCAAACTGTTGATCCTGTTTGCACAATTTGGGACAAACATGACCATAAGACCAATAATTTACCAACCATTCATTCTATTATGTGTGTTATTTTAAGGGGGATACTAGAAGAAGATAATTTGTCGAACATTAAAAATCCACAGTACTAAAACACTTTTTATCGAAGGTATAATGACGATTTAGGTTTCTGTTGGAAGGAAAATAAACAATAAACATATCAAAAATTTCTCAAACAATACCCTCAATCGAAATTTAAAATCCATAATAAGTTCCAACCACAACCAGTAAAATACCGAAATCCTCCGTTATAATAACAATAACCTATCAAACAACCAATTCAATATCTAATCCAATAACCAAAGTATCCTCCTAGGATAAACCAACTAGTAAAAAACACTACCCAATCTGTCCCTCTCCCAATACTTGAATATTTGTGGAAATAAATGGAGAAAATGAACTCATAAGTCTCATCACTTAATTAAGAATTAAAAAAATCAAAATTGGAATGGCACCCATGCATACTCAGGCTATTCAATCTCCAAATTTAAGGGGAGAAGCAAGTTACACCAAAAAATCTCATGAACAACTAAAATATGTGACTGTCTTAAGAAGTGGGATTTAAATTGAAAAATCTAAACAAACCATTTTGTAACTGTTAAAAGCTTAAAAATCACAAGAAAGTATAAAAAAACAATTAGATTCATAAAATTAAAATATGAATGTGAGAGAACCATAACCTCATCAAACAATCCAAAAATATTCTCCCTTCCCCCAATGTATGTGAGGAAAATATAAACCTGAACTGAATGAGATGATGAAGGAAATATTCTCTTAGTTTAAGATGAAAATTTCCCATCTCGATGCAATCCAAACCATTCGCATCTACTCAATGTACCTTACGGTCCTGTACAATTTTAAGAAATTTTCACATCAAAACCAATTCCTTTTGGCTACTAATGTGCGTAGCACCATTCAAGGTACAATTCCTCCAAATTTGAAAGAACTATGATGTCCATGCATCAATTTTTAGTAAGGAGAGAACAAACTTTTCAATGACCTATGTGATCTAGGAGTGAGTGTGAACCTCATTCCATATTCCATTTATTTTAAATTAGGGTTTTATAATCTCAAAAAAACTACTTTCACAATCTAACTAGAAGATAACTGTGTTCAAGTTCCTTTGTTTTTGTTAAAAGAATTTTAGTGAATGTTGAAAATTTCATTTACCCTGCTGACTTCGTTGTCCTAAAAAATCAACCTATCTTAGGCTCTAGAGAGAAAACCCCCATAATCCTTGGTTGTCCGTTCTTAGAAACAATAAACTCGTTTATCTAAGTTAGGAATAAGAAATTGATAATAACATTTCGAAACATGACCATCAATCTAAACATATAGAATGAAAAATCTCAAATTATAGATGATTAAGAGATGCATGAGTTCAGTTGGATAAGTAGTGTTGATTGTGAACTGGAGGAAAATCGATAAATAATTGAAGGATGTCTAAGCCAACATGGGATTGATATCCTTTGTTTATATAAATTAAATTTGTCTCCTTGTATTGAATCTCATTCAAACGACTCCTTTGATGATATTTTTAGGATCACCAATTAATTATACCATTGGTGAAATCAGTAAAATAGATTCCATTACGATTCCTAACACTGATATATCCAATGTGGTGGCAGAAAATTCAATTCATAAGGAACCAATTGATTTAAGAAATTTTGAAAATAAAACTAGTTTTGATGTGAAGTCCCATCATTCTAATGAAATTGTTAACTAACCAGATCTTGAATTTAAGGTTCGTACTTCAACAATCAAGTATGAATTATTAGATGATAATCAAACCATCCCTATTTTCATTTCTTGTTCTCTTTATGCCAGTCAAGAGAGGATGCTTCTAGATGTCCTGGGAAATAAAAAGAAAGAAATCATGTAGACCCTGTCTAATATTCTGTGGACTATCCCACTCATTGGAACACATAATATTGTTATAGAATCTGAATCCAACCCATGTTTTCAATCTCAATGGGGACTCAATCCAAATAATATGTATGTGGTAAGGAAAGAATGTATAAAGTTATTGGAAGTGGGTATCATCTACCTCACTACTGAGTGTGAGTAGGTAATCCTTATTCAATTTATTCCAAAGAATGCTGGATTCACTATGATCAAAAATAAGTATGGTCATCTTCTCCCAACAAGGATGTTTAGTGGATGGAGAGTGTACATTTACTAAAGGAAGTTAAACTCATTCACTAAGAAATACCATTTTCATTTATCCTTCATCGATCAAGACCTCAAGCAAGTAGTGGGTCATTATTTATATTGTTTCCTAGATGGATACATAGGGTACAATCAAATTAAGGTCTCCTTAAAAGATCAAGAAAAAAAACCTTCACCTCTTCATACGGTAATTTTTCCTTCAAGTACATGCCCATTGAGTTATGTAATGACCTTGGTACCTTCCATTGGTGCATGATGGTAATCTTCTCAGACATGGTGGTGTATTTTTTAGAGGTATTTATAGATGAATTCTCCATATTCATGAATACATTTGAGGGGAGCCTAATAATGTTGAAAGGGTTATGTCTATATGTGAGGATAAGAATCTCATCCAAAACTAGGAAAAATCCATTTCAAAGTAAAATATGGACTTGTTAATGTCTATATGGTCTATAGTAGAGGGACTGAATTTGATAATACTAAGGTTGATATAATTATTCACCTCCCTCCCCCAAATAGTTCAAGGAAGTTAGGTCCTTCTTGGGACATGTTCATTTCTATAGAAGGTTCATTAGGAATGTTATCTCAATTTACCAAAAACATTTTGCTCCTCTAGGGAAGATTCTCGATTTTCATGTGAAAAAAGTAGTGGGGAATTATTATTAACACTCAATTAATATCTTATATATCCACTTATCATGAAATATCCCAAATGGGAAATTCCATTGGAACTCATGTGTGATGAGAGTGACATCGTTTTAGGAACTATTCGAGTACAATGTTATGATAAAACTACATGTTCCATTTCTTATGCATGTAAATCATTAAATTATTCATAAATCAATTACACCACCACTATGAAAGAGTTCCTTGATGCTGTATTTTCCAATGAAAAATTCATGTCATGCCTCTTAGGATCCCCATAATTGTCTTCACAGATCATTCACATCTAAAATACCTTTTTACCAAACAAGATTCCAATGATAGATTGATTAGGTGGTTCCTTATTCTTCAAGAGTTTGATATAAAAAATATGGATAAAAATGGTGTTGAACATGTTGTAGTTGATCACCTGTCTATGAGGTAATTCAAAGAAAACTCACATCAACTTTCTGTGTTAGATTCATTTCAAGATGAGCACCTCTATTCTGTGAGTGACTACTCATGGTATGATGACATAGAAAACCACTTGGTTATGGGTGTCATTACAAAATTCCTATTGACCAAAGCTAAGAGTAAATTACTTTTTGATATCGGACAATATGGGTTTGATGATCCATACCTCTTCAAGTTCTGTCCAGATCAAGTCAGTAAGAGATATGTCCCCAAGTATGAGAAAGAGTCCATTCTAAAATTATGTCATGAAGAAGCATGTGGAGGCCACTTTTTCACAAATAAAATAGCTAAAAAGCTCATCCAATGTAGTTTATTTTGGTCTAATATCATGAAGTATTCCTACACATTATTCCAATGTTGTCTTCAATGTTAGAAATTAGGATCCATAACAAAACGAAATCAAATTCCACCTACACCTATCCTGGTTGTTGAAATATTTGACTTGGTGGGGAATTGATTTCATATAACCCTTACTAATCTATAGGGGATATCTCTAAATCATTTTAGTTGTTGATTACATCTCTAAATAGTTTGAGTCTATTCCCACCAAGTCAAATGACCATCATGATGGGATCTGATTCCAGAGAGAAAATATATTTTCTAGATTTGGAATTTTTAGGGCTATCATTAGTGATCATGGAACCCATTTTTCCAACTATCCCTTATCATCACTCATGTCTAAGTATTTTATTTCTCAAAAAGTTTCCATTTCCTACTATCCCCAAACCAATGATAAAAACTTGTTCAAAAATAGGAAAATCAATAAAATTATAGAAATATTGTAAATCCCTCAATGAGAGATTGGTCCATGAAACTCTTGCATTATCTTTGGGATTATCGTAATGTGTTTGAAACCATCCTAGTATTTTCACCATATATGTTGGTATATTGGAAATAATTCCATTTACCTATTGAAATTGAACATATGGAATTTTGGGACTTCAAAAAAATGAACATTGAATTTTTTTTGGATGAAATAAGGAAAAAATTAGACATAAAAAATTTGAGGATATTAGGATGGAGGCTTATAAAAATTCAAGGATCAATAATGCTAGAGTTCATGCCTACCAATCTTGTAATATCAAAGTTAAACACTTTAAACCCGGAAAATTTGTGCTCTTGTATAGTTCCTAACATCATTTTCACCTATGAAAGTTAAGGTCAACATGCTCAGGGCCTTACAGAATTTATCATATGCACCCCCATGGAGCAGTAAAGATTTGGGACCCCTCTAGTGGTTTGATATTCAAATTTAATTGTCATAGGTTAAAACCATTCATTGAACCATAAAATAAATAATAAATGGATGAAGAGTTAACTAATCCAACCTATGAAGCATATTTTTTTAGATTTAGGTTCTATGTTGTAACATCCTAGATTAGGATGACACTAAATTGGTACCCTGTACCCTGTTGTCCACAGGGACTCAAGTGAATTTCCCTAAATTTCAGTGGCTGCTGACTAAAAGCAAGGGCCAAGGGTGTGATAGTGGGGAAAATATTCCCTCATTGACAGAGTGTAACATAGCTGAATAATAATATATAATAGCAGAAGAAGTAAAAAACATATAACTGAAATAAACTGTGGAAGACTAATAAGATGAATAACCAAGCATAATTTAATTGAAACGATGACGCAACATGTCACATGTTCTAGGAAATCATCCAAATAAGGTACATTTCAGGAATCTGCAATATAATTCCAAAAGATAAAGACACAAAGTAATCTTAGAATCATCACAAGACACAACTCTATCCCTTTCTTTCATACTCCTAAATAGTATCTCAAGTACCTGTAGAATGGTGCCTGCCCTTATCGACACATGAAACAATATAATTAGTTTGATTCAAAAAGAATGAACCAACCAGGGTGTGAAAAATAAATCCCAGTAGAAAACTACCAAAGATCTGTGCCTATATGTCAGTGAAAATATTCTACAAGTATTGTACATAAAGAAAAAGAGGTAAACTGGGAAGCACTCAAAAGTAAAAAATCCTACAAATAATGTTCTCAATTTTCATTCATTATGTTTAGTTCATCCATATAGTTACATTGAATTAGATAAGTCTCGAGATCCAGCCTAAGCCTATCAATCCCCCATATAAAGAATACTCAATAGATACCTCTGAAGGCTATCTAAACAAATAAAGTGAAGACCGAATCCAAGCTTGTGCTTTGTCTTGGAAGATGCGTCATATGTCATTCCATTTTAATAATATCTTAAACATCCTACCCGCAAGAATAGAACCCCCCCCCCACAGGCATAACCAATCCTCTCCCTTAGGACTAATGAATCCTCTCTCATAGGCATAACCAATCCTCATCCACAAGTGTAAAAATTCCTCACCCAAAGGAATAATAGTCAATTAGGTTCAAGCCCCGTATATCAACATTTCTGCATAATATAAAACACATGTAAATTACAGTATTACATGGTTAACATAATAAAAACTCATGTGGGAATCATAAAAACCCAGTAATAAGTGAATTAAACGACCACAAAGCTAAAACAATAATGGGAATATCATGGGGAAAAGGAACAATCACTAATCCCAAACCTTTTAATCAAATAAATCACAATTTATCACAATTTCACTTCCATTATAAATGAAATTCATACATAACAACCCAATAAGGGAAAAAAGGCATGCCTCATAGGAAACCTTGGCCAATATGGCATAAATGGTCATTCCAAGCGAACACACCCATATAGTATCCCTTAATCAAACAAAAAATCTAAAACATAATTAACATAATTTAATTCATGACCTAATAATCATTAGAAAACAAAAAGGGTCAATTTCCACTCAAGGTTACTCTCGAAACATGGGTGAACAGAAATATTAAATATATAAACAACTCAACATTGAGAAAAAGGCAGAAGACCAACTACCTCATCGTAGTATGACTCTCCTCGTCCAGCAAAAAGATTTGATTTTCCCTAGAATGGACTAGATCTACAAAACATGTATAAACTCTCAACCTTAAATAACTAGACCGAGAGAAGAAATCAAGAATAAAGTCTCTAGTATAATCGAGAGCTTACCGGTCAGGTTAAAACACAACTGATGATGAAGGAATCAGGGTTTAGATGATCAATCAGGAAGAAAAAAAGGCACTCGGTGCTAATGTTTGTGAATCCAGATCATCCCCTTTCCATATTTACAAAAACAATGCTACTACCCGATTTAATCAATAAAAAATGTACACGGCCTGTACTTGAGACTACATGCTGTGTTTGTATAAATTCTGGGCCAACCATTACATGGTCGTGTATCAGGATTACATGGCATGTAGCCTTTCCTACACGGTGTGTACCTATATGTACACAACATGTAGTTCCCACTCACGTTATGTAACAGGCATGTAGCCAGCCCATAGACCTATTTTCCCCCATTTTCTTATGCATAAACATAAAATAAAATATCCATACCTCAAAGGAAGAACTGTGTTGTTACAAAATCCCCCCTTAAAGAAATTCATCCGCAAATATATCTTCCCAGGGTGATGAAGAATCATATGAGATTAACTATAGTCATAGTGATCGTACATCAGCATTCCTCTCCCAAGTCTCGTCATGCACTTAGTTGTGTGGCCATAACACCCATATTAAAGGAATAGGCCAGCCATGAAGAATCTTCATGCTATGATCCACAATATGAATGGGATGCTCCCCAAAGGATGAAACATCCTACAACTTCGATTCCTTGGGATAAAAGGTGTGACATGTGTCCGAAATGTCATGTAAAAAATGAGAGACATTGGAGACGTCATTCATAGCCTTGTACCTCAGAGGTAACTGCAATCGATAAGCAACTGGCCCAACCCTCTCGAGAATCTCAAATGGACCGACGTATCTCGGCAAAAGCTTACCCAATATCTTGATTTTCTTTTTTCCTAACCTCATTGCAACACGCAAGAAAACATGATCCCTAATCTCAAACTCTATAGTTCATTTATAGTGAGCGATATAAGATTTCTGATGAGACTGTGCAGTAGCCATCCTCTTTCAAATCAACTGGACCTACTCAGATGTCTCCTGCACAAAATGTGGTCCCATTAAATCTTCATCACCCACCTCCAACTAGCACAGGGGTGGTCGGCATGGACTACTGTAAAAATCCTCATAAGGCGATATCTTTATAGTCACCTGGAAACTTTTTTTGTAGTAAAATTATGAAAGGGTAATATGCTTCTCCGAAGAGTCCCCAAAGTCTAGGACACAACTCGTAGCATATCCTCTAGCACCTCTATTGTACGCTCTTACTGGCCATCAGTCTGAGGGTGGTATGTTGTGCTAAGAAGCACCTATGTACCCAGATCCATCTGAAAACTCTTCCATAAATGAGAAGAAAATATGGTTTCCCTATCCGAAATGATAGAACAAGGGACCCCATGAAGTCGTACCACCTCATGAATATAGATGTTTCCAAGATCATCATCCCCAATGGTCTCCTTGATCAGTAAGAAGTGAGCAAACTTCATAATTCTGTCAGCCAACACCCATATTGCATCATTACCTCAAGGAAACGTCAGTAAACCCATCACGAAATCCATCGCGACATCAAACCATTTCCACTTCGAAATAGGTAACTGTAGTAAAATCCTGGCTGGCCGCTGATGTTCCACCTTCCCCTACTAGCAGTAGGAACACCTCATAACAAAACTAGGCACCTCTCTCTTCATACCTGGCCACCAGTACTGACAACGCAATTCACGGTACATATTGGTATCTCTTGGATGCACTACCCAAGCTAAAGCATGAAACTACCACATCAACTCCTCACATATGTCCACTGAAACCCAGAAATGTCTATGGATCTGTAATGTCTCATCATCACCTACCATCCAACCAGGAGGTGGATCCTTACCTAATCCATTCTCTAGAAAGACTAGTGTCACACCCCGACCTAGGAGTGTGTTTTATTTTATTATTTATTTATTCTTAAATAATTTTTCTAGGGTTCGGGGTGAGTCCCAGATGAAATTTTTGAGTCTATGTTAAAAAGTGCGCTTTTTGAGGCGATGTCGTTGGGCGCGCGAGCGGAACACATTTTTGAATCTCTGCACAGCTCCGCTCGGGTAACTACGCATCCTACTGTCTTTGGAAAAATTTAAATAATGAGTTTTTATATTCAAAGCGCGCATCCATTGTTGTCAATTAAATTTTTTTTTTTCTGTTAATAATTATTTTTATTATTAATATTAAGTCAAAATGAATATTTTTATCATTTTTATTTTAATTGTTATGATTATTATTATCATTATTGTTTTTATCATTATGTTATGAGTAATTAATTAATTACATTGTTAATGATGCGGATAATAGTATTATTATTATTAAATATGTTTTGTCATTAATCATTATTGTTATTATTATTAATACTATTTTTATCACAACTATTTTGTCCATATAATAATTATTATTACGATTTTGATTATGATTTTTACTCTTATAATTATTATTATCCTTGTAATTGTTATTATTATTCCTCTTAATTGTTAATTTTAGAATTTAATATTTTTAGTTTTGTGGAATAATTATTCTTTTAAGTTTTATTTTTATTTTTTATTTTTAGTTTTATTTTATCTATTTTTAGAGTTACCCCTTTTTTAGTCCCTTACCTCTCCCCGTATGCATCGCCTCCCTCTTGGCCGCCTCCTTCCCCTCACACACAGCCCAACCACACGCCTCTTCTTCAGCCGCTCCTCCTCTCCTAGCCGCATCGATCCGGCAGCCCCTCCTCCTACCTGGTGCAGCGAGAATCCCCCTCGGCTGGATTCCTCCAGCAGCGCACCCTGCTCCCTCCCCCTCTCTTGCAGCACGTAGTCGGCTCCAACCGCCCCTCCTACACGCCGCAACCCTCAGACCTCCCTACGACTCTCCCCTCCTCACCCACTTGCACCGTGCTGCTGGGCCCCTACATGTTGTGTGCCCCCTCCGACAACCTTTCTCCCCGTCGTGCTCCCTATGGGTGGCATGACCTCGGACACCGCCTCCTTCCCTAAGCACCGTCTTCCACCAATCCTCAGCCCTCAGCCTCCCTCTACCTCAGCAAGTTCCCCAGCCTCCTCTGACTGCAAATCCCAGCCGAATCCTCCCTTGCACCATCACCGACCCTCAGCCTCCCATTACCAGCGGTGCAGACCCCACATTTTGAGGTGTTTTAATTTTTATTATTTTCTTTTCTCTTACAGTGAACCCCTTATCTAGTGATAAATCTTCCTTCAGCTACCCCCTGCCAGACGTCGCACACTATACCAACGCCACCCTTGCCAGTCACGACCCTCCTTCCAACCAGCCCTCCTCTTTGGTATAATAAACTTCTATTATTGTTTTATTTTAGTTAGTTTGGAGGTTTAATTATTATTTTGGTAGGTTTTTGATGTTTTAAAACCCTCGCGAAGCGGTCTCGGGTTTGCGTCGTCTTGCTTCAGTTTCGAGGTGAGTGTTTCTTCCCAACGCATGGTTTCAAATTCACTAGTTGAGTTTTTTGGTATGTGTTCAAGACCTTAGTGTTAATTTTCCTTCTCGTTGGACCTTTTGCGTGGTTTCTAACATGCGTTGTTATCGCCGAGCCTTGTTTTCGAAGATTCCTTGTCGCCGCACCTTGGTTTCGAGGTTGCATTGTCGTCGCACACTGACCTCGAGGTAGGATCCCATTGCACTGCTTTTAAAAATTTATGTCACATTTATTTCATGCTGTTTGTGCCCTATATATATGTGCATGTGTGTGGGTGCTAAATATTATTGCGCAACTTTAGATTAACTCATTTATGATTCAAATTTATAATTCAATTCTTGTGGTGTAAAAATGGTGTCGTTTTTTTTGTGTTTGTGCTCACCAATTGTTCAATTAAATATTTTATTAAGTTTAATAAATATTTAATAGTATTAGATAATTAATTTTTTAATAATTTATTGATTTTAAAAAAGGGATGTTTGTTTTATACATGACACTTGAAGTATTTTCTTAATGAGCGGACACCCAGTAGTGAAAGAATGCTCGTTTGGATTTTAAACATAATTCGTGGAATATACAATGTTGTTTTGTTTAATGATAAATGATTTCTTCTGAAGCATGAACAAGTATTCTGGTTCTCATGAGAAATTGCCTGGTTGGCTCTTACAGTTTATTTGGAAAAATAAAATATTTTGGTTTGGTTTTATAAAAATATTGGCAGCCTGTTAAGTAGTGTTGTGGGGCTCCTTAAATGGTTTTAAACTGGGTTTGGTTTTATAATGAAGTTTTAATTTTTCTTAAAGTGGTTATTCTAAAAGGTGTTTAATGTTCGTTTGGAACTTTAAGGAAAATGATGTAATTGTTTTGATGAAAACCCTCATAGGATCACTCTCTTGCCTTGGTTGCTACTGATTGTTTGGGACCCCACTCTTAGAGGCTCCCGAGTGTTCGAATGGTTTATAGGCAAGAGGTTGTCCAATGGAGTGGCTCGGGGTGATGCATGTTGTGCATTATTATTATTATTATATATATATATATGTATGTGATTAGATGCTCGGCTGGCATCGGTTGGCTCACCCCCTCTTCTAAATACTTGAGACATGGGAATCTGGAATATTGAGAGAATATTCTAAGAATGATTACTGCACTAGTAGGTTATGGTACTGACCAGTGGCCAATATTAGGTGGATATATTGGGTTTATTATGATGGGATTTCCCCTCTGCCTACCTAAGAAAGGATGGTCGAGTGTATTGGGTGTTTTTATTTCATTGTGTGTGACATGTTAACGAGGATGATATCTCATGTATTGGTGTCTTCTGGTTTATTCTATATCTCCTAGGTTCACCCATGTCTATTCAGCTTTTTTTGCTTTCAGTAGTGATTATGATGCTTATATGTATACCTATATTGCCCTTGCTGTGTTTTTTACTTTGTGTATTTCTGGTGTATTGTTTTCCTTGGAAAGTGGTAAATTGTTTTTGATAAGATTTCTAAAAATGGATTTCAAATTAAAGTGTTTAATACTCTTTGTACAAATTTGAAAATGTAAACATCACGTTCCCTTTCTAAAAATCCATTAACACTAATGAAATGTACCAAAATTTATAAATGGTTAAGGGAAATGGTTCTTACATTGTTTTTAAGTAAAATATTTAGAAAAACATAATTTTATAAATTGTAGTTGAAACATGAAATGATGTTTTTTTATTTTAAATGTAGTGCATTGGGAATAGATATCAGTCTAGCCTACTGAGTTTTAATACTCACGCCTATAGTTATTTTTTTTAGTGTTGGTGCAGGCTATAGCTTGAGTGCACTCACCTAGGGCGATGCTTGATTGTTTAGTCAGAGAGTGACCTCGGAGGTCGCACATAGTTAGTTTAGACATCGTGTTTGGTCAGTTTTACTTTTATTTTGTTCCTGTTTGGTCGTTTCGTTTGGTTTATTTATTCTGTGTTTCTATATTTTATTTATGCTGCTTTATTTATTTATATTGGGTGAAATTGTTCCCACAACCTCTGTTGATGCCCCGACGCTTGTCGCCAGCCTGGGAGGATCGGGAATGCCACTCGAGCCGTGTCGCGGACCGGATTGGGTGACTGGTTCAGGGTCGACCGAGGTTGGTTCATGAAAAAATGCTATCAGAGGAGGTCAGCTCATAGAAGACCTCGCTTTAAAGAGTGACCTTTTTATTTGGGATGTCAAGGTAGACGGAGTAGGATTGTCGGGACTCGAGGGGTAGGAGCGGGAAGAGCGTCACAAACTCTTGGTCGTTCTGATCCTCAGGTTTCCATGGGAAGTCTGGTTTAATTTGTTTATTTGATTTTTTTATGGAAATGATTTGCGATTGGGATACATCAAAGGGATTTGGGCTAATAGTCCTAAGATGCATGGCCTGGAAAGCCATATGGAGCTTGGGGCATGGTCTAAAAAGACTCTCCATGTCGGTGACGTGATTGACATATGGCCTCCAACCATATGGTCAAGTCGCCCAATGACACTAGTTCCTTGTTTGAGATGTTTTGGGTCTCCTCTAACATCTGAGAGGGGTTTGAATTTGAAAGAAGGGGTTTTTGAAAATAATGGTTGTTTGAAATGACATGTTTAATATTTGGACTGTTTTAAAAGAAGTGGTATGAATTATTTGTTTTTGGAAAATCAAGTTGCTTTGTTTTGTATTTGGTGTTCCGATGAGTGATCGCATGCATAGTGGTATGTTGGAAATGAGGACAGATTTTTAGTATGGCAGATGGATGTCGGGGGTGGAACGAATACATGCATGTGAGTTAGCCTATAAGAAATACAAATGCCGAGGGTTTAACCAACAAAGCTCATTTTAAATTAAATTTTTTTTCAAAAGAAATGTTTTGATTTTATGATGGCTCGTTTTCTTGTGTTTAGATCCTTTCATATATGCGGTGTTGGGTTTTGAGGATTTTTATTTATTGAGTTGGCCTTGAATGTGTTTTTGACTTTCCTTGTCCAACGGTTGTCCCTTGAAGCTTCAATGGATGATTGTAGTGCGGTTGATCAACCTAAGGATTTTATGCTTGAGCTTCAGAAGCTAGATCCACCTCTCTTTTATGGTCAAGCAGAAACATCCATAGTAGAGGAGTGGATGCGGAATATTGAAAGGGACTTTAACCTCGTTGGGTTTCCCATGTTTTTGAAGGTCAAGTTTGAAACTTTCATGGTTGAAGGTTCACTGTGTATTTGGTGGAAGTCAGTGTCTCGGAACAAGCCCCGTCAAGAGCTTACCTGGGAGTTTTTCAAGGATTTGTTTATTTGCCAGTATTTTTTTGAGGAAGAAAGGGTTGGAAAGGGGATGGAGATGTGTTGTCTATAGGAGTGCAATGAATCCGCGTTGGAGTATTTCCAGTGCTTTGTGGTGCAAATACCATATGATTCAGGGTATGCCACAAATGAACCCATGAGGGCTCGATGCTTCGAGGCGGATCTCCACCCTGATCTACAGTCGAAGGTGTCCGAGTCCAACCTAACCTCTTTTATCGATGTGGTGAGACAATCTTTTCATGCTGAATCCATGATGAAGAGAGAGCTTGAAGTAGTCCTCCTTTCTTCAATTTCTATGAGCAGTGGTGAAGATCCTCATTAGGAGATGAGTAATCAATTGAAAGTGTATGGAGAAGGTCATGGAATCAAAATGCCTTGGGATCTTTCATCAACCTCTTCAGAGAGAGAGATCCTTGTGTGTTATCAGTGTGGAAAGATGGGTTATAAGAAGCTGTCGTACCCAAGTGCTTCGAAGCCCTTCCATTCATGTGGATTCCTGGGTCACTTGCGACGATTCTTTTGGGGCGTCGCTAGAAAGGATCACAAAGGAAGTTCTCAAAAGTGATGTGCTGTTGGGATTTTATTCAAAGTTTCTGGTGTATGTTTCCTTTTAGTATAAGGGATATTTTATCATTGTAGTTGTACTGATGGTGTTTTGGGTTTTGACATGCCTGGGAAATCGTGGGTCTTTTGATGAACTCTAGTTTTCAATGCCAACATAATTATATTTCAAAATTCCATCCTTTCAACTATCAGATCAAAAGATGTATGTTTTCTGTTGGGATTATCAGAACCTGACTGTGTGGCCGGAGATGGATCATCCATCAGAGCTCCAGCCAAAAGGCCTCAGAGTGAAGCTGGTGTGCAGTCAGGAACCCCCAGGGAATTTTACGGAGTCTGGTTAAAGTTGTACCTCTACCGTCGGGAGAGACAGTATTGGTGTTGCTGCTCTAATTTCTCTATCGTTGTAATTTTCCTCTTGTTGCCAAGTGCACGATGGACTTATCCCTCGCGTAATGTTGGGAATTGTCCATTTTTGGATGCAATTTGCTGATTAATGACCTTGTGTGGGCCACCAATGTGAATCAATTGCGACTTTGGTTTGTGTTTTTCCCGAAGTGATGGGTCATGAGTTGTCGTCCGTCGTGGTTTTCGTGATCCAAACATTGGGCTATCCCTCCCTGCCTGTGGGGTTATGGTTTTTGGTTCATACAGAGTTCTCGATTAACCTCTTATCCCATTCAGATGGGAGTAAGTGGTTTAAAGGTCCTTGTTGTGCTCTTTCTAGCTTGAGTAAGGCCTGATGCAGGTCTAAGTTGGGTTTCCGTTTGGTCTCTTTTGGGTTGGTCCTTTATGGTGGAGAGACCCACCATCTCTTTGGGGTTTCTCATAAGGCGTTATCATATTCTAGTTAAATTATTAAGGTGGGGAGTCCGTTCTCGCCTCCCCTCTGTCAGTGATATGTTTTAGACAATGAGGTTGAGTCCCGTTGGTGGTCGATGGAGTGACCATGTGATAAGAGGTTGGATCGTGTTGTGTGGAATCCTCAGGTTTTGATCAACCGGCTAGGCAATGTCATGGATTTCTGAGGTAAGAAAGCGTTATGGGGGGCAGAATTTTCACACCCCCACCTAGGCGTGTGTTTTATTTTATACATTATTTATTCTTAAATAATTTTTCTGGGGTCCGGGGTGAGTCCCAGATGAAATTTTTGAGTCTATGTTAAAAAGTGCGTTTTTGGAGGCGATGTCATTGGGCGCACGAGCGGAACACATTTTGGAAACTCTGCATGGCTCTGCTTGGGTAACTGTACATCCCTATGCCTTTGAAAAAATTTAAATAAAGGGTTTTTATATTTAAATCGCACTTCAATTTTTGTCAATTACAAATTTTGTTGCTGTTAATAATTATTTTTATTATTACTATTAAGGAGAAATGAATATTTTTATCATTTTTATTTTAATTGTAATGATTATTATTGTCATTATTATTTTTATCATTATGTTTTGAGAAATTAATTAATGACATTGTTAATGTTGTAGAAAATATTATTATTATTATTAAATATGTTTTGTCATTAATCTTTATTGTTATTATTATTAATAAAATTTTTATCACCACTATTTTGTCCATATAATAATTATTATTATGATTTTTATTATGATTGTTATTATTATTATTATTATCCTTATAATTGTTATTATTATTCATCTTAGTTGTTAATTTTAGAATTTATTATTCTTATTTGTGTGGAATAATTATTCTTTTAAGTTTTATTTTTATTTTTTAATCTCTTTTTAGGGTTTCCCCTTTTTTTAGTCCCTTCCCTCTCCCCGCATGCGGCGCCTCCCTCTTGGACACCTCCTTCTGCTCACATGTAACCTAGACACACCCCTCTTCTTTAGCCTCTCCTCCTCTCCTTTCCGCAACTATCCAGCGGCCCCTCCTACCTCCTGGTGCAGCACTCAGCCCCCTTGGCCGGATTCCTCCAGTAGCGCACCCAGCTCCCTCCCCCTCTCTTGCAGCGCGTAGCCGGCTCCGACCCCCCCCCCCCCCCTCCTGTACGCCGCAACCCTCAGACCTCCCTGTGGCTCTCCCATCCTCTCCCACTTGCACCATGCCGCTGGACCCTACAAGTGGCGTTCCCCCTCCTACAGCCTCCCCCCCCACCGTTCTCTCTATGGGTGGCACGACCTCAGACACAACCTCATTCCCTAAGCACCGTCCTCCACCCATCCTCGGCCCTCATCCTCCCTCTTCCTCAACAAGAACCCCATCCTCCTCTGTTCGCAACTCCCGGCCGACTCCTCCCTTGCACCATCACCGGCCCTCGACCTCCCATTTCCAGCGGCACAGACCCCCCCTTTTGCAGTGTTTTAATTTTAATTTTTATTATTTTCTTTTCCCATCCAGTGAACCCCTTGTCCAGCGGCAACCCTTCATTCGGCTACCCCCTGCTGGACATCGCACACTGTACCAGCACCACCCTTTCTGGTCATGACCATCCTTCCAACCATCCCTCCTATTGGGTGTAATAAAATTCTATTATTGTTTTATTTTAGTTAGTTTCTAGGTTTAGTTATAATTTTGGTAGGTTTTTCATGTTTTAAAACCCTCACAAAGCGGTCTCAGGTTTGTGTCGTCATCGTGCTTCAGTTTCAAGGTGAGTGTTTATTCCCGCCGCATGGTTTCACATACACTAGTATATGTTTTTGGTATGTGTTCAATCCCTTAGTGTTTATTTTTCAGCACGTTGGAACTTTCCACATGGTTTCTAACACACTTTGTTATCTTCACGCCTTTTCTATGAAGTTTCCTTATCGTTACGCCTTGGTTACGAGGTTGCGTTGTCGTCGCACACTGACCTTGAGGTGGGTTCCCATTTCACTGATTTTAAAAATTTAAGTTACATTTATTTCATGCTGTTTGCACCCTATATATATATATGTGTGTGTGTGTGTGTGTGTGTTCTATATATTATTTCACATCTTAAGATTAACTCATTTATGATGAAAATTTATAATTCTATTCTTGTGGTTTAAAAATGGTGTCATTTTGTTGTGTTTTCTCCCGCCAATTGTTCGATTAAATATTTTTATTAAGTTTAATAAATATTTAGTTGTATTAGATAATTAATTTTTAAATAATTACTTAATTTAAAAAAGGGCTATTTATTTTATACATGACACTTGAAGTATTTTCTTGATGAGCGGACACCCAGTAGTGAAAGAATGCTCGTTTGGATTTTAAACATAATTCACAGAATATCAAATGTTGTTCTGTTTGATGATAATTGATTTCTTCTGAAGCATGAACAAATATTCTAGTTCTCATGAGAAATTTCTCGGTTGGCTCTTACAGTTTATTTGGAAAATTAAAATGATTTTGTTTGGTTTTATAAAAATATTGGTAGCCTGTGAAGTAGTGTTTTGGGGCTCCTTAAATGGTTTTAAACTGGTTTTGGTTTTATAAAGAAGTTGTACTTTTTTGAAAGTGGTGATTGTGAAAGGTGTTTAATGACCTTTTGGAACTTTATAGAAAATGATGTAATTGTTTTGATGAAAACCCTCCTAAGATCACTCTCCTGCCTTGGTTGTGACTGATTGTTTGGGAGCCCACACTTAGAGGCTCCCGAGTGTTCGAATGGTTTAAAGGCAAGAGGTTGTCCCATGGAGTTGCTCGGGGTGATGCATGTTGTGCATTATAAATATATATATATATATATATATATATGTATGTGATTGGATGCTCGGCTGGGATCGGTTGGCTCACCCTCTCTTCTAAATACTTGAGACATGGGAATCTTGCATATTGAGAGAACATTCTAAGAATTATTGTTGCACTGGTCGGTTATGGTACTGACCAGTGGCCCATAGTAGGTGGATATATTGGGTTTATTACTGTGGGATTTTCCCTAGGCCTTCCTGAGAAAGGATGGTCGAGCGTATTGGGCGTTTTTATTTCATCATGTGTGACATGTTAATGAGGATTATATCTCATGTATTGGTGCCTTTTAGTTTATTCTCGATCTCCTAGGTTCACCCATGTCTATTTGGATTTTATTTCATGCAGTAGTGAATATGATTCTTATATGTATACCTACATTTCCCTTGTAGTGTGTTTTACTATGTGCATTTCTGGTGTATTCTTTTCCTTGGAAAGTGGTAAAATTATTTTGATTAGGTTTCTAAAAATGGTTTTCAAATGAAAGTGTTTAATACTCTTTGTAAAAATTTGAAAATGTAAACATCACTTTCCCTTTATAAAAATCCATTTCCACTAATGAAATGAAACCAAATTTAGAAATGGTTATGGCCAATGGTTCGTACTTTTTATTTAAGTATAGTATTTAGAAAAAAATTATTTTATAAATTTTAGTTAAAACTTGAAATAATGTTTCTTTTATTTTAAATGTAGTGTATTGGGAATAGATATCGGGCTAGCCTACTAAGTTTTAATACTCACGCCTATAGTTATTTTCTGTTTTTAGTGTTTGTGAAGGCTACAAATTGAATGTGCTCGCCCTGGGCGATGCTTGATTGTTGAGTTGGAGAGTGACCTGTGAGGTCGCACAGAGTTTTTCGGATGTCGTGTTTGGTTAGTTTTATTTTTCTTTTGTTCCTATTTGGTCATTTTTTTTGGTTTACTTATTCTGAATTGTTCTATTTTATTTCTGCTACTTTATTTATTTATATTGGGAAAAATCGTTCCCACATCCTCTATTGATTCTCTAGTTCTTGTCGCCAGCCCGAGAGGATCGGTAATACCTCTCGGTCCATGTCGCGGACCGGCTCCGTTGACGGTTTCAGGGTGGACCCAGGTTTGTTCGTGACAACTAGGCCCTCAAAATCTAATATTTGACTCATCCTCACTCTGTATGGTAGGGTAGAAGACATAACTAAAGAATAAAGGAAAGTATGCCCCTAATACCATGATCCTCCAAATTCATCACATAGAAAAATTCCATAAGCTTCCAGTTGCTGCTGGCTTCCTACAATTAACGCATCTGTGTCCTCCTGCTTAGTGCATCATCCACTGCATTTCATTTTTCAGGTGTGTAGGCAATAGTCAAAATACTGTAGGTATTCCACCCACCTTAAATACCTCAAATTATGATTATTATGAGTAAATATGTTCTTGTGACTTTTGACATCTGTGTGCACCACAAAACGCTCCCCCAATATGTTATGTCTCTAACAGTGTAAGGGATGAACAATTGTAGCTAACTCAAGATCATATGTCAGATAGTTCCTCTCATGTGGCCTCAATTTATGAGACCCGTATGCAACGAATCGATCCCCCTGTATAAGCACTACTTCCATCCCGATACCTGATGCATCACAGTACAAAATATAACTTCTAGATGTCTCTAAAAAAATCAGTATTAGGGCTGATGTTAATCTCCCTTTCAGCTTCTGAAAAGTCATCTCACAAGAATCTGAATATATGTACATCACACATTTCTTTATCAAGCCTATCATTGGAACTGCTAAGAATGAGAATACTTGTATGAAAATCCTGTAGTAACCATCCATTCCTAGAAAAATATTCACTTCAAAATGTTCTCAGGATGCTCCGAGGCAACAACTGCTCTCATCTTTTCAAGGTCCATTGATACTTCTGTCTCTAAGATGTCATGACCCAGGAAGTGAATGTGATTTATCAAGAAGTGGGACTTTGAGAGAATATAATATAACTAAGACTCTATCAGTGTGATCAAAATGATTTCAAGATGTGTGGAACGGTTGTTTTGAATATGATAATACACCAAGATATCATCCATGAAAACCAAAACAAAAGAATCAATATAGGCATAGAACACTCGGTTCATCAGTGCCACGATAACTGCTAGTTTTTTTGTGAGACCAAACAACATAACCAGATACTCATATTGGATATACCTACAACAAAACATGGTACAAGGTTTGTCTAATGGTTGAACACATACCTGGTAATATACTGACGTCATGCCGATTTTAGAGAACACCTGGGCTCTACGAAGCTGATCAAATAGGCCATCTATATATCGCAAGGGATACCAGTTTTTAACTATCACCTGGTTCAGTTTCCGAAATTCCATGCATAGCCTGAGGGTACCATTCAACTTATTTTCAAAATGGATTGGAGAACCCCATAGAGAAGTACTGGGTCGGATAAACCCCTTTGCCTATAAATCCTATAACTATCTCCTAAGCTCCTGCAGCTCCATCATAGCCATCCTGTAAGGATGAGTGAACATCGGTGCAACTCCTTGCACCAGCTCGATAGAGAACTAGACCTCTCTTACTAGAGGTAATACTGAAAATTCATCCAGGTAAACATCCTTCAAATGATCAACCTCTAGATGGAAATATATCTTACATGTTTATGGGTCATCCAGATATAAACTAGAAATATATGCTATCATCCCACTCAATGATTATGGGATTCTGCTCGGCTTGACTGGACATCCCATTCACCCTTTTGTTGAAATGATATGCCCTATGGTGTTGTAAAATTCACCCAATTTAGATAGAAATAAAAAAAGGTCTAAAAGGACACAATCCAATCTATTCTGAGTGTGACATCAAATCCTATCAACTCTAAGACATAGACATCCCCAATGAAGTGACGCCCAAAAATCTCAAGGGGGCACTCTTTACACTGATACACACTTGTCATCCTTATCCATAAAAGAGTTTCTAGAGTCATAAAATCATCAGAAGAGAAAAAAAAAGTGATCAAGGATCTCTATAATGGGCATAAATATAAAACAATGTGAAGCCTCTGTATCAAAGAGTGTAGAAGATAAAGCTGAGGCAATAAGAACAGTACCTATGATAGTTGAAGGTCCAGGATCCTGCTCATCCTGGGTATGTTTCACTGCATATATATGACCTATATTATGGACTAGATACACTACATGGATACCCTAAGCTGACCCTCCATGCTATTTTTGAGATCCTGGGGTTTGGCTACCATGGCCACGACAACCATCTCGACCTAAACATCCTGATATTTTCTAATTTTTGAACAGGTGAGAAGCTTCTGACCCTACTCCTGCACATGGATTCGGTGCACAACCTCTATCACTAGATGCTGGTGGAAATTCCATATATTATCACTGTAGATGGCCCATCCCTCCATAGTCTCGTCACTCGACTGGGTCCATCAGGAACTACGGTCTCATATGACCAGCTCTTCCACACTGATAGTACCTCTCCTAGATACTAGAAGAAACATTATGACATCTCATATCACTGTGAAAAAAATCCATACAATTCTTCTTGATCTCGGTCGAGACAGTACTAGATATTAGTGCCAAACCATCCTGGTTCGCACGTCCAGATTCCTTCTAATTATGCTCGATAATCACCTCCTGATTGACGATGGCATATACAGAAGGAAACTTGAAAACATTCACTTGTGATCGGATTTCGTACCTGTGACCATTCTCAAATCTCCTAGCCCTTTATATCTCGTCACCCATATGAATATGTTAGAATATTTGAATCTCAATGAAAGGGGCAGAGTAGTCCATCACTGACGTAGATCCGTACTCTATATGCATAACTCACATGATCTTTCTACCCTCAGTGTATCAGGGAAATAGTAGTCATAGAAGGCCGTCTAAAAATATCTCTATTCCATGTCTCAATGACACTCTATCTATGTGATAACATCCCGCCACCTATTGTAAAAATCACACCACATATAAGTTGTGAGATTGACCCTCCTATCAGGAGGCATCTTTAGATACTTGGAGATCATGATCATGGACTCCATCCATGAATCTGCAGCATGTGGTCTACCATATTCTGAAAATGTAGGCAGATGCTACTGCTTGAATACTAATGTCAGTTCTTCCATAGACGTAATAGGCTGAGGTACTCCCTAGAAGGTTTGTATAAACCTCATAAAGCCTTCACAAAACTGTGCATCCGCACATGTGTTCGGTATAAAAACTAGTGTCGTAAATGGTACTTCTAGAGGGACCACTAGTATCCCATGGACTACCACCTCTAGGGTATGATCATTTCCACTCTCCTAGCATAGTACATGTGGTCTTCGTGATGGAATTTCTCTATAAAGTCCAGCACACAGACCACAATTTAAGAATATTTATCAAGGAATGTAGTTCAGGAGTGAAAGAACTAAACATGAGAAGTAAATCCTCTAAAGTTCACAAAATAAGATCACATGACATGTAGGAATCATACACATGGTGTACACTAAATCCCCTACATGGTCGTGTACTCCTGCTAGCCTCGGTGTGTAAACACCAAAAATACACAGCATGTCATACCGACACATGGAATGTCCCTTTAAACTCTCACATGGCCATGTAAATCTTCCTTTTTGTCATGTCAAAGTCCTAGGTATAGGACATGTCAAGCTTACAAATGGAATGTACTCAGGTCTTCCATCCTAGATATGTACTTTTACATGGCCAGAGTTACACGGCTATTCCTATATAAAACTACATGGGGTGTACATAAGGTACATGACATTTTTTGATCAAAACTCAACAACTTGTGTTTTCACTCACATGGATAGTGACACGGTCAGATATCACACGACGTGTACTCAAAGTACACAGTGTTTACTTGTAAAATTTCTTTTCTTCCCGAATAGAAGAACACACAGAATGTCTTCATAGGACCATATGTCGTTTTGTCTGGGTTTCTAGACAGTAATCCTCATATGATTCCCTAGAACCCCTGTTTTTTCAATATAAAGAAACGGTGTTCCAAATTCTGATCTATGGGGACCCATACTCCCTGCAAATAAAATCATGGAATCTATATATATCACATAACAACATAATGTATATACCATGGCCAAAACATGATCCACCAAATTTATATCCAAGAGGGACAATACTCCCCAAGGATCATTTTTTGGCATCCATCCAATTCAACCATAACACGTACCAATACAACTATCACAACAACAGGCTTATCTATCATGGTACCTATGCCAACATTATGCATATCTAGCATGATATCTATCACAATATCATTAAATCAGTAATTATATCTAAATGGCATGGAAGGATTGCATGGAATGTGATTTCTCACAAGTTCTTATATGATGCATGATATAGAATAACCTCATATCACCAGTTTTCAAAAAAATAGAACCACAAGGATATCAATAAGAACAACACAAAACAAGTGCGTCACTCAATGGTGAAATCGAATCGACTGTAATAGCTAAAATCCAAAAATCATAATTCAATTCAAGGTAATTTATATTTTCCCTATACATGGGGTAGCTAATCTTGGGCAATGCTAATTACCAAAATCCATTTCCTTCCCATCCATTTCTATTGTCGGAAAATAGTAATAAAAACTAGAAAATAAAATTTCTATGAAACCACTTTGTAACATCCTGGATCCAGATGCCACTCAACTGGTGCCCCATACCCAGTTAGCCACATGTCCTCAAGCCCATTTTCCCAAATGCCAGAGTCTTCCGACTAGTACCAATGGAATAGGGTGTGATAGTGGGGAAAATATTCGCCCCATTAGTAGAGTTTAACATAGTGGAGTAATAATATACCATAGTGGAATCAATAAACATCATATAACTGAAATAAATAGAGGTAGACTAGTAAGATGAATAACCAAGTATCATTGAATACAAAAGATGATAAAACATGTCACATTTTCTAGGAAAGCATCCAAAAAAATTTCACTGTAGGAATACACAATATAAGTTCCAAAATCAAAAGACACAAAGTAATCTAAGAAGAATCGCAATCCACAGCTTAGTCCCATGCTTTCCTACTCCTAAATAGCATGTCAATTACCTGTAGAAGGGATATTTCCCATAGAAACACCTCCAACAATATAATATGTTCATATCTATTATGGAACATGTCAAATAAGTATTTTATAAAAAATATAAGTAGTAAACTAGTAAGCACCCAAAATTAAACAATCCTACAAGTACTATTTTCCATTTTCATTCATTATGTTTAGTTCAACCATCAAGTAACATTTAATTATATATGTCTCAAGATCTGGCCTAAGCCCATCAATGCCCCATATAAAGAATACTTAATAGATACCTTAGAAGGCTATCTAAACAAATAAAGTGAAGACCCAATCCATGATTGTACTTTGTCTTGGAAGATGCATTATATGTCATTCCATTTCAGTAATATATTCAACATCTTTCCCATAGGCATATAAAAAACCTACCTATAGGCATAAAAAATCCTTTCCCCCAGGCCCATTGAGTCCCCACCCATAAGAATAATCAATCCTTCCCACATGCGTTACAATTCCTCACCCACAGGCATAACAATCAATCTGGGTTGAGCCTTGTATTTCATCATTACAGCATAAAAAAACACATAAAAATTACACTATTAAATGGTTAACATAATAATAACTCACATGGGAATCATACAAAACTAGTAACAAGTAAATTAAACTATCACAAGGCATAAAAAATAATTGGAATATCATGAGGAAAATGGGAAATCAGTAATCTCAAACCCTTTAATCAAATCAATCACAATTCATCACAATTTCAATTCTATTATTTTTGTAACTCATACCTAAAAACCCAATAAGGGAAAAAAAGTAATGCCTTATAGGAATCCTTGACCAAACATCCATAAACAGTCTTTCCAAGGGAACAAACCTAGGGGGTGTCCCTTAATAAAACCAAGAAGCTCAAACATGCTTAACATAATTTAATTCACGACCTA
The DNA here is from genome assembly GCA_963277665.1 of Viscum album. NCBI lineage: Eukaryota > Viridiplantae > Streptophyta > Magnoliopsida > Santalales > Viscaceae > Viscum > Viscum album. Next base: position 777,717,820 of record OY728152.1, on the reverse strand, counting down.
ATCATTATTATACTACAAAAAGGGTAAATTTCCATTAATGTTTAAACCCCAAAAATGGGAGAATAGAAATAAATCACATGTAAACAACTAAAAATTGAGAAAAAGGCACCCGAAAACCTACCTCATTGTAGTACGAATCTTTTCGTCCAGTGTCAAGCTTTGATTGGACCTATATTGGAGTAGATCTAAAAAATCAGTATAAACACTCGACCTTAAATAACTAGATAAAGAGAATAAATCAAGAAGAAATCTAGATGAAAGGCTTAAGAGGAATCGAGATCTTTCCAATAGGGTTCAAACTCAACTGACAGTGAAGGAATTGGGGTTCAGATGATCAATCGGGAAGAAAAATGGCCCTTGGCACTACTGTTCACAAACCCAGATGATCCCCTATCTATTTTCACAGAAATGATGCCACAACCTGATTTAATCAATAAAAAACTACACCATGTGTACTTGAGACTACATGTTGTGTCTATACAAATTCTATCAAGACCATTACGAGGTCGTCTACTTGGATTATATGGTGTGTAGCCTTTCATACACAGTGTTTACCTATAAGTACACAGTGTGTAGTTACCAGTCACATTGCGTAATAGTCCTTCATCTAGCCCCTTGACCTCTTTTACCCCATTTTATTAGGCATAAACTAAAATTAAATTATCCATACCTCAAAGGAAGAATTGGGTTCTTACACATGTTGAGATAATTACATGAAACAAAGTTCTTTCCGATAGGAAACCAGGATTTTATCTGTCCATTGACTCAGAGTTTGTAATTTCAAAATAACATGTATGTTTTCCCTTTATTTTTTATGGGACCCACATGTGGTTTCCAATGGGATTTAATGTTTCTTTTGTGTGATATTTACCAGTTAGAGCATTTTTTTATTTCCAAATGAAATGCATACATTCTAGAATTCAAGCCTACCTTCAACAATCCTTGATGAGTCCACTTGTGACATGAATCAAAAGAGAATGATTGCATAACTAATGGGTCATCAACAAAAAACTATGTTATTTTGTTCTATTATTTCATTTTAAATCACTTCTCCCCCTCATTCTTCCCAATCCTAAAATCTCTCATCTCTTCTCTTTCAACACTGAGGTTAGTGTCATTCTACGTTGTGGGGAGTGAAAAGGTGGGATTATGAAAAAAAATAGGATTTTATGGAAAAACTAAATTCAATAAAAAAATCAATTAATTATCCTTTCATAAATTTATATACATTTTGAAACATTAAATCTTAATTTCAAACAATTTTGAATTCATTGATTATGATTTAAATGCATGTTTAAGTACATGAGAATATTTTTTTGGAAAGTTCAATTGTCTGATGATTTTTTTGAATTTTTTCATTTTGATCCTTATAATCAAAATTCCACAATTTTATTCCATTGGATTTTGGGTTTACGTTTGAGTTATTACGTACCTTTCATCATAGCATAGGGGTTTGGGTCACTTTTTGTATAATTTGAGTATCCAAAAAGTAAAATAATGACTGCATAGATAAATGTTTTGTTCAAATGTGTGGTGTTCAACACTTGGGGATCATGACTCCATATTTTTATTCCCCGAAGTTAGGATTTACATCTCTATTTTAAAGCTTAGAATTGATAATATGTGTGGGGTTCGGAAATTCGGTATCATGACTACATAGTTTTATTTCCCTTAGTTAGTTTTTTCATCTCTATTGTGGTAAGAAAAGGAAAAAACATAAAAAACATAAAATTGGATACTCAATTTAGGTTTTAATGTGATTCCCACCTAGTGCTTCCATTTTTTCTCCTTAAATAAGAAAATGGGCCCCATGTATTTTGAGATACCCAACAGATCATCATGCTTAATTTAAATTGGATGGAACGTGGTGAAGAATTTAAACAAAGGAATGCTGTAGAGACACAAACTTGACGTACATATACATTACATTACTTTTATGGAATACTTAATACATTACAAAAACAGACACCCAAAGACCGTATTAGTTTAGTGTCTTTGGAAGCCCGGAACATAATCTTCTAATCATGGTGAAAGATCTTCAACATCTCCCATATATATCTTCCCCTTTTTTTTCTTACCTAAAACCTTTATTTATTTCCTGGGGAAAAGAAAACATAAAAAGGGTGAGCTCAAATTCTCAATAAGGGTAAACATGGAGAACATAAAAATAATCCATAAACATTTGAATGTAAAAACAAAAAACATCAAAATCTTGAGCAGTGACAAAAATCTTGGAAGTGTAAAATTCATAGATCATAAAGTAACATAAATCATGGTAAAATAGCATGGGAATAAAAAATTTAATTGTGGAAAACCATTAAGCACATGTAATTATTTCTATAGTATCCAAGGCATTGTTTCCAAGACCATCATAGTGGACAAAGTCCATTACTAAACTAGGTTTACTTGCCGTTCCAGCCCTATATTACTGAACCTGATTCACATGAAATTCCAGCCATGTCTATCTCATGTGATATAAATCTTTACCCAATGCATTTGATGGAGATATAGGTCCCACCCATCTCATAATGGAATCATTCTATCTTGTGCCACAAAATAAACATAAATCATTCATCAGAACCCAAAGAATAAAATGGGTTTCATAAACATCATCCCCACTTAATGTAATCCATATAAAACAAATGGATATCATTTAATTGTAAGAATAATCAAACCATGTAAATAATAGAGACATTATACTTGAAAAATAATAATACTCAATAATGTCATCTTAGATGGAAAATAGTTTTGAAAAAACATTTGAAATGAATTCTTGAGGAAAATATCCTTTCTTCTTCAAAATCATTTTCTTTTCACAAAATGCCATTAAATTTTAAAAGAAACTTATTTTCCTAAAAATAATCATGAAATCTTGTATAGGAAGCTTCATGAAAATTCAGCATTATGAAACCATAAAAATCTGTTCATTCCATATAAGTTAAAAAAACATTCTCCTCGTACTTTTTTTTGGAAAAGTAAAAAAGTTCCACGTATGGTAAAAAAAAGAAAGATTCCTTCCATAATACAATGTAAAAGTTAAAGAGGGGTAAACATGACTTTATAAATATATGTAATAACATTAAAAACTTTATGAAAAACATTTTTATGGACATGGATGAAAAATACAACCCCAGTAAATACTTACGTATAAGCAATCTCGGATAAAAATGAGATTTGAAAAATTATCCCTTACCTTATGTCCAATTTCTTCCGTATGTCTCTGAGACTCCTATATAGTGGGTTTAAACATATTATTATCTTGTAAAAGAACCATAATAATATTTATGATATCATATATGATTCACTTAAGACTTTATATTACCCGTTCATTTGTCAATTCCATGTTAAAGCAACATTTTGGGTAAAATCGTTTCATTTATCATCCGTGTTTTGACTTGTAATTATTCATATGATTACTTAGATCATGATTAATTACTTCCAAAATTTAAAACATGATTTATATTTAATATATATTTATAATATACAAATATATAATTGATCGATGAATGGAACGAAATACACCATTCATGGAGACGGTAGGTCGTACGTATGCATTAAGGCTATTTTTGTTTCCTTGTTAAATTTAATGGAAGTAAGTAAATAACATAAACATAAATAAAATATCATTAATATGTCATATATGTCAGGATTATTTAATATATATACTTTATAATCATTCTTTAATGGTTAACTTGGAGAATTAATCTCATCATGTCGTGGAGATGATAATCCGTACATACGCACGAGCGATGATATCGTTCCCATAATTGATGAATGGAATTAGAGTGGATGATATAATATCTCAGAATTAATATTATGTTATAATTACCATATATAGTTATTCTTTACTCCATTATACCCATCCAAATAAGGTGGTGGTGGAAAAACAGATTACACCACGACGTGGAGACGGTATTCCGTACGTATGCACGCGTGGTGATTTCATTTTCCATAGGACTGATAGAAGGTGAAATAGGGTTGGTTAATATTTATAATAAAATATCAGTATATGAGTGATAATTATGTTATTAATTTATTATTAAAAAACAAAATAAGAGTAACTAGAAGAAGAAATTAACTTGAAAGAATCGGTAAAGGATATTACCTCTTCTTCGACGCGCCTCTTCTGAACCTCCTCTTAGGGCACTAAAGTTGGCCTTTGAAGAATACCAGGACCTCAAGTATGTTTCTAGGAAAGTGGAGAAGAGAAATGGTCAGGGTTTGGCTGAACGTGAAGGCTCAAGGTGGTGTAGAGGAGAGGGAGGAGGTTCCCTTTTATAAGATAGGAGAGGGGCACTTTTTGAAACCTCTAAAATATTAATTTATAATAAACTCAAATCCCACTTAAAATCCACCACAAATGACTCAAATCCGAAGCTTATATGATATAGGTTTTTAATATAATCATACAATAAGATTTATACATGTTGGTAATTTATTTTAAACCTTATCAACATGATTTATCCTTATTTAATCTATTTAATTTTGTTTGTGGTAATAATATTCTAAATATTAAATTGTTATAAATAATCATTTATGTGATTTTAATTATCCATAATTGGGTACTTTATTACATTTTAGACCATATAAATTTTAATTTATAATTTTTAAATATATTTGTGATTTATAAACAATTTAATAATATGTTATTTTTATAAAATAACAATAGAGATAATTTTGACACTATTCATTTATTTGAATTTAAATAAAATCCATACAGAGGATATATTCGAAAAAAAATGTTTAATATATTCCTCACATGTCATATGCATCTATAAATTTTTTGGAAAACATTAATTAGTTCATATAATATTTATTTTAATATTTATAAAACCATATATTTCATATTTCTCTTAATGAAACAATTACTACATCATTTTTGTATAATCATTTAATATACTTATTAGTTTCATAAAAATTAAAAATAAAATACTATTATTATGGAAAATCTTATATATTTCAAAAGAATACTTTTAATTGAATTTATAATCTTAAAATCACAACATGTAAATTGTTATATTTACTAAATTATGAAGGTGACAACATTGACATCATTTAAAATAATATAATATAAGTGTCATAATCGCTTTTATAAAGCTTCAAATGGTCAAAACTTCGACCCTTTAATGTGTATGGTTTTTATATATACTACCAATAAGTTTTTTTCAGGTTTTTTTGCCTTTTAATGGGTATTATTATTTAATAAAAACTATATTACCGATTTTTGACTAAATAAATAATTTCTGCATCATTAATGTATAAGATATTAAGGTAATTAAATATCTCTTAAAACTTACAAATAAATTACCATAACAAATAAAAACATTTTAGATTTCAAATTAGTATTTATAATCGAATTTATATTATGTATAACCTTATATTAAAAATACTTTAATTATTAAAGTTTCAGTGAGACGTATTTCACTTTCTTTAAAATAAAAAAAATTAAAGGTATTAATCACATCCAAGTGGGTTCCAATGGATTCCATTTCGACCAGAATATGACATAGGAATAAATATAATCATCCAATTATATTAATACAAGTGTTAGGGTAATTTTATAACATTATATTTACCCTTAATTACCCGATTTACCTTTAACTATGGTAAATAAAATTTACCGTAGTTACTATTCATAGTGCCCAAAAATTAAAAAGTAGCTTATTAACATAATTTGAACCTACTGATTCCAAATATGGAATCAATTTTTCCAAATTCAATTCACCGAAGTTTCAGATATTAATTTAAAATTAATCTCATTATTAGGAAAATGTGTTTTAAAAGTTTAAACATTGCAAAAGATTGAAATGATTTTACCTATGCATTTAATGTAAAATCAAAGATAATGACATAAATTATATTAAATGGTAATAATATATTCTATTTATACTTTAAAACCATTCAATATTATAATTTAACCATATAAATTATTATGATGAAAAAATTTGTTTTTAAGTAAAATATAGTGTGTTTTTACTATTCATTAAAATATGAAAGTTATCATAATAATATGAAAAATTTATCCAAAGTGAATTTTTATATCCTGATTCAAAATAAGAATTTTATTTTTTCAAATTGAACTTATAAACATGTGGAAAACTATATTTAAAGTGGGTGTGCCATCAAAAGGCTGCAAAAATGCATTTTTTGAGAAATACTTATTTTTCCTGAAATATTTAGTTTGTTCTCATAACATGTTCTAGAAAATGTGTAAGATGAATAATAATGTTATAAAATTCAAAATATAGTTAATAATATTCATAATGGCTATTTCATAATAATATTATAACAATATGTCATTGTTTAGTGAAACCCTATACTGCGTACTATACACACCATCGAGGAAGGTCGCAATTGCGTGTAATGAAAGCCAAGTCAGGGCTGCGTGTAGTGCAAGATCCCTTTGGTTTTGCGTATAACACAATAAAAAATTATTTCATTTATACATTAAACAAAATCTATACTTAATTTTGCATAGAATAATTTCTACAAAACGAACTTTAAATTGTGTGTAACATGAGCCAAGAATAGTGTCGTGTATACTGCAAGTTAATATGGTGTTGCATATAGTAGAAGCTAATTTTTAGTGTAGTGTACAATAGAATACATCAAAGAAATAAAAAATAATATATCTCATAAAATCTCAGTGTGTTACATTCTACACCCCTTAAAATGAATTTCGCCCTCGAAATTCGTCGGGGTTATAAATTGTTTACTACTTGAAAGTTTCTTTCATAGAAACCCACATCATAAAAAGGAATAATAAAACTTAATTTTAAAAATTGAATTAAGAAACTTAACGGTTTACCAAATTAACTCATCACTGGGTTTCCACATAGGATAACATAGGTGAAAATATGGATATGGAAGAGAAATATAACCATCAACTTCTGATGAAGAGTGGTAGAGGACATGGCTATAAAAAATCCAACAATCACAAAGCCATAAATTTTTGATGATCTAAGGTACCATCTGATTCATTAGATATGAGGGCACTAGGACAACATTTTTGGTTTTCAGGATCATTTCACAAATGTTGATGAATTTTTGAATTAAAAGAAATACTTACTTGATTTTGGTACAATATTAATGTTTCTCGTGCCTTGAACAATTTCCACTTCATCACTTAAAGAAATGAAGTTGAATTTGTATTTTGCGATGTGTTAGAAGATCATGCGATAGAATGATAGGTCATTCCATCTGTCTCAAACATAAGGTTAGCAAAAGTTATATACATAATTCCATATGTGGTGAGATTAATCGTATATGGTTCCAAAAATGGACTGATACTTCATCTATTATCACGATTAATAAAATAAAACTAGTTTCTACTAACCAGGTACTTCCTGTAGGCTAGTGATAGGTGATAAAGGCCTGTCTCACTTTGGTTGTGGGTTCGATTCCCGCAACCTTGTCTGACGTGATGAGTTGTCGCCCGTCCTGCAGGTTGTCCTTTTTCTAAAACTACACTATTATAACATTCCAGAAATCATATCGAAAAAAATTTCTATCCTTAAAAAATACTATCTGATGTCCAACATAATCCATTCCAATCTTTAGTCTTATCCAAAATACATCTATCCAATCTCATAGTATAATGAAAATGATTACTTGAAAGGTCACATAACAAGCACATGAATACAATCATTTATCCCCCATATATCATAAGATATATCTTGTAGATCGCATTCCAAACATGTGAATACCTTAATCATGTATTCTCTTGAAACATTAATTACCATAGAACCTTAGTGAAAACATGAATGCTGTCAAAAGTTAATTCTTTCCACAAACCAAAATCCCAAAATTTCGATATACTCAAACCATGATATCACTTTGTCCTTATATCAGTCATGAGCTCATGAATACTATCATACATATTATTTTCTCCTTATCCCTTCATTATGCGCATTTCATATTCTTTCTAAAAATAATTCAATCACATTTCATGGTTACTGATACCATAAAATTATTGAAACCACAATAGACCAATACAAAAATATTCCAATATTCCACGATATTATATACAACATTATTTAGGAATCCCATTACATACATACTTAATCATTCAACCACATCATTGTTATATTAAACATCTCCAATAGTGATCGCATGTGACTTCCCTTTATCCTTTTCCTTAAGAGGTTGTTGATTTCGATCACCATTAACCATTGGATAAAGGAATTGATTAGCATAATGACCCATTTCCTTGAACTTGTAGCATTAAAGTGTTGGTGGTGCGTTCTCTGTAGTCTTATTTCTATCCACATCATTAGCTACCCTTTTTCCATTACTTCGACACTCAGCTGCTCGATGACCTTCATTTCCACACTTAAAACATTTTCTAGTCCCTTTAAGACAATCTCCACCATCCTTTTTCCCACACATTGAGCATAAAGAAAAATTCGTCTTCTTTTCGCCATTGTTTTGAGATTTTTCCTTGAATTTCATCTTTTGTTTCTTGTCAAACCCATGAGATAGATATGTAACACCAACTTCCAGTTCTACCTTGATAGCACAACACACAATTTCTTCATAGCTATAGAAGTCTCTTATAGCTAATTCCCTTAGAAGAATTGGTTTTATTCCACTAAAGAATCGATCAACTTTACTTTCAGGTTGGATGATAAATCCAGATTCATACATTGAAACCCTTGTAAAATTCACCTTTTATATACCAACAGATTCATCATCCTTTTTCTTAATCTCAAGGAACTCCTTTTCCATCATTGTTCGAATAATATGAGGGAAGTACTTATTGAAAAACAAGTTCTTGAACTCGTCCCATTCCATTGATTCAATTTTACTATGGGGCCTTGTATTCTTAATTAGAGTCCACCACTGGTCTGCTTCACCTTCTAAACAATAAACCACCAGAATGAATTTTTCATGTTCCGAACATCGAAGTATGGAAAATATATTTTCAATGTTACTGATCCATTGTTCCGCAACAAGTGGATCAGAAGACCCAATGAAACAAGGCGGACGTTGCCTCGTGAAGGACTCAATAGAATAATGGTCCCTTCTCTACTAATTTAGAAGTCCAGAATGATTCGTAGTTTGGGTAAGTATAACAATAATATTTTTCACTCCATCTCCCATAACATTGGTTTCTTCGGGGGGACAATCATTGAATTGCCCATTACATTGATCAACACGGTTCCTTCGGGTTCCAGCCATCGTCTAAAACACAAAAATAATAGAGTAAGTGGCAAAAATCATGCTAGGAAAACAACATAAAAAAGGGGGATTACTATCAATATCTAACATCATAGGTTTAATTCTTTGATCTTTACCGTAATCCTAGGACTATAACCTATACCTATACTTAACCTTAGGGACATCCCTAGACATACCATAGAAATATCTCTAGGGATCTCACTAATGTTTTCGCATCCTAGCTTCCAAAGGTTGACTAAACCTTCTCTATGATACCAACTGTAGAGACCCAAACTTGACGTACATTGAAATTACATTACTTTTGCAGAATACTTAATACACTACAAAAACAGACACCCAAGGACCGTATTAGTTTAGTGTCTTTGGAAACTCGGAACCTAATCTTCTAATCATGGTGAAAGATCTTCAACATCTCCCATATATATCTTCCCCTTTTGTTTTATTACCTAAAACCTTTATTTATATCCTGGGGAAAAGAAAACATAAAAAGGGAGAGCTCAAATTCTCAGTAAGGTTAAACATGGAGAACATAAAAACAATCCATAAACATTTGAATGTAAAAACATAAAACATCAAAATCTTGAGCAATGACATAAATCATGGCAGTACAAAAGGCATAGATCATAAAGGAACATTAATCATGATAAAATAGCATGGGAATAAACATGTAATTGTGGAAAACCATTAAGAACTTGTTATGATTTCCATAGTAGCCAAGGCATTGTTTCCAAGACCATCATAGTGGACAACGTCCATTACTGAACCGGGTTTACTTGTCGTTCCAGCCCTGTATTACTGAACCAGATTCACTTGCCATTCCATCCATGTCAATCTCATGAGATATAAATCTTTACCCAATGAATTGGAGGGAGATATAGGTCCCACCCTTCCCATAATGAAATCATTGTTACTTGTGCCACAAAATAAACATAAATCATTCATCACAACCCAAAGAATAAAATGAGTTTCATAAACATCATCCCATATTAACGTAATCCATATAAAACAAATGGATATCATTTCATCATAAGAAGAATAAAACCATGTAAATAATAGAGACATTAAAATAAAAACATAATTATACAAAATAATTTCATCTTAGATTTAAAATAGTTTTGACAAAACACTTGAACTGAATTCTTGAGGAAAATATCCTTTCTTCTTCAAAATCATTTTCTTTTCACAAAATTCCAATCAATTTTAAAAGAAAAGGATTTTTTTGGAAAAAATAATGAAATCTGGTAGATTAAGATTCATGAAAATTAGGCATTATGAAACCATAAATATCCATTCATGCCGTATAAGTTAAAAAAACATTCTCCTCGTCCTTTTGTAGGAAAAGTAAAAATGTTCCTCGTATGGTAAACAAAAGAAAGATTCATTCCATAACACAATGTAAAAGTCCAAGAGGGGTAAACATGAATTTAAACACACTTGGAATAATATTAAACACTTTATGAAAAACATTTTTATGTACGTGGATGAAAAATACAACCCCAGTAAATACTTATGTATACGCAATCTCGGATAAAAAGGAGACTTCTAAAATTATCCCTTACCTTATGTCCAATTTATTCCGTATGCATCCGAGACTCCTTTATAGTGGGTTTAAACATATTATTAATTTGTAACAGAACCATAATAATATTTATGATATCATATATGATTCACTTAAGACTTTATATTACCCGTTCATTTGTCAATTCCATGTTAAAGCAGCGTTTTGGGTAAAATTGTTTCATTTATTGTCTGTGTTTTGACTTGTAATTATTCATATGATTACTTAGATCATTATTACTTGCTTCCAGAATGTAAAAAATTATTTATATATAATATATATTTATAATATACATATATATAAGAGATAGATAAATGGAAAGAAATACACCATTCATAGAGACTGTAGGTCGTACGTACGCATGAATGTTGTTTTCGTTTCCTCATTAAATTGATTGGAAGTAAGTAAATAACAAATACATAAATCTAGTATCATTAATATGTCATATATTTCATGATTATTTAATATATATACTTTATAATCATTCTTGAATGGTTAACTTGGAAAATGAATCTCATCGCGTCGTGGAGATGGTAATCCGTACGTACGCACGAGCGATGATATTGTTCCCATAATTATTTAATGGAATTAGAGTGGATGATATAATATCTCAGAACTAGTATCATATTATAATAACCATATATAGTTATTCTTTAAACCATGATACCCATCCATGTAAGGTGGTGGTGGAAAAACAGATTACACCACGACATGGAGACGGTATTCTGTACGTACGCACGCGCAGTGATTTCGTTTTCTGTAGGATGGATAGAAGGTGAAATAGGGTTGGTTAATATTTATAATAAAATATCATTATATGAGTGATACTGATTTTATTACTTTATTATGAAACAAAAAAATAATAGAAAGTAGATGAAGAAATGAACATGAAAGAATCGGTAAAGGATATTACCTCTTCTTCGACGCGCCTCTTCTAAATCTCCTCTTAGGGCACTAACGTTGGTCTATGAAGAAGACCGGGACCTCTAGTACGTTGCTAGGAAAGTGTATAAGGGAAATGGGTAGGTTTTGGACGATATTTAAGGCTCAAAGTTGTGTGAGGAGGAGATGGAGGAGGTTCCCTTTTAGAAGAGAGGAGAGGGGCACTTTTCGAAACCTCTAAATTATTAATTTATAATAAACTAAATCCCCACTTAAAAACCTCCAAAAATGACTCAAATATGAATCTTAGATGAGATAGGGTTGTAATCGCATCAACAAATAATATTTAGACATGTTGGTAATTTATTTTACACCTTATCAATATGATTTATCCTTATTTAATCTATTTAATTTTATTTGTGGTAATAATATTCTAAATTTTAAATTGTTATAAATAATTACTTATCTATTGTGAATTATTAATAATTGGGTACTTTATGACATTTTAGACCATATAAATTTAAATTTATAATTTTTAAACATTTTTTGATTTTTAAACAATTTAATAATATGTTATGTTTATAAAATATCAAGTGTTAATTTTGACACTAATCATTTATTTGAATTTTAATATAATCCAAACAGTGGGTATATTCGAACCAAAATGTTTTATAGATTCCTAAAATGTCATATTAATCTATAAAAATTGTGGATAACATTAATAAGTTCATTTAATATTTATTTTAATATTTATAAAACCATTTATTTTATATTTCTCTTAATAAAAAAATTACAACATCATTTTTGTATAATCATTTAATATACTTATTAGTTGCATAAAAATTAAAAATATAATACTATGATGATGTTAAATCTAATATATTTCAAAATAATTCTTTTACTAGAATTTATCATCTTAAAATCACAACATGTAAATTGTTATATTTATTAAATTATGAAGTTGACAACTTTGACATCATTTAAAATAATATAATATAAGTGTCATAATCACTTTTATAAAGCTACAAATGGTCACCAGTTAGAAAGTAAGATTGTTATGGTTTAGATATATATGAAAAATAAGTTTTGGTTAGGTGTTTGGGCCTTTTAATGGGAATTATTATTTTAATAAAAACTACATTACTGATTTTTCACTAAATAAATAATTTCCATATCTTTAATATATTAGACATTAAGGTAATTAAATATCTCTTAAAATTTAAAAATAAATTTAATAACAAATAAAAACATTTTAGCTTTCAAATAAGTATTTATATTCTAATTTATATTCTGTATAACCTTATATTAAAAATACTTTAATTATTAAAGTTTGAGTGAGACATAATTCACTTTTTTTAAAATAAAATAAATTAAAGGTCTTAATCACATCCAAGTGGGTTCCAACAGATTCCATTTCAACCCAAATATGCCTTAGGATGAAATATAACCATCTGATTATATGAAGGAAAGTGTTTGGGTAATTTTATAATATTATATTTACCCTTAATTACCCGATTTACCTTTAACTATGGTAAATAAAATTTACCGTAATTACTATTCATAGTGCCAAAAAATAAAAAGTAGCCTATGAACATAATTTGGACCTACTGTTTCCAAATATGGAATCCATTTTTCCAAATTCAAATCACAGAAGTTGCAGAAATTAATTTAAAATTAATCTCGTTGTTAAGAAAATGAGTTTTAAAAGTTAAAACATTGCAAAAGATTGAAATGATTTTACCTATGAATTTAATGTAAAATCAATGATAATGACATAAATTATATTAAATGGTAATAATTTATTCTATTTATACTTTAAAACCTTTAAATATTATAATTTAACCATATAAATTATTACGATGAAAAATGTTTTTTTAATTAAAATATAACTTGTTTTTACTATTCATTAAAACATGAAAGTTATCATAACTATATGAAAAATTTATCCAAAGTAAATTCTTATATCCATATTCCAAATAAGAATTTTATTTTTTCATATTGAACTCGTAAACATGTCAAAAACTAGATTTAAAGTTGGTGCGCCCTCAAAAGGCGGCAAAACCGCATTTTTTGAAAAATAATTATTTTACCCGAAAGAATTATTTTTTTTCTCATAACATGTTCTAGAAAATGTGTAAGATGAATAATAGTGTTATAAAATTCAAAATGTAGTTAATACTATTCATAATGGATAGTTTATAATAATATTATAACAATATATCATTGTTTAGTGAAACCCTATATTGCGTACTACACACACTATCGAGGAAGGTTGCGATTGTGTGTAATGCAAGCCAAGTTAGGGATGTGTGTTCTAAAAGGTCCCTTTGGTGTTGCGTATAACATAATCAAAACTTATTTAATTTATACATCAAAAAAATATATACTTAATGTTGCGTAGAATAATTTCAAAAAAAACGAATTTGAAATTGTGTGTAACATGAGCCAAGAATAGTGTTGCGTATACTGCAAGATAATATGGTTTTGCGTATTGTACAAGCTAATTGTTGGTGTAGTGTACAATAGAAGACATCAAAGAAATTAAAAATAATATATCTCATAAAATCTATGGGTGTTAAAAATGGTTTTGGGCTTGGGATATGCTTGTGAACCTAGATTTTGTGAAATGATTTTAATAGGTTTTATGATTGTTTTGTATGATTTATTTTTATGAGAATCTTATGTTAAAATATTTTTGAAAAAGGGAGTTAAATTTCATAATTTTAAGATATGTTTTTCCTGAGACTTACAAAAATCAAGTTGGGATGTGTGATTAGACACTTAAAGGGAATAATATTCATTGATTATATCTTAATATTTCTGTGTTTCAAATTCTATAAACACCAATTTTAACAAATTTTATAAATTTCACTTCTTTTCTCACCACATGTTCAATTCATGTTTAAAGTGAAAAGTTGGTCCCAATAAATCATATTTTTTTGGAAAACATAGAATTAATTATTTTAATTTTAAATTTTGGGAAATTATTTATAATTGTTATTGGAATGTTTTTTGTTTTAGGATCTATTTATGAATCCTAAGGGAAGATGGTGATTTTTGGTAATAGACACATAAATTTATAGACAATCCATGATGGGCCTTAGGCCCATCTAATAAAAGTGGCTCCCAAAATTCAAGGCCAATGAAGAATAAATTTTAACAATAGAAATATAAATTTATGGGGATAATTTCATTAAACTGTGGATAGAGCTAATTCTTATGTTTTCACGGAGAATAAGGAAGCCCAAGTTGACATTTAATTTTTGGGCCAGATTTGAAGTCCCATAAAATCATCCCACCATTTAGAGTATAACATCCAAAAGTCTTATCCAATTCTCTTGAAATTTTGGCATATATTATAGGACACTGGTAAAAGGATAGTTCAATTATATGACCATTAAATATTTTTTCATCTACACTGACTTATATTCATGACAATGGAGGGGATGAAACTAGTCCTATTTTTGTGGCCAATATTGAAACGTCTAATTTCCTTTCTTCTCTCCTACCTTTTGACTCTCCCATGGGGATGGAATTGATTACTGGGGGTTTTACCTAAGGTTCCTAATATTCCAATATAAGAATCTTGTGGTGATGTTATTTAGGAACCCTATTTTATTCATGCAATTGTAATTTCTATCTTTCATTTTGCGATCCCTTCTTCAATTTCTCCCATGTATGTTTTTCATATCACATTAGTTTCTTAATAAAAGTTCATATTATACAAATTTTCAACAATACTTCATGTAACTTTGATACCTTTTCCTTATGGATTTAATCTATTCACACAATATTTTGTGAAATTCTTTACACAATGATGGAGTGATCGTTATTTCAATGTTTTTCGTCTTCTATTCTTTCCTGATGAGTCTACTGCTCACTTCCATTGACAATATAACATCTATGGAGGGATAAACAACTACTGGGATGATCCAAGGGAGTATCAATGGTACATATTGGATGTTATTTCTTGTTTTAATAATTCTTAATCCATTATATTGTTGAGATCTTCATTTAATGATTTTTCTTCTTCCACTTCCTTATTGAATTTTGTCACCAAACTTTTCATGTTCTAATAATATTATTTACCTTAAAGTGATCATGAAAATGATACTAAATGTTTATAAGTTATTAGGAATTCTATGTAAAGGTGTTAAACTAATAAATTATGTGGTAATGTTGATTTTATTGAATTAATTTTTCTCAAGTTAATGAGTTCTATTAATTTAAGAAGAAATTCATCTAATCTACACAATGCGATAAAATATGATCAAATAGTTCTATTTAATTAAATTCAACTATGTTTTTAAAACCATTTATAATCCAATAAATTCTAACCCAATTTGGCCACTTCATATCCAAATCACCCACCACTGAATGCATTTTTTTTGGTTTCTTCTTAGGTCACTGAGGATTTGATAACCCAAGTTGTTCCACCAAGCGACCACTAACACCATAAAACTTGGGTAAATTTTGGCGCAACCACCTCTATAACCATAATTGTACCCAATATTATGACCCCTAACCACTCTTAAATTATATGGTTTTACTACTTAATGATCCTACAACTATTTTAAATTGAGTAAATCATCTGGAAGCTAATTAATCATATATGGAGGAGATCTTGAAACAAAATCTAGGAATTTTTAGATATTTCTCTTGAAGGTGGTATGTAATCACATATCCCTTTTTTTATAATGAACACCAATTGTAATAATAGATCTCTTTTATTAATTTTTTTGAGTATCTAATCCCCCCATATGTGTTGGTGTTGTGAGTGAATATGAAAAACCTTTTGGGTAATTTATTTCTTTCTATTATGCCTATGAATTTCATTTTTATATTTCATAATCCCCATGAGTTTTTTCTTATATTTTTATTGGTTACAGAATATATTATCAAGAAAGGTGTCTCCAGGCATATCTAAAGTAATTATGAAAAATAATCACATGATCATTGGGTATATTATTCATATCAAATGGGTTTTCTTTCATAATAGTTTTCAAGAATTCATTATCTGACTAAGAAGATGATTTTTGTGAAATTAAATAAATCTTATAAGACTAAGGAGGTTTTCAAATAATTGAATCCCAACCATGATAATTATTAAAAACAATAAAACACATAAAGAATATATTTTTCTAGTG
Organism: Viscum album; assembly: GCA_963277665.1. NCBI lineage: Eukaryota > Viridiplantae > Streptophyta > Magnoliopsida > Santalales > Viscaceae > Viscum > Viscum album. Next base: position 777,701,053 of record OY728152.1, on the reverse strand, counting down.
GTGTTTATTAAATTTCACATCCTCGACATATTTTTATTATTGAGTTTTAAATATATTATTGTGTTATTATATTTCAAGTGACAAAAAATTTTTAAGAGATTTATAATAGGGTAAACTAAGGTCTCAAATGATTCATAAAACCATGAATCAGTGATTTTAAATTCATTTAAACATTTAATTAGTTAAATGAGAACTCAAATAAATAAACACCCAAGATTCCACATGGATCGACCACATACTATCACTATACTCATTGTGATGTTGGAAAATTTTCAATTTGGGCAACCAAAAGTAACCATTTATCTATAATATCACTAGTAGAAATTCATATTCTGATTATATTCTCTTATATGAAATTTATATTTTGTATTACAATTCTTGTATTAGAATAAAATTTGTTCTTTTCTTGATTATATTTATTCTTTTATTGATTTTATTTGTTCTAGTATTTATTATATTTGTTCATATATTGATTTTATTTGTTCTTATAGTTATTAAATTTGTTCCTTGCAACATATTCTACTATTTATTATCTCTTTTATTATCCTAAAATGGGGAGAACTATGTTTTCTAAGTATTGGTTCTACCATTTCTAGAAAAAAAATCATATTTTGGGATTTGTATACTTCACCTTGAAATTTTATAATTATATGATTTGAGATCATTAAAAACAGGGATATTGTTGTATTAGTCTATAAATTAATTGTTTTAATGATCCAAAATAATTTTATCTATGTTTTTAATGTTTTATTTTTATTGGTGGTAGTAAAGTGTTTTTTTGTAAAAACTGTTAAAACAGTCTAAGAGTGAAATCGATCACATGTTATGTGATGTGACCACATGAATATAGACTACATACTGTTTAATTTTACCATGGAACATAGAAAAAATTATTCCAAGTGTTGGAGATTTTTAATGAATTAGTTTATCAAATAAAAGATAATACAAGTGACCAAAAGACCATTGAAGTAAATATGAATAAATTTATCTAATTCTCAGATCGACTGAAAGAAGTATTTCAAATGATCTTTCTAGTCATATGAAATATTTCAAAGTGTTGATAAAACTACATAGAGGAATTCAATCAAAATCATGATTAAATTTCAAGAGACCACACAATATAGGTTTTATAAATCTTAAGAAATAGTCATATCAATCGAATGGTTCAAGTGGACTTAACTATTCCCATAATCCCCACTACCAACATGAGATACCATAAGACTAGTATCCCTGAACTATAAGTGATAATGATAATGTGGTTAAAGTTTAAAATCAACATGGATGGTTTTGGAATTTAATGAGATCTATAATATTATTTTTGATATTTTAGTTTTAGAAAGATGATTCCTTAACAAATATTTTTTAGAAGGCTCTTAAAATAAAAGGAAAACTCCCTCATGAAACAAGATTTGTGTGCTAATGATTTAGTCTAAAATATTCATTCAACTACAATAATTTTTTTCTAGATGAAATTGAAATGACTTTCAGAATAAGTAAAAAATATTTTCAACTTTAATTCTAGATCCTACCAAAATACTAAAAAAGTAGTAGAACATTTTTGATCAACCAAATTTTGACTAGATATTAAGCTATAAATAACATCACAACTGTTTCTTCGCTCTCTCTATTTTTTTAAATATTTAGTTGTTATCAAATTTTTATGTATATTTATTCAACACTTTACTAGTATTGTATTGAGGATTACTCTGATACCCATTTCTATTATTTATTCAAACTTGATTATCCTCTTTATAACCACAGAAGTGGATTTATATAACATGGACAACCATGTGAGTAGTTGTTTTTGTAAAACCCTAATCCAGGTTGTAGATTTGTTTATTAGGTTTAAAAAATGGTACTTAGAAGTTTATTACTATCAATTTGATATGACTAATATCCATCTTGGAGCTAACCTCTTGTTCAATTCTATTGTGTGTGATATTTTTCTTTATCTGATAATTTTTAAATTCACTCAAAAATAATTTTATTATTATTTATTTTCACCAAGTAATTTTCAAAATGTGTTTAAAAAAATATATTCAGATAGTTTATATTTACAATATATATATATATTATTTTTGATTTAATTAGATTATTTTCAAAGCTAAAATAATTTAGTTGTTTTAACTAGGCCGTAATCGACCCTCTGACAATGTTTTTTAAAGTATAAGATTATATATACCTACACATTTGTAAATCGGGAACATATTTTAAATTGAGGAGATTTTAATTTAAAATTGTCAAAATAAATAAATTTTAACATTGGAATCTCAATTAACCCCCCTTCTTACGAAATTCTCCCAAACCAATAGAAATAAGCATAGAAAGAAGTCTAAGAAGTTATTGAAAAAGATATTTCATCAGAGGAGTCTTCAGTTCACACATTTTCTACTATGACCTCATCCCCCTCCATGAGTTTAAAAAATTAATTCACCTCATCATAAGACAAATATATATCAGTTTTATCCTTATCTACTTTAGAAAAAGGGATGAGAATAAGTTTACAAGAATGAGAATTTGGCTATAATGAAATAGATGTTGAAAATTTTGATGAACCAATAAACATTGTAAATTTTTATGTAGAGAAATTCAAAACATTGGTCAACCAACAAGAAGATTATGAGGTAAGAGACCAATGATTCAGTAGTTCATTGAATATTTTAGCTAGCATTGGATCACATAGAATTATAAAAATATATATTTTCAAAATTTTATAATAAAGATGGTTAGATAGTCTGTCATAATTTTTTCCAGAGTTGAATACTCGGGTAAGCTAGATGTTTTATGAAATGGTTCCTTTTAAAATTTTAAAAGGTAAAAATATTTTGATGGAATATATTTATAAAGTTAAAGGAAACTTAATTAATTTCAAAAAACAATGTGATCTTAATTTATAGAACATGAGGAAATTTTCTAAATATCTAAAATTTCAGGATAAAGACATCAAGTTTATTGATGATAAGATTGTCTCTACATGATAACATTTAAGTTTTGTAAATATTATCAAAAGATCTTAAATATGTTAGTAAGGATCAAGGTGAGAAGTTATAATAATAATACAAATCCATTTATAAGATGAAGGAGTTTATGGTATTTCAGAAAGGATAGAAGGAAGAGAAAAATCCTGAGATAGAAGTTCAAGATCAAAAGATACAGTCCTAGTAAGAGAAGCCATTTAATTAATAGAAGAAAATAAGTAATTTAAAACATATGATCATACCAAATAATTATTAAAATTTCTATTTTTTATTATTTTTATAATTTAAATAATATTTATTGTAATGTAAACTAAAATTTTATTACATTTTTTAAGGGTCGAAGTAATTTTACATTTTTTAAATAATATTATTTTCTGGATGTATTGTTTTCATCTTATTTTATAATTAATTGATTCTTTAATTTACAAAGAATATAATGAATGTAAATAACTATTTTTTTACAAATTTAAAGAAATGTTTTTGTTTCTTATTTCAGTTGATCAAGTAGAAATATAATGTGGGAGACTCTGCTCAATGAAGATCTATTTCCAAAGAGGGAGATTTTGGGTTTAATGAAATATTATTTTCTTATCCCAATCCTTTGTTTTGTTTTCTAAAAATAATTATACATTTTTACAATTTTGTTATTTTAAATCACAAAGTGACATGTTTCTGAGAAAAAATATTTAATTTAAAAAATACGAGCGTGAATTAATTGTTATTTAAAAATTTATTTATTTAACAAATGGGGATATTTACATACTTGGAATTTAAATTTAGTTGACAAAGGTGGAGAATTAATTTTCATTGAACTAAAATTTACTTAAAAAAGTGGGATATTTACGTTAAATTAAAATAATGATTTTATTTTGAATATATTGATGAAAAGGGGATAAATTAATCTCATCATAACTTATATAATTTATAGAATTATTTAATTAAAAATTAATTTAAAAATACCAATTTTTCTATGCATCTTGTGATTTTAAAAAAGGCGGAGAATATTGATTTTATAAATCATTTCTTTCATTTATTTTAAAATAATAAAAAATTTAATAATAACTCGATTTAATTTGATGTATTTTATTTTTTAATTTGTGGTGTGTAAGAATAAAATCAGGTAAACATAATTCCAAAGGTTTAAACTAAAATGTGAATTCTGGGGAACTAACGGTTTGTATAAGATTATATCCACTAGATTAAGGAGGAGTATAGATAATTTGAATTAACTTCACTAAAATATAAGGATCCATGCAGAGATCAATGGAAGATAGTGAAGGAGCCCCAAATATAGTTTCAAATATACCCAAAGTTTTTAAAATTAGACTATTAGAGTTTATTATAAGGATTTCTATAAATAGAAACCAATTACATGGAGTTCAGAAGTTATAAGATAAGTTGTTTTGGTTACTCAAGCATTATGAATAGTTTTCTCATATTGAAATTTGCATCAACTTATTTTTTATAGGACTTCCGATTTTAATTTCTTTAGTGGAATTAGCTTAGAAAATCTATTTGGTGATGTTTTTATTGAAATTTTTTAAGTATTTACTTTGTAATTTATTTTTATTTTGAATTTTTTTGAGGGATTATATTAGGAAGAAAAATATATTTCTGATCATTATTCCATGATCTTCCAATATGTGGAAGAAAGCTACAGTCGATCAAGGTGATCGATAGATTTTGGGTGTGGAAGAAAGAGATTCATTATAATAGGTTAAATATGGGTGATTACAAAGATAAAAGGAAAAATGAACCTTTTTTACTTGTTAATGTCTAGTTATTTTGGGGATAGGAGTACATTATAACTTGGACCATATTTAATGATCATCCTTACACAATGGATTAAAATTTTGGTTTTATAATATCCTTTAGAGTATTTTGTTTTTTAACCAGTACTCTATGTTTTTTAAATATTATATAATTTATTTATATATTTTTTGATTTTTTGATGTTTTTATATCATTTTATATCATAGTTTTGTTATATATTTTAATCTAATTTGTGAGTTGATCAACTTTTTATGTTTGCAATCGAATTAAACTACGTGTGGGTAGAAAATTATAAGTCATTTTGAAACAAAAATTCACCTCCTATTTCAGTCTACATTTCATGGATTATATACTAAAATAGTATCTCTCACACCTTTCATAGTAATCCTCAACATATTGAAGGGATTTTGAGTGTATCATTTCCTCTTTATCATGTTATGATAATTAAAAAATACAACTTTATTTAATCATGTTTTTTTTATAATTACGTATCTAATTTTGTATAATTAGAGAACTTTTATTCTAAATAATGATTGATCTATGATTATAATTTTATTATATTCATAAAATATTGGCATTTTTATGATTATTATGAATTGATTTCGAAGAAAAATCCACATCATTATGAGTTGAGGATCGACTCATACAATGATGTAATTGGAAAAAATTTATATTGTATTTTATAATTTTATTAAGTATTATTATCCTTTTTAGAATTCGTATAAAGTCAGTCCTATAAAGGTTTAACATATACTTATAAAATCTTCAGTTTGAAATTTGACGAAGTATTAAATTCATGCAGCACCTAAAGTCTTAGGGCTAATCAAAAATCATACACATTACATCAAAATGTCATATGCAACATGTATGTCTTATCTTAAGGAGTAAAAGTCTTATAAATTTAATTTAACATGCAGTATAAATTCATATGTAGGAACATAAAGTCATATGGGATAGAATTAAAGCCCTAAAAAATAGCTATTTTACTAAATTACAAACTCACATGAGGAGGTAGAATATGGAATCCCGCCTTTTTATCACATAAACTTTCATTACATTTTACAAAACCGAGGATCTTTAAAGTTTAGTGTCTTCGAAACCAGGAACTTAAAACATGAAAACATAAAACATTCTTCTTAAACACATGAAATGGTTCTACTTATGTTCATCCTAGGTTCATTACTGCATCTCATAACCTTGGGACATACATCAAAAGAAAGGGAGAGTAGAAATCCCAGTAAGGGAAACAAGGGGAAACATTTAACATGTGAACTTGAGATACATCAACAATGTCATGAAAAAGAACGTTAAGTAATGAGAAGAATCATGATGCATATCATAATAAAAATATCATATTTCATAAATTGAAGATGTGTCTACAACATTTAATATTGAAAATCATTTCATTTTCACCAAGGTCCATCCCCAAGGTGTCATTAAAAATTACCAAGGTTATTCACCAAGGCGTCGTAAAAAATGGTCATCTCTAGAGATTAAGACTTTACACAATGCATTGGAGAGATATCATGGTGAACCCTTAATTTTTCTCTATTATAATGTGATCCACATATATCATCATAAATAATTTCATAAACAACCCATATATCATAAAAGAAATGGGTTTAATTTCATAATCATAACGTTTTAAAACTGCTTTAAAGACATGATCTTTATGTCACTTTAAACCCACGGAAAGGGACAGTGGGTCTCATGTATGTAAATACCATAATTTAAAATAGAAAATTTTGGTATATATATTAATATCACTTCAGAATAAATAGCTTTGAGTATTCAATTAATAAAATAAATGAATTTGAGAATAAGAGAGAGACATTTTGAGACGGAAATTCTGCGGCATAAAGGCTATGTTATTAGGTTTTAGAAAACATTGAAAAGAGAGGGGACATGGGTAATCCACTCATAAATGATCTATAAAATAGTAAGGGGACATAATATAAAGGATTTAAGAACATGGTAATGAAATTTGAAAGATATACCATATAAAATGACGAACATGAAAGGAAGACAAAAATAAGATTTCTCTTATGAAAATTCAGCAGCCTAACGACATCACTTAAACTTCAAAAAATGAATTGATGAGATCAAATAGGGGCCATAATCATATTAAAATAAAATATCAGTATTATATATATAGAGATCATAACCAAACATAATAAAAAGAAACTTGAAAGATATGACATGAAAGTAGAACCTTGAAAAATGAGAAAGGTGAACGAATCCCTTAAAAATTCGGCAGCCCAACATCGTCACCCAAACTTCAACAAAAATGAATTGATGAGATAAAATAGGGTCTCTAATAATATGAACATAAAAGATCAGTATGATATATATATATATAGATCATACCCCAACATAATAAAAAGTAACTTGAATGACTTGACATGAAAGAAGAACTTTGAAAAATGAGAAAGGTGAACGAATCCCTTAAAAATTCGGCAGCCTAACGACGTCACCCAAACTTCAACAAAAATTAATTGATGAGATAAAATAGGTTCTATCATCATATGAACATAAAATATCATTATTATATATATATATATATCACACCCCAACATAATAAAAAGGAACTTTAAATACTTGACATGAAAGTAGAACTTTGAAAATTGAGAAAGTTGAACGAATCCTTTAAAAATTCGGCAGCCTAACGACGCCACTTAAACTTTCTTAAAATGAATTGATGAGAAAAAGAGAGGGTATCTCATCATATGAACATGAAAATGGAAGTAAGAGGAATATAAAATAACATCCTCAAACATAATATCAAGGAGCATAAAAGAAATGACATAAAAGAGATTACTTGAAAAGAAAGAGAGAGGTAGGATCCCTTACCTTAAACGTGACTCTTAAAACTCGATGCTTGGAACCTTGAGGGCTTGGGGGCACCTTGGGAGGACTCCTTGGGAGGTAATGAGACTAGATATTCGTTGGGGGATATTTAGGAGTGAAAACTAAAGGAGAAAAGGGTGGGTATTTATAGGGAAAGTGAGGGGACAAGGTATTAATGGCCAAGGGACACCTCATTGGTGGTTTTGGAAAAACCATGGGCTTGCCCATGGTATTTTCCCATGGTATTGGCCAATTTGGACACCTCATACCTTATCTAACTATTAATAAGTCGAACATATTGATTACATACTTAATACATCATTTAATGATGTCATTAAACACCTGTAACTTAAAAACTGTATTTTCACTAGTCATCGAAAATTCATCTTGCTCTGAAAAATCCCAAAATTTCACCTTAACCAAATATAGATGCTCTGATTTCAAAAATGAACTCCATTTTAAAAAATAATTTTCTAAATATTTTTAATTTAATTTTTAAATAAATACACTATTCACCGAAAATTCATTTTTTTTAGAAAAATCCCCAAAAATTACCGTAGCATAATATCGATGTTCTGAATTCAAAAATAAAGCCCATTTTATAAAAATAATTTTCTAAATATTTTTAATTTAATTTTTAATTAAAAAAACACTATTCACCTGAAAAAAACTAATACTTGACTAATAATTTATGAAACCGTTATTTAACAATTTTATTGAATCACATTACTTAATCAAGGTGCCTAGATTATATTAAAAATTTCTTTAAGTGAGATTACTAATCCATTTGGTCACATTACTAATCCTAAGCATAAAATCACTATACATAATTTACTATTCATCAAAAATTAAGTTGATCTTATAATACTCTAAATTTTGTACTGAACATAATTGTAGAAGACCATTTTTTGAAAATAATTACACATTTTTAATTATTTAAGGTTTACATAAATTTTTTTAAAATATCATTTCTCTAAAATTCATAAAAAATATGCACACTATATTTATCCGGACATTTGAAAATTCATAAGCTTCATCATAATAAGAAATAAATTTTTTTTTATTTAAAATAAATGATTACACAAGGCAGTTACGGTCTCCTTACATAGCCTCTTATAACACCAGCATAGGACCTAAGAGTAAGGTGTGCTAAGGTGAGAGAATCTTGGGGCGGCTCGGCCAACATTGCACGATGAAGTTCGGCTTGGGTTTGGTCCAGAGCAAAGCCCAGTGGTGCTACCTCCTTCCCAAGTTTCGTTAGATGGGCTTCGATTGTCCCGAGACTACTGGATGAGGCCATCGAATCTTCTTTCTATATTAATTAACCAAGATCACTTGTATTTAGAGACAATAATCGAAACGTTTAGTTTCCAGCGGTCATATTGACCAATGGTCATATAACATTAAAAACCCAACGGTCTCATTTTAATTATACTCATGTTATCAAATGAAATAGTTTTGTTGAGTATAAAAATAAAATAACACACAAAATTAGGAAACAATATTTATTCAAAATTTCGGGTCATTACAATCTTCCCCCCTTAAGAAATTGCGTCCTCGCAATTTTTAAAATTGGGTTTTGAAATTTCATTGAAAGTCCCACATCGAAAAAGGAGTCAGTAAAACTATTACTTTAAAAGAAAGAAAGGGAAGTACAAAGGTCACCCGAGTTAACCCACACTAGGATTCCATGTAGGAAAACATAGACATGGAGGAGAAAACAAAGGGTCAAGTTCTGAGGGATAGTGATAGAAAACATGATTAGGAGAAAGTTAACCACAAGAAAATCACAAACTTATGATGTGTGTAAATAGTCTTTGATTACCTAGTAGGAAACGTAAACCAACAACATTTTTGTTTTACATTCCTTTTCATAATTTTGAGGAATTCATTTACTACATATGACAAAAACATAAGTAAATATTCCTACCTTCAAGTAGAGTTTCATCCTTTAATAAGTTTCTACCAAAAATAATCTTCTCTCCAAATGATGAGCATTAAAAAACACTTGGTCTCATAAAAACACAAGAATCATCTTCTTGAGAGTCACGTAATCCACAAAAGATTAAATATTAATTTCTTATATCTTTAAAAATTATCCCAAAAACAGAATGGGTAAGATAAAACAACTCTTTAAAAAGAAATAATCCCATAGGAAGGTAAACTACTTTTAAATCTTAAAAGTTCCATGGCACTACCCAATGTTCATCATAGAACATTCCATAAATAACTATCCTTAAAATTACTCAAAATAAACCAAACTAAGATTGAAACCCAATTATAAGAACGATCTCATAACATAGTCTTCCAATATAGACTTTATCGTTCATCTCCAAACAACATCAACCACTCTTATCATCTTATAACAAAATTAACTAACCTAATCACATTTTCCCCAAGATAGGTTACTCATTTCCATATGTAACCTAAATTACTATAAGTTCACCTTAAATTCATCAATTCTTTAAAATATAAGTCAGCCTTTACTACTCAAATAAAATACCGTAGTAATCTATTTACCTTGATCATATAGGGTTCCCAAAATAGTGAACGTCTGCCAAAATAATAATCATATTTTAATCTCCTAATCACATTTTTTAAGAAGAGCAGCTTCACTACATCAACATGTGGTACATAACAATATATGTTTTCCTTAATGATATAAAATCATCTTAGGTAGTGACTCGATGATCTTAGAAAACATAAAAGATATTCTCATAGAGCACGAAATAAAATACAACATGACATAGAAAATTATTGCGAAGAAGTTACATGTACTTCATTCATCATGATCTATCTTAGCATAGGACTTGCATTGTTCCCTTATCCTTGAAGATTGTTGATGATCATCATGATTCTCACCCATTCCAAGAGATAATTGGCTTGGATAATGTCTAACATATCCACATTTACGACATCAAAATGTAGAAGGTACATTAGATCGAACCTTATCTCCATTCATCACATTATCCATTTTTAATGCAATTGGCTACTTTATGCCCTATCTTCCCACACTTAAAACATCTCCCGGTTCCTTTGTGACATTATCCTTGGTTCCTCTTCCCACACTTTTTGCAAAAAAGAAATTCGGTCTTCTTTCCCTTATCAACTTTATCAGATGAACATCCTTGAGACTTTTTCTTCTTCTTCCTTGATGAATTTGGGCATTCAAATTTGTACCAATTATTAATTGTGATTTTTGATAGATGGTTTGGCATAATCACAATATTTTCAACTTGATATTTTTTCATCTCTTTCACCTTAATAGGTAAATCATCACATTTCTTATCACATTGGTTGTTGGGACATGCTCTTCCATTTCCCACCATTAACTAAGAAAAGAACGTATAATTAGGGGGGATTAAATACATAGCCAATAATCATTAATAGGAAACTTTAAGCATAGAAGGATAAACTTGTAGAAGGAATGTATACCCTAACTTGTGATCCCCTAGGTTCCAATCTAGGTTATCCCTGATCATATATTCTTATGTGAATCTTTAATTTATTTTATCTTTGTTTATTTGATAATGGTTCATACTAAGATTATTAATTTACCAAAGCATATCCCCCAGGATTGTCATAACCAAGAGTGCAGTAAGGCCCATTGTCGTGTACCTTTTCCCATTCATGTCTCGCTCAAAGCGGTGTTTTCGGGTTTTACCCCTATGTACATCTGTGCTAGAGCCACCTCTACCTGCTCGTATCTAGACACGGATGTATTTTCTTGGCAATCCCTTACTCAATAGTCACCAAAATACCTGGAAGATTTCCTATATTTAAAATTTTCTATAGGTTTCTTCCTAGATTTTTCATATCTTAATTTCCACAAAAAACTAATCCATCATTTGCTACCAAATATGGCATGATGCCTATTTATCACATAAACTTTCATTACATTTTACAAAACCGAGGATCTTTAAGGTTTAGTGTCTTGGAAACCAGGATCTTAAAACATGAAAACATAAAAAATTATTCTTAAACACTTGAAAGTCTTCTCCTTATGTTCATCCTAGGTTAATTACTACATCTCATAACCTGGGTACATACAAGAAAAGAAAGGGTGAGCAGAAAGCCCAGTAAGGGAAACAAGGGGAAACATTTAACATGTGAACTTGAGATACATCAACAATGTCATGAAAAAGAATTTTAAGGTATGAGAAAGAAATAATGAGGCATATCATAATAGAAATAACATATTTCATAAATTGAAGATTTTGAAACAACATTTAATATTTACAATCATTTCCGTTTCACCAAGGTCCATCCCCAAGGTGTCATTAAAAATTACCAAGGTTATTCACCAAGGCATCGTTAAAAATGGTCATCTCTAGAGATTAAGTCTTTACCCAATGCATTGGAGCGCTATCAGGGAAAACACTTAATTTTTATTTATTATCATGTGATCCACATATATCAACATCAATAATTTAATAAACAACCCATATAGCATAAAAGAAATGGGTTACATTTCATAATCATAACATTTTAAAAACTGCTTTAAAGACATGATATTTATGTCACTTTAAAACCAAAGAAAGGGAAAGAGGGTCTCATGTATGTAAATCCCATAATTTATAATAGAAAATTTTGGTATATATGTGAATACACCTTTAGAAGAAAGATCTTTGAGTTTTCACTTAATAAAATAAATGAATTTGAGAATAAGAGAGAGACATTTTGAGAAGGAAATTCTGCGGCATAACGGCTATGTCACGAGGTTTTAGAAAACATTGAAAAGAGAGGGTACATGGGTCACCCACTCATAAATGATCCATAAAACAGTAGGGGGACATAATATAAAGGATTTAAGAACATGTTAATAAAATTTGAAAGATATACCATATGAAATGATGAAAATGAAAGGAAGACAAAAATAAGATTTCTCTTATGAAAATTCGGCAGCCTAACAACGTCACTTAATCTTCAAAAAATGAATTGACGAGATCAAATAGGGTCTCTCATAATATGAAAATAAAAGATATTTATGATATATATATATATGATACCCCAACATAATAAAAATAATCTTTAAATACTTTACATGAATGTAGAACTTTGAAAAATGAGAAAGGTGAACGCATCCCTTAAAAATTCGACAGCCTAACGGCGTCACCCAAATTTCAACAAAAATGAATTGAAAAGACAAAATAGGGTCTCTAATCATATGAAAATAAAAGATCAGTATGATATAAATAGAGATCATACCCCAAAATAATAAAAAGTAACTTGAAAGACTTGACATGAAAGTAGAACTTTGAAAAATGAGAAAGGTGAACAAATCCCTTAAAAAATCGACAGCCTAACGACGTCACCCAAACTTCAACAAAAATGAATTGATGAGATAAAATAGGGTCTCTCATCATATGAAAATAAAATATCACTTTTATAGATATAGTGATCATACCCCAACATAATAAAAAGGACCTTTAAATACTTGACATGAAAGTAGAACTTTGAAAAATGTGAAAGTTGAAAGAATCCCTTAAAAATTCGACAGCCTAACGACGCCACTTAAACTTTGTTAAAATGAATTTATGAGAGAAATAGGGGGTATCTAATCATATGAAAATGAAAAGGGAAGTAATATTAATATAAAATAACATCCTCCAACATAAGATCATGGAGAATAAAAGAAATGACATAAAATAGATTACTTGAAATGAAAGAGAGAGGTAAGATCCCTTACCTTAAATGTAACTCTTAAAACTCGAAGGTTGGGACCTTGAGGGCCTGGGGGAAGATTGGGAGGACTCCTTGGGAGGTAATGAGACCAGAGGTTCGTTGGGGGAGAGTTGGGAGTGAAAACTAAAGGAGGGAAGGGTGGGTATTTATAGGGAAAGTGAGGGGACAAGGCATTAATGGCGAAGGGACACCTCATTGGTGGTTTTGAAAACACCATGGGCTTGCCCATGGTATTTTCCCATGGTATTGTTCACTTGGGACACCTAATACCTTATCTTACTATTAATAATTCGACCATATTGATTACATACTTTATACATCATTTAATGATGTAATTAAACACCCGTAACTTAAAAACTGTATTTTCACTATTCATTGAAAAATCAACTTTCTCAGAAAAATCCCAAAAATTCACCTTAACCAAATACCGATGCTTTGATTTCAAAAATGGAATCCATTTTATAAAAATAATTTTATAAAGAATTTTAATTTAATTTTTAAATAAATAAACTATTCACCGAAAATTCTTTTTTTTCAAAAAAATCCCCAAAAATTACCTTAGCATAATATCGATGTTCGGAATTCAAAAATAAAGTCCATTTTATTAAAATAATTTTCTAAATATTTTTAATTTAAAAAAACACAATTCACCTGAAAAAAACTAATACTTGAATAATAATTTATGAAACCGTTATTTAACCATTTTATTGAATCACATTACTTAATCAAGCTACCAAGATTTTATTAATAATTTATTTAAGTAATATTACTAATCCTTTTGGTCACATTACTAATCCTAAGCATAAATTCACTATTTATAATTTACTATTCATCAAAAATTAAGTTGATCTCATTAGACTCTAAATTTCATACTGAACATAATTATAGAAGACCAATTTTTGAAAATCATTACACATTTTTAATTATTTAAGGTTTACATAATCATTTTTAAAATATCCTTTCTCTAAAATTCATCAAAAATATGCATACTATATTTATCCGAACATTTGAAAATTCATAAGCTTCATCATAATAAGAAATCAAATTTTTTATTTAAAACAAAGGATTACACAAGGCAGTTACAGTCTCCTTACATAGCCCCTTATAACACCAGCATAGGACCTAAGAGTAAGGTGTGCTAAGGTGAGAGAATCTTGGGGCGGCTCAGCCAACATTGCACGAGTAGTAATTTCTATTAGTTTGAAATTCCCACAAAGGTGATTCTGTTCTACCTTCACACGATGAAGTTCATCTTGGGTTTGGTCCAGAGCAAAGCCCAGTGGTGATACCTTCTTCCCAAGTTCTGTTAGATGGGCTTCGATTGGCCCGAGACTACTAGATGAGGCCATCAAATTTTCTTTCTATATTAATTAACCAAGATCACTTGTATTTAGAGACACTAATTGAAACATTTAGTCTCCAGCGGTCATATTGACCAATGGTCATATAACATTCAAAACCCAATGGTCTCATTTTATTTATTCTCATGTTATCAAATGAAACAGTTTTTTTGAGTATAAAAATAAAATAACACACAAAATTAGGAAACAAGATTTATTCAAAATTTCGGGTCGTTACATAGAAAAAGTTCTACACAATCTAAATTCATTTATTTTTTAAAAGTCATATTTAAACCATATAACATAACTATTTGTTTCTTAAAAACTACAAATATGATCTTTTTTATATCAATCCACTATATTTAAAAAATTACATATTTTACTTGATATAATTATTTCATAATTATTTATTAATTATTTCAATTCTATAAAAATTTTCTTGGAAATTTTTTTGACAAATTAAATTCCAATCATGAAGGATAAAGAGTGTTATATTTACAATGGAAATACCAAACATTAAATTATAAATTTATATTTATTCTATTAATGTATTCATGAAAACAATATTGTTTAGTGTTTTGATTTTGTTTGTATACAATAATGATGTATCTATTTTCAAAAAAATTGAATGTTGTTTTTAAGCATACTAAATAAGGAATACACATGAATCATTTTCTAGTATATCTATACTTAAAAACTCTAAAAGTAGTTAGTTGGTGTCACATGTGTGACTACTCTTTAGAGAGGGTTAAACTAAAGTAATACAATATTTAAGTTTTTGTGCATGTGAATATCATATTTGGGGGATTCATTCGTGAACGAAATCATTATATAGAGTTAAATTGAACCAGGGAATGAATTATCCTGGAGTAATGGATTATAGAAATGTATATTTTTGATATCATTTTTGTGTTTATTTTAAGCTAGACATCATCATTCAGCTCTCCATGGCTACTATCATGATACAGGCTACCTCAGCATTTAGAAATCTAACTGTTTTAGTCTGATTTCTATGGTGCTATAATTTCATATTCTTTTATTGTGCAGGCCTTTTGGTTTATTATTTGGCCTAAAAAATTAGAAACTTAGTTTCATGTTATATTATCCCACCAAAAGGTATGTATGGGTTGTTCCTCCATGTTATAAGGTAGTTTCTTTAGTTTCTTCATATCTGGTAAAAGAGAGGAGTTCAACTTGTGACTTATCTTAGATAAATTAAAGATTGGTTATTAATATACTTCAAAAGGAAGGTTTTGGGTCATGTCTCTTGGTACGAAAAATTCGGGATTAAGATTGTGCCTCCAGGTGTAAAAAGGTCATTATAAAGGGTTATCGATCCCTTCAAAATTATGGTCACTTATTTTGTGGGTGTATTTCTTTCATATTGAGAGTATGAATAGTGGATTTAGGAGAACTTTTATTATAACACTATAAAAATACATGTGTTCCAATTTTTTCATTGAAAATTTATTTTAAAAATTGATTTATAACTGAAGGATTTTTAATGATTTTAATTCACCCCATATTGACCATTATAATGTCTTAACTGGGACTGAAAAATTTCTTTCAAAGAAATTCTTTGAAATGATTGTAATCTATACTATATATATTTATGTTACTTCTAACCATATACTAGAAATAACCATCTAAGGAAAATATCAATTTTAGATGGAAGGTTGATGTCTATATTTTATGCATATATTTTTATATTTAAATGAATTTATATTTTTAATAAATTTATTTTTATTACATAAATTATCATTTGTTTTATTAAATTATGGAAGGGAGAATTCCAATTGGATTTTTAGAAGGAAATAGGGAAAATGAGGATTTTTTAAGATAAAATAAGACAATATGTGTAAATAGATTTTTGGTAAAGGAAACAAGGAATAGTTCAAAAAAATGTGGCCAACCATACATGCATGGGTGATCAAGACCGCCACATGAATCATCTATCCAACAATAAATACTAATAACTGGTGGAGATTTGGTGATTATTCAAGTGATCCTGGTGTGGTTCAGTGTCATTCTAGTGCTAGTGTGAAGATAGGAGCGTCAATCGTGTGGAGGCGTGTAGTAGGAGAGTTAGGATGGGGAAGATTGGGGTTGTTAATCTAATCCCAAGATGTTTAACCCAAAAATTTTAAGAAGTATAATCTAGTTCTTCATTCCAATGTGGAATGACCTAAATTCATAGTATTATTCATAACATACAAAAATGTTATCATTCTGATCCCAAAGCCACGCCTTTATCCTCATATAGGTTATTTTTTATTCCCTTACACCATCGTTACTCATAATGTGTTGTAATACTCTATGAATGATATCAACAGATATCACACTCAATTACATTAAAGGACATTTTACACTGTAGGCCACCCTTTTTCACCATTATCTGTTGCAACATTAGAGGACACTAATATGGTTAAACTACAGGTGAACCCTTGCAATATAGTACGTCTGCATAGAGAAGAGTTCAGGACTCACAGTGAAGGTTTCAGTGTAGTATAATACTACACCATCATATATTTAAGTGAGGGTATCTATGTAAATGCTTTTGATAGATACATAAAGGTCCTTCAACATGAAACCAAGCTACGTAAGGGTATCACAAATTTTATGGAGGATACAAAAATGTAAATTTGGACTAAATGGGAGATGTGTAAAGGCAGTATGAAGGCTTAAATATGGGAAGGGATATTGAGACTGATAATTCCATTATAAGAAACAATTGTTAAAAGATTTAATTAATTAGACCCACTACATGAAGAGGAAAACTACCACCACCATAATCATCGAACCATTATGTGAGGGTGTGTCACATAGTAGAGTTCAAATCATTATGTGCCAATGAATTTGATGTGTAAGATACCATGGAAGAGATACTGACATGAATGATTAAAAATAGTCATTGAAATAGTTGGAGAAATGTTTCAAAAACATGGTTGAGTTGAAAGATGAACTTAATAAAGGTTAAAACACTGAGGTATAGTTTTGTGGGAAATAATGTTTTGGATCACATGGGAAATATAAAATTAAATTTCTTAACACTTAATAATGGAATATGTTTTGGTTGGTGCATCTGAAGGATAAATAAGGCTATATTATAAATATCTTGGTTTCACTATAGGTAAGATAAAAGGAAAATGATCAACACGAAGTGTGGAAAATTGTAAAATAAAATTTTCTGTACACTACATAGGGTCTTGTATTGGTAGTTACTTAAGAATCTAGTCTCACTAGTGACACACTAAATTATAATCCCATTTATATATTGAGGACTCAAAAAGGAGTTGGAGAAGATATTCAGTTCTACAAGATTCATTCCATACCATTGAATCTATATCTACATAGTTATAAATGTTTGATTGTTCAACCTCATGGTTTCTCTAGATGACTAGTCTGAAGGAAAACTCAAGACACTTTCACATGGGGATTTACACATATCCAAGTGGAGATAAAGGCCGATAGATATGAGAGATATATGTAAGATACAAGGTATATATATAATATTTTTCATTGAGATACCTTGAATAATTATTTCATTTCAAAGGAGTTTATATTCACACTTGAAGGGAATAATCAACTTAGAGATTCAATATGTGATAGTGGATCGACCAACAGAGTAGATGATGGGTTTTTTGACCATGTTATGATCATTTGAAATATAAAAAAACGCAAAAACATCACGATATATCTTAAATAAATAAAATGTGAAAATATAACATAAAATATATTATTTGGAATTTTTTTACAGTAACAACATCCATCTTCTTTTATGAAGGAGAATACTTGATGATGACTATGACGAGTAGTTGAAAAAATCCTACTACCTATGAGGAGAATACACCAAATTTTAGATCTTGGATCATAACTAGAAGTCTCTCATAAGCCTGAAGGGGTGGTGTCACCTTCACCGAAGGTGGTGAATAGGCTACAATAAGTAAGATAGGTTTTTCATTATTTCATGAAACTAATGATCATTAATACATCAAAGGAATCTGATTAACACACACATACTAAAATAAGAGACTGTATCTCTTATATATCCAAATCCTGATGCAATAAATCACATGAATTATAGTTTTTTAGGATGTAATATTCATTTAATGTTTTAATGAATACATTCAAATCTGGAATGAACCAACTCTTTTGTTCATAACTAATGAAAACCCATGTGGGATGATGTGGAAGTGAAAGACGATGTATTACATGAAACTTTACTGAATATGAATCACATGAATATTAATAGAATATATATATATATATACTACACATACATGGCATGAATTTATTTTATGTGAACTTTCAACTATCTACAACTTGCACACAAAATCCCATTAGTACTTTATGAAAAATTGCACAGCCTCTTTTGAATATATCTAAAATCAATTGGAAGTGATTTAAAACACTCTCGTCATTTTGAGATAAAACATTATCATCTAAGTACATATCCTTATCAATGTTCCTAACTATGTTACCCTATGGGCATTAATAGCATTGAAAACAAATATGAAATCCCTATTTCATAGATTTAAGAAAAGAGCATCCTTATGAAAAGAATCAGTTCTACTCAAGCTATTAAGGGGTATCGTTTGATCTCCATAAAACATACTCATACTATATATGAGAATTTAAACCAAAAAATATATCATATAAATCATATGTGTTCTTATATAAATTTTTTTCATGACATTGACTGACCACTGGACATTGAACACATCAATCTAGTATAACCAATCATATTTTATTTATTCTCTAAAAAAGACTAACCAAGTTGATGAGCACATAAAATGTCATTCAAATATCTGATAATCATGCTACATATTAGTCAACTATGTAGTTGATCACATCATATGTGACACAACTCAGCATGACCATGAATTTACTCACTCTAACTTAATCAAGTCCCAAATTTCTTAAACATGTCATAGAAGTGGAAAAATTCAATATTGGTTGTGCTCCAGCTGATGAAATGATCAACAACATATCCCACCACACCTATATTATCTAAGTCAATATGTAGAATTGAATAAGTAGTGTATCCAAGTATGAAGGTTTTCATTCAAAGTATCACACCAACCTTAGTTAAATAGGATTGACAATTAGCATACACCCCTAAGTATATTTATAGTTGTATGACATTCTATGAGATATAATTTAGAGGTTCATTCCAAGTAATATGTCTATACTAATTACCTCATTAATATAAACTTTGTATCTAATATTCAACTATTTGAAATGAGTATAATATTCTATTCATACTGATCTTAACATATCATCCCAACCCATAATACTTCGAAATGATCATATTTTGAGGGGATAATATCATTAAACTGTATATGTAAAATAAATTTCAACACACATAAATAAATTATAATTGGATATTTACTTTATTATAATATTGTAATACATTTAATAACCATAACTACCAATGTCTCATGTGTCTTACACCCAAATATTCAATATGACTCTTATATTATTGTTGTGATAATGGTTTTTAATATATTTACTAAATTATAATTATTAGTGACCTAATATATCTTTACATCACCACTATCAACAATATCATATATGATATGGTGTTTGAGAAGGTTTTCTTAGTCCTTTAGTGTGTTTAGGGTTCCTTATCATGATAAAAACCCTTATTATTTTCACAACATAGCTCAGTTCCTCCCTCTATGTTCTGAACCAATCCAAGTTCTATAATGAAATTATTGATCCAAACATCTTCCTACACATCATTAGATAAAATGATGTACTCTTCTTCTATTTTCAATTCTTCTATGCTCCCTTACTTGGAACTATCCTAACTGATAGTTCCACCATTTAGGAAAAATAAAATTCCATATTGATATTTCATGTTATCTTTATCATATTGGAAACTATTATTGGTGTAACCCTTTAAAAAATTTTCATTATCTCATCAAAATAACAAGAACATATCCTTATTCCTTATCAAGTACTTAACATTGTTCTTTATAGAAATTTAACTACTCTCACTAGGGTTGGATTGGTATGTAATTATCATTTTCAAAGCATAATATACATCAGGCCGAGTATAAAATAAATAATATAAGGTATATCATATGGTGTATTCATAATTAATCCTATCAATCCTTTCTAACTCTTCAGAAGGATCCCAATCTTCCTAATATCCATTCTGTAAAACTCTAGTGAATACCTATTCCTAGAGTTCTCCATGCTAATATACTTTATAAATTTACCAATATTTTGACTCAGTCCAGGAAACGTAATAGATATATAACTATAGATATTCATAACTAATTTGTATGTATCTTCACCAATGAATTTAATTGAGAAACGTTTACCTAGCCACACCTTCACACTGTGAAGTGTTGGGGCATCATTTTTGAAAAGTAGTATATCTTTACATACAATATCAAAAATACTACTACAATCCCACTAACCCACTTATATAAAAAATAATTATCTGTATTTTTTATGAAACCAAACTCTTTTATTGCATCATCAAACCATATATTCCAATACTGAGAAGATTTCTTTATTATATAAATGGCCAGTGGAAATTTTCATACCTTATTTGACTCATTGTTAACTTTAATACCCTTGGGATGTATCATATACAAGTGATTGGATAAATTCTTACTAATAAAAGTGGATTTGACATCCATTTGATATACCTCATAATCATAATGATCTGCTATGGAAATAAAAATATGAAAGGAATTTATCATTTAGATTGGTGAAAAAGGTTTTTTCATAGTCAATAACATGATTTTTTTGTAACCATTTTCCATTGGGTGAACATTATATTAAGAAACTCTTCCATCCATTCTAGTTTTCTTATAGAAAACCCACATACACACTATGGGTCTTACCCCTTTAGGAGAATCCACCAATTTCCAATCGTGGTTAGTGTACATGGAGTATTTTAGATTCCATGTGTTTTAACCATTCCTCAATATTATAAATCTCAATAGATTCATGGTAAAAAGTAAGTTCATATCCTATTACCATTAATTCATAATTATTTTTCACAATAAATCCTTATCTCTTTATTCCTAATGAACCCTACCCAATATTTTATATACTTGTGAAACATTAGTAAGTTATTATTCCATAATATTTTATAAAACTAATCAACCTCTACCTCAGGATCACAACATTATTATTTTTCTTGAACATCTTCTATTTAAAATTTCTTCCCATTGACTCCTCAAATCATGTGTTTCTTATGATGTAAAACCCCAGTATAGTCCACAAACACTTTTTGATTAGCTGGGTTATAGAAATAATATCCCCTAGTTTCTTTGATACAACCAACGAATAAGTATTTTTAGGACATAAGGCCTAGATTATCAAAATAAAATCATCATACAAGTGATTTGAAACCCCAAATGTTCATAAAAGATAAACCATGATTTTTCATATACCATATCTCATCTAATGTATTTGTGACTACTTTATATGCAATGTGGTTTAGTAAGAATTCTATAGTCCATAAAGCATGACCCCATAATGAAATATGAAGGTCACGTAAACTCATCATTGACAAAAAATTTCAAATAATGATTAATTATTCTACTCATAAAAATAATTCCATTATGGTATTCTAGGAGGTATAAGATATGAAACAATTCCATATTCTCTTATATGAACTATGAATTCCTTGATTAAGTATTCACCACCACGATCTGATTGTGTAATATTAATACTTTTTCCCAATTCATTCTATACTTCATTCAGAAACTCTTTGATATTATCAAAAGATTCATACTTATAAATCATCAAAAACACATAACCATACTAAATAAAATCATCAAAAAATTAATGAAGTATCTAAAATCACAACTTTCTTATGTGCTCATTCTTCCACATATTTCACTATATATGAGATTTAATAATCCACTATCCCTTTTATATTTTCTCCTAAAAAGTTATTGGGTCATTTTACCAATAAAAAAGATTCAAAATTATGAAATGATTCATGATTGGATAAGTCTAACAATCCATCTATATAGAGTCTTTGAATGTGTTTCTCAATTATATATTTGAGGTGACAATACCAAAGGCAGGTGATATTAAAATCAACCCTGGACTTCTTATTCTAAATTTTATAGTTAGGATTATCTATAACTAGAATGTATAAACCATTCATTATATTCACAATTTCATCAAACATTTCATTCTTATATATAGAACAACTCTCTTCCATAATAATGAATGAAAACATCATCTTTTCCAGAAAAGATAGATAAATAAAATTCATATTTATGGTGGGAACCTAATACCATTTTTTCTTTTCTAAGACTAATCCACTGGGAACACTTTGATAATTAGTTCTAAATTAAGATACATTTTTCTCCATTACCAACACAATGATTTACTTCACCATTCATAACTTCCGTTCTCTCTCTGGGTATTTTTTTAGAAGAAAAAATGTGTGATACACACAAGGTATTTAATACCTATGAGTTAGAGTTGGTGGAATTAATTTCTATAACATTCATATTCAATAGAATAAAATGTTTCTCTTTGAGAACACATCACAATTCTAGATTCCAACCTCTGACAATTTTATAGGTCACACCTAATAATGATATCAAAATTATTAATATGAAATGTATCATAATCTATAACAAGGACATAGAAATGGTTGATTATCATGTTTTATCTATTTTCATTAATGAATTTTAATAAAATTTATCAAATATAATGACCATAGACATCATATCCATTTTGTGAGAAAAGATCTCATATTTCACTAAGTTACAGACTACTTTAGCGTTTCTCCCATTATTTAGATATTTAGGTAGGGAATCATTCCAATCATAACAGTTTTGACTCTTTGATAGTTGTGATGATAAATATTTATCCAAATATATCATATGGATTCACTAAACTCTATTCGTTCAGTGTCCTAACTATTAGGATTTCCAAGTAAGTATAACCCAAGTAAAACACCAATAATAAGCTAAAAGAGGAAAATCAATGGATAGTAATGTTTTTCTTGACCCACATAATAATAAAATCTATAGTTACTTGTAATTTTCTTTAATTAAACATGATA
This sequence comes from Viscum album, assembly GCA_963277665.1. Taxonomy (NCBI): domain Eukaryota; kingdom Viridiplantae; phylum Streptophyta; class Magnoliopsida; order Santalales; family Viscaceae; genus Viscum; species Viscum album. The sequence continues at coordinate 777,677,376 of OY728152.1, read as the reverse complement.
ATCTAGGAGTACTCATACTGATCATAAAAATGTCTATTTTAATTATTGGGGTATCGAAACATGCCTCTTTGGAAGGAATCTTCCACTAAGTATTTATGGGGATTTCTTTTTAAATATCACCAATTTCATATATTTCACAGGCTTATTAAATTCATAACTATTACATATTATGTAATAATTATCTTCTCATGTTTTATTCTCTTTTTTTATTCATTATTATAATTATTTAGTTTTTGGAATCCTTATTTTATCCGCCAAATTAATTTTTTCATAGCACATTAATGTGTAACTCTTTTCACAACCCACAACTTTTTGTTACTCACCCAAAAATAGAATCTAAAAATATTCATACATATACAAGTGCATCAAATATATAAATTATACAAACACATCAGGTAAATTCATAATGTTATATGAGAATGAAAATCCCTAAATGAGTAATCCAAGAGGGATTGATACCCAACCCTCTTCACCCTTCCAGACAAGGCATATCCTCCAGGATGATAAGTTGTCCATCCCCAAGTTCCTATATCAAGGGAGACTTTACTCTAGAGATAATCCAAATAATGATAATTCTAAAACAGAATATCCACAAACCACACCAAATAACTAAATTCAATCTAATAAATATAAATAATAAACTGAGTTTCAGGCAGAAGAAAAATAAAATTTTATAGAGTCGTACCTAGCATGAAATGTAGGTATCTATTAAAAAGAAGTAGTTTAATAGTTAAAATAAATCATACACAATATAAACATTTCATAAAAAATTATTAAACACGAATAAATCATAGAATTCACATTAAAAAATGAATAATTCAAAAATAAAAACTAACTACAATCATTTTATAAATTAACTAAACATTATGGGAATCCCATAATCATGAATATAAACATTTTATTTTCCTTAATCTGAGCACTTTCATATTATGTATTATATTTAATTTATATGTTATTTTATGAATTATAAACACATAAAATTTAATTTATATTATATAAAAATTTTATATACTCGATTTTGTTATTTCTAAATAAACCGTTTAATTTTTAGATCATAATGTATTCCATATAATTTTGGTAAATAATATTTTAATTTTAAAATTTTATATTTTGTAAAAAAAATTCATAAAAATTCATTTAATTAATTATTAACCTTTAATAATTAATTAATTAATTAATTTATAAATTTAATATTCCCATAATTAATTTTTTACATGATTTATAAATATTTCATAGACCATAAAACCCATTTTAATCTTTAAATATTTTTAATTTTCATTCAAATAACCTTGATTGACTTTACACAGAATATATTTTATGTCAACGGGAAACCTCACACTACCCTTATTTAGACAATCTATTTTAGGGTAGATATTCATGACCCTTATGCAGTGCATGTTGTGTAAGGGTACTCAAGAATTTACTTTTATACATACCATTATTGTAAAGGTAAATATTAAATTAACATTACATGAGAACCCTTATGTAAAGGTTAGTTATAAATTACCTTTACATAAGCCTCTTGTGTAATGGTAAACATCATATTACCTTTACATCAGCTGGGAAATTTGTTGTATCTGTGTACATGCATTTTACATCTACCATTATGTAGAACTATTTTAGAAATCTACATATGGATAATTATAATACTACCTTAACCCAACCCCATCAATGTAAAGGTTACATATTATTACCTTTACGCAAAATATGAATAGGTAAACGATTTTACACAATGGTTTATGATACACTTTTATTCATTTTACAATTTCTATATTCATCAAAAGCATTGATTCAAATATATTTAAATCTTGATGAAACATTCTCTGAAGCAAATGATTGGTTTTGTTTAATCATATTATGAACATTAGTAGTGGAACCGAACCCAAATAGCTCAATCTATCTTTAAGAAATAGAACATTTAAAAATATCATAAAATATAGTACCTAGAATTCATGTACAAAAACAATATTCATCTTCTTATACAAAGGAGAATGTGTGTTGATGACCATGAGGAGTAGTTGAACAAAACCTAATACCTTCTAGGGGGATACACTGGTTTTTGGGTCCTTGTTCATAATATAAGGATCCTCATATGCCTAAAGGATTTCTAGCACCTTCACTGATGGTGAGGAACATGTTATGATAAGGAAGAGAGTTAAATCAGATTTACATAAAACCAACGATCATCAATGTATAAAATGAATGAAATCAGCACACATAGACCAATATATGATCATATCTCTTATATATCTAAATCCAAATGCAACACAACAAATGATTTTTTGTGCGTAACATTCATTGAAAATTTCAATGAATTGTTGCAAAGTTTGAACAAACCAAATTTTTCGTTCATAATTGATGATAATCTGTGTGGGATAAAGTGATAGTTAAAGATGTTTCACTGAATGAAACATTACTGAATACACATCTTATGTGTATAAATATAATATATAAATATATTATATATATTTCACATGAATTTATTTTAATATCATGTTCAATAGTTTTTATGTAGTGTGGTATTTGTTTTCCTTTTTTAGTGATGTAACAATGGAATGAATGCATTGGTTGCAAAAATAAATTCAAGTAATATTTCAATGAATTTATTAATATATTTATTTTTATCTAATTGATCTATTCCATATTTTATGATGAATATTTTATTCATGATCAACAAACACTCAATCATGAATGGAAAAGTGTTATAGGGGAGGGTGGAATTGATTAAAAATGATGTGTATGTAATGACGTTCATTCTTATAGTTAGGTGATTTTTTTATACTCATTTGTATAAAATTGGTATTGATTAAAATCATATTTCATAATTATATGTCATGAGTGGTGTAAATTTGATAAGAAAACCAAAGTTATATAGGGTATTCGAGAGTGAGAGTCGACTTAGATCTGCCTTACACTTTGGATATAACACTTAATGAATCAATCATTGTTTGGTTACATTAACCAATGGAATACTTATGATTAGGTAGTTATATTTTCTACTGAATAAATAGAACTATTTACCTTTATTATTCTTGAAACTTTTGTTTTGATTAATTTCTCAAGTAGAGTTTTGTGTCCTTTAATAATGAAAATTTATCCTTGGATATTAATTTCCTCCTCTTTATCCCTCATTTAATTTTATAATTAACTTACTTCACTAAATAAACTATTTTAGTCAGTTAATTTAGTTTCATTTATAATTTAGTTAAATGGGTGTAAAGGCCTAAAAATTGGTTGAAAGATAGTAACTAGGAATCCTTGTACCTCATGGGATCGACCCCATACTTCTACCATCCTAAATTTTAGTAGATAGTGTTAGTTTGAGAAAAAACATAAATTTATAAACATTTATAGGACATTGGGATTAATGAATCTATTGATACCTATGATAGTTTGGGTTTCATTTTTGGCTAACTCAAAAAATAGAAATGGCTAGTGAACCAATTTATTAGACAGACTATTTTCCCTACACTATTCAATTTCATGAGTTTATATTTGGTTATATTTCTGTTTTTTTATTTTATGCACTTGTTTTTTTGTGGTAGTGGATGTTTAATAAACGTTAGATGATTCCCCAAGTTATTATGACAATCCAAATGTTAAATCTATCCCAACAGATTTATATACTTAAATAAAACATCTAAAGTAAAGCGTAGGAGAAATGACTTCAAATATGGATTTTTAAACCAAACTCAAGTATGAATAAGAAGATCCTACAAAGAAAGGAATATTCATCCATAGAGGGATTACAAATATTAGAGACAATGGTAAAGTAATAAATTTAATCAAGATAGATAACAAAGGAGGAAAGAAAACATGAAGCTAAAACTAATAAAAAATCCAAAATAAAAGATGAAGATGAGGGTAAATATATGGTAAACCCAAATGATGAATCCAAAACCATAGAATTCAAAGAAGGAAACATTACAAATACTTATTTCAATAAGAAATAATAATACCCCCATTCAATGATAAGAAAAAGAGGATAATAAATAGGTGAATTTTTTTTAAATTTATTAAAACATGATAAATCTTATTGAGGAGTAGATTAGAACTAATGATTACCCATGTAATGAAAAAGTGAAAGAATAATAGGACATGAAAGATAATATGGATACTAAAATTTGGAAGGGTATTGAAGAATACGAACACACACATCCATGAGTATAATAAAGAGAGGATTTTTTTATCAATAATGGATAACTGATGATCTATTACTTCAATACATGGGCCTATTTATATTTTGGTATTCTCCTCCAAAAAATTTAAATCCATTTATAAATAGGGGTAGAAGAAGATATATCCTATATTCACAACAATGTTAGCCTTATATCAATCTAGAATGGGTAACACATTTAAAAACTTTTTTTTGTGAGGTATATAGGAATGGTCAAGAAAATTCCCTTAAACACAAGGACTGTGTGGGAGGAAACCTTTTGTTTCATTATTTCATTCTATAAATTTAGTTTTTAGTTTATAAAATTTATTTTAGTAATATATTAGGATGTAAAATAAATCTTATTTTTCTATGAGATATTCATTGATAATGATCATCACACTTTCACATTGGAAGTTTTGTTTTTTTGGTACATGATGATGAAGGCACATAGGGGACAAAGAGTAAGGAATAAAGGTACTTCATGTCAAAAGGGTATTAGTTGTTTTAATTATTTATATTTTTAACCCTTCAAATTATGTTTTTAATAGAAAATATATATTCCCCACCTATGTATAGGGATATAAATTTAATGAATCCTGATTTAGAGAGGCAAGATAATTTATATAGATGAAATTATGTTACGTTTTCTTGTTTTGATTTTCTAAAATCCATGTTAATTAGTTTATTGTTACTATGTATGCAATGAGTCATTGAATTTTATTATAGTTTCCCATTATAAATATGGTTATGATATAATTTTACTATTATTTATAATAACCATTTATTAATAGATAATTTATACAAGTTAAATTTCTAGAAAATTCATTGTTATCTTGTTAAATCCCTAGAATTACAAAATAATAACTAATATTATTTGGGAATTTTTTTGAAATACCATATCCTTGATACCTAAATTGAAATTTTTATCTTTATTTTAATCCCATATAATATATGAATTAAATTCATAGGGAAGAGCCACATTATAAGAATATTTTAACCTTCCAACCCTTAATCTTTGTGCTTTTAATGATATTAAAATTTTAAAGTGTGGTGGATATTTTTTTTGTGAGAAGGGATATTTTAATTGAAGTGAAGATGTGTGGGGTTTTTAAGGGGTTTTGGGTAAATGTTCATGATTATCCTTCATTTTAATCTTTTTTACCCCTCTGAAAAAATTAGAAAAAAATAGGAAACTAAAAATGGGGTGTGTATTGGGAGGGTTTAAAATCACCCTTATCTTAACCTATGATCTTATTGTAAATATTAAAATTAGTTTCATAGGGAGATCAAATATAGGTTGGGTTAAAAGTGTTTTATTTTCTACAAGTAATAGTTTTTGAAAAAAATATAAAAACGAAAACAAGATGGAATTATTTAATGAAAATTTTATATAGTTTATAAGCCTACTGTAAGTTTGAGAAGTGTAGAGAGATTTCATTATAGAATTAGTTTTTCATTAATTATTAATTTTTTATATCATTCATTGTGCTAAAGAGTTCATCCTTGTTTTTTGGACTTAATTGTTTTACATCATTTACCTACCTACCTTAGGCCTTAGAGTTATCAAATACCTAATTTGAATTCCTCGTGATTATTTTTGATATTTTTATTTATGGGATTTTTATTTGACATCCATTGATAGCCAATGGTTAGGGTCATGTATTTTAGGTATTAACATAAATCAAATTTAAAATTTTACCTTTGATGGTGATAGAAAATATTTTAAAGTGAGGTAGATCATAACTTTTAATAAGTAATAATAAATATTTGATAGATTTTAATGGAAAATAGTATAAGAAAATCAATTCTAATGGGGAAAAGTAAAATACATTGTTGATTTATTTATTTATAAAGTGACTATTTTAAAATATTTTTAATGTAATGCTTGAATATTTATCTCCCCATTGATAATTATTATGTGTTTTTATAATGAAATTTAAATACTTCCAAAATTGTTTCATATTATGGTTTATATTGAGATTTCATGTGTAAGGACAGTCAATGTCTATGTGTGAGAGTTTATATATATATATATATATATATTATGAATGCATTTATATTTTTAAATATATTGTTTTTATTAATAAATTGATTTTACTTGCCTAAATTATTATTTGTCTTATTTTTTTTTGGTAGATAATATTTATATTGTATTTTGGAAATAAAAATAGAAAATTAATATTTTTGAAGATAGAAGAAGGAATTCTATGTAGAATTATTTTTGTAAAATTAAATAAGGAAGTGTTTAACCAAAACATGTGGCCTACTATCAAGGAATGGGAGATTAATACAACCACATCAATCATCCACACAATCGTCATTTTGACTGGTTCATAGCGAGGTATTGAGTATGTAAGTGAGATTGGTGTCGGTTGGTTCTAGGTGGGTACATATGTGAGGAGAGGAGAACCAGATGGGTAGAGGAACTGGGTAGGGTAGTCTGGATGGGTTAGTATGATGCTACTAATATGATCCCCAAATTCCACCCCCACATATTTTAAGTGGAGGCTATCCATGATTTAGTCCGATATGGGATGACCTCATTTTCAGTCATTGTTCACAACTTACCAAAATGTTGTCATTAGGATGACACACATGTTCCTTCATCCATGGATATGTTCTTCTACATAATGTTTTACCACCACTACACATGATGTTCCATAATCCTCTATGGATAATGTTGAGGGATTTTAAAACTAGTTACTTTGAAGAATATTTTAGGCCATTGGACACCATTTTATAGAATAGTTAGTTTTGAAATCATTGGAGGCTAGGATGGTTGCACAATAGAAAAACCTTTTCAATGAATTATGTGTGAATATAGAATAGTTAGAGACTCATAGTGAAGGTTTTGGAATATTATAATGATGTTTAATAGTATATGGAAGATATGGGATCTATGTAAAGGGTAGTGAGAGCTACGTAAAGGCCCTTCGACAAGTAACTGAGATGCATATGGGAATCACTATGTGTTTAGTGGATACGTAAAGGTGAAATTGGACTATAATGAAGATACATAAATTTAAAAATAAGGAACAATTATAGGAATGGGATCTTTAAACTAATAATTCCACTATGCGAAACACTCTATAAAATGGATAATGAACATGATCCACTACATGAAAAGGAAAATGGTCACTGTTGTGGTCACTAAAATTATATGTGAAGTAATGTTTCACAATGGAGTTTAAAAAATGAATCATTGATGAGTTTTATGTGGACTATTCCATTTAAAATATACCTTCATGCATGAATGAAAACAACAAGTGAAACAGTTAAGGAAATGTTACTACGGTGTGTTTGAGGTGAGAGTCGAGCTTGATAAATGTCAAAATGGAAAGGGATATGTCATAGTATACAATTTTATAGATCATAGTGGAAATTAAAACTTAAAACAAAAAAATAAAATGAACCTATTATCCTATGTTCATTGGTTACTTTACTACATTGACACTGGATACAAGTGACTACATCCATTTGGACTGAAAAGTTTAGTACTCTTGGAAAACTAGGTACATGCTTGAATTTCACATTAAATTTGAACACATAAAATAAAAAAGTTATTCCCTTTGACAACACCATTATTACCTTTATAATGCACCTAAATATCAATCACAATACACATTATGACATATTTTGAAAAAGAAAAATAAGAAAGGGGTGAGCTCAGATGCTCTGTAAGGGTATGCATACAACAGAAGCTAATTAGGCCTGAATAATATGGAAAGAATAAATGATTATTAAATAATTTCATATAAATAAACACATGATATTGAAAATTATCCATGTATATCATAACTATTAAAATAATTACATGGACATGAATAACTGAATTAATAATGATGGAATTCATAATGAAGGACATCTGAGACTTACTGTCAAGGCCTTATGGAAAGACATCTTACATAAATGGGTAAGGACTCATAAAAATACCCAATAGAGTTCATCTCATGATACCTACTAATGAATCAATGGATTTTTTAATTATATTCCATACATATCATGTAATAAGTACAACACATTCATCTTATGAACAAACAATATATCTTAATTAAAAATCCACAAAAATCAATAACAGTTCATATTGGAAGAACTAGAATACATAATATCAGTAATTTTACTAGCATATAAAATTATAAACCATACATATTAATATAGTTGATTTTATCATAATTATAACATTAATAAATCATAATATTAAATAAAGTATGTGTTGAGTCAAAAGTTCTCTTTTGAATTCTATATCTTGTTTTGGAAATCACAAATGTCTTTTACCATGCTGATCATACTGACCATACTGATCGTACTGACCATGCTGATCGTACAGACCATGCTGATCGTACTAACCATGCTGATCATACTGACCATGCTGATCGTACTGACCATGCTGATCGTACTGACTATAATTTTCATACTGACTGGAAATTGTATTGACTCTGTTAATTGTACTAAGTCTTATAAGTCTACTCACTTTTTATTGTTTCAAAACATTACACAGTAATACTTATATTACTCATACTTTCATTAATTTCTTGTTTTGGTACTTAGTCAAAAACACATGTTTCATGTTAATCGTACTCTTGCTTATCATCTTCATATATATTTAGTTTTATCCAAAACAATGTTGTGGAGTTAGTTACAAACTAATCAAAACGATATCATGTTTTCTGTTTCAATATGACCGTTATAATTCCAGGTGTCCAAGTCCCTCCGAGTTTTTCAGAAAAATATGACCGTTGGAGGCAATATGACCATTATAACCTAAGGCCTATAAATAGGAGGTTATTTGAAGACAAGAATATATATATGAATGCGTGTATGAGACTGATCTTTCTTGTGCTATCAAGTTCTAGAGAGAGATACTGTGACTTCTCTCCTGTTCCATGCGAAAGCCTTGAAACTACAAAACATGAACGTCTTATTCTTATTTTTTGTATTTCTATAAGTGATTTTTTTGTGCTTTGTGTGACCGATCTTCGTATCAAGGGATTTCAAGTGATTGAAAGACAGAGGTGTCGATTACCTACAAAATCGAGGGCTTCCAGGGATAGGCAGATAGACGAACCGATCATCGTATCAAGGGCTCCCAGGGATAGGCAGACAGACGAACCGATCATCGTATCGAGGGCTGCCGGGGACAGGCAGACAGACGTATCGATCATTGTATCGAGTGCTTACTAAGGTGGTGGTAAGACATACCTTTTATCCTAGGGAAAAGGATAACCCCTCTCTTTGGGTTAAAATAATTAGAATACCTTTTACATTTCTACTACCAATTTTATTAGGAAGGAATTTTTTTGTTTCCTTTTCTATTTCAAATACATTTGTTATTGTTCCAATTACACTTATACTATTACATTTTATATTGTTGGATTCTATAAACTTTATGATAGAATCTCACACTTTTGTATTACTCTGATTATTGTATTCATCTTGAATACAATTGCTTTACATTTCTTATAGTATTACATTGTATTATACCCTTATATCCAATACAATTGTGGTTGTTTGTTCTTGTTGTGAATTGTATTAGTTTAAGATCATTTAAACTAATTTCTTAAGTGTTTAAACACAATGTTTTTAAACCTACAATTCACCCCCCTCTTGTATTATTCCATATAATATACATATACATCTACATATTCGATCCAACGATAGGTATCAGAGCAGGTTTCCACTGATTTGTACTACTAGCTCTTATTCGTTATTATTACTGTTTCAATTATTTACTACACTAACGTCTGAAGTGGAAAGGATTTTGTTTCAGTAGATGGAAGGAATGAATTCTGGGTCAATTGACAACCTAAATCATTCTAGACCATCTATCTTTGATGGGAATGATTATGAGTACTGGAGAGATCGAATGAAGACATTTGTGATCAATACTGGTGTAGTCAATTTTATTATGCTTACTGGAGGTTACAAAATTCATGACAAAGAAGACAGTACTTTCACTAACCAAGATAAGCAAGAATATCAACTGAATTACAAGGTTCACAATAGTTTATTATGTTCTATGACCAGGAATATATACAGCCAGATATCTTGTTGTGAAGAATCCAACAGTATTTGGAAGAAATTGGAAGTCACACATTTTGGTACATCCAAGGTTATAGAAACAAGAAGAGCAATGCTTCGAGCAGAGTATCATGGATTTGTTTTTTCTTTATGGAGATTCGGTATGTAAAGTGCAACAAAGACATATGACAATTGTCAGCAGTTTACAATCTATGTGAGAAAAAGGTCCTGATGATGAAGCTCTTATAGATAAGATTATAGATATAATGTCGAATGAATAGGAGTCAAAAAGGATAGCTATTGATGAAAATAGAAAAGTTTCCCAGATTACTCATGATGAACTCTATGGAAATATTTTACAGCATGTGACATGAATGAAGTAAGATGATGATTTCAACAAGAAGAAAAATGGGAATGGAAGTGTTGCCTTTACATCTAAAGCTAAAACACCTGAAAGGATAACAAGATCCAAATCCAAGAAAGTTGTTTTATCAGAATCAAGTGACAATGATCACTCGGATAATGAGTTAGCCAATCTTGCTCGAAGGATGAACAAGACTATGGTAAATAAAGACTTCCAATACAGATTCAAAAATAAAGATAGGAAGGATAAGAAAGATTCAGAGGTAACCTGTTATGAATGTAAGAAAGTGGGACACATAAGGCCTGATTTTCCTTTACTGAAGAAAAAAGAGAGAAAGGAGAAATATTCTGAAAAAAAAAGAAAAATTATTACAAGACCAAGAATGTTTTGAAGGAAAATGATACCTGGAGTGCAAGTGGTAGCGATTCATCAGATAATTCTTCATAACATGAATCCTTGGGAGAGAGGAGTATTGGACTTATATCTAGATTACCATTTGAAGATCATTGTATCATGGCTAAGTTATACAATGTGGAAGCTATTACAAATGTTTCTTTGAATGCGAATTATACTGATAATTCATATTATAAATCTTCAGATGAGTATTCATCATCGGAAGATAATACATTACCTTTGTTTAAAGAAGTGTCTAGGTTTGCTAAATTACTTGATATTGAAAATTCTAAACTCAAGAAAAAGCTTGATAAAGAAAATTCTATAATTTCAATCTTTACTAAAGAAGTATCAGATCTTTCTAATGATCTTGATATGAAATATTTATATTTTGAAAGTATTTTAAAAACCCTTGAGAAATTCAAATATGATAAGGATAAACTTTCTAAGGATCTATAAAATGTAATTTCTAAGAAAAATGTTTTTGAGCCTAACTCTAGTTCAAAATCAAATGTTTTGGAGGATAAAAACTTAGATTTAAAACTAAAATCAGGAATTTTTTCCTTGAAAAAATGTTTGTCAAACATTACTTATGGGAAGGAAAACTTTGATAAAATGTATTCCAAAATCCTGCCTTTGAGAAATCATTCTGGACTTGGTTATACTCATTCCAAACCGATTTTTAGTAATAACTATTTTGTTCCACAAAATACCCCTTTTTGTTCCAAGTGTCATTGTGGTGGACACTGGAAAAGAGATTTTTCTCTTAATAGAACTTAGTATTTAGGATTTGATAAAGATCATTTTTCAAAACAAATGTGGATACCTAAAATTCTATTATCTAACCATTCTGGATCCAAACAAGTTTTGATTCTGAAAAACTAATTGTTTCTTTTTCAGGAAAATGAGAAGTGTACCAACAAGAATATTTGGTACATGGCTAGTGGTTGTTCTCGACACATGACCGGAAACAAAGATTTCTTTGAAAAGATTATCAAAACAAAAGGTGGAAAGGTTACCTTCGGAGATAATGCTAAAGGAAAGATTGTTGGGATAGGTAATATTGTTTTTCTGGGAAAAGATCTTATCTCAAATTTTTTGTTTGTTAAAGGTATTTGGAACAATCTCATCAGCATAAGTCAATTATGTGATTAAGGTTACCTTGTGAATTTTAGAACTGATAAATGTTTAGTTCACAATTCAAAGGATAAGTTCATTCTATCTTCCCATAGGCAAGAGAATGTATACACTATTAACTTAGAAGACCTTAGGAGCCAAAATTTACCCAGCTTAAGTGCAATAGAAGACCAATCATGGCCATGGCATAGAAGACTAGGACACTGCAAACTAAAAAACCTTTGTAAACTCTCAAAGAAAATACTTGTAAAGGGACTACCGGACCTTAGATATGATTCTTGAATAGTATGTGATCCTTTTCAATTTGGCAAGCAACATAAAACCAGTTTTAAATCAGTTAATGAAGTTTCAACTTCTAATGCATTAAAGCTATTGCATATGGATCTTTTTGGTCCTTCAAAAACTGGAAGCATTGGAGGAAACTACTATGTATTTGTTTTAATTGATGACTTCACTGGATTCACATGGGTCTATTTTCTGACAAAAAAAAATCTAAATCCTTTTCCTATTTCAAAACTTTTAGAGCCCAAGTTAAAAATGAGAAAAAACTACCATTGATAACTATTCATAGTGATCATGGTGGAGAATTTCAAAATTCTGAATTTGAAACTTTTTGTAGTAAGAAAGGTATTACTCACAATTTCTCAGCTCCAAGAACTCCGCAGCAAAATGGTGTTTTTGAAAGAAGCAATCGTATTTTTCAGGAAATAACTAGAACCATGTTGAGTGAATACTCAATTGCTAAGCACTTTTGGGCTGAAGCTATTAGTACTTCTTGCTATACTATAAATCATGTTTTAACCAGACCGTTTCATAATAAAACACCTTATGAATTATGGACTGGACGAAAACCTAAAGGTTCATACTTCAAAGTTTTTGGGTGCAAAGTATTTATCCTGAATACTAAAGATAATCTACAAAAATTCACACCACAATATGATGAAGGAATCTTTCTAGGCTATTCTATAACTTCAAAGGCTTATAGAGTTTTCAATAAAAAGACATGTACTGTTGAGGAAACAGTACTTGTAAAATTTGATAAAACTGATCCTTTTGTTTTTAAACCATCCCAACCTTCATCCTCAGATGTGTTTTCAACAACTAATTATCAACCTTTGTTAGAAGATCCTTCTGATAAGGAAAGTGTTCAAGAAGATATTTATGAAACTTTTACCCTAGAATATTTTCCTCCATATGTTGATGAACAGGTTTTACAAAACCCAAATCAATTGTTTCTTTGGAATCATCCCAGTGATAATATCATTGGTGATGTAAATCAACCTGTAAGGACCAGAAATTCCTTAAGAAATTAAATAGAAAATCTTGCTTTTATTTCCCAATTTGAACCTAAAAGTCCAAGTGAGGCTTTAGGTGATGAAGATTGGATCAAAGAAATGCAAGATGAACTAAATGAATTTGAGAGGAATCAAGTCTGGACATTAGTTGCAAGACCTAAAGAAACAACTGTAATTGGTGTAAAATGGGATTTTAGAAACAAATGTGATGAAAATGGAATCATTGTATGAAATAAAGAAAGATTTTTTGCAAATGGATATAATCAACAAGAGGGAATATACTATGAAGAAACATATGCTCCGGTATCTAGACTTGAATCTATTCGTATTCTATTAGTCTTTGCGACTTACTATAACTTCAAACTTTTTCAAATGGATGTGAATGTGCTTTTCTAAATGGTTTTGTTCAAGAAGAAGTGTTTGTCGAACAACCCCCTGGTTTTCTAGACCCAAAACATCCTAATCATGTTTTTAAACTAAAAAAATCTCTATATGGTCTTAAACAAGCCCCTAGATCATGGTATGATAGACTTACATGATTTCTTTTACAAAACAATTATGAAAAAGCTACAGTAGATCCAACCCTTTTTATAAAAATGGAAAATAAAAATCTTTTGATTGTTCAAATTTATGTTTATTTAAAGGCCCATAAAATTCAAGGAAATTTTTTTTCTTAATTTTCTTGGGAATTTTACAAAAACACAGTTTCTGACGGCACCTGATTCCGAGGCCCGGTGTGCCCGGAATCATTTTCCAAAGTTTAGCTCAGGTACGTTCAGTGAACGAACGAGCGGGTTTTCCTAACTTTTGAACCGGTGCTCGGAATCGAAATCCGAGGACACTGATGGAATCACATCACCGGTATTTTCTTAGAAACACCTTTTCCGGAGTTTCGTTTTCCCGGGTGTGGTTTTTAAATTTTGGGGTTAAGTAAAGGAATAAAATAAAAGTGGTGCAACCAATTTTATTTTATTTTTGTTTAACCTAAGCTAAGTGGATGAAGTGGGACCCACAATATCCTACCCACTAGGTAGGATATTTGTGAGGTGGGACCCACATGAGCCCCACCATTTCATTTCTTCCAAAACCCCCTCCTTTAATAAGGTAGCGCACCCGCACCCCAATTAAGTGGAAGTCAACCCTTGCGTTTTTCTGTTTATGAAACGCCTCTATTAATTTGGGCAGTTTAAACGTTGCCATTAATTCATTTAATTGATTGTTTCATTTTTTGAATTTCAAAACGCATGGCTTGAGAAATAAAATAAGACAAACTCATATTTTATTAGAGTTGTTGGGGTTGTGTGGGGCTTGGGAGAATTTGCTCAAGATCTTGAAGTTCTTCCTCCTCGACGAAGAACGCAAATAATGCCAACCTCTGATGACGAACGATGGTGAGAGACGCCTTCCTCGGAGATTGACGACCCGACGCGTATCACCTCGTTCCTTTTTTCCACGTCAAAGGAAGGGAGACATCGTTCCTCCGCGACACGACAATCCGCCTTCTTTCCGCGACGTCCCTTTCCGCGACAACCTCGTTCGATGACTACGCTCGAGGTAGGGGTTTATTTTAATTGTTTATTCATGATTACTTCCGTCGCTTTATTCTTTTTAATTTAAGCCTCCTGATATCGCAACAACAGAAGGAGGTCGGACCGCACGAACACGACCGACCCTACTCCCCCTTGTTTGTTTGATTTTGTTGCGGCACGTGTGAGGCGGCGTGGTGCCATTGCACCACGTGGGAGCTATGAGATTTGGGCGAAGAAGTGCGGCACCGTCGCGTGGCACCGGAGAAACTCGAAGGAACCTCGATGTCATCGTGGCCGGAGCGGGGCCTCGGCGGAGGGGCGCGGTGCCGTCGCGCCGCGCCGGACGGACCAAGGCTGCGGCTGAGGCCGCGGTAGAGCAGGGACCGGAGGCCGGTTCCGGGCCTCCGACATCGGAGTAGGGGAACGGGACTGCCCCGGTCCCGTGGCGGCAGCAACCGACTGGCCGGTGCGGGCCGACCAGTCAGGTGGAAGTGTCGGGGGTCATAACGCCCGACTAGCCAGCCGGAGTGGCCCCCCTCATGGGGGCCGCAGTTTCACACAGTGGGGGGGGGGGCAGTGCGCCCCCCGCCCCCAAACGCTCGGCTGTTTCAGCCGAGCCACCTGGCCAGTGCCAGCGCGCCGAGCCGAGCCGCGGCCAGGCTGGGCCGGACCTAGACCCGGGTCGGTTTGACCCAGTTCGGGCCGACCCAAGGGGTCTCGGGCCGGATCGGTCCGGGCCCGAAACCCCCACTTCCAGACCTCTTTCGGTCTTCTTACCATAACTTGGGCTAAAAACCTCCGATCGACACACAGTCAGCTACGATGCGATCCTTGGATCGAGACGGTCGTTTCGGTATATTACACTCAAGGTTTCGGAAAACTTTGGGTTCGGCCAGGTTGGTTCGTACACGAAACCAACCGGGCCCTCAGAGAGGAAACAATTATAACTTGAGCTCCAGACGTCCGATTGACGTGCCATCGACTTTGATGGATTCCTCTTAGTGAGATGGACCTTTTGGCTTACTATGCTCGAGGTTTGGACACAGTTGGAGTACATTCGGGTTAGTTTTGACTTAACAACCAACCGGGCCCCTAGGACGAAAAAGTCAATAACTCTCAAACAGGGCGTCCGATTGACGCGACGTCTGTGACGTTGAGTTCCTGTAGTTGATAAAGAACTTTTGGATACATAAACTTCATACTACGTATCAGTTGATGTATCAGACCCTCGGCTCGTGGATCGGACCCTCCCGAATGAGCCTGCTGTGTGCGGGAACCCTAGAGCTGGCTGCGACTGCGACGACGATGACGACTGTACATAAATCCTCCGTGGATTCGACGAAGATGACTACATCACTCAGCAATCCTACATGGATTAGTGCTACCGATCCTGTGTGGGTCAGATCTTGTGTGGGTCAGCGCTGAGTGGTCCTGTGTGGGCCAGCGCCTACAGATGCTTTGTGGGTCCGATCCTGTGTGGGTCATTGCGGGGGTTAGTACCTATCGATCCTTTGTGGGCCCTTGCGGGGGTTAGTACCTATCGATCCTTTGTGGGTCATTGTGGGGGTTAGTACCTATCGATCCTTTGTGGGTCATTGCGGGGGTTAGTGCCTATCGATCTTGTGTGGGTCTGACGGCTTAGATGAATCAGTGGCTACAACTGATTATCTCTATCGTCATACGAAGAAGTATACCCATGTGAGCTGAATCTTGATTTGTGTTCCTACATGGATTGTGTTGTGCTATCCTGTGTGGATGTGATCGAACTTGGGCTCGGATGTTGGAACCGAACTAGAATTAATAACTTAGGTATATGTATGGGCATATACCTAAGTAGTGTCGGATGTTACTTCGTGATTGTATCTTTCCTTTTTGGATTATCCTTTGTGGATTCTGGGAGACCTTCGGGTGTCTCGGGATCCCTACTGAGTAGCTTATACTCACCCCTGCACGGGCTATGCCTGCACTACGTTGTGTTGGTTGCAGATGACGGACAACGCTGATCATGGTTGAAACTTGCGGAGCAGGTCGGTACCTGGAGGAGGACCACTGGGCAGGAAGTACACGGAGCGGATGGCTGGACCCGAGGAGGTGAGGTGGTTATCTGTACCCACCCTTCATGTGGGAGTACCAGAGGATGGCTCGACGTTGCTGCTTTACTTTCAGTTGCTGTACTTTCTTTCCAGTTTTACTTTACTTTCAGTTTGGGTTTGTATTCTGGCCCATTTACTTTCCGCACTTACTTGTACTCAGTTTACTTAGTGTTTACTTCTGCTGGCTTAGTCTGTGGTGTTTGTTTACTTTTAAAGGCAATGCCTTCCCTTTTTTTGGGATTTACGCATTGGTGCTAGTCACCAACCCCTGGCCTATGGAAGGCGGGCTTGGGGTAGTCATGGAACGGGCCCTGAGGATGGGTCGTGACAAATTGTTATCATAGGAGTTCGGTTCTACCGCGGAACGCAGGACTCCGATATTTTTCTATGTGAAGCAATAGTGTTAAGAGTATTGAGTGTGGTTATCAGTCCAGGGAGTCCAGTGTTGGTGCGGCGGCCGACGTATCCGTACACCAGGACCCTGACTTCTCATTTCTGACTTAATTCATGAAAACATTGATTGCATGTGTGTTTCAAGTTTTCTTTATGATTAATTTGTGTTAGCTCACCAGGTATACTGTTTGACCGTGGTGCACCTGTTTCTTTCAGGATGGCCCCACGACGGCAGCCAGCTAGGGTTCTGAGCGTTGTGCGTGATGGCAGCCCACCGAGAGAGGAGGCCTCGGTACAGGGCCCTTTGACAGTAGAGGCACCGGCGGTACCTCTACCCGCCGAGCCACCGATGCTACTAGCCCCAGCCGCTGACGATGCACGTTGCCTTAGTGCACTGCACGAGTTTCAACGTCAGTGACCACCCAGGTTCCGTGGGGAGATGGACCCTTAGGTAGACGAGGATTGGTTGGAGGTAGTTGTACGAGTTTTCAGGTTAGAGAGGATACCATCTGACCTCATGGTGATCCTCACAGCGAGCCTCCTGCACGCGGCAGCAAGCAGATGGTGGAGCTTGATGCTCCAGGTGCACGACGAGGCATCTCTCTTCGGGACAGAATTTGAGAGCCTCTTCTCCTCGGAGTTCTTCCCAGCCACCCTTTGTGCGGTGCGCATCCAGCAGCTTCTACACCTACAACAGGGCAGCTTGATGGTTGTAACGACCCGAAATTTTGAATAAATCTTGTTTCCTAATTTTGTGTGTTATTTTTTTTACTCAATTTTTTTTTTCATTTGATAATATGAGTATAACTAAGATGAGACCGTTGGGGTTTTGACTGTTATATGACCATTGGCCAATATGACAGCTGGAAACTAAACGTTTTGATTATTGTCTCTAAATACAAGTAATCTTGGTTAATTAATATAGAAAGAAGATTTGATGGCCTCACCCAGTAGTCTTGGACCGATCGAAGCCCATCTAACAGAACTTGGGAAGGAGGTAGCACCACTGGGCTTTGCACTGGACCAAACCCAAGATGAACTTCATCGTGTGAAGCTAGAACGGGATCGCATTCGCGAGAAGTTCAAACTGATAGAAATTACTACTCGTGCGATGTTGGCCGAGCCTCCCTCAGATTCTCTCACCTTAGCACACCTTACACTTAGGTCCTATGCTGGTGTGATAAGGGGCTACGTAAGGAGACCATAACTGCCTTGTGCAATGCTTTGTTTTAAATAAAAATTGGGATTTCTTCTTATGATGAAGTTTATGAATTTTCAAATAACCGGATAAATATAGTATGCATATTTTTGATGAATTTTAGAAATAGTATATTTTAAAAATGTTTTTGTAAACCTTAAATAATTAAAAATGTGTAATGATTTTAAAAAATGGTCTTCTACAATTATGTTCAGTACGAAATTTAGAGTCTAATAAGATCAACTTGATTTTTGATGAATAGTAAATTATGAATAGTGATTTTACGCTTAAGATTAGTAATGTGACCAAATAGATTAGTAATTTAACTCAAAGAAAGTTTTAATATAATTTAGACACCTTGATTAAGTAATGAGATTCAATAAAATGGGTAAATAACGGTTTCATAAATTATTAGTCAAGTATTAGTTTTTTCGGGTGAATAGTGTTTTTTAATTAAAAATAATTAGAAATTTTTTTTTATAAAATGGACTTTATTTTTGAACTCAGAGCATCGATATTATGTTATGGTAATTTTTGGGGATTTTTTTGAAAAAAATGAATTTTCGGTGAATAGTGTATTTATTTAAAAATAAAATTAAAAATATTTAGAAAATTATTTTTATAAAATGGAGTTCATTTTTGAAATCAGAGCATTGATATTTGATTAAGGTGAAATTTTGGGATCTTTCTGAGAAAGTTGAATTTTCAGTGAATAGTAAAAATACAGTTTTAGGGTTTCGGTATGTTTAATGACATCATAATTTTGTCATGATGATTTCATGAGATATTTTAAGGGTTGGCCGGCCAAGGATGATGAATTATTGTTTTGGGGGCCCCATTTGGCCTAACTCCATGGTAAATGCCAAGGGAGAACACATGGTTTTGAGAAAAGCACTTTTGAGGTGTCCTTTGGCCATTAATGCCTTGTCCCCTCACTTTCCCTATAAATTCCAATCCATCCTCTCATACATTTCGACTCCTCACTCTCCCCCAACGAATTTTGGGTCTCATTACCTCCCAAAGAGTCCTCCCAAGGTGCCCCCAATCCCTCAAGGCCCAAACCTTTGAGTTTTAAGAGTTACGTTTTATGGTAAGGGATCTGATCTCTCTCTTTCTTTTCAAGAAATCTCTTTTATATAATTTATTTTATTCTCCATGTTCTTATGTTAAAGGGTATTATTTTATACTATTCTTACTTCCCTGTTCATGTTCACATAATGAGAGATCCCCTCTTACTCTCATTATTTCGTTTTATGAAGTTTTAAGTGGTGCCGTTAGGCTGCCAAAATTTTTGTAACGGATTCATTCTCCCTTTTCATTTTTCAATATCTATTTTCATGTAAAGTATTTCAAGTTCCTTTTTATTATGTTGGGGTATGATATCTAAATTTATAATACTGATCTTTTATTATAATATGATGAGAGACCCCATTTGATCTCTTCAATTCAGTATTTTGATGTTTAAGTGGCGCCATTAGGCTGCCGAATTTTTAAGTGGTTCTTCACCCTTCTCGTTTTGAAGTTCTACTTTCATGACAATTATTTCAAGTTCCTTTTTGTTATGTTGGGGTATGATCTCTATATCTATAATACTGATATTTTATGATCATATGATGAGAGACCCCATTTGATCTCTTCAATTCATTATTTTGAAGTTTAAGTGGCGTCGTTAGGCTGCTGAATTTTTAAGTGGTCCTTGCACCTTTCTCCCTTTTCAAAGTTCTAATTCCATGTCAAGTCTTGAAAGTTACTTTTTATTATGTTGGGGTATGATCTATATATCTATCATACTGGTCTTTTATTTTCATATGACGAGAGACCCTATTTTATCTCATCAATTCATTTTTGGTTGAAGTTTATGTAATGCTGTTAGGCTGCCGAATTTTCATAAGAGAAATCTTATTTTTGTCTTCCTTTCGTGTTCTTCATTTCATATGGTATATTTTCAAATTTAATTACCATGTTCTTAAATACCTTATATTATGTCCCTCTACTGTTTTATGGGTCATTTATGAATGTTTGACCCACGTCCCCTCTCTTTTCAATGTTTTCTAAAAACCTTGTAACATAGCCGTTATGCTGCAGAATTTTCGTCTCAAAATGTCTCTCTCATTTTCTCAAAATTATTTTATGTTATTAAGTGAATAATCAAAGCTCTTATTTCTATAGTTTTATCCCCATATATATCAAAATTTCCTATTTTAAATTCTGGGATTTACATACATGAAACCCTCTTTCCATTTCCGTGGGTTTAAAGTGACATACAAATCATGTATTTAAAGTAGTTTTGGAAATGTTATGATTATGAAATGAAACCCATTTATTTTATACTATATGGGTTGTTTATGAAATTATTTATGATGATATATGTGGCTCACTTGATAATAAATACATGTCAGGGGTGCGCCCAGATAGCGCTCCAATGCATTGGGTAAAGACTTAATCTCTAGAGATAACCATTTTTAACGACGCCTTGGTGTATAACCTTGGTAATTTTTGACGACACCATGGGGATGGACCTTGGTGAAATGAAACGATTTTCAATATTAAATGTTGTAGCCACATCTTCAAGTTATGAAAAATGTTATTTTTATTATGATGTATCTCATGATTTCTTTCTCATGCCTTAAAGTTCTTTTCATGTCCTTATTGAAGTATCTCAAGTTCACATGTAAAATGTTTCTCTTGTTTCCCTTACTGGGCCTTCTGCTCACCCTTTCTTTTGATGTATGTCCCCAAGTTATGAGATGCAGTAATGAACCTAGGATGAACTTAAGGAGAAGCCTTTCAAGTGTTTAAGAAGAATATTTTATGTTCTTTTCATGTATTATGTTCCTTGTTTCCAAGACACTAAACCTTAAAGATCCTCAGTTCCGTGTAATGGAATGAAAGTTATGTTATAAAAATACGGGATGCTATAGTTGGTATCAAAGGATGTTTTAGTTATTTGGGGAAATCAGGATATGAAAACTTTAGTAAGAATCCTATAGAAAAGTTTATATATAGGAAATATTCCTGGTATTTTGGTGAGTATTGAGTAATGGGTTGCCAAGCAAATACATCCCTGTCTGGATACGAGCAGGTAGAGGTGGCTCTGGCACAGATGTACATAGGGGTAAAACCCGAAAACACCGCTTTGAGCTAGACTCGAACGGGAACTGGTACACGAGAACGGGCCTTGCTGCACTCTTGGTTACGACACTCCCGGGGGATATGATTTGGTAAATTCATAAGCTTAGTATGAACCATTGTTAAAGGAACAAAGATAAAATAAAATAAAGGTTCACATAAGAATATATGATCATGGATAACCTAGATGGGAAACTAGGGGATCACAAGTTAGGGTATAATTTTCTTCTACAAGTTATCCTTATATGCGTTAAGTTCCTTTTCATGATTATTGGCTAAGTATTAAAGCCCCTAATTGTACTTTGTTTTCGTAGTTAATGGCGGGAAATGGAAGAACATGTCCCAACAACCAATGTGATAAGAAATGTGACGATTTCCATATTAATATGAAAGAGGTGATTAGGGGATTAAAAGATGATTATTATTTTGCAAGACGTTTACTATTTTGAGGACCATATATGATCAAGGTAAATAGATTACTGTGGTATTTTCATTGAGGAGTAAGGTTGACTTATATTTTGAAGAATCAATGAATTTAAGGTGGACTTATAGTAATTTAGGTTACTTATGGAAATGATTAACCTATCTTGGGTAAAATATGTTTAGGTTAGATACTTTTTTTATAAGATGTTAGGTGTGGTAGATGTTGTTTGGAGATGAACAATGAAGTTTATTTTGGAAGACTATGTTATCAAATCCCTCTTGTATTTGGGTTTCAATCTTAGTTTGGTTTATTTTGAGGAATTTTAAGGATCGTTATTTATGGGATGGTCTATGATGAACTTTGGGTAGTACCATGGAACTTTGAAGATTTAAAAATAGTTTCCCTTCCTATGGGATTCTTTCTTTTTGAAGAGTTGTTTTACCATACCCTTTCTGTTTTTTGGGTAATGTTTAATGATAGTAGAAATAGATAGTTAATCTTTTGTGGATTATGTGATTCTCTAGAAGATGATTCCTGTGTTTTGATGAGACCAAGTAGTTTTGAATGCTAATCATTTGGAGAAAATATTTGTTTTGGTAGAACCTTATTAAAGGATGAAACTCTACATGAAGGTAGGTATATTTTCTTATGTTTTTGTTCTATTTAGTAAACGAATTCCTCAAAATTATGAAAAGGAATGTAAAACAAAAACGTTGTTGGTTTACGTTTCCTACTAGGTAATCAAAGACCGTTTACACACATCATATTTTTGGGATTTTCTTATGGTTAACTTTCTCCTAATCATGTTTTCTATCACTCTCCCTCAGAACATGACCCTTTGTTTTCCCCTCCATGTCCATGTTTTCCTACATGGAATCCTAGTGTGGGTTAACTCGGGTGACCTTTGTACTTCCCTTTCTCCCTTTTAAAGTAATAGTTTTACTGACTCCTCTTCCGATGTGGGAATTTCAATGAAATTTAAAAACCCAATTTTAAAAATTGTGAGGATGCAATTTCTTAAGGGGGAAAATTGTAACAACCCGAAATTTTGAATAAATCTTGTTTCCTAATTTTGTGTGTTATTTTTTTTACTCAACAAATTTTTTTCATTTGATAATATGAGTATAACTAAGATGAGACCGTTGGGTTTTTGACCGTTATATGACCATTGGTCAATATGACAGCTGTAAACTAAACGTTTTTATTATTGTCTCTAAATACAAGTAATCTTGGTTAATTAAATTAGAAAGAAGATTCGATGGCCTCACCCAGTAGTCTTGGACCGATCAAAGCCCATCTAACAGAACTTGGGAAAGAGGTAGCACCACTGGGCTTTGCACTGGACCAAACCCAAGCTGAACTTCATCGTGTGAAGCTAGAACGGGATCGCCTTCGCGAGAAGTTCAAACTGATAGAAATTACTACTCGTGCGATGTTGGCCAAGCCTCCCTCAGATTCTCTCACCTTAGCACACCTTACACTTAGGTCCTATGCTGGTGTGATAAGGGGCTATGTAAGGAGACCGTAACTGCCTTGTGTAATCCTTTGTTTTAAATAAAAATTGGGATTTCTTCTTATGATGAAGTTTATGAATTTTCAAATGATCGGATAAATATAGTATGCATATTTTTGATGAATTTTAGAAACAGTATATTTTAAAAATGTTTTTGTAAACCTTAAATAATTAAAAATGTGTAATGATTTGAAAAAAATGGTTTTCTACAATTATGTTCAGTACGAAATTTAGAGTCTAATAAGACCAACTTGATTTTTGATGAATAGTAAATTATGAATAGTGATTTTATGCTTAAGATAAGTAATGTGACCAAATGGATTAGTAATTTAACTCAAAGAAAGTTTTAATATAATTTAGACACCTTGATTAAGTAATGAGATTCAATAAAATGGGTAAATAACGGTTTCATAAATTATTAGTCAAGTATTAGTTTTTTCGAGTGAATAGTGTTTTTTAATTAAAAATTTAATTAAAAATAATTAGAAAATTATTTTTATAAAATGGAATTTATTTTTGAACTCAGAGCATCGATATTATGTTATGGTAATTTTTGGGGATTTTTCAGAAAAAAATGAATTTTCGGTGAATAGTGTATTTATTTAAAAATAAAATTAAAAATATTTAGAAAATTATTTTTATAAAATGGAGTTCATTTTTGAAGTAAGAGCATTGATATTTGATTAAGGTGAAATTTTGGGATCTTTCTGAGAAAGTTGAATTTTCAGTGAATAGTAAAAATACAGTTTTAGGGTTTCGGTATGTTTAATGACATCATAACTGTGTCATGATGATGTCATGAGATATTTTAAGGGTTTTCCAGCCAAGGATGATGAATTATTGTTTTGGGGGGCCCATGTGGCCTAACTCCATGGTAAATACCAAGGGAGAGCACATGGTTTTGAGAAACGCACTTTTGAGGTGTCCCTTGGCCATTAATGCCTTGTCCCCTCACTTTCCCTATAAATACCAAGCCATCCTCTCATCCATTTCGACTCCCCACTCTCCCCCAACGAATTTCCGGTCTCATTACCTCCCAAGGAGTCCTCCCAAGGTGCCCCGAAGCCCTCAAGTCCCAAACCTTTGAGTTTTAAGAGTTACGTTTTAATGTAAGGGATCTGATCTCTCTCTTTCTTTTCAAGAAATCTCTTTTATGTAATTTATTTTATGCATCATGTTCTTATGTTAAAGGGTATTATTTTAAAATCCTCTTACTTCCCTTTTCATGGTCACATAATTAGATATCCCCTCTTACTCTCATTATTTCGTTTTATGAAGTTTTAAGTGGCGCCGTTAGGCTGCCAAAAGTTTTGTAACAGATTATTTCTCCCTTTTCATTTTTCAAGATCTATTTTCATGTAAAGTATTTCAAGTTCCTTTTTATTATGTTGGGGTATTATCTCTAAATTTATCATACTGATATTTTATGATCATATGATGAGATACCCCATTTGACCTCTTCAATTCAGTATTTTGAAGTTTAAGTGGCGCCGTTAGGCTGCCGAATTTTTAAGTGGTTCTTCACCCTTCTCATTTTGAAGTTCTACTTTCATGTCAATTATTTCAAGTTCCTTTTTGTTATGTTGGGGTATGATCTCTATATCTATCATACTGATCTTTTAGGATCATATGATGATAGACCCCATTTTATCTCTTCAATTCAGTATTTTGAAGTTTAAGTGGCGTCGTTAGGCTGCTGAATTTTTAAGTGGTCCTTGCATCTTTCTCCCTTTTCAAAGTTCTAATTCCATGTCAAGTCTTTAAAGTTACTTTTTATTATGTTGGGGTATGATCTATATATCTATTATACTGATCTTTTATGTTCATATTATGAGGGACGCTATTTTATCTCATCAATTCATATTTGGTTGAAGTTTATGTAACGCTGTTAGGCTGCCGAATTTTCATAAGAGAAATCTTATTTTTGTCTTCCTTTCATGTTCTTCATTTCATATGGTATATTTTCAAATTTAATTACCATGCTCTTAAATCCCTTATATTCTGTCCCTCTACTGTTTTATGGGTCATTTATGAATGTTTGACCCATGTCCCCTCTCTTTTCAATGTTTTCTAAAAACCTTGTAACATAGCCGTTATGCTGCAGAATTTTCGTCTCAAAATGTCTCTCTCATTTTCTCAAAATTATTTTATGTTATTAAGTGAATACTCAAAGCTCTTATTTATATAGGGTTATTCACATATATATCAAAATTTTCTATTTTAAATTCTGGGATTTACATACATGAAACCCTCTTTCCCTTTTCGTGGGTTTAAAGTGACATACAGATCTTGTATTTAAAGCAGTTTTTGAAATGTTATGATTATGAAATGAAACCCATTTATTTTATGCTATATGGGTTGTTTATGAAATGATTTATGATGATATATGTGGCTCACATGATAATAAATACATGTCAAGGGTGCGCCCAGATAGCGCTCCAATGCATTGGGTAAAGACATAATCTCTAGAGATGACCATTTTTAACGACGCCTTGGTGTATAAGCTCGGTAATTTTTAAAGAAAACTTGGGGATGGACCTTGGGGAAACGAAAAAATTGTCAATATTAAATGTTGTAGCCACATCTTCATGTTATGAAAAATGTTATTTTTATTATGATGTATCTCATTATTTCTTTCTCATGCCTTAAAGTTCTTTTCATGTCCTTATTGAAGTATCTCAAGTTCACATGTAAAATGTTTCTCTTATTTCCCTTACTGGGCCTTATGCTCACCCTTTCTTTTGATGTATGTCCCCAGGTTATGAGATGCAGTAATGAACCTAGGATGAACTTAAGGAGAATCCTTTCAAGTGTTTAAGAAGAATGTTTTATGTTCTTTTCATGTATTATGTTCCTTGTTTCCAAGACACTAAACCTTAAAGATCCTCAGTTCCGTGTAATGGAATGAAAGTTATGTTATAAAAATATGGGATGCTATAAAGGTCGCCCAGTACTCGACGAGATTTACAGATCTCTCACGCTATTCTACGGACATGGTATGAGACCCATTCTTTCGGGCTTGGACCTTTGAGCAGGGATTGAGGCAGGAGATTAGGGCATCGCTGATCTCCCTCAACATTCCGACACAGGAAGGGGTACTAGAGCGAGCCCTTATCATCGAGAGCTTCCTTTCTGAGCCTACATCAGCATTGAGACCTACCACAGGGCGGCACGTAGAAGATTCTTATGTTGCAGGAAGTTGACAGATGACACATGGGTCCAGGAATACCAGACCCTCAGGCAGACGACCTCAGGACACTGGCTCAGTGGTGCGGGGCACACAGCGTGGAGCCAGTCTTTCGAGAGGCAGACAGTGCTACGCATGCGGCGGGCAGGGCCACATGGCTCGTGACTGCCCAACCCGTCATGCAGAGGAGTAGAAGACGGTTGAGTGACCACCCAGGCAGAGGCAGAGGGTCGAACGTGGCGGTCTACAGGGAGCAGGCGGACGAGGCAGAGGAGCTGGCCGAGCAGCAGGTGGTGGACGATGCTTTTAGGCTCTACCACCACTACCCCTAGGAGGTCCACCACGACCATAGGGAGCTGGCGGGTAGAGACAGGCACAATTTCAGGCAGCGGAGGCCTGCGACCACGGCACGCCCAAGATGATTCGAGGTACTATCTGTGTCTATTGCACCCTTGCTGCAGTTCTTATAAACACAGGAGCGAGTCATTCTTTCATAGCCGCTGCCCTTGTTCGGAGATCGGAGATTCTAATAGAGTTGTTGGCTCGATCCTTACGGCTAGAGACTCCTACGGGAGCAGACTCGATGATTACGCACTGGTGCTGGTAGTGTGAGCTTACTCTAGGAGGCGAGAGCTTCGGCTGGGATCTTCTTGTAGCAGCATCGAGGCCTTACGACGTCATCTTGGGCATGGATTGGTTCTCTACAATCCATGATCACATTGACTATATTAGGTGCAAAGTGCGGTGTGTATGCACCGACGGGAGCAGGTTCACCTTCACCAGTGAGAAGGGATCCTTCGCAGCACATGATAGACTCTCACAGAGGATAGGATGGCCCATCACTCATCAGTTGTCTAGGCTCATTGTAGGAGAAGTTGACGTGCAGAGACCTGGTTTTCCTGCAGTGGTGGATCAGTATGCGGACGTTTTCCCTAAAAACATTTCAGGACTACCTCCTCGCAGAGAGGTAGACTTTTATATTGATCTATACCGCGGGACAGACCCGATATCCACCCCAGTATATCGGATGTCCCCCGCTGAGCTATGAGAGCTACGGGTAGAGTTGGAGGACTTTCAGGGCAAGGGATTCATCCAACCCAGTGTTTCACCCTGGGCTTCCCCGATATTGTTCTCCAAGAAGGCGGACGAGAGCGTGCGACTTTGTGTCGACTATCGTTGCCTAAACCAGGTGACAGTGAGGAACAAGTATCCGCTACCAAGGATTAATGACCTCTTCGATCAGCTCAAGGGAGTATAGTGGTTCTCAAAGACAGACCGTAGATTAGGCTATCATCAGCTCAGAGTTCGGGATGAGGACGTGCAGAAGACAGCCTTCAGATGTCGGTATGGCCATTATGAGTTCTTGGTTATGCCATTCGGCATAACCAATGCTCCAGTAGTGTTCATGGTCCTCATGAACTGGATATTTCAGCCATACCTCGATTGATTTGTCGTGGTCTTCAACGACGACATTTTGATATACTCGACGACTGAGGAGGAGCACACCTACCACTTTCGGGTTGTACTAGACACACTCCGAGAGCACCAGCTTTATGGAAATCTCTCGAAGTGTCAGTTCTGGATACATGAGGTCCACTTCATGGGACCCGTCATCTCTGAGGCGGGAGTTGCGGTGGATCCTGCGAAGATCGAGGCAGTGCTAGCTTGGGATCCACCCAGGAGCGTGACGGAGGTGCGACGTTTCTTGGGACTAGCTGGATACTATCAGAGATTTGTGCCAGACTTCTCCATAGTTGCGGCACCACTCTCAGCTTTGACGAAGAAGGGAAAACCCTTTGTGTGGTCAAACAGATGTCAGCAGATCTTCCATGAGCTGAGACAGAGATTGACCAGTGCGCTTATCTTGAGGCTACCGAAGGAGGGAGTTGGGTACGTATTTTACAACGATGCATCAGATACTGGAATCAGATGTGTCCTGATGCAGGAGTGGGTCGTGATCACCTATGGATCATGTCAGTTGAGGCAGCATGAACAGAACTACGCTACCCATGACCTAGAGTTAGTAGCCGTGGTCTTCAAACTGAAGATGTGGCGACACTATCTGGTGGGAGAGCGCTTTACAGTCTATTCAGACCATCAGAGTCTCAGGTACATCTTCTGGCAGAAGGACCTAAACCTGAGACAACGGCGATGGCTCAAGTTCTTCCAGGACTATGACTTTGAGATATTCTATACTCCTGGAAAGGGGAACGTGGTAGCCGATGCTCTCAGCAGGAGGACGAGCATTCAGTTACTTGGGGAGGTGATATAGAAGCTATCCGCTTTGCAGATATCCTTCGTGGATAAATATGGAGCAACTTTTTTTTCAGTCACGCACAGTCCCTCCTCCATTACTACAGTGGGTCAGCGAGCCACAGCGTGAGGATGCCGACTATGTGTCGCGACGTGCACAGATATCCTCAGGACAGGCACCTGATGGTTTCTCTTTAGGGGGAGAGCATGACGTCCTTTTTAGAGGACGTAACTTGGTACCAGTTTCTTTATGGGAGGAGGTGCTGAGAGAGTTTCACACATCCCCTTTGGCGGTACATCCTGGAGTGGCGAAGATGTACCAAGATCTTAGACGACAGCACTGGTGGCCAAGCATGAAGAAGGTTGTGGCAGAGTTTGTTTCTCGATGACTCACCTGCCAATAGGTGGAGGCAGAGAAACAAGTACCATCAGGCTTGGTACAGCCCTTAGAGGTCCCAGAGTTGAAGTGGGACGACATATCTATGGACTTCATGACTGAACTTCCATGCACTTCCAGAGGTCATGACTCCATTTGGGTGATTGTTGACCAACTCACCAAGTCGGCTCACTTCTTACCCAACAGAGAGCAGGGATCAGTGGAGAGCTTGGGATGTATCTACGTTCAGGATATTGTATGGATTCATGGTGCACCATCATCTATCGTCTCTGATCGAGATGATCACTTTACTTCCCGGCTTTGGAAGGGGTTGTAGGAGGCGTTTGGGATGTAGCTACGTCTGAGCACCGCCTTTCACCCTCAGACAGATGGTCAGACGGAGAGGACCATTCAGACTCTCGAGGAAATGCTTCGCACATGTTTCCTTGACTTTGGTCGCAGCTAGGAGGACCACCTACCCTTGGTGGAGTTCGCGTACAACAACATCTACCACTCCACCATGAGGATGGCACCATACGAGGCGTTGTACGACCGACCTTGCAGATCTCCTCTGTGCTGGACAGACCCTGGGGAGTCAGCACTTGTGGGACCGGAGATGGTCCAGGCCACGACGGAGAAGGTCTAGGTCATACAGTAGTGGATGAGGATAGCTCAGAGCCGGCAGAAGTCTTATGCTGACAGGAGGCGGAGGCCACTAGAGTTCGAGGATGGCGACCACATCTTCTTGCGGGTTTCACCTCGACGTGGATTACGGAGATTTGGCCGAGGTGGAAAGTTGTCTCCACGGTTCATCGGACCATTCTAGGTCCTTAGTAGGATTGGAGAGGTGGCTTATCGCCTGGCTCTACCACCTCAGTTGCACCGGGTGCACGAAGTCTTCCACGTATCCCAGTTGGGGAGATACGTGTACGACCCGACGCATATCATTGACCATGGAGAGCTGGACATTGATGGTGGGGCGATTTTGCGGAGGTCCCGGTGGATATTGAGGATCGATAGGAGTGGGTCCTACGTGGATGGTCGATTCCTCTAGTGCGCATCAGATGGCAGCACGAGAACCTCCAAGAGAGCACTTGGGAGCGGGAGGCTCAGATGCGTTCTCAGTACCCATTTTTGTTTCCCTAGTTTATGATGTATCTTTACGGGGACGTAAAGCCCTGAGGTGGGAGTGATGTAAAGACCCGTAAAATTCATGGAATTTTTTTATCTTAATTTTCATGGGAATTTTACAAGAACGCAGTTCTGACAGCACCTAATTCCGAGGCCCGGTGTGCCCGGAATCATTTTCCAAAGTTTATCTCGGGTACATTCAGTGAACGAACGAGCGGGTTTTCCAAACTTTTGAACCACTGCTCGGAATTGAAATCCGAGGACACCGATAGAATCGAAGTGCCAGTAATTTCTTAGAAACACCTTTTCCAGAGTTTTGTTTTCTCGGGTGTGGTTTTTAAATTTTGGGGTTAAGTAAAGGAATAAAATAAAAGTGCTGCAACCAATTTTATTTTATTTTTGTTTAACCCAAGCTAAGTGGATGAAGTGGGACCCACAATATCCTACCCACTAGGTAGGATATTTGTGAGGTGGTACCCACACGAGCCCCACCATTTATTTTCTTCCTAACCCCCTCATTTAATAAGGTAACGCACCCGCACCCCTATTAAGTGGAAGTCAACCCTTGCGTTTTTCTGTTTATGAAACGCCTCTATTAATTTGGGCGGTTTAAACGTTGAAATTAATTCATTTAATTGATTGTTCATTTTTTGAATTTCAAGATGCATGGCTTGAGAAATAAAATAAGACAAACTCTTATTTTATTAGAGTTGTTGGGGTTGTGTGGGGCTTGGGAGAATTTTCTCAAGATCTTGAAGTTCTTCCTCCTCGATGAAGAACACGAAGAACGCCGACCTCCGAAGACGGACGAAGGTGAGAGACACCTTCCTCATAGATCGACGACCCGATGCACATCACCTCATTCCTTCTTTCCACATCAAAGGAAGGGAGACACCGTTCCTCCGCGACATGACGATCCACCTTCTTTCCGCGACAACCCTGTTCGACGACTACGATCGAGGTAGGGGTTTATTTTAATTGTTTGTTCATGATTACTTCCATCGCTTTCTTCTTTTTAATTTGAAATGCCTGATATCGCAATAACGGAAGGAGGTCGGACCACACGAACACGACCGACCCTCCTCCCCCTTGTTTGTTTGATTTTTTTGTGGCACGTGTGAGGCGGAGCGGTGCCGTTGCACCGCGCAGAAGCTATGAGATTTGGGTAAAGAAGCACGACACCGTCGCGCCGCGCCGTTGAAGTCAAACAAAGGTGCGGCGCCGTCGCGCCGCTCCAGAGAACCTCGAAAGAACCTCGAAGACACCGCGGCAGGAGCGGGGCTGCGGTAGAGGGGCACGACACCGGACGGACCAAGGCCGCGATGGAGCAGGGACCGGCGGCCGGTTCCGGGCCGCCGGCGTCGGAGCAGGGGTGACGGAAGCAGCCGGTCGGCCAGTGCGGGCCGACCGGTCAGGGAGAAACGACGGGGGTTGTAACCCATGGCTGGCCAGCAGGAGGGGCCCCCCTCATGGGGTCCGCGGTTTCACAAAGGGGGGGGGGCAGTGCACCCCCCGCCCCCAAACGCTCGGCCGTTTTGGCCGAGCCACCTGGCCAGCGCCAGCGCGCCGGGCCGAGCCGCCAGGCCGGACCGCCAGGCTGGGCCGCGCCCAAGCAAGCCGGACCCGAACCCGTGTCGGGTTGACCCGGTTCGGGCCGACCCAGGGGGTCTCGGGCCGGATCAGTCCGGGCCCTAAACCCCCACATCCGGACCTCTTTCAGTCGTCTGCCCATAACATGGGTTACGGACCTCCGATTGACGCACCGTCAGCTAAGATGCGATCCTTGGATCAAGACGGTCGTTTTGTTATATTACACTCAAGGTTTCAGAGAACTATGGATTCTCCTGGGTTGGTTCGTACACGAAACCAACCGGGCCCTCGGAGCGGAAACACTAATAACTTGAGCTCCGGACGTCCGATTGACGTGTCGTCGACTTTGATGGATTCCTCTTAGTGAGACAGACCTTTTGGATTACTACTCTAGAGGTTTTGACACTGTTGGAGTACAGTCGGGTTGGTTTTGACTTAAAAACCAACCGGACCCCTGGGTCGAAAAAGCCAATAACTCTCAGACAGGGCGTATGATTGACGCATCGTCTGTGACGTTGAGTTCCTATTGTCAATATAGAACTTTTGGATACATCAACTTCGGACTACATGTCAGTTGATGTATCAGCCCCTCAGCTCGTGGAGAGGACCCTCCCAAATGAGCCTGCTGTGTGCAGGAACCCTAGAGCTAGCTGCGACTACGACGACGATGACGACTGTACATAAATCCTCCGTAGATTCGATGGCGATGACTACAACACTCAGCGATCCTACGTGGATCAGTGCTACCGATCCTGTATGGGTCAGATCCTGTGTGGTTTAGCACTCAGCGGTCCTGTGTGGGCCAGCGCCTATAGATCCTTTGTGGGTCCGATCCTATGTGGGTCATTGCAGAGGTTAGTACCTATCGATCCTTTGTGGTCCCTTGTGGGGATTAGTACCTATAGATCCTTTGTGGGTCATTGCGGGGGTTAGTACCTATCGATCCTTTGTGGGTCTTTGCGGGGGTTAGTACCTATCGATCCTATGTGGGTCCGACGACTTAGATGATTCAGTGGATACATCTGATTATCTCTATCGTCATACGAAGAAGTATACCCGTGTGAGATGAATCTTGATTTGCTTTCTTACGTGGAATGTGTTGTGCTATCCAATGTGGATGTGATCGAACTTGGGCTCAGATGTTGGAGCCGAACTGGAATTGATAACTTAGGTATATGTATGGGTATATACCTAAGTAGTGTCGGATGTTACTTTGTGATTGTATCTTTCCATTGTGTATTATCCTTTGTGGATTCTGGGAGACCTTCGAGGGTCTCGGGGTCCCTACTGAGTAGCTTATACTCACTCGTGCACGGTCTATGCCCGCACTACGTTGTGTTGGTTGGAGATGACGGACATCGCTGATCATGGTTGAAGCTTGCAGAGGAGGTCAGTACCTGGAGGTGAACCACTGGGCGGGACGTACACGGAGCGGACGGCTGGACCTGAGGAGCTGAGGTGGTTATCTATACCCACCCTTCTGGTGGGAGTACCAGAGGATGGCACAACGTTTCTGCTTTACTTTCAGTTGCTATACTTTCTTTCCAGTTGTACTTTACTTTCAGTTTGGGTTCGTATTTTGGCCCATTTACTTTCTGCACTTACTTGTACTCAGTTTTCTTAGTGTTTACTTCTTCTAGCTTACTCTGTGGTGTTTTTTTACTTTTAAAGGCAATAACTTCCCTTTTTGTTGGGATTTACTCCTTGGTGCTAGTCGCCAACCCCTGGACTATGGAAGGCGGGCATGGGGTAGTCACGGAACGGGCCCTGAGGACGGGTCGTGATAGTTGATGACATCATATTTGGATCAACTCAACAATCTTTAACTGATTCTTTTGCTAATTTAATGAAATATGAGTTTGAAATGAGTATGATGGGTGAGTTAACATTCATTTTAGGTTTTAAAATTTCTCAAAAACCAGAAGGAACATATATATCTCAACATAAGTATATTAAATACTTGCTCAAAAAGTATGGATACGACAATACTAAAAGTATTAGCACTCCAATTGGTACCTCAAATACACTTGATCTTGATGAAACTGGGAAACCAGTAGATCAAACAATTTTTGGAGGTATGATAGGAAGTTTTCTATACTTAAAAACTAGTCAGCCGGACTTAATGTTTTCTGTATACTTAAGTGTGAGATTCCAATCTAATCCAAAAGAGTCTCATTTAAAAGCCATAAAGAGAATATTTTGGTATTTAAAAGACACTATGGATTTAGGAATTTTTTACTCCTATGGAAATGATTTTGTTTTAAAAAGTTTTATAGATGCTATCTTTGGTGGTTGTAGAATGGATTTAAAAAGTACATCTGGAACATGTCATTTCTTAAGAGATTCTCTGGTTTCTTGGTCCGGCAAGAAACAACACTCGGTAGAACTTTCCACTGTTGAAGCTGAATATGTAGCAGCTAGAAGTTGTTGTGCTCAAGTGTTGTGCATGCAACACACACTCACTGACTATGGATTGAGTTTTTCCAAAACCCAAATTCTATGTGATAACACCAGTGCCATAACTCTTAGTAAGAACCCAACACATCACTCCCATGAAAAACACATAGATGTTAGGCATCACTTTCTTAGAGATCACACACAAAAAGGAGATATTATTTTAAAATTCATTGGAACACAAGAAAAACTTGCTGAAATTTTTACAAAACCATTACCTTCCGATAGATTTGAGTTTATAAAACAGAAGCTAGGAATGATTACATTAATATAATCATTCATATCTAGTTCATGTTTTACATTTCTACTTACATTAAATAACTCCTCTTAGAAAGGGGGAGAACAATCTTTACTGTGTTTCTTCTTATCTTTTGATCTTTAATTATCTATTCTCCTGGTATGCGTTTTTACCTATCTTTTTATCATATTGACTGTTTTATCATTTTTTTACTTATCTGTTTTATCGTATTGACTGTTTTATCACATTTTTTACCAATATAATTATCGTATTGACTATTCATGGTAATGAATTTCTTTTCCATCGGCACGTCCGTTCTTGGTAATGAATTTATTTTCCATCGGCACGTCCGATCATAGTAATGAATTTATTTTCCCTTGGCACGTCCGTTCATGGTAATGAATTTCTTTTCCATCGGCATGTCCGTTCATGGTAATGAATTTCTTTTCCATCAGCACATCTGATCATAGTAATGAATTTATTTTCCATCGGCATGACCGTTCATGGTAATGAATTTCTTTTCCATCAGCACGTCCGATCATAGTAATGATTTTTTTTACATCGGCATGGCTGATCATGGTAATGAATTTCTTTTCCATCAGCACATCCGATCATAGTAATGAATTTCTTTTCCATCAGCACGACCGTTCATGGTAATGAATTTCTTTTCCATCGGCACGACCGTCCATGGTAATGAATTTCTTTTTCATCGGAATTTCCGTTCATGGTAACAAGTTTTTTTCCATCAGTTTTTTAGTTCATGGTAATGACTTTGTTTTCAGTCAGCATGACAATTGATGGTATTCTTTTACTTCATACGCTTGTGTTTTTGTTTTACTATTAATACTATCTAAACCAATAATTACCTTACGATCTCCGGCAGGTACATACTTTTCATTTTTTTTTTAAATTTTTTCCTTTTAATCCTAACCATTGATTTCTTTTCTTTTAATCTCAACCGTAGAAGACCAATGGTCATTATTTTGCCGTCTATAAATAGACCCCCCTCCCCAAACCCACACCAATCTCTCGGGATTTGTGGCGAAGCTCTACTCCATCGATTTAAGACTCCGTATGATCTTTCAAGTGGATTCACCTATATGTCTCAGTCTTCTGCTAATACTCTTGCTGAAATGTCTTCAAAGAATTTTTCAGAGAAAGACTTTTTTAGATAAAGGTCAGTTTCTCGGGATTTTTTTGATTCATACGATTCTACAATCAGAAGAATCATTTTGTTTCAAGGATGAGAGCATTTATGTGTTGAAAAACCTATTTCTCAAGATCTGGTTCTTCTTGATGAAGTCACTCAGTTTTACAAAACCGTATATTTTGATTAGAACATGACTATAAATTTTGTTATGAACGATATAAAGTTATCAATGTCTGTGAAACAAGCGACCCATTTTTTAAATGTCCCAATAGAAGGCGATTCTTTCTGTCCATCCCATAAACTACCATAGGATGTTGGTACATTTAACAAAGAAAGTGCATAGAAGTCTTTGTTTCTTATAAATGAAGAGAAGAGGAAAGTGGCTCATCTTTCTCCAGATAATAGATTTGTGGATCTTTGGATGCAAGGTTTTCTTATCCCAAGGAAAGAGGATAGAGAAACTCTGAAAGTTTCTGATATTTTTACGCTTGACTATCTTGTAAATATGAGAAAAGTAAATCTCATGGGATACTTTTTTGAAACTATCAAGAATGTTATGTCAGGAGAAATTAAGTCCCATTTGATTATGTATCCAGCCATTATTACAAATTTCATTCTCGAGAGTATGAACTTTTGTAATATTCCTTTGAAAGGAAATTTGGTAGATCTGAAGCTATCCTGGATTAGTAAGAGTACTTTTAAAAAGTTTAATTTTTATTTTGATCAGAATTCAAATATTTTATTAAATGATTTAGATACTAATTCAGCTCAGAATCAATCAGCACCTATTCCTGTCAAAGACAATCCTTCTGTTGGTGCTCCTCAAAAGTCAGATCCGCAACCCAGTTCAAAGCCTAAGAAGAAACGGAAGTATGGTAAGGAAGTTGTGGCCAAGTGGAGAAAAGATAGAGGATAGAGAAAATAAGGTGAACCAAAGTTTGTTATTGGGCCATCTGAAGCCTTTGCAGAAAGAATAAGGGTAAAATAAACCCTTCAAGATGAAAAGAAAAAGAAGACTCTTTTGAAAAGAAAGGGTCAAGACTTTGATATCTCTAAAGTCCTAAAAATGGTTGAGGATGCTAGTTCTCAACATACCGAATAAATACATCAAGAATCTATTGTACAAAGTCTTCCAAAGAAATAAAAATGGAAACAGATGTTGGAAGAGATACAGGAAGTTGAAAAAGAGGAAAGAGATTTTCTTTTAGAATTCCTTAAAATTTCAAAGAAGATTAGAGAAGAATCTTTCCAAAAACAAAGTGAAGGTTTTCCACAAGCCCCTCGTGACAATCAAACACTGGTTGAATCTTTTGAAACTCTGGATAAAATAAACTCTCAAGCAAATCAAGGTGCTCAATCATCTTATACAAAAAACGTTATTGTCATCAGTGATAAAGTGGAAGAATAAAGAAAGGATAAAGAAAAAGAAAAATAAAAATAGCCAGTTGTAGACTCAAGACGATCAAATTAACTGGATTCGTATGATGAAGATACCGATTCAGAACAGACAATTTCTCCAAAGAATACTGATTACATTGTTCATGCGTTAAGGATAATTGAGAAGACCCTACCTTACTTTCCCAGGCTTGAGGGAAAAATTGATTTCATTCATGATAATCAGAAAAATAAATTCGGCTCTGTAAGAGAATTGAGAAAGAGAGTTTTGTCAGTTGAAGCTGATTTGAAAGTTCTATCTGAATCTTTGGCTGATCATAAGAAGGCTTGCAACAGAATGACCAAGTGGTTATACAAAACAGAGAGCTCAGGGAATGGCCATGAGATATCAATTCAAGATATAAGAAGGTTGTCAAATAAACATGCGATTGATTTAAATAAACTTGAAAAAGAAACTATTGAAATACTGAATCAGGTAACTCATGGAGCCGATATCCCTTTAGTGAAAGAGTTGTAAGAAAGAATGAATGCCTTTCAGTCTGAGTTTTCGAAGGTTTCATCTTTCAAAGATGAAATAGTTTTGTTAAAGAAACAAAATTCTATGCTATCCAAAGATAAAAATAATTTTCAAGATAGAATTGATACTCTTGAAGAAGTAATCAGAGTCCCGGAGGAGACCATCAAGAATCAAGATCATCTTTTTGCCGACCAACAAGAGCTTCTCAGATCTCAGGGTGATTCAATTTAAGAAATCAAAAAAGATGAAAGCTGTTCTTCATGAATTGATAAATAAGGAAAAGGAAAGAGAAAACAAATTACTTTTATTTGTTCTTTTGTGAATCTTGTATGTTATCGAAATGAGTTTTATGTTACTCTTTCCATTTCCTTGCAATTATTTTTTCTTAATTTTTCAGGAAACTCAAGATTACCCCATTCTTTTTGTAAATCACAAAGGGGGAGAATGTTTTATAAAGGGGGAGAATGTTTTACAAAGGGAGAATGTTTTAATAAAATACTTCAAATCCAAGTAAAATCTGTGAATAAAATCCATAGGAAAATATATACCTAATGGGGAATTAGTTTTATTCAATTTCATATTCAGAAGAGTTTCCAATAACTCAGGGGGAGATAAGTATTTCTTTTTGTTTTTACTTTGTGTTTTTTGCTTTCCAAAAGGGGGGAGATTGTTGAGTCAAAAGTTATCTTTTGACTTATATATCTTGTTTTGGAAATCACAAATTTCTTCTACCATGCTGATCATACTGACCATGCTGATCGTACTGACCATGCTGATCGCACTGACCATGCTGATCGTACTGACCATGCTGATCATACTGACCATGCTGATGGTACTGACCATGCTGATCGTACTGACCATGCTGATCGTACTGACCATGCTGATTGTACTGACCATGTTGATCGTACTGACCATGCTGATCGTACTAACTATAATTTTCATACTGACTGGAAATTTTTTTGAATCTATTAATTGTACTAAGTTTTATAAGTCTACGCACTTTGTATCATTTCAAAACAATACACAGTAATACTTATATTACTCATACTTTCATTACTTGCTTGTTTGGTACTTAGTCAAAAACACATGTTTCATATTAATCGTACTCTTGATTATCATCTTCATATATCTTTTTTTTAACCAAAATGATGTTGTGGAGTTAGTTACAAACTAATCAAAACGATGTCGTGTTTTCTATTTCAATATGTCCGTTATAATGCCAGGTGTCCAAGTCCCTCCAAGTTTTTCAGAGAAATATGACCGTTAGAGGAAATATGACTGTTGGAACCTGAGACCTTTAAATAGGAGGTCATTTGAAGACAAGAAGATATATATGAATGCGTGTATGAGACTGATCTTTTTTGTGCTATCAAGTTCTAGAGAGAGATACTGTGACTTTTCTCCTGCTCCGTGCGAAAGCATTGAAACTACAAAACGTGAACGAATCGTTCTTAGTTTTTTTTTATTTCTATAAGTTCATTTTTTGTTCTTTGTGTGACCGATCATCATATCGAGGGATTTTATGTGATTGAAATACAGAGGTGTCGATTACCTACAAAATTGAGGGCTACCGGGGATAGGCAGACAGACGAACCGGTCATCATATTGAGGGCTGCCGGGGATAGGGAGACAGACGAACCGATCATCGTATCGAGGGCTGTCGGGGATAGGCAGACAGACATACCTATCATCGTATCGAGGGCTTACCAAGGTGGTGGTAAGACATAACTTTTATCCTAGTGAAATGGATAACCCCACTCTTTGGGTTAAAAGAATTGTAATAATTTTTAAATTTCCTCTACCAATTGTATTAGGAAAAAAATTGTTTTGTTTCCTTTTCTATTCCAAATACATTTGTAATTGTTCCAATTACACTTATACTATTACATTTTATATTGTTAGATTCTATAAGCTTTATGATAGAATCTCACACTTTTTTATTACTCTGATTATTGTATTCATCTTGAATACAATTGCTTTACTTTTCTTATAGTATTACATTGTATTATACCCTTATACCCAATACAATTGTGGTTGTTTTTTCTTGTTGTGAATTGTATTAGTTTAAGATCATTTAAACTAATTTCTTAAGTTTTTAAACACAAAGTTTTTAAACCTACAATTCACCCCCCCTCTTTTATTGTTCCATCTAATATATATATATACATCTACATATTCGACCCAACAGTATTTTCAGATAGATTAAAATTATTTCAAAATCTCCATGGAAAATTTCTTGAAAAAAAATACCCCTTTCCAATATAAAATAACTTATTTGAATTCCAAAATTTTCTCAAATATTGAGGAAAAAATTTTAATTTAAAATTAATTTTTAAAATTTTTAATTAAGATTCAAATAAATGAATATTCATGATACTATTAATTTTTTCATTCCTTATAAGTTAAAAGACATTTCTTTCACAATTTTGTAAAAATATAAAAAGTACGTCATTCAGAAAATATGAAAAAGATTCATTATAAACCATATTATAAAAATTTAAAAATGGGAAAAAATTATTTTATAAAAAAATGGATTTTTTTAAAACATATTCTTAGATATTTTATGAAAAATGCTAACATGTAAGAGAAATATTTTTAACTGAGTAGAAAAAAGGCCAATTTTACATAAAAATTTTATTTTGGTATCTTAAGTACATAATGAGAGGAAAGTGAAATGAAAATTTTTAATTTATATAAATAAAAATATGAGAATAAAATTTATTGGTTTTAATATATAATGATCATATAATTTCCCTAGTAGAGACCCAAACATAAACAATCCCAAATAATGATGAGATTATAAAATAAACCCTTACCTCAGGTCCAACATCCTTTTTATGTGTTAGGACCTAAAATTTAATAAATATTGATTAGTTATAAATGTATTACCGAACAATAATCATATATATAATACCATACCTGATTTACTTATAATATTTCCTGACATGTTTATTAATAATTCTTTGTTAAAATCAATACTCCGGGTTATAACTTCTTATTTTTCATGTATGTTTTGGTTTGGTAGTTTTGATCAATTTACTTTGACATTGGTTCCATAATCTCAATAATATTAATAATGTGAAAAATATAATATATATTAATTATAAATTTATTTATATTAATCCATTAATGATAGAGATAGAAAAATGAATGACACCGTTCATGGGGACGGTATGTCGTACATACGCCTGAACACTATTTTCACTTTTCTACAAAAAAAATAAAGTTAAATAATAATTAAACTTTTTAAAAATAATTATTATGTCTTAATAGTAATATATATTTATTAAATATACTCTTATTATCATGCATGTACATTATAATTGAAAAAAATCACATCGCTTTGTGGATGTAATTGTCCATAAGTACACACGAGTGACGTTACCATTTTTAATTTGATTGAAAAAAGGGTAGATAATAGTGATTTCTTAATAATAATAAAATTTTATTATATTAAGGATAATTAATTTATTATTTTCTAATAAATACAAAAAATTTATAGGAGTTAAAAGAATAATTAAAAAATTAAAGTGAACAGTTAATGTGAATACATCTTCTCTCAATGAACTCCTTTAGATAACATCTTAAGGACCCTAAGGATAGTATTTGAGAAAGAAAAAAATATCTATAACATGGATAGGTATTTTTATAATAGAAATGGGTAGGTATTGGTTGATATGGGTTTCTTAAAGTGGTGTAATGTATATAGGGAAGGATTGTCCATTTATAAGGGAGGGAAATGAAACACTTGAAAGTACTAAAAACATTAAAATATAACTAAGTAATTATCAAGATAAATGGTTCCAAATGGATATATATTTGAATATATAGAATGATATGTTCTAAATATCATAAAAAATAAAATTTAGACTAGTTTATGTGGTATTCTAAACCTAATATTTTTTAAACCTCTTAGTTAACCTATTTTAACCTTAACTATGCTCACAACTTTTCCAATCATAAAAGGTGATAATTTTATTTATAATGTAAACATTGTACCATAAATAGAAAAAGGATTAAAATTTTAACCATATATTACTCCCCTTATCTTCGAACAATATTTTAATGATTTTTAAATAATCTACAAAAATTATATTTCAATAAAATATCATTAATGTCATTTTTGACACTATTCATTTAATTTTAATTTAAAAACATAATGA
The DNA here is from genome assembly GCA_963277665.1 of Viscum album. Classification (NCBI taxonomy): domain Eukaryota; kingdom Viridiplantae; phylum Streptophyta; class Magnoliopsida; order Santalales; family Viscaceae; genus Viscum; species Viscum album. Next base: position 777,635,277 of record OY728152.1, on the reverse strand, counting down.
AAAATATGGAATTATAAAATAATCCTTTAAAAAATAACTTATAACACCCCATACATTTATGGTATGATTCTCTTAAATACTTTATATTCATTAGATATCCAATATTGTATCAATGACTAACTCTCTGTGAAAGAAAACTTGGTTATTTATAGGTGAAAGTCATAACCTAGCCTTTAAACTTAATTCTTCCACTTCTGGGTTTTGAATTTCAAAAAATGGGCATACACGGTTGTGATCAGGGTGATATTTGGAGTCTGATAGAACCAAGTTAATTTTCAGTGAATACTAACTTACCCTTATGAATAGTAACATACCCTTGTTAATAGTAACTTGCCTTGATTAATAGTAAAATTACCATTATGAATCATAACCGTAACGATGAAAGTATTAATAAAATTTAGTCACCTTAAAATGAAGATGAATATTTTATGTGTTGGTATTTTTTTTGATTAAATTATTATTTTAATAAAAAATTAAATTTCTCATATTTATAAAATTATTTTTGAAAAATGGAGTTAATTTTAAGATTCTACATGCCGAAAAATGGTTAGAGTGAATTTTTAGTATTTTTCTAAAATACTTGAATTTTTTTTGGATAATAAAATACGGTAATTATTGTATAAATACATTATAAGGTAAATACACTATTCCTTGCATAATGGGTGATGTAATCACCCAAATAATGAACTCACATACACTTATCACTGTTCTAGGCCATGTAAGCCTCACTATTTCATGTCTTATGGTAAAATAATAAACTAATGACTAAAATATTAAGAAAACCCTCCTCCCCTCCACTATATATACCACCTCGCACCCCTCTTCCTCCCACACCACTCAAGCATTCATACTTTCCTATTATCTTCTAAATAAACATCCTAATCCCTCCCCCCATGTCCAATACCTTCTGGTCTCACCAAAAGTCCAAAAACAAAGGTCTTAAGGATATTTTGAAGGAGGAGTACTCGAGAGGTGAACCTCTCTTCCTTTTTCTTTCAACTTCTTTTACAAGTTCCATTATTTTGTTTCTCTATCCTCACCTCCACATGTCCAAATGATATGAAAATCATATCACCTTACATGGAATGTAATTTTATTATGGTAATGGAATATTTCATCATCATCTCTTTTTTCTCATCCTCTTATACTAAAAATGAAAATATCATCCGAGGTGTGTTAATTTATCACATTCAAGGATGACTGGTTTTCTATTTCTATTACTATATTAAAGACTTGTCATGAAAAATTTATAATGGTTAAAACAGATCATAATATATTTATTTTATCTTATGTAATGTTCTGGAATCCTTACACACTCATAATATAAAATAATAATACACAACCGGTCCATTATGCACAAAACCGCCCTGTTAATCCAAGTGTTTATCATTAACTTTAAACTAATCAGTCATACTCATGGTATATAACCCAAAATCATTATAAGATCATTTTTATCTCTATAATATCATTAATAATATATATTAACAATTATATATGTTTAACCAAATTTTAAATTAACTTATATTCATGAATACAAGTAAACTGATTATGAAAAGCAAGGAAGAAAATGCCTCCAAAACAAAAAAATTGAACCTTTAAACCAATCAGAAAGGACATTAATAAACCAAATAAGTTTATAATAAATAATTTAAATGTAGTGTAGGTTCTTTTATTATTAATTAATGAAGATAAATTTGATTATTCAGGTCATTAAGATCAATCGAGAACACCATTGGGCATAAGGTAAGGGGTTTCTCATCTCACTTTTATTTCTGTGGGAATTACATTATATGAAACTTATTTCTTATATGTGGTGTATTTTTACAACCATTTGATATATAATTCCATGATTCTATTTATATTCATGGTATATAGTTATATATGTAATGATTATCAACTCGATTGATTCCAATGTTGAAAGGTACTTTGTTTCGATTTCCATTTCATTATGATTTACTTGGTATTGTGCACCTAATAATTCTTATGTGGTGTAAATAATGACCCTTTGAGATAATTTTTCATTTAAAATTGTAAATATATTATATATCCATATTCTTGTTTTCTGGATATTATTATTTTCGTAATCATTATACCCTTTTACATACAGTGTTTGTTTGGAATGTTGGTTAAACTGTAGAAATATTGATGAATATGTATCATCTACTCTATAAAAATATTGAGAATGAATATTGTACATTTATTAAATATATGTATAAATAATTATTTGGACTTAAAGTGATGGGTGGGGACCACTATATCCCCTCAATTCAACGATGGGTCTCATGAAACAAATCAGTTACTGACACACCCTTCGAGTTTGTTTCCAAAACCAAATCAGACGGGTATCTACCCACATACTTAAACTATTTCGATGGTATGATAGTATCATGTGACAGATACATAACATCCAATTAATAAGAATTATCATTATTCATTTTCATTTATTACTATCCATGAGGGTTTCACTATGAAAAATAGATATGGATGTTGTTTCACTCTTAGTTTATTAATTGTGTATGTTTTTCATTTTTTCACCATGCCATATTGAATATTCCAATTTAATTATGATTAAATTATTATTGATTCGTGCTTATAATATTTTTAACCCTTAATGAGCATTTCAGATCACCCCTTTCATTTTTTTACCTTCAGCATGTTATGAAGAGGAGACCATTTATTGAGTTCTCACAGATTCATTTTATTAGTTTTTGTTATGTATTGTATTCTGTTACCTTTCCCAATGTAATTTGAGTTACATGTATGTATCTAGATTCATAAAGACTATTAACTGATTTTTATTTTGGGAAATCATTCTTTTTAATCATTCCAATGTAATAAGTAATTTACCAGCTCTCGGATTTTGGGGTCAGGGTGTTACCAATGGTATCAAAAGAATTTTAGTAGCAAACATGCAAACTAGATTTAGGAAGCCTAGATTAGAGGGAATAACCCTAAGTTATACTTTGAAGATAATCATAGAAAATCATCCTATAATTTTGGTAAATAAATATTATATGGGTCTTTCTAGCAAATATTTCCAAGTATAGATGTTAAAAGTGGACGTGGTTCTGGGAAAGATGTACCTAGGAGTAACAACTCTGACAAGGAGTTTTGGGCTTGACCTGGGGTATCCTGGTACAGGACAATGGTCCTTACTGCACACCTGGTTTAACACTCCCGGGGGATATGCTTAGGATAATTCACATTTTATTTACTAAACATTATAAAGGATTTAAAAGTGAATCTAAATAATATTTACAATTATCAGATTCGTCACGCATAAATTTTCAGATTATGTTAAGTGTTTTCTAGTTAGAAATTATGAATTATGACCTAATTCGTAGTATTCCATTGTTTAGTGATGGTGCATAATGGAAGAAGCGGAATCAATACATGTGGACAATGTATTTATTTCCCCACTGAGCAAGTCAGCATAGTCAACATCAGAGTAGATCGGATCATGATCATATAGGGACAACTTACTTAGGTTGTGACTTACAACCATGCTACACCTATACTGGATCATTTCATGTGGAAGAAGCCCCATCTATTAGTGGGACTACTAATCCGGTGGTAACTGAGCAGTTGATCAAGTCCCAGGAAAATATATTTTTGGCATTAAGATGCAATGAAAATGAAAAGGTAGTACTAGCAGTATATTGCCTCAAGGGTGATGCTGATTAATGGTGTACCTTGATCCAGAATACCATGAAAGAAGAATAAATAGATGATATATAATAGTGAACCTTGAAAGAAATACTTGTTGACAAATATTTCCCTCTCGTACAATGAAATGAAATGAAGAGGAAATCCCTTAGCCTAAAGAAAATGAAATAAGAGAATGTGGCAGAGTATGAGGCTACCTTCACAAGATTATATTTTTATGCTATAAATTATGTACCAGATTCTGAAGACATGATTGGTCATTTCTTTGAAGGTATTAAACAAAGTCTTTGAAGGGAACTGTCTTCTCAAACAATTTCAACATATGATGAAATTTTATTAAGTGGAATCAAAATGGAGAAGTAATTTTCTAGATCCAATTTTTTCAAGGGAAATCAAGATAAGAAGAGGCATTCTAATAAGCAAGGAAAAGCTGCAACACCAATGAAGAAGAAGGGAATGAAGTAATTTCTATTTTTCAAGAACTATGGATAGAATCATCCTGGGAAATTATTGAAAGGCATGAGAGTATTCAATAAGTGTGGAGAAAATGGTCATAAATATTTTGAATGAAAGGGGAAGATACAAGTCAATTATGTTCAATGCTATAATTGTAGATAGAAGGAACACTATGAAAATGATTTTCCTAAGCCCCAATGAAACACGCCTCAAAAAATGCCACAAGAGTAAGGGAATGATTATGCGATTACAACTGTAGAGTTTGAAGTTCATAATGATGCGGTGGATGGTACTTTAATTTTTCCTTGAACTTAGAAAATGATTTATTTTATTTTGGATCATTTAATTCATTTACATCGTCATAGTTTTCCATGAAAATTAGACATTTCCAATTTGATTTAATAAAGGAGTTGTCTGTAAAAACTCCTTGGGGATGTATCATTGAAAAAAAGATGTGTCGATTAGTCCCCCTGATGACACATAAACATTATTTATTTTCTAACCTTATAATCATACCAATGATTGACTTTGATATTATTATCAGTATGAATTGGGTGTCATATTATGATGCTAAGATCTATTGAAAGAAGAAGGAAGTTATAATTTTTTAGAATAGTGTAGAATCCCTTATTTTTAGAGAAGAAACATCACCATATTATTCTTATCTATATCCACCCCAATAGATCTACTGAATGAAATTATTAGATAGTAAAATAACACAATATCTATGTGTGAGGAAAGAAATATTAAAATTGAATAAATACATATTGTAGAAGAATACATTGATTTATTTCTAGAGGATTTACATGGACATCCTCCAGAGCAGGAAGTTGAGTTCTCTGTTGATTTAATTCCTGGGGAAAGACCTATATCAAATACTCCCTACAGAATGGTCATTGTGGAATTAGTGGATATAAAGAAACAACTAGAGGAATTGAGTGAAAAACGGATTTATTCAACCCAGTGTTTCTCCATGGGGATCCCATGCCCTCTTTGTCAATAATAAAGATGGATCCATGAGGCTATGAATTGATTATAGAGAAATCCATGAAATTACAATAAAAAAGTATCCTTTTCCACAAATTGATGATTTATTTGATAAAATTCAAAGAGCCCAATTTTTTTTAAAAGATTGAATTTAGATATTGATATCATTAGTTGTGTGTGAGGAAGGAAGATATTACAAAGACAACATTTCAAACTACGTATGGGCATTATGATTTTAGAGTAATGCCTTTTTTAGTTTCTATTTCACCCTCTATTTTCATGGATATAATGAATAGTGTTTTAAAGGAATATCTTGATGATTATTTTTTGGTATTTATCGATGATATCCTGGTATTCTCCAAAATCTTCAAAAACCATGATAATCACTTGTAGATTATACTGAAAACTCTTAGAAGAAATGAATTATATTGGATGTTTAGAAATTGTAAATTTTGGATTCACTAAATTTCATTTCTTGGCCATATTTTCTCTATGGATGGATTCTTAGTTGATCCTATGAAGACAAAGTCAATCGAAGAATATCCCATGCTAACAAACATAACTGATGTACATAGTTTTATTGTCTTAGCAAGTTAATATTAGTGATTCATTCAGAATTTCACATGCATGGCTAAACCGCTAAACAAGCTCACTTGTAAAGGGGTTATGTTTGTATAGATGAAAGAATGTACATAATTATTTTAATAATGGAAAAGAATATTGGTTAATGATCCAATTTTGACTCCTCCATCTAGAAATGATGGATTTTTGATATATAGTGATGCATCAAAGAATAGATTGGGTTGTTTCTATGAAAAATGATAAAGTTATTGCTTATGAATCTATGTAGTTGAAGACTCATGAGAAAGATTATTCAAATCATGATCTGGATTTAGCGGCATTAATCTTTGATCTCAAAATATGGAGACATTATCTCTATGGTGAAAGATGTGAGATATACACGTATCACAAGAGTTGGAAATAAATTTTACAAAGAAATAACTCAACATGAGGAAAATGAGGTGGCTCGAGTTACTGAAGGATTATAATTGTTTGATACCCTACCACCCAGGAAAGGCCTATAACGGGGAAGATTCATTAAGCAAGAAAGAGCATAGAATTTTGACCCAAATGAGGATTGAGAGAGATCATATATTTATGGATCTACTAATGATGGATATGGTAATTTTTATGGATGGGGAAACATCTTTACTCTTTCAAATAATTGATAAACCATCTATAATAGAGAAGATAATAATATATCAATACAATGATTAGAATCTATAAAAGAAAATTAAAGATATTAAGGATATAAGATTGAAATACTTTTTGTATGTGGATGGAGTTCTAAAATTTTGGAAGAGGTTATGTGTTCCATTAGTACCTAAGCTAAAAATGTAACTATGAGATGGTTCTCATAGCTCAAATTTCTTTATACACTCTGGTATCACTAAGATGTATAGAGATCTTAAGGAACATTTTTGGTGGGATAACATGAAGCGAGAAATTGTTGACTTTGTGTCAAGGTGTATAGTTTGTCAACAAGTGAAGTTTGATAGACAACTTCCTTGAGGAGTCATGGAACCTCTAACTATTCCTATGTGGTATTGGGATGAAATTATTATGGACTTTTTCATAGGACTACCAAAGAAACCTAGAAGGAATGATGAAAAAATGGGTATTTTTTTATCGTCTCACAAAATCAGCTCACTTTCTTTCTATAATAGAGGATTTATCAATTGGAATCCTAGAAGGACATTATATTAATGAAGTTGTAAGACTTCATGGCGCAACTCTATCGATTGTGTCGGTTCGATATCCCCAGTTTACATAAAATTATGGAAAAGTCTCTATAAGGCTTTGGATAATGCGCTTCATATGAGTACTTCTTATCACTCCTAAACCAACAGACAGTCTGAAAGGACTATTCAAACACTGGAAGAGATGTTGAGATCATGCTCTCTTGACATACATGGTATGTGGGATCAATACTTTAATTTAGTGGAATTTTCCTACAATAATATTTTCCATTCTAGAATTAAAATGGCACCATATGAAGAATTATATTTTAAGAGGTTTTGAACTCCAACTTGTTGGGATGAAGTTAGCAAGAGGAAACTTATAGGCCCAAAACATATTAAAGAGACAACTGCAAAGGAAAAGAAAATTCACCCCCATATTAAAGCATCCCAAAGTAGGAAAAAGATTTATGATGACAATCAGAGAAAGGATTTAGAATTCCAAGTAGGATATCACGTCTTTCTAAAAGTATCTCTGAGGAAGGGTGTCTTATGGTTCAGTAAGAAAGGAAAAGTGAACCCTAGGTACATCAGACCATTTGAAATTTTGGAAAGGATTAGAGCTCAATTTTACCTTTTAGAAATGCCACCAAGCCTCTCCAAAGTTCACAATGTGTTCCATGTGTCATTGTTAAATAAATACATTCCATACCCAACTCATGTACTCACCTATTATGAAATAGATTTGGAACCTTATTTTTCATACTATGAAGAGCCTATCGAGATTCTTGACACAAGGGAGTAGGTATTGAGAAATCTGACAACTTGGCTAGTAAAGGTTCTTTGGAGAAACCTGAAAATAGAGGAATCAACGTGGGAACTTGAAGATTTTATGAATAAGAATAACCCACTTCTTTTTAGGGCGTAATATAAATGAAAAATTTCGATGATGAAATTTCCAAAGAAGGGAATAATATAACACCCCAAACATTTTATGGTATGTTTCTCTTAAATAATTTATATTCATTAGATATACTATATTATATGAAGCACTAAGTATCTACAAAACAACACATGGTTTTTTATATAATAAAGTCATAACCAATCCATTAAACTTAAAATTTCCACTTTTTCTTTTTGAATTTCAAAAAACAGACATACATAGTTGCGATCTAGGTGATATTTGGAGTCTAATAGAATCACGTTAATTTCCAGTGAATTGTAACTTACCCTTATTAATAGTAAGATACCATTATGAATAGTAACTTACCCTTATGAATAGTGATATTACCGTTATGAATGGTAACCTTACCCATGAAAGTATAAATAAAATTTAGGCACCTTAAAAATGAAGATAAATATTTTAACAGTTGGTATTTTTTGGATTAAATGACGATTTTAATTAAAAATAAAATTTCTCATATTTAGAAAATTATTTTTGAAAAATGGAGTTCAATTTTTGGATTCCACACATAAAAAAATGGTTCGAGTGAATTTGTGGGAATTTTTTATAAATACATGATTTTTTGTGAATAATAAAATACGGTAATTACATTATAAATACATTATGAGGTAAATACATTATTCTATGCAACGTGAGTGATGTAAGCACTGAAATCTCAAACTCACATTACATTATTTCTATTATAAGTTCTGAAATCCTCAATATTTATTATATTAGGTTAAAATAATAAGCTAATGATTAAAATATTAAAAAAAACCTTCCTCCCCTACAATATATAAACCACCCCTCACCCCCTCTTCCTCCCACACCCCTCAAGCTTTAAGAATTTCCTAAGATCTTCTAAATACACATCCAAAGACCTCCCCCCACGTCCAAGACCTTCTGGTCTCACCAAAAGGCTAAAAAAACGGCCTTATGGAGATTCTCATGGAGGACTACTCAAGAGGTGAACCTCTCTTCCTTTTTCTTTTAACATATTTTACAAGTTCTATTCTTTTGTTGATCTCTGCTCACCTCCAAATGTAAAAATGATATGATACTTAAAATAACTTATATGGACTGTAATTTTATTTTTCAAGTGGAATATTTCATCATCATCTCTCTTTTACCCTCCTCTTATACTAAAAATGAAAATACCATCCGAGAAATGAACTTCTATTCATGAATACAAGTAAACTGATCATGAAATGCATAGAAGAAACTGCTTCCAAAACAATAAAAGTGAACCGCTTAAACCCATAAAAAAGGAAATGAATGAACCTAATAAGGTTATAATAAATCATTTAAATGTATAGGATGTTATTTAATTATTAATTAATTAATATAAATTTTATTATTCAGGTCATTAAGATCAATCAAGAACACCTTCAGGCATAAGGTAAGGGGTTTCTCATCTCACTTTTATTTCAGTGAGAGTTCTATTGTTCGACACTTATTTCTTGTATGTGGTGTATGTTTACATCCATTTTATATATAATATCATTATTATCTTTATATTCATTGTATTTATTTATTCACATGATGATTATCAACTCGATTGATTAAAATGTTGAAAGGGACTTTTTTATTTATTTTCCATTTAATTGTGATTTACATGGTATTGTACACCTAATCATTCTTATATGGTGTAACTACTTCCCCATTGAGATAATTTTTCATTTGAAATTGTAAATATATTATATTTCCATATTCTGGTTTCATGGATATGATTATTATTTTAAGCCGTATACCCTTTTACATAGAGTGTTTATTTGGAATGTTGTTTTAACTATGAAAATATTGATGAATCTGTATCCTCTACTCTATACGGATATTGAGATAACATATTTTACTTGTATTAAATCTATATCTAAATAATTATTTGTACTTTTAGTTATGGGTGGGGCCATCTATATCCCCTCTATGTATCGATGGGTCTCATGAGACAAATTAGTTGGTGACAAACCTTTCGAGTTTGTTTCCAAAATAAAATCAAATGGGTATCTACCCATAGACTTAAACCTTTTAAATGGTATGGTAGTATCATGTGCCAGATAAATGATTTCCAATTAATAATAATTATCTTTATTAATTTTTATTTATTACTATCCATGAGGTTTTCACTATGAAAAAATATATGGATGCGGTTTCATTCTCAGTTTATTAATGGCATGTGTTTTTCATTTATTCACCATTCCATATTCACTATAAAAATTTGATTATGATTAAATTATTATTGATTCATGCTTCTACTATTTTTATCCCTTATTGAGCATTTGAGATCCCCATTTTCATTTTTTACCTTTAATAAGTTATGAAGAGGCGGCCATTTATTTAGTTATAACGGATGCAATTTTTTAGTTATTATTAAGTATTGTATTCTTTTACCTTCCCGATGTAATATGTGTTACATATATGTATCTAGTTTCTTAAAGACTTCCAAACTAATCATTCCTTCAAGATTTCATTCCATTTAATCATGATTATTTAATAAGTTATGTATCGGCTCCGAGCTTCAAGAGTCCGGTGTTACATTAAAAATATTATATATTAATCTATAAAATTTGTTTAACATTATAACTCAATCATATTTTTAAACTTTTAATATTTTTAAAATATTTTATTTTATTTTTCTATTAACTGATGAAATATTGTGTCAGTATTATGTAAGAATTTAAATTAAATATAAAATCACTAAAATTTATAAATAAATTACCATAATGAAAATAATATCATCATACTCAAAATAACCATGTATAATAATTCATAAATTATTTTCCCTTATTTGAACATAAAATAGATTTAAAACTAAAGGAGTGACATTTTGTATTTTCCTTTACTTAAAATATTATATAAGTCATTTTCATTGAAACATTTCACTTAAAGAATTAAATTTTGAGCCTAAGGTGATAAGGATAAAATTAAAATTATCAAATAAAAATTAATATGATAAAATGGTGATCTTAACTCTTATTTTTAACATATCTTAACCTAATTCACCATTTACTGACGTGGTAAATTTTACCATAATTTCAATACATAAGGCCTACACATAAAAGGGACCTATTTATCAAATTTGGACCTCCAAGTTCAAAATATATAATTCATTTTTCAAATTCAATTTCTCTAATTGGTATACATTAGTTTTAAAATAAGTGCACAAAATGTAAGGAAACCATTTTTTATAAAAAATCATTTTTAAGCATAAAAACTGATTTAGTGTTATTTCATACCTAAAAAAATATTAAATTAATGATAATTTTTTTTATTGAATATATAATATATAAATTTCATTAAAATAATTCAATAATAGTGATTAATTTAATTTATTTTGATAAAGCATTATAGTTGTAAAAAGATATTTATAAAAACATTACTTTTTTTACTTTCAAATGATTTTAATTAGAATTTCTAATCAATTTATAATCAATGATTTTATTTTATACATGTGCAAAACATATAATTTTCATAATTTTTTAGTATTATTAAATCTCAAAAATTTAATGTCTATTTTATTACGGTATACTATATTATAATTCATTTTTACTCGGGGTTACATGTATTGTAAACTATTGAAGAAATTAAATTTATTTAGAAATAATTAAATCATAAAATATTGGATTGTTAAATTATTCCCCCATTAAAATGAATTTATCCCTTGAAGTAAAATAACTCCGATATAGACAAAAGAGGATATCTCTACCTCATCACATCCTCAGGTTCCCGTGTAGCTTCTTTAAATTTATGATTCATACAGAGAACTTTAACTAGATTTACAGTATTGTTCTGTAGTACTTTATCTCTATGATCTGATATTTCTATTATTTTTTCATAACAGGAGTGATCATGATCCATAGATATGTCCTCTTGGTTCATTACATGTGATGGATTAGGTGTATATTTCATTAATAGAGATATATGAAACACATCATAAACTTAAGAGAGGCTTGTTGGAAGCACCAAGTGATAAGATTCCATCCCCACTCGATCAAGAATCCAAAAGGGGATAATATACCTATGTATCAACCTTCCCTTATTTATAAATCTCATAAATTTATTCCATGTAGAAATTCATAGGAATTTCTTCTCACTAAAATTGAATTCTAGATCTTGCTGAAAATTATCAGCATAACTTTTCAATCAACTTTGAGATACCTTGATGTGTTGTCGAATAGTAAAGAATTTATTTTCCATTTTCTCAGCTATCATAGGTCCCAATAGATTTATTTCTCTAACTTCATCTCAGCATATTAGAGTACTACACTTCTTTCAATATAGATATTCATGAGGAGCTATCTGGATACTTCAATAAAATATATTATTTCCAAAAATTACAACTAGAGGAAGGTGTTGATCCAAACCAACTTGGAAATATATAGAACAAGATCTCATGTTCCTCTCAGACTAACCATATTTCTGATGATGATAAGAAGTAATGAAACTTAACTCTTTATTGTGAACATTTTAAAGAGTTTTCCAAAACATTGAGGTAAACATCAGATCTTGATCATTTAAAACAGAATGTGGTACTCCATTAAACCTTACCAATTACATAATATATATTTTGGTAAGATGATGAAGAGATAAATATTCTTTGAAAGCAATGACTTTTTTACTATATATGGTGATCAATTAAAACTCACATAGATAGATGGTTGAACACTCATTTGAGAAAGAAAATATTTCTCCCCTTGCTTCCAGATTTCTAAATCCATCTTTTTAAAATATAAAACATATTATATATTTTGTGATTCTCATCATATATAAGTTTGCACAATCTTTTTGACTCAGATCATCAACCACCTTGTTCAGTTTTTATGGGTGGTAATGCATTAAGCATCTATAATCATTAATCTACTCTAACCATGTTCTCTAGTTTATAATCATCTCTTTTTTTGTAAATATATAGTTTAATATTTTATTATTAGTATATATATATATATAACACATTGAACCATATATATAATTCATCCATATCTTCAATTAATAAATTACCACAATTAACTCCAAATCATGAGTTTGGTAATTTTTATCAAGAATTTTTTATTGGTGAGAGGCATCTGTTATCACCATGTCATTCTATAGGAGGATTCATCCTTGTCCATTATTTTATGAATCACTAATTATTACAAACAATTATCCATAGTAGGGTAGTGTAATAATAAGTGCTCTAGAAAACCTTTTCTTCATTTATTTGAAACTATATTCACATTTATGTTTCCATATGAATTTTACCCCCTTCCGAGTCAAATTTCAGAGAGGATTATATAGTCATGAGAAATATATCACAAAGAATCAGCAGTATCCATACAACTTATGAAAACTAAAGATTTCAGTTACCATAGTCGGTATTTACTATTTCTCAATAACTTCAATCCTTGAAGGATCCACCAATATGGCCTCACTTGAAATTATATGAATTAATAATTAAACTTTCTGAAGACAAAATTTACACTTTATGTATTTATCTTAAAAATTATCATTCATCAGGGTGTTCAGCACAAGTATAAAATATTATTCATGTTATTTATTTCACTTTCAATATATAATAATATTGTCTATAAATACTACCACAAAATGGTCATGGTAATATCTAAAGAATCTATAATTAAATCCATGAAGATAATGTGAGAATTGGTAAGTCTAAATGAAATTACTATTAATTCATAATTACCATATCTCATATGGAAGGTTGTCTTGGGTATATAATAATGATATCCAAATCAAAGATAAATCTTGGAAAAATATAGAGATCCTCATAATTGATCAATAAAATATTCAATACAGGATGGAAAATACTTGTTCTCAGTATTGATCTTGTTAAGTTGTCAATAATCAATGTAAAGATACATTGACCCATATTTCTTCTTAATCAAAAGAATAGGTGAAACCTATAGAAAATAATTATCTTGAATAAATATCTTATATATATTCTCCTAGAGATTATTATTCAGTTCTTGAAACTCAATCAAGTCCATTCTATATGGATACTTTGAAATTAGAATAACAACAGGTTGGAGACCTATTAAAAACTCAACTTTATGATTAATGGGAAGACATTAAAATTCATTAGTAAATTCTTCATCATATTCCCAATAAATAGGCACATTTTCAACATTGATTTCATCCCCAACCAATTTAGAAAAATATACCACATGAATATGTAGAAAACCCCATATGATAGAAGTAATTTCCATTGGTTGTTTAGGTTCATCCTTTCATTGATGGACCATTTATGTTTAATTCAAAATATCAAATGTAACTTCCCTTACAAGATAATTGATTTGGGATCTACACAGAGGGAGACAATCCATATCCAAAATTATGTCATGATCAAGAAGAGTATGTATAAAATGATTCATAGGAAGAATATTCTGACAAAATTATGTTGGATAGGAGTTATAGACTTGAGATCTTGTCATCCCATCATTTTTACTTTTCAACACCATCTCAATATCTAATCATTGAGGTGGTTATGCGATACCCTTGAAAAATTATTCATATATAAAATATTGGGTATAACCAAAATCAAATAAAACATTTTCAATACTAGATTGTATGATAAGTATACATTTCACCACATCTCTAAGAACTTCCACATCGAATGTAGTAATTTCATTAGCTTTTCCTTCTCTCATTGGCTTTGTTTTCGGTAAATTCCATTAACATTGGGGGAATTCGTTGAAATAGGGTTCCATATCATTATAGTTAAATCTATATACTTTTATGGACTCTCCCTTACCCTTCCATTAATTCGAATAATGGCCTTTTATCCACATTTGATGAAAATTTCTTTTATTTTTAAGCATGTACCAACATGTTTCTTTCCACTACTAATGCATGTTGGAAAATTCCTATTTCTATTCTTCCCCTTATCGATATTTTTCTCTCTCATCCTCCTCTTATATTTCTTTCCTTTTAATCCATAATATATGGATAATTCTTTCTTTTTGTGATAGCATATGATATTATATCCTCATATGATGAGAATTTTTGGGAGACTAGTTCCCATTTAAGGATTAGATTAATCCCATAAAATAAATGGATGATATTTATCTTTATATTAGACACATAGTCCGAAACATTCCTAGATAATCAGGTAATGTTATATTTATACTTTTTAGCATTTTAAACTTCTATTTTATTAAGTCTCAATAATTTTCTGTCCATATCCACCCATTGTTTGTGAGGAAAATAATTTTCTTATGAAATTATCCTTAAAATCATTCCATTCTATACTTGATATTTCATCCTGATACATAGTGTTTTGAATCAATGACCATAATAAATCCAAACCCCCTATGAGATGTTAAATTTCCGTGATAACCTTCTCCATTTCATTATTTCCCAAATCAAGAAATATCAACTCTAAGGAACTTATCCATTATTCACCTACAAATGGATTTTTTGTCCCATTGAATGAAGGATATTGTTGATACCTAAAGTGTTATAACATCATTACATCATTTAGTGAATTATTAGTCTTCCCCATATGAGTAAGTTTATTAGTTATAACCTAAGTGAGCTACCCCAATATAGTTATAATTTGTTTATCTTTATCTGTATCTCCAACTCCATCTTCATTATCATGTCTAGGTGGTAAATCCTTACATGGTTTACCTGTATTAATATGATTTTCATTACTTCTCAATTTTACATTTATAAATAGTGGAATAAATTATATTATATCATAAAATTATAAATCATAGTGTATATTTTGGAAACTAGTGAAACACATAACATAAACTGAAAAGATTATTCATAGCTAAATTCAGAAACATAATCTGGGTTTCTATGGAAATATTCTCATATAATAAAAATATTTTCAGATCATTCATAATTTTTTGTATATAAAATGTTAACTAATACAGATATATCGCTTGGTATTTTCAAACTACTCACTATGTACTATAATGATGGTAAAGACATACTCAACCAACTCTTTTCATGTAACGACTCAGGTATTAATAGAATAATACATTTTTATATATTCAAGCCCCTGTGGAGGGGAGCACCGAATGGAAGGCTAGGGTAATTGTTCTGAATGGCGAAGTTCAACATTTTTCAGAAGGAGTGGCTTCATGCCTTGGAGGAACGCAGGAGGGCTTATTACGGTGACCTGGTTACAGGGAAGCTAAAGACAAGAATCCCACCCCTTTCGATCTTTGGAAAACGCAAGCGCAAGCTCTTGAAGAAATGGCGTAGGGAGCAGAAGGAATGTGTGGAAAAGGTCCTGGTCACCATGGAAGACATTGAAATGTCAATTTATGAAGGAACATCAAAGGGAAGCAGCAAAGGTACTAAGAAAACCCTCTTAAAAACGAAGCATCTTAAGATTTGAAAATTAAAGAATAAAGGTAAAAGGAAAAGGATGTATTAAATTAAAGATGATGAGACAACTATGTTGGAGTAATGGGAATGAAATTGGTAATGGAGTGGGGGTATTTAATGGCCAAATTCCAAATTAAACTATTGAGGGGTTGGTTCATGTTTGAGCAACAGTTTGGATTGTCATAGAGAATGAGAGATTTATCGATTATGAGATCATTTTGTTTAAAAAAATTAAAATTAAAAAAATAAGTTTTCATATATACTAATATTTATGAATAAGATATTAATTTTATGTTAAATGGGAATTTTTTTATTATAATGTAATCAACATGAAACAATGGGTTCCTTTGAAATCTTATGTTTCACACAACATTGAGTTATACTGAAAAATAACAAAATAATATTATTATTATTTTAAATTGTAGTTGACGCCTGTTCGTTATATTAGTGTAAATGAATATGATTAACTACATTATTATTACACATGTTTTTTAAATTTTTTATATTTATCTAACACATTTTAGAGTCTTCAAATAAGAATGAATCTGATTTTAAGCATGAAATACTCTAATATTTTTAATAGGTCATTTTACCATCTCTTGATGGATAACCCTTTTAAAATCTATTTTTTTCACCTTTATATGTTGTATTTTACAAAAAAAATTTCTTTATAATTGTGACATCAAAATTTACATTGGATGATTTCTTGGTATTTTTCTGATAAAGTTCATTTTTTTAGGAAGAGTGAAAAACACTACATTTTAATTCAAAATTGTATTTTCATCTAATTTATTTCAAAGTTATATTGTCCTATTTATTAGTTTTAAAGTATAATTGGATTATGTTTTTATCATTTAATTCATCTTTTTTCATGTGAAGTAATTTCATTTTGAAATTGGACATAAACACATGTCAATCTTTTGATAGTTATTTCTTCTTAAGAACCCTCTTTTTTGTTTTGACAACGGGAAATAATTTAAAATTACGTTCTTCCAATTCTATGATTTGAATTTAGAGAAATTCAATCCATATTTTAAATAAGGAGATACAAATTTTTTAAATAGGTACCTTTTATTTTTAGACATTATAAATAGTAACTTCAGTAATTATTTTATTTACCATGGTAAATGGGTAAATCTGGTAAATAAGGGTAAAAAAGAATATTAAAATAATATTAAACTACCCTAACATGTGTCTTAATCCTCTTGGATGAGATATTACCGACCATGGGGATCTTTTTGTCGATTTTGGGACCCCATGGAGCCACTTTGATCTGAAAATGACATCTTATAAGAATTAATATAAAGTAAAGAAAAATATAACATAAACATGTATATTTTACTAATTTTTTTATGTAGGGTTATATAAGTGATATATTCGAATATAAATAGTAATTAGAAATATAAAACAATTAAATACATCATAGTATTTTATTTATAATTTTTAGACATCATATAAATAAATTTATTTATTACACAATGATGATGTAGTGATTTCATTATTAATGAATGATTTAAATAAATGAGATTATAAATTTTAAAATAAAATTATTTTGAAACTTTTTATGCCATAAATTAATTTTAAGGATGATTTTGACTTGTTATATTTTAATCAATTAATTTTTTTTTAAATTATAAAGTTGTTATGGATTTTAAAAAAGTCATGAAATGAATAGTAAAAAAATTGGCATAAATGATCTT
Source organism: Viscum album (assembly GCA_963277665.1). Classification (NCBI taxonomy): domain Eukaryota; kingdom Viridiplantae; phylum Streptophyta; class Magnoliopsida; order Santalales; family Viscaceae; genus Viscum; species Viscum album. The sequence goes on along the minus strand of OY728152.1, from coordinate 777,617,455 downwards.
TTTAAACAAATAATATTTTTTAAAATGATATAATAGTATTAAAAAATATAATATTTGTAAAAATGACTTATATAATGTTTAGAATGACATTAATGAACCACTTGAGGTTCTTTTTTCATTCCATAGTAACTAAATTAACTATATATTATCAATATACAAGAAGACATGGTTAGAGTCAAATTAGTTAACTAAGGGTTAAAGCAAAAAGATATGGTTAAATTTGTAAACTATACCTATCTAAAACATGTTGGTTCAGATTATTTTCACCCAAAATCATATTATAATTTAAAAAATTGACTCTGGGTCCATTTGTAACTGAAAATCATTCTGTAATAAAATAATATTTCAATGCCTTGCTAAAGTGCCCCTCCTCCCTCTTATAAAAGGGAATCACCTATACCCATTTAATCAGACCTCTCAAGCCCCTTGTATCATCCATACTCGTCCCAATTAATCTCTAAAAATATCTCTTTTCCTCTTAGAATACTTAACTTAGGAAGAAGGAAATTTTATAAATCCTTTTGGCTCAAATCCAAGGGTGTTACATGTTTTAAGAGGTAGCATCTTCCCTAAAGTTCATTTCCATTATTTTACTTCTTAACTCCATATTATATTTTTATTGTTTGATTACATAAAAACAAAAATATCCTCAATATACTAGGATGTTTTTATGAGAAGTATTTTAATTACACTTACACACACCACCATCTAATGGATACGAACATACTGTCTCTGTGTACGGTGAACTGCTCCCTCACGAAACGATGAAAGTTCGATTTTCCACTACCACGTCTCATGGTGGCCATTATTATGAAACTGTATTTATATATGATATATATTATATTTTTATTATCTATATTATACTCTATTTTTATTTAAAAACATACCTTTATGATTTTCAAGATGTGTAAATAAGATAATTTCATTTGAGGAAGTGCGGACTACCGCCCCCTCAAAGTGATATGAATCGTTCATGCCATACATGGAACATATAATGATGGGGTTAATTAAATTATGTAACATATATATTATAGGATATTATAATGGAATTACAATATACCAATCAATCATTTAGTTTTCATTTCATTAATATAAAAAATAAATGAAAGTAGCGTTCATGCATACGTACGAATTACCATCTCCGTTGATGGTGCATTTCATTTCTTATCTCCAATTGTTATAGACTATTATAAATACATATATACTGGATATATGTGATATTTAAAAAATTAATACTATTCTGTATATAATTTACTTTTCACCACATGGACAATTTGTAATTATAACAAGATCATTTTTTACGCAAGTACCCAATATGGACAAAACGACCGATATTAACTAAAATAATTTTGTAATTTTTATAATGTGAGAATAAGTGATATAAAAGGAATAATAAACATGAAAAATGTTCTTAATAAAGTATAAATTAACTTATGTTTGTTATTTAGGAAGAACAAGGAACTTATATGACGAATCCAACTCAAGGTAAGGGAACCTTTCATCCTACTCTATTAGTCAAAACCCTCTTTAATGTTATGTATTTTAATTTTCATTTTTCTTATGTTGGGATATATTATTATGTATTTTTATTGCTGTAAATTTTATTTCCATGTTATGAGAGACCCTTTTATCTCCCATGAACTCATTTTACGAATTTTTATGTGACTTCGTTAAGCTGATGAATTTTTATAAGGGAACTTTTTAACACAATTTCCATTATTTGGGTTGATCTAATACTTATTAACAATGTAATTATTTTATTATGTTAGGAATGAATTTTTACAGCTTATCTTGTATTAATAATTGAATTATTTGATTTTATGGGGAATACACATAATCAATCTATTTGTTAAAAAAAATGTTCTTTTTAATGGACTTCGTCTCAATATCCTTTCAATGAGGCATATTTTGATAATATGAACCTCCTTATTTTATATGTTTTATAAACCCCTTTTACTTATAATTATATTCCAAGGGAATATTTTTCTGTGAAGTGTTTTACTAAATGAAAAAATGAATGTTTTTAACGTATGCGGCGACAATGACTTGTCCACCACCGTAATCGTTATTTGGATTCCTCAATAAGCCTTTATTTTTTTAAAGGAAAAGAAATCCATTATTTATTTTTTAGTTGTTATTGTATTGAAAATGGTTTTAGAAATGGATTGAGTATTTAAATATATTGCAAATATTTCTTGTGATTTCAAATTAAATTATATTAGTGAAATGTTGATGTTTTCAATATTTTGTGTCTTGTGATTATTTGATGGTTATCGGATAGTTGATGGGTGGTTACGTGATAAACCAATGACAAGTGGTTACATGATAAAACAAAATAAGGTTTGTTCTATGATAAACCAAGGATTTATGGTTACATTATAACATCTAATGAATTGGATATTGAAGTCATCCATATGGTTATTCCATTCAGTGATATGTGTGGAAGTCAATCGTATGGTTATTACATTTAGGTATGTTTATGTAACAACTTACATTTATATTTTATATGTTTATTTCTATGAGATTTATGGTAATATTTTGGTTTCAAAAAGGTTATGAAATGATATTATATTCATTGAAGTGTTTTTTCTACTTATTAAAGGTGAAAAGTACTACTTTATAATGTTTTCATGGTTTATATGTTTTTTCAAGACTAATTTTTTTCTTTAATTATGTTTCCCTTACTAATATTTTTATGCTCATCCCATGTTTTGAAATTTTTTTCATAGGACATAATGAATAATAGAGTCAAGTATGGGATCAAGGAAAAATTATTCTATTAAAGAATGAAACGATGTCCTATTTTGTTTTAAAGGGTTTTTGTTTTCGGAAAAAAAGGATAGTGAGTAGAAGTGTCTACTTGTAATATTCAAGATGTTATGTATATGTTATGAACTAATTATCTAAAGATATATACCTAAAAATATCTTCAATGTGAATTAATGTAAAATTATCGACTTATCTCTAGATTAAGTAATTTTTAAGGCCAGGGCCTTATAGTTGGTATCAGATGAAAGGTTTCGACAACATTTGGGATTATGAGTTTTTGTTAAACACATGGTTAGCCCCTAGGCCTATTCTTTTTGTTAAATCCTTATTTTATAACTTTTTAAGATTAAGGAAATTCGGTTACAAATGGAAGGAGGAGGATCTCAAAAAACTATTCTTTTCTCTTCCTGATGACATGCTTGCAATAATTACTGAAAACTCATGTTCGGATGATTGTGAAACTTTTTATAGCATACAACTCACTTTTAAGCAATTTTTTGAGATATAAAACAGCTCCATTATACCTCTATACCATCATGGATCATGGGTTGTATTTAATCAAATTCTATTTTCTCAATATTCTCAAAATTTTAAGAAGGCTAAATATTATCAAGGTATTTTCAAATATTTTACATTATCACTAGATTTTAAAGCATATTATGATTTTGAAAAAGGTGAAAAATAAGGAGACCCTTTTCTCAACCTATTTATATTTTCCTTTAAAATATAGTTTCCCAACACATACTTATGGTATTTTTAAAGGGCCATTTATCGAATGTTCCAACTCAATATCGGTCTGATTATTTTATAAAAATAAATTTTTATTAGATGTTTTGGAATTATATGTCATAGATGATTATTTTCCAAAAATATTTTTCTATGAATAAACATATGAACCAAGATGTACAAGGTGTGTTTGGATGATGGAAGCAAATTATTTTGAAGGATCTCTAAAACATTGTTTCAATGCATAGACCTTCTACCTATGTGAACAAGACGACTATGAAACCATGTAGACATTATGATAAAGGTATGATGTTATTTATATTGGGAATAGTTTTATTTTATCATATGGAGGTGAAATAAAAAAAATGACAATATATATAAGACATCATGAATTAATATGTTGAGTTCATAATGAGTTGTGATGAAAATTATAGGTATGATACAAATTTGATGTTAAAACTAGTTAGGGTTATTTTTTATTTTTATAAAATAAAGACAAACCATATGATCAGTTACAACCCATTGAATCTGGAAAGGCTGCAAGAATGTAACACACAACCAAAGGGAAACAAGGGCACATCACCTACCACTGGCCTACGTGAAGTCCCTGGTTAGTATGACTTATTCTCTTTAGTTAAATTAATTTATGGATCAAGAATAAGTTTATTTTGGAAAATTATTTTTTATCTAATGGATATCCTTAGTATAAGAGAATGATTTTGTGATTATCTGATAAATGTTATTTTGGAATACGTTCACTCTTTTGGAAACACTATATGCCTAAGGAAAATAGAATACTATGATATTTCATTTGAGGAGTAATGGTAGAATTTTATTTTGTAAGAATATATGTTTTTAATGTTGACTCATAGAGAATTAGGATATTTAAGGAAATGAATAACCTGTCTTGGATAATATTTTATTAGGATAATTAATTTTTAGTATGAGACTTTAAGAATTGTCGAAGTTATATGGAGATAAATGTTAAGAATTATCATGGAAGACAATGTGATCAAATTATTATGCGTTTTGGATTTCAATCTTAGTTTGGATTATTTTGAATAATTTTAATAACAATTGTGTATTGAATGGTATTTTTTGAACTTTGGGTACTGTTTTTTGAATTTTGGAGATTAAGAGTAGTATTTATTTTTAGAAAGTATTATCCTTTTTTGGATTATCTGAACTTTTACTAACCATTTTGGTTTTGGTAAATGTCTAAATAGAGGGGAAATATATAGTTTATCTTTTGTGGATTATGTGATTCTTTAGAAGTGGATTCTATCCCTTTTGGGGTGACCAAGTCATATTGAATACTCATCATTTGGAGAAAAGATGAGTTTGTGGTAGAAATTTTGTAAAGGATGAAAGTCTACATGAAAAGTAAGTATGTTTCCTTATGTTCTTAGTCAAGCTAATAAATAAATTCCCCCAAATTATGAAAATAATATAAAAAAACTTTGTTCATTTACTTTTCCGAATCAAAAATCAAATACCCTTTAACACATCACAAGTTTGTGGCTTTCTGGTGGTTGACTTTCTTCTGATCTTGTTTTTCATCACTCTCCATCCGAACATGACACTTAGTTTCTCATACATATCTATGTTTTCCTACATGGAATCCAAGTATGTGTTATCTCGGGTGACATTTGTAATTATTATTCATTCTATTAAAGTGATTGTTTTATTAACTCTTTTTCCGAAGTGGGATTTTTAATAAAGATATTGAGCCCAATTTTAAAATTGGGAGCACGAAATTTAAAAAAGGGGGGAAGGATGTAACGAACTAGGTATTTATAGAATAATAAATTTTCATATATATTAATATTTATGAATAATATATTAGTTTTATGTTAAATAGAACAACATGTCTGATAATGTACTCAACACACAACTTTGAGTTATACAGTAAAATAACAGAATAATAATAATATTATTTTAAATGGCAGTTAACTCTTAGTCGTTATATTGGTGGGAATGAATAGAACTAACTACATTGTTATTAAACATGTTTTTTAAATGTTTTTATATTTACTTAATAAATTATAGAGGCTTAAAATAAGAATGAATATGATTTTAAGCATTAAATACTCTAATATTTTTAAAAGGTCGTTTTACCGCCTTTTGAAGGTGAACCCCTTTTAAATCTTGTTTTTTTTACATTTATAAATTTTATTTGAAAAAAAATGTTCTTCTTTAGAAGTAGGGCATCAAAATTAACATTGGATGAAATTTTTTTATTTTTCCGATCAAGTTCATTTTTTTATGAATAGTCAAAAATACTACATTTTAATTCCAAACTATCTTTTCATCTAATTAATTTATATAGTTAGATTTTCCTTTTAATTGGTTTTAAAGTATAATTGGATTATTTTTTATAATTAAATTCAATTTTGGTCATTTTAAGTAACTTCTCTTTGAAATTTGACATAAACACATTTCAATCTTTTGATAGTTATTACTTCTTAAAAACCCTCTTTTTTGTTTTGACAATGAGAATTAATTTTAAATTAATTTATGCCAATTATTTGTTTTGAATTTGGAGAAATAGAATACATATTTTAAGTCAATTGGTCCATGTTTTTTAAATATATGCCTTTTATTTTTAAACATTATGAATAATAACTTTAGTAATTATTTTATTTACCATGGTTAAAGGGTAAATCTGATAAACAAGGTTAAAAAATAATATTATAATAATATTAAGCTACCTTAAAATGTGTCTAAATACTACTTTATGATATATTACAGACCATGGTAATCCTTGGGTAGATTTTGGGACCCCATGGATCCACTTTGATGTGAAAATGACATTTTATAAGAATTAATTTAAAGTAACGAAAAATATAACATAAACTTGAACCTTTTACAAGAACAATTTTTATGCAGGGTTATATAATCGATCTCTTTAACTATAAATAGGAATTATAAAAATAAAACTATTCCATAGATAATGGTATTTTATTTATAATTTTTAGACATCATATAAAAAAAATTATTTTTGACAAAATGATGATATAGTGATTTCCTTATCAATGAATGATTTCAATAAATGAGATTATAAATATTAAAATAAATTTATTTTGAAACTTTTAATGCCATCCATGAATTTTAGGGATGATTATGACTTTTTTCTTTGAATTAATGAATGTTTTTTGAAATAATCAAGTTGCTATGGATTTTAAAAAAGTCATGATATAAATATTATAAAAATTGACATAAATGGGTTTTTTAAAACAAATAAAATTTTATTAAATGATATAATATTTCTAAAAATATAATATTTGGCCAATTGACTTAGATAATGTTTAAAATTTCATTAATGAACAAATTTAGGTTCGTTTCCATTTTATAGTAACTAAATTAACCATATAGTATGAATATACTAGTAGACATGGTAAGAGTCGAATTACTTAACTAAGGGTTAAAACTAAAAGATATTGTTAAATTTGTAACCTAGACCTATCTAAAACATACTGGTTGAGTTTTTTTGACTCAAAATAATATTATCTTTGAAAAAAATTACTTTGGGACCATTTGAAGCTGAAAATAATTTTGTAATAAAATAATATTTCAATGCCTTCCTAAAGTGCCCCTCCTCCCTCTTATAAAAGGGAATCAACTATACCCACATAATCAAACCTCTCAAGCCCCTTTTATCATCCAAACTCTGCCCAATTAATCTCCAAAAATCTCTATATTCCTTCTAGAATCCATACCGTAGGCCGAAGGAAATTAAATAAATCCTTTTGGATCAAATCAAAGGGTGTTACACGTTTTAATAGGTACCATCTTCTCTAAAGCTCCTTTCCATTATTTTACATCTCCACTCCCTATTATATTATTATTATTATTTTATTACATAAAAAAATAGTATCCTCAATATACTATGATGTTTTTATAAGAAATATTCTAACTACACTTACACACACCACCTTCTAATGGATACGAACATACTGTTTCTATGTACGACGAACTGTTGCCTCCCGAAGCGATGATTATTCGATTTTTCCATACCACCTCTCATGGTGGCCATTATGATGGAACTGTATTTATATATGATATATATTTTATTTTTATTGTCTCTATCATACTAGATTTTATATTTACAAATATACCTTTATTATTTTCATGATGTGTAAATACGGTAATTTCATTTGAGAATGTGCGGACTACCGCCCCCTCGAAGTGATATGACTAGTTCATGACATAAATGGAACGTATAAGGATGGAGTTAATTAAATTACGTAACATATATATCATATTATATTTTATTAGAATTATAATATACCTATGTATCATTTAGTTTTCATTTTTTAATATAGAAAATAAATGGAAATAGAATTCATGCGTATGTACGGCTTACTGTCTCCATGAACGGTGCATTTCATTTCTTATCTCCAAATGTTATGGACTATTATAAATACATATATAGTGGATATATATGATATTTAAGTCATTAATACTATTCTTTAGATAATTTAATTTTGACCACATGGACAATTTTTAATTATAACAAGATCATTTTTGACTCCATGTACCCAATATCGACAAAACAACTGATATTAACTTAAATAATTATGTAATTTTAATAACATGGTAATAAATGATATAAAAGGAATAATAAACTTGAAAAAGTTTCTTAATCAAGTAGAAATTAACTAATGTTTATTATACAGGAAGAATAAGTAACTTGTAATGTCTCATATTTATCAATGTATTATTTTTAAATGTTATATGGAATTATTTTGAGACCGGGCGTGAAGAAGACACATCATTCCGAGGCCCAGTGAGCCCAGAATGGTGGTATCAACTTTTTTAGTTAAGTGGGTCGGCACTTGTGCGCGGTTGTGGCAGTTTCCAAATGGATGCCCGGATTAAAAATATGAGGGAACCATTACATCCAGGATGAATAATTTACCTATGAATGGGTCTAACCTCGACCGACGCGGGTCAAGGGAAAAGGTTTATTTTCTGAAGTTATTAGTAAAATAAAATAAAATAAATTCGCGATGTTTATATTATTTTCTTTTTGGAAATATCTGTTGTAGCGCAGCGATGGGGCAGCTGTTTCAGTAATTAATGTCATGTCATAATAACTTATAGAAGGCAGGCTGGAGTCCTTAATACCGTAGCATATTTTGAATGAGAAAACATGTTACCTCTTTTTAATGGGTTAATCGAACGTCGATCGTTGAAAGAAGATTGAGAGGAAAATCTGTAGAAACCTCTCGATGACGACGCTGATGGATCGATGTTAGGAATCACTACACCAATGAGGTTGGAAGATCTCAACGACGACGGTAGCACGACCCCTTCATCAACGATCGATCCCTTCTTGAGGTAGGGGTTGTTATTTATTTCCTCTTTCCCCATTTTTGAATTTAAACGACGAATGTGGATCAACCACGAACATGTTGATCCGCAGATTAGTATGTTCTTGTATGAGGGATTTATTTGGGATGATTATGGGGAATTAATCCACATTGATTATTTTTGTTGATTTCTGCTCCTTTTAAGCCAATTAATGGGACCAGATAAACGCCGTGACGAATGACGACGGAGGTTCGTTCCTTAATTTGTTTGTTTGGTTTTTCTTTCCCCCTTTTCTTCTCACGCGTTCTTTGCATTCCTTGCATTCATCACGGGGCGATGCACGGTAAATCGTTGTGCACCCGTCTTTCAATGCAATGATTCTAAACCGGAGATCCAATATTGCAACGACCCTATAGAGGTGCGACGTCCATGATGGACGACGAATCAGAAGAAGTTGTTCTTAGAGCATTCTTCGCGCGAGAAGATCAAAAAATGTTTTCGGAGCTGATTGGAGGTCTGAAAACAACAGAAGCAGCCTCGTGGTGTCGGGGCCACCAAAACCTTGGTCTTACAGGGCGATCAGAAGACCAGATCAACGAAAGGGGCATCACCAGAAGCGCGACGGTGAACGTTCGCATTTCTGGAAATTTCTAGAATACACGACATGTACTTCCTAAGAAGACGCCGTGTAGTACTGACAGTAGCGGCTAGGCACTATGGCAAAATCACGATTTAGCGGCGATTTTTTTCGTTTCGCAGCGGTTTAAACCGCCACTAAATAGATTGGCTGGAGTTTTGAAAAACTGCCGTGAAATCATGCGTCAGGAAACTATTCGCGGTGGTTTTTAAAACTGTCACAGAACGTTTCGCGGTGGTTTAAACCTCCTCTAAATGATTTAGCGGCGGTTTTTTAATTTTTTTTAATTTTTTTTAATTTATTTTTAATTTTTTTAATTTTTTTAATTTTTTTAATTTTATTTAATTTATTTATTTTCTTTTATTTATTTTATTTATTTCATATTTGTTTTATTTATTTTATTTATTTCGTATTTATTTTATTTATTTCATATTTATTTTATTTATTTTTTATTTTATTTATTTTGTATTACTTTATTTACTTTATTTATCCATGCATGCACATCCCATGCACATGCCCATGCAATATAAAGAAATACTGCGTTTGGTGAGATTTGAACCCCTAACCTCTTGCATATTTTCCAAAGACTTTACCACTCCAGCAAGCTCGTCATGTGGTTAATAAACAAAATTTAATATACTTATATATATTAATTGAAAAAACAAATAGTACATAAATAATAGATATAAACTCAATAATAATAAATAATAAATAAAAAATAATAAATAATGAATAATAAATAATAAATAATAAATAATAAATAATAAATAAATATAAATAATAAATAATAAATAATAAATAATAAATAATAAAAAATAAATATAAATAAATATAAATAAATACAAATAATAAATAATAAATAAATATTAATAATAAATAAATATAAATATAAATAATAAATAGTAAATAATAAATAAATATAAATAATAAATAGTAAATAAATATAAATAATAAATAAATATAAATAATAAATAATAAATAAATATAAATAATAAATAATAAATAAATATAAATAATAAATAATAAATAATAAATAAATAATAATAAATAATAAATAAATATAAATAATAAATAATAAATAAATATAAATAATAAATAATAAATAAATATAAATAATAAAATAATAAATAATAAATAAATATAAATAATAAATAAATATAAATAATAAATAAATAAAAAAAATAAATAATAAATAATAAATAATAAATAATAAATAATAAATAATAAATAATAAATAATAAATAATAAATAATAAATAATAAATATAAATAATAAATATAAATAATAAATATAAATAATAAATAATAAATAATAAATAAATATAAATATAAATAACAAATAATTATAAATAATAAATAATTATAAATAATAAATAAAAAATAATACATAAATATAAATAATAAACAATAAATAAATAAATAAATATAAATAATAAATAATTATAAATAATAAATAAATAATAAATATAAATAACAAATATAAATAATAAATATAAATAATAAATAATAAATAACCAGTAACAAATAATAATAATAATAATATTTTATTATTAGTAATAATAAATAAAAAATAAAAAATAAAAAATAAAAAATAATAAGTAAATATAAATAAATAATAAATAATAAATAATAAATAATAAACCGTTGGAATATGTTGTCTTTCCCAACGGTTTATATAAACCGTTGAGAAAGACCTTGAAGAACTTACTTTTCCCAATGGTTTCATAAAACCGTTGGGAAAAGTGGGGAGAAAACTATGTTTTCCCAACAGTTTCATGAAACCGTTGGGAAAGATTCGGTTTTCCTTAGTTTTCCCAATGGTTTTATAAAACCGTTGGAAATGATTGGTTTTTTCCAACAGTTTTTAAGAACCGTTGAAAAAAAAGCCCCAAATACCAAAATGCAGGCAGCGGCCTCCCCACGATTCCAGAAGCCTTCCGCTCGTCTCCTCTCGTCTCTTGGAGCAATTCCTTGGCAGAAGGATTTCCCAATCCCCACATCTTCCATCAGATCAACACCTACCAGGTTAGAATCCTTCTATATTTTATCACGGATATAGTTCCACGTCTTATAAATCATTTCCTTCTCTTCTCGATTTTGTTATTCCCAATTTTTTGGGTTTTTATAAAATTTTATGATTGTTCCACGAATTGTGTACTCAAATCCCTATATCGGTGTATGTCCAATTAATGTTTTCATTACACATTTACATTTATAAGGGCATGGTGTCTCTTTATTGTGTTCTAATTTTGAAGATTCATAGTTTTTTTAATCTGCTTCAAATATTATAGCTTCATGTATAGGAACTAATAAGAAATTGTTTGTAATATTTATTGATATTATTTCATGAAAATCACTCCTTTCATTAAGATCATGGCAAACATGAAGATCTTGTTCATCATAATTTTTGTACACTATGTGTATTACATAACATGTATGTATCATGTTTCTATCAAAATCTATATATATATAAAATGGCACACTGTTCACTTATCCTTTGCACAATAGAACATATGGAGTATCTTCTTGAACTTTGCCAAATAGTATGTGGTCCTTATTTAGTACTTCTTCCTTCTTCATGAAACTAATTCACAGAATGTCAAATTCGCAATATTAGTGAATATTAGTTTTTCTAATATAACCATTACTCATTCTACCTTCGACATCGTACATGTGTTATTCAATCACCTTTTTAAAACACAATGACCATTTTCACTGATTTGGGGTTCCTCAAAATGCTTGGGAAAATCAGTAAAATGCATGTATTGAATCGTGTTTCTCATATGGTTTCATGGATACAAGTTCATCTCAAAAATCATGACTGTGTGGTTCAAATATCATGAGGACCATGATATTATTATTCTTCACACAAATGAAGTTTTTTTCTACAACTTTGACTTTTTGTTTCCACTTTTGATTTGGCCGAAAGGGGAGATTTGTGGTCATTAATCATGGTTGTGGGTGGTCATTTATGATGTAAGATAGTATGACTTCATTTTACTTGATATATCCAATATTATTATTGATTTTTGTTCAATTTGATTATCTTTAAGTAGTGATGTTATTTAATAAGTTGTTATTAATGGTTGTAATAATGACGATATGGTATAAGGGTTCATATGGTGTGTATAAGGGTTCACGTGGTGTGTATAACAGTTGACATGGTATCAGTGAACTCAATTCATTAATTTAAGCCCTCATTCTCACTAGCATGTAAGAAATTGAGTGATGTCAACTCATCCTCGCATGATTTGTTAACTTAGATAGTGTCCAACATATGGAATACGAGCTTTTGAATTCACCAGTTAACCAGGATCATATATTCCATTTCCCCCAAGATGACTGTACTAATATAACTTTAGGGTAAACTAAATATGGTTCTCATTGTACATTGTATATTATGTGTCCTTGGCTAATACTCACTTTTATGAGGGTGGGGTGCTTTTCACTACATCGACTAGAAACATCTTCCTTTATCGTTTACTTAAATTTATTTTCTATTAAATTTCAATCCTATTGTTTTGTTTATGACAAAATGGCTTATATAAATTATTTCTATAGAATAGACAGAAGTAGGATGTATGAAACCGATCGGATCTCAAGCGATTTTCAAAACAATTTGGAGAGCTTTATAGATTTTTCATTTCATAATGCTTCAGATTGCGGTCGCATACACTGCCCATGTTCCAATTGTGTTGGTAGACCTTGGTTGAGCCGTGAAGAAGTCAGCTACCACATAACCAAAAATGGTTTTCAAGCAAACTACTTTGTGTGGTATCACAATAGGGAGAAAATGAAATCTCAAATTGGTGATGATCGAAATGAAAGGACTGGAATGGAGAATTTGTTAGATGATCGGTTTCTGTTTATTCGTCATCATGAAAATGAATGGATTTAGACTCAAGAAGTCTTAGATATAAGGACATCCAATGCATCTAGTGAAAATGAAGATATTGATTGGGTGAAAAAATTGAATGATGCTGCCACGACTCTAGTATATCGATAATGCGATAAAATGAAAAAGATGGAATTTTTAATCCGATTTTTTCATGGGAAAACTATGTATGGAATTTCTAATACAGCAATTGATTACATTCTTACCCTCTTGAAGGATTTACTTCCAGATGATGCAGATATTCCCTCAAACCACTATATGTCATGTAAGTTAGTTGAGGAACTTGGATTTTCAAGAACCAAAACTCATGCTTTCCCAAAATATTGCAGTTTATTCTAGGAGGAAAACGTTGAACGAAATGATTGTATAAAATGTGGCACATCCCACTGGAAGTCAAAATCTGATGGAACACCATCCCGTGTTCCACAAAAAGTAATGTGGAACTTTCCATTGATCCCCAGACTTCAGAATATTTTTATGTCTGATGACATATCAATAAAAATGAGATGGCATGATTCTGAGAGAAAGAAGACTAATGATGAGTTGGTTCATCCTGCAGATGGATTTGCATGGTAGAGATTTGATGCTCGACATCCTGATTTTGCAGCTGACGTGCGTAATGTGAGGCTGAGTCTTTCATGTGACGGTTTTAATCCGTTTGGGCAGATTCTTACTTCGAACAGCACATGGCCAGTTTTTATACACATTTATAATCTTCCCCAATGGTTGTGTATGAAAAAACCTTTCACTTTCATGAGTATACTCATATCTGGTCCTTCTGATCCCAACATTGATATTGATGTATACATGCAACCTTTAATAAAATGGTTGAAACTTCTTTGGGATGTGAGTGTGCGCACATACGATGCATGTTCTAAAGACATATTCCAGATGCGTGCTGCACTTATGTGGACGATCAATGATTTTATGGCTTATGAAATGATATCTGGATAGAGCACGAAGGGAAAACTGTCATGTCTAGTTTGTATGAAGAATACACGATCCAGAAGACTAAAACATCGCTGTAGTTTCAGTTTTATGGGACATAGACGATTCTTGTCAAAGGATTATCCATATAGAATGGATCGTCGAAGATTTGATAATACCATAGAGACCGATGATCCACCTCAGCGTATGTCTGGAACTGACGTGCTTAATGAATTGAAAGATTTCAGCTTTTCGTTTGGGAAGTGTCAAATGGAATCTGGAAAGAGAAAGAATGTTTCCACTGAAACCTGTTACAATCAGAGGAAGAAGAGTATCTTTTTTGATTTGCCTTATTGGTCAACCAATTTGTTACCTCATTACTTAGACGTAATTCGTATTGAAAATAATATATGTGAAATTTTGCTTTCGGTTCTTCTAAATGTCAAGGGGAAGACAAAAGATGATTTACGAATTTGGTGTGACTTGGTGGATTAGGGCATCAGACCAGAATTGCATCATGTGCGTATCAGTGAAAATAAATGGCAACTTCCATGTGCTTCTTATGTGATGACACCTATGAAAAAAAACAATTTCTGGAAGTATTAGAGACTATTAGAGTTCCTGATGGCTATTCAAGCAACATATCTAAACGGGTTAACAGAAGAGAGTTGAAGCTAAAATCTTTGAAGACTCATGATTATCACGTTCTACTGCATGAGTTTCTTCCAATAGCAATCCATCATCTTTTTTCCAATAATGTAAGGGTGGTTGTTATTCAGTTGTGCCATTTTTTAGATATCTTTGTGCTAAGAATTTGTCCAAGTATTTCTTGAAAAAAATGTTGACAGGTGCCCCATTAATTATGTGTGAGTTGGAGAAAATATTCCCTCCATCATTTTTCACATGCATGCTGCATCTGAATGTCCATATTCCCACTGAAATACTTCTCGTAGGACCTGTGGATTTTCTTTGGATGTATCCAACTGAAAGAAATACGTTCACATTAATGTCTTATGTCCGAAACAGAAATCATCCCTAAGGTTCTATCGTGAACGGTTACTTGGCTCAAGAATGTATGGATTTCTGCTCGATGTATTTGTTTGATCTTACTACAAGAATGAACAGACCAATGAGAAATGAAGAAGAACAGTATGAGCAAATTGAACCCATTTTTCCATCACTTCCTCAAACAGGAGGAATTCTTGGATCATATACATTGAAGACATTAAGCCATGAAGAGCGGGAGATGGCACATCGCACAGTTTTGTTCAACTGTGATTTGTTCGATGGCTATATCAGGTAACTAAATTGATTATGTATATCTTACATATATATCTGTTAAACTATTAATATTTTTTATCTACAGGGAACATAAAACAATGATAAATAGGAAGCATCGTTCTTTATCATTGAGAAGGAGGGAGACTTTGCATAGCAAAGAGTTTTCTGCTTAGTTAAAATTGAAGGTCTAAAAAAATTAATGATTAAAATAAATATATCAATATTTAATTAAGTTTAATAGTCATTTATATTGCAGGTATTGAGTTTGTCTGCTGACTCTGTCTCTGGGGAAATAAGAGCTTTGGCTTTTTGTCCTAATACCATGGTTCGTGACTGTAAATAAATTGTTATCAATGGGTACAAATTTATTGTCACTGAATGATCAAAGAACATGAGAACACAACATGATGGTGTTATGGTTACTGCCACAATAGATTTTTATGCCAGTGCATCAGATAGTAGACCGCGATTTGAAAATGTGGGTTATTATGGAGTTGTTGAGAAAATAATAATATTGGATTATTACTCTCATGGACGAGTCACAATGATGAAATTCCATTGGTTTGATTCGATGAAGAGACATGACACATTTTTGATGATTTTGGATTTCGAGTAATTAATATGACTCACACTCTTGCTACCGAAGAACCATATGTGTTGGCATCAATGGATAAACAAGTTTTTTATGTCAAAGACCAACTTCGACCTGAATTTGGTGTCATAGTTGAAGTAATTCTAAGACATATTTTTGATGATGGTGATGATGGAATTGACACTGCCCCTAGTGCCATTGGAAGCAATCCATTTATTTCTTTTGATGACTAAAATAGCTCAATTGTCAGAGTTGATTGTGAACCTGAAGTTGTGGTTGAAAATATATAGAATCATTCATCCATGTTCTCAATTATTTTGGTTTAGCTCGAGTTGGGTTATTAAGGTTGGTAATATTCAAATTGATTTAGTATTGATCACAAATATGTTTTAGCTTACTTGACCGTTATGTGAATTTTCAATGTTTATTGGTTACAGTTTTATTTGAATTGCATTTTCTAATTTGGAATTGAACTGTATTCAAACATAGTCAAACAATATTTCTAACTTGGTGAACAATACAATTTGTATGATTTATTAAATCTATTCAAGCTCTTCTAAAACAATTGATATTTGACTTGACCGTTATGTGAATTTTCAATGTTTATTGGTTGCAGTTTTATTTGAATTGCATTTTCTAATTTGGAATTGAACTGTATTCAAGCATAGTAAAACAATATTTCTAACTTGGTGAACATTACAACTTGCATGATTTATTAAATCCATTCAAGCTCTTCTAAAACAGTTGATAGCTTAATTGACCATTATGTGAACTTTCAATGTTTATTGGTTATAGTTTTATTTGAATTGCATTTTCTAATTTGGAATTGATCTGTATTCAAACATAGTCAAACAATATTTCTAACTTGGTGAACATTACAAATTGTATGATTTATTAAATCCATTCAAGCTCTTCTAAAACAATTGATAGCTTAATTGACCGTTATGGGAATTTTCAATGTTTATTGGTTGCAGTTTTATTTGAATTGCATTTTCTAATTTGGAACTGAACTGTATTCAAACATAGTCAAACAATATTTCTAACTTGGTGAACATTACAACTTGTATGATTTATTAAATCCATTCAAGCTCTTCTAAAACAATTGATAGCTTAATTGACCATTATGTGAATTTTCAATGTTTATTGGTTGCAGTTTTATTTGAATTTATTTTTCTAATTTGGAATTGAACTGTATTCAAACATAGTCAAACAATATTTCTAACTTGGTGAACATTACAACTTGTATGATTTATTAAATCCATTCAAGCTCTTCTAAAACAATTGATAGCTAAATTACCAATGAATCCCCATATTCCCTCATATATTTAGTTTTTTGGGTTACACATTAGTTTTATTTTTCTAATTAATTAAATATTTGTTTTCAAAATTCAAGAAATGAATCCAATTGAAGAGAGACGAAGGAAAAAAATGACGGATAACAATCATCGAATGACGGAGTTGGGAATTCCACCATTAGTGCCTGTAGTGAGTACTTTATTTTAAATTTATATATTTAAAGAATATATAATGTCATGTGATTAATTTTTTTGTAAACATTTTTGTAGGATCCACCTATACGTCGATAGTTATTCGACGAGGATCCTAGTACTAGTCCTAGTACTCAGGATGGTGGTACAAGGAGGGTTCATACCAGAGGTGGACGAGCAGCTGCGTGTACCCGACTAGACCCTTCCCCTCCCACTGACATGTCATCCTTCCCACATTCGGATCCCGGTGTGTCGTTAGAGACACACGGGATATTTAGGCCTCCCATGTTTTTGTTACCTTCTGCATCTTCTGGCCCATAATTTTCACATCCCATGATGATTCCCACTCCTCAGTCAGCATCTGGTCAGACAATTGTCCCATCTTCTTTTCCTTCTACTTCTATCTCTTCGAGCTTCTATATTCCATCGTCTTCGACTCCTGTTCCACCACAGGGTGTTCCATCAGTTTCTGTGGATCCAGCGACAGTCAGCGATCAGACCGGCACAGGTATATTTATAGAACCCTAAAAAAATTTTATAGAAATATTAATTTTCATTATAACATGTTTTGATAAAATATTTTTTTTTCTTTCATGACAGATACATCTACTGACAGGAGGAATGGGCGGGGGCGTACACACATGTGTTCGGTGTGGAACCGCCGCACACAGGTTATGGTGGATTATAATGAAGACAACCAAATGGTTGAGAAAACAGGGCAGCAATGTCGGAGTTTTTTGGCGACACTTGCCAAATACTCCGACATCATTCCCGTCAGCCCACTATCGTGGAGAAATTTTCCACATGAGGTCAAGGATAGATCTTGGGAAAAGATATGGGTAAAAAAATCAGATCTATTTAATGCCATGAAATATTTTTGTATTTATATGAATTAATATTTTGATTTCAGCATCGATTTAATTTTCCCGATGGTGAGGGTGCATGATCGGAACGTCTAAAGGATTTAGGTGAGCTTTGGAGATCCTACAAGCATGAGTTGTATATTGGCTGGGTTTCTAGAGTTGACACTGAGTTAGAGGAAGTACCAGTGGTGGATGATTGTCCTATAGAGCAGTATCGTCAGATGATTACTCTTTTGACGAGTACCCAGTTTAAGGTATTAATAACATTTGAGGTATTTAAATAATAACTTTCATTTTTTTCATTAATATTATCTGTTGCATTTTCGAATTTTATTTAGGAATCATCTAGAAAAAATAAAAAGAACATTGATGCAAAAAAATACCTCCACACACTAGGACGCACTACGATGCCTGATCATGAGAGGAAGCAGGTATGACAATTGTTTATAAGTTTTCTTTACGACTTACACTTTCTTTTGTTTCTCCAATTATTTAATAGTTTGCTAAAGTTTTCATATAACATTAGTTTTCAATGTCATTGTAGAGGAAAATACAAAATATTGAAAGATGTGTGCCTCGAGCAAAACTGTTTTGCTCGAGTAGACGGAAAAAGGATGGAAGTTCCGTCAACGAAGCGACTCAACAGCAGATTGTAAATTTTAATCTGTTGAATTTATTTTTTTAATATATATTTTTTAACTTAATGATATATTTATATATGTAACAGGCTACCTTAGAGGCCCTCGATGCCCAAGAACCAGACAATTTTGGGCCAACAGATCACTTACATCAGGTGTTGGGAGAGGAGCATTCTGGAAGAGTACGCTGTCGACCTATGATAGCCCCGACGAGGTATTGTCCCTCCTCAGGTACGAGCTGTAGTGCCACCGAGATGCAGCAAGTTAGGGCACAGGAAGAACAGGCTGAGAAAAGGGCCACAGAGATGGCAGAATAGTCTGCTAGGGAAAATAGTGTGTTTATGAAATTTATTGAAGTTCTACGTCCTACACTTCCAGCAGAGTCCAGACCAGCTTTTGATGAGTATATGTTGTCGATACGTTCTATATACGGTGCACCGGGTGATAGTTCTAGTGGTGGTCAAGACGATTTCCATCTTGACGATGATGATGGTGAGGAGTCTGATGCGGAAGATGAGGGAGAGGAGGAGGGCGAGGCGGGTGGCAAGGGTGAGGAGGAGGGTGAGGATGAGGAGGAGGGCGAGGGCAAGGACGATGATGGGGACGAGGATGGGGGTGATGATGATGATGGTGATGATGGTGATGGTGATGTGGGAAAAGTTTATCCATTACATTTTTGACTGATATTACTGAGATTTAATATTTAATCTATTCTAGTTTTTGGTTCTATCTAGACTCGTAGCATAATATTGGATTTGAGTTATTTTTATATATTATCTGTTTTTATGGATGTTGTTGTCTTTTAGTGGTTGTGTGTTTGGGAACCCCCCTCCTTCCTGGACCCTGGACAGCCCCCCCCCCACACTCCTCCCTGGACCCCGGATAGCCCCGCAGGACAGCCCGCCAGACAGCCCCCGGACAGCCCCTCCACCCTCCTCCTTGGACCCCGGACAACCCCCCAGACAGCCCCCCAGACAGCCCCCCCCCCCCCACCCTCTAACTTGGACCCCGGACAACCCCCCGAACACCCCCGGACAACCCCTGGATAGCCCTTCGAATAGCCCCCGAACAGGCCCCCGGACAGCCCCCCGGACAGCCCCCCAGACAGACCCCCCACCCTCCTCCTTGGACCCTAGACAACCCCCCGAACACCCCTCGGACAGCACCCACACAGCCCCCCGGACAGCCCCCCCACCCTCTTCCTTGGACCCCGAACACCCCCCCGCACAGAGGATTCTCATAAAATGGACAACATTTTAAGTAAAATGATCCCTGGTTCATATGTGATGTGTACGAGTCAACCCCGCCTTAATCTGAGACACAGTGTGGCCGGAATCACTCTAAGTGGCTCTCTTTTGCTTAAAATGGACAAGAATTTTAGTACATACGGAAAACCGACCAAATGCATTCGGTTTCCATTGAAACATTAGGAGAACGATCCATGGGTCATATGTGACGTCTACGAGTCAACGCCGCCTCAATCTGAGGCGCGGTGTGGCCGACACCACTCAAAGTGTCTGCCTTTTGTTTCAAAAGTATGTCATTTTAATTGAAAAACATCAACTGGCATATGGAAAACCGACCAAACGCATTCCGATTGTGTCGATACATTAGCACAATGATCCATGGGTCATATGTGACGTGTACGAGTCAACCCTGCCTCAATCCGAGGTGCGGTGTGGCAACCACCACTCAAAGTGTCTGTATATTGTTTCAATAGGACGACATTTTAATTGAAAAACATCAACTGGAATATGGAAAACCGACCAAACTCATTCGGACTGTGTCAATAGATTATCACAATGATCCATGGGTCATATGTGATGTGTACGAGTCAACCCCATCTCAATCTGAGGCGCGGTGTGGCCACCACCACTCAAAGTGTTTGTCTTTTGTTTCAAAAGGACGTCATTTGAAGTGAAAAACATCAACTGGCATACGGAAAACCAACCAAACGCATTCAGATTCTATCGATACTTTAGCACAACGATCCATGGGTCATATGTGACGTTTACGAGTCAACCGCGCTTTAATATGAGGCACAGTGTGGCTAGAATCACTCTAAGTGTCTCTCTTTTGCTTAAAATGGACAACAATTTAAGTACATACGGGAAACTGAACAAACGCATTCGGTTTCCATTAAAACTTTAGGAGAACGATCCATGGGTCATATTTGACATGTACGAGTCAACACCGCCTCGATCCGAGGCGTGGTGTGGCCAGAACCACTCAAAGTGTCTGCCTTTTGTTTCAAAAGTATGTCATTTTAATTGAAAAACATCACCTGGCATACGAAAAACCGACCAAATGCATTCTGATTGTGTCGATACATTAGCACAATGATCAATGGGTCATATGTGATGTGTATGAGTCAACCCCTTTACAATACAAGGGGCGGTGTGGCCGCCACCACTCAAAGTGTCTGCCTTTTCTTTCAAAAGGACGTCATTTTAATTGAAAAACATCAACTGGCATATGGAAAACTGACCAAATGCATTCAGATTGTGTCGATACATTATCACAACGATCCTTGGGTCATATGTGACATGTATGAGTCAATCCCGGCTTAATCTGGGGCACGGTGTGGCCAAAATCACTCTAAGTGACTCTCTTTTGCTTAAAATGGACAACAATTTAAGTACATACGGAAAACCAACCAAACACATTTGGTTTCCATTGAAACTTTAGGAGAACGATACATGGGTCATATGTGACGTGTACGATTCAACGCCGCCTCAATCCGAGGCGCGGTGTGGCCGGCACCACTCAAAGTGTCTGCCTTTTGTTTCAAAAGTACGTCATTTTAATTGAAAAACATCAACTGGAATACGAAAAACCAACCAAACGCATTCGGATTGTGCCTATACATTAGCACAATGATCCATGGGTCATATGTAATGTTTACGAGTTAACCTCGCCTCAATCCGAGGCATGGTGTGGCTTCCACCGCTCAAAGTGTCTACCTTTTGTTTCAAAAGGACGCTATTTTAATTGAAAAACATCAACTGGCATACGGAAAACTTACCAAATGGATTCGGATTGTGTCAATACATTATCACAACGATCCATGGGTCATATGTGACGTGTAAGAGTCAACCCTGCCTCAATATGAGACGCGGTGTGGCCGCCACCACTCAAAATGTCTGTCTTTTGTTTCAAAAGGACGTCATTTGAAGTGAAAAACATCAACTTGCATATGGAAAACCAACCAAACGGTCTCAGATTGTGTCGATACTTTATAAAAACGATCCATGGGTCATATGTGATGTGTACGAGTCAACCCCGCCTCAATCCAAGGCACAGTGTGGCCGTAATCACTCTAAGTGGCTCTCTTTTGCTTAAAATGGACAACAATTTAAGTACATAAGGAAAACCAACCAAACACATTCGGTTTCCATTGAAACTTTAGAATAACGATACATGGGTCATATGTGACATGTAAGAGTCAACTCTGCCTCAATCCGAGGCGTGGTGTGGCTAAAACCACTCAAAGTGTATGCCTTTTGTTTCAAAAGTACGTCATTTTAATTGAAAAACATCAACTGGCATACAGAAAACCGACCAAACGCATTTGGATTGTGTCGATGCATTGGAACAATGATCCATGGGACATATGTGATGTGTACGAGTCAACCCTTCCTAAATCCGAGGTGTGGTGTGGCCGCTACCACTCAAAGTGTCTGCCTTTTGTTTCAAAAGGACATAATTTGAAGTGAAAAACATCAACTGGCATACAGAAAACTGACCAAATGCATTCAGATTGTGTTGATACTTTCGCAAAACGATCCATGGGTCATATGTGACGTGTAAGAGTCAACCTCACCTTAATCTGGGGCACGGTGTGGCCGGAATCACTCTAAGTGGCTCTCTTCTGCTTAAAATGGACAACAATTTAAGTACATACGGAAAACCGACCAAACGCATTCGGTTTCCATTGAAACATTAGGAGAACGATCCATGGGTCATATGTGACGTGTACGATTAAACGCCGCCTCAATCCGTGGGGCGGTGTGGCCGGAACCACTCAAAGTGTCTGCCTTTTGTTTCAAAAGTACGTCATCTTAATTGAAAAACATCAACTGGCATACGGAAAACTGACGAAACGCATTCGGATTGTGTCGATACATTAGCACAATGATCCATGGGTCATATGTGACGGGTACGAGTCAACCCTGCCTCAATCCGAGGCGCGGTGTGGCTGGTAGCACTCCAGGTTTATGTATTTTGTTTAAAATGGACATTATTTCAGGTAAAAATATATGGTATACAAAAAACCGATCAAATTATCAATTGACTTCCAGATTCCACATATATAGCTGGTTATTGTAGGTACAATAATTTTATATGTATGTGTTAGTTTATTGCAGGTACAATAATTGGATGGAAATGGTGGGAAAATTGGAGAGCTGGTTGCAAATTGGAGTTGCTGGGCAAATTGCAGAACTGCTGTGCAATTTGCCCAGTAGAGGATATCCCAACGGTTCAAAACCATTGGCATAGAATATCTAGGTTTTTTTTCACCAACGGTTCTTAAAACCATTGGTAAAACACTTTTCCCAACGGTTCTAAACCATTGGGAAAGAGGATATTTTGGTTTCTCCCAACGGTTTTCAAAACCGTTTGGAAAAACATGGTAATTTTCAGCACTTTATCCAAACGGTTTACAACCGTTGGTATAAGGTTTTCCCAATGGTTTTCCAGAACCGTTGGGATAGGGTAATTTTTCTCCACCCTATCCCAATGGTTCACTGTAAACCGTTGGGAAAAGTTTTTCCCAACGTCTTACTTCCCTACGGTTTGCAGAACCGTTGGTATAACATATTCCAACGGTTCTAAACCATTGAGAAATCATGTATTTCCAGTAGTGTTTCACTATGAAAAAATATATGGATGCAGTTTCATTCTCATTTTATTAATGGCATGTGTGTTTCATTTATTTACAATTCCATATTGACTATAAAAATTTTATTATGATTAAATTATTATTTATTCATGCTTCTACTATTTTTATCCCTTATTGAGCATTTGAGATCCCCATTTTCCTTTTTTTACCTTCAATAAGTTATGAAGAGGTGACCATTTATTCAGTTATCACGGATGCAATTTTTTAGTTATTATTATGTATTGTATTCTTTTACCTTCCCAATGTAATATGTGTTACATATATGTATCTAGTTTCTTAAAGACTTCCAAACTAATCATTCCTTCAAGATTTCATTCCATTTTATCATGAAAATTTAATAAGTTATGTACCGGCTCCGAGCTTCTAGAGTCGGGAGTTACATCACAAATATTATATATTAATCTATAAATTTTTTTTAACATTATAACTCAATCATATTTTTAAAAGTTTAATATTTTTAAAATATTTTATTTTATTTATTTATTAATTGAAGAAATATTGTGTCAGTATTATGTAATAATTTAAATTAAATATAAAATCACTAAAATTTATAAATAAATTACCATAATTAAAATAATATCATCATACTCAAAATAACCACGTATAATAATTCATAAATTATTTTCCCCTATTTGAACATAAAAGAGATTTAAAACTATGGGAGTGACATTTTTTATTTTCCTTTTCTTTAAATATTATATAGGTCATTTTCATTGAAAAATTTCACTTGAAGAATTAAATTTTGAGCATAAGGTGATAAGGATAAAAATAACATTATAAAATAAAAATTAAAATGATAAAATGGTGATCTTAACTCTTATTTTTCACATATCTTAACCTAATTCACAATTTACTAATGTGGTAAATTTTACCACAATTTCAATACATAAGGCCTACACATAAAAGGGACCTATTGAACAAATTTGTACCTCCAAGCTCAAAATATATAATTCATTTTTCAAATACAATTTCTCTAACTGGTATACATTAGTTTTAAAATAAGTGCACAAAATGTAAGTAAACCATTTTTTATAAAAACTCATTTTTAAGCATAAAAACTGATTTAGTGTTACTTCATACCTAAAAAATATTAAATTAATGATAAAAACTTTTATTGAATATATAATATATAAATTTCACTAAAATAATTCAACAATAGTGATTAATTTAATTTATTTAGATAAAAAATATTATAGATGTAAAAAGATCTTTATAAAAACATTACTTTTTTTACTTTCAAATGATTTTAATTAGAATTTCTAATCAATTTATAATCAATGAATTTATTTTATACATGTGTAAAACATATAATTTTCATAATTTTTTAGTATTATTAAATCCCACAGATTTAATGTCTATTTTATTACGGTATACTATATTATAGTTTATTTTTACTCGGGGTTACATGTATTGTAAACTATTAAAGAAATTAAATTTATTTAGAAATAATTAAATAATAAAATATTGGATTGTTAAATTATACCCCTATTAAAATGTATTTATCCCTTGAAGTAAAATAACTCCAATATAGGAAAAAGAGGATATCTCTATCTCATCACATCCTCAGGTTCCCATGTAGCTTCTTTAAATTTATGATTCATACATAGAACTTTTACCAGATTAATAGTATTGTTCTGTAGTAATTTATCTCTATGATCTGTTATTTGTACTATTTTTTCTTAACAGGAGTGATCATGATCCATAGATATGTCCTCTAGGTTCATTACATGTGATGGATTAGGTGTATATTTCATTAAGAGAGATATATGAAACACATCATAAACTTAAGAGAGGTTTGTTGGAAGCACCAAGTGATAAGATTCCATCCCCACTCGATCAAGAATCCAAAAGGGGATAATATACCTATGGATCAACTTTCCCTTCTTTATAAATCTCATAACATTATTCCATGTAGAAATTCATAGGAATTTCTTCTCACTAACATTGAATTCTAGATCTTGCTGAAAATTATCAGTATAACTTTTCTATCAACTTTGAGATACCTTGATGTGTTGTCGAATAGTTATGAATTTATTTTCCATTTTCTCACCTATCATAGGCCCCAATAGATTTATTTCTCTAACTTCATCTCAGCATATTAGAGTACTACACTTCTTTCAATATAGATATTCATGAGGAGCTATTTGGATACTTCAATAAAATCTATTATTTCCAAAAAAGTGCAACTAGAGGAAGGTGTTGATCCAAACCACCTTGGAAATCCATAGAACAAGATATCGTGTTCCTCTCAGACTAACCATATTTCTGATGATGACAAGAAGTAATGAAACTTAACTCTTTATTGTGAACATTCTAAAGAGTTTTCCAAAACATTGAGGTAAACCTCGGATCTTGATCATTTAAAACAGAATGTGGTACTCCATTAAACCTTACCAATTACATAATATATATTTTGGTAAGATGGTGAAGAGATAAATATTCTTTGATATAAATGATTTTTTTACTATATAAGGTGATCAATTAAAACTCATATAGCATTATGGCCTTTTAACATTTTGGGGAGTTTGATATCAAAATCTAGGGTGTTGTTTTCCCATTTCCATTTTGGTATGGGTAATGGTAGTAACATCACATTAAATTTCAGTCTCTCAGACCTATCTTTCGGATATATGAGTCACTAAGAAACATACTTTGTAAAATCTATCTTCATGTCATCCCACCATATATACTCTTTCAAATCATTATACATCTTATTATTTTCAAGATGAATAGGGAACAATAAACAATAAGAATCTTCCAATAGCTCATTATTCAAATATTGTATCTATGGAACACATAAATGGTTCCTAAACCATATCATTCCATCATAATCAAAGTTAAACTCTATAATATTTCTCACTTTATACTATAGATCCATATCTTACTTTTTTTCTTCTTTAATCCTCACATAGATAGATGGTTGAACACTCATTTGAGAAAGATAATATTTCTCCCCTTGATTCCAGATTTCTAAATCCATCCTTTTAAAATATAAAAAATATTAGATATTTTGTGATTCTCATCATATATAAGCTTGCACAATCTTTTTGACTCAGATCATCAACCACCTTGTTCACTTTTTAGGGGTGGTAATGCATTAAGCATCTATAATCATTAATCTACTCTAACCATGTTCTCTAGTTTAGAATCATCTCTTTTTCTGTAAATATATAGTTTAATATTTTATGATTAGTATATATATATAACACATTGAACCATATATATAATTCATCCATATTTTCAATTAATAAATTACCAAAATTAACACCAAATCATGAGTTTGGTAATTTTTATCAAGAATTTATATTTGGTGAGAGGCATCTGTTATCACCATGGCATTCTATAGTAGGATTCATCCTTGTCCATTATTTTATGAATCACTAATTATTACAAACAATTATCCACAATAGGGTAGTGTAATAATAAGTGCGCTAGAAAACCTTTTCTTCATTTATTTGAATCTATATTCAAATTCATATTTCTATATGAATTTTACCCCCTTCCGAGTCAAATTTCAGAGAGGATTATATAGTTATGAGAAATATATCACAAAGAATCAGCAATATCCATAAAACTTAAGAAAACTAAAGAATTCAATTACCATAGTCGGTATTTACTGTTTCTCAATAACTTCCATCCTTGAAGGATCCACCAATATGGCCTCACTTGAAATTATATGAATTAAGAATTAAACTTTCTGAAGACAAAATTCACACTTTATATATTTATCATACAAATTATCATTCATCAGGGTGTTTAGCATAATTAAAAAATATTATTCATGTTATTTATTTCACTTTCAATATATAATAATATTGTCTATAAATACTACCACAAAATGGTCATGGTAATATCTAAAGAATCTATAATTAAATCCATGAAGATAATGTGAGAATTGGTAAGTATAAATGAAATTACTATTAATTAATAATTACCATATCTCATATGGAAGGTTGTCTTGGGTATATACTAATGATATCAAAATCAAAGATCAATCTTGGAAAAATATAGAGATCCTCATAATTGATCAATAAAATATTCAATACAGGATGGAAAATACCTTTTCTTAGTATTGATCTTTTTAAGTTGTCAATAATCAATGTAAAGATACATTGAACCATATTTCTTCTTAATCAAAAGAATAGGTGAAACCTATATAAAATAATTATGTTGAATAAATATCTTATATATATTCTCCTATAGATTATTATTCAGTTCTTGAAACTCAATCAAGTCCATTCTATATGGATACTTTGAAATTGTAATAACAACAGGTTGAAGACCTATTAAAAACTCAACTTTATCATTAGGGGGAAGACTTTAAAATTCATTAGTAAATTCTTCATCATATTCCTAATAAATAGGCACATTTTCAAGATTGAGTTTATCCCCAACCAATTTAGAAAAATATAACACATGAATATGTAGAAAACCCCATATGATACAAGTAATTTCCATTGGTTGTTTAGGTTCATCCTTGCATTGATGGACCATTTATGTTTAATTCAAAATAACAAATGTAACTTCCCTTACAAGATAATTGATATGGGATCTACACTGAGGGAGACAATCCATATCCAAAATTATGTCAGGTTCATGAAGAGTATGTATAAAATGATTCATAGGAAGAATATTCTGACAAAATTCTTTTGGATAGGAGTTATAGACTTGAGATGTAGTCATCCCATCATTATTAGTTTTCAACACCATTTCAATATCTAATCATTGAGGTGGTTATGCGATACCCTTGAAAAATTATTCATATATAAAAGATTGGGTATAACAAAAATCAAATAAAACATTTTCAATACTATATTGTATGATAAGTATACATTTCACCACATCTCTAAGAACTTCCATATAGAATGTAGTAATTTCATAAGCTTTTCCTTCTCTCAATTGGTTTGTTTTCGGTAAATTCTATTAACATTGGGGGAATTGGTTGAAATAGTGTTCCATATCATTATAGTTAAATATATATACTTTTATGGCCATTATTCATTAAAATAATGGCCTTTTATCCACATTTGATGCAAACTTCTTTTATTTTTAAGCATGTACCAAGATGTTTCTTTCCACTACTAATTCATGTTGGAAAATACCTATTTCTATTCTTACCCTTATCGATATTTTTCTCTCTCATCATCCTCTTCTATTTATTTCCTTTGAATCCATAATATATGGATAATTCGTTCTTTTTTGTGATAGCATATGATATTATATCCTCATATGATGAGAATATTTGGGAGACTAGTTCCCTTTTAAGGATTAGCTTAATCCCATAAAATAAATGGACGATATTTCTCTTTATATTAGACACATAGTCTGAAAAATTCCTAGATAATCATGTAATGTTATATTTATACTTTTTAGCATTTTAGACTTCTATTTTATTAAGTCTCAATAATTTTCTGTCCATATCCACCCATTGTTTCTGAGGAAAATAATTTTTTTTATGAAATGATCCTTAAAATCCTTCTATTCCATACTTGATATTTCATCCTGATACATAGTGTTTTGAATAAATGACCATAATCAATCAAAACCCCCTATGAGATGTTAAATTTCCATGATAACCTTCTCCATTTAATTATTTCCCAAAGCAAGAAATATCAACTCTAAGGAACTTATCCATTATTCACCTACAAATGGATTTTTTTGTCCCATTGAATGAATGATATTGTTGATACCTGAAGTGTTATAACATCATTAAATCATGTAGGGAATTATTAGGCTTCCCCATATGAGTAAGTTCATTAGTTATAACCTAAGTTAGCTACCACAATATAGTTATAATTTGTTCATCTTTATCTTTATCTCCAACTCCATCTTCCTTATCATGTCTAGGTGGTAAATCCTTACATGGTTTATGTGTATTAATATGATTTTCATTAATTCACAATTTTACATTTCGAAATAGTGGAATAAACTATATTTTATCATAAAATTATGAATCATAGTGTATATTTTGGAAACTAGTGAAACACATAACATACACGGAAAACATTATTCATAGCTAAATTCAGAAACATAATCTGGGTTTCTATGGAAGTATTCTCATATAATAAAAATATTTTCAGATCATTCATAATTGTTTTTACATAAAATGTTAACTAATATAGATATATCGCTTGGGATTTTCGAACTACTCACTATGTACTAGAATGATGGTAAAGACATACTCAACCAACTCTTTTCATGTAACGACTCAGGTATTTATAGAATAATACATTTTCATATATTCAAACCCCTGTGGAGGGGAGCACCAAACGAAAGGCTAGGGTAATTGTTCTGAATGGAGAAGTTCAAATTTTTTCAGAAGGAGTGGCTTCATGCCTTGGCGGAACGCAGGAGCGCTCGTTACGGTGACCTGGTTACATGGAATCTAAAGACAAGAATCCCACCCTTTTGATGTCTGGAAAACACAAGCGCATGCTCTTAAAGAAATGGCGTAGGGAGAAGAAGGAATGTGTGGATAAGAGCCTGTTCATCATGGAAGATATCGAAATGGAAATTTCTGCAGGACCATCAAAGGGAAGCAACAAAGGTACTAAGAAAACCCTCTTAAAAAAGAAGCATCTTAAGATTAGAAAATTAAAGAATAAAGGTAAAAGGAAAAAAAATCATAAATTAAAGATGGAAAGGAAGCTATGTTGGAGTAATGGGAATGAAATTTGTAATGGAGTGGGGGGATTTAATGGCTAAATTACAAATTAAACTATTGAGGGTTTGGTTCATGTTTGAGCAACATTTTGGCTTGTCATAGAGAATGAGAGATTTATCGATTATGAGTTCATTTTGTTTAAAAAAATTAAAATTAAAAAAATAAATTTTCATATATACTAATATTTATGAATAAGATATTAATTTTATGTAAAATAGTAATTTTTTTATTATAATGTAATCAACATGAAACAATGGGTTCCTTTGAAATATTATGTTGCACACAACATTGAGTTATACTGAAAAATAACAAAATAATAATATTATTATTTTAAATTGTAGTTGACGCATGGTCGTTATATTAGTGTAAATGAATATGACTAACTAAATTATGATTACACATTTTTTTTAAATGTTTTTATATTTATCTAACAAATTTTAGAGTCTTAAAATAAGAATGAATCTGATTTTAAGCCTGAAATACTCTAATATTTTTAGTAGGTCATTTTACCATCTCTTGAAGGATGACCCTTTTAAAATCTAGTTTGGTTTCACCTTTATATGTTATATTTTACAAAATAATTTTTTTTATAATTATGACATCAAAATTTACGTTGGATGATATTTTGGTATTTTTCTGATAAAGTTCATTTTTTAGGAATAGTGAAAAACACTGCATTTTAATTCAAAACAGTCTTTTCATCTAATTTATTTCAAAGTTATATTGTCATATTTATTGGTTTTAAAGTATAATTATATTATTTTTTTATCATTTAATTCATCTCTTTTCATGTGAAGTAATTTCATTTTTAAATTGGGCATAAACACATGTCAATCTTTTGATAGTTATTACTTCTTAAGAACCCTCTTTTTGGTTTTGACAACAGGAAATAATTTAAAATTACTTTGTGCCAATTCTGTGTTTTGAATTTAGAGAAATTAAATCCATATTTTAAATAACGAGATCCAAATTTTTTAAATAGGTACCTTTTATTTTTAGACATTATAAATAGTAACTTTAGTAATTATTTTATTTACCATGGTAAATGGGTAAATCTGGTAAATAAGGGTAAAAAAGAATATTATAATAATATTAAACTACCCTAACATGTGTTTTAATCATCGTGGATGATATATTACTGACCATGGGAATCTTTTGGTCGATTTTGGGACCCCATGGAGCCACTTTGATCTGAAAATGACATCTTATAAGAATTAATTTAAAGTAAAGAAAAATACAACATAAACATATATATTTTACTAATTTTTTATATAGGGTTATATAAGTGATATATTCGACTATAAATAGTAATTATAAATATAAAACAATTAAATACATCATATTATTTTATTTATAATTTTTAGACATGATATAATTAAATTTATTTATTACACAATGATGATGTAATGATTTCATTATTAATGAATGATTTAAATAAATGAGATTATAAATTTTAAAATAAAATTATTTTGAAACTTTTTATGCCATAAATTAATTTTAAGGATGATTTTGACTTGTTATATTTAAATCAATTAATTTTATTGTAATAATAAAGTTGTTATGGATTTTAAAAAAGTCATGAAATGAATAGTAAAAAAATTGACATAAATTATATTTTTAAACAAATACAATTTTTTAAAATGATATAATAATCCTAAAAAATATAATATTTGTAAAAATGACTTATATAATGTTTATAATGACATTAATGAACCACTTGAGGTACTTTTTTCATTCCATAGTAACTATATTAACTATATATTATCAATATACAAGAAGACATGGTATGAGTCAAATTAGTTAACTAAGGGTTAAAGCTAAAAGATATGGTTAAATTTGTGAACAATACCTATCTAAAACATGTTGGTTCAGATTATTTTCACCCAAAATCATATTATAATTTAAAAAATTGTCTCTGGGACCATTTTAAATTGAAAATCATTCTGTAATAAAATAATATTTCAATGCCTTGCTAAAGTGCCCCTCCTCCCTCTTATAAAAGTGCTTCACCTATACCCATTTAATCAGACTTGTCAATCCCCTTGTATCATCCATCATCTTCCCAATTAATCTCT
This sequence comes from Viscum album, assembly GCA_963277665.1. Taxonomy (NCBI): domain Eukaryota; kingdom Viridiplantae; phylum Streptophyta; class Magnoliopsida; order Santalales; family Viscaceae; genus Viscum; species Viscum album. The sequence goes on along the minus strand of OY728152.1, from coordinate 777,584,683 downwards.
CAAAAGTATCTCTCTTCCTCTTATAATACTTACCTTAGGAAGAAGGCAATTCTATAAATCCTTTTGGCTCAAATCCAAGGGTGTTACATGTTTTAAGAGGTATCATCTTCCCTAAAGTTCATTTCCATTATTTTACTTCTTAAATACATATTATATTATTATTATTTGATTACATAACAAAACAAAATATCCTCAATATACTAGGATGATCTTATGAGAAGTATTTTAATTACACTTACACACACCACCATCTAATGGATACGAACATACTGTTTCTGTGTACGGTGAACTACTCCCTCACGAAACGATGAATGTTCAGTTTTCCACTACCACGTCTCATGGTGGCCATTATTATAGAAATGTATTTATATATGATATATATTATATTTTTATTATCTATATTATACTCTAATTTTTATTTAAAAACATACCTTTATGCTTTTCAAGATGTGTAAATAAGATAATTTCATTTGAGGAAGTGCGGACTACCGCCCCCTCAAAGTGATATGAATCGTTCATGCCATACATGGAACATATAATTATGGGGTTAATTAAATTATGTAACATATATATCATATGATATTATAATGTAATTACAATATACGTATCTATCATTTAGTTTTCATTTCATTAATATAAAAAATAAATGAAAGTAGCGTTCATGCATACGTATGAATTACCATCTCTGTTGATGGTGCATTTTATTTCTTATCTCCAAATGTTGTGGAATATTATAAATACATATATACTGGATATATATGATATTTAAAAAATTAATACTATTCTGGATATAATTTACTTTTCACCACATGGACAATTTGTAATTATAACAAGATCATTTTTTACGCAAGTACCCAATATGGACTAAACGACCGATATTAACTAAAATAATTTTGTAATTTTTATAATGTGGGAATAAGTGATATAAAAGGAATAATAAACATGAAAAATGATCTTAATAAAGTATAATATAACTTATGTTTGTCATTCAGGAAGAACAAGGAACTTATATGACGAATCCGACTCAAGGTAAGGGAAACTTTCATCCTACTCTTTTAGTGAAAACCCTCTTTAATGTTATGTCTTTTAATTTACATTTTTATTATGTTGGGATATATTATTATGTTTTTTTATTGCTGTAAATTTTATTTCCATGTTATGAGAGACCCTTTTATCTCCCATGAACTCATTTTACGAATTTTTAAGTGACTTCGTTAAGCTGATGAATTTTTATAAGGGAACTTTTTAACACAATTTCCATTCTTTGGGTTGATCTAATACTTATTAACAATGTCATTCTTTGAATATGTTAGGAATGAATTTTTACATCTTATATTGTATTTATAATTGAATTATTTGAATTTATGGGGAATACACATAATCAATCTATTTGTTAAACGAAATGTTTTTTAAGGGACTTCGTCTCAATCTCCTTTCAATGAGGCATATTTTGATAATATGAACCTCCTTCTTTTATATGTTTTATAAACCCATTTTACTTATAATTATATTCCAAGGGAATATTTTTCCGTGAAGCGTTTTACCAAATGAAAAAATGAATTTGTTTAACGTATGCGACAACAATGACTTGTCCACCACCATAATCGTTATTTGGATTCCTCAATAAGCCTTTATTTTTTTTAAAGGAAAAGAAATCCATTATTTATTTTTTAGTTGTTATGGTATTGAAAATGGTTTTAGAAATGGATTGAGTATTTCAATATATTGAAAATATTTCTTTTGATTTCAAATTAAATGATATTAGTGAAATGTTGATGTTTGCAATATTTTGTGTCTTGTGATTATTTGATGGTTCTCGGACAGTTGATGGGTGGTTACGTGATAAACCAATGACGAGTGGTTACATGATAAAACAAAATACGGTTGGTTCCATGATAAACCAAGGATTTATGGTTACATTATAACATCCAATGAATTGGATATGGAAGTCATCCATATGGTTATTCCATTTAGTGATATGTGTTGAAGTCGATCGTATGGTTATTACATTTAAGTATGTTTATGTACCAACTTACATTTATATTTTATATGTTTATTTCTATGAGATTTATGGTAATATTTTGATTGAAAAAAGGGTATGAAATGATATTATATTCATTGAAGTGTTTTTTCTACTTCTTAAAGGTTTAAGTACAACTTTATAATGTTTTCATGGTTTATATGTTTTTTCAAGACTAATTGTTTTCTTTAATTATGTATCCCTTACTAATATTTTTATGCTCATCCCATGTTTTGAAATTTTTTTCACAGGACATAATGAATAATAGAGTCAAGTATGGGATCAATGAAAAATTATTCTATTAAAGCATGAAACGATGTCATATTTTTTTTAAAGGGTTTTTGTTTTCGGAAAAAAAGGATAGTGAGTAGAAGTGTCTACTTGTAATATTCAAGATGTTATGTATATGTTATGACCTCATTCTCTAAATATCTAAACCTAAAAATATCTTTGATGTGAATTAATGTCAAATTATCGACTTATCTCTAGATTAAGTAATTTTTAAGGCCGGGGCCTTATAGTTGGTATCAGATGAAAGGTTTAGACAACATTTGGGATTATGAGTTCTTGTTAAATACATGGTTAGCCCCTAGGCCTATTTTTTTTTAAATCCTTGTTTTATAACTTTTTCATATTAAGTAAATTCGGTTAAATATGTAAGGAGGAGGATCTCAAACAATATTCCTATCTCTTCCTGATGACATGCTTGCAATAATTATTGAAAAGTCATGTTCGGATGATTGTGAAAATGTTTCTAGCATACAACTCACTTGCAAGCAGTTTTTTGTGATATAAAACACCTCCATTATACCTCAATACCATTGTGGATCATGGGTTGTATTTAATCAAATTCTATTTTCTCAATATTCTCAAATTTTCAAGAAGGGTAAATATATCAAGGTATTTTCAAATAGTTTACATTATCACAAGATTTTAAAGCATATTATGATTTTGAAAAAGGTGAAAAAGAAGGAGACCCTTGCGCAACCTATTTATATTTTCCTTTAAAATATAGTCTCCCAATACATACTTATGGTATTTTTAACGGGCCATTTATTGGATGTTTCAACTCAATATAGGTCTGACTATTTTATAAAAATCAATTTTTATTAGATGTTTTGGAATTATATGTCATAGATGATTATTTTCCAAAACTATTTTTCTATGAATAATCATATGAAACAAGTTGTACAAGGTGTGTTTTGATGAAGGAAGAAAATTATATTGAAGGATCTCTAAATAATTGTTTCAATGCATGGACCTTCTACCTATGTGAACAAGATGACTATGAAACCATGAAGACATTGTGATAAATATATGATGTTCTTTATATTGGGAATAGTTTTATTTTATCATATGGATGTGAAATAAAACAAATGAAAATATATATAAGACGTCATGAATTAATATGTTGAGTTCATAATGAGTTGGGATGAAAATTATGGGTATGATACAACCTTTGATGTTAAAACTAGTTAGGGTTATTTTTTATTTTTATAAAATAAAGACAAACCATATGATCGGTGACAACCCGTTGCATCTGGAAAGGCAGAAGGAATCTAACACACAAACAAAGGGAAACAAGGGCACATCACCTACCACTAGCCTACGTGAAGTCCCTGGTTAGTATGACTTATTCGTTTTAGTTAAATTAATTTATGGATCAAGAATAAGTTTATTTTGGGAAATTATTTTTTATCTAATGGATATCCTTAGTATAAGAGAATGATTTTGTGACTATGTGATAAATTTTATTTTGGAATACGTTCACTCTTTTGGAAACACTATATGCCTAAGGAAAATAGAATACTAAGATATTTCATTTTAGGAGTAATAGTGGAATTTTATTTTGTAAGATTCTATGTTTTTATTGTTGACTCATAGAGAATTAGGATATTTATGGAAATGATTAACCTATCTTGGAGAATATATTATGATGATAATTAATTTTTAGTATGAGACTTTAAGAATTGTCGAAGTTATATGGAGATAAATGTTATGATTTATCGTGGAAGACTATGTGATCAAATTATTATGCGTTTTGGATTTCAATCTTAGTTTGGATTATTTTGAATAATTTTAAGTACAATTGTGTATTGAATGGTCTTTTTTGAACTTTGGGTACTGTTTTTTGAATTTCGGAGATTAAGAGTAGTATTTATTTTTATAAAGTATTATCCTTTTTTGGATTATCTGACCTTTTACTAACCATTTTTGTTTTGGTAAATGTCTAAATAGAGGGGAAATATATAGTTTATCTTTTGTGGATTATGTGATTCTTTAGAAGTGGATTCTATCCCTTTTGGGGTGACTAAGTCATATGGAATACTCATCATTAGGAGAAAAGATGAGTTTGTGGTAGAAATTTTGTAAAGGATGAAAGTATACATGACAAGTTAGTATGTTTCCTTATGTTCTTAGTCAAGCTAATAAATAAATTCCCTAAAATTATGAAAATTATATTAAAAAAACCTTGTTCATTTACTTTTCCTAATCCAAAATCAAATACCCTTTAACGCATCACAAGTTTGTGGCTTTCTGGTGGTTAACTTTCTTCTGATCTTGTTTTTTATCACTCTCCATCCGAACTTGACACTTAGTTTCTCATACATATCTATGTTTTCTTACATGGAATCTTAGTATGTGTTATCACGGGTGACATTTTTACTTCTTATTCATTCTATTAAATTGATATACTTATTGACTCTTTTTCCGAACTGGGATTTTTAATAAAGATTTTGAGCCCAATTTTAAAATTGAGAGCACGAAATTTAAAAAAGGGGGGAAGGATGTAACGACCTAGGTATTAATAGAATAATACATTTTCATATCTATTAATATTTATGAATAATATATTAGTTTTATGTTAAATAGAACAACTTGTCTGATAATGTACTCAACACGCAACAACGAGTTTTTTTGAAATCTTATGTTGCACAAAACTTTGAGTTATACTGTAAATTAACAGAATAATATTATTATTATTTTAAATGGCAGTTAACGCTTAGTCGTTATATTGGTGGGAATGAATAGAACTAACTAAATTATGATTACACATGTTTTTTAAATGTTTTTATATTTATCTCTTAAAATTTAGAGGCTTAAAATAAGAATGAATATGATTTTAAGAATTAAATACTCTAATATTTTTAAAAGGTCATTTTACCACCTTTTGAAGGCGAATGCCTTTTAAATCTTGTTTTTTCCCTTTATATATTTTATTTTACAAAAAAAGTTATTTTTTAGAAGTAGGGCATCAAAATTTACGTTGGCCAATTTTTTTTATTTTTCCGACCAAGTTCATTTTTTTATGAATAGACAAAAATACTACATTTTAATTCCAAACTGTCTTTTCTTCTGATTAATTTATATAGTTATATTTTCCTTTTAATTGGTTTTAAAGTATAATTAGATTATTATTTATCATTAAATTAAATATTGGTCATTTTAAGTAACTTCTCTTTGAAATTTGACATAAACACATTTCAATCTTTTGATAGTTATTACTTCTTAAAAAACCTCTTTTTTGTTTTGACAATGAGAATTAATTTTAAATTAATTTATGCCAATTATTTGTTTTGAATTTGGAGAAATAGAATCCATATTTTAAGTCAATTGGTCCATGTTTTTTTAAATATATTCCTTTTATTTTTAAACATTATGAATAATTACTTTAGCAATTATTTTATTTACCATGGTTAAAGGGTAAATCTGATAAATAAGGTTAAAAAATAATATTATAATAATATTAAGCTACCCTAAAATGTGTCTAAATACTACTTTATGATATATTACAGACCATGGGAATCCTTGGGTCGATTTTGGGACCCCATAGAGCCACTTTGATGTGAAAATGAGATTTTATAAGAATTAATTTAAAGTAACGAAAAATATAACATAAACTTGAATCTTTTACAAGAAAAATTTTTATGCAGGGTTATATAACTGATCTCTTTAACTATAAATAGGAATTATAAAAATAAAACTATTCCATAGAGAATGGAATTTTATTTATAATTTTTAGACATCTAATAAAAAAATTTATTTTTGACACAATGATGATATAGTGATTTCCTTATCACTGAATAATTTCAATAAATGAGATTATAAATATTAAAATAAATTTATTTTTAAACTTTTAATGCCATCCATGAATTTTAGGGATGATTATGAGTTTTTTCTTTGAATTAATGAATGTTTTTTGAAATAATCAAGTTGCTATGGATTTTTAAAAAGTCATGATATAAATATTTTAAAAATTGACATAAATGGGTTTTTAAAACAAATACAATTTTATTAAATGATATAATATTTCTAAAAATCTAATATTTGGCCAATTGATTTAGATAATGTTTAAAATTTCATTAATGAACAACTTTAGTTTCGTTTCCATTTTATAGTAACTAAATTAACCATATAGTATGAATATACTAGTAGACATGGTAAGAGTCGAATTACTTAACTAAGGGTTAAAACTAAAAGATATTGTTAAATTTGTAAACTAGACCTATCTAAAACATACTGGTTGAGTTTTTTCGACCCAAAATAATATTATCTTTGAAAAAAATGACTTTGGGACCATTTAAAGCTGAAAATAATTTTGTAATAAAATAATATTTCAATGCCTTCCTAAAGTGCCCCTCCTCCCTCTTATAAAAGGGAATCAACTATACCCACATAATAAAACCTCTCAAGCCCCTTTTATCATCCAAACTCTGCCCAATTAATCCCATAAAATCTCTATCTTCCTTCTATAATCCATACCGTAGGCCGAAGGCAATTAAATAAATCCTTTTGGATCAAATCAAAGGGTGTTACACGTTTTAATAGGTACCATCTTCTCTAAAGCTCCTTTCCATTATTTTACATCTCCACTCCCTATTATATTATTATTATTATTTGATTACATAAAAAAATAGTGTCCTGAATATACTATGATGTTTTTATAAGAAATATTCTAACTACACTTACACACACCACCTTCTAATGGATACGAACATACTGTTTCTATGTATGATGAACTGTTACCTCCCGAAGTGATGATTATTCGATTTTTCCATACCACCTCTCATGGTGGCCATTATGATGAAACTGTATTTATATATGATATATATTTTATTTTTATTGAACCTATCATACTAGATTTTATATTTACAAACATACCTTTATTTTTTTCATGATGTGTAAATACGGTAATTTCATTTGAGAAAGTGCGGACTACCTCCCCCTCGAAGTTATATGACTAGTTCATGACATAAATGGAACGTATAAGGATGGAGTTAATTAAATTATGTAACATATATATCATATGATATTATATTAGAATTATAATATACCTATGTATCATTTAGTTTTCATTTTTTAATATAACAAATAAATGGAAATAGAATTTATGCGTATGTACGGCTTACCGTCTCCATGAACGGTGCATTTCATTTCTTATCTCCAAATATTATGAACTATTATAAATACATATATAATGGATATATATGATATTTAAGTCATTAATATTATTCTTTAGATAATTTACTTTTGACCACATGGACAATTTGTAATTATAACAAGATCATTTTTGACTCCAAGTACCCAATATTGACAAAACAACTGATATTAACTTAAATAATTATGTAATTTTAATAACATTGTAATAAGTGATAAAAAAGGAATAATAAACTTGAAAAAGTTTCTTAATCAAGTATAAGTTAACTAATGTTTATTATACAGGAAGAATAAGTAACTTTTAATTTCTCATATTTATCCATGTATTATTTTTAAATGTTATATGGAATTATTTTGAGACTGGGCATGAAGAAGACACATCATTCTGAGGCCCAGTGAGCCCAGAATGGTGGTATCAACTTTTTTAGTTAAGTGGGTCGGCACTTGTGCGCGGTTATGGCAGTTTCCAAATGGATTCCCGGATTAAAAATATGAGGGCACCGTTACATCCAGGATGAAGAATTTACCTATGAATGGGTCTAACCTCGACCGGTGCGGGTCGAGGGAAAAGGTTTATTATTTGAAGTTATTAGTAAAATAAAATAAAATAAAATCGCGATGTTTATTTTATTTTATTTTTGGAAATATCTGTTGTAGTGCAGTGATGGGGCAGCTATTTCAGAAATTAATGTCATGTCATATTAACTTATAGAAGACAAGTTGGACTCATTAATACCGTAGCATATTTTGAATGCGAAAACATGTTACCTCTTTTTAATGGGTTAATCGAACGTCGATCGTTGAAAGAAGATTGAGAGGAAAATCTGGAGAAACCTCTTGATGACGACGCTGATGGATCGATGTTGGGAATCACTGCACCAACGAGGTTGGAAGATCTCAATGACGATGGTAGCACGACCCCTTCATCAGCGATCGATCCCTTCTTGAGGTAGGGGTTGTTATTTATTTCCTCTTTCCCCGTTTTTGAATTTAAACGACGAACGTGGATCAACCATGAACATGTTGATCCACAGATTAGTATGTTCTTACAGGAGGGATTTATTTGGGATGATTATGGGGAATTAATCCACAATGATTATTATTGTTGATTTCTACTCCTTTTAAGCCTATTAATGGGACCAGATAAACGCCATGACAAATGACGACGGAGGTTCGTTCCTCAATTTGTTTGATTGCTTTTTCTTTCCCCCTTTTCTTCTCAGGCATTCTTTGCGTTCTTCGCATTCGTCATGGGGCGACGCACAATAAATCGTTGTGCACCCGTCTTTCAATGCAATGATCCTAAACCGAAGATCCAATATCGCAACGACCCTATAGAGGTGCGACGTCCATGATGGATGACGAATCAGAAGAGGTTGTTCTTAGAGCATTCTTTGCGCGAGAAGATCAAAAAATGTTTTTGGAGCAGATTGGAGGTCTGAAAACAACAGAAGCAGCCTCCTGGTGTCGGGGCCACCAAAACCTTGGTCTTCTAGGGCGATCAGACGACCAGATCGACGAACGGGGCATCACCAGAAGCGCAACAGTGAACGTCCGCATTTCTGGAAATTTCTAGAATACACGACATGTACTTCCTAAGAAAACGCCATGTAGTATTGACAGTAGCGGCTAGGCACTATGGCAAAATCATGATTTAGCGGCGGTTTTTTTTCGTTTCGCGGCGGTTTAAACAGCTGCTAAATAGATTGGCAGCGGTTTTGAAAAACTGCTGCGAAATCATGCGTCGGGAAACTATTCGCGGCGGTTTAAACCGCCTCTAAATGATTTAGCGGCGGTTTTTAATTTTTTTTAATTTTTTTTTAATTTTTTTAATTTTTTTAATTTTTTTAATTTTTTTAATTTTTTTAATTTTAATTATTTTATATATATTATATATTTTATATATTTTATATATTTTATTTATTTTACATATTTTATTTATTTTATTTATTTTATTTATTTTATTTATTTTATTTTATTTATTTCGTATTTGTTTTATTTATTTTATTTATTGTTAATTTATTTTTAATTTTATTTATTTTATTTATTTTATTTATTTTGTATTTGTTTTATTTATTTTGTATTTATTTTATTTATTTCGTATTACTTTATTTACTTTATTTATCCATGCATGCACATCCCATGCACTTGCCCATGCAATATAAAGAAATACTGCGTTTGGTGAGATTTGAACCCTTAACATCTTGCATATTTTCCAAAGACTTTACCACTCCAGCAAGCTCGTCATGTGGTTAATAAATAGAATTGAATATACTTATATATATTAATTGAAAAAACAAATAGTACATAAATAATAGATATAAACTCAATAATAATAAATAATAAATAATAAATAATAAATAATAAATAATGAGTAATAAATAATAAATAATAAATAATAAATAAATATAAATAATAAATAATAAATAAAAATAAATAATAAATAATAAATAATAAATAAATATAAATAATAAATAATAAATAGTAAATAAATATAAATAAATAATGAATATAAATAATAAATAATAAATAATAAATAATAAATAATATATAATATATAATATATAATAAAAAAAATATAAAAAAATATAAATAAATACAAATAATAAATAATAAATAATAAATATATATAAATAATAAATATATATAAATAATAAATATATATAAATATATATAAATATAAATAATAAATTGTAAATAATAAATAATTATAAATAATAAATAATAAATAAATATAAATAATAAATAAATATAAATAATAAATATTAAACAAATATAAATAATAAATAATAAATAATAAATAATAAATAATAAATAATAAATAATAAATAATAAATAATAAATAATAAATAATAAATAAATATAAATATAAATAATAAATAATAAATAAATATAAAAAATAAATAATAAATAAATATAAATAATAAATAATAAATAATAAATAATAAATAATAAATAATAAATAATAAATAAATATAAATAACAAATAATAAATAAATATAAATAATAAATAATAAATAAATATAAATAATAAATAATAAGTAAATATAAATAATAAATAATAAATAATAAATAAATATAAATAATAAATAAATATAAATAATAAATAGTATATAATAGATAATAAATAATAAATAATAAATAATAAATAATAAATAATAAATAATAAATAATAAACAATAAATAATAAATAATAAATAATAAATAATAAATAATAAATATAAATAATAAATATAAATAATAAATATAAATAATAAACATAAATAATAAATAATAAATAAATATAAATAATAAATAATAAATAAATATAAATAATAAATAATTATAAATAATAAATAATAAATAAATATAAATAATAAATAATCAATAAATATAAATAATAAATAATTATAAATAATTATAAATAATAAATAAATAATAAATAAATAATAAATATAAATAATAAATATAAATAATAAATATAAATAATAAATATAAATAATAAATAACCAGTAACAAATAATAATAATAATAATAATAATATTTTATTATTAGTAATAATAAATAATAAATAATAAATAATAAATAATTAGTAAATATAAATAAATAATAAATAATAAATAATAAATAATAAATAATAAATAATAAATAATAAATAAATCTAAATAATAAATAATAAATAAATATAAATAATAAATAAATATAAATAATAAATAATAAATAATAAGTAAATAATAAATAAATAATAAATATAAATAATAAATAAATAATAAATATAAATAATAAATATAAATAATAAATAATAAATAATAGATAATAAATAATAAATAATAAATAATAAATAATAAATAACCAGTAACAAATATTATTATTTTTATTAATATTTTATTATTAGTAATAATAAATAATAAATAATAAGTAAATATAAATAATAAATAAGTATAAATAATAAATAATAAATAAATATAAATAATGAATAATAAATAATAAATAACCAGTTACAAATAATAGATAATAAATAAATTAAAGTATATAATAAATAATAAATAATAAATAATAAATAATAAAGGAAACACATGAAAAAGTATGAAAAGACGTGATAAGGGTTGAAAAATCATGAAAACGCATGAAAATGGATGGAGAAGCATATGAAGAATGAGGCATTAGAAAGAATGAGAACGCATGAAAACTCATGAAAACTCATGACAACTCTGGAAAACCCCATAATAATTCAACATAATCATCATAATAACCCACAAAAAACCATTGATAAAGATAACAAGTCATGGAAACCCAAATAAACAGTAATAAATGGAGCAACCGTTAAAACCCGTCAAAATGGTCATAAAGAGACAAAAACATTGGACTCACATTAACAGATATAACTTATGATCTGAGAGTCCGTTTTAGATCCTCGACCTGTCAAATCAAATATCCTGAAATGATCTTCGACCTGAAAGGTGAAAGAGTCTGAATGGACAGGCGGATCGGAAGTTACGACCATTTTAAAAAAAACTATCTGGGAACAGGTGCTAGAAACGAGGCATCGAAAAACATGACAAACCCGATACCCACTAAAAAGGCCATAACATATGATCCCGGAGTGCATGTGGGCGCCGCGACCAGTCAAACTGAAGCTCATGGAATGAGCTATGATCTAGCAGGTGGAGGAGTCCGAACTGACACGTGGATCGAAAGTTAGGTCTATTTGAAGACAAGTTCAATGGGACACCGGTGATGGAAATAGGGTTTCAAAGGCCTTCAGAGGGGTTTTTTGTGTCAAAAAACACGATAGAATCTTTCTTTTTATGGAATTGGTGCATAGCTCTCTTCGCTGGCTTCGATTTGATATGTGGTAGAGCCCAAACGGACACCCGGAGCGAATGTTATTCCCGTTTGAAGTTGGAGAACTTTTTTCAACTTTCTTATAACTCTAATATCGTCTGCACCTTAGATTGTCTCACGTTTTTTATTATATGTGCCTCTAGATCTCCTCATGAGCTTCTATTTGACTGGTCGTGGAGCTCTGACGGACGCCCGAATCAAAAGTTATGGTCATTTTAGTGATTTTGGGGTTTCTTGTGTTTTTTTATTTTTTCCTTTCATTTCACGGAGATTTTACTGAAACCACCGCTATTTCACGGTGGTTTTAAAAAAAACGGCCTCTAATCATCAAAAAGAAAAAAAAATATTGCATTTCGTGGCGGTTTTTTCGCAGTGGTTTAAAAACCGCTGCGAAATGGCGGCCCGAAACACATTTAGAGGTGATTTTCTTGTAGTGAGGGTTTCGGGGGTCAGAGAGGATTCACTAGGCGTGTGACCCCGGTCACATGGCGTGTTGGACTTTCCCCGAAGCTCGGCATGTATTTTGGGAAGTACACTGACACAAGATGATCTACACATCCTCAGAACACTGCGTGTATAGCATGGAAGAGGCGGCTACATGGGATTTGGCGTCTATCCAGGGGGTACATGGACACATGATGGAGTACACGACCATGTACTCCATCACACGGCTAGGCGAGGCTAGTAACACGGGTCACCCCATGTACCGATTACACGGGTTAGAGTACATGGGGTGAAGACCGTGTACGAGCACATGGCTAGCATACATGGAGCTGACCCTATGAACTCGGACACAGTGTGTACATAATACTACATGTTGTGTACTAACTTTTCTACATGACCAAGCCCGACGACATGAGCCATTGTACATGGGCAGTACCCGGGGTCAGACGACACGAAGAGTATCTTTTCTACACGCCGTGTACTTTTTTGAAAATGGCATGGTCCTCTTTTCCACCATATCTTAGACATGTTTCGTTTGGGTTAGTGCCCCTTCTTCTTGTTCCCCTGCAGTTCATGCATCGTTTCCTTCAATAGGAGTACGATCCCTTCAGCCAGAATTTCTATAATAGAGATAGGAATCCATCCAATAGGCCTGGATCGAGATCCTTTATCCATTCTTGAGACAAGGTAGAGTCAGGCATCGACGTGACCAACTCCACCGGGCATCGATCCTCTACCTAGCAGGTGAATTCTGGATGAGTCGCGGTATCCTCCATGGACCTGGCAGTGATCCTCATATGTGTATCTTGATCTTTCCCTCTCAGGAGTGTGTCTCCGGTAATGAGTGCATCTCTCTATCATAGTCTTCCCACTCATGAGTTTGTCTCCTATAATGAGTGTAACTACCTCTCATGACGTTTCTCAATGAACATTACTTCTGGGACAGACATCATCAGAGCTATAAGACTCATGGAGTTTGTTCTCAAAAAACGAGTGCTTCATGGAATCTTAGAACTGAATCCCTAATGGGGGTATGTGGTTGTGCGACTTGTCTCTAAAACAGCGGGTCTGGGTTTGAGTATATCTAGTTTGTGTTTCCCTTGCTATATGTTCAGTAGACATATGATGTACATAGATGAAAATACCTTTACTTTGTGTACTGCATTGTGGTTTTCGGGGTCCTCTACTGAGTATTGTAATACTCACACTTTCACGGGTTTTTCCCACACTTGTCGTGTCTTGTACAGACAAGCAGCCTTTTGACATAGTCTTGGTCGGACCAGGACATGACGAAGCTTTCTGAGTTCCCTACAGGCCGAGGTGTTCCTATGGCTATGAGAAGCAGTCCCAATACCTTTTTGTGATTATAGGTTAGACTTTGTAGTTTTCAGACTCTTATTTTGGTGGGCTTCTATTGTGGCCCAATTTACATTCAGTACTTTTCTTTCTATCGTACTCTATAGGTTGGGTTTAGTTGTAATCATGCATTTTGTTCCTTAGTATTTTTACATTTCAGCATTTGAGGGCTTGGAGATGTGTGAATATGTACAAGTTCTTAGGAAATTCCTTTCATTTTAGTAATATGCCTACTTAGTGCTAGTCACCAGACTCTGGCCTATTGGTGGCAGGCTTGGGGAGTCACTGCGCAGGCCCCACTGGGACGGGTCATGACAGAGTGGTATCAGAGGTGTTCAGTTCTACCTTAGGACCAAGAGTCTGTGAGATTGGTTTGGGGAAACTATGTTAAGTGTTTCGTGTTCATATTTTAGGCCAGAGACTCCAGTTTTGGTGCGGCAACCGACGTATCCATACATCAGGACTCTGATAGCCTGCTTTTCGACTCAGTACACAAAAACACTGGTTGTGGGGAAAAAGGGAAAGTTACATGCATCATATAAAAATGAGTTGTGTTTTACATATCCATTGTGTCAGCTATCCATATATACTCATTGACCATGGTAAATCTTGTTTCTTTACAGGATACCTCCGTGATGCATACCCTCTAGGATTCAGCAGCACGATCATGAGGATGACCCCCTCAGTGACAAGGCTTTGATACAGGGACCAGATCCCCAGGCATTGCCACTAGGTGGTGCACCTGCTATGCCACCACCAGTAGAGCAGCCCGTGGTACCTGCAGTACCGACTGAAGAGGGGTGCAATTTTAGTGGACTCCATGAGTTCCAGAGACAGAGACCCGTTAGGTTCCTAGGCGAGCCCGACCCTTAGGCGGCTAAGGACTGGCTTGAGGTGGTGACCAGAGTTTTCCGTCTAGTGAGCACACTAGAAGACTAGATGGTGATCATAGGAGAGAGCCTTTTTCAGGGTTCGGTTTGACAATGGTGGAGTCTGACCACACAGATTCACGATGAGGAGACCCTTTCATGGATAGAGTTTGAACGACTCTTTAGGGAGGAGTTCTATGAATTTACACTCAGAGCAGTACGTATCAAGGAGCTTCCTCATCTCCAGAAGGGCAGTATGTCAATATATGACTATTCATCGAGGTTCACCAACCTCACCTAGTACTCGATGGATATGGTCAGGGATCAGTACTTCAGAGCTCTTCATCACCTGTTAGGGGAGCGGATGAGCCCGTAAGGGGGGATTTTTTGTTAGGGTTTCCCCTGTCGCTGCCTCTCCTCAATCTGCCTTGTATCGGCTTCGAATCACCTTCTTTTCTCTCGTTCTCAGCGCTATCATGTCAGAAAACTCAGAGGCAGAGTTGTCTTAAAGGATGCGGCTGGCGTGACACTTCTCACCATTTTCCGGCCTTCTCCGGCGCTACCCTATCTTTGCTGGGTAGGGTCTCATCTGGCAGCGCGGTGAATTTGGTGACCATTATTCAAACTTCTCCTGTAAGTGGGTTGGTGTGCAGTTCTGTGTCAGCTGGAAGCATACACGGTGGTTCGAGGTGGTCTCCGGGTAAGTAGGTGAAGGTGGCGATGAAATCTTGTTCAAGTTTATCGGAAGGTCTTGCGGATGTCTTCAAGATTTTGGTTTTTTTCTTCTTGTTGTCTTGACCTATTATGCTGTTAGTGATTATGTTGTTGGCTTTCGGTTTTTTTGGTTCTGGTATTGCTGTTCGTTATGGATTCTGGTGCTTGGATGAAAATGTTTCTTGATTTGTTATATGCGGAGGCTTTTGCTGGGCTGCCAAGGGTTGTTCTTGTTTTGGTCCAGTGGCATCGTCGGTGTTGCAGCGACAGTGTGGATGAGTTTCTTCGGGAATTGTTCATGGCTTTGGTGAATCTGGGTGAATGAGAATTTGAATCCTCAATGGTGAGGGTTTCCTGTCGGCATGATTTGGATGTAAATGGGTTGGTTCCTGATGTGTGGTTTTGTGGAGGAATTGGGAGTGCCTTTGGTTTCAGCGGTGGTTTTATTTTCTTAGTGGTATGGTTTTAATGAAGTTTCCCTACAACTTTCAGAGGATACAGTATGTATAAGGCCCCAGCCTTAAACCTTACTTAATCTTGAGTTATTACAAGATTACACATTGAGGATCTTTTCGGGTTTAGAGTTTTAGAGAATTAGATCATAAAACTTGCATTACATTCTACATTTAAACAAAGTGGTTACATAAAGATAGAATTCATTTTTTCCCATCAACGGAACATATTTAAAATAAAACATGGATTCTTTCTTGACACATCCTTGACACTATCATCATATCATGTACCTTTCCCTTGACCTGTGAAAAACATTTCAAAAAAAAAACTTGGGATGAGCATAAAAAGCTCAGTATGGGTTATAAAAATATGGAAAGGAAACATGAGTTCATATATACATAATAATGAAATCATACTTTACCCATAAAACATAAGCACTTTAACATACCTCATCAAATCATGAATAAATCATAGAAATCATAAGACATAAAGGTAACTTGAGACATTCCTAACATTCTTACGTAGGGAGTAACCCTCTTGGTTACGTTTGGAATACCCATCACGGTATATTCCCTAAATCTCTTCAGAGAAACATTAACATTTCACTCCTTCGTGTTACCCAATGAATTGGAGAGCTATATCGGGCTCACCCGCCCGCATTTTATCACGGAACAACCCATCTTCATAATAATGCCCAAGAACCACAACATAATCGTATCATATAAAACATGCATAAAGGAAACATAACATTTCCACCTTTCAATCACAAGATATCAATACAACACATTGATATAAAAACATTACAAAAACCATTTTCAATACCAAAATAAAAGAAAAGTAAAACATCCTATTTATTATTTCTTTTAAAAAGATGGTATGGCTTGTAGAGAAAGCCGAAACTCAAATAATGGTTACGGCGGCGGAGAAGTCATTGTCGCCGCATACGTACAACAACAAAAATTCCCTTTTGTCGTTTAGTAAACGCTTCATATAAAAAATATTCCTTTTGAATAAACATAAAAGTCAAAGTGGTTTATACACCGTATAAAAGAAGGTTGTGTATAAAACAAAATATGCCTCATTGAAAGGAGATTGAGACGAAGTCTCATACCTCGGGTCCGACTTGACTCGGTCGTTCTTTAATCTCCTGAATAATAAACTTGATTTAATTTATACTTGTTTAAGAACCTTTCCAAGTTCATTATTCCTTTTATATCACTTATTTCCATGTCATGAACACTATGTAATTATTTAAGTTAATAACGGTCGTTTTAACGATCATTGGTACTTGAGTAAAAATAAACCCTTTATAATTACAAGTTGTTCATGTATCCATTATATCCAGAATGGTATTCATGATGTAGATATAATATATTTCATATATATCCAGTACATGCATGCATTTATAATATTACATAATCATTTAGAGGTAAGAAATGAAATGCACCGTTCATGGAGACGGTAAGCCTTACGTACGCATTAACGCTACTTTCATTTCTATTTCATATTTTATAGAATGGAATAATAATGATATAAAGGTATATTATAATTCCAGTGTAATATCATATATAATATCATAACTCCATCCTTTATACGTCCCACATTTGGTATTAACAAATCAAATCACTTTGAGGGGGCGGTAGTCCGCACTTCCTTAAATGAAGATATCACGTTTACCCATAATGGAAACCATAAAGGTATGCCCAAAATGAAAAATACAGAAGCTTAAGGAAAACATAAACATATTATATATCATATATAATTATAGTGTCATCTTAATGGCCACCTTTGAAGGTGTTAAAAGAATGTTGAATAATCATCGTTTCGGGAGGCATAAATTGACCATCAACGGAAACAGTATGTTCTTTAACCATTAGATGTAGGTGTGTGTAAGTTTAGCTCTAATACTTATTATAAAAACTTCTTAATATATTGAAGATACTGGATTTGTTACAAAAGAAATTAATAAAAAGAGTTTAGGGGGTTGGAGAAGCAAAATAAAACAAAAGGACTCAAGTGAAGACATTACCTTAAAATCAGGTAACTCTCTTTGGTTTGAGCTCAAAGGATTCCTTGGGAAGAATTATGCCCAAATTTAGGATTCAAGGAGTAAGAGAGGGAAGTTTATAGACAAAATGGGTAGGGTTTGGCCGAGCCAAGGTCTTTGGAAGTGTGGGTAAGGAGGTAGAGGTGGGGGCCTTTTATAAGAGGAGAGGAGGGGAACTCTTGGAAAGTAAAGAAATGTTACTTTATTTCAAAATGAGTTTCGGATTCAAAAGGTCCCACATTGATATAATTTTAGGCTAAGGTGATAAGGGTTCTAAATACACCCATCCAATAGGTTTTGGACATGTGTAGGTCATAGATTTTATATTATCTTTTCATGTTATTTAAATCCTTTATTAATGAGGTAATCGCTGCATCATCATGATGTCATAAATAATTTAATATATTTAATGTCTAAAAATTATAAAAAAACTATCATGATGTAGGAAATATTTTTATCTTTCTAATGAATATTTATAGTAAAAAATATGACTCGTATAACCCCATGTAAAAATTGTTTTAGTAAAACATATCATGTTTGTGTCATTTTTACTTTTACATTAAATAAAAAGTTATTTATGACATTTCCCAACCAAAGTGGCTCCATGGGGTCCCCAAGTTGACCCATGGATTTTATTGGTCGGCCATGACACATCCAATTAGGGTAGGACATTTTTTAAGCTCATCTCATATTATTAAAACATTATTTTTACCTTAAACTACACTAATTACCTCTAATCGCGATTAAAAACATAAAAGTTATTATTCACCAAAACATTATTTTAATCCCATTGAACCAAATTTTACTTTCTAATTACAACCATGTATGTTGGATTTTTTTGAAATTAAAAACACAGAGGTGGTAAAATTTCATTTAAACGAAAAATCAGTTTTTTTAAGTACCACTTAATGGTTTCACTATTCATCAAAAATTGAAGTTTTTTAGAAAAATTCCAAAACTTCACCCCAAGATATATTTGATATTCTGAATTAAAAAATCTTGTCTATTTTACAAAATTCAAAACATATAAGTTTCATTAATTAATTTAATAATTAATTCCCGTTGTTATGACAAATAGCGTGTTTTTATAAAACAATAAGTATCAAAAGATTGACACCAGTTTAAGTCCAATTTCTAAGTGAAATTGATTCCAATGACAAAAATTGGATTAAATGGTAAAAAATTATTCTAATTTATCTTCGAAAACAATTCAAAATATAATCTAATCATATAAATAAATTAGATTAAAAAGAGGTTTTGAATTAAAATATAACATTTTCACTATTCATTAAAAAAATGAACTTTATCAGAAAAATACCAAAAATTCACACAAAGTAAATCTTGATGTCCCAATCATAAAGAATAAGTTTATTTTGACAAACATAGCTTATAAAATTTACAAAAGATAGATTTAAAAATGGCTTGCCATCAAAAGGCAGTAAATCAATCTTTTAAAAATATTAGTTTATTCCATTCTTAAGATTGGATTTATTTTCATTTTAAGCCTCTAAAACACTATCTAATTCATTAATAGACATAGATAAAAATATCTATTATTCATTACTTACTTGGGATGTTACATCCTTCCCCCCTTTAGAAAATTATGTCCCCGCAATTTATTTACTTATCGAATAAATGGGGGTACTTATCCCTCATTGCATTTTCAGATTCCCATGTTGCCTCTTCCATCATGTGGTTCTTCCACAAAACCTTTACCTGATTAATCACCTTATTCTGTAACACTTGATCCCTATGGTCAAGAATCTGGATCAGTTGTTCCTCATATGATAGGTTCTCTTCCCGCTGAACTACCTCTGGACTCAAAACATGAGATGGATCTGGCATGTACTTTCTCAGCATCAAAACATGAAAAACATTGTGTACCTGAGATAAACTCGGAGGTAAAGCCACCCGGTATGAAAATGATCCAACTCTCTCCAGAATTTCATATAGTCCAATGAACCTTGGACTCAGCTTTCCTTTCTTGCCAAATCGCATCACACTTTTCCATGGTGAGACTTTGAGAAAAACATGATCACCTACCTCAAAAGATAGATCCTTCCTCCTGTTGTCCGCATAACTCTTCTGCCTGCTCTAAGCTGTTCTCATGTGTTTCTGTATCAGCTGAACTTTTTCTGCCAACTCTTCTACCAATTCTGGTCTCATCAACTTCCTTTCACCCACTTCATCCCAGAAAGCTGGAGTTCAACACTGCTTCCCATATAATGCCTGAAATGGTGCCATCTTTATACTGGAATGAGAACTGTTATTATATGAAAATTCAACCAAGAAAAAGATATTGGTCCCAACTTCCCTGATAAACCATAGAGAAAGAATGTAGCATATCCTCTAATGTCTGACTTTTTCATTCTGACTGCCCATCTGATTGAGGATGAAAAGCTGTACTAAAATTTAATTCAGTACCCAACGACTTCTGAAGGCCTTTCCAAAGGTTATAAGTGAACCTCAGATCACGGTCAGATACAATGGAGAGGGGAACTCCATGTAACCTGACTATCTCTTTATGATACAAACAGGAAAGTTGATCTAGGGAAAAAGTATCTCGTATAGCAAGGAAATGAGCAGATTTAATCAAGCGATCAACAATAACCCAGATTGCATTATTACCTCGAGGGGTCTTCGGCAATCCCACAACGAAGTCCATGGATATATTCTCCCATTTCCATTGTGGTACTGGTAAAGGCCGAAGCATCCCTTTTGGTAACTGTTGCTCTGCTTTAACCTGTTGACATGTCAAACACTTCACAGTAAAATCAGCAATATCTATTTTCATTCCATACCACCAGTAATACTCCCCCAAATCTCTGTACATCTTAATACTGCTAGGATGAACTAAAAACAGGGAACTATGAGCTTCACATAACACTCTCTCTTCAACTGTGAATCACAAGGCACACACAATCTCTTCTCAAATCTCAAAACGCAATCATTATCAATGTTGAATTCAGGCAACTTACCCTTCTGAACCAGCTCTACCTTTTTCTGCACTTCACTGTCTTGCTTCTGTGCTTGCTTGATTCTATCTGATAGAGAAGATTTCACTGATACTTGAAACAAAACAGAAGAACATCCTGCACCAACAACTTCTATGAAAAATTTCATCAAATTCTTAACCAAAGGATCACGTTCCAAACGCAGCATTACTAAAGAAGCATTACTTTTTCGACTCAAAGCATCAGCCACATTATTTTCTTTTCCTGGATGGTAATGAATTGTACAATCATAATCCTTGATTAATTCCAGCCATCTCCTCTGTCTCATGCTTAACTATTTCTGAGTGAATATATACTTTAAACTTTTGTGATCAGTATATATTTCACACTTTACTCCATACAAATGATGCCTCCAAATTTTTAAAGTGAAAACAACAGCAGCTAATTCCAAATCATGTGTAGGGTAATTTACCTCATGAGTTTTTAACTATCGTGAAGCATAAGCAATTACCTGATCATTCTGCATTAGGACGCAACCGAGTCATTTCAATGAAGCATCGCTGTATATAACAAACTCACCATTCCTGGAAGGAAGTGCCAAAACTGGAGCATTCACCAATATTCTTTTCAATTCCTGAAAACAATCATCACATTCTTTTGTCCAGATAAACTTAACACCCTTCCGAGTTAGCTTAGTCATTGTACTAGATAACCGTGAAAAATTTCAAACAAACCTTCGGTAATAGCCTGCCAAACCAAGGAAACTACGAATCTCTGTTACATTTGTGGGTCTATAATCAATGAAAAGTCTCATAGAACCATCTTTCTTTTTAACAAATAAAACAGGACCACCCCACGGTGATGTGCTAGGTCGAATGAAACCTTTCTTTAATAAATCTTCCAATTTCTCCTTCAACTATAAAATTTCAATTTGAGCCATTCGATAAGGGGGTTTTAAAATTGTCTTAGCACCAGGAACTATGTCAACAGTAAATTCAACTTCCCGATCTGGTATTATTCCAGGAAACTCATCAGAAAAAACATCAGGATACTCATTTACCACTGACACATCATTAATCTGAACAATTCCTTTATTTTCAACAATATGTGCAAGGTAACATTCATTTCCATCTTTTACAAGTTTCGCGGCCTCTTGATATGTTATCAAAAGTAAGGGTTCATTCTTGTACACAAACTGAAAGTCTTTCTGAAAACAAGCTTCTATAGATCTACAGTCAATCTTAGCATGGTAAATAGAGAGCCAATCCATACCTAGGATAACATCAAACTCTACTAGAGGTAGAACAATAAGGTTTTCAAGTAGGTTCTTTCCACAGATAAGGATAGGAAGATTCTTATAAATTCTTTTTGCCTCAAAATTTCCCCCAGGTGTTTTTACCAAAAGTTCAGGAGTCATTTCATGAGATGGTATTCCCATTTTACTAGAAAAGTTTTCAGAGATGAAATAATGTGTAGACCCCGAATCAAACAACACACTGGAATAATCTGAAAAAACCAAGTACACGATACAACTTCATTTGATGGCCCGACATCTGCTGAAGTAGTTGCAAAGGATTTCACCACCCCTTTCTGCTTGTAGTCTAACTGCTTCCCATCACTCAAGCTCTTTGTCGGAAACTTGTTTGCATAGTGACCCATCTCATTGCACTTAAAACATTTTACTAACTGTAAATCAAATTTGAACTTACCATCACCTTGATCTTTTTCAGTGCAATCACGAGCCTTATGTCCCATCTCACCACATCGGTAGCATTTTCAGAATTCAGAAGACATTCCCCAGCATGCATTTTACTGGATTTATCACAAACTGGAAAACTTAGTTTTCTTACCATCAGACTTTTTTGAAGAATTATTCCCTTTCTCCTACCACCTCGGTCTCTTCTTCTGCCGGTTGTTATAGAACACTTGATCATCGGAAAACTCCATTTCCACCTTCTTAGAACATCGAACAAGATTTTCATAACTTTTAAACTCACGAGAAGCTAATGCCCTTCGATATTTTGTCTTTAATCTTGAGTAAAAACGATTGATTTTACTATCAAGGTCTCGGATAAAATTTGGAGAATACCTTGCCAATCGAGTGAACCTTTCTTCATAGGCAGCCACTGAGTCTTCATCTTGCCTCAATTCCGTGAATTTCTTTTCCATACTAAGTCGAACAGCCTTAGGAAAATACTTCTCAAGAAACATACCTTTTAATTCATCCTAGTCAAGAGCATCAATCTCATCGGCGTCCCTGATATTTTTGACCATTGACAACCACTGATCTGCTTCACCCTCCAAAAGGTAAATAGCAAGACTAACATTTTGATTGTCTGAACACCCCATGACATCGAAAATATTCTCTAGTGATTTAATCCACCCTTCAGCTAGCACATGGTCAGATGATCCTTTGAATGATGGGGGATGTTGCCTCATGAAATCTTCCACCACTGACATGTTCCTCTGCGGTTGATCTGGCTGATCTCGTGCATGGTTACCACCACCATTTATAGCTTGAGTCAACTGCGCCATTACTGCAACAAACTGTTCAGTTCCAATTCCGACCATCTCAGGATGCTGATTCGGAAGGTTATTTCCTTCTGTATGCCTTCCTAGCACTGCTTCCCTGTTTCCTCTGCGGAAAACCATTCTGAACAAACATGTCTTAGATGAAGCAACATGGTAATCTTAAAATTCTACATCACATCAAAAAAAATATTTTTGGATAATTATTTAATATAATTATAACTCCTAAAGTTATCTAAATCGACCTATGATACCAAATATAAGGCCACAGCCTTAAACCTTACTAAATCTTGAGTTATTACAAGATTACACATTGAGGTTCTATTCAGGTTTAGAGTTTTAGAGAATTAGATCATAAAACTTGCATTACATTCCACATTTAAACAAAGCGGTTAGATAAAGATAGTATTCATTTTTTCCCATCAACGGAACATATTTAAAATAAAACATGGATTCTTTCTTGACACTTCCTTGACACTATCGTCATATCAAGTACCTTTCCCTTGACCTGTGAAAAAAATTTCAAAAAAAAAACTTGGGATGAGCATAAAAAGCTCAGTATGGGTTATAAAAATATGGAAAGGAAACATGAGTTCATATATACATAAAAATGAAATCATACTTTACCCATAAAACATAATCACTTTAACATACCTCATAAAATCATGAATAAATCATATAAATCATAAGACATAAAGGTAACTTGAGGCATTCATAACATTCTTACGTAGGGAGTAACCCTCTTGGTTACGTTTGGAATACCCATCACAGTATATTCCCTAAATCTCTTCGGAGAAACATTAACGTTTCACTCCTTCATGTTACCCAATGAATTGGAGAGCTATATCGGGCTCACCCACCCTTAGTTTGTCACGGAACAACCCGTCTTCATAATAATGCCCAAGAACCACAACATAATCGTATCACATAAAACATGCATAAAGGAAACATAACATTTCCACCTTTCAATCACAAGATATCAATACAACACATTGATATAAAAACATTATGAAAACCATTTTCAATACCAAAATAAAGGAAAAGTAAAACATCGTATTTATTTTTTCGTTTAAAAAGATGGTATGGCTTGTAGAGGAAGCCGAAACTCAAATAATTGTTACGGCGGCGGAGAAGTCGTTGTCGCCGCATACGTACAACAAAAACATTACCTTTTTTTGTTTAGTAAACGCTTCGTATAAAAAATATTCCTTTTTAATAAACATAAAAGTCAAAGTGGTTTATACACCGTATAAAAGAAGGTTGTGTATAAAACAAAATATGCCTCAATGAAAGGAGATTGAGACGAAGTCCCATACCTCGGGTCCGACTTGACTCGGTCATTCTTTAATCTCCTGAATAATAAACTTGAGTTAATTTCTACTTGTTTAAGAACCTTTTTCAAGTTAATTATTCCTTTTATATCACTTATTTCCATCTCATGAACACTATTTAATTATTTAAGTTAATAACGGTCGTTTTAACGATCATTGGTACTTGAGTAAAAAATAAACCTTTTATAATTACAAGTTTTTCATGTATCCATTATATCCAGAATGGTATTAATGATGTAGATAACATATATGTAATATATATCCAGTACATGGATGCATTTATAATATTACATAATCATTTAGAGGTAAGAAATGAAATGCACCGTTCATGGAGACGGTAAGCCGTACGTACGCGAAACGCCACTTTCATTTCTATTTCGTATTTTATAGAATGGATCATAATGATATAGAGGTATATTATAATTCCAATGTAATATCATATATAATATCATAACTCCATCCTTTATACATCACACATATGGTATTAACAAATCAAATCACTTTGAGGGGGCGGTGGTCCGCACTTCCTTAAATGAAGATATCACGTTTACCCATAATGGAAACCATAAAGGTATGACCAAAATGAAAAATACAGAAGCTTAAGGAAAACATAAATATATTATATATCATATATAAATATAGTTTCATCTTAATGGCCACCTTTGAAGGTGTTAAAAGAATTTTGAACAATCATCGTTTCGGGAGGCATAAATTCACCATCCACGGAAACAGTATGTTCTTTAACCATTAGATGTAGGTATGTGTAAGTGTAGCTCGAATCATTATTATAAAAACATCCTAACATATTGAATATACTGGAGTTGTTACAAAATTAAATGAATAAAAAGATTTTAAGGGGTTGGAGAAGCAAAATAAAACAAAAGGACTCAAGTGAAGACATTACCTTAAAATCGGGTAACTCCCTTTGGTTTGAGATCAAAGGCTTCCTTGGGAAGACTTCTGCCCAAAGTGAGGCTTCAAGGAGTAAGAGAGGAAAGTGGAGAGACAAAATGGGCAGGGTTTTGCCGAGCCAAAGGCTTTGGAAGTGTGGGTAAGGAGGTAGAGGTGGGGGCCTTTTATAAGAGGAGAGGAGGGGCACTCTTGGAAAGTAAAGAAATGTTACTTTATTTTAAAATGCGTTTCAGATTGAAAAGGTACCACATTGATATAATTCGAGTATAAGGTGATAATGGTTCGAAATACACCCATCCAATATGTTTTGGACATGTGTAGGTCATATATTTTACATTATCTTTTCATTTTATTTAAATCCTTTATTAATGAGGTAATCGTTGCATCATCATGATGTCATAAATAATTTAATATATTTAATGTATAAAAATTATAAAAAAACTATCATGATGTAGGAAATCTTTTTATCTTTATAATTAATATTTATAGTCAAAAATCTGACTTGTATAACCCCATGTAAAAATTATTTTAGTAAAACATCTCATGTTTGTGTCATTTTTACTTTTACATTAAATAAAAAGTTATTTATGTCATTTCCCAACCAAAGTGGCTCCACGGGGTCCCCAAGTTGACCCATGGATTGTCTTGGTCGGCCATGACACATCCAATGAGGGTAGGAAATGTGTAAATCTCATCTCATATTATTAAAACATTATTTCTACCTTAAACTACACTAATTACCTCTAATCGCGATTAAAAACATAAAAGTTACTATTCACCAAAAAATTATTTTAATCCCATTGAACCACATTTTACTTCTTAATTACAACCATATATGTCAGATTTTTTTGAAATTCAAAACACATAGGTGGTAAAATTTCATTTAAATGAAAAATTAGGTTTTTAAGTACCACTTAGTGGTTTCACTATTCATCAAAAATTGAAGTTTTTCAGAAAAATACCAAAAATTCACCTCAAGCTATATTTGATATTCTGAATTCAAAAATGTTGTCTATTTTAAAAACTTCAAAACATATAAGTTTCATTAATTAATTTAATAATTAATTCCCACTTTCATGACAAATAACGTGTTTTTATGAAACAATAAGTATCAAAAGATTGACACCAGTTTGAGTCCAATTTCTAAGTGAAATTGATTCCAATGACCACCACTGGATTAAATGGTAAAAATATATTATAATTTAACTTCAAAACTAATTCAAAAGATAATATAATCATAAAAGTAAATTAGATTAAAAAGAGGTTTTGAATTAAAATACAACATTTTCACTATTCATTAAAAAATGAACTTTATCGGAAAAATACAAAAAATTCACACAAAGTAAATTTTGATGACCCAATCATAAATAATAAGTTTATTTTGACAAACATAGATTATAAAATTGTCAAAAGATATATTTAAAATTGGTTTTCCATCAAAAGGCAGTAAAACAATCTTTTAAAAATATTAGTGTATTCCATGCTTAAGATTGGATTTATTTTCATTTTAAGCCTCTAAAACACAATCTAATTCATTAATAGACATAGATAAAAATATCTATTATTCATTACTTACTTGGGATGTTATAGTATGGATGTCTTATGACGTTGGGAAGGTTTGTTTGGTCTATGTTGGTTTGAATTTTGTGTGTTTATTTGTGGCACTATGGTCTTTGTCCATGAGACACCGCATCCAGTTTACTTGGTAGGTATTTCTTCAGAAGAGGTTCAGAGAAGGAAGTGTTATCCTTTGCACCGCTCTCTACAATTAGAAGTTTTGAGAGGGTATGGCATTTGCCATCGGTACAGTGCTCGTGCATCCTTGCACGAGATTGCAAGACGAGCAGCGATGGGAAGGGGGATGCTAATCATATTGTTTTTATTGCTGGGGTGGAAGTTTTTCTTACTCGTGAATTGGATTTTTTTTTGTCTTGACGATCCTGGACCATGGAGTCAGGGTTGTTTTTAAGTCTTTGATGTCTTTCTGGTTTCCCACTTTTTCCTCAAAAGTGCTTTTGGAAAAAAAAATTAATTTTCAGTCAGTCAGTACTTCAGAGCTTGGACCTTTTAGTGAGGTATACGATGGGAAATATGAGCTAGTGTCATGCATATATTCTTTTAAACTTATGCTCGAGTGCTCAAGTGGGTCATGGTGATCGAGAGCTTCTTGGCGGAGCAGAGACAGCTAACGACAGTCGGTAACAGGCAGACAGGTGCGGAGACCCCGGCTGTAGGGAGCTGACGTCAGGCACATGGATCTGGATGTAGAAAACGTCATAGGAGGACCCAAGATAGAGGATCAATAGTCCAGGGATCTCATGCTAGATTCAGTCAGCCTAGGGAGAAGTGATGATATGCGTGTGACGGTAGGGGACATCTCACTAGAGATTGTCTGACCAATCGAGCTATTGATAGGGATGTGGTGAATGGACCACCGAGGTGGAGGCAGAGAGGGGAGCAGATAGACCCTCCAGGCGGCGGATGTGGAAGAGGAGAAGGGATAGCTGCGGGTGGTGGCAAACGATTTGACTTACTTCCACGACCACCCCCAGGAGGTCTGCACTAGGCTCAGGGAGCTGGGGGGCAGGGATGAGGATAACTGCATGCGGTCGAGTCGTAGACCCAAGGACTCTGGGGATGATTCGAGGTACGACTTGTGTCTTTTCTACCTTAGATTCCATACTTATAGACAAAGGTTCCAGTCATTCCTTCATAGCCACATGTCTTGTACGAAACCTTGAGATTCCAGTAGAACCATTGACTTGATCCTTATGCCTGGAGACACCAATGGGAGGAGACTCTATGATCATTCACCTTTGCAGACAATGTGATCTTACCCTTGGAGGTGAGAGTTTCGGTTGGAACCTCTTGGTGGTAGCATCGAGGCCTTATGACGTCATTCTTGGTATGGATTGGTTATCTTTGGTCCTTGCCCGGATTGACTGTTTTAGGCAAAGAGTGTGGTGTGTCCACAGTAATGGGACAAGGTTTTCCTTTGTCAGAGAAAGGGAAGCCCAGGGAGCATAGAATGGGATTATGCATAGGAGGGTGCATCCAATCTCTCATGATTTGGCTAGCCTTTCCCTCGGAGCAGTGGATGTTGTGGGCTCCCAATTCCCAGGAGTAGTGGTGGAGTATGAGTAAGTCTTTCCCGAATATGTTAAAGGGTTACCTCCCCACTGGGAAATCGACTTCTACATCAACTTTCACCCCGGGACGACATCCATTTCTTCATCGGCATATCAGATGGATCTCTCAAATATTCACAAGCTGAGGGTGTAGTTGGAAGATTTGCAGAGTAAGGGTTTTGTGAGACCCAAAATTTCACCCTGGGCGGCCCCAGTCTTGTTTGCGAAGAAGGCAGATGGGAGTCTGAGGTTGTGCGTGGATTACCAGTCCCTGAACCAGGTGACGGTGAAGAATAAGTATCCACTGCCAAGAATTTATGACCTCTTCAATCAGCTAAGTGGGGCATAGTGGTTCTTAAAGGTTGACCTTCGATGAGGCTATCACCAGTTATGAGTACGTGATGAGGATATACTGAAGATGACTTTCAAATGCCTCTACGGTCACTATGTGTACTTAGTGATGCCTTTCAGCATGACAAACACCCCTTCAGTGTTCATGGGACTGATGAACCAGATCATCCCGCCGTACATGGACAGGTTCATAGTGGTCTTCATCGATGACATCCTTGTGTACTCGGCGTTAGAGGAGGAGCATGCGAGACACTTGCAGATAGTTCTAGATGTACTTCGGTAGCACCCGTTTTATGGGAAGCTCTCAAAGTTCGAGTTCTAGATTTAGGAGGTCCACTTTCTGGGACATGTAATCTCAGCAGATGAAGTAGCTGTAGACCCAGACAAGGTGGTGACTGTGTTTTCATGGGAGCCACCTCAGAGCATGATGGAGGTGCGGAGCTTTCTTGGGTTGGCAAGATATTACCAGAGATTCATTCTGGATTTCTCCTGGATATCCGCACCGATGACAACCTTGACTAGGAAGGGGAAACACTTAGTGTGGTTGGAGAAGTTCAAGTAGGATTTCGAACATTTGAGACAGAGTTTTACAAGCACCCCAGTCTTGATACTGCCAAAGGAGGGTGTCGAGTACATAGTTTTCTGCGACGCATCGGAGACCGGGCTTGGTTGTGTCCTTATGTAGAGGCAGGCAGTTTTTGCTTATGATTTGTGCCATCTTAGGACACATGAGAAGAACTATGAAACCCATGATCTTGAGTTGGTTGCGGTAGTATTCGCATTGAAGATGTGGTGACACTACCTTATGGGCGAGCGATTCATAGTCTACTCTGACCATAAGAGCCTCAAGTAAATCTTCTCACAGAATGATATGAATCTAAGGCAAAGGAATTGGCTAGAGTTCCTCCATGACTATGATTTTGAGATCTTCTATACTCCTAGGAAGGGGAACAAGGTGGAAGATGCTCAGAGTAGAAGGTCGAGCTCACAACTGTTGAGTGGGGAGACATAGCAGTTAGCCATGTTGCAGTTTTCCTTCGTGGATGGGGAGGATGCAACTTACCTGTAATCGATGTCTATCACCCCTACACTCTTACAATGAGTAAGGGAAGTGCAGTTTGGGGATGTCAACTATAAGGATTTACATGCTTATTTATTCACATGACATGATTCTGATGGATATTCGCAAGGTGGGGAGCACATACTTATTTTCAGAGGACGCACTATTGTACCTGTGGCATTGCAGGAGGAGGTCCTCAAGGAGTTTCATACATCCCCCTTGGCAGTACATCCTGGAGTGGCAAAGATGTAACAGGATCTCTGATGACAGTTCTAGTGGTCGGCATGAAGAAGGTAGTAACAGAGTTCATTTCTTGATGACTTACATGCCAGTAGGTGAAGGGTGAGCACGAGGTTACAGCGTGATTAGCTCACCCCTAGAAGTTCCAGAGTGAAAGTGGGATGGAATATCGATGGACTTCATGACAGGCTTACCATAGATGCCCAAGGGGCATGATTCCATCGAGGTGATCATTGACCGACTCACCAAGTCGGCCCACTTCCTAGCTATAAGAGAGAAGAGTTCTATAGAGATCTTGGGATGCCTCTACGTGTAGGAGATAGTTTGCCTTCTTGATGTCCCCTCGACAATAGTCTCAGACCGAGATGCCCTTTTCACATCCCAGTTGTGGAAGGGATTGTAGGAGGATTTCAGGACTCAACTACTCTTGAGCATGATGATCCATCCCCAGACCAATGTTCAGACATAGATGACCATTCAAGTTATGGAGGATATGTTGCGAGCCTGTATCTTGGACTTTGGTCACAGTTGGGAGGACCACCTACCACTGGGGGAGTTTTCATACAACAATAGCTAACACTCCCCCATTAGTATGACACCATTTGAGGCCTTGTATGGGAGACCCTTCTGGTCACTGCTTTGTTGGACCGACCCCGGAGAGTCAGCACTCATGGGTCCAGAGTTGGTGAGAGCTACCACCGAGAAGGTGCAGATCATCCGGGAGCGGATGAAGACTGCACAGAGCTAGCATAATTCTTATGCTGATAGACGACAGAGACCTCTGTAGTTTGAAGAGGGAGACCACGTCTTTTTTTATGTCTCACCTCGATGAGGGTTACAGAGATTTGGCTGAGGCGACAAGCTATCTCTGAGGTTCATCGGACCCTTCCTGATACTGTGCAGAGTTGGAGAGGTGGCGTACCTTCTAGATCTACTTCCACAATTTCATCGGGTACATGATGTCTTCCTTGTGTCATAGCTGAGGAGGTAAGTGCATGACCCATCGCATGTCATCGACTAGGACGAGCTGGACATCTAGGATGGAGTGACCATTTTTGAGTACCCGGTGGAGATCAAGTATCGGTAGGAGAGGATCCTTTGTGGGCGATCGATTCCCCTTGTGCGCATCCGGTGGCGGCACGGGAATCTTCAGAAGAGAATTTGGGAGCGGGAGGATCAGATTCATGCCCAGTACCCACATCTTTTTTAGTAGCCTTTGTTTTGGATTTTTAGGGACGTAAAGCCCCAAGGTTGGGAGAATGTAATGTCTCAGATTTTTCAATGTATTATTTTTAAATATTATATTGAATTATTTCGAGACCGGGCACGAATATGGAAAATCATTCTGAGGCCTAGTGAGCCCAGAATGGTGGTTTGAACTTTTTTTAGTTAAGTGAGTCGGCACTTGTGCGCGGTTGTGGAAGTTTCCAAACGGATTTCTGGATTAAAAAACTGAGGTCACCGTTGCGTCTGGGATGCCTACTTTACCTAATAACGGGTCTATCCTCGACCGGTGCGGGTCGGGGTAAAAAGTTAATTTTCGGACGTTTTTAGTAAAATAAAATAAAATAAATTCATAATGTTTATTTTATTTTATTTTTGGAAATATTTGTTGCAGTGCAGCGATGGGGTAACTATTTCACTAATTAATGTCATGTCATAATAACTCAAAAATGGAAAGCTAGACTCATTAATACCGCAACATATTTTTAATACCAAAACATGTTCCCTATTTTTAATGGGTTAATAGAACGTCGATCGTTGGCAAAAGATTGAGAAGAAACTCTGGAGAAAACTCTCGATGACGATGATGACAGATCGAAGCTGCGAATTGCTCCATGAACTAGGTTGCAAGATCTCGACGATGACAGTAGCATGGCCCCTTTGTCACCGATTGATCCCTTCTTGAGGTAGGGGTTGTTATTTCATTCCTCTTTCCCTGTTTTTGAATTGAAATGACTAACATAGATAAACAACGAACATATTGATCCGTAGATTCATACATTCTTGCAAGAGGGATTTCTTTGGGATGATTATGGGGAATTAATCCACGTTGATTATTGTTGTTGATTTCTTCTCCTTTTAAACCTATTACCGGGAGTGGATCAATGCTGTGGTGAATGACGAAGGAGGTTCATTCCTCAATTTGTTTTATTGGTTATTCTTTCCCCCTTTTCTTCTCATACATTCTTCACGTTCTTCACGTTCTTCACAGGGTGACAAACAACAAATCGTTGTGCACCCATCCTGCTACACAATGATCTGAAACCGGAGATCCAACATCATAACGACCCTATGGAGGCATACCGGCCATGAAAGACAATGAATAGGCTTGAATTGAAAGAGGCCGTTCTTCGCGCGGGAAGATCAAAAAATGTTTTCGAAGCCTATCAGAGGTTCGAAAATAATGGAAACAACCTCGTGGTGTCGGGGAGACCAAAACCCGGGTGTTCCAGGGCGATCAGATGAACAGATTGACAAAAGGGGCATCACCAGATGCATTACAACGGAGGTTTGTGTTTCTGGAAATTTCCAGAATACACGACGTGTACTTCCAAATTACACGCCGTGTAGTACTAATGACAACGGATAGGGTTTCGAGGGTCATAGGGGAATCACACGGCGTGTGACCTTGGTCACATGGCGTGTTGTTCTTTCCCCGATGCTCGGTGTGTATTTTGGGAAGTACACGGACACAGGATGATCTACACAGGTTCAATGGAGTACATGACCGTGTATTCTATCACACGGTCAGGTGAGGCTAGTAATACGGTTCACCCCGTGTAATGATTACATAGGTTAGAGCACATGGGTTGAAGAATGTGTATGAGCACATGGCCAGCGTACACGGAGCCAACCCCAGGCACTCGGACATGACATGTACACAGTACTACCCGCTGTGTACTAACTTTTCTACACGACCAAGCCTGACGACATGGGCCATTGTAAACGGGTAGTACCTGGGGTCAGAAGACACGACGTGTAACTTTTCTACACGCCATGTACTTTTTGGAAAATGGCATGGTTCTCTTGTCCACCGTATCTTGGACATGTTTGATTTGGGTTAGTGCCTGTTATTCTTGTTCCCCTGATGTCCAGGCATTATTTCCTTCTACAGGAGTATGATCCCTTTAGTAGGACTTTTTGTGATAGAGTTAGGCATCCATCTGAGAGGCCTAGATCGAGATCCTATATCCATTCTGGACCCTAGGTAGAGTCAGGCATCGACGTGACCAACTCCATCGGGCGTCGATCCTCTACCTTGCAGGTGAATTCTAGATGAGTCGCAAGATCTGGCATGTCCCAGGCAGTGATCCTCATCTAGGTATCGTGATATTTCCCACTCCGGAGTGTGTCTCCCATAATGAGTGCATCTATCTATCGTAATCTTACCAATCAAGAGTGTGTCTCCTGTAATGAGTGTAACTACCTCTCATGACATTTCACGATGAACAGTACTTCTCAGATGGATGTTATCAGAGCTATAAGACTCGTGGAGTGTGTTCTCCCAGAATGAGTGCTTCGTGGAATCTTAGAACTAAATCCCTAACAGGGGTTTGTGGTTGTGCGACTTGTCTCTAGACCGCGGGTCTAGGTTTGAGTATATATGGTTTGTGTTTCTCTTTCTATATATTCTATAGACATATGCTGTACATAGCTGACTATACCTTTACTTTGTGTACTGCTTGGTGGTTTTCAGGGTCCTCTAATGAGTATTGTTATTCTCACCCCAACATGGGCTTTGCCCGCATGTGTCATGTCTTTTTCAGATGAGTACATTTTTGACAGAGTCCAGGGTAGACCAGGACATGACCGAGCTTTCTGAGTTCCCTAAAGTCCAAGGCATTCCTACGGCTATGAGAAGCAGTCCCAGTACCTTTTTGTGATTACAGGTTGGACTTTGCAGTTTTCATACTCTTGTTTTGGCGGGCTTGTATTCTGGTCCAGTTTACTTTCAATACTTTTCTTTCCGTCTTAATATGTTGGTTGGGTTTAGTTGTATGCATGCATTTTGTTCCTTAGTATGTTTACATTTCATCATTTGTGGGCTTGGAGATGTGTGCATGTGTACAGGTGCTTAGGCAATTCCTACCATGTTAGTAAATTGCCTACTCGGTGCTAGTCACCTGCCCATGCCCTAATGGAGGTGGGCTTGGGGAGTCATGGTGCAGGCCCAACTGGGACGGGTCATGATAGAACTAACATGATGAATCAGACTCAAGGTAAGGGAACCTTTTATCTTTCTCTTTTATTAAAAAACTTCATTAATGTAATTTATATTTATTTTTATTTTTCTTATTTTGGGATATGTTCTTATATATCCTTATTTCTATACATTTTATTTCCAAGTGATGAGAGACCCTTTTTTCTCTCGTCAACTCATTTTCTATATTTTTAAGTGATGCCTTTAGGCTACCAAATATTTGTACCGGAACTTCTTAACCGAATTACCATTCTTTGGGTTGATCTTCTACTTCTTAACTATGGCATGATTTGAATATGTGAGGAATGATGTTTTATATATTATCTTGTATTTATACTTGAATTATATGGATTTATGGGGAATACACATAATCAATCTATTTTTTTAACAAAATGATATTTTTAAGGGACTTCATCCCAATGTGCTTTTATTGAGGCATATTTTGATAATATAAACCGCGTCCTTTTATAAGAGTATAAACCCATTTGTATTAAACTTATATTCAAATGGAATATCTTTTATATGAATCATTTTACTAAATGAAAAACATATTTTTTTTAATGTATGTGGTGATTATGACCTTCCCACCACCGTAATAATTATTTGGCTACCATTATAAGCCGTAATGTTTTTAATGAAAAAACATTGTTATTAACTTTTTGGTTTTTCTGGTATTGAAAATGTTTTTTGAAATGGATTGACTATTTCAATATCTTGAAAATATTTCTTGTGATTTCAAATTAAATATTATTAGTGAAATGTTGATATTTGAAAAAATTTATGTGTTATGATTATATGATTGTACTTATAAATTTGACAGGTGGTTACGTGAAAAACCAATGACAGGTGGTTATGTGATTAACCAAAAGATGGGTGGTTCTATGATAAGCCAAGGATTTATGGTTATGTTATAACCTCCAATGCATTGGGTATGGAAGTCATCAATATAGATATTCCATTTAGTGATACATGTGGAAATCGACCGTATGGTTATTCCATTTAAGTTTGTTTATATACCAACATACCTTTATGTATTATATGTTTCTTTCTATGGTATTTATGGTAATATTTTGGTTACAAAAAAGGTATTAAATGATCTTATATTCATTAAAGTGTTTTTACTACTTCTTAAAGGTGAAAAGTACTACTTTATGATAATGTTTTCGTGGTTTACATGTTTTTTCAAGATTAATTGTTTTCTTTCATTATGTATCCCTTACTAATATTTTTATTCTCATCCCATGTTTGTAAATTTTTTTCCCAGGGAATGATGAATAATAGAGTCGAGGATGGGATCAAGGAAAAATTATACTATTAAAACATGAAATGATGTCATATTTCATTTTAAAGGGTTTTTGTTTTATGAAGAAAAAGCATAGATAGTAGAAGTGTCCACTTGTAATATTAAAGATGTTATGTATATGTTATGACGTAATTCTCTAAAGCTCTAAACCTAAAAATATACTCAATGTGAATTAATGTAAAATTACCAACTTATCTCTAGATTAAGTAATTCTTTAGACAGGGCCTTATATTTCAGGTTTATTACCCATAGATACATCTACTCAAAAACCATGTCCACTTATATTATCCATACAAGGATGTATTTTCTAGGAAAACCACATAATTTATACCTTATTAAAACATTATGATGTCATCCTATAATGAGACTTATCCTCAAAGTTAGTCAAAAGGTAATATTCCATGATCTATGTTTTCATAAATTAAGTTCTTAATCTTTCTACTAAACTTGCTCTAATACCAACTTTAAATACATTGACCCTAGTAATATAGAGTGAGTATCTATTTAATTAAATTGGAACTAGATATGTGTGATTACATAAAAAATACTAAATGGTTTAGTAGTCTTGGAAAAATAACTAAATGCTTGATGTTCAAATTAAATTTTAAAACATAAAATACCATGTAGTATTAAATTTGAGAACACCATTATTAATTTTAGAATATCCCTAAATATAAATCATAAAAAACTTCTTGTAATACTTGGAAAATTAATCATAAGAAATGGGTGATCTTAGATTCTCAGTAAAGTTATCCATACAATGGAAGGTAATAAGGCATGAATAACATGGAAATAATAAATGATGATAAAAAATATTGATATATAAATAATCACATGATCTATAAACTTATCCATGGATATATTAAATATTAAAATAATCAGATGGGAATCAATAACTAATTTCATAATGATGGAATTCATAATTCCGGACATCTGAAACTTACCATCAAGGCCTCATGCCAAGACATCTTACATAAATGGGTAAGGCCATAGCCAAAAACCCAATCTAGTTTTTCTTATGGGACCAATTATTGCATTGAGGGGATATATAATTGTATTCCTCACCTATCACTTAATAATTCCAACACATTAATCATATAAATAAATAAAATAACTTAATCAACATTCTTGAAAATTAAAATACTTTCCACATTGGAAGCACAAAAATAGAGAATATCAATACATCACTTAGTGAAGTTGATCATTAAACATATGGACAAATATTTTTGTTATTATCATAAGATTATAACCTTAGTAAATCATAAAATTCCAAAAATTATTTTGATGTTGATGAAAATAATTTTAAAATATCACTGGAAATTTTTTCAAGGAAAAATACCATTTTCCACATTAAAATCACATATTTAAAATATAATCTTTTTTCAATTATTAAGGATAACATTTTATTTCACCATAAACTTTTAAATTCTTAAATTAATTTAAAAATCAGTGAGTGGTCATTATGGTGGTAAATTACATTCATTCCTTATTATTTAAAGGAACATTCCTTTCACACTTTTGTAAAAGTTCAAAATTACCTCATTCAGAAAAATTCAAGAAGATTCCTTTTAAATATTTTTTTAGAAATTAATACATGGGTAAAAATATAATTATTATATAATCATATAACGATAAAAATTTTAACATTGTCATTTTAATGAAAACATGTACATGGAAGAGAACGATTCTCGATCAAGTAGAAAAAATGGATGGTTTTCGATAAAATCATTGTCAGAGTATCTTGAGTACTTAAGGAGAGAAAAATGAAAGGAAAATTTTATATTTATATAAATAACCAGATGAGATTAAAATATATTGGATTTAAGATAGAAATATCATATAATTTTCCCAATGGAGACTTAAACCTAAACAATTCTGACTAATGAAGAGATTGTGAAATAAACCCTTATCACAGGTCCGACGTCCTTCGTATATGTTCAAAACTCCTATATAATAAATATAGATTTATTATAAATATAGACTAATTATAAGTATATTCAAGAACCATACTTATATTTATCATACCATATAATATTTACTTATAATCGTTTATCACCTGTTTGTTAACAGTTTATTGTTAAAATAACTATTCTGGATAATAACTGCTTCGTTTTTCATTTTTGTTTTGGTTTGGTGGTTTCAGTCCTTTTTCTTTGATAAAGGTTCTATCATATATATAATTTTAATGACGATATAAATATCATATATTTTCAATATTTTTTTATATAGAGTAATCCATAATATATATATATATATATAGAAAAATGAATTACACCATTCATGGAGATGGTAGGTCGTATGTATTCATGAATGTTGTTACCACTTTCCCACGAATGTAAAGAAACAATGGTAAATAATAATTCAACTTTATATAATAATTATTAAAACATATATAAAATATATATTTTTTAAATCTACTCTTATTATCATCCATTTTAAGTGGAAATGAAAAACAAATCACATTGTCCATGGAGGTGGTAGTCCACGCGTACACCCGAGCAACATTATCATTTTTAATTTGATAGAAAATAGGGTGCATAATGGTGGATTCAAAATCATAATTACATTTTAGTATATTTAGGATAATTAATTTATTATTTTATGATAAATAAAATATATTTTGAGGAGTTAAAAGAATAATTAAAAATAAAGTTATTGGTTAAGGTGATTATGGCATCCCTCCATTATATTACATAACTTTTCATTACATTTTACTAATAGAGGATATTTAAAGTCTCGTGTCTTGGAAATCAAGAACATAAAATATGAAAACAACATAAAAAATTATTATAATCCACTTTTAATGCTTCATCATAAGTTAATCCTATGTACAATTTCTTCATCTCATAAACTGGATACATAAATCAAAGGAAAGGGTAAGCAGAAGGCCCAGTAAGGAAATCAAGGGAATCGGTTTACTTGTGATGTCAATGAGAACTCGATAAAAACCACAAGACATGATCAATGGAAGTAGAGTCATATCATAACAAAAATAACATGAATCACAACTTGAATAATTGGATACAAAATTTCATTTATACATTAATGAACATATCTCCAAGGTTCATTCCCAAGGTTTTATAAAAACATTACCAAGGTTATTCACCAAGGTGTCGTGAAACATGCCATATCTAGAGATTAGTTCTTTACCCAATGAATTGTAGAACTATCATGGTTCACCATTAATATGTCTTTATTTTCATTTGATCCACATGGATCATAATCAAAAATTTCATAAATAACCCAAATAGAATCAAAGAAATGGGTTTCATGTCAAATCGTGACGTTTAAAAAGTACATAAAAATAAGATCATTAGGTCATTTATAACCCATGGAAAGGAAGAGAGGGTTATATGTATGTCAATTCTAGAATAAAATAGATCAACATAATGTATTTATGAATACCCTGGAAATGAAAATATATTTTTGTATCAACATAAATAATACAAGAGAATTTGTTGAGAAAAAGAGAGAGATTTTGAGACAGAAATTTTACAGCATAACGGCTACATAACATCATTTTAGAAAATATTAAAAAGAGAG
Source organism: Viscum album (assembly GCA_963277665.1). Classification (NCBI taxonomy): domain Eukaryota; kingdom Viridiplantae; phylum Streptophyta; class Magnoliopsida; order Santalales; family Viscaceae; genus Viscum; species Viscum album. Next base: position 777,544,962 of record OY728152.1, on the reverse strand, counting down.
GGGACAGGGTTAAAACACTCATAAATAGTTCATAATATAGTATGGGTAAATAATAAGATCATTTTATGGATATTTGTAAGACAAACCACATGAAAAGGAAACCAGGAAGAAAAGAGAATATGTTATTTCTTTTATAAAAAAACCGGCAGCCTAACAGCGTCACTTAAAAATTCAGAAAATAAATTGATGAGAGAAGAAATAGTATCTGATCATTTGGACATTAAATGGGAAGTAATAAGAATATATAATAACATACCACCAGATAATTTCCAAGGGACTCCTCATCGGTGGTATTTAAAAAACCATTGGATTTCCCATGGTATTTTCCCATAGTATTGTCCCCTTGGGACACCTCATAGCATATATTACTATTCAAAAGTATATCAAAATAATTACATCATTATTACATCATTATTAAATCATTAATGATGTCATTAAACACCCAAAACTCAAAACTGTATTTTTACTATTCACCAAAAAACAAAACATTTTATAAAAATATCATAAATTCACCCTAACGTAATATCAATCCTCTAAATTAAAAAATTAACCCCATTTTATGAAAATAATGTTCTAAATATTTTTAATCTAATTTTTAAATATAATAATTGTTTATTCAAAAAAAAAAAACTCTAAAACTATAACTTATTGTGTAACACATTGAAATAATAATCAAGGTCCCACAAAATTATCATATAACTATAATAAAATAAAGTAACAATTTAAAATTACCTTTTATTTAAATACATTTTTATTTTAAATTATTAAATTAATTATAAAATTGTAATTAAAATATTTATGACATACAAAAATACTAATACTTATATTATGACCATTTTCACTTTTAAGATGTCTAAATTATATTTATACATTCATGGGTGAAGTTTCTAATTTTTTTTGGAGATTTACAATTCATTATTACTATAATGGGTATATTACTATTCATATTTTTCTATTCACCAAAAATTAAGTGGATTCTATTATACTCTAAATTTTTTACTGGTCACAATTGTAGAAGACCATTTTCTGAAAATCATTTCGCATTATTAATTATTTATTGTTTACATAAAAATTTTAAAATACCCTTTTACAAAATCATCAATAATATTCATCCCATGTTTATCCAGACATTTGAAAATCACAAATTTTTCCATAATAAGAAATAACAATTTTATTTATACCAAAGGATTATAAAAAGTATCTAATGCCTCGTTGTATATCCCCTTATAACACCTGCATAGGACCTAAGAGTAAGGTGTGATATGGTGATAGAATCTTGGGGTGGCTTGGCCAACATTGCCCAAGTGGTGATTTTTATCATCTTGAACTTCTCACATAGGTGATTCTATTAAATCTTTACATGCTTAAGCTCAGTATGGACTTGGTCTAGAGAAAAACCCAGCGATGCTACTTCCTTCCCAAGCTCCGACAGATGGGATACGTATGGCCCGAGTCTACTAGATGAGGCCATCTACTCTTGTTTCTGTATTAATTAACCAATATAACTTGTATTTATAAACAATAATTGTAATGTTAAGATTTTAGTTTCCAACGGTCATATTGACCAATGGTCATATAACAGTCTAAACCCAGCGGTATCACTTTATTAATTAAAGGATATAGTTTTGTGGAGTATAAAATAAAATAACACACAAATTTAGGAACCTAATATTATTAAAAAGGTTGGGTCGTTACATTAATCCCACCTTAAGAAATTTCATCCGCAAAATTTTAACTTGTACCCTCATAAGAGAAAAGGTGTGGGTACTTCTACCTCATAAACTCGTCTGGTTCCCACGTAGCTTCTTTGCATTTGTGGTTCCTCCACAACACTTTAACAAGGTGGGTAGTCTTGTTGCATAGAACCATGTCTCTATCATACATGATCTCCATTAGCTGCTCCTCATAAGAGAGGGCATGTTTCAGTTGTACCACCTATGGATTTAGTACATGTGAAGGGTCAGGTATGTACTTCTTCAAGAGGGATACATGGATTACATCATGAACTTGTGCTAGATTTAGAGGAAGTGCATGTCGATAGGCCACTTCTCCTACGCGATCAAGGATTTAATAGGGTCCAATGTACCTAGGGCCAAGCTTCCCTTTCTTCCCAAACCTCATGACTCTCTTCCAAGGTGAAATTCGAAGAAAGACATTTTCACAAAAATCAAACTCCAAGTCCCTTCGACGATTGTTGGCATAGCACTTTTGCTGACTCTAAGAATCCTTAATGTGTTGTTGGATGGCATGGAACTTTTCTGTAATCTCTTGCACAAGATCAGGCCCAAGAAGCTTTCTATCACTAGCTTCATACTAACAAGTAAGAGTTCTACACCGCTTATCATACAGAGCTTCATAGGGTTCCATTTGAATGCTCGAATGAAAGCTATTGTTGTAAGTGAACTCAAATAAAGAGAGATGTTGATCCCATCCACCTTTAAATTTCCTTGAGCATGTTCTCAACATATCCATGAGTGTTTGAATGGTCCTTTCATATTGGATATCAGTTTGGGGATGATAGGCCGTATTGAAATTCAATTCAGTGTTCAGAGCATGTTGAAGAATTCTCCATAATTTTGATGTGAACCTTGGATCACGATCATATACAATAGAATGTGGAATTCCATGCATCCTTACCACTTCCTTAAGGTAAATCCTGGAAATTTGATCAAGAAATAAATCTTCCCGAATGGAGATAAAATGGATAGTCTTAGTGAGACGGTCAACAAAAACCAATATCACATTGTTTCCCTTGAATGTTCTTGGGAGAACAGTGACAAAGTCAATAATTATATTGTCCCACTTCTATGCTGGTATAGGCAGTGGTTGTAATACCCATTTTGGAAGTTGTCACTCTGCCTTTACTTGTTGACAAACCAAGCACCTTGTAGTGTAGTTTGAAATCTCCCTTTTCATATTATCCCATCAATAATGATCACGAAGGTCCCTATACATTTGTGTGCTTCCCGGATGTATAGATAAAGTCGAGCTATGAGCTTCATCCATAATCTCCTTCTTTATTTCCAGAATAGATGGAACACGTAGTCTTCAACGAAATTTCAGTACACCTTCTTGATCAATATTGATCTCAGGAAACTTCCCATCCTTCATAGCCTCAAACATCTTTTGTAACAAAGGGTCTTCTTTTTGAGCTTTCTTGATCTTCTCTAGTAATGGTGGTTGATAAATAATTTGGGTTAGGGTTGATGATGTCCCTTACCATATAATTCCCATGTCCAAATTTACTAGGTCATTGATCAAAAGATCTCTTTGAATCCTCATCAGGGAAAGAACAACTGGTTCTTTCCTGCTGAATGCATCTGTGACTTTGTTTGCTAATCCAGGATGATAATGAATTGAACAATCATATTATTTGAGAAGATCCAACCATCTCCTTTGCCTCATGTTCAATTCCTTTTGTGTGAAAATATACTTCAAAATTTGATGGTCTGTGTATATATCACATTTATCTCTATAAAGATCTTCCATATCTTCAGAGAAAAAACAACCACAGCCATCTCTAGATCATGCGTAGGATAGTTCTGCTCATGAGTCATCAACTGTTGAGAATCATAAGAAATGACTTTGTCATTTTTCATAAGGATGCACCCAAGCCCTTTCAGAGATGAATCGCTAAAAATTATGAATCCTTCTCCACTTGAGGGTAGAGTTAACACAGGTGCAGTAACTAATCTCTTCTTTAGCTCCTGGAAACATTCATCACACTCCTTTTTCCAGATGAACTTGACCCCTTTTTGAGTTAACTTGGTTAATGAATTAGAAATTCTTGAAGTTTTTAAAAAAACCTCCTATAATATATTACTAATCCAAGGAAACTACGAATCTCAGTTATTGTTGTTGGATAAGGCCACTCCTCTACAACTTTTGTCTTTCTAGGGTCAATTGTGATTCCTTCATTTGGTTACAATTTTCCCCAATAGATCAACTTGTTGCAACCAGAATTCAGATTTTCTGAACTTCCTAAAAAGGATCTCCTTTCATATAGTTTGAAAAATAACCCTTTGATGATCCTTACACTACTCGTAACTTTTGGAATATATCAGAATATCATCAATAAAAACTACTAAAAAGTTATCAACGTAGTCCTTAAATACTCTATTCATCAAATCCAAAAAATAGCAGGTGTATTAGTCAGTCATAAGGGCATAACAACAAACTAATAATGCCTATATCTTGATCGGAATGTATTTTTTTGGAATATCTTCTTTCTTCACCCTAAACTGATGATAACCAAATCAATGATCAATCTTCGAGAAAAATTGACCCCCAAGAAGTTGGTCAAATAAGTCATCAATTCATGGAAGATGATATTTATTCTTCATTATGATCTCATTCAGTTCTCTATAATCAATACTTTTCTGCATCGATCCATCCTTCTTCTTCACAAAGAGAACATGTGTTCCCCAAGGAGACACACTCAGTCAGATAATCCTATTATCTAAAAGATCGTTGGGTTGTTAATTTAATTCTTATAGCTCCACATTTCCCATCCTATAGGGGGTCTTAGATATCAGATGAGACCCTGGTATGAGTTCAATGGAGAACTCTACCTCTCTTTATGGGGGATTTCTGGGTATCTCCTCAGGAAATATGTCAACGTATTCCTGGATGAAGGGGACATTTTCTATCCTCAAGATCTCATTTACTTCTTCTTCTTCACCGATCAACACCATAAATAAGGTTATTTGAGGTTATTCTAGAAAAAGATCAGGATGCGATATCTCTCATTGGAATATAATTTTAGGTTTTCCATTAAAGACTACTGATATTTCCTTGCTTATTCATTTGATCTTAGCATTATACTTTGAGAGCCTATCCATCCCCAGTATAATGTCGAATTCTAGCATGGGAATGACTACTAGATTTTCGATAATATTGTGTTCACTAAAGTAAATACTAGAGTTTCTAAACACTGACAATTCTTGGATAATCCCACCGGGAGTCTTGACTGATAACTCTACTTTTAGAAAATCGGGGGGGGGGGGGTGATTCTAAATTCTTTGCAAAGTTGGAGGAAATAATAGAACACGTTTAACTAGAATCAAACAAAGTACTTTCTAACTTTGATAGAACAACAAAAATTCCTTCCACCAAATCCTTTGGAACTTCAACTTCAGCCGTAGTGATTTTAAAAGCATGACCTTTCTCCCTCGTCCTATGCTGAGGCTGATGGTGATTCCCCTCCACTACCCTCGGATTTGGACAGTGATTGGAAATGTTCCCATGTTGTCCACACTTATAGCATTGGACATCAGGTAGGGCCTGCACCATCTTCCCTTTGTTATTAGTGTTAGGAAGTTGTGGGTTCACCTCCTTACGACAATTCCATGCAATATGGCCATCTCTTCCACACTTGTAGCATTTACCGCTCCTGAGTAGGAAGTTCCTAGAATGATTCTTCCCACATTTATTACACGTGGTATGTTGCACTTTCTTGCCTCCTTTTCCCTGATAGAATCTCCTCCCTATGTTTGGATCCATTGATCTTTTCTTATCATTGGATTTATGAGACCATTGTGTCTCACCAAACTCCAGTTCGACATTCATTGCACTTCGCACGATCTCCTCGTAGCTATTATAATATCGATTGGCTAGATTCCACCATAGATGAGGTCTCAGTCCATCGAAGAATCTATCAAACTTAACATTTAGATCCATTGAAAATCTAGAGGTGTAACATGAAATCCTTGTGAAGTTCATCTCGTAGCTTCCCACAAATTCATTCTCCTTCTACTTCAGCTCGAGAAACTCCTTCTCCATTCTTGTTCTCATTGATCGAGGGAAATACTTGCTGAAGAAGATCCCTCTAAAATATTCCCACCCCATAGATTCAACCTCTAATATTGGCCTCATTTTTTTAATTAGTTCCCACCAATGATCATCTTCTCCTTCTAAGCGATAGACAGCCATGGTGACCTTCTCTTACTATGAACAACGGAGCACCGAAAAGATCTTCTAGATAGAGCTGATACACTGTCGAGAAATCAATGGGTCGATAGATCCAATAAAGGTTAGAGGTCGTGGATGCATAAAAGATTCAATAAAATGTTGTTTCCTCTATAGTGATATTTCTCCTATAGCTTGATTCAAGTTATTTCCCCTGACTTGAGTCAGTTGGTTTTTCATTCGCATGAAATTTTACATTCCGGCTTCTATCAGAGGGCTATCATCGCATGGTCCATTATGGTCACCATTTGAATGGTTCCTATTATTTCTCACCATTTCATAAAAGAATAAAACCTTACTGAGAAACTTATTTGATTTACAAATCTTTTAACCATATAGGTTTTTATGTCTTAAAAAATCATTCTTTAAACAATTACATTTCTCTATAAATCCATCATAATGATTCATAAAAAGCATATAATTAACCAAACATATCCCCCAGGAGTTTCATAACCAAGAGTTCAACAAGGCCCGTTTTCCTATACCATGATACCCCAGGTCAAGACCGAAACTCCTTGTCGGAGTTTTTAATCCTATGTACATTTGTTCCAGAGCCACCTCTACCTGCTCGTATCCAGATGGGGATGTATTTTCTTGATAAATCACTTATTCAATACTCATCAAAATACCATGAAGTTTTCCTATTTTTAAACTTTTATATAGGATTCATCCTAATGTTTTAATAGACTAATATCTATAAATAACTAAACTTTCCTCTGATACCAACTATGGGATCCCACCTTTAAATTGCATAACTTTTCATTACATTTTACAAACAGAGGATCTTTAAAATCTAGTGTCTTGGAAATTAGGAACATAAAGCATGAAAACAACTTAAAATATTCTTCTAATACACTTGTAAGTATTCATAATAAGTTTATCCTAAGTAAAATTTCTTCATATCATAACCTGGATACATACATCAATTGAAAGGGTGAGAAGAAGGCCTAGTAAGGAAATCAAGGGAATCAGTTTACTTGTGATGTCAATAAGAACTTGATGAAAACCACAAGACAAGAGCAATGGATGTAGAGGCATATCATAATAAAAATAAAATGAATAAAAAAATTGAATATGTGGCTAAAACATTTCATTTATACATTCATGAACATATCACCAAGGTTCACTTCCAAGGTTTCATAAAAACATTACCGAGGTTATTCACCAAGGTATCATGAAACTTGTCATCTCTAGAGATTAATTCTTTACCCGAGGAATTGGAGCACTATCAGGGTTCACCCTTAATATATCTTTATTTTCATGTGATCCATATATATCATAATCAAACATTTCATAAATAACCCAAATAGAATCAAATAAATGGGGTTGATGTCAAAATCATGACGTTTAAAAAGTTCTTAAAAATAAGATCATTATGTCATTTATAACCCATGTAAAGGGAGTGAGGGTTATATGAATGTCAATTATAGAATAAAATAGATCAATTTTAGGTATTGATGAATACCCCTGGAATTGAAAATATATTTGGGTATCGACATAAATAATACAAGAGAAGTTGTTGAGAAAAAGGGAGAGATTTTGAGACGAAAATTCAACAGCATAACAACTACATAATATAATTTGAGAAAACATTAAAAATTGAGGGAAAAAGGGTAAAAAATTCATAAATAATTCATAATACAGTATGGGTATATAATAAAATCATGGTACGGATTATTTGAATGACATACCATAGGAAAAGTAAACATAAAAGACAAGAGAATATGCTCTTTCTTCTACGAAAAATTCAGCAGCCTAACGGTTTCACTTAAAAATTCAGAAAATAAATTGATGAGAGAAGAAAGGGTATCTCATAATTCGGACATGAAATGGAAAGTAATAAGAATATATAAGAACAAACCCCCACATAATAAGATGGAAACTAGAATACAAAACTTAAAGGAAATCATGACTAAAAAGGAGGGTGGAAGGTTCCCTTACCTTGAAGAGTAACTTCAAAATCTTGATGTTTGGGACCATGGGGGGCTTGAGGGCATATTGGGAGGACTTATTTGGAGGTGAAAAGAGTAGAACTTAATTGAGGAGGATTTTGGAATGTAAAGAATGAGGTAATGGCTTGGTATTTATAGGAAAAGTGAGGGTATATTTAATTAATTTCCAAGGGACACCTCATTAGTGGTATTTGCAAAACCATGGGCTTTCCTATGGTATTTTCCCATGGTATTGGCCACTTGGGACACCTCATAGAATATATTACTATTCAAAAGTCGACCAGAATTATTACATCATTAATACATCATTAATGATGTCATTAAACACCCTGAAACTCAATACTGTATTTTAGCTATTTACTGAAAAGAAAACATTTTATAAAAATCTCATAAATTCACCCAAACCTAATATCGATAATCTAAATTCAAAAATGAACCCCATTTTATGAAAATAATTTTCAAAATATTTTTAATTTAATTTTTAAGTAAAATCATTATTTATTTAAAAAAAAACTCTGAAACTGTAACTTATTTTGTAACACCTTGAAAAAGTAATCAAGGTCCAATAAAATTATCGTATAACCATAAGACAATAAATAACAATTTATAATTAAATTTTATTTAAATTAATTTTTATTTTAAATTATTAGATTAATTATAAAATTTTAATTAAAATATTTATGACATACAAAAATACCAATACTTATATTATGACCATTTTTTCACTTTTAAGATGTCTAAATTATATTTATACATTCATGGGTGAAGTTTCTATTTTTTTGGCCGATTAACTATTAATTACTATTCATAAGGGTATATTACTATTCATAGTTTACTAATCACTAAAAATTATGTTGATCTTATTAGACTCTAAATTTATAACTGGTCACAATTGTTGAAGACCATTTTCTGAAAATCATTTCACATAAATATTTTAAAATACCCTTTTCCAAAATCATCAATAATATTCATCCCATATTTATCTAAAAATTTAAAAATAAATTTTTTTACCATAATAAAAAATAAAAATTTTATTTACACTAAATGATTAAGAAAATTATCTTAGGCCTCGTTACATAGCCCCTTATAAATCCAACATAGGACCTAAGTGTATGGTGTGCTATGGTGATAGAATCTGGGGGCGACTTGGAAAACATTGCCCGAGTGGTGATTTCTATCATTTTGAACTTCGCCCTTAGGTTATTCCATTCAAGCTTCACATGATGAAGCTCAACTTGGGCTTGGTCCAGAGCAAAACCCAGTGATGTAACCTCCTTCCCAAGCTCCGACAGATGGGCTTCGTATGGCCCGAGTCTACTAGATGAGGCCATTAACTCTTCTGTCAAAATTAATTAACCAAGATCACTTGTATATAAAAACAATAATTATAATGTTAAGATTTTAGTTTCCAATGGTCATATAAAAGTCAAAACCCAATGGTATCAACTCATTAATTAAAGGATATAGTTTTTTCGAGTATAAAATGAAATAACACCCAAATTTAAGAAATGAATATTATTAAAAGTTTGGGTCGTTACAACGATTAACTCTTATTTGAATAAACTCCTTTAGATCTCTTATTAAGGATGTTAGGGTTGGTATTTTTGGAAGAAAAAACACTATAATGTGTCTGTAGATTTTTATAATAGAAACTGGAGGGATTGGTTGATCTATGTTTCTCAAATTTGTGTAAAGAATAGATGTAAGGGGTGTAAGGGGGAAATGACACACATGGAATTAATAATTTTTTTAAATATAACTAATTCATTCTTAAGAAAAATTCTTTCAAATGGAAATATTTTTGAATATAAGATTATATATGACTAAATACAAATAACTAATAAAATTTTTAAATGTTTAAGTGGTATTTTAAACCATATCTTCTGTTTTAACCCCTTAGTTAACCAATTTTATCCTAAACCATGATAACAACTTTTTAAATCATAAAGGGTTATAATTTTACTTATAATATAACAATTCATGAATAAATGAACAAGGTATGACATTTTAGACCATATCTTATCCCCTATGTATATTTTTTCCACAAAATATCATTACATTCATTTTTGACACTATTCATTTAAATGGACTTTAAAAACATCAATAAAAAGATGTAAATAAAATATAATCCTTTTCCGCATCACTAATATGATATATTAATATATTAAATATTTGGAACACTATTAATCATTAAAATTATAATACTTTTAATATTTTTAATATAATTTATTATAATTTTCTATTAATTGAAGAAATACTATGTCGACATTATGTAAGAATTTCAGTTAATTATATAATAACTAAAAAATAAAGAAAAATTATGTAATGGCCTAGATCTGTACAGATAAACGCTTTTCATATTCTCAAGGCTTGTGGAGCTCAGAGGAGGCTTGAAGGATGATCGAGGGACTCAGGTTTTGAAAACTGGGAGCAGGGAACTTTCATGGTGTGGAAGAGAGTTTCACGCCATGTAGAATAATTTCACAACAATAAAGTAAGATTCTTGTCATGTAATATTTCAATGTTTTAAAAATAAAATAAATTCAAAAGGATATGATTTTTTTGTAGAAATCGACCTCAAGTAATTACCTGATGTGAAAGGAAATTACACATCATGTAATTCCCTAATGCTGCAAAGTATTAAAACATTCCATCCACTCAGGTTGTCAAACCCTATAGCTGTTGATTCCCTCCCTCTCATCCCAGGTGACCCGATAGTCCCCTCTTTGGTGTTTTGGAGATCCCTTCACTGGGAATTCATCTCTCTCTTCCATCTTCAATCTGTGGTGACCAGTCTTGATACAAGGTTGATTTTCTTTTTTTTTCTAGTGGTTTCTCCATGTTTCGATCACATTTCCTATCGTATCTTCTTGCCATGATATAGAAGATGCTTACCCATTGTTCTAATTGGGTTTATCTTGGTTGTTGTTGGTGCGGTGGTACCACGATGTCCTCAGCTGGATATAGTTCTTATGGGAGAGGTGACCAGATATCCGTTGTATGGCCCCATTTCATAAAAAGAACATCAAATACCTTTTTGAGGTAGGGTTTTTTGATTCTCTATTTATTTATGTGAAATTATATACCTAGAATGATTTATCCTTTTGGATTACAATGAAATAAACCTAATAATTACTTGAACCCGATTAAATAATTGATATCAATCACATAGAGATGTTTCTTCTTTATACTGTGATAACATCTTACATCTTGATTTTCTAGATAATGTGATATTTATTCCTTTCTTAGTTTATCATTTTTCTCTTAATGGGAATTGTTACAGAATGTAAATCTAGAATTAATTGATAATTAATTAGCTTAAAGATAATGTGTCATGTTTAATGAATCTGATTATTTTTGTTATAATTTGATGTTCATCAAATTGATGCAAGAATTCATGTTTAATTTAATTGGTTATGAACCTAAAAAATGATGATTCTTGTTGATAAAGGAATTTAATGAATGTAAAATTAATTTTTTAACAAATTAATGATAGCTTCGATAGCTTTTTTTCTTAGGTTACCTGTAGTTAGTACCTATAAATATTGAATTGGTTAATTAAAGACAAAATAAGAACTAGTTAGGTGATAAAATATAATTCCTTTGTAGTGAAAGAGTTTACAATTTGCATATAAAGTCAAAGTGTCTTTTGTTTTCGAACAATGAGATATCTTTGTGAGAAAAGTGTGAATTCCATTCTTTAGGGTTGGTATCCCGTTCCTATGTTTATTTCCTGAAGATTCTGATATGATTTGATCCTAGGATGGTTGATCCTGAAAGGGATATTGTGGTTTGTGGGGTCTGGAGGCCTGGAGGTGATGTTAGCCTTAGATGGCTAATCTCGGAGGGCTTCTGTGGTGTGAGGGGAAAAGAGGACATGTTTTTTGGGTAGAAGTTGAGGCATGAAGTGGTAGGATGCATTAGTATATTCATATGGGTGTCAGGGAGGACACTAAAAATTATACAATGGGTTGAAATGAGGAATAACATTGTTATGAATGTTGGATGCTTGTTGAATCTATTATATGGTTAGTGGATAGGTTGTTTGTTTATCTATTTTCCTTTCCCCAATGCTTGAGTCAGAAATATGTGTTTGGTTACTCTCTTTCCATGGGAGGCAAATATGTGTAGGATATGCCACGTACTTTCCATGTTTATCCCCTCATGGTTGGGTGAGTTTACTCTCCTGTTATTAGTGGAAAAGACTTGACAAGTAGTTCATCTACTCACTATGTTGATCCCCATGTGTTTAGGAGTTTAGAGCGTTTTCCTAGATCACCTTGTGATATATAAATTAATGTTGTTAAATAAGAGAATAATTTTTTAACCCATGGGGTTGGAGCTTACTAGGATGCAATTTTGAGGTTGAAATTCTGAGAAGTCATTGACTCTGTTTGGTTATGACCAGAGGAAATGGATCTTCATTGAAATTGTAATGTTATGTAATGTGTAAATGATAATGGTTAATACTTAACTAATATAAAGTGAAACTAATAAAAAAGTAAAAATTAATTCAATTTATCTATTTAAAAGGTTGTGTTCTTATAGGATATTTATCTATAGCATTGGTAACTGGGAGTCTGAGAGATGTTAGCTGCAGTTGAGTCTGAGACTAGGTTATGGCCATAGTGTGGTTATGATCTATATTATATCCTATTTTTTTCTATATGCTAATCCACCTTATCGGTTAGGGAAACTTACACCCTTGGGATTCTGATTGCAATGGGGTGTTATCCACAATATTCTGGTGGGAGGATAGAGGGATAACTACCCTCTTTTCCCCGCTCTTTTATCTTGGTAGTTACTTGTGCTGGTATACATGATTGTTAGTTTTCCCAATATATGTGTACAGAGGGATGTAATTCCTTGTGGTTATTTCACACACATATATTCTGGACATAGATTCTTAAGGACTACTATATGTATAACGTGTATAGGTGATGATGTCTTGAGGATCCTTACTCAGTGTATGGGCTATAAATTCTTGAGGTATAATACCAAAAATATGTTACATGTTATGTGAGCTATGGTGGATCCCAAAAACTACCTATTCACTTTTTTTATGTCGAAGTGGTTGTGTGTTGAATGAGGTTCATGTTGTGTTGCTTCTCTTAGGTGTCTATAATCTATCCTTTTGGGGAGAGATGCTCAGGACAAGAAACGTTGGGGAAGAGCAGCAAACCCATGGGGATGTAATAGTGGGGTACCCTTGATATTTTTTATCATATTAAATGATCTTTTATGAGATTCTTGGTGAGAGTAGCTGTGGTGAGGTAGGGAACTTAGTATACCGATTTTTGTTATGAGTTAGTTTCACTAGTTTTTCACTATGCTTTAGCATTCTTTCATTACTTTTTCACGGGAGGCTCTAGGGAGGATCCTACTGAGTATACTGTTATACTCACCCTATGTATATATAAACTATTTTTCAGGTTAGTTGGAGTATGTTGGAGATCATATTGTTTACTACTATCTTTGTGCTTCATAGGATTTGTTTGGGCTTTATGGGATTTTTCATCTTTACATTCTTTTTGTACTTGCATATTTACCTTTCAGTTGTAGTAGTTCTTGCATGCCATTACGTTTGTGTACGTGGGTTTTATTTTATATTATAGTCTTAGAAGGAGTTGTTTAGTGTCTATCTTATCTCTTTCTTTCACATTTGTTTCTCAGAGGGTAATGCCTCCCATCTTCATGTTTATTATACCCTCAATTCTAGTCACCAACCTAGGGCCTACTGGAGGCAGGACTTGGGGGTCACTATCTCTCTTCTCCCATTATCGGCCCTGGAGAGGTACACTTTGTGGGGAGGGGGTCATTAAAAACTACCATCATGAAAATAATTTAATTATTCTCAAAAAATCCTATAAATGAATTCACAACATATTTTTTTCCAATGTGTACATATAAGAGATATTTAAAAGTAATAGGGTGACATTTTGTATTTTTTTCTTTTCTTTAAATATTATATATGTATTTTTCATGGATAGGTTTCCCTTAAACAATTAAATTTAAATATTAATTTTATAAGTGTTTAATTAAATTCATCCAATAAAAATTAATATGAAACAATTGTGACCTTAACACTTAGTTTTAACCTAGGTGATAAATTTTACCACGATTAATATTCATAATGACTAAAAAAAGGGACTTATTTACCAAATTTGTACCTCATAATTCAAAATATTGAATACATTTTTTAAGATTCTATTTCTATAAGTGGAAAAAATTAATTTTAAAATATGTGGGTAAAAGGCGAAGAAACGACTTTTTAGAGAAATACTATTTTTAAGCATAAAAATAGATTTAGTCTAATCCAATGTATAGAAAAAATATTGGATGACTAATAAATATTTTTATTGAATATATAATATATAAATTTGATTAAAATCACTCAAAAATGGTGACTTATTTAATTTATTTAGATAAAAACACATTGCGCGCATAAAAAACGTTTTTCAGAAAAACATTTCTTTTACTTTCAAATTATTTTTTTCATTTCTAATTAATTATTAACCAATGAATTTATTTTATTCATGTTAATACCATATTATTTTAATAATTTATTTATTTATATTCATACCTATCAATTTAATATCTAGGTTATAATGGTATACTATATTACTACTCATTTGGACTTGGGGTTGTTCTTTTCACGAGGTATCGAAGAAATTAAATTTATTTATAAAAAAATATCATAAAATATTGTGGTGTTAAAAACCCCTAATGATTTACTAAGACACTAATCATGTTTGTTACATCTAAAGGATGGGTAATTCTATGACCTAATTATCCTATTTACTTCCTATGTAAAATAAGAAGAAGGTGATCAACATGAAATGTAGAAGGCTATGAGATTTCATTTTCTCTATGCTGGGGAGGGTCTCATTTTGACATCGACTTAAGAATTTAGTCTCATAAGTGATACATCATACTTTAATCTCCACACAGTAGTGAATATTTATGAAGGAGTTAGAGAATATTTTTTATGCTGTAATCTCTTATCCATTCCCAAAATTCTATGTCTATATGTATATATATATATATATAAGTTTGATTATTTTAACTCATTCACATGATAACTTAATCATTTGAAGGAAGACTCAAAAAAATTCACATGGGTTTTTAAACATATCCATGTGGAGTTTAAGGTTGTTATATATGGAATAAATATGTAACATACAAGGTATATAAATAAGATATGTGATATAGATACCATGAAGAATGACTACTTAAAAAAGGAACTATTATTCACACTAGAAGGGGATCAATAACATAGAGGTTCAAAAATATAGGGTTGATCAATCACTAGAGTAGTGAATAGTTAAGGTTTTTCTTTATTTTTTTTTAGTTCTTTATTATTGTAACTTATGAATTGGATCTCAAAATAAATTTAGTGATATTCAAGTGTGGTTTCTATCAAGTTACCGATAAGTTTTTTTAGCTAATTTATCTATTCCCTATTCCATGATGCATAGTTTATTTATGGTTGATGATTCCTCAACTCTAAGTATCTATGTGTTATTGGGGAGGATTGAATTTATGAAATGGATTTTTAAACACTATTTTCCATTCTTTTATGCTTATATGTTTTTTATATTCATTTTTATCACATTGTAATAGTTCAAATCATGTCCCCTAGTTATCTAGTGGTTGTGAGATAAATTAGTGGATAAAACTCAATGTGATAGATGGTAGATTGGATAAAAATACATCTTAAATCTACCTTTTAATTTGTATATATAACTTAATGCATCTAGGATTTTTAGATTACTATAACCAAATGAATCTGCGGGCTTAGGTTGTTCTAGTTTGTGCTAACCAAGTAAAATTAGTTTCCATAAGAAGTCTTATGGATTTTTTTTTTGATTTATATCACAAGTAGATTTTATTAGAATTAAATAATGAAAAAATATCCTAGGATATCTATTTCCTTCCATTCATATACCATTAAATATTTCTCATTAATTATCTTCACCGAATAAACCAGTTTAATTAGTTAATTTAGTTTCATTCATAATTTTGTAAAATGGTTCTGAAGACGTAATAGTTGGTTTAAAGATAGTAAATATGAATCCTTATTTCTCATGGTGTCAACTCCATAATTCTATTTTTATAAATTTTATTATTTATTTTAGTTTTTATGAAGACATAAATTTCAGTACTTTGGTAGCCCTTCAAGAGTAACAACACCATTGGGACCTATCATAGGTTAAAATTCAAAGGATGGTTGTATACCTCAAAGACCACCACTTTTGATGGAATGGATTATGGATTTTGGAAAATATGGATGGAAGGCTACCTCAAAAAGTTTAGTGAAGAACATTAATACATTATGGTAAAACCTTGTACTTTACATGTGAGTAATTCAGATACCTTGACTGGTAATGCTATTGTTTCTTATGTCTTAAATTATAGGGTGATTAATATCTTATACTGTGAAATTATAAGATGTTTATTTAGGAGTATCTCATCATGTAAAACTACAAATGATATTTGTAGGATATTTAAAGTCACTAATTAGAGAATTTGATAAATTAATGAAAATGAAGGTACATTAAAGAAGTGAGTTTTTTTAGATTTCCAAAATATCTTGGTCAGAATAAATCATATATTTCTAGAACATTATCATCAAAATTACATGGGAATAAATTCATAAAATTAGTATGGGTTCCAAAAAAGTATTACTCTAACCTAATTGGATGCATGTTTTCATGGGTATAAAAGTTTTCTTAAAATATATCATTATAGGACACAAGTCTTAAATGTGTAAGGAAGGAAACCTGGTACATGAATAATGGATGTTCCCAGCACATGACAGGTGATGATAATAATTTTTTATCATTCATGAAATGTGAAAGAGTTAATGTTACTTTTAGTGATAATTAAAAAGGTTTGGTAAAAGGTTTTAGAGAGTTTGGTATTTAAAAATAATTTATCATTTCAAAAGTTTTATATATTTAAGGATTAAAACAAAATTGGATAAGTATTACTCAATTATTTGATGTTTGAATGTATGAAATGTTTTATAATGATAAGTTTATATTTTATAAAGATGAATATGTTCAATTCTATTAAAACCAAAAAGATAATATTTATTCTTTTAATTATTCTAAATTAAGGGACCAAAATGTTATGTGTTTAAGTGTTATTCAATTATATGAGACTTTTCCTTGCCAAATTTAGTCTATTATACAAACTATCAAAACACAAATAGGTTCTTTTGATTCCATAATTAAATGTAGACAACACCAACATTTTCATATCTTATATGAAAGGTAAACACCGTAAAGAGTCTTTCAAACCTATCAAGTAAGTGAAAATGGTAAATCCTTTACAATTTATAGAAACTGATTTATTTTAACAAATATCTACTACTAGTGTTGGAGGTAGGAGGCATGTATTTATTATTATTTTTTATTTTAGTTAATATATATGGTTTTATTTTCTTACTCATAAATCTAAAACCTTATCAAAAAAATATACTTATTTTATGTTTTTTCAAAAAAAAAATGTTATTTAATTATTTCTCTTATAAGTGATTAGGGTGTAGAATTTATAAATTTAGAATTTGGAAAATTATACAAAGACAATGGATATTCTCAAATTTTTTATCCCCTAGGACACTACAATAAAATGGTGTCATAGAAAGGAAAAATATAACTTTAAATGAAATTAATAGAACAAAGTTAAACGAGTTTAAAACACATAGATATTTTTTGGTATAAGTTATAAATAAAACATTCTATATATCTAATAGTGTTATTTTAATACTTATTTTAATGAATAAACCTTTTGAAAATTTGAAAGGAATAAAATTATAAGTTTAAAATTTTAGAGAATTTGGTTGTAAATTGCATATTATCAACAAAAAATATTCTTTATATAAATTTTAAAAGAACCATGGAAGTTTAATAATCTATAAATTTGAATATTGGTGAAAATATTTCAAAATAAATGAATGTTTATGTTGACAGGCTTAAAGAAGAAGTTAGAGATTTTAATTTTTGTAGTGGTTGACCCCCAAAATAAAAATGTAAATGATGAGGGGGTAGTCATTATCTTGAAAAATATTTGAAAACAAATAAATATCACTCCTTAGATAAAGTTATTGGAAATTTTAATTCAATAATTAAAGCCCTAAAATTTTCAAGGTATTTTTGGGATCATTCTTCTATCATTTTAGATTTTGTTCATAAATATTGATGAAGCTTTAACGTATTCTAATTGGAATATTTATATGAATGAATATTTAAATTAGTTTTGAATAAATAATGTATGTAATTTAGTTTCTTTACCATGATAACATCAAGTAATTGTAACTAAATGGATTTTTAAAAACAAATATGGTAAATCCATAAATATTATTAGAATTAAGGATAGATTAGTAACATAAGTCTATTTAAAATATTAAGAGATAAATTATAAGGAAATATTTCTAATAGTTTTAAAATTATAAAATATAAGAATATTGTTAGCTTATATAACTTTTCATGGTTTTAAATTTCTTTAAACGGATGTCAAATGTGAATTTCTAAATTTATTTATATTTGAATATATATATGTAAGATATCCCCTTAGGTTTGAAAAAGAAAATTCCACTAATAATGTATTAAATATTTTCAAATAACTTTATAGACATAAACAACCTCTCAGATATTTGTATAAAATAATATATAATTTTATTTTGTAAAATGGTTTTATAAAAGGAAAAGATGTTATATCATTATTTATCAATAAAAATTATAAAAAAATGATTGTTCAAATTTATGTGGATGATATTATATTTGTATATTTAAATGGTTCTTTTTGTAATTAATTTTCAGATTTAATGACTAGTGAATTTAATATTTGTATTATGGGATAATAAAAATTCATTATTAGAATTCAATCTTTTCAAATATATGATAACATAGTTCTAAATAAATAAATCTATTATAAGGAACCTGTTAAAATATTTGTTCTAGATAGTATTAAAAGATAAAAAATCCTTATGACTACATCATGTAAATTATATATTGATATACCTATAAAATTTGTTTTAAATAAACATTATAGAGTTATTATTGATATCATACTATTTTTTACTAATTTTAGACCTAATTTAATGGGTTCAGTTTATATTTTTTCTAGATTTAAAGGTGGACCTATGTAAATTCACATAAAGGTTGTTAAAAGTATAATAAAATATGATAATGATTATTTAAAACTTGGCTTGTTTTATCCTGTCTTAATTTAATTTCATTTAAAAAGCTATTTAGATTCTTATTTTTGAGTTTGTAAAATAGATAAAAAATAACAAGTGGAATGTGTCCCCTTCTATGAAAATTCTTATCCTCTTGGAGCTCTAGGAAAAATAATTTCTTTATTTATCTACTGTAGAAGTAGAATAAATTAACATTGTAAGTGTTTATGCTCAATCCTTATAGATTAAAGATACTTTGACTAGTTTTGATATTAAAATTGATAAGTTACCTATTTTATGTGATAATTAATCAACAATTTTTACATCTAAGAAACCTTTATTTCACTCAAGGAAAATGAATATAGAAGTAAGATATCATTTTATTAGAGACTATGTTCAAAAAGGATAAATTTAATTATAATATGCTGCAAATAATTCCAAGTTAGCTGATATATTTAAAAACCCATTAGATTATTCGAATTTTGATAAAATAAAGTTTAAACTTAGCATGGTGAAACTATAAAATTAATGTTTAACATTGATCTATTTAAAAAGCCTATTTATGGTCGATATGTTTTTACACAATTCTCAAAGACCTTCTTGAAAGATAAAATAATTCCACCTCTAGAATACCACTTTATATAAACTCATTTTTCAGAATTAATCTTTATTATAGCATGATGTTACCTTTATGAAAATTTTAAATGTATATATTTGAATCTATTTATGTGAAGTGAGAATATAAATTTGTTTCATTCTTTTTTTACTAACATTTTTAATCACTTATAGTTACCTATATAATTCCTTTAATATATTCCCATGTGTTCATGGATACTTGTGGATCTTAGTGTATTTTTCAGGAGAAGTTTAAAATATTTTATTTAATAAGTTTTTGAATTCTACACAAATAAATTTTAAATTCCACATACAATGTTTTAAATATAGAACTGTTTCAAGAATGTAGGAAAACAAATATTGACAGGTATTTTCACTAATTTTACCTATCTCCTCACTTTACAATATTTTTTTATGTCCCGATTTATTATGGTTTTAAATAACATAAATTTATATAGAGATTTAATATTAAATTTTTTTTCTTGAAGTATTATTTGGATAAAATCTTTGTGTTAATTATTTATTATCTTTTAAAAATCTACTTTGATATATGATAAAACAAAGGGAAGTTCATTTTTTTCATTATATCATATTTTCTCATTTAGTAAACTGGTTTTATATATATGAGTTTAAGTTTCTAAAATAAAGGATTATGTACTTTAATAGTATATGTTTAAATTTTTGATAATTTCAAAAAAAGGAATAAGTTTTTGAATTATATTTGGTTATGTAATTATAAAAAAGGGGGAGATTGTATAGTGGATACTTACAACTTTATCATATATAGAAAATCATAATGAAACCCTCAATTTAATCCTGTTTTTTATATATTTATTTTTTGATAATTAAAAAAACATATCATTCTATATAATGAATAATCTTTGATTGTTATTTTATTATTTGAATAATGGTTTTATATTCATTATACTTTTTAAGAACTGATTATAGAAAAAAATGACATCAGCATGTTTTTAGGAATGACTCATACACTGATAGAATTTTCTAGAATTTACAAATTCATTTAGAATTTTATTAAGTATTTTTATCTATTTTCAAAGTATTATGAAGTAAGAATTAATAAAGTTGAATAAATACTTTTGAAATCCTGATTTGGAAATTTTCCTAATTCTAGAAGCCATACATGATATAAAGTCTTACTGCTAATCTAATGTCATATGCACTGTGTATGACTTAATTTTATTTTTAAAAACATGAAATACACTCTGTTTTACTTTTTTTTATTTCAATCCACTATATATATACATTTCATATCATAATTGATCAAATTATTTCAAAATTACTTATTAATTATTTTGATCATATGAAAATTAGTGTGGAAATATTTTATAAAAAATTAAATTCAAATCATGAAGGATGATGTGAGTCATATTTACAATAGTAATATTAGCCTTTTGAATTATTAATTTATATTTATTTTATAACTAAAATTTTGGAAATAATATATTTTAATGGTTCAAAGGTGTCTTTGTTTATAACAATGAAGGATATATTATCAATAAAATTCTATACATTTTTCATGTTCACTTAAAAAAAATACATGTGATTGATTTTTTTTGAAAATCTACTCCGAACAACTCTGATGTAGTTCATTTCTTTCACATGTGAGATTGTGCTTCATAAAGGATGAAATGAAACAACTATAATATCTATGTTGCAGTGCATGCGACTCTAATATTTGATGATTTTGTACATGACGGAAAAATATATATATAGTTTGAAAAAACAAATGCATGAATTATCATGTAGTCGAGGATATATAGAATATATATTTTGATATCACTATTGTGATTATATTTGGTTGAAATTCATTATTCAACACTTTAATACTATTTTCATGATATAGGATACCTTAAAATTCAAATATCTAACAATTTTAGTCAGGTTTAGGTGGGGCTATAATTTTTTATTGTTTTGTTCTGTGTACTTTGTGGTTTATGATTTTTAGTACAAAATGAAGACCTTAACGTTAGGTTATACTACCCCAACCAAAGGTTTGTATGGTTGTGCCTCTTGGGTAAAAAGGAAATTTATTTGGTTTTTCCATTTCTAGTAAAATGTAGGGATTTCTATTGTATCTTAGTCTGCATAAAGTGAATGTGAGTTTTTCCTCATCATTAAAAGGAAGGCTATGGGTTGGGAATCTTGGTGAGAGAAAGGAAGGATAGAGGTTGTGCCTCCAGGTGTAAAAATAGAATTGTAAATGGTTGTGACTCCCATCAAAAGTTAGGAAACATATATATTGGGATACATACCCTAATGTTTTCAGTGTCAATATTATACATGGGGTTAATTTGATCTGAACTACTATAAGGATACTTTTGTTTCTATTTATTTTTATTTAAGCTACAAAATTACCTTAAACTCTAATTTATAATCATTAAATTTATAAGGAGGTCAATTCAACCCTATCCAGATTATTCAACTATATTAAATGGGATTAAAAAAGGATAAAATATATTTTATTAAAATAATGAACCTATAAAACCTTTATAATAGTTATTTTATATTAAATATAATGAACATATCAAGCCTGAGTGGTGACCACAGTCTCTCTATGTCATTCACATACCCAATCATATTAATTAGATGAAGTTCATATATAAATAATATAATGTTATATAATATTAAATCCGATGATGTGTAATAATATTTAGTTTTATTTCAAAATTACTTTTGAATTTCTTTCAAATACTACATTATAGATATTTTAAAGTATCCTTGAATGTGAATCATATAATTTTAAATGGAATACTTGTTTCCATTTTTTAATGATCAATGTTTTTGTATTTTATGGAAAAATATTTTACCAACATTTAAAACAAAAATTTTAAAGACTGAAATATAATGAGTTTCAAAAATTAAAATTAGAAAACCATCCATGTTCATTATTGATAAGATTAAATAGAATAAAATTGTGATCATTGAAAATGTGGAAAACACTATTTAATGAATAACTACTGTGAATAATTATACGATTCTATCAAGGTAGAATATTCAACCATAACATTTTTAAAGTTCTTGAGTTTCATTTTGATCAAGGGTTTATATTATCAATCACTATTATAAAACTCTTGAATTTTGAATGAGATATTTTTATTGATGAGGATGAATTATAGATAACTATGATTTTTTCCTTTAATTTGTTGGAAATATTATAATCATAAGGAAAATAATATAAATAGTCTGGAGCCAATGTTTTGATAAACACAATTGGGTGAAAAATAATACTTTCCAAAAAAATTATATTCACTTTAAAAAATTTATTGAACATTGTTATATTAGATTTCAACAATCAAATAAATATTTTATTCACCAGCATTAGGCGAGAACCTTATAAAAATCATGTGTTCATTAGGTATATGTTTTACTTTTCATATATGAGTGAGAGTGAGTTATTAATTTATGGGGCTAGAAAGATGAATAATATATGGAGGTAAATTTTAAAATAAATTATAAAAGAAAGGTATCATTGATTCAGACCACCTTTTCAATTTAATTTTACATATTTACTGTCACTTTAATTATGAAAATTCCAATAAGAAAATTTAGCGTCATTTTAAATTTTTTATTGAAGTAGTGGTAGAATCATCTAAACTAATGGTGAAAGGTGTCAAATATTCTTATAAACCTAACTATTGTTCTAATAAGTAAAGGTAATATAATTCATATAATTAATGAAGAGGATAAATTGATAATAGTGATAAAAAGAAGTGAAATATTTTATCTATATATATAAGAAAAAATGTAACATGCACCACCTCATTAAGTCATTTTGTTGGAAAACTGAATAAAAATAATTCATTTAAGAAGAATAAGGTGAATCCCTATCCCATGTGAAGAGAAAATGAGGTGATAAACTCAAATATACATGAGAAAGTTAATAAAACCATTAGTTTTCATATGTTGTGAAAAAGTGATAGGCCAAATAGCACCGATAAAAGGGGTATTTATCATCAATTTTATAGGAGGTACCTTTTATTAGCACTAATAAAAATTCCAATAAATACCCATTTTATCAGTGCTAAAGAATGCCCCGATAAAAGTAAAAAAAAATAATTTGTTTATAAATACGGAGAGGAAGAACACGCCCCATTTATCAACCCTCGATTATCCCTAACCTAACCTTTTATTAACAATAAATGATGGTTTTAATGGTGCTAAAGGTGGACCCTATCATTTTATATGTGCTAGACCACATTCTACCTAACCTAGTGCACCCCTAACTTCACCAGGTTTCGAACTTGAGACCCTACCTCACAGATCTGTTCAATTACCACTCTTATATATTATTTTGTTATCTATTATATATATATATATATATATCTCATTAAATTTATTATCTATATATATATATACATATAATTTTTTAAATACATTTAAAAAATATGTTTTGTGTGTGTATTTATAAATTAATAAACACATACATGCATATATATATATATATATTTGTGTCTGTGTGTCAATAAATATAATTATACTTATTTATATTTCTATACATGAATTATATATTAATATTTATATACATATATTAGAATATATATGTAAATATATGTTTTTCTGTAAATACACACTCACACAAATCAATTTATATATATATGTATACTTTATATATAGATTGAATACATTTATAAATATTTCTAAATTTTTATTTTAAATTAAATTAGTATAATTTTTTATTTATATATGGTTTATATATTTTGAAAGATATTTTATATTCAAATATGTTTACATATTTATTTATAAAATTAATTTTTAATGTGTAAATATATACAAATATGTATATATGTGTATAAATTTAATAATAAACATCTATAAAATATGAAAAATGATAAAATTTGAACATCAAAATATCAATACTTTTTTAATCATTAAAAATAAATTGAGCTTCCACCAAAAAAAGATAAGAATACTCCCGTAAACGTGGATGAAATTCCCCCACATGTTAAAAAATGGGGGTACCCAGACCAAGAACTCAGGTTTGGAGACCTTTTGAGCCTTTTTTGAACCCCAAAAAAATGATGATTGGTTCTCCCCTTGGTATCAATGGTGTATATATTTTCACAATATATGATATAATATGTTATAGATCTCAAACGGACACCTGGATAAAAAGTTATAACCATTTTAGGTTTGAGTCATGTTTTCAATTTATTTTTTATTGTTTATTAATATAATGAGTTTTTTTATCTTCAAATTGTTAATAATCACTATTAATCAAAAATAATTATCAACTTTTTAATTAATATTATTATTTTTAATTATTTTAAAAAACATTTTCCACTAAATATATTATATATTATGTTTGAATAAATATTTCTTATTACATAAATCACATTTTATAAAATATATTATATTTATATCAATAACAATATATTTATAAATAAATAAATTATTTTTAACCATAGATAATTTTTTTTATTAAATATACCTATTTTGAGTTCTAAAACATTCATTGTAGCACAAATAAGATTCATACTTTTATCAGCGTTATAAAAGCATTGATAAAATTGTAAGAACCCAGTTCTTATTCTTGAGGTATGGGTTTCTTCTTTTCCTTTTTCCTTAAGTGTTTTTGACAAAAGAAGGGAAATATGGGAAAATCCCAAATTTATGGGTACACGTCGTGTACTTACTATACACACGCCGCGTAATTCGGCTATGTGGGATGACAATATAGGGGGCGTAGGTTTTTCGGTAAAAACAATCTACACATCATGTACTTTCATATACATGAAGTGTACTTTGGCCATGTGGGATGAGAACACAGGGCGTGTAGACTTGTCGGCGGTTCAGGATGTTATAACTAACTACACACCGTGTACTTAGTAATACACGTCGTGCAATCAGTCGGAAGGTGAATAGAAAAGAGGTGGAGAGTAGCCGCCAAATGAACAGTAAAAAGGATGTTATACGCCATGTAATTAGTACTACACACCGTGTATTCAGTGTCAAATGAACAGTAAGGCGTTGGAGAGTTTCCACCAGTGAATAGTTAAAAAGAAAGTACATGTCGTGTACTTGAGAGTACATGTCGTGTAGTTATTTTTTTCGTTAAAAATAGGCAGTAGCCTCCTCATTCCATAGAGGAGGTAGAAAACTCGAAAGGAGCGCGAGAGAGAAGGCCGAAGCTTGGATGAGCTCCTGATCGCACGTTGGAACTCAGATTCTCCCACCGTCGATCTCGTTTGAACCGTGTGGGTATGGCCTTCCCTCTTCTTGAACGTTTCCTTCCAATTCTTTTTCTAAGGTATGATATTTGGGTTTGAACGAGTAATATAATATCTCAGATCTATGTCTTTCTTGGTTGTTTCAGGAGATTCCTTTCACGTATATCGATCAGAGGAGATCGAGGTATGTGGTCTTGTGTTTAATTACAACCGTTGAGATGATTTTGTGTGCCATTGTGCCACTCTCCCTTTTTTGGGGTGTCTTCTGGTTGTGACCTTGACTTTAAAGATACCTAGATTTCATAGGTAAACTAATTTAATAAATGTAAACTGCTGTTTGGGATCATTGCTTGGATCCAGGGCCACCCTGTGGGTGCGTTTCCCTTGTTTAGCCGTTTGTCCAGGATACCCGTGGGTATGCCATAATGATAGCATGTTTTGGTATTTCTTGAGAGGAAACATATATAAATTTCTTGCTTATATGTTGGTCGTAGCCCAGTTACTTGTTTTTCCTATGAATGCATGAGGGTAATGTTTTTCTTAGCCTGAGGGAAGTGTTTCGTTTAGCCTAAGGGAAACATTTCGTATGCTTATGGGCAGTATCATCCATGCCTGAGGGTGATATCTCGTATTCCTGAGGGCAATATTCGTTATGCCTATGGGCAGTCACCTGTGGGTTTCAATTCAGCTTGCCGGAGGATAATGATTTGCATGTTTGAGGATAACGTCTACTTTGAATATTCATGGTGGTGATTTCATATGTCGTACCTACCAAGCTAAAAAACAATCATGGAATTAATAAATAATTATTAAAATGGCAATGTGACTGGTAGAGATAGTTACTTTTGAGTACTGCCTAGTTTACTGCATTTTATTATCGCACACTGTTGTTTCACATTTTCACCAACTGTTGGGCATGGGCCATTGGTGGTTGCCTATAGGAATTTATTTCTCACACCATATTAGGGTCATTTCTTGGGCCCAAACAGATTATATTATTGTAGGTGTCAATAAGGGAAAGGGTCCCTATACAGGTACATGATTGTTGCAAAGGAGTAGGAGAGCATCAGACTGAGCTCAGGCTTGCGATGATGCTGGGTTCCTTTTTCACTGTTTTGGTTTTGTTTTGTTGTACTTTTACTTTGTGCTGTATTGTATCTAATTGCAATGTATCCTGTTTTGGTTACTTTTTTGGGTCAGTGACATGTTGAATCATCATATATATGACTGTTGGTTATCTTTTACATCAGTTCTGTTGTCCATTTCAGCTCAACATTCTTTACTGCTTCCTCTTTTGAATGTTTATATATTTTATTCCATTACGCTACACTTTGAAAAATGAGGGAATATTTTCCCCACTATCAGTCCTTGGCCCTCACTGCTAGTCAGAAGCCTCTGGCATTTGTGGAAATGTGCTTGATGTCATGTGACCAATCGGGTTCGGGGAACCCGTTGTGTGGCTTCCGAAATCGGGATGTTACAAAGTGGTATCAATGGTGTTTCTTTTCTTTGGGTAACACCCCAAGGTTTTATAGTACAATATCTTTTTAAAGTAATTTAAGAGCATGCACCTCACACAACATCGAGTTTGAGCGCACGACAACTTACCAAACCAGCTGTTCAAAAGCAGTTATGAATATTATTAACTGAATTTTGAATTATATATATATTATATATAATTTTAACATCCATATTATGTGTTTCTTAGACATAATATAATAACAAATTCATTTTTTTAGATAAAGGAATTATTTTTCAAAAAAATTCAATTTTACCACCTTTTATTGGAGATCAATTTTAAAATAAAATATTTGACAATTTTATATATTCAATTTGACAAAATAAACTTCTTATTTAGAATTGGGACATAAAAATTTAGTTTCGATAAATTTTTGGTGTATTTCTGATAACTTTCATATCTGGGTGAATAGTGAAAAAACTATGAAAATAACTTTTTAAATCAAAATAATTTATAGGGTTAAATTATACATTTGAGTGGTTTTGAAGTATAATAATATTATATTTTTACAATTTAATCCAATTTTGGTCATTGGAATTAATTTCACTTTGAAATTATAAATAAACAAGTGTTATTCTTTGGATAATTATTGTTTCTTAAAAACACTCTATTTGTTTTGACAATGAGAATTAATTTTAAATTAATTAATACAACTTATATGTTTTTAATTTGGTAAAATATACATCGTTTTTTAATTCGGAATATAAAATATATCTTAGGCTGAATTTTTGGTATATTTTGGAAAAACTTCAATTGTTGATGAATAGTAAAACCACTTAGTGGTAGTTAAAAAACCGAATTTTCCACTTAAATGAAATTTTATCACTTCTGTAAATTGAATTTCGAAAATCCGACATACATGGTTGTCATTAGTAAGTAAAATGTGATTCAATAAGATGAAAATAATTTTTGGTGAATATTAACTTTTGACTTTTATTTACCGCAGTTAAAGGTAAATAGGGTAATTTAAGGTAAAAAGAATATTATTATAATACAAAATTACCGTAACACTTTTCCTAAACTTATTGGATGAGTCATGGAACACCATGGACATCATTAGGTTGATTTTGGGACCCCGTGGAGTCACTTAATAGTGACAATGACACTTTATTTTAATTAACATAAAGTAAAGAAAAAAATGGCATTAACAAACATCTTTAAGTATATCAATTTTCACATGGGGTTATATAAGTAATATTTTAAACTATAAATATTCATTGGAAAGATAAAAATATTTCCTACATTATGGTATTTTTTTTATTAATTTTTATACAAAAATAAATTAAATTTTTTATGATACAATAATGTTGTAGTATTTACCTCATTAATAAATGATTTAAACAAATAAGATTATTAATATTAAACAAATATCAAAAACCTTTCCAATTTTTTTTGTATGCTTTTATTTAGACCATGAGTCATATTATATTCTACTTTAATAAGTTTTGGACCACTAGAAACTGAATATCACTATATAATAAAATAATATTTTCCCACTTTCCTAAAGAGCCCCTCCTCCCCCTTATAAAAGGACACCACTTCTAACCAATTCCACACACCTATCAATCCACATTAATCATCCAAAACCAGAAAAAATATTCTCTGAAGATCCCCCTCCTCCTCTTAGAATACTTAACTTATGCATAAGTCACTTCAAGAAGTCATTTTGGTTCAATCTAAAGGAAGTTACCCAAATTAAAGGTAACACTTTCTCTTAAATTATTTTGTTTTATTTTGTTTTATTTTACTTCTCCAACCACATAAACACTTTTTATTAATTTCTTATATGACAATACAAGTATTCTAAATATACTAGGATGTTGTTATGAGATTTATTCAAACTACACTTACACACACCTCCATCTAATGGGTGAAGAACATACTATTTCTGCTGATGGAAAACAAACGCCTCACAAAATGATGATTGTTCGATTATCTCCTACCACCTCTCATGGTGTCCATTAAGATTGAAATGTATTTATATATGATATATATATTATGTTTTTATTTTCTTTAGGATTCATTATTTTCCATTTATATCATTATTTTATGGTTTCCATTATGGGTAAAACGCGATAATTTCATTTTAGGAAGTGCGGACTACCACCCCCTCAAAATGATATGACTCATTAATGACTTATGTGGGACATATAAAGAATGGAATTAATGATATTATATATTATATTATACTGGAATTATAATATACCTATGTATCATTATGTTTTAATTCCATTAAAATACAAAATAGAAATGAAAGTAGCGTTCATGCGTACGTTCGGCTTACCGTCTCCATGAACGGTACATTTCATTTCTTATCTCCAAATGTTATATACTTTTATAAATAGATATATATAATGGTTATAATATATATATATATATATTATATATAGATCATGTGTATCATTCTGGAGACAATGGATTTTTGACCCCACGGAAAAATTGTAATTATAACAGGTTCATTTTTTGACTCAAGTTCCAAACATCAATAAAATATCCAATATGAACTCAAATAATAAAATAATTTTTATATAAAGGTAATAAGTGATATAAAAGTAATAATAAAATTGAAAATTTTTCTTAATCAAGTAGAAATTAAATTAAGTTTATTATTCAGGAAGAATAATGAACGTACAAGACAAGTCAGACGTGAGGTAAGGGGTTTCTTATCTCACTTTTAATTCCGTGAGATTTCCATTGTTCACCACTGATTTATTGCATGTGGTGTGTGTAATTCCCATGATTATATTAATTGTGTAATATACATTAATTTATGTATATTTACATCATCATTGAATGATCCTTCTTTCATGGGTGTATGTTTCATAAGTTACCAAACCGATAAGGGAATTTGAAATTTCAATTTCCACTCATTTGGATTTATGCATACTTCATTGATTATTTTAATCCAAGATTATGTGGGTAATCACTATTAATTTGATTATGTCATAATTTAAACTTTACTTTGTGTGATATACTTTTTATACACATAATAACTCCATTTATAATTTCTCAAGTCATTGATATCAACTTGATAAGAGTAATCTTTACTCAATTTCCATTCATTGAGTTTAAAATCAAAGTCATTGGTGTTGATTTTAAAATAATATGTGTGATTGTCCTCTAATTGATTTACACTAAATATCCAATCATATTGAGTCTATTTTTATTTTTCACACATAATTATTTCATTGATTTATCCTTAACCTAAGGATACCGTCTTTATAAGGAATTTCATCTCAATTTACAGTCGATTGAGACTTCTTTGTTGTTATAAATTAATTCACTTTCATATGGTTTGTATAATGTACTTTGACATAGAATATCATTAATACCTTTATTCTCAAGATATTATAAAGTTTGGATTACTTCAATTATTTGTATTCAAGTGTCTCTATTTTGGTTAGGAACTCTAACTAAAATATCATTTTAAATGTTTTATAGATGTATTATTCTAAATCTTTCTCATCAATGTCCATGTTTTTAAAAGGGTTTTAAAGGTTTATTTATATGGAAAATAATGTTTTAAAATTAAAATTCCTTTTAAAAGTTTCAAAGTGGTATGGGACACTTTGATTCAAAAATCTAATTTGAAACGGCTTCTTGACAAATAGTGAGACTTTTAAATGTTTTCAAGAAAAAAGGGGATATTTATCTCAAATAGTTTTGATGATTATTTTCATCTATGTCAATATACTTCATTATTATAGATTGAGGTTAATCTGTTACAATAAAATCTTCCATATTTTATTGAATGAGTTATGTTTGACCGTGGATGTGATATTTTTATACCATTCATGGTTTGTGGATAAAGTATTGACATTTCGTATGATAGCTTTAATATGAATGTTTATGTTATGTTTAAAACATTTAATATGAGGAATGAATTAGACTTAGTAAGTGACGGGTGGAGCCCATTATAGCTCCTGAATGCATCGGTAGGTCTAATGAGACAAACTAGTGTCTTGGCACAAGGCCTTGACAAAATCTTATTTGTAGTCTTGGAACAATGCCTTGAATATGTGGTTAAGATGTCCAAAATTATCCATTCCTTAATTATGAGATTAGATATTGATATTTAATGTGGTTATTAGAATAGTAGAATACCCATGACTATGTTTTATAATGGCATTATTTCCTCATCTCATATTCCTGTACTAAAGTGTTCATGTTTTTTATTTGTAAAGTAATTTGTTTTCAATTATTCACCATGACTAATGTTTGAGTTATCTTACACTGTATTTATTACTCTTACTGAGCATTTGAGATCATCCATTTCTCATGTTTTATTTTCCTAGGATATGATGTAGTTAGTTATGAGTGACTTTCATGAATAATCTTGGAAGCTTGGATGTTTATAATGGAATAAATTAGTGTTGTTTTTCATTTTCATGTTTTAGTGTTGAACTTATGTATATATCTTGTTTCCATGAATACTAAACTGGTCGGTCCTTCGGGACTTGATTCCCTCTAATCATGCCAATGTATTAAAATAATGAACTGACTCCAAGAATATGGTTTCGGGGCGTTACACTTTGACTTACTGTTTGGATCCTACAGTCAGGAATAGGACAGAATTGGTATTTAGAAATAAGTTGTGTGCGAGAGTAGCTAACCCGTGTACATGGAAAAGCCAATCTACCTCGTTTAATTTTAGTTTTTCTGTATTTTCAATTTTATAGTTGATTTAATTTTCACCATTGGGTGACACACTTGTGGTGTGTTGTTTATATATTATACTTGGAATCTATTTAGTCGCAACTCGAGGAGATGAGGGTATTCCATCTCATGCATCATTTAGGCACATGTTAGAATCACATGCCATGCATAGATTCCATGCCATGTAGGTGCATTAGAAATTGCATGTTGTTGTGATAGATGTTGTGCTAGAAAATGCATGTTGTTTTGATAGGTACCATGATAGATACACATACTATTGAGTGGGTATTGGTACATGATACGGTTAGGTTTATGGATGAAAAACTTTGGTTCCTGAGAAGTATTGGCGCTCTTAGACCAGAATTTAGCGGATCAGGATCCAACCTTTGTTTTTGTGTTTTGTACTATAATGTGAAAGGTTGGGTGGAAAACATTGGTTCGCGGGGAGTATGGGCCCCAAAGGATTGGAATTTGGCATACCAACGTTTGGAATTAAAGAAAAAGGGGGCTTCAGATTAGTTTCTAAGTTCTATTGTCCGGGAACCCAGACAACACGGTGTGTGGTTCTATGAACAAATTCCATGTACTCTTCTGTTTGGGAAGAAACAAAAAAATTTATGTACATTCCATGTAGTTTATAACCACGTTGTAGGTCGTGTGGGCAAAAACACGGGATAGGGAAGTTCTTGTGGGAACACGTCGTGTACCAGTTGTACACGCCGTGTCGGCTTGACCCTGTGTCCCCCCGTGTAACTAACAACACGGATGGTTAAACCATATGCTATACACGTCGTGTCAGGAATGAACATGATGTGTTGTCTGATCCAGGTATCTGTCCTTGTAACTAACAAAATTGGTCGGTGTTACCTCTTCTCATAAACACCGTGTCCATCTGGAACACGATGTGCAGTGTAACCCATCTATCCAGTTGTGTCATGAACAAAACAAGTCAGCGAAGCTCATCTAGTACATGTAATGTACCAGTTGGACATGTTGTGTAGTCTTGACTGATGAGAGACCATGTGGACATGGCCGTGTGGCTGGGGAGATGGGGTAGTGTACACACCATGTATAGGTGTAACACACCGTGTACCTGGGGTTGAGACAATTCTAGGCCGGAATCAGAACACGGCCATGTAAGAACATAAGGGTACATGCCGTTTAAACATTATACACGCCATGTAGTCGCTTTTTCTGAGTTCTGGTGTTTTTCTTTCCCTTTTGCGTGGGCACATTTAAACGGATAAAAGAACCTCGACAGTAACTAAATTAAGGCATGTGTTTGACCTTTTAGAGTCATGCCTCCTAGACAACCATGATTTTTTTCCAAGAGAGTGGCGATGATTATACTCTAGAGGTGGTAGTCCATGGGCTACCGATGGACCCTCCAGCAGTTCCTGATGCGGCACCAGCTGTTATACCAGACACAAGTGCGGATACGAAGTTCCATGAAGTCTTCATTTGGATCATGTAGACCTTCTAGGGAGCACCGTTGGTTTCCACATCTATGGCAGAGCTGAAACGTATATTCTAGTAGCATCATGAACCTACATTTTCAAGGGATGGAGGACCACAGGCTGCAAAGTCATGGCTGGTTTCTATGAAGACGATCTTCGAGCATCTGGATACTCCTCCAGGGAGGAGGGTCATGCTCGCTACTTACATGCTCCGTGATTCCTCCAACAGATGGTGGGATGTTACCACCCAAACAGAGCCTCACCGAGACATAGTCTGGGATGATTTTCAGGTAGTCTCCTATGAATTTTTCTTTCCGGAGATGCTAAGGGCAGATCAAGCATGATAATTCATGAATCTGCAGCAGGGCGCCATGTCAGTGATGGATTATTCTGCCTGCTTCACTAAGCTACAACATTTTGCACCTATTCAGGTGGGTAATGATACGTTGAGGTCTAGACGCTTTGAGGATGGTCTTCGATATGACATCCGAGCACTGGTAAATGTTTTCAGGTTGCCTACAGAGTATTCTATTGTGAACCAGGTGTTGATTACTAAGCGGAACCTGCGGAAAGCTAGAGGTGTGAACCTGGGCGGTTCGACACCGATCTCTGGCACTATTTCTACTAGCAATAGGAAGAGAAACATATATTTCTCTCACGGCGGTAGTACTAGATAGAATAATTCTTTAGGTGGCCAGGTAATGTGCTATCAGTGTGGTAAAGAGGGGAACAAGATACCGTAGTGTCCACGTGACCTAGTGGAGTGCCGAGCTTGCGGAAATATGGGACATCTTCAACGTTTTTGCAGTTCGTTTACACTAGTGACTAGTGAGAGGGGTTCTGTGAAGACTTCGTGTGTATGAGCAGGGCCAGCAGCTTCTTACCAGTCAGGGAATAGGAATACATCAGGACTTTCAGGCCGAGGTGGTGGTTGTGGCCGTGGTAGCTAGACACCAGGATCACAAAGATAGTAGGGTGGGTCAGCTCAGGGTAGTCAGGCTGTGTCATAGGTCCGCAACACTGGGCAGACATATGCAGTGAAACAGACCCAACATGAGCAGGGTCCTGGACCTTCCACTTGTGAAGGGTACTATTCTAGTTGTTTCTGTTTTGTCTTGTGAACTTTTTGATACTAGTGCTACACATAGAATTATATCTGTGCACGTTATCTAAAGACTTAGGCTCTAGGTTTCTTCTTCTTCGGATATCATGACACTTGACAATCCTTTGGGAATTAGAATGGATGGTGTGCGTTAGTCCAAGGAGTGCCCTCTAGAGGTTGGTGGGTGTCACTTTCTATAGTACCTCTATGTCTTAGAGATGATGAGCTATGGCGTCATTCTTGGGATGGACAAGTTGGTACCCTTTTTATCCTTTGTAGATTTCTATCGTCGCAGGGTGAGTTTCACATCACCAGAGGGTGGAGAGTTTCTATACAAGGGCGAATGGGATGTCCAGGCGTGCTGATCTGGACTTGAGCATCGTGGGCGAGGTGGAGTGACTGCCCAGATTGGGAGTTCATATCTGGATGACCAGGGAACTTGTCAGAAGGATTTCCCTATAGTGGTTGATCATTTTAGGGATGTCTTCTTGGATGACTTTTTAGGTCTACTTCTTGAGTGAGAGGTGGATTTCTCTAATGATCATGTTCCAGGAGCGGCACTGTTGTACATTCCTTCTTATAGGATGGCTACACTAGAATTTTAGGATCTCAAGAGGCATTTAGAGGAGTTGCGGGAAAAGGGTTTCATCCGACCCAGCACTTCTCCATGGGGTTCTCCTCTCCTGTTTGCGAAGAAGGTGGATGATACCCTCAGAATCTGCGTGGATTATCGGAAACTGAACATGTTGACGGCTAAGAAATGATATTCATTACCAAGGATTGATGATATTTTTGATCAACTTTGAGGAGGATGAGTGTTCTTGAAGCTTGAATTGAGATCCAGATATCATCAGTTGTGCGTTAGACCATCGGACATACCACTTACAGACTTTCGGAGCAGATAGGGTCTATACGAGTACTTGTTCATGACATTCGGACTCACAAACGTGCCATCATTTTTTATGGCTCTAATGAATCGTCTGTTCCACCCATATCTGGATTCTTTTGTGGTAGTCTTCATGGATGATATCTTGGTATACTCTCACACTCGACACAAGCATACCACCCAACTTGAGATCGTACTGAGTACATTGAAAGAGCATTAGTTATATGCTAAGCTCTCTATTTGAAACTTTTGGATGGACCAGATACACTTCCTGGGTCATATTATCTCAGAGGCAGGAGCTGCAGTAGATCAAGAGAAAGTGAGAGTAGTAGTTTCTTGGGAGAAGAATAAGAACGTGTTTGAAATACGGAGTATATTGGGGATGGCTGGTTACTACAAGGGCTTTATATTGAACTTATCCCACTTAGCATCTCCATTGGTGAGTTTGACTAAGAAGGGTATGAAGTTCATTTGTTCAGAATATTGTGAGACAGCCTTTCATAAGCTGAAAGGAAGGTTGTCATCCGCACTAGTGCTGATAATTCCAGAGCAAGGGAGGAGCTATATATTTTACTATGATGCATCAGGTATTGGTCTGGGAGCAGTGTTGATGCAGGGTGGTCGAGTATTTGCGTACGGGTCTCGGCAGTTGAGGCCACATGAGAGGAATTACCCGATGCATGATCTCGAGTTGGTTGTAGTTGTTCATGCATTATGCTGTTGGAGACATTATCTCTTGGGAGAAATTTTTTTGGTGTTTACAAACCACAAAAGTCTTAAATACATCTTTACCCAGTGTGACTTGAATTTGAGACAACGAATGTGGGTTGAATACCTTCAGTCCTTCGACTTTGAGGTTGCATATACACCTGGTAAAGGTAATGCAGTAGCTGATGCACTAAGTAAGAGGACTCAGATACCGGCAGCGCTGGAGGCAAGTGGTGAGTGTAAAATTATGACTTTGTTCTCCGAGATGCATTTAGAGGTGCACGATAGTCAGGGGAGAGCCTATCTTTCATCTCTAACTATGACTTCCACCCTCCAGGGTAGAGTGAGGATGAGACATCTATCAGATTTAGAAGGCCTAGTTCTACGGGAGTCGGTGGCAAGTGAGGACCCTCCTCCTGGTTGGACGATAAGCGATGATGAGGTACTGTGTGTCCAGGGATGAGTGTGGGATCCAGGGGATATACAAGAAGATTAGATATAGGAATTTCATGCCTCAACTTGGTATGTACATCCTGCGTTTACCAAAATGTACCGTGACATGAGACGTCAGTATTGGGGACCGAGTATGAAAAAAGAGGTAGTTTGTTTTTTTACAAGATGTTCCACCTTTCAGCATGTGAAGGAGGAGCATCAGAGGCTCGCCGAACTGTTACAATAGTTACCCATTTCAGAGTGGAAATGGGATGATGTTGTGATGGTCTTCAAGACCGGGTTGCCGAGGTCACCTTGAGGAAATGTTATCATATGGGTTGTTGTGGAAAGACTTCCGATGGTAGCTCACTTTTTTCCAATCTAGGAGACCTTATGTGATGACGAGATCGGGAAGTTTTATATCCTAGGGGTAGTACGTCTTCATGGGGTCTCTCATTCTATCATTTCATATAGGGATGCCCATTTTACGTCTCATTTCTGGCAGATTTTTCAGAGGGCACTGGGTACACAGGTGCTTCTGAGCACAACTTACCACCCTCAGACCGATGGACAATTAGAGTATACGATACAGGTGCTAAATGGCATGTTTTGTGCATGCATCCTGGACTTTACGGGATCTTAGGAGAAGCACATACCCCTGGTCGAGTTTTCATACAATAATAGTTTTCAGGAAACTATTGACATGTCACCTTACGAGGATTTATATGGTAGGCCATGCCGATCACCCTTGTGCTGGTTGGAGGTAGGTGAGGCAGCTTTCCTAGGACCACGTCTCATGCAGGTGACTTCAGAGTATGTCCAGTTGATAAGGAAGTGGATGGCTACTGCATAGTCTCATCATAAATCTTATGTTGATCACCGCAGATGACCCTTGGAGTTTGTGGTCGGGGATCAGGTTTTCTTGCATGTTTCCCTGAGGATGGGACACAGGCAGATCAGGGGATAGGGTAAACTTTCACTGAGGTATGTAGGGCCATTTGATATTCTGGAAAGAGTCGGTCTGGTTTCCTATCAGTTGCAGTTACCACAGAAGTATCTGGCCATGCACGAAGTCTTACACATATCTCAGCTATGTCGTTATCACTCAGACCCATCTCACATTTTTCAGCCCGAGGTACTAGAACTTCAGGTATATGAATCCTTTGAGTAACGTCCGATTCGTATTGTTTATAAGAGGACAAAGGTTCTCCGAGGTCAGTCAGTTCCTCTCGTATGTGTGATATGGTAGCATGGACGAGTGCAGGATGAAACCAGGGAGCGGGAGACCGACGTATGTGCTCAGTGGCTAGATTTGTTCATAGCTTTATCTTCACCACCTTTTCAATGGAATTTCGGGGACAAATTTCTTTAAGGAGGGTATTTTGTAAGAACATGGCTCTTATTCTTGAGGTATGGGTTTCTTCGTTTCCTTTTTTGCATAAGTGTTTTTGAGAAAACAAGGGAAATATGGGAAAAATCCCAAATTTCTGGGTACACGCCATGTAATATCGGTACACACACCATGTACTTTGGCTATGTGGGATGAGAATACAGGGTGCATAGGTTATTCAGTAAAAACAAACTACACGCCATGTACTTTCATATACACGCTGTGTACTTTGGCCGTGTGGGATGAGAACACAGGGCATGTAGACTTTTCAGCTATTCAGTATGTAATAACCAACTACACACCGTGTCATCAGTCGGTAGGTGAATAGTAAGGCAGTGGAGAGTAGCCGCTATATGAACAGTAAAAAGGATGGTACACACCGTGTACTTAGCAATACACACCGTGAAATTAGTCGGTGGATTAATAGTAAGGCGGTGGAGAGTTTCCGCTAGCAAATGGTTAAAAAGAAAGTGTATGCCACGTACTTAAGAGTACACGCCATGTAGTTATGTTTTTTTTGTTAAAAATAGGCATTATCCTTCTCATTTGGTATAGGATGCAGAAAAATTGAATGGAGTGCAGGAGAGAAGTCTAAAGCTTGGAGGAGCTCATGATCACATGCCAGAACTCGGATTCTTCCGCCGTCGATCTCATTTGAACCGCCCAGGTAAGGCCTTCCCTCTTCTTGAATGTTTCCTTCCAATTCGTTCCATAAGGGAATTTATTTGGGTTTGAATGATTAATCTTATATCTCAGATCTATGTCGTTATTGGTCGTTTCAAGAGACACCTTTCATGTATATCAATCTGAGGAGATCGAGGTAGGTGGTCTTGTGTTTAATTACAACTGTCGAGATGATTTTGTGTGCTATTGTGCCATGCACCCATGTTTAGGGTGTCGTGTGGTTGAGACCTTGACTGTAAAGATTCCTAGATTTCATAGGTAAACTAAATGAATAAATGTAAACTGCAGTTTTAAATTAATTTTTTTATTATAAATTTTATTCATTTACAAAACGTATTCTTTTAGAAGAGTTTTCTCATGTAAAATTTTCTTTTCAAAAAATAAAAATAATGATGCTTCAATTAAAACTAGAACAGAAGAATCATCTGATTAAATCTATCTAGATTCAATAAAATAATTATTTTATCTTGCTAAAAAATTTGGAAAACTGTCAACAAGAGGACAAAAAAAGACAAAAAAGACAGATTTTATAAATATAAGAAGATTGGTCACAAAAATTCTTATTATCTTGTGATTAAAGCTCCAGGGAAATATAATTAAAAAATAAAAGGAAATAAATTCATTAAGACAAATAGGTGTGTTAATATTGAGTCATGTAATGAATATAATACAAACATTGAAGCTAATTTCGGAAATCAAATAGTAAATCTATATCTTATGGCTCATACTGATGAGGTACACACTTCTAACACACAAACTTCTTATTTAGAAACTTTTTCTTATAATGAACATTATAAATATTATTTTATGATTCAAGAGAAAATAAAATCCTTAAAAAATTAGCATAATAAACTTATAAAATATTATGATAATATTTTTAATGACAAATAATGTTTAAAAAAATTTCATTTTTAAAATCAAAATATCCTTGTATTGGTATAAAAATAAAATTAAAGAACAATTTTAAAAAGATATTAAATTAAAAAATCCTTGAGTAAATTTATTAGTGGATAAAACTATTTAAATAGAATTCTAGGTAAAAATAAAACTTATAAAGGTAATCTAGGAATATGTAGTAATAGAAGAAATCAAAAATTATATTGAAATTATTTTATTCCAAGTTCTAAAAATATTACATGTCTACTATCAAATGTTTTCACTATGGAATAAATATGCTTTATGAAAAAGAATTTTATTTTAGAAAACCTAAATTTTCTAGTATTAAGCATGTTTATTATTCAAAATAGTTATCTAAATATGATTATAATGTTTATACTCAAAAAAATAGATTTCGTTACCTAAAACATTAATTTCTGACATTGTTGGAATACAATGTATATGGGTTCCAAAAGGTACATGTATTTAATATATTATCGGTATGCACCACTAGACATCATTGGTATATATTTGATTTTATTATTAAATATTACAAACATTTCATTTTTTTTTTGAAAACTTCATAAAATATGGAACTGTTAATCTAGGAATTATTTCATTTTCTTCATAATATTTCATTGAAATGCAATATTAGTTTTATAAAGGGGGATAATTTTTTTCTTTATTTAACTATATAATTTTATGTGATATATAAATATATTAAAACTCTAATTACATTATAAATACTCTTTATATTTATTATTTATGTAGTAATATTGCTAAAATATTCAAATATTTGTAAATTTTGTTTATTTATCTCAATTAAAAACATACTCCAAAAAATTTATAATTAAGGGGGAGGTCATAGAAAAGTTGGTTTATGAAAAAAAATATTCTTAATTTAATATGTAATATGGTAAACATTTATTTTTTAACATTTAAATTTATTTTTATTAAAAAAATTATTCATTTACAAAATATCTTCTTTCATAAAAGTTTTCTTAATTAAAAATTTCTTTTCAAAAATTAAAATTTAAAAATGATTAATATATATTTAAACTAGAGAATATTAAGTGTCTTATAAAAATTTTTATAATAAAATGTATCTTCTTACCCTTTCTAACCATATAATCTTATTCCTAAAATATTATAAACCCTTTGTATTCCATCATTGAAATAACAAATTCAAAGACTTCCAAAGAAACTAGTTTGAGGGGAATAAAGTGATCTATAACTTCAGGCTCAAGGAAAATTATTTCTCAAAATAAAAAGAGAGGAAATTAATTTTATATTATATTTGCAAAGAAGTAATTTCCTTTTGTTAAATATTCCATCGGAAAATATTTTTGAAAAGATTATGAAATTTGTGGTTTTGAAGAATGAAAAGTTTCATCTTCTCAAATAGTTAAATTTGGAATGAATTTTTAGCAGACTATATTTAATTTTTATTATTTAAAAGAATAAGTAATTAAGCTATATGATGATCTAAAAACATATATAAAATCTCATGAATATCTACAAAAAATTATGTTTCAAAAAAAATGATACACTTTAAAAATATAATATAGAGATCAATTCTTAAATAATATTTCTACACATTTAATGTGGAGATGATAAGTCAAATGGAGACACTCACATGAGAATATATTACTATTTCAAACCTTGGTGAGTTAAAAGAGTTTTTAGTTAAATTGTTCTCATCTAATTTGTCGATTCAAAGATCTACAGATGTTCAAAGGATAATATAACAGGTTTCAAAAGTTATAGAAGGTATGAGTGAAAATGTTAAATATTTTAAGAGTGTATGTAATCTATATAATGCTTCCAAAAATAATGATTCTTCTTCACCTCTATATATTATTCCATGTTAAAGTTATATATATTTTCTTTCCTATTTCAATTAGATTAAATACCATTTTTATGATATCTACGATAAAAAATTATCAGTTATTTTCTTAATTTATTTTTGATGTCACAAAAAAGGGGAGAAATTGATGATAAATTTAAGTTAAATCTATAATAAAATCAAGAAAAAGTTATGATAAATTCGGGAGAAATTTGTAAAAAAAAATTATGAGAAATCACTATGTTAAAAATTGTAAAATATATATGACAAAAATTCCTTTGTAAAAGTTTTTTAAGGATGCGAAATGCGCTTGAATTTTTTTTATTAGCATGATTTTAAAATTTCATCTATTATTTATTTTGATTTTAATATTTTTTGTGGTCTTTGTGATCATCCAAAGGGTAAAATTTTTAAGAATGTGTTGATTCAAAAATTTTGTTAATTTATTTCTAATTTTTATGCACTCAAACAACCCTGTGTATATTTCTATTGAAGTTACTTTAAGGGAATTTTAGGATATTAATTACTAGAATAATTGTTTTTATTCTCGAAGTATATTCATTCTTAAATCCATGGGAAGATATTTGTTTCTCAATGGAAAATTATTCTGGATAGGTTTTATAAGTAATATGGAAACACTCTTCATATCCTATTTTTTAAGTGAGATGTATGGTTTTTATACCCTACGTTTGGAGTATAAGTATGGATCAGAAACACTACTTTTCAAATAAAAACTATATTTGACGAATAAAAACATAGTTCACAATCCCTACTTTTTTAAACAAACATACACTGTCAACCATACTTTTGGAGTTTTTCTCTATGTATAAAAACCCTATGTTTGACTTAGTCAAAGGAAAATTTTTGAATTGTGGCTTATTTCCACATCTATTATTTATACTAAAGTTGGGTTCCTCCAGCTAACGTGTCACCCTAAAAATCAACCACGTCACCAATTTTCTATGTCACCCTCGCCTCACACTCTTGGAACCATCTACCACATTCCTAATTACCCCGTGCAACCTCACCTCCGCGTTTGATGTTAGGGTTTCTTGTCTCCCACCGAAACCCCCAGCTACCGCCGGAACTTCATTCACATCCCACATCTCCGCAGGCTCGCCTCTCCAATGCGGTCTTCCTTCTTCTGTCGATCTAAATCTGTCTCTGTATCCGTCACTACCTATAATGACCGTATCGAGCTCCCTGAATCATCACTCCCGTATATTATGAAATTATTCAATGCCTACAGACCTTACACTCCTTTTTCTCCCACAAAAATATGTGTGAATTTCCTCACCAAAAAATCCAAATTTTTTGTTCTGCTATAACCTGTCATTCAATATTCCTCAACTAATGAAACCATTGTTGTATACAACACTGATAAACAGCATCTGACTTTCGCAGCTAAAGGTATCACGGTATTCCTGTCACGACCCCCTCCCCACAAAGTGTACCCCTCCTGGGCCGGCAATGTGAAAAGGGAGATAATGACCCCCGAGTACCACCTCCAGTAGGTCCCGGGTTGGCGACTAGCACCGAGGGTATAATAACATACAAATGGGAGGCATTACCAT
Organism: Viscum album; assembly: GCA_963277665.1. NCBI lineage: Eukaryota > Viridiplantae > Streptophyta > Magnoliopsida > Santalales > Viscaceae > Viscum > Viscum album. The sequence goes on along the minus strand of OY728152.1, from coordinate 777,501,925 downwards.
CTAAGAGAACACATGTAGAAGAGAGAGATAGAATAGACTCCAACCAACTCCAAATCATAACTGAAATATAAATGAAACCCAAGTACATATATGAAATGTCATGCAAAAGTACTACAACTGAAAGGGAAAACTAAAAGTACCCAAAAGAAAGAAAAACAGCAGCGACCATGAGCCCGAACAGCTCCTCCTCCAACCACAAGCTAGTAGTAACCCGCTTGATCTCCAACTTGCTCCAAGTGACCTGAAAAACAGTTTATATGTACATAGGGTGAGTATAACAGTATACTCAATAGGATCCTCCCCAAGCCTCTCGTGCAAAGGTAAAGAAATCATGCTAAAGCCCAGTGAACAACAAGTGAAACTAACTCGTCACCTAAACAGGTATACTATGTTCCCAACCTCACCATGGCTACTCTCACCAAGTAACGCATACAAGAATATAGCATATAGTAATGAATATCAAGGGTACCCTGCTACTACTTCCCCACTGGTTTGCGCTTTGCCCCCAACGACATGTGTCCTGTGCATCTCTCTCCAAAGGCTTGCCCGCAGACACCTGGGCTAAGCTCCACAATCTGCACCTCGTGCACCACAAAGGCCTGCCCGCAGACACCTGGGCGAAGCACCACGCCGTCCTCACAACCAAAGGTAACCAGGTAGTTTCCGGGAGCCACCACAGCTCGCATTACATGTATCATACGTCGGGTATAATACCTCAAGCCATTACAGCCCATACGTCGAGTAAGGATCCTCAAGCCATCATAGCCTATACACGTTACACTTATAGTAGTCCGTAGGATACTATATCCAGAATATATGTGTGTGAATAACCACAATCCATTACAACCCTATACACACATATATGGGGTAACTAACCGATGTGCCTCATGGCACAAGTATCTACCAAGATAAGAGAGAGGAGCCAAAGGGGGTAGTCATCCATTCAACCTCCCATCAGAATGTTGGGGAAAACACCCCCCCGGGGCTCAGAATCCCCAGGGTGTCAGTTGCCCTTACCGACAGGCTGGAGTAGCGTATAGAAACACAAAAAGTACAGAATATATAAGTAACTCACATCCACAGTATGGGCATTACCTAGTCTTCGATACAACTGCAGCTAACGTCTCTCAGACTCCAGGCTGCTAATTCTAAGACTAGGTATCCTATAAGCACACAAAAATTTGAAGAGATTTATTAGATTACTCCGTTCTCATTTTATCAGTTCCACTGTACATTAATTAATTCTTTAAACATTAATTAAGAATGAACAATTCCACATTAAACTAAATTGGAATCACATTCAAAAACAACTGCTCCTTTTTAAGATTCACATCACCTTTAAATTTCAGCATCTCCATCCCCATGGATTTCCACCATTTAATCAAACATTCATTACAGAATTACTTTTCCACATTCCCAGGCATTCTAGAAAAAACATCCTATGCTTCTAAACACAAAGGAGGCTCAACACGGTGAGTAGATATACTACCCGTCGAGTCTTTGCCGCCTATAGAAAGAGCATATACCCATTCTCCCTCGGGAGGCTAAACACCGAAAGCACGTGGCATACCCTGCGTGTCTTCGCCTCCTTTGGAAGAAGGGTAGCAAGACCAGCTGCCTTGAGCAGTGGGGAAAAGCAAAGTAGATTAACATTCAAGAAAACCGCAAGCAACCAGCAACCACATCCATCCCATTCCATCACCCCTGGTGTCCTCCCCGACACCCACATGCATAGACTGATGCATCTTGCCACTCTAGGCATCATCTGCTGCCATAAACACAAGGCCTCCATGCCTCCACATATCACAACAGCCATCCAGGTTTACATCACAGCACAAGCAGCAGGAAAACAAACATCACATCATGGGCTCTAGAACCTTTAACAAACAAGAGGGTAACTCAGAACCCTTTTAGAAATTCCCACATAATCTGTTCTCTAATCCATATTGAATTAACAGATTTTTTATTCGTAGGTTCCAATCATGGATACCTAATCAGTAATCTATAACAATTAAATAACCATGCTTACTTCCCTAATTTGATTATCCTCAAATTAGAACAACTACAACAACGGCAATAACCAGATTAATTTACATGCCTCTTTATCTTTAGCCAATTAATTAACAATTAATTCCGGCTTTATGTTCATTATCAATTTCTATCATGAACGAACAACAAATCAAAGAAAACATAGATATCACTATATCTAGGAAAACATGAGGCAAACCGTTATCACGGTATAAATCAACAACATGCGATCAACCAATTCTTTTAATCCGGTTCAAGTATTTAATTAGGTCAATTTCACTGTGATCCAAAGGGATAAATCATGCTAATTCTACGATTTCACATATACAATTAGAGAAGCCATGAATCCCCTACCTCAAACAGTTCCTCACGTTCTTTATCCACACAACAGGTCACGATCCTCCCCTCGCGACAACTGCATCCACCGGAGGATGCTGCGGTACGACAGTACCAACCAACCCCAAGAAAACCCATTAGAATCTTGGAAATTACATGGTATAATTATGGAAAAGATGATAGGATAAGATGAACCCCAAAAAAACGATGATACAACATACCTTATATCAAAGATTGATCGACACGGCTCAGTTGCATCCAAAACAGAGCAGAACCAATCCTAGGGGTAAAGATTGATTGTGCAACTCCTACGGAAAGGATTGAAAGGTTCTAGTGCCTCCTAGTTGAGAACAAAGGGAAATAACAAGGGAGAATGATATCTTGTCCCTTTTTGAAGATTAAATGGGGCAACGGTTTAAGATCTGGTTAATTCTCCATTAAAAACGGATCGCATTAACCCTCTCCATTAAAAACGGATCGCATTAACCCACGCGGTTTGACCAAGTAAAACATTCCAAGCCTTAGGAATAATTAATATAGGATTTATGGCATTTTAAACGGCCTTAAGAGCCCTTAAAATAAGGCATTAAATGTATTTTACGTCAAAGGAAATGTCAAAAGGGGAAAAACTATAGGAATCTAGAAACACTGTTTACCCACTGTTACTGTACATGAAACCGATCTGTGAAACCGATCTGTGAAACCGATCAGTGAAACCGATCTGTGCACCCGATCTGTCACACCGATCTGTGAAACCGATCTGTCACATCGATCTGTGAAACCGATCTGTCACACCGATCTGTGAAACCGATCTGTGAAACCGATCTGTCACACCCATCTGTGAAACTGATCTGTCACACCGATCTGTGAAACTGATCTGTCAGACCAATCTGTGAAACCGATCTGTCACACCGATCTGTTTAACCAATCTGTGAGACCGATCTGTCACACCGATCTGTGAAACCTATCTGTTAGACCGATCTGTGAAACCGTTCTGTCACACCGATCTGTGAAACTGATCTGTGAGACCGATCTGTGAGACCGATCGGTGAGACTGATCTGTTACTATTCATAAAACTGGAAACACTGTTCACAGAACTGGAAAATTGGCAAAGTGTTGGGGATAAGTCCCCTTGACCTCCCGGAACACCTCCAACACCAAAATTCCACAAAGTAATGGACCGGAGAGGTCCGGGCCATTACATTAGATACCTCTCAAAACATTCTTGTCCTCGAGAATTAAAAACCAACCCAGAAGAAAAGAGGGGTCCAAACAACCACCCCATAAGATACCTCTCAGGGGAAAACCCCCATGAGTTGTTCGAAAGCTGGAACAAAACTACGACATCCGGGAACAAAAAATCCATACCCAAACAATTCATTCATAACATCACATCAAAGGTACATAAATAGAACATGAAAGGTATAACCAGAGAGGAAACTTCATTACATGAAAGGAGTTAAACATTGAAAAAATCTGGGTACTGAGCATGTATCTGTGACTCACGTTCCCAGGTACTCTCCTCCATGCCACCGTGTCACCACAAGACATGAACTAAGGGGATAGAACGCACACGCAACTCCTTCTCCTTGTGGTCTTGGATCTCCATAGGTCTCTCCTCGAAGGTTGCATCATCATCAATATCGATCTCTCCCCAATCGATAACATGAGATTCATCATGAAGATAACGATGGAGCTGTGATACATGGAAAACATCATGTATCCGACTCATCTGAGGGGGAAGTGAAAATCGATTTGCCACAGCTCCAACACGAGCTAACACCTCGAAAGTCCCAACAAACCGGGGAGAAAGCTTACTTCCACGACCAAACCTCTGCTGCCCACGACGGGGAGTCACCTTTAGAAACACATGATCCCAAACATTAAACTCTAACAGTCTCCTTCTTTGATCAGCATATGATTTCTGACGATCCTGTGCTGTCTTCATCCTCTCACGAATCACCTGAACCATCTCTGTTGTATTCTGCACTAGTTCCGGTCCGACAATTGCTGACTCTCCGACCCCAGTCCAGCACAACGGAGAACGACAAGGTCGGCCATACATGGCTTCAAACGACGCCATGCCGATGGTAGAGTGAAAACTATTATTGTAAGAGAACTCTACCAAGGGTAAGTGCTTCACCCATGAACCTCCAAAATCACGAACACAAGAGCGCAGCATGTCTTCAAGAGTCTGGATGGTTCACTCTGTCTGACCATCCATTTGAGGATGAAAAGCAGTGCTAAGGCATAGTTGAGAGCCAAAAGCATGCTGGAGACCTCTCCACACCCTAGAGGTAAAACGAGGATCTCGATCAGAAATGATCGTCTTAGGAACTCCGTGAAGCCTCACCACCTCCTCTAGATGCTGCCTCGACAAATCCTCCACTGAGCTCGACTCCTTGATTGCTATGAAGTGGGTCGATTTAGTTAAAAGATCCACTACCACCCATATAGCATCATGTCCTCTCGGAGCTCGAGGTAAACCTGTAACAAAGTCCATTGAGATGTCCTCCCACTTCCACTAAAGAATCTCTATGTGTTGGAGAAGACCACCAGGAACACGGTGTTCGGCCATCACCTTCTGGAAGACTAAACATTGAGACACACATTCTGTAAATGTACGCTTTAGCCCAGGCCACCAAAACTGACTCCTCAAGGATCGGTACATCTTCGTCACTCCAGGATGTACCTCCAAGGGTGGACTATGGAACTCTCACGGAACCGTCTCGCGCATCACCAAGGGAACAAAAAGCCTGCCATGATACAACACTCAGTGTTGTTCATACTCCGACCAACCATCAGGGGCCTCCCCACAAACAACTCTGTCTCTCCAAACTTCCACCTCTAGATCACCCAACTGAGACTCTTCCACCTTCTGCATCAGAGATGACTGCACCATCATCTAGAAAAGACAACCTCTACCTCCAACCTCTTCCATATCAAGATGCAAAGCTGCTAGATCTTCCATCACTCTACAGGAATCACCAGATTCACGCACAACATCATTACGTGACTTTCAGCTTAGTGAATCAGCTACAACGTTCCCTTTTCCAGGTGTATACGATATTTCAAAGTCGTATTCTTGCAAGAACTCCATCCAACAACGCTGCCTCAAGTTCAAGTCACGTTGGGAGAAAACATACCTCAAACTCTTATGATAGGTGAAAACCACAAAGTTCTCACCAATGAGGTAATGTCTCCACAACTTCAGAGAAAACACCACGGCTGCCAACTCAAGATCATGGGTGGCATAGTTGCATTCATGTGGACGCAACTGCCGAGACCCATAAGAAACAACTGACCTCTGCTGCATGATAACACAGCCTAGCCCCAGATGTGAAGCATCACAGAAAACATCAAACTGGACTCCCTCCGCTGGAAGACAAAGGAATGGGGCACTTAACAACTTCTCCTTTAGATATTCGAAAGCTGCCTGACACTGATCAGTCCATATGAACGCTTGATCCTTCTTGGTCAAAGCTGTCAGAGGAGTCGCAACTCGGGAGAAATTGGCTACAAACCTCCTATAATAGCCTACGAGACCAAGGAAACTTCGCACCTCTGACACAGTCTTGGGGGCTACCCAAGACACTACTACTTCTATCTTCGAAGGATCCACAGCTACTCCCTGTTGGGACACAACATTCCCTAAGAAACCAACTTCTCGAGCCCAGAACTCACACTTGGACAACTTCCCAAACAACTGATGTTGGCGAAGAACTCCCAAAACGGCTCGTCGATTCTCTGCATGCTCTTCTTCAGATGTAGAGTACACAAGGATGTCATCGATGAAAACCACAACAAACTTGTCCAGGAATTCACGGAACACAACATTCATCAACCCCATGAAAACAGCTGGAGCATTCGTCACACCGAATGGCATTACAACAAACTCATAATGCCCATGACAACAATAGAAAGAATTTTTCGGGATATCCTCATCCTTTACACGCATCTGATGATATCCTGACCGCAAGTCGATCTTTGAGAACCAACTTGCACCCTTCAGTTGATCGAATAGGTCATCAATCTGTGGAAGAGGATAGCGGTTCTTTATTGTCACTTTGTTTAATCGACGATAATCGACGCACAACCGCAAACTGTCGTCGGCCTTCTTCATGAACAAGACTGGTGCACCCCACGATGACACACTTGGCCGAACAAAACCACACTACAACAGACCATCGAGATGTATACGTAGCTCTCGTAACTCAGAAGGGGCCATCCTATATGGATACATAGAGATAGGAGACGCTTCCGACTGTAGCTCGATCCCAAACTCGATCTCTCGTCAAGGGGGTAAGGATACAACCTCTTCTGGAAAGACGTCAGGGTACTCCTCTACGACCCTAGGAAACGCCAACTGTGGAACCTCTGAAGAACTCATCATCATCCCAGCCATCATGGATGATAAGGATTAAACTCGTCTATGACTCATTCAAGGATCTCTCTCACCAACAAACACCACTTCCTCTCCATCTTCATCAAAGAAAACAACCTTCTTCCTGTAGAAATCCACAATAGCCTGCACCGAATACAACCAATCCATGCCGAGTATGACATCATATGGTTGTATTCGTAAACATATGAAATATCCCCAAGAGCGGTGTTTCCCCAACACTAGCTCACAGTCTCTACATACTTCAAACAAGATAGCTCGACCTCCAACTGGCGTAGTCAATGCCAAGGTCACTGGAAGCCTCTCTACCTCAAGTCCCAAAGCATGGACAAGGGTAGGGGATATAAAGGAGTGTGTCGCTCCTAAATCAAACAAGGCATACACCGAGGTAGAAAACAAGCAAAGGGTACCTCGGATGACGTCTGGATCGCCTGGAGCTGGCAACGCTAGAGCATGAAGCTGACCATGACCACCTCCACGACCTCTCTGACCCTGATGACGACCACCACCACGGCCGCGCTCTGCTCTCTGAGAATGGGGAGCGTCATGGGGCTATCCTCTGCCTGCTCCATCTACCCTCTGGTGATCTAAAGCTGGTGCAACCTGCTGTTGCTGCCTCGGCTGGAACTGCCTCAATGGAGGAACCTGGAGTGGAGCGCCTGGTGCACGATGACTGCTCTGAAAAGTCGGGCACTCCTGCTGCTGATGACCATGACCACCACAAGAAAAACAAGCGCCTGATCCCTCTGTATAGGCCTGAGAGTTGCTGCCTCTGGAGAAACGAGATGGGAAGGGCTGGGACCTACCCCCAGGTGAACGGAAACTCTTTTGTCCTGAAAATCAGGAACCCCGGACCACAGCTCTGCTTCGTGAGGAATCATGACGATTCCCCTCTCGTGACGATCCGGTCCAGGTCAAAGTCCTCTCAACAACCTCTACCCTCGCCAGCACCTCAAGATATGTGTTCAGCATAAATGGGGTGACCTGGCGCTGGATCTCTGGATGCAAAGCCTCCTCGAAATGCCTCGCCCTGGCCTCATCATCTGGTAACAGGTCTGAAGCATATCGTAGAAGGTTCCTGAAACAGATTCCAAACTCTCGAACACTGGAGCTCCCCTGTCGAAGGGTGAGTAGCTCCTGGCGACTGGACGCCTTCGCAATTGATGAAAGAAACTCGACTCTAAACCTGTCTCAAAACTCCTTCAACCAGTCTTCTGTGACTGCATCTGAAACGGAGCCCTCGTACTTCTGTAGACTCTGGCGCGGAAACTCTCGGAGTGTCTTCCTCCAAGTGTCATCTTCGTCAACCTCTACTCGGTGGTGATCTGCTGGAACAGCCTGCTGGGCATCTTCTGTGCAAACCTGACGAGGACGTCGACCTGGAGCCATACCTGTAAAATAACAACCATTAGAGCTCCTAAGCCTGGAATATGGAAGACTCAACATTAATTAATTAATTATTTTGTTTTATTAATTTCAGGTTACCTATCCCAAGGTCTACACATTCAAACACAGGCGCAAAGAATAATGATGTATGATCCTTTCCTAGGTCTCTACCCTGCAACCAGTATCACTTTGTTTAGTAGCCACCGTAAACTTAAAGGTCCGTGCAACAGATCATAGGGGGCCCTGAACGCCTATGTCTCTGCCGGTCCCCAGTGTTTACCCCACTTGCTAAACATGAATGACACCGTTTCCCTACCATCCCATGCATCCTCACCTGTGCCTAACTCCAAACTCCATCATATCCCTCAACCAGAGCTCTGATACCACTCTGTCACGACCCCCTCCCCACAAAGTGTACCACTCCTGGGCCGACAATGTGAAAAGGGAGATAATGACCCCCGAGTCCCGTCTCCAGTAGGCCCCGGGTTGGCGACTAGCACCGAGGGTATAATAACATACAAATGGGAGGCATTACCCTCTAAGAGAACACATGCAGAAGAGAGAGATAGAATAGACTCCAACCAACTCCAACTCATAACTGAAATATAAAAGAAACCCAAGTACATATATGAAATGTCATGCAAAAGTACTACAAATGAAAGGGAAAACTAAAAGTACACAAAAGAAAGAAAAACAGCAGCGACCACGAGCCCGAACAGCTCCTCCTCCAACCACAAGCTAGTAGTAACCCGCTTGATCTCCAACTTGCTCCAAGTGACCTGAAAAATAGTTTATATGTACATAGGGTGAGTATAACAGTATACTCAGTAGGATCCTCCCCAAGCCTCTCATGCAAAGGTAAAGAAAGCATGCTAAAGCCCAGTGAACAACAAGTGAAACTAACTCGTCACCTAAATAGGTATACAATGTTCCCAACCTCACCATGGATACTCTCACCAAGTAACGCATACAAGAATATAGCATATAGTAAAGAATATCAAGGGTACCCCGCTACTACTTCCCCACTGGTTTTCCGCTTTGCCCCAACGACATACGTCTTGTGCATCTCTCTCCAAAGGCTTACCCGCAGACACCTGGGCTAAGCTCCACAATCTGCACCTCGTGCACCACAATGGCTTGCCCGCAGACACCTGGGCGAAGCACCACACCGTCCTCACAACCAAAGGTAACCAGGTAGTTTCCGGGAGCCACCATAGCTCACATAACGTGTATCATACGTCGGGTATAATACCTCAGCCATTACAGCCCATACGCCGAGTAAGGATCCTCAAGCCATCATAGCCTATACACGTTACACCTATAGTAGTCCGTAGGATACTATATCCAGAATATATGTGTGTGAATAACCACAATCCATTACAACCCTCTACACAAATATATGGGGTAACTAACCACTGTGCCTCATGGCACAAGTATCTACCAAGAGAAGAGAGCGGAGCCAAAGGGGGTAGTCAGCCATTCAACCTCCCATCAGAATGTTGGGGAAAACACCCCCCAGGGCTCAGAATCCCCGGGGTGTCAGTTTCCCTTACCGACAGGGTGGAGTAGCGTATAGAAACACAAAAAGTACACAATATATAAGTAACCCACATCCACACTATGGGCATTACCTAGTCTTAGATACAACTACAGCTAACATCTCTCAGACTCCAGGCTGCTACTTCTAAGACTAGGTATCCTATAAGCACACAAACATTTGAATAAATTTATTAGATTACTCCGTTCTCATTTTATCAGTTCCACTGTACATTAATTAATTCTTTAAACATTAATTAAGAATGAACAATTCCACATTAAACTGAATTGGCATCACATTCAAAAACAACTGCTCCTTTTTAAGATTCACATCACCATTAAATTTCAGCATCTCTATCCCCGTGGATTTTCACCATTTAATCAAACATTCATTACAGAATTACTTTTCCACATTCCCAGGCATTCTAGAAAAACATCCTATGCTTCTAAAAACAAAGGAGGCTCAACACGGTGAGTAGATATACTACCCGTCGAGTCTTTTCCGCCTATAGAAAGAGCATATACCCATTCTCCCTCGGGAGGCTAAACACGGAAATCACGTGGCATACCCCACACGTCTTCGCCTCCTTCCGATGAAGGGTATCAAGACCAGCTGCCTTGAGAAGTGGGGAAAAGCAAAGCAGATTAACATTCAAGAAAACCGCAAGCAACCAGCAACCACATCCATCCCATTACATCACCCCTGGTGTCCTCCCCGACACCCACATGCATAGACTGATGCATCTCGCCACTCTAGGAGTCATCTGCTTCCATAACCACAAGGACTCCATGCCTCCACATATCACAACAGCCATCCAGGCTCACATCACAGCACAAGCAGCAGGAAAACAAACATCACATCATGGGCTCTTGACCCTTTAACAAACAAGAGGGTAACTCAGAACCCTTTTATAAATTCCCAAATAATCTGTTCTCTAATCCATATTGAATTAACAGATTTGTTATTCGTAGGTTCCAATCATGGATACCAAATCAGTAATCTATCACAATTAAATAACCATGCTTACTTCCCTAATTTGATTATCCCCAAATTAGAACAACTACAACAACGGAAATAACCATATTAATTTACATGCCTCTTTATCATTAGCCAATTAATTAACAATTAATTCCGGCTTTACGTTCATTATCAATTTCTATCATGAACGAACAAAAAATCAAAGAAAACATAGATATAACTATATCTAGGAAAACATGAGGAAAACCGTTATCACGGTATAAAGCAACAACATGCGATCAACCAATTCTTTTAATCCGGTTCAAGTATTTAATTAGGTCAATTTCATTGTGATCCAAAGGGATAAATCATGCTAATTCTACGATTGCACATATACAATTAGAGAAGCCCTGAATCCCCTACCTCAAACAGTTCCTCATGTTCTTTATCCACACAACAGGTCACGATCCTCCCCTCGCGACAACTGCATCCACCGGAGGATGCTGTGGTACGACAGTACCAACCAACCCCAAGAAAACCCATTAGAATCTTGGAAATTACATGGTATAATTATGCAAAAGAGGATAGGAGAAGATGAACCCCAAAAGAATGATGATACAACATACCTTATATCGAAGATTGATCGACACAGCTCAGTTGCATCCAAAACAGAGCAGAACCAATCCTAGGAGTAAAGATTGATTGTGAAACTCCTACGGAAAGGATTGAAAGGTTCTAGTTCCTCCTAGTTGAGAACAAAGGGAAAGAACAAGGGATAATGATATCTCGTCCCTTTTTGAAGATTAAATGGGGCAACGGTTTAAGATCCGGTTAATTCTCCATAAAAAAAGGATCGCATTGACCCACGCGGTTTGACCAAGTAAAACATTCCAAGCCTTAAGAATAATTAATATAGGATTTATGGCATTTTAAACGGCCTTAAGAGCCCTTAAAATAAGGCTTTAAATGTATTTTACATCAAAGGAAACGTCAAAAGGGGAAAAACTGTAGGAATCTGGAAACACTGTTCAACCACTGTTACTATACATGAAACCGATCTGTGAAACCGATCTGTGAAACCGATCTGTGAAACCGATCTATGAAACCGATCTATCACACCGATCTGTGACACCGATCTGTCACACCGATCTGTGAAACCAATCTGTCAGACCGATCTGTGAAACCGATCTGTCACACCGATCTGTGAAACCGATCTGTCACACCGATCTGTAAAACCGATCTGTCACACCGATATGTGAAACCGATATGTGAAACCGATATGTCACACCGATCTGTGAAACCGATCTGTCACACTGATCTGTGAAACCGATCTGTCACACCGATCTGTGAAACTGATCTCTCAGACCGATCTGTGAAACCGATCTGTCACACCGATCTGTGAAACCGATCTGTCAGACCGATCTGTGAAACTGATCTGTCACACCGATCTGTGAAACCGATCCATCACACCGATCTGTGAAACCGATCTATCAGACCGATCTGTGAAACCGATCTGTCACACTGATCTGTGAAACTGATCTGTGAGACCGATCTGTGAGACCGATCGGTGAGACCGATCTGTTACTGTTCATAAAACTGGAAACACTGTTCACAGAACTGGAAAATTGGAAAAGTGTTGGGGATAAGTCCCCTTGACCTCCCGGAACACCTCCAACACCAAAATTCCACAAAGTAATGGACCTGAGAGGTTCGGGCCATTACAATTCCACTTCTCCCATTAACATCACCTTTGTATTTATAGCACTCCATTCAATGTATCACCACCGACTGCAAAATTTGAGTACCTAAAATTATAACTTGTCCTTTGTTTATGCAGTAACAACCTGTACAGACTGCAACTCCACTTCCCACAGGAGATTAATTATTAATATAAGTAGAAAACAGTTTGTAATTCCTACTACTTTCACCACATTATTCATTTTCTATCTATTTCAAGTGCAATATCTACAGACGTAGGTACTGGTCACACAATTACACACCCAGGGAGGTCATCTATGGGTGAAACCACTTCTTAGAGCATCAAGAGTACATCAAACGGTTCTGTAAGAATTATTAAAGAGGTAAAACAACATTCATTTGATCTTAATACCTCATGGACTTCTTTTTACATTAAGAGATACTAACTAACATGTATCGAAATGTGTGAAGTTAATATATAATTTACTGATTTAGCAAAAAACACATTTAAAGAATATGCATTGATTACCTTCCATGGTTGAGATGCTGGTTATTTCATTTACTAAAATAATATTTATGTTTCTGTATATTGTTAGCAACAAAAAACAGTGTCTTCCCATTATATGTTTAATAAAATACACCCACATATAAACATACTATGGTTTCCTTCCAACCCTTGACAATTCAAAAAAAAGAAGACCTATACAAATATACAGTCACCATCAACATCTAGTGATGAAAGGCTGCAGAGATGACTACTTCTGAGAAATCAACAAAAATGTCTATCGTTAGTCACACCGCCTACATTGATTCAGTAAAGTTGTTTACTAATTTACAAGTATATACATGTATAGATATTTCACCTTATGACTATTGTCGCCTATGTTCTACTACAACATATGAAGGAGTACAAATGACTTCCATGTCATTGAGAGGAACGTGCACGCCTTTTTCATCTATATGTACCCTAGGTTAGTTCAATTCCAATTAACCAATAATTTAAAATAGAATGGACATATTTCTTTCAAATATCAGTGACTATTTAACTCAATCAACTGTTAAATTGACAGTGCCTCGTGATTGTGGAACTTTTTCACCATTTTCAGTTAGAACAAGCAACATAAAAGGTTGTAATTAGTGTACTCAATATAGTTCAAATAACATTTCATTATTTTCAATATTACTATACATTTGATTACTATATTGCAATTCTAAACATGTACTTGCAATTCCTTGATGGAATATACCTACCTATGTTCTACTAAAACATTTGAACCACTTCAAAATAATTGCACCACCAAAAGGAGGATAACACATTGCATTGTCAAAAATTTTTGTCAATGGTGAGTTGCATTTGTAATGTAACATTATTTTGAATTCAATTACTTATTTTAGAATGTCGTTCCTGTGACTAATTAGTTTATTCTTCAATTGAATTCATAGAGCTGCATGACTCTGCAACTTTGTCTATGATATTTTCCAGATGTAGAAAAAGAAAATAGATACCACAAACCAATGCAAGAAATATTGTCCCGTTTGGTAAGTATGATGTCAACGTAAAAGCATGACATTACTGTACAAAATATAGTTCAAATAAATTTTCCTTATTTTCATTCATACTATACATTAGTTTACATTATTTCATTTCTCAACATTTAATGGCATTTCAACGATGGACTATACTTACTTATGTGCTACAAAAACATGTGAACCACCACAATAACGAATTGCACCAACAAAAGTAGAAGCACTCTTAGAATTCCACAAATTTTTATCAACAGTGAGTTTCACAGATATGTAATAGTAATTTTATTTAGATTACAACTTTTACAATGTTGATCATGTGACTAATTAATATATTCTTCAATTTCATTCTTAGAGCATCATGAATCTGCAACTTCGTCATTGTTATTTTCCAGATGTAACAAAAAAACAAATACCAAAATCCAATGGAGAAAATGATGTCCCCTTTTATAAGTATGATGTCAACATATTCTTATGAAAAAAATATAGGTTATATACCCCTTCTATTGAAGACTTAACTATTTCTTCATTATGTTTGGTAGCTTTAACGACCGAAGGAAACATTCTCACTTAATCATCGCCTACTCCCTCATCAGAGTAAGAAGATGTCAAGGGTTTACATATTTTTCTTCATTCACTTAATGTAATTATATTCATTTTCCTTTTACAACAGATATTGTTTTCCTATTTCTCTTGTAGGAAATCTACTTAATTTCTCTGACATAGGTGTTATATAACATGTAGTCATGCTTTCTTATTTATTAGTATATACATACAAATCTTTGTGCCTTGGGTTTTTAGTAGTAAATTAAATGATTCTTGTACCCAACACCCAAATTTGTCAATTATAATTACTAATGTCTTTTCAGAAATACATGAAACAACAAATATTGAGATACATGGTGAAAGAAATCATGTAAATCATTTTTCAGGTATGTGTTTCCACATGGAAATTACTTAAACTGTATAATTATTTCGTATGTATTATCATTATGACTTTATTTCATGATGCTGCAGAAATAAGATAAGTACTTCAAATAGTGGAAAATACAGGTTTATGTGTTATATTTAATTATCACACACTAGGATTCCAATCATGAATCATTTTTATAATTTATATTGTCCTATTATTAACACGTTATATTTAATCATTATTCACCTGCAGAATATTTGAATAGTGGAGATCCTACGCATGTTTGTCAATATTGTGGTCTGTTATTCTGGTTTGACCACATAAATAAAAAATGAAGCAACAATGATAACCCATGATCTGCTCTATGATTCTCACTGGGTAAAATTATTTTGGAATTTCTATCGCCATTCCCTGAGTACCTTAAAATGTTAGTCTTCAAACAAAACTCTAGCGAGGTAAGAGAATTCTAGGAAAATATGCATATTTACAATTATATGTTTTCTATCACGTCAATGGGTGGAAGGGTAAATAGGTCCCTCAACAATGGTCGAGCTCCAAATATATTTAGATTGAATGGCCAAAACTACGATCGAATTGGTCGTTTGTGTCCTCCATAGGGAGAACCACCAAGGTTCGCTTTAATCAGAAATGCTTGATGGTTGAATTGTACAATGTTTTGCATGATGTTTTTCTTGATGGTGACCATGATGGACTTGCTTTTGGGAAATGAACCATTCAACGTTCAACATTTACTGGTGGTCCCGGGTATATGATTCAGAATTTCCAAGACTCTATGTCAATATGTAATTGGGTAGGATATCCTGATTTTTTTTAACGTTTACATGCAATCCATTGTGGCCTGAAATTAGTAGATTGATTACACATTACAATCTTCTTCCTTCAGATTGATCGCATATTTTATCAAGAGTTTTCAATATTATGGTTGATCTGTTAATGAAAGATTTATGGGATGGATGTTTATTTGGGAAATAACAGGCATGTAACTATCTTAATAAAAATTATTGATCATGTTATATATATTCTTATTTTGTTTATCTCTAACTGATACATGTAATTAATCTCAATATTTAGATGTAGTTGTTCTTACAGTGGAATTTCAAAAATGTGGCTTGCCTCACATTCACATTTTTTTGTTTCTATATCGAGAAAAAAAAATCAATACTCTTGCAGGTATTGACTGCAATGTATGTGTTGAAGTTCCAAATAAAGAGAAATTCCCAAATCTACATGAGGCTGTTAAAAAGTTTATGATGCATGGACCTTGTGGTGATTCAAATAGAAGGTCTCCCTGTAAGAGGAACGAAAAATGTACTAAAGTATTTCCAAAAACATTTGGTGATCAGACCATAATTGATGATGATTGGTAAATTATATACCGACGATGAAATGATGGAATCATTCTCTTGAAAAATTGTGTTCCTTTGGATAATCGGTTTGCAGTAACTTATAATCCTATCTTACTATTGAAGTATCAAGCTCATATCAATATTGAAGTTTGTAATCAATCTACTTCTATCGAATATATGTCTGACAATATTATCAAAGGTAATGATCGCGAGACAACAACATTGTATGAGATGAACAATGAAGACTGGTCTAGAATGTGTGTTGATGAGATCAAGATGTATTATGATTGCCGGTACATCTCTCCTTGCGAGGAATCATGGTGGATTTATTCTTATGATATCCAATATAGTTATCCCCGAGTAGAAAGGATGCATTTCCATTTACCATGACAAAATATTGTTACCTACAATGACAATGATAATATGGAATACATATTGAGTAAGGGTAGAATTTTAGAATCTATGCTTACATCCTGGTTTCAAGCTAATGTTGCTTATTTGGAAGGTCGACGTCTGACATATGCAGAATTTCAAACAAGATTTTTATTCCACCATCGAGAAAAACAATAGTATCCATAAAAACATGGCTTCTATATTGGTAGACTTTATTATGCACCACCAACAATTGAAGAACTAAATTACATGCAATTAATGCTCACAAAAATCAGAGGTGCGACTTCATTTGAGAATATTAAAACTGTGAACAACATTACTCATGGTACTTTTCAGGAGGTGTGTTCTGCAATGGGAATACTTGCTGATGACATGGAATTTATTGAAGTAATAAAAGAGGTCTCAACCTAGGCTACGGGACAGTCTCTACGCAGACAATTTTCCTTCATGTTGTTCTCAAACAATATGTCTTAACCGGACATTGGGTGGCATGAAACTTGGAAGATCCATAGTGAAGACATTCATTATGTGCAACAACTGAGTCCCCAAATTTCTGGTATATAATTACAGTCTTTAACTTTGTTATTTCCATGATTTTAGAATGTTACCTTACAAAATACAAATTGAAGTCTCCCTAATTCGTTTACTATCTACCTTCTTATATGTGATTTTGTTCATTCAGTTAGTTATGCACACTATAGTTAAAAATTCTATTAGATATTTAACACTATTTCTGAAATTTCATAGATTTTATACTCATGGATGATCAAAGACAAATGTATTATTTTCTTGAGATAGAGAAGCTTCTTCAAAGGAATGGTAGATCTCTTCATTTGTATCCACCAATACCGTTTCCAGATTCTAAAATTTATTCAGAAATAAATCAGTTAGTAGAAGATGAACTCAATAATGACAGAGAAAGCCTTCAGAATGAATTTATAACTTTGCAGTCTAAGATTACTATTGAACAAAAAGATGCGATGAATACCATTATGTATTCATTATCTTTAGGTGATGATGGTTTATTTTTCTTGAATGTACATGGGGGTACATGCAAGACTTTTATTTGGAAAGTCTTGACATCTCTACTACAATAAGAAGGTGATATCGTTCTAGCAGTTGAATATAGTGGAATTGTGTCATTACTCCTACCTGGTGGGTGGACATCACATTCTAAATTTCGAATTCCAATTTCTATTTCTGATAACTCTGTTATCAATATTCAGCAAAGGAAGTGATGTTGCAAAGCTTCTACAGTCAATAAAGCTAATTATTGGGTATGAGGCCCTGATGGTTCATAAGTACTATTTTGAATCTCTAGATATTACTTTAAAATATGTAATTTTAGAAAAAAGTAAAGAAGATCCAACCTTACCATTCGGTGGTATAACACTTTTGTCGGGCGGTGATTTCAGGAAAATACTACCTGTCATTCCAGGTGGTAACAAAAATGAAATAGTGTTTGCAAGTATAGAGTCTTCATACATGTGGCAATATTGTCGTGTTCTAACATTGACGAAGAATATGAGACTGCAATCCAATCTTTCCACCAATTCAAATGAAGTTAAAGACTTCACTAAATGGACTTTAGATATTTGTGAAGGTCATAGTGGTGAGCTGAATGACGGTGAAACAATCATTCAAATTCCTTTAGCATATCTTCTTACTTGGACTACAAATCCTATTTCCGCAATTTTAGATCATACTTACCCGAATTTCTTGGGTAACTATGCTGGATTCAGTTATCTCAAAGATTGTTCCATCATAGATCCAACTCATGAAATTTTTGAAGAAGTAAATGACTACATGATTTCTCTCACATGTTCTGAAGGAAAGGATTATTTCAGCTCAGATTCAGTATGTGTTGTAAGTTTTGATACGAACAAGCTCGAAAACATCCACAAATCTGATATGTTAAATGGTATTACTATTTTGGGGATGCCTGCCCACAAAATTACACTGAAAATCAGCATTCCCATCATGTAGCTTCTAAATGTGGATCAATCTGTTAGATTATGTAATGACACTCGTTTGATTGTTACACACATAGGTGTCCATGTCATCGGAGTGAACATTTTATGTGGATATAATTTAGGATATCTTGAATTCATTCCAAGATTAAATATGACACACTCTGATTGTCGATGGCCTTTAAAACTACAGAGAAGACAATATCCCTTGATTGTTTCGTATTCTATGACTATCAACAAAAGTCAAGGCCAACCACTCTCTTATGTTGGGTTATATCTTCAAAAACCTGTATCCTGTCATGGTCAACTATATGTTGTTGTATCTAGAGTTACAACAACATTTGGTTTGGAAATAGTACTTGGTGATAGTAATCCCACAAACTGTGATTCCACGCATAATATTGACTAAAAAGAAATATTTGATAAATTATTCTAGGTATAATTTACATTTATTTGTTTAAACACATATGCTGGTTTTCTTTTTCTATCTTCTCTGTCATTTAACAATTTCCAGTGTTTCTGAATATGTTTTCTTTGTGTAAAAAATCAAAAAGTACATAGTTTCAAACATGTCATGATCAATTACCCCTTTTAATGAGATCACAACTTATACTGATGAGACATTGATGATACAAGTTTTTATTTTCAATTTGTGGTGCAACACATCATCTATGTACTCCAATGATGTTTTTACCATTGATTTGATTCTTGGAGATCAAAAAGTGAGTTAACATTTATAATTAAACCTATTTTCCTTACTTTTAATGTACTTTCTTAAAATAATATACATCAACATTGACAACATGATCTATCTTTTTATCAATTTTACCCATTATTTGATAAATTCATTATGCAGGGAACTAAGATGCACTGTACTATTCATGGTCATTACATTATCTCTAAATTTAAACATCTTCCCCATGATAGATTAAGCTATTTTATACAGAACGTCCAAATAGATTCTAATCAAGGCAGCTACTTAGGAACTAAACAAGCTTGTCGCATACTGATCACATCTATAACGCATTCCCAGCCATGTGATGCAGCACTGCCACATTTCTATTTGGATTTTACTTCTTTTGGTGACATAATTCAGATAAGGGTTCCAGAGGATCATTTAATAGGTGTAGTTTTGTTTTTTTCTTAACAGTTTCAATTAATTTTCAACATTACTCTTTACACTGTCATACGAGATAATGGATGTCTTTAAAATAAGTGACAATTTCAATACATAACAATTTGTTCTTTCTAATATGTTTTAAGGATAATTGGAAATTTAAGTTGATCATATCCTATTCAACCTTTGGGTAATTCCAATTTCAAGATTCATATTGTCTTAGAGGATGAAAGGTGAGTCATTTAATTCATAGTATATCTGACCAGAAATGGAAATATTACCTTATTTCTTTTATATTTTCATACAGTGGGTTACAAATGAAATGCAGTTTATGGGGGGACTATGAAAATAAAATGTCACATTACTTGGAAGACAATATTGGTTCATCTACTATTTTAATATTACAGCTTGTAAGAGTGAAGAAATTGAATAGTATGATTTACAATTAGACAATTCCTTCTATCCCTCTCTATTACTAATTAGTTTTTAAATTTTTATACCACTTTCCCTCTAATTATATTTTCAAATTTCTTTTAGTCTCAGTTATAGTAACAACTACAATTAATGAGACAAAAAATATTTTCATCCTTGATAATGAAGATGTAGAAAAATTCAGAAATAGGTGCTATAAATACAAAGTCTAACTGTGAATTTATTATCTCTAATCTAGTGCGCACTAAATATTTACTATAAAAATTCTCTTCAACATGCGGACTTCTATTTTTCAAAAATAATATGTGGGTTAATAATAGCATCAGCATATTTTAGTCTAGCGCCAACAAACCCAATTACATCCTCAATAACAATGCTTAATTGGGATAATAAAAAAACCATTTCTAAAGTCAAAAAGTGTGAATAGGTATGTAATATATCGTCACATTAAATATTTCAATATGGACTGTAATGTATTGTACAAATTTGTACTATATGCTACCTATTCATTACTGAATTATCAATGTTCCATAGGCTGAAAAGTGCTTAATTTTAGTTACAATTCAAAAAATTCAAAGCACATACAAATGGTTCTATTAATCATGAAAGTCTTGCATGAACAAAGGTACACATGGTCGATTAAAAAATTTGATGCAAAAGCTGCAAAATTTCTCCAAATTACACTACTCCCAAGTTATTATTTGTTATTTTTGTTCAGCAGTTATGAGTCATTTCATCTTTTGATAGTCCTGACTTTTATTAATTCGTATAAATCGCTTTGTAATCACATTTATAAAACAACAGGTATAGAGTGTAGTTGCTTGTGATTGATATCACTGACTCCTGTTCGGTAAAACTTTTTGATAAACAAGTCATGAAATATATAACTAAAACAACTAAATAATTAAGAAATTATTTGATACAGGTATCAGTGTAGAACTTTTTACATGATGACATATAATAATCATACCATTTTAAGTAACATTATATTTTATTTCTATATTAGGATGATGATGAGTACGATTTTCCTACAAAATTAAATGTGTTCAAATCAAAAAACGTTCTGCTGCAATTAAAGTATCAAATTTCAATATTCAAAATCATAACCATTCAACAGAACAAAACACATACAAGGTTACTTTCATTGGCGATAATGAATACTACATCATCCATTTCAATGACAGCTTCATAGGAAATCAGGTACTGGATATTATATATTGAAAATTTGATTTATTTTGATAAAGTGAAAAGAAATATTCTTATTATACAATAATAAAGGATTATCAGAGTAGTTGATGTTAAAGATTAAGTAGTGTTATTTATCATACTGAGGTACAATCTTTTCAATTCAATTCATCTTCTTATCCCAGTAAGTAAATCCCAACTTACTATAATATTGGTTTCATCCTTTTATTTTAGGACCATCAGATTGGTGAATCTTTTAGAAACATTGTAAAGGTAGACTTAGAAAATATAACGTCAAGTACAGTTTTATCAGTAGTATAATTGTATATATGTTATCTTCCATACATGTTGTTTAGTTGTACCTTAATTTATTGTGTGATTAAAGTTACAGCGGCAAGAACAAATTTTGTTAACTATATTCTGTATGTAGAAAAACATGTCGACTGAATT
Organism: Viscum album; assembly: GCA_963277665.1. Classification (NCBI taxonomy): domain Eukaryota; kingdom Viridiplantae; phylum Streptophyta; class Magnoliopsida; order Santalales; family Viscaceae; genus Viscum; species Viscum album. The sequence goes on along the minus strand of OY728152.1, from coordinate 777,480,229 downwards.
TTTCCCTGAGGATGTCTTCGATAAAATTCATCATTTATATCCGGACAGTGTCGGTAAAACAAGCCATGAAAAAATAGTGGAATTTCAAATAAAGGATAAATTAAAAGAAAAAACTGAAAAAATGACTAATGTTTTCTGCATATATGAGAGGTAATACTAACACATTTAATTCTTTCCACAGTTTTCATATATTCTATCAGATTAGAAAATTGCTTCAATTATAGTATTTCATTTTTGAATTTTCATTTTCATAAATATAAATAATTATTGTACAATATTTATTGTGGGCTCATTTGTGTCCACTCCTTTATCTTTGGAAAATATTTTCTGGTTCCTCTGATATTTCATGTTTCTCCTTCATTACGGGGAAAATCAGTATATACACTAACATAACCCTATGTTTTAATAATTATTCTAAATAAATGTTATAATATTTTTTGCTTTTACTCCATTATATCTGTTGTAATTCTATAATCTAAGATGTATAGAATCTCTGTTTTTTCATTTTTTGGAGTACACTTTTTTGATGTTATTCTCTTTACCATTATTTTATTTTTTCATCATATTCAATGTAATAAACATTAATTAAGGGTTTCATTCATGCTTTTAATGTGACAGGGTTTACTATAACTTAAATTTGGATATAATACCTTCTTAGGATAGACAAGCTATAAGAGAATTCATGAGTTGTGGAATATTTTATATTTTCTTATTCATTAATTTCTTCTACCTTTACTACCTCTCAAATGTCCTTCATGTATTTCTGAACTGGACTATGTACTTTTAAAAAACATATCTATTAGAATGAAATCATTGTAGTTTGTGGACCATATGAGGTGTAGTTGGATAATTCTTCAGTGTAATGACACCATCATGTATGTGTTCCCTATTCGAATACAATATAGTCTTCCTACCTCTTTTAATGTAGGATTCTGAATATTGATAAGAATTTTCCAGTTTCACTCTGTACAACTACCTCTAAAATTGATTTACTGAATGACTGTCTTGCTGCCGCTTTTCATGAAGGTTTAGTTGGAATATTTCCAAAACACGATGCCATCTTCTACGAACACACAATAATGTATACCATTGAATAAAATAATCAGTTAATGATGCAGACAATTTGATGTATGGTATGTGTAGTCTTTATATTATCAGTTGTACATATGAAAGTAGTTATAACCCATCCTTTTCATATTGTATCAATAATTTGGGAGTTTCATTAAGCATTATATCCCCTTAGTTGTCTCCATATATTAATGATTCATATTCGGGATGATCAGCTTCTCAACTGCATTTTCTGTGAAATTGCGTTTATTGTACGGTAATACTGCTTCTATATGTGATCAACATACATCACTTTCATCCTTACTATTTTAAAGAATGATTGCATGAGGTTATGAGGCATATTGCAGTGGAACCCTATCTTACTATCTTTAAATTGATACAACTTCAATGTTGACTTCCAGACTCTTAATTTTTTCAACACCATTAACTTTGTTTTTGATGATTAAGTACACATGGATTGTCTTACAATGAATCATACATATGCAACAAACATGTTCTATGATTTTAAATTTGATTTATTTATAACTAACATTGTATACTAACTGTGACTGTCCATTCTTATTGCAAGAGTATGATAAAATAAAATTGGTTTTGACAAACATGCCTTATAAGAGCACCCATGATGGGGTAAACAAACATACCTTCAAGGCACAAAACTAGTATGTTTTTTGTTATAATATTTTTTTATACAAGAAATTAGGGTTATAAAAGAGGAACAGAACCCTATAGTTGTTCCTAGGCACCCTGGATATCTGTATACTAGATACAAAATCCAGTTTTTGGGATCTATAACACCTTAGAACAGTAGAAACTGCTAAAGATGAAACTTTCAATGGTCAATTTCATAACATTTGTTCCAGTCATTCAGTATTTTTGTTAAATATATGTCTTCATTATGTACTTGATGATGGTTCTGGTGGAGGAATATAAGCTTACAATTGTTCATAGTCACCCTGTATTTCTTGTATACTTGATACATATTCTAGTTTTGGGGTCTGCAACATCTTATCACAATAAAAACTGCTCAATATGTAACTTTCTATACTCAATTTCTAAACTTCTATTTCTAGTCATTATATATTTTTGTAACATTTATTTATTCAATATGTAATTGATATATAAGTATGGTCATTATGTAACTTTTTTTCTTCAACATCTATTACTAATACTTCTACATTCTATGTTCTTCACTTTTTCCCACATGTATGGGCACACCAACTTAGTCCACTCAGGTATTAATAATTTTTCCTCTTTATCTTATTTCCATTAAATCATTGGAGTGGAAATTTCTTATTTTTGGACAAGTGTATGTTTAATTATTTTAGAGTTTGAGCATGTCATATGGCTAACAAGCGTGTTGTATTCCAGGTGTACATAATTGCAGTTGATCTATCGGCAGAGAGGAGCTTTTTAGATTTTTAAGGTATTGAAATTTTAGATCCATAACATTTTCTCTATTATAGGAAATATTGTTTTGTGAGTTTATTTTGTTTCAACTATTAAAGTATAAGAAATTAGGAGCGGTATAAAAGTTACAGTTATTGGGATCCCAACAACATCGACAGAGATATTCCGGTACCCTATTACATCATGTTTTAATGTTTCTTATTGCATCTCCTTTTTTCCTTTTCAATCCATTTCATATATAATTTATGTTACATGTTATTATTTTTCTCTACTTTTCATAATTATCAATCACAAAAGCTATTATTTTAAAATATTTTAGGTTTGATACATGAACGATGGTAATTGGTTTTGGGATCATGTCACTCCAAAACAACTGTTACATATCCTATGTCAGGAGATTTTTCTATCCTATACATATTCCAAGAATGGGGTTGGTTGATGTACCATTTTGGTGAATTTTATGTTCTCTTCTAGAAAAAATTTTAGCTTTTCTTTATCACATATAGTTTGTTACTCTAAGATTTCTATCTCAATAAATGAGTTCCTACTGTACCTTCTTTTACATTATATGTACCACTCATTTATTTAAACATTTCCAATTTTAATATGATTTATTTTGTTTCAAAATTGGTATTATATTATTGATAATATGAATTTTTTATAGTGTCGTGCGAATGCACAGGTAGAGTACTAGTTTTATACTATAGCATTTCCAGAATTAAATATCCATTTGAAGATGTTTAGAGACTGATTCAAAGGCTCATGTTTAACAGATTACATAATTCCTATTTCTAAAAAAATTTATCACACGTTTTGAACGTCTTGAATTCATATACTCGTGATTTATCATACTATATTTATGGATCTATTTGACCTAAAGGATGTTCGACGTTGTGATAAATACTGAGATTTTCATCTTATTTATATAAAGAGATTATTCTTCTGAAGAAAAATATATATTCATGTCTGAAAATATGAATATTTCACTACCTTCTTAGATTCACTTTGGATACATAAATGTTTTTATCCTATTTTGTTCAATTATTGTTTCTGCTATTGTATTTCACTGTTAATGTTTTGCTGCTATTCAAAAAAGTACTTATCATAGACACAGTTTGGATTCATATATGTTTTACCATCTACTTAGTGTTTTCTCTATTTTTGAAAAAAAGAAATATTGTTTGATATTAAATAATATTTTGATGACAATATGTTTATTGAAGAATATATATAGTCGTCATCATCTATTTAAACTGTGTGAAAAAAAATCAACACCAACATACTGATTGATTAATTTTTTCAGAGTATTGGCTTATCTTACTCAATCATTGGGGGAGTTTTAGCTTATCATACTATGCTATGGTTATTTTATATCTTTGGAAAATAACCATAAGGAATTATAAAATCCTTGAATATAAGGTGTCAACTTCCTGTACTCGGTTATAGAAGTCACTGGTAAAGGGACCTGCTAGTGAAAATCCCCAAGCTCATAGAGAGAGTGTTGGTAGATTAGATTATAGGATATTTGTTCCATGAACCATTATACATCATTATTTTCATTTATTTAGTTATTTTCACTTCTCACTCATCTTTAAGAGAGAAGGAAATGATTACTTCATTTCGAGAGGTACATTTTAATTTTGTCATGATTCTTAAAAGGACACAATTCACCCCTTTTGTATCTTCATCATTGTCATTTTGACATAGTAAGAAGCTATTATGTTTATTTTATCCTATGCATGTTTTATGAATTTTGAATTATTCTAGATGAATTTAAAATAAAATTTCTTAAATGGTTTTTTAATTAAGGAAGTTTATGTTGATAAATATATATGATTTGAGAACCCTTATTTTCAAAATTATGTTTTTAGACTTACTCAGGCACTATAATGTCTTAAAAAATAAATAATGTAATAGTATAAAAGGTTAGGTAATTTTATTTTATGAAATACATTTACTTTACTTTTGGAAGGCCCTAGTATTTTTATGAAAACATCAACATGAAATATTCTTTTAGTTTAAATTTATATGGATGTTTTCATTTTTGGTTCAACAAACCAAAAAATGAGTGTTAAATTTTGAATATTCATGAGCATGATGTGTGAGATAAGTTTTTTATTTGGTAGTTAAATTTATCAAAAATACATTGGGAATGTTTTAAATAAGAGTAAATAAATACTATACTTACTAAAAAAATTTGGAACTACAAGCAGTAAAGTGTATTAAACTCCTATGAGTGCTAATATCAAACTTTATTTGGATGAAACTGAGAAATCTATGAACGAAAATTTTTATAGATGAGTAATTATGAGTTTATTAAATCTTAATATATGTAGTAAAACAAATATTTTTTCAGTGTGTTTTTGGGGTATATTTTATGAAAATCCAAAATAATATCATTTGATTGTTACTAAATTGAAGTTAATATATTATAAATGATCTATTTATTTATCTTTACTTTCTAAAAAGACCATTGGTTTTGATTTTATTTTTTATTCATAATCTATTTCTATATGGTGTAAATTATATAGAAAAATTACAGCAGGAACCTGTCATTTCTTAGGAAAATATCATGTTTCTTGGTCATGTAAGAAGAAACATTCATTTGCATTTTCAAATTAAAATGTATATCAGTTTGTATTTTTTCACATGTTTTTTGGATTAAACACACCATTTTGTATTTTGGATTTAATTTTGATCAAGTGATAGTAAAATATGATTAAACTTGGGCTATCAACACTTAATAAAAATTTAATAATCCATTCTCAAATGAAGCACATAGATTTAAGGAATCATTTTATAGTGAATCAATGCAAAAAATAGTGATATATGATTAGAATTTATTAATAATAAAAATTATCAAGAAGATATATTTATAAACCCTTTACTAGATAAAATATTTTATTTTATTAAATGTAAATTAATTTTATTTTAATTTAACTAAAATTAACTTTATATTCTGATTGTTTTTCTAGCCATTATACTTAAGTGTTTTTTGTGTGTGAACTTAAAATTATTTACTCATTTTAGGATTTTCATTTAGTTAGTTATTAAATTTTTTCATCACATCACTGTTAAGGAAACATAACACACTAGTTGAGGAGGAATCAATATTTTGTTTTAAAAATTCCCACTCACTTTGTTGAAAAAATTGGAGAACTCATTTTCATGTTCTCTTAGTCTCACTAAAATACAAACCCTAAAATACTGAAATATACAAACCACAAATCATCTGATAATATTTGAAAGACAAAAAGAATAAAGGAAGTATTTGGTTCATGAAAGTAAACTACTTGTGAATTTCATTACCCCTGGGTTTTCTCATATAGTACAAGAGTTTGATAAGGTAAATATTTAGGATATAAAACTTCAATATTATTTAAAAGTTGATAAAAAGAACCTATTGAGATAAATTTTATGGTACATGTATCATTTATATCAAAGTTCAATGAAGATAAACTTCTATCCTTATATTCATCATCTAAATCTTAATCTCTTAAAAAGGACCCTGATATTGATGAGTTGGAGGCTATTAAATACCATAATGACTCCATATTACTTATATAAAATGAGAAATTTGGTTTTGATGTGGAATGCTTATTTGAAAAAGAATATTTTTTTAAGAAGCATGAATAAGATGATGATGAGAATGAGAACCCTACATATGCTCAAGGGGAGTATCTTAGAGGATATAATTTCATCAAAGCTCTTTTTGATGGGGGTCATCCTAGATAACTTGTTCCAAAAAATACATACCTCACATTTTTGTTAAAATATGCTTCGAATGTATGCTAGTGATCAATCTCCTATAGATGTTACTACATATGTTTAGAGGCCTAAGAATTAAGGAGACAAGAATTAAATGTAAATCTTTGGTGAAGATAATACTATTACTATAGTCAATGTACAAGTTCAGGTTACTAAGGCTAAGGATACAATAGAAGATACATCTAGTTAAGTTGTAGAATTTCCAAGAGGTGGAACTATTAATGAGAAAAGTCTAATTGATAAAGAATTATTTGATTGATAATCCCATCAGGAGACTGGATCTGAGTATAATCAAGTTCTAATAGAATTATTTGAGGATTTTAAGTTTAAAGATATTGATATTCATTTAATTAGAAAAAAAATCATATTCTATTTTAGAACATTCACTCTCCAATTAATAATAAGATTGTTATATATTATCTTTACTTTTATATTGACCATATTATAAGACAAATTGTGGTTTCATAAGCTTGTGATACTAAAAATATTCTCTGTGTTGATGATAAAGGAGAAAAATATGTTCCATAAAATAATAAGAAGGGATATAATTTCAAATTTACAGGTAATATTAAAACTTTTGTATCTTGTGTATTTAATGAGTTTTCAAATTTAAAATAGAAGATTGTGAATCATTGATTATAGTTTTAGGATATAAATAAGTGATAAAATATTAAAGTAAAAAATATGTTCTAAAATATGATTTTTATGAGCTAAAAGGGATAATAAAATCTCTATCTAAAATGATAGGGAATTTCCTACTGTCCCATCATATATTTCTTCTTCAGTTTTAGAGGAAACTAAAGATCTTTGAAAATAATTAAAGTCCTATTTTGGTATGGTGATGAAATTGATAATTTACCATTTCTAATTCATCAAGAGATTTCTAATTTCTCACCCAGTTCCATCGAATTTTTTAACTTCTATTGTTAGTGAAATATAATCAATAAATGATGAATTGAAGACACTTTCCTTATATTTGAGTATGATGAGTGAAAGAATTCTAGGCCTATAGAGTGAATCTATTTCATTATACACCATTCAAGAATTTTAAAGGGGTTAATCTAGTAATTTTCAAGATACCAAGGTAGATATTAGAGAATTTATTAATGGTATTCATAGATTCTTGAATAATATTGTCGGATTTTTTGAAGAGTCATTTATTTTTGTCAATGAGAAAATAATGGAAATTCTTGTACTTATTGTAAATTTTGTGAGGTTATTAAAAGAATGGAAGTATCCCATTAATAAATATTTTAATATTATGAATGAAAACCTTAACAATGTTCTAAGGAAACTAAAATTGTTTGATTCCAAATATGAATCAACTTTTAGTATATGTGATAATGCAGGATCTAAAGTTCAGAATGAGTTTATTATTTATAAGGAATTTTATAAGAATCCCTTCAGATTAATTAAAGGCTGATTGATCATCTAGTTTAGATCTATTACGGAATTTCATTTCTATATGTAATTCTACAAGGAATTGAAATTTTTGCTAAGATTAATTTGTCTCAAATTAAAGACTATTTTGGATATTCAATTATACAAGGTTTTACTGAATTTCTAGATTACCTTGATGATTCCCTTGTAACCATGTTAGAAATGTGTTGAAGATGTTTATTCAAATTAGAGGATGAGGAAGTATTTTTTATTATTATCCCATGTATTTTTATAATTATATAAAAAGGATCACATATTGTTTTCCTATTTTATCACATTATGTTGAGTTTAATAAAAAAATGGCTGATTTTCATAAGTAACATGAAGTTACTACAAAGAATACCTTTCTTAAATTCAGTGTTCCTCTATCAACTGATAAGAAGTTTTATGATTAGAGAAACATGAATCTGGATGATAATATGATGTTAGTGTGGAGAAAATATGGTAAAGATAAAATTGGCCTGAGAGAATCTAGTTTTGAATCATCTCAAGCTACTTCTAACCCCAAGAACATTCAGCTAGACCCTATTGATCTTAATTTCCAATCTTTACCTACACCTAAACATTTAGTTGACCCATACCAAAATATAAAATAATCGTATCTTTAAACTTTTTGTTCTTTTATTTTATTTTTTAATATAATTTTTATTTCATTGAATTTATAGAGTTAATTTATAATTAAATATCCAAATATTCCACCTAAACTAGCACCCAACCTGAATCACTAATAATTTTAGGGGTTTCCTTGACCCCCTATCGATTAATTAATAGAATAATATTCATTATAGAAATCATTGGGGGGAAATTTCACTAAACAAATCATATTTAACAATAGTGGAACCCAACTAGAAATCTATCATGACTCCATCATGCCCTGGCAGTCCATGCCAAAATAAAAAAAGTAGTTTAAAGTACACTTAATTAATTTAAAAACACATTAATATATAAAAAATGAATATATATATATATATATATATATATATATCCTCTCACCCTTCAATTCCCTACACATTCTATAGCTCTAAGCACCACTATGACCTCCACAGAAATATTCTACATCCACTGAAAACCATAGCTGAAAGTAGTAAAGGCCTACTTATCTAGAGTGGAAAATAAAATAAATTGAGATATACATAGTTTCAACCAAATTCAATATCCTTCCTTAAAAACAAATCACTTCCTGAGAAACCAAGAACTAAACCTGAAACCATAAAAGATCAATCATTTTATAGTCACCAAGTGGTGTTATTAGGATGGGAGCTAAAATCCCAGTAGGAAATCACCATAGAGTCCATGTATTTCCATTTATAAAGAATTCCAGAAAATATAATTTAAAATGTAAGAATTTAAAATAATTCTACTTATTATTTTCATGGAAACAACCCAATAACACTTCCAAATCCCCTTTCAATCCTCAATGAATTTTTTTAATAAAACTTAAAAATACATTTATGTTTTTAATTTAAAACATATATTTAAAAACTACTTTATAAACATGCCTTTTAAAAAACCCATTTTTCATTTACAATTCATTTTTAGAAAAGAATAATAAGAATTGAAAGAAAACCATTTATCTAAAATAATTCCTATAAAAAACAAAATGAAATAAATGAGGTAATGGACTAACAAATCAAACACGATTAAGAAAAATAAACATGTGTGCGGGAAAAAGGAAAATGAATCATCATAAGAATAATACATACAACATGGATAGATATATGACCTTTAGGATCCAAAGTCACTAGGAATCACTCAAAAAACACATTATCCTACAATGTGAGATAAATAATAACAGAACCCTAACCATTAAAAAACATCAGAAATAGACCCTAGATAGAATCAGGCCTAATGTTAGGGTAACACCCATCCACTTGCCAAAATATTTAATCTATATCATTTACCAACATAATAAAATCATACAATAATTTATTACATAGTAAATTCTTAACCCATACAGTCAAAGTAATAAAGTAAAAAAAATTACCCCCTTTTTGAAAGTCTCTTGGAAATACTATTGAAAATAATAGTTTTTAGAAAGTAACTTAAAAACTCCTTTTTATAAGCATATTCAGAAAATCCAGAAATAATTGAAAATATTCTTTAATAACATAATAAATTCCATGTAAAACCATCAAAACACAAAATAATCACGTCACAATAATATTAAATCATCACTCAAACACCATAAATTTGTGAAACAAAAAAATGGAATTAAATTAATTCCAAAACACTCTTATAATTTTAGTAGAATCGAAATCCCCAAATAAAACCCATTAATATTTCTTTAAAAACTATGAAAAATTTTAAACAAATATTTTAAATACTGAATTACATTGATAAATACTCTCAAACATTTAATTGAACACATAACACAATTAATTTCTAGAAATTAGGATTTAGAAAACTGAAGAACAACATTAACTTCAAGAAAAATGGAGAAAACAAGGAATCCCACACATCAACAGTGTGTAGGTGGGATGAATCCTTCGAAAATGAAATAATAAGGGGGAAATTTCTTTATATTCAATAGTAACAAGAAAGAAAAAAAATATAATTGAAACCCCCACCTAGGTTTTATCCTTGGGAAAAACATTGTGATAGTGAGGAAAAATGATAGAGAAGAGAGGAGAGAAGGGGGGACCTAACTTGGACCGATCACACACAGAATTAGAGGGAGAACTATAGAGATCAGTGGTAGAGGGAGGAGGAGGAGGCATATAGAGGTGACTCATATACTTGGGTGCCACACATCATAAGGTAGAAAAGGAGGGGTTAATATTTTTTCGTTATGTGAATTTTAATTTTTTTAAAATTTTATAAAAATTAAAACCAGGTACATAACACAGTTGTATTTAGGTTTACCAAATTGTGTGTCAACCATAAACCCTTTTCTGGGCACACAATGTCTCCAAAAAATATTCCCCTAGGACCCCACATGATTTAACTAACTATGTGTTAACCATTTTAAACAACCCTATACAGTTATAGACTCAAATTCATAGTTTATGGAATGGTTTTACAAAATGTGATGGCTAATAATATGAATCTTAAAAAATCACAAAAAATTAAATTTTTCACCTAAAATTTTCATAAAATAAAATAACGTAAATAATATTAAATAATATAAAAATAATTAGCTACAGTAACATATGGTGTTACCCACCATAACAGTTTCTTACCATAGAAATCCTTGAGTAAGAATGGTAGATCAGTATAGGGATAAGGTTTAACCTCCTCTTCTAAAACACAATTCCAAAAAACATGGGACACCACGACATCATCCAAAATCATATCCAAGGACATAGAATACCGTTAAAAAAACTAAACATTCTAGTATCTTTAATGATAAGGTTATGTGTACTACAAGTACCTAACCTTATCTATTCATATAAAATTATATGTGACTTCTAATCAACCTAGTAAAGAAAATTTACCACAAGACCAAAACTCACTCCTAGGTTATGTTCAGGTCTGGGAAACCAAATAAACCACCAAATATGAAAACAACCATGACATTAAATTATGGGTAAGGATCCTATATAAAGGGAAACATTCATGGTGGATTCCTACCCTTTTATGAATATTTAAAAAATTCTAATTCCCCTAATGCAACCAACACCCCTAGAAACTATATATAACCAAATTTTTTCACAATGGACTCGAAAAGTGACTAGAGTCCCCAAAAAAATTCAAAACACCAATAAAAATCTAGAGTGAATCACCCAAGGACTCAAGATAAAATTATTTAGAACTATTCTTGAACAATAATCAAGCATTCCACTGGAAATAAGACATTAAAAGGCCTACCTCAGTTAAAACACTCCTGTTAGGCTAGAAAAAAAAACAAATACTTAACTAAAAACATATCACATGTAGGTATGTCAATGAAAAAACAAAATTGGGTCTAATATAGGGTCTAGTGAGGGTAGTATTGTACCTAACTCATCAAAAGTCTTGATTCACAAAAAACATTAAGGGTCATAACCATTAATAAGGAACAAACATCATTTAAACCACCAAATACCATCCGAATAACCAATGGAATACCCAAGGAATATAATAAACCCAAACAAAAACCCACTTAAAATTTTAAAATTGATTTACATCATAACAAATTAGGTAGAACACCTAATAATCTCTCGAAGAGATATGTTATATACCTTTTATCAAGGATATTCAAGGTCATATATAAAATAAACAAAAGAATTAACCAATCCACTCATGATTCATAGTTAAAACTAAAGGGTTTTTATGTAAACCATGAGACAAAATTAAATGCATAAATCCACTAAAAGAAAATAATTTAAAATATTTTTTTTAAACATTTCCAAAATTTCACAATAAAAAAATCAATTTTCTCAAAACCCATTTTCAAGAAACCCATATATAGTTGAAAACACGTCGTTTTTCTAAGAAAACTAATTAAATTTTCCATTTTAAAAAACAATACATTAACACATTTTCCACACCAAAATATCCCACTTTATTTAAAAATTTCAAACATGAAAATCTTATTATCAAATCTCACATAAAATATTTCCAAACAACTTTTAAAAATATAAGAAAATAATTCTTTTTAAATCCATAACAATCAGGATACAACTTTTTAAATTTTAAAATACTAAAAATATTGAAAGCTATTTTCTTAAATTCTACTTATGTTCCTTTGAAAAAAAATTTATTCCATTTAGAAAATCCCTGATTCAAAAATCTCAATAAAATTTTTAAAATCAACAATACCCTATACAATTATTTTTAAAACTACTATAAAATATATTTTTCACACTATTTCATAAAATTATGATTTTTTCTGACCCCAAAACAAGTTTCACATAATACAAACAATCAATAACACCCCCTAATTCCAATAAAAAAAATTATCCCATTATTCCCGACACATCATAAGGCCTAGCATGATCTATTTTCTCATTAATCAGATCCTATAATCATGGGGGATAAATAAAAAATACATGAATAATGTGGAACATTTATTAAAATGTACACAATAATTGATGTGACATGGTATGTCCATGAAATAATTAACAAAATGTCTCTAGGATTGATAATTTGATTACTGCCTGATTTATTAGGTCATGAAAAAACCCACATGTCATTGATCCTCCCTTTGTTTCCATTAAAAATCCAACAAAATGACCCCAAGGAAACTCCCCATGAAAATTTTAATCAATATCATATAAGATAATAAAAAAAATCTAAAAATAAAAAATTAAATACTAACTACCAATGGTAACTCAATCACCATTATAATGGGTGGTGAAGAGGTACCCAATCACAACCAACTTCTTAAGTCCTAAAAATCCTAAATCCATATAACCATTACCACCCAAATAACAAAGGGTTCTATGAAACATATACCCTATTTAGAAGCTAAGATCTAATCCCATTTTTGATGAACCACCTGAGCTGCTACCTAAACTGGATCCCGACCTGGATCACTATTGATTCAAGGGTCATCCTTAATCGCCAGGGGATGATGAAAAGTTTCATAGAAATAAAAGAAATAATTGGGGGATTATTACACCTAGATAAATAATATTTTTTAAAAAATCCCATTAGGAATCTAAAATAACCCATATATTTGTTGGATTCCCAAGATAGAATCAGATTTTAAATTTAAAGATAAAACAAACATTTTAATAACAAAATAGAAGATATAAAATATAAAAAATAGATCCATCAAATCACGCTCTAATTCCCTCCATATTCCATTACTCTGATTCCCACTATGGCCTCTATAGTTATAAGAAACATCCACTAATTACCACAACTGAAAGTGGTAAAGGCTTACTTGGATTTTGAAAAAAATAAAAATGTAGATACATTCTTAGTTTGACTCAATGTCACTCTCTATTTAATAAACCAAATCCCTCTCCAAGAAACCAATAACTGAACTTAAACATACAAAATGATACTTGGTCTATGGACACTAAGTGGTGTATGTAAGTTGTGAGCTAAAATCCCAGTAGGTAAGAACCACATATTCCATTCATTTCACTTTGAAAATTATTATATAAAAAATAGTATAAAATACAATAATTTAAAATACAGAGTTTCATTATTTTCTATAAAACAATCCAATAGCATTTCTAAACCCTCTTTTAAAACTCAATAAATGATTTTAAGAATCCTTGAATCTTCCTTTAATTATTTCACATAAGACAATACTTTAAAAACTTCTATTCAAACATTCCTTTCCTAAAACCTCATTTTATTTCCAATTTGTTTTTTAGAAAAGAATCATCATGAATGAAAAGAAAATCATTTCATCTAAATAGTTAAAATAAATAAATAACCAAATGAAATAAATGGGGTAGTGAAGAAACATATAAACCATGATAAATAAAAATAAACATGAGTTTAGGCATAAAGTGAAATGTATCATCACAAGTATAATAAATATAACAAGGGAATAGATCTGACTTCTTGGTTTTAAAGGAACTAGTACTCACTCATGAAACATATTAGCTGACAATGTCTCTTAAATAGTAAAAAAACTTGATCCTCTCGAGGGATCATTAGAAAAAACCCAATCTAGAATGATACCTAAATCTAGGGAAATATTTTCCACTCATGAACATACATAAGGTATCCCATGTTTTCACAAAATAAACCCATCCAGCAAACCAGTCAAGAAATGTTTCAAGCCAAAAAAAAGAAATAAACAAAATACACTAAATCAACATTTTTTAAAAGTCCCATGGAAATACATTTGAAAATAATGTAGTGTTTAGAAAAACATTATAAACATCCTTTTATAATGCCTTTTTGGAAACCATAAAACAATTAAAATAATTATTTAAAAACATATTAATTTCCAATTAAAACCAACAAACTACAAAAGAATCAATTCACAATATTATTAAATAATCACTCAAATACCATAAATATGTGAATCTAATAAAAAATATAAAATTAATTCCAAAAATCACTATGAATTCCAATTCATTAGAAATCCCGAAATAAAACCCATTAATTTTCTTTTCAAAATTAAACAGAAGATTAAAAAACTATATTATATACCAAATTCCTTTAAGAAATAGTCAAAAACAATTAATTAAATTTATATTACATTTATTTTATTAAAACCAAGATTTCCAAAACCCTAGTGAAACTTGGAGTGAGTTAAAGAGAAAAAACATGAACCACCTTCCCCAACGACAGACAAATGTGATGAAAACCTCAAGCATGAAGGAAGAATTACAAAGGAAACTTTTATATGACCTAACAATAATAACAGTAATGGATTATAATTTAAACCCTCACTTTGGTTTTCACCTATAGAAAATCACATTGAGATGGAGGAAAATGAGGGAGAAGGGAAGATAGGAGGGTGGACTAAACCCGGACCAATCAAATGTGGAATCGAGGGAGAACACAAAATATTAGAGGGAGAGGGAGGAGGGGAGGTGCGTAGAGGGGCCTCTGGGATGTGTGTTTCACATCACAGAAGGGGGATAAGATGGAGGACATTATTTTTTTCCATTAATGGTATTTTGTAATTAAAAAAATAAAACTGGGTACAACACACAGTTGTCACAGGATTTATCAAACTATGTGACCTTTACTAGGAACACCAAGGCACTCACACAGTTTCCCCTAGGACCACACAAGATTTATCTAATCATGTTCTAAAAACTCTAAAATACACTATCTATTTATAGACTCAAACATATGGTTTTCATACAGTTTTCAAAACTATGCTAGCTAATAGTGCAACACTTAAAAAGTGTCTAAAACATTAAATTTATAGCTTGAAAATCACCAAAACTAAAATAAATTTAAAAAATATAAAACAATATAAAAATAATTAAATATAGTAACATAAGTTATAAAAAATTATTTGATATAATTTATTGATTTTATATTCTCTTTGAAATTTTTATTTGGGTTGTTGGATTGATCAATTCAATGTGTTACTAAATTATGAATTTCTATTCTTAATTATCTAAAGTAAATGGAAACTCCTTATTCATTTCTACAACTCGATTATTATAATTTCATATTTCAATGTGATAAAATAAAATGTTTTTTACCGTCTTATTTTTTAATTCCTTTTTTATATAAAAAAAGGTGGAGAATGTTATGGGAAACAAGAAAAGTTTTCTTCTAATTTAACATTATATTTACATCACTATAAAAATGGGAGAAGATAAATGTAAAAACAAAATTTTATTCCAATTACATATTATTCACAATCTAAATATATTTTTTTTGTAAAATTTCATTTTTACATGTTAATGGGTTTTGGGATCATTAAAATGGGGATATTACGGGATACGCTAATGTTGTTCCAACATATCCTTACATATCATATGATTTGATGCTCAAAAAACCCAATTTATTTATCTAATTAATTTTCTTTATGTGTTTTTAATATGTTTATATAAATTTATAAAAAAAATCAATATGTTTTTATAATTGAATTATATTATGTTATGAAGTGAAAATTTTCCTAACTGTTTATGTTGATATAATTGAAGATATTGTTTATCAAATTCCATGATTTTGATTATGTAGAGAAGATTGATGTTTATATAGATAGATTTATTCCTACACAATAGATATTGATGTATTCATAGAATAGATGATGGTTACAAATGTCCCAGGTGATTGTTCTGTATTACCAAATAATAGATATATAATGCCATATGATGGATATATAATACCATATGATAGTTATATAAATAATATAAAATGGATATTCAATTATTGTATTATGATTACACAGATCATGGAATGATGCCTATGAAGATAGAGAAATTATTTTGTTCTTGGAAAATGCTCTTGACTTGGGGATCATTGGTTCCCTCTCTCTTAAACTTATTCTTCATCACTATTCAAAAAGTTTCTAGGATTATTCTTTTTTGCCTCTAGAATTGATATCACCACATGAAATATTTTGGGTTTTCTAATCCTCTATCAGTTCTTTCAATGTTTCCCTTTAATTTGGGGTTTTATTTTTTATTTATTTGATCTTTTCCTCTAAATTTTTTGAGATGAATTATTTTTTATACAGTTCCATGGGCCTTTTCCACTACTACTACTACACATTTTTTATGAGAAATCATGATAATCCCCATACTGGTTTTCTACGATGGTGATTCAGTGGTTTGGGATAATTATAGTAGTGACACTCAATGGTTCTCCTTCTATTTCATTTTAATTTTCTTCTTTTTTCCCCATCCTTAAACATTTTTTTGTTTCTACTCATATTTTTTTCCTATTCACGATCATCTTCTCTTTCTTCTTACATCCTCCATGATAGACCCCATTCTTGGTCCAATGAAACAGGGATTGTGGTAGTTTTGGATAGTGTTTGTGGTTTAGTTTGGAGTCTATTTTATATATCTCTATAAAATTTAGTGTTTGATACACTTGGACTGATGAGGTTGTTCACTTTGGATTGGGTTTTAAAGACATTAAGGTTCAATGATGTTCATTTTTGTGGTGTGATGTATAGTTATTTTCAACGGTAGTGATTGAATATTCATGTTTTTATATCAATGTATTTTTTATCCTTCCCTTGGGTTCCCAATGTTGTTTCTCACTGGTTTCATGGCTTGTTCATAGTAGGGATTATTGTTCTTTCTTCTCTGATGGTGATGGTTTCACTTCCTTATTGGAAGATTTAGTGTTTTAGTTTGTTAATTTTTTTTGGATTTCAACTTATTGATGGTTTTGGTTGAGCAGAAAATATTGAAATGGTTGTATCAGTGGTGATGGTTTGGCTTCGAGAGGTTTTTCTCTCACCGGTGAAGTGGATTCAATGAGAATTATCATGTTCATTAGGACACATGAATTTATATGGATCATTAGTTCATGGTTCTAGGTAGTGGAATGTTAGAAATTTGACTTTGGGGGTGAGGTCAATGTTGTGATGGGATGGTTTTTTGGTGAGGGACTGAAGGTAAAAACATTTTGTGAGGATGGAAGTAGATAGATTCCTTGATTTCTAATGATTATTTTTTCCAGCTCATTTTGTTTATTTTGATTTAAAAATGAAATTTATTATTGGGTTTCTATTTATACTATATTCCTTTGATGTATGGTTTACTCAATAATTTTATGGTTACCACTCAAGTGGTTAGTTTAAAATATATATATATATTGGATATTTGGATACCTATGAATATGATTCTTATACAGGAGACAATGTTTACAAAAAATAATCTCTATGAAGGTGATGGTTTCACAAAATATTATGGTCATAAACAATAATTCTCACGGTTCTAAGGATCCTTATAAATTCATAACTTTGTGAATTTTTTTAATAATCCCTAATTTTGAGGGATTTATTACTATTACTAATTAATATAAAATCTTATTACTCTTTTATTCTCATCATATTTTGAGTTGATTAATTAAGGAATGGGTAATTTGTTTAATGTTTCAATTTCTAAGAATGTTCAGCTACTAAAATGGTTAACTCAACTCTAGTTTTAAATAATAATGATGATGAAATAAAATTTACTCCTCCTTTATATGTTATCTAGATATATATTGAACATTTTACACAAATTAAGGAGCATGAAAGATATTCAACATAATTTACAGACATAGTGATCTTAATATTATCTATCTCATTCAAAGATAAAATCTTTTTTAATAAGTTCTCTCAATATCTCTCTATGTTTCATTTAGAATTACTACTATTGGTATTCCACGAAATACTCTATTAATATCAAGTAACCCTCATAGATACACTTTAAAGACATGTTTATTTTATGAAATTTCTTTATCTCCTGTAACATTCTGCTAGTAGTGATGTTTTAAAATTATTCCCACTTATATGTTTCTCATTCTATATAAAGTGAGCTCTAATTATACCAAGTGTGGTGTAAATTCCATGTACAATCCTTTAAAAATTATATTTAAGAGGAAAGGCTCATGGATCCTTTATACCGAGTGATAGTTTCATTAAATAAATTGTACAGTCCTTAATAAAAGATCTAGTTTTCTAAAAATCACTAAAAACATATTTAATATTATTATAGTGGATTAGTGGTCGTTCCTCTAACCCAAAACCATTATAAAATTTATTTCATCTTTATCTTTATTTATAGTTTATTTCTACTACATATCTCTTTTAAAATAGAGTGTTACATGATTGAATAATTTTTTAGATTTTGTTTTTATTTTGGGTAAATTATAAAGAACTCACCTCACCACCGCTCTTGAGTTATTGTACAGCACAACTAAAGAAAAAAATGTCTACCTAGTTATAGGTAAGTGTTGTGATTAGAAATTTACACATTCACACAATAAATGTGATCATTTTTAGTTATAATCATATAGATTATCTAAATTGGAATATTATATAATCACATTGACTAATTGACGTGGTATAATGGATCACCATTTGTACTAGTTGTCATAGTTTATTGGATAGTCATATAGAATCATTAATCTATTTATTGGGTGGTTATGTGGAATAATTTGATTGGTGAACCAAATAATAAAATGGAATAGATAAAGTAATTGTACCATCATGTGGACTAATCTTTTTGTATAATATGATAGTCATGAAGACTAACTAACATTGTCCACAGGTAGTTGTGCAGACTAGTTGACTTGTTTGATTAGATGTTCACATGAACTAGTCAACCACATTTATTGAATAATCATGTTGAAAAGTGTGAGATCTATTTATTATTATATTATTGATGTTTCTTTATTTGTGGGAGTGTAATTATCTAGAAAATAAATACACATAATCCAATCAACTTAGTTGATCCTAAAATTTGGTTCATGAATGGTAACTAATGGACTAACTTCTTTGACCCACCCTCACCCCCACTGATTGATTTAAATTGCATATGGATTATATTAATGCATAGAAATTGTATGTTGCATGATTATGATAGTGATATGGATCTAGTTATCATGTGTTAAATATATTTCATGTGGTTGTGATAGTGGCATAGTCATAACATTTTAGGCATTAGTGGGTTATAGGGAGCCTTCTAGTGGGATTTGGTTTTTATGGGACCTCTATATTTTGATGGTGTTAGTTATTCTACATGTATTAAATTATGTTATGATTTATTATTTTGGTGAGATTATAAATGAAACCATTAATTAGATAAACATATGAATTTGAACATGTATATTTATATAAAAGATTATTTCAGGTGCAATATTCTATAAGGTTTAAGGATGATATAGTCCACTACCTATTACTAACTTAGTTTACCCCTGGGTTATTTGGTTGGTGAGGATGAAACTGTATATTATAATTTTACTACTACGATTATTAATCATACATATTAAATTAGTTGTTCATACTCAAGGGATATGCTACTTGGTATGTGAATACCTTAACATCTAATTTTATATATAGGTGTGATATATTTTATAGTGGAGTTATTAGGTGGTGTTATCTTGATTACCAAGGTTTATATAATGAACTTAGTGTTTGGAGGATTGGTTGAGGGAATGTGTGTTGTACTTCAGACATATCTAGGAGGATCACTTGCAATTGGTATAGTTTTCTTATAAAAACAGTATCACTCTTATATCAGCATGACCCGTTTCAAGGCCCTATACAGGAGACCTTGTAAGTGACCCTTATGTTATAATTATATTGGTGAGACATCTCCTGTTGGGACATAGATAATGAAGGATATTATGGATAAGGTTCTGGTGATCCATGAGTGTATGGGAATAACCTAGAGTATATATAAATCATACACAGATCGATGTCGTAGGCCCTTAATGTTAAAGTAGGAAGACCATGTTTTCCTTAGAGTCTCCCCATGATGAGGTCTACAACATTTTAATTATGGAGAAAAGTTATCCTCAAGGTTCGTTGGGCCATTTGAGATCTTATGATGGGATAGAGTGTTTCTTTACAACATATATCTGGACCCATAGCTGTAATGAGTTCATGAAATATTCAATGTGTTGATGTTGGGGAGATATGTGCATTATTCTTTCTATGATATTGACATGGGTGATATAGACATCAAGGATAAAGGACCATTGACAGAGTACTCAATGGAAATTGAGGATCGGCGAGAGAGGATACTCCATGGATGGTACATTCCCTTAGTTTGTGTGTTGTGGAAACACGAGAAAATTTATGAGATCTCTAGGGAGCATGAGAGCAATATGTGGACTCAATATCCCCACCTTCTTCTATATATTTTTATTTTAGAGGCAAAAATACTTGAAGGAGGGTTGAATTTAATGGCTCTAGTTTTATTGGATTTTCCCTTTGAATATTTATATGAATATATTTGAATCCCCAGAGTTGGAATATAGTTTGGGTGTCTTAGGACCCCAAAATTATTGTAAAGATTCAGGTTTTATTGGAATTTTCTTTTGAATATTTCTATGAACATATTTTTATATATCCTCAGAGTCGTTGTAATGTGTGGGTGTCTCGAGAACCCAGAATCTATATATTAAAAATATTAATATATATCAATGCACGTGCATCCATTATTTTAGTGTAAATGGTTTTAACAATTGTTTGGTACATGAATAGGAAATCTGAGACCACATTTGATTCTAGAACATGGGTTTTACCCTAGGAAAGGCCTAATGTTAGATGGAACTAGATTTTTGGTTGAGGCGTATGTAGGTGGGTGAATTTAATAAAATAAATAATTTATTTATTTTATTGAATGGCCTAAATTAATTATGTCAATAAATATTTCATTATGAAAATTTTCTACGGTTATCCACCTAAAATTGGAAGAATTTGAGAGTATGTATAGATGTTCTTACTTAGGGGATCAGACTAGAGGATTAATAATTATTAGATCGAGATGAATCGAGAGTCAATGAACGCATCCAGTGCCCTTATTCACTAATGAATGCGTTCATTACCAATGATCGATCCAAATAAAGGTAGGGATCATTAATTTTGGTTCCCTCCCTTATTATTAAAATATAGATCATGGATTTGTATATCTTATTTTTATTGATTTTCAATTATTCACCTATCACATGAGCCCATTTTAATAAATATAATTGTTGATTTCAATTTATTTACTATTACATGTAATCACCCATGATCTCACACATATCGATCATTATATGGGGTTACAACATCCAATGATTATCTTCATCATTTTTTTATAATTTTCTCCCCATTATTCTTCACGTTGTTCGTTGTTGTCCCACAGGGTCACAGTTCGACATTTTTTAGGTGGGTTTGAGGACGATTAGACCCCTTGATTCATGGTAGTGTTTTGTATGATGAATGGATTAGTGACTTTTAGATGGAACTTTTTGATTTTTGTTTAATTATTTGTGTATTTGGGATATAAATCCTAAAATATTTGAGGCACTATGGGATGTGTTGCAGGATTCTACAAGATGGTCAAAATCTAATTCACAGCCATTGGATGCTAAATATCGATGGCCGGAGGTGACCCCATTCAATTTTAGGTGGTCAAATGAGAATATTTGTAGTGGAATAAATTGATTGTAAAACCAAATTAAGGATCTATAATGTCTAAGTAAAATTCAACTACACACTATGTAGTGTGGAAGGGAACATGACTTGTTCTTCAGATTATGTGGTGGCTATGGTTTTCAACCGAGTTAAGGATCACAAATCGTTTGGATAGGACCACATTCCATGTGACACTACTAGGGAATCTGTACTATGTTCCAATTATATATTCACATGACCTCTTGTAGAAAGACACACCTTGTACTCTAGGAGATCATGAGAATGCATGTAGGTACACGGGTATGGCCTGGTACCCAGGCACAACCAGGTACATGACCAAGTACACAAACATTACTTCAAGTACACTGTCACAACTAGAAGCACACAGGTAGGCCTATATTGGGTGATAAATTACATGTATGACCATTACATTATGTGTAGTATGAAATTTATTCTCGAGCCATGTCTAGAGGAGAACACCAGAAGACAATGAGGTGGCATCACTCGTCACATGGACCCCATACACCCCATATATTCCCTATAGAATTTATTACTATCACATAACATTATTTGGGACATATATTTTGACCTATGAATAGAATATCTTGAGTGTTTTCGCATTTATAATGTGATGGTGGAATTCATAGTTGATATTGATATATTATTCGATGTGTTCTGATCACGACACTTCTTTAGGTGACACTTGATGATGATAGTGATTGGGTAGGATCATCTGTGTGTTTTCAGGGTTGGTACTCCCCTTTATAACTAGGGTGTGGGTCCCCATACTCTTTATATAGGTAGAGTCATCACTTTACTACAATGGGTGTAGGTAATCTATTTATGGATTGGTACACCCGTATCTTCAAGCTAATGTGTCGTGCATGTCCTCCTTGAGTGTTTTAGCTCCCTCGATTATGTAGCTTATTAGTGAGGAACGGGACCCTCTATACGGATTCTTGTGATTTTTTTTTGTGATGATGGAAATCATAGATATAATTTTGGAGCTTCATGAAGACTTATCAACTTTTTATGGGTTCTGTAATGAAGATACCCTTTCTCTCTCTATTTGGTTTCATTATGAGCATATATGTATATATTGGGTTTCATTTCCATCTTGCTTCAAGTTAATATGAAAATTATTTTATCTATATGTTGCTTATTTTTTGGTTTTCTATGTGTCATAGTGGGTATGTATTATCTCCCCCTTGTATTGTCTTTTACTACACATGTTGTGTATTATGTAGATGACAAGAAGATCGATAATGTCATCAATGGATCTTGGGGATACATGGGTTCATTGACTATGTTTTATGGTAGAGATGTAGAGATTAGGAGATGGGCTCTATATATTTTCTTTTATTCATATTTTGGTCATGTTGGAACCTCATTTCTAGTTGGGGGTTTATTGTTCCCCTTTACTCTTTGGTTTTCTTCTTCTGTACTCCGTTTTATTCCTTAGTGGTTATTGCAAGCACAGTTTTACTCTAGATGTTCAAACTTTTATAATTCCTCTTCACTATTACATAGAGATGGTTAGGTATTGTATGCAGATACATTAGGATAAGGCATCCCATTTTAAATTATTTCTTCTTAACACTTGTTAATATCCCCTATCCCATTGGTTTCAAGTTTGGATTTGTGGAAGCTAGGCCTTCTGTTGACTAGGTGGGCCTCAATGGGTTGGGTCATTAGAAGTTACAAACTTTAAAATGGTTTAATGAATTTATTTCCATGATTTATAGAATTTAAAACACTTAAATATCTTTATTGGTCAATATGGGGAAGAAGAAAGGTAAAATTGAATTTTTATTTATTTTCTACCAAAAAGAGAAATTATTAAGGGTAACATGGATTTACCCTTATGCAGCTAATAGGTTTCATGTAATAGTATTGGGTTACCCTTATGAATCCTTTGAAATTGATAAAAAACCCATACATAACTCACATTACCCATACACAAAAGACAGGTTACCCTTATGTAAACCTTGTTAAACCAAGGTTACCCTTTTGTAGTATCCAATATACACTTACGAACCCTTTTAAAACCCAAGGATACCCTTATGTAGTGATATTTACCCTTATAAAATGAATATACATAGGTCTTACCCTTATGCAGACCATATAAAATGGAGGTACCCTTACATGAACTGTGATAAAACTTAGAGGGATAATTGTATCACTAACTTACCCTTATATATCATATGTAAAATCCCCCTTACCATTACACAGTGGTACATTTAACCTTATGCAACATAGAAAATATCTAGTATACCTTTACACAACTATGAGGAGCCCCCTTACCTTTATGCGACCATCATAAATCATAGGTTACCCTTACTCAACACATTTTTCCTATGTAAGGGTAAAATTTACATAAAAAATTATTAACATTTATACAAAAAAAGAGATTATAAAATAAAACCCAATGGGGTATTTAATTTTTATAAAAAAGGGTGTGTGAAAATTATCTCAACAATAAGGCTTTATTTCCCATAAATCTTGCAGTTCAATGGATAGAAAAATAGACAAGGCTAAGAGAACTCCCACACTCAACCAATGTGGTGGGATATCCAAACACATAATAATACTCACCCAAAAGCAGCCACTCGACACAAATATAAGATAAATATATAACAGAGATTTATAAATAAACTTTTAATAAGAACCACCAATATTAACACACTCTCAAATAAAAACTCAACAACACTGAGAGGGACTAGAAAAAACCAAAGAGAACTAGAGACTAAACATTTATCTCCACACCATTTAATGATTTACCAAAATTGTGGAACATGAGGAATAAAATCCTCCCAAAAAAATATCCTCAACTTAAAGAACAGACTTTTATCACATGTCATTGAGTAACATCTACTATCCAAAATTTAAACATCAAGGAATGACCTATCCAAAACACCTCAATGACTACCAAAATTGATAATTCTCTCAATATCCATCTATAATAAAACATCCATAAGAAAGGTACATAACTAAAAATTATTTATACCCTCAAAAAGTACTCTATAGTAACCTAGGTTTTTAAACACCAAGCATCCCCCAAGAAGTAATAATCAAATAATCCACTGGTACCTTCGAGTTCCTAGACCATAAAAAATACACATCATTAGAGTTACCCATGTACACTCCCAAGGTCTATCCAAGTATAACTATAAAGTCATCAGAAAACCAATCCAATGAACAAATGGGGAGCTACACTCTCATGAGAAAGATCATCCATCACATTAAGAATGATCTCAAATCATCAAGGAAAAATTGGAGGGTAAAATGGAACAAGAACCAACCTAAATAGTATATAGCACCTACCATATGGAAATACACATGGAAGGAATAAATAAGACGGATTTATAACAACAATAACCCAACATCTAAAGGTTCTTAGTACAAGATTCCACTCCATCCCAAAGATCACAACAAACATAAAGGGACTAGAACCATTCCAAATAATGTATAACCATTTAAAATTGAACATATGGAAGGAAAAACAATATAGATATCAAGAATAAGAAACCATAATCATGATCATAAGAAATATCCACAAGAGAACCTCCACATAGAACCCAAATAAATCCATAAGAGATCCCCCGAACAAGAAAATCACCAAGAAACTAGGAGCTACAATAAAAAGAACCTAAATGATTTTCACTTAGATATTGGAAACAACGAGATGAATCAATGTCAATCACGACTTTCACATCCCCTACTGCATAAAAATTTTCACTCCAAGGCCTATGGATAATGAACTTTTTTGTGAAGAATATTATACCTTACAGTCAGGAGAAAATATCCCTAAATGAAACTTCATATTTTAGTAAACCAAGTTAGTTAACCTATTAAGGTGACCTAAGAGGCCACATTATTTACAAACTCTCGAAGAATTCAAACACAACTTCTTATAATGACCATGTGCTCCGCAATTTAATCACATGAAATGAATCTTCTTTTTCCAAGAATAATTCCCTAATCAAATAGAATATATTCACATAATCCAAATATGTGTGAGGAATTAACCACTTCCTATCACTTTACTATCTTTTGTTTGACATAAAAGATACTTTCACGAAACAATTCATAAGAGGTCAGAAAGAAATTGGAATGGTAGTTACAATGTATGAGTGAATAACCCTTATAAAACAATGAGCTTAAAAGATCAATCACTAACAATATCAAGTTAGAAATATACCAAAACAAGAATTTATTGGCATACTATGCTAAAAACATATCACCTTGACCGAATCCCAAGAGCTTAGAAACTTTCTCCCTTTTCACTTTCTCGGGGTACTTTCACTTAATAAATATTGAATTAAAAAATTTCCAAGACATTATTTCATATAAACAGAAAGGAATCAAAACTTCTCACCACACTCCTCCAGGTCCATCAAATAATATGTTCGTAGACTTGATCCTATGATCATCACATGTATTAATAAAATAAAAGATCTATTTTAATTTATTAAATCCATTTCACTTCTTTAATAGAACCTTGGTCACCTCCATACTAACGTGGTTGATGATTGAAGAAGACCTGGATGGGGTCTAAGGTCTAAAAAGTATCTTTCTCCACCACATGATTTAGAGTCTAGGTAGAGTAATCAATTGGAGATTCTATTTAAAAAAAATTGAATGAATACTCTGAAGATCAAACTAATGAAATAAAATTCAATATTTCTTAAAAGACATTATGGGTGACATTTTTGGACATAAAAAAAACACAGGCTCATCAACATATGCATAAAAAATACTAAAAATGAAATAAAAATAATACATATTGTTTCTTATAAAATCATTTTTGTTTTCAAAGAATATAATATTTCCCCATTTATAGCACATTACACTTTTCATAGAAATGTGAAATATTGATATAAATCCAACAAAGTTTCAAAAAATCACTTTCTAGCTCATGGAAATTCATTCATGGTTCCAAAATAATTAATACATTTTTTCAATTTCAAAACCACTTACATATTAAATCCATTACAAAGAAAAATTTATTCTAAAATCATTACTTTATCACATCACACAAGAGCCTCTGAAAATTATTTTTTCAAACCAAAATTTCTATAAGAACACACTTTTTAAATTGTAAATACTTTTCAAAGAACTAAAATAAAATTTATTTTAATAATAAATTTGGAGTTCATGTGGATTTAAAGCCCTAACCAAAGGGAATAAACTGAAAAAAAAGATCATGAAAAATACTATACCCAAAATATCCATTAAAAACAACAACCCTCTAAACTAACCTCACTTAAGTGATGTAACTTTTGAAACAAATAGATAGTACACCAAATTTGGGTGAGAGTGAAACTATTCATGGGTTGGTCCTATGAACTAGTAAACCACACAGCAACCTCACAAACTTTTTCAGATTAACTTCTAAATTAGTCATACTAATTCCTCATATTTTACTAGATTATGAAGGCGTAGTAATGATCCGGCCATATTTTTGTTCCAAACCAAAACTCAAAAGATATTTTCAAAATCAAATATAATATCAGCGGGAATCTTAATATCATTTTTCATTAGGAAACCAATAAATCAAAATAAATACTCAAATCACAACTTTCCTTGGTAACTTAAGTCTCATAATGAAGAGGTGGCGATCAATAAACCACTCCCAAACTACCTATTGAATCCTGAAACGATATTAATATCATTTATACCAAAACATACCACAAATAACATAATGGATTTCAAGGAAAAATATTATATTCTAAGAAAGAACATGGTCTGATACAATTTGTAATGAACTGAGTCTGATTGCCTTCTAATCCAATATTTGAGATGATTCATATAGCATCCCGTATTTTTATAACATAACTTTCATTCCATTACACGGAACTGAGGATCATTAAGGTTTAGTGTCTTGGAAACAAGGAACATAATACATGAAAACAACATAAAACATTCTTCTTAAACACTTGAAAGGATTCTCCTTAAGTTCATCCTAGGTTCATTACTGCATCTCATAACCTGAAGACATACATCAAAAGAAAGGGTGAGCAGAAGGCGAAGTAAGGGAATCAAGAGAAACATTTTTCATGTGAACTTGAGATACTTCAATAAGGACATGAAAAGAACACTAAGGCATGAGAAAGAAATCATGAAGCATATCATAATAAAAATAACATTAATCATAACTTGGAGATGTGGCTACAGCATTTAATATTGACAATCTTTTCATTTCACCAAGGTCCATCCCCAAGGTGTCGTTAAAATTACCAAGGTTATTCACTAAGGCGTCGTTAAAAATGGTCATCTCTAGAGATTAAGTCTTTACCCAATGCATTGGAGCACTATCTGGGCGCACCCTTGACATATCTTTATCATCATGTGAGCCACATATATCATCATAAATCATTTCATAAACAACCCATATAGCATAAAATAAATGGGTTTCATTTCATAATCATAACGTTTCAAAAACTACTTTAAATACATGATCTGTATGTCACTTTAAACCGATGGAAAGGGAAAAAGGGTTTCATGTATGTAAATCCCAGAATTTAAAATAGAAAATTTTGATATATATGTGAATAACCCTATAGAAATAAGAGCTTTGAGTATTCATTTAATAACATAAAATAATTTTGAGAAAAAGAGAGAGACATTTTGAGACGAAAATTCTGCAGCATAACGGCTATGTTACAAGGTTTTTAGAAAACATTGAAAAGAGAGGGGACGTGGGTCAAACATTCATAAATGACCCATAAAACATTAGAGGGACAGAATATATGGGATTTAAGAACATGGTAATTAAATTTGAAAATATACCATATGAAATGAAGAACATGAAAGGAAGACAAAAATAAGATTTCTCTTATGAAAATTTGGCAGCCTAACAGTGTTACATAAACTTCAACCAAAAATGAATTGATGAGATAAAATAGGGTCTCTTGTCATATGAACATAAAGTATCCATATGAAAGATATATAGTTCATAAACCAACATAATAAAAAGGAACTTTCAAGACATTACATGGAATTAGAACTTTGAAAAGGGAGAAAGGTGCAAGGACCACTTAAAAATTCAGCAGCCTAACGACGCCACTTAAACTTCAAAATACTGAATTGAAGAGATCAAATGGGGTCTCTCATCATATGATCATAAAATATCAGTATGATAGATATGTAGATCATACCCCAACATAACAAAAAGGAACATGAATGAATTGACATGAAAGTATAACTTGAAAACGAGAAAGGTGAAGAACCACTTAAAAATTCGGCAGCCTAACGACGCCACTTAAACTTCAAAATACTGAATTGAAGAGATCAAATGGGGTATCTCATCATATGATCATAAAATATCAGTATGATAGATATAGAGATCATAACCCAACATAACAAAAAGGAACTTGAAATAATTGACATGAAAGTAGAACTTCAAAACGAGAAGGGTGAAGAACCACTTAAAAATTCGGCAGCCTAACGACGCCACTTAAACTTCAAAATACTGAATTGAAGAGATAAAATGGGGTCTCTCATCATATGATCATAAAGGATCAGTATGATAGATATAGATATCATACCCCAACATAACAAAAAGAAACTTTAATGAATTGACATGAAAGTAGAACTTCAAAACGAGAAGGGTGAAGAACCACTTAAAAATTCGGCAGCCTAACAGCGCCACTTAAAACATCAAAATACTGAATTGAAGAGATCAAATGGGGTATCTCATCATATGATAATAAATGATCAGTATGATAAATTTAGAGATCACACCCCAACATAATAAAAAGGAACTTGCAAGGCTTGACATGAAATTAGAACTTTGAAAAAGGAGAAAGGTGAAAGAACCACTTTAAAATTCGGCAGCCTGACGGCGCCACTTAAAACTTCAAAATACTGAATTGAAGAGATCAAATTGGGTCTCTCATAATATGATCATAAAAGATCAGTATGATAAATTTATATATCATACCCCAACATAATAAAAAGGAACTTGAAATACTTTACATGAAAATAGATCTTGAAAAATGAGAAGGGAGAAAGAATCCGTTACAAAAAATTTCGGTAGCCTAACGGCGCCACTTAAAACTTCATAAAACGAAATAATGAGAGTAAGAGGGGATATCTCATTATATGAACATGAAAAGGAAAGTATGAGGAGTATAAAAGAACATCCTTTAACATAAGAACATGGAGTATAAAAGAAATGACATAAAAGAGATTGCTTGAAAAGAAGAGAGAGGTCGGATCCCTTACCTTAAAACGTAACTCTTAAAACTCAAAGGATTGGGCCTTAAGGGCTTGGGGGAACCTTGGGAGCACTCCTTGGGAGGTAATGAGACCTGAAATTCGTTGGGGAGAGTGGGGAGTCGAAATGGATGAGGGGATGGCTTGGTATTTATAGGGGAAAGTGAGGGAGGGGACAAGGCATTAATGGCCAAGGGACACCTCAAAAGTGCTTTTCTCAAAACCATGTGCTCTCCCTTGGCATTTACCATGGAGTTAGGCCACATGGGGCCCCCAAAACAATAATTCATCACCCATGGCTGGAAAACCCTTAAAATATCTCATGAAATGATCATGACACAATTATGATGTCATTAAACATACTGAAACCCTAAAACTGTATTTTTACTATTCACTGAAAATTCAACTTTCTCAGAAAGATCCCAGAATTTCACCTTAATCAAATATCAATGCTCTGATTTCAAAAATTAACTCCATTTTATAAAAATAATTTTCTAAATATTTTTAATTCTATTTTTAAATAAATACACTATTCACCGAAAATTCATTTTTTTCAGAAAAATCCCCAAAAATTACCATAACATGATATCGATGCTCTGAGTTCAAAAATAAAGTCCTTTTTATAAAAATAATTTTCTAATTATTTATAATTAAATTTTTAATTAAAAAACACTATTCACCTGAAAAAACTAATACTTGGCTAATAATTTATGAAACTGTTATTTACCCATTTTATTGAATCTCATTACTTAATCAAGATGTCTAAATTATATTAAAACTTTCTTTGAGTTAAATTACTAATCCATTTGGTAACATTACTAATCTTAAGCGTAAAATCACTATTCATAATTTACTATTGATCAAAAATCAAGTTGATCTTATTAGACTCTAAATTTCGTACTGGACATAATTGTAGAAGACCATTTTTTTCAAATCATTACACATTTTTAATTATTTAAGGTTTACAAAAACATTTTTAAAATATACTTTTTCTAAAATTCATCAAAAATATGCATACTATATTTATCCGGTCATTTGAAAATTCATAAACTTCATCATAAGAAGAAATCCCAATTTTTATTTAAAACAAAGGATTACACAAGGTAGTTACGGTCTCTTTACATAGCCCCTTATCACACCAGCATAGGACCTAAGTGTAAGGTGTGCTAAGGTGAGAGAATCTGAGGGAGGCTCGACCAACATCGCACGAGTAGTAATTTCTATCAGTTTGAACTTCTCGCGAAGGCGATCCTGTTCTAGATTCACACGATGAATTTCAGCTTGGGTTTGGTCCAGAGCAAAGCCCAGTGGTGCTACCTCCTTCCCAAGTTCTGTTAGATGGGCTTCGATTGGTCCAAGACTACTGGGTGAGGCCATCGAATCTTCTTTCTATATTAATTAACCACGATTACTTGTATTTAGAGACAATAGTCAAAACGTTTAGTTTCCAGCGGTCATATTGACCTATGGTCAAATAACAGTCAAAACCCAACAGTCTCATTTTAATTATACTCATGTTATCAAATGAAACATTTTTGTTTAGTATAAAAATAAAATAAAATAACACATAAAATTAGGAAACAATATTTGTTTAAAATTTCGGGTCGTTACAATCTTCCCCCCCCCCCTAAGAAATTGCGTCCTCGCAATTTTTAAAATTGGGTTTTGAAATTTCATTGAAAGTCCCACATCAGAAAAGGATTCAGTAAAACTATTACTTTAAAAGAAATAAAGGGAATTACAAAGGTCACCCGAGTTAACCCACACTAGGATTCCATGTAGGAAAACATGGACATGGAGGAGAAAACAAAGGGTCATGTTCTGAGGGAGAGTGATAGAAAACATGATTAGGAGAAAGTTAACCATATGAAAATACCAAACTTATGATGTGTGTAAACGGTCTTTGATTACCTAGTAGGAAACATAAACCGACAACATTTTTGTTTTACGTTCCTTTTCATAATTTTGAGGAATTCATTTAGTAAATAGAACAAAAACATAAGAAAATATACCTAACTTCATGTAGAGTTTCATCCTTTAATAAGTTTCTACCAAAAATAATATTTTCTCCAAATTATGAGCATTCAAAACTACTTGGTCTCATCAAAACACAAGAATCATCTTCCAGAGAATCACATAATCCACAAAATATTAACTATCTATTTCTTCTATCATTAAACATTATCCCAAAAACAGAAAGGGTAAGGTAAAACAACTCTTCAAAAAGAAAGAATCCCATAGGAAGGGAAACTATTTTTAAATCTTCAAAGTTCCATGGTATTACCCAAAGTTCATCATAGACCATCCCATAAATAACGGTCCTTAAAATTCCTCAAAATAAACCAAACTAAGATTGAAACCCAAATACAAGAGGGATTTGATAACATAGTCTTCCAAAATAAACTTCATTGTTCATCTCCAAACAACATCAACCACACCTAACATCTTATAACAAAAGTAGCTAACCTAAACATATTTTACCCAAGATAGGTTAATCATTTCCATAAGTAACCTAAATTACTATAAGTCCACCTTAAATTCATCGATTCTTCAAAATATAAGTCAACCTTACTCCTCAATGAAAATACCGCAGTAATATATTTACCTTGATCATATAGGGTCCTCAAAATAGTGAACGTCTTCCAAAATAATAATCATCTTTTAATCCCCTAATCACCTCTTTCATATTAATATGGCAATCGTCACATTTCTTATCACATTGGTTGTTGGGACATGTTCTTCCATTCCTGCCATTAACTATGAAAACAAAGTACAATTAGGGGCTTTAATACTTAGCCAATAATCATGAAAAGGAACTTAATGCATATAAGGATAACTTGTAGAAGAAAAGTATACCCTAACTTGTGATCGCCTAGATTTCAAACTAGGTTATCTATGATCATATATCCTTATGTGAATCTTTATTTTATTTTATCTTTGTTCTTTTAATAATGGTTCGTACTAAGTTTATGAATTTACCAAAGCATATCCCCCGGGAGTGTCGTAAACAAGAGTGAAGCAAGGCCCGTTGTCATGTACTAGTTCTCATTCGAGTCTAGCTCAAAGCGGTGTTTTCAGGTTTTACCCCTATATACATCTGTGCCAGAGACACCTCTACCTGCTCGTATCCAGACATGGATGTATTTTCTTGGCAACCCATTACTCAATACTCACCAAAATACCAGGAAGATTTCCTATATATAAACTTTTCTATAGGCTTCTTCCTAAATGTTTCATATCCTAATTTCCACAAATAACTAAACCATCCTTTGATACCAACTATAGCATCCCATATTTTTATAACATAACTTTCATTCCATTACACGGAACTGGGGATCTTTATGGTTTAGTGTCTTGGAAACAAGGAATATAATACATGAAAACAACATAAAAAATTATTCTTAAACACTTGAAAGGATTCTCCTTAAGTTCATCCTAGGTTCATTACTGCATCTCATAACCTGGGGACATACATCAAAAGAAAGGGTGTGCAGAAGGCCCAGTAAGGGAAACAAGAGAAACATTTTACATGTGAACTTGAGATACTTCAATAAGGACATGAAAAGAACATTAAGGCATGAGAAAGAAATCATGAGGCATATCATAAAAAAAAATTCATAACTTGGAGATGTGGCTACAACATTTAATATTGACAATCATTTCGTTTCACCAAGGTCCATCCCCAAGGTGTCGTTAAAATTACCAAGGTTATTCACCAAGGCGTCGTTAAAAATGGTCATCTCTAGAGATTAAGTCTTTACACAATGCATTGGAGCACTATCTGGGCGCACCCTTGAAATGTCTTTATCATCATGTGAGCCAATTATATCATCATAAATCATTTCATAAACAACCCATATAGCATAAAATAAATGGGTTTCATTTCATAATCATAACGTTTCAAAAACTGCATTAAATACATGAGCTGTATGTCACTTTAAACCGACAGAAAGGGAAAGAGGGTTTCATGTATGTAAATACCAGAATTTAAGATAGAAAATTTTGATATATATGTGAATACCCCTATATAAATAAGATCTTTGAGTATTCACTTAATAACATAAAATAATTTTGAGAAAAATAGAGAGACATTTTGAGACGAAAATTCTGCAGCATAACGGCTATGTTACAAGGTTTTTAGAAAACATTGAAAAGAGAGGAGACGTGGGTCAAACATTCATAAATGACCCATAAAATAGTAGAGGGACAGAATATAAGGGATTTAAGAACATGATAATTAAATTTTAAAATATACTATATGAAATGAAGAACATGAAAGGAAGAAAAAAATAAGATTTCTCTTATGAAAATTCGGCAGCTTAACAGCGTTACATAAACTTCAACCAAAAATTAATTGATGAGATAAAATAGGGTCTCTCGTAATATTAACATAAAATATCAGTATGATAGATATATAGATCATACCCCAACATAATAAAAAGGAACTTACAAGACTTTACATGGAATTAGAACTTTGAAAAGGGAGAAATGTGCATGGACCACTTAAAAATTCAGCAGCCTAACGACACCACTTAAATTTCAAAATACTGAATTGAAGAGATAAAATGGGGTCTCTAATCATATGATAATAAAATATCAGTATGATAGATATATAGATCATACCCCAACATAAAAAATATGAACTTGAAAGAATTGACATGAAAGTAGAACTTCAAAACGAGAAATGTGAAGAACCACTTAAAAATTCGGCAGCCTAACGACGCCACTTAAACATCAAAATATTGAATTGAAGAGATCAAATGGGGTCTCTCATCATATAATCATAAAAGATCAGTATGATAGATATAGAGATCATACCCCAACATAAAAAAAGGAACTTGAAAGAATTGACATGAAAGTAGAACTTCAAAATGAGAAGGGTGAAGAACCACTTAAAAATTCGACAGCCTAACAGCGCCACTTAATCTTCAAAATACTGAATTGAAGAGATAAAATGGGGTCTCCCATCATATTATCATAAAGGATCAGTATGATAGATATAGATATCATACCCCAACATAACAAAAAGGAACTTGAAAGAATTGACATGAAAGTAGAACTTCAAAACGAGAAGGGTGAAGAACTACTTAAAAATTTGGCAGCCTAACATCGCCACTTAAAACTTAAAAATACTGAATTGAAGAGATCAAATGGGGTATCTCATCATATGATCATAAAATATCAGTATGATAAATTTAGAGATCATACCCCAACATAATAAAAAGGAACATGCAAGGCTTGACATGAAATTAGAACTTCGAAAAAGGAGAAAGGTGAAAGAACCACTTAAAAATTTGGCAGCCTGACGATGCCACTTAAAACTTCAAAATACTGAATTTAAGAGATAAAATGGGGTCTCTCATCATATCATCATAAAATATCAGTATGATAAATTTAGAGATCATAACCCAACATAATAAAAAGGAACATGAAATACTTTACATGAAAATAGATCTTGAAAAATGAGAAGGGAGAAAGAATCTGTTACAAAAATTTTGGTAGCCTAACGGCGCCACTTAAAACTTCATAAAATGAAATAATGAGAGTAAGAGGGGATCTCTCATTATATTAACATTAAAAGGGAAGTAGGAGGAGTATAAAAGAACATCCTTTAACATAATAACATGGAGTATAAAAGAAATGACATAAAAGAGATTGCTTGAAAAGAAGAGAGAGGTCGGATCCCTTACCTTAAAACGTAACTTTTAAAACTCAATGGTTTGGGGCTTGAGGGCTTGGGGGAACCTTTGGAGGACTCCTTTTGAGGTAATGAGACTAGAAATTCGTTGGGGAGATTGGGGAGTCGAAATGGATGAGAGGATGGCTTGGTATTTATAGGGGAAAGTGAGGGGAGAAGGCATTAATGGCCAAGGGACACCTCAAAAGTGCTTTTCTCAAAACCATGTGCTCTCCCTTGGCATTTACCATGGAGTTAGGAAACATGGGGCCCCCAAAACAATAATTAATCACCCTTGGCCGGCCAACCCTTAAAATATCTCATGACATCATCATGACACAGTTATGATGTCATTAAACATACAGAAACCCTAAAACTGTATTTTTACTATTCACTGAAAATTCAACTTTCTCAGAAAGATCCCAAAATTTCACCTTAATCAAATATCAATGCTCTGATTTCAAAAATGAACTCCATTTTTTAAAAATATTTTTCTAAATATTTTTAATTTTATTTTTAAATAAATACACTATTCACTGAAAATTCATTTTTTTCAGAAAAATCCCCAAAAATTACCATAACATAATATCGATGCTCTGAGTTCAAAAATAAAGTCTTTTTTATAAAAATAATTTTCTAATTATTTTTAATTAAATTTTTAATTAAAAAACACTATCCACCCGAAAAAACTAATACTTGGCTAATAATTTATGAAACTGTTATTTACCGATTTTATTGAATCTCATTACTTAATAAAGGTGTCTAAATTATATTAAAACTTTCTTTGAGTTAAATTACTAATCCATTTGGTCACATTACTAATCTTAAGCGTAAAATCACTATTCATAATTTACTATTCATCAAAAATCATGTTGATCTTATTAGACTCTAAATTTCGTACTGAACATAATTGTAGAAGACCATTTTTTTCAAATCATTACACATTTTTAATTATTTAAGGTTTACAAAAACATTTTTAAAATATACTTTTTCTGAAATTCATCAAAAATATGCATACTATATTTATCCGGTCATTTGAAAATTCATAAACTTCATCATATGAAGAAATCCAAATTTTCATTTAAAACAAAGGATTACACAAGGTAGTTACGATCTCCTTACATAGCCCCTTATCACACCAGCATAGGACCTAAGTGTAAGGTGTGCTAAGGTGAGAGAATCTGAGGGAGGCTCAACCAACATCGCACGAGTAGTAATTTCTATCGGTTTGAACTTCTCGCGAAGGCGATCCCGTTCTAGATTTACACGATGAAGTTCAGCTTGGGTTTGGTCCAGAGCAAAGCCCAGTGGTGCTACCTCCTTCCCAAGTTCTGTTAGATGGGCTTCGATCGGTCCAATACTACTGGGTGAGGCCATCGAATCTTCTTTCTATATTAATTAACCAAGATTACTTGTATTTAGAGACAATAGTCAAAACGTTTAGTTTCCAGCAGTCATATTGACCAATGTTCAAATAACAATAAAAACCAACAGTCTCATTTTAATTATACTCATGTTATCAAATGAAACATTTTTGTTGAGTATAAAAATAAAATAAAATAACACATAAAATTAGGAAAAAATATTTATTTAAAATTTCGGGTCATTACAATTCATCACTAAACAAAAGAGAAATATTGATCTTTGTGAGATGGAAACTAGTTCCTAGTAATAAAGGAACAACATTAGTGAATTATTTCTCCCAATAAAATATAACAAAACAAACAAAATACTCAGTAAAAAAATATTCACCTTAGTAAATAAATAAAAATATATTTGAATATAATCACAAAAAACCCACCTATCATTTGTCCATGACCACCCACCATGTCCCAAACTTCTCACCCTTAACTAACCAATCATGTATCCATATTTGAATATGATGAAAACACGAGCACCTAATATAATATCACAAAGGATTCAAACACCACGTGGTACAAGAAGGGTGTGATCTGCAGATCATGGTTGGATTTCACCAAATATTTTGTGAAGTAACATCATAATGTAATTAAAAAATTATAAAAGATAGTATAATAAGAGATAAAAAGGATTTACACTTTATAACAAGAAACTAAACCCATCAATATCATATCACAACATGATTGGGTTTTAAAAATAGAAATTTAAATATTTGAATTATTTATGAAACCAATGATGAAAATAGAACATTTTATCAATTAAAAACCAAAAATTTTCATTAAAATATTTTAAAACCATTTCACGAGATAAATTCAAAATTATTAATAAAATAAAGAACATGCACCATATATGAATATTCTATACGACAATCAATATGATAGAGTCAACGTGCGTCATCTCAATAAGAATATTAATCATGAATGGTAATCAATAAAGCAAGGTAACTCCATTTCCAAGAATTGGAAATTAATACTTTCATTTATTGAGTATCAAGTATAAGATTGTCATGGGTATGATCTAAATACAATATTGAGTCCACAATAATTTAATCAATCAATAAAATCAAGACAGGTCATCGGTCTTACATTAAGTATCATGGTTCACAATCCAACCACGTCCATGAAAACCAACATTAATTGTCATATATAGATAGAATAATCCTATAATATTCTCTATAAATACACTATATAGGGTTCGAGTATGATAGTAAGTCATAAATCTAGGTTATCTCATCCAATGATCTAGGTTCCCATGACTAGTAAATGAAGATGAGTTAGATAATTAGGTTACAAAGATTACCAAGGAAATCCCCATCCAAAATGGGCTCATTCATAAAGAAAATTAATTCATTCTTAGTTCACTTATCATCCTCACCCATAGTATCCCTCAAAGTGAATAACTGATTTATCAACACCCATCAATGGAAATCACAATAATAAAGTAAATGATATCAAGAGATTATCACAAGATAAGATCATTATAAAGTGACAATTGGGCCATCATGAATCATCAATTTCAAACCAAGTCCTTATTTCCAAATCAACATTAAAATTGGAATTGACAACCTCTTACTTTCACAAAAAATAATCAAAATGATTAATGGGCCTTCAAACAAATAATTTTTTTCTTAAATAGTAAAATTCATTAAGGAAATTTTTACAATGTGAATGATTTAAATAATTTAAATACATGGTTTAACACTAGTTTCCTTATGTATGAATCATTCATTTAAATTCACACCAAAATACTTGTTTCATCAATAAGGTGAAGAATCATTCGAAAGGGTTCTTGTCATTTCATAAATCATGGAATATAAAACCATGTATAAATCAACCCATTTCATTTAAATACATTCATTTAACTTTATAAATAAAAATCTTACATAAGACCTGTATTTCATCAAAATATCCATTAAAATCACTTTGAGGTAAAATTAAAATCAACATGGAATTCAGTAAATTATATATAGTAATATGAATCCTGATTATAAAAATTCTATCAATTCTATATTCAATTCATAAAGAAGAGGATCAATAAATCTTTAATAACTTATTTCATGATAAACCTTCATAGAAAATTTAATAGAAAATAAAAAATATATATAATGAATTCTCTATAAAAAATAAAGTACCGAGCGACAAAATTATATAGAAACATCTACCTCGACAATTGAATAGTAGGACACTAAATGGCGCATCTAAAACAACAACATGAGGAGGTACATAAATAGAAAAAAAATGAAAAAAACACATGTAACACACTTCCATTAATCACCCAATATATAAACATGTGTGACTCCCTAGGAAGACATCACAAATTGAAGACTGAAAAGTTTCAGGTTTTTTAAATATATACACAATCCGTAGTAGCATTTCAATCCCCAAATTAAAAAACTATTTAATTTCCCATTTTAATAAAATCATGAATAAATATGGATTAAAAAATTAAAATAGGATTTAAAACCTTTAAAACAAGTTAAATAAATGATTATCATGATTTACAACATTTAAAAAAACCAAAATTTCAATACAGGTGGAGAGTGAGAAAAAGAAATAAAAAACATAGATTTTATTTATTTTTATCCCAAAAAAAGTGATGTGTAAGGGTAGCATGGATTTATCAATATGATACTCATAAGTGTCACATAATTTTATTGAGATACCATTATGAATATTTTGAAACTTAGGAAATAGCCTTACAAAGATCACTTTAGCCTTATATAGCAGCCTTGTTACCCTTACATAACCTTTGGAAAAGCATGTTTACCCTTACGTAGTGTATTAATTAACCTAACACAAACATTGAAAACTGAAGGATACCCTCAGATATTTATCTTTACCCTTATTCAATACATATATGTAAGTATTACCCTTACATCACCCTTATAAAAGGGAGTTACCCATACATGAAGTTGTGATGAACCTTACGTGGCACATAAGATCATTGGCTTACCCTTAAGAAGCATATATAAAATACCCCTTACCCTTATACAGTGTTAAGTACACCCTTATTTAGTGTATAAAATTTATATTATACCTTTATGTAACATGTAATAACCCTCTTACCTTTACATGACCTTCATAAATCATAAGTTACTCTTACACAACATATTAATTCTACGTAAGGGTAAAGTTTATATAAAAAAGTACACAAATTGGATTATAAAAAAAATTTGTTTAATTTTTATTAAAAATATTATATTATATTTATAAATAATTAGTTATAAATCATATAATAATTTATATATAAATATAGATATAAATATAACAACTCGGAACAAAAGAAATAGTTTTTATTCTAAATAAATCATTTTAAACATATTTTGTGATTTTATTTAAAATTTTAGTTTAAAAAATTTATGATTTATATTTTATAAAATTGACTATATTTTTTTAATTAGTATATCAAAATTATCTTATTTTTAATTTTTGGGATTTTTTAAAGTAAATTATTTTTTGGTGAATGGTAAAAATACAGTTTTTATGAACATCCTAACTTTTATGATACCATTATGATATAAACATGGATTAAAAATTTATAAAATCTATTTATAAACATAAAATTTATTTATGTAGTAAAATAATAAATTTAAAAATAATAATTTGAAATTATAAATCTACATATAAAATTTTAAAGCTAATGTTTTATTTTATTCTAATAATTTAATTTGATTCTTTAACTTTAATTATGTGTTTCCAACATACCATTCATATTTATACGAGTTTATTTTCAATAAACACTCATTTTGTTAATAATAACCAAATAAAAATCATTATAATCAATAAAATTCATAATATTTTCCCTAAATGATAAAATAATCAATACGTTATTATCAAATACCCCTCCCTATGGCGGTATAAAAACCCCTTATCCACCCCTTCACATTCTAAATATCCACCCAAATTACTCTCTAAAATATTCTTCTCATGTTCATAATAATATGTTATGATCAATGGACCTTCCTTAGAAGGATTTAGGGTCGCTCCAAAGGAGGTAACTCAAGGATTAAGGTAAGGTTTCAAAGCCTCTTTCTTCTTTCTTATTTTTGATTCATTTTCCTGAAAACTATTTTAATCCTCCTATTAATTTATTAAAATGATCCAATTAAAATGATATTATCATAAATTTGATCCATCAATGATGATAAACCAACCTTTTTCTCTCATCACATCTTTTTTCATATGTTTTTAACTATATAAAAAATATAGGTTTCAAAACCCTCGGTTTTCAATTTGATTATTCCCTTATTCATCCAATAATAAGAATTAATCCATAAAAGTAAATCAAAAATATTATTCTATATAATTTATTGTTTTTATAAAATTCTAAGATCGTGTAATTTACATCTTCTCTTCAATACTCTCTTAAAAACATCATTTCACTCATCGCAATTTTAAGCAACCTAACTGAATATAATTTATTTAAAAAAATCATTCAATGGTTAAATATAAAAAAATAATATCATTTCTTTTATTTTGTTATTATAAAATATTCATGATAATAATGATGTTAAAATTATGCAATCAAAATTATTTTAAATGTCTAGCACAATATTATTGAAGAGGATTTTATGAATTGTAACTATCAATAGATGTATTGGACTCCATTAGTCCTATAATTATTTGATCGATATAAATTGATAATTATGGAGCTTATAGAACCATTATATAGAGAAGTTGGAAAATTACCACTACATTTATTTAATTTGGGACTTATGAATCAAACTACCACAAAACAAATGATAAAAACAAAATTAGATTTATAAATGAATAATATATAGTAATAAAAGTGTTATAAAAATGAAATAAACACGAAAAATGTTTTAAATAATGTGATCAATTAATATAAGTTATATATCCAAGAGGTTGTACGACATACAGAACATGTTGGGACTTGAGGTAAGGGTTTCTTTGAAAATTTTAATTATTTTCTCGCCTTGTTCATATATTTCCAATATTCTCTTAAATATCTCTATTTACACCCACAATTGTGTGATATGAACTTTTTCATAGAAGAATTAATAATGCTAGAGACAATGCACTTGAGGTAAGGGTTTCTTTGAAAATTTTCATTATTTTCTAGTCTTATACATATATTTCCAATCATCTCTTCGATATCTCTATTGACACATACAATTTTTTGACATGAAATTTTTTATAGAATAATTCATAAGACTAGAGACAATGCAAAAAAATAGTAATATAATTTGATATACTTTGAATAAAGATCTTGAAGGTTGCATCATTGTATAATAGGGCTTTAATGTATGAGGGAATACACATTTATCCCTTGTAACATTTATTATACTTATTATAAGTATTTATGAGTCCCCCATTTTCAAAAAAAAGTAGTCTATCCAGCACCAATAGGCTTCTATCTAGCTTAACCCAGGCCCATGAGGGACATACCCCAACCATTCCTAGGGATCCATCCCATCCGGATAGCGCACATGAAGCATAGAGTGCATGGGAAAGAACCTGTGCAAGAGGGTTAGACTCACCGCCATAGGGAGTTTGCGTAGATGGAGTGAAAAAACACATTAGAGGGTAGAACATCAGTAGGAGGGTATTAATTTCTAATCCAAATGCCAT
This sequence comes from Viscum album, assembly GCA_963277665.1. Lineage (NCBI taxonomy): Eukaryota > Viridiplantae > Streptophyta > Magnoliopsida > Santalales > Viscaceae > Viscum > Viscum album. Next base: position 777,437,214 of record OY728152.1, on the reverse strand, counting down.
AATGCTTGATTGATAAACCATGGTAGAAGATATTTATCATTTCAATGTGGGACTGGAATCCTATTGGTATTTTTCCTCTAACTTAAAAAATCATACAAAACACATGCCATTTGATTAGCCGATCTTGGTCATTCATCGAAATCCATTATGACACCCTTTTAAAATAATTTATCCTACACTAAAAAAATTAAAAATAATCGAATCCCACATAGTGTGAAACCCCCATCTTTAACCTCCCATCCATCTTCTTGCCTACCACACTCCCACACCACTGGTTTGACATGACAAGGAAACCTGATGTTGTTCGCGTGATCACTTGATGATCACCGTGGCTGTCCATCTCCACTAAATGAGTCTGAGACAACCAGTATTGAAGTGCCTAGGATTGAAATCCTCTATCCATAAAAAAATAATCCGTAACGAGAATCCTATCTCAAGAAGCAATTCCATATGAAAAGAGTTTCCACCAGCACATGAGGCCTTCGGATGACGGTCTTTTGATCATACAATCGAGCAAACACAACAACTAAACTCATCACATGATGTAAAAACCATGATAATCGTCCATATTTCACAGTTTTTATTGGTTGAGTTAATTCTTATTTATCAAGATCTATTATGTGATTCCACAGTAGTTGTCTGACAAAATTCCATCATGAGAAACCGATCATGATATTGTGGGAGGGCTGTCGCATAAAGGAATGAAGGTCATCTGAAGCTGTCTTGCAGCTTTGTGATGTCAATCCCACAAAGTCTCCACTATCTCAGCCGATACACATGGCATTCCCACCATGAAAATCCTCATCAACCTTGGCCTCCTTCAATCTATAAATACCATTCTCCTATTCAAAAAAAAAACAAACACATGAGAGAGAGGAGAGGGACCAGCAGAGAAGGAAAAAGGAGGAACATAGCATGCCGAAAATTATCCCTAGATAACATCCTCAGGTGATCAAAAGAACATTTTATATGTCCTTTTAAAGATAATGAAATCTCATTATGAACTAAGAATCATGTGATTCCTAGATCATACATGGTATTCAAGCGATCACAAGATACACCCATTGGTTTCATGACCTCCCCAAGAAGGATCTTATTTTTCTCACACAGTCTTGGTGTGAACCCCATACACTCATTTAAAAGACCTCATACCAAAATTTCACTCATATCATGTTATCATATGTGTGATAGAACCTCAAAATTTGTGATAATAAAGGCCTTCAAATACATATAGCACTAATACAGGTGCCCTCAAGTATATTCCAGTGAACATGTCCCTATGATCTCATGAATACTATGATACCTTTATCTTTTAGTGCTGACATATAGCCCTGGACATGGATTACTTGGCATGAATCACCCCATGTGGGTCCATGGTGTGGTAGTATATCCCATATCATAACCCCTTTGAACACATACGAATCGCATAAACAAAGGAACTCCATTAAAACCCTCTATAATCCGAGACACTAACAAAAACACCTAATTATGAGGGTTTTTTATCTCCATTCTAGGAAAAAAATGAGTATGTGAGACCCATATATCATGAACCCTCTTTATGTAAAGTTCACACTCGCCCATGTTTCTGGCATCAACAAACAGACCCACACATGGTAGCATAATCCATCACAAGACCTCTTTGAGGTCATGAAAGTCAAATGAATAAGGGACCATCATACAAATCCATCATATAGGGTTCCCTTAAATCTATATTTGGCCTTTAGTAACATGAGGAATCTTGATAAAGCCCTCAAATTTCCATGAAAAAACTAGGAGGTGTGGATGGGGAACTAACCCACTAAACATGCCCTCCCCCTTTATGGAGATAATATCAATATAGTCTTGAGGATTGATCTCATTTGACATGTATCTCTTTCATTCTGTCAATCGCACGATCAAATATATGTTCTTAAAACCCTGGCACATGATTAATTTAATATCACACAATCACATGATTCTTTAAAATTCTCTCTATTTTCGTATATAGTCTTAGAAAAACCAATTTGGTTTAATTATAGCCTATGGAAAATCCTATATGATCATATGATGGATCATGGATAATTCATGCTGGTCATGTGAAAAGGCATGGATAATTCAGGATGATTTCGTGATAAGTTGTTGACATATTTGAATTGGCATGTAATTACCTATAGAAAAATTAGGATGATTATGTGACAACTTATATACATGTCAACATTGTCTCACGACTACCCTCAACATGTCATCATGATCATGTAATTTCCCATTTACATGATAGCATTTTCATGTGAAAATATGAATACAAGTCAGTTTGATCATGCGACAACATATTGTCATGTCTACTTAGATCATGAGTAAGACCCTGGAAATATCTGATTTGATTATATGAGGACATCTAAAATAAGTTAGTTCATCATGTAAAAGACTCTGGACATGTCAACACTATCATATGGAAGGCCCCAAACATTTCCACTTTGATAATGCAAATCATTTTGTATATATCCTCTTCACCCATGTGAAGGAATACAAGATATGTTAGTTGAACATGAAAAAGACCCTGGACACATCCACTTTGATCACGAGAAAGCATCCTGTACATGTTAGGGAGGCACCCTGGAATGTGTCTTCCATGTCAAACTTACACCCCAAACATGTTAGGTGGAAATTAAAGACACTTCCAGTAATACAACCAAGGCGTGTCACATAGATCTCCTTGGACTTGTGCACCTCATCCGACATGCACACTCAGACTCAAGTCATGTGGATCCTATACCAGAACCATTGGCTGCATACCCCTTTTAGAAGGGAAGGTTCTTTAATGAGATAGGTTTTCTCACTCAAGAGAACCTATTCATGTCATGCTCTCTGAAAACCCTTACATGGATGCCATATCTCTTTATACGTTAGAAGATAGGGAATGTGTATAAAATAAGGAATCTATCCTATTATAATCCCCAAGAATTCCTAAAAGCACATGGATAACCATAATGTCTCCAAGTGTGATTACTCAACATAACCCATCAGTGGGTTAGGGGGACACTGAACTATGAGAACCTTGGTTTTTTTCCAAGAAGGATATGTAGGATTCCTTATTAAGGCCCAAGATCTGATGGGAATCCACTTTAGTCTAAGTCCCCACATGTATATTAAATTTCAACAATCAGGACCTAATAATTCCCTTGACCTGACCATTCTACCACATCCCTCAGTGGACTGAGAGTCCAAATGAACTACGAGAACTTTGATTCCTTTCCAAGCTGGATACATTGGATAACTTCTTAAGGGATGATATCCAATGGGTGTCCACATCAGTGTAAGTCCCCTCATGTCTCCAATATTTCAACCTTCGAAACCCAATCATTCCCATGAGCTGATCGTTCTACCTCAACCATCAGTAGATTGCGAATTCAACTAAAGTATATGAAATATGATTACTATCCAAATAGGATATGTATAATGTCTTCTTAAGTCCTAAGCTCAAATGTTCATCCACTTCAGTGTAAGTCCCCTCATGTCTCTTTCATTTCAACCAAAAGAACTCAATCCTCACCCATAAGTCTACCATCCTTCTTCACCATCCATCAGCGGAGGAGGATTGGGCTCATACATGCGTATCATTTTAAGTATAAGCCTCAACCATTCCCGAACCATGCCCCTAAGTACATCAAACCCATCCGTGGGTTAGGGATGAATCGAACTATGGTGACTCTAATTCCTATTCTAAAATATAATACATAGGATACCTTACTAAGCCCCAAGCTCTATAAAACATCATCAATTAGATGGGAAATCATACCACTCAAAGTGGAAAATTAATGTGAAAGCCACACTCAAATATCCTCTCATGAAATATGTATGATCTTCTACAATTTCTCTTTTCTCACACCGATCATGACTCATGTGGTATTAGAGACTAAAAATGAGTGTACCAATGACATGAGAAGAATTCCCCTGGGAGTGATCTTCATTGGGATGTAATTCTGATTACATAACATCTTCTCTTAAAGGGCCATATTCCCAATGAAGTAATCTTGGAATTCCTTATATGCATAAGTCCCACCCACAGCCTCTATTGTCACATATCTCACAACACAGACACCTATAATAATAAATATGTTGATTCTGATTCATGTCTCAAACATTATACGTAGGGTGCCTCATTGAGGTCCAAGCCATATATTTATGTCCTTACCACATGACGTTAATATTCATGGATGGTTCCAGTCTCACAAAAATAATCAATGTAAAACAAACTATGTGGGTTTTGATTCCGACTCACATAGGATACGTAGGCTTCCTCACAGAGGTTAAATCCCCTCTCCAAGACACCAATCTCCTCCATGGATGTTAATACAACTCTAGAGTTCCCAAACATGGTGAAAAATCAACGAATCATAAATAAATAAGAGAGTGATGGAGATCCTATGGAATGCACACAATCACTACTATCAATACACGTTCTTAATCATGCTATTGAAATAGGGAAAACTACCCTCATATCCGATCATTGTTTGGATTTCACTAACATATCTTAAATCAATTAGAGAGTCCCTGAGTACGAAAACATTCCTTAAAAAAGGGTTTCATGAGCCGAACCTCCCATCCTCTCAGCCAATGTGATTCCCCAAGAATCATTGGGTATGAAACCCCAATAGACCACATACCATTGGATAGTAGTTCTTTACTCAGTTATGGAGGAGGGAACTTCAAGGAGTTTCTATGAAAGATAAAAAAATTAAAATCAGATGCGAGTATTTCTTTAGGGTATTGAAAACCCCCACAGTCAAACCTTCATGCCAAAATCCATCCACATATTTTTGAAAAAAAAATGATGAACATGATGTAAAGTAATTTAAATGTTTCATCTCTTTGAAAGGTAAAAAATGATATAATTACTAGTTCCCATCATGGCCAGTTTGTTTCACATTTTCAAAAAACAAAATGGAAAACCCAAAAATTTTCTCTTAATTTCACTGAACCTTGGGTAAAAATAATGGACTACCTATTTATCCTTTAACTATGAAAGTAATTTATTAAATATGTACTCTTATATATTATGATGTACTAATATTGTGTGTTGTTTCTTTTTCAAGGCTTCCCAGATTTCTTATAATTGAATTGACGTCATCCACTGTTCCAATGGATTCTAAAATCACTGGACAAGATTATTTTTCCCTAAGGCCCCGACATACACTATCGCTAACACAACACCTCTAGTATCAGTTAGTGAAAATCTGGGTCCATGAGTACCACATCATCATCTCCATCCAGACTCTAGAATCAACACATTAAATCCTTTAAAGGATGAATTTCCAATGGCCTTCATTCCCATAGCAGGCCATAGGATAAGAGGTGGACCTTATTTCCACATTAAATTTATTTGGGATCCTATACCTAGATCATAACAACACATACCTTCCCTACCTTAGGGAGTTGGATAAGGATAGTCAACATGATAACTCAAGAGATTCCTAAGAGGACTCCCACCCAATCTGGACATCATCATCTATATGTGACCATGATTCCACAAGGAGATACAAAGGAGGTTATGCCTATACCAACTATCCATGTAGGGGTTTCCAGTAGGAGAGACTTATAGAGGTATCCAAATAGTGTAGATATAGAGAAATATTATATCCTGGATATATCCATTCTATTTGTGGTCCACCAGTGTATCCAGATATTTTCCTAGAATCAATCACAAATCATTGCTGACCAGAAGATCTTAACATTATCACAGATAGTATTGGTAAATATGGGATCCCATGGAGCACCAAAACCCATAAGTATGTGGGAATGTTTATCACATTTTACCCTGGTATCATCTTCAATATGGGAATTGACCCCTCAAATGGTATAATAGGCACCAACCATTCATACAATATACTACAAATTAACCCCCCAAATGAGAGACTACGTCAATGGGGAGGAACAAACCTCTTATGTATCAATCAATATGATATAAATGGGATATGAATACTCCTCATCAGATCTATATGAGAAAAATATTGAAGATTAAATTCATACCATAATGTAGTCATCTGATTCACATCAGGTTTCCCTAACTTCTTCCATTGACACATGAAAAGAAAGGCTCAGCATTATCCATCAAGAATCTATACAAGTATTTATCGACTAAGTTTCTATTTTAATGGGTAATGGAAATAGATGATATGGTCATTAGAATCATTAGATTCATTCGTTTGGGTACATTTTAGAACTTGAATCATCATCCACTCACTCTACCACTAACATATGGGAGGGTGGTTTCATGGATCCTGCCATCCAACTCCTTAATGATGATAAGGAAATTTCTGAAAAATAATAGATCACCCAAATCCAATGAGAGAATAGGGATCTATGATAAATATTTATGAGAATACTCTTGATATATATACCTTATAATGATTTACCAGTACCTGCCTATGGAATTTCTCTTTGTAGTGAAGTTCCCTAACCCACAGGGATGGTGGAATTTTTATATTTGTTATCCACTCATTAGGTGAAAATATAGATATTGTTTGATCAATCCACATGACACAAGTATGGGGAATTTCCATATTTTCTACCTCCTTGTTGAGGTTATTCTATAAACCATTTGACCATAGTCATTTCCATAAAACCTCCAAAAGTGTCAGGATATTTCAATCAGTGGGAAGAATTTTCATCATCCAAGACCCCCAATGCTTCAGAACCTTCCCTTAGACCAATAAAGATAGGGAATCTATGCACCGAGATCCAAACTCAAAAATGAACCCATCCAAATGGAGGTATAGATAACATGTGGTAGAAGCAATAGGATTTCCCATCTCTCAAATACTAACAACAAAAATTTTATTTTTTCCAAACATGATATGTTCCAAGGTATTTAAACTATGCCATAGAAAATGGTCTGATAGATCTCCCAATGATGATAAAGCTCAGTGAGGAAAGGATTATATGACATGAAAATAATTTCCCCTACCATCAACATTTTAGGCACACAATAGAAGGTTTATTTTCCTTTAAAGATTGGATTCAGGTGCTGATGGAATTGGGGATATTGGAACCATATACACCTAAATCATTACTCTAGTCATCTGAGCACTCCAAAAAGGATACATAAGTTGTGAAGAAGATCATGATACACATACCCCCCAAGGATAAATTACCATATTTCAATTCAATATTGAATAAACCCAACTATTTATAAGAAAAACATATTCCCATGTATTTTGACTATTACATGGAATATGGTCCAATAGTACTCTAAAAAACAGGGAAGCCAAATGAGGTTGGGTTGAAAGGACATGAATACCATTTCCCCTACCATTGACATCTTTGTCACACAATAGAGTGATTATTTGTCTTCGAGGATTTGTTAGAGATACAGGTAAGTGTTTTCTTGATAGAGTTGAAGGATCCTAAAACTCATGCAATATGCATAAGAGTTACCCAAGATATATTATAAGATACACTCTCTTTATAGGTTATTAAAACCATCCTTATTGAAAGAAATTAAACTGAATGGCCATCATTCTTACCCAAATATGTTAAACTGCATGGTTATCATCCTCGCCGCAAGATGTTAAACTGCTCATCCAAAATTCATACCATATGATGTTAAACTGCATGGTTTTCTTCCTTACTAAAATAAATTATAATTCATGGAAATCTTCCTAAAAAAAATATGTTAAACTACATGGCCATAATCGTTATCGCAAGATGTTAAAATTCATAGATGATGTATTTACCATTATATGTTAAACTACATGGACCATTACCTTACTGCAAGATGTTAAACTGCATGGCTGATGTCCTTGTTTCATGACATTAAACTAAATGGGTTTATAGAACTATGTATATCCTTATTCTCATCCTAATGAGATATGTATGGATTCCTAGATCCAATATCTTAACCCAACTATCCATATTCATATTCATACCATAGTAAATTAAATTGAACAAATGATGTTATTACCACACAACATTAAACTTCAAGGGTTTCTATAAATAATTATGAATTTATTCTTATCCAAATGAGATATGTTGGGATTCCCAAATCCTAAATCTTGGACCAACCAATTATATTTGCATTCTTACCCCAAGATGTTAAACTACACGGATGAGTTCCTTGCCATATGAAATTAAACTGAATGGGTTTCGAGAAATATGTATAGTCTGATTCACATCCTAACGAGATATGTAGGGATTACTATATCATATATCTTGGCCCAGTCACCCATAGTCATGTCCATACCTCAAAAATTTAAAATATATGACTGATGTCCTTTCTAAATGACATTAAACTAAATGATTTTCTAGAACTATGTACGACTTGATTCTCATCCTAATGAAATATGTAGGGATTACAATATCCTATATCTTGAACCATACACCTATATTCGGGTCCTTACCACAATAAATTAAACTATGTGGATGATATCATTTTCGCATGACATTAAACTGTATAGGTTTCTAGAACTACGTACGACTTGATTCTCATCCTAATGAGATACATAGGGATGCCTAGATCCTATATATTGGCCCAACCACCTATATTGATTTCCTTACTGCATGAAGATAAATTGAACAGAACATTTACCAATCATAATATGATAAATTGGGAAACATATTAATATCTAGGAAACATCATTAACATTTGGTGGAAATTGCAGTTTCCAAATAAACCACCAATACAGTACAATCTTGATCCAAGGTATATCACAAAATCAACAATACCAATCAGTCACCTGCTGAGTGCATTCTCCAAAAGGTCACCTCCCCAAACATTGATATATTTTTTTCAAGTACACCGTGTAAAATTTGGAAAGCATTAGACCTGAGAGAGCTGGATCATACCCATACTAGTTCAAAAAAAAATTCTATCATATATGGGAAACAATAATGGGGTAGGTATGAATCCATTACCCTGTTTATAACGTCTATATAAATATTTTTGATTACATAAGGACGATGGGAGTGGGTATATATAGAACTACCCAATCTTGAATTACAATGAAATTAAATCATTTTTTCTGTAATACTTAATACATTACACAAAAAGATATCCAAATACCATATTAATTTAGTTATTTTGGAAACATGGAAACATAAAAGATGGTACATGAGTGAGATAAATTATCTCTGACTAGGTCCTCCATGACTATCACCCCTCTTAGACAAATCATACCTAAAATATATCTTCATAACCTGGGGAAGGAAACATAAATAAGGGGTGAGATCAGATGCTCAGTAATAGTAAACAAGGTATATATGTAATCATAAACATAAACATAATTGTTTGAGAACATGATCATAACATTAGAAGACCATACAATGCATACCAAAGATCATAAACATGAATCCTAGAATAATGATTTGAAGTTTGTAAGGTATGAATCATAAAGGAATCAAGATCCTAATCCAGGAAAGTATAACATAGGAGTAAGACATAGAATTTTTACATACACATGAACATGTAACAATATTCCCAATAAGTCAATACACATTTCTATAAATTATCAGGGCAATTTATGGGGATTAAACCTACTAGGATGGATACATCACCATCCCCATTCATAGTCCTTCCCTTTTAATGGATCAGGTTTTCCTATCTTCCTATACTGGACCAGCATTCCACATCTTCTACAGTGGATTAATCCTGTCGACTTGAATCCAATAATTATCTCCTGAAATATAAATATTTCCCTAATTAATTAAAGGGAGATATAGGTCCCAACCATATCATAATTCAATCATACATATGTGTTCTTAAAGATCATAAACAAACATATCATAACCAATGAAATTAAATTGGTATCATAAACATAAAATCATATCAGAACCTATGAAAAAATAGATAGGTTTCATAATAATTTCATCAAAATCATAACTCATGAAAAGAAGTGGGTTTTATAGTCATATAACCCATGAAAGAGAACAGGTTTCATAAAAATACAACTCATGAATGAAAAATGGGTTTCATAAAAATCATTTTATCAATAAATATACTATTTCGTTAAAGAATATGAATGGAACCATTGGATAATTTCCATATAAAGGAATTATTAACACAAAAACATTTCATCTTAGGTGGTAAATAATTTGGAAATATGTTTAAAAAAATTCATTAGGATATTATGATTTCTTCTTTGAATTTTTTTTAAAACATACAACCTTTTTATGGAATATTTATTTAAAATAGACATGAAAACTTATAACGGAAGATTTGAAAACCTTTTGAAAACCTTTTTCTTTGAAAAATTATAAATAACTCTTGAAAACGTTTTGAAAACCATTTTCCTTTAAAACATATAAAAGAATATCAAAAAAATTAAAACCATTTCTTTGAAAGTACTTTGAAAAAATATAAAGAATTATTGAAAATAATATTGAAGACATTTTTATTTGAAAACATATAAAATAATATTGAAAATATTTTGAAAAAAAATTATTTGAAATTTTTTTTGAAAAATTATAATGAAATCTTAATAACATTTTGAAAGCTTTTTTCTTAAAACTTATATAAGAAGCATGAAAACATTTGGAAAACTATTTATTTGAACATAATTTGAAAACATATAAATAAATATTAAAATCCATTTGAAAAACTTTTTCTTTGAAAAATTATAATATAATAATAAAAAAAATTGAAACCCATTTATTTGAAAATAATTTGTAAAAAAATATAAAGAAATCTTGAAAACATTCCGAAAACCAATTTCCTTGAAAATTTATAAATCAATCTGGAATGAATTTTGAAAAATATTTCATTTAAAATACTTTTAAATATTATAAAGAAATATAGAAACAAAATTGAAAACCATTTTATTTGGAAACATATAAAATATTATTGAAAACATTTTTAGAAATCATTTTTTTGAATGAACACATATTTCCGACCGAAGAGAGAGATAAAGTCAGACTTTCATAATAAACATTTTAAATTATATCATATTCCAAAGAGTGGGAAAATGGTACCAATAAATGAATATGTCATGAATGAACATAGTAGAATAAAATTCATGATAATTCTTGAGATATGGATCATAATATTTCATCAATAGAATCAAAATCATAAACAGTCCCGATAAATGATTAGATTGTTTCAATAGACTCTTACCACTTGGTAACTTTGAATCATACTCCTCATGTAAGAAATTGAAAATAAATCAGGCTTAAAATACCATTGAAATAATTAGATTCATTATGTAAAATGTCAAATGACATTATATACACCTCATAAAATAATATATGTGTATAAAAATCATGTGTCTCAAAGAAAGAAAATTGAGACAAAACTATCTTACCGACTTGGTAGCATCTCAAAGGTAACACACCATGAAAGTGAGATCATTAAATGAATATTTAAATACTAATAAATTTAATTATAATAATCATATAATACATTCATGGTCTGTATATACACCACATAAAGGAAATTAGTGGTGAAAAATGACCTAAATCTCACAGAAATAAAAGTGAGACTAGAAATACCCTTACCTTATGTCTTGACTCTCTTCATACTCATATAGACATCCTATATAATAAATATAAGTTTATTATGAATATTAAATAACTTTATTATTATCTATAATACCATATATGGTTTTATTATGACATTATATTATCCACTTATTATCAATTCCATGTAAAGGTTTTGTTTCGGGTAATAATCACATTGTTTTTCTATGGTGTTTTGATTTGTCATATTTGTTTTCATCATATTTATATAATGATATCTAGAATTTAAACCATGATATAAATATAATATATATTTTTTATATAATTATTTATAGTAATCCATATAATATATATATATATATATATATATATATTAAACAAAATACACCATTCATGGAGACGGCAGGTCGTACGTACACATGAATGTTGTTTCCGTTTTGTTGTCATATTGAAAGAAAGAATGAAAATTAATTATATATATATATATAATCTTTAAATTATAATTATTATTTCATATATATTATATAATTTTACTAAACCCATCCTTAATACATTCTATGTATAGTGTGAATGAATCATGTCACTTTGAGGAGGAGGTAGTCCACACTTCCACAAATGAAGTTATCGTATTTACCCAAAATGGAAAGCATGAAGGTATGTTTTATAAAATAATTTAATAAGAATGAATAAATCATAAATATAATTTAAAAATAGAGTTTATGTCATAATTCACATCCATGAGAGTTGTTAATGGAAAAATTAACAACATCATTTCGTGAGGCAGTAGTTCGTTGTACACAAGATCGGTAAGTTCATTACCCATTAGATGGAAGTGTGTTTAAGTTTAGATAAAAACCTTATTAAAACAATATATTAGTATATTTATGGAACTTTTATTATCATATATGCATGGAATAATAATATTTGAGCAGTGGAGAAAGAAAACAAGATAATGGAATTTGAGGAAGGACGTTTCCTCTTCTTTGGGTAACTCCTCTTAGTTTTTACCAAAGGGATTACTTGGATGGATTTCATTCAAATGTGATGATTTTTGGATGAAGGTTGGAATGTAGGGAACCTATATTAGTAGAGTTTTTTGGTCCAAATGGATTTATATTTATGAATAAGTAGTAGGGGTGAGTTCCTTTTTATAGTGGAGGAGGAGTGGCATTCTTGTAAATACCAAAAGGTATACACTATTGGGAGGTATCCCTTATCTAATGTGACTAAAAATGGAAAAATGATGGATTAAATGGCATTTATAGTCTATAAAAATCTTCAACACCCAAAAATAATTTCATTTTTTTAATTTCTTCTTTATCTTCTATGTTTACCCAATTTTATCATTTTTGTTTTTATTAAAGTAATTTGTTTTCCAACCTACGTAATTTAAACATTAAAAATAAATTAAAGTGAATTTTATTAGAAAATATATAACCACTAGATTTTAAATATTATAACTAAATTTCGAAATTGAAATCCTATGCGTGTTGTAAATTAATTTGAAAACAAGTGCATTTAACACGCAAAAACACTACTTTAACTCGGATCGTGCTAATAATGTTTTACGATCTATGGGTCAATATGTTAATTATAAAAGGTATATTGGTCTATTAATGGACCATATTTTATATTTATTAACATTTAAAATTCACTTGGAAAAATATAGATTTTTTGTTAATTTAATAATATATTATTTATTGTAAAATAACATTAATGTGAATTTTGACATTATTTATTTAATTTAAATTTTAAAAACATCAATACATTGTTGGAATTAAAATATATTAAGTTTACATCTATAATGACCTAGCCTTAAAAAATTTCATAATATTGAATTAAATGAATAATTCACATTGAGGATCTTTTCAGGTTTACCGTTTTATAGAATTAGGCTGTCACTATTACATTATATCTCAAAAATTAAAAAGTAGACAATTCCACTCAATTTCCATTTTTTCATAAAATAAAAACTCTAGAAGAATTATTGATGTCTAGTTACATGTTTTAGACAATGTGAAATTTCTTGGATCCCGTCCTTGACCCTATTCATCTTTAAGTCCTGTGAAAAACATTTCCAAACGTAGGATGAGCATAAAATGCTCAGTAAGGGTTATAAAACATTGAAATAAAACATTATATCATCAATACATACATAAAATAAGTTCTTTAACATGCCTCATGAAATCATACGATTTTTGAAATACACATAGAATTCATAAATCATAAACATAACTTGTGGAATCCATAACATACATACATTATAGATTTCATAGCTAAGCAGGGAGTTACATTTAGAATACCCATCACTGTATATTCCCTAAATATCTTAGGAGAAACATTCATGTTTACCTCCATCACATTACCCATTGCATTAGAGAGTTGTCTTGGTCTCACCTACCCTAGGTTTATCACGGAACCAACCATATATGTAACAATGCCCAAGAACCATAACATATTCATAACATATAAAACAAACATAAAGAAAATATAACATTTTCCACATATCAATCACAATATATAATTTAAATATATTGACATAAAAAATCCATTATCAAAACCATTTTCAATACCAAAATGTGTAAAAGATTATATAGTATTTATATTCCTTTTAAATGCAATTCAGCTTGTTAAGGAAGCCAAAGATCAAATAATACTCACCGCGGCGGAAAAGGTCATTGTCACCACTTACATTATAAAGAAACATTCATTTTTGTCGTTTAGTAAAACACCTCATAGAAAAAATATTCCCTTTTAATGAAATTCAAACTCAAAGTTGTTTAAAGGGAGTATAAAAGAAAGTCATGTATAAAACAAAATATTCTACAATGAAAGGAGATTGAGACGAAGTCCCTTACCTCGTGTCTGACATGACTCGATCATTCCTTAATCTCCTGAGTAATAGACTAATGTTAATTTATGCTTTTTTAATAATTTTATTTCATGTTTATTATTCTTTTATATCAATTATTATCTTTCTAGAATAATTAGTTATTTATTTTATTTCACATTAGACATTTTGTCGACATTCGGAACTTGAGTTAAAAATGAACTTGTTATAATTATAAATTGTCCATGTGGTCGATATTCCATTATCTCCAGAATTATATTCATGATTTAGATATCATATATATCTTATATATCCAGTATATATATGTATTTATAATAGTACATAACATTTTGAGATAAGAAAGGAAATGCACCGTTCATGGAGACTGTAAGCAGTACGTACCCATGAAGGCTACTTTAATTTATATTTCATATTTTAATGGAATGAAAACATAAATATACAAAGGTATATTATAATTCAAATATAATATAATATATAATTTAATTAAATCCATCCTTTATACATCCCACATATGGTATGAATGAGTAATATCACTTTGAGGGGGCGGTAGTCCGCACTTACTCAAATGAAATTATCATATTTACCCACTATGGAAACCATAAAGGTATTATATAAATGAAAAATATAGAAGCATATAAATAATATAAATATAATATATATCACATATAAATACATTTCCATATTAATTTCCACCATAATTGGTGGTAGGAGAATATTGAACAATCGTTGTTTCGTGAGGTAGTAGTTCGTCGTCCATAGAAACAATACGTTCTTTACCCATTAGATGGAGGTGTGCATAAGTTTAGTTAGAATAAATCTCATAAAACAACCTAGTATATTTAGGATACTGTTTTTGTTATAAAATAAAGGAATAAAAAGAGTTTTTGGGGTTAGATAAATAAAATAAAACAAAAGAACTTAAGAGAATATGTTACCTTTAATCGGGTGTCTCTATTTGTTTGGAACCAAAAGGTTTAATTTAATTTCCTTATTTCTAGGGGAAGGCTTATAATAGGATTATAGGGATGTATCAAGCATAATTGGTCAGATTTTCGATGAGATAAGGGGCTTGAGAAGTGTGAGGAATGTGATAGAAATGAGGGATTTTATAGGGGGCTCTTTAGGAATGTTTAGAAATATTAGTTTATTATATAATTATTTTCGGTTTATAAAGGTCCAAAACTCATTAAAGTCTAATCTATGATGATTCATATTAGAAATAAAATCATCCAATAATAATAGGATAGTTTTTTTATTTTGTTTTTATCATTATAATCTTATTTTTTTTAAATCATTCATTTATGATGTAAACACTGCATCATTATTGTGTCATAAATAATTTTATTTATTTGATGTCTAAAAATTATAAAACAAATATATACATTTATGAAATATTTTTATCTTTAAAATTAATATTTATAGTCAAATATATAACTTATATAACCCCATGTAATAATTTATTTACTAAAAGATATATGTTTAAGTCATTTTTGTCTTTACATTAAATTAATTAATATAAAGTGTCATTATCTCTCTCAAGTGGATCCATTGGGTCCCAAAATCTACCCAAGGACGACCATGTTTGTAAATGTATCATCCAATAGGATTAGGACTCATTTAGGGTAATTTAATATTATTATAACAATATTTTGTTACCATTATTTACGAGATTTACCCTTTAACCATGGTAAATAAAATATTTACTAAAGTAAATATTCATAATGTCTAAAAATTAAAGTCACCTATATACACAATTTGAACCAAATGATTCCAAATATGGAATACATTTTTCAAAATTTAAAATAAATAAGTGGAAGAAATTAATTTTAAATTAATTCCCGCTGTCAAAACCAAAAACATGTCTTTAAAAAATAATAACTATCAAAAGATTGATACTTATTTATGTAAAATTTCAAATTGAAATTACTTCCAATGAAAAACATTGGATTAAATAATAAAAATATAATCTAATTATACATTAAAACCAATTAAAAATATAATCTAACCTTACAAATAAATTATATTAAAAGGCAGATTTGAAATAAAATACAGTATTTTCACTATTCATGAAAAATGAACATTATCAGAAAAATACAAAAATTTCATTCAAAGTAAAATTTTTATGTCCTGATCATAAATAAGAATTTTACTTTTTCAAATAGAAAATATAAAATTTATAAAAACTATATTTAAAAATGGTTCACCATCAAAAGGTGGTAAATCCACTTTTTAATGAATATTAGAGTATTTATGCTTAAAATCGAATTCTTTCTTATTTTAAACCTCTATATTTATTAGATAAATGTAAAAAAAGTTAACAAACATTTATATTCATATTGTAGTTAGTTATTTCAATTCCTGCCAATACAATGGCTAGGCGTTAACTACCATTTAAAATAATATTATATTATTATTATTTCAGTATGACCCAACGTTGGGTGCAACAGAAGATTTAAATAAAACCGGTTGTTCTGTATCAGGTACGCTATCAAACATAGAATCCCTTTTAAATTACAATTGATATTTAAATCACAAATATTAATAAATATGAAAATGTTATATTCTTTATTTACCTGGCATGTTACAACATCTGTGTAACATGATATATTTATCTAAAAAATAATTTAACATTATAATTAATTAAATTTACTATACTTTTAATAGTTTAAGCATCGTTTATCTTATTTAATTATTAACTAAATAATCCTTGTGTTAGAGTTTGTTAAGCCTTTAATGTAACTAATTATTCTCTAAAAAATATAGTTAAATTATCATGATAAAAAACTAATTTAAATTTTAAATAATTTTTATAACTTAAACGATGTAGCTTCTTCCATACTCCAAAGACTTATAAAATACAAAGCTAAGAAAGGTTCCGTTTTTTTCATTTTCTTTAACTTATTATATGGGTCACATTCAAGAAAATGTGTCCCACTAACACATAAAAATAGTATCATGAGGGGATATTGTCGAAATATTAGAATAAAATGGATTTTAGTCTTGTCTCTAGGTCATATTGACCCAAAAGTTTAAGGTTTAGTCACTTGTTATGCTTAATTTTAGCTTAATCATTGTAATTTATATCAATTACTTTTAGAAATATTTTTGGTAAAAAAATAATTTGATATTGTTTGACTAAAAAATTAATTCTTATTAGAACTTTGCATTTCCATTTTTTCAAATTAAATTCATAGAAGTGAAAAAAAAACTAAGTTTAATTCTAATCTCTCAGACGTGGTGAGAAAGTAGCTTCTTAAAATGAAAATGCCGAAAATTTCATTTATACTTTACATCTAAATTAAATATAAAAATTATTCCAAATACCTATATTGGATTAATATATATAATACCTATTTTTAATTTAAATTAAATTTAAAATACATTTTAGCATTAATAATTATTTAAATGAAAAGGCACTTTTCAACTAAAATGCAGTATATTTAACTATTCATCAAAAAATGAAAATTCAAAGAAAATTTCCAAAAATTCACCCTAAGATAATTTTGGAATTAAGAGTTTACAAATAATTTTTTTACAAATAAAATTTATAGAAGTTTCAAAAGTTTGTTTTAAAATTGGTACACCATTAAAAGGCTGTAAAACTCAGTCTTTTGTGTAACACAAGCTATATTAATGTTGTAAGTTCCGTAACATTAACATGGTTTTTCATATAATTCAATACAAACATTTTTTTCCATATAGAAAAATATATATTCAGTTTAACCTAAAATGATAAATATTAATATGATTGTATTAAATAAAAAAATTAATTGAAAAAATCTAGAGGTGTTACATTCTACCCCCTTAAAATAAATTTCACCCTCAAAATTATTCTGGGTTATTAAAGGTTTAATACATGAAATTTACATTCATAGAACCCACAACATAGAAATTATTACTAAAACATACCTTAAAAAGGGGAATGTTGGAAACAAGATAGTTACACAAAGTAACTCATAACTAGTTTTCCACATGGGAGAACATTCATGGAAAGTGGAAACATGAAATGAAATAGAAATATAACAATCATGTTTTGATGAAGAGTGATATTGAATAATGCTATAATAATGTTAAAAAAATCCAAAAATATTTGATGATATAAGGGGTTATTTGATTCATAAAAAAAGAAGGTACTATGATAACATTTTCATCTTCAATATCCTCTCCCTAGAGTTGAATAATTTTCATGATAATAAATACTTACTTGATTTTATTAAATTTCATAATAAAAATATCATAATTTCTCCCTTGATCAATTTCCACTTCATCTCTTATTCCGTGAAATTAAGGTGAATTCATTTTGACTAAAAAACCAACAGATCAAAAGTTCCATAATAGTCCTTCATTCTATATCTAGTTAAAATGTAACACTGCTTATCTAATATGGATAAATATTCATATGGTGAATTCATACATCAATCATTAATGCCTCATCGAAATATTAACTTAAAATATTCCATAAAGGGTTAACCTTGTAAACCTTATTAAAGATGAAAATCCAAAACATAAGAAATATGTTTACTAAATTATCTTAATATTGATCCCCATATTTCATATGGTATCTCTTGGTTCTCACATTCCAAACTTGTGAATACCTTTATCATATATTCTCTTTAAACATGGAAATAACCTAAATTACTCTAAATCCTTTTGGGAAACATGCATGCTTACTTATTAAAAATATTACTTGAAATACTCCCTAAATCCAAGAAGTTGAGAAATTCATCCATGATAACATTGCCCACATTTTCAACAAATCTTTTATGAGTCTAAGGTCAAAAATTATATCCATATCATCATCTATTTATACATATAAAATATCATTCTCTCACCTCAGTAACATGTTAAGTGTTACCTTACCTTAATGAAACCTAGTCATTAAATCAGTTTAATATGTCATCAATATCATTTAAAACATTCTTGAAAATACAAATGGAAAAAATTCTAAAAACAGGCCTTTTATACTTCAGGATTCATATAAAATAATATTTTAATTCTAAGACATATAAAATTCAATCATCCAATTTTATTCTTAAATCATTACTCAGGATTCATCAATTTATTCCTTAAAACATCTTTCCCAAAATATGAAATATGAATCATGTCTTAAGGTTCTTCAACCTTAATCTTATAATGCTTATTATGTTTGGTGGAAACAATACTGGAAGAATATCCCATACCATTTATATGTCATTGTGGTCTCATTATCTTCAGTTGTAAAATCAACACTCGTGGACCTTCATAATTCTCTTCATGATATTTCCATATTGGAAATTTATTTTAATAAATCTCATACTTCCTCATCTAAATATTTTAATTTTAACAAATTTCCATCTATTTCCCAGTATTGGATATAACCAGAATACAAAGTGTGATAAACACTTATCATAATGGAAGACTACATAATCATGAAAAATAACTTACAATATGTCAAAATCATGAAACATGCTTTTTAATTGATGAAAGCATATGTTTATTGTAAGTTATTCATAGTAATCTTATATTTCAATCCTTCATGAGGGTTCATGAAGAGTTTCTAAAATCCCAATGTATATCCCCTAGGAGTGTCAAACCAGATTGACAGTAAGGAATGATGTCGTAAACAAGGTTACGTTCAAGTCAGGACTGACACACCTTATTAGATTTGTTACTCGTAGGTACATATGATCCAAAACCATGTCCACTTTTAGTATCCAGATAGAGATGTATTTCTAGGAAACCACTCTCTCTATCCATTACCAAAATTCATGGTCATTTTCTTATACTTTTCCATATCCTTATACTTATTCTTAGATATTTACAGAAATTTATCACTATGGTTTTCTCATCCTATCTTCCAAAGTATGACTAAAAATTTACTATGATACCAACTGTAATTTCCCATGATTAACATACATATAAATTAAAAAACATTTGGGGAATAATTAATACATTACAAAAATAGATACCCAAAGACCGATTTAGTTTAGTGCCTTTGGAAACATGGAAATATAGAAACGGGTACATTCGTGAGCTACATTATCTCCCATTAGGTTCTCCAAGACTATAACCTCTATTAGACACATCGTACAGAAAATATATCTTCATAACCTGGGGAATGAACATAAAAAGGGGTGATATAAAATGCTCGGTGAGGGTAAACAAGGGAGATATATCATCATAAACATTAGAATAAGGGTATGATAATGTGATCATAACATTAGAAGATCATACCCTACATATCAAAGATCATAAAAATTAATCATGGAATAAAGATAAGCACTTCATAAGAAATGAATCATAAGGGAATCAAGATCCAAGTCCATGAAAGAATAACATATGAGAAAGGCATATAATTATGGAATACACATAAATGTGTAACATCATTCCCTATATGTTAAGACTCATTGCTAGAATTTATCATGGCACTTAATAGGGACTACACCTACTAGGTGGGACACACCGCCATCCCCAGTCAAAGTCCTTTCCTTATAAGGTATTGGTTTTCCCCATCTCCCCATAGTGGATCACGTTTCCCCATATTCCATAGTGGATTAAGCCTATTGACATTAATTTCATCATTATCTCAGGAGATATAAATCTTTACCCAATGAATTGAAGGGATACACAGATCCAAACCATCTCATATTGAAATCATAAATATGTGTGCCATAAGATCATAAACAATCATATCATAACCCATGAAATTAAATGGGTATCATAAACAAGTAATCATATCATAACCTTTGAAAAAAGGTAATGGTTTCATAATCATTTCATCAAAATCATAACCCAATAAAATAAGAAGGTTTCATAATCATATAACCCATTAAATAGAAAAGGTTTCATAAACATACATCTCAAGAAAGAGAAACAGGTTTCATAAACATGCTCATATCAATAAATAAACCATTCAACTAAATAATATGAATATATCCATTGGATCATTTCCATAAAAATGTATGAGTTACACTAACAAATTTCATCTTAGTTTTGAAAAAAATTGGAAAGTTCTTTTAAAAACACTTTATGAGGATATTATATTTTCTTCTTTGAAAAATGATTTTTAAAATATAAAACCTTTTGAAAAAAAATTTCATGGAAATAAAATTCAAAACTTATAAAAGAATATTTGAAAATATTTAATAAACATTTTTCTTTGAAAACTTATAAAGAATGTATGAAAATTTTTTGAAAATAGTTTTCCTTGAAAACGTGTAAATGAAGCTTAAAAACGTTTTGAAAACAATTTCTTTGAAAATAATTTAAAAACTTATAAAGAAATATTGAATTTTTTTGAAAACCCTTTTTTTGTAAACTTTTATAATAAGAGTGAATTTTTTTTAGAAATATTTGTTTGAAAATACATTTAAAACATATAAAAAAAGGTTGAAAAACATTTGAAAACCTTTTTCTTTGAAAACATATTAAATAAACATGAAATTGTTTTGAAAACCATTTCATTGAAAATACTTTGGAAACATAAAAATAATTTTTGAAAATGTTTGGAAAACATTTTTCTTTGAAAAAATATAAAATAATAATGAAATTTTTTGAAAATAATTTCTTTTAAAATACTTTGAAAACTTATAAAGAAACCTTGAAACCAATTGGAAGACTAATTTCATTGAATACTTATAAAAGAATACCGAAGAAGTTCTGAAAACCATTTCATTGAAAATACTCTAAAAACATATAAATAAATCTTGAAAACAATTTTATCACCATTTTACTTGAAAACTTATATAGTAATCCTGAAAACATTTTTAGAAAACATTTTTTTGAAAGAACATAGATTTTCAACCGAAGAGAGAGGTAATGTCAAATGTTTTTAAAAACATTTTCTTAATGATATTATGTAAAAAGACTCTAAAATAGTAAAAATACATTAATATATAATTATTGAACATATTATAAAAAAATTCATGAGAATTACTGAGAAATGTATCATAAAATTTCATCAATGGAGGCATAATCATAAACAATCCCGATAAACAATGTGATTGTTTCAATTGAATCTTACCACTTGGAAACTTTGAATCATACTATCCATGTAAGAAATTAAAATTAAATTAAGTTTGAAATATCATTAAATTAAGTATATTAATGTTGTCACATTTTAAAAAGAAACATATAAACCTCTTAAAATAATATAGGTGTATAACAAAATATTTGTCTCAAATAATGAAAATTGAGACAAAACGATCTTACTGATTTTGTAACTATTGAATAGAAAAACCACAGGAAAGATAGATCATAAAATGGATATGTAAATAACCATAATTTTAAGTATAATAATCATATAATATATTCATGGGAATTATATAAATCATATAAAAGAAACAAGTGGTGAATAAGACATAGATCTCACAAAAATTAAATTAAGACTAGAAATTCCCTTACCATATGTCTTGACTCTCTTTGTACTAAAAAAACTCATGTATAATAAATATAAGTTTATTATAACCATTTTATATAAACATATTCTTATATTTAATACTATATATGGTTTGATTATGATTTTATATTACCCACTTATTAATAATTCCATGTTAAGGATTCATTTTGGGTAATAATCGATTTATTTTTATCTAGTGTTTTGATTTGTTATATTTTTTTCCCTCATTATTATATAATGATCTAAGTTATTTAAAACATGATATAAATATAATATATATTTAATATATAATTATTTATTTTAATCTATAAGAGAAATAATTATTAAATGAAATATATCTTTCCTGGAGATGGTAGGTCGTACTTATTCATGAATGTTGTTTCCATTTTACTATCATATTGAAAGAAAGTAAGTAAATGAAATATATATATACATATATATTATAAATCATGTATAATTATTGTGTCATATATATCATATAGGTTTACTAAACACATCCTTAATACATTCCATGTAAAGTGTAAACGAATCCCATCACTTTGAGGAGGTGGCAGTCCACACTTTCACAAATGAAGTTATCATATTTACACTAAATGGAAAAAATTAAGGTATGTTTTATATAATAATTAAATAATAATAAATAAAAACTAAATATAATATATATCATATAAAAATATATTTTCATCATAATTCTCATCCATGGGAGATGGTAAAGTAAAAAACAACATTGTTTCGTGAGGCGGTAGTTCACTGTACAAATGAACAATATGTTCTTTACCTAGTAGATGGAAGTTTGTATAAGTTTAGGTCAAAAATTTATAAAAATAACATGTAATTATATTGAGCATACTGAGGTTATCATATAATAATGTAATAATACAATTTGAGGCGGTGGATACTGAAAATTAAACAAAGGATCCTGAGGAAGGATATTGCCTCTTCTTTGGGTAACTACTCTTGGTTTGAACCAAAGGGATCACTTAGATGGGTTTCATGAAGATGAGGGGATTTTAGGATGAATATAAGGATTTTTGGATCTTATTTGATCATACTTTGGTCGAAAAAGGGCTTGATAGGTGTGGAAAAGTGGGAGGGGTGAGTTCCTTTTTATAGAACATGAGCCGCAACCCTATTGGTGAGGTATCCTTAAGTGAATATAAGAGACCCAAGTTCAAAACCAGGAGGAGGAATATTTTCAGGGCACTGTATCAGTACTATATCAGGCACTGTAGCTGAACTGTACATGGTGTGGGTACTGTAGTAGGTATTGTGGAAGATAATGTAGCAGGTACTGTTCGGTACTGTAACACCCAAAACTATTCACCTTGGACCACCATTTTGGGCTTGTAATCTTTAAGTCCTTCGGGAAACCTAGTAAATTCGGTTAGTAGGGATTTAGAGCCACCTTTAAGGCCCTCGGGCCACCTAAAGGCCATTGGGCCACATGGACTGCCCCAGACAGACTCTACAAAAATGGAGTATCCCCATAGGAGGATTCAGAGCAAGCACACTCACCAGAGCAGAACCAATTGATTTAGAAGATTGAGAGGGAATGGCTATGCCATCGGTACCAGCCTATATTTGAATGGGAATCTTATCTAGAAGGCCATGTGAAGGTGGAGATCTACAATCATGATGTAGATACTGGGGAGGGGCAGTTCTTTATAGTTATAGTCTGGTTAAATTCCCTAAGACATTCAGGTCATTTAATTTATCTTAAAAATATGGACCATGTAATCACTAAGCATACGAGCCTTATAAGGGTCCCCCCTCATCCCTTGAAAAGGGGGTTATAAGGGTCCCCCTCACCCCTTTCTTATGTTTCCTTTCCCCGGGTTATGCATAAAGGTTATAAGTAGGAGTACTAAAAGGGAATATATTTAAGGGATATGTTTATGATCTTTCACCTCGTTATAATATCTTGTTCCTATTTTCAAGATACACTAAACTATTACAGTCCTTGGGAATGTATTTTTTAATGGGCTGAATATTCATCTAAAATGATGAAATATACAAGCATGTTAATCCTAGGTCTCTATAGTTGGTATCAAAATAAATTTTTTGTCAACCTTTGTAAACAAAGATGAAAAAAGTTTAGTGAGTTCCCAAATGATATTTCTAAGGCTATGTCTTGTGATGTCGCTAATAATTATTTTTCATGCATATATTTTAGAGTGTTTTAATGTTTAGATGGTTCATTTAATTGAATAATCTTTCCAATTTTGTAATGATTTGATTTGTTTTATGTTTTATGGAATGATTAAATGAATATTTTGAAAAGGAACAAAAAGATATGGAAATATAAGCTAAAAGATACTTCACACTATGAGCAATGTTAAGCGGCATGACAATGGATTTTTGAGAAAGAAGCAGAGCATGAAAACTGGACAAAGGGCAATTACATGTTGTGTAATAGAATTAAACGTCGTGAATTTTTCGAAAAGAATTTTCTATGTTGGAAAAGGTGTGAATCCATCTCATTCTAGGAACTATAATTACACATTGTGAATCCCAATTTCACAATGTGACATTTTTCGAGATAATATTTCGTAGAAGATTTTTTTTGAGATTCACGACGCCTGATGATAGGAGGGTTACACATCACATAACCTAGTTATGCATAATGATGAGGGTGATGAAATGAAAAATAAATTTTATGTAGACTAATGTATTAATGTTTATTCCTATAAATAATTCCCTCATCCTCCCTTCCAACACACTCTGGGACTGAAGGGAGTAGGTACGATGCCAACGGAGGCCTGTAAAACATGGAGTGACGATCCAGGGTCCCAAATTACCGACATTCTTCACCCTATTTCTTATTTGGGTACCCATGATACTAGTTTACATAATTCCTAGAATGAGTGAGTAGTTTCTTTAGTGTTGGATGATGTGATTTTAGGAATATGTGATTCTTAAGGATTAATTCAATTTTATTATTCATGTTTTGGATTGATGAAACTCAATTTGTCAATTCCAAATCTATTGCTTCTGCTACTACATAACCATTTCTTGTGAATTGATTAGTATTACATTATTACATCAATCAATTATCCTATTTTGTATATGATCATTATGAAATCTAGGTTCTTATGTTTAAATGTGGTTTTGGGCCACCAAGTTTTGTGTTTCTCCCAAGTATATTACTATTCCAAAGGTGCACTCACATTTTTAGGGTAGGGTACCCAGACTAGGATCCTTGTTGACCCAATCCCGACACCAAAATTGAATAAAATCGTAATCACTTAAATCCCTAGCACAAAAACCTAAAAATCACTGAACCTGACATGCCTCTCATATTGATATTCAACCCAATCAAACATTCTATTTGTAACATTCCTTTAAATCAAACCGAAAAATTTCAATTTTAGTTTCTTAATTAATTTAGAACATTCAATCCATCCCTCTGGGTTCGACACTCAGACTTACCAAGTAATATATTTTCATTAGGTTTTCAGAGTTTTAATAAAATACTAAATTTGTTTAGCCTCGTATGAATTAATAATTCCCCTGCGGGCTGTCATTACCTAAGGATAATCCAAATGTTTTATATATTTAAAAGTTGGTGTTGAGATTTAGGCACCCCATAAGTAATGTTTCATGATTATGAGGTTTTATTCCATGATAAATGTTTCACACCATAGGCACCTTGGTTTTAGTCAATGGAGGGAACCATAAGGAACATGGTTAACATTGAATGTTTAAAATGTGGAAAGTATGGGAGTTATACAATTTATGAACTATGTGGAAACTAATTAAGAGAATCAAGAAGGTGGTATGAGTATTAGTTAACTATTAAAGATAAAGAGGCCAAAAACTACCTGTGAAAGGTATTGGTTATTCTTCCAGTATTGTTTATATTAGACATAATAAATATGATTTGGTTGAGGATGAGGAACCTTAAGACATGATTCATTATTCATATTCAATTAAAGTGGAATTAAGGAATATGTTGATGAATCCTAATTAATGGTTTAAGTATAATGATAGATTATTAAATTGTATATGTTTTGAAATTTAATGATTATGTTATATAAATCATGAAGTATATAATGACTGTTTGTAGATGTCTTTCTTTAAGTATAGTCAAGAATGTGTTAAATTATAATGATGAATTAGAAAATTGATTTAATGAAAATGTTACATTTAGTTAAGGTGACCCTTAACATTTTCCTAATGTTTAGAAAATAATATTTTATATCGATAAAGAGATGATGTTACAGAAAAAGTAAATTGGATAGTATTTATACCCTCATAAATGATAAAGGATTTTTTCAAAAAGTTGGCTATGTTATCATAGATGAAGTTTTCAAATTCATGTATTTCAGAAATATATTCAAAAATCTTTGGAATATGGAATCCTACATGTTTTTAAAGGATTTATGGTAATTTAGGTTATTATCAGGTTTCAAGAGAATACATGATAAAGGTACTCACATGTTTGAAATGTGACAACAAAGGTATACCTTATGATCTATGGGGGATCAATGTTAAGATGATTTAGTGACTTTCATTCTAATGTTTTGGTTTTTCATCTTTCAGAAGCATTATAAGGTTGACCATTTATGGAATGGTTTAAGTTAACCATAATATGAGGTTTTAGAGTTTAAAGTATTCTCTCACTATATTATGATTTATGCATATTGGATAACTTCTGCTCAACATTTTTGTTGTGATAAGAACAGATGGAATGACCTATCATTATATTTATGAACCTCGTGATCTTCTCATGCTTCAAGAATGAATAATATACTGTCATTTGTTGGAATAAGAGATAAAGTGTAAATTGATAAAGTCACAAAAAATGGTGAGATTGGGCAGAAAAAAGTCAGTATATCTTCTCATGGAAATTCATCAACTCTTGGGGAAGGATCTTGAAACCGAAAAGGATATCCTAGTACCTTCTCTTCCAATGAATCATATGGTACTTTAAATCATAATAGATTTATGGACTTGTGTTTTAAACATTCTCCAAACCTAGTTCTTTATCACTTTCCATCTAAACATGATGGTTATATCTCTCTTCCATGTCCAATCTTCACTCCCAACCTATGTTTTCCTATTGTTAAACCCAGTTTGCAATTAGTTTGGGTAACTTTTATGTTTCCAAAATTATTTTTAAAGCAATTTTTAGGATTCATTTTTATGATGTGGGTCTCAATGAAAGAACCTTTCAAGTATTAATCAATTGAAAACCAAAATAAAATTTGAGGGTGAAATTCAGTTTAAGGTTCGTAGAATGTAACACCACGAATTTTTTTGAAATATATTTTTTCAAATTAATTTAATATTTTTGATATTTTTCATTTCAGAAAACACTGAATATAGCTTGTGTTATTTGAAATCGCCAAGTTACTCTTGATTTTTATGCTACACCAAGTTAATATTTATTTATACTCTACACCAATATAAGCTTATACTGCATGCAACACTAAGTTAGCTTGTGTTAAATGCAAGATTGGGGGTTTCTACATGTTAGAGGAAAATCTATTTTAAAAATAACTTTTGACACTTTTATAAATTTTATTTTTCAAAATAAACTTTATTTTAGAATTTTTAATATAAAAATTATCTTAGGATGATTTTTTGGTATTTTTCTGAGAAGTTACATTTTTTGATGAATAGTGAAAAACAATGCATTTTAGATAAAAACTAAATTTTCATTATTGAAGTGAAATGGGTTTTTTGGTGGGTAGATATAGTAAAAAATTGGGGAGTTATTTATTATTTTCCAAACTTAGGTTTTTGACTCTATAGAATAATGTATTCAAAACCACAAACCTTCTCATGGTTTTTACCCATAGTTTTTGAAAAAGTGAAGTTGTTTTAATTATTTTATATGTTTAAGAATTGATCTCATTAATATATTACCCTCAGTGATGAGAAAAGGATTTATGTTCATAAAGATTTTATTTTAAAACCTTAATATGTAATATAGGTTTTGGAGAATTCATAAATGGTTTATAAATAAATAAAATAATCTAAAAACAAATTATTTTAAAGGGAACATAGATATTTGGTTGATGATACCATTTATGAAATATATTACAACAATTTTGGGTCATTATGATGTCATAATTCAAACATATTTATATCTTATTTCATTTTGAGCCAAAAATTCTATTGTCTTTGAAAATTATGAAAAAATCACAATGGACTAATTTAAATATGATTATTTCAAAATAAAATTATCCAAAAAAATATAGAAATATGATATTTTTTACTTTTAAATAAAAAACCAGCATTTATCAAATAATACTTGTTTTTTTATAATAATCAATTTTTGACCCTTATAAAAATTATTTTTGACGTAATAAAATATTAATTTATTTCAAATAAATTTTTTTAATAACAATTATTTTTAAAAAATTATTTATTTAAAAAATTTATTTAATTCATTAAAATAGAGTGTCATTATTGAGACTATACATTTCTAAAACAAATTGTGTTTCGTATAATTTTTATCTACTCATTATCCAATTATAAAATAAATGTAATCATAATCATAAAAGATAAATTAAATAATTATTTTATAATAAATATAAAAAACCATACTTTTAGGGTCATGATACATAGTTGTTTTTTACACCAAGAAATTACCTAAGGGAAAGGTGGATGATCATGATATTTTTATAGGGTGGTTCGATGAACTTGGTTTGGGTAATGATCTTGATTATCTTGAAATTCTCCAATAAACAGATTTAATAATTATTTTGTTGTTGAATGTTGAATTTGGACTGATCGAGTACAAGTCCTAGTGATTCTATCTCCCATGTAAGCTCCAATAAATGGGCTTCATTGGGTAGGATATTACTGGTTGAGGCCGTCACTTATTATTTTTAGTAATTGGAATTTATCATAACCCTACACATATACTAATCATACTATCATTGTTCAATGTATATATTATCAAGGATTATATTTCTTAATGGTATTTTAAAACTATCAGAATAAAAAATCCCCAAATAACCATGTAAGTTCATATGTTTTTATTAAAGTCATTTATTCATTCAAAAAGGGAATTTAATTTATAAAATTTATAGTCATTAGAGGGTTGAATAGCATGGGAGTGTTTTCTATAATATGGTGAGAGTGGCATCGAAAGGGGATAGTACGATTGGGGGATTTTTTGTTAAAGAAACTTTTACACTAATTGAAAAAATGGAATAAAAAAAATCTTATCACTAGCTATTAAAAGGAAGTTAATAATTTATCAAATGGATGCTATGAAAAAATTTATAAATTAAGTATGGATTGATAAAGTATATATTAAAAAATAGGAATAATTTATTATTATATATAATGATTCAATAGTTTTCAGGCTGAAAAATTCATTTTATAGCCTAAATAATGAACCATGTTCTTGGTATGCATTGATATAAATGTATTTGAAAATGTTAATGTTCAATAGAGGTGGGTTTGATCACAATATATATGTTAAAATATCATATGATGAAAATTTCATAGTGATGTTGTATGTAGATGATATCATATTTAGTGACAAAAAAACTCCATTGACTATTTTACAAATATGACGTGTTAAACAATTTATATTTCTATGATTGGAGAGCTAACCTTTTTATTGGTTTACCAGTGCATCAACAGGATGGTTTCAATTTCATCTCATAAGTGAAATATGAAATAGATTTATTAAATAAATTAATAATGATGGAGTCAAAACCAATTTCAACATCGATAGTGGAATGAATGAATCTTGGGAATCATGAGGACAATATGGGAGTAGACTCATCATTGTATAGAAAAGTTATTAAGAGTTTATAATATCTCATAAAAATAAGCACTGATATATTCTATTCTATGTGATTGGAAGAAACATTTCAGAGTTGTACAAATAAAAAACTTCTCTTATTAGTAAATAGAATAATAAGGTCTGTTTAGGGAACATGGAAGCATGAATTGAACCTCATATTTCAACCAATATCATCAAACTAAGTAGGTTCGATTAATCATTCCTAATTGTATAAATTTTTTCATTTGGATATCTTTTATTGAAGGGATTTAAATTTTTTGTATTAAAAGGATAGTGTTATACATAATCTGTGGGGAACTAGTTGGATGAAGAAGGTTGGTTAAAGATATTCTTTATAGCTCTTTGCTTAGTATTGGCACAGTGCAAGTTTCTAGATGCATGGATGTGATTAGATTTATAAAATTTAAACCCTTTTAAATTTATTTTAAAATGGGGATAATGACTATAGGGGTACATCTATATGTAGGGAGATTGTTTATAGAATTAATAAAATTTTAAAAACATATCGAGTATTGAAATAAATATAATGGGGGAGAATGTGACAACAAAAGGTTATAATGTTAGATTTTTTGTCAATTGGTAGTCCATTAGAATAAATTTTAAGTAATTTAATGTTTGTTAAAAAATATTTAGTTGAGTAGATATGGTTGATGATATATTTTTAGGTTTATGAGAGTTGAAATAATAAGTCACGACCCAAGCACAAGAGTCTCTCCATGATTAAAGATGAAATAAAAATGGTAAAGTCCTATATATAAGGGAAAAATAACCTAATATATATGGTAAAAGGTGTTGATTATGATGCGTAAGGATCATCTAGATATGTTTTTAAATGGGAAAAAACATACTATGAATTAAGTTATAAGAAATAGAACTTTATAAATCATATTATGACAAGGATTTCACATCATGAAGAGATATATGCAAATTTCTATGGTTTATTCTCTTTTGAGATACAGAAATTATGGAAGTGATTCATGCCACATTAGGTTTGAATTTTGAGAATATCTGAAATTTTATGACAATTTATTACAAATGGAACACCATTATTAAAGGAACCATGACACAATGTTTAGTATGTGAAGAAATAAGTATGGTGGAGAAAGATAAGATTCGAACTATTTAGAAACATACATCAATATTATGATGTAAAGAACTATATCCTGTCTTGATAAAATTATAATTTTAAGAAGGAAAACATATATCCCATTGAATTGTTGGAGGCCACATTTTTACTATAAAAATTTGGATGATTCAATCAAAATTGAGTACTTGGAACTATCAATAAGGTTTGGTAGTTTTTGAAATGTCCATTAACTACCTATTTAATTATCTTTGATGGGGATTCACTTTGAAATAATCCACTGAATGAATTTGAAGAAGAGGAAGTTAAAAGTTAGTTAAAAGAAGAATTTTGAAATTCAATTTCAATATTCCTATGATAGATTATAACATAATATGTTGAAGAAAATAAGTTACATAAAGGTATAGGGAATATAGGATATCCGGTAGAAGAAAAGTTGAGTAACCAGTTGTAGAATTTATTGAATATATGATATTATAGAGTGAAGTATGATTGAATTTAATTCCATTTAATACCAATCTATGAAGTAAAGAGTTTTTTTCATATTATTAAATATCATTAAGTTGATACCATAGCATTATAGAGAACATCCATTATTTTTTGGTGTTATATCATTAATTTTTACCTTTGTGAGTTCAAGATGCATGTTAAAATTATATTTTTTTGTAATCTTGTTGGAAAATAGTGAGTTTAAGAGAGGAATAGATCATATAAATTTGATTATAAGTCATATTTTCCTAAATATTATAATCAGAATCCAGTAGAGTAGTGATAATTATGCATATCAACATGTTGTCGATATTTTCATCTTGGATGTATCCTAGTGTGTGTACCGAGTAAAATCCATGTGTTTTAATTTATTTATTTTTATCTACATTTTGTTGTTCTTGTGTGTGATCATTGTGATGGATTCATAGGGTCTTGGAAAATTCAAGTAAAATATCTATTTAAATTTGAAATAAGAATAAATTTCAAGTCACCATAAATTACACCCCTCTTAAGGTATATATTGGGACCATAGGTTGTAGCACTACATTTGTTTTATTAGTAGTTATATTTTTAAATGATAGTTTAAATGGAAACTAATTGATTATAATCTAATTTTAAACAAAGTATGATACATATTTTCATAGTCAAAAAATTGTATCATTTGACAATTGAATGTAATGTCATATGACGTTTTATGGGATAATGTGATAAAATAAATAGTTAAGTGTCATTTTTACACTAAACTAGTACATTATCATTACTTTTTTAATTTTAATTATAGTTTATTTAATTTATTAACAACTGTTATCATATTCTATGAAAAACAATTCTCTTTAATTATTTCCTTTTAAAATGTTAAATATCATGTTTTACAATAAAGTTACAAATCAAACTATTTTTTATTTTTATTTAAAATTTAATTACTTATATGTATAGCTATTTATTAACAAAAAAATGGTTGTTAAATTTTTATAATTTATTTTTAGAAAAGTAAAGGTGACCAATAATATAACATTATAATCATAGTGTCTAAAGTTTTCCACAATAAAACTATTTTCTCAATTGTGAATTTAAATGAAAAGTTCCACTAAATTTGAAGAATAACTTCATAAATTGTATATGCTTTACATATATAAATAAATAATTATCAATCATAAAATAATTAATATATAATAAAAAATATAAATGTATCCAATCATAATAAAATAAATTGTTCTTATTATAAATAAATTATATTCCACATATTTTTCCTAGACATAGTGAATACCTTGAGAGCCGTAGGGGGCTGAATTAGGGTATTATAAATTCTTAACCTATCCCTTTTCAATGATCTTGTTACACTTTTAATAGTAAAGCCTTTATTTACTCACCATAGTCGTTAGGGAGAAATAGAATAGTAAAAAGAGACAAAGTGATTTTCTACATGGTTCACCTAAATGGGATAATCCAAGGAGTGTGCATGAAAATGTCTCAATGCACTTGAAACACTAAGATCACTACTTTGGTTACAATTTTGGAGTGTCATTACTAGAGCTTATTTTTTACAACCCTTATGAAAAGAAAGCTTTCTACTTCTAAAAACATTGGGAATGCTCCACTATTCTATGAGATAGTGTCTTCAACATTGATGAATAGGGAATATTGTTACACCAATGGTACTGTATCATCTTTATCTGATTTATTATTTTTAAATAACTTCTCAAAAATTTCTATCAAGAAGTATCTTGAAACACCTTCTTCTTTGTGTCTAACTTTCCAGAGCAAGTATGTGATTATTCTTCATTTCAAGATAAATTTTTTAACCTTTCTTTCCGTCATATATCTTTTATTGAATTACATATCAATCTTAACAAAAACATAATTTAAAAATTCTTTTTCACTATTCGTATATTCTCATGAATTATTCATAGGAAATATTATGCCCTATTTTGAATATGAAAACACTTCTTAAATATTGTTCAGATGGTGTTTCATTTATTCTCCCATGATTCTTGGTCTCCAGTCCTCCACAAAATTTGAATGCTCCATCATTCAAAATTAACATTGTTATCAATCATATATTTTGACTGATAATTTCCTTATTAATATAGACTTGTAATTCTCTATTCAAAGTTATAATGTGATTAATAGAGTCGTAAAGTATTAATTTTAAATTTCCAGTAAACTCATAGAAAAATAATCTATCATCTTAAATATAATTTAACGAGTTATTAATCATATTTTATGATTAATAAAACACTTTTAATCATAATTGTCCAATATTCCACTGAAAAATACTAAGGTAATGAACCTTACAAAATATTCCTTCTATAAACGGCATGAATATAGATTTTCACAAATCCAATGAACCTTAAAAAGTTTCCATATCAACCTTACAATTTTTTATTTCAACCTTATTAAGTTCCCTATAAACATTAAAGTGTTGAAGATTACGATAAAAGATACAATGTTAAAGATTACAATAAACTATAAAAAGTTAGTGAACCTTTTTATGAACTTTATGATGTCATATAACCTTATGAATAACATTATGAATCTTTAGAATCTATATTATGAATGAATTTGAACCTTACATTGAACTATATGAAGTTTCATCTACCATGAAAAGTCTATGTATCAACCATATAAATTTTTTCACGGGCATAAAATGATCCTATTGTTCATACGGTGAACTCCACACATTTTCTTCCAAATTAACCTTAGGTTATTAATATGTATTCATCAAATTTTTTGAAAAATAAAACATATAAAATATGGCTGAACCTTAAAAACATGTAATAAACCTTATAAAATAAAGGATGTATCTTATTCTTTGGAGTTAGCTAAAAACTAGAAATATATACATCCTAACATTCAACTAGTGATCTCAAATTTTACTCTTCCACACCTCTAGACTCCAAATTGTGAGTTTCTATTGAACCTATGATGTTTTTTATCCATTACATCACTAAACGTTTCAATAAACATAACTTAAAAACCCTCCAAGTTATTTTTACAATAATCCCTCATTTTGTTTTTTGAAAACATCAAAATATATTTAACATTTCATAACTTAAAATATTCAAATCCAATAAGATTTGAATATAACCACTATATAAACCACATTTTATTATAAAGTAGATGAATGATTCTCTAATCATCAACTATAATAACATATGATTCATGCTCTTCATGAGAAATAACAGATAAATAAATATATCCTTATAAAACACTTATTTGAATTCCATTCTCTTAAAATTATTCAAAAAATATACTCTTGTTCAATGAAATAAATAAATAATCCCCCCTATTAAAAACATTAGTATATTATTTATCCCCCTTTATTAATAAGAAAAAAACCCTACTTTATTCATTTCAAAATAGATTATCCATAGTGATTGATGGAATTTTTTCTTCTACTTTATCAACTAACCTAAAGATCACTTTGCAGAAAGTTAAAAAATTATGGTTAGAAATCCAAGAATTTAATTCATGCGAGTAAATATAAATTTTGGTAAATATAAAACAACATAATTGATTGGGTGTACCTTCTCCAACCCATCCAGTTGGATGGATTTTGTTAGATTCTAAGAGCTAACTGATGTCATTTAGAATTTTCTTTGGGTGGTTCATTTTTTATAATATTATCAATTTAGTTTTTATGGAAAAATACTTCAATTTTACAGAAAAAATTATATGTATCCTAGATAAAATGAAATTTAATCTCAATGTTATTTTTTTTGAATAGTGTATTATATTTTTTTCATGTGATTAATGGAACTCAAGTTATCACACCTGATTGAAATAAGAGATGGAACACCGAGTTCAATATCATCAAGTTTATTCTACACCTATATCAACTACGTATATTCTTCAGTGTATGTTATGTATTCATACAAAATTGTGCTTAAGTAAATGCATTCTTACTTATCACTCAACCAAAAAATACTGGATGTTCTAATATAAAAATCACCACATGAAGTTGAATTTAGATCATCAGCTAATCCCGACCAATACACATCTATGTTCCCCAAGAAATATTACTATAATATCCCATGATAAAATTTAAAAAATTACACTATAAAATTGATGAATTAAGGGATCTTATCCACCACCTTCACATGACTTTACTTGGGATAGTTCTTGTACCATGCAGCTAGGCATGTGGAAAACACTATGTCATGTCATGTAACTGTCATGTATAATAGTCTTTTAATAGTTTCTATATATTATATTATGTCAAACTCTTTTATATTATCATACCTTGAAAATTTCAACTAGGTATCCACTAGAGTTTTCATCAACTTATAATCATCCATTATAAAACTCTTGAACACTTCTTTGGCATATTTTTTTAGGAAATAAATGTTAGAAGTTTTCCTTATATCACCTATAATCCAAGTAAAAATGTTATCTCTCCAATCATGAAAATATTAAATTCATTATTCATATAATATAAAAATAGATCAATCTATGTACTTTCTAATCCAATAAAATATATATCATCAATATATATAACCACGAACTTCCATTGGTTATTCTCCTTTTTAATATAGAGGTTATAATCCAATCTATCTCTTTGAAACCTGAGCTTCTTCAAAAATAGATCATGTACAGAGTATTATTCCCTCAGTTCTTGATTTTAGACAAAACAAATACTTCTCCAACCAGAATACCTTTCTTTGAAATTCATCTAAAATAAATCTCTATGGTTTCTCAAATTATACTTCCTATCCAAGGAAATTTTTTAAAAATACTGATTTAAAATGCATTTGATACACCATGAATCCTCTTTGTAAAACCATGGAAAAAAATCATATAGTTTCCAACCTTTTCATGTATAAAAATGACTCATCAACATCTATACCCCCAATTAGGGAATACCACTTACACCCCAAACATTTTTTTTCCTTTTCATCTTTCTTTATATATTTATATTATTCCAGAAATCCAATTGGTTTCAATGGAATTCTTATCTTTTGGACTTGAAAAAATATATCATGTTTGGTCCCTTTATATTTATTCAAGTTATTCCTACATATCTTTGAGATAATTTTCATGTTTAGTATCATCTTCAAAACATTTTGTCTCTACTTCATATAGAAAAGAGTTTTTTCCGATCTTTTATCCATCAATTTTAAACAAGATTTTTCTGGTCACCAACTATATTGTTATCAATGATTTTAGTTATGTTTCTTATATTAATTATTGATAATAAACCTACTATATATTCCACACTATGAGAATATTTTTCTATGTATTTTATAACCATGTTATCTTCCCCAAATCTACTCACAACAGCATCACTTTTCTCATTAATTTCATCACTATTGTACTGGGAAATCTACTCACTAGTTTGAAAAATCTATTCATTTTTTACAAAAAATGCATATTTAATTTATATTATATTTCTAATACTTTTTTTGTAAAATTTTTATGCCTTTGTTTGGGATGAATATATAATAATAAAACCTTTATCCCTGTAAGATTCAAACTTTTGGATCTTATCTTTATTGAGAATCAAACATTTACTTTAGAAGAATAGAAATCACTTGAGTGAAATTTTCTTCCCAAACCATAACTTAATGGGAGTATTCTCTTAATTCATAAAAATAATAGTTATTTTAGAGATATAAACTTTTATAAGAATTGTATCCTTCCAATAATTATTTGGATATTCCTTTCATTCACCATCATCTATGCCATGTTGTTACTAATTTCTATTCATCCTCTTAATAAATCATTTTTATTGAGGAGTCCTAACCACTAAAAACAAATGTCAAATCATGTTATTATTGAGATATTTTTCCAAATAGTAATTAGTGATTTATAAACCATTATCTCTATAGAAATTCCAAATTTTCACTTCAAGAATCTTCTCTACTAACATCCAATAGCGAGTAATGAATTTGACCACCTCAGTTTTTTGAGTAGTGAAATTCAACCAATCCATCCTGATATAATGATTAAAAAACATAATAACTCATTAATTACATGGATTTGGTTGTCATAGTCCCAAAAACATAGACATTCGCAAAATTTATCACCCTTTGTCTTATATGACATCTGATCAATCTTTCCCTTTTTAATAAGTATCACACATTTGAGTGAGATCAGATGAGGGAATAGGGATTCCTTGATGTCCCCCATTTTTTACCAATTAATACAAGGTCCTTTTACAGAAATAGATTAGTCATAATAATATTATTACTCCTTGGAAAAAAATGTATCCTCTCATATATTATTGAGATAAACATTTCCTTTGGTGCATTTTCCTCCCAAACTACAGTTCCATATTTTTCCTTCAACAATGAAAATATTATTGTTGAATATTACCTCATTCCCTGAGTCACATAAATGACATACACTTAATATTTTGTTTTTAAGGCCATCAGTTAACAAGATATATATAGACCTTAAGTTTCATAATATTATCTCGTCCTTCCTTGGGGAAATGATATATAACCCCTTATAAATACTAAATCAATCAACACTATATTTTCCATACCTTATGAACATGACAAGATATTTAATTCCTATCATATGGTAAGTACACCCATTTTCCATAATCCATATTTTAGATCTATTAGTTTCTATCAAATAAATTAAAATGTCATTGGTCTTCTCAGATTTTAATTTTTTTAACCACATTCGCTACTTCATTTCCTTCATTGGTAAATCAAATTGTTCCCCCACTAACTCCATTGATTATTCCTTACCAATCAAGGATGAATATATATTTTACGTTTTTATAATAACTGACGATTCTCCAAAAACCTTATTTATTTTTAATTGGGTTACCATTGGTGCATTTTTATTTTACCCTTGATGTGTAGTCCTTGAATTTATGTTCATATCCTTTACACAAAAATCAATATCCCTTAAAAAAAATATTGAGTATAAAAAATTAGGATCAACTATTTTTTTCACTTGATAATTGAAATATATTTTTCTACTGAACACACATATTTTGTTTATTCTATATTTCCACCACAATAATACTTTATTCATGGTGTCTTATTCTATTTCCTCACTTCACTAATCATGGTTACCCAAGTATTTTGTGTTTCACAGAGTTCAACTTTAGTATGGGGTGTGGAAGATTGTTATTTTGTTACAAACACAACTAATTTTTTATTCTCATAAATCCCCACAAACTATTTGCCTTTGTTTTCAAAACACTACAATTATGGTAAAGTAACAACTTTTTTAACAAAATCTTGTTGAACATCCCAAGCTACCTTAGTAGTTTGACTAATCAAACCTCCCAATTTCATTCCAGCAGTCAAGAATACTTCTTGATCATCAATATCCCAATAAAAAATCATGACATCAGCATCGATTTATTTAATTCATTAGTATTCATTTAAATTTATATTTAAAGACATCAATAATTTAAGTTTGAATGTTTATTTGGTGTTTGATTTCAACTTTTTTTCCTAAACAATCAATTTTTTTAAATTTGAGCTACTCAACATCATCTTTCAATGTATAAACCTCCTATTTTTTCAAAATATAGAGTTTAGAGTCACATAACACACTATTCAATTTCTTTATTTTAACCCTCCAAATGTTAATTTATTCAATAATATCCTCAAGTACATCTTCAAGTTAAACTTTTCCCTCAATTAAAACACCTTAAACATCACTATACTTAACCTCCCCCACTTCTATATCCTTTAATATATTATCTAATTTCTATAATATGTTCTTTTCTTGATGAATCTCTACTTTGATTCCACTTTTTCAAGAATTTAAAATAAATTTCCATGTGTTCCTCCACTTCTTCGTCATCTCAAAAAAAAATCTACACATTTTAATATGATGCCCGTATTTTCCTCACCATAAATAGCAATGCATAAGATTTACTTTTAATATCCATTTTATTATTTAATGGATAGATGAAATAAAATACACCACCTCATCAAATTCATCATCCATGGGATCATGTATTAATGAGACCTTCTTCATATCCTTGATTGATTTGTGCTGAGAATTTTCTTACGGAACATACTAATTATCATTATTTCACATTTCATATACAACTAGATTACTTTAAAGACTATGAATTTTAACCAATTTTGTATTTTTTATATTGAATAACAAACAATTTTGTGTTGAGTCATAGTGACAATATTCTTAGGATTATTTTAAAAAAAAATTATATCATAAAGGATCTCTCTAAATCCACATATATCTTTCACAAGAATGTTCAAAAGATCAAAGAAAATATAAATTGTCTCATTGAAGCTCATCCTCAAGTCTTAAAACTTACTCCATAATACATGAAAATGTTCTTCCTAAACCATGGAATCAAATTCATAAATCTTTAGAATCATTTCCCAAATAGAATAAAAATATTTACACAAAATCACATCATTATGGATGGGTTTTTATATATCTCCCCCTAACACATTAATCACCTAGGAATTTACATCCAAATTTATATGATCCTTTTTTATAGGGATCCACTATCAATACTAGTAAATATATTGTATATAAAAACAAATTTCACATTCATTCCAAATGATCAAAAGAATTTTTTCAATCAGTTTTTCAATAACTGGAATGTTTTGTAGTAAAATAATGGAATTAATTTATGATTTAAATTTGCTACCATTTTTTATAAAGAGAAAAGTATCCTAAATAAACTTTCCTCTGATACCATTTACTGGTCCAAAACAAGGTGATTAATTTATGAGGGGTGTGGGGTGACTGAATCTGGGTATTATAAAATATTTTCACAACCTTTTCCAATTATATTTTTCTATATTTAATTGAAATATATTCCACTCCCCCCTCAAAAAACATTATGGAGAAGTAATGTAATAAAATAGAGAAATTATGTTTTGACTAGGTTAATAGAAATTATCTAATCCAAGTAAAATGTTTGGAAATGTGCCTACGAAACTCAATCACTAATATAAATACTTTGGTTATAATTTGGTAGAGGCCAAATTATCCTTCGTAGTTTAAAACATTCCTAAAAACAAAGCTCACAACTTCCAAAGACATAGGGAATTCACTTCTCCTATAATAATAGTTTTCATAAACCTTCATGAATAGAGAATAATGTTACAAAAATTGTAGTGTATTGATTTTCTTCACATTCGTTTACTTTACGAGCATCAATAAAACATTTAGTGGGATGTATCATGGAATACCATATTCTACATACATGAATTTGCTGTGTGAAACTAGAATTATTCTTCCTTTACTACCAAAGTCTATAATTGATCCTTACCCTCTTCTCCCTTTTTTCAACTTACATATCACTCTTAATAAAAACTAATTTTACATCATTATTTTCCGTTTTATTATATTTTCATGAGATATACACAAGAAATATTGTTCCTTATTTTAAATATGGAAACCCATATTTAATCTAGGTAATTATATTTTTCATTTAAGCTCCTATGATTCTAGGTCATCAATCCTCCACAAAATCATCAAGATAATTCATTAAAATTTTATAAAATTACCAATAATTTATTGATATTGAAAATATTCCATTCATACAGACACATGGAATGATTTTTCCTAACATGATTTTTAGAACCATAAAATTTTCATTATAAATTACCAGTAAAAATAAAATAAAATCCTCCTTTATATTTGATTTTATTTTCAATTCATATAATTTAATAAGTTCTTAATCATATTTTATGATTATAAATGTACTTTTAAACTGGTCTAGAAATTTTTACCTTGAAAAATGATAATGGGATAAACCTTATGAAATCACCCCTTATGATTCTTACTAATTGTGGATTTCATAAATTCAATCAACCTTACGAAGACCCTATATCAACCATATGATGTTCTCCTTTACCCTTATTATGCTCCCCTAAAACCATATGAAATTCCATTTAAACATTAAAAATATAAATCTTATGAAGTAATGAGACCTTATGAAGAACTTTACCAAGATAGGGAACCTTACGATAAACCATGCGATGTTTGGGAATTAACCTTATAATGTTAGGTGAACCACACAATGAATATTATGATGTTTCATAAACTTTATGAAGTCCCCTTATCGACCTTATAGTGTTTTAATTTTATATAAAATGATCCTTACATTCACAGGGTGACCTCTATGAATTTTTTAAAAAATTAACCTTATATTCTCTAGATGGTTTCATTCCATTATTGAAAAATGAACCTTATATAATCTGGTCAAAAATTAAAAATTTATAATCAACCTTAAAAAATCTTGGATGTACCTAACTCTTTGGACATAACCAAATATCAAAAAACTGAACATCATGAAATTCAACTATTGCACTGCATAATTACTCCATCACACCTCTGTACTAAACATTATTATCTTATCCTAACCTTGTGATCTATTTTTGACATTCCTTCACTAAACTTGTAAATAAACACAACTTAATAATACTTAAAGGATTTTTCATCCACCACCATTTATTATATGATTTTATTTAAAATTTTCATTTATAAATTTTAGAATATTAATTTGAAAAAATACATCATTTTTAGCATCATCAAATATAAATTATCATATGGTTATTGTTTTTTTAATCTTATTTTTTGTTGAATTATAAAGATATTGTTTTTAGGAATACCATAACTTTTATGATATCATAATGATATAAATATGAATTAAAAATTTATACAACCCATTTCTTAACATAAATTTTATTTAAAGAATAAAATATTTAGTTTAAAAATAATGAGTTGAATTTATAGAACTATATTTCAAATTTTTATTTCAAAGTTATATTTTATTATAAAAAATAATTATTTTTTATTTTTTTCCATCAATTAAGTGTTTTCAGGATGAATTTCAGGTTTTTTATTGTTTTTAACATTAAATAACAATACTTTATTTAATATTAAACCAATAAAAATCATGGTAATCATAACCACTCATAGTGTTTGGCCAAAATTACAAAATAATCAATACTTTATTCTCAAAGAACTATCCCTTTGACATATAAAGATAGATCTGCCACCCCTTTATACCCACATAAAAAATTAGTTCCTTTATGTGATAACTATATAACTACTTCTCTAAATACCCCTTTCCAAATCATTAAGCCTTGGGTTTCACTAAAGTCCCCTTCTCCAAATGATTAAGTCTTGATCCAAAAGAGGTAACCCAAATATCAAGGTATGTTTCCATGCATCTTTCATCTTTAATATTTTTATATTTTGATTGAAAACTTCTATAATCATCCTATAATTTTACTTCCATGATTCCATTATCATGTAATTGTTAACCTTTATATCCTTCAATTATTAGATACCACACATTAGTTTTCATTGAACCTTTTTAAATAATT
Source organism: Viscum album (assembly GCA_963277665.1). Taxonomy (NCBI): domain Eukaryota; kingdom Viridiplantae; phylum Streptophyta; class Magnoliopsida; order Santalales; family Viscaceae; genus Viscum; species Viscum album. Next base: position 777,393,930 of record OY728152.1, on the reverse strand, counting down.
CATTAATACGTGGAAAATATGGGTTTAAAAACCCATGTTTTGACTTTTATTATTCTATTACACTTATTATATCATGAAGTAATCAATTAAAGAAAATTTAAAATTGTTTATTTTATATAATTTAATATTTTTATAAAACTTATATAAACTTTTTTACCTATTTTCATTAACACTCTCTTAAAAACATCATTTCACCCATATAACTTTTGTACTTCCTAAGTGAATAATGATATTTTATTTTTCAATAATACTTTTGATGGTATTTCATTAAAAGTGATTCCATTATTTAATATCAAATAATAACAAAATAATATCATTTTTTAATTCTATAATGATAAATTATCCATGAAAATAATGATGTTAAAAGTAAATAATAAATGTCATTTTAAATGTCTAGTACAATCTTACCAAGGAAGATTCTATGAATTATATCTATATAGTGAAGTATTAGAAACATTTTATTATATAATATTATGATCCATTTACCTTTACATTTTTATATCTTATATTACCATTGGATAGAAAATTTATACCATTACCACTACATCAATGTAGTTTTGTAACTATGAATCAAAATACCTCAAAACAATCGTAAAAATGAAATTAAACTAATAAATGAATAATGAATGGTAATAAGAGAATTAAAAGTAATAAAAATAATGAAATAGGCATGAATTTTTTTCAAAATCATGTAAATAATCAATATAATTTTATTATTCTAATGGTTGTAGGACATACGAAACAGGTTAGGACTTAGGGTAAGGGTTTCTTTCCAAATTTCCATTATTTTCAAGTATTATTCCTATAATTTCTATATTTTCTATTTTATAAAATATAAAAGTTCATGAATGTATTTCTTAATGTATTAATTTATTTTTGATGAATTTATTTTATACTTTCATCCCTCATGGTTTTATAGTTCATACCTTGTTTGTAAAGAGTATTTCCCATAGTTTTTCATTATCGTGGTTATGTTCTACATCATTCTTAATCTCCATATATTCTTATTTTACTCATTATATTATTATTTGTTTATGTTATTTATGATTCATTTTAACCATTTATTTATTTATATATGAATTTTATGATCCCTTCCTAATATTCATTTAGTCAAACTATGTGATAATTATAAAGTAAGATTTTATGGTTTTATTAACTTCTAATGCTTGATTCTTCTATTTTAAATATATTTCATTTCAAGGATACATTTTTGTAAAATTTTATGTTTAAAATAATTATTTATAACCTTTTAATCCCAATTTTAAAATTTTATTCTTAAAGTGATTATTTGTTATGTTTTTATGAAGACATTAATAAAATTTATAGAAAATATTTTTCATGATTTATTTTTTAATATCGTATTTATTATTATCAAGATTCTATTTAAAATATTTTATTTTTTATTTTATTATTTATTCATTATTTATTTTTAAAATATTTTTTTTATTTTAAAACCATATTATATTTATTTCCTTATTTGAAAAATGATTTTTTCCTTATATACATTAATGTTGCATAAAAACAGAGCAATAATTTTCATTAAACTTATATAATTTCTCAATTTCATATGAAGGATTTTAATTTATTTCAATACTCTTTCATGGTATACTCTTTCTCAATTTCTTAGTTTGTATTGTCATAAATTTTATTTTTCTCATAAATGGATTCTATGTCAAAATATTCCCCCGATTCATTATCCACGTTCCTTTTTATGCATAAAGTAGAAGAAATGATATCTCTATGAGAGAAATAATACAACACTAAATTTTTCTTTCTATATCATTAACTATAAATAAATATAAAACTTCTTATAAATCCTTTCCTTTGTGGAAATCCTATAATTTTATCTTTTTATTGATGGGTGCTCTCTTAGATAACCATTTATTCGATTGACTGTAGAGATTTTTTAATAGACTATATACCATTTATTATATATTTTCTAAAAACATTATAATTAATTATCTTTATTAAATTCCATTTAACTAGATAGATACTTTCTTTCAATGGATGAATTTTTTTTCTCAGGTTAACCATGTTCATATTTTGATATATTTATGATTTTTTTAATATTCATCTGGTACCCAAATATGTGAATATATCATTATGTGATTGGTGTTCCATATATTATATAACCCTCAAATGCATTGGGTAAATATTTATGTCAGATAACATCTCTATGTTATTTATGAACATGATGTAGTTTTATTATTTTCTATTATTATCCAACATGGTCTACCATTGACTTGGTACCCGAGTTAGTCCCTGGCATAGTCTGGATAATGTTTATGTTCTCCATGATATGGAAACTAGTACTTGGAAATACAGATATTCAAAATTCAGAATGATTCCACCCGATGAAGAAATAACCAAATGGGGACTCGCACCTAGATTTCAGTCATGACCATTCAACAAATCATATAATTTTACAAATAATAGAATTAGTTTTTATAAGTAAGAAAACCCAAAAAATCATAAGGGTGTAAATATAACTTGATAACCAAAAGTTAAACCAATTTACATAGGCAAATCATATCAACACAACCAATATCAAACTATAATACAAATACTAATTTAAATATGGAAGAACCAAAATATAAATTTTTATGTGGTATGATATTTATGATAAAATAAAGAAAAAATCTATCATGATTCAATGTAAACCTCAAAACACCCTCTCCATGTGTCGAGGGAATAATATTCACTTTCCCCCACCAACACACCCTATGTTAAATAATATTCTCTTTATCCAAGACGAATCTTTATTAAACTAGTAATGTGATAGGGGTGGGAAAATAATCCCTATAATGTGTCCTCTCCACAAAAAATACATAAATAAAATCCATTTTATAATAGTTTTAAATAAACCTATAAGGTAATATATGCATTTTTAATTTAAACAAGTATGTCAAGTCCCTCACTTAATCTCAATATTCCAAATATATTTACATAACTCTTATTCTATTAATATATTCAAAAAAGTTAAGGTTCATTTAAAAAATAATGGCATTTTAATAAGGAAAATAGTTAAAAAAAATCTATTTGAAGTACCCAGGTTGGATAAATAATGGAAATAAAGGGTTTATTTTAATTTTAGTAGAAATAATACTAAATAAAAAACAATATAAGGATGAGAAGTATCATATATATAAATTAATATCATATTAAACATGATAATTGTGATAAAGAAACATCATATTGTATTCATGGGATAATAAAATAATGATCATCATATTAACACCCATGATTCCTAGGGAAAATTTAGTATAAAACCGAAATATAACCCATATAATTAGATCCCAATGCAACTCAACTACCCAAACACTTGGTTTTACCCTACCCGATCTGGCTGATTGCTGATATCCCATAAGAATGATGTGATCCTAACTTAGGGACACTAGATATAAGTTAATATTAATATAGTGTAATACACATATCCATATTTTTCACTTTAAAACCCAAGGCTTCCCGTGATACACAATTGAGATGAGAAATCAATATATAACATAAGGAATATATATATATATATTTCAACAATTATAATACACCCTCACCTATAATCACCCTTCATAGTAGTAAAACCTTTCATAAATATTAAATATATAAAAATTATATCCTATAGTTAATATATGTTCATAAAATTTACATAACATAAATATCACTTTATATTTTAAAGAAAAAACATGAAGGGTGATAAGTTCAAGTGTATAGTCACATAAAGAGAACCATTTTGTAAGGTACCAACTAGGCCTTTGGAAAATCATTATAGAAACCAAGCTATAAAATCATCTTATAAAAACTAAACCTTATAAACATAATCAAAGTACCTAAAATAACTCAATAAGAACAAATTAAATTTTATAGGTATCCAAATGCATGCTTAGTTTATAAAATATTCATTAAAACACTAGTTCCTCCTAGAAATTTATTGGGAATCAAAACACATATTTATTTATAAAATTAATTTTAAATGTAATCATTAAGAATTTGTGTCGAATCTTGGATTGAATAGTTTATGAAAAAATTGATTTGAGCATTGAAAAATGGAAATTTTATTTTATTCAAAGTGAAAATCTAGATATAAGACCATTATATTTGAAAATGGATTAATAGAAACATTTAATATAAATTTTATGATGTTTGAAACATGGACTAGATATAATCATGAAATCATTGAATTAATTTTAATGGATTATACATGGAGAAAACAACCTAAATACATTAAATATGTAATAAATGGTGTTATTCTACCCTGAAAATGTTAAATAATCCTTTAGAATACTACTTATAAATCGTAAAATAGAAAATATGTAAATAAAAATCAAGAAACGCAAAATCCTAAGTCTTCATGGCCATCTTTAGAATTTAAATGAAGAGAGGAAGTAAGGAAATAATAGAGGGAAGGGATTAAATCATTTTACCATGAAAACCCATAACTAAAAAGAGAGGAAATTAAATATAGAATCCATAGAGGGAGGGAAGAAAGAGAAATAGATCCTTATAGGACATGGAGTTGTTTAATTGGAGAAGAAATTATAACCTAATTGTTCTATTTTTACTAGGGGAAATATAAGAATTAAAGAAGAATTAAAACTGTGAAACTCGCATGGTTTCACCACATGGTTTGGTAAACTATGTTCCAGTTATGCAACAACCATTAGATTCATGTTGAGTAACTCAAACAATTACGCTTTATGGTTAATCCTAAACATTAACATTCCATGTTTTGGTTACTAAATAATATACCCTATATATGATTTAAGTCGCACAGTATCTCATAATTGTGTGTAATCTGAGCATCCCCCATTGAATTAAAAATAACATGTTTGATATTAAATTGTATGGTTTCTACTAATCACCCTACATAATATTATAGATCATAGTAAATATTTTCTTTACACCAACTATGGGTCTCTAATTAAACTATAATTTCTCACGTAAGGTTAAAAAATGTCGTCTTTTAAGTTATATATGATTATGTTGCATGGTTACCCCTAAATATATTTTAATCAAGTGACACTATAAAAATAAAAGGAACAAGCGTCATATTAAACCAAATATTTATGAATTACCATGCACTGACAATGTAATGACCATGTGGTACTAAATAAATTACAAAACTTTTAAAAAATTAAATCCAAGAAACTACATGTTTACATTAATCAATAAATAAATAGAAAGAAAAAATTATCATGTGGTGTGATAATTCATCACACCATATCACATTCTATCCCATTAATGTTTTATTAGGAAAATATTGATCAAATAAATAATGATGTTTGACTTCTTTATTAATTATAAATTTTGAAAATTGAAGGAATTTACAACACCCAATGAGGTGATCCATAACACACTGCAATGAATAAAATCCTTAAAGAACATTAGAGGGAAAACAAATAAATTTCATATCTTTAATATGAAGGTTGAGGTTAAAATTTACACATGATCATCCCATATATGGGTAACCTCAAGATATTCCAAAAAATATTGCTTAAAATAATTCAGTGTTACAAATTCCAAAACTAATCAGAGGGAAGGGTCGGGTTGGCGAATTGAATACCTCACCCGATAGTTTGAAATCATTATTTTATTAATAAATCAAATCAATGAACCACAATTCCATGATACCATAACCAGATATCACCTATGTTGGTCTCCCTTCTATATTTTTAATTCCAATAATATATTTATCCTCAAAATCAATTAATTGCACCAATGGATTCAACCAAATACAAAAGACTCAACAGAAGAAGAGGCTCAATGAAAGTTCCATTAATAAGGTTCCTTCATCACCTAAGAAATAATTTGATGAAAATATATCAATGATACCAATATATTAAATATGATTTACTAGATTTTTTCCACTAATGATTTAGAAATACTACAAAATAGTACCACTAATAACAAGAATCCAACCTTTCCCCAGACTTAGATGCCTAAAAACTCCATAATAACCAAGGGACATTATCATAAATAAATGACTAATGAATATTGTTTGATTGGATAGTGAGATAGATGGATGGTTAATAGTGTGGAGGAGTGAATTGATATATTTATAAAATTTTAAAAATTAATTAGAGTTAATGTAATTTCTCATCCTAGGGGAACTCGATAGTTTCCATAACAGTGATGGAATAAGTCCTCAGGCTTGTCTCCACATATTCTAGAGGGTATTTAGTAGTGTTTAGGTTCTAATAAATACAAATGGGAGACTCTTCCATCGAATAAAAGTTATAAAATAGTATAATGACAACTAAAACAAACACAACAGTTAACTATAGTACACAAAAATAAACAAACCAAATTCTATAATAAATTCCATGTAGAATACATACTATTATACATACACTAATCTCCCATTATAAAGATCCTAAATAAAAAATAAATCAAAAAAAACCCATGCACATTGGCCCTACTACCCTGGGCCTCACATAACCTAGTATCCAAAACCGTTAATCCCCACCAGCCTAATCCACTGCACCTCTTATACTGAATCTGATAAAAAACATGAGGTCTTCACATGCCCATGGGTGCCCATGTATGGTGTGAGGAATACATCTTAGTATAGTCATAGAATGCTCCCCTAGTATATTCCATGATATATATATATATATACATGAAAAAAATAAACATGTCACTTAAGAACCATGGATGTAAGGTGATAACCAGGCCACCCCGACTCTTTGTGCACTGGGTCACCACTTGCTAAACAGGACTACACAACACCCATTCATATATACTTCTACACCATACCAGAATCCACCGCAGTGTCTCTTCATTCCACTCCATTAATTATTAACCCATACCTGAAGACTCATGGAAAATTGGTATCCAAAACCTCAACCCACTACCCATAGACACTAGGAATGGTCACAAATCCATATATCAACCAACTTACAAATAACTCTAGAAAGGGTCTATTTGTCTCTTTACACCACCCCACAATCCTTCCCCCGAGGTAGTCCTCAAACCAAGCCTCTTAGGAAAGGTCAATCATCATCCATCAAACCACACCCTCTATCTTAGGACATGGTCAACAAAGGCTTATCACTCGAGTATGAGGCCCCTTCTACAACCAATAGCCTATCACAAAATTTATGGACTAATAACATGCACACTGACCCAAGCCACATCAGGCAAGGTCCTTAACCTAATATTTAAATCATCAATGATTAATCTTCATATCGACCCATTCTCACAAACTCTAGGAAGGTCACCTCATGTACTCCATCCAAAGGCTCCTCAAGGAGAGGTCCCACATGCACAAGCACATAGGGAAACAACCCCTCACATAGCTCACCATCTAATCCTAAGGTACTAGTCACTTGAAATAAGGCCCCTCATTGAATAACAACCCACTTCTCCCATTTGGGAATCCATTGGGTCCTCCATATGCATCATGGTCTCACCTCAGTGGTGCCAACACCCCCCCATAACCCATCAGTGACATCAATACATAAAGGCTCCTCTAACACAGAACATTGGTTCCAACCTTGTTAAGCTCCTAAAAACTCCAGTCTTGTTACACGGGGACCATCCCAAGTCAATACATTCCAATACCTGTGGAATCTCAATTCCATGTCCTAAGAGTTCCCCCAATCAACACTTGTATCTTGTAAAAAATATCTTATAGGAGATATATCTTCTGATCACCTCAAAGAAACACCTATATAAACACCTCATCCAATCCTAGATGAGTCTACCAACTCATAATGATCACCATGATTCCACACTCCCCTCAAGAGGGTGTTCGTATCCAACTCACGACATTCGACCATCTCATTCATCTGTATAGGGCTAAAGCCTTATATTGTCTACTTTATAGTCCAAAGCGAAACCAACTAGGCTACCCACACTATATCTTTCATCCCAATACTACCCAAGGTCTCCCTTCAACCCAAACATTACTCTTTCTTCTTATAAACATAGTCGTTGGGCAATCCATGTATCAAACCATTTTCAAAATATATAATTGATTTAATAAATAATATAATTATTCATAAAACTATATTTTATATGTTTTTTTCTAAAAATTAATATTTTATCTATCATGATAATTTATGTTTGAATATATATGTGTGTTATATAAATAAGTTAACATATATATGTTATATATATATAACAATTAAAATATATGAACATTAAAATATATATTTTTAAAAAAATTATAGCATTTTATTATTCTTAGTAATGTAGTATAATATAATACCCATACTATAAGAAAAAAATAGTTGATAATATAAATTAATTAAGCCCTAATTAATTTATTATGAATCTATGAGTATTAAATTAATGACATTAATTATTATCCTTTAATAAAACATTTTCTAAAATTTTACCCCCTAAAAATATATGCATTCTTGGACAATTAAAGGTGTTAGTATAGATAATTTTTCTTCATTAAATTTCTTAGTTTGTGTATTTTATTTTGTCCCTAAAACATTCATCTTATTTTCCCTTATATTTAACAATTTATGTTCAAATATTTATAAAAAATAATTCTGTCTAGAAACACTTTCAAAATTTAATTTATTGAATGTATATGTGTTTTTGAATACTTAATGGTATAATACTGAAATTTTGCCTTATATGTTAAATCTATTCTATATGTTTTTCATTTAACATAAAAATTTATCCTTTTAAATTATGTTTTATAGGAGTTATGATCGAATCTATCATGAAAATATTTCAATCATGGAAGATTCATTGAATCTGGATGCATTGAATTCACATGTGGTTTTAACCATAAAATTTTTTTGAACGAGATGTTCTTCAGTTGGATTGAATGATAAAAATTTAGTCATATAGCATAGTTCAAAATTTCAGGCCTATCCAAAAATGGGAAAAAATGTGATGTTCAAATTTCTTTGGTGGGACCCATATATCCGGATCCACATTAGCATTGACTTCGTGAACACTTATTTACCCTAAAAACATGGATCCATATTTCATTATCTAAATAAAAAATATAGATATATTAGTATATATTCCACACAAAAATATGACTAAAATGAAATTTTAGAAGAGCAATACTAATGTTCAATTGAATAGTAAAAATAGGATTTCCCTTTCAATATTTAAATTTTTTAATTATTATTTTGGATTAAAATGTTTTTATGAAATACCATAAAATTCAATGGTAGATTCATATATTAGGAGACCTTAACCATCTTTGACAACATCAATTATAATCCAAACAAATTGGAATTAATGCCTCCCAACACTAGTTGGCTTTACGGGAATTATTATTATTATTTAAACGATCAACAACATCCCACAAAAATTTTAAATACCCACCCTTCTTCCCATTCCCCTGTACAAAATTTTTGGTTCTTTATTCGTATACCTACCAAGGAGTCTCATACAATTATTTTTATTCAATCATAATGGGATTTTTTTTTGTCTAAAGGTTGTCCTCTCTAGGATTTATTAAGTTACTCTTCAAGGTAAGGGAATTATCCTCTTATCCTTTTTCATTCATGTACATTATTTTTGGTACATCTCTAAATGATATATTAATTTATTTTATAAAAGCTTTTTGGTTATCTATTTACTTCCTAAATAGTGTTCTTCAAATTTGATACTATAGTTCCCTCTCATTATTCCATCCCTTTAATCCATGTTGTATATTGTCATGATTCCAAATTTCATTCATGAATTTCACCCTTTTACTAGAAAAACTCCAATATTGTGAAAACCCAAACCACTTCCTTTTGAATGGGTATCACCTAGATGTAAACATAAATTATTTATTTTGGGAATTTACATGTACAAAACCCACATTCCCTATTTATGGGTTAAAAATTATGTAATTTTCATGTTTTTTATCACCTATGTACTCAATTTTTTCATATTAAAGTCATTATTTTTTGCAGGTTATTGATGAAAGGATTTATTATGAACAATTTGGATCACATGAATTAATAAATATGAAGGTTTAACTCTGATAGTTCTATAATTCATTGGGTAAAGAATTAATCTCTATAGAAGACATGTCTTTTGATACCTTAGTGAATGACCTTTATAATTATGATTTAAGACACCCTAGTGATACACCTTTGTGATATGATTATAAATGTCTTAGATTTATGTTGTATCTATATATAAATTTTTTGATTATTTTTATTTATATTATTGTATACCTCATGTTCATTTGATCATGCCTTATTTATATGCATGTTTCTCGCATTCTAAGTATCTCCTTTATTTATTCCCATCCTAAAAACAATTTTGTGCCCATTTAATTGATGTATGCCCCTAAGATATGAGATATAGTAAAATAAACTTTATATGATCCTATAAAAGAGTCTGTCAAGTGGTTTAGAAAAAAATTTATGTTTCTTATGTTTCACATGTATTATTTTTCTATTTCTAAGACAATAAACCACAAAATATCCTATACATTATTAATATTTTTCCATATAATGATTGCTTTATGAATTAAATAATGTGGGTCGCTATAGTATAGAACACTCAAAGTTCTCAGAAGAACTTTTTCCAAGTACAAGTGGCTAAACACCACTATATCTTCCTTATAAGACATCATTTATCCCTATAAAATCCACCCAATCCCATTAAATATTAATTAAATAGGTAATTGACACATAATATGAAGAAGATATTGTATTAATTGGAGAACCTGGCTTTGAAATGAAGTTACCATCTTATTAAGATCCATCGAGCCTCGACCAAGCCCATCCAAACCTCTCTTATAGACGTACTGTAACCCAATATCCTACCTCATGTAATATGACATATATAATTAATTATTATCAATTAGAAATTGTTATTTATTTCAATACAATTAGGCATAATCATTGATAAACTTACCAAGAATTGATATTCCATGAAAACCATAACCAACCACACCCAAAGGGTCTGAAACACACCCCTAACACCAACCTAAAAAAATCCCTCACAAGAGGAACCCTTTCATTTTACGAATAATTTTAATTTAACATAATCCCTTATAAAAAATCATAAATTTAAAAACCTCAACTAAAGTGATGATGGAAGATGAGGATACAACATCTCAATACATTCTCTACAAAAGTAAGGGAAAATAAACATATATTTCTATAAATAAAACCATGCGATCAAAAATTATTTCCTAAATAAAAAAGAGTGGAATAAAAGGGTCTTGGATGGAGAATCCAAAAATGGAATAAAATAGATTACCAATGAAATCCACTAGAAATCACCTCTCTTTAGGGGGAGGGATTCAAAGGGAATCCCTTAGGGTTGGGTGGGTGGGTTGGTATGGGGGAGATAATTATCTAATAATGTCCTCTCATGACCCAAAATCCATTAAAATACATCCAATGTGGTAAAATAAAAAAAATTACCTTGCTAACAGAATAACCCATGATCCACCAGCTAGCTGCTAGATGACATTGGGATTGTCCATCGGCATGCCGGTTGTGGATCACCAGCTATCCAATGGATTATAATGCTATTTTAAATTTCTTCTCTATTATAATATTCCTTAAATTCCATCCTTGAACCCTTAGGTCAGCTTCTAGTCCTAGAAAATATTCCAAAAACATCTCTTTGGCTCATCTAAATGCTTAGAACCTTGGTCTGGGCCTCTGTTATAAAAATGAGTCATCCCCCAAACAAAAATTCAAATTCATTCTCAAAATAAAAAAAATCCATGGGTTATTATAGTTAATATATTAATTCATGGGAAAATTTAAAAGTATGAGTATAAGATATTTTTATTATAATTCTCATCAAAGTGATCTAATAAATACTATCCACTTCTCTATAGCAAAGTGAAATAGAGCCAACTAAAACACTAATTCTTGATGTAGAGTCACATCTCAATTAAAAATTCCATTTTGAGTGGAGGTATAACCAAACCAAAAAAATTAATGGGGAGTCATAAACTATTACAAAATACCTTTTTATCTTAGAGGATCAACCCAAATATTCCATCCTTTTTCAACCTAGAGGCACAACATAGAGATACCATTTGTAGTATAATCTTGGATGTACTAATTTATTATTTAAAATCATAAATAATAAAATAAATCCTTTAGAAAAAAATTTATAGAATACAACACCACATAATTGGATTAGAAAAATAATGTTCAGAATTTTGATATTGAGATAACTTTCAGTTACTTCGGTAGCCCAACTCTTCATTATGAAGTCCAGCAAAACATTTCACTAGAGTGATCATAGTATGTACGAAGTGTATCATAACTCAATATTCAATAAACATAAAAAACTAGTTTTATTAAACTCTATTTATTGAATTTTCTCCTTGAATATCAACATCAAATATTTTATCCATTTCAGTTCTTCATTCTTTATGTATTAGCTTTGAAAGATTAAAAAGTGTAATTAAAAACATCAGAGTTGTTCAAAATATCTATAGTGAACATTCATGGATTTCTTAGTTCATATTCATGATTTTTTTTAAAAATGTTTAAAAAATTTATTCTCATATCCTCTTTATTTAATTATTTTCAATAGTATATAGAAAAAAACATATACTGTGCATATAAAAATCATTATAATAGTAAATATTATAATTTATACTCCATATAATTTAGATTTAATAACATTAAAATTCCAAAATAGTCCATATAAAAAAAATTTGATATTTCATAAAATATATGAGGAAAAAATAAAGAGTAACAAAAATATCATTTGTAATGAATACAATATTGAAATAAATAGAAAAGGAAATAATTCTACACCATTTGATAAAAATAAAAATGTAAAAAAATTGATTCAATGAATAATACTTTTGATACCTAAAATTTTAATATGTATGATGTTTGGATTAAAAAAAATTAAATTCATAATATAAGATGTTTAAAATATCTTTCATATATATGTAAGATGAATCACTTTTTTAAAATTTTCACAGAATACTTATGTAAGATGATTAGCTTGTTTGTAAGAAGTTAAGTTCCTATATAATAAGTTCATCTAGTATGTTTGAAATTTAGTCCATACATAATATGTTTATATAGTATATAAGAATTTATACATAGAAAAATTACAACGTTTAATATGTTTAAATGATATGTAAGAAGTCATGCATAGAGAAATTTTGAAACATAAAATACAGAATATGTAGGTTCATACGTAAGATGTTAAAACTTAGTGAATTTCTGAAACATCATATGTATGATGATTAATACTAAAAATATAATATATAATCTTTTAGACTTTGATAAATAACCATAGAATGAGAAATATAGAATATAAAAAATATCAAGAATGGGATAAATGAATAAAAAAATAAAAAACTATTAATCAATGAATAAAACATTTATCATCATTCATTACATCTACACGTAGTGGAAGCTTTAAATAATTTTATTCTACATGTAGTGCAATATAAAATAAAAAAATTCTTTTGTTCTCATTAAAATTCATGTTAGAGGGAATAAATAGTATGTGAATTTTTTAATTATCGAAACACAAAAAAATCAATTTGTAAGGATCCCTTCAACAATCTCTCTCTATTTAGTAATTAAAAAACTAAATAGACCAACTAAAAAATTATCTCTCTTTCTGTAATTGATAAAAAAAATTCCAAAGATAAGGATTAAATAAAATTATTCACTAGAAAAATTCTTCACTATTTAAATAAAAAAATAAAAAAATTAAACCTCTTTTTATAAATATAAGTTTTAATTTTCTTAAAGTTAAGTAAACATAAAAATTAAAATTAAAGTAAATTAGATTAATGATACAAAAGAAAATATATATAAATGTTCTATATCTCATTCTAATTGTTTAAAATAAATTTAAGAACATAAATTTTTTCATAGTTAATAATTTAAAGCATATTATAAAAATTAGAGTAGCATATTTTCATAGTTTCTAATTAAAAAATAGATTTAAATAATATAGATACCTCTAATTTAATTCATTTTTAAATATACAACAACATTAAATTAAGGAGATAAATAATATAAACTGCAATAATTTCTTTTAATTAATGTTTTAAAGTAACCAAACCAGCTAGTGAATATTTTGAATTCCAGCTTATATAAATTAATGAAAACTCTTCCAGCAAAATAATTTTAAAAGTTAAAAGGATCCATAAAAACATGTTAATATTTTAAAGTAATTGTTAAATGATTTTAACTGAATTAAATGTAATAAAAATTTAATTAATAAGTAATTAAACCAAAAAATAAAGATAAATTACATGATCATTTCCAAGAAAATAAAGATATAGAAAAAGAAGTAAAATATAGCATATTCAATTCATACTTTCATTATATCATGTTTGTACTTAATTTTCTCAAACATTGTTGAATATAAGGGTTTAGGAAAAATATCAACTAATTGATTATTAGTAGAAACATATTCCAAATAAATTCCTCCTCTTTCTATATGATCTCTAGAGAAGTGATATCTAATATCCATATGTTTATTAATTATGTGTTATAAAGAGTTTTCTAAAATAGAAGTTATAGATGGATTGTCATATATAATTGGAAAAATATAAAAATAAACATAAAAATCAGATAAAGTTTTCCTAATATAATAATGTTGATCATAAAATCTTACAACACCAATATATTTTACTTCATATGTAGATAAATCAATGTATTGTTTTTTCTTTAAACTCCATGAAACTAAAAATTTACCTAACAAATGACACATACCACCAGTATATTTTATATCAATATTACATCATCCAAAATCACAATTAGAATATATTTAAAATTTAAAATATGTTCAATAAGGATAAAATAAACGAATATTTATAGAAATTTTAACATATTTAATAATTATTCTTATAGCTTGCAATAGACATTCTTTACTTTTATCCTCAAATATGAAACGTATCCATGATCTAAAAATAAAATCTGGTCTAGAAGAGGTTAAATTATTTAAAATAATAATCATTCTTATAAAATTTTAACATTATTTTATTTTACAATACAGACACTTTAAATTTATAATAACTAATCATAAGGTTATTTAAAATTTTATCCTTATTGTGTCCCAATATCATAATTAACTCTTTAGTAGAATTAAATTTATTTAAAAAATACACAAAATCTTTGAAAAATTTTCTAGAAATAATTTCAATTCTCCCATATGACTCATATAAAACTAAATTTTCATTAAGTAATAATTTTTTTTATATATTTATTTTTTCAAAGATTCAAAAATAATATCATTAATATAAATTTAAAAAATAAAAATTTATTTAAATTTATTCTTACTAAATAATTTTTTATATACTTTTCCTCTAATAAAACTATTTTGAAAATGATATTAAGATAATATATCATACAATGATCTGGGATCTTGTTTAATTCTATAATAAACCAATAATAGTTTTAAAACATGTTCATGTTTATTATCTTGTTCAAAACCCAATGTTATTCCTACATATAATTCTTTAGAAATAAAACCATTTCAAAAATAACTTTTCACATAAATTTCATAAAGTTTAAAACCACGATGATTCCAATAAGATTATAAAATTCTAATATATTCTAATCTAGAAAAAATAATGAAATTTTTGATATAATTAATACCGTCTTCTTGATAGTAAACTTGTTCTACTAATCCATCTTTTTTTCTTCAAACCTGAGAGATTCATCATGTTTATTTCAAAATGTTCATTTATAACCAATGCTATATTGATATTTTGGTGGCTCATCCAAAGTACAAACCTTATTTCTTGAGAACTAATTTTATTCTTCTTATATTACTAGAATCTAATTAGGATCTTTCAAATATTTTAAAATATCTTATGGAACAAAATTAGAAATAAAATAATTATGAGAAATAAATTATATAAGGAATTTCGAGTATAAACTCTAGAATAAAAATCTCAGATAAATCCATCTATAACATAATGTATACATGTACTCTATGATATTTTATGAGGGTGATAATCTTCCTCCAATGGTTAATTTAATTTTTTATTTTCATATTCTCCAAAATTAAAATATCTCAAATCTTCTTCCATCATATTTTCATTGGATTATTGACATTTTGAATTTCATTAATCAAACTTAACTAGAATAGATTATTTAACAATGATGGTTCTCTGATATATACTCTATAGTATTTAATAACCTTATAATATCCAAAATATATTCTTTTATTAATTTTTTCATCAAAATTATCAAAATTATCTATAATATTATGAATAATAACTTTTCAACCAAAAACACTAAAATATTTTACTTTAGGTTTCATTCATTTTCCAAAATTATAAGATGTTTTCTTTAAAAAGAATCATAATATAATTTTATTAGTAACATATAAATATTTAATCATAAATTCATTTCAAAATAATTAGGTTTTTTAAATTTATTTAACACAATTCTATCAATTTCATGAAATGTATTATTTTTTCATTCAACAAAAACGTTTTTTGGGTGTTCTAGGGGATTAAAAGTTATGTAAACAACCATTTTGTTCAAAAAACATTATGAATTTTAATTTTATAAACTATCATACTATATCAATTATAATATATAAAAATGTATAACATTTTACATTTTTAACCAATTTTTAATATTAATAAAAAAATTTATGGTTTCACTTTTATGTGTATTAAAATAAACCCATGAAAATATACTAAAATCATAGAAAACGTTCAAAAGTATATCTTACCACCAATACTTTCTACTTTAATAAGTTCGAATAAGTAATGATGAATAAGTTTAATGGGCATATAGTTATGACTACTTTAATCGATTTGAATCTTTCTCTATGATGTTTATCCTTCACACAATATTGACTGAAAATTAAATTTGTATTCCAAATTCACTTTTGAGGAGAAAGTGGGAAACTAGAATGAAATAAATGACATAAAACACAACTATGTCTCCATGACCAAGATCATTATGACAAAATACAATCTAATTCAAAAGCAAGAAAAAGCCCCACCCTAGTAACAAAAAAAATATGATCAGCATCCACCTTCCCATTGCTGCTCAGCTAGCAGTCCTGTGCATGTATGCACGAGCCCAATACCTATTGAAAACTCCATAACCTCTCAAAACATTCAATTCTGGATAGAGATGATAAGGAAAACTATCCCTGGTATGAACATCTTTTGGAATAGTCCCTCGAAAATAAAATGGATGCAATGTCTCATGGACCAAGGCCATAGTTCCATAAGTGAACACACAAAATTCAAACCACAAAATCCTCATCAATGCATAGAAACATAAACCAAATCAACTTTCACCAAGTCAATAGAAATCAAAAGTTTCATCCTCTACAAACACCTTGAACTGCAGACTGCAGGACAGTGTCAAGAAAATCATACCTCAAAAATAGATGATTGAACCAAAAACAGATTCACCCCAAACTATAATCCTCCTAAAAAATAGAGATTACACCAGAATCATGCACTTCAATGATGAAAATATGGTGAAGACACTTGTCCCTACCTCTGTTTTAGCACCACTGCCAGACCAAAGCATGTTCGAGAAAATCACGAAAAGCCATCCCAAAATCCATTCAAAATAGAAAACATATGAAAAAATGAAGAACAAATAAAACCCTCACTAGAACCACGAAAGAGAACCCAACTGTAATCCAGATCAAGATCCTATTGGCGCCATCTAGAATGCCCATAGAGGCCACACCCAAACACCAAATTCATTCTTCTAAGGATGAATCAGCTCCCTGTATAAGTACCCAGCCTTAAAACATTACATAATCTTGAATTAAATGAATAATTCACATTGAGGATCTTTTCAGGTTTAGAGTTTTAGAGAATTAGGACATAACTATTACATCTAACAATTTAACAATGTAGACACTTCTACTCAGTTTCCATCATAAAACAAAAACTCTTAAAAGGAACATGTCTAGTTCTATTTTTTAGATAGCTTGTCTTTCCTTGATCCCATCCTTGAAACTATTGATCTTTAAGTCCTATGGAAAACATTTCAAAAAACTTGGTATGAGCATAAAAAGCTCAGTAAAAGATACACAAATAATGAATACTGTTAGTTTTTCAAAACAACAAGTAAACCATGAATACATTATCAAAGTAATACTTTTCACCTTTAAGAAGTAGTAAATACTCTTCACTGAATGAAAGATCATTAATTACCCTTTTATAACCAAAATATTACCATAAAACCCATATAAAGAACACATAACATATAAAGGGAAATTGGGACATAAACATACTTTAATGGAATAACCATACGGTCGACTTCCGCACATATCACTACATGGAATAGCCATACAGCCAACTTGCATACCCAATGCATTGGAGGTTATAGCGTAACCACCCATCATGGTATTCACGGCACCACCCATCATATGGTTTATTACATAACCACCCGTCAAATGTCCAAGTAACATTGAAAAATCATAATAGATAAAACAAATATTATGGAATGAAAAAATTTCCACATTTCAATCACAATATATCACTTAAATATATTGACATAACAAATCCATTATCAAAACCATTTTCAATACCAAAATACATAAAATATTATATGGTATTAATTTACTTTTGAAAATATTACGGCCTTTTGAGGAAGACAAAGATCAAATAATACTCACGGCGGCGGAAAGGTCATTGTCACAGCGTACGTCAAAAAGAAACATACTTTTTGTCATATAGTAAAACACTTCGTATAGAAAAGATTCCTTTTGAATAAAAGTAGAAGTCAAAGTTTTTTATAGAGCGTATAAAAGAATGTCTTGTATTAAATCAAAATATTCCTCAATGAAAGGAGATTGAGACAATGTCCCATACAAAGACAGTATCCTTAGATCGAGGATAAATCAATTACATAATTATGTGTGACAAATAAAAATACACCCAATATAAGTGGATATTAAGTGTAAAACAATCAGAGTCATTCACACATATTCATATAATGACATATTCAGGGAGTATAAGTTTAACCCAAAGAATTGAAATTGAGTTAAGAAGTTCCTTTGCAAAAATTCGACAGCCTAACGATGTCACTTCAAAATTCATAAAATTAATCGATGAGAGAGAAAATGGTATCTCATCACTTGGACATAAAATTTAAATCAATAAGGATATAGAAGAACATATCCCTACATATGAAGATGTAAATTAAAAGACCTAACAAAGAGAAGTCTTTTAAAAAGAGGAGGGTGAAAGGTTCCCTTACCGAATTGGGAACTTTCAAAACGTACACCCCATGAAATAAAGGTCATACAATGAAGATGTAAATACCCATAACTTAAATTATATTACACAAAGAATAAATTCATGGGCAGTACATACACCACTCAAAGGAAATAGTGGCAAATGTAGCATAAATTTCATGGGAATAAAAGTGGGATGAAAAATCCATTACGAAAACTCGGCAGCCTAACAGTGCCACTTAAAACATTCAAAAAATGGATTGATGAAATAAAATATGGTCTCTCATCATATGAAAATAAAAATTACAGTAATAGGAATATATAAGAACATCCCCCAACATAATAAAGAGGAGCTTAAAATAAGTGACATAAAAGAGAGTACTTAAAAAGAAAGAGAGATGTTGATCCCTTACCTCAAGTCCGACTTGTCTTATTCGTTTCTTTATATTCCTGAATAATAACCTTTTGTCACATTATAATTTCTTAAGGATTTCATTTAAAGATTATTATTCAATTCATATCACATATTATAATTTTATAATAATTAGTTAATTATGCGAGTTCATATCAGATGTTTTTGTCGATGTTTGGTACATGAGTCAAAAATGAACTTGTTTGAAAATTATTTTCCATGCAGTTATAAGTAAATAATATCCATAATAGTGTTAATGATTTAAAAATCATATATATACAGTAAATATTTATTTTAAACTATTCCATAACATTTGGAGATAAAAATAAATGAAATGCACCGTTTATGGAGACGGTAGGCCGTACGTACGCATGAATGCTACTTTCATTTCTTTGTCATATTAATGGAATTAAAAATAAATGAGACATATATATATTATAATTACAGTATAATATATATGTTATATAGTTAAAATATTTTCATTAATTTTACTCTTTATACATTCCATGTATTTCATGAACGAGTCACATCACTTGAGGGGGCGGTAGTCCACACTTCCTCGTATGAAATTATCACATTTGCACAATATGAAAAGAATAAAGGTATGCTTTAAATATAAAATACATAAGAATATAGGAAACAAAAAAAAATATATATCATATATATAATATAGTGACATCATAATGGCCACAATGAAAGGTGTTAAAATAAGATTGAACAATCATCGTTTCATGAGGCAGAAATTCGCCATCCATAGAAACCGTATGTTATTTAACCATTAGACATAGGTGTTTGTAAGTTTAGCTCGAATACATCTCTTAAAAGCATCTTAGTATTTTTAATATACTAGTTTTGTTACAAAAGAAAGGAATAAAAAGAGTTTAGGGGGTTTTAGAAGAAAAATAAAACAAAAGAACATTAGAGAAGACTTTACCTTTAAATCGGGTAACTCGTCTTGGTTTGAACCAAAAGGGTTTCTTGAAGAGCCTTATGCCTAAGGAAAGGATTATATGATGAATAGAGGGATGTGGAGAGATGAAATGAGTAGATTTTGGCCAGGTCAATGGCTTGAGAGGTGTGGGTAAGGAGGTAGTGGTGGGCGCCTTTTATAAGAGGGAAAAGGGGCACTCTTAGAAAGTCAAGAAATGCTACTTTATATTAAAATGAGTTTCGGATTTTAAAGGTCCCATATTGATATATTTAGAGGATAAGGTGATAAGGGTTCGAAATATACTCATCCAATATGTCTTTGACAAGTTTATGTCTTAGATTTTACATTATCTTTTCATTTTATTTAAATCGTTCATTAATGAGGTAATCACTGCATCATCATGGTGTCATAAAGAATTTAATTTATTTATTGTCTAAAAATTATAAAAAATACTATAATGTAGGAAATATTTTTATCTTTCTAATTACTATTTATAGTCCAAGAGTTCATTTATGTAGAAAAAATTAAAAGTGTTTTAGTTACGTGTTACTTACTTTTGTGATACTCTCCTTTCTTTAAAAAAAGAAAATGATAAAGTGTCACTATCACCCAAAAGTGATTCCTTGGGGTCCCAAAGTTTGGAAAAAGGCATCCCATGGTCGGCCATGACACAAAAAGTAGCATTAGGACACATTTTGGGTTCATTTTTTATTATTATGATATTAATTTATTACCCTTAACTACCTGATTACTAATTAATCACTATAATTAAAGATAATTACTGTCATTACTATTCATAATGACTAAAAACAAAAGAGTCTTAATTAAATAATTTGGATCTTATGACTCCAAATATGGAATCCATTTTACCAAATTACAAACATGTAAATTGCAATAATTAATTTAAAAATAATTCTCGTTGTCAAAACAAATAGCGGGTTTTTTAGAAACAATTTCAATCAAAAGTTTGACAATTGTTTATGTCCAATTTCAAAGTGAAATTAATCCCAATGACCACCATTGAATTAAATGGTAAAAATATATTCTATTTACACTTTAAAACCAATTAAAAATATAATCTATCCATACTATTTAATTATATGAAAAAGCAGTTTTCAAGTAAAATGCAGTATTTTTCACTATTCATTAAAAAATAAACATTGTCAGAAAAATACCAAAAATTTATCCAAAGTAAATTTCAATATCATAATTCTAAAGAATAAATTTATTTTTACAAATAGATATTATAAAATTTTCAGAAGGTGGATTTAAAAAAACGGTTCGCCATCAAAAGGTGGTAAAACAATCTTTTAAAAATATTAGAGTATTTATTCTAAAAATTGGATTCATTTTCATTTTAAGCCTTTAACATTTTTTGGATAAATGTAAAAATATTTAAAAAAAATATGTAATCATTTTTTTGTTAGTTCTTTTTACTCCTACCATTACAACGGCTAGGAATTAACTATTTAAAATAATATTATAATATTATTACTGTGCAATGTAAGATTTCAAAGAAAATCGTTGTTGCGTATTGGGTACACCATCGAGCAAAGCATTATCTTCAAAGTAATATTAACATTTTATTCACAAATATTTATAAATATGAAAAATTAATATTCTTTATTTACCTAGTATGTTACACCCTCATACCACGGAAGCTAGATCTCAGCCTCTGTTCCAACATTGTGCTGCCATGTAACCTTATCCAGCAAAGGTGGAATCGAGAAATAAAAACAGTCAATGATGCGCAACACCGAGATGGCCTAGACACCACCACCGTAATAGAGGAGATGCCACCATGAACAACCAATCATGGGATTTGGAGCTGAGTCGGTCCATGATGAAGGAAGGAGGTGGTGGTAGGAGGGAAACCTAGTGATGCACCACCCCTCACGGGCTCATCTCTCCTAATATTCTTCACACAAGATTTAAAAATATGATTTTTCTCCATTTTTAACTCAGGCAGCTAAAAACTTATTGTTGTTTTGAAATCTTATGTAGTAATAAAAAATTAAAATGAACAATCCTCCCATTCCATAAAATTTTATCTGAATATACAACATTTAAATAGTTAACATTATGACTAGTAAGATAAGTAAAATTAATCAGATATATGTTGTATTTTAGGTTAAAATAAAAAAATAGATTGCTCATTCAAAAAAATACATCTTTCATTTTAAAATATAAAATTCGTACCATTATCACATAACTATGAAATAATAGTTATAATATGTTTCCAATATTCAACATATAAAACTTTTGAAATAAAAGAAAAATTAAAAATACATAATTTTCCAAAACCTTTAGCCTTTCCTTTTGAGTGGTCTCTAAAATTCACATTACCTCATTCACATATATTGAATTATAAAAATTTAAAATATCACCTATCATATTCCTAGAGAAGCTAATATCCATATGATATAAGTCATTTTTTACAATTCAAAGGCATATTTACAATAATTTTAGTTGTTAAGACATTTTTGGAAGCCAAGAAATCTGGTTAGAAAAATAAGGGAAACCATAAAAATTTAAAACAAGTATTACTTGGTAATATTGTAGATATGAATTTATAAATAAATTATTTTTTGTATCTTAAATATTGTGGAAATATTAATGAACACTCACTTCCATAATTTCCTTTCATTCTACATTTAAAATTAGTAATAGTTGCAACACTTTAATTAGAAATTTTAACAATGAATGATTTGTACATTTTGGGTAATTATTGATCATATCCCAATGTAGTATTATTTTAATTTACTTTATTCATATTAAATATTTACATAAAATTATTATTATTGTTATTTTCTCTATGTTACTTTTATATATTCTAACTTTTAATATTATAGTTTTTTAATATTTGAATATCATCATATAACTCATCAATAATAGATTTTTTAGAATTAGATTCATTAGAATAATAATCCAATTAACTAACCTGATTTAATGAATCAATCCGACAGATGTTGGATGATTATTTTTTAGAACCAGATTATTTCATAGAATAAGAATCCTTTAGTCCACTATAAAAAACTTATAAATCTCTCTTCTCCTTATTTTTTAGCTTCTTATTCACTATTTATTTCTTTATTCTCAGAAATTCATGCTTAATATTTTATTTTATTAAAACTTAATTACATATTACATATAGATCATTCTTGGTAATGATATTACATTTCCCATATCCTTTTTGATCATCGCTTGGATAATACCTTATAATTTTTATAGAGTATCCTTTCTTTTTTATACTCCTTTTTTACTTGTGAAACACTAACTCTTTCACTTACTTATAGGTAGGTATCAAAGGGGTAAGAAGTAAAATTTATATTTGATTTAATGGAAACATATTTTATATCTTTATTTTCTTTATAAATAATATTTTAACTTTATGATTCATATTTCAGCAATAAACTAATAACTTCATCAAGTATATGTTCTTTGAACTTATTACTTTAATTAATAAAAACCTTTTGCGAATACCATTTTTTTATAAATATATAAGTAATATTTGAAAATTAAAATTATTATACAAGGTTTCTTCTAAATCACTTATTCCATTTACAATACTAGTGAATAAATGAAACATTTTAATTTATATTTTCTTATTCACCTATTTCAAAATAAGGATATTGATCTCTTGATATTCCAAGATCAGTTCTTTTTTAAATATTGGTTCCCTAATGCATAACATCAGAAATTCTCTATATATAATGATCATATTTTCAGGTAGATACATGGATAAATTTATTCCTAGTAATTTCATAATATAATGTATTAATTTCCTTATAATTAAATACATACACAATAATATCATTTCTAGTCAAGATGTATTCATTAGTCACATATAATTTTTAGGGTTTTACTATAATAATAAAATGACAAATTATTATATATTTGAGGAAATATTACATTCTATCTTGCTAATGTAAACAATAAATACCATCAAATATTAGAGGACTATGAAGAATAAAACCATCATTTTAATTTAAACATGTCATCATAGTTGGTAATTTTTGTTGAGGGTTGTGTCTTGTATTGAGTTAGAAACAATATATATAAATGTATATATAAACTAGAAATAATAATTTTTTCAAGGACTATATCTGATACAAATTATTTTTGTATCAAGTAAAGCTGTAATCAGAAATAGCCTTACAAATTCTAATATTTGATTCCAATTTTTTTCTTAGATATTGTGATGTTTGAATGGTCAAGAGGGGGTGAATTGATTATTTAATAAAATTTTATCTATTTATAAGAGTTAAAATATTAACTTATAAAAAATTAATAATATTTGTATAAGTGATTTTTATAGTATTTCAGATCAAGTATATCCAATTTATACTCCTCACGTTTCTCTATCCCTTGGAGAAAAGATACCCAAAAAATACTAACGTTTTAAGGGAATTCATGACATAATTACAACTGAATTTTATAATATTGGAGATACAAAATCCTAAGTTTTAATAAGAAGTCACAACCTGTTATAACCTGCCTCTTTCACCTTGGAAAAGCATCTCAACCAGTAATTCATTTTTAAATAAAGAGGAACAACCCTAATGTACCATTTTATGATTATTATAAATAAACAAATCCTTCTTTTGAATATATAAGAATAAATTAAAAATAACTCATAGAAAAAATGGTAATAATATAACACCACAAAACTAGATTAAAACTGCGAAGTTTTAAACACCAATGTTGTGGTAGATTTTAGTTAATTTTATAATGCATCTCTTTAGGATGAATTATAGCAAAAAAATCCCAACCGTGATTTCAATACATTCACGATGTATCACAAATCATCATTAATTTAACATGAAAAGCTAGTTTCAAAAAACTTTATTTATATGTTTTTTCCATGCATAGAAACATTAAATATTTTAATGGTAATAGATAATTATTCTCAAAGAATCAACTTTCAAATATTTTAAAAAATAACGAACTTCTTCTGAGTTGTTCGAAATCTTCATAGTATTTATACAATGATATTTTATATTATTATCATGGGTTTTCTTTAATAAATTATTTTATAATTATGCACACGTATTTATACATTAAATATTTTTGATAAGTGTATACCAATAAATTAATTATAATAATAATTTTCATAATTAATACCCCACATAATCAGGCTTAAATCACAAAGAAATTCCCAAATGTTGCATGAAACAAAAACTTTTATATTTAAAAAAATATTTACTTCAAATAAAAGAATCCAAAAAATATCATCTATAATGAATATATTTTTAAAATAATTAAACAAAATAAATAAATCCATGAAACTTGATAAAAATAGAAAATTAAAAATCTGATACAATACGTAATACTTTTAAAACATAATAATACATATAATGGTTTACAAGAAATAATTTATACTCCTTACATAAGATTTTTAAACTATCTTCTCTATATACATAAGATTGATGGATTGTAAAAAAATAAAAACTCTATATGTATTATTATTAGAATGTATATAATAATTTTATTTCATATATAAGAAGTTTAAACAATAAATAAGAAGTTTAGTTCATACATAATATATTTATCCAATATGTAAGAAGTTATACAAATAAAACATTGAATGTGCTATATTTTTAGAGCATGCATAAGAAGTTATACTTAGAAAAATTATAAAAAAATAGAATATGGAATATATTGGTTCAAGCATAATATGTTAATACTTAGTGACATTCTTAATCTTTATTTCTATGATGATTAATATAGAGAATTTAGGACATAAGATTGTAGACATATAGAAATAAATATAGAATGAGAAATATAAAAGAGAAATAATTGAAATAATGATAATATATGAATAATTAAAAATTAATGAACAATTAATAAATGAACAAAAAATTATACCAACATTTGTTTCTTAATCATGAAATGTAATATTTAAAGAATTTTATTCTCTATATAGTGCAAGCTTTAATTAATGAAATATTTTATTCCTTTCAAAATAGGTGTTAGAGGAAATAAATAAAATGATTAATTTTAATTACCAAACACCAAAAATAAAATGGACGGATTACACTAAATATATGTGACTATATAGAATTAGAAAAATATATCATGAAATACATCAAATAAAATCATTTTTAATAGGTTGAATCCAAGGATCATTCAACGAATTAGATTTATAGACACCTCTTTTATGTGAAACGCCTTTATAAAATATTCATATATGATTAAAATGGTCACACCCATGACATGTTATAAAACATTTTTGGCATGAAGACTTCTTATAAGCTATATTATCATATTGATTTCTTGAAAAATAACATGTTTTCAGTTGGGGGCTTACCCGAGTGGTAAAGGCTCCACGTAATCTTTCATCAGACCAAAGTTTAAATCCGAGTGGGGGTGAATTTTTGCAGGCATGTGGTGACATAAACATGATGTATGACACAGGTAGGCGTTGGCGCAGGCATAACAGGAGACTAATGATGCAGGCAGTATGATACAGACATAAAGCTGCACTGGGCCTTTGGGCTATATAATGGGATTCATGCCCACTTGTCCTTCATGCCAGCTATTGAATAAATACAACTTTATGGGTAGGCTATCCCTCGGGGTTTATGGCCTACCTTTCCATCCTATGTATGTGGTGTGTGTGTTTAATATAATTATTCCTCCAAACACCAAATATATATTTATTTCATGCCAGATAAATACTCTTAGAAGAAGATGATGTGAGTAAATATTAATACCTTCCTATATCATCTCATTTATATCCATATTCAATCAACTTCTTCATTTTTCTATTGTATTTTCCTTCACCACCCTTGGGAATAAAGGAAACCTCAATCACCTATGGCACTCTAGCCCTAACTCCCTAAACCCAAATAACTTATTTCATTATTCCATCATAATAGGTTAGGCTAGGAGATGACTCTTCAATTTCTAGGTCAAAATGAATAACTCTTTTAAAACAAATAGACTTTATAAAATCATCCTAGGCCAGCTTAGTTAGATGAAGTACTAGGATGATGAAGCCAAATACATACTCTAGTACAAATTGGTCAATATTCACAAGGAACTAAAACTCCATTTCCATAAATATTTTCATGGATTAATGCAAGTATTTCTAATTGTACCATTCCTTGAAAATTTCCCATGAATAGTCCTTCTATAGGTTATTTTTAATGATAAACTTTCACTAATTATATTATGGGAATTATTGTTTAAATGTTATAAAATAGAGCTTAAAAGGCCCATAGAGTTCATGGTGGTCAATGATCTTCTCAATATCCCACAACCACTCTCCTACTTTATAGGAATCTAGATTCCCATTGAAGAGAGGAGGTATTATGTTATGAAACTCTTGAACATAATCATTATAATGAGATAAAATAAGAAGGATACTACGCTCCATTGTTAGAGTAGGTGGAATAATTGACTAAGATAAACCTTTAACAATTGGATGGTTTTCTTGGGGTGACTTAATTGAAACTCCCAATTAAGGTACCACAAGTTCTTAGTTGGGGGAAAATATAAAATAATTAGAAAGAGAACATATGACCAAAGTAATTATCAAGAATAGAAACTTTATAAAATCAATTATCAATCAAATAATCAATCTCAATATATCAAGGTAAATCTATTTTCAGCGTAAAATAACTGAATATTAACTTTTCAAGGATCAAAATGTAATAAAACCATAAAATTATTTTCCAAAAATCTTCTTATTAAACTCTTTAACATTCTTTATAACATATAAGAACGTTATTTTTTAAAACCACTAAAAATTATCATTATATAACCAATCCTCATTTTAAATTCAAAAAATTTGAATTACTTATCAATCCTTGAGTTTCAACACTTTTCTACATAAAAGATTAATATTAAGGATACCAAATTCCATTTTAAGTTTAAATTATTTGAAACTATCTCTTATATTATGAAATCTATGATTTTTAAAAGATAAATATCAAATATTTCATCTTAAAATGAATATTTATCTTATCCAAATATCATAAAAATATCTATAAATAATATAAAATAATCATAAATCAACAATATTAAATATTAAAAATAATTTAGTATTACAAAGACTGTTTTTTTTTAAAACCTATTGACCATTGTTTGGCTGCACTGTCTAGAAAACCATGTGAAGTTTACTAGGATTTTCCCATACGGCTACATGGTATATGCATGGTTTTATTAACCTTTAAAAAATTCAATGTATCTATGGGTTTCAACCAATTTTATATTAAAATCATGTATTTTCTCAAAATATATCATAATTCATTATTATAAAACATTACCACTAAAATAAAGTCTTAAAAACATAAAAATAATCAAGAAAAACTCTCAAATTCAAGCCACACACATCTTTAACATCCTCGGTAAAAAATGTTTCAATACAAAATGTGCTTTATAAGCACTTACTCATACCTACATCTCGATCTCTAATGATCATATATCTTACAAACCTTGAATCCTCCAACATAAATTAGGATCTAGATCTTTTTTCCATGAACCAACCTGGACTACCATAGACTTAGTACCCGATGGAGCCTATGACCTTGCCAGAATTGCATTCCCAATCACCATAAGTTGGTAAATATTGTCCAAGTATCAAAATATACCTAATTGGGATTTTTGTTTTATCAAAATAATGAATCCCACTTGGAATTATGGTATAAAAAATTCATAATTTAGAGATCCACAAAAATAAAATATTTTTTTCCCATAAATAATTAAATCTAAGCAATGTATAAGGGTGTAAACATAACTCAAAAACCAAAATTAATACCAATGTATATAAACAACATGTTTCAACATAACTGATATCAAAATTTAATAAAAATAACAACATAAACCTAGAATAACTAGAATAAGTTAAAGATGTGGCATGATACTTAAGATGAAACTAAGACATAACTAGTTAAGATCTAAAAGTAATCCTAAAACATTAATCTATGTGTTTTAAGTGAACAATATTAAATTTCCACCACCAAAACACCTAAACCAGAAATCCAAATACCATCGTAAATTTCTAATAGGATCCAATATTGAACCTGTAATGCGATTAGTGTGATAAAATAATTCCTAGTAGCTACCCTCCCAAAACCCCATGTATAAACTTTAAAACTAAATCTATTTTTATTAGTTTAAAGTACAACTATAAGTTAGTACTTTAATTTTTAATTAATAAAGTAACAATAAACTATTACATAAACCTAATATTTCAATACATATATATATATATAACTCTTATTATTTTAACATAGTCAAACTTTAAGGCTTTTTTGGAATCATTGACTTTAAAATAATGGAATTAGTTTATGTGAATTCTATTTTAAATACCCAATTTAGATTAATAGAATAATGATTTTGTTTTTTAAAATTCATATGAACATAATAATAAGAAGAAAAACCTATAATGAAGGGAGTCATCAGAGATAATAAGCACTAACATAAGAAATATGACAATAATTATAAAGAACCATCATCAAGTAGTCATGAGATAATCATGTTATGATCCTCAATGGAATGACTAGGATCCCTGAGACAATCAGGGGAAAATCCATCTATTTAGTGCCTGATGTGATTGAACTATCCAAACAATCGATTTTACCATACCCAACCTGATCAAGTTGATAAATCCCCTACATAGGGAATAAACCTTACATGGTTCTTCTTTCTAGAGAAAAATCATAAAGTAGTGGATTTCTCGTATATTTATATATATCCAACTAGATGCCCAAGTATTCCCATGATAGAAAATTGAGGTAAGAAATCAATGTACAACATAATGAATATATATAAATGTCGTAAATCATAACACACCCTTATATTTAACCACTCTTCAGAGACACAACCCATTTCATCAATATTAACTATATAAAAATGATATTCTCTATCCAACATATGTTCATTACATTCACATAACATAAATTCAAATTTAACTATTACACAGACAATATAAAGAGGGACCACTTAAATGGGTATACTCACAATAAGAAAAAAATTTTGTAAAGTAATAACTAGTACATTGAAACATTATTAGATAATCGAATCTATAAGACCATCTTCTAAAACCTAATCCATGAAAACATCATCAAAGTATCTTGAATGATTCAATATGTAAAAAAAAATCTAAAAGAATAAAAAAAACATTTAGTTTATAATAATTTAATTAAAAAAATAATTTCCACTAGAAAAATTGATTTAAAATCAAAAAGCATAATTTTCTTATAAAAGTACTTTTAAATTAAGACCTTAGACATTTGTAAAGACTCCCAAATTGAATAGTTTATGAGGAAATATATATGGGAATTGAAATATGAAAATTTAATTTTATGCCAAGGAAAAACCCAATGAGAAATAAAATATCATTAGAAAAGGATGAATAAGTAAAATTATATAATTTTTATGATGTTAAAAACTTGTGTTACAAATAAAAAAGAAATCACAGCTTTAAATTTATAGGGTTACACATGGAGTAACCTACCTCAATACATTAAATTCCTAAGAAATGGTGTTATTTTAAAAAGAAAATTTTAAATAATCCCTTATAATACCATTCCAAATACTAAAATATAATAAATCCAAATAAAAATTAAGAAACACTAAACCCAAAGTCTCTATGACCAACTTGTTGATAAATGTGAATATGAGAGGGAAAGAAAGAAAATAAGTATAGGTTTGGATCAAGTTACCATAAAAAACATAACTAAAAAGAGAGGAAATCCCCTGGAGAATCCATTGAGGTAATGAGGAATGAGATGGGATATCCACATGACAAGATGATTTTTAATGAGAGGAAAAATGGGACCCCATGAGTTTTACTTTGGGTAGGGATAATATAAAAATTTCACAGTTTTTAAAACTGGGTAGCTCACATAGTTTTTCCTTATGTTTTGGTAAACTTGTTCCAACTATAAAATTACTACTAGATTCAATTTGAGAACCCTATAAGTTATTATACACATTTAAAATTAACCTCTTGTAAGACTTGTGATTCTCACTAATGAACACAAGCTATGTATGATTTAATTTTCATGGTTTCTCCTAATTGTGCAGAATCTGTGCATCCCCTGATGAAATGAAAATCTAATGTGTGATATTAAATTACATAGTTTCTTTTAATCACCCAACATAGAATTATCACACACTATTAATCATGAAAAATAACATATTATGCACCTCCGCTTGAACAAGAATTTTCCAAAAAAGGATAATTTCATGGTTTCTACTAACTTATATAGGATTAAGTCACATTGTTACACCAAAAGATCATCTAATTGTGTGACATCAAAAAACGTGAATGAATAAAAATCAGATTAAACCACATAATTAATAATAATTATGAATTTACCATGAAATGCCAAAAAAAAGTCCAAAACATTGAAAAATACAAACCCAAATTCTGTAAGTCAACATAAATCAATAAAAATGGAAAAGGTGATATTAAGGTGTGGAAATAACAATGTTATTTACGGGAATGATGCTATTTTATTTTTGCATGATATTATGAAGAGTCATAATACAATTATATTTATCCATTATGTTATGCATGAACATGATGTGGATATTTATGTCCACAATGATATGATGGTATGGTAGATATCCTTGACATATATTATGATTTATTTGTTTATACACATGTCACATTCTTATTTATGTCATCATTGTTCATTATTATTTATATATGACTTCATTTCCCTAATTTAAGGTCAATTTTATTCTCCTTGATCATACATTATGGTTCTTCTTCTCTATGTCATGCCTTATGATTAAGTGTTTTATCCTCAAGCTAACTTCTTATGATTCCATGATCTTATTCCTTTAATCATGGACTTTCACTCAAGATCTTTTATATCAATTTTTATGATCCATTTATAATTTCTATATTTCTCATTGATATCATTTTACCCCTTACTATGAAATTTATCTCCCTCCTTTCATATGTTTCTCCATTTCTCAAAATGATCATCAGTGACAAAGACATTCTGATCAATTTTTAAGGATTTTATGATTTAGAAGGTTATTAAAACATATTATATAATTATGGTTTGATTATGTTTTATGTACCTTGTTCTTAAAGAAATTGTAATTTTTATATGATGTGTTTTTTTAATTCTTGTGATGTGTGTAAATAATGTATGTTTAACACTAGATACAAAATGTGGTTCTATAGGTTTTTCATATAGATATAACTCTTGTTAATTTTGGTTATGTTGTATGAAATTGATGCATTATACATTGA
The DNA here is from genome assembly GCA_963277665.1 of Viscum album. NCBI lineage: Eukaryota > Viridiplantae > Streptophyta > Magnoliopsida > Santalales > Viscaceae > Viscum > Viscum album. Next base: position 777,361,272 of record OY728152.1, on the reverse strand, counting down.
TTATGATATTATGTAATTGTGAATTTTTATTATTCATGATCTATAATTCACTTTATTTATATATTTTTACTATTTTCTCTAGAGGATAATGCCTCATATATGATAGATTTATAACCTTGGTTCTAGTTTCCAACCACTCACCTGTTATAGAGATAAACTTCAGTGTCACACTCAATCTCTTCACCAACTCTGGTGGAGTCACAGTAGGACTAGTTCATCAAAAATGGTATTAGATAATTTGGATGAGGTCTAGGTCATAGTATGGACAAAGGTACATCATAGGTTTTACTTCATTTGGGGAAAAACTAGTGCCACTGTGTTAAAAGTAGAGAAGTTCGGTTTGAAAATCAAAATAATATAACATAGGATGTGGTGGTCATAGCATTCCTAATAAATGGATTTCATTTTATATTGAACAAATAGATGACCTATAAAATTAATTATAGGGAATAGTTATCTTTTTACATGAATCATGTTGCATTTAGGACATGATCTTTTCACAAGTTTACTTTTGATAGGGGAACTATTCTGGAATGAACAATTAGAAACTTATGATATCTTATAAAAATTATATCTTAATTATTCAATGAAAATATCATAGTTACAATTTAATTTGATTTTTTTATCATTTTGTGTGCTAAATTTCATGTGAATACATGAATTAATGATGACTAAGCCTGCACATATTTGAGTTCCATATGTGATTGATCATCAGAATAATGAGTACTTCTGTAATAACCGAAACATTAATATGTATTTTGTTTTCATAAATTATATGTTTATTGTAAAAAAATCATTTTTATGAATATTACACAAGAATAAAATAAAATCAATGATCAACATTTATTAATTTACAACATAAAATTTCAGAATAAGAATTAATATATTCCATAATATTCATATAATTACAATGGGATAATAAAAACAAGTAAATAAAAGTAGTGATAGCACGAAATATTCTTCATCATGGTCCCCCATGAGAATCATACTATGGATTATAATTTTATAAATAATGTAAAATAATTAGTATTATGATATATGTATTGAGAAATAAATAAAGAAATAAAATGACTAATTTTTAGAGTGTTTGGATCACATTAAGATGAATCTAACATTAGGGGGGGTGAATTAGTGTTGGTATTATTTTTCAAATTTAAAAACATTTCCCCTTTTCACGTCCTCAATTTTTTAGTGAATCGATATCTCTTTCTATCTCTTTCTATCTCTTTCTATCTCATCATTAGTTTTCATTAATGTATAGTATGAGGGAAAGAACAAAAAAATACACCAAATTTTTTTGATGAGGTTCACCTCCATTTCAAGATGAATATGTTCCTGATAAAACATGGTTGTTATCCTAAGCACAAAAATTACTTATTATTATCAAAATAATAATGGTAATATTCCCACATTATTTTTTTATAGGGATTACACTTGAATATCAATATAGACATAGTTGATATGGGATATAAAATCCATTAGCTAATTCCCAACACTGACAGTTCACATGTGTCCCACCACACATGTGTGACATCCTTACCTTCATAAGTTTCAATTTTGACCCATACTGGTATTCACCTTCACACTATCACTTGAGGATTACTACCTACCCATGATCTTATCTAGTTTATACTTTATTTTAGGCTTTTCAAGTGTTGTACAGGACTTCAGTTTGCCAATTTGTTTTACTTCATTTACATAATATTCCCTCATTAAATATTTGTATTCCAAGCTTGTTTCATAAAAGACATATAAAAAGAAATCATTTCTCATATTCATTTAAGTATTTTTTTTAATTTTTTTTTAAATACCAATATTTTTAAACCAAAGTATGTGATTCTATAAACTGATTTATCTCAGGGATATAATTGATCATTATAAATTCTCTATGGAACTAAAATAATTCAAACACCATTTCCACCATGTGAATGTACTTCCAAGACTTATCATAATCTTTAAAAATGATATATTTCTTGGGAACTCCCATTTTTTTCTCAACATTCTTATAAAATTCAAGATACTTCAAATAAATTATTCATTAATCATAAATATGTTTACATGAGATGAATTTTCATTATTAATGACATTAAATACAACACATAACAAAAATTTTATTAATAACCTTCACCTTTGTATTTTTTTCAACCACCATTCTAGAAAATAGAATGTCAATATGTGATCCAATTATTTCCACTTTACTTGACATCTCTTCTTCTCCTACTATTTCTCATTGACTACTTAATTTTTCCCTCTCCCCTCTAATTAATAATAAATACAATGAATGTGAGGGAGGGTGGTATAAATTCATTCTTAATAAATTTTCCATCATTCATCCTACTCCAAGTCTATTTGAGACATGCTTGGTGTAGAAAACATAAGGGTATGAATTAAATAACATATATATCTATAAAACAAATAATTTGATACAAACTCATACTATTTCCAATCATCTCTCTAGGAGGTTGTTAAAACAACTTTTTGGATATATAAATTAATAACAATTGATTGATATATCGTTTTTTGAGAATTAAAACATGAAATACCCCGAACTTCATCTCAACACACAAATTAAAACATTCAAAATACATATTAACCTGTTTTTTCGACTTAAAATAGCACGATAACTTCATAAATTTTCATATTTTATATATTTGATACATTAAACTTTTCCCATTAATGCTAAATTTTGGTTCCTGAAAACCAATGATGATAGAGTATCAACACATAACTTTTCATAGACAGTTTTTCGTGAAACCTTATATAATTTTATATGAGAATGAAGTATAAATTAAGGAACCTTTTAAATATCAGTTCTCCATCTATCTCCCCCTCAATGTATTATGTCTATTTTCACCTTTATTGTGGTATACCTTTTCTTCATAAGTTTCTTTTAATAAAATTTTATAATTTGTTCTAAAATATTAAAATTTTCAGATCTATAATAGTAATTTATGCTTAAATATCTTCATTATTTTTTCTAGTTTTTATATCTCACATTTCTTATTATGTTATTCTATATAGAACTAGATTCACCTTTAATTACATATAAAATTATTTCATTAATAACATATAAATGATAGTTAGTAATGTGGATATCCTTTCATATCAATATGATAAGATGGATTGATAATTTATTCTCAACTAGTTTTCCCATTCCAATTTACCTCAAGGTCCTTGTGAACTATTCATTCATGCACATTTGGATTTTGTATATGGTATTGAAATCATGGGAACTCTTTTTTTCTCAAACATTTATTTTTTGTGAGATCTTATTTTTAAAATTATCCATCAAAGAACAAGTACCACATGGTGTATACTTCATATTATTTAGGATTTTTTCTTAAGGTGGTGTAATTTTTAGACAATACTTGTAGTTTTATCCGGATTTCTGGAACCTCCAAAACAACACTTTTAAATTTATTTGGTCATCATTTTTCTAAAAAACTCTCATGAAATTTGAATTGTTCTTATAGATTCATTTCTTCTCATTTAGTATAATCATTCACTAGTGCTTCTTATATTTCTCTTACCCTTTTACAAAGTAGTAGAATAAATTATCAAACATTACATTGTAATGTTCTTATACATATTGGATCCTCCATATGGATTCTTAGGAGTGTTTTTCACTAATAGAGTCCTTTTAATTTTCACTTTGAACATTCTTCCACATATTTTCTTTAGCTTTCCTCTATTAGTTTTAATTTCCATGGTCTATTTACAATGATCCATAGTGTGGAATCTTCTTCCAAAAAAGAATAATATTACCTTCTTTGGTGTGACACTCTTCTTGATCTTATTTGGATTACATTGATTAGTAAAATCCTTTTTCTTACTACCCAAGGATGACTCACTCTCTCTTGATGTTTCTTGGGAATAGTCTAGTTTGAAACATAATATGGTTATTTCCCACGACTATCTCTTATTACATCATTTGATTATGTGGTCCTATTTATTTCATTATTTTTAACACTCGCTTGAATTAATTAATCTGTCCTGTATCACTCTTATGAAAACCCTCACTAAAAATACTATAGAGATCTCCAAATGATTCAAATTTGTTTGAGATATATATATTTTTACTCATAATATCTAAATGTTGTAGTATATTCGGTTTTATCCCCATAATTGAATGTTTTATTTAAAATTTGGTAATTTATATATTATTAAAATAATATAATTCTTCATGCCCAAATATGTTACAACACCCAAACATACCAAAAAAACTTGATTTTATTCTTTGGACTGTATTGTTGTCTATTGTTTCCAAAATAAGTTGCTTGTTGTTTTTAGTATTTACATCAACTATTTGAGAATTGTTTTGGGAACTACCACTTCTAATTAGGATACAAAACACTATATTTGTAGTGATTATATTCTCTTAATTTCCCCTCATTCATATTTGTACATATTTCGAGTATAATCCTACGCTGTGGGTAAAAATAGTTTTAGAACAATTAATGGTTTCGAAGTTGATAGTAACATTTATTCATATAAAACTTTAAAATAATATTTTTATGTTATTAGGATGTTTTTACACAGTATAGAGATCCTATTTTTTATGAATACTTCTTTTAATTACATGTGGAATTACCATCTTTTATAACTTTTTGTGAAGATTCAACTTGAGTTGATTCCAAATTCTTTAATTTAACTTCAACCTCAAAGAATTTTATATAGAGAATGTATTTCTAATTCTCTAATATATTTATTCTATCATTATATTAATTTTTCATATATTTATCTTTACCATAAAAAATCATTCTCTTTGGTTTCAGTGGATGATCAGACTCTTTAATCCTCTTTTCTTTGACCTCTAATTGAGCATTATCAACATCAGTTACTTATTCTAATGCATGAATCCATTATATAAAAATTTTATTATTTTATTAATTTTAATTAATTGCATTAATACATTCATTTTTAAATATGGTTCATCTTTTTTATAGATATAAATTCATTACACCCATGAATATCAATCTTTTTAGTGAACCTAATACAGGTCTGTATCCTTTCCTTAAAATCCTTATCCATCCATTCATACTCATCCTTAGTGAGGGTAATCTCCTCTTGAATACTTTTAAAAATGATATATAACACTATTTTTGTGAGGTAGTAATAAAATATTTCATTTAAAATACCAATTGATTCATCTAGTAAATTATCATAGTTGTTATCTTCTACACCAATACATAGTTCATCTATAGAATTATTTTGATAAGATATTTTTGTTACCCATTCTTCTTTCTTGCCTGATTTTTTATTCATTAGGATTTCCATATGAAGAAACTTATTTTTCTTCATCTTACTTAGGTGGTTTTTAGTCTCATCCAAATTATATTTAAGATGTTGATTATCAAAAAAATATAAAGATAATCTATACTTTGATTACCTTCAAATTGTAGAGAATCACTATTCTCCTTCATTTAGGTTAAGCCTTTATTAAATTATTTCCATCTATCTTTTTAGTATCCTTTATTTTATTTGTAGAAATATCTTCAAGGATTTATTTAGAAGGAAATTCATAGGCTTCATAAAAAATTAACTTCAAACATCCTGTTCATTTATTAAAAAAATTCAAATATGAAAATGCAATAGAGGTGTGACATGCTCTGATACCAATTATTAGGATCACATGGACATGTGTATAACACTGAGGGGGTGGTGGGTGGGTGAATCATTTTTGGTAAATTTTATCCAATTTAAAAACCTTTTTCCTTTTCACATCCTCATTTTTTTCAGTGAATGGGCCATGATTTCTATATATTTATTTCTCATATTTAGTTGGCATGCATGTATGGTATAAGGGAAATCTCAAAACAACAAACTGAATTCAGTTAATGAGGTTCACCTCTTTTTCAGGATGACTAGTTACATGGTGACACATTTTTGTTATCCCCCCCACACACCTCCTTTATTATATCAAAAGAAACATAGGTGATGGTAGGACATTGAGACTATTTTATCGCTGACCAAATATATATTAAAAACCAAGTTGTTGTACTTTTTATAAGAGAATTATCTTGAACTTCCTTGATGTAAGATCAACATTGTTGTATCGAGTCCCTCTAAGATAATATGGATTGATATTATTCAACATTTTCAATAATCATATTGGATTCCTCAATATTATTCAAACTTATAAAATAAATGACTATAGGTAGGAACTCTCATAAAATTCTGTATTGAATATAATCAACAAAAACATAGGATAACAACTCTTTTCTCCTCCATCATCTTCAGTGAAAAAAGGATCTCTTACTATAACACTATAAATTCAACTTATTTATTTTATACAAAGGACTTCTTCTTTATTATTAGATGGATTATCAACTCTCCCCATTTTTTTACTTGAATATTTCTTTAGTGTACACACAATCAGGTTTCTCTATTTTTATTTATATCTTATTAACATATATTTTCATTACATTTTATGAATATTTTCACTCATAATTCTAAAAATTTTAATCTACTCAAATCTCTGGATCATGTTCATAAAATATCACTCCTTTAAAAATAAATACCCTTAGATTTCCTTTCATTTAATTTTTTGTTTTATGTTCGATGGAGACTCAGAAAAGTTCTTCATGATATTTAAAAATATCATTTAATTATTTCCATTATTCTTCTCCACTATAACTCCAATAAATATACAGAATAAAAAAAGTATCCATTTATGCATGAATTCTCATGTCAAAATAGTTTTTAGTCATAGATTAATTTATTTTTAACATAACATTTATCATGAATCTCCTAATTTTGGATATAATTATAACCATAACTATGATATGGTTATATTTATCATTTTCCCACATGTAGTATTTAAATAATCCATAATCAACATTTTGGTGTGGTCTCCTCCAAATCACCATTTTTTAGATGGTCAAACTTGAATGAGACTCTATATAACATAAAAAATAAGTATCTTATTTGAAATTATCTCTCACCAAAGTGTGGTCACAATTTTGTTCCCATTTTCAGAAACCATCATTTGGCACTTCTTCTCTTCGAGGTGGTCATACTACATATTCCAATACCATATTTGGTTATAATATCATCCTTCTCCATTTATCATTTATAAATTACATTTATTGAATAAAAACTAACTCATAATAAAAACATTATGTTTAAAAAATATTATTAGGTTTTTTCATTTTTCACAGTATCTCATAAACGGTTGATCTATACACATCCATAAAACATAGATCAAATAATTATCCTTATGATGTTTTGAACTCCTCTAATAAAGGTGAGTTTTATGCTCACAAAAAAACAGTGATACTTAAATAGTTAATTTTATAAATCCTTATAGAGTTATATATTTATCCTTACAAAGAATTCATCCTTATGATAAACATGGTATTCATATACACCTTTTCAATATTGTCTTTATGATGATCCACATCACTCATATTATTAAAATATTTTTCATGTATATTTTTATTCACATTGTATTTTCATGTGTATACTATGCTCAAACCAACAAAAATTTTACATACCCAATCAATGGTGATTCATAATTCATTATGAACATATAAGGTATCACAACCCCCTCCCTCCAAGGGTACCCCTCCTATACCAACAATTAAGGAAGAGAGATAATGACCCCTCATGTCCCACATATAGTAGGTCTCATGTTGGTGACTATAATTATGGATATAAAAATCCAACAAATGGGAAACATTACCCCCTATAAAAATAGGATTGGGAGATAGGATATATATGTTCAGTAAACTATAGGATATATTATAATATAAGGGAAAAAACAACCTATAATTCATGTATTATCTAAAAAAGATATATATAAAAGTCTCTAAAAGTACCCAAAATAAATGCCAATGCAGCGAAACAACAACAATCCCAATGGTATGGTCTAGTAATGAATAGAAAAGTCCATATAGTCCTCCTAGAAACCTAAAAATAGTTTTTATATAGAGAGATTGAGTATACAATTATACTCAATAGGATCTTACCCAATGTCTCTCACGCACATGTGAAAAATAGAATACAAATACAGCCATGAAGAAACAATAGAACCAACAACACCTAAGCAGACCAACTAACCAACCCCATCCTCGCCATTGAAATCTAACCAAATAATGTATCCATGTCTAATAAGATAATAAGAAGTATATGAAAAAGGGTACCCCACACCATTTTCCCACTGGGTTACCTCTCACACACCCCAATGTCATGCATTCAGGTGCTCTAATCTCTAACATACATCATATCACATCACATCTCGTCTGAAGACACCTAGGCCATCACATCACATCAAATAATACCCAAAAAAACCTCATCCATCACATAAAAGCACATATAACCCAAAGAGACCTGGTCCATTACATCACATCACATCTCAAACATAACTATAAAAGTTGGGTATCATGAATATTAAGGACATCAATCTCATTCCCTCCTCCTACCATTAAAAACCTCCACCATAATCCATATCATTATCTCATCAAAACAAACCACCAATATTTCAATTTTTACATCAATATATCACAATCCATGCATATTTAAGTCAACTATAAAAGAGAGTGAGGACGAGCGGGTATCCATCCATCTATCCACACCACTAGGTTGATTGGAAAAACACCCACAAAAAATTTGGTTATCGACACATAGTGCAATAAATGGGTGGGGTTCATATAGAAATCAAAAGGGATATAAATATATATATATATAAATTCACACAAAATCACAACCTATGGTTTCAAAAATAGAACATCAACTAACTCACAACATCACCAACCAACCTCACAACACCACCACTTTCGCTACCACCACTAAACGCACAACACCAAAAAACAAGTCACAAGACACATAACACATTACACATTTCATTACAGGTCAATATAATTTACATATTTTACATTATAAACACATTTCATTCCATAATAATATTAAATTCACATTTAACCAAAACCAAAATTATCCACACATCCCATTTTAATTCAATGTTTATTATTCATTTCAAACCATTCTATTTCAATTCATTATTTACATTTAATTACATTGCTACTCGGGAAACTATAAAAACACATCACAATACAATAACAATATATATTTCACATTCCAACAAGCCCCACATTTTCACCGTTTCTCATCACCTAGACTTATCATCACAACCTCCACAACTATTCCCACATCTTGATGCATCTTCCCAACACATCACCACCACACATCAGAACCAATTTCCATCACATTCACACCCATATCAAAACACTCAACACATCATTACCATATATCAAAAATCATATATTCAAAAAAATTTGTTTTAGATCTATCAAAGGTCATTCATTACATTCCAACTCTTTATTTTAATGGAATTATCCAAAAATCCATAAATATTTTGGGGAAACCATTTTATTAACCCGATATAAGTGATTATCAAATTTCAACTTTTAGTGATAAAAAATAACACACAATAAGGTTTGAATATCCTAATAAACAAATAAAAAACAAATCCCCCAAGGGACATAATTTTTACTAAGTCATTAGAACCATTCAATAATAATTTCAAAATAATATTGAAAGATGTGAAAACATGTGGTTCAAATATCCTTCCCCATTAATTCCAATTAAATGAATTATTTATCTTTAATTATGATGATGAAAATTATCTTCCAAAAAGATAACAAGAATATAAAGACTTCAACATGATGCATATAATTGAGAAACAATGTACTCCTACCTGAAATAGATATTTCTAATACATTTCATAAGGTTGGAACAAGAGATGAGACACTAATCACCATAAGGAAGGAGAACACCCATACCATCCTAGAAAACAACAACAACATTTATCACTTATAAAAACACCATCAAAACTAAATACTCTCCCTCAGAATAAACATTCACAAATAAACATTAGAAATAATCTAAGAGAAACTATGAATTGGAATTACCAATAATCATGACAGATCGATCATCTAAGATTGGGGTTGAAATCTACTAAAATGGGGGCTGAAAGACCTCCTTGGGATGCACTTTCAATGTCTAAGAAACAAGTGAAAATATGGAAAAGTGATGGAATTTAAATGGATACAGTACTTTATACCAAGTCTACAAAAAATACTATAGAACAACCTATGCGACCATGACACAAAGCTGATGAAAAAACAAGTGAATATAGTGTATTGGGGATCACCACACCACAACTATGATGGTCAAATAGGCCTATCAGATTCACAACTATTCAAATGTGTCGTATCTTATAATATAGGGGGTGACCAAGATGTATCCCATAAAACTACTCCAAATACCCTCAACAACAAGGAATAGGTTGTGCCACAATCCTATCTTCATGGCATAGCTATGTTGATTTTTGAAAAACTACTGAAAATTGACCCCCAAGATGCTACACCAAAACCATGGTCTCCTCACCACAACCCTCACATACAGTGAATGGAAAATTAAGTAACCAATTTCTATGTAACAGTTACCCCCAAATTGGTAGTATCCCCCAAAAATCATTCCTTATGGTCCCAATGCTACAACCGGATTTCCTACATTGTAGCAACCACCCCCTCCCCCCCTCCCATGCCACAACCTATGGATCCATGCCTTAGTACTCCTCCAACCTCTATTTTTTAGCAGAAACCTTTTTTATACTCTCAAAATCATTCAGACTTCCCCCAGGATCCTCTTCCACCTAAATTTATGTGATGTAATGGGTTAGAAGGTCTGGTTCATTGCATTAGATACCTCTCAAACAATTTTTCCCTCAAGAATAAAAAAACTAGTATGAGAGAGTTAAATGGTACAAAAAACCATATATCAAGATATCTTATATGGATCTTGTTATTACTAAAACACGACCACCACCAAAAACTATGAACCTATCCAAAATAATTCACCAAATAGTTTGAAAACCCACACCAGAACACCATTTTACCATCCTCCCCCCTAAGCACAACACGACACCATTTCATACTAGCCACAAACCATCCCTTACACATAACCACTTCACCACCATCTTATCCCCCATAAATTCCATGCCAATGATCAATAGATAAACCACACAATGTAACCCAAATAATAAAAATTAATTAATTTCATATCCCATGTTAAGATATTATCTTCTTTAAGTGGAACTGACTCACCAAAATGGTCTTAATCATGTCCCCTTATAATAAATCTTAATTTGAATGAGGTCTTCAAATCTATATATTCTTGAATCTTTAAGACACACATCACATAAATAAAGAAGAATAAAATATTTAAAAAAAGTAAGATCTAAGAAGCACATCATCAAATAAAAACAAATTAAGGAAAAACACAAGATAACTCTGGGTACTAGGTATGTATCTTTATCTCTCACTCCCAATTACTTTCTTCGAAGCCTCCATTCCTCCATATCACATGAACCAATGGAGTGTTCCATCCTTAAAAAAAATTCCCAATGATACTCGATCTCCGATGGATTATCCACAAATGTCATATCATCCCTGATATCAATGTATCCCAGTAAATGAAATGATGGTCATTGTGAAGATACCAATAGAGCTAAGAGAAGTTGAAGATGTTGTGAATCGGATCCACTGGTTGAAGAAGTGCCAAAAAATAAGCCACTTTTCCAATGCACCCCAACACCTCAAAAGGCCCAACAAAATAGTGTGGGATCTTACTCTTCCTCATAAAACTCCACTACCCATATCGAGGGGAATCCTTCAAGAACAAATGGCATCTAACCATGAACTCCAAGGGGATCCTCCTAAGATCAAAATAAAACTTCTACTACTCCTATGCCACTTTTAAACCTTCACAAAAAACATGAACCTTTTCTATCATTCTATTCACCACATTAGGATTATAATTAATGACTCCCCAACCTCATACCATCATAATAGAGAAAGTATTATTGATCATATAAAGTCTTAAATGGGTCCAAGAAAATGGTTGAATGATATTTGTTGTTAAAAGAAAACATATCCAAATGAATGTTCTTTTCCCAAGATTCACCTAATTCCATGATGGATTCTTGTAACATATCCTCCAAGGTCATAATAGTCATCTGTAGGTCACCATCTATCTGAGGGTGGAAAATAGTGTTGATTTAAAACTGAGTGCCAAAAATGTGATGAAATCCCCTCCAGACACTTGATGTAAAACATGCATCCCAATCCATGAAAATGGAACTCTAAACACTTTACAGTCAAACCAACTCATCCGCATACCTCTAAGACAAAAAAACAAATGTTTCACGACTCCCTGATCTTTAGGAAGTGATACGATTTCATAAAATGATCCATGATTACCCAAATAGAATCACAACATCCTTGATCTTTAGGAAGTGATCTGATTTCACCAAATGATCCATGATTAACCAAATAGAATCACAACCTCCTTAATCTTGAGTAAAACTGGTGATAAATTCCATTGATATATCATATCACTTCCACTCCTAAACATCTAAGGGATAGAAAAAAAACTCGAGTAAAATGGTGTTCAAACATTACCTAATGGAATACCAATCATCGAGTGAAAAAATCTTCCACTACCCATTTTATCCTGAGCCACCCAAACTGCATCATTGAGGCATAGTAAATCTTGGTATATATCACATACCATAGTGAATAGAAAAACAATTACAATTTTTTTAACCATCATATGCAGTATGTGTCTTTGGAACATTCTCTTTCAAAATCCTTAGGGAACTCATTCCTATGACAACTATTTTTTTATATTTATCATTTACTAAACCCAATTTAGTATTTATCCGACTATCTCAAATAGATATGTGAACCCCTTTATAAAAATATAGTCTAAAACTTGAATATATATATTCTATCACATGTATTTTTTTAATATCCTATGAAGCATTTAGGATTACTATTATAGATTCACCTTGTGTTCTAATTGATGTGATTTTGTTTATATCCTAACAAAATCATTGCATCTAAACACATGTTTGATAAAATAATGGATTTCCATCGGACAATGACTCCTATGAAATCCATTTTTTATTATATTTGGAATATGGTATTGGGATATTTCAATTTTTTTAAATAATATCTTGCAATATAATGTAAGTATTTCCAATGGATAAGTTTTAACATAGATACTCATTTGACTTACATAATGACTCTAATGTGAAAATGGAAATGTGAATTTAGGAATTTATCAATGATACATTTTATTGATCAGTGTTAACATATAATATTTGTCATCGATCCTCCTTATTGACCTTATATCCCTGACGTGGATAAGATAATATGTGTTTAGGAACTACTCCATGCTATGTTATAATAATCAATGAATGCTTGATTAAGATATTCTATGGAATTATATCCCAAAGAAACTCATATCTTCTAACCATTCATATAAAAAACTTCACTTTCACATTCCTTAAATAATTCCTCATGGAATCAAATGATGTTTATTTACCACTATCTTACCTTTGAAATAGTTCATTCTCTCTTGTTGGACTGATTTAGAAAGCATTATGGTGTAACTTTACTACTAAAGTATTATTTTTACAATCTAAATAAGTATATACATCAATAATACCTATGGTGATTATGTCCACTGATTATAAATACCATACTGGGTATATCTTTGACATCCACTTATAGTTTTACATGAAAATGAATTATCTTTCCACAACTGGGTAAACCAGTCTTTACATTTAATATTTATCAGGTATTTCTTATGATTCATGTATCATTGAACTATTAGTTGAATATGAAACACTATAAAAAAAAATTCATTACTAAGGTGTAATAAAGTTTCATTTTGTCCAAAAAATATGTGACATAAATTTTTTGGTTATAATCAATAAATGTTCTACTAGAATTAATAACTTGGCAATTAAAATTTCTGGCTTTCTCTCTACTGTCTTAGGAATCTCCCATTCTCAACCACATAGATAATACTTCTTACATCTAGTAATGTTTTTATTCTTACTTGGTTAATATATTTCAATACACATATGTAAAAAAAATAATGTATTTAATACCTAATAATTACGACAAAAACAATACTTATAATTGATGAATATTACTGAATAAGAAGTGATTACTTCATTATTTAATTTATTTCACTACATTTGAAATTAAATAGATTTATTCTAAGATATTAGAAGTGAATAACATCATATTTAATACCTATATCTTTGAAAGGCATTGAGAATATTCCTTTGGTGTCACTCTTGATATTGACCTTATTACCTTTTCTTTCACTTTAGTAACTATAAGAACTAGTGATTAATCTTTCATTGATGTTATTATTTATTTGAAGAACCTTATCTAAAATTAATGAAAAGTTTATTCTATGTTTTATGTTTTTTATTCTTAGATGAAACTGGGATAAGTGGGTGAAAAAGATGTAGGAATGAGATGTCTTGAATGATCATGTTCCACCATTATTTATTACATGTAACCAGTGTAAAATCATTCATTCATATCTTGCTTCACTTTCTCCTTAAAATATTCTCGAAGACGATAATTGAACTAATTTCATTCATATCCTGATATTATTCCCACAAATAACATCGAATTTTGATGATAGAATTATGAAATTACCATAATATGCTTCATACATGTGTCTCTCGTAATCATCTTTTTACACCCTTGCTTCATGAGCTGTCTTAGTAGGTATTGGGGACACCAGCACCTTGAATATCATATATCGTATCATTGTGTGAAAACACAAATATTACACATAGAAATTCATGCTGGATAGGACATTAACTTTTTCTAGTATCATTGTAGATTATTTTTAGGAAATATTTCTGTTTTATATGAAAAATAAAATCTAGCATATTAGTAATTTTATCTTAATTACCGAATTAAAAATTTCCGGTTAGTTTAATAATTAAATGTCTCCCACTATTTTTAATAAATTATAAGAACCCTCTATTCAAGACTCTGAATACTCTGCTGGTGGATTATTCTTGTGGAAAGGATTCTTGAACTGTTGGATTTGGTGTCCTAGAACAAACTATTTGTACTTTGATTACATGAATATTTAATGTATTTAAATATTAAACATCTTATTAAATATTGTTCATTTTTCTTCATGACTATAATTTAATAATTTCCTAGAGTATTTATCACATTAATAAGGTCATAGAAGTTACTTGATATAATGAGAAACTTAATGTTTTTGTGGAAATATTCATAAATATAGTTCTTCGGTTGGATGACATACTATGATAGGAAACATATTATACATACCGTTAGGTGTGAGTACTCATAATAAGATGGTACTTCTTCTCATGGATTTCACACTTGGTAATCTTCAAGAAGGGAGATTATGAGAACAAACCTTCCAATAAGAATTTCACATGTTTTGGTGTCATAATATTTTCCTATCTATGAGTGTGTGTAATGGTCATCAGAAATTAATAATATCATTAATGTGGGTCATGACTCATGCACATTGGTTTACTGATGAAAACCATCATGCCATATGTTGGAAGGAAGCAGGGTGTGTTGGGTGCATCACGAATGAAATGTTATTAATGGATAATTCGAGGAAGGATTTATCCCCTCCATTTATTAAAGTTGATATCTCGACCTTTTGATTTAAATATAATAGTCACCCTAAATTCCATGGTCATGGTGTATCAACGAGTTTATTTCAGGTAGTCAAAGAAAGACATATCAAGAAAATAGGTTGATGACATTATTGTTTCCGAAACATTCTCCGGGGCATGCGCATCCATCACGTAAACGACGTGCTGCTATTACTTTGCATTCCCACTTTCCAAAGATAGGTGACATCCACTCCTTATTCAGGGACGTCTTCTCCTTGATCAAAACGGGATGATGGGATGTCGGGTCTTCCTTCTGTGGATTCCTCGTCGGAACTCATCACCGAGTCTGGGTCTGCCTCATAGAATTAAAATGTAATTCGTGAAGCTCTTCCTGGCGCTATATATTCATGGACACCATTTAATTATGCCACTTATTTCAGGGCCATCCAAGGGGTCCGATCAGGGTAGAAACCTTCGGTTAGGATATCGGTCTCATTGGGGCATCACTGGTGTGTCTTGACGCTGGGGATTGGCATGTCTGTCTTGTGTCCCTTATTATAGGGCTTCTCAAGGGGGCAGAAGCCTGAGGCATCCCACATTAGCGTGGCTGTATTGAGAGGGTTTCATGGAGCGAACCTTCGGGGGTCCACATTAGCGTGGCTATGCAAAGAAGCAATAGCCGTTAGCGTGCCTATGCGAAGAAGAATGAGGTGAAGCAATGCAACGAGAATGATTGTCCAAGGGATTTTAAAGTTACTTTGTACCAGCCTAGAAGGCCGTACAAGAAAACTATGTTTGATGCAGATGCCCGGGGTGCACAAGACACCTGCGAATGGCACCCGGAAGAAGGGCATCGGGCGCTCATGCAAAGGGGGTGCCCGGGGGGCATCGAGGTGAAGGGCGTTGGGGGATTGCGTGCAGCCCATGGGGTTTGCGTGAAATAAAGGGGATCCTACACGAAAAGCCCCAGGTTGGTGCGAGATCAATGTTTCTTGCGTGAAATAGGGGGACTGAGGTTTTGCGTGCGAATTTGAGGATTGCGAGCATGGTTTATGAATTATAAGCAGGCGGAAAGGGCCGCACGTAAGGACATGGGGTGCGTGAAAAGGAAGGGATTGCACTTAACTCGCCAGCCTGCGTGTAATGGAAGGAATAGTGCACAAGGGGCAGACCCCAAAGGGGTTGGAGTTTAGTCTAAGCCAGGGGGATCTCACATGAAGGTGGACCCTGGGGAGACTTGGCGTGAAGAAGAACCATACTTGAAGGCAATATTACGCGCGCACAGAATTCCTATTACGGGCATGAGAGGCGGTTCGAATTTTTCTTCACTTTAAAAGGAATGGGGTCTCCTTTTATTTATAGGCATCTGGCAGCGTGAAATTCAGGGTTGTGCACAATATTTTGCACAACGGAGGTGGCGGCATGGAATATCAACCGCGCAGAGCACGGGCATGAAATATTTTCACACCTGCAATGGGAATCTTCATGAATATTAGTAATTTTCACGTGGGACAAATTTTTTCACGCACTTCAACCTTTTTTCACGCAACCCCTCCGAGCCCTCTAGACCGGGCCTCTGGGTCTGAATATGACTTCGCTTTTTCATTTTAGAACTTTATCCAGCACTTAAGCACTTTTAGACATCTAAAAATGCACCCCCCCCCCCTCGGAATTGGATCGGCCAGGGGTCACAATGATCGAATTTTGAGGGAAACACCGAAATGCAGGTCTTCATGGGCCCCTTGCGCGCAAATATTTCAAGCGGTGTGCAAAACCCTATCGGGCGTGCCATCCTCTTTTCGCACGGACATTGGACCCATGCTTATACTATAAAATCCTCCATGGATCCCAAGCTCCGTACGGTATTTCTCGTGTGATAATCTTGAGCTCTCGTGCGCGAAACTGCTTCTATTCCCGCGCAAAAAAACCGCTCGGCAGCGCGTAATTACACTGATAATTGGTGAGTTTTCTTGCGAAAACCTGGGATTTTTGCGCCACAACATGATATTTCGAGACAACCACTGATTTTATGCACTGGAATCTCAGTTTTCGCGCCAACCTTTTAGTTTGTGCGCCAACTCCTGAAACACTTATTTGGAAGAAGATGGCCGCAAACTGGGTTAAAGAGGGGGAAGCCACCGCTCGTAGGGCCGAAATGGGTGTGAAACCAGAGGTTTATGGCACCAAGAAGGTCATCTCCAATAACCACACATTCTTCAATGTGCTAACCCCCACACAGAAAGAGTACGCCCTTTCTGAAAATCTTCCACTGTGGGAATTCGGCATTCAGGAGGAGGTTCCCCTGCCAGGTTTCGAGGTTGATACACCACGGTCATGGGTGACCCGCGAAGATGACCTTCCTCGATAAAACGTCACCAATAATGGTCATTCTACCATAGAGACCGGGCACATGGATGTATATGTCCTGAATCACAGGACTAGGATTGTTGATGGGGGTGATCCAGTTGCGGAGAGCTCACCGGCCCTCTACGCAAGCACGTTCTGTTAGAGCATCACTGACGAGACCAAGGGTTGGATATAGGACTAGGATCTGCACTCTGGAGGCAACTTCACTAGTGAGTGAGCCTGGGCAAACTGGGTTCTCCAAACATGCGACCAATTTGGTGTCGAGCTGTGGCACATTGGTCTGTTCGAGGCGATGTGGACATCACAGTTGAAATTCTACCGGCATCCTGAGCTTAGTCTAGAGCTATTCACCTGGTGGTCCCCTGACAACAAAACATTCTATCTTCATCATGGGTAAGTTGGCATCAGTCTCTTGGACATCCACTACATCGGGGGCATCCCTTTTAAGGACCATCAATATGATGAGTTTCTCCCACCGATGAATATCTGGGGTGATAGGTCTCGAACCCCTATACTGACGTGGCACCTGCTGGAGTTGTCCAAGGAGAAGCTGAATGTCAAGGAAATCCTGAAGGAAATCGCCTACAACGACTGGTTCAGCCTGTTCCTAGAGAAGGATCTGGAAGTCAAGATTCTATGGTGGGGGAAACTGTGTCCAACCGCGGCTCAGAGGAGCAAGAGATGATCTTATTAGAGGATCGGGGAAGTGGGGAAACACCAATCACGGGGCTACAACATCAATGAGGCATGAGACCCGAATATCCAGTACGTCAGATTCCCTACCACATTCCAAAGTAGGAGCCTCTTGCTGGTGCAGGATGCAAGGATGGGCGTCCGTCCAGTGACCCTGGGGATGGCGGGAATCATGGATTCCAACAAAAGGTTCAACCTGGGGGTCCCTGTGCTGGCTCAGATATAGGCCATCTTGGGAAGCATCTCAAGAGGGGGATTTCTTAGGAGAGTATATGTCCCCTTACAGTTCTTCCATGGCTGGTTTGTGTCTCACTGCGGCGGCTCCACCTTCCCAAATGCCATCCGTCCTCCAGGAAATGTCCTACGAACTTCTCTGCTGAATATTTCAAGGGTCATGCCGATGATGCTCAATGAGGAGGGAGTACGGATCAGGATTGGTAACCATTCCATCTTCTCCATCAGGCAATTCCCCACACCACTGGTTAGCTAATAGATGATTGTCAAGGCTCGTTGGAGCAGAAGGAGTACTTCCAGAGCATTAGAGGCTGGGTGCTCGTGGCCCAGATTGATGGGAAGATTCTCTGCAAGCCCTATGTGTTGTCTAGGTTCGCTAGGCAGTTTAGATGCCTCCAGCGAATGCCGAATATAGGATACATAGATGTCTGGGGGGAGAGGCATCCATGTGTTCTTCGTCAGCTGTGGCTGATGTTCACAACCTACGGCTCTGGCGACATCATCACTTTCCCTCCCACCGGAGTCGACGCGGGCCTCTCAACTGAGTATGATGAACATTGGACCATAGAATACCCTGAGGGGATTCTGTGGAAGCGAGTCCAGAATCTCAATCTCGCCAGTGTGGAACCTCGGTGGAGAGAGAGCAGGCAAGGTGCCGCTAGAGGAGGAGCACCAGAAGCGTCTCAGAAAACGGGGCCTGCACAGACCGGGACCTCAGTCGCGGATGCGTCGCATGGCATGGTTGTGCCCTCGTTTCCTGAGGGAGGGTCCCACAAAACGTCCAGAGAACTTCCTAGGATTCAAATAAAATATTTTCTCTAACCTTCCCAGGATGACATCTTCCATGCACTATGGTCAGCTTAGATAACCCTGCAGTATTCAGTGAGTCTTGAATCCCTCTAGAAGAAAAAAGTGTGAGACGAGATATAGTTTCCAGAAGTCAGGATTTTTTGTGTCACCAATATATTGAGATTCCATCGACGGCATGCATACCTAACATCCATGGACACGTACACACGTCAACGGGGTCGGCGTGTAGAGCGACCTCTCTTGGTGAAGTTTCTGCTCGGCCAGGAGCATGATCCGGAAAGGATGCCGCAGGGGGAAAATGACAGTGATGAGGAGTCGGAGGGCGGAGAAACCGGAGAGGAGGTAGAGGTAGAAAAAGAAGGTGATAGAGAAGGAGAGGGAGGAGAGGAGCCAGAAGGTGAAGGGTCACAGGGGGTGTCCCACCAAGGGAGTCTCTGAGAGAGCGGTGAGATCATCAACACTAAAATAGATGTAACCGAGATACTTGAGGTATGTTTCAACCCTTGTCTATCCTTATCCTTTTGTTCACTTTCCATGCAACCATTAATTTACTTTCTCTCTCTTGTACAGGGGCACATTGGTGCTAGGACCGACCAGGAGTCCCCAATCGGAGGAGGAGGATGAGCACCAATGGAACAAGGCAGGGCACCAACGATCATTATTGAGCTGACGAGTGATGAGGGATCCCCCACCACGATAGCTCTTGCAGCGGCTAGAGCACTGGAGGCTAATTCCTTGGGTTCTTGTAAGTTCCTTACCTCGATTCCAGTACTCACAGTCGGGGAACTCAACTGATCAGGGTGCTCCTTGTCTGTGCAGTGATCACGGTGCTGGAGGCTCATCGGGCTGCTGAGCCCAGACCCTACGCGAGTGTGCCGATGGAAAACGTGTCGCCCCATCCAGATCATGTCTCCCAAATCGAGTTGGCTCTGATAATTGGTGTGTAGGGAGAGGTGGACATTGGTGGTTCTACCGTCGAGGCGGGGCCGGGAGTCGACGAGGGTGCCACCAGGATCGAAGGGAGAGAGGAAGGTCACCCAGATGATGAGGAGTCTATTCCCCTGGGAGAAATCTCTGAGGAAGACACTTCCGCTACACTGTTGGCTATCTTTCCTGTCTATCGGCCCGCTGATCCCAAATAAATTGACTATTCTGATTCAGAGGTAGCTGAGAAGAGTTGGATGATCCGACACAAGGGATGGAAGTGAATCTCGCGCTTCCTCAATCAGCCCCAGGTGGAATGGCTGAAGAGGATGGGGTCACTCCACATTTGGTTGTGCTTCCTGTGTGCTGGAGAGGCGGATTCTCAATTCCTTCACCTGACGGTCCATGATTACATGGCCTAGAAGATGCGTGAGAGTAGTGGGTGTGCCGGTGTCATCCGGTGCTATGAGGAGTCGGGGAGTACGTGGGAATTTCTGAGGGCGGAGCAGGAGGTCCAACGCCTTGAGGAACAGGTGAAAGAGCATGAGGTATTCATCACAAACTGCTCTGAGCTCATAGAGCAGCTGAGGGCCTAGCTGGCGGATGCTCAAGAACAAATCGTAGAAGCGAGTCGCCAGATAACTGACCTCCAAGATGAAGAGACACGGGTGCAGGCTAGGTTCAGTGAGCTGTGCTCCGTGACCACTGATAAAGAAAGGGTACTCATGGGATGGGAGGCAGTCCTAGGGGCCACTGGCGAAAAGGTGGCGGCATTGGAGATATCTATCCAGGAATCCAACCCTTAGGGGCCCTGTTTTGGCCAAACCCATAAACCTAACCCGTTTACTACTTTCTGTTGTTTTATTGAACTGTATGTATGGACAAATTCATTTACATTCCCCTTTGATTAACATAGTTGTCCCTTTGGCTTAACATGCTCTACCATAATCCCGAAGTAAATAGAAACCCATCGCAAAGTGCACGTGGGTCGTGAGAAGCAATTGTGGCTCGTACTATTACTTCATTTGATCGTGGGAGCATCAACCAAGCTTCGGGAATTCACAATTAAAACTCGGATTCCCGAGGAGAAGAGGGAGGCCCATCCAAAAGAAGAGTACCTCAGAAAAATCGATGTATTGTCTTCTCAATGTGCTCTAGCACATGGACGGGGCAATGCCAGGGGAATTGGAATCAGTCCGAACACAGGGGAATGAAAAAAGTGAATCACGTTACCCAAATTCAGAACACTATGGGAGGGGCGTGGCAATGAAGTATGACTATTGACCATGTTCTAAACACGGCATTCCTATTGCATTATACTGAAATGGGGACAATAAATGAGGGTCGACCACTGACCATGTTCGCAACACGGGACCTAACTCAAATGTTGATGATCAGTCTTCCGGAACATGGTCCCAGGACAGTAGGTAGACCATAGGTCGAGCATCCATACTCTTAGGGGTCCCTTCAAACATGATCATCCTTCTGAAACATTGGCGCAGGATAGTAGGCGGACCATACGTCGAGCATCCATACTGTTAGGGGGTCCCTTCAAACGTGAAAGAGGATGAAAATCCGAATAAAGGGGCATGCAATGTGTGGAATGTGACGTGGTGATTTGTTCGAGCAGAATCCAACACTCCCATGATTATGCCACTGTGGTGGAAGCACATTAGGCGAACGCATCAATATGATCATGGATCATCCCTACTTTTAGACAGGACCTCTCTGGTGAGGGAACGGTCGCTTCCCAAAGTCATTATGGGGCATCTCGAATTTCTTCGGGGAAAATCCTGCAGTTACACAATTCCCCTAGAAGTCAGGCCATGGAGCCGATAGTGAGGGGGGATGGACTTGTGATTCCTGTGGCTGGACTCGAGATGAAATGTCTGGGTGTTCCTACGTATCCCATAAGGATGGGAATCAATCCGTACGTAGTTCTGGAAAGGGTCTTAGTTTAAGGACTTAGAACTCGGACCAAGGATGGATAAGGAGAGCATGAGACATGTGGTAAGGTGGTTACAAAACACGATGTGAATGGGGACATGAGTCCTACTTATCATGTGTTCCCCGGGGAAGTGTTCCGGTCAAGGGACTAAACTCAAATGTTATGTTCGGTCCACGAGGAAGTGTCCGAGCACTCCTACATATCTCATGAAGATGAGAATCAAGCCATACGTAGTTCTTGGATGGTGGAATGACACGGTAAGGTACCTGTGAAAAGGATGAAAGGGGCGTGCAGGTCAAACCCTCACACTAGAAGAAGCGGCATTTGATGTATCTTGTTTTTCATTTAAGGTGAATGGTTTTTATTTTGTGGAGCGACCGACCTAGTGTAGAAATTTCTAGCATTGCCACAATAACCAAGTCATATATGGTCATTGACAAATGGTATGGTAAATGACCAATACTCAATGTGATTTCCTCTATGATGAGGTCATCACAATGTAGTACCGTTTTCGTCGTGCAGCCGGGACGATATCATCACAGTTTATGGTCATGTGGTATGACCAAACAACACAGTTTAAAGTCGTATGGCTAGGACCTGGGGGAATGCACATGACATGATAAAACGTACCCAACGTGAGTGTGGATGAGGTCCAGATCACCGTGCGCACCTCTGGGAGAGGATCCTCGATCCAAAAGGCAGACAAGGGTCATAGGATAAGGGGCAGGAAACGCTAGCTTCTAGTTGAGTTGGACCCAAAATGAAATTTTTGGGTGACCCCACGTATCACATGAGGATGAGGGTCAAACTGTGCTTGGCTCTTATAGAAGGTCCCAGCCTATAGTCTTAGCTCTCAAATCGCGGGAGCACCGAGAGACATTGTATTGCTGCTTTTCCTGCCTGACGTGTGGAGGTGCACTGAGGGTTAGTGCAAAGAGTGTCGAGATTCCACCTGGAAACGATGGGGTGGAACATAATGTGGATACTTCAACCAATATTCAAGGCCCGAATGGGATGGTGTGATGACGGAGGATTACTGATGACCATGTTCGCAACACAGCAACCCATCGTGTTAGCCTGAAATGGGGACAAACAAATGAGCATCGACCACTGACCACGTTCGCAACGCAGGATTTATATCAATTTTTTTCCAAGACCCTCGAGGACATTGGACCGTAATGGTAGGAGAGCCCTTAGTCATGGTATCCATGCCATTTTTGGGGGTCCCTTCCGGTGTGAGAGATATTGGGGCCCAAATGAAGGGGAACACGAAGCATGACTAGTGGAAGGAACTTGCCTAAGTTGAATCTCACACTCCAGGTCCTAGACTAGAGTACTCTTAACACATTGGCGGACCACTATAAAGGGTTGAGGGGCTCAATTAGAGAGCGGCCATGAGATGGATGATTCCTGAGAGAAGGGGGCATGGCACCAAAAACCCTGTACCACACCTATATATCCCCCTCGTGGAGAGGGACATGCCAAGGAGCCTAGGTGACTGGGAGATCATGGGATCTCTATGAGATGGGGCTGGAACTAAAATCTAAATGTTCAGGCGGTCCTACATATCCCATAAGTATGGGAATCAAGCCACATGTAGTTCCTGAAAGATACAGTTTAATGTCATGTGAGATGACATACAGTTTAACGTCATGCGGGACGAGTAGTTTAAGGTCATGCAGGACCGACGGGCTTAGGAAAAGTATTTCTTGAGGTATTTGGTATTGGCTAGAGGAGTTATACGCTCACCATCCATGGTCACCAGGGAGTATTCTCCATTGGGATAAAACTTGTGAACAATGAAAGGTCCTTCCCACTTGGGCTCCAACTTGGGTGGTTTCCTGCCGGGGATCATTGGTGCCCTGGGAGCTAATACCAAATCACCTTGCAGGAAAGAGCGTAGGTGACCATTATTGTTGAAAACTCAATCCATCCTGCTCTGATTCCTTTCTAGGTTGTGCAGGTCATGAAACCTATTCTCATCCAGTGCTTCCAATTCAGTTAGACAGATTTCATTCACTCTATCCAGCGCTTGCTGGTCATAGAACGATATGCGCAATGAGGGAAATTGAATTTGGATGGTTAGGAAGGCCTCTATTCCGTACACCAGGGAATATGGGGCCACCTGGGTGGAATTACGAGTCATCATCCAATAATCCCAGAGGGCGTTGGGGAGCTTATCTGGCCAACTATTCTTGTTCTGAACAACCATTTTCCGCATAATGTTAGAGAGGGTTTTTATTGAACGCCTCAATCTGTCCATTTGCATGTGTGTGATAGCAGGAGGTATGGTTGGAGCGAATGTTGTACTTAGAGTAAAATTTATTCTGCTCACCTGGCCAAAAGTTGGTACCGTTATCGGTGAGGATATCATGAGGTACCCCAAATCGATAGATGATATTGGAACTCACGAAGTCGGAGATAGAATTGGCCTTGACATCCTTGAGCGGAATTTCCTCTTCCCACTTGGAAAAGAAACCCATAGCGGTCAGAATGAATCAGCATTGGTGAGCTGTTTCCAGTGGGTATGGTCCTACGACATCTAACCCCTAGACTACAAAGGGCCAAGAGTACTTGGTAGTATGGAGAGGCTCTGGTGGCCGATGAAAAATGTTAGCATGAATTGGGCAGGCATGGAACCTCTTGGATAACTCGATGAAGTCATGGATCATGGAGGGAAAAAAATATCCTAGTCTCTGAATCTGGTGAGGCAGTTTTGGCCCAGCCTGATGGGCAGCATAGGAACCGGTGTGAACCGCTTTCAGGACCTATGGAATCTCGAATCCTTGGATGAAATGGGGGAGAACACCATCAAATCCGCGTTTATAGAGGATCCACTTAAGGCTGGAACCACTCTAGAAAGTAAACTGCAGTGTGCAGCATCAGATTCGCTCACGCTCGGCCCGGTCTGATGGGAGATTACCATGTTGGAGGTATTCGACCAAGGGTGTCCTCTAATCGGAAATTACATTGATCACCACATCTAGACTCCCCGGGGGCCCTGACGTAGAGGCTCTAGTGTTAATATAGTTCACCTGCGGGTGGTCATCATCCTCTTGGGTGATGGGAGCAATGACTCTCTGGTGCGCCATGTGGATAATCAGATCGTCCTGCTCAGGCTCTACAAGTGATACGACCAGGCTGGCCAAAGCATGTGCTCGACCGTTCTATGTCCGAGGGACATGGATAACCTCTGGTCAAGAAGGGAACTAGGCCATTAGCTGGAGAGTGCATTCTAACAATGGTACAAGCTTTGGCTTCCTGACAACATAGTCACCATTGACCTGCTTGATGACTAGCTCAGAATCCCCTTTCACATGAAAATGGGGCATGTCGATCTCCAGGTCCAGCTCGAGACCAGTGATGAGGGCCTGATACTCTGCCTCATTGTTGGTGAAACCTTCTAACACCAGGAATGAGTATGGCATAACGTCTTGCACCGTGGTGATGAATACGATACCCAGGCCCAATCTGTTGAGCCTAGGATTGTTGAGCCTCCTACCGGTGGGGCACCGGGAGGCACTGTCGAAGTGAATTTTCCAACATGGGAATGTGTGGTCTACCGAGAGGATTTCCTCATTTGGAAAACCCATTTCTAGGGACTGGTTTGTAGAAGTTGTATGGTCATCTAGGAAGTCTACCAATTTCTGCCCTTTGATTTCCCTCTAGTTCACGAACCTGATGTCAAACTACTGGAGGATCACCGCCCATCACGCTAGTCGGCTAGTCAACATGGGACGGCTCAGAATGTACTTCAGCGGGTCTAACAGAGAGACCAGCTGTACCTCATGGTTCTGCAGGTAATGCCACAGTTCTTTCACAGAAAATACTAGCGCAAGGCAACTTTTCTCGATGGAGGAGTATCTAGTATCCGTATCGAGGAGCTTTTGGTTGAGGTAGTAGAGGTTGTTCTTCGTCCCCTCATTGTTCTTCTGGGTGAGAAGGGCACCAAGGGATAGTTCCAGGGTGGTGACATAGTGAATCAGCGGATTCCCAGGGATGGGTGGCATCAAGACCAGACGTTTGAGAAAATATTTCTTGATTTCCTCAAAGGCGGTCTGGAACTCCTCATTCCACTAATAAGAAGTTCCCTTTTTCATGAGCCTGGAAAAGGGATTACACTTGCCATCCAGATTTGCAATGAATCAGCGTATATAGGCTATGTGGCCTTGGAGACCTCGAAGGTCCCAAATATTTCTCAGGGGAGGCATCTGGCTGATGGCCTTGATCTTTTCTGGGCCAATCTCGATGCCTCGATATCTGACAACAAAGACAAGGAATTTCCCGTAGGTGACCCCGAAGGAACACTTCAATGGGTTCATCTTCAGGTGGCGGGAACGCTATAAACCAAACACTTTCTCAAGGTCCTTGAGATGGTCCCGGCATTGGCGAGATTTGAGCACCAGGTCATCCACATAGAATTTCACCAATGTTCCCAGGATTGGATTGAATATGTGATGCACTGCCCGTTGATAGGTGGCACCTGCATTCTTCAGGATGAAGGGCATAACCTGCTAACAATAAGTACATTGAGGTGCCCTAAAAGCGATAGACTCTTCATCCTCGGGGGCCATCCGAATCTGATTCTATATAGAGTAACCATCCATGAAGAAGAGGGCTTGTAACCCGGTTGTAGCGTCAATCAACAATTCTATCACTAGAAAGAGAAAATCATCTTTCGGACAGTGACGGTTGAGATCACGGAAGTCGATGCAGACTCTAATATGCCCGTTCTTCTTTCTGACTGGCACGATGTTGGCTAACAACTTAGGTTACTGGACTTCCTTGACGAATATGGCTCTGATGAGCTTATCAACTTTGGCCTAGACCATGGAATTGTGAGACAGATTCATCTTCCTGGGACGCTACTTGAAGCCACGATGGTTTGCGGGGAGACCGAGGCGGTGGACGGCTACCTAAAGATCTTGTCTTGACATCTCTTCATAACTCCAGGAAAATACATCATGGTGATGTTTGAGTAATTCCACGTACCACTGCTACTCGTCCGGGGACATAGCAGCGTTGTTCAATGTGGGTCTCAGATTTTCCTCGCTACCAAGGTTCACCTGTACCAACTCGTCGACCGTGGATGACACGCCTTCCTCAAAGGCAGGGGGAGCATCCTCTATATCTTCTTGTCCACTTATGTAGGGATCTTACATGGGGGAATCTTCTTCTGAGCTACCAAAACCTTATGGGAGGCCGCTACCAGCTTTTGCGGCCGTGGTCATTGCATCGGGGAACTCCGACGTTGCCGAGACCATATCTATGAAGGCTGTCGACCCAATCCCATCTCGTCTTCAGCCCAAGGGGCGACACATGATAATATCGAAGCAGTAGTGGTGCATTGGTCGGAGCCAACTTATTCTCGCCTGGAAAAATAGACAAGTATGGTGTACTACAGTTTCCATGAGTCGGACGTCTCGATACCTGACGGGAGTGGGAGGCTCCAGGATCACTAGAGCCTGGTTCATATAATAATATGAAGTGATATTCCGATGCCACTTGTATTTGGGAGAATGATTCACCATTGTCTTGGAAATGACAAAGCATTTCTCCGTATCAGGTGTTATGGCCTCCAAAATATGGATCGAGAAGATGTAGGCGTCATTCAGGACTACTGAAAGGTTAGTAGTAGCGGCGACGGGCTCAACTTCACTTGCCTAGACTTGTTTATCCTTGCTCTTGTAATTATCAGCATCCAAGTAGTGGGCTTCACAAGAGGTGAAAGAAGATGAATCACCTTGGAGTATTCCTACTTGAACATTAAGGGAGTACTTGCGGCATTGGTGATACGATGAGAGCACCGCCGCCTGCAGGTGGATCCATGGACTACCCATCAATGCATTGTACGTGGTGTCCTCGGAGACAACCATAAATTCAGTACTGGAAAATAGGCCACCAAACTGTGTCTTCAAAAGGATCTTGCTGACAGGGGTCTGTTCCATTCTATCATATCCCAGGAACCTTAAATCGAAGGGAGCTAGGTCATCTTCAGATAACCCTAGATTCCGCTGTGTCTGCGTCGGGATAAGGTTGATCCCGGAACCGGTTTCAATGAGATAGTGGTGAACCTCCACACCGTTGAACTGGACGGTGATGTACAACGGGCAGATGTGCCCCTTTATAGGGGAGCCTTTATCATCTCCCAAGAACAATATGACGGCCTGGCATTCGGCATCCTCAACTGCTTTAGCATGGAAGGCCTCTGTAGCTGCTATCTTTGTCTCAAACTGGAGGGGGCTCCTTAAAGCCTCGACGAGTGCTTCACGCATATCTGGCGAAAGGAGAAAGGCTTCAAGGATGGAGATCCTTAATGGGATGTCTTCCAGGTGCTTCATAACGTCATACTTCTATTCTAGGCATGAAATTCTTGTTACAGGAGGCCGCTCTGCGATTGGAGGCATGGCGGACCTTGCCGGCTGGACTGACGGCTGACTGGTAGTGGGGAAATCCTGCTGCTCTCTAGTCAAAGCTCAGAGAATAGGTGACAAGTGAGGACTGGGAGACTGAGATCGTCCTGTAGTAGGGGAAAGCTGGTCATGATATGGCTGAAGTGGCTCTACCTGATCCAGTAGCCCAAACGGTGGTAGAGGCGGGCATGTCGACACCGAATGAAGAGGTTGCATGTGATGTGTTCTGCGATGGGCTTGCTGTCTGGTCTCAGTGGCATGCACGACCTGGCTGGAGGTTCCAACTGACGTGCCCCGACAACCCATATGGTTGTGGTTCCACCGACCTTGGCGTCGGCTGGGGACATTGGGGAGGTTCGCCCGGCGCTCCGCCTCGTCAGGAGTCATATATGGATTTACCAACTCAATGGTGTTAACCGAAGAGTACCCATGACTGTCACTTGATGAATCATACACCAATGTGTGGAATATATGAGGGATTACAATATACGGGGCCATGAAATCACTGAGAGTGCGCGATGATGGTGACATTGGTGGGGCGTGTTGCTTCTTCTTGTGTTGCCGATGCTTGCTCTTCTGGGAAGCGACCGACTGAGATGATGATACAGAAGTGGTTGTCGCAGATTCTGAAGGCTCCTTCTGATTCAAGCATTCATGTATAATTCCATGGGCGTGAGAAACTGTCTTGCGATCCATCCAGTCATTATTCCTCTGGGACCCGTGGTTAAGAAACTGCTGCCACTCGCCTCCATCGCCGCTACTGCTATCTAATCTCACAAAGACACCCACCACTTGTGCCAGGGATGGGCCCAACCTGACTATGTTGTTTTCAATCTGGTCTTATATCCAGTCCTTAAACACATATAACTATTTGATGGTGTGCCACAGGATTCGGTGATAAGGTCAGTAGTTTTTTGATCAGTGAAATGCGCCTCTTCTGGCTTCCGACACTCAGGAAGTCGCACAATTCTTTGCTCTAAGGCACTGTGGAAGTAGCCGGGGAGCTGAGCCTCATCGAATGAGTAGGTCGTATTCAATCTTTTCGGAAAGGATTCTCTTGGAGCCTGACCCTAACAGGGGGCTGGAGGAGCCTGCCGAGGAGGCAGAACTGGATTATCCTACCTGGGCGGCAGCGGCGCGTTACGTGGGGGCGCCTGCCGATTCTGGGACGGGTGCTGCTGGGATGGAAATTGTGCCTATGGTGGAGGGCCTCTATGAGGCTATAGGGATGGTGCTACTGGTATAAATTCTAGCTGCTTGGGGGCCTCTACCTGGGCCACAGTAGTAGGCTCGGCTCTGGCATCTCTCCTTGCTGGAATTGCAGGCGTAGCAGGCGTGCTTGACTAGCCTATTGCAAAGCTTTCTCGAGGCGCTAGGACTTATCTGAGAAGTCTTGGGACCCTCCGGGATAATTCAAAGTGATCAGTGAGGAAACCAGTTCCGTCTTGACATTCCCCATGCACATCGTCAGTAATTTCTCTTGAGTCAGTGGCATGTCAAGGGAGTATGTGGGCCCCTTCCACTAGTCGATGAAGTCTGCGACTCGATCATCGGGCCTCTGCTTGAACCTGAAGAGGTATGCGATATTCATATTTTGGATGGTAGAGCAGAACTGGTAAAGTAACTACCTGTAATGGTCTTCCCAGCTGGTGACAGATCCCATAGGGAGCTGGTTGTACCAAACAAATGTTGGCCCCTCCCGTGTCTGAACAATAAAACGGAGCATGGCGGCCTCCTACCGTACGGGGGTCCCTAACATAGGCCCACACCTCGAGTTAAAGTAGTCCAGGTGCTATGGTGGGTCGCTAGTCCTATTAAATTGGGAGAAAGTGGGATTCCGAAATCCCGGGGGTGCTGGCATGTTATCCACCCATGCCGGGTATGGATTTCCATCAGGTGGGATAGCCACCTGTCGCATCTCCAAAGCTTCCAAGTGGGAAATGACCACCGCCATCAGATTTTCTGGATGGGGGTTCCTATCCTGACGAGGATCCCTAACCACGATTGTGTTGCTGAGCACTTCAATGTGGTAGACAAGCTCAGCGACTCGTGGAGCGGCTGGTTGATCGACCCTTGGGGCAGCCAGAGGAGCCCGGGCGGGGTTCCTTGCATTATCGTGCCATTCTGGAGGGTTTGGCGAGAAATACCTCACCCTCTTTCCATGAGCTTCGGCTTCTGCCCTGTCAGCGAATACGGCATGATCAGGGTTTCCTGAGAGAATCTCATCGAGGGGTAGTTGTTCCTGCCCCGGTTGCCCCGACCTAGGATCACCGTAGCCGGGTCGCCACTCTGCAATGAATTCAGCCACAAGTTCATCGACTAACTTCTTCTGCTCAGCATGCTATTGGCACAACATGGCCTTCTTGGGGTCCTCTTCTGTCTTTTTCATAGGGGTCGACGGGTCGGAGTGCTTGATAGCTCCAACATTCTCTTTTCCTTTACTGACATTCCGGCTCAGTACTAGTGACTCGGTGGGCACAGGGATACCTAAGAGGCAGTTCTTCTGGAGAGTAATCCTTCTGGATGGGTCCAGTGGGAGCACGTCCTCAGGGGAGGACTCCCCCATCGAGAAGTCCCAGCTCATTCGACTCTCCTGTCAGATTGGTTATATTGACTACCACTCTTCTCGGGGGCATGTCCTCACTATCACTTAGCGAGTCGGGCTGCCAGTGAATCACACTAAAGAGAAGGGTAGAGTACTTCCCCCAGCCATGGAATTGAGCATTGGGGTAGCCTCCTTGAAAACTCTGCGGAGTACTTGAAAACTCTGAACACACTATTGTTGGAGGGCCCCGTGGTGGACATGTGACTCAGGGTGTCGGACCACAGGGAGTGTGGCCAGGTCAACCAGACAACATTATTCGTCGATTTATTCAAGGTGATCTTGGCTCCCGGGATAAGTCACCCACCGGTGGTGAAGATAAAGGTGAGTCCCCTAGAGGATCCGGCGAAAACAATCAAACTCCTCCAGGGTGAGCGATTCTGGTATACCAAAATTCAACCCTGCGACTGGCCAAAACTTCTCGGGGAAGTGGCCCACTATGAGGATAGTCCAGAAGCTCCCCAGCTTGGATCCATAGTCTTGAATTTTATTGCCACACTCGTCAACTGAGGGTGGCTGAGGAACTAGCAGCGGTGCAGAGGTGGGCCGCTGGGGCAGCGGATTGGCCGACAAAGAATACGGAGAGCGGGCTGATTGGCCTCCGAATCTTGGGCTGTCCTCAGAAGGTTGTAGCGACCTGGCCACTATATCGCCATAGGATGAACCGGCGATCAAGGATTTTGATGCAGCATTAGCATCTAACGAGGGTTGGTTGTGTTGCGGCTCCTCCTCCATTGACCCCCAAAATAGCTCCGTGGAAAAGTGCACTTCCGGTAATGGTGGATACTACTGCGTGGTTGGCCCCTAGAAACATTCCAGAGTCTCTTCCTCCTGGATAAACTATTGGATGGAAACAGGGATACAATGGATCTCACATTCTAGGAGTACGAGGCCAATACACCTCGTTCCTGCCCCAACCCTTGACTCGAAGGGTGAAGGGGAGGGATCTTGCGCTGAATTGTACTCTGCCTCGGAGTCCAAGAAGCAGACTGGTCTAATCCTTGTCCGGCCTTCCCCGGAATTCATCCTGCGGTAGAGGCGACCTACTCTCCTGCCCCTGGATGGTTCTTTAGGGCAGGTCTAATTTCCAACATGGGGTCCTCCGGCTGCAATAGTGTTGGGGCGGAGAGGGTTTCCAACCGAGGAAGCTGGGGTGCGAGGAGCACCGAAATAAATGTTGAAAGGGACACGGGGAGGACCTCCGTGCTGGGCGTTGGTGAGGTGGGGTTGGCTTCCACTTCTCTGATTTCTGGGTTGAGGAGGACCTTTTCCGATTGTCATAGGGACATGGGGAGGACCTCCATGTCGGCGAGTGACTGGACATGTAGTGTCTCCATCCTCGCGGTCCGCAGTAGGGGGAGTGACCCCATATACAGTGTAGTGAGCACCGGAGAGACCCCCCCCACACGGAGTGTTTCTATCATGGGAAAGACCATCAACTGGGTTGAAGGTGGCACGTGGTAGACCTCCAAACCGAGGTTCAAAGCAGAGAGGGTCCGCACAATCCGTAGTGGAGGTGCGGAGTGAGCCCTCGCGCTGGGCAGCACTGCTACGAATTGGTCTGCAACGGCCATAACCTGTGCCGATGACTGGGAGAGTTGACCAAACATGCCTGTGGGGCAGTTGGGGCCTCGATCTGGGTCAAGCGTATAGCTGCCCCTGCTCAACGTATGTAGGTATTCAGGGATATGAGTCAGCGGTGTCTCGGGCCACACTAGTAGTTGATGTTCATGGCCCACAACGAGCATCTTCTTCTGCTCGTGCCCGATGCTGGTGTCGGGTCAGGTGGATTGGAGCCAGTGGTGCAGGCGCGTAGCTTTCCTGCTCCTTGGCTCAGGGAACTAGGCAGTGGCACTGACACAACCTGGCGGGGGCCCTCGCGGGGAGCCCTTGACGCTGGACTCTGATTGGGCTAACCCAGATATCCCCTACTTCGTCGGCATAGGGTAGGGAGCTATCAAGGCGTTCCAGGGACAAACTCCCAAAGAGATTGATTGTTGGGGTGGGGAGCAGTGGCTCCCTGCGCGGCCCTCAAGGGCGGTGCGGACGGTGAAGCGCACCTACCTCAAGATCTAGGCAGGCCATATCCCTAGTGGGGATGACCCCCTCCTCCTCGTACATGCATACAATGTCATTGATCACCATTCTCTAGATGATATCTGATGGGGAGAGGGGGCATGGGCGCACAACAGTCATGTCGGTCATGACCATCGTGGAAGAGTCAAAACCGCACGGGGAACCCGCGTTGATATTTCACCTTCCCCTGCGTCGGTGGGAAGGTGATCGAGTTACGGATACAACAACTTGATTCATGAAAGTAGGGAGATGAACTCATTAACACTACTAGACAAAGGAATCGACAACCAGTTCCCCAATTCCATTCCATCTCTCGTGGTCGGCAAGAGGGATCCACGCTGACAATGATGCAAAACGGAATGCTCAACATCCTGACTGTCCCAGCTTCTAGCGAGTTTCATGTCACGCTTGTTTGGTGGGACCTGGTACCAAATGATGAGGTATGACGAGATTCTTATCCACTGATTTCCAGAGCAATACTAGCCTCCAAGATGAGGAGAGGCGATTCATGTCGGGTTCACCATTTTCTGTTTCCGACGCTTTCGTCGGGGTGCGCGCCTCCGTCATGCAGAGGATGCACTGCTGTTACCCCGCATTCCCTCTTTCCAAAGGCGGGCAGCATTAGCTTGTTATTTAGGGTTGTCTGCTACATGATCAAAACAGGATGATGGGATGTCGGTTCATCCTTCTGTGGATTCCTCTTCAGAGCTGGTCACCTAGTCCGGGTCTCCCTCATAGATTTAAAACATAATTCTTGAATCTCTTCCCGATGCCATATCATCATGGACACCCGTTAAATACGCCGCTTTTGTCAGGACATTTCATGGGGTCCGATCAGGGCATAAAACTTTGGTTAATAGAGCGGTCTCGTTGGGGCATCACTGACGTGTATTGACGCTGGGGATTGGCATGTCGGTCTTTTGTCTCATATTATGGGGCTTCACAAGGGCGTGGAAGGCTGAGGCATCCCACATCGAACGCGGGGAATTGTATGCCATATGCATGCATCTAAGGTTTTCCTCAACTTCCCATGTTTAACACAGGGTATGCCACAAGTTTAACATCCAGCGGAGACGTATCAGATTGATCAGAACACTAGCTAGAGTGGATCAGATTGGAGAACCCCCTGGAGGGAACACCGATGTTGGGGCCAGCACATGGGCGGCTTCCCGAATACTGTGGAGGGGAATGAAGTGGAATGATCCCACCGGGATGTGGCGACCTGTGTAAGAATCAGGATGGATGGTGGCTTTGGGATTGGGTCTCAAAGATACTTCCTTCATATCCCTGTGGTAGGCAATCAAAGTCCACGTAGTTTGGTGAGACGATGGGACACCTGAAGAGGCGACCCGTGAGAATGGACGCATGGATGGAACCCTGAGGAAGGGGAACCTCTGGGTTAGGGTATGAGCTTCCTGAGACACGTGGGATTGAGGGAGTGATTCGGATGAGACATGAGTGATGAGCTTGAGCCTCGTGGAGGCCTCCTACGTATCCCCATGGAGGGGAATCAAAGTCCACATAGTTCAGATGGTGAACACAGTTTAACGTCATGCGGGTCGAGTATGGGGCTTATACTCTAGGGCGGCCCATGGTGATGGAGAACCAACGTGAATGATGTTGGAATGACCGGGTGGTGGGATTGAACCTCATGGAGGCTTCCTATGTACCATGCCTTATCAAGGATCAAAGTCCCTGTATTTCGGGTTGGATAGGGGCTTACGCTCTGAGATGGCCCATGGTGGTTAGGCATGAACCTCATGGAGGCTTCCTACGTACCATGCCTTAGAATAGATCAAAGTCCCATAGTTTGGGTTGGATTGGGGCTTACGCTCTGAAACGGCCAATGGAGGGGGGTCTTGAACCTCGTGGAGGCTTCCTACGTAACATTCCTTTGCATGGATCAATGTCCCCATAGTTTGGGTTGGATTGGGGCTTATGGTCTGAGATAGCCCATGGTGGTGGGTCTTGAACATCATGGAGGCTTCCTACATACAATGCCTTAGCACAGATCAAAGTCCCCGTAGTTTGGGTTGGATTTGGGCTTACGCTCTGAGACGGCCCATGGTGGTGGGGCATGAACCTCATGGAGGCTTCCTATGTACCATTCCTTAGCACAGATCAATGTCCTCGTAGTTCGGGTTGGATTGGGGCTTACGCTCTGAGACGGCCCGTGGTGGTGGGGCATGAACCTCGTGGAGGCTTCCTACGTAACATGACTTAGTACGAATCGAAGTCCCCATAGTTCGGGTTGGATTGGGGCTTATGCACTGAGACGACCCATGGCGGTGGGGCTTGAGCCTCGTGGAGGCTTCCTACATACCATGCCTTAGCACGGATCAAAGTCCGAGTAGTTTGGGTTGGATTGGGTCTTACTCTCTCAGACGGCCCATAGTGGTGGGGCTTGAACCTCGTGGAGGCTTCCTATGTACCATGCCTTATCCCGGATCAAAGTCCCCATATTTCAGGTTGTATTGGGGCTTACGCTCTGAAACGACCCATGGGGGTGGGGCTTTAACCTCATGGAGGCTTCCTATGTACCATGCCTTAGCAAGAATCAATGTCGCCATAGTTAGGGTTGGATTGGGGCTTACGCTCTGAGTCGACCCATGGTGGTGGGGCTTTAACCTCTTAGAGGCTTCCTACATACCATGCCTTTGCACGGATCAAAGTCCCCATAGTTCGAGTTGGATTGGGTTTTATGCTCTGAGACGGCCCAGGGTGTGTCATGGTCGGTGCTCAATCTAAGCTCACGGGTGTCATGCTCATTATGAGAAACCAGATTTTGTAGGGACCTGGCAATCACATCACGAAGGGTGTGTCCGTGGGAAGCGAAGTGGGGATTACGTATTGGGTGGCCCATGGTGTCGGGAATTACTCCAGGATGGAGGCCCAAGGGTGACAAAGCGCATCAAGAGAGGGATTTGGCACCCAAGAAGAGAGGAGGGTCCCCTTTCCCTATCACATCCTCCGTTGGCCTTGGGTAATTAAGATGAAAGGAGGGGGCACAGTTTCCCACCATGCCCTTGGCTGGCCTTGGCGCCGAGGGAGTGGTGAGGAACATGGATGTTGCCTCCTGCAAGAATGGTTGGGGCCTTACACCAAGGTGGCTGCCCATCCCTGCGGAAAAACGCCACTACGACAAGGAAGATATCATCCCCTATGAAGGGTGATCCCATCCCCATAGAGACGAGTGTTCATGGAGAATGTCCGAGGTTTTGGGACCCTGTGTGCGAGGCACGGGGCCAGGTCACAGTTTAACATCATGTGTTGAGAATGAGGTGCTTGGCAGTTTAACTTCCTACTGCTCGGATGAGGTGGGATAGCTCTGCACCCCTAGAACTTTCATAACCAGTACCCTTTTCTCCTTGTGGGAGGGAAGGCATCGGCAAGGCTGTACTGAGGGGGTGTCGCAGAGGGAACCATTGGGGGTTCGCGTTAGCGTGGCTATGCGAAGAAGCAATAACTGTTAGCGTTCATATGCGAAGAAGTATGAGGCGAAGCAACACAATGGGAAGGATTGTCCAAGGGACATTGAAGTTACTTCGTACCAGCCTAGAAGGCCGTATGGGAAAACTATGTATGATGCAGATGCTCGGGGTGCACAAGACACCTGCAAATGGCACCCGGAAGAAGGGTATCGGGTGCTCGCGCAAAGGGGGTGCCCAGGGAGAATCAAGGTGAAGGGCGTTTGGGGATTGTGCGTAACCCTTGGGGCTTGCGCGAAATAAATGGGATCCTACATGAAAAGCCCTGGGTTGGCATGAAATCGGTGTTGCTTGCGTAAAATAGGGGGACTGAGGTTTTATGCACGACTTGGAGGATTTCGTGCAAGGTGTATGAATTATGCGTAGGTGGCAAGGGCCATGCGTAAGGACAGGGGGTGTGCACAAAGGAAGGGATTGCACGCAACTGGCCAGCCTACGCGCAATGGAAGGAATTGCGCGCAAGGGGCAGACCCCGAAGGGGTTAATGTTTTGTCTGAGCTAGGGGGATCTCCTGCGAACGTGGACCCTGGGGAAACTTGGTGAAAAGAAGAACCATACCTAAAGGCCATATTGCGCGTGCGCGAAATTCCTATTACAGGCATGAGAGGTGGTTCAAATTCTTCAGCCCTTTAAAAGGAAGGGGTCTCCTTCTATTTATAGGCATTCGAAGGCACATAATTCAGGGTTGCGCACAATGTTGTGTGTGACGGAGGCGGCGGTGCCGAATATCAACCACCCGTAGCGTGGGTGCGAAAGAATTTAGCCCCCATGCTAGGACTCTTCGCAAATCCCAGTACTTTTCATGTGGGACAAATTTTTTCACACACTTCATCCTTTTTTTCACGCAACCCCTCTGGGCCCTCCGGACTGGGCCTCCTGGTCCGAATATGACTTTACTTTTTCGTTTAGGAACTTTCTCCAGCACTTAAGCACTTTTAGGCATCTACAACTATCATGAAACATGCTTGATGAGATATTGATATAAAGAGATTATATTAAATAGTTAGATTTCATATGTGGATGTCGTCGTTGTGAATTTAACTTCTTTCTCTTGGGTGCCTTGACCCATTTCTAGAGAGTACTCTTGGACTTCAGGCAAGCCCTCCTAATTCCAACGAGAAATAATTATAGATGGTCACACACTAAGTGTTTCTTGTGGTATCGATTAAATTATATTTTAATTTAATTAATAGAATTAAAATTATTCTCAATAATGTGGAATAATTATTTTCATGTTAAAATGATCGCATAAATTAAATAAAATATACCAATTTTATTGAACATTTAATAGATATTTATTTACTAGTTTGTAAATAAAATATTTATTTAAGAGAATAAATTATTTATTTATTCAGGTGTTCAATAAATGGAAATGGAGTTCGAGTGGACTAAGTCCGACATGGTAGTAAAATAATTATTTGAAAGATAGTAAATTAATATTTAACTAGTAGGAAAAAGAAAAAATAATAATAACATTTTTATCATTATGTGGCATGGGATTTCATTTATGATTCTATTTTGCGCAAGTTGGTGCACCATGAATATTGGTGTTTTTATTATTATTATGTAGAATAGGTTTTCCCTAAGGTTATGAATGTATTTAATTTCTTTTATGCAATTAAATATTGTAACCAAAACCCCATGTCGTTAAATTGATAGGTACGTCTATTGTTCCATCATTCCTGGTGAACCAAATTGCTGGTGGTGAGAGAATTTTTGAACCTAAACAATTTCTCTCTTGAATCATATCCTCTCCCCTATCAAGAACGAGAGAGGTTCTTCAAGACTGAAGAACAAGCGATCAAGAACGATTGATGCAAGACACGTTCTTCACTACGCTATAACCCGGAGAATGAGTGGTGTTGATCAGAGGTCATCAGAGCACATTTGGATCAATGATGGAGGGATTCTGGTTTAGATCCTCGTAAGTGCAATGAGACAATCTGGAAGGAACATTTCAGAAGATCAACTTCATTAACGAATAAGGTACTAAAGATCCAGGTATTTAATTTCTACAAAAATTATTTAAATTAATTATAAACATGATGAGCAAGATCCTCTATCTAGGTTTTAGTGCCCTTTTCTTATTTCATCTATATCTTTGATCATAATCCATGGATAATGGTGTTTGTCATCATATTTATCTCGAATTAGTCATCAATTAAGGAAAAGGTAAAGTTGGTCCCTCCCAACCGCTACGCTTCCACTACATCCATATCCTTCAATTGTTATCAGAGAAAGGTTATATCATCATTTATAATTATTGTAATAATTCAAAGATGATTTACGATTTAATAATTTAGTTTTTCAATTAAAGGTTAATCGTTCTTGTAATATGGTTTTTGAGATTTATTCATCCTCTTTCGCTTCTTGGAGATCTAACAGAACCCAATAATTTTTGGGTTATAATTAAAGTGATGGACTCATTAGGAGGCGTCAACAATTCTGTCCAGGTGACATGAAATTACATGTCATGTGTTCGTACTTTCACATCGTGTTCTCTACCATACACGCTGTTTAATCCGGACTACCTGTCGTGTAGTAATGTTCATCACATTGAGAGTAATTCAGAAATTACTCAAACAATGTGCATTTATTACATGCGAGGTAATTAATTTTACACCAAATTTTTACCGTGATATATAGGCACACACTTACTAGATTACACAGCATGTGGCCCACTTGACATGGTGTGTAGTCCCTTCAGGTCAGGCACCAGTCCATGTATCCCATACAAGGATTAAACTGACCAGTAACCATGTAACACAGATACAACACAGCGTGTATCCCACTTTACACACTGTGTACTCCGAAATATCAAAAGTACACCTCACACATCAAGTCCCAAGGCATATACTTCAGGAAATACTATGAAGTTAGTACATGCTATAATGCCCCGACCCCAGTTACCCAGAGTTGGTGCATTATTACATAACATTGGCATGATCACTAGAAAGATAAAATCTTGAAAGACCGATTCGTTTAGTAGCCTTGGAAACACTAGAGATATTAATAAAGTTTACATTACATCATAAAATGAAAACTACAACAATATCGTCTCCATATTCCACACTCTTATCCCCTCATATTATCTCTGCAGGTCATTCATAAATTACTTCTTCACATCCTGGGAAAAATAAAACATAGAAAAAGGGTGAGCTCAAATGCCCAGTAACGATAACAATATAGCGGAAACTTTCATAAATAAGAATAAACATTTAAGGCAATGTATAGCTAAACAAAAGCCTTTTAAACTTGAACTTCAACATAGTATGGAAATAATGCAATTTACTTATTCACATGGATATTCTACTAATCGAATCATCACAGGCAATATCAATAACCACTTTCATAATCATGGAATGCATAATGCCAGACTATCATAACCACATAGCCAAGGCCTCGTGCCAAGACTAAAAATAAGATTTTGCCAAGGCCTTGTGCCAAGATACTAGTTTGTCTCATGAGACATACCGATTCATCGAGGAGCTATAGCTGGCTCCACCCGTCACATATTAAGTCCAATGCATTCCCATATGAAAAGGTTTAAACATAAAATAAACATTCGTATTAAAACTAGCATACGAAATATAAATACTTCATACATAAACCATGAATGGTATAAAAATAACACATCCAAATTAAAACATATCACAAAACCTTCAATACAATATTGAAGTTTTGTATCATATTAAATCATCTTAAAATAATCGTAAAATCCATCAAAGGATGTTGACATAGATGAAATCAAAACTCTTTTTAGAGAAATATCTATTTATATTTTGAAATCATTTAAGAGCCATATATTTATAAAATAAAATATTTTCTTTGAAAATATTCTTATAAGATTGTAAGGGAAGCTTTGACGATTTTATAACGGCGGAAAATAACCACACCCTCCGTATAAGTTAAAAAAACATTCTTACCTTAATTCTGTCGAAAAGGTTAAAAAGGACCTTATTTGGAAAACGACAGAAAGATATCTTTATAAACCACTTATAAAAGTCAAAAAGGGTATAAATGACTTTAAAACATATTCTATTAAATAGTAAAAATGTTTTGAAATACATTTTTATGAAACATGGATGTGGATGATAAAGAAGTCCCAGTAGATTATTACGTATAAACAACCTCGAATAATGAAGAGATTGCGAAGTAAACCCTTACCTTGTACTTTTACTTGGTTGGGATAGGTTAACCAC
The DNA here is from genome assembly GCA_963277665.1 of Viscum album. Classification (NCBI taxonomy): domain Eukaryota; kingdom Viridiplantae; phylum Streptophyta; class Magnoliopsida; order Santalales; family Viscaceae; genus Viscum; species Viscum album. Next base: position 777,320,031 of record OY728152.1, on the reverse strand, counting down.
CTGTATAATGGTGAAATAATTTTTATTAAATTATAAAATAATCATATACATTAATATGATATCATATATGATCTTTTAACATTGATTTGTTAATAATATCTTAGTATTATCATTATTTCTGGTGTTAACTTACTCATTTTATTTTATATGTGTTGTTACATAAGCCATGTTTATTATGGATAGGTTTTATCTTATTCATATAAATAATGATATAAAGTCCTTAAATACTATTATTAATCATCAAATGATAATTATACTTGAATGGACACGATGGAGAATGAATCTCATTGCGTTCGTGGAGACGGTAGTCCGTACGTACGCACGAGCGAAAATATCATTATTTTGATATTAAAATAATATATAATTGGATGGTATATCATATATAAAGAATAATTATCATGTTATATTTATTATTTACATGAATTACACATCATTAGTATACCCTTCCAAATAATAATTTATTGAATAAAAATTACACCACGACGTGGAGAAGGTAAGTCGTACGTACGCACGTATAGTGACATGTTATTCAAAGGGTGGATATAATAATGAATATGGTTGTACCATATTTATAATAACATCACAGTATATATACGATACTGGAGTTATTATTTTAGAATGGTAATAATAAAGAAAGAAGAAGTGGAAGAAGAAAGGAACTTGAAAAAGGGTGGTGAAATTATTACCTCTTCTTTGGGTTCTTCCTTTTGATTTGATCAAAAGGGCTCTTTAGATTGGCTTTATAACTAAAGTAGGGCCTCTAGGATTAAGTGAGGGAAGTTGAGAGAGTATTTGGGCAGAGTTTGGATTAACCAAAAGGCTTTGAAGTTTTGAATTAATGAGTAGTAGGAGTTCTCTTTTATAAGAGGGGTGAGGGGAATCTTTGGAAAAGCTAGAAATATTATTTTATAATAAATCCATATTCGGTTTATAATGGCTCAAAAGTGGATTATTTAAAGATTAAGGTGGTTATAGGTCGAAAACCACTCAAACAATAGGATTTAGACAGTTTTGGGTTACTATATTAACCTTATCTTTAAGTATTAACTCTTAGTTAATTAGTTTCACTTTTACAATGTCTCTTTCTATGTTTATATTATATTATTAATAAACTTACTATATACATCCAAGAGACCCCCAAGTGGTCCATTAATGCTACACCTATAATGATATAAGTATCTTGGCCGAACTATATATTTTTAGAAATTTAATTTCAATTAATAATATAATATTGTTTTTAAAAACTCTTTTATGTCAATTTTGACACTATTCAATAATTGATTTTTTTAAAATTCATAACAGAATGATTACTTCGAAAAACGTTAATTAAATAAATCGTAACATGTCATGTTATCCTATAAAATTATTTTTATTTATAAAAAGTCTCAAATTACATTTATTTGGGTACTTATAATATCAATTATTCTAATTTTTCATTAATTTAGTAATTACTACATCACCATTGTGTCATAAATAAATTAAATTACATATTGTATAAAAATTATAAATAAAATATAATTATGTATGAAATCTTGTTATATTTCTAATGAATATTTATAGTCTAAAATCCAACATATATGACCCTATGAAAAATTGTTTTTCTAAAAGATATATGATTTTGTCATTTTTATATTTATTTTAACTTAATTAAAATAAAGTGTCCCAATCACCTACAAGTGGCTCCATGGGGTCCCAAAATCGACCCAAATATGCCGATGGTCGGACATGTATCCACCAACAAGGTTAGGACACATTTTAGGGTAATTTAGTATTATTATAATATTATTTTTTAACCCTTATTTACCGGATTTACCCTTAACCATGGTAAATAAAATATTTACCGAAGTAATTATTCAAAATGTCTAAAAATAAAAGTTACCTATTTACAAAATATGAAAATCCTGATTCCAATTATGGAATCCATTATTCCAAATTCAAAACACAGAAGTGGCAGAAATTAATTTAAAATTAATTCTCGTTGTTAAAACAAAAAGCGTGTTTTTAAGAGATAATAACTATCAAAAGATTGACACTTGTTTATGTCGGGTTTAATTGTAAAATTATGTACAATGACCAAAATTGTATTCAATGGTAAACATATATTCTAAATATACTTTAAAACCACTCAAATTCATAATTTATCAATATAAACTATTTCGATTAAAAAAGTTGTTTTTAATTAAAATTTATTAATTTTCACTATTCATCAAAATATAAATGTTATCCGAAAAGTTCCAAAATTTCACCCTAGGATAAATTCTATATTCCAAATCCAAAAATGAATTCCATTTTGAGAGATAAAATTTATAAAATTTCAAAAAGTAGGTATTACTATTCATAATGGCTAGTTTGATTGGTTGTGGTGTGTTAGAACTCAATGTTGTGTACAACATACGCTATCACATTATTCAAAGAGAAGCGTACCGTAGAAGCTTGGGGTGTTATAGATGCCATGTAGTTGACACTACACATTTTGTACTTTACCAAACTACACAAATATAAAACATTAATTTTTGTGTAATGTTCAAAACTACTTATCATGTATAAATTGTACTGCGGGTTGTTACTCTATGCATTGAAGCATCATGTATGCCATATGTAAGAAGGGTAAAATAGTATATGAATATAATATTTGTTGGGTAGATTTGAACAGGTATTCACAAGGTTACCTATAATGTACATTTATGAACAAGGATGAGAATCTCAAGTAAATTCATAAAAAGTAATTCAGATAAAAGCATTTATTAATTAATGATAATAATTAATTGATGTGATCACGAATTATCTTGAGGATAATTATTAAATAAATGAATGATAGTTTTATTAATTACATAATTCGTTTCATGTATGTGGATGATCATGAGCTAGACCAGACCTTTGACTGTGATTGGTTTCTTTTAATTTATTTCTTAAATTAAATTATTGGCATGCGAGCCATCTCTTCTAATTAATATGTTTGGACTACGTGGCCATGGTTTATTTTATGTAAACTCCCTTTTTACCTCTCACCTGTGTGTGAGTGAAAAATCATATATAATGGATGGAGCTACCAAACTAGTGGATGTGGTTCAATTTGCATCCGAGGAGAAACCAATCCCAGGAGATACAAAGGTGGAAAGGTGGAAAGCTTTAAACACAAACCCAAAAGGTTCAAGGTGTTTCTATCATAGGTCAGGGTTAGTTTATCAAATTCTAGATAAACTAACCATTATAAAATCTCATTATCATTCCCTTTACTTTATTTTATTTTTTTCCATTGCATGGTTTATGATTATAGATGTGTTATCGATCACATAATTAATGAATTAAACAAGCATTCAAGATGGAACTAATATAAACCAGGCTTATGGATAAATATTATCAAAACATGGTTGATCACTTGAGTAAGTTCCACTTAATATTAATTAGCATGTGATAAATATAATAATAAATTTACATATAAGAGATAAAAATCCCTCAATATAAAATTTATTCAGACTAAGCATTTTGTTACTTGATTAAGGGAAAGACTCAACAAAACTATGTATTTGACCAACCCTTTTTGGGACACTTAATTTTATACAGGAAGCACTGATGAATGTTTCGGGTTGAACTAACCATATTATATCAAGAGGAGCTTCCCTTGCTAGAATTGGTGTAATATTGGAGGCAAGTGTTGAGGAATTCCAAGTCTTGATTTCAGGATTGGGTAGTCCACTCAATGGATCAAAGAGCTGCAAGCCCACAGTTGGAAAAAAAATTGGATACCTAATTACCGTCAAATATCTTGAACAACCCTTGTTAGGGTTATGTGAGGGGGAATATAGATCCTTTACACTAGAATGTCCAAGAAACTAGACATTCCTAGTTCCATGGTGAGGGCCATTGGGAGTTGATAAAAAAGTGGGAGACTAAATAAAATTAATTTATTATTTCTCATTAAATGTAATCAAGAAAGTACTAATTATCTTCTATTTTAATTGTAGAATAAAAATTAAAAAAATTTCAACCACACTATCCCTGTGATCAATACTGGATAAATACAACATCCTCACTGAAAGTAACTTCCAAGAATGTTTTACATGCCTTTGGGTTATTTTACACCATGAATGGAAATCATACATGTTAGAGTCCTCATTACCTGATCCGCCTTCCCAATAGGTGAGTGATAAAGAGTTCCTGGTCTATAAAAAACATATGAACAACATAGTCGACATTCAATTTTTGATGTTATCATCAATGTCTAGTGTACTCATGAAGTTTCATGAAAACATGGATGTTTATAACATGCTTGAGCACCTTCATGGTCTTTACTAGGAGAGAGGAAGATAGGAATGTTTTGAGATCTCTAAGGCACTCTTTTAGAGTAATCTTGGAGAGGGTTCCCCAGATGGGTCTCACTTAGTCAATATCTTTGGCTACATTAAGCGTCTGGAGGTTCTAGGGTTTAAACTCCTTGAAGAACTCAGTATCGATCTCATTCTCGCATCACTCCCTTATTGATTCTCTAGTATTGTTGTGAATTTCAATATGAACAGCATTGAGAAGTCTCTACCGGATCTTCTTACCCTCCTTCGCCAAGTGGACAAAGATATGATGTGCAAAAATCCTTCAGTTCTTATGGTGAATAAGAGGAAATGGAAGGTGAAGAGATTTAACCCCAAATATTCTTCACACCCTTCCAAGAAAAGGATGACCAGGGTGACGAAAGGGAACAGGAAGCTGTTTGTTTCGCATGTGGCAAGAAGGTCCACTAGAAGAAAAATTGAACCCAGCTAAAGAAGCAAGGGGAACCATCAGGTGTGTTTTTTATTGAGTGCAATTTATTTTTTTATACAAATTGGCTATTAGATACAACCATTGGTGCTCACATATGTATCCAAATATAGGAAACAAGTAGATTCAAGACTATTGACTGAGGAGAGGTGGATCTATGAGCATCCAACAAAGCTAGACTTTCTGTTGTAGTTTTCGGGGACAACCACCTCATGTTGCCAACTTGGATGATCTTAGTATTAAAAGTATGTTATGATGTTCCTTCTGTAACCAAGTACATTATTTTTTCATCCATACTAGATACATATAGATTTATTTTCAAGTTCAGAAATGAATGTTTCTTCTTTTATAAATATACTATTTTTTTGGTAAGGCGCATTTATATAATGGTCTTTACGTGTTGGATTACACAGACCATGTTATAGAAATCAATAATGAAACTACTTCACATGACTCATACCACACCTAAATTTGGTATCACCATCTAGGTCTTGTAAATGAGAAACACTTGAAAAAGTGACATCAAGATGGATATTTAGATTCATTCGAACTAAAATGACATGGTGTATGTCACACATGTTTACAAGGAAAAATGAACAAAGCCCCATTTAGTGGGAAAGGGGAAAGAGCCAAAGATCTTCTTGAATTGGTTCATACCTATGTGTGTGGACCATTTCCAGTTGAAGAAAGGGGTGGGTATTCATACTTCATAACTTTCACTGGTGATTTTAGTAGATATGGATATATCAACATAATGAGGTATAAGTCTGATTCTTTTGACAAGTTCAAGGAATACAAGAATGAATTTGAGAACTAGTTTGGTAAGAAGATTAAGAAACTCTGCTCAGACCGAGGTGGAAAATATCTTAATGAAGACTTCATTGATTAATTACGGGAGTTTTCCATCCAATCCCAATTCACTGTTCCTTACACACCTCAGTGGAATGGTGTAAACTAAAGTAGGAACCGCACCTTGTTGGACACGGTGAGATCAATGACGAGTCCGGAAATTCTTCCATTATCCTTTTGAGGATATGCATTACAAACAGTGGCACATATACTAAACCATGTACCAACTAAATTGATTAATGGAATTCCATACAAGCATTGGAGTGTAAGAAAATACATGTTGTCAAATTTACATGTATGGGGTAGCAAATCATTTGTTAATGCTTGTTCAGGTAACAAACTTCCACCCTAAAGCACAATGTATACCTTTATAGGATACCCCCAAGAAAACAAGGGGATATTACTTATACGACCCCATAGAAAGAAGGATATATTCGTAAGAAACATCATATTACTTAAGAGGGAGAACATCTCCAAAATAGATAGTGGGAGCGAGATAGACTTCAATGAAGTCGAGGCTTATGGTACACAATAGTTGGTACATGAGAAGATTCCACAAAGCCCCATGGAAGGAAGATCTATTCTGGAGACACAAGTACTATGTAGGAGTACAAGAGAGGTTAGAGAACTGGAATGGTATGGTTTTCTAGTTACTGAGTATGTTGACTCGTTATTATTTGATAATAATGATCCTCTAACATACAAGGAATCAGTAAGTGGCATAGATTTAGCCAAGAGGCAAGAAGCCATAAATTCTGAAATAGATTCCATGTACCAAAACCAAGTCTATATTTTGGTAGATCCTCCAATTGATGTAAATAATGTTGGTTTCAAATGGGTATTCAATAAGAAACTGGACATGGAAGGAGAAGTCAGTATCTATAATGCACGACGGGTTGCAAAAGGGTTCAAACACCGTCAAGGCATTGACTACAACAAAACCTTTTCAAAAGTTTCGATGCTAAAATCCACCATAATTCTATTGGTCATTATTGCTTACCATGACTATGATATTTGGAAAATGGATGTCAAAATAGCCTTCTTTAATGGGAACTTTCAGGAAGATGTCTATATGACACAACCTGAAGGTTTTGTGACTCCATAGGATGCCAAGAAGATATAAAGTTACAAAAAACCATTTATGGATTAAAGAAAGCATTCAAGTCGTGGAAAATTTGTTTTAATGAAGCCATAAAAAAACGTTCTTTTATAAATAATGAATGTGAGACTTGTGTCTACAAATGGTTTAGTGAGAGTGCATTGATATTCAATAGTATATGTTGATGACATATTACTTATTGGAAATGAAATACTAGTCTTACAGTCTGTTAAGGCATAGCTGAATTAATTATTCTCCAGGAAGGACTTGAGCGAGGTAGCATATATTCTTGGGGTCAAGATCTTTCAAGATAGATCCAAGTGATTACTGGGCCTAAGTCAAAGTACATACACCGACAAGATACTAAAGAGACTCAGTATTGAAAAATCCAAGAGGGGATTGTTTCCAACATCACATGGAATTCATCTTTCAAAAAAAATGTGTCATCAGACGCATGAGGAAAGAAAGAGAATAGAAAGGATTCTATACGTATCTATGATTGGTTCAATCATGTATGTTATGCTATGTACTAGGATATATGTCGTCTATGCATTGAGTACATTATAAATATATCAAGATGATCTAGATGGTTGTCATTGGATGGCAGTCAAGACTATCCTTAAGTATCTAAGTCATATTAAGGATATGATCCTGGTTTATAGAGGATATGAGGAACTAGTCATCATAGGATATGTAGATTCTAGTTTCCAAACTTATCCAGATGACATGAAGTCACAAACAAGAAACATCTTCAGTTTGAATGGAGGTATTGTGAGCTGAAATAGCTCAAAGCAAGGTGTGGTCACAGATTCTACAGTAGACACCGAGTATAACGATGCTTTTGAGGAAGCTAAAGAAGCAGTTTGGATGTGGAGTTTCGTCCATGATCTATATGGGGTACCTAGTAGTAAAGATCCCATCACACTTTATTGTGATAGTACTGCAATAGTGACTCTCACAAAAGATCCAAGGTCACATCAATGGATGAAGCACATACTATGGAAGTATCATCTCTGGAGGGATTTTTCTCAGAGATGTGAAGTTGAAGTGAGCAGTATTTCGATAGAAAACAACATGGTGGAACCCTTGACTAAAGCCTTGTCTCAGTAGTAACATGATCATTATGTGAGGTCTCGCAGACTGAAAGTCATCGGCAGTTGGCTCTAGTCCAAGTGGGAGTTTGTTAGAGTTGGTGTACTAGAACCAACTATATGTAATTTAATTACATGAATATTTAATGTATTTATAAATTAAATATCTTATTACACATTTTTCATTGTTATGAATGACTATAATGTAATAATGCCATAGAAATTTTTTCACATTAATAAGGTTATAGCGGTTCCCTGTTACAATGGGAACCTTGAAGTTCTATGAAAATATTCTTAAATATAGTTCTGCAGTTGAATGACATGCTATGATGGGAAACATAGTATATAGACCATCAGGTGCGAGTACTCGTAGGAATGTGAGACTTCTTCTCACGAAGTTTTCACCTGGTAATCTCCAAGATGGCAGATTATAAGAATAGACCGACCAAAAAGAATACTGTATGTTTTGGGGTCATCGGATATTCCTATCTACGAGCATGTGTAATGGTCCTTAGACTTTATGATTATCATTAATTTGTGTCATGACTCATGCACTTTGATTTACTGACGAAAACTATCATGTCATATGTTGGTGGGAAGTAGGGTACATTGGGTGCATCATGAATGAAATGTTATTAATGGATAAGTCGAGGATGGATTTTTCCATTGCATTTGTGGATGCTGATATCTTGACTGTTCTATTGAAATAGAACCTTCTACCTAAATTCCATGGCCATGGTGTATCAATGAGTTTATTTCAAGTATTCAAAGAAAGGAATATCAAGCAAATAGATTGAACACACTGTCTTGAAACCTGCTTAATGAGATATTTAGATTAAGTGATTATATTACACAGTATGCGTTCGTATGTGGATGTCATCATTGGGACTTTAATTTCTTTCTCTTGGGTTCCCTGACCCATTTCTAGACAGTACTCTTGGACTTTAGACAAGCCCGCCTAATTCCAACGAGAATGAATCCTAGAGGGCTACACAGTAAGTGTTTCTTGTGGTCTTGATTAAATTCTAATTGAATTTGATTAATGGAATAAATATTATTATCAATACTAGGGAATAATTTTATTCTAGTAAATATGAAATCATAAAGTAAATAAAAGATATTTATTTTATTGAACATTTAAAATGTATTTATTTATGAGTTTGTAAATAAAATATTTATTTAAGAGAATAAATTGTTTATTTATTCGGGTGTTCAATAAATAGAAGTGGTGTTCGAGTAGAATGAGGCTGGTTCGATAATAAATTAATTATTTTCAAGATAGTAAATAATTATTTAACTTTATAGTACATGACAAAATAATAATAACGATGTTATTGTTATATGGCTCGAGATTTCATTTATGATTTTGTTTTGCGCAAGTTGGCGCACCACGAATAATGGTGTTGTTATTGTTGTTATGTAGCATGGATTTTCTCTAAGGTTATGAATGTATTTAATTGTTGTTACATAATTAAATATTATAACTGAAACCCCATGTTGTTAAATAGATAGGTATGTCTATTTTTTCATCATGCCTGGTGAACCAAATTGTTGGTAGTGAGATAATTGTTGATCCAAATCAATTTCTCTCTTGAATCCTCTTCTCTTACCTCTCATGAATGACAAACGTTCTTCTTGTCCAAAGAACAGGCGATCAAGAAAGACCAGTGCAAGATGATCAGTTCGCTGCACTAGCATCCAGAGAATGAGTAGTGTCGATCGGAGGCCATCAGAACACGTGTGAATCACAGTTAGAGGGATTCTAGTTTAGATTCTCGCAAGCGCAACGAGACGATCTGGAAGGGTCATTCCAGATGATCAACATAATCAATGAAGAAAGTACTGAAAATCAATGTATTTGATTTCTGGAAAAATTATTTAAATTAAATATAAACATAATGCAGAAGATCCACTCTCTAGGATCTGCCAGACATTTCTTCTTTCGTCTAGACCTTTGATCTTAATCAGTGGATACTGGTGTTTATTGTTGTATTGATCCCGGATTGGTAATCGATTATTTCAAATGAAAAATTGGGCCCCCTTCAACTGCCATGATTTTGTTGTGTTTGGATCCTTCATGAACCACCCCTCATAGTCTAGAAGCTTTGGCTATGCCACTACTTGGAGGGTTCAACATAGGTGTTTTACTGGACAACTGCATTAACTCATGGTTCCTTGATCTATTGAGTAATGTCCCAGATTTTAAAATCATAGACATGATTTATTCAATAGTTTCCTCTAAAGTTTCATCAAGATTGCTTTTGATACTTATTTTCTTTTAACATGAGTTAAGTCAACTCATCACTCTTATAAGAACTCTATGATACTAAAAGACACCCTCATCATTGGCTAACGAGGACCCCAAACATAGGGTTTTGTTCAAATTCAAATGATGAAAGATACTTAACCACTTAATATTTCTTTGAGGGTGTATATATTTTTATCGATGAATGTGATCCATTTATATTAATCTTGTTCATTATACGTTCTCATGATCACAACTGAACATTAATAGAAAAAAAAAATCATTTCTTCATTATGTATTGTATTGTTTATTATTTTATGTATTTCACACTATTGTGAAAATGAGTAAAATAATGAAAAATGCATAAAGGGAAAAAACTACCCGACTGACCTTGAGCATCTAAAATTGGTTGATCCATTTAAACTCAATGGATTAACCACGACCTAGGGTTATCATATCTGAATCGTGGCTTGATTCATGATGTAGGTAGCCCATATCTAGTGTGTCCACTTCATATGTAGATTTCACCTCAACTTGGAATTTTTTAGGTCTTACACCATCCCCATAACGGTAGGGTCCACATTGTACATTGTCTCCATCAAAAGTAAAAGTGTACTTGAACACAGGCGAGAGGAACTTGGGAGTACAATGTACATACAAATAATGATAGACATGCAAACTCTTATACATATTGAATAAAAGGACGATGCAAAGACCATCATAAAATACTTATTTTTTTAATCATCACACATAGATAAATAATTAAATAAATAAATAACAAACATACAAAGGTTAGTCAATTGCACAAGACCAATTAGCGATTAAAATTAAAGCGTGATAAAAATAAAATTGCAATAAATTAATGTAACACGGTATTTAAAAAAATTAAATTAATTAATTAAATTCAAATAATTTAATTCTATTCGGTCCATTAATTAATTTAATTATAATTCCAAAAACAATTAATTAATTAATTAATTAATTTAATACCTATATTATATTAATTTATTCCCTAGGAATTAAAATTATATTTAAAAAAAATAATATTTAAATTAATATACTTCTATTGTAAAATTAAATTAATTGAGATTTACCTAGGCTTCGAAACCCCACGTAGACCCAATGTGGGTTGCTCTGAATCCTTGCAAACCCATTTCAGGATTTTCAAAGAATGTTCATGGTCATTATGGGTCAAAGAAATCTGTCCAGAGCCGTTTTGGGTTGTGCAGACTATTTTTTAGGTAAACAGGTGTTGTGTATTGGGTTAACCTTAATTGGGGCATGTCACACATGGGTATCTAACCGAAACTGGACAGCTGGTTGGTGAGAGGGCCTTTAGGAACAATAGCAGTGCACGGGTGGTAGGAAACTGTCCCTTCCCAATGATGGGAGGATGTGGGATGACACCGGCATCCAGCTGGGTGGCAAGTGCAGTTAAAGGAGAAGATGCTTGTTTTGGTCCATCGGTGCCCTGCGGTAGCGGGCACATAGAGGATTGGGAGGCGGTCGCGTGAACTTGATGAGGATGGTGAACATGGACCAGCTTGAGCGGCGGCGTCCCGATCACATAGCACAAAGGGAGGCCTGATGACGGTTGTGTTGAGAGGAGGAAGTTGTGACTTCCGATTCAGGCAGCTGAGCTATTGGTGTCGGCTGGTTTCAAGGGAGGATTGGTCGGGACTCATCCAAATAGCGACAGATGAGATGAGGCTTCGGTCTGGGGTGGGGCGGCACGTGGCGACAACTAATGCCAATAGGGGGAAACCTCCACGCTTTTCACATTTTTTATATTATTTTACTGTATAGAAATTCAACCACATGTCAAAGAGATAATGTTTGTACTTCCACAAAAAACACTTCCACCCAATTCCCCAAAAACTATGTTCTAATTTACTTATTTTGCTTTTTTTGTTTTATTGTGTGGAATTTCACAAAACCACTGATGACCCCTCACAATCGTCGCGCATTATCATATTCAATCCCCCAAAATAATGGATCTTCTGGTAATAGGTTGATATGATGACATATTGTATTTTTTCCAAATGGCGTGATCTGGTAAGGAAACAAAATTAAGGGTATATTGGTCTTTCGGGGGAAAAATGTTGTGGGAGATGATCTCCCTCTCTCCAATCAACGAAATTCCGTATTTTCAATTTATAATATTCCATTATATATTAAAAAAATAATAAGAATTGTGATATATTTTAAACTGAAGATATATGTAAATGAAATTATATTTGTCCTATATAAAAAAATATTTCGCACTTCTTAAAATTGACCAAATAATATGTGTTTTTAGTTTTTCTATTATTTGAATAAAATCAACATATTTTAGTTAATATATTTAAGTGTGTTCATTTTTTAAAAACATATTAAATATTAATTAGTTAATTTTTTTAAAACAATTCATACTTTTAATTAAAAGAATTTTTTTGTTTAAAAAACTACGTTACGTTTTAAAAAAAGAACTAAAAAATATGGGATAAAAATAGATTTTTAATTATTTAAGAGGAAATTTGTCAATTTTATTTGATATCAATAAAGTTGTGATTTATTTTAAATTCATAAAATAATATTGAGATTATTTTATTATAAATAAAATTATTATTGTAAATAAAATACTTTTTTTTGTGTAAAAAAAGATTATATGACATTTACAAAAGACAATAATTTATCATTAAAAAATAGTTTTTTAATTATTTGATTAAAACTAATAAATTTTCTTTTATATTTTTAAAGTCATGAATTTTTTTTAAACGTATAAGAAATATTTTTTTACGTTCCACTGAATCTTCTTAATAAATTTTTAATTGTTATTAGTATAGATGTTGAATAAAATATATTATATATATTATATATAATTGCGTTTAATATAAATATGTTTATTAAAATTTAATTCTTATCCATATATTCTATAGTTTTATAAATTTATACTTTTGTTGCATTTTGGAACATCCATTGAAACTTCATTTGGAAAGTCTACTGAAACCTCCACTAGAAACTCCACTAGAACCTCCATGGGAAACTCCACTGGAACCTCCACTGGAACCTCCACTGGAACCTCCACTGGAACCTCCACAGGAACCTCCACAAGAACCTCCACTGGAAGTTCCACTAGAACCTGGAACCTCCACTGGAACCTCTACTAGAACCTCCACTAAAACCTCCATTGGAACCTCCACTGGAACTGAAACATCCACAGGAACTTCCATTAGAACCTCTATTAGAACCTCCACTGGAACTTCCTCTTAAAAGTTTTATAACTGTTATTAGTATAGATGTTGAATAAAAAATATTACATGTATTATATATAACTTCATTTAATATAAATACATTTATTAAAATTTAATTTTCATTAATATATTCTATATTTTTATAAATATATACTTTTGTTGTATTGTGGAACATCAATTGAAACTTCAATTGGAAATTCCACTAGAACGTCCACTGAACCTCTACTAGAACCTCCACTGAAACCTCCATTGGAACCTCCACTGGAATGTCCATTAGAACCTCCACCAGAACATCCACTGGAACCTCTACTAGAACATCCACTGGAACTTCCACTAGAACCTAGAACCTCCACCAGAACCTCCACTGGAACATCCACTGGAACCTCCATTGGAACCTCCACTAGAACATCCACTGGAACTGGAACTAGAACCTCTGCTGAAACCTCCACTGGAACCTCCACTGGAATCTCCACTGGAACTTCCTTTTAATATATTTATAATTTTTATTAGTATAGATGTTGAATAAAATACATTACATATATTATATATAATTGCATTTAATATAAATTTATTTATTAAAATTTAATTTTTATTAATATATTATATAGTTTTATAAATATATACTTTTCTGTATTGTGGAACATCTATTGGAACTTCAACCAGAAATTCCATTGGAACCTCCATCGGAACCTCCACCGGAACCTCCATCGGAACCTCCACCGGAACGTCCACTGGAACCTCTACTAGAACCTCCACTGGAACATCTACTAGAATGTCCAATGGAACATCTACTAGAAATTCCACTGGAGTTCCAATGGAACCTAGAACCTCCATTGGAACCTCTACTATAACCTCTACTGGAACCTCCACTGGAACCTCTACTAGAACTAGAAAATCCACTGGAACTTCCACTGGAACCTTTAATGGAACTTCCACTGGAACCTTCGCTGAAACTTCCTAAATATGTAAATTTTATTTACAATTTTATTCATGTATTATATATATTTTTAAATGGTAAATTATATTATTTTTATAAAATTTACGTAAAAAATTTAATACATATTTTATGTAATTTCATTTAATAAAAACAAATTCATAAAAATTTAATTTACATTTTCGCCTTTTAAAAAAAAAAATTATAATGGAAAATATTCATATATTTTTGAAACATTCAAAGATTAACAGTTGTTTAAAATATTATTTAAGAAATACAAAATTGATATATTTTTATAAATAACAATTTATAGGAAATATATATTTTTCAATGTTATAATTTTTTTATAAATTGTTCTATTTTAAATAGTAATTTATATAAACGTTTTTTATAACTAATTTTTGGTTTTGACATGTTTATGTTTTGTATCAACTTTTTTTATGTTTTTTTATATCAGCCGTTTTTATATGTTATTATTTTTTTTTGTAATTTATAGAGTTTTTATAGCATTTTAAATAGAATTTTATTATTCAGTGTTTTTGTTTTTTGATATGTTTTTCTATGTTTTTGATACATTTATTTAATGTTTTAATTTGTTTTTCTGATGTATTACAGCTTTATGGTTTTAATAACAACAGAGGGTAGAAATGGATTTTTGTAAAAATTATGACAACTGCATTTTTTTATTACATTTCAATATAATGATCACTTTTTTATAAACGTTGCATTATCTCAAGTAAACTGGATATTCTAGTTATTAAGGGTATTGGAGACGATGATGGTCCCACAATCGTCATAAAAAATAATTCCTATTATTTTTAAAATAATAATAATATTAATATTAATTCTAAAAAACTAATCTGGCGGCAAAAACTTTGCTAGAATTGGTAATCCACTAGAAATTCTAGGAAAAGAAGAAGTGATCATATATATATATTTCGGTTCTTTAAAATTTTAATATCAAAAAACTGAAAATGTTTAGTATTATAAATTTATAATGGTCATAACATGGCCATTCAAAATTGGATTGATGTGTGGTCAATTCTGCTAGGACCCATTTAAATCAATCTACTTAAATTTAAAGAAAATTTATGTTTTTTGGCTTAAAAAGTCACACTAACTATGATGCCAATTGAATGTGCCGAGGTACAAGCAGAAGTTGGTGAGTTGTGGGTTTTAAAATATTCATCACTGTGATGATGTGGCTTTTAGTATCTACTAATCCGAGATCTGGTACCGTCTCTATAATCTCACAATAATTAAACAGATCACTGATATTAAATAGAGCATATACCTCATTTTGAATCAAATGGAACATTACTATATCACATTACCAATTTCCATTTCTTGAAGGATCTAAAGAAATACCTCTCAATATCATCTACACACACTTCAAGATTCCATGAAATCACCATTTTTTGAATCTAAGGTACTAGCGTAGTGGTCTGATGAATCCTTTGGCATCACGATTATCACCTCGATCCCCGACCATTGATTCGTCGAATTAATTCTTGGATCAGACGTCAAGAGAGATAATTTCTCTCTATATAAAGTGGGATGGGGGAGATGATCTCATTCATTGGAATGAACACCCACTCGTTATCTTCTCTTCTCTATCTTATATAGTTGGTTTTCTCAATTCTGGAAAAGGTTTCCTTGACCCCTGAAATTAAATCACCAAAATAAGCAATAAATAATAATGATGAACTAAACAACATCATAAATAGAATTTATATTTTATCACCTTCTTGTAAAATATTATTAAATATATTACGTGACAAAACTGATTCATTTAACTCGACTCATCATTTCCATCTAATATTAAATGAACCTTGAATATTAAAATAATATTAATTATTATAATATTATTCCTTGTATTTACATAAATAATTTTAAATAATTTTAACAAAAAAATTCTTCCCAATTATTCTTCATTTGAATAATATTGAATTTATTTATTTATTAGTGATTTATGATGTGGAAAACCCTTAAACCCTATATCAGGTCTCACCATTTCCTCTATACCTATTGAGTTAGAAAGGGAAGATTCTGGAATACAATATTGTGTGTGACCCTCTATACCCATATCTCGATATTTGTGAAGAATATTCACAAACTAAGAGCAGAGTATAAAAAACCATCAGGTCCCATAAAGAGATAAAAAGTGGCCATAATAATGACAACCAACCTATAAACACATACTGTGTAATATAATCTATTTGTGTTTAGATATCTCATAAAGTAGGATGCACAATTGTTTCATCATCCTCTTCTTTCTTTATTATTTGTTGATCTAACTGGATGGATTTATCATTGACTATCTTGGAAATGAACTAATGAAGGTTCTACAACCCTGATCAACCAGGATCAAGATATATAACTTCCTCAATTTCAAAGCAACAAATCCTCTCTCGACCATTCAATTGATGCCATACCACCAATGTTGCACCCAACACAAGCTACCTCACCACAATTTCATTATCATAGTTTTTTCCTTTGAATCAAAGTACGTGATCAAATGGAACACATTGGCAATGATCTCATGTATGGAGACCAATATACATGTTCATATATAGGATCATCTAGTGACACACAAAACATGTGATGTTCCTATTTGCGGGTATTTTCTCATGAACTCACCTACCAAAGATCACCAAGTTCCAAGTTCATGAGAAGAAGTTTAAATTCTTATGATCCCCCGACAACTAATAGTCAGAAATCAACTATGTCCAATCAGTATGATTTACCTGGACCATAGAAAATATATTTAAGATAAATTTCATAGTATCTCATTGTTTTCATTATAGCTTATGACCTGCTATAATCTTTCTATATGACAACTAAACTATGGAAATTATCATTTAAATAGAGGGAACAGAATATCTTGGACTATAATTATAATGCCCCAGCCTTAAACATAACATAATATTTAATTAAGTTAATAATTAACATTAAGGATATTTTCAGGTTTAGAGCTTTAGATAACTAAGTCATAACTTTTACATAACAACTTGAATATTACTTGTAGACACTTCTACTTAGTATCCATTTTTTTATAAAATAAAAACTCTTAAAGGAAAAGAAACTTGTTTAGTTCCATGTTTTAAGTAGGATGACTTTTCCTTGACCCCATCCTTGACCCTATTCAACTTTATGTCCTGTGAATTTTTTTTCAAAAAGTTGGTATGAGAATAAAAATCTCAATAAGGGAAACACAAAGAAGGAGAAATATTAGTTTTTCAAAACAACATGTAAACCATGAATACTTTATCCTAATTAATATTTTTCACCCTTAAGAAGTGGTAAATAATCTTCACTAAATAAAAGATCATTTCTTAACCATTTGTAACAAAAATATTACCATAAAACTTATATAAAGAACACATAACATATTCAAGTTAAACTTGGGTCATGATCATACTTAAATGGAATAACTATATGACCTACTTCCACAAATCATTCTTACAAATGGAATAGACATATGGATGACTTCCATAACCAATGAATTGGAGGTTATAACTTAACCAATTGTACTTGGTTTATCACAGAACCACCCATCATTTGGTTTATCACGTAACCACCCGTCAAATGTCCATGTACCATTATTTAATCAACACACATAAAATATTTCAAATATCCACATTTCAATCATAAAAATTTTATTTGAAATCACAAGAAATAATTTCAAGATATTTAAATAGTGAATCCACTTTCAAAACCATTTTCAATTCAAAAATTTGTAAAAGGGTATATGATATTTATCATCCATTTAAAAACATCACTGCTTGTTAAGGAAGAAAAATATCAAATAATGCTCACGGTGGAGGAAAGGTAATTGTCACTGTGTACATTAAAAAAGAAATATTCCATTTTTCATTTAGTAAAACACTATGTAGAAAAATATTCACTTTTAATGAAATTAAAATTCAAAGGGGTTTATACACCATATAAAAAGAAAGTCATGTATAAATCAAAATATGCCTCAATGAAAGGAGATTGAGGCAAAGTCCCTTACAAAGAACATTTTTTAAATAAAATAGACCAATTATGTGTATTCACTATATGAATAAATAAATCAAGTATAAATAAAATATATGATATCAAAATTTATCTCTCACATAGTCAAAGCACGACTTAATCAAGAAGTAGAAAATTAACCCCAAAAATGGAAATTGGGTTAAGAAGTTCCCTTACCTCAAGTCCGACTTGTCTGGTATGTCACTTTTTCTTCCTGAATAATAATCTTAAGTTAATTTTTACATTATTAAGAAACTTTTTCAAGTTTATTATTCATTTTATATCACTTATTAACTTTTTATAACAATTAGTTAATTATTTGAGTTCATATCAGACATTTGGTCAAAGTTCGGAACTTGAGTAAAAAATGAACTTGATATAATTAAAAATTGTCCATGTGGTAAAAAGTATATTATATAAAAAATAATATATATGAAATATATGTAGTTTAAATTTATTTATAATAATCCATAACATTTGGATATATGAAATGAAATGCACTGTTCATGGAGACGATAAGTCGTACGTACGCATGAACGCTACTTTTATTTATTTTTCAAATTTAAAGGAATGAAAATTAAATGATACATATTTATATTATAATTAAAATATAATATCTATGTTATATATGTTACATATGTTCTTTAATTACATCCTTTATACATTCCATGTATATCATTAATGAGTCATATTACTTCACGGGGGCGGTAGTCTGCCCTTCCTCAAATGAAATTATCATATTTATACATCATGAAAATAATAAAGGTATGTTCTAAATGAGAATTATAGGAGAATAGAGATAAAATAAATATCATAAATATCATATAAAATTATAGTGTCTTGATAATGGACACTATGAGAGGTGGTAGGAGAGTATTGAAAAATTATCGTTTCGTGAGGCAATAGTTCACCGTCTATAGAAATAGTATGTTCTATACCCATTAGATGAAGGTGTGTGTAAGAGTAGTTAGAATAATTCTCATAAAAACAACCTAGTATATTTATTGTACTTTTTTATATAAAAAAAGAATTAGAATACCATAGGGAGTGGAGAATGAAAAATAATGGAAAGGAACTTGAGAGAAGACGTTACCTAAAATCGGGTAAATCCTTTTGATTTAAGCTAAAAGGCCTTATTGAATTGCCATATTCTTTTGGTAAGGCTTCTAGGAGGAATATAGGGATGTTGGGAGATTATCTGGGAAGAGGTTGGATGAGACAAGGTGGCGTGAGAGGTGTGTGTAATGGTTTAGAGGTGGTGTCCTTTTATAAGAGGGGGGAGGGGCACTTAAGGAATATCTTGTATTATTATTTTATTATAAATTTTATTTAGATTATAAATGAGTTAAAATTTAGCTAGATATAAGATAATATGAATATAAGTTGACATAAAATCATCCAATACGAATTAAACATGTTATGGATATTTTTTTAATCCTTATCTCTTTTATTTAACCGTTTTTACTCTTACCGTTTTATCAAACATTTAACACTTTGAGAATCAAAAAAGTTTCCAAAACCTGAAAATATACAATTAAAGAGTAAATAAATTTTTTTATACTTTTGATAACTATTTGTCCAAATCTTAGTTTTTTTATAATTTTATAATATTTTATAAAATATTTTATATTTTAAAATAGGAATTATGTCAATTTTGACATTATTCATATCAAGACTTTTTTAATAATCCATAACAATGTGATTGATTTGAAACAATTTCATTAATACAAATTTAACATGTATCTATCATCCATAAAATTCGTGTATGACATAAAAATAACCAAATTAAATTTATTTTAACATATATAATATCATTTATTTGAATCCATTATTAATGAAGCAATCACTATATCATCATTTTTTCACAATTAAATTTATTTATTTAATCTCTAAAAATTATAAATAAAATACCAAGATTTAGGAAATATATTTTTTATCTTTTTAATGACTATTTTAATTAAAATATATCTCTTATATAACCTCATATAAAAATTGTTTTACAAAAAGATACGTGTTTGGGTTATATTTTTCTTACCTTTAAATTAAATGTAATTAAACGTCATTTTCATACACAATTAGCTCCATGGGGTCCTAAAATTGACCCAAGGATGCCCATAGTTGGATATATCTAACCTGATAGGGTTATTAGAAGTGTTAGGGTATTTTGATATTATTATAATATTATTTTTTACCCTTATTTACCAGAATTACCCTTTAATCATGGTAAATAAAATATTTACTGAAGTTACTATTCATAATATCTAAATGTAAAAGTTACGTATATACACAATTTGGAGCTTTTGATTCCAAATATGGATTCCATTTTTCCAAATTCAAAACACATAATTTTCAACAATTAATTTAAAATTAATTCTCATTGTCAAAACTAAAAAATAGATTTTTATGAAATAATAACTATAAATAAATTGACTTGTGTTTATGTCTAATTAAAAAGTGAAATTACTTCCAAAAACTGACATTGGATTAAATGGTAAAAACATAATCTAAATACACTTTAAAAGAAATTAAAAAGATAATCTATTCATATAAACAAATAATATGAAAAGATAGTTTTCACTTAAAATGTAGTATTTTTCACTATTCATTAAAAATTGAACTATATCAGAAAATACCAAAAATTTACCCAATGTAAATTTTGATGTCCCAATTATAATGAATAATTTTGTTTTTTCAAATGTATCATATAAAAGTGAAAAAACTAGATTCAAAATGGGTTCACCATCAAAAGGCAGTAAATAGACCTTTTAAAGAATATTAGAGTATTTTAGGCTTAAAATCAGATTCATTCTTATTTTCAGCCTCAAAAATTTATTGGATAAATGTAAATAAATTTAACAACATATTTAATCATAATTTAGTTAGTTATGTTAATTCCTAGCAATACAATGACAATTCATTAACTACCATTTAAAATAATAATAATAATATATTATTTTTCGGTATAACTCACAGTTGTGTGCAACATAATATTTAAAATAAACCTGTTGTTGTGTGTTGGGTACTCTTTAGAACCAAGGGTCCTATTTAACATAAAATTAATAACATATTCATAAATATTAATAGATATTAAAAAGTTTTATACTATAAATACGTCGGTCATTACAATAATGGTAATAATACATCTTGCATAACTCACTATATACATAATACGGTAATAAAAAATCCTGGTGTAGTTAGGTCTAGGTAACCCACTATTAAAAAAGAATTTTCATTATTAATTAACTCTTTATTATCATAAAATTACTAAAAATAACCCAAATATACATTCTTTAATCATGAATGATAACCATCACAAGCACTAACTGAACATGTGATTTAAGAAATCAATAAAAAGTATCACTCCCATACCTTTAACATTATATATATGAAGAACACATGATCATGGAGTAATAATTGAGACCTCTATATAGAAAAAACCCGAAAATATGAAAAATACTAACATCTTATGATTGATACAAACTATATCTATCTAATAAATAAGTACTAAATTAACATAAGTGATTCATAATAAGTGAAATATATATAAATGTGTTTTAAAATAGATTATTAATAATTATTAACTAATTTTATAGGGATTTAACGACTATTCAAAAAGGTATAAATTAATATAAGGGGATTATTGACTGAATTAACTTTCATTGAGTTGTAAACTTTTTTATTTGACTATATTCTTCTATTAGTGGATATATTGTACAACTTGATTATTTTATATTTTATTTCCTTTTAAGGGATTTTTATTTCCTTTTCATTATATCATTCTTGATTGGTTTTTACATCACATGTTATGGTCTTTGAATGTGTACTTTTATTTCTCTTGTATTTTATTATGTGGAATATTTTTACAATAATTTGAACATTATATATTTATATTTATTTGTGTTTTTCCATTTTTATTTATTATTATGATATGTCTTACAAAATTTGTATGTAATGTTTACTATTATATTTATAGGATAATATTGTTATACTATTTTATATATCCATCTTCCTTGAAAGTATTTTCTTATCTTATATTTTGAAGGATTAAAATTCATTATAATAAGGGTCTAAAAATAATTTTATTTCCCTTCATGGATAATAAAATTAGAATGAGGGATTCTTTCCTAATTATATTTCATTATTATGAGTTCCCTTTTCTAATGGAGTAAGGATGTTAGAACTGATCATGAGAAGGAGTCATGTGAAGAACACATATTATTAGTTAATCACGAGAAGGGATGAAATGATGCACATAAAGGGAGAAATATTGGAAATGGTGGATGTATCTTACACTCATTCAGAATCACATGATCACATGATTGCCTTTGGATTTCATGATGGGGTCATATGAAGCAGTGGAACACAATGACACTATCCATATTATTGTATTTGGATCTCACAATGGGATCATGTGAAGTTCAAAAAGATAATAACAATGATCACATGGAGAACATGTGACATGAAACCGTTGACCATGAAAATTGTGTGTGAATTGAAGTAGTTGATCAGATTGAGTGAATAGGGAAAGAGTGAAAGGAAGATTAATAATGTTGTGGAATAGATGGATAACTGTGATTTGTGGAGAAAAGGTGGTGGAATTATGCCTATGAATATCCCTTAACCCATCCTGACGAAACATATAATTTTTCTTAAGTTGTTTTATCCAAATAAAATGTATTTTTAATGAGTAGAAAAAATTATTGTGATGGAATCTAGTGATCCATGTAATTGGTAGATGTTATTATGTTGGGATCTTATGATCCATGTAAATAGAACCAAATCTTAAAATGGGTCTCATGAAGGAGTCTCAAGAAGGTATCTCGTGAAGAGATGTATGCATTGGGAATAGTAATACTTTTTGATATAATTTAATCCATGTAACCCGAAAATGTTCTCATGCTAAAGGTACATGATTTTCATGAATTGAACATAGTCACACAATCCGAATAAATAGAACAAAGTCACGCGATCTTCATGTTCAGGAAAAATTATTACAGTCCATGTGAACATAAAAGAGGCTTGCGATATGCGTGAATAAAATAAGGTCTTATAGAGGATTATTGGGGATAGGTCTTGTGTAAGAGTTTTACAGAGAGATCTCATAAAGGTGACTTTCATTGGGTTCTCACAAAGGGGTATTGTGCAGTGATCACACACTCCCTGTGGAAAAGTCTTGTGCAAAGGTGGTTTTTATCTCACTGGTGAATCAGGATCATAAGGACATACACACAAACACATGTGAATAAATTAATAATTTATTTTTAGAGGATTCTACTATATTACCATTGTGTTCATTTTAGTAGATAAATTAGTGATATTTTAAATTCTGAATGGTTTTAAACCAATAGGCATAGTGAATCTGCTTTGATCCTTGTAATAGTAGTGTACTTTAGTGTATTTGGTACATCGATGAATTTACATTTTATACTCCTTGGACATATCCCAGGGTGGGTGAACCAATTAAAATTTCTATGACATGTGCATTATTTAATATCCATATATATTGTTCTATAGCCATGAGATAGAAGAAAGATTTGTTTAACGACATAGCAAGACCCAAAAGAGATAATTGTTTCAATATTTCATACTTTGATTCACCCCCGATTAGGGTATTTAACATGGTTGGGATAAAAAGTAGTACCTAATATAAAGGTCAAAATCATTGTTTCTTTATTAGTAGTTTAAATGGTGGTTGTTAATTATGAAGGGATTCTGATCTTTGATGGAAAAAATTTCCAGTTGTGGTAAAATTTTATGTAGAACTAATTCTTACCATTATGAATAGATGTCTTTATAGTTGTGATGTATGGTATTTATGATAGTGTGGGAAGTGGAGTTTTATTAGAAGTAGACTTCAGAGAATTGGTTTCTAATTCCAAATGAATCAAAGCCTTAGGAGGATAATTATCTAACCTAATCAACATGAATGTGATTTCATGTTAGTAAATTAATTGAATGTTGTAAAAGCAGCTAAATATCTATGAACATGATTCAAAAGGCAGAGAAGAAAAATTAATGGTTATGTGGAATAAATAGGAGGATCTAAGAATGTACCCCAATGAGTCTTTTGATGCATTTTTTAATTGGGTAAATGTTTTTGTAGAAGATATGAATGGTCTTAGATAAATTCTAGAAGATGTAAATATCATTAAAAAAATCCTATGAATACTTCCATGTTGGTTCAATATGAAAGTATTTATACAAGAAGATAAAGATATAGATGAGATGACATTGGATATCTTATATAGTACTCTTTTCACATATAAGATGATAAATTACGATACTAATTCTATTGAAAAATTGAAATCTAAATAGGTGGATTTTAAGGCCATAAAAAAGTTCACTATGGTCGATGATTCGGAAGAAGAAGAGGCTTATGTGGTCATGTTATTCAATTGATCAAATCTATGAAGAGTAAAATGAAATTTCAAAGGGAAGCTTCTTCTTGAATGATTTTGATACCGAAAAGGTTGAAATCATGCAGCATGGTTCCCAAGAAATTTTAAGATGATGATGAAGATGAATTAAAAATTCCCATGAAATATTTTTAGCCTATGTGAAAGGTAAGAAAAATTTTAAGCAATATCTCATCAAGAAAAAGAATCTTCCTTCATAAAGTAATAATTATTTTGAAGGATATGGTGAAGAATAAATAGAATATATAAAGGATCGTGAATAATATGTTACAGTGGATGTTATGGGTAGTTCCCAGTCATGGGAAGAAAGTGATGATGATGATGCTAAATTTGAAGGGAGAGGTGACCATCAGTTTGAATTAAAAGAAAAAATTGAGAAGATAGATAATTAGAGACCATAAAAAATCTAAAAGGGTGGTTCGTGATGCCAAAATATATATGCAATATCTGAAAGAAGTGAACTTTGAGTTGAAGGTTGAAATTTAAAAGATCAGATAAAAAAATATAGATAAATCTGAGAATGTATTTTAAACTCACGTTTGAATAATAGACCAAGTTTATAAATAGCATGACTAAAAAATAAATGATCAATTAAAATGTATTGAATAAATTTAGGACAAAGTTTTCATCCGTTGAATAAAGGTAAAGGATCAAGAGAAACTCTTAAATCCTGATATGATTTTGGGAATTATGGTTCTACTGGCGACATAAAAAGTGAAATTACAATTCAAAGGTCCATAAAAACAATAAAAGGAATGTATAGATAAGAATATGTCATATAATCATGAAAATTCTAGTATAGTAGTTGATAAAAAATATAAATAAATAATGGTTTATGTCAAAGAACAAGCTCCCACTATAAGGATGAATATTGATTTGGGTATGAATCAGAATTAGAATATTTAGAGAACTCAATAGAAAATCAGTGGTGAAAAAGTGATGCACATGAAAACACCTCACATCGGGTTTTGTTACTTTGGAATGATGAGGAATTATGAAAATTTCTATTCCATAGACAAGAGGTATCAACATGAGAAAATAAAATAGAGGCAGTGAAATAGAGCTCGTTAATCTAAGAATTACTTTGAAGGTTATTGTTTTTGGTGTAGATGATTCAGAGACTTGGCTAGATATTAATTTTCAATGATGTAGAAGAAAGTTCTGAAGAAAATAAAATTAAATTGAATAAAAATCCTAAGGGAACATTGAAAAATATAAGAATGAAAAATCAATTTACTCTTTGCAAGATGAGGTTGTACAATCAAAATCATAAGAAGATAAATAATATCAGTCAGCATCAAATATGATGTCAAAGACATTGATCATAAATAAAAGAACTGAGAAGGAACTGGTGGAAAATATTTCCTCTAAAGCATCAGATTGCATAGGAATATGGATCATTGATTTCATATTCACCTCCCATATGATAATAAATAATAATTTAATGATATAAATTAGGTAAAAAAAGAAAGGATTCATGGGGTTTAGAAATGATGAAGGACATAAGGTCATTAGCTAGGGGAAAACCATGTTTGGGGGAAAAGACATGAGTTGTATAAATGTATTGGTTATTGAATATCTCAGTTAGAACTTTCTAAGTGTTATCCAATTGGGTAGCTTAGGAAATTCTTTAAGCATTAACAAAAATATGTGTATCATCAAGGGAAAATATGGATTTTTTAATTAAAGTTCATGAAGGGGAATGTCTACCTTGTGAGTGGAGAAGAAGATACATGATTCCTATCCAAGGAATAAGAAAATAAGTTGTGGAATAAATGTATTGGTTATTTGATCTAGTCATCCTTAAAAAATCTGGTGAAATTTTAGGCGGTTTGATATCTCCCTATGATATCATGTGATCATTCTCATACATTTGATTCTTGTCCACAAGGGAAGATTAATCAAAATATGTATGAATAAAAAAGAGAATTGTTAGAAAGAGTGATTGAAATAATATATACTGATATGTGTGGACCTATTTCACCATGATCCATTGATAGGAAAAGATATTATGTCCTTTTAAAGGATGACTACAACGTAATGGAATGGGTTTTAATTATCACCGACCAGCCCGAGGAGCTCAATTGCATAAAAATTATCAGAGGGATAAATATAATAGGTCAAAGAATTCATATGTTCTAAAATGATAATGGAACTAAGTTCAAAAATATCGAAATATAGGATTATCTTAAGAATAATGGGAACAGGCAGCGAGTTTTAGTAGTTATAACACCACAATAAAATAGATTGGTTGAGAGAAGAAATAGAATTATCAATAACATGGCCATAATGATGGTTATTGAGAAAGTCATTCTAGATAAGTTTTTAAATGAAGTAGTGTTGAAATCATTATACATTTCTAACAGAGCCGAATTATGTATAAAGGAAGAGAAGACTCCATATGAGTCATGGTATGGAATGAATTTGACATTGAAGTACCCTTGAGTCTTCATAATCAAGGGATCCAATTTAAATTAGGATAAATAAAAAAAGTTTCAATATAATGGAGATGAAAGGATATTTCTTGGTTACTTAGGAAAAATCAAAGAATATAAATGATTGAATAAATGGTAAGGAAAAACTATAGAGATAAATGATGTTGTTTGGTGGAAAATGTGAAGAATCTTTATCAAATACTTGAAGAGTATCAGGAGGTTAGTGATGAAGAGGTGATAATATTAGGTGGATTTAATGTACAAAAGGTTAATTAAAAATAAGTTTTAAATTATGAGAGGGATGAACATAGACCTATATCTTCATCGAAACCAAAGTTTCTAGCTAAAATTGATTTGAAGAATATAATCGGTGATGATACAACACTAGTGCAGACAAGGATGATTAAAAATTTACATCAAGCATCATTCCTATCAAATATTGAGCCAAAGTGTTTTGAAGAAGTGATAAGGGATAATAAATGGGATTATGAAATGGATTGAGAACATAATAAGTAGAAAATAATCATATGTGGAAAATTTATTTGAGATCAATAAATAAGAATGTCATCAGGACCAAATGTGTTTTTTCCTAATAAATTGAATTACAAGGAAAAGTAATTTCAGAAAAATAATGACTGGTGTGCAATGGATACTCCTAGATAGAGTGTATCAATGTTAATGAATCCTTCACACCATTTTCAAGGCTAGAGATAATTTGGTTATTCATGGCCATAATGGAAGAAAAGAAATTCAAGTTATTACAGAAGGATGTATAGTCATAATTTATGAATGTGGTTATAAAAAAGAATTTTATATTGAATAGCCAATTTTTTTCTCATCTAAGAAGATGAGAACAATGTTTTTTTGGTAATAGAAGGTGTTATATGGGTTGAATTAGGCACTAATAGGATGGTATTCATGACTTCATTAGCACTTGAAGAACCAATGTTTCCTACGTGGTGGAGTTTATTATAATATGTATGTTAATAATGAGATTAATCAAATTATTATGGTGATGGTATATTTTGATGAAATAATATTTGGAGGATCAAATTAACCACAAGGAAAATAGTTTATAAAATTCATGAAATTTTAGTTCGAAATATAAATTATTAGGTAATCAACACTTTTCCTAGGTTTGTAGGTAATTCAAGGAAGACATGGGATATTCATTTCTTAATCAAAATATTCCAAGGAGGTTTTCAAAATGTTTGGGATGGAAAATTACAAATAAATGATAACTCCAGTGCTACACTGATGCAATTTTTAGGGAATGATGAAGTTAAAGTAGTCAATATCGCTGAATACAGACAAATACTTAGTAGTCTGCTATACATAATTGCGACTATTCCTGATTTTTTTCCACATGCCCAGAGGTACAATATCAAATTAATCCCAAATAAAGGAACCTACAAGAAGTGAATGTAATCCTTTTGTATATCAAGGGAACAATGGATTCTAATTTTCTATATAATAGAAAATCATAGTAAGACTTATTGGGTTTTAAAAATGTATAATAGGTCTGTTCAACATATGATCGAAATTCAACATCAGGTGGTGAATTCCATATTTTTTGACTTAGTATCTATTGGATGAGCAAGAAAAGATATTGCATATCTTTGAGAACCACATAAGATGAATACAACAAAACTAATCAAGCTTAGACAATATGAATTTGGACGAAGTAATATCTTGAAGATATGGAAGTTAAAGTTAAGTCTTTGATTATAATCTTTTTTGATAATTCATGTTCAATAAATATTATAAAAAATATTGTCCATCAATAATGGAAAATGAAAATTGAAATGAAATATCATTTTTTGAAAAAGAATGTGGAGAACTATCTTGTGAAATTTGAGTATGTGCCTACTAAACTACAGGGTGTAAGCATCCTAACAAAGGCCTTTACTAAAGAAGAATTTGAATTACATTGACTAGCTCTTGGAGTTTAGTCGACTCCCCATACTTGAACATTGTGGTTGTGGGATCCTTCTCCCTGAGGTATGGTATATTTTTTCCTGCGTTCTGATATGTGATCTTTAACATACTACATACCAAAAAAGAGTTAACTTTGGGTTCATAGGGAATGGGGGAGAAAATTTATTGTTCAAGATAGGGGGAGAAAATAAACTGGGGGATTTTTTAAATATGGCGATGAAAAAGTCAGTATTCTAATGAAGAACAATCATGATGTGGCTTTTGGGTTCTTGATGTGATCATTTTACATGTGTAAGATAAGAAGTAAACTCAAGGGATAATCTTCATCTGTCTTTTCATGTTGAGAAGGTTTCTAATTGGAAATTTTAGAATGAATTTATTCCTCAATTAATTTTTTCTGATAATCTTGTTTCTCATGCCATGATTTTAACAACCAAAACTTTTACTAATGAAAATTCATCTTGTTTTGATTAAATGTATTATTATGTAAGATGGTTATATAAAACATATTAAATTATTTGGTTTTATGTTTTTTGATTTTAAAATACCATTCATAAATCTTATCATTTCTAATATAGTCATTGAACAGTGATCACATGATTCATATAAATATAGGGCTTTAACAATCCAAATTTACTCAGAAAAAGGAAGTGATAGATTCATCCAGTATAATTGCTCCATAAAAATCCCATTTGTCTAAGATTGTAAAGGAGGTTTAATCACTGGGCTTATCACTTGGCCAATCCAAATCTAAACTACAACACGTTAATCTTGAACGAAACTTCCTATGGGCTAAGTGGAAGTTGATAGAGATTACCACCCAAGAGAAGTTATCTGAGCCACCCCAAGAGTCTGTCACCATCGCACACCTTATCCTTAGGTCATATGCGGGTGTTATTAGCGGTTATATAACAAGACCCTATCACTATGACTATGTGCATTATATTTGAATAGATTAAATAATATACATTCATTTTATTATTATTACTTTGTAAATAGTTTTTAAAGCACAAATAATTTTTTTAGATAATATCCAATTAAGAAATTAATTTTGAAGAATTAATGGATTTTTAAATAAAAATATATTTTAATAAAATATTATTACTGAATTAATTTTTATTAAATATAAATGATAGTATTATTTCTATTAATAGAATTGTAATTTTTATAAAGGATTGGAAGATGTTTTTGTCAAAACCCATGAATTTTCAATAAATGTTGGTTTTTATTTTAAAAGAAAAAAATTCACATATTTGAAAAATTATTTAGATAAAATGAATATTATTTTTGGAATCAAGACGTCAAAATTATCCAACAGTTATTTTTTCACAATTTTCCAAGACAGTCAAATTTTTAGGTAAAAATTAAAAACTGTTTAAATATATAATGTGTTTTATAACATCATAATGACCCAATAGTTATGTAATAGAATAATATAAATGGGTTCTTTGGAAAATATATGTTTTAAATTTAAAATAATGTGATTTTAGGTTTGTTTTATTTATTTTACAAATCCATTGTGGACCCTCCAAGAATTATAAAACATTTTAACATTTTAAAATGATTTCCTTGAGAGTGTGACTCACCTCCACAAAATCAAGCCTAAAATTTTAATAATTTAGGCCATTGGACTTATAAAATAACTTTTTCCAATAACCGTGGGAATGAACAATGGTATGGTTTGTGGTTTTGATTAGTTTAATGTGTGGTATCCAAAACCTAAATAATAAAGAATTCTCTCTCCTTTCCTATATAAACCCACTCAATATCCCATTCCTCTTCACTCAATACATCTTGTGATAGACAAAATCATGACCTCTTATCTATATAATCCTCAAAAGGTTCCCCAAGATCCCATGAATCCACTCTAAAGCATCTCACAAGCCTTTGGGATCACACTTCCAAGTAAGGGATTTCTTCCTTTCTCATTTTTTTTCAAATTCCTTCATGTTGTTATACCCTTTTAGTTTTAGTTACAAATGTTGGAGTATGATTTCTATCATCCCCTATACTGACCTCCTTATTCTTAAATGATTATAGAACCCCATCTCTCATTAATTACTCACATGTACACCTCTTACCATGCCAAAATTCCGAAAGGGATTTCTCTCTCCTCATTTACATTCAAGAAATTATTTTATATTATGCTTCTAAATTCCATTAAATATGATGATAAATGTATCTATATGACCACATTACTGTTCATTTCATTTACATATGATTAAATACCCCTTTATATCCCATCAACCATTTATATTAATTCTTATGTCACACCGTTATGTTGCACAATCTGCATTTTGATTTTCCAAGCCAAAGTCATTGTGTAGTGAATACCATGCCCATTTATCTGTCAAGGGTATTCACCTTTACAAATATTTACTTATACATTATATATTTTCATGTATGTATTACACATTCCTTTATCATGGAATAAGTGATGATGTTGAATGATTCCATGTTGTATGATCCATGTTGCACACTTATGCATGAAATGAAATGATTAAGATGGGTGTGCCCTGATAGCGCTCCAATGCATTGGGTAAAGATTAGTATCGTGATACATTGAGTACAGTGAGGTTTTACTCATGATAATTCAAGTGAAATGAGGGGTTAATCATGCTCCATGTGTAATGATCCTTGTCTCATGCAAATATCTGGTTAAATGTTGTTCCCACATTTCCATGTTATGATAATCTTGTTATATCATTCCTTTATGTTCATGTTTCTCTTGTGCTCCATTGATTTTCCTATTTAATAACATGTATAATATTCTTAATGTTATGCCTTTTTTACTCCCTAACTAGCCTTTATAGCTTACTCTTTTCTTATGCATGTCCTCCGATTATCCTATGCAATGCTAAGTACGAAGGAATGTTGTGGTCATGTAAAAAAAGTTTTCAATAAAGATATTGGGTTTTATACTCTAAGTTCGTATGTAATGTTTCTAATTTACCAAGACACTAGACCTATCGATCCTCATAGTTGTATTATGTGTAATTTTATGTAATAAATCTTGTTTAAGTGTGTAATAAAGTGTAGGGTTGTTATATTTGGTATCAGAGGATAAGTTTAGTTATTTTTGGGATTAGGATTAGAAAACCCCAGTGAAAGCCTTAGGGATAAGACTAAGTATAATAAAAACATCCCTAAAGTTTGGTGAGTATTTAATAAGAAGTTTATCAAGCAAATAAATCCATGTCTAGATACGAGAAGGTTGAGGTGGCTCAGGAACATATGTATATATGGGTAAAACCCAAAAACACCGCTTTGATGTCGAATCAAATGGGAATGGGTACACAACAATGGGCCTTGATTCGCTCTTGGTTGTGACACTCCCAGGGGATATGCTTTGGTAAATTCATAAGATTAGTTTGAACCATTGTTATGTTAATTAAAAAAAATACCCCTAAGAATATATGTTGGGATGTACATCATGGATAACCTAGATAAGTTAAGGAAATAAATGTAATTTATAAGTTATCTATTTTTGTCATTGGATTCCCCTTTATGTGTTACCTCTAACTTTCCTTTTATTCTAGCCTATGGTCTGTAATAGGAGGACTCGAGCTAACAACCAATGCAAAGATAAATGTGATGATTGTTCTAATGAGATGCCAAATATGATGGGAGTGGGAATCACAAACTTTGACCTGATACTCTCTCAGTTAGCTCATGTTTTCAATAGAAATAGTGGTCAAGAGGAATGTCCAAAACCCCCATAAGAAATAACAAGCCGCAATCAAGAGCTTCTTGAGACAAAGGCCACTTACTTTTAATGGATCATATGATCCCTCAATCACCAAACAATGGATCAATTCCATCCAGATGTGGAGCTAACCGGATTGGAAGAATGAGAGGGTATGGCATTCGCCATCGGGACCAGGCACCGTGCAACTTTCTATGGGGAAATTCTAGCCGATCAGCAATGAAAAGTGGGGTGCTAGGTGATTAATGATGTAGAAATCCGGGGAGGGGCAGTTCAAGTGGGTTGGGCCTACGGGTCATGTATTGGGCATGGTATGCCACTATGACTTTGGGTCATGTATTTGCGAGTTTTTCGGGCCTTGTGCCTTGGGCCTACGGGTCATGTGTGGGTTCCCCTTCAACTCTTAAAAGGGGGATTATACATAATAAAATAAAAAAGAAGGACTTCAGGCCATTCGAACAAATCGATCAATTCCATTGAAAAGATCTTCTCCATCCTTTAATGTTTTCAACAAGAAAAGGTACTTCTTGATTCTTTTCATATAGAGGGTACAGATTATCAATGGTGTAAATTTATCAAAAATATAAAAATTTAAGAGGAGATCAAGTCGTCGGAATAATATGATTTCGATAAAATGTTTTTTGATAAATATTCTCCACGCACCCTTCGACCTAAGATGGAATGGGACTTCATTTCCCTCAAGAAAAAAATGATGAATCCATCGGAGCGCATGAGATAAACTTTCCAAGGAATGCATGATATGCCTCCATCTTTGTCATTTCCCCCAAATGAAAGGTTTAACACTTCTTTGGTGGGATAAAACCTATCCTACGGAAATCCCTAACGATTCGTGACTTCGAGAGATACGAAAAAATTGTCTGATGTGTCCTCAAAGTAGAAATAGAGATTAGAAAATATTAGGGGTATCATGGGGATAAAAAGAATAAGGTGGAATTAAATTTTGGAGGTCTGATGCATAAATCCAATGGTACTTAGAAATTCTAACACCCCACTTGGAAAATGTGAGGATATAAGCACCCTTGAAATTTCCTGAAGGGGATAAGTAAATTCTTTAGGTGTGGAAGAAAAGGGAACCTGGCAATTAACTGCCGATAAGAAAAACCCACTACTGCGATAGAGGAGAGGAACACTCTGTTTGACCCTCAACGCATTGTTCATTGATTCAACTGAAAATAACTAGTGTATTTTTCAAACTAGTTCCCTATGAAAAGTGTTTTTGGAGGCAACCAAAATCCTCCAAGGTAGCAAGGGAGATCTTTTTTCATCACTAACGCCGAAGAGAACAATAACAATGAAGTGGTGGAAGGTACGCTAGTTATTCATTCAAGAATAGAAAACATACTTTTTTATTATGGTTATACACATTATTTAATGTTCCGAATGTTTAGTAGAACAATACCAACACCACCACAAGTCATGGAAGTAAATATTTATGTGAGAATGGAAAATAGGGAAATCATTCCATCCAATGAATATAACACATCCCCTACCACATTTTTTGGTCTGAAATTCCCATCGAACCTCATCCTACACCCTCTGGTGGAATTTGATGAAATCATTGGTTTGGATTGGATTTCCTAATATAGAGAAAATATAAATTTCCGTGAGAGGGAAATCACTCTCTATATGGTAAATCAACCCCTGATCCTGTACAAGTACAAGGAGGAGGATGAATATTCCTTAGCACCATCATATCAAGCGTGATACTACTACCATATGAGCATGTATATCATACTCAGATGATTGATTCTATTGAAGAAACCATCTTTGAAGAAATGACCATTGTGAGGGAATTCACTAAAGAGTTTCTCAAGTAATTTCCTGGTATGCCTCCTAGAAGAGATGTTGAATTCTCAATTGATCTTATACCTGGTGCATTTCCAATATCCAAGACTCCATATAAAATGAATATTGTGGATCTTGAGGATCTGAAGAAACAACTACAGGAGAATCTGGATAACGGGTTTATACGCCCAAGTGCTTCACCATGGGGTGCACCAATCCTATTCATTAAGAAGAAGGATGGGTCAATTCCCCTTTTCCTTGATTATCATGATCTCAACAAAATCAAAATAAAGAACAAATATCATCTACCTTGAATTTATGACTTTTTTGATCAGCTACATGGAGCACAATACTTCACCAAGGTGTATTTGCAGTCGGGATATTACCAAGTAAAGGTGAAGAAGGAGTATATCCCCAAGACTGCTTTTCATACAAGGTATGGGCACTATAAATACATAGTAATGCCTTTTATACTCACTAATTATCTAGAAACCTTCATGGCCTTAATGAATATATTCTTTAAATATTACCTTGGAAAATGTTTGGTAGTATTTATAGATGATATTCTAATATACTCTAAAACAATGGAGGAGCATGAGGAGCATCTAAGAACTGTACTATAGACCTTGGGAAAGGAGAATATATTTGAAAAGTACATCAAGTGTGAGTTATGGTTGAAGGAGGTCACATTCTTGGTTCATATCATCACAATAAATGGGATATATGTGGATCCCTCCAAGAAATATGCAATAGAGGGATTTCTGAGGCCATCATTAGTGACATATATCTGTAGCTTCCTGAGGTTAGCTAGATATTATCCCCGATTTTTGAGAAATTTCTCATGATTTTCAAACCCTCTTACCAAGATAACTCATAAGGGAGTCAAGTTTTCTTGGAGTGATGAATACAGAGAGAGCTTCAAGGAGTTAAAAAGGAGGCTTATCACTGTGTCCATGCCCACACTATCCACAAGTGGAGAACTTTTTGTGGGATTTAGTGATACTTCGAAGAAGGGTTTGGGCTGTGTGTTGATGAAAAATGAAAAATTCATTGTCTATGCTTCAAGGAAATTTAAAGTTCATGAGAAAAATTATCCAACAAATGATCTTGAGGTGGATGCATAAATCTTCACATTGAAAATTTCTCGACATTACCTCTTTTGGAATATGTGTGAAATATACACAGATCTCAAAATCCTCATGTATATAGTCACATTGAAAGAGTTGAATATGTGCCAATGAATATAGTTAGAGATGATAAAAGATTATGACTACTCCATCCATTACCTCACTGGGAAAACGAACAAGGTAGAA
The DNA here is from genome assembly GCA_963277665.1 of Viscum album. Taxonomy (NCBI): domain Eukaryota; kingdom Viridiplantae; phylum Streptophyta; class Magnoliopsida; order Santalales; family Viscaceae; genus Viscum; species Viscum album. The sequence goes on along the minus strand of OY728152.1, from coordinate 777,284,194 downwards.
GATAATATATGTAGAATGGTCCTAGCGATTCTATCATTGGTGAGAATTTAAAAGGATCCAATATTGTTAGATTTGATGAAGATGGAAATGGGAAAACTAAATAAGGGAACATCATCAATTCTTTCACAAATTATTACTCAACCATCTCTTTTGGAAAGGTTAATGGATGCTCAAAAGGAGGATGTGGGAATTCAGAATAAAGTGGAAACTATTAAAAAGGGAACTCCTTAGAGTTCAATGTTAATGAATAAGGAGTTTTGAAATTTGGGTAACGACTATGCATTCCATCAAATCTGGTGTTAAATAAAGAACTTTTGGATGATGCACATAGTTAAAATTTCTTCATTCACCTAGGAAACACAAAGATGCATCGAGATCTCCGAGATCATTATTGGTGGGATAACATGTAGAACCAGATCACTAAGTATACATCAATGTTCCTGGTATGTCATTAGGTGAAGGATGAGAGACATAAGTCTAAGGGGATGATGAAATCATTTCCCATACCAACATAGAAATGGGAGAACATCACTATTGACTTTGTCACCAGACTTCCGAAGAAATCCAAATGAAACAATGATATCTGGGTTGTTATGGATCGTGTTACAAAGACTGCACACTTCATTTAAATTTTATAGGATTTCTCATTAGATCAACTGGCATGAATATATATCATAGAATTCGTAAGGCTTCATGGAGTACCACTATCTGTTGTATTCAATCGAGATCGATGATTCACCTATATGATCCGGAATAGTCTTCAACATGCTCTGAATACTAAGATGAACTTCAGTATGGCTTATCATCCTCAAACTGATGGCCAATTTGAGCGGACTATCAAATCACTTGAGGACATGTTGAGAGCATGCTCAATGGACTTCAAAGAAGGATGGGGTCAAAATCTTCCTCTAATTTTTTTATCTTACAATAACAGTTACCTCTCAAGCATCCAAATGGAACCTTATGAATCCCTTTATGGGAAGTTGTGTAGAACACCAGCATGTTTGGATGAATTTGGGGAGGGAAAAATCATAGGTCTATAAATGGTTGAAGAAATGGAGGAGAAGGTTAAGAGCATCCTCCAACACATTAAAGCTTCTCAGAGTCGAAAAAAAGTTATATGATGATAGTTGTCGATGAGTCTTAAAGTTTGATACCGCATATCAATATGGAACCAAGTTATGAGATTTGGGAAGAAGGGAAAGCTTAGTCCAAGGTACATTGGACCTTTTGAGATCCTTGATCGCATTGGAGCAGTGTCCTATCAACTGTAACTCCCACCAAAATTATCTCAATTACATGATGTATTCCATGTATCACTCTTGAGAAAGTACATACCAGACCCATCACATGTACTCAATCTGGAGGTGTTACCATTAGAGAATGAAATCTCTTATGAAGAGAAGCCGGTGAAGATCTTAGATCATTGAGAAAATGTTATACAGAATAAGACAATGCCCCTAGTCAATGTGTTGTGGAGAAACCAAAAGTTTGAAGGAGAAACGTGGGAATAGGAGGAATTGATGAAGAATAGTTACCCTCATCTTTTTTAGTGTTGGGAAAGAAAATTTCACAGGTGAAATTTTTTAAGGTGGGAGAATTGTAAGGACCCCCAATTTTAATATTGAAAATTCCTCTGGATCTGATTAAATGTATGATTATGTAAAACAATTATGTAAAACATATACACTTCATTGGTTTTATGTTTTTGTATTTTAAATTACTATTAATAACTTTTACTGTTGCCAATATAGTCATTGAACATTGATCAAATGATACATATAAATATAGGGCTTTAACAAATCCAATTTACTCAAAGGAAGTGATGACCTCATACAATAGAATTTCTCCCTACGAAGCCCATTTTTCGGATCTTGGAAAGGATGTGGCATCACTGGGCATCGCTCATGACCATGCCCAAGCTGAGACTTAACATGTTATGCTTGAACGAAACCACTTACAGGAGATGTGGAAGTTGATAGAGATTCCCACCCGAGCGACGTTATCCAAGCCACCCCAAGAGTCTGTCACCATCTCTCATCTTACCCTTAGGCCATATGCAAGTGTTATAAGGGGTTATGTAACAACACCCTAGAACTTTTATTATGTACATTATTTTTGTATAGAATAAAAAATACAAATTCATTTTATTATTATTACTTTGTAAATAGTTTTTAAAGTGAAAATAGTATTTTTAGTGAATATACAATTAAAAAATATATTTTGATGAATTAATGGATTATTAAATAAAATAATATTTTAATAAAATATTATTATTAAATTACTTTTTCTAATATATAAATGATAGCGTAATTTTTATGAATACAATTGTAATTTTTATTAAGGTTTGAAAGCAGTTTTTGTCAGAACCCATGAATTTTCGAATAATGTCGGTTTTTATTTTAAAAGTAAAAATTCAAAAATTTAGAAAATTATGTAGACAAAGATAATATTTTTTTGGAATCATGATATTGAAATTATCCAAAGGTTAAGTTTTCCTTATATTCTGAGACAGTCGATTTTTGGATAAAAAATTAAGTACCGTTTAAATATATAATGTGTTTTATAACATCATATTGACCCAATAGTGATGTAATAAAATAAAATAAATGGGATTTTTAGCCAATATATGTTTTACCTTTAAGATAATGTGATTTTATTCTTGTTTTATTTATTTTACTAAGTCTTAATGCACCCTCTGAGACTTATAAAACATTTTAACATTTTAAAATTATTTCCATGAGAGTGTGACTCACCTCCACATAAGAAAGCCTAATATTTTAATAAGTACCGAAATTTTCCTTATAAAATAATTTTTTCCACTCCACTTAGGAAAAAACCGTGGGAAAAAACCATGGTATAGTTTGTGGTTTTGATTAGTTTAACGTGCGGTGTCCAAAACCTAAATAATAAATAATTCTCTCTCCTTTCCTATATAAACCCACTAAATCTTCCATTCCTCTTTACTCAATGAATTTGGAGCACTAAAAACCCATGAAATACTTTCTATAAAATACTCCCAAGGTTCCCTAAGATCCCATGAAGCCCCTCTCAAGCCTCTCTCAAGCCTTTGAGATCACACTTCCAAGTAAGAGATTTCTTCCTTTCTCATTTTTTTCCAAATTTATTTATGTTGTTATACCCTTTTATTTTCAATTAAAAATATTAGGGTATGATTTATAACCTCCACTATAATTATCTACTTATCTTTGAATTATGAAAGAATACATTCTCTCTCAATAATGTCTCCCATGTACACCAATTACCATGTCGAAATTTCGTAAGGGATTTCTCTCACCTCATTTACATTCAAGAAATTCTTTTATATTATGCATATAAATTCCATTACATATGTTGGGACATGTATATATATGACCCCAATACTGTCTATTACATATAAATATTATGATATACACCTTTATCTCTCATCAACCATTTTTATGAATTCTTATGTCACACCATTATGCTTCCCATTTTGCACTGTGATTTTCCAAGCCAAAGTCATTGTATAGTGAATACCTTGCCAATTTATCTATCAAGGGTGTTCACCTTTACACATGTTTACTTATATATTATATATTTTCATGTATGTATTCATCATTCCTTTATCATGGAATAAATTATTATTTTTATTGATTCCATGTTGTATGATCCATGTGACACACTTTTGCATGAAAAGAAATGATTAAGAATGGTGCACCCTGATAACGCTTTAATACATTGGGTAATGACTAGTATCATGATACGTCAAGTTAAACGTGGGTTTACTCATTATAACTCAATTGAAACGAGGTTTTACTCATGATCCATGTTCTATGAGCCTTGGCTCATGCAAATATCATGTTAAATGTTGTTGTAATATTTCTATGTTATGATAATCATGTTATATCATGCCTTTATGTTCATGTTTCTCATGTTCCCCATTGATATGCCTATTTCCTAATATGTAATTTATTCTCCATGTTATTCCTTGTTTAATCCTATTATTGGATTTATATCTCACCCTTTTCTTATGCATTTCATGAGGTTATCCCATGCAATGCTATGTACAAAAGAATGTTGTGGTCATGAAAAAGAATTTTTCAATAAAGATGTTGGGTTTTATGTTCTAAGTTGTTATGTAATGTTCCTAATTACCCGAGACACTAGAACTCTCTATACTCAGATTTTTCTTAAGTGAAATTTAATATAATAAGTCATTTTAAAGTGTGTAATAAATATAAAGGTTGTTATAAATATTGACTCATGTGGGATTAGAGTTTGTGTTAAGGAAGTCCTTGATCACTATCGGGGTTGCAGAAGGCAACTGGTTTTTCAGGCAAATGACTTGGTAACAAGTTTTTTTGAAGATTATAATAGTTTTAAACAAACAAAAAGGGTTATATTGTTGGAATAAATCCATCCTAATGGTTATTTTGTGTTATGTGGGTAAGTTTTTAGTTTTTTCAAAGGATGGTTATCAAATGAGGCATGAAGAGTGAGAATGATTTTTTAATTTGATCTCATAGAGAACGAGTGTCAAAACTGATCACAAAGAGCATGAATGTTAGAACTAATCATATAGAGAATGAATATATGAATTGATCAGATTAAGCATGAATGTCATAAATGATTACTGGAAAGAGTCATGTGAAGAACACATGATTTTCAGTTGATCAATAAAAGATATAACACAATTAACATGAAGGGAGAAAAGGTGTAAATGATGGAGGTATCTCACGTTCATTTGAAATCACCCAACCAAATGATTTTATTTTCATCTCGTAGATAATTAATGACAAGTGATGGAAAAAAATGGAATTAGCCACATGATTTACTTTGGATCTTGTGTTGGGATCATATGAATCACTTGAAGACAATGATGATGATCATGAGAAGAAATTACAACATGGTGTAGATGATCATGAAAAGAAATTGTGACTTATGATAGGTGATTGTGTGGAGTGATAATGATATGTGCATAAATAGGATTATTGAGGTGGTGGAACAGACGGATAACCATGATTTACAAAGTTAGGGTGGTGGAATTATACCAATAAATACCAATTAACATGTCCTTAAGAAACACATAAGTTTTTTAAGTGGTTTGATCCAAATAAATTGTATTTTTCATGAGTGGAATGAAGAATTGTTATGGAATATTATGATCTATATAATCATTAGAAGTTATTATGCTGGGATCATCTGTCTCGTGAAGGAGTCTCACAATGTTATCCTTTAAAGGGATTTATGTGATGGGAATATGAAAAACTATTGATATCACTTGATCCATGTAACCTGAATAAGGTATCATGCCAAATTCACAAGATATTCATAAAAATAATAGATTCATGTGATATGCTTAAAGTGAATAAAGTCACATGATCTACATGAATAGAACAATTTATTACAACATGCATAAAAATAATAATTTCATGTGATCCATTTGAATAGAACAAGGTCTCATGGAGTATTCTTGTGGAGACGAATCACATAGGAGTCATTATGAGAGTTCTCGCATAGAGGAATTATATAGGGGTATCATGAATGTGTATTGTGTAGGGATTACACACTCCAAATGGAAAATTCCCTTGCAAAAGAGGTTTTCATCTATTTGAAAAATCAAGAGCATAAAGATACACACATGTGAAAATTGACTCAAAATTGATTTTCGAAAGGTTCTACTGGAGGATTACTGATTTCATTTCATTAGAGAGAGTAGTAAGATTTAAAATTAGGAATGGTTATAATCTATAAGGGGCGGTGAGTCTACTATGAATCTTGAAACAATAGTTCACTTTTGTGGATTTTGTAAATAATCAAATTGCTATTGTATTCTTTGTAGAACTAGTATAGTGAGGATTAACCATGTAAATTTATTGTGTATTATACATGATTTAATATCCATTTTTTCTATTCTATGGGATGTAGAGAGATTAGAGTTTCATTTAAAAGTGAATCAAGATCATGAAGGGAAAATTTTTTCAATATATAATACAATGATTCACCCCCTCTATTTGGGTATTTAACCTGGTGGGGATAATAATTATTTATACTCAAGATATTATGATTTTTACATGAATGTGGATGATCAATATTATCTCAACAAAGTTGGTTCTTGAGTGAAGTGATGGTTTGATTTCACAAGTACGGTAATGTGTGATTCATTGCACATAAATAATAACTTAAACCTATTGATGAGAGGTTTTTTAGTTATTATGATATGCTATGGGATGAGATTAAAAGGAATCATTGGTATGCGAATGGGGTTTTGGAGAATTCTATATGACGATATTACTTATTGGTTATTATTTAGGTATAAAAATATATTATCTTGACTGAGATCATTTCATTGTGGATTGACCTTGACATTTCACTATTCTGAACATTATAATGAGTGATTTAATGTGAATGATGATTTCATTAGGAATTTTTTGTGAATAGTAACCTACCCCAAAAGTATTTATTATTTAAATTGAACATAACCTATATTGATGGTAGATCATATATGAATTAATCATTATGGGTTCAAACCATCATGATTTCATTATATGTGATTAACATATATGAAAATTCATGACAAATTTATATTGAGGAATTTCTGCATACATATCACTTAATGAAAACCCCAAATACATTTCCATCACAGGGGATATAATTTGGTTATAATTTTTTTTCTTAGGTAGAACAAATTGATTGGTTAAGTACTGGAATGATATCAAATTTAGACATTTTTAGGTCACCTTGTTGATTGTGACCTTATTCTATTGGGATTGTGGTGATATAATTCCCCAATAAGTTGGATTCCTAATGATGATAGACACATGTCCGAAATGTTATGGTTAAAAAATCTATTCTTATTTGTTTTAAGGATTTCTTTATAAAAATTTATGCTAAACTAGTGGTAATGATGTTTCTAGGAATGGTGTATCCAATAAGAGTAAATCATCCAAGATAATGTTAATAATGTTTGTTGAATTAAATAAATTGGTATTTAAAAGAGCATAGTCATGATCGGTAGGACACTAAGGTGTTATACAATGAAACCATGATTTTTATAGACAATTTTATTGATTTTAAAAAGGCTAAAAGAACCCATAGTATTTTATTGACCGACAAACCATGGAACGATCATTTTAATATGATGTTATAAAGGAGTAGTGATAAACATTTTAAGTGGAAATTTATAATTATTTTATTAACATAACCATATGAAATTGGGGTATTATAAACCATTTTCTTAAATAAATATGTGTAAAATATAACACAATACCAATATTTATATTGAGATTTATCTATTGGTTTCAGGACTAGGGAATTCATTTCCTTCCTCAAGATAAAATAAGGGTTTTCAGTAATACTAAACATATAAAAAAATATTATGCAACCCCATTGTTACAATCATTCATAATTGTTATCAGTGGTTAGTTTACTTAATTTGAAGGATAAATATCATTTTTTATTCTTCCTTGTGTTTTTCCTTTATGATATTTCCTTGGTCTGAGATAATTACGACATGGATTGTTAGTCTATACAAGACAACCTAACACTTCTGATTCATTTCTATTCCATCCAAACATTCCATGGTTAAACACTAAGTAAACTCGTACCATTTTAATCAGGATAAAAATACCATTATTTGATATCAAAATACATTAAAGATATTTAGAAATGAATTAATAATAAAGACTCAAATCCCAACTACCAAAGGGAGCACAAGATTTGGTGGAAAGAGGATTTGGTCAAGAAATCCCCTACACCCTTAACTTGAGTTACAATAACAATACTACCCTCCACTTTACCTAAGAAAACCCCAAATAAAAATTGGGGGCTTTGATATGATTTTTACATTAACCAACATGGGTCGTCCTTGAACCTAGAACCCGAATTAGCCCTTAGAAAGGCCTGAGGCATGTTCCCGATCACCCAGGGTTAGCAAAAAGTTCCAGGGTATCAACAGATAATACAATTGGGAATATTTTCACCATAGAAAAAAAATAACATATCAAAAAAAGTATAAATAACCGAACAAAGTATTTGAAATAAAAGAAAAAAAGTAACTCAAAAACTAAAAAATAAATGAAATAAAAGGCATAACATACCATTCATCACTCAACAAACTGAATCCCTTAATGGGAGAGAACAAAATATTGGAAACCTAAAAGACAACCATAACTATTACATGCATAAAATGGTGTATACTATCTATGAGAAAAATCGAGATCAGTTGGATTTTACAAAAGTTTTTTATTCCTTTTAAATTAAATTTCATTTTTATTAGTTTTAAATACAATTATAAAATAGTTATTTTCATACTTGTGGGTATAAAATAAAATATCTCTTCTACAACAATTTTACAAAATCCCCTTTTTAATTTCTTTAAAATAAAAATTGTCGCTTTGAAACATTTTCTCGACTGAGGCATACTTTATTAAAAAAAACTCATTAAAATTAAATTTTAAATCATTTTCTCCGTACATCATTTAAATGATCATTAGAAATACTTTAATAAAATAATATTAATTCAAAAATAATAAAAAATCACAAGGAAGCATATAAATAATAATATTAAATATGGAGACATGGTGTCATGGATGTAAATGTCAGTAGGGAACCCAAATGAAAGTTACATATAGATTCATATAGTATTATGGGGAAAAAATATGTATTAAAGTGATATAGACCTAGAATTTAACTAATGTGGACCAACTTACCATCTATGTTACACATATAATTCAAACTACCCAACTAACCTACACTAAACAAAGAATCAGGGGAAATCCCCACTTTTCCTAACACATAACTAGGGGGATACTTGTAGTGTGTGACTATAAAGTGTAGTATAATTCTATACCTCTCAATTATAGCTTATTGATCCCATTAATTTCAAAAAATATGAGGTGATCAACCAAACAAGAATAATTACATGAAACACAAGAATCAATAATAAATATCCCCAACCTATGACACCCTCATAAGAAAAAACCCGAATTAAATCATCCATAATACATGAATTTGAGTGACAAGTTTTTTTCAAATAAAATTAGTAAACGCCCATTTTTCACTTATAATCCCAAAAACGTCAAATATATTTAAAACAATAATTTTATTTAAAAAAACATTGAATCATTTTCATAAATACTTGTCACTCAATTTCACCTTTTAAACTATAAAATCATTTTCAACACCATTTATTATTAGTGATAATCAGTTTCACAGGATTATAAAATCCATTTGATGATTAAAAATAGGTATAATTATAAATATAAATCATTTTAAAGAATCAAGAAACAAATTACATACTAAATATGAGAAACATATAAAAAAATACCTCAATTTAGTGGCAATCAAGCTAGAATTCATCACCATCGACAGTTGATGTCCAAACTAGCAACAAGAATCCTTCCAAAAGTCTAAAACATTGAAAACCAAAAGATAATCCCAACCAAAAACCTAAATATCTACCCAAATAGTTTTTAGGGTTTCTAGGAAAATATGAAATCAAGAATAAATGAGGGAAAGGTGAGAGAAGAGGTAGAAAAAAATAAAGAAGAGGGTTATGTTGAAGAATATCATGAAATTAGTAGAAAAATGACATAGAATCAAATAATATTTAAAAGAGACAACCCAATATCTCAAATATCTCTCAAAAAATGAGAATGAGGGTAAAAGTGGTCTAAATCCTTAAAATAGAAGTATTGGAAAATTAAAAAAACACAATTTTTAAACCGGATAGGTTACTATGCCCTGCACCACAACATTCACTATCATGAAACGACATAGATAACCCACTAAACTGACACCTAAATAAATCTTAAAACAACACAAAGAAATATATAGATCCCTATAAGTTGGAGGCATGCACATATTAATAAATAATTAAGGAAGTGAGATATATTTTTCTACAATATTACACTCAATAAGACAAAATTAAATGGAATAAACCATAAACAATCAATATTCCAAAAAAACAATAAGAGAAAAAATCTACAAGTTCAAGAAGAATATAATCAAATGACAACATCAACAGATGATATCCTTGTAAAAGGTGGATCACATACTCCTGTTGTCACTACTAACTCCCAAGGATTCACTATCAAGAACACCCACAACAATGAAGTGGTTCAATCCATTTTCTTGACTGTATCATAAGAAATTCTAAAAATTCACAAATGAAAAATTAATCAAGAAAACCCACAACAATGAAGTTTTTATTTCCCTTTTCTTTTATGTATAATAAGAAAGTCTAAATATTCCCAAATGAAAAATTAAGGTGTGATAAAAACTATCATAGTTGTATCCCACCCAAAATTTGTTAATAAATCTATATCAAGTAAAGAGAATGTGATCAATTTTAAATAAAACATGGAATTATTATTTTTTAAAAATTATTAATAAGAAATAATTTTCAAATAATTTTGATGCAAAGTAACAATAAGTGAAAAGTATAATTTTTATCAAAATATACATGAATAAGAATTTATATCGAAATAGGAATTCATAAATAATTCTATAAACACTAGAATGTATAAATAATTTTCAATCACATCACTATGGTTGTAAGACCTAGGTTCAGTTTGATCATGGCTAAAGGTACCATACATTCTCAGTGAAATGCGTTTCTAGGTGTTTACAAATCCCTAGATCTAATGTCTTGGGAGAATGTATATCCAAACCAAAGAATGAACCCCCTACCCTTGATAACATTAGTCGTTATTTCCATCATCATTTCTATAATCATTCCATTTCCAGATAGGGATAATACGTTCCTAGAGTGTATATCCAAGGAAACCAACCTAACTACCTAGGATCCCATGTGCTTCAATGAAATCAATCTTACAAGGGGATATCATTATTTTCAATAAATCTCAATCCCTTCAATCAAACACTTCAATCAAACCAAAGTTCAAGTTTCAAAAAATTTCATTTCATTTCAAAAGAAAATCATCAAATGGTTTTCATCAAAACTCATTCCATTTAGGAAAATTCCTCACATTTTAAATTCGTAAATAATTCCATACCTTCTCTTCTCAAAAATAATCATCAAAATCGTTTTTCAAGTCATTCATTTCAATTATAGATCAATTTAAAAAAAATCAACACTTAATTTTAATATCTAATTTCAAATAGATTAAATCACACACACACACACCATTACACTTCTAAGACATTTATCTATGTTATCAAATCATGATTTGGAATGAAATTGGAAATTCACTAGAAATCAACCAGGAAACTACAATTTGAACTAGAATGAATTGAATTATGAAACCACCTATACAAATTCATGAGATAAATGATCACAAACATGGTATAAATAATTTTAGAGAGAAAACATGCAAGAATGAATCAATATGGGATCCTAAAAATAGAATTCCAAAATGAAATACCAAATCTAATAGTAATGAATGACCTGAAAACCATCAATAAAGAATAACCATGTGAGAGAAGTGAATTCATAAATTGATCTAGAATAAAATTACCATGAGAGAATAAATGCTTAAAATATCACTTTGATACATAAATTTTCAATGATGGAATGGATAGAGTCACCTCTAGAGAGTACCTAAAATAATTCATGTCGAATGAGTTTCAAGGGAGATATGTTTATAATTAAAAAAATATTAAGAGTAAAAAATTATGATAATACCCTTTTATTCATTGTCTATAATGGTGTCAAAAGTTAGCCAGTGGATTCCACTAATTAGAAGTTATTCTAAAAATCATTCGTGGGACCTTAGAAGTCACATTGACTGGTTAGTGGAGTTCATGTAGAAAATCCTATCTACCAGTCTACTACCAGTTTTCTAGTGGGATTTATGTAGGAAGACCCTACTACCATCCATCCACCAGTAAGCTGGTGTCCATCACTGGCTATCTAGTGGAATGATTTTAGATTTTCTAGATATAGGTTTAAGTACACTCATGATCCATCCACCTGTAACATCTCCTATCCCCTTAAAAAAAATACAAAACCACACTTCCAACCCCTTGAAAGGATCAAAAAAGAAGAAACAACCAATAATAAATGGGTACAACTAAAGATTAATATGATAATAAAGAATATCCAAAATAAACCTAGGCTCAAACTTGAAAAATGGTATCAATATTTTACAATTATCTATCTAATAATTGATTTCACCCTAGAATGACTATCAAGAATACTCCATAGTAATAATATGATCCCACTAATCTCTCATTAGTGCCTAATTCTAGAAAGTCTCATAAGAATTAGAACCATGATTCCATAACACACATACCACAATTATAGACATTCCATATAGAACCTTCATTTAAGAATCAATACTATGAATTCTATTTATTGTCACAACCATATAAAGCTTCACATCATGGTAACACCTTGACCCAACTCACTAGGTTTGAGCTAGAGTGTCACATGAGATCAGGTGCAATTCCTTGTATACATGAGGTTTTTGACAAGCTATGAGAGTCTAAAGTGGAACTATGGGGAGATTATACACCTAATCAGAGCACACTATAACAGATAAATAACCAAACATTTGAAAAAATAAAATACAAGTACATGGAAAACCAATAAACACACTGTTTTTAGTGAATGAATGTATAAATAATAAACAGGAATAGTCATGCCTGAATAAAAGGATATTGATCTCCCAATGATATGATCACATACATAAGATAGAAAAGAATACAAGTTCAAAGTTTCACTATAACTCCTTGCCTCACCTACTCCCACTATTCTGACTCATAATGAGCTATCCTAGTCAATAAACAAACCTAGGCCTAATCCCAACCTATACCTTCAATTAGTGAGGGCCTCTCAGGTACCCAAGTTCCATGTTATCCTGATCATAGTGTGAGTGAAACTTAGTATGGAACCGCCAATGTGGATAAGTACATAACTGGTAAACATAGTGTACATCGTTAAGCATTGTGTTGCATTTGTTGTCAATAAGGTTTCAATATGAGCATGGAAAGGTAATGATTGAATTAGAGATGCTTAAAATAATGTTTATTGACTCAGTAAGGATACCACATTGATTAGGATAATGTTTTTCCACAAAAAATGGAACTTGGAGAATTACAATTGGACATTGGATGTCTTCCTTGATTATTCTCCATAGAAAATCAGACGATTGTTGAATTCATCCTATGTTCCAAGACATGTGTCAATGAATGAAACATTGTTACACCATTTGAAGAAGGCCATTGAATACTTGATTTCATGATATAGTTGGAAGATCCATCCATTGGTTTATAATTGGATTAAGTGGATGAAGTGTTTGAGAAGATTGAGCTTATATTAAATGCTTAAGAGGCGTGGCATAGAGAATAGAAGAAGAAGAAGGCTATGGTTGAGAATGAATATAATAATAAGGCCAAGTGTCATGAATTAAATGTGGAATTAATTATATATATATTGGTTTCAAAAAAATTATTTTTTGAGGTTTATATAAAACATGTGGGAAATTGGCCAGCTAGCCAAACATGGAAGCATCTTGCACCACAAGGAGTGGGAGACTGAGCTTAACCCCAGCCAGCCAGCCAGTATGGCTAAATGCAATCATGCACGGGGCACACAAGATCACACCCACAGGGGCACCTGGGAGAGCCAGTGGAGCGAGTTCCACCATGTGGGGTGGCATGGTGGTAGGGAGCATAGGGTGGGCATAGAGCATGCCCGCATGAAGCTGGTACGGGGAGGTACCAAAGGAGGAGGAGGTGATTTAATTGAAATTCGGCTATCGCAGTTTGATACTAAAACCAAACACATCTCGTCTATCTATTTCGATGTGGGAAAGGTTTTAATAAATTATGATGCAATACCTATTGTCCATATGATATCATGAGAGTTCCCAGCTACACACTCCATCATGTATCCCACAAACTAATCCAAGTAGTCCATAGCTGATACAACGGCCGAGGTGAAGCTACTGCTTCGTCTTCAACCTCTGGAATCCCAATTCCACTATTCAAATGAAGATGAAGCTAATATTCCTTGATCAATCTACGACCACCACTTTCAATCTAATGATGTTCTTGATCATCATATGGACGTCATAATACTCTTTCATGCAATTACAATTTCATGCATGTGAATTAAATAAAGAACTTGTGCTGGCAGAAGCAAACGCAGTGGAGAGGCCACATTATATACATCAGGCATTCGTGATTGGTAGTTTAATGTTGATACTAATACTTGTATGTGAAGAGGATTACCCAATGATATCAAGATCCCTTATTAAAGACAAACAAATTGAGAGATTCAGTGTATTTATTATCCCGCATTTGAAAATATTTTAATTCGGCGAACTCAGCTATTCAAAGGAGTGATTAAAATGACAAATCACATAAGAGTGGATCAAGAAGTAGTGCTCATCCTCACCTATAAATAGAGATCCCTCTACTATGGGTTCTGATGTTGAAAATATTGAGGAGGCACCTGTTTTCAAAGAAATAGATCACCGTGATGAAGAGGTTCTGTGTTGCTCTTCTATGCGAAGGAGAAGAGAGATCTGCAAGAATTCACCAATTGCAATGCACTCTTGAATCGTGCTTGCATAGAAGGGAAGAACCCACACCATTTATGTGAAGAAAAACCATGATCACGTGATAGTTTCTCTAGAATAGTAGCATGAGTTTTGTGACAAAGATCTCGCTGACACAAAATCGGTGCTTACACACACCTGTTGCACTTTGCGAAGACAGAACAATGAACAACCCCTAGTTTTGTGAAGGATATCCACTTGCACCCTATATTTGAAAAAGAAGAACCACGGTCCCCCTTGGTTTCACAAATAGAAGAAAAAAGAATTGCATAAAGAAAGACAATGTACACATACATTGTCCTTGAAGAAGAATAAGAACCCAAGCACAATAACTACCCATTATGGTGTTGCATAGATAATGTACATATGTGCTTTATTTGAAGAAAACAGAGGCAGTGTGTGTGTGTGTGATGAATAGTGGAGAATACATGCATGGTGTACATGAATAAATGTGCATGAGTTGAGACCATCTACATGGAAATAAATTAAGAGATAGAGTGTGTGCACATGTGAAGAAGTAAGAGGAAGAAAGAAGAATAACACACATAAAATACTACACCCATTCCAATTTAAAGTAACACACATATATTGAACTAAAACAAAACAACAACCGTGTGTGTGTGTGTGCAAAAAACCAATGAAGAAGAAATTTTGTGTGTGTATATTGAGTGAAGAAGCTAAGTGGAGAGTGCACGTATAATTGCATGACCCACACACATTGAACCTAAAATATTGATACAAGAGAATAGTGTGTGCTCGGGTTGAAGAGCTACATGCATGGAAACATGAATAATCACATGAACATGTGAAAATTCTTTGAGATAACCAAGAAAAGAGGTATTGAATTCCATGAAACTAGTGTATAAAGTGAATGAGAATTGAGACTGAAGACAAACATATTTACAGAAGAACTTATATCCGAGTTGACAGTGTTTGAGAATCCAAAATGATAGACAATGGTGATATTGTGAAAGATCACTCTTGCATATTAATATTCTTAAAGAAGTTGTGTGCACCAATTTCACACATATAAGTGAGGATAGGACTTCATTAGAAGAAGAAAGAATTGTCCGAGCATTGCTTCATTGGGGACTGATCAGAATGGTGATCAGAATTGTTGAGAAAGGCCAATAGACCATACCAAATGCTATTGAATATTCTTGAAGAGATACATGGAAAAGTGTGATTCAGTAAGCATGGGGAAGGAGCATCAGATCAACTAATGATAATCAAAATAAAACAAAGGAAGTTTCTTTTTTGAATCGAGATCTAGAAGAACCCTGTGGGATTCAGGGAGGACAAGAAGTCTTGAGTGGGACTCTGGAGCAGGCCAGTGGGACTCTAGTAACACTATAAGGATAAGTATACAGAAACTCATATGGGACTTATGAGATATATAGTGGGACTCATTATTGACCATTCTAATTATTCATCTAATTATAGTGGAGAATCTATGTTGGAGAGAATAACCACCACAACAAGGAGTAGTTCTTTGAACCGAACCTTGTAAATCCTTACGTTCAACACCTTTACATTTAAATAATCATTCTAGGTAAGGATAAGAGACACAAGAAGTGTGGATCGAGGCTTTAAATGTCCATAGAGGTTTAATTGAAATGAATAAATTTGTAAAAAGTTTTAAAGATATCACTGATTCACCCCCTCCCCCTCTTAGTGAGTCACACTGATCTGGGAATTTCAATTGGTATCAAAGGGAAGGTCACCTCTAAAAGATCCAAGGGATTATTTATGAAGTGCATATTTTCATAATTGAGTGAGAAAACTCAATTGGATATTTTTGTGAAGACATAGAAAAATAGAAAGAAGAAATAGGCAAGGAAGGGGAAGAATAATCATACTACTAATGGGGAGACACCTTGTACTGAAGGTAATATGAAAGGTACAACATCTGATAACTCTTTTTATTATTCCTATTCTGATGAAACCTATTCAAGATGTGATAATGATAGATTAATTAGAGATCATTATTCTGCACTCAAATATAATCTGTCGAAAATCCCTAGAGAAGTGGCAAGACATTTTGATGCAATCATTAGTGCACTTCAAGATGAAAAATTATAGATGGAAGAAAAAGTTGATGTCATGGGAGAGGCATTGGCAAAAATGGTTGTCGTACCCAACACTCACAAAACTAGTGAAGGAAAAGGAAGAAGGAATTTCTATTTTTAATGAAAGACATGCTGAAGTTACTGAATAATTTTAAGGGATTATTTTTGAGAAATAATTATTCGAGATTTTATTTGTACAATATTTCCATGCATTTGAAAATATGCACAATGTTTCCATGGTTGTCAAAGCTGTCAACTGGAAGAAAAAGCTAACAAGGTAAAGGAGCTTGAAATATCATTTCAAGAATTGAGGAATGTTCATGAAGAACAAATGATAATGCTGAAGTATAATTAGGAAAGTAAGTTTAGGTCTGTTGAGAATGAGAAGAACTCTCTCAACATGAAATGTCCAGAGATGGAGGTGAAATTGAAGAATCAACTATCACTCCAAGATGGAACATCCCAAACATCTGGAAAAAGATATGTTTCCACTCAATTTTTCATTTATAACTATTATTCCAAAAGGAGTATTAGATTATATTCTAATCCAATGGAAACATACTTCAAGAAGAAGGTATCCCATAACCCATTTATTTCTGTTTCTACTAATGTATTTTCATCTGCAAGTAAATGTTCAAAGTTAAAAGCTGGAAAGACATGGATTGATAAAAATGTTGATACATTCATCAAAGCTTCAAGAATGGATACTGGTATGATTAATAAGAATAACTCCCAAATGGATTCTCCAACGAAATATAAAGACAATTCCAGAAACAAAAATACAATAAATCTTGCTAGATTGACACTACAAGAAAAAGAAGGTGATTTATTGGCTACTATTAGTGTTGTTGGAATTTTGGGAATCAAGCTAATGATTGATGGAATAATGTACCATCATATGAAAATTATGGAAGTTCTACATTTATGGAAATAATATTTGGAGAAATCAATCAACCTGCAAAGAAAAAGAAGAATACAAAAATGAAGATGAATTTTATTATCAAGAACAGATTTGAATATCTTGATGACTTTTGTGATAATTTAAACAAAATTGGTCACATTTATGATGAATTCTGGTTTAGTCCAACCTCGTAGCATACATATGTTTATAATAAGAAAATCCCAAACAAATACAAAATAAAGGAACAATATTTGGAAATGTTTCATTAGGAATATGAAAAGCAATGAAGTTAAGAAAACTGTGAAAGAAACTATTCCTCGGAAGAAGTTTGAGCTAGACTCTAAGAATTTCATTTAAACCATGAAAATATTCTTCTACTATGGAAGCAAAGGTCATACCATGGATCTATGAAAACATTCCATGGAAATGAATGGAAACTAGATGAAATTAAAAATAGTATCCATCTTGGAGAAGTCAGGATTGATTGAAAACATTGGTGAAGATAACTTTGGTAAGTTACCTAATAAATGTAACTTGAAAACATTGAATAATCTATGTGGATGCTCCAAACCATTATATGTTAAAAAAGAGTGTTTAGTTATCTGGCTTAATCAATTGCAAATTTATTGAGATTTTCAAAAAACTGAAGAGTAAGTACTAGATAAAACAATGGAAAAGGGGAATCATATTATTCCACATGAATATGAGTTCCAATTTCATGAGTGGTTGTTAGTACATGATAACCCAAGTGTCTCTCAAGTACTGTGTGGAAGGTGAAATAAGGTTGTACATTAGGCAAAAAAATGTGTAACTATTTTACAAGGCAAAATAGAGATGTTGGAAATTCAAAAACATGTACTAGTGGAAGATACTTCAATACTAGTATAAGTAAGGACAACAAATCAACACAAGTTGAAGGTGAATGGAAGTAAAGGGTCCATGATGACAAAAAAAAGATCAAAATGTTAAATGGATAGGTGACACTAGCATGAAGAGTACCAGACACATTAGATCTATAGGGAAAGGAGTTCTTAGGTTGAGAGAAAATTCTCATCCATGTTGCTCTTATTAAGAATCTCACATGTGTTCCACCATATTCTCTTAAATTTTTGACATATATGTGTGCCAACATTGCAGGTAATTGAAGTTTAAGGTCATTATCAAGATGATAATTGGATGAAAAAAGTGGAGAACAGTATGTTTGACTCATTATTCATGATTTTATAATTACATGATGTGTTCCACAATGGAAGATTATCAACACGAATATCCTGAAGAATATCTGATGATATTTTCCACCATGAGGAATCAAAGGGATTGAACCCCTTTAGGGGGATCAAATATGAAGGAGTTGATATCAAGGATTATGTCTTGACAAATCATTAAATTCATACCATCTAAAGAAGTTGAATGCTAAGGTATTCCAATCACACTTTCATCCCTTGTTCTCAATTGTATTTATTATATCAATTAAGCGGGAGTTCTTGATTGATGACAATATGGGATGAAAGGGGGAGCTTAATCTTTTCACTTGAAATTTTTAATATCTTTGGTGAATTATGTGTAGGATTTATCATTTCATTGACTAATCTGATTATCCCCAACACCTTGGTTAATAATTGATATACTATGAGCATGATTTCATATGTATGGTTGTTTATGGACAACATTGAAAACCTTGGTCATATCTCTCTTGTTTTCTACACCGGGTTATCCCAAGTAGACATAGTGTTGATTAACTAATAGCTCTTCACTAAGTTAACGAAGTGACATCATCCCACTTTCATAAATATTCAATAAGATATTATTTAAAAGTAGAAGAACATGTTTTGGAACATACCCCACTAAACCTTTGCATTTTGTTTCCAATAAAGGGGAGAAAATATCAACACACATATTGACCCATAAAATGTGTGATTAGGTGATATTGAAAAAAATACAAATGGGGACATTGTTGATCATAGTGTTTCATTTTTTGTCAATAAGGTGTCAATATGTGTATTGAAAGGTAATGATTGAAGGTGTGATCATGATTGAAGTGGTGATGCTTAAAGTAATATTGACTGATTCAGTAAAGATCCCACTTCAATTATGATACTATTTTTAAACAAGGAATGGAACTTGGAGAATTACTATTTTACATTGGATGTCTTGCTTGATCATTCTCCATAAAAAATCAGATGATTTCTGAACTGGTCCTATGTTCCAAGACATGTGTCAATGAATGACAGTTTGTTATAACATTTGAAGAAGTCCATACAATACTTGATTTCATGATGAATTTGGAAGATC
The DNA here is from genome assembly GCA_963277665.1 of Viscum album. Lineage (NCBI taxonomy): Eukaryota > Viridiplantae > Streptophyta > Magnoliopsida > Santalales > Viscaceae > Viscum > Viscum album. Next base: position 777,264,422 of record OY728152.1, on the reverse strand, counting down.
CATCCACTAGTTTATAATTGGATGAAGTGGATGAAGTGTTTGAGAATATTGATCTTATATTAAATTCTTAAGAGCTGTGCGACAAAGAATAGAAGAAGAAGAAGGTTGTGGCTGAGAATAAAGAAATAAGTAGGCCAAGTGTCATTCATTACATATTGAATTAATTATATTTATACTTTGGTTTCAACTAGGTATTTTATGAGGGTTATATAAAAAATATGGGACTTTGGCCAACCATCCAACTAACTAACTAGGGATGCGGCTTGCACCACAAGGAGTGGTCGGCTGAGCTTAACCCCAACTATCCAGCAAGCATTACTGACCACAATCATGCATGAGGAACACATGAGGGCGCCCAAAGGGGTGAATAAAAGATCCATTAGAGTGAGTACCACTATGCGGGGCAGCACGGTGGTAGGGAGCATTGGGTGGGAACAGAGCGCACTCGCAAGAAGCCTGTACAGGGTGGTACTGGTGGAGGAGGAAGTGATTTAACTGAACTTTAGCTACCGTAATTTGACACTTAAACAGAAAGCATCCAGTGTCTCCGTTTCTATGTGGGAAAAGTTAAAAAAATCTGAATCAATCCCCACCGTCCATTTGATTCTCAAGAGAGATCATTTTTCATGCTCTATCTTGTATCCCAAGAACTAATCCAGGCCATCCGTAGCTAATCCAACGGCCAAGGTAAAGACCCCACATCATCATCAACCACTAGACACCTGATGCCACTACTCAAATAGATCTGAATCCTAGATTTCGTGATCAATCTTCACCCACAAATTTCAATTTAATTTAGTGCATGATAGTCGTCTGGATGTCACAATATTCATGCATGCAATTACATTTGCATTTATGTGAATTAAATGAAGAACTGGAACTGGATGAAGTAAACACAGTTGTGAGGCCACATTATAAAACTTGGGTGTTTGTGATTGAGATTTTCATTCCAATAATAATGCATGTACGTGATGAGGAATACACCTTGATATTAGGATCCCACATTGAAGAGAAACAAATAGAGAGATTCATTGTATTTCTTATCATGTGTTTGAAAATATTTGAAGCCAACGATCTCGGCTATTCAAAGGAGTGATTCAAATGAAGAATCCCACCGGATTTGAATGCAGAGAAATGCTCATCCTCACCAATAAATTAAGATCCCTCGACTGATGGTTTTGTTGTTAAAAATATTGAAGAAGCCCTTATTTTCGAAGAAACAGAGCAATGTATTGAAGAGGTTCCGTGCATATCTAATACGCAAAGGAGAAGAGGGATCCACATGTGTTCATGAAGTGAAACACACTCTTGAACCATACTTGTGAAGAAGATAAGAACCCACACTGCCTATGAAAAGAAAAATCATGAGCATGCGATTGGTTCTCTCAAACCCTTTCCTTTATTTCGTGAAGAAGATCCAACAGACACACAATCGTTTCATACATACCCTTATTGTGCTTTGCGAAGACAAAACCATGAAGCACCCCTGGTTATGTGAAAGATATCCACACACACCCTCTGTATGAAATGAAGAACCGTGATGCCCCTTGGTTTCATGAAGATAATAATGATATTTCATAATGAAGGACGTTGTACACATACACTATCCATGAAGAAGAATAAGAACCTGAGCACAATAACTACCCGTTTGGGTGTTGCATACATGATGCACATATGTGCTTTCTTTGAATAAAAATGGGGTACTGTGTGTGTGCAAAGAATAGTGAAGAATACATGAATGGTGCGCATGCATACATGTGAACGATTTTAGACGATATGCATGAAAAGAAAACAAGATACTGGTTGTGATCACATGTGAATAAGTAGGAGGAAGAATGAAAAAAGAACACACATAAAAGGCAACACCCATTCTGGTTTAAAGTACACACACATATTGAACCTAAACTATAAAACAAGTGTGTGTGTGTGTATGAAAATAACCAAAGAAGAAGAAATTGTGTGTGTTCATGTTGAGTGAGGAAGCTATGTGGAGAGTGCATGTTTAATTACATGACCCACACCCATTGAACCTAAGATATTGATATAAGAGAATAGTTTGTGCTCGAGTTGATAAGCTACATGCATGAAAAAATGCATAATAACATACATGTGTGAATTGTGTTTGAGATACCCAAGACAAGAGGTATTTAATGCCAAGAAACCCATGAATGAAGCGAATGTGTATTGAGACTGAACCCAGACATATTTACAGAAGATATTATTTCTAATTTGACAGTGTTTGAGAATCCATGAATAGAGACAGTACTGATATTGTGCAAGATCACTCTTGTATATTAATATTTTTTGATTAATTTGTGTAAACCACTTGCACACATCTAAGTGATTCCATGTCTTCATCATAAGAAGAAAGAACTTCCCGAGCATTGTTGCGATGATGACAGATCAAAAAGGTGATCAGAATTGTTGATCAAGGAAAATAGACCTTACCAAAGCCTGTTGAAGATTCTTGAAGAGATACACATGAAAATGTGATTCAGAAATCCCATGGGGAAAGATAATTAGATAAACTATAGCGAATCAAAATAAAATAAAGAAGGGAGATATTCGCTTGACTCGAGAGCTAGAAGAACCCTATGCGATTCAAGGAGGAGAAGAAGTCTCCAATGGGACTCTAGAGCAGGCCAGTGGGACTACGGTAACACTATTGGAAGTAGTATAAATATCCTCTTGTGGGACTTAAAAGTTATATTGCGTGACTCTGTATCGACAGTTGTAATTATTCATCTAATTATAGTAGATAATATGATTTGGGTAGAATAACCAACACAACAACGAGTAGGTCTTTAAACCGAACCTTGTAAATACTTGTGTTCAATGCCTTTACATTTACAACATCATTCAAGGTAAGGATGAAAGAAACAAGAAGATTGGATCGAGACTTTAACTATCCATAGAGGTTCAATTGAAAAAATTTTAATTTGTAGAAAGATTTAAATGGATCAATGATTCACCCCCTCCCCCTCTCAGTGATTGACACTAATCTGGGCACTTCAAAGTACATGAATGTGATAATATCAATAGAAAGTAAATAGACAATACATTAACTATGCAAGGATAATATATAATCACTAATGGAAAAGTAAGTAACAAAAACCATATGTTGAGCATTTATGCACCTACCAAGCCCAAACTGTCCCAGACACTACCTTCTTTAGATCCATGCCTGAATGAATATCAACTGGCCATGCCTGACACATCCCACTCAATGTGATATCCAACAAAACATGTTTAACACATCCCGTTAAAAGGGATATCCCATGTACATACCAACTGATGTTTGAAACATACCTCTTAGGGGATATCCTATATGAATCAACCTTCACACTCAACCATGAAAAATAGATTGTGTAAATCAAAGATACATGAAAAAATATCAATATCATGTCATATAAAAAAGGCTCATATTCGCAAAATACCACATGGGAGTAAACATCAAGAATAGGTCTCATGGAATACACACCTGCACCACATGGGATTAATCTTCAATAATAGGTATCACAAGATACACACACACCAAATGTGATCTAACAATAAGAATAAGTCTCATAGGGATACACACTCATGTGATCAAATATTAAACTCAGTCTCATAGGCTACACACAAACACGCACACAATGACCCAAAAAAAATACATGGTCTCATGGTTTATGCACACAAATGTGATCAAACATAAGATATAGTCTTACAAGACACACATGTGATGAATCATAAAACATGGCCTCATGAGACACACACAAACACAAACCTATGATTAAGACTCATCCATCAACGTACGACATCAATCTAGTTCACAAGGGTTTATCATGGCCCATGGTAAATTTTTTAGTCACATTTGGAATGATTCCTTTAATTAGTTAAAAATTTATTTTAGTAGACTAATAATGAATTACATGTAATTCATAACCCAATAATGAATTAAGGGTAATTTCTCTAAAATTTTGAACCTCATATCACATGCCAATAAACTATTCCTAACATCATATGGTAGAGTACATGGGTCCACATACCTAAACATGGTGCCAAATCACTTCCATGTAAATACCGTATACATTATTTGAGTTCATCCATCTCATTTTTGACTCCATAAAATGCCATGAGTTACTAATTCATGCAAGGTAAATCCAATTTAAATCACTACAATTAATTAAATGATTATAATAAACTCACAACCAAAGGTGAAATAAATACTTTCTAAAAGACTCATAAGATAACACCACATATCCGAAACCATGACTAAACACCCATGGAAGGTCCATAACATTATTTAGACATTATTATAGGAATAATATATACTATGAAGTAACAAAAAAAATGAATATTTAATAAAATTAAATTTTAAATTCTAGAATAATTCATTCGGGTGGCGAACCTTAGAAAGAACACCATACAACAGAGGTCGACCACTCCTAGTGTACTCTGATCACATGGAATAAAAAATCCCCAATTCAATTAAATGATTTGATATATTATTTGACAAAATTTAGCCAAAAACCGTAGAAATAATCATTAAGGGACATATCTTCAATGAAACACCCATATATGACATGAATTCATCATTATGATATGTCCTTTAACCATACTGATCCAAAAAGAGATCATTCTCAAACAATTACTTCAATGATTGGTGGAATTATCATCCAATTCTATAACTGAGATCATATCAAGAATAAATTGGTGACCATGATGATCAAGGGAAATATGATTTGTCAAAATTTTTGACATCATAGGATTACAAAAATACTTAGTATGAGTAATCAAACAAGGAAAATGAAATAATGATATGCCACCATAGAAGGAAGAAAGAGGCCAAGATCGATGAAGAATAGAGGATCTCATCCATATTCACCAATTATTTCCACCTAGATTCACATCGTATCAAATTGGACTCATAGAGGGATATTATGGTAGGAGTACATCTGAATGGAACTAAAAAATTTGAGTGAGGCATTTTAAACCTAACCCCCCGATGTCTATAAAGATAAAAACACCCTCATTAAAAACTTCCCAACACACCCAACTGAGAATCTAGTGAATTCACTAAAAGACCCTCGATATCCCTGATTCCATGCCCAACTCCTTACTGGTCATATTGTACTAGCACTCAGAACACCTAACATGAGACTCTAATAAACACGGCACACCCCATGGCCCTTCCAAAGGCTAAAAAATAGGGTCTGTGATATTTTTCTCACCAATTACCCTTACGATAAAACCACTTGAAACCTATCCCATTCTTGACACCATGTCAATTCCCATATGCCACATTCCAAGGCTAGGCCCTCATTCATTTTTCTATGTAAACACCCACCATGATATTTACTATACTCTGGCAGTTATGACCATTTCCCATCGGGAAACTCCCATGCCAAATGCAAATTAGAACACCCAAGGATATGAATTATGTTGTGGTGATGCTGTTCAAATCCAAAAACTCTCTGGGATTTCCCAAAACAACCATAAACCTCAGAATAACCTGAAACTAAATAATATTTAAAAACAATGATAATAGGATGAAACATTGAATGACCCTTATTTATTAAGATGACCCTCATGTGTGATTTTTTAATTTTGTGATCACAGGTTCTATAAAATGAATCCTAGTGTTCGGTTTCATTAGTTTTTCCGTATATGATTCATTATGTTGTAGTGCTTGGTCCACACTATGGTTTTAGTTTGGTGTTGGCTGGGATAATGAACAAGGTCATGAATAATATCACATATGAGGGGTTGTGAATGTTATATAATGACACCATTTTCCATTCTTTAAACCCCTATGTTTTTTAATCAATTAAATAGTTATTGAGCGTGAGATAAAGGGGGAGTAGCATGGAGAGTTCGTGTCATGATACTTGGAACTTAGCCTATCATGGTTTAGAAAACCCCTATTACATTGTATCATAGTGTTTTCTATAAAATCGTGGTTCCACTAAAATTCATTATATTTTTATCCTTCTCTCAATCACTAGGCTGTTGTGGGTACATTTTGGTTGAACCTACCTCCAATCCAATGTATCTCATTTTACCAATTTCTTCACATTCTTCTCCCCTCATTACCTATTTCTAAGCCCTAAATATATCCAATCCTCCAATTTTACATACCTTATTATCATTTTTTTAATGAATTATTATTGATGGGATGATATCCGTAGAGTATGTGGGTTTTCTATGAGGTTTCAAGTTAGTGATCCTCTTCCATCTTCCCATTATAGTTTAGTTATCATTAAAGCTTAGTATTGAGGTAGGGTATTTGACACTTATACCTATATTTTGGGAAACTATTGGATTATCATTATTTTTTCTAATAGGTAAATAGATTTGGTTAAATTAAAGAAGATAATATTATGGGTGGTGTATCTTCACTTGAGATTATGTTATTCTTTGTGTCGATTTCCTTAATATATTTTTCTAGATAGCATGATATTATATTTATGTGGTTATATATACATTAAATTGTTTATTATATATGATCAATGTGATTAAATGACTTAAATATGATAAGATAATGTTTTTACTAAACTATACACTCATGAGGTTTTCATTATTCTTTAGAATTTATTAACATTATAAGGAATTTTATTTAGCATATTATTTGAATTATTATCACTAATATTAGTTTATGCTATATTTGGTTTCATTTCATATTGAAATGGATCATAATTATTTAATATAATAAATTTGGTAAAGGAAAATTCTTGATTCTTGAATTAATGTTTGGGGATGTAAAATCCTAGTCTTGTTTTCTTTAAGATTATTTTCCATGGATAACGCCATACGTGTTCTTTTTTTTCTTCTATTTATTTTTTTAGAATAATTATTTAATGAAATATATATATTATAATTTTATTCCATTAATATGATTTTACTTGTAACCAAGTATAATTGGATGATATGGAAATGGTGGAGTGGTTCTGTTATTGTTGTTAATATTTCTATGGGACCATGTAGTCACCATTTGGGTGGGGGTGTATCAAGTGTGACTAATTTTTTTCAAAATAATATCTTCAAACTCTTACCCTTTTAAGAATTTCTCAATATCCAAACCATTATTACCTAAATGGATATAAATGAATTTTTCTATCTCTTACCCAATATGATACAACCACATGCAATATAGAATATAAAGAAAAGTCAAGTACATATTTTTTTTAAAATATTTGAACTCATCATGTGAAACTGAATCATTATTTTCATTGGTTATTCACCATGATCACATATTATATAATATAAATGAAATTGGTAATAATTAGGAATGATATTTACCCCATAGTTCTTCAACTGACACAACATATCAATATGGTACTATACATATCCAACATCTCACTGGACACACAAACTCTCACCACTTATTATAGAAATTCTTTCTCAACACTCTAATTTTATCTCCACTTAGTACAGGACATCTACACATCAACATAATATGATATCCCTCCTCAAAAAATTCTTAAACTAGATATATATAGTAAATAATAGTATTATGAAACATGATCTATATAAATATTATTTTTCCCAAATATTGTTCAGAATCTATTCACTTTCCTCTCTCAACACTTGTGCCATATTAAAAACTTAGTAGCTACTTAATGTTGTTATTATACATCGATGAACTACATATGATCAAAATAATCGGTTCAGATTTACCTTCCTCATAACATAGAAGGTTCTTCCTATAGAATGTGGTATCTTGTTCTCTTTTCCTCTCAAAGATGATCTATTTATATCTTTAGATAATTGATCAAATCATTTCTCTTTCTTCCACTCAACCATTTATATTCTTTAATAACATAATTATATTTTCTATATATTTAATATATAAAATATTATAATAACTCTATGAAGTGATCCTCTTGATAATGTTTCTCAACTTGACCACATGGGTGTGTTCCCATGATCTCCAAATATTCATTTTTCCTTAACTATTTATCTCCACATCATTTCAATGAATACACTTCTCTAATTCCTTTTTATTTTATACCAACAAATAAAATTTCCATTTAACACATCTAAAAGACTCGATATGTTTCTTTTTAATTATATTCCACAAATAAATATTTTTAAATATTATTTATAACTGCATAAACATTATAAAACAAAAACATGTTTTGGAATGGCTTTTTCATTCACAGTGTGAGTGTGTCTAAAACACTTGTAGGCTTTAATAAGTATTTTAATTCCTATATTTCATATTATATTAATATTCTTCCTTAAAATCATGAATATAATAACTCTCACTTAATCATATTCGAATCAAAATTCATTTTGGATTTTTTATTTACTGTAGATAAGAACTAGCATTGAAAATTTTGATTCTATGAAATTCGTTAACTCTGATTAGAAATATTGATTTTCAAATTTTCATATTTGAAAATCATAGATAATTGGGCATGTACCTACATTTAGTATTCACATTTAATAGTCTTAAAATAAAATATTTAATAATGTATTGAAAAATCATCATGATTATTTGATCATTAAATACGAGCTTCAAGATCATTTGATTTAATTTATTTATCGTATTTATTCTAGAAATTTTTGTCTATAAAAATATCAAAAATCTAAAAAATTTCAAAAAATATTCCACCATATGAAGTTATAGATATACCATAAAAATATATAAAAATTAAAAAATATTACTTGACCTAATTATGCGACACCCTGATATTTAAATATATTATTTCCATTAAATAAGTCAATATTTCTGATAGATTACTCCATACACGGCACCAAACATAAATGAAACCACAATATATTTTGATATAATATAAATATTCATGTAAGATCATTAAAATAAAAACATTGAATTAACATTAATGAAATTGGGAAACCTCTTTATAAAGTATTTATATAAAGAAAAGATATAGTATATTTAAAATGAAGGAAATTAAACTGTATAACTAAAATAGAAAATAAAATGATTTTAAGCTTTGAATTATTTTATTATAAGAACCGACCTTTTATGTGCTATGATTTTTTATCACAATAAACTTACGATTAACATATGGTAATATATATTGATATTTTTAATTGGTCAACACTAACTAGTAAGTAACATGACATAATAAGAAGAATGGATTGTGTTCTATAGAGTCATTTTCCCTTTAATAACATTTTTCATTATATTATTTAAAAGGTAAATTTTTTAAATTTCAAAATTTGAATTTCAAAAAATCTAAAATGTTTTTGGATTCATCATATTAATAATTTATTAAGATAGATTTTTGAGGTTTTTTTTAAAACATTGATTTTAATATGAATTTCCAATATGACATTTATACAGATACCGAGATTTAATGAAATTATTATTATGTAAGTATGTTATTGAAATTTTTAAAACCTTTTTCTAGAAAATAGGTATTTTATAAGTTACATTATAAATATAAAAATATTTATTATACCTTACAAATATATATTTTATATTTTGGAACTTGAGTAATATTTTTCTCAAGACGTTATTTTATACACATTATAAATTGATTATTTAAAAATTAATTTTTATAAATCTTATAAATTGGATCAACTAAAATGGGTTTAAATTTTTAATTAATTAGGTCCAAATTATTTAATAAGGACTAATTTAATTGTAAAAATAAGGAATCAATTACATAGTTAAAAACTTATTAACGTGGTAAGATTAAATTAGGGTTTAAAGAGATTAACATAGTGAAAAGGGATAAAACTTGTGTGTTAATACATGGTTGAGGTCTTTCTGAACCATATATCTTTCTAAAACCATTATTCCATAATCTTAGAGCCCCTTTACATGAAATTGACTTCCCATTATTAATAATTTATGGGTATTTATAAAATTTACAACCCTTTTGAATTATTAAAGGGGACTATCACCATCACTTCATTATGACTCCTAAAATTAATTTTAATCCTAAAAAAATACCATTTTTATTTAACCCAGAATCCTCTTCCTACTCCATAGTCTTATGGTTACAATAGGATATCCTAAGAACTACTTTTATAAAGAATTAATTAAGGAAAACTCATTGTTTTCAACATGGGTAATAGTTTTACTTTAACTTAATTAATTTTTGTTTTACACATATTATTTTTTTAAACCAAATATAACTAAATCATTATTGGTTGTATAATTAATTTTATTATTATAAGGTAATAACTATTAACCATCATTATATTTTTCTTTAAGTAAAACAAAAATGAAATTCGATAATGTGTACAAATTACTTCCTCTAAAAGATTCATGTTTTGTTTTCCTTGACTAACATACATGATATTTTATAGTGTTTCATTTTTTAGTTCAAAATGGTGGTGAAAATGAAAAAATATGGGGGGTGAAATGTTTACTTTGAAAACATGATAAATTCAAAGATTCCTTCATAAAATAATGATATCCTATAATTCTCTATATAATATGTGTATGAAAAAGAAAACAATAAATGAAAGGGTAATAAACTATTTAGTACAGTGGTTTGGGGTATAGAAATATCCTAGTCCACTCAACCAATTATCTCTTTACAATCTTGGTGATTTTCACTAAGTTGATCCTTTTATCCAAAGTCCTCAATAATCGAGTGCAGGTAGTTGACACCTTATAAAAAGTCAAATTATTTTATATGGAACCTCAATAACCATAGTTTAGTATGATAATCTAGAAATCCACCATGATTGAGTATCTAATGTCAACACTTTTTTAGAAACAGAAGAGATGTAGATTATTTAATACTGGTTCATCTCATAGTTTCCTATGAAACTAAAAAATGATTGGATCTTCAATCAAGTACACCGCAATAACTAAAATATCTTTAATGTTATGAATACTTATACATCATTAAACACTAGTAATAACATTAATAGAGTTATGTAGGACTTATTATTAGTTACACTGTGAGAAAAATATTTACAGATAATTATTTCCCCTCTTCATCAAATGTCAAGTATTAATATGAAACATTGATGAACTTTTTTATTTCTGTCAGAGAAAGAGTTTTCACACTCCACTTTTGAACCTTCAAAAGTAATATTTATATATAAATAATAAAAACATCCATCAATTTTATTCCATCCTCTTCCTTCAAAAAATAAAAATAAAATTTGTCAAAATATTTCAAAAATATCTCTACGAAGATATCAAAACCATTTTATTCATTTCAAAATAAATCCTCCAAAATAAACTCATCTAATTCATTTAAAATATCATCATATTCTATAATAATTGTTAAAAAAATCCATCTCTAAATTAGATTTAATTTTACATTCACATATTTTTTAAAAATATCTTAAATAATCTGTGAAATCAGACTGTAACATCGGTGGGAAAATTCAAATATTTCAATTTAAATATCCCGGAGTCCTTCAAATTCTCTAGAAAATATTATCATCATTGATTTCATCATTATTTGAAATAGAAAAAGTTTAATTTTCATTCTAAATTATAATTTAAATAAATACTCAATAGTCCCTTAAATATAGTGGCATAACCATTTAGAGAATTAAAATATTTAAATTTTAATTTTAAACATGCCACATTTATATGAAAAATACTCATTACTGATAATCAAAAAAATAATCCTTCCATTCTGCATGAATGTTTCTATAACTAAATAGTTCAGTTTTATTAGAATATAATGATCAAAATGAAATTGATAAATTATCATGAATAAATTGGAATAATTTATAGAAAATTGAAATATATAAACTGAGTTAATGTAAATTAGCACAAGGAGAAATGTTTGGGCCAATAAAAACTCTTTATAATACTGTAAATAATATAATTTATGAATTTTGATGTTTCCCATTCTATTTTTATATTTAACTTATTCTTCATGATCTAGTTCACTTTGGGTGGAAAAGATTCTGGTGAGGCATGTAGTGGTGAAGAGAACTATAGAATGTTCCCAAATTCAGTTACTATGTAAACTACTATATCAAGTAATGATTCTAAGTTTCACATGAATTATAGATATCATTATTTTTATTTCAAAGAAAAAAACCTACCAGAGTTATAGATTTATCAAGATATCCTTCACATCTATGATTCAGTTCGTATTGCAATATCCCACATATGGGGAGTACAAAACGGATTCTTAAGTTTCTATACAACATTAATGTAGAGTAGGTGTAGGGAATAATCTTCATGAAGACTATTTTATTAACAGATGTATATTTTTTTGTTGATTTAGTGTAAAGATTTCAACAGGTCTTAAGGTACCTTGCGTCTTCTTGGTTCATCACGAAAACCAGTGTGATCTCTATTACGGTGGCAAAAATGGGAGATTCGCCTTTAATGAAAACATAGAGACCAACATATGAAATATAAGGATCATTTTACAAAAATTGGGTGAAAAAAAATTATTTTTCACATAAACATAGGGATCATCCTAAAAAAATTATGGATGACCAATGTAGTGATGGATACCCTTCTAAAACACTATACAACTTACATTCATGATTTTCTTTTTATTTTTAGAGGATTTTAACAAAATATTCAACATATATCTTATAAGACTTATGTTTAGATAATTTTTAAGCCTATCTAAAATATCAATAATCAACCTAATATTACATCCAAATATCTAGATATCATTGAAAAATTTAATAAAAAAATAATATGAAAATCTAAAACTTGATAGAAACATAACATTACTTCAGATAATTTATTGATCCCCAAAAAACCTTTTTATCCTTCTATATAATTGAATTAAATCAAGATAAATGGATTTTATATATGTGAAACCATTTTTCATGTCATTAAAATATTTCTAGATCAGGTAAAAATTTAAGGAAAACTATAGTTTTCAAAATATTTAGACAAAGGAATCCTTGAAATGTTGCAGGAACATCAGAGAATATTTTGAGCTCTCGAGTGATCATTTCAGAATTAATCATAGATGAATTAAATTTAGATAAATCTATTTGATTTAAAACATAGTAATTTTCAAACAAATATGATCACTGTATCTTGAGTTATCATCAAAATATATAGGTGACCTTAAACTGAAAAATGACATTGTGATTGAAAATTATTAATTTATTTGGATAATTTTCCCCCATAGAAACAATTTATTTATCATTAAATGTAAAAAAAATAAAATTAATATAACCTACTAATATTCCCAAAGGAAACAAATGTGTAATAATATAATCCCTATATCTTCATATATAATCTAAACCCATAGTCAGTAAATATAGAATCACTAAAACAATCTTATTTGTGAAAACAAAACAGGTTGATGTAATTATCAAAACCTAGATGATAATAATAGATACAAATATTCAATAAATAGAATATATTTAATAATAATTATATTTATAACATATTTTTAATTATTAAATTACAAAATGCATTATAACTTTCTCCAATTCTACATATAATGGAAATCATTAACCATGCATATCTACGGACTACCACCTCCATTAAACGATTGATTTCCCTTTTAATTTTCATCACCTCCTTACATGGATGGTTATGATAATAGTTTTAATGGATAAATATTAATTTTATAATAAAATTTAGTCTATCTTTGAATATATTAGATAACCTATTAGTGATATGATCAACAAACAATCATTATTAACTCAATTGTTTAAAACAACCATACTAAGAGGAAAATATTTTTATTCATAATATATAATATTTTAATATCCATTAATTTTTATTATAATTTCTTTAATGTCTAATATATCATACTAATAAACTCTAAATAATATCATTGTGATTTTGTTTTATTGATATTTCACTAAAAGTACCACATAATCATCCATTAATCATGGTATGTTCATATTTGGGTTAGTTTAACCACCTACTTGAACAATGCTATAATTTATATCTCAGATGATTATGAAAACATAATTAATGACTATTGGAGCACACCAAATGAGCATAAAAAATTCACAATAGAGGAAATAGGTTGTTGAGTCAATAAGGTTTTCCTTATGACTTTTCCATTCCTTCTTGTTTTGAAAATCACAAACACCTTATCTTTAAGGAAAATTGCTTTTATAAGGAAAATCGCTTTTATAAGGAAAATTGATTTCATAAGGAAAATCGCTTTTATAAGGAAAATTGCTTTCATAAGGAAAACTGCTTTTATAAGGAAAATTTCTTTTATAAGGGAAATTGCTTTTATAAGGAAAATTGCTTTATAAGGAAAATCTATTTTGTAAGAAAAATTATCCTTATCATATTTTTCATCCATATTTTTCTTAAGTATAAGATTAGGATTCATTTATATATTCTCGGAATTGTTTGAAACTTTGATATGAAGTATTCTGTTTTAGGATCCGAATTCTGGTTGAGAACTGTAATAAAGCTTCACTCCGAATTCCAGATGAGAACTGTGATAAATTTTCATTTGGAATTCCGGATACAAACTCTGATTAAGTTCTACTCCAATTTCAGGATAAAAATCCTTATGAAGTTCGACATCGAATTCTCATTACGAATTCTGATGACGAATTCTCATTACGAATTCTGATTACGAATTCTCATTCCGAATGCTCATTCCGAATTCACCTATTAAACAGAATCTGATCATCATTGTTTTATACACTCTGAATTTATTTAGACACAAAAAATTATTTTTAGTTAGACTCCGAACTTTCTTTTTGCTTACACTTTTATAATTTCTCTAAACTTTGATATTTTTTGTTACACTCCGAACATTCACTCCGAACTTTTCAATTAGACTTAAAACGATGTCGTACATTTTGTTACACTTGTTTTGTTATAAAATGATGTCGTCTATTCTGTTTTAAACTTACCGTTGGTTAAGTTACACGTATATAGGTCCCTCTTATTTTTAAGGAAATTATGACCTTTGGAAAGGAGGCCGACCTTGCCTATAAATAGGAGCTCATTTGAAAGATCTCACAACTGATGGATAACTTCTTCGACATCGTGCATACATGCTGTTTAAGTGATTTCTAGAGAGAGAGGCATTTATTAACTCTCAAAGCTTCGTGCGACTCCGAATGTTGGTGATTACATTCGAGGACTTCCGGGGAAAGGAAGACAGAGGTTTCCAACACCTTGAAGTTGAGGTCTTGTGGGGATAGCAAGACAGAGACTCTGATCTTCGTATCGAGGGCTTACCCTGGTGTGGGTAAGACAGACTTTCTTGAAAGTATAAATCAGGGGACCTTTATCCAAGGTTGTTGGATACCCTTCTCTTTGGGTTAAAGGACTTATATCTTGTTACTTGTAGTTTTACTACTTGATTGTTTCCGCTGCATTTTGTATTATAAGGAAAGTATAACTTTCTTATACTTCTTTACTCATACTCTGTTTCATTTAGATTCTATACGCTTTAAGATAGAATCTCATATTGTAATCTTTTGTTAAGTTTTGATTTCCAGAACCATATTTCTAGAACCTACTTTCGGAATCTCTTTCCAAGTTTTCATTTGGTATTAGAGGTGTTGTGAATTTTCTTAGTTTAAACATTGTTAAAATTAGCACTTTCTTTTTCTTAAGGAAACCATAGTTATTCGTAACTAACTTTAAAGGTTCCAAAGGAATTTTTAAAGTATACAATTCACCCCCCTCTTGTATATTGAGCATATACATCATTATTTCGATCCTACAATTGGTATCAGAGCAGGTCTCTGAAATACTTGTACTCACGTATATGTTTTTCTTGCTCACTTTGTCATTCCAAACTTTGTAATTCCGAACTTTGTCATTCCGAACATTCTTATTCCGAATTTTGTCATTCTGAACATTGTGATTACAAAATTTTTCTACTAACAAGTTTGTGTGCCAAAGGTTATTTTAAGTATGGCATGAGTAAATGTTGGTTCAATTGGTAATCTAAATCCTACAAGACCACCAATCTTTGATGGTAAGGATTATGATTACTGGAGAGATCGAATGAAAACTTTTATTATCAATACTGGAGTGGAAAACTTCGTTATGCTTACTGGAGATTATAAAATTCCTGACAAGGAAGTTAGAACTTTTACTAACCGGGAAAAGCAAGAGTATCAACTCAATTATGAGGTACGCAATACTCTACTGTGTTCAATGACTAGAAATATATATATATCCAAATTTCTTCTTGTGAAGCAGCTAATTGTATCTGGAAGAAGTTAGTGGTTACACACTTTAGAACTTCTAAAGTGATTGATACTAGGAGAGCTATGCTTAGAGCTGAATATCATGGCTTCAATTTTCCTTATGGTGAGCCTATCTGTAAAGTTCAACATAGATTTATAACTATTGTCAATAGATTACAGTCTATGGGAGAAAAAGGGTTAGATGATGAAGCACTTGTGGATAAGATAATTGATATCATACCTAATTTGTGGGAATCCAAAATAACTGCTATATATGAGAATAGGAAGGTCACTCAAATTTCTCTTGATGAGTTATTTGGAACTCTTCTCCAACATGAAACTAGAATGAAGAGAGATTCTGACAACATCAAAAATAAAAATGGAAATGGTACCGTTGCTTTTACAACAACATCAAATCATATGAAAGCTAAGACTCCTGAGAGAGTAACCAGATCAAAGTATAAGAAAATGATAGTTCAATCAGATTCTAGTGAGAGCGAAATATCAGAAAATGAATTAGAAAATCTTGCTCGAAGGATGAACAAGATAGCTGGTCAGAGAAATTTCCAATCTATGTATAAGAAAAAGGACAAGAAAGATAATAAAGATGGAGAAGTTACTTGTTATGAATGCAAGAGAGCTGGACATATTAGACCATATTTACCTTTGCTCAAAAAGAAAGAAAGGAAAGAAAGTCATTCAGACAGGAATAGAAAGAAGTATTATAAAGCCAAAGCTAAGAAAGTGTTGAAAGCTAGTGACACCTGGAGTGCCAGTGGTGGTGATTCTTTAGATGAATCTTCTGATTACGAATCTTCGGGACAGAAGAATCTTGGTCTTATATCCAGATTACCTATTTATGATCATTGTTTTATGGCTAAGGTACAAAATCTTGAATCATTGACCAATGTTTCTTTAAATTATAATGATAGTAAGTATTATAAATCTTCTGATAAAGAATCCTCTTCTGATGAAGAAAATACATTACCTACTTATGAAGAAGTCTCTAGGTTTGCTGAACTTCTTGAAATTGAGAATTATAAACTCAATAATAAACTTGATAAGTCAAACTCTACAAATTCTATTCTTACAAAAGAGATATCAGATCTTTCTAAATATCTTGATAGGAAAAATTCTGATTTTGAAAGTATTTCAAAAAATCTTGAGTAAGTAAGTTCTGAGAAGAACAAACTTTTTAAAGAGTTATAAAAAGTTATTTCTAAGAAAAATGTTTTCGAGCCTAGCTCTAGTTCTAAAACTAATGATTTTGAGGATAAAAACTTGGTTATAAAACTCAAGTCTGAATTTTTTTCCTTAACGAAGTGTTTATCAAACTTTACCCATGGTAAGGAAAATTTTGATAAAATGTATTCCCAGATACGACCATTAAGAAATAAATCTGGATTTGGTTATACCCATGCAAAACCATTTTTTAGTAAAAATTATTTTGTTCCTCAAAGTGACCCATTTTGTACTAAGTGTCAATGTGGTGGACACTGGGCAAAGAATTGTTCCTTAAACAAAACCCAATCCTTAGGATTTCCCAAAGCTTACTTTTCCAAGAAGATGTGGGTACCTAAATTTTTTTTATCTAGTAATCTCATATCCAAACAAGTTTGGATTCTGAAAGTCTAATTTTCTTCTTGATTTCAGGAAAATAAAGATAATACCAACAACAATACATGGCACATGGATAGTGGATCTTCCCGGCACAAGACTGGTAACAAAAGCTATTTTGAAAAGATTATCGAAACGAAAGGAGGAAAGTTAACTATTGGAGACAATGCTAAGGGAGATATTGTTGGTATTGGTAATATTGTTCTTTTAGGAAAAACTTTGATTTCAAATGTTCTTTTTTTAAAGGGTCTTAAGAACAACCTCATTAGCATAAGTCAGTTATGTGATGAAGGATACCTTGTGAATTTTAGGAATGATAGGTGCTTAGTTCACAATTCCAAGGAAGAATTTATTCTCTCAGCCAATAGGCAAGAGAATGTTTACACTTTGAACCTAGAAGACCTCAGGAGCCATGATTTACCTTGCCTAAGTTCAATTTAAGATCATTCCTGGTTATGGCATAGAAGACTAGGTCACTGTAACCTTAGAAACCAATGTACACTCTCTAAGAAGAAACTAGTAAAGGATATACCAAAGCTTAGATTTGATTCTTCTAAAGTTTGTGATCCTTGTCAATATGGAAAGCAACATAAATCTAGTTTTAAATCAGTCATTGAAGTCTCAACAACTGATGCATTACAGTTAGTGCACATGGATCTTTTTGGCCCAACACAAACTGGAAGTATTGGAGGCAAATACTATGTGTTTGTTGTAGTTGATGATTACACTAGATTTACTTGGGTTTATTTTCTAGCAAAGAAATCTGAAGCTTTTTCTTATTTCAAAAGTTTTACAGCTCATGTTAAAAATGAGAAAAACCTTCCATTGAAAACTATTCATAGTGATCATGGAGGAGAATTTCAAAATTCTGATTTTGAAACTTTTTGTAGTAAAAAAGGTATTACTCACAATTTTTTATCACCTAGAACTCCTCAGCAGAATGGTGTAGTTGAGAGAAGAAATAGAATTCTTCAAGAAATAACTAGAACCATGTTGAGTGAATATTCTATAGCTATACATTTCTAGGCTGAAGCTGTAAGTACTACTTGCTATACTATAAATCGAGTTTTGATTAGACCTTTTCTTAATAAAACCCCTTATGAGTTATGGAATGGTAGAAAACCAAGACTATCCTACTTCAAGGTTTTTGGTTGCAAAGTATTAATTTTTAATACTAAATATAACTTACATAAATTCTCACCAAAATCTGATGAAGGAATTTTCTTAGGTTATTCCACAACATCTAAGGCTTATAGAGTTTTTAATAAAAACACTTGTACTGTTGAAGAAACAGTGCATGTAAAATTTGATGAGTCTGATCCATTTGTTTTTAAACAATCCCAGCCTACATCCTCGGATGTGTTTTCAAAAACTGATTATCAAACTTCGATAGAAGAACCTTCTGATAAGGAAATTTTTCAAGAAGATACTTCTGAAATATTTACCCCAGAATACATTCTACCCTATGTTGATGAACAAGCTTTTCAAAACCCAAATCAGATGTTTCTTAAAAATCATCTCAGTGATAGTATCATTGGTGATGTAAATCAACCTGTAAGGACTATAAGTTCCTTAAGAAATGAAGTAGAACATCTAGCATTTTTTTCCCAATTAGAACCTAAAAGAACAGATGAAGCTTTAGGTGATGCTGATTGGATAAAAGCCATGCAAGATGAACTAAATGAATTCGAAAGGAATAAAGTCTGGACTCTGTTTGAAAGACCTATGGAAACTTTTGTAATTAGAGTAAAATGGGTTTTCAGAAATAAATTTGATGAAAATGGAGTCATAGTAAGAAATAAAGCTAGACTTGTTGCTAAAGGATATAATCAGCAAGAGGGAATAGACTATGAAGAAACCTA
This sequence comes from Viscum album, assembly GCA_963277665.1. Classification (NCBI taxonomy): domain Eukaryota; kingdom Viridiplantae; phylum Streptophyta; class Magnoliopsida; order Santalales; family Viscaceae; genus Viscum; species Viscum album. The sequence goes on along the minus strand of OY728152.1, from coordinate 777,244,902 downwards.
TGCTCTAGTAGCTAGAATTGAATCTGTCCGTATTCTACTTGCCTTTGCAGCATTCTTTAATTTTAAACTTTTTCAAATGGATGTGAAATGTGCTTTTCTTAACGGTTATGTTCAAGAGGACGTTTTTGTTGAACAACCTCCTGGCTTTGATGATACAAACCATCCTGATCATGTTTTTAGACTTACCAAAGCTCTTTATGGTCTTAAACAAGCCCCACGAGCTTGGTATGATAGACATACTGGATTTTTGCTTCAAAATAACTATGTTAAGGGAAATGCAGATCCAACCCTTTTTATAAATAAAGATAAGAAAAATGATTTGATTATTCAAATTTATGTTGATGACATCATATTTGGTTCAACTCAGCAATATTTAACCGATTCTTTTGCATGTTTAATTAAATCTGAGTTTGAAATGAGTATGATGGGTGAGTTAACTTTTTTCCTTGGTTTTCAAATTTCTCAAAAACCAGAAGGAACCTATATATCTCAACATAAGTATATTAAAGATCTTCTCAAAATGTATGGTTATGACAACACTAAGAGTATAAGTACTCCCATTGTTACCTCAAACTTTTTAGATCTTGATGAAGCTGGGAAACCACACTACTACAGCCTTCCCCTTTATCAGCGCTAAAAACCAGCATTAACAACGCTAGAAAAGCGCTGTTAATTTTGGCGTAGATAAGGGGGGGGGGGGGGTCCCCTATATCAGCGCTTCTCGGAGCGCTGATAAAGGGGTCCTTTATCAGCGCATGATGGAGCGCTGATACAGGGTCCCTTTATCAGCGCTCCTCTAGCGCTGTTAAAGGTGTCCTTTATCAGCACTAAAAAAGCGCTGATAAAGGCCCCAGCGCCTGCACCTAAAAAACAGTACCTGCACACCTGCACACCAGAATACCTGCACAAAGTAGCACATGCACACCTGCACACCATAGCACCCACACCCAATATTTTGACTGACAACGGTATATACATTTACTTAACATCATGAATACAAAAAACGCATTGCTATATACATTTCAAACATTGTTTTACATGGTTACATTTACAATTATTCAACAACAGTTATAAACATTCATGTTTCATCCTTTGATATCCGTGATCCGCTCTCGATGGTATTTGTTGTCGAACAAAGCATCCGAACTCAAGGAAAAAAATTCACCTATATAAGAAAACAAATATTATGTTAGTAATGCAATAATGAATGAAATTAAAACAGTAATATGAAAGAATACATTAATATTGAAATGTGAAACTAAAATATTAAATTTTAAACTCAAAAGTTTTCATTTTCATAACAATGAAAGGGAATAATGTAAAATCAATATGTTTTTGATTGATTTATCTCATTTAATAAATACTGATTATTTATCTAATGAAAAGCTTTACCGGTCACACCGTGCATCGGATTGAGGTGTGGTCGATTCGTACACATCACAAATAATTTGTGGATCGTTTTCCTAAATTATCAAAACAATCCGAACGTGTTTTCTCGGTTTGGCGTATGTCATTGGTGTTGTTTTCCAATGTTTATGTCATTTTCAAACTGATATCAGACAATTTTAGCCACACCGGTCACACCGTTCGTCGGATTGAGGTGCGGTCGATTCGTACATGTCACAAATGACTCGTGGATCGTTTTCCTAAAGTATAAAAACAATCCGAAGTTGTTTTATTAGTTTGGCGTAGGTCATTGGTGTTGTTTTCCAAAGTTTATGTTATTTTCAAACTGATATCAGACAATTTTAGCCATATCGGTCACACCGTGCGTCGGATTGAGGTGCAGTCGATTCGTACATGTCAGAAATGACTCGTGGATTGTTTTCCTAAAGTATCAAAACAATCCGAATGCGTTTTCTTGGTTTGGAGTATGTCATTGGTGTTGTTTTCCAAAGTTTATGTCATTTTCAAACTGATATCAGACAATTTTAGCCATATCGGTCACACCGTGCATCGGATTGAGGTGTGGTCGATTTGTACACGTCACAAATGACTTGTGTATCGTTTCCCTAAAGTATCAAAACAATCCGAATGCGTTTGCTTGGTTTTCCGTATGTCATTGGTGTTGTTTTCCAAAGTTTATGTCATTTTCAAACTGATATCAGAAAATTTTAGCCATACCGGTCACACCGTGCGTCAGATTTAGGTGCGGTCAATTTTTACACGTCACAAATGACTCGTGGATTGTTTTACTAAAGTATCAAAACAATCTGAACGCATTTTCTTGGTTTCGCGTATGTCATTGGTGTAGTTTTCCAAAGTTTATGTCATTTTCAAACTGATATCAGACAATTTTAGCCATACCGGTCACACCGTGCGTCGGATTGAGGTGTGATCGATTCGTACACGTCACAAATGACTCGTGGATCGTTGCACTAAAGTATCAAAACAATCCGAACGCGTTTGCTCGGTTTGGCGTATGTCATTGGTGTTGTTTTCCAAAGTTTATGTCATTTTCAAATAGATATCAGACAATTTTAGCCATACCGGTCACACCGTGCGTCAGATTGAGGTGCGGTCAATTCTTACACGTCAAAAATGACTCGTGGATCGTTTTCCTAAAGTATCAAAACAATCCTAACACATTTGATCGGTTCGGCATATGTCATTGGTGTTGTTTTCCAAAGTTTATCTCAATTTGAAACTGATATTAGACACTTTTAGCCATACCGGTCACACCGTGTGTCGGATTGATGTGCGGTCAATTCATACACGTCACAAATGACTCTTGGATCGTTGTCCTAAAGTATCAAAACAATCTGAAGGTGTTTTCTCAATTTGGCGTATGTCATTGGTGTTGTTTTCCAAAGTTTATGTCATTTTCAAATTGATATCAGACAATTTTTGCCATACCGGTCACACCGTGCATCAGATTGAGGTGCGGTCGATTCGTACACGTCAAAAATGACTTGTGGATCATTTTCCTAATGTATCAAAACAATCCTAAGGCGTTTGATCGGTTTGGAGTATGTCATTGATGTTGTTTTCCAAAGTTTATGTCATTTTCAAACTGATATCAGACAATTGTAGCCATACCGGTCACACCGTGCGTCGGATTGAGGTGCGGTCGATTTTTACACGTCACAAATGACTCGTGGATCATTTTCCTAAAGAAGCAAAACAATTTGAAGGCATTTTCTTGGTTTTCCGTATGTCATTGGTGTTCTTTTCCAAAGTTTAGGTGATTTTCAAACTGATATCGGACAATTTTAGTCATACCGGTCACACCGTGCGTCGGATTGAGGTGCGGTCGATTCTTACACGTCACAAATGACTCGTGGATCATTTTCCTAAAGAATCAAAACAATATGAACGTGTTTTTGTCGGTTTGGCATATGTCATTGGTGTTGTTTTCCAAAGTTTATCTAAATTTGAAACTGATATCAGACACTTTTAGCCATACCGGTCATACCGTGCGTCAGTTTGAGGTGCGGTCAATTTGTACACGTCACAAATGACTCTTGGATCGTTTTCCTAAAGTATAAAAACAATACTAATGCGTTTGCTCAGTTTGGCGTATGTCATTGGTGTTTTTTCCAAAGTTTATGTCATTTTCAAACTGAAATTAGACAATTTTAGCCATACCGGTCACACCGTGCATCGGATTGAGGTGTGGTCCATTCATACCTGTCATAAATGACTCATGGATTGTTGTCCTAAAGTATCAAAATAATCCGAAGGTGTTTGCTCGGTTTGGCGTATGTCATTGGTGTTGTTTTCCAAAGTTTATGTCATTTTCAAACTGATATGAGACAATTTTAGCCATACCGGTCACACCGTGCGTCAGATTGAGGTGTGTTCAATTCGTACACGTCACAAATGACTCGTGGATAGTTTTCCTAAAGTATCAAAACAATCCGAAGGCGTTTGCTCGGTTTGCTGTCTGTCATTGGTGTTGTTTTCCAAAGTTTATGCATTTTAAAACTGATATCAGACAATTTTAGCCATACCGGTCACACCGTGCGTCGGATTGACGTGTGGTCAATTCATACACGTCACAAATGATTTGTGGATCGTTGTCCTAAAGTATCAAAACAATCCGAACACGTTTGCTCAGTTTGGCGTATGTCATTGGTGTTGTTTTCCAAAGTTTATGTCATTTTCAAACTGATATCATACACATCACAAATGACTCGTGGATCGTTGTCCTAAAGTATCAAAACAATCCGAAGGCGTTTGCTCGGTTTGGCGTATGTCATTGGTGTTGTTTTCCAAAGTTTATGTCATTTTCAAACTGATATCAGACAATTTTAGCCATACCGGTCACACCGTGCGTCGGATTGAGGTGCGGTCGATTCGTACACGTCACAAATGACTCGTGGATCGTTTTCCTAATGTATCAAAACAATACGAACGTGTTTTCTTGGTTTGTCGTATGTCATTGGTGTTGTTTTCTAATGTTTATGTCATTTTCAAACTGATATCAGACAATTTTAGCCATACCGGTCACATCGTGCGTCGGATTGAGGTGCGGTCGATTCGTACACATCAAAAATGACTTGTGGATCATTTTCCTAAAGTATCAAAACAATACGAATGCGTTTTCTTAGTTTTCCGTATGTCATTGGTGTTGTTTTCCAAAGTTTATGTCATTTTCAAACTGATATCAGACAATTTTAGCCATACCGGTCACACCGTGCGTCGGATTGAGGTGAGGTCGATTCGTACACGTCACATATGACTCGTGGATCGTTTTCCTAAAGTATCAAAACAATCCGAACGCGTTTTCTTGGTTTGGCGTATGTCATTGGTGTTTTTTTCCAAAGTTTATGTCATTTTCAAACTGATATCAGACAATTTTAGCCATACCGGTCACACTGTGCGTCGGATTGAGGTGCGGTCAATTCGTACACGTCACAAATGACTCGTAGATCGTTGTCCTAAAGTATCAAAACAATCTGAACGCATTTTCTCGGTTTGGCGTATGTCATTGGTGTTGTGTTCCAAAGTTTATGTCATTTTCAAACTGATATCAGACAATTTTAGCCATACCGGTCACACCGTGCATCGGATTGAGGTTCGGTCAATTCGTACACGTCAACAATTACTCGGGGATCGTTGTCCTAAAGTATCAAAACAATCTGAAGGCGTTTGCTCAGTTTGACGTATGTCATTGGTGTTGTTTTCCAAAGTTTATGTCATTTTATAACTGATATGAGACAATTTTAGCCATACTGGTCACACCGTGCGTGGGATTGAGGTGAGGTCGATTTCTACACATCAAAAATGACTTGTGGATCGTTATCCTAAAGTATCAAAACAATCCGAAGGCGTTTTCTTGGTTTTTCATGTGTCATTGGTGTTGTTTTCCAAAGTTTATGTCATTTTCAAACTAAGTAGTAGGAATTCACTAATCTAAGGATATGAAACATAAGAAAGGGAGATCATCGGTGCTCAATAAGTGTAAAGGGAGATATCAATGACCATATAAAGATTACATAAGTATTAGGAATTCACCTTCATTTCCCTATTTGTTTACATTCTTCGATCAGGTACGCTGCCCATTCATTTCTAAAGACATTTATATCATCTTCTGAATAGGAGTTTTTGCTACAGTCATAGTAGTACTGAAAAAATATAAATACACAAAGGATTAATAATTATTTTAAATAAAGTAGTAATTATTTTCAAAAATACCTCTTTAGGGATGCTAGTTTGTCCATGAAATACGATCTCTTTCATAAATTTACAAACATAATAACCGCAGGCTTTGTCATTTGTTTGTTTCGGACACTGTAGAAACATCGAGAAAAATAAGTAATTTGTTTTGATATGTATTTGGATAGTGAAATATAATTATATATACCCAGATACTTCTCCATTTGTATATCTTGTGGGCATTGTCGTCCTTACGCCCTGGATTCATTCCAGCCTTTAGACGATATTCATACACCGCCCTATCATAACAAAATCCTCATTAAAAGATAATATAAATTATATAACTAGATATTTAGTTCTAAAATGTTGGATCTAGTGTATTACAAATTTAAAATCTCCATTATGTGTGGTCGGTTAGTTGGATATCCATGCAGTGAATCCAGAAAATAAATCTTTGGAGTATCCAAATTGACTGCAATGAGCATCCAATGTTCCCTAAAAACACAAAAACAAATAAGTACTGATAGAAATGAAAATATAATTGATATGATTAAAATGTAGAGTTTTACCCTTGCATCGTTGGTATTAAAAAGAGCCTGTCAGTCATAATTCTTCTTTGAAACGTTCTGAGCAGATTTGACATCAATTCAGCCTGAAAATTAGAATCTATTTCTGTTCGTTGTGTAGAAATGGTTTGAGGACTAACGAGTCCAAATTTGTATTCATGGGAAAATCCCTTCAATTGTTTTTCATATATACGACTGTGAAAAATATGAGATGTATTTATCCATAATTATCAAAGTATATCAGCTTCTGTAAAATCAAATCATGAAAACATACCTCATGTATACATTTATAACTGAGGCGCCTAGCCAGTCGTATGTGATGATCTCAGAAATAGCGTCTGCACTAACGAAATCCATTGTTTCCTCTCCGTACATATCTTTTTCACAAAAAAATGTATGATTATTTCTGTCTTTCATTTTCGTATCCACATGAGCTTGCAATGATATTAAATGTGGATATAGAACGGGTGGGGTGAACGCGCTCTCAGTAAATCGTTTTGATCAGTTGGTTGATCCAATCTTGGAGCCACTCTTTCATTTTAGCTTCTCCATTTTATCCTTTTGTAATAACATTCATCGGTTCAGCCATTTTATAATTTAATGTTAAAGGTTCTGCTTGAAAAATGAACTGGAAATGAATACCTCCTACTCGACGTGTTTTTTTTCAAGATTCAACGGCAATGCAACGAATGTTCCAATAGCTTTTTATGCCGTATAAATGTCATCATCGTCATTTGGCACGGGTAGCTCGGCGCTCGGCTCATGATCTATGTTAATCGACACTTTGACATGACCGGTTGGAAGTGGTATGGAGTGTAGCGTGTCATTATGCATATTGAACACCGTAGCCCTCGCTACAAGGCGATGGGTGGGAGTTGACAGATATAAATCACAGTCATTTTCACCCTGCAGAATATCATTAAATGAAAGGTATCAGTGTCTATGTGATTCACATATCACAAAAACGAATATTATAACATTTATTACCTCGGTTAAGTCAGGTCTTTGAGGGGAATGGCTCGTCTCAAAGCTGGTGAGGGGTGGATCTTCTCACGGGGGTTGTTCTTGAGTTGTTTGTTCTCTTCGCCTCTCCTCCATCAAACTCTTTAGAATCTCTCCCTGAGTTTGGATTAGTTCTTCAAGGGTAGCTACTCTATCTCTCATTGCATGAAATTCTTTAGTTTGTTCATCCTCATGTTTTTTTTTCTTAAAATATGTCTTGGGTGACACCCCAAAACCCACACCTCTGACACGGCCATACTGTTCTGGCTGTTTCAAGGCCGTTGAAAGTATGTCTGCATCCGGTGCGGGTGTTGATGTTTCCTGTGACTATGTCAAATAGAAAATATGAAAAAATAAGTAAGCATCGTTATGTAATACTGATTTAAAGCAAAACAAGTTTATATTATGTCATACTTACACATGTTTCCCACACTTTTTGTGTGTTTTCATCTATCAGTTTCCCCTATTTATTAACACGAGCCTCCTTCCATATCACAAGGCATGGAATGGAAGTGACTTGAGATTTTGCTTCATCAATCTGCATATAAACAGAGAAACATGGTTACAGTGTTGTTTTATGTCCCATAAAATTATTACAGTACTTTTAAAATACATACCAATTGTTTTTCAATTGAAGTGTACCCCAACCTTGCTTTACGGTAGGGGTACGCTAGTTTTTCTGCCCGTTCTTTATTTTCAGCACTCAGTTGTCGTTTCATAAATAAAAACCTATCAATAAATGTGATGAATACAAGCAAAGTTACACAACGTGTAACCAAACACAATGTACCTGAAAATTCTTTTCCGCACGACGGTTGCAAAACGCATCCCACGTTCCTTGGGATATCAAGTGTGCATAAAGAGGAGGCGGGTACGGCTTGATTTTCCCTTCGGCCTATTTTAGATGATTTTTTGTTAAAATGGTGCGAAAGCCTCTATGAATCCTTCCTTCCAGTCTGAAAACATATTCTTTGTGCGAAACATCTACTATAAATGCACTCTGCAAGAGATGATGAAGGGTTAGTCAATATTTCAATATTTTATTTTATTTCAATAAATTAAATAGATGATATCGTAATGTTACCATAATCTCTTCCCACATTAATGTTTTCAACCCGCTGACAACATGGTGCCACGACTCTACGTCAATCGGCACGCGTTGTTGAGTGACGATTCCAATGTAGCTACTAAACATGGATTTGTTGGGGTTTACATGCTGGCCTAGCTTATTCCATCCCACCTCATATTTGATGCCTTTTTATTTTGCCTTAAGTATTTTTGCTAAAACTGTCAAACTACGGCGTACCTGTTTTTTTTTGTGTCGATGTGGTTTCATCGCCTACCATTTCCTTAGTTTCTGCATCATCATTATGTTTCTGCGAAGCCCTAGCTTCGGCACTGACACCAGCTTCCACAGGTTGAGAGACCTATTGTACGTTAGCAGTGGGATCAGCTGCAATAGGTTGAGAGACCTGTTGTCTCTCAGCAGTGGGACCAGCTGCAATAGGTTGAGAGACCTGTTGTACATCAGCAGTGGGACTAGCTGCAACAGGTTGAGAGACCTGTTGTCTCTCAGCAATGGGACCAGCTGCAACAGGTTGAGAGATGTGTTGTGTCTCGGGATTGGGTGCATCAGCAGGTGAAGAAGTCATTATCTACAGAACTGGTTTAAAATTTAAGTTAGATCACATAAAAGCAGCATCGAACAGATAATAACATAATGTAACACAATCTATATTACAATAAAAATCAATAACCTGATTATTGAACTCCCTTTTTTTTAAAGGCTGAAGGGATTTGACCCCTCTATCAACTATCCATATCCCTTCATTGTGGTCTCCTATGACATACAAAACGTCATCTACATTGGGACCACTGCGAAATGATTGCGAAATCCCAATGAAAGGATCATCTTCCGTTGAATTTTCAACTGACCCTTCAGCTGTTTTGGTCGATAACAGAACAATTGACCAGTTTTGGTTTGCGAGATCGGGAACATAAAATACTTGCACTGCCTGTGATGCCATTATAAATGGTTCGTCTTTCTCCCTTTCCTTACTGAAATCAACTTTCACAAATCCCAAATCATCTATTTTAACAGCACTCCTGTTATCAACCCACTTGCATTGAAATATCGGAACATGAAATTCCGTATAATCCAACTCCCATATTTGTTTGATGATACCAAAGTATGACATATTCACATAAATTGGATTTCTATCCTTAGCACCGGAAACATGCATCGCTTCAGCCACAAGTGTAACCCCACTATTCTGCATGGTACGGTCTTCATCATGTTCATTAGTATAAAATGTATAACCATTAACTACATAAGCATTGTAAGATAATGCATACACACTTGGTCCTCCGGCTAGCCATCGAAGTCATTTTGAAATAGAATTTGGATTTTCATCTGAATTCTTAAAAATATGATCTCGAAACTATCCTATAAACTTTCGATTATGTGTTTCTGATATCCATTTTTCATCCCTTGATGGATTCAATTGCCTAAGAATTTCTTTGTGGATTTCAACATATGGGTCAACGTCCAAACTGTTATGCAAAACATAAAGGTGGGCCTCCTCCCGATCTGTAATATTGATTGTGACAACCTTTCTTCCAGAAATTCCTTCACCCTCTAACTGCCCAGTGTGACGAGATTTCGGTAAGCCAATGCTTTCCACACCAGAAAAGTATTCGGTACAGAATTCAATGGCTTCCTCAACAATATATCTCTCTGCAATACAACCCTCTGGCCGACTTCGATTTTTGGCATACCCTTTCAAAATCTTCATATATCGTTCAATGGGGTACATCCATCTATAATGTACAGGACCACATAGTCGAATCTCTCTCACCAAGTGGACCATCAAATGAACCATCATATCAAAAAATGAAGGCGAGAAGAACATTTCTAATTCACATAATATGACGGCAATTTATTTTTCCATAGCTGGCAATTTTGATGGGTCTATAACTTTGCTGCATATAGCTTTGAAGAAGAAACATAGTTTCCTTAATGTATGGCAGACATTCTTGGGAAAAATGCAACGTAAAGCAATTGGAATGAGATTTTGCATCAAAACATGACAGTCATGGGATTTCAGACCTTTTAACATCACGTCGCTCATTGACACAAGGTTACTGATATTTGACGAATACCCCTCTGGAACATTTAAGTCATTAAAGAAGTTGAAAAACAGATATCTCTCCTGCCTGGAAGGAGTGTAAGCAGCAGGAGGAAGAAATGTTCATTTTTCACCCTTTACTGGTGCCAACTCTTCTCGTATTCCCATCTCTGCCATGTCCAACCTAGCCTTAATTCCATCTTTTGTTTTTACAGATGTATTTAGCAACGTGCCGATAGCACTATCAAATACATTTTTTTCTACATGCATAACATCAATAAAATGTCTTACAAATAGACAATTCCAGTATTGTAATTCAAAAAAAATTGATCTCTTTTTCCAACCAATTTTCGTAAGGTTTTTTGAAGTTGGTTTACCAAAAGTAGTGTCCAAATTTTTAACTTTCTCAAACAATTGATTGCCTGTTAGTGTAGATGGTGTTGTACGTTCTTATGAACTTCCATCGAATGATGTCTTCCAAGAACGGTACTTATGTCGTCGCGGTAGAAATCTGCGATGTCCTAGAAACACGGTTTTCGATGAATGTTTCAACCTAATTGATTGTGTACCTTCTTCGCAAACGGGACAGCCTTGAGTTCCTTTAATGCTATATCCTGACAAATTTACATAAGCTGGGAAGTCATTTATCGTCCCATACAACATGACTCTCAAAGTGAAATCTTCCATTCTGTAAGCATCATACAATGTAACACCTGAATCCCACAATAATTTCAAATCTTCGATCAATGGAGCTAAATAAACATCAATATCATTACCCGGTTGTTTTGGTCCTGATATAAGCATAGATAACATGATGTATTTTCGTTTCATGTATAACCACAGTGGTAAGTTATAATTTATCAACATAATCAGCCATGTACTGTGACTGCTGCTTTGAAAACCAAAAGGATTCACTCCATCTGTAGATAACGCAAGATGAAGGTTTCTCGACTCGTTTACAAATTCCGGATACTCATGATCGATTCTCTTCCACTGAGTAGAGTCTGTCGGGTGACGTAGTATCCCATCTTTAATTCTTGTATCTGCATGCCATGTTAATTGTTCTGCAGTCTCCTCACTTCCATATAGGCGTCTAAACCTTGGAATGATTGGAAAGTACCATAAAACTTTAGTAGGACTGGATTCATCTTTCTTGTATCGAGAAGCACCACACTTTGGGAATTCTTTAAGTGTTTTGTGGTCCTTGCGAAACCGTATACAGTCATTCGGGCATGCGTGTATTCTTTCAGAGATCATACCCATAGAGCGTAGCATTCGTTTGGCATCGTATGTTCGGCTCGGGAGCTCATTGTCTTCTGAGATCATGTCATTCAAGAGGGCAAGTAGTTTCGTAAAACTGTCGTCACTCCACCCGTTATCTTCTTTCAAATTATACAGCTTCAGTACGGCTGACAATACTGTATATTTAGTGCAACCATCACACAATGGCATCTTTTCACAACTTTTTAACTTCTCAAACAATTTTGGGTAATCACGAAGTTCATCTTCGAAGCTCCTTGTAATTTTCTCAATATGATCTTCATCATCATTCACATCTGTAATCACATCCTCCATATGGTCATCTTCATTGTTCATGTTTGTAATCATATCAGATGATCCATAAAACGCAGTGTCACCCCAGTCACTACCTACTTTCGTTGTTTCCCCGTGTTTATTCCAACATGTATAACATTGATCTATTCCGTGACAGATCAAGTGTTCTTCCAACTCATCTGGACTAATTTGTTTTGAATAACAACAGCGTAAACACGGACAAAGGATTTGAGAAGAGTCACATGCATGATCTATTGCAAACAAGATAAATTCTTTCACGCCTTCTTCATACTCTTTTGTCAACCGATTGGCATTCATCCATTCTTTATTTATATTCATCCTATTTAAAATCCATAGGATAAGTATATAAGTTAAAGGAGAAGGAATATGAGTATAATTTAGATAAAAAACAAGATACTTTAAGGAAATAAAGGAATAAATAAATACCAAAATAAAAAATATATTGGGAACCACTACAATCCCCAAGCCTCACACCATCTAGATCTCTAAAACCCATCAAAGTTACTCCAACTCGATCTGGAAACACTGCGGCGTGATTGCTCTGGCTAGGGCTCTCCATGGTGCCGCGATGTTGGTCCCGGGCGGTCGATGCTGTGGTTTGGGGGTTGATGTTGCGATTCGCATCGTCTGCGGGTGTGATGGGTAGATCTGGCCCCGGGTGCGGTTTTGAAGGCGGCGCCGGGATTTGCGGCATAGGCTTGCGGAGGGTTCCCCTACCAGCGAGATCTGGCCTGGTTTGTGTTCGTTCTCTTTTTTCTGTGTGTTTTTCTTGGTTTTGTGGTGAGATGGTTGTTGCGGCGCTCGGTGTGGACTCGGCTCCAATTCTGGCGACCGGTGATGCATTATTGGTGACCGAAATCTTGGTTTCGGGTGATTGGCGACGGTCTGTGATGGCTTCATGGTGGCGGATCATATTTGCACGGACTTGCTGTGGTGTTTTTGCAGCAGGTTAATTGATTCTGAAATTGTGATTTGGTTTTCTGCTGGTTTTTTGTGAATTTGTGGTATGATGTTTGCCTGTCTGGTCTGTGGCCCGTGAAGTGTTCCCGGTGATTTCATGTCAACACCGGTAGTGAATGTCGATGATGGGTTAGAGAGGTTGAAGGGTTTGGAATCCGGTGATGCTATGGTGTTTTGTTTAGGAACTGCTCGGCCCTTTGTACTCTTTTTCTTTTTTTAATAAATGGTCAGGGGATTTTTCCCCCTGACAGACTTTCCTGGTAACCTGGAAAACCTCCATCCCATTATCACAACTTGAGTAGTATCCATACTAGTATAAAATTGTTCCCAACAACTTAACCCCAGTAGTGCAGGACACTCAACCAAACATGCCAAATACACAATAAGGACTGGAATCTCTCACCTATCCACTTTTCATAACAAATATAATCATTACTCAAAATCAATGGCATCCCTATTAGTAGTATCATAGACCTCACTACTATGTAATTTTTTCCATTTCAATAAAATACCACCTCAAGTTCATTTTTTTAATAAAAGTGGTGACATGAATTGGTCACCTAATTCATGCCCCAAAGGACTCAATTAAAAAAAAGAGTATAATTACAAACACAAGGTGAAAAGAACTTACACCAGTAGGGATTGAGAGAAGTATAAACCAAAAACACCAAGGAAAATCTGGAAAAATATCTAGAAGAAATGAATGATCCAAACAACCTATTATCAACTATTCCATGATCTCCAAAAGGGGTTTTACTATCCATGGGGACAGCACTAATCCATCTGGCTCGAAGGGAATCCAATGCCTTCATAAATTTTCTTCTCTATCAACTTGAGTTATGTTATTCATGCTTTTATACAGTTGTTATTTTAAAATGAAGGGCTGAAATGAAACCTGAGAAAGACCTTAATACATTAAAACCAATGTTTAGAAAGGAAAACCATTAAAGGTTTGGATCAATAAGCTGTTAAGAATGAAGACCATCATTGCAACGTCACCATCCAACAAAAGCACATGATGTAGTGAAACACTCATCGCATGAGAGCATCATATTATTTATCAGTGTCTTACATGGTATAGCCTCATAATATTTACATGGTAATATTCCATACTATAAATAGTCTCAATATATGGCTCATGTCCCATTTCAATATATAGGTTTGTTCTGGGTCAGTCTACACATCCAACCTATCAACAACCTTACAAAGTTATACCCACCCAAGTAGTCACATCCCCAAGGGGGATGTTCACACACTTTAGGTTCAATTCAATAAGGCCAAGGGCTCTGATGTATCACTAGTTCCATGTGTGGCCTATGGGAACAAATACATAAAAGTCACAGAATGTATTCCAAGAGGTCTCCGGGTTCCCCCTAACAAGGTACTCTAAGTCACACTCACTATAATAACACCCATTAAGGAATTTATAAATCCATAAAGAAATTACCAGGACCACATACCTATTTTATATGTTTCTACTATTTTAATTCCAAGTTGAAAACTTTTCCTAGGCTCGCTAAGCCTCGTCTATTTGTCTACCCCAAGATCAACTCATTAATATAGCTCCTTCCTCTCTCCAAAAAACCAAAATTATTAAATTATAACATTTATAATTAATTATCCAAATCAATTTAAACTTGTTATATTCACTAGAAACTCATCTTGTGGACTTTTCATGTTAGAACCAAGACCAAAAATCCATATAAGATCTGAAGTGGGATCTTAGTGCCATCTTAAGAAAAATACCCAACCATCAGAACAAAATCCATTGACAACATTATATAATTTGATCCAATATCCATGAAAACTACAAAAGGAAACACAAATCATTCATAATGATTGGTGACTTGCAAATACCATCATGATGCCTCTTATACATGAGGTAGGAAAACACCCCCATCAATTCAATATGATACCACCGTGCTCCAGTTGAATCACCCATAAAACCTAATCTAGATAAATCAAAAATCAATAGAAACTAAATATTAAGAATAAAATGGTAAGGAAGATGGTGAAATCACTTAGAATTGTTGAATAAATCCACTAAAAAACTCCCCATGGAAAGGGGAATCAAAGAGGAATAAGGGGGTGGGTCGATTGGGAATTGTATAAGAGGGAGGATGAGAAATGGGGGCTTCCCCTATTGGAATTTCAGAGGAAAAAAGATGAAAATATAATTTTAATGTTCTACACAATTTTCCAAACCATATATTAATAATGTGGTGGCACTATACAAGAAAACCCCTTCAAATATATGGTCAACATTGTTTACGAAACTATGCATTAATTATGAAAATTGGAACTACCTCAGTCTACAAAAATTCACATGTTTTGTATGAAATCATGAAAAAATGGTATGTTAATCCCTAACTAAAATCCACCTCACATGGTTTCCTCTAAGATATCCCATGGTTAACCTTCACTAACCAAGAAAGTCAACTATGTTATTTAGAAAGAGGACTGAAAACCTCCTCATGATCAAGGTTCTACATTGTTTCTCAAAAAATATGAACACAAAACCATGTTTCATTTGAAAAATCTCAAAAAAACATCATATAAAACTAAAATAAATCTTGTGAGACTCACCTGAGTACTTGAGGCACCTCTCAAACCACGGTGTAGGAGGAGGCAGCAGAGTAGGCAGAGGAGGAGGAGGAGGAGGCGCCGGTGGGGGAGGAGGATGAGGCAGTAGACTAGGAGGAGGAGGAGGAAGTGCCGGTGGAGGAGGAGGAGGAAGAGGCTGCGGTGGAGGAGAAGGAGGAGGAGGAGGAGGAAGCGGCGGCCGGAGGAGGAGAAGAAGGAGGAGGCAGCGGCCGGAGGAGGAGGCGACGGCCGGAGGAGGAGGAGATGGAGGAGGCGGCGGCCGCGGCGGAGGAGGAGGAGGCGGCGGCAGCGGTGCAGAGGAGGGCTTCTGCGAGAGCTTGATCGGGTGCAGGGAGGAGGAAGAGGACCCACAGGTTTTTAACAAATCCGTGTGAGCCTTTATCAGTGCTAGTAAAAAGCGCTGATAAAGGATGTATTTATCAGCGCTATAATGAAAAAGCGCTGATAAGTACAACCTTTATCAGCGCTAAAAAAAACGCTGATAAAGGTCCACATTATCAGCGCTACAAAAGCGCTGATAAAGGGGAGGACCTTTATCAGCGCTTTTCCGTTAGCGCTGATAAAGGCAGGCGCATGCCTTGCCCAGTTTTGTGGTAGTTCTAGTAGATCAAACATCTTTTAGAGGTATGATAGGAAGTTTACTTTACTTAAGATCTAGTCAACCAGACTTAATGTTTTCAGTATCTTATGTGCAAGATATCAATCCAATCCTAACGAATCTCACTTAAAGGCAGTAAAAAGAATTTTTTGCTACCTTAAGGGAACCATGGATTTAGGATTATTTTATACTTCTGGAAATGATTTTGTTCTAAAAAGCTTTTCTGATGATGACTTTGGTGGATATAGAATGGATAGAAAGACTACATCTGGAACTTGTCATTTCCTAGGAGATTCGTTAGTTTCTTGGTCTTGCAAGAAGCAACATTCTATAGCACTTTCCACCGCAGAAGCTGAATATGTAGCAGCTGGAAGTTGGTGTGCTCAAGTGTTGTGGATGCAACACACACTCACAAACTATGGCTTGAGTTTTACTAAAACTCAAATTTTGTGTGATAACACAAGTGCCATTGCCCTTTTTAAGAACCCTACACATCACTCTCATGCAAAACACATATATATTAGGCATCACTTTCTTAGGGATCACACATAAAAAGGAGATATTATTCTTTAGTTTATCAGAACACAAGATCAACTTGCTGATATTTTCACAAAATCTTTGCCTTCTGATAGATTTGAATATATTAAACAGAAGTTAGGAATGATAACTGTAAGGTAATCTTTCTTAATTAACTTTCTGTTGTAAAATTCTCCTTACAGTAATAAACTTCCTTTTATAGGGGGAGTACATTTGATTGTGAAAGTAATAAATTTTTTCAAAGATAGTTTTTCAAACTTTTTGGAACTAAATTTCCGGAATTGAATTACCAGAACTAAAATTTCCAGAATGGATATGTTCGTATAGAAGACTTCTGGAATCAATAAAACTTCGTATTTAACACTTCCAGAATGGGAAATTTCATACTGGTATTTCCATAACGAGATTTTCGTACCGAGTCTTTCATAATGAGTTTTTGTACTGGAATTATTATAATGTTTTTCGTACTGAGTTTTCCGTACTAAGTTTGTTTTTCATAGTGAGTTTTTCATTTTTTTTGTTAATTTTTTTTCAAACATTATCCATTACGAATAATCCTTATAATCCAATCCGAAAGGTATGATTTCCTTACTCAAGTTTTTTGTAGTCATAATTTACTTGCTGGAATTTTCTTATATTTTGTTTTAAGATAATAATTTTCTTAAATCTTTGTTTTTAATAAAACCTCAGAAGATCGGATTCAAGTTTTCATGAGAATTGGTTTTCGACCGTCAGATCTGATCTCAGCTTGTCACAACCATTCGATCAACCGTGGAAGTTGAACTGTTTTCTCGTTTCCTATATAAAGGGGACCCCAAATGGTTGTCCCACATCGGTTTTCAATCTCCAGCGTCCCGAAGCTCTGCCTCTCTGTTTTAAAGCCGTTCTGAACTTCAGATTTCTCCGTTCCGAACTTCTCAGAGGTCTTCAGATCCGAATGTCTGTCGAAGTAGCTTCTCAAGACATGTCTTCCTCTAAGCCAATTTCAAAGTGGTTAGTATATAGAGAAAGGCTGGTTCATCCTGATTTCTTCAATAAGTATGACTCTCTTATATCCAATAATATTAATCTTAATGGATGGGAAGATGTTGCTATGTAGAAACCTGGAAATCAAGATGAAGTCTATTCAGATTTTCTTATAGAGTTCTATGAGACACTCTCCTTTCTTAAGGAAGATGGAAGAGAAAAGTTGTCTTTTAAGTCTTATGGTAAGACTTATAATCTTTCATATGCAAAGGCATCTAGCTTGGTAGGGTTGAATAATGAAGTAGAAGCTTAATTTATATCCCATGTGTTGCCGGATTCAAAGGGTAGCTTCGACAAGGAAAAGGCATTAGAAACTCTCGGACTGGAAGATGAAAAGGCTCCGAAGATTTCTAATTTATCTACGAATTTTCGAATTCTAGAATTATGGGTACAAGGCCTTATCGTACCGAGAAATGGTGACAAAGATAGTTTGAAGAAGAGTGAGATCTACATTCTAGATTTTCTAATAAATCTGAGGAATTTTAACCTGATGAAGCACATTCTCATTACTCTTGAGAATGTTAAGAAAGGGAATCTGAGAGCTCAGATCATAATGTGTCCAGCAATCCTCTCAAAGTTGATAGTTCGGTGCCTTGAGTCTTTAAAGGAGCCTTGAAAGTCTAAGCCAAGAGTTTTCAAGATTATATTGGTGAGTGATGGCACTCTCAAAAGGATGGATGTAGCCTTTGACAAGAAGACTGGTCGGTTTATTGATTTACCTGCTCAAGAAGAATCAGTTCCGAAAGTCGCTGATCCGGAATCCTATAAGCTAGTAAGGAAGAGAAAGTTGAAAGAAGTTGAAGTTCAAGCATAGAATACCAAGTCTAAGGAAGTTCATTCCGCACCTCAAAAACCAAAGAAGAAGAAAGCTTACCCAGATGAGGT
Organism: Viscum album; assembly: GCA_963277665.1. Taxonomy (NCBI): domain Eukaryota; kingdom Viridiplantae; phylum Streptophyta; class Magnoliopsida; order Santalales; family Viscaceae; genus Viscum; species Viscum album. Next base: position 777,226,420 of record OY728152.1, on the reverse strand, counting down.
AGTTGCTAAATGGAGGGAGATCAAAGAAAAAAGAGTGAAAGGGGAGCCTCAGTTTGGCTTGGATCCTGCGGAGGCTAAGGCCTTGAAGGAAAGAAATGCGGATGAGCTAGAAAAACAAGTTAAAGAAAAGAAGATTAAGAAGAAGTTGTCTGAAGCAGAGGTAGCTCAGGCATTGTTGAAGTTCAATGAGATGGTTTCAGCAAATATTCCTGTTCCGAGATCCTTTTCTTTGGACTCTCTTCCTGAGACTCCAAGAAGAAATTTCGTTGCTCCGGAAGAAGCTGTTGCTAAGACTGCTGAGGAAGTAGAGCAAATTGAGTGAGTGGAAGAGGAAGAAGCTGTAGCTAATGGAAGTGGTGAAACTGGAGATGTTTTGAAAAAAGTAAGTTATTATAAGGGGACACCTTTGGAACATCTGTCGCTCCGAACTTTAGAAGACGAATCTTCGAAATTAGTCACTCCTGGAAACGATGAGCAGCAAGGAGAAAAAGAAGCAGCTTATCATGCAAAATAAGAACAACTTCTACATGATTTTGCTCAAATGGAGAACGTAGAGGATGTAGCTCAAAAAGTTTCGGATGATGAAGACAATATTATTCAAGTAACTGATAGTGAAAAAAGAACTCCGGAACAAGATTTTATTCCGAAAAGAGACAAGGGAAAGAAAATTCTTGCTGATACTCCGAGCTCAGTAGTGTTGAAGAGAAAGGAAGTTGGTATTTCTTCAAAGAGAAATCTTGACCTAGTTGAAGAAGAAAATTCTCCAAGCAGAGTCTCAGATTCAGAGTCATCTTCGTTAGGGCATGACTTTGTTGTTCAGTCTTTAAAGAAGTTAGTAGGTTCTATTCCAACCTTCTCAAGCATTGATTCAAGATTTCAGATGCTCTAACATGCTTTGAATCAGAAATCAGACTCCATATCTATGGTTATGGATAATTGTGTTGATATAGAAGCTCAATTCAAGTCTTTCTTTGTCGGCTATGAAGCCCACAAAAGATCTTGCAATAGGATGACCAGTTGGTCAAGGAAGACTGTAGAAGAAATGAGGCTCTTTGATGAATTTCAAGATAATGTGAAGGATGCTTTTGAGACTGAGGACAGGAAGATAAATGAGCTAACTTCTTCCTTTGAAGAGAAATTGACAAATGAAAAGAATTTCCTATTTCAAGAAGTCAGAGATCTGAATGGGAAGCTAAATTATATCTCTCAAAATTGGAAGTTTGAAAGGGATCATTGAATTGAGTTTGAAGAAAAGTTGAAGGCTCAGGAAGAAAAGCTTAAAGCTCAAGAAGAAAAGCTTCAAGCCCAGGAAAAAAATATTGAAGCCCAAAGTGCAAGAATTGTTGTGTTAGAGATGAAATATGAAGAAGATCATAAAGATTTAAAGAAGATAAATACTATTCTAAAGGGTCTCATGGTGAAGGAGAAAGATCCTAAATAGACATATCTGATCTTTTATTGTACCTTAACTCTTTTTTTTTAATTTTTAAACTTAATAGAAATTGTTCTTCCCCATTTTTTTTCTCTTGTTACTACTAATTTTTCAGGTACTTTTTTATATTTTCCATTCCCTCGATTTTTTTTTGAAAATCACAAAGGGGGAGAAGGAAAAGAACTCTAATTAAATGGAAAAATAATCTTAACAAAGGGTGAGAAAGAAAACAAACTCTAATAAGAGTTTATCTAAGGGGGAGTTTCTCATTAAAGAAGACATTATTATTCGTAATGAAATATCATTCCAGAAATATAGAATACGATCCTTAGAGTTTCAAAGCCTAAGGGGGAGTTAGTCGTATTCATATACATTCATAAGCAAAGGGAGATAAGCCTTAATGCTTTCTTTCTTCTTAAAATTTCTTTTTCGTAAGGATGTTTGTGCTTTCCAAAAAGGGGGTGATTGTTGAGTCAATAAGGTTTTCCTTATTAATTTTCCATTCCTTCTTGTTTTGAAAATCACAAACACCTTATCTTTAAGGAAAATTGCTTTTATAAGGAAAATCTCTTTTATAAGGAAAATTTCTTTCATAAGGAAAATCGCTTTTATAAGGAAAATTTCTTTCATAAGGAAAATTGCTTTTATAAGGAAAATTGCTTTTATAAGGAAAATCGATTTTATAAGGAAAATTTCTTTATGAGGAAAATCTATTTTGTAAGAAAAATTATCCTTATCATATTTTCATCCATATTTTTCTTAAGTATAAGATTAGGATTCATTAAAATATTCTCGGAATTGTTTGAAACTTTGATATGAAGTATTTTGATTTAGGATCCGAATTCTGGTTGAGAACTATAATAATGTTTCACTCCGAATTCCAGATGAGAACTGTGATAAAGATTCATTCTGAATTCTGGATACGAACTCTGATTAAGTTCTACTCCAAATTCAGGATACAAATCCTGATGAAGTTCGACATCGAATTCTCATTACGAATTCTGATGACGAATTCTCATTACGAATTCTGATGATGAATTCTCATTCCGAATGCTCATTCCGAATTCACCTATTAAACAGAATCTGATCATCTTTGTTTTATACACTCCGAATTTATTTAGACACCGAAAATTATTTTTAGTTAGACTCTGAACTTTCTTTTTGCTTACACTTTTATAATTTTTCTAAACTATGATATTTTTTGTTACACTCCAAACTTTCACTCCGAACTTTTCAATTAGACTTAAAACAATGTCGTACATTCTGTTACACTTGTTTTGTTATAAAATGATGTCGTCTATTCTGTTTTAAACTAACCGTTGGTTAAGTTACACGTGTACATGTCCCTCCGATTTTAAGGAAATTATGACCGTTGGAAAGGAGGCCGACCTTGCCTATAAATAGGAGCTCATTTGAAAAAGCTCACAACTGATGGATAACTTCTTCGACATCGTGCATACATGCTGTTGAAGTGATTTCTAGAAAGAGAGGCTCTTATTAACTCTCAATGCTTCGTGCAACTCTGAATGTTGGTGATTAAATTCGACGACTTCTGGGGATATGAAGACAGAGGTTTCCAACACCTTCAAGTTGAGGGCTTCCTTGCTAAGGAAGACATAGGTTGCCAACTACCTTGAAGTTGAGGGCTTGCGGGGATAGCAAGACAGAGACTCCGATCTTCGTATCGAGGGCTGACCATGGTGTGGTTAAGACAGACTTTTTGAAAGTATAAATCAAGGGACCTTTATACAAGGTTGTTGGATACCCTTCTCTTTGGGTTAAAAGACTTATATCTTGTTACTTGTAGTTTTACTACTTGATTGTTTCCGCTGCATTTTGTATTATAAGGAAAGTATAACATTCTTAAACTTCCTTACTTGTACTCTTTTGATTTAGATTCTATATGCTTTAAGGTAAAATCTCATATTTTAATCTTTTGTTAATTTTCGATTTTCGGAACCATATTTCCAGAACCTACTTTCAGAATCTCTTTCCAAGTTTTCATTTGGTATTAGAGGTGTTGTGAATTTTCTTAGTTTAAACTTTGTTAAAATTAGCCCTTTCCTTTTCTTAAGGAAACCATAGTTATTCGTAACTAACATTAAAAGTTCCAAAGGGATTTTTAAAGTATACAATTCACCCCCCCCCTCTTGTATATTGAGCATCTACATCATTATTTCGATCCTACATAGGTGAATATGGGTATTATTTTCCCCGTACAAGAAAAGGAATAAGAATTTGGCCAAGACCTGTAGATCACCTGGGCCTTCAAAAGACATGTGATCATGTGACCATTATGAGGTCACATGAAGACAACTTGTGAAACAAATAGCCTGTGGAAGGTCTATATAATCCCCTTGGAAAATTCCTTCTTCTCTTGTAGAGGTGCCTCAGAAAAACTATGCACACACAACGATAACAGGGTAAGCTCCCCCCAGCCATGCGGGTTTTCAGAAACATAGACCTAACAATAAAACAAAAATCCTCCAAAAATTGGTGGAAAGATGTGTAATGGTGGAGTTACCTAGAAGTGGTAAAGATCATGTGAAATATCATTGATTGGAAGGATAATTATCCTTTAAAAAATCCAAGCAACTCTTGAGACCCATGAACCTTTATAGAATAATATAAATGATATAAAAGGGGAGGGGGAGGGAGTTACTCATGGTTATAAATATCGTGTGATGCGATCAGAGAGATCTATAAAATGTCATGACACCCCGATGGTATATCCACTTAATCTCAGAAAATCCCTTTGGATTGTCAGCCTCGTCATGCCAAAGGCCTCGGGTATGTCTAGAAAACCATGCTCCCCCTTGGATCCAAAAGGGAAGATAGATTGATCCTTCCATGAAATGATCATGCTCCCCCATAAAACCCATATTTTCCATGCTAGGAATCATCAAGGGGTATAGTAATTGTCTTAGTCATTACTCATGTGATTTCTCATAACCCCAAACTTTGTAAAATAAAATGAAGGAAGTAAAATAGGAAGGATGTGGAAAACTATCGCAGTCTAAAAACAACTACAACATGGTAAGGAAGACTATAATGTGGTCCTAAGAGACTCCTGGAAAAGATGACCTGATCACGTAGAGACCCCTGGACAAGCTACCATTTCCTTGTGAAATGTTCCAGGAAAGGCATTGAGAATCTCATAAAAACCTTTCTATAGGGACTTTGATCTCTCAAATTCCCATATACATGTCAACATAAGTCCTTCAACATGATCACATGATAAAAAAATCTATATTTATTAGAAATAATTTAATAAAGGTAGTTTTTACAGGAGGGACTCATGATTGTGGAAAATAAGGCAATTACCTTAGAGTGATCCATAACAAATACTCATGAGGATGCATGGATCTAGATATCTTCACCAACTCCATCCTAGATTTGTTCCAGATACACCATGAAAATCAGTAAATAATCATGGTGGAGTGGCCTAAAAATCCCCATCCTAGCCTCAAAGAAGAGGGTTGTATTTTTAACATCAACATGAATCAGTACACCCAATACCCATAATAGATTTCTTGGAGTGTCTGATATCATGAACAGAAATTTTTCTATAAGGTAATATTTATGAAAATAACTTGAGTGATCTTTCTCCTTGCATGAAGCATGTCACGTGATCTTTAATAAATCATGTGATGGACTTCTGAAAAGTTGTGTAAGGAAAATATGAAACATCTTCCAGATCAGGCGAGACTCAAAATAAACTGACACTAAGTAAATCTGAGGAACTCATAATATAATTAATAGAACAAGTATGGAAAGTTAAAGACTTAAACATAAACATTTTTTCTGACCATCACGTGCTTCACGTGAGATATCCATGACAAGAGACATCACGAGGACATGTCATCTAGATCTCACAATGCTCTTTCATCAAGCTATTTTGGTCACATGAAATCCTCTAAACATGTTAGAGAAAGTCACGCGGTCCACCCTGGGCATGCCACTTTAGTCTCGTGAAGTCCTATAGTATCATCACCCAAGCCTTGTAATTTCCTTTAGATACACTGACTAACTTATATAATGACGCTAGATCATGTAATCCACGTCTCACATTCACATCATGGAATGTCGATCAGCTCACATGATACTCTCTGGGCGAGTCATTAGAGAATCACGATGAACTCAAAAAATGATGAATATGACCCATGATACCCTCAAGGGATGTTATCCACAATACGTGACACCCTATGAGACATGTTGTAATAACTCTCATGAAACCCATCAAGGATGTCATCCAACTCTTTCAATGATATCAAGAAAAGTTTTATAGATCATGAACCACCCTATGGACATGTCATCCATGTCATGCAATGGCTTCCAAGACAAATCATCTGGGTTTTGTGATGTCCTCTAGACAAGTTAGCATTGATCATGTGACAAACATTCGGATATTCTACCCAGGTTATGAAAAATCCCTTAGAAAGAACAACTAGATCATATAGTTATCTTCAGGCATGCTAGGAAGATACTCTCATTCATATCAAAATGAGCAGATAATCAGTTCTTTTCAGATGAGAAAGCATGCCAGATCAATAGGTAAACATCAGTGTGTAATCCCTGACCAAGGGAACTATGATGAATTTGATTCATATCATAATCTTGGTACATAGGATTCCTTTCTGAGGCCCAAGAATCATATTAAATCTCAAGGAAAGTCGCATCACATAAGTAAAACATAAAAATCTATGAAAATTGATCGTTTATCATCCATTTTTTATCACACTGAGCATGAATCATGTGGGATTAGTGAGCCACAATAATCATATAATCTACACCACTAGTCTCTACAATGATAAGGGAATCCTTATTTTGTATTCCCTGACCAAAGTGAATCCATCCTAGTATAAGACCCTATCATCCCTAGAAGCTCAAGGATAAGAATAATATCTTCGTGTGTGATGATCCACCTTATCCCATCAGTGGGTTAAGGGATTAACTAAACTATGATAACTCTGATTCCCTCCATAACCAGGATATGTAGGAATCCCACTTGCGGCTCGATCTCCATATTATACATTTCAAGGGGTTTCCCAAGGCATAAGAACCATTTTATTATGAAATGAGACAGGTTACATACTATCCCTTATTTCAAACACTTATCATAGCTCATGTAGGATTATAGAGTTTCAATATTCATATCATTTGCATCATGGGTACCCACCAGCCGAGGCTATGTATGTATGTAATCCCCATTGAGTGGAATGATGTACTCATCCCTATACAAAAAAATATACCTTGGGGGCATTCCCAAGGGTGCGACAAAAATATGCGAACTATGATTCATCCAACAACCAGGATACATAGGATGACTTCCTAAGGCCTAAGTTGAAATAAACACCCCTTTCAATGAAATTTCATTTATGACTCTGATATCTCAATCGTTGAGACCCAATCATTATCATGGCCTGATCACTCTACCTCATCCAATAGTGGAATGAAAACTCCAATTAACTATGAAAAATATGATTCTCTCTATAATTGAGATACATAGGATGCCCCTCCAGGACTTTAACTTGAACACTTGGTGTCCTAGAGAACATATATAAGTCCTTTTCGAATTACCTTAGACTACATGGGTCCAATAAACTTTGTAGGTTTTGATTCCTGCAATAACCATGATATGTAGGAAGCCTCATAATAGATCAATCCCATCCTAGGAATATCAATTGTCTCCTTATATGGCATCAAATTACAAAGAACATTATTATACGGCTTCAGCGCATAATAAATTTCCCATTATTAGAAAATGATCAAGAAACACATATACATATATATGGATTCAATAAAGAGACCCTAGCCTTTTTCACATGAAATAGAATTAACCCACGATTGTTTTGTTAGGGCAACTAGTCCCATATTAGGATTTGGAAGAGACTCTTGAACATATATGAAATATATTAAAGAGTCCTAAATTGTGTGAAAATTCCCCCCAAAAGGCTGTGATGAGACCGACATCGCATCCTATCGACCAATGTGAGTCACCAAGTGTAATTGGACCTAAAAACCCAAATGACTGCTTACCTTTGGAAAGCAGGTCTATACCTAGTTATGGATGATAGAACCATTGGGAGTTTCCTGTAAGAGATACAATGGTAACTTAATGTTCATTGTTTTTCACAACACAAATCTCCCTAAATGAAAGCATTGGGTGGATCCCATCCACACCTCGAACCTCGATGAAACAAAAAAGGTGAACCCGACATGAATCTATCTAGTATGAAAAAAATTGGGTTATAATCTGTCAGACAATTTTTTCCCCGCTATATTAAAAAAATGGTGAACATGACATGAATCTCTCTAACATAAAATTATTAGTTATAATCCATAGAGCCATTTTGTTTTCACTCCAGATGTAAAAAATTGGCAAGCCTAATGTGGTCCTCTTAAATAATGGTATGATTGAAAGAACATGCATTAATTCAATTTATTTTTCAAACTATATATTAACAGTGAAGTATGACCAACATGACCCCATATATGATCCTCTATAACTAGGGTTCTCATAAGTCTGTCCTCATTTTGAAAATACAAAACGAGTATAATGGTTGAATTGAGAATAAAAGGATAATTGTGTCAACCATGCATATCTAATTTATCATATTATTCCTGTGATATTTCACTAATTGGTAGAATTGTTCTTTTTCATACGAACAACTATAGATACTATTCTTAGAATCCTAATTCAAGATAATTTCTTCATCATCTAGCAGTCATTCTGATGAATCATATGTGGTTGTAACCCCTGCGGGTTGCAAAGAGATATCAGTTTCTCGATAGCTCCAGCAATAGGTGGAAAACACTATGGTTTGGGAGTCCCACTGACACAATAAAATATAGACCATGGAAGCATCCCATGAGGTTCTCCGATCATGGAAACTGGAGAGTCCACATCACCTAGGAAAGGATGATGCTAAGCCAGTATCCCTTATTTCTATAACCAACAACCTTGGGAGCTCATCCTTATAGAACAACAACTACCACCTTCATTCCCTAATAAAGGTGGATCAAAAACCCAAATACAAATCCATTTTGGTTCAAGTTCCATGAAGGAGAGAACCTATCAACCATCATCACCAACACTATCCCACAGGTACCACTAGTCGCCTACTGAGTGTACTAGCCCACACTTTGATGACTCTGACACCCATGCATGGGAAACAAGGAAATATTATTAGAGGAGGAAGGTGTTGGATACCCAAGAGAGGGATCATATTCCAACTTATACTGACAATTCCATCCAGAATATTTCTGTAGGAACTAGTAAGCAGGATCCTATCACTGCTCACTCGGAATATGTTTGTGTAATATTCCCATAAAAGGTATGGGGGAGCCACATATCTCTACCTTATTACAGGAATCCCATTATTATATTCTGGTGGCACATGGATCACAGAAGTGGTAGCATGTCCTCCCTTCAATATAAGACAACTTCTAGTGTATAATGTCTACAAAAAATGTGTAGGCTCATATACCTATGAATTTTTTTCTAAAATGCCAATAAATTTTAGAAACATCTAAATAGATTTTCTGGCATATTCTGACACTATTGTAGATAAATGGAAAATGATATATTCTTATCCCTATAGTATGGTAAACTCAACACTATAATCATTGTGAACATGTGGTTATACTAGAGCAAGGGTATATTCTTATTCCAGTCTATGAGGATTATCAACATACTACAATAAAGGGAGTGGCATCAGATTGGGATCATACTCTGGTTCCAACTGGGGATCACCAGGTGAGAGTAAAAAATGACTCAGAACAGGGGAACATGCATGTTGAAAAAGTCTGGTGGCATATTCCAAAGGCCCAAGATCGGGCTCATATCCCCATTCTAGCTAGGGCTCATCACATGAGAGGGGAACAAGCCTTAGGAAAGGCTCATATTACAATAAAAGAAGCCCAATGACATACTTTAAAGGATTATTATCAGGTATATATACCCATTATGGTCAGGGATGACCATGTGATAATGCAAAAAGACTCGAGACAAGCTTATATTGTGGTCAATGAATCTTCCTAGCATATTATTGCAGATCATGGATGTAAAGTGAAAATTCCTACTTTCATCGAAGAATGACTACACCAACATATTTTTGAGGATATACAAGAGGAGTCTCATATCCCTTCTCCCATTCCAGAGGTCTACTGGAATATTCCTATGGGGAATACATATTCAGACCAGACTCATATTCATGATCCAATCAGGGATTACCAAGTGATAGTGGAACATGCCTCAGGGTAGGCTCATACTCCTTCCAAGAAAGACCAGGAAAATATCACAATGGCCTAGGATCAAGCTCATAATCTCATCTTGACTGAGGATAACCAAGTGAGAATAGTACATGCCTCCGGACAGAATCATATTCCTATCAATAATGATATAGGCTATTGGAATATTCCATCATTTTCTTAGCAGCATGCATATACTCCTACAACACTAGAAGGTTATATGTAAGTTCTAGAAACCGTTATAAAATAGGCTCAAATCCCTACCAAATTCTAGAAGGCAGGTCAACATATTTAAAAAATGATGAAGAATATGGACTATATTCCTAATATTCTCAATTTTAGTATCTTTAATGTCATTTTAGACACATTATCAACACTAAATGGGTCTGTAGACTCTTCTATCGAAGTAGAAGAAGAAGTAGAAGATGTTCATTACCATAATAAACCTCTTTGTGGTAGCGTGGAGAGTGATCACATAGATTCTACTCCAGACATCCACCAAGGTCAACCTCCCCATAGAGATATCTCTCACACAAAAGGATGCATTCCCCCTTCCTAGAAAATATATTATAGAGAGGTTACCCAAACTCTGACACCTTCATTTAGAGAGGTACTCAAAACATTATGGTCTGCATTATATAGTTCCCCATCAACATCCAGTAGCACTCCACTCTCGTTAGCAGGAGGCCTTCAAAATTATATTTAATGGTATGACTGGATGGAGGCATGTAAGTCTGATGAAGAGGAATCCAACATTGACATATTGAGAGAGTTATCCAGAAACAACCTCCCCATCATGTTATGTCCCCTTTCCACTTTTGACTATGAGACCCCATATGAGCAACAAAAGGATATCATTCCTTATATATGCCAAAATATTTGGGCTACTCATTAGTGACTGAAGGCTCAACATCTCCCTTATCTATGATAATATTGTCACCTTTATATCATCAAGATACTATGTTTTCATCTAGAATTTTCTTCTATATCCATGGATCAGGATCCAAAATGAGAAAAGAATAATACAAATATACAACACACATTCCTTAATTTCATTAAAAATCTTAGAAAACTAATCTAAAAAGCCACTTCATGCATCTGTATTCATGGATAGGGACACTATGAAGAATTACACTTTTCCTCTCCCTTGGAACAACAGAACCCCTCATATTCGGCATCCTGTAATGTTATAACCTCTAAGGAAATATTGGGACTAGATAACGCTTAGGCCAATTGGTCACTAAATTGAAATTTTATGGATTCAATGATTCATAAACTTCAAAAACGAAGAGAGTGGATAACCAACATGATTTCAAATTGGTCCCCTCGAACCAATGAGAATTATATTTGAACACGAAGACCAATTTCATGATTATATAGACAAATTGTTGTAAATAATGGTTCTCATCATGGGTTGTAGTCACACCCAGATACTACATGAGAACAACTATGCCACATGAAACAAGACACAGTAGTGTCTTCCATAGTATCCATCGAAGAGAGGACCTGGACCCCAAGTCCAAGATAATATTTACCTCTTTCTCCAACCCTTACACTATAAATTAATGAGAGGATACATGAAATATCCTTGGTAGCTATGAGAAAACCCCATCCCACTGGTATGGGGGAATTTATATATCAATATCCATCTCTAGGTTCATCTAAACCTAAATTAACCCTAGAGACATCAATGATGAATCCATATCTACCCCATCCCATTGGGTGGGGGAATTTATATCTTCATGTGTATCCCATGAGTCATCAAATCCTGGATTGGAGCTATTGGAACCTCAATAACATGACCAATCAATTCTAACTGTGGCCTTGGATGACCCCCAACCCATAGGGTTGGGGGAATTTTTATCATCATCATCACCATAGAGAGAATTAGTCTTCTCTTAGTTGGGAGGGGAAAATAAACGGTCGAAATCCCACCCATTCCCCCCATCCCAAGACAAACCTCTTCTCGTTAGGTATCATTTGACAACCATGACCAGAAACTCCCTTAGGGTCACTATTCGTAGACCAATATCAGAGGATCATACAAAAAAGGCAATTATAACATACCATGGTCGCAATAAAAAATTTCCCAATGTGGCCAAAATTTTAAATAATGAACCTAAAGAAGATAGTATAGAATCATCATGGTGCATCAAAAGTAATGGCTTGAAGTCCAATTCCTTATATGCCTCTGGAATTTCATCACTATTAAGATGGAAGATTCGATAGATCAAGGAAACAATGCTAAGGGCCATGACATAGAAAACATACCTCAGGAGGAGGGTGATTTGGATGCACCAAATGGGGATGTATGCACTCGGAACTAAAGAAGTCTCCATAATATGGAACCTCTAAATATCGAGATTAGGCCCCCATGATAGAAAATTTCAAAGGGGTAAGGTATGAATGCATCTTCATAACCACTAAAAACAATTGGGGTTACTTACATAGAGGAACAACTGACACAATACGAGAGTGAGATACAAGCTCTCAAAAAGTGAAACGAGGAGATTCTAGGGGAAATATTCTAACTAGGTATCATCTTTAAGAAGAGAAAAATATTATCCCTACCATAGAAGATCTTTGAGGAACAGAGGTATTCGAGCATCATATTGGATCAGGATCTAGATAACCAGTCTATATAAATGAGGAATTCAAAAATGATCGTGACTTCCCTCTATTTCAGCAACAACCTCTCCCATTCAAAGGAAATAATTCAGTCATAGGAAGAATCAAGAATCAGTGGGAGATAAAGGCAGGACCACAACATAGGGACCTACCTGCTCCCTGGGGATGTGAGATGGCTCAGAAAGTAGTTCCCTCAGAGTTACTTAATTTCACCCAGTCCCTAGATATTCGAATAGAATCCATGTAAGGATGATGTGCATCTGTGTAGCCTGAGATGAAGTTATTTCCTAAATGGGTGGATGATAATCCACCTCTATCCATCTTCGGACATCCTAATGTCTTTACCTTTGACGATAGAGGAAATACTAAATATAATCTCACACACATTATATCCTAATGCAGGCCGATGATGGTCCCCCGAGACCAAAAAGGCACAACAAACTTGAGGTGTTTCATATAGACTATGACAGGGCCATCCTTTTTCTAGTACACTAGCCTTCCAGAAGGATCCATTATAGAGTGGGAAGGCCTCTATTTTTAGTTACATTATCTATTCAGTTACACACTAGGTAAAATGACATTCATCGACCTAATGAACTGTAAACAACATGAAAAATAGATGGTTTATAACTTCATAGTGAGGTTGAAAGGTTTATTTTATTCACTCTGAATCTCTATATTGAAAGAGAAACTACTGTAACTCTATTTTGAGAATCTCAAAAATGAGTTGTAGACACCCCTAATCTCAATGAAATATCCTGGTGGATTCCATGACTTCACAGAAATAGAAAAATGTCTGGGGGAGTCTATTCAATGAACCTAATCCAAACCTCCACTCAATCAAATAGCATGGGAAAAAATTTTAGGTATATAAGAAGCTACATCTATCACTCTCAAGCTAGAAGCGGTACCCATCGAGGTGCCTAGGGAGGCTCTGAATCACCAGACACCACCTATATAGTTGAAACAACCACAGAATTTCCCTTGGATATAAGTAATGAAAAACCAGGGTCACCTAATATTTGAGGAACGAATGAAAATAAAATATACTACTACTGAAATGAAAAATTCCCCAGTTATTGTTTGGAATCCATGGAAAATAACTTTCTCAAGCTTCCACAACCTAGGAAGCCCAATGTGATCAACCTCACTAACTATGCTGACTACTTCCCTTTCAATAGAAGGATGGGTCATAATAGCTGAGATTGTTTTATCTTCAAAAATTTCCTTTAAGGAAGATTTGATTCAGGATAGGTGGTGTTATAAAACTCCCTAGAGTACGTGGCATGGATAACCGTATAAGAAGAGGATGGTTGGAAGAATTTTCCAGCCAAGAAAGTGCAAAAATTTTACAACTAAATGAATCAATTTTTTTTTGATCGAGCTCATTCCACTATAATATTATAGCTACACAGACCCTCAATATCTCCACCACCTAAAGAGGTAACATCAAATGTTCCTCCCAAAGGTGGGTGTGATCAACTAAAATAGTAAAAAACAGAAGAGGATGAATCATATTATTCTCCAATGCAAGCTCTGACCCTTGCATATTTATTCCCTACAATATCCACTACAACATCACCACCCCACCTAATGGAATCCTCATCGGATTAAGTTCTCATATTTGGTTATGTCTATGTGATACACTTGTAATACACCTTCTCTGATGATGAGTATGACCTCGAATATGAGTTCCCTACATATAACCAGGGAATGGGAGGCCACATGCACTGAAGCTGAAGATATAGGGGACAACGAAGATGTGTTCAGGACCAATATTCCAATCATGTTAAGATATAATATATATATATATATACATCTGAGATTCATGGAAAAGCACACTAGTAGGCCCAAAGGAAGAATGTAGGTTCCCCATATCCCTCCAGTAGTTTCCCTTACTAAATAATCTTGCATGACTGCCTACAAGGGGTTAAATCCAACCAACCTAGGCAACTGGGAAGGCCAACACAACCTACACCACTGGTAAGAGAGATTACCTCAACTTATGCACAAGCACAATTCCCATATACCTCAGATACCTCATCTCCTAAAATGCATTCCCAGAAGTATCCCCATATCAGGAAGTGCATACCTTAGCATAGAGTTATGAAATTCTAAAATAGTTGGCTATTGTCTCATCCAAGTTCTCAATCCTTGATGCACTCCATATTTCAAAATAACTCAATGGTCACTTGTTTAATACCTCATGATACCACAGGAGTTTGAGATAGAAGTCACTACGACTGAGGTATATCGACTGGGGACCATGTCCTCAAAATGTCATGTCACCATCTCATTCACTGATCAAGATTAGGAGGAGGACATTAAAGATCACATTCGACCCCTATATGTGTTGGTTAGACTCAATAATGTCAATGTCCAATGGGATTTTATTGATAATGTTTCTGGGATCAATCTCATCCCATTTTGAAACCTCCGATGCATGGGATATTGCGAGGGAGACCTGGTTGCGCCCAAATTTACATTTTAAACATGAATTGCATTTTTGATGAGAAATGAAGTTCTATTTATGTAATGCACTAAAAAAAATGTTTATGGACTTTGGAACAATGAATATAAAGATGTTAACAATTAATATTAGCCACTTTCAGTGACTAATCACACCCCCCAACATGAGTTTTTCTAGTCCCAAGAAAAATAAATTACAAATATGAAATTCAAATCCCCTTTTCCAAAAACATTTTAATACACATTGCTCACCCAAATATCTAATACCTAAAAAATTATGAAAACCCATCAAAATCATTAAAAACAAGCTAGGTCCATAATCATATCCCAAGCTCAAGCCCATTCCATTGTTCAAACTCATCGCCACATTTCATCCAATTCCAATTAAGCATGATAAAGTGTTGTGCATCATAAAAGATATGGGGCCCATTTTATTGTTCAAGGGGAAAAATGGAAGCGCTAGGTGGGAATCACATTAAACCTTAAGATGAGTATCCATTTTTTTTTATTTTTTTTCTTTTACCACAATAGATATGAAAATACTAACTCTGGGAAAGACAACTATGGAGTCACAATCCCCAAGTGCCGGACTCCACAGATATTGTCAATTTCATGCTCTGAAATAGAGATATAAAGCCTATCTCTGGGAAATACAACTATGGAGTCACAATTCCCAAGTGCTAGATGCCACGCATTTGGACACAACATTGCTCTATGTGGTCAATTTTTTTGTTTGTTTTGTTTGTTTTTGTTTTTTTTTCGTTTTTTTTATAGTCAAATTAAACTAAAAGTGACCCCAGAACCCTATGCTATATTGAAAGGGACCCGAGAACTCAAATTTACACCCACAATCCAGTAGACGTGCATTGTGGAATTTTTATTAAGAGGATGAAAATGTAAACTTTGAAAAATCACATCAGACAACCGCACTTTCCAAAAACTATGCTCATGAACTTAAACATGCATTAAAATCAGAATCAAGGCATAAAAAATTATTTGATATCCAATTTTATAGTTTGCAATGTGTGTTATCATGTTCAAGGATAATGGAATTTTTCTTTTCATGTATGTTTTTATTCACAAAAAAATCATTTTTTTTATCTCATCTCCCCCCAACAAATAATAACACTGTCCCCAGTGTTTAAAGAAAACATAGAAGGGGGTATTGGGGGATTTCAGAGAGTAAATTTTAAATTATAATCATGGAATGAAGTCACCTGGTGGTTTATAATGATAGTTCATGCCATAGTCTCCCTTAAATCCTGGATTTGAGTCTCAGCGGCTTGGATGGTGGTGAATGGATTTTCCTTATGACTTACGACATTTCCTTTTATTTTTTTAACCCATAAAAACATAATAATAAACAAAACAAACTAAACTGATGATACATTGTCTTCTTTTTAGATTTCTGGGTAAGGTATTACTCAGAGATCATGCCACGTGACACAGATGAATATGGCGCTCCCCTATCATACCCATCCTTACTCATAAAAGAAGAACAGGTCTACAGTCTATGGTAATTTATTATATGAAAAATAAAATGATTCAAAATTATTGGAAACATGAAAACCATGGGTTGCCTCCCATGTATCACTTTTGTTTAACGTCGTTAGCTCGACTTGAACCCCCCAACTTATCCAATTCCAACTTTCAAAATTTTAATTAACCCATATTTCTCCACTTCAACAAGATTGAGATTTATTGTTTTTTTGAAATTTGTTTCGTATGAAATCCTATTTTCTACAATGATTGGTAAAATCCAAGGAATATCTAAACTGATTGATCATGTTTTATCTGGAGTATTTCCTAAGATTTAAAGGTTCATTCCTACATGGTGAGATTCTAGATGAAAATGGATGATAATTGAATGGTCTATGTTTTCATAAATAGAGGTATTCTTGAGTGGGGAAGGAAGGATTATAATGTTGAGTTCAGTTTCATTGAATTTTTCCAAAGATGAATGGAAATTTGAATCCAAATTTGTTTCTTTTACAAAAAATTTTGAAAGATTTTGTTCCTTTTAAAAATATGATTCATCCCTAAAATTTTCCATTTTAATTTCATGAGTGGTTATGGACTCACTATTCGTTATATCTCCCAATGGTTCAATGATCGGTGATTCTAAAATTTTTTTATTGGAGCAATATTCTGAACACTCAATCCATGAAGATAAATTTTCCCCTTGTGAATCCAAAAAATTAATTTCCTCCTGATTTAAATACCCTTCAGCATTTCCTTGATCTTGTTCAGTTATCCCATATCCAAAGGTTAGTTCTTTTTTCAATTCATGGGAGGTTTTTGGGATAAAATATTCATCTATCAATGATGAGTAAAGAAAAACTTGAGTGTGAACGGGTTCCTCAAAAGTCTTAAAGCTTTGTAATTCTAATATGAAAGATGAAACTCTTGAATTCATTTTATCCATTTGTTCACACAATTGTTCAAGAATTTTTTCAGGATTAGGGTTGATATATTTTTGTACATCATGTACTTCCTCATTATTTATCTTTTCAATAATTCTTGATAGGTATGGAAATTGATCTTGTAAACAGTCATCATCCCATTGATTGTACATCTCATCTAGTGTGGTGTATTAAAATAAGGATTGGTCAATGAAATTCCCTCCCGGAGGTGTTTCCCAATATTTATTTCCAACTTGATTACAACATTGATTTATGAAGGGGTATTTTGGAGGATAATCCATTGCAATTGATTGAAAATTGGTTTTGGGGTTTTTTTTGGACACGAAGAAATAGAAAGGGGAAAAAGAAGAGAAATTAGGGTGAGAATAGAGAATTTGGGGTGAGAAAAGAAGATGTGGGTCTAAGGTACTTACATGGGTCCCCGAAAACAGCGCCAAAATTTGGTTTCACCCAAATTTACATTTTAAACATGAATTGCATTTTTGATGAGAAATGAAGTTCTATTTATGTAATGCACTAAAAACAATGTTTATGGACTTTGGAACAATGAATATAAAGATATTAACAATTAATATTAGCCACTTTGAGTGACTAATCAAGACCAATCTCCCAAAAGTATGAACATTCAAGGGTATGATAAGCATGAGAAAGGACCTCTTGAGAAGATCAAACATTAAGCTTAGTTTGGGGAACTCACATATTATGTTGAGTTTATGGTTATCTTGACAGACACCACATATAATTTCCTACATAGAAGGCACTGTATCCACAACCACTTCATGGTACCATCATCATTCCATCAATTTATGAAGTATCACCTCGTTGTGAAAGTCAGCATACAACACGGTGACAATTCTTCCTTAGAGACTTTTGGGGACACAAATGATGTAGCATATTTCTACATGTACAGAGGAAATAAACCAATTTAAGATGATTATATGTAGGTTTTAGCTCCAAATGGATTGGGGTCCACCCTATGAATCCATGGAGTATGAATGATAGTGACTATGTGCTCCCCATAAATCTAGTCTATATAGAATATCTAATCCTAGATTTTCAATCCCCTATTATCCTCAGTGATAGTATAAATATAAATCATCTCCTGAATATATCTATGATGAATTAGATAACAAGGGATGATATTTTCTATTCAAATGGACTCTCTCACTCTGATAGTGATGGAGAATCCACCAGATTTTCAGCTTCATCGGAAAATGCCTCCAAAAAATTAGAATAGGAGGAATATGAGGATGATCTCAAGGATGCACCTTTGAGATTCGATGAAGGAGTTTCCACCACTATAGATGAGCTCCAATAGATAAATATGGGAATTAAAAAAGGCCTAAGACCTACTCTAATTAGTGTATCCATTCCCCTAGAAGAAAAAGAGATGTACATTTCATTTCTAAAGAAGCGCTGATATGTATTTTCTTGGAACATTATAGAAATTCCCAAACTCAATCCATTTGTGGATAAATACTATATCAGACTATCAAACGAGCATCAAGGCTTCAAGTAGGCATCCAGGAGGATGCAACCCTCTCATGAAAATAATGTAGAAGTAGAATTTGAAAAGTTGAACAAATCCATCTTTGTCAGAGAAGAGAAATACCCAAGATGGATTTCTAGCATCATCCCCATCATAGAAGAGAACGAGAAGATTAGATTCTATATTGACTTCAGAGAACATAATCATCATTTATCAAAGGATGAATTCCCATTACCGATCACAAAACTCTTGATCAATGAAATATCTGGATACTAAGACATTTTCATCATAGATGGGTACTGAGGGTACAATTAGATCAAGATGGCCTCTCAAGATGAAGAATAAAATTCCATCAGAGTACCTCAAGGGATCTTATACTATCAGGTAATTATTTTTGTATTAAGGAATATTGGCACTACATATTAGTGCACCATTAATCATATATTTAATCCATTATTGGGAAGGATATCTTAATGTTACATTGATGAACTGGTTGTTAATTCTTGATAGTGATGTGATCGCTTTACAGACCTTCGAACAATATTCGATAAGCTACGACAACATAGTATAAAGATGAATCCATTGAAATATCCTTTTGGGATGACATCATAGAATTTTCGTGGCTTCGTGGTATTCCAATATGAAATCATGTTTGTCCTAGAAAATACTAGTTCTATTATAGAAATTTCACACCCCATAAATTTCAAATAACTGAGGAGACTTTGATGAAAAACATTCCTACTATTGGAGATTCATATCCAATCTGGATAGAAACACATTACCCTTCAATAGGATAATGAATAAAGCTATTTCTTATCCATGGTACGATGAATACTAAAAATCATTCAAAGACTCAACTAGAATATCATGTAACCACTACTCTAAATGTCTATTGTGGAAGGCAGGCCACTCATCTTACATGTTTCCACTATGGAATGCTCACAAGGAACCCTCCTCATACAGAAAAATGATGCAGGGAGTGAGAAAATTTTCTACTACCTCACCCTAATAATGCTAGGTACTAAGTCTATATATTCTAATGTCAAAATGAACTAACTTTCACTCATATTCAAATTGAAAAATATGAGGCATTACATGCAACACCATGAAGTCCATTTGATATTTCATATTAATCCACACAAGTACATCCATGGATTCCCTATGTTGGCTGGGTGCTTGGCCTGATGTGCAGTCATTCTATAATAATATGAAATTAATTTCATATCAAATAATTCAATGAATGGGAAATCCCTAGATGATTTCCTCATAGAACATCCTTGTAACACCCTGATCTTCCACGATACGCTTCTCTTTCAATAATGCAATAGCTTGCATTGTACGCAAGTTCGAGTTCTAACACACCACGACTAATCAAAGTAGCTGTTATGAATAGTAGTACCCACTTTTTAAAATTATAGAAATTTTATATTTCAAAATGGACTTAATTTTTGTATTCATAATATCGAAATTATCTTAAGTTGAAGTTTTTGTAATTTTCTGAGAACTTCCAATTTTTTATGAATAGTGAAAATACTTAAAACAACTTTTTAATCAAAAAAAAATTATAGTGATAAATTATAATATTTAGTGGTTTTAATGTATAATTAGAATATATTTTTACCATTTTATCCAATGGTGGTCATTAGAATTAATTTAACATTGAAATTGGATATAAACAATTTCAATCTTTTGATATATATTGTTTCTTAAAAACACGCAATTTGTTGTGACAGCGGGAATTAGTTATAAAATTAATTAATGCAACTTATATGTTTGTAATTTTGTAAAATATACATCATTTTTGAATTCAGAATATCAATTATAGCTTAGGGTGAAATTTTGGAATTGTTATGAAAAAACATCAATTTTTTATGAATAGTGAAACCACTAAGTGGTAGTTAAAAAACTGATTTTTCGTTTAAATGAAACATTACCACATATGTGATTTGATTTTAAAAAATCCTACATACATGGTTGTCATTAGGAAGTAAAATGTGGTTCAATGGGATTAAAATAATTTTTTGGTGAATAGTAACTTTTAAGTTTAATTAATCTCGATTAAAGGTAATTAGTGAAATTTAAGGTAAAAATGATATTATAAAAATATGAAAATACCTTTACACTTATACTACCCCTATTTGATGATTCATGGACGACAACGAAAATCCATGGGTCAACTCGGGGACCCCATGGAGCCACTTTGGTAGGAAAATGACATTAAAAACTTTTTATTTAATGTTAAAATAAAAATGTCACAAACATGAGTTATTTTACTAAAACAATTTTTAAATGGAGTTATACAAGTCATATTTTTACTAAAAATATTAATTAGAAATCTCAACAGATTTCATATATCATTATATATTTTTTATAATATTTAGACATTAAATAAAGTAAATTATTTATGACACCATGATGATGCAACGATTACCTCATTAATTAACGATTTAAATAAAATGAAAAGATAATGTAAAATCTAAGACATACACTTGTCAAAAA
Source organism: Viscum album (assembly GCA_963277665.1). Classification (NCBI taxonomy): domain Eukaryota; kingdom Viridiplantae; phylum Streptophyta; class Magnoliopsida; order Santalales; family Viscaceae; genus Viscum; species Viscum album. The sequence continues at coordinate 777,205,227 of OY728152.1, read as the reverse complement.
CCTTTTGGATGGGCATATTTAGAACCCTTATCACCTTATCCTCGAAATTTATAAGTGTGGGACCTTTAAAATCGGAAACTCATTATATAATAAAGTAACATTTCATGACTTTCCAAGAGTGCCCCTCCTCTCCTCTTATAAAAGGCCCCCACCACTATCACCTTACTCACACCTTAAAAGACTTTTGGCTCGGAAAAAATCTACCCAAATACTCTCCCAAATTATCTCTCTTACTTCTAAAAGCCTCACTTTGGGTAGAATTCTTCCCAAGGAAGCCTTTGGCTCAAATAAAAACGAGTTATCCGATTTTAAAGGTAGTGTTTTCTCTTGTATTCTTATGTTTTATTTTGCTTCTCCAACCCCCTAAACTCTTTTTATTCATTTATTTTGTAACAAAAACAGTATCATCAACATAGTAATATGTTGTTATAACAAGGATTCGAGCTACACTTACACACACCTACATCTAATGGTTAAAGAACATACTGTTTCTGTGGATGGTGAATTTCTGCCTCACGAAATGATGATTGTTCAACACTCATATAACACCTTCAAAGGTGGACATTAAGATGTCACTATATTTATATATGATATATAATATGTTTATGTTTTCCTTAATCTTCTGTATTTTTCATTTATGGAATAACTTTATGGTTTCCATTATGGGTAAACGCGATATTTTCATTTTAGGAAGTGCGGACTACCACCCCCTCAAAGTGATTTGAATCGTTAATGCCATATGTGGGATGTATAAAGGATGGAGTAAATGGTATTATACATTATATTATACTGGAAATATATTATACCTTTATATAATTATATCTTCATTCCATTAAATACGAAATAGAAATGAAATTAGCGTTCATGCGTACGTGCGGCTTACCGTCTCCATGAACGGTGCATTTCATTTCTTACCTCTAAATGTTATGTAATATTATAAATGAATGTATATACTGGATATATATGATGTATATGATATCTACATCATGAATATAATTATGGATATAATTGATATTTTACCACATGAACAAAGTGTAATTATAAGAAGTTTATTTTTGACTCAAGTACCTAAGATCGACAAAACGATCGTTATTAACTTAAATAATTACATAAAGTTCATAACATGGTAATAAGTGATATAAAAGTAGTAAAGAACTTGAAAAAGGTTCTTAATTAGGTAGAGATTAACTCTAGTTTATTATTTAGGAGGTTAAAGAGCGGTCAAGTCAAGTCGGACACGAGATAAGGGAATTTCTTAACCCAATTTCCATTCTTTGGGTTAATTTCCTACTTTAAAATTATGTCATGATATTGTTATGTCCTATCCTGTATTTTTAATTTCTTTATGTGTACTTATAGTAAATATACATAATAGATCTATTTTATTTTAAAAATGATATTTGTAAGGACTTCATCTCAATCTCCTTTCATTGAGGCATATTTGGTTTTATACACAACATTCATTTATACGGTGTATAAACCCCTTTGACTTTGACTTTTATTCAAAAGGAATCTTATTATACGAAGTGTTTTTACTAAACGACAAAATGAATGTTTTTTCTTACGTATGCGGCGACAACGACTTCTCTGCCGCCGTGACTATTATTTGAGTTTCGGCTTCCTCTATAAGCCATAACTTTTTTTAAAATAAAAATAAATACCATGTTTTACTTTTCTTTTATTTTGGTATTGAAAATGGTTTTGATAAAGTTTTTATTATATCAATGTGTTGTATTGATATCTTGTGATTGAAGTGTGGAAATCTTATGTTTCCTTTATGCACGTTTTATGTGATACAATTATGTTATGGTTTATTATATGTTTAAAACTATTCATATGAGGAATGCATTGGACTTAATAAGTGACGGGTGGAGCCCGCTATAGCTCCTCGATGCATCGGTAGGTCTCATGAGACAAACTAGTGTCTTGGCACGAGGCCTTGACAAAATCTTATTTGTAGTCTTGGCACAAGGCCTTGGCTACGTGGTTATGATAGTCTGGCATTATGCATTCCATCATTATGAAAGTGGTTATTGATATTGCATGTGATTATTCGACTAGTATAATATCCATGTGAGTAAGTAAATGGAATTATTTAATTTTATTTTTTCCATATTATGCTGAAGTTCATGTTTAAAAAGGATTTTGTTTTAGTTATACATTGCCTTAAATGTTAATGTTTATTTATGAAAGTTTCCGCAATATTGTTAACCTTACTGAGCATCTGAGCTCACCCCTTTGAATGTTTTAATATTTTCTAGGATATGAAGAGGTATTTTAGGAATGACCTGCAGGGATAGTCAGAAGAGTATATGAGTGTGGACTATGGAGACTTTGTTATTGTAGTTTTTTACTTAATGATGTAATGTAACATTTATGAATGTATCTAGTGTTTTCAAGGCTACTAAACTAATCGGTCTTTCGAGACCTGATCTTTTGTGATCATGACAATGTTACGCAACAATGCACCGACTCTGGGTAACTGGGGTCAGGGCGTTACAGTTGGTATCAGAGGTAGTTTAGTACTAACCTTGGAAGCTAGATTTGGATAAACTCTGATTAGAGCACATATCCCTAAGATAGACTTTGAGGATTAGTATAGAAGAACTTCCTAGAATTTTGGTATTATAGAGATTTTGTGAGTTTTCCAAGCAATACATCCATGTCTAGATACGAGTAGGTAGAGGCGGCTCTGGAATAGATGTACCTAGGGGTAAAACCCAAAAACACCGCTTTGAGCTAGACTCGAACGGGAAATGGTGCACGACAACGGGCCTTGCAACACTCTTGGTTACGACACTCCTGGGGGATATGCTTAGGATAATTCTCATTTTTTTACAAACCATTATGAAGGGTTTACGAGTATATACTTCCTCAAAGAAAATATTTCTTTTTATTATTATGGATTATATCCATAAATAGTTCAATTTATGTTAAGTGTTTTACAAGTATGGAATTATGTATTTTAATTCATAAACTAATCTAGTTTATTCCATTGTTTAGAAATGGCTCCTAGTGGGAGGAATGGAAACCGTATCAATGTACACACTCCGTGTAGGGATTTTCCTCCTGCTCAAGATAATTATTGTGGATCTGGAGATACAACTGGTGTTGATCAACTTGTTACCATAATGGGACAACTCACTCAGGTTATGAATAATAACCTTACTCGTATGGAGCACCCTGATCCACAACGTGGAGGATCAATGTTAGACTGCTTCATGAGGCAAGAACAGCCAACATTTAATGGGGGTAAAAATCCATTAGTATCTAAGCAATGGATAAACTCCTTAGAGAAAATATTCCACACCTTGGGGAGTAACTAAAGGGAGAAGGTTGCCATGGCAGTCTACCGCCTCACTGGAGATACCGATCAATGGTGGTCGCTGATTCAAAACACAAAGGAAGATGAAGAAGTATCAAGTATGGAATGGAGGGAGTTTAAGGAAATTTTCTTATAAAAATACTTTCCACATGACCATAGATCAGATATGGAAAGGCAATTTCTGAGTCTAAGTTAGAAGGAGGATGAGAATGTCTCAAAGTATAAGGCTAACTTTATAATGTTAGCGAGGCGTGCTGTAGATTATATACGTAACCCAAGAAGTAATATTGATCATTTATTTGATGGGTTAAACCGTTTCTCCATCGAGCATTAGTCTCAGATTCCTTCTCATCGTACGAAGATATTGTCTCGTGTACTATCAAGACGGAAAAGGAATTCCCTATGTCTTATGACTTTAAAGAAAATCTAGAAAAGAAGAGATCTTCTGATCAATATGGAAATGGAAATAATAGGAAGAAGGGAAGAGTTGAATATCAGTCCTGCAGTAAATGTGGAAAGAAATACCCCGGTACTTGCTTGAAGGGAATGGGAGTCTGTTACAAGTGTGGTGAAAAAGGCCACCAAGCTCATGATTGCAAGGGAAAGAATGTTGATGTCAATTTGGAATACTATAATTGTAGAGAGATGGGGCATTATGAAAATGAATGTCCTAAGCGTCAGGGGAACTTACCTCAGAAGAGGCCAAGGGATCAAGGACAAGCTTATGCTATCACTACTGCTAAGGTTGAAGCTCCGAAAGACGTGGTGGACGGTAATTTAATGGTTTCCTCAAGTTTATCAAATGCATTATTTGATTCTGGATCATCGCATTGTTTCATATCTTCCTAGTTTTCTAAGAAAACTAGATATTTCCAATTTGATTTAACAAGATAATTTTCAGTCAAAACTCCTAAGGGAAGTATTATTGCGACAATGTTTTTTGAATCAGTCCCCATTAGAGCACATAACTGTTCTTTATCTGCTGATCTCATTGTCATACCTATGATTGAGTTTGATATAATCCTTGGTATGGATTGGCTTTCGGACGATGATGCAAAGATTTATTGTAAGAAGAAGGAGGTTACGATTTTTGATGATGATGATAAGGAACACCTTATTTTTAGAGCAGAATCGTCACCACCTAATTCTTATTTAGATCCACCACCAGTAGCTCAACTAAATTCAATTATTGGGGAGGAAGATAATGAAATGACTAAGGGCAAGGAAAGGAATGTTCAAATAGAGGATGTACCTATTGTGAAAGAATATGAAGATGTGTTTCCGGAAGATTTACCTGGACATCCTCCTGAACGAGAAGTTGAGTATCCCATTTATTTAATTCCTGGATCAAGGCCTATATCAAAGACCCCTTATAGGATGGCCATCATGGAATTAGTGTAACTAAAGAAACAACTAGAGGAATTGAGTAATAAAGGATTTATTCGCCCTAGTGTTTCTCCATGGGGAGCCCCTGTCCTTTTTGTTAAGAAAAAAATGGATCTATGAGGTTCTGCGTTGACTACAGGGAGATCAATGCTATAACAATAAAGAAAAAGTATACCCTACCTTGCATTGATGATTTATTTGACCGATTGCATGGAGCTCAATATTTTTCAATGATTGACCTTCGATCTGGATACCATCAGTTGTGTGTGAAGAAATAAGACATTCCGAATACAGCATTTCGAACAAGGTATGGGCATTACAAGTTTACAGTAATGCCTTTTGGATTGACTAATGATCCCTTTGTATTCATGGATCTAATGAATAGATATTTCAAGGAATATCTTGATGATTTTGTGGTGGTATTTATTGATGATATCTTGGTGTACTCCAAAAGCTACGAAGATCATGAAAATCACTTGCGCATTATCTTGAAGACTCTTAGAAGGCATGAATTATATGGGAAGTTTAGAAAGTGTAAATTATGGATTTAGGATATTTCTTTTCTTGGCCATATTGTCTCTAAGGATGTAATTTCCATTGATCCTTCTAAGACCAAGTCAATTCAAGAATGGCCAGCACCGACGAGTATAACTGAGGTACACAACTTTATTGGTTTGGCAGGTTATTATCGACGTTTTGTCCAGAATTTTTCCCGATTGGCTAACCCATTAACGAAGCTCACACGTAAAGGGGTTAAATTTTTCTAGACAAAAGAGTGTGAAGAATGTTTTGAAGAACTTAAAAGAAGATTAGTCAACGCTCCTATATTGGCTCTACCATCAGGGAATGATGGGTTCGTTATTTATAGTGATGCATCAATGAAATGACTTGGTTGTGTCCTTATGAAGAATGATAGGGTTATTGCCTATACATCACGACATCTAAAAATTCATGAGCAGAACTATCCTACTCATGATCTCGAGTTAGCTGCTGTAATCTTTTCCTTGAAGATATGGAGACATTATCTCTATGGTGAAAAAATGTGAGATATATACCGATCACAAGAGTTTGAAATATATTTTCTCACAAAAAAGAACTCAACATGAGGCAAAGGAGATGGCTTGAACTACTCAAGGATTATGATTTCACAATACACTACCACCCAGGGAAGGAAAATAAGGTTGCAGATGCTTTGAGTAGAAAATATCAGGGAGTTTTGAACATGATGAGAGTGTAAAGGGATCCTATTTTCATGGATCTAGTAAAGATGGATATGGGAATCACCATGGAGGGTGAAACATCAATTTTTTTTAAATGGTTTCCAAACCATCTTTACTAGAAAGGATAAAGTGTTCTCAGGCCAATGATGAAGAGTTGAAAAACAAGACTAAAGCTGTGAATGATGGGCGATTGAGTGACTTTGTGTATGAAGACAGAATTTTGAAATTTGGGAGGAGACTTTTTGTTCCTGATATACCTGATTTATAGAGGGAATTGTTGGATGATTATCTTAGTTCCAATTTCTCTATACACCATGGGAGCACCAAAATGTATAGAGATTTAAAGGGACATTTTTGGTGGGACAACATGAAGAGGGAGATTTCTGATTTTGTGTCAAGATGTATGGTTTGTCGACAAGTGAAAAATGGAAGGCAACTGCCTGGTGGAGTATTGTAACCTCTTCCCATACCTGAGTGGAAATGGGACAATATTACGAGGGATTTTGTCATGGGACTACCAAAGACTCCTAGAAGGAATGACGCAATATGGGTCATTGTTGATCGTCTCACGAAGTCAGCACATTTTCTTTCTATAAGGGAAGATCTACCACTTGAAAGTCCAGTAAGAATATATATTAATGAAGTTGTGAGACTTCATGGAGTACCCCTGTCGATTGTCTCGGGTCATGATCCTCATTTTACATCCGGATTCTGGAAATGTATTTAGAAGGACTTGGATACTGAACTTCGTTTGAGCACTGCTTACCACCCTCAAATAGATGGAAAATCAGAAAGAACTATTCAAACCTTAGAAGACATGTTGAGATCATGCTCACATGACTTTCAAGGAATGTGGGATCAATATTTACCTCTGGTAGAATTTTCCTATAACAATAGATTCCATTCAAGTATTCAGATGGCACCATATGATGAGTTATACGGGAAGAGATGTCGCACACCAACCTGTTGGGATGATGTTAGTGAAAGAAAACCTGTAGGCCCAGAACTGGTGGAGGAAACGATGGAAAAGGTGAAAGTAATCCAAAACCACATCAAAGCAGCTCAAAGTAGGCAGAAGAGCTATGCCGACAACCGAAGGAAGGATTTGAAATTTTAGGTAGGAGATCATGTTTTCTTGATGGTATCTCTATGGAAGGGAGTTATAAGTTTCAGTAAGAATGGTAAATTGAGTCCCAGGTACATTGGACCCTTCGAAATTCTAGAACGAATTGGGGCTGTAGCTTACCGTTTGGAAATGCCTCCAAGTATCTCCAAAGTTCACGATGTATTCCACGTATCACTGTTGAGAAAATACATGCCTGAACTGACTCATGTAATCAACTATGAGGCATTAGAACTAGAACCCGATCTGTCTTATTGCGAAGAGCCAGTTAGGATTCATGATACAAGAGAACAAGTGCTGAGAAAACAGACGACTCGTCTGGTAGAAGTTCTATGGGGAAACCATAAGATGGAGGAGGAAACGTCCGAACCCGAGGAACTTATGATGAAGAATCACCCGAGTCTTTTTATACAGTGATATTATATTAAATTTCGAGGATGAAATTATTTGAAGGAGGAGAGAATGTAACACCCTGAGCTTCCACGATACGCTTCTCTTTCAATAATGCAATAGCTTGCATTGTACGCAAGTTCGAGTTCTAACACACCGCGACTAATCAAAGTATCCGTTATGAATAGTAATACCCACTTTTTAAAATTATAGAAATTTTATATTTCAAAATGGACTTAATTTTTCTATTCTTAATGTCTAAATTATCCTAAGTTGAATTTTTTGTAATTTTCTGAGAACTTCCAATTTTTTATGAATAGTGAAAAATACTTAAAACAAATTTTCTAATAAAAAAATTTATAGTGATAAATTATAATATTTAGTGGTTTTAAAGTATAATTAGAATATATTTTTACCATTCTATCCAATGGTGGTCATTATAATTAATTTAACATTGAAATTGGACAGAAACAATTGTCTATCTTTTGACATATATTATTTCTTATACACACGCTATTTGTTGTGACTGCGGGAATTAGTTATAAAATTAATTAATGCAACTTATATGTTTGGAATTTTGTAAAATAGACATCATTTTTGAATTCGGGATATCAATTATAGCTTAGGGTGAAATTTTGGAATTGTTTTGAAAAACTTCAATTTTTGGTGAATAGTGAAACCACTAAGTGGTAGTTAAAAAACTGATTTTTACTTTAAATGAAACATTACCACTTATGTGATTTGATTTTCAAAAATACAACATACATGGTTTTCATTAGGAAGTAAAATTTGGTTCAATGGGATTAAAATATTTTTTTGGTGAATAGTAACTTTTAAGTTTAATTAATCGCGATTAAAGGTAATTAGTGAAATTTAAGGAAAAAATGATATTATAAAAATATGAAAATACCTTTACACTTATCCTAACCGTATTTTATGAGTCATGGCCGACCACTACAATCCATGGGTCAACTTGGGGACCCCATGGAGCCACTTTGGTAGGAAAATGACATTAAAAACCTTTTATTTAATGTTAAAATAAAAATGTCACAAACATTAGTTATTTTACTAAAACAATTTTTAAATGGGGATATACAAGTAATATTTTTGACTATAAATATTAATTAGAAATATAAAAAGATTTCCTACATCATGATATTTTTTTTATAATTTTTAGACATTAAATGAAGTAAATTATTTATGACACCATGATGATGCAGCAATTACCTCATTAATTAATGATTTAAATAAAATGAAAAGATAATGTAAAATCTAAGACATATACTTGTAAAAAACCTATTGTATGAGAATATTTCGAACCCTTATCACCTTATCCTAGAATGTTTTAAGTGCGGGACCTTTAAAATCCGAAACTCATTATATAATAAAGTAACATTTCATGACTTTCCAAGAGTGCCCCTCCTCTCCTCTTATAAAAGGCCCCCACCATTACCACCTTACTCGCACCTTCAAAGCCTTTTGGCCCGGCCAAACTCTGACCAAATACTCTCCCAACTTCCCTCTTTTACTCATAAAAGCCTCACTTTGGGCATAAATCTTCCCAAGGAAGCCTTTGTCTCAAATCAAAAAGAGTTACCCGATTTTAAAGGTAGTGTTTTCTCTTGTGTTCTTATGTTTTATTTTTCTTCTCCAACCCCCTAAACTCTTTTTATTAATTTATTTTATAACAACCCCAATATCATTAATATATTATGATGTTGTAATAAGAAGGATTCTAGCTACACTTACACACACCTACATGTAATGGTTAAAGAACATACTGTTTCTGTGGATGACGAATTTCTGCCTCACGAAACGATGATTGTTCAACACTCATATAACACCTTCAAAGGTGGACATTAAGATGTCACTATATTTATATATGATATATAATATGTTTATGTTTTCCATAAGCTTCTGTATTTTTCATTTATGGAATACCATTATGGTTTCCATTTTGGGTAAACGCGATATTTTCATTTTAGGAAGTGCGGACTACCGCCCCCTCAAAGTGATTTGAATCATTAATGCCATATGTGGGATGTATAAAGGATGGAGTAAATGATATTATACATTATATTATTCTGGAATTATATTATACATTTATATAATTATAACTTCATTCCATTAAATACGAAATAGAAATGAAAGTAGCGTTAATGCGTACGTGCGACTTACCGTCTCCATGAACAGTGCATTTCATTTCTTACCTCTAAATGTTATGTAATATTATAAATGAATGTATATACTGGACATATATTATGTATATGATATCTAAATCATGAATATAATTATGGATATAATGGATATTTTACCACATGAACAAAGTGTAATTATAAGAAGTTTATTTTTGACTCAAGTACCTAAGATCAACAAAACGACCGTTATTAACTTAAATAATTACATAATGTTCATAACATGGTAATAAGTGATATAAAAGGAATAATGAACTTGGAAAAGGTTCTTAAGCAGGTAAATATTAACTCTAGTTTATTATTGAGGAGGTTAAAGAGCGTTCGAGTCAAGTCGGACACGAGGTAAGGGAATTTCTTAACCCAATTTCCATTCTTTGGGTTAATTTCCTACTTTCAAATTATGTGATGATATTGTTATGTCCTATCCTGTATTTGTACATTCATTATGTGTACTTATAGTAAATACACATAATAGATCTATTTTATTTTAAAAATGATCTTTGTAAGGACTTCTTCTCAATCTCCTTTCATTGAGGCATATTTGGTTTTATACACAACTTTCATTTATACGGTGTATAAACCCCTTTGAATTTTACTTTTATTCAAAAGGAATCTTTTTATACGAAGCGTTTTTACTAAACGACAAAAGGAATGTTTTTTATTATGTATGCGGCGACAACGACTTCTCCGCCGCTGTGACTATTATTTGAGTTTCGGCTTCCTCTATAAGCCATAACGTTTTTTAAAAGAAAAATAAATACCATGTTTTACTTTTCTTTTATTTTGGTATTGAAAATGGTTTTGATAATGTTTTTATTATATCAATTTGTTATATTGATATCTTGTGATTGAAGTGTGTAAATATTATATTTCCTTTATGCATGTTTTATGTGATACAATTATGTTATGGTTTATGATATGTTTAAACCTGTTCATACGAGGAATGCATTGGACTTAATAAGTGACGGGTGGAGCCCGTTATAGCTCCTCTATGCATCGGTAGGTCTCATGAGACAAACTAGTGTCTTGGCATGAGGCCTTGACAAAATCTTATTTGTATTCTTGGCATGAGGCCTTGTCTACATGGTTATGATAGTCTGGCATTATGCATTCCATCATTATGAAAGTGGTTATTGATATTGCATGTGATTATTTGACTAGTAGAATATCCATGTGAGTAAGTAAATGGAATTATTTAATTTTATTTTTTCCATATTATACTGAAGTTCAAGTTTAAAAAGGATTTTGTTTTAGTTGTACATTGCCTTAAATGTTAATGTTTATTTATGAAAGCTTCCACAATATTGTTAACCTTACTGAGCATCTGAGCTCATCCCTTTCAATGTTTTAATATTTTCCAAGATGTGAAGAGGTATTTTATGAATGACCTACAGGGATTGTTAGAAGAGTATATGAGTGTGGACTATGGAGACTTTGTTATTGTAGTTTTTTACAATATGATGTAATGTAACATTTATGAATGTATCTAGTGTTTTCAAGGCCACTAAACTAATCGTTCTTTCAAGACTTGATCTTTTGTGATCATGCCAATGTTACGCAACAATGCACCGACTCTGGGTAACTGGGGTCGGGGCATTACAGTTGGTATTAGAGGCGGTTTAGTACTAACCTTGGAAACTAGATTTGGATAAAATATGATTAGATCACATAGCCCCAAGATAGACTTTGAGGATTAGTATAGATGAACTTCCTAGAATTTTGGTATTATAGAGATTTTGTGAGTTTTCCGAGCAATACATCCCTGTCTGGATACGAGCAGGTAGAGGAGGCTCTGGAATAGATGTACCTAGGGTTAAAACCCAAAAACACCGCTTTGAGCTAGACTCAAACGGGAACTGGTGCACGACAACGGGCCTTGCTGCACTCTTGGTTACGACACTCCCAGGGGATATGCTTAGGATAATTCTTATTTTCATTAAAAACCATTATGAAGGGTCTATGAGTATATAATACCTCAAAGAAAACATTTCTTTTTATGATTATGGATTATATCCAAAAATAGTTCAATTTATGTTAAGTGTTTTACAAGTATGGAATTATTTATTTTAATTCATAAACTAATCTAGTCTATGCCATTGTTTATAAATGGCTCCTAGTGGGAGGAATGTAAACTGTATCAATGAACGAACTCCATGTAGGAATTTCCCTCCTACTCAAGATAATTATTGTGGATCTGGAGATACAACTGGTGCTGATCAACTTTTTACCATAATGGGACAACTCACCCAGGTTGTGAATAATAACCTTACTTGTATGGAGCACCCTGATCCGCAACGTGGAGGATCAATGTTAGACTGATTCATGAGGCAAAAAACTCCAAAATTTAATGGGGGCACAAATCCATTACTAGCAGAGCAATGGATAAACTACTTAGAGAAAATATTCCACACCTTGGGGAGTAACGAAAGGGAGAAGGTTTCCATCGAAGTCTACCGCCTCACTGGAGATGCCGATCAGTGGTGGTCACTGATTCAAAACACAAAGGAAGATGAAGAAGTATCAAGTATGGAATGGAGTGAGTTTAAAGAAATTTTCTAAGAAAAATACTTTCCACATGACCATTGAGCAGATATGGAAAGGCAATTTCTGAGTCTGAGGTAGAAGGAGGATGAGAATGTCGCAAAGTATGAGGCTAACTTTACAAGGTTAGTAAGGCATGCTGCAGATTATATACATAACCCAAGAAATAATATTGATCATTTCTTTCATGGGTTAAAACCATTTCTCTATCGAGCATTAGTCTCACAAACCTTCTTGTCATACGAAGATATTGTCTCGTGTGCTATCAAGACGGAAAAGGAATTCTCTATGTCTTATGACTTTAAAGCAAAGCAAGAAAAGAAGAGATCGTATGATCAATCTAGAAATGGAAATAAGAGGAAGGAGGGAAGTGTTGAATATCAGTATTTCAGTAAATGTGGATAGAAACACCCCAGTACATGCTTGACGGGAATGAGAGTCTGTTACAAGTGTGGTGAAAAAGGCCACCAAGCTCATGATTGCAAGGGAAATAAAGTTGTTGTCAATGTGGAATACTATAATTGTAGAGAGATGGGGCATTATGAAAATGAATGTCCTAAGCGTCAGGGGAAATTACCTTAGAAGAGGCCAAGGGATCAAGGCCAAGCTTATGCTATCACTACTGCTGCGGTTGAAGCTCCGAAAGATGTGGTGGCAGGTAATTTAATGGTTTCCTCAAGTTTAGCAAATGCATTATTTGATTCTGCATCATCGCATTGTTTCATATCTTCCCAGTTTTCTAAGAAAATTAGATATTTCCAATTTGATTTAACAAGATAATTTTCAGTCAAAAATCCTAAGGGAATTATTATTGCAACAAAGTTTTGTGAATCAGTCCCCATTAGAGCACATAACTGTTCTTTATCCGCTGATCTCATTGTCATACCTATGATTGAGTTTGATATAATCCTCAGTATGGATTTGATTTCGGACTACGATTCAAAGATTTATTGTAAGAAGAAGGAGGTTACGATTTTTGATGATGATGATAAGGAACACCTTATTTTTAGAGCAGAATCGTCACCACCTAATTCTTATTTAGATCCACCCCCAGTAGCTCAACTAAAATAAATTATTGGGGAGGAAGAGAATGAAATTACTAAGGGAAAGGAAAGGAATGTTCAAATAGAGGATGTACCTATTGTGAAAGAATATGAAGATGTGTTTCCGGAATATTTACCTGGACATCCTCCAGAACGAGAAGATGAGTTTTCCATTGATTTAATTCCTGGATCAAGGCCTATATCGAAGACCCCTTATAGGATGGACACCATGGAATTAGTGGAACTAAAGAAACAACTAGAGGAATTGAGTAATAAGGTATTTATTCGCCCTAGTGTTTCTCCATGGGGAGCCTCTGCCCTTTTTGTTAATAAGAAAGATGGATCTATGAGGTTGTGCGCTGACTACAGGGAGATCAATGCTATAACAATAAAGAACAAGTATCCCCTACCTCACATTGATGATTTATTTGACCAATTGCATGGATCTCAATACTTTTCAAAGATTGACCTTCGATATGGATACCATCAGTTGTGTGTGATGAAAGAAGACATTCCAAAGATAGCATTTTGAACAAGGTACGAGCATTACGAGTTTACAGTAATGCCTTTTGGATTGACTAATGCACCCTCTGTATTCATGGATCTAATGAATAGTGATTTCATAGAATATCTTGATGATTTTGTGGTGGTATTTATTGATGATATCTTGGTTTACTCCAAAAGCTACGAAGATCATGAAAATCACTTGCGCATTATCTTGAAGACTCTTAGAAGGCATGAATTATATGGGATGTTTAGCAAGTGTGAATTCTAGCTTTATGAGATTTCTTTTCTTGGCCATATTATCTCTAAGGATGGAATTTCCATTGATCCTTCTAAGACCATGTCAATCCAAGAATGGCTAGCACCGACGAGTATAATTGAGGCACGCATATTTATTGGTTTGGCAGGTTATTATCGACGTTTTGTCCAGAATTTTGCCCGATTGGATAACCCATTAACGAAGATCACACGTAAAGGGGTTAAATTTGTCTGGACAAAAGAGTGTGAAGAATGTTTTGAAGAACTGAAGAGAAGATTAGTCCACGCTCCTATATTGACTCTACCATCAGGGAATGATGGGTTCGTTATTTATAGTGATGCATCAATGAAAGGACTTGGTTGTGTCCTTATGCAGAATGATAGGGTTATATCCTATGCATCACGACAGCTAAGAATTCATGAGTAGAAATATCCTACTCATGATCTCGAGTTAGCTACTGTAATCTTTGCCTTGAAGATATGGAGACATTATCTCGATTGTGAAAATGTGAGATATATACTGATCAAAAGAGTTTGAAATATATTTTCTCACAAAAAAACTCAAAATGAGGAAAAGGATATGGCTTGAACTACTCAAGGATTATGATTGCACGATACACTACCACCCAGGGAAGGCAAATAAGGTTGAAGATGCATTGAGTAGAAAAGATCATGGAGTTTTGAACATGGTGAGAGTGGAAAGGGATCCTATTTTCATGGATCTAGTAAAGATGGATATGGGAATCACCATGGAGGGTAAACCACCAAAAAAATTTCAAATGGTTTCCAAACCATCTTTAATATAAAGGATAAAGTGTTCTTAGGCCAATTATGAAGAGTTGAAAAACAAGATTAAAGCTATGAATGATGGGCGATTGAGTGACTTTGTGTATAAAGACGGAATTTTGAAATTTGGGAGGATACTTTTTGTTCCCGATATACCTGATTTAAAGATGGAATTGTTGGATGATTCTCATAGTTCCAATTTCTCTATACACCATGGGAGCACCAAAATGTATATAGATTTAAAGGGAAATTTTTGGTGGGACAACATGAAGAGGGAGATTGCTGATTTTGTGTCAAGATGTATGGTTTGTCAACAAGTGAAAGCTGGAAGGAAACTGCCTGGTGGAGTATTGCAACCTCTTCCCATACCTGAGTGGAAATGGGATAATATTATGATGGATCTTTTCATGGGACTACCAAATACTCCTAGATGTAATGACACAATATGGGTTATTATTGATCTTCTCACAAATCATCACATTTTCTTTCTATAAGGGAAGATCTACCACTTGAACGTCTAGCAAGACTATATATTAATGAAGTTGTGAGACTTCATGGAGTACCCCTGTCGATTGTCTCAGATCGTGATCCCTATTTTACATCAGGATTCTGGAAAAGTCTTCAGAAGGCCTTGGATACTGAACTTCGTTTGAGCACTGCTTACCACCCTCAAACAGATGGACAATCTGAAAGAACTATTCAAACCGTAGAAGACATGTTGAGATCATGCTCACTTGACTTTCAAGGAATGTGGGATCAATATTTACCTCTGGTAGAATTTTCCTATAACAATAGCTTCCATTCAAGTATTCAGATGGCACCATATGAAGCGTTATATGAGAAGAGAAGTCGCACACCAACCTGTTGGGATGACGTTGGTGAAAGAAAACCTGTAGGCCCAGAAATGGAGGAGGAAACGATGGAAAAGGTGAAAGTAATCCAAAACCACATCAAAGCAGCTCAAAGTAGGCAGAAGAGCTATGCCGACAACCAAAGGAAGGATTTGGAATTTCAGGTAGGAGATCATGTTTTCTTGATGGTATCTCTATGGAAGGGAGTTATACGTTTCGGTAAGAAGGGTAAATTGAGTCCCAGGTACATCGGACCCTTTGAAATTCTAGAACGAATTGGGGCTGTCGCTTACCGTTTGGAAATTCCGCCAAGTCTCTCCAAAGTTCACGATGTATTCCACGTATCACTGTTGAGAAAATACATGTATGGACCAACACATGTACTCACTTATGAGGCATTAGAACTGGAACCCGATCTGTCTTATTGCGAAGAGCCAGTCAGGATTCTTGATATAAGAGAACAAGTGCTGAGAAACAGGACGACTCGTCTGGTAAAAGTTCTATGGAGAAACCATAAGATGGAGGAGGAAACGTGGGAACCCGAGGAACTTATGATGAAGAATCACCCAATTCTTTTTATACAGTGATATTATATGAAATTTCAAGGACGAAATTATTTGAAGGAGGGGAGAATGTAACACCCCGAGCTTCCACGATACGCTTCTCTTTCAATAATGCAGTAGCTTGCATTGTACGCAAGTTCAAGTTCTAACACACCGCGACTAATCAAAGTAGCCGTTATGAATAGTAATACCCACTTTTTAAAATTATAGAAATTTTATATTTCAAAATGGACTTAACTTTTCTATTCGTAATATCGAAATTATCCTAAGTTGAATTTTTTGTAATTTTCTGAGAACTTCCAATTTTTTATGAATAGTGAAAAATACTTGAAATAATGTTTTTAATAAAAATAATTTATAGTGATAAATTATACTATTTA
Organism: Viscum album; assembly: GCA_963277665.1. Taxonomy (NCBI): domain Eukaryota; kingdom Viridiplantae; phylum Streptophyta; class Magnoliopsida; order Santalales; family Viscaceae; genus Viscum; species Viscum album. The sequence goes on along the minus strand of OY728152.1, from coordinate 777,188,662 downwards.
GTGGTTTTAATGTATAATTAGAATATATTTTTACCATTTTATCCAATGGTGGTCATTATAATTAATTTAACAATGAAATTGGACATAAACAATTGTCAATCTTTTGACATATGTTATTTCTTAAAAAAACGCTATTTGTTGTGACAACGGGAATTAGTTATAAAATTAATTAATGCAACTTATATGTTTGGAATTTTTTAAAATAGGCATCATTTTTGAATTCGGGTTATAAATTATAGCTTAGGGTGAAATTTTCGCATTGTTTTGAAAAACTTCAATTTTTGATGAATAGTGAAACCACTAAGTGGTAGTTAAAAAACTAATTTTTCATTTAAATGAAACATTACCACTTCTGTGATTTTATTTTAAAAAATCTAACATACATGGTTGTCATTAGGAAGTAAAATGTGGTTCAATGGGGTTAAAATAATTTTTTTGGTGAATAGTAACTTTTAAGTTTAATTAATCGCGATTAAAGGTAATTAGTAAAATTTAAGGTAAAAATGATATTATAAAAATATGAAAATACCTTTACACTTGTCCTACCCCTATTGGATGAGTCATGACCTACCAAGAAAATCCATGGGTAATCTTTGGGATCCCATGGAGCCACTTTGGTAGGAAAATGACACTAAAAACTTTTTATTTAATGTTAAAATAAAAATGTGACAAACATTAGTTATTTTACTAAAACAATTTTTAAAATTGGATATACAAGTCATATTTTTGACTATAATTATTAATTAGAAAGCTAAAAAGACTTCCTAAATCATGATATTTTTTTTATAATTTTTATACGTTAAATAAAGTAAATTATTTATGACACCATGATGATGCATCGATTACCTCATTAATTAATGATTTAAATAAAAAGAAACGATAATGTACAATCTAAGACATACACTTGTAAAAAACATATTGTATGAGCATATTTCGAACCCTTATCACCTTATCCTCGAAAATTTTATGTGTGGGACCTTTAAAATCCGAAACTCATTATATAATAAAGTAACATTTCATGACTTTCCAAGAGTGCCCCTCCTCTCCTCTTATAAAAGGCCCCCACCACTACCACCTTACTCACACCTTAAAAGCCTTTTGGATCGTCCAACATCAGCCAAAATACTCTACCAACTTCCCTCTCTTACTCCTAAAAGCCTCACTTTGGTCAGAATTCTTCCCAAGGTAGCCATTGGCTCAAATCAAAAAGAGTTACACGATTTTAAAGGTAGTGTTTTCTCTTGTGTTCTTATGTTTTATTTTGCTTCTCCAACCCCCTAAACTATTTTTATTAATTTCTTTTATAACAAAACCAGTATCCTAAATATACTAGGATGTTGTTATAAGAATTATTCGAGCTACACTTACACACACATACATCTAATGGTTAAAGAACATACTGTTTCTGTGGATGGCGAATTTCTGCCTCACGAAACGATGATTGTTCAACACTCATATAACACCTTCAAAGGTGGCCATTAAGATGTCACTATATTTATATATGATATATGATATGTTCATGTTTTCATTAAGCTTATGTATTTTTCATTTATGGAATACCTTTATGGTTTCCATTATGGGTAAACGCGGTATTTTCATTTTAGGAAGTGCGGACTACCGCCCCCTCAAAGTGAGTTGAATCGTTAATGCCATATGTGGGATGTATAAAGGATGGATTAAATGGTATTATAAATTATATTATACTTGAATTGTATTATACCTTTATATAATTATAACTTCATTCCATTAAATACGAAATAGAAATAAAGTAGCGTTCATGCGTACGTACGGCTTACCGTCTCCATGAACGGTGCATTTCATTTCTTACCTCTAAATGTTATGTAATATTATTAATGAATGTATATACTGGATATATATGATGTATATGATATCTAAATCCTGAATATAATTATGGATATAATGGATATTTTACCACATGACCAAAGTGTAATTAAAGGAAGTTTATTTTTGACTCAAGTACCTAAGATCGACAAAACGACCGTTATTAACTTAAATAATTACATAATGTTCATAAAAGGGTAATAAGTGATATAAAAGGAATAATGAACTTGAAAAAGGTTCTTAAGAAGGTAGATATTAACTCTAGTTTATTATTCAGGAGGATAAACAGTGGTCGAGTCAAGTCGGACACGAGGTAAGGGAATTTCTTATCCCAATTTCCATTCTTTGGGTTAATATCCTACTTTCAAATTATGTCATGATATTATTATGTCCTATCCGGTATTTGTACTTTCTTTATGTGTTCTTTATGCGTACTAATAGTAAATACACATAATAGATCTATTTTATTTTTAAAATGATCTTTGTAAGGACTTCGTCTCAATCTCCTTTCATTGAGGCATATTTGGTTTTATACACAACTTTCATTTATACAGTGTATAAACCCCATTGACTTTTACTTTTATTCAAAAGGAATCTTTTTATACGAAGCGTTTTTACTAAACGACAAAAGGAATGTTTTTTCTTACGTATGCGGCGACAACGACTTCTCTGCCGCCATGACTATTATTTGAGTTTCAGCTTCCTCTATAAGCCATAACATTTTTTAAAAGAAAAATAAATACCATGTTTTACTTTACTTTTATTTTGGTATTGAAAATGGTTTTGATAAAGTGTTTATTATATCAATGTGTTGTATTGATATCTTGTGATTGAAGTGTGGAAATCTTATGTTTCCTTTATGCACGTTTTATGTGATACAATTATGTTATGGTTTATGATATGTTTAAACCTGTTCATATTAGGAATGCATTGGACATAATAAGTGATGGGTGGAGCCCGCTATATCTCCTCGATGCATCGGTAGGTCTCATGAGACAAACTAGTGTCTTGGCACAAGGCCTTGACAAAATCTTATTAGTAGTCTTGGCACGAGGCCTTGGCTACATGGTTATGATAGTCTGGCATTATGCATTCCATCATTATGAAAGTGGTTATTGATATTGCATGTGATTATTCGACTAGTAGAATATCCATGTGAGTAAGTAAATGGAATTATTTAATTTTATTATTTCCATATTATTCTGAAGTTCAAGTTTAAAAAGGCTTTTGTTTTAGTTATACATTGCCTTAAATGTTAAGGTTTATTTATGAAATCTTCCGCGATATTGTTAACCTTACTGAGCATCTGAGCTCACCCCTTTCAATGTTTTAATATTTTCCAGGATGTGAAGATGTATTTAAGAATGACCTACAGGGATAGTCAGAAGAGTATATGAGTGTGGACTATGGAGAGTTTGTTATTGTAGTTTTTCACTTTATAATGTAATGTAATATTTATGAATGTATCTAGTGTTTTCAAGGATAATAAACTAATCGGTCTTTCAAGACTTGATCTTTTGGGATCATGTCAATGTTACGCAATAATGCACCGACTCTGTGTAACTGGGGTCGGGGCGTTACAATCCTTCCCCATATTATACACCAATGGACACTGGACTGCCGATAAAGAGGTCTTCTATGCCCTTGACACTCCCTAGATATAAGAGATTTACTTTGATGGAACCTCCTGGAGTCCTTTATGCATAAGTATGGAAAACACTAAGCTCAATTGGGTTGGTATATGGATTTACTCAACTCTCGAAAAAAGAAGTTTTTCCCTACCCATTTTCACTATCTGAATACTGCACAAATAATGAGGCTGAATATTAACCCCTCATCACTGGATTGGAATTAACCCTAAAACTGCATATAGGTGACCTGAATACCAAAGGGGACTTGGAATTAGTGATAAAGAAGATCAAAAATGAATAATAAAATAAAAATGAACATCCCCACCTCATTGACTATGTCAGGGGACTATTGGAAAAGTTCCCTTTTGATCCCACATTGCAACATTATCCCTGGTCAAAAAACGATCGCATCGACGCACTGACTAATACAACAAACATCGTGGCTAGCCCTGGTTAGGAATAAGAAATATTCTATGTCATGCATCGAAGAATGGTCTTGTCGACCATTTTATATGATATGGAAGACATCAATTAGGTCAGCATCACCCAAGAGCAGGATGAACCAATGACCACCCCTGTATTGATGGAACCCATAATCAATTATCTTAAAAATGGGATTTTCAAAAAGATCATGCCTGAATGGAATAAATTTGGCACTGAGTAGGAAATTTCACTCTATATGATGGTCAAAATGAGAAGAAATATTTCTAAAAATGAGGCTTTGATGGAATCATCCCCAGATGGGTAGATCCTCGATGTTGTGGAAAAATTCCATGTAGTCTCTTGTGGTACACATCAATCTAGAACTAGTCTCTCCAATCAAATAACGAGGTTGGGATATTACTGGAAAACCATGATACAAGACTACAAAGAATTCACTAGGAAATTTGATGTGTTCTAGATTCATGAATCCTTTTCCATCATCCCCCAGAATTTCTACGTACAACTAAATATTCATGGATGTTTTCCATTTTGGGAATGAATTTTGTGAGTCCATATCCCCCAATCAACTTCGTAAAGTCTAATATCATTTATAGGTTTTGGGTCCGTCACACAATATTGATAGACACTGAAACCAACTTTTATTCTACATAACTGAAGAGACTATACCAGGTGTATAATATCAATTCCAAACAATCATCTCACTATCATGTAATGAAAATGGTAAAATAGATGACTACAATAAGACATTATCGAATATAATCTAGAAGATGGTGAATAAGGACAAGAAGTCTTGGACGAACAGACTCCTCCTTGATTTATGGGCTTACCGTACCACCACATGTACTACCACCCATGAAACACCATATTCATTGGTGTATAGGACCTAGGAAGTGTTACCCATAGAGGTCCATCTTCCTTCACTCCAAAAATCCATTTTACGATAGCTCTTAGAAGATAAATAATTGAAAAAGAAGCTGGAGGAATTGGAATATCTAGATGATAACATTTTTCACACACTACACAACCTGGAAGTACATCATAATCGTATCGCGTGGTCTTTTAATATAAAGGATTTCCCCCATTCATTCCTCCAAGGGGAACTAGTTTTAGCTCTCATAACCAAAATGATACCAGGAAAGAATCCCCCGAAACTGGAACCCAATTGGGAAGGGACTTATTTAATACACAAGGATTATCATAATGGAGCCTACTCATTGGACACCATGGATGGGGAGAGAGTCACACCCCCCCCAATGTGATATTTCTGAAGAAATACTTTGTATAGCCATCATGAAGTGGTCATCCACGTCAGATTAAGGCTTGATGATCATCCTAACCACATGAAGTTAAAAAATATAGAGATCGTCCTGACCACATAGAGATATACTGTACGGATTTTTTCATATCTACATGAGTTTAAATTTAAGAGTTCTCTAAGATCTACATATGGATTGATTCCTTCCATCATAGTATATGTAGGGATTCCCAAAACTATATTCTTCGACCCATAAATAAGATTACTTCCCTTCCGCATCATGTGATCCAATTTCCTTACTGTATGAAACTAAATTTCAAGTAAAATGTCTTTACTTCATGACATAAAATTTAACATAACCATAAATTCCCTTCTCCTTCATATAAAGTGATATAATGTCCTTAACTCATGACACTAAAATGTATATAAAATTTCCTTATTGTATGACGTAAAATAACACAAACCCATAACATCCCTTCTCCTTTATATTTGGAGATCCATTTCCTTACCACAAGAAGTTATAATACACGACTAATGTCCTTAACACATGATGTAAAATTTCATGGATCCATAACATCCATCTTCATTCATGTTGAGTCACCCACATCTTTACTACATGATGTTAAACTACACAGGTAACATCCTCATTAGATGATGTTAAATTTCAGGGACCATTTAGAACTATGTATGGATTGATTCTCATTCTTCAATGACATACATTGGTACACCTTGACTCTATATCTCAGTACAACCACTACATGATACCAAGTTCCTTTGTTATACCTTAAAATACCTTTTCATTGTGAGATAAAACCTTTATATTCCTTTTTTCACACAACAATCATTTCTCACGTGAGCATATGAATTTAAGTAAAGGAGTATCCTCATGAGAAATTAATGAAATTACATGAAAGGTCCATGATGGTCATGAGTGAAAGAACCTAAAAGGCACACCATGATTCCTTACCACATGTGTTAAACTATATGGTAAATTTGCTTATCGCATGACATTAAAACAACATAGTTATTGAATAACTAAGTGTGGATTGATTCTTATTTTCATGAGATAAGTTTCAAAGACCAGAATTCCATCCTTGGGCCCAACTGCAACATCCCTACTTTTTTAGGTTGGTCCATCATTGTCCTTACCGCATTATGCTAAACTGACTGGTTCCTTAAGAACTATGTGTGGCCTGATTACTTTAATCACAGGATAAGTAGTGACACCGGGGACATCAATCATAGGACCAGATACAATAATATATGGAAATAATTACCACCTCCACATATGGACCAGACCCGTGTAGAGTATTTACCACTCAAGAACTATGTGCAACTTCATTCCTATCCTCACAGGATACATAACGATGCTTGAATTTCCAACACTAGGATCAATCACAACAAATAAATGTAAGGATGCCCCACTCTTTGTGTACAGGTCATACCTACATAGGAAACTCCCTCCAAAACTATGGGATATGTGGTGACACCCAGAATCTCATTCATTGGTCTAACTAGAATACCACCATTTAACATTTGGGGACCAACGCCCTCCTCCCATGACATTAAACTGAAGGGATATTCAGAACTATATTAGGTTTGGTTCTCATTCTCATGAGCTACATAGTAATTTAATGACTTTTACCCTTAGGCCCAACCACAAAATTTCCATCCATTCACATTGGTTTCCATGTCCTTACCAAATGAAGTTTAACTACACAGGAATACATCCTTACCTCATGATGATAAAATGTATAGAATTATATCCTTATCACACGACGTTAAACTACAAGGAAAACATCTTGGACACATGATATTAAAACTACACAACAAATAATTCCTTACCACATGATGACAAACTGCATTAAAAATTTCCTTACCACATGATATTAAAATTCATGAAGAACATTCCCACTACATGATTATAAAATGTGCATACCATCACCCATTTTTCATTCCTTATAAAAGGACCACAAGATACATACCATGGTCATCCCGAGTATGGGGTGATTCTGTGATATTTTAAAAGAACCTAAATCTATATACCACACTTCATGTCTTTAGTACCTTATTTTTCATCAAGAATTTAATTTCCATTGGAAAAGAAAATATATATCTCAGTTAGGCCATGCTATTAATGAAAAAGTGATTGAGACCCACCAACCAACAATATATTGGATCCGTAGGGGATTTCTAATACCTGTGAGCATGATGTCACACCAAGGTAGAACCTAACATCTTAGGATGTTATGGTACATACCCGAAATGACTTTTCCATATCATCATTCATGACTTGATAATATCAAGACATGATTTTCAATATTTTCATCTCCCACTAAGAAGGATGTTGGAGTTCTCTTGACCCTTGGTATCCTAATTAGGATCTTCTGTAAAATCTCCAATATTATGTCCACATGTTTCATGAAATTAAACTTCATGTGATTATATCTATATGACCTTAAACTCTAGAATACAATGGATCAAATCTCAAGGAATCAAACTACTAGTAAAGGAGAAACAAAACATGTTATGTTGAAAACCCACATAGAAAATACTAGGAAAAATTCAAGTCTTCACTTGCTAATCTATTTATCTCTATAGTATAGGAAAAAATTAGGGGACAAATAAATAATTCATAAATCTCATAGGGTTCACTTTGTGGCACTATAAAAATCCAAGCTATGATTTCTAGACCCCCTGGTCCCGGAAAAAATTAGAGTAATGGTTTTTCACAAATCATCACTATGAGAATATGTTCTTTAGGAAGTGGAACAAATTTATAGTTCTTGAACCATTCGTGAATATTAAACATTTCATAAACCACCTTCATTCCTTTAAAGTTCGAGCAAACAAAACCTCCCAATAAAAAACTGGTAATAGGGACCTGCTCTTCTGAATTAAATATAGGATCCATGGAAAGCCCCCTTAAATCCATGATTTATTTTCTGGATCTTGTGGAATATTAGAGGATCAGTTGACCTATACCCACTAGTTTTATTTTGCTCCAGTTAATTCATATATTTGTGGGCCATGATTTACTATTCTGGTTACCAGACTATTCAAGTGGATTTGACATCCTTGATGTTATGTCACCATATTTTATACCTATTCTCAAATTAGGTACACAACACTCCATTCAGTAAATTTTTGATGGCCCACACCTCTAGATTTGAAACAACAAGGAGTAGGGGTCGAGCTTCATCATTATTAGTTAAATTGACCTAGGGTTCTAGAGCCCTTGTTTGATAGCCTTATTTCCCTACCTAACTTCATCATGTAGACATTTGACTCTTTATAAATCATTCAGGAACCTCATAATTAAGTTTAGATCAACTTTTCTTGGCCATGGTATCGATGCATAAGGTATTTAACCCACCAAGTAAAGGTTTCTCCACCTTTCAAGAATAGAACTTCTAATCGTTGTGAGCCCTAGTGACACCGAGGTAGAGTCGAACATAGAAGAGTGTTACAGGACATACATGTTATGTCTACCCCATCACATATCAACAAACTCAATATTTTGGGTTTTGAATTACATCACCCACATTCCAACATTCTGATAAGACCTATCATCCCTATTATTTATTCCTCAACCCATATTACATCCATAAATCTTCCATGACCCTTAGAAAAGCATGGAGATAACGTTTTTTTTGGCCATGATATTGATACACAAGGGATTCAGACCCACCGAATAAATTAATCTCTGACTTGTAAGAATAGAACTCTAATCCTCATGATCCCTAGAAACACCATGAAAAAACTAGAACCTAAATATGTTTTATGTCATTCTAGTCATGGGTGCACCATATTCCACAGTAATTAATATTCATCCCAAGCTCAAATAACCTAAATTATAGCACACAAAGGTCCACCATCAAGGACCCTAAATTACATAACACAATGGTCTAAGCTAAAAAACCCTAAATGACAACACACAAAGGCCCATACTCAAAGACCCTAAACTAAAATATACAAAGATCCAAAATAGAAGACCGTAAACTATAGAACACAAAAATTTCTTGATTAAAGAGCCTAAACTACAGCACAAAAAAGGCCCAAGATCAAAGACCCTAAACTAAAGCACATGAAAGGTCCAATATCAAAGACCCAAAACTACAGTACACCAACGGTCCAAGCTCAAATACCCTAAAATACATAAGACCAATGTTCCAAGATCAAAGTCCCTAAAATACAGTACACCAAAGGTCCAAGCTCAAATAACATAAACTATAAATAGGAATGTCCATGTTGAAATGCCATAATCTAAATCATGGAAGTTTCTTAGACTCCACTAGCTTGTAAAGCCCACTACATGGACTTAGTGCAATCACACCACTCTAGAAAAGCCTATCATATTTAATAAAAGGTATTTCACTCTCCCCTAGGGACATGTATCCTGCCCAAGAAATCCTTTTGAAAATCAGGTTATCTCAAAATTACTGGAGAAAATTATCAATAAAGAATCTCATGATGGGGGGAATTCACAATCATATCTCAACAGGAATCTGTTATAAGTTCAGTATTCAATTGTTTTAATTCCTATTTATTTGATACATCATAAGGGTTGGTTATAATTGAAGATTATAATAATATTGGAGTAATGTAATTTCATTCACATCATGAATAAAAATAAACTAATAAAAAACATATAAAGTTCAGCAAACCTGTTCAAAAATACCATGAAAAAATAGGAGTCTACACATACTTGAGTATCTCCAATGAATGTGGGAGCTGAAGAAACATTTAAATAGTATTCCTACATCACTGCATATGTTCATATGAGTCTTTAAGATCAGCAAGTCCTTGTTCCAATAAAGCCATAGATTGGTATAGTTGATTGGAAGATCTGGTATCTTCCTCCACATCATATTGAAGATCCTCTTCTCTAACAACAACATCAATCCTAGACTTCTCCTCTATAGCAAGAAGTTATTACTATTCCAAAATAGTCTTTCATAATATCCTAAGTGCATATTGGAACTGGGATATTTGTTTCTGAAGATGACTGATTTTAGACTAAAAATGACTAATGTTTTCCTGGAGAAGGTTAGTTTGAATATTCCCCACATTGACTATGTCTTATTGGGAATACACCTCCACCACCCATCAGGAAGCTTCATAAAAACATCACCCGAATTCTGATTCCTTGAAGAGGAATCCTTAGCAGTTAAAAACCACACATAATTGAGGGTTTTGGAGGAGAAAGATCTAACATTGTATATTTCTTTATTTTACTCTTCTTATTACCTTATGAATAAATCCCTCCAGAATGTTTCGAAGATGAAACTATTACTTTATAAGCAAGGATAGCTACCTTCATCATGGCCTGTCAACCTTGGGATCCATCATCATTGTTTCCCATGTCATAACTAAATTCCTCTCCCATAACCATAACATAGGGAGTATATTCATGGGATGATAGGGTTGTAAGATCTTAAATTTCCTCCCACTGTATAAGAATTTATAAAGGACATAAATATATTTTCATAGACACTATGAAAACGTAAGAGTTGAAGTAATCCCAAAAATATTGCTTCCTCGGTGACAGGGTAACCCTATTCATCTGCAATGATTTGATGTGTTCCTGGGACAACTAATTGGTGAACCAGTGGGGAGAAAAATAGTTGACCCTTGATGTTTTCCAAATCCATTTTAAGGTCTCAAATAAATGCCTTTACCTCCTCACCATGATCTTCAAATTTGATACCATGAGGGGAAGTTTTATAAGAAAAACCATCTAAAAGAACCTCTAAGTATTCTAATAAACTCCAGAGATCAACCTCTAAAAAAATCACCTTACAAACTATCCAATTTTTATATGGGACAAGAAATAATAAATCTGGTGCAGCCTTACACCCTGGCTCTTCATTCACTATAGCCATAACATCAGGTGATTCTTCTCACAATGGTAAGAGGTAGAATTATTTGTGAGGTGCTTTTGGTGATTCCAACCTTTTAGAAGCCAACTGATTTCCAAGCCTATGATTATATTCAGTATCCAGGGGTTATAAAGTCTTGCTTACCAAATTGGATAATTATCTACTAAGATATAAGATAATCCAAAAATTGGCATAACCACAACATAAGCTGATTATTTCATCATCAGGAGGAAGCTGTGTCTTCTCACCAATCTTTTCTCTAGTAAACATCAGCCAAAATTTCCAAGATACCATTAAGTGTTCCTCCGATCTAACATAAAGGGAGTGAGGACACTTGATTAGACACATAATAATTGGCTGCTAAACTGTCATGGTGCATAACACTCACAAATGATGTGCCCATCAATATGGGTAGAAATACCCCCCTCGTGAATTGACATCATTTAAGAGAGTACCTTGAGACTACCCGCACCATTTTCGAAAAAATTCCATTTCAATAGGGGTCCATATGTTTTGAAAGAGAAAAATTTATAACATATCGTGTAATCCCTAATATCCCAATCATTCAATATAACGAGGCTTACCCCATTGATGCATTATAAGAACATTATGAAATCGGTATTAGGGATAATACTGCAGATGTGAGGATATTCATAACCTCCCAGGTGTGCTCCTATTCAACCCCATAATACTTTGAAGGATCCAACAATCTGGTAAGGGTATTTTCCCCTACAAACATGGTTCAAGAGGTGGTAGAGTTTTTTATAACACAGGGCCGACCGACCTGATGTTCTCCTCCCCAGCCTTTGTAGTCACCATTGTAATAGTAGATACCCAGACTCCCCCTTTCACCTTTGTGGGAAATAGGTACCCACTCTAGTACATGGTAAGGAAGCTGACCAATTGGACCAACCGTCCAATGCTATGGACAATTTCTGATCTCCATTCCCTAAATTTCCCTTCGTCAACTATGGGAAAATAAGTTCCATGTGCACTATAGGAATCCTTCATATAACAATATATTGGATTCCATACCTTTGGCTCAGAGAAAATATTCTTAATTATGTACTCATACCATGTATTGAAGGGGATATCTTCTCTAAGAAACTCCCCCTTTGGAAGGGCCTTCTTGGACATCCTAATCAACTCCCGAGTTAAAGGAGGAGTCCTCATCACATCATCCCTAGAGGATTGTGGAGGAAATAACTCATAATTCTTACCACCAAGTATGGGTGCACTGTAGATCTGTTCCACATCTTGAATAATTATTCTAATCTCTCCATGTGTAAGATGGAAACTGTTTGTATCTAGGCTCTAATGACTGAATAGATCCATCATCAGACCCTTGTTGTTGTATGCTAATGTCTGTGATATCTAGATGGACTCATACATTATGATTTGTTTCATCTCCTTGGAATATTCAGAAATTATATATCGAACCATGAAGGTATATCCCTAGTCCATTCCACAACTACCCCATGATAGGATATCCCACCTGAATATCGACCAAAACTCCTTATCTCAAGTGTACTATTACATTATTGGATGATAAATATGTATTTTCTCATAAGTTACATGAAAGATTTTATTGAAATATTGGGAATTAATGTCAATATGTGCCCATCTTTATAGTCCCCGTGAGAGATAAAGTATCACCCCTGAGAGAAATATTTTTTTGGAAAGTGTTATGGGTCCTCCAAATTGAGGAAGAGGGTATGAATGATTACTTTGTTGGAGGTATGTGAGCATCATTAATAATATAAAACCCATAAATGCGGAAAAGTCTTAAAGGGGAGAGTTCCAAATTTTTGATCCCATTATCTATATCAAACTTGGTTGGAATGAAACAACAGAAAAACAAAAAGAATAGTCCATTCTCACCACTACAACATCATGATGGGAAATCATTTATTTTTTCCTCCCTCTCTGAAGAATTCATAGAAGTGTGATGATAGACGAAATCCATTTAAACAAGAGTAAGTGACATATATTAGATAAAGAGAATATAAAATCTTGTAAAAAGGAAAAGATATAATGAACCAATATCATCATACAGGTCTAATGAATCAGCAAGGGATTCACAAACTACATAAGAAGCTCATGAATTTCCTAATACCTAAAAGTATCGTGGGTCCCGTAGGGAGTCATGAAAATTCATGACCCCTTGGTATGATTGCAATCAGGTGACCAAATCATGGTCATGTGAATCACATGAAAAAGAATCAAATTATCAAGACATCATACCCAATGGAATATCTAAAGAATTTTCAATCCTTGTAGACAATGTTAAGAAGATTTTTTGAAATATAGTTAATGAACAGTTGGATAGGTGCTTGAGAAAAATTGGTCTTTTGAAGGAATTCTCTCAACGGGGTCTCATGATTGGGTCTCGTGAACAAATCTCATGATCGGGAAATGAAAAACAATCTTGTGATAAAGGCATGTGATGGTGGTAATGAAAGAGAGCTCTGGAGGAATGGTAGATGGTGAATAAATCCACCCTACACTCCCCTTTTTATAATTAATTTCCTAGAATACCAAGAATCACCCGTTAGACCAAACGTCTCCCAAGACACCAATTCACGACACCACCAAAGACTCTAGTGGGAAATTATATTCCTCAAAACAGAGTCCTTTTCCCATAGAACATCCCTCTTTGGGGGGGGGTATTGTTGATGCCTATTGAATGAGCACTGAAAATTTAAAAAAGGAAGAAAAACCAGAATATGGATATTATTTCACCTAAAAATAACAGGAAGAAGAAGGTTTCTGAGACCTTCATATCGCATGATACTTCAAAAGGATCATGATCATGTGACCATTGTGAGGTCTTGTACTGACACTAAGTATAGAGGATAGCCTATATTAGGTCTTTCTAAGCCCAATTGACAAGTAATTTTGGTCTCACAAAGGCACCTCATAAAAACACTGGACGTATGATGAAATCCAGGTAAGATCCCCCCAGGTCGTCCGATCTGTCAGAATGAAGCACCTAACAATCCAAAAAAATCCTTAAAAAATTGGTGGAAATATTTCTAAAGGTGTAGTCCCCTAGAAGTTGTAAAGATCAAGTGAAAAATCACCGATATGAAGGATAATTTTCTTTGAAAACATCAAAGAAAACATTCTAGACCCCCAAACCTTTGTAGAATAAAAAAGGAAATAAAAGGGGAGGGGTGAGAGCTGATCATTATTGTAAATATCATGAAACACTCCTAGAGTGATCTGAAAAATTTCACAAGACCCAGGTGACATATCCACCTCATCTCATGAAATCCCTTTGCATTTTTAGCCTCATTGTACAAAATTCCTCATGTATGTTCAGGAAACCATGCACTCCCCCTTTGACTCCATAAGGAAAAATAAATGGATCTTTCCAAGAAATTCACACACACCCCCATATACACCATATTGGTAACATGAGGCATCGTGAAGGGGTACAATAATTATCTTATACATTACTCATGTGATTTCCTATGACCATAGACCTTTATAAAATAAAACAAATGAAATAAAAGATGGAGGATGTGGAATATTCTTGAAATCTTAAAACAACTACAGCGTGATAAGGAAGTCCACAACAAAGTCCCACAATACTCCTGGAAAGGCCACCCTAATCTCATGGAGACCCCCAGACAAGCCACCCTTGCCTCACGAAATATCCTAGGCAAGGAATCAAGCATGTCGCAGATGATGTTTAATAGGTATTTTTATCTTATGAATACCCATGGAAATATCAATATGAAAATATTGAAGTCCTTCAACATGCTCTAATGTTAAACAATTCCCCATTAATTAGAAATTATATAATGAAGAAATCGTTGAAGGGAGGGACTTTAAATCTATTAATGTCAGGTGATGCGCTCGAAGAGATCCATTGGGAAAACTCATGAGGATTCAGGGTGATGGGGCCCTTCACCAACTCCATCCTAGATTCATGCCAAATATTCCATGAAAACTGATGATCAATTGAGGTGGAGTGTCCTATAAATACCCACCCTAGACTTAGATAAAAGGGATGGATTTTTTGATTCCATGAACATTAGAACACCCAAGAACTAGAGAGGATTTCTTGGAGTGGATGATCTCGTGACCGGGAAGTCTTCCATCTGGCAATATGCTGGTGAATAACCAGACTGATCATATGCCTTGCATAAATAAAATTTCATGATCATTCATAAATCATGTGATGGATTTATAGAAAGATATGAGAAGAACATATCACGCATTTTCCATATCACAGGAGACTCAAAATAAACTAACCATGAATAAATATAAGGCACTCTCAATATGAGGGATAGATCAAAGACTGAATGTGAAAGACTTCAACAATACAAATTTCATCGACCCTCATGTACTTTGTGTGATCCACAGAAGACATGAAAAAGAAATAGTACATGCCATCATATCTCACAAAATTCCTTCAACATGTTGTTTGGGTCATGAAAAATCCTCTAGACATGTCAGACCAAGTCACATGACCCAACCTAGATGTTCCACATTAGTCTCAAAAAGTCCTCTGGGATCATTACGCAATCCCTAAAATGCCCTTTAGATACACCTACTAAATCATATAACTTCACCAGATCATTTTATCCAAGTCTCACAGTCTCATCTGGGCATGCTGATCAGCTCACACGATATAGTCTTGGATAGTCAGCCGAGACTCATGATTTCATCCAGACATGATAGCCAAGACCTGCGATTCCCTAGATGGATGTCAGCCAAAAAATGCAACACCTTCTGAGACATGTTGTATTGACTCTTGTGACACCCACCATGTTTTTCATCCAGATATTGTGATAATTCTAGGACAAGTTTTTTGGATCACAAGACACCCTCTGGACATGTCATCAAATTCATCCAATGGATTCCAGGACAAACCATATGGGTTTTGCAATGTCCTCTAGACAGGTCAGCATTGATCATGTGACAATCTTTAAGATATTCTTCTCATCTTATATGAAGTCCCTTAGAAATACCAACTGGCTAATTTAGTTTTATTTGAGAATACAAGTAAGATACTCTCCGACATAGCAGGAAGAGTGGAAAATCAGCACATGTCATATGGGCGAGTAGGACAGATCAATAGAGAAACCTCAGAGTGTAATCCCCGACCAAGGGAACTACAATGAATTTGATTCTTTCCATAATTGGGATACGTAGGATGACTTTATATAGACCAAGATACATATCAAATATCCAAATGGTAGTATCATCACATAAGTCCCACATCAAATGTAATACAAAATGATTGTTTTCCATCCATTGTTTCTCACACTGAGCATGGATCATGTGAAATTAGGGATCCACAATAATCATATAATCTACACGTTAAATATCTACAATGACAAGGGAACCCTCAGTATGTAGGTTCCAAACAAAGGGAATCCATACTAGTATACACCCATAGAATCCCCAAAACCACAAGAATAATATCTTCATGTGTGACCATCCACTTTAACCCATATGCAGGTTAAGGGATGAACCGAACTATGATAACTCTGATTCCTGCCATTACGAGGATACCTAAAATGCCTCCCTGAGGCCCAATATCCATATTAAACATCAAAATTATTGTATCAATGCATAATACCCATATTAGTATACAATGAGACTAGTTACATGCTATAACTTATTTCTCAAACCAAGTATATATCTTGTGGGATTAGAGAGTTTCAAAAGTATTATCATTGGATTCTTGAGTAACCAATGACTAATGAAATGTTAGTATGTAAGCCCTGATGAGTGGAATGATGTATTAACCACTATAAAATAAGAATCTGCCTTGGGGATAGTCCCAAGGGTTCGATTGAACTATGAGAAATCTGATTCCTACAACAACTAGGATACTTTGGATGCCTCCATATGGCCCCATCTTAAATAAAAACCCCTTTCGATGCAATTATTTTTATGACTCTAACATATCAAACATCAATACCCAAGAATTACTATGTTTTTATCACTCTACCACATCCTCCATTAGACTTAGAACACAAATGAACTATGACAACTCTGATTCTCACTATAATCGGTATACAATGGATGTCACTCCAGGAGTCAATCTTGAACACTTGGTGTCCGAGAGAACCTCTATAAGTCCTTTATTAATGACGTTAAACAACATGGGTCCAAAAAATATGTGGGTTTTGATTCCTACAATAACTAGGATATATATGATTCATTATAATGACCCAATCCCCTCCTCATAATATTAACTACCTCCTTGCATGGTAGTACATTCCGAATAACTTGGTTATACTGCTTCAACACATATGCAACTACGTGTTATTAAAAAATGATGAAGAACCTCTGATACATATAGATGGATTCACTAAAGAGAGCCTATTATTTTTTATATGAAATATAATTAACCCATGGTCATTTGGATTAGGGTAACCGATCCCATATCGAGATTTGGAAGTGATTTGGGAACATATCTTAAATCTATAAGAGAGACTTAGAGTAGGTGAAAATTCCCCACAAAAGGGTTTGATGAGTCCGACATCCCATCCTTTCAACCAATGCGAGTCCCCAAGATTAATTGGGCCAGAATACTCAGAAGAACACCTTCCTATGTAAATAAGGTCTATACCTAGTTACTGACGAGGGAACCATTGGGATTTTCTAGTAAGAGTTACAATGGTAACCCAATGTTCATGATTGTGCACAACACAAATCACCCACAATCAAACCATCAGGTGGATAAAGTTCATGCCTAAAATCCAAAAAAAACAATGAAATAATATGTCATAAATATATAAATAATTAATTTTTTATTTATAAAATGATATATTTGTCATTAGTATCATTAATTAGGAAAACACCATTCGATTGTTAATAATCAGTGGAACATGATCATAGTTGATTTTGTCTTCATGGACTGTCACAAAATAATTACATGGAATAAAATTATACCTCAATAAATATCTT
This sequence comes from Viscum album, assembly GCA_963277665.1. Classification (NCBI taxonomy): domain Eukaryota; kingdom Viridiplantae; phylum Streptophyta; class Magnoliopsida; order Santalales; family Viscaceae; genus Viscum; species Viscum album. The sequence goes on along the minus strand of OY728152.1, from coordinate 777,170,675 downwards.
GGAAAATTTATTCTTGTACCTTTAATGACCTTTTATGATGAAATGTTTCACATGAAAGAATACAAACACCATTTTTACAGAACTAGTTTAAAACGATCATGATTAATTCCACCCAATATTAAAAATTAGTAATAACTAACTAGAATTCATATAGAGAATTATTATAAATTAATATTATAAATATAAAAGATATGATTATTTTTTTGAAATAATTTATTATGATATCCTTGTTTTTTATACAGGATTCTAGAGAACATTTCAACAAATCAAAAAATGAGGTAAGGGTTTCTTGTCTCAAATTTTAAATTATTGAGATACACTTCTTATTATACACCAAAATTTATTTATAATGGTTTTTCTAATTCCCCATTAATATTTTTTATCATGATACTATCATTTTCATGATATTTATTATTTAATTTAAAATCATATCCTTCAATAAGTTTTTGATATGATTTTTTTTATAGTTTTAATGGTTTTTCTTGATCTCAATTCTGATTCTTTGAGACATAATAAATTATGTTCCCCATGTTTTCATTGTATATTTTATTTTCTAATCATTAGTTTATTTTTATCATAATCTTTTTATTTTGGGGGATTTACTAGCTGAATCAGTTTTCCTTATTCATGTTTCTATTTATTCAGTCGTTCCCCCAATAGTGAGGGTCTTTTGGTAACTAAAATTTTGTTCATTGAGTTATGATCATTATCTTGAACTTATTTAATATAATTTGGTTCAATTATTCAATTTTATTATATTATTTGGTATTCTATTATTATTTTATGGTGATATACATTCCTACCACATAATCCCTTTGAAAACTATTTCTCACTTCTTGGGATATATTACCTATAAGGGATATTGGTAACTCAAATCTCCTTCTTGAGTTATATGCCTTATATTGAACATTGTTCTTAAATTATTGGGTTATCCAACCATTATATTTTATTATGTAGTATTTATAATCCTCTCTGAGAAAATGTGGTTTTAATATTAGGATGTTTTTATTGCTCTTTTTACAATATGGGTTTCTAATAAATTTAATTTCAATGTATTAAAAAAGGTTTCTTTCTTAATCAATTGTTTTAAAATTGCATTGAGATTTATAAAAAGAATATTTATATAATTTTCAAGGATAAATTATTAATGTTTATTATTAAAGTTAAATTTCATAAAAATCTAACACTTCACCTTTTTAAAAGTTACTTTTGAAAGTGACATTTAACTTTTTATTTTACATTAATGATAAATATGTTTTATCAAGTTTCTTTTTAGTTTTCACCTCCAATTTCATTTTCATATTCAAAAGGATTTACAATTATGGGATTTATGTTACATTATTTATTCTAAAATAATTATAGTTATTTGTAATTTGGGTGAATGAACTCACGGTATCAAAAAATTTGGTCATTATCCTTTTATTGTGTTATATCATTCAAAGAATTATTTTTCAAAGATGATTTTCATATATTTCAACATAATTATGAGTTTTATTCGTTACACTATGGATATTTTATTTTTCAATTGCAATATTATTTCTCTAGATGACTTAATTAATGTCATTTTCTATCAAATAATTGATACATCACCACCTTTTTCTTGTAAAATCATACTCTTTTATAGGAATGATTTTCGTTGCACTATTTTCACCTATGAATTATCTAAATTTCGTCCCTTTGATTAAGTGGTGTTTAACTTGATGCCATACATCAACTGATTAAGGAAATTATTAAATTAACTATGTACCTCTGGCTCTATAAAATTTTAATTTAATGGATTCTTATAAAAAATATTCCATTTATTGATTAGATAACCATAGAAAATATGTAAATTTGTAATTCCAATATGGTTGTTTATTTATTACACAAGAATGTTAACTATGCATTTTTTAACCATCAAACTAGTTTCTTAGGATGGGTTAAGATTATGTTGTCCCTCTTATTAATATAGGGGAAAGTACTGGTGTTTCAAATCTTATTATTATAGTATAGATGATTATTCAAAATTTTGATTATGTATTGTTTACTCGTTATCTCATTAGATGAATTAATTATATTAATCAAGTGATGGGTGGGGCTGGATGTTATATATACCCTATATTCCTCAATAGGTCTCTTGATACAAACTTATTTGGGTATTTTGGTATATTCTATCCTAGAATATAATATTTTCTAGATATATGTCCTTAACTATAAGATCATTATGAATAGGATAATGATTTCATGGATTAAGGAATAAAATTAGCTATCCAAAATTATGAATTTCATCACTAAGGAATTAGTTTTTGATATCCATGTTATTTAACTACTTCCACATTTATTCATGGATATATTATTGTTCAAGTTTTATTTTATTATGATATTATTTTTAATTCCTTCTATATTATTTATACTCATATTATTCTTACTCATCATCATTGATTTATATCACATTTTTTACCCTTATTAATCATTTTAACTCACCCCCTATTATGCTCCTTTTTCCTATGTTATTAATAAAATTATTATATATGATATGTACAATATGATAACTTGTATGGATATTTTTTGGGGGGTTTAAAAGACTTATTATTGATTACGTAGTTTCTTAGATAGTGAAAAAACAATTCTCATTTTTTGGTATTTATTAGTTTATGATTTTTATTGATTATATAAAGAAATAAACCTAAATGTTCTTCAGAATGTGTTTAATAAAATATTTTCTTTAGGTCATGTAATTATTGGATAGTTATGTCCAAGAATCTAATGTTAGTATGAGAGATAGTATATAAATTATGTGTTTTATCCCTTAAAGTACGGTTTAGATAAATTTCGAGATTCATATACTATTAGTTGAGAATAGTTTAGGAGTTATAATGCTAATTAAAGTTTGATAAGTTGTGGTTGATCATAATTTATAGGGTCAAATTACCCTAAGGTTATTTGAGGAAATATTATAGGGATTAACATAATATAAGTTTAGTGTAAAATCAAGGGATAAGTTTAATTATTGGATAAGATCACGATATTTTGGTAAAGTATATATTGTATGGTTTTCCTTGAAATTACATCCCCATCTACATACTGTAAGGTGGATGTGACTATGGCATTAATGAACCAAGGGGTAATAATCCTCGAAGAGGTTGGTTTTGTATCAGCTCAATCTTCACTCTGGTGCATGATGAGTGGGAGTAATACTACACATATGGATAAACACATCCATGGGAAATAATATGGTTACTAAAATTATCTTTAAAAATAATTATAAAGTATTTATTTCTTAATTACTTTAAGCTATTGGTTTATGAAGTGTAATATAACATATTTAAAAAAATTTGATTGAACTTAAAGTATCAAAGGATTAAATGAAGGTGTAATTATATGATATATATTTGGATTGAGTTTTATTATCCACTTGATATTTACATTAATTTTACTGATAACCATTTTGGGTTTCAGTATTTGGTTGAAACATAATCACAAAAATGATTCTTATAAATGTATGTATCTAAAAACCACTACTTTTTATATTCAATGAATAGAGGATAATTAAATGGTTAATAATCTTGGTACATGACTATTATGATGGAAAAGTTGAGATTCATAGTTTTACCTAGGGTAATGAGGTTGATATAATAATTGAAATTAATTCTTTATAATATTTGATATTTTAATTAGTGAGTAATATTATTGATGATATTCTGGTGTATTATGAAAGTTATGAGGGTTATGTGAAACATTAAGGATTATTCATCAGTATTTTTACTCTAAAGGTATGAAAAAAATATTAGATAAAATCAATAACCTTGAAAAGTGATTTTACTATAAGGTAATATTTTTTGGATAATTATAGAAGAACACATTTCTGAGGCATGGATACCTATTATGATTAATATATTCTTGATGTTAAGGTAATAAAGTGTTTATTGTTTTTAGAAAAGTGAGATAGATAGTGTTATAATTTATTATTAATTTAAATAATTCATAATCTATGATATTTTTGGTTATTTTTATCTAATTTATTGGATTATGATATATATTGACAAGCTTGTGATTTTATGAACTAGTGACTAATAAATTGGAGGTTTAATGGTAGAGTTAATTTTGGGAAGAATTTGTAATCTCATTGTAATTTAATGTCATGGAGATTCAACGAGTTTTGGGAAAGGTATGTTATTGAAAATATATGATTATATTATATTCCTACTTCAATATATGATTATAAATATAATTAATGTTTTTTTGACTATGGTTAAGTAGACTAATATACCCTAAGAGATTAATATAGATTTCGTATTAAAAGTAATATCCCAAATGATAAAAATTCTAAGAATACCCTAAATTACATTAATCTACGAGTAATAACTAAAATTGAGAGGATGTAGTTTATTTAAGGGGTAGAATGTAAAACCCATAGATTTTAATATTTCATTAATTTTAAATAAGTAAATATTTTCTATAGCTTTCTCTGCATGAAATACCGAACATAAACAAAACCATGATGTATTTATATAAAATATAAATTGTAACACCCTGATGTTTTTATAAATTATTTTCATTAAATAATTTTTATCCTTCAGTTGATTTCTTTGCACACAATCATGAGTTTAAATTAACCACGAGATTCCCTTAATATAAAATTACCATTATAGCATAGCCATTAGGTTTGCAGGAATAATTATAACTAACTTATGGAAATGCGTTAATAATTCATTTGCTATTATTTATTTATGCAAAATATAAATCAATTAGATATTTTTATTTTTTAGTGAATTAAATTTTTAAGGAAATTAATGATATATATGTGTAATATAATTAATAAAATTTTATTTATATTCATCCAGTGGATATTTTAGTCATAGGGTATGAATAAACCCATATTTTATGTATAAGAACCTATTTTTTATGGGTTAATTTTACACCATTAAATGGAGAACCAATTTTTAATTGAGATTTTGGAACATTAATAATTTCTATATGAAAAAATAAATATGTTATTTTGAAGCAGGATCTAAAAATTTTGTTTTGAAAAATTTCAGATATTTTTCTGATAACTTTCATGTTTTGATGAATAGTAAAAATACGCTAAATTTTAATTAAAAACAAATTTTTAATCGAGATAATTTATATGGTAAAATTATAACATGGAATTGTTTTAAACTATAAATAGAATATATTTTTACCATTTAATATAATTTATTTCATTATCGTTAATTTTAAATTGAATTCATAGGTAAAAACATTTCAATCTTTTGCAGTTTTTTAACTTTTAAAACTTGTTTTCTCATTTCAACAATGATAATAATTTTAAATTAATTAATTAAAATTATATGTTTTGAATTTGGAAAAATGGATTCCATATTTTTAATCATAATGTCCAAATTTTATGAATATACTCCTTTTATTTTTGGACATTATGAATAGTAACTTTAGTAAATATTTTATTTACCAATGTTAATGGGTGAATTTGGTAGATAAGGGTAAAAAAATAATTCAATAATATAAAACTACCCTAAAACATGTCTTAATCCTATTTTTTGAGATATTTTAGTCCATGGAAATCCTTGGGTCTATATTTGGACCCCATCGATTCATTTGGATGTGAAAATGACATTTTATAACCATTAATTTAAAGTAAAGATAATTATAACCTAAACATATATCTTTTTAATAAATAGATTTTAATATAGGGTTATATAACTGATATCTTTGCTTATAAATATTAATTATAAATAAATAATTCCACATCATTGAATTTTATTTATAATTTTTAGAGATTATATAAATAGTTTTATTTATGACACAAATATGATGTATTGATTACCTCATTAATGAAAGATTCAAATAAATCAGTTTATAAATATTAAAAAAATATAATTTTTTTATTTTGATGTCATCCAAGAATTTTCTAGATAAAATTCACATATTATATTTTATTTAATTCCTTATTTTCTATGTAATATAGTTTTTATGAATTTTTAAAAAGTCAAGTATGAATAGTGTCCAATATTGACACAATTCATTACTTAAAACACTGAATAGTTTATTAAATGATATCAAATTCCTTAAAACATTATATTAGTAAAAATGTTTAATAAATGTCTAAATATTTAATAAATAACTTTTTTGGGTCGTTTGACATGATATGGTAATTACACTAACCCAGAACGTGTAAATAACATGGTATCACGGTAAGATAAAAAAGGGAAAAATAATGTTTAATCCAAAAAGATAAGGATAAAAAAATATTTAAAACATGTATAAAAATTATTGGATGATGGGTATTCGAACCAAATTCATCTTATCTTCTAATAAAACATGTTTTAGAAAATGTTTATTTGCAATTGAATTTATAATAAATTAATATTCTGAAGAGTTTCCTAAAGTGTATCTCTCCTCTCTTATAAAAGGGCACCTCCTCCCTCTACTCTTCACTCCATTTTGAGCCTTCATGCTCGTCCAACACCTTCCCATTTCTCTTATCAGCTTCCCTAGTTACAATCTAGAGGTTCTGGTCTTTTCAAAAGACCAACTCTAGTTCCCTATGTGGAAATTTAAAGGAGGCACGTCGAGGAAGAGGTAATCTCTTCTACCGATTCATTCAAATTTTTTTCTTCTTATACTTACTCTTCTGTAGTTATTTTAGTATAAAGTAATAAAATCAGTATCAATAATATACTGATATTTTATTATAAATATTAAACAACCATATTTCACCTTCTATTCATCCTACGGAAAACAAAATCTTCATGCATGCGTACATACGACTTACCGTCTCCACGCCATGGTGTAATATATTTTTCACCACCACCTTACTTGGATTTGAATAATGGTTGAAATAATAACTATATATTATTATTAAAAAATGATACTAATTATTAGATTATACACCACCCAATTCAATACAATTAAACAACTATGGGAATGATATCATCACGCGTGCATACGTATGGCTTTCCGTCTCCACGGTGAAATATGATTCAATCTACATAATATTCATTAAACAATAATTATATAAATTAATTGAATGAATAAATATGATATATATTATACTAATAACATTCTATAAATGATATAACTATAACCTAAAAAGTTTAATAATAACTTATTCGACAAAACAAACATAATAACATAAAATAGTTAATACCTGAATAATGAGAAACAATAAAATGTTACTATCAAATGGATGAAAATATGATCATAAATATTATCATAAAATGTATTATTATTCTATAATAAATCAGTAACATTATTTAAATCATTATACATGAGGTTCAGATACATACGAAGCATATCAGACTTAAGGTAATGGATAACTTTTCCAATATTGTTTTATTCGAGATTGTTTATTCATAAGTATCAACTGGGTATATATTTATCATCCATGTCATTTTTTAATAAAAATATTCTCATAAAATTTGTACTATTATTCTGTGTATGTTTAAATTAATTTTTACCCATTTTTACTTTTACTACATGGTTTGGAAGGAATCTTTCTTTGGTTTATCATATAAGGTACTTTTTGACTTTTTCGGAAAAATTACGAGGATAATGTTTTTTTAACTTATATGAAATGAATGGATTTTATATCTTCATGATTCCTTATTTCCATGATTATTCCTATACATGTTTTATTTTTTATTTTCAACTCAATTCTTTTCTTTTTAAAATTGCACGACTATTTGAGAATAGAAAATATTTTTGAAGAAGAAATGATATTTTCCTCAGGAATGAATCTCATGGTTTTTATTAAAATTATTTTCCATATAAGATTAAGTAGTTTTATTTTTATATATATTTTATTACCATGATTTGATTTATTTTATTATGGAATTTTATTTAGGAAATCTATTTGTTTTATATCAATTATAATGAAATTATGTTTAAGAAAACCATTTTATTTATTGGGTTATGATATGATGAATGATTTATGTTTTTTGGAACATGTAAGAATGATTTTATTATGAGATGGGTTGGACCTATATACCCCTAAAATTCATTGGGTAATAATTTATATTTAATTATATAAATATGGTTGGCATGGAAAGTTAATTTGGTTCAGTGACATAGGGCCAGAACGAGGAGAGAACTCGGTTCTGTAATAGACGTTGTCTTCTATGATTGTCTTGTAAAAGGGCCTTGACTAATATGAAATGATTTTCTCTGCTAATGTTTTTATGCCAAAAAAATTGATGTCTTATTATATGACTATTGGAATTACATTTCACTTTTATGAATTATCCATGATATGATATTGTGATATTTTATATGCAGGATAATATTTTCATATGTTATGTTCTTATGAATATGATATGATTATTTTTATGAACTAGTTGTTTATATTTCCTTGTTTCCAAATAAACTATACCTATATGGTTCTGTCATGGTTTTGTTGTATGTTTTAATAAATATACTTCAATTCTGAAGTGATATCAATGTGTGTAAAATATGGTTCATTATAGTTGGTATTAGAGGAAATCAATAGTTAAACTTTGGAAACTAGGATGATAAAGCCTTAGTAAGAACCATAGGGATATTTCTAAGAATAGGATACAATCCTATTTCTTTATAAATTTTCATGAATAAACTAGTATAAAACCAAAAGTGTGAGAAATTGAAATTTTATTCTTGATTATGTGGTTTTCCTATTATGATTAGTGTTGCTCACACTATGATTCTTGGTTTTAGTCAGTGTCTAAAACCCGAAGGAACTGTGTTAATGATGAATGCAATGGAAATGAAATGACTGTCTCCCTGAGGAACCAAATGTTATGGGAGATATAATGAAAAAAATTGAATCCATTCTCACATAACTTTCTCAAGCTATGAATCATTCAGGACCTCTAAACGAGCAAAGGAAGGAGCAACATTCTGTTAAATCATTCATGAGGCAGCGTCCTCCTTCATTCATATGGTCTTCTGATTCATTAGTGGCTGAACAATGGATCAATACCACTAAAAATATATTTTCATTTCTAAAATGTTCTGAACATGATAAATTCATCTGAGAAATATATCTTTTAGAAGGCGAAGCTGATCAATGGTGGAATCCTATTAATAATATGATCCAAAGAGATGAAATTGAGTCTATGGAATGGGTTGAGTTCAAGAACTTATTTTTAAATAAGTAATTTCCCCGTATTCTTAAAAAAAAGATGGATAAGGAGTTCATTGAACTTAATAAAAAGGATAATGAATCTGTTGGTACCTATAATGAAAATTCTACAAGGCATGCAAGGTACACTTCTGGAATTATTATCCAACCTGAGAGTATGATTGATCGATTATTTAGTGGCTTAAAACCAGGTATCTGAAGGGAATTATCCATAAGGGACTTCAATAGCTAAGAGGAAATTGATTTATGTGCTCCCAAGGTTGAGATGGAGATTGGAGTAACCTATCAGTTATATGGGTTTGATAAGAAGAGGAAAATAGAATTCAATGGAAAATCTAAAGGCCACACTGAAAAGAAGATGAGTTTTCCCTTATGCTCAATGTCTGGAAGGAAACATGGAGGTAATTGTCTTAAAAGAACTAGTAAATGATTTAAGTGTGGAAAAGAAGTTTATTAGGAAATTGAATTCTGAATTGATGGGGAAAAGATGTCTAATGATGCGAACAAAGAAAAGGATACCCAAAATTCACCTCCTGCATATCAATGTTTCTAGTTCAAGGAAATGGGGAATTATGCGAATAAATGCCCTAATCCAAGGGTTATTGATGATTATTGATGTCAAAAAACTTTTAATGCCAAATAAAAAGGAAAATCATAGGAAATTACTATCGGAGACATGGAGTATAATAATGAAGTGATGAAAAGGTACACTTACCATACTCTCTAAACTAGAAAATGATTTATTTGATTCGGGATCCACCCACTCTTTTATTTCTAATGATTTTTTCTAAGGCTATCACCATATCACCTCTACAATTAGACATTGAGTTAGCTGCGAAAAATCCTAATGGGACAATGGTCGCATCAAAAGTTTATGATTCTTCTCCAATTTAAGTTTGTGGTAAAGTACATCCTGAAAATCTTATGATCCTTCCTATAGTGGAATTTATTGTGATTATGGCCATGGATTGGATTTATTTATATGGAGATCATATCAATTTCTAATGAATGGATGTCAAATTTCATATTCTAGATCAATCTATGATCATCTATTGGTGCAAGGATGAATATAACCTTCTAGTAAAAACTTCTTCCATCTTATAGGTCTTGATTCCAATAAATGATGGGTTTTTATCTCAAATGGTTGGGGAAACTCACAATTAAGAATACACCAATTGTATGGGATTTTGATGATGTCTTTCCAAAGGAATTTCTAGTTCATACACCAAATCATGAAGTTGAGTTTTATATAGAACTCATACCAGGTTCTATGCCTATTTCAAAGACACCTTATAGAATGGACCCAATTGAGTTGCAGGAATTGAATAAGAAAAACCATGAAAATCTTGATAATAGATTCATATTCCCTAGTGTGTCACCATGGGGATCACATGTTCTGTTTTTTATGATGAATTATGGATCAATGTGACTCTGCATTGATTATCAAGAACTTAACATAATCACTATCAAGAACAAATATCATCTCCCATGCATTGACGAAGTACATGGATCTCAATACTTTTCCAATATTGATCTTTATTCAGGGTATCATCAATTAAGGGTCAAAAGGATTATATAACAAATATAACATTTCATACAAGGTATGGACACTATGAATTTATAGTTATGCCTTTTGGTCTTACTAATTCCCCTACTATCTTCATGGATATAATGAATAGAGTCTTTAGAGACTATCTTGATTAGTTTGTGGTAGACTTTATATATGAAATTCTTGTCTATTCAAAGGGTAATGAGGAACATGATGATCACTTGAGAATTTTACTTAAGACCCAAAGAAAGGATAAGATTTATTCCAAATTTACAATGTGTGAATTTTGGATTCAAAAAGTTTCATTTTGGGTCACATAATCTCAAGAGATGGGATATCTGTGGATTTAGAAAAAACAGAGGTTATTGAATGATGGTTAAGACCAACAATAGTAACTGAGATCTGAATGTTTCTTGGTTTGGATTGATATTATCTATGTTTTTTGAATGATTGTTCACCATTATCTAGTCCACTCACCAAGTTGACTCGGAATGCTATGAAGTTTGTTTGGATAGAGGAATGTGAAGATAATTTCAAAAGGCTAAAAAAGGATAGCCATATCCCCTATGCTCACACTGCCTTGTTGTAGAGATAGGTTTCTGATCTACACAAATGCATCGAAGAAGGGTATGGGGCGTTTTCTCATGCAAGATGATATGGTGATAGCTTATACCTCACTAAAATTAAAAACAAATGATCAAAATCACCCAACTCATTATTTGGAATTAGATGCGGTAATCTTTGCATTAAAGATATGGACGCATTATCTTTATGGTGAAAGGTGTGATATTTATACTGATCATAAAAGTTTAAGGTATATCTTCACACAAAATGATTTGAATATGCATCAAAGAAGTTGGTTGGAGTTGATTATAGATTACGACTACTCAATATATTACCTTGCTGAAAAAAACAAGGTGGAAGATGCATTAACTCAACAAGACCATGCCATCTTATCCGTGATGAGGATCATGAACGATCTAATATTTATGGATTTTTAAAGGATGGATCTTGAAAATAAAACAAAAGGGGATAAATATTATCTTTCTCAAATGAATTCTCAACCATCTATACAAGTGAAGATTAAAGAGGCGCAAAAGGAAGATGTAGAGTTCCAAAAAAAGGTGTGAAGTGTTTCGGAATTCAATATTGATTGTGAATAGATAATATGGTTCTGGAATCGGGTTTGTGTTCCTCCCATACCAGAATTAAATAATGAGATATTGGGTGAGGCTCATAGTTATTCATTCTCTATTCACCATGGATGCACAAATATGTACAAGGACCTAAAGGATTACTTCTGGTGGGATGGAATGAAAAGATATTTCACTGAATATGTCACTCGATGCTATGATTGTCCGCAAGGTAAGGCTGAGAGACCGAAGTCTAAATGGATGTTACAACCAATACCCATATCAGAATGGAAATGAAAAAACATCATTATAGAATATTTTATCAAACATCCCAAAACATCCAAAGTTAATAATGCTATCCGGGCTATAGTTGGTCGCCTTACGAAGTCAGCACACATCATTGATATTAGAGAGGATTTCTCTCTTGAGCATCTGGATATATGTAAAGTACTTGGTAATATTTGATGGAGTAACACTTTCCATTATATCTGATCTGGATCCTAGTTTTACCTCGAAGTTCTGGAGAAGTCTTCAGCATGCTCTAGATATAGAGTTAAGTTTCAGCACTGCTTATCATCCTCAGATAGAAGGTCAATCTGAGAGGACAATTCAAACATTGGAAGGCATGTTGAGATCTTTCTCTATGGATTTCAAGGGTGGTTTGTATCAAAACCTACCATTGGTGGAATTTTCTTACAATAATAGCTTTCACTTTGGTATTTAGATGGCTCCTTATGAAGCCCTATATGGAAATAAGTGATGAAATCTATCTTTTTTGGATGAAGATGGGGAAAGAAAGATATTAGGACCTGATCTTTTGGATGAAATGGAAGAAAAGGTCAAATCTATTCAACAACACATAAGAGCATATCAGATTAGACAAAAAAGCTATGCTTACAACTGAAGTAAATACCTTGAGTTTGAAGTGGGTGATAATGTGTTCGTATGAATATCTCCCTAGAAGAGAGTAATGAGATTTGGAAAGAAGGGAAAGATGATCCCTAAGTATATCAGTCCTTTTGAAACACTAGATCGTGTTGGGAAGTTATCTTACCGATTGTAACTTCCATAAAATCTCTCTCAAGTTGATCAAGAGTTCCATGTATATATACTAATAAAGTGAATACCCAATCCTTCACATGTACTATAATCAAAAGTCATACCGCTGGAGCAAGATCTTTCTTATGAAGAACAACCGATATAGATTCTAGATCGTAGTGAAAAATTTCTACGAAAAAAGATCACTCACTTGGTTAAAGTTTTATGGAGGAACCGCCAATTAGAAGAAACTACATGGGAACTTTAGGATATGATTAGGGAGAGAAATACTCATCTCTTTGTTTCCAAGAGATGAATTTCGAGGGAGAAATTCAGTTTATGGGGGGTAGAATGTAACACCCAGATGTTTTTATGAAATATTTTCTTTAAATAATTTTTATCCTTCAATAGCTTTCATAGCACGCAATCATGATTTGAAATGAACCAAGAGATTCGATTAATATAAAATTACCATTATATCCTAGTCATTAGGTTATCGGGAATAATTAAAACTAACTTATGAAAATACATTATGAATTCATTGGTTATTAATTGTTTATGAAAAATATAAATCAATTAGATATTTTTATTTTTTATTGAATTACATTTGGTAATGAAAACAATGAGATATATGTGTTATATAATTAATAAAATATTTTTGATATTCATCCAATGGATATTTTCGCCATAGGGTATGAATAAAGCACTATTTTATGTATAAGAACCTATTTTTAAGGGTTAATTTTACAACTTTGAATGCCGAACCCATTTTAAATTAAAATTTTGTCATATTAATAATTTATATATTACCACATAAAAAATTTATTTTGAATCGGGATATAAAAATTTAATTTGGAAAAATTTCTGAAGTTTTTTTGATAACTTTCTTGTTTTAATGAATAGTAAAAATACACTAAATTTTAATTTAAAACAACTTTTTTCAGCGAGATAATTTATATAAAAATATTATAATATTGAATGGTTTGAAATTATAAATAGAATATATTTTTACCATTTAATATATTTTATTTCATTATCATTAAGTTTACATTGAATTCATAGGTAAAAACATTTCAATCTTTTGCAATGTTTTACCTTTTAAAACCCATTTTCCCATTTCAACAATGGGGATAATTTTAAATTAATTATGGCAACTTCTTTTTATTTAATTTTGAAAAATTAATCCCATATTTGTAATAATAAGGTCCAAATTGGTTAAATATGTACCTTTTATTCATGGAAATTATGAATAATAACTTTAGTACTAATTTTATTTACCATGGTTAAAGGTTAAATATACTAAATAAAGGTAAAAATAATAATTTAACAATATAAAACTACTCTAAAACATGTCTTAATCATATTGGGTGAGATATTTCTGACCATGATCATACTTGGGTCATTTTTTAGACCCCATGGATTCACATTTATGTGAAAATGACATTTTATAAGAATTAATTTAAAGTAAAGATAATTATAACCTAAACATATATCTTTTACTAAATTGATTTTAATATAAGTTTACATAACCGATATCTATGCTTATAAATATTAATTAAAAATATAAAAATATTTCCTACATCATGGTATTTTATTTATAAATTTTAGTTATTATATAAATAGTTTTATTTAGGACACAAATATGATGTAGTGATTACCTCATTAATGGAAGATTCAATTAAATGAATTTATAAATATTTAATGAAATATAATATTGTAATTTTTATGCCATATATGAATTTTATGGATGAAATTTACATATTATATTTTTGTTAATGCCTTATTTTTTAAGGAATAAAGTTTTTATGAATTTTTAAAAAGTCAAGTATGAATAGTTTCCAAAATTGACATAATTCATTACTTAAAACATAAAAGAGTTTTTAAAATGATATTAAATTAAAAAAATATAAGTTTCACGAAAATGGTTAATAGAAGTCAAAATATGCCATTAATAACCTTTTTGGGTTGTTTTTCAAGATATTATTATTACACTAACCCAAACGGTGAAAATAACATGATATCACAGTAAGATTAAAAAGGTTTAAATAAGGGTTAAACCAAAAAGATAAGTATTAAAAATATTCCAAAAATTTATAAAAATTATTTTATTATGTTTATTCCAACCAAAATCATATTATCTTATAATTAAGTTTTATTTGGACAATTTTTATTCAAAATTGAATTTATAACAAATTAATATTTTGAAGAGTTTCCTAAAGTGCCCCTCTCCTCTCTTATAAAAGGTCACCTCTTCCCTCTCCTATTCACTCCATTTTGAGTCTTCAATCTCATCCAAGACTCAAATATTTCTCTTATAAAAATCCCTAGTAACATTATATAGGTTCTGGTATTCTCAATAGACAAACTCTAGTTCCCAAAATGGAAATTTAAAAGAGGCACATCAAGGAAGAGCCAATCTCTTCTACCGATTCTTTCAAATTTATTTCCTCTTATACTTAATCTTCTTTAGTTGTTTCATTATACAGTAATAAAATCATTATCACAAATATAATTATATATTATTATAAATATGAAACAACCCTATTTCACTTTCTATCCATCCTACAAAAAATGAAATCATCGTGTGTGCGTACATACGACTTACCGTCTCCACACAGTGGTGTAATATGTTTTTCACCACCACATTACTTAGATGGGTATAATGGAGGAAATAATAACTATATATGATTATTATAACATTATAATTATTATTATATACTATAAACCATCCAATTTAATACCATTAAACAATTATGGGAATGATATCGTCGCTCGTGCGTACGTACGACTTACCATCTCCACGGTGTGATGTGATTCGTTCTATGTAATCTTCATTAAACCATGATTATATAAATGAATTTAATGAATAAATATGATATATATTATAATAATTCCATTATGTAAATTATATAACTATAACCTAAAAATAGGAATAAGAACTTATTTGAAAAAACATACAAAAGAACATAAAGTAGTTAATACCCAAATAATGAGTAACAATGAAATGTTAGTAACAAACAGATGAAAATATGGTCACAAATTTTATCATAAAAATCATTATTATTCAGGAATAAATCATTAACAATATTTAAATCATTATATGGGATGTTTGGATACATAATAATCATATCAGGATTAAGGTAATGAATAACATTTCCAATCTTGTTTTATCTGAGCTTGTTTATTCGTAAGTATCTACTGGGTATATATTTATCATCCATGTCTATGTTTTCTAAAAATATTCTCATAAAATGTGTACTATTATTCTATGTATGTTTAATATCATTTTTACCAATTTTTAATTTTAATACAACGTTTTTATGGAATATTTCTTTTATTTATCATATGACGTACTTTTTGACCTTTCTGGAAAAAGTACGAGGAGAATGTTTTTTTTAACTTATACAGAATGAATGGGTTTTTCCATCTTCATAAAGATTTATTTACATGAAGCTTCATCTAAATTTTTACAAGTGTATTTTCAATGCAATTATTTTCTTCTAAAATTGTATGAAATTTTGATAAAATAAAATGTTTTTGAAGAATAAAGGATATTTTCCTCAGGAATGAAGCTCAAAGATTTTTTCCAAATTATTTTCCATATAATATTACATAGGTTTATGTTTCTATCCCTTTTGTTTCTATAATTTTTTTTGTGTTTATGAAGGAATTTTATTTAGGAAATCCATTCATTTTATATAAATTATGTTGGAATGATGTTTAAGAAATCCATTTTATTTCATGGGTTATGCTATGATGTATGATTTATGTTTTGTGTCACATGTAATAATTATTTTATTATGATATGGGTGGTACCTATATCTCCCTTAAATTAATTGTGTAATGATTTATATCTCATAAGATAGACATGGACAGAATGACAAGTTTATCCAGTGTAGTCACACAGGGGTGGAATGAGGAAAAAACTCGGTTCAGTAATGGACTCTATCCGCTATGATGGACTTGGAAAAGGTCCTTGACTAATATGAAATTATTTTCTACGATTTTTTTTCTGCCAAAAAATTTTATGTCTTATGCTATTACTATTGGGATTACATTTTACTTTTATGATTCATCCCCTGATAAGATATTGTGTTATTTTATATGTTGGATATGATTTTCAAATTTTATGTTATTCTGAATATGATATGATTGTTATTTCATTTTTTACACTTACTAAGAATTTGATCTCACCCTTTTATATGTTTATTTTCCACAAGACATAAATAAGGGTATTATGTATGATATGCCAAAAAGGATTCTAGATATGATGAAATAAATGAGAGAAAATTTAGACGTTTTATGAACCAGTTGTTTATGTTTTCTAGTTTCTATAGATACAATACTATACGTCCCCATCATGGTTTTGTTATATGTTGTAATAAATATACTTCAATTCTGATATGATATCATTGTATGTAAAGTATGGGTCATTATATAAAAATTTAAGTATGACCATTAATATAATATATTTAATTAATGGAAATGAATAATGATATCATATTTATGAATTTTTTATTGAACTAAAATAAATGAAACTTTTAATATGAATGAAATTAAATTAGTATAGCTAAAATAACTAATAAGACCATTTTAGGCTTAAAATATTATTTTTTCTAAAAAAAATTACCTTTTATGTGCTATGGGTTTTTATCAAAATAATACTATGATTAATTAATGGAAATATATATTGATATGAATAATTGGTTAACACTAATTAGAAAATTACATGAAATAAGAAGAAGAATATATCGTGTTATAGATAGTCATTTTCCCTATAAAAATAACATTTCCTTAAATTATTTAAAAGTTAGCTTTATATTTTTTAGAATATTAATTTTAATAATTGAAAATAATTAATTATTCAAAATTTTAATATTTTCTTAAGATGAATATTTTTGATTTTTTCAAAAAAAATTGATTTTTGGGTGAATAGTTCAAATATACCGTTTTTACAAATGATGTGATTTAATAAAATCATTACTATGTTAGAATGTTATAGAAATTTGTGAAATATTTTTATTAATAGAAAATGTTTTTATAAGTGAAATTATTAATCTAAACATATTTATTATTGTTTAAAAATTTATGTCTTATATTTTTAAACATATTTAATATTTTTCTTAAGAAATCATTTTCAATACATTATACATTTATTATTTTAAAATTAATTTTTATTAATTTTATAAATTAAATCAAATAAAATTTATTTAAAAATTCTAATTATTATTTTAAAATTATTTAATAATAACCATATTATTTTTATGAATAAATTATGAATTACTTGGGAAAAAACTAGTTATCATGGTAATAATAAATTAGGGTTAAAAGAGTTTATCCTAGTGAAAAAGGAAAAAAAGTTTAAAAAAATGTGTTCTAATTTGTGGTTGAGTAATTTATCAACATTATATCCTCCTCAATCTATTATTATCAATTATTTATCCATATTCCTTGAGTGTGTCTTCCCATTATTTAATAGTTATGTGAATTTTCAAAAATTCCATAACTTAACACTTATAAAATGGGCCTTTCAACACCCCTTAAATACCAATCATAAAATTATTTATCTGCTACAAAACCTTAAATGTATCCTTAAACTAGAATAAAATTCAACCTCCTTGATATTATAGTCACAATAGATTATTCTAATCCCTCATTTTCTGAGGAAATTACCAAGGAAAACTCAATGTTCCCAACATGAGTTATCATTTTTCCTCAACTTTGTTCCTTTGTATCTTACATTTAAAATTATAATTTTAAAATATCTATGTAATGAAATAATTATTGGTTATATAATTTAATTTATTATTATAAAATAATAACCATTAACCGCATTTCCATTTTCCCATAAGGGAAAAAATGACATTTGTTCATGCATGTGAATTATCACCTCAACGAAGCGTCATGTTTCTTTTTCCCTGACCACCTTACAAATATGTTCCTAATATTGAAATTAATAAATTATTAGAATATTTATAACATATTTTATATTCATAAATTATTAGACATCTTATATATTTCTCCAGTTCTATAGAAAATAAAATAATTAACCATGGGTACGTGTTGACTACCACCTCCATGGGACGATTGATTTTAGTTTTTATTTTCATCACTAACTTAAATTTATGGAATTTATAATGAATTTAATTGTTAAAAATTATGTTCATAATATAATTAAGTTTTTTTGGTGATAGATTTTATAACCTAACAATGATATGATTAACAAATGATCATCGTCAATTCAATCTTTTAAAACATTAATTCTATGTGGAAAATATTTTTATTCATATTATGTAATATTTTAATATCAATTAATTATTATGATAAATCCTTCCAATTTTTATATATCACACTAATAAAAAATAAATAATCTCATTATTCTTCTTGTATATTGATATTATAAATAAATAACCATATAATCATCTATTAATCATGGTATTTTAATGTTTGGGTCTGTTTAACCACTAAATTCATCATGGAATTAATTTATATCATGGATGAATATGGGAATTAAATTAATTTTTATGATATAAATATGTAAATAATTTTTTTGGTTTTTCAATTTATAAACTGTTATTATATTATTTAATTAATAAAAAACCATTTGTTTGTTAAGAATCAATGAAACATGATCAGCGTTGATTTAATCATCATGGAATGAAGAAAAAAACACCATGGAATGAAATTATAAACTTATAAATATCATGGATAATATATTAAAAGACCTTTAATGAAATCATGATAATTAATTTTTCAACAATAATGATTTCAGATACCATTTTTATGAAACTAGTTTTGATCGATCAAGATTACTTACACCTGATATTTAAAATAAATAATAACTAACAAAATTCATATAGATAATGATTATAATTAAAGTGTATAAATGTAAAATATTTTATTATGTTTATGAAATAATTTATTAAGATTATTATGATTTTTATATAAGAGTTTAGATAAATGTTAAACTATGCATGAAATAAGATAAGAGTTATTTGTATTTTACTTTCTCTTATTGAGACACATTTCTTATTATACACCATGTTTTCCTTGAAATAGTTAATATAATTACCCAATAATATTTTTTATCTTGATATATTAATTTTTTATGATATTTAACTCTTCATTTGGAATCATATCCTTCAATGAGTTTTTTAATTGATGGATTCTAAAGTCATAAGGGTTTTCCTGGTCCCAATTTTTATTCTTTGAGACATAAGACATTTTATAATTTTTTTTCATTTTTAGATGTATTTACTTCCCAAGGATTTATTTTTATAAAACTCTTTTTATTTCATGGTATTTAGTATCCCAACCATATTCCCTTATTTATGTTTATATTTATTCAGTTTTTCTCCATTAGTAATGATTTTTTAATAACTCAACATTCATTAATTGAGTTTCTATCATTCTTTTTTAAATTAATTATTATAATTTGGGTACATGAAAAATTTTGATCTTATTTTTCAGTATAGACTAATTATTTTATTTTTATATAGAATCTAACCATATAATACCTTGTAAACATATTTCTCACTTCTGGGGATATGTTGCTCTTAAGGGATATTAGTAACTCAATTATCATTCTTGAGTTGTAATGTTTTTTCTTTAACATTGTTCTTACATGCTTGGGTTATACCACCATATTGTTTTATTGTATAGTGTTTTACAATCCTCTATAATAAAATGAAGTTTTAAAATAAAAATGTTTTTATTACTCTTTTTGTAAAATTATTTTTCTACAAAGGTAATTTCAATGTATTAAAAAAGAATCCTTTCATAATAAGTTTTTTTTATATTTGGATTTGTATTTCCTAGAGAAACGTTTTTTTCATTTTGAAGAAATCATTATTATATATTATTTTTAAAATTATTTCTTTCAAAAATAGTTTACATTAACTTTTCAGAAGTTAAATTTTAAAGTGAAATATATGTTTTTATTTTAAATTAATATTAAAAATGTAATCTAAAATATCTTTTAATGTTTTCACCTCCATTTTACTTTTCATATTCAAAATAATTTAAAATCATATTATTTATGTTACATTATTTATTATCTAGTAAATATGTATTTATAATTTTGGGGATTGAACTCATGGTATCAAACAATTCGATTCTTGACCCATTGTTATGTAACACCATTCAAAGCAATATTTGGAAAGGATATTTTTTCATCTATGTCACCATACTTCATAGTTTTCGTTTTTATAGTTGGGATATGTTATTTTTAACTATAAAACTTATTTATTTATATTTATTATGAAAATTTATTTTCTATCAAATAAATGATCCATCACTAGTTTTGTTTTCTTAATCCAACCACTTTTATAGTCTTGATTTTCATTCCAATTTCTTTTCTATATGATCACTCTACATTTACATCCTTTAGTTGAAATTAATACACCTAGATTCCATATATAAATTGATTGGGGAAATTATTTACATAACTTTATAACTCTTTATTTATATAGTGTAATTTCTATGAATTCTTACATAGAAAACAATTCCATTTATTGATTGGGGAACTATTGAAAATCTCTTTATTTGTTATTATGACAGGGATGTTTATTGATTACTCAAGAGAGTTAACTATGTATTTTTTAACCATATAACTTCTTTTACATGATGTATTATGAATATATTATCCATTTTATTCTATAGGGAAAATTATTTTCATTCTATATATTTATAATTAAATACATATGATGATTTTACAAGTTGATTATGTGTTGTTTACTTATTATCTCATAAGATGAATGAATTATACATAAACAAGTTATGGGTGTGTCTTGGTGTTATATATACCCTATATTCATTGGTAGGACTCAGGAGACAAAAATATTTGTGTATTTTGGTGTATTCCCATCCAGAACAAGATATTTCTAAGAGAAAGGGCATTGATTTCAATATCATTATGTTATGGATTAGGCAATGGAATTAGATGTTAGAAATTATAAATTTTGTTACTAAGAAACCAGTTATCGATATCATTATGATCAATCTATTTCCATTTTTATTAATGAATATATTATTATTTGATTTTCAATATATTATGGAATTATTTTTGATTACTTCCATTTTCATTATGATCATCATATGATCACTTATGATCTTTTATTGTTATTGTATAATTTTAACCTTACTGATAATTTCATTTCAGAACTTCTTATGTTTCAATTTGACCATGTTATGAAAAACATTATTTCACATGATATGTCTAACATGATAGATTTTATGGATAATTTTTGGGAGATTTTGAAGTCCTATTATAAATTAAGTAGTTTCATATATAGTTGAAGAAATGTCTATTTGATGGGAATTATTGGTTTCTGATTTGTGATAATTATCTAAAAATGTATTACTAAAAGGTTTTGGAAATGTATTAAATGAAATATTTTATTTAGGTCTTGTGATTATGGGATATTTATATTATTGATTCTACATTTGATATCAAATCCAGTATGTAAAGTATTGTTTTAGGCACTAAATCTGGTCGTGCGAGTATGGGGAGTTACACAGAAAAGACTTAAAATAACCTTATAAAGTACATGTATGAACCTTATTAAATAATATATGAGGCTTTTTAACTTTTTTTCAATATCATAATGTTATAGGGAACCTTACAATGTTCCTTTATGAACCATATAAAGTACAAAGTTAACCTTTAAAGGGATTTTTTTCCAATTTTTTATAATTCCTTCTCAACATCATCCTTACAAAATCTAAGGAAACCATATGATGTTTAGGAAACTACGTTATTAAGATTAAAAATGAACCATACAAAATTTTTAATTTTCAATTTTTTGTATCTAATTCAACCCCATGAAATATTGCTGGATCATTCAAAAATTGAAAATGCACCTTATTAATATTTTGGGACTTATCTATTTTCTAGTCCCAATAACGATTTTACATAATTATTCTAATCTAATCTAAAAAAATTAAATTTTTCTTAGAGCCTAATAAATCCCTATAAATAAATTTTATAAACATCAAATAATTATGATAACTATGGGATAAATTCTGAACTTGTTTACCATGTTTCTAAATCATTTTTCAGCCTTTGAATAGTAAATTTAGAGTATTTCAAGAACATAATTGATTCTAAAATTACATTTTAATTGAGACTTCTAAAATATCCATCTAGTTTATATTCATCACTCTGTTAAATAGAATTTATTCTAAATAATTGATGGATAGTTTCAAAAAAAAAACTCCAGTAAGATTTTCTCAAAACATTGAATCTCTTTTAACATTTTATTTAATCAAAACATTATAATCTATTCAATAAAATATTCTTAATCCACCTCTACCAATTTCACAAGAAACCATTTTAGATCATGTTTATCCATAAAAAATCATCACCTACCATAAACATGAAGTTATAATCTCAAACAATTAGATATAATGGTTGATGTTTTTATTGTATTTTCCCATACAGCATGAGTGGCATATTCATTTTCATCAATTACCCAACACACTAAGACATAAATATTGAAATTTTAATTGATAACAAATACAACCAATACAAACCCTTAGGTACATCAATCCCCCCTTTTTTCCAATAAAATATTTTCTACACAAAAACTCATATCAATATGTTTTTATTTTCCTTAAATAATTGCTCCTTCTCTCCCTTACTGATAATTAATACAATTTTTTATTTAATTGTAAATAATTAATATCTCTTAAAATTCATTGATTCTAAAAATTCACCTTCACCCCTTTTGTTATGCTTCGTTATTTATTTTCCCTCTTATTGGGAGAATTAGTAAATTTTCTATGATCGAAGGGTGGAACCAATTTTTTTCTGATAAATGTGACATTAATTAATAAAATCTATGTAAACTTGATCTATGTTCATTTAAGATAAAAATAGTGATCAATTTATAAAAAAATCTATCCATAAACTAACCAAAACATGATTCCCACTCTAATTTTAATTCTTAGTGGCTAGAGAAAATGATTTTTATGAAATTTTATGAACTTATACTCAAATTAAATAAACTTATAAAACATAATCAAATTAAAGATGATTTTTCTCACCCCATTTTTCTTTAAAATCACTCCCCATTAGTTACCAAATTTAACATAAACAAAAATAGAAATGCAAAAGTGATCTAAACCCCTCAAACTATAATTATTATACAACAACACTAAAATTAAATATCTATCCATGAGTCAAAAAATTCTAATAGCTTCATCCTTTTGATATCTCTCCTTATAGGGATGCTTTATAATAATATTTATCATGGATGTTCTGGTCCAAAATAACCTTCAAGGATTTGTGATATCATTTTATGTCCTATATCAATTGAGATATTAAAAATGACATGTTGAAAGGATATAACATGATATTATTCTAAGTATTCCATGGTGGATAAATCTCGCATTCCATATTGATGTCATATATTTCATATATGTCCCTTATTTCATGTTTCTCATTTAATTTTTATTACAAATTACAACTTTATAAAACTAAAATAATAAGGTGAGTTTACATCAGCTCCATAATGAGAGAAAATTGTCTTAGAGTTAGATACCAACCCATAATCTCCTTTATTTTTATCTCTAAAATATCTAGAACTCTCCATGATTAATTATATATTTTTGTTTAGTTTTTAAAATTCTTTATGATACATGTGTTTTTTTTATTTTAACTTTATTCTTAGTTTAAACATGCTTCATTACTTTATAAATTAAATCAAATTAATTGTTTCAATCCTTCTCTATATTATTATCCAATTTCAAATAGAGTGAATATATTTTCAAGGAATTTTTCATAATATGCATAACCTTAATCATGTGTGTGGAATCCCTTTTTATTGAAACAATTTTAGTACTTATATTCATTGGAGATTTTCTTTTGACTTTGAATAACTCCTCTTATACATTATTCCATGTTTTGAACATAGTATTTGTATGACTCGATGATTTTCACCTTCCACACAAATAATTATCATCCTTTGGGTCAACCTTTTTATAAAACCTCATATTAAATTCATATTCCTTATTTTGGATTTCCTACAATAATCCAATCTTACAATCTCTATACTATATTGATTCATTCCTTCAGGATTCAATATTTATTGTTCAAAATTTGATTTCCATGGATTATTTAGAAATATCTACGGCATATCCTTTATTAAAAAATAGAATTATCTTTTCATTATATTTATGAAATCCCTTTTGGTTTTATTTAGAGATATATTGGGAGTAATTTTCTTAAATTTCTTATCATATTTACTCTTCAAGTTAGACTTTTTTTCTTTTCTTACCCGATTCATTTTCTATTGCAGAATTATATTATCTTAAATATATTTATTGGGATTTGATGATACATACCATGAAACATCATAAAAAGACCACATTTATTAAATAAATCACCGAAGTTATCCAGTTATTCAGATATATTGATATAAGATAGAGTCTTAACATTCATTGATGTTTTCTTCAATCTTAAAGATTTTATTTCAGATTTAGCTCTACTTCTCCTTGAATATAGGACTTTTATATTTTTTATAAGTTAACATGTCATGAAAAAATTTAAAATAGTTTTTCATTAACTTTCAGTAGCACCGAAAATGGCCAATGAAACTCTTTAACTTACATAGAGATTCAATTTTTTTAAATTAAATAATTTTCTATTTTTATGATACGTAACCGTTATTTTGAGGACCATTTTTAGAGATTCTATTTTCATATATTCTTACATCCACCCCTGATTATGTGGAGGATTTATTATAATTTTTTCCAACCATATTTGGCCAAATTTTAAATTTTATCATGCACTAGTATATGAAACAGCATTAATGAAAATACAGATACATGAGTTATGGGTTATCTTCTTCCAAGAGAATATATAATAGATTTAATTATAATATTTCAAGATCTTATTTTAACAGGGGTGAGAATTTTTAGAAGAGATATTATTATTATAATCTAGGGTGGAAACACTTCTTCCACCAATTTGTGATGATTCAACATTCGGAGTTTCTCGATTTCTCAATTTCTTAATTGCAAATGAAATTCATGAAATTTAATATTAATAATGTACTTATGGTATTTTATATATTTCACTATATTTTACCCTCTCAATTCAACTTATTAATTTAATACTCATGCATTTTACTTGTCTCTTATTGATAATTATCAAGATATTTCATTTTCTTTTAATTAACATCTAGCTAATCATCCTAAAAATTCATAGATACTTGGATTAGTTTTTAAAATTTATAGATAACATCAATAAAAAATTTCTCACAAAAAAAAATAGTAAACAAAACTTATAATTTATTATTAAATTGGAGAATATATTTCAATGTAAAAATCAATAGAATCTACCATAACATTAACTTGTTTTGTAATTTTGTCATATATGCTTACATTTTAAAAAAATGCATCTTCAATTTCGTCAACTTCCAACTCTAGATGTGTTTTTTTATCATTAGGACCACTGATATATGAAAATGTGCATGTGAAAACATCAATCAAATATGTCTTCAACTATTCTTCGATGACAGGATAGAAATCACTGAGTGATTCATTAAAAACATCTTCATCACAACTTGAACATGATTAATTAGAGGAATCATTTTAATTGGATTTACCAAACACATACCCCTATTATTAAATTTTTGTAGTGGAAATTACTCTTTTACTATTAAATTATTCATTTTCTTCATTGAATCTCTCCTGTTTCTATTTTCCAAGGTCTTGGTTGAAATATCCAAATTTATAAGAATGATATTAAAAATAGAATATTTCATATGAGACTTTTTAAAAATTTGTCAAATATTAACATACTATAGTTCATATAAAAACACATGGATAAGGATATTCAATACCCACTAAAGAAATATTTTTATTTTATGACACTTAATATTCCTACTGGACGTGTTATCACTCGAGGGGGGGGGGGGAACAGGTTTGAATAATATGTACTAGATTATTAATATCTTATACAATTACTATTTTTAACTCATCTAAATATTAGAAACTATGTTACCTATTTGGATAGATGTGAATATATATCTTACAAAACATGAAACAAATATATTCAATGTTGAATATGATGTTAATATAAGGACATATTTTTTAAGGTTTGATCCCATCGCAAGAAACCTACTCTATACTATGTTTGATTATTCTCCCCAATCATAGATCCTACACTATAAATAAAGGTGTCTAAAATTTATTATCATCTCAACCCCATAGTTCTTCTGACACTTACACAACATCTTACTATGCTACCTTACATATCTAATATGTCACTAGATACATAAACTCTCACTATATATTATATAAATTCTTTCCAAATTCTTGAAGTAGATATCCTGTTAGCGCACGATGTCACTACATCAACATTATATTATCTCATTACTCAATAAATCATTTACTACTTGTAAATATTTAATAATTTAAATATGGAACTCTATATCTACAAATACAATTTCTCCCAGATCATGTTCAATATCTGTTCATTGGCCTCTCTCAACACTTGAGTCAAATGTGATCTTCAAAACCTAGTAGCACCCCAATATTATTCTTCTTCATCATCATCTTTAACATAATTTATCTAAGAAAAATATTGGTTCATCTTCTTCTTCATAATTAATATATATATAAGGTTCTTCCTATAGAATGTGGTATTCACTTATCTTCCTCTCTTAGAGATTATCCTTGTATATATTCATAGAGTTGATCAACAAATTTATCTTTCTTCCCCATATACTTTTATATTATTGGATCACATAATTATGTTTTCTATTTATTTAATATATAAAATATTTCTAAACTTTATCACAGGGTTGTGTTTACATGATCCTTCAATATTCCTTTTCCTCGACTATTTGTCTACACTGCACTGAGTAAATCTCCATTTAACTCTTCTAAAGGCTGAATATATTTATTCTCAAATATATTATAAAAATAAAAACAAAAAACAAATTCCACATATTTTTTAAAATAAAAAATTCAAACATATTTCATTGTGGATCATTCTTTAATAGTTTGATTGAATCAAATATACCAGCTGGATTTAATATGTATTTTAACGCACAAATTACATCTCATCATGAAATTCTTATTCAAAATCCTGAATATCCTATTTCTAACTCATTTAACTTAAATCGAAATTATCTTATAACATTTAATTACCAAAATAACATCCCTAGATTCATCATAATTAATTATTATATTTTTTTTGTTTGATCACCAATATTTATTTTTAAATTATGATATATGAAAATAATAGATTATTAGAATATTTATATCCTTAAAATATTCACATTTAATTTTACACAAATTAAATTTGAATCATTGATTGAAAAATCATCATGTTTTATTATCTTGAATGATTAGATTTAGTATCATATGATTTATTTTATTTAGAATATTTATTTTGGAAATTTCAATCTTCATAAATTTCAACAATTTAAAAATTATTGTATATGTGTTGAACCTTATGAAGTTTTAGATGGACATTATGAACATATGTGAACATTAGGAAGTATTACTCAACTTAATGAAGTCATATAAATATTTTATTAAGTCATGGTATAAAAATTATGAAGTTTTAGATGAACCATATGAAATTATTTGACAACCTTATGATTTTTGGGTGAATCTTATATAGTTTCCAAATCAACCTTATGAAGTACATGTCAACATTATAATTTCCATTACATTGTTATTTTATCAGAATTACTTATCAAAATCAAACTTATATACTCTGAGATAACCATAAAAATTTTAATAAAGAACCCTACAATGATTAAGAATGAACCTTATAATGTATTCCATTATTATTTTCATATCTAAAACAACCTTATGAAGTCTTCATGAACATGAAAATTTGATTTATAAATATGTCAAGACAAATAAATTTTCTTGTACCATCACATAATTTTTATAATTATTTTAATAAATTAAAAAATACTTTAATTTATCTTATATATTTATCAATCACTCAAAATCAATTTTAAACAATTGAAATTATTTTTATATTTACAAAAATAATTAAAAACTTATTTATACTATTTGAAAAGTATTTTTCAGATTTTTAATTATCGATTTAGAGTATTTTAAGGAACTAAATTCATCTAATATTTCATCCTCAAATAATTCTTTTAATATATTTATTCAGGAGATGTACATCATTTTATTCAATATCCTTCATGCTACTACTACTAAGATTAAAAATTATATTTCCAAAATGCACTTTTGAGGAAAAGTTGGAAACCATACAAGTCAAGGCCGAAAGATTTTGGCACAGTAAGAAATGACAAATTCATTAATAGTGAGACTAAAAATATTGGAATTGTTTACCCAAAATAGCCCCCAATGAAGGTCGTGGGCCTTTTCATCTGGGTCATCTTTGACAAGGTCTTCAAAGAAACTGACAATTTTGTCCCATGATTGGATATACTCCTCCGTGTTGATTTTCCTTTCATTTAAGCCGTGTGCTAAAAGCAGGCCTTGTTTGTATATCCAGTCCCTTTAATCTCTATTGAAATCACCTTGAATGTCTCTCTCTAAGATTTAGTTTTTCTCCTCATCTAAGGCCATGAGCTTAATGGACTCTTCCAACATTACTTCATTTGAAAAGATAAGGTGCTCTAGATGTTCCTTCCCATTTTCCTCTTACACCTTTCAAGATTCATCCCCTACTGTTGTATTTTGGGATCAGAACTCACAATGTTTTGTTTTCCTTTTTGAAGAAACGTGCTCTTCTTACTACCCTGAACCTGGTCCGTAGTTGCATCAGCCATCACCTTTTCCTTATTGGTCGTTCTTGTCTCCATCGGATTTGACAGCTGAGAATAGTACTTCCGGCCTTTAGATTTATTCCCATCAACCACAATCCACCCCCTCTTTCATGAGTCCCCTTACGGCCCTTCTTCTTCTTTGATCTATAGAGCCCTATTAATTGAGTGTCCTCCAAACATTTATGAATAGAGATCTCTTCCTCATGATTAGCCTCAGATACAAGGGGTGTATATACTTCCACTACTGCTTGTAGCTCCTGCCCCTGGAACAGTCATGGTTCCTGTTTGGACCCTTCCTCATCCAACCCATCAAACATATTACTTAACTTAAGAGATGGGTTTCTTCACCTAGGAATTCTCCTAGATTCTGCCTCCTCATACATGCAAGACTCTAGGGACATCCACCCCTTCCTTACGGTTGACACAACCTTCACTGGGATTTGATTCAACATTGCGGGAGGATTCACATGGCCAGAACGCAGAACCCCAGCATAGAAGATATGGTCAGTCCCCACCACTGAATGCACCGAAGGATAAATCCCTTGAAGTTATGGAATAGACAGATCATTTTTAAGACATGTGAAAATATCAGCGACCCTTGGTTCAGAAAATATGGGATCTTGAACTCAAGGAGGCTTGGCCAGAATGGGGTCTCTGAGACCCATACCCTCATGTTCAACTATAGTCCCATGTGATCCAGAAGCTGGTCTTACCTCATTTTCGATATGATCATTCCCATAAGGATGAACCTGTTTGAACAGAAGCCCATTACGGAAGACAATATCAAGATGACCAAGCCACCCACAGTATGCACAGTGGTTAGTCCACGATTCAACTACAACTGCTTGGTTCCTGCGTAATTCTTCACCAACGGTTATCCACACCCAGTCCATAGGCACCTTTGAAACATCTAACTGCACGAATATGCCAGGAAAAATTGGATGGCTCATGGCCTTCATTATAATATTGGAAAAGAAGTAGCGACCAACTAGGTTCCTGAGTAACCGCAAAATAGAATTGTTTTGAAAGGGGAGCGGGAGATTGGGTAAACTTACCCAAATCGATATAGTCGGAGCGTCGCGCTTCATATAGAAATCCAAGGTCCAGCTGAGAAGATAGAAGAAAACCCCATTTCATTTGGGAGGAGACTTGGACCATGCTGTAATCATATCCTCCATCGACACAAATCTGATCATTATATGCTTTTTGTCAAGAAACCCCACCACCGCTGGATCTTGTAAATCCCAGGATCCGAAAAGAAAACAGTCGAACGTATCAACTAAAGGATGGAGGTGACAAAATCGAGAAACCAAGGATAGATTGAAGAGATATGTGTCATGATTGAATTCCTATACTGAGATTGGAAGTTGATATGAACCTTGGAACATATCGGAGACTTTCGGACAAACCTGAATCTCCAAAAATAAAGGGAGAAAATCTGGATTCGAAAAGGGGAGAAATGAGCGAATGCACTCCATCATGCTAAATAATCCTTGGATGGTTTCTCAAAAACTCTAGAAAATGTTTCTAAAAAATTTGATAATCCATTTAATATTTTATTTAATTATACATTTACAAGCTATCTAATAAATATTATTATATCCAACTATTCTTAATTTATAATAAAATGCTATAGATTCTGTTCCTCCTTACAAACATAATAACTTTTCATAAACATAAAGTTCAACACATTAATCAAATAATATAATATAAAATAGCTTTAATATTTTTCTCAACAATGCATGAAAACCATCTTCAAATACATTAGTGGTTGGATTCTTCCTCCATCACCCAACATTATATATAAAAATAGCCTTACTAACAAAAAATACAAGAAACACAAACCTTTGGGAACTTAAATATCCCCTTTTGTGTTTATTTTCAATACCATTTGTTTTTATGTAAAAATAAATGTTATTATATTATTATTCAGTTCAGGATATGTTCGTTATCCCATTTTTTGATAATAAATACAAAGTACTTTATCTAATGGGAAATCCAATACAACTATTTAACTTTCATTACATAGAAAAATTATCATCTCCCTTTTGTTCTCCACCTTAATTTATTCTCCCCCTCATTGAGATAATCATTCAATTTCAAATGAGAGAAGTAGGGAATCACATTTTTATTAGAATTGTGACATAAATTAATAAAGTCTATGTCTTAGTTAACCATTATTTGTGAAGAAAAATGGGTGAATAATATAGAAAGGATATTTTTCCATATATAAACACAAATGTGATACTAACTCTAATTTTACTCTTTATGATATATACACACTAATTTTCAAGAAATTTTATTAATCTACACTCAAATTCAACAAACACATCCAGAAATTCAAATAAAAATAGATTTTATCCCCTATTATTATTTTACAATCAACCCACCTTGATAACCAGATTTAACATAAACCAAAATAGACATGGGAAGGTGATTGAAAGAACTCAAAAATCTATTTTTATATTTTTTATAGAATTAAATATATAAAAATATGTCAAAAAATCTAGTAGCATCACACTTTTTTTAAACCTCCAACAAGGTATTCTCTCCAATAATATTTACCATGGGAGTTTTTCTTCTAAAAAATATCTAAGAATTTGTGATATGAGTTTATTTCTTTTATCAATGATGAAATTTTAAATGATTTCATGAAATGAGATTGCTTAATATAATTTGATGTATTTTATCATAGACAAATATTTTGTTATATATAGTGATCAAAATATTCATATATTTCTCCATTTTTATGGTTTACCTCTAAATCTCAGTACAAAGTAACACTAAAAGACAAATATGCAAATTATGTGAGCTTCTTCCAGCTCCATAGTGAGATAAACATGGATGAGTGTTGGATCTAAAAAAATAAAATCATTTATTTGTATCTTTAAAATAACAAGAACTCCTCATGTGTTATTTTATCTTGAATTTATATTTATGATACTCTATATATAGCATGGTTTTCTTTTCTCCTTAAACTTTATTCTTATTTTTAACATGTATCATTAATTTAGAAAGAAAAAAACATTCATTATTTTTATCTTTATTTATCTTCCTTTCTAATTCCAACCAGGCGGGCCATATTTTTAAGCATTATTTTGGAGTATTCATAATGTTATTTATGTATGGTGACTCCCTTTTTGTGGAATAATATTTGGTACATGGATAAATTTAGTATTTCCTATTTTTTTCTATATCCACTTTTGTTCTAGAATCCATGTCATGAACTTAGTAGTTTTATGCCTATAAAATTTTCACCTTCCAGAAAAATCTTCAGTAGAATTTGGTTCATCATTTTAAGATGATCTGTCATAAAATTCATATTCATTATCTTGGATATCATGCATAATCCTAATATCTATTTCCTAGATTGATTCTATCCTTATTAATTCCATCTTTCTTCTTCCAACTATTATTTCCATGGCCTGTTTTAAATGATCCTTATTAAGGCCCTTCTGGCATAATAGATGCATCTTTTTTCTTGTAGTTGTGTAATTCTTTTCAATTTTATTTAGTGAAATGTTTTGAGTAGTTTTCTCAAATTTCTCATTCTATTTACTCCTCAAGGAAGAATTGTATTTTTTTACCTAATTCCTTTTCTATAGTGGTATTCTATTATATTCAATATTTGATTTTCTCTCTGTTGATAAATACTAGAACTCCTAAAAATTGTGACCATCATTATTTTAGTAATTACAATAGTTTTAAAGTGAATAAAATATATTCTTATAGTATATATTTCTATATTTCCTAGAATTTTTATTATGTTCATTAGATTTTATTTATCCTCTAGCTCTACCCCCATAATAATATGATTTCAATAATTTTGATAAGTTAACATATTTTTCCAACATTGAATGGACTTATTTCAAAACATCCTAAAACACCAACAATGGAAAATGAATCCATTTATTTTACTTATAGATGTAATATGAATAGATTGAATCATTTGATGTTTTTTGGGTATATATTCCTTATTTTGAGCACCATATAGTGAGTTGATATTATTGGATATTATAATAGACACCCTTAATGATGTTTTGGGTGATGATGAATGAAATTGTTATAAATAGTATACTAGCGAAGAAATAGGATTTCAAGAGTATGTGGGAAAAAAAATATGTTATCAATATGATTCTATCTCTGACCATATTATCCTGGTAGGGAAGTCGTTATGACATTAGTTAGATAAGAGATATGAGAAGTGATTGTATACTTCTTGGTCAGCCAATGTTTCAAATACCATGAAACAGATTTAGATACCTTCATATCATTTAATTAGATATGTTTTTTCTTAGACCCTATTTATGAGATCTAGTGATATTTTATTTTACTATGGAGTTCATGGACATTATAATATTTAGTACATAAACTTATTTGGTAGACGTTGTTGAGTTAAGGGCCCTATTAAGGTTTAACTATTGTGGCAGTATCATCTCAGATAATAGTAACTATAGGGAACTCACAGTTTTGGCTAGCCTTGAGGAGATCATGTGGGAAGAAGATAACCTTGTGAAATCCCACATCCTTAGGGATTGTAACACCCCAAGATTTTATGATATATTTCTCTTTAAATAAATTTACTTTCTCAATAGCTTGTGTTACACATAACCCTGAGTTTAAATGAACCATAATATAGTAAACCGTTATAACCTAAAATGTTAATTAGTGGAGTGAATAGGAAGAACCAAAATTTTAAAAATTAAATATGGATAAAGGTATTAAATTAATTAAATATATTAATAAATAATTTCTAATTTTTAGGTAATGTTATTATATGTTTACCACCACAATCCATTTTTTTTATTATTAAAAAATTCACTTTTTTGATATGTTGGAACCATATATGACCCATCAGTACATGAAAATCACACATAACCTTAAGCCATTACACACCACATTCAAAATTCAGAAATTCAACAAACTGTAAAAAACCACCTAGCCAAAAACAACCATGTCAGATACAAATTTCAAAATTCAAATTTCAAAAAAACCTAAATACCGAGAAAACACATCATCGCACTACCAACCTATCACCCTCACCTAGCCTCCATAATCACACTACTGACCTATCACCATCACCCCTAACGTCGCTTGACCTTCGTTTACACCATCATCACACATCATGTCTGATCACCATATTCATCAACACTTCGAGATGTCCTTGCCCTATCATTACCAGAACAGATAAAAAGAGTGACTGAAAACCCATATACCCCATCATCCCTGAAAAAATCCACCGACTGCACTTCAACATCAACGAAAAACCAAACTAGAGACTCATTCCCTAGAGAATAAATGATTTCCCGAACACCACCTCTAAAATCTCTGAATAACCATCACTCGTAACCGGCATGGAGAGGTGAAATGGAACTCGAGTTTAGGGAAGAGTTAAAGAAGCATAAGATTCTGTTGGAATGACCATTTATCCAAGAACAAATCTAGCATACCACACCAACAAACATCACACCAAACATTCTGGCCATTCCAGTATCATCATTGAACTAAACCACCCCAAAAAATAGACACCACTGATGTCTTCTACCATCTTCGGCACAAAACGAATCACTGCCATCTGCAACGACCCCATTTTTTCATGAACCACTATAAAACTATATTGAAATAGGCACAAATTCAAAAAAAGAACCAATAAATACTTCAGAAAATATAATCCCCCATTGTTGAACCATCATGAACACTAGGAGGGAACCACCTGTTGGATCCCCAAGGAAATGAAGAAAAAAAATCCAAACAGCAACAAAATGATTTCTGAAGGAAATAAACCCACCAAACTTCATACAGGGGACATTAATGAATAATCTAGTTACCAAAAGGAAATATAGGATGATAATTAACCTCTTAGGTATGAATGTAACACCACGATAACTACAAGGGCCCCTTAGAATGGGATCTAGAACAATCCAGACAAAGCACAGCCACCTGAGTCTTGAACTCTAAATCAATCAATACCAGAGGAACCCGAAAGTTGGTGATACAATGAAAAACAAACCCATAAAAAAGGAGAATTATGGGGAACAAATGTAGTCAAAAACCGAGATGCAGATGGGAGCAAAGTGGTGGAAAATATGGAAAATAATGGAACTGATTCGGCTAAATAAGAAAATGCATACGCGCAAAAATAGAAAGAGGAGCCACCAAAAACTAAGATGAGTAAGTGAGGAAACCCTAGAAGCCACCAAAAACTATCATGAGGAAGTTAGGAAACCCTAAAAGTTGAGAGGGTCTCATGACAAGTGGGGATCCATTGCTTTATTATATGTTTAAAAAACTCATTTGTCAAAAAATATATTTTCCATTATTTTTAGGAGAAAAAAATATAAATAATATACATAAATTTGAGAAAATGTATTTGGAAAGTAGAAATAATTTTTAAAAAAATATTTCAATAATATCTTAGGGTGATT
Organism: Viscum album; assembly: GCA_963277665.1. Classification (NCBI taxonomy): domain Eukaryota; kingdom Viridiplantae; phylum Streptophyta; class Magnoliopsida; order Santalales; family Viscaceae; genus Viscum; species Viscum album. The sequence continues at coordinate 777,134,667 of OY728152.1, read as the reverse complement.
TTTCTATAATTTTATGAAAATATTGATTTTTTGATGAATAGATAAATATACAGATTTCTATTGAAAATTGTCTTTTAATTTAAAGAATTCAAAAGGATCAATTTTGTATAAAAATGGGTTTAAAGAAAGAAAATAGGTAATTTATATTTTAAATAATCCAATTAAGATCATTATAATTTTTTTTTGTTTGGGGAAAAAAATTTCTTATGTAAACATTTTTTTGCAAAACTACTTTTTGTAGAGTTTTAGAGGTTTAATTTTAAATTAAATTCTAGTAGTAATATTAATTTAATTTGATAAAATGGATTAAATATTTTTAATCATATTAATTTCTATTATATTATTTGGTAAACATAGTTTTTTTTTCATAATTAATAGTAAAAATAATAAAAAAAAATTACCACTAATTAGGTAAAAATAGGTCTATCGGGTGGTAAATCAAGAGATAAGGGTTAGTTTACAAATTAAACATGTCTATGTCCTATTTTATGGAAATATTTAGAATTTATCACATCACAAATTATAATATATTTCCATTCAGAATAATTTATCTTGTTTATGACTTTATTATATTTAATTCTCTTTATAAAATTCCCAATTTGTCCTCTCCCCCACTTAGAAAAGGACACTACATGTTTATATTATTTACACCACATTGACCAATATATCTCAACCAAACCCTAAATAATTATTTTATAAATTTCCATATCAAGGTATCATAAGTACTTTTATTCTTAAAATACTATTCCTTGTGTCCTTAAAGAGGGATTTAAAAGAGGCTTATCGAAGAAGTGGTAATATTCTTAACCTACCTATTTCAAATTATCTATTCTTCCAAATCCTCTAAATCTATGGTATTCATTATAAAATAATAAATAAAGTATAATAAATAAACTAAAATGTTATTATGATTATTAAACCACCTCTATTTACCATATTTTATGTCAAATGGGAGGTGTCAATATTTCTCATGTGTAGCTGTGGACTACCGTCTCCAGGTAGTGATACAATTCATTTTCCATCACCATCATTCATGGATTTTTATTATAATGGATTTAATTTTTATATATGATATTTATGAAATAAATATTCTTATGGAATTATAATTTCATATCTATCATCATACCATCCCATTCACTAGAAAATGATAACACCGCTCATGTGTACGTGTGAACTACCACCTTCATAATGCAATGTGATTCATTTTTAATTTATGTTTTAAATAGATTGTAATAAGTATATATTTAATTAATATATTACTTATTTATGATATAATTATTTTTCTATAATTATTAAATAATATACATATTTCTTTCTTTGTTTTTATTAGATAATAAATGCAGCATTCATGTATACGTATGACCCACCATCTCCATGAATGGTGTTAATAACTTTTCTATCACTAAATTTTTGGATGAATATAAACACTAATATAAAAATAAATATTGTATTTATATCATTATTAAATTTATTTAGATTATAGAACCATGAAAAATGTTCAAGGACTGGAATTTTTGAACTAAAACACTCATGAAAAACGAAACAGTTAACACCCTGAAATAATTATTTTAATAATGAATTATTAAAAAATGGGTAATTAAATTATATAAGTGGATCATTTATGATATTATAAATTTTTAAATGATTATTTTATATAATTATAATAAATTTTATTTTATTATACCAGAGGTTATAGTTCTTTCAATGCAAGTCGAACTTGAGGTAATGGATATTTATCTTACTTTTTTTTCTATGAGACAGATGCCATATTAAAAACTTATTTCATTTATATGGTGTATATAAAACCCATGAATTTATTTTATTTTTATTATCATTAAATATATGGGTATTTATATATCCATATAAGGTTCTCTCTTTCATGAGGTTTTTTATTTGAATGTTACCTAGGTGGTAAAGGTTTTATGTTACAATATCACTATCTACAAGGATTGATTATGATTATATTTAAAATAAATAAATTTTTTGGATATAAATTTCATATTTCTAATGAATTTTATTATACTATGGTAGTTGATTGAATTTATATGTAATAATACATTTTTTATCTCTTCAGTTATTAAAATTACTGATAAAATGTTTCCTAGGAAAATATATTTTATTTCCTATTTGGTTGGGAATATTTTTCTTCTATGTAATAGTTTTATTTAAAATATATTCATGAATTTCTTTAACAGTATCCTTTTAATGTATAAATTAATTTTTAAACTTTTTTGAATTTTATTAAATGGCTTGAGATTAATATTCTAGTTGTTTTTTAACATGTTATCGTTGAATTTTTAATAAAAAATGTGAAAGGAAGCCTTGTTTTAATATACATGACATGGAAAAAATTCCCATCCATCATGACTTCTATAATATTGAAGGATTACATTAAAATTTTACATGATTATTTCCAAATAAAATTATTTTCATAATTTTTTATAACTTTTTATATTTTCAATAAGTGATTCCAAATATAAAAAGGTTTTTTCTTCAATAGATATTATAAATGATATTTTAAAGGAATTTTAATTTATTATAACATCCCTTGATGTTACTTATGATTTAAGAAAATATTATCCAAGGGTACAATAATTATTATTTCTGGAGGTGTTTTATGATTTTTATGATGAGATGATTATGAATCCCATTTACGTTCTATGGGTTATGCTATAATGAAATTTTTAAATGATTATGAAACCCATTTTATTTCCATGAGATATGATTTGATGACTATTTAATGATATTTTGGAAAATATATAAGATTTTAGTTATGTCGTTGGTGGATAAAAATTATATATATGTCCAATTAATTGGGTAACAATGGATATATCAAGTGATAATAAGGAATGGAGTGGGGAGTGAACTCAGTTCAGTAAGGGAATCTATAAACTATGATTGTATTGGGAGTAAACATTGGCTATGGATATGATATAAAGGTAACTAAACACGATCCACTATGATATACCTTTCAATGATACTTAACTAAATAAATTATTTTCTTTGATATTGTGTATGAAAAAATTTATATCTTATGCTAATATTATTATATCATGGATCATGTTATTTAATTACTTCATTATTCAGGGATTATGATCTATAAATATTTATTCCACAGCTCTATATTATTATTTTTGAATATTGGGTACGGTTTTCAAATTTTAATTTCATGTTCTCATGCACTTATTCTCATGTTATGCTTATGTGATCATTGATATCTCCATTTTTACGCTTACTGGGCATCTGAGATCACCCTTTATCATGTTTCCCTTCCCTAGGTCAGGAAGAAATGTTTTATGTACGAAATGTCTAAGAAGAGTTATAATAATGAATAACTCAATTAGAGATTATTTAGATATATTATGAATAATTTTTTCTGTGTCCATGTTTCCATAAACACTAGACCTATCCAATTTTTTATGCATTCTAATTTTCTATATTGAATATTCATCTAATAAGATATAATATTTATGAATGGAAAGTATGATTATCTATAATTGGTATTAGAGAAATTTTTATTTACCTTTTTAAACTTACATGAGAAAAATTTACTGATAAACCTTAGGATAATACTATGTACAAGAGAAAATCCTAAGTTAAGGTAAATAAAGCCATGTGGTTTTCCTAAAAAAACATCCAAGTCTAGACACTACAAGTGTATGTGGGTTTTTAATAGATTTATATATGTGTAATAAACCTAAAAATAATAGGATGCATATATCTCGACCATCATTCTCGCGCACGGTGATTGCACCCTTACTATGTACTTGGTTTTACATTCCTAGAAAATATGCTTGGGTTAGCTCAAATTTTATTTATGAACAATTAAAAGTATTTAAATAGAGGATTAACATGAATAAACATGGTTAAAATAAAGGTTTCATATATTGAAATCAATGTTCCATTATTTATACATCCTATAAATTATTTTCATGATTATATGATATTTCACTACGATTATTATTTCTCCCAAAATGATTTTGTAGTCTTATTCAATGGATGGACCCATAAAAAACTATTTCACTTCTAAATGTGTTGGAAAACATGGTTATTGTAAGAAAATAAATGGGATGATGACTATATTGAATAATATTAGGATTATTACTACTAATTTATCATGACATATAATTAAAAACCTATAACATAACTAACTTTAAGACCCATCGAATAATAGAATAATTGATTTCACTAAGAGATCAGGTGTTGGATACCACAGAAGAAAAAAGGATCATTTACCTTTATTTTAGAAATTTGAAAAGAGTCACCCAAGAAAATGTATACAAGGAATAGAAAAATGTTTTTTGCATTGAAAATAATTACATAGTGCAATGAATTTTGGAAGAAAAATAAAGAGTATGATAGGTGAAAATAAATTTTATACTAGGGAACCATATATAGATCATTTTATTAAATGTAGGGAACCTTAATATTATTTTATTCAATGTACAAAAAGGATTAATCCTAGGCCAAGGAAATTCCCATATTATGTTTATGTCTATAATAATGTTCCTTATGAAAAATTATTACAGTTGAATTTTATTTTATTTTGCCCATGAATTGGATTTAATTATATAAATCCCATATGAATTACAGAGGAAGAGAAGTAATATTTGATAGTCCAGACCAACCTATGATAATATATCTGTGAAAATATAAATATGATCATTTTATGGAAATTTCAACCATTTATATTTATTAATTCCCTTTAAAATGTTTTCTTTATCTTAGATGGTTGTAGAGACACTGAATGTTGATGATATGGCTATTGTATTATAGTTTTTTAATGTCTTTAAATAAGATTTTCTCAGTCTTCCACTTAATCATGATGTTGAGTTTTCAATATAAATCATAAATGGTTCTTCAATAATTTCACAGACTCCATATAGAATGGCCCAAACTGAGTTATATGAATTAAAGAAGTAACTATAGGAGAATATTTATAAGTTATTCATTCAACCATGTGTTCCACCTTGGGGTGTCATGATTCTTTTTTAATAAGAATTATGGATTAATGTGACTATTAATTGATTATTGGGAACCTAATGGGATAAATATAAAAAATTAGTATCCATTATCACATATTGAATATTTACTCAGTCAATAATAAAAATTCTAATATTTTTACAAGATTGATATTTGATTTGGATATTATCAATTGAGGTCCATAAGTGAATAAATTCCCAAGATAACATTATATATGAGGTATAGACACTATGAATTTATAGTTATTCTGTTTTTTCTTACTAATGAACCTAGTATATTCATTGATTTAAGGATTAGAGTCTTTTAAAAATTACCTTGATCAGTTTTTGGTAGTGTTTATAAATGAAATTATTATATATTCCAAGAGTAAGAAAGATCATAAAGATTACATGAGGATTGTACTAAAGACCCTAAGGATGGATAATCTTTATAAAAAATCTACCATTTTTGAATTTTGTCTAAAAAAAGATTCATTTTAGGATATGAAATCAAAAATTATGGTATATCTATTGATCAATTAAAGACAGAATTTATTAAACATCATCCTAGACCATCAACTATGACCAAGACCCATATTTTTCTTAATTTTTCTAGACATTATCAACACTTTGTAGAGAATTTCACTCATATATCTAATCATATAACCAAGTTAACTTGAAAGGGAGTAAAGTTCCTTTGGATAGATGAATGTGAGGAAAATTTCAAAGAACTGAAGAGATGTTTATTCGGTGCAGCTGTACTTACACTACCCTGGAGTTGTTAATGTTTTGTGATTTATAGTAATGTATAAAAGAGGGGTCTAGGATGCATCATCATATAGAATTATATGGTTATAAGTTAAGAATCCTGACAATTAATGGTTAATGCTCTGAATTACCCAACTCTTGATTGATAGTTATATGTGGTAATTTTTTTCATTAAAGATAATGAGACATTATCTTTACGGAGAAATTTGCGACATATATAATTATTATAAAATTTTAAAGTATATATTCACTTAGAGTGAGTTGAATATTCATGAGATAATAATTTTGGTGTTTATTAAATATTATTACTACTCAATACATTACAACCCTAAGAAAGAAATAAATGTGTCCAATATTTTGAGTTTAAAGGACTATGCAATCTTATCTATGATGAGGATAAAAAAAGTTAAAATGTTTTTCGGTTTTCAAAATATAGATATGGTAATATTGAAGAAAGGGGATAAATTTTATCTTTCTCTAATGAGTTTTTTAACCATATATAAAAATAAATAATAAATATGAAAAAATGAAGATGTAGAGATATGAAAGATGGTGAGATATGTTTTCCAAGTTCATTCGAGATTATGATAGAATGATAAGTTTTATGAACTGTGCATCTATCCTATCAATTCTATACATAAAGAAAGATCTATTTGATGAATCTGATAGTTCATTATTTTATTATCAGACTAGAGGTATGAATATGTATATAGATATAAATGAGTAATTTTGGTAGGAAAACATGAAAAGATATATCGAACAGTATGTATCTCAATGCATGGTATGTTATCAAGTTACGGATGAGAGGATTTATTATACGGGGATGTTACAACCATTACCCATATCGGAATGGAAATGTGTTAAAATCATCAATGTATTTTTCATCAGACTCACCAAAATTTCTAAATTCTATAACGATATTTGGGTTGTGGTCGATTAGCTTTCGAATTTAACACATTCATTTATAGCCTGTAATATTTATCTCTTGATATTCATTCCAGAATATACATTAAGGTAGTATTAATGTTTTATAGAGTAACACATTCTATAGTATCTAAATGATATTTTAGGTTTGACTTGAAGTTCATGTGAAGTCTTAAAACATATATGGATTTAGAGTTGAATTTATAAACTACTAATCAACCACAGATAGATGGTCTATTATTGAGAACCATTCAAACTATAAGGGATATTCTATGATCTTATTTTGTGGATTTCAATGGTGGTTAAGATCAAAATCTTCCCCTTGTTGAAGTTTCTCACAAAAATAGCTTTCATTATTTAATTTAGAAGTATCCTTATGAATTAATATATATAAAGATGTGTATAACTATATTGTGTTTGGATGAATTTGGATAAATAAATCTATTGCGACCTATGATATCTGAGGAAGTGGTTGATATTTTCAAATCCATTCCTCAGTACATCATGGATGCTTCGAGTCGATAAAAAAGTATTATTGGAAGTCATTGGTGAAATACAAAATTTGAAGTTGGTGAGTATGTATTCGTATGAATTTATCCAAGGAAAATGGTTATTTGATCCAGAAATAAATTAAACATGATCCCTAAGTATATTATCCCATTTAATATTATTGATTGAGTAGGGATGATATCATTTGACTTTCACATTAACTGCTCTCAAGTTCATGATTTATTCCATGTATCATTCATGAGGAAATACCTACATGATCTTCCAAATGTAATGAAATCAAAGGTTGTACCGATGGATCATGATATATCATATGAAGAACAACTTGAAGAATTATTGGATCACAGTGACAATGTTCCATGGAACAATACTACTCACATGGTTAAATTTATTTGGAGGAATCATAAATTTGAAAATGATACTTGGGAACCCTAGGATTTGATGAAACAAAAATAACCAATTTTTTGAATTATAAAAATATAATTATTTTGGTAGAAATAATTTAAATGGGATTAGAATGTAACAATCTTTGATTTTATGTTAGATTTCCCTTCAAATAAATTTAATTTCTTGATATCTAGCTATAAACAGGACCCTCAGTTTAAATATACCATAATATAATATATTGTTGTAACCTAGAAATTAATTTTATGGAGTTAATAAGAATAGATAAATTTTAAAAAAATAATATTAATGTTTTAGACAAATCAAATATATTGATAAATAAGTACCCAATTTTTAGTAAAGTCGTTATATTCTTTAAAAATACATTTTTTCTAAAAAATGGGTTTTATTGTTTTTTGAGACCAAATAATATAATTAATTTCTGAAAAAGATAGAAAATTATTTTAAAAATAAAAATTCATTATTTGAAATCAATATTTCAATGTTTTATTAGAGTGATTTTCTGAAATTTTTTAGGAAAGATTGATTTTTTTGACAAATAGTGAAAATTTTAATTTTCATAGAAAACCTTTTTTTTCATTAAAGGAGTACACAATGTTAAATTTCTTTTTAAAATGTGTGTGAAGGTTCGATTAGTTAATTTATATTTTTATTAATTATTTTTTTAATGATTAATTTGATATTTCATTTTGCTGTAGAATTTATTTATACTTAAGAAAACACTTTTTACTGATAAAATCTTTTTGTCTCATTTTTGGTGTTTAATTTTAATTAAATTATGGTAATTATATTAATTAAATTTGATAAAATATATTCCAAGTTTAGAATAATAATAATTAATATTATTTAATAAGTTCATCTTAATTCTTGGTTGAAATGAATAAAAAGAACATCAACAATTTATCACTGTGGTAAATGTTAAAACAGGTTTACTGGGGGTGGGGGTTAAACCAAGAGATAATAGTATTTTTTTAATTAAACATTTCTAAATCATATTTTATATCCATATTTATACCTCATAATATCTCAAATAAGAATATATTGACATTTTGAATCATTATTCTTGAGTATTACTTTACTATATTTTAATCTTTTTAAAAATTTCATGTGTGTCCTCTTCCCAGACTATAGAAGGAGGCCACTAATTTCTCTTATTTACAACACTTTAATCAAACTAAATAAACAATACCCAATCTAATTATCTTCTGGAAATCCATATACATTATGTAAAGGTTATTTTATTCTTAAAATATCATTCCAAGGATCCTTTAGAAGGTATTTAATAGAGGCCTACTGAGGAAGAGGTAATTATCATACCCAACCTCTTTAAAATTATTTCTTATTATAAATATTATAAATCTATATTATTCATTAAAAATTTATATATTTAATTTAATATATATAATTAAAATTTATCATGATTATAGGACCACCTTTATTCACCTTATTTTTTATCAAATGAGGAGTGAAAGTATCACTCGTTCATATGTGTGGACTACCACCTCCATGTTGCGATGCAATTAATTTTCCATCACCATAATTCATGGATAGTTATTATGATAGGTTTAATTTTTATATATTATATTTGTGAATAAGTTATACTTCTATAATTTTAATATCATATCTATATTCTTACTATCCCATCCATTGTAAAATGATAATTTCACTCGTGTTTACATGTGGACTACCGCCTCCGAAAAGCGATGTGTTTCATTATTCATTTTCATATTAAATGGATGGTAATAATGAAATAATTAATATATATATGTTATTTATGATATAATTATTTCATTTTAATGATAAAATAACATATATCTTTATTTCCGTATTTTCATTTTAAAATGGAACTAGTAGTCAAGCATACGTACGACCTACCATCTATATGAATGATGTTAATTATTATTGTATACCTATCTTTAATGAATGAATATAAATATATATAATTAATATATATGATATTTATATTTATATTAAAATTATGTATAATATGGAACCAAGATTAATTTGCAATGACAATAACTTCTGAATTGAAACTCTCTTGAAAAATGAAACAGTTAAAACCCTGAAATGATGATTTTAATAAGAAATTATTAATAAATGGTTTTTGAAATGTTATAACTACATCATATAGTATATTATAAGTGTGTAAATTATTCCATTATATAATTATAATAAATTTTGAATTATTTTATAAGGGTTTAGATCACTTTTAAAGAAAGCCAATCTTTGGGTAACCGATTTTCGTCTCACTTTTACCTTTGTGAGACACATTCCATATTCATTAATTTTTCCATTAATGTGGTGTATATACTATACATGAATTTATTTTGTTTTTATTATCATGAAAATTATGTGGATAAAAATATCTATATAAAATTATATCTTTACAGAAGTGTAAAAAACCAGCCCAGGTTAATTAGACAAGCCACGCGAAACGACCCATAATAATGTGGTGAGGTAGAACAAGATAACAGAAAAGAGTCTCATATATAACAAAATAAGGAAAACAAAAAGGGTACAACGTAGAAGAAAAGATAAAACATCCCAGAGACTTAAAATCCAATATAAACCAACTGAACCAGAAAAATATGTCAACAAAAGACCTATAATTCTCCATACGACCAACTGTAACCTCCACACCATCACACAAAAAAGGAAATGAAAATAAGAGAAGCTGACATGCTATATTATTCCCTTCTATAAACTGAATCCTACAAAAATAATCTACAAATTCCCAAATGAAAAATTATTATGTGATCACAAATCCCACTAGGATTTCACCATTTAATTTATAAAAATTATTATATCAATAATACATAAGTTCAACTTTAAAACAAGTACAGTTTTACAAAGCATTTTAATAAATCAAAAATATTAGTAAATCATCCTTTTGTTTTCATAAAATATTTTATATTTCCAATCGAAGTAATATGAAAAAAAATTATAATCATAAAATAATGATCAATACTATCAATAGGTACACAATAACATAAGAATGTAAGAAATATATCCATGACACAATATATCATGTGAAATAATGTGAGAAAATAACTATGAAACAATTCATCATATGATAATCTAATAAAAAATGACAAAGAAAAATATTTAGGATCTATCCTATGGGTATAATTACTAAATATAAATAGAAATCCCAAATAAAATCCTATTATGAATCTGGCTAGTATAACCTCTAGTGGAATTACACGCACTAAAGTGAAATAAAACCTCATGTGGAACTACACAAATTATGAGTGACAGGTCTATTCATGACACAACCAGGGTTACCCATGGTGATAAGTTTTTCTAAAACCATTTAAAAATCCATTATAACAACTTATAAAACTTTTTCAAAGAAAATAAAAAACTCTTCAGTTTTTGAATATCCATTATAAACTAAAACCATCAGTCATGTATTTTATCAAACACTTTGTGTGCACAAACCATTTTTAATAAAATCTCCTTTAAAAACATTATTTCATTCAAAAAAATCCATTTTAATCACAAATAAATTCAATTTAATTAATAAATCAAATTAATTTAAAAGAAAAAAATAAATTCATTTAATTAACCCTTTTGTAGAGAAATCACCCTCAATAATGGAGGTAGACCTAATCACATTCGAAAATGGAGACCGGTGAAGTAGTAGCTTGGGTCCTCTCGATCCTAGATCCATAAGTAACACATAAATACTCTTTTAAACCTCATATATCCAGAATAAAAAACATAATTTGTTTTCAAAAAATTAGAGGAGAATATATATTGTGAGTATCTATGAAGAAAATGAAAAACCGTAGAAAGAAAACAATATAACTTGATGAGTTTCGTCAAGAATGAAGGGTAATAACTTGAAATAACATAGAATAAAAACCATGCACCAACCATTCATGGATACTAACTTAAACCACATGGATTAATGGTAACATATATATAGTTTGGTCAAACTATAAAAAACCATGAAAAAACAACTAGACACCACACAATTTTCACTAGTGAGCCACACAGTTTGAATAACCCTATCAAACCATGAAAAAATACTCTATTAAAACATAGATTTATTATATACTATTACTACATGATTAGAACTAACCATGAACCAACCATGATCATATATTAAATTCTCTAAGTATCTTTATTTTTGACCCATGTTACCCCAAAACCGTAATAACGACTTTAATGAAAAAACATGCTTAAACTAAATCCTACATGAGATCTTGAGGGTGTTACAATTATCACCACCTAAAATATTTATGTACCAATAAAGTCCTAAAGATCCTAGACTAAAAAAAAATATTTACAATAATATCTCATAAAAAACCCCCACTCCCATGTATTGTGGCCATTCCATCTGCACTTCCATATTACATAGACCAAAGGAATCGTTTTACCGCGTAGTACCTTACGCTGGTGATCCATAATACGAACTAGTTTCTAAACAGTTTTGGTATCTAGAACAAGATAACTATCCTACTATTAAATCACATGGGGACAATCATATTGATACCACCTCAGCTGGGGAACATGAAACACATTTTGAATTGATGTTGAATTGTAATGTAAGTCCAATCATTGTGACACCTTTCCGAGCACTCCACGCTCTCAAAATAGACCAAAAACCTCAATGTCAACTCACCATTATTACCCACATGATGATGTAACTATTTTGGTGAAACACTGAGAAAAACTAGATCACCATACTTATACTCTTGTGGCCAAATATGGTGGTCCATATAAGATTTCTGATGACTTTTTTCTATAAAAAACCGCTTTCAGATCAACTGAACCTTTTCAATCATCTATTTAGTGAGAATTTTCCCAAACAAGGACAACTCTCCCAACTCTTCCCACCATAAGGGCGATCCACATGTATTTCCCATGAAATTCCTTCAAGGGAACCATCTTTATCAAATCATGATAACTATTTTTATATGAAAATTCAATGAGAGGGAAAATCTTTTCCCAAGATCCACCAAAATCAAGCACATAAACCCAAATCATATCCTCATTAACCTGGATTACTCGCTCTTTATGTCTATCAATATTTGGATGATATGACATACTCAATTTCTATTATGAACCAATAGCCACTTGAAAAACTTTCCAAAATAGGGATGTGGACATTGGATCCCTATTATAAATAATAATATAGGGAAACCCATGATATCTCACAATCTCTCAGTCATAGAAGTCTCTGATATATTCCACTTTCCTCATTTCCTTGATAGATATTAAATGAGTAAATTTCATATGTTGATCAATGAACACACAAATCACATCCTTTATTCTTAGATACTATGGAAAGCTAATTGTGAAGTCATTGGACATCCCATCCCACTTCCATATAGGAATGGGTAATGTTTGCTACAAACCAACTGGTCTATGTTGTTCTGCCTTAATTTTATAACGTATGAGACATCATGATATGAAATCTATAAATGAATGTCTCATATCATTCATCTAATATTGATGTATCAGGTCATGATACAACTTGTTAGTCCAAGGTTTTATAGACTAACAATACAAGTTTCCATTGTCCATTAACTCCCACCTTAAATAAACCAGAACAATAAACCAGCAACAAAAAAACAATGCTCCACTATGAGACTAAGACCACTCCCCCAATGTCTCCCCACTGTGAAATATTATACTAAATCATTGTCACTCAGAGTATTTAACCTTCTCAAGAAGAAATATCTCATAAAATACATTTTATCTTTTATTAAAGAAAAGAACACCTATCCACCATCCTCTTTCACTCCCATGATCATATAAATGAAAAAACTCATGAGAGAAAACTCCTCCACTAATTCCTATATGGATTGGGTCAACAATTCTATACTCTAGGAATCAATAACCACACCTTTTTTCTAGGAGTAAATGCAATATCAAAATTAATGGTCTATAGATACTCAACTTATCATCTCTATCATACATTTAGATCCCACTAAGTAAAAATATATATTTCAAGCTCTTATAATCAGAACACACTGTAAATTGATCCCCAAAAGTCATAGTGACACCCAGTTTTGAGTGCATTCATAACCACTACCAAATCAAGATTGTGGGAAGGGTAGTTCTCCTTATAGGGGTGTAATTAGCATAAGCTATAGGACACTACCAATTTCCCCTGCATAAAGACACATCTCAAACCCATACCGAAAGCCTCATTGAAAATTGAATAATATAAACAAGGTTCCAGAAGAATAAAAAGTGATGATCAAGTTATCCTCACCTTTAGTTCCTCAAAATATCTCCACCATTTTCTAATCCACTCAAATTTGAGACCCTTATGGGTTAAATATATCATCAAAGATGTGTGCTTATAGAAATACTAAAGGTACCATCTATAGTAACCATATAATCTTATAAAGATTCAAACCTCAAAAACAACTCTAGGATACTTCCCTGGCATATCTTCCTATATCATTATATGATCCATTAATATTCCCCTCTCAGATATGAGATTCCATGTAAATTTCACCTACTAAATCTAAAAAATTCACATTATGAAAGCTTTCTATATTGACAATGTTACCTAAAAGTTATAATAATGACATGAAAATATCCCATTTTCGCCTCCTTTGACATAGAGTATACTAACATATAATACACAAAAACAACAAAAAAATAGTAACAAAACTAATTAAATATCTAGATCATAAATTCTATAAATATCAAAGGAAGATTAGTGGGACCAAATGGAATAAACAGAAAATCAAAATGTAAATATTGAATTCTTAATGATGATTTAGGTATATCATCTTCTAATACACTCAATTGGTGGTACCCTAACTGAAGGTCCATATATGAAAACCATTAAGCCCCTCAAAGATGATCAAAGAGAACATCAATCCTATGAAATGGATATTTTTTCATGATGATCATCTAATTTAGATTTTGATAATCCACAAAGTCTAAGGCTCCTGTATGACTTATTATAAAAGAGGAATAGTGATACCCATAGTGACACACTTGGAAAAATCCCCCCCTTATCCTCAATATCTGTATTATGAACTTTATATTCCATAAACTATGTAGGCACCATATGATAATATGGAATTGAAATTTGTATCATAATAAGGATAAGGTCAATGTTAAAATCAACCTATATTTATGGAAGTAAACCAAAAAAATAATTTTCAAATATGTCTAGGTACAAAAACGCCACTACAGAAAGTAGACTACCCAAAAAAGGATCAATGGTATTAAGAAACAACTCTAAATACTGGAATGATATTACCCTAGCATAAGGAAAATCATGACCAAACATTCTCGATCTAGAGTCTTACACACCCCACAAAACATGAGTGTCCCCATCAAATGATAAAAATGAAACATGATGATGATAATATTCTATAAAGTCCTTGACACTGATCATTAAATAAATGCCAAATATCAAGAGGAATATGTCATGATCAAGAACTATAAATTCCCCCACACAATATTTAAATCAGATATCATCACCATACATGTGTTACACTTGAAACCTTATTCATACATATTTACTAAAGGTATGGAAATATATAATAAGAGAAGCATAATCTCTAAACACAATCCCATCACATCAACTAAATTTGATAATATAAAATAATGATTAGAACCTATATGAGAAAAATCTAGAACTATATAGAATGAAATAAACATCATACCTCTAATAGTATCTGAACCTACTTTATATTACTCTTGAACATAATCCTCCATATAAAGACATCTATTCTAGAATCCTCCATAAGCTTTATCAACTATATTAACATCGCCCTTTACCTAAGGATCAGACCCACCACCTCAAAGAGCATCAGTATGAACCTCTGAACCCTTAGTGAGAGTGGATCTAGACTTACTTCCCTGAGACATGATTTCAAAAAAAATGAATCATATGTCCTATTATTCCTCAATGATGATAAGTATTAGGATTTTCTATACAATTAGGATTGGAATGAACACTCTCTCCACATTGGTAGAAAACAACACGATGTTATCCAAATGAAGCCCCTAAAACTACTCCTCGAGAAATCTGACTACCCTTGCACTTCCTTTTTTCCTAGAAGATGCACTCGGTCTAACATCAACACCAACTAAAGCTCCACCCAAGCCAGTATTTCTAGTTATTTCTTCCTCTGTAAAATATACACCGTCGAATAACTCTAATAAGGTAAGAAGTAAAATGAGAATCACCATCTTTTGAATATCATCCCTTAGTCCAAACTCAAACCTTTAATTCTTTAGGTACTCATTGATGAATAACTTTGTTTCCAAATGTACATACTCAACAAAACCAATTGAATACTCTTGAACAGTATGATACCCTCTCTCCAAGGTTATAAACTCTAGGGTCTTCACCAAAAGTAACATTTTAGGGTAAACTAATTGTTGAATATATTATTAAATAAAATACAATTAAGATCCTTATGCAACATATCTTATACAAGAGAGTCCCACTGTCTCCTTCCCTGTCCCTCAAGCATGTACATGAAAAAACCCACCTTAGAGTCCTTAGGAGTATTTAAGAAATTAAAGATCCTATGAATCTACTAAATACACTCCTTATATTCCAATGGTTCCTTTATCACCAGATAAGATGGGTGGATACTGCATAGTGAATTATGATCCATGATCCACCACACATACTGGGTTTCCAACACCTTCTTGACCTAGAGTCTAAATTGTATGGATTACAGCTTCAAACAATGAAGTTTCCACCGAAGGATTATCCTCCAAAAAATATATCGTAGTAATCTCACCCATATTTGAAGGATCTCATCTAGAATGAATCATCTAATAAAAAAATATAATAACCATTAATATTTATAGAAAATTCAAAAATCATTAGACCAAATTCAAGATTTCATTTCAATGCCTTAAAAAATTAAAATTTAAATAAATATGAATTCTAGTGATGAAAATTGAAACCTTAAAAAGGAATAGGCCCATTAAAATATAATTCCCACATAATTCATTCAGATGAACTCAAAATCAATTTCTCAAACAAGGTAATAATTTTCCAACCACCCATAATAACTAGAGTTGAAACACCGAAGTGAGCTGGCCAGGTACCATCCCACACTTACTACCCAAATACTGATAGTCTTAATTCATCTCTACCTAAGATATAGAACCAAAACCAGACTGTTTTATCACACATTAGGCTATGTATTCCCTATGATAACATTCTATAATAAACCAGGCCAGGTCAACTAGAAAATCCACTTGTACTTCTCTTTCACAATGTGGTGAGGTACAATAAGATAATTTAAATGAGTCTAGTATATATAATAAAACAATACAAACAACCAAATTACAATGCTGAAGAAGATATCAAACATTCAATATATATATAATCCATTCAAAAATTGTTAAATGAGAAAAATATTTCAAGAAAAAAACAAAAATTCCCAATGTGACCAATAATTAACTCCAAACAATCCCACTATAAAGGTAAAGACAGCAAGAGAAGATGGAATGCTATATGATGACCTTTAATTTACCTTAATCTTGAAAAAATGGATACAACTACCCAAATGAAAGAGTATTGTGTGAGAACTAAGTCTAGTAGGATTCCACCATAGAATATATACAAAGTCTAATATAATGATTGAAATAGGTCTAGGATTAAAGAAAATAGAGTTTTACCAAGAATATTTATAAATAAAAACCATTGATAAATCATCAATTTGTTTTCATAAAATCCATTAATATTAATAATAAAAGATATATGAGAAGTTAATGTGATAATAATGAAGGAAAAATCAAAACAATCCATGGGTACATGATAATATAATCTTTTAATCAATATATCCATGAAACAATCCATCATGCACGTGAGAAAATTACCATGACAGAGTCCATCATGTGATAATCCAATACTAAATGAAAAATAACACCATTCGGGATCAAACTTATGGGTAGAGGTAATAAAAATAATAAGAAATGCATAATTTAGTCCTATGGTGGATCCAAATAGTATAACCTTTAGTATTATTACACACACAGGTGAATGAAAACCTAAAGTGGCATTACACACATTATGAGTGACATATCTATTCCAGATGAACCCAAGGTTACCCAGTTTTCTATGTTTGTCCAAAACTATTTAAAATTCCATGATCACAATTTATAAAATCAATTAAAAGAAAATACAATCCACATCGGTTCTTGAAACCCATTTTTAAACCAAAACCACCAAGCAAGCATTATATCAAACACATGGTGTGAAAAAACTTGTTTTAAAGAACCCCCCCCCCCCTTAGAAACCTTATTTATATAAAAAAATACATTTTAATCACAAATTAATTAAATTAAATTAATAAACCAAAATAATTTACATGAAAAATAAGAAATTCATAGAATTAAACCTTTTTATAGAGACACTTACCTCAATAAGGGAGGTTGACCTAAACGCCTTCAAAAATAGTGATCAGGGAAGAGTATATAAGTACTCATTATACTTGATCCATAATAAAAACATAACTCCTATTTCAAACCCCTTATACATAGCATACACAGTCTCGTAGGGTTCCAAAATATGATAAGAGAATATATCTAGTGATTATCTAATAAGAAGAGAAAAAAATGGATTATTAACACAACATACCTTGATGAGATCTATCAAGAACACAGGAAAAAATGCATGAATCCTAATGAAGAGGTCTATAGAGAATTAGTTAATGATTATATAAAGAGACAATGAGATTAGGGAATATTAGTAATAAAAACCATTGGAAAAAAGGGTAAAAAAAATAGAGGCTCAAAATGCCTCACATAGTTAGGCTTCACGGTTAGAAAAACCATGCACCAACCATGCGTGACTACTATCTCAAGCTGCATGACCTCTTGGGAACAACCACATGGTTGGATGAAATGGTGAATCCCACTAATACAAACACCCATACCCTAAAAGGTCTTCCCAAGAAAGTTTTATTGTTTTAATAACCCTACTCATTCTTTGAAAACACATCTACTAAAATAAAGAGTTATCCTACAATTTTATCGCCTGGTTAGTACTAATTGTGTTCCAAATGTGCTCTGGGTTATCATTCCCAAAAAATATACATTTTCGTCCCATGTTCCCCAAAAACATCTATAAAAACATTAAATATTAAACCAATATTAAATTAAAGAGTTCCTAAGATCTGGTGAGGGTTACATGAGGCTTTGATTCTAATCTTACTAGTGACAAGAGTCTTATGTTACAATATCTTTTTCAAATAGAATTATTTATAAATAAGTATCCTATAATGGAATTTCATAATATAACTCTTAAAAATTCCAAGAATTTTATTATCCTCTATATACTTTTTAAATTTTCATGTAATATTACCATTTATCTCTCTGGTACATAAAATGATTGACAAAATTGTTTCAAGAAAAATACACTTGATTTCCACATTAGTCGGGAATCATTTTATTCAATGTCAATTTTTTATATATAAAATATTTTCAATAATGTTTTTAATATTATCCAATGACTGATTAAATTAATTTTTACCCATGTTATAATTTTTTACAAAATTATTTTAAAGGAAAATTATTTTCATTTTCCGAATGAGATACTTATTAATTTTCACAAAAAATATGAAAGGAATGTTTTTTTACATACATGATATGAAAAAAAATTTCACCTTCATGACCAATACAGTATTTTAGGATTCATTTACATGATTCCATGGTTATTTTCAAATAAAATGTTTTCCATAATATTTTGTATGTTTTTAGATTTTAAATATGTAATTCCAAAATGAAGAGGGTATTATTTTAAAGAAATATTCCAACTGATCTTTTTAAGGTGATTTAAATTATAATAAAATACTTTGATGTTAATTACTAGTTTCTATTGATATGATCCAAGTATAAAATTTGTATCATTTCTCTACATGATTTTTGATTATGATAGTGAGATGTTTCTGAAATCTATTTAATTCCATTCGGTTATGTTATGATGAAATGATGAAAAGTTTAGGAAACTGATTTCTATCCCACATGTTATTATATGATGAATGTTTTATGTTCTTATGTAACACATATGTATAATTTCCAATTTGTGATGGTTGGGCCCAAAAAATTAGATACCCCTCTAATTCAATGGTTAAAGATGAATATATAATGAAATAAAAATGACAAGAATGGGGAGTGAAACCTATTCAATAAGGGATTCTATCCATAATTATAGTCTTATAAGTGAACCTTGACCATGGATATGATGAAATGAGGAGTGAATCCAATCCACTATGATAGTCTTGGAAGTGATCCTTGACTAAATAAATGATTTTAAATGATTATGTGTATGACACAATCTTTTATATTTTTCTATTGTTATGCTCTCATGGCTTATACTATTTATTTATTTTAAGATTTATTTCTTATGAAATACAAATAATTATGTTGGGACTCAATATTATTAACAGTAATATAAAAACTATTATTTTAAAATATTATGCTCATGTTCTAATACCCCTATACTAATTTTATACCAAAGTGATCATTGATATCTCCTTTTTATACCCTTACCGAGCATCTGATCTCACCCTTTATTAGGTTTCCTTTCCCCATGTTATGAATAAACATATTAAGTATGAAATTTCTTTAATAGGTTATAGTTATAAATAAAAAAGTTGGATATGATGTAGATATATTATGAGAATGTTTTTTATGTATCCATGGTTCCAAAGACCCAGGCCTATACAATTCATTCATGGATTATAATTTGATCAATTAAACATTCATCTAATAAGATATAATATTTGTGTATAAAAATTACGGTTCACTATAGGGACCTAGATAAGAGTGTGTTTGTGGTGGAGGTTGAAATCAAAGATAGAGAGTCAATGAAGTAGGAAATGTTCAAATGAATTCAATAGAGTTTCCAATTCTAGGGGATCCTGATGTTATACAAGGTTCTATCTATCTATATATTACATAGGATTATTCTCTATTAGATTAATTAGTTACCCAATCCTTTATTGAATTCCCCATAGTCCATGATCAAGGAGTTGAGGTGGAGAGGCATCCAATTTCCATTGTATTGACTATTCTAGTTTGAGTCTGAGTTATATTGTATGATGTGTATAGGTATTATGAGGTGATGTTAGAGAAATACCAGTATTCAAGAGACTTATTGTGTTTAAATATTTAGGTATATAGTGTCTTCCTTATCCTGGAATGTATTTATTTTGGGAAAATAGTTATTGATTAATTTAATACGTGAGTTATATTATTTAGTATTTATGGTGAGTATGATATGTTCATTTGAGGGAGAGACCACAAAATAGGTCTGATATGTGTTGATCCCAAGTCCTCTATGATGGATGAGTTGATTTTTAGTTTAATGGAGGTTCAACCGATGGTGCTTCCATCGGATGTAGAATAGTACAATAATGTTTTCCCAGAAGAGGTTGTAACAGTGCCACCTTGACATGAAATCAAGTTTGGGATAATTTTTCAGTCGGTTGGATCTCTGATATTAGTGTATCTATATAGGATGAAACCCTCTGAGTAATGGGTTCTAAAGATTGATATTTATGAACATCTATAGAGAGGTTTTATTTATCCTATTGTGTCACCTTGGGGTGCTCTAGTCTAGATTGTGGAGAAGGAAGATGGTAATCTATGAGTGTGTATTGATTATCATCACTAGAATCAAGGGACATTGAAGAATAATTATCTCCTCTAATGGATTGATGATCCATTCAACTAGTTAAAGGGAGATAACTACTAATAATATATTGAATTATGGTAAGGATATCATTAGATGTGGGTGAAATATGAATATATTCTAAAGATAGGATTTAAGTGTCATTATAGAGCTTGTGGTATTTTGCATCGGTGCCATAAATACATTATCCATGTTCATGAGGCTAATGAACTCTGTGTTCTATGAGTTTCTCAATTTTTTTTGTATTGGTTTTTATTAGATACATACTTAAGTATTTTGTGTTTGAAGAAGAGAATGAAAAGAATCTATGAGCTATTTTAGATGTTCATACGTATCATTAATTATTTGGGAAGTAGTATAAGTTTACCTTCTAAGCCCATCAGTTCTATTTCATGATATTTGTTTTCTATCGTTATGGGTTATTCATTGATCCCTCAAATATCGAGGATGTTTTTTATCTTTTATCCCAAAATAATGTTTTGTAATTTTAGAGTTTTTGTGGTTTTGTAGGCTATTACTATATTTTTCTTCAAAATTACTCTTAGATTGTGACTCCTATTAAAACATTATATAAGAAAGATCTAAATTTGTTATGGGCTATCCAGTGTTAGGATTCCTTTTTGTATTTCTAGGAGAAGTTAATTAGTGCTCTTGATTTTTGTTTTATAGATGAATGAATGATTTTTATGGTTTTATATGGTGTTTCACAACATAAATTGGGTTATGTTTTGATAAAGTAGAGATAAGTCATATCTTATTCATCTTTAAGAGTAAAATATCATGAATGTAACTATGATACCCTTGATCTTGATCTTTCCATCGTTTTTTCATTGAAGTTTATCTGACATTATCTCAATGATGATCACTTTATGGTCTTTACAAATCAGAAGAGTTTGAGATATATATTCTCCTAGTGTGACTCAAACTCCTGATTGTGGTGGTTGATTGAATCCTTATTAGAGAATTTATTCAAAATTTATTATAAATTATATATTGGTAATGTTTCTACCAAAATATTATGTAGCAAGTTCCATGGTGATGCTTCTTGTGGGTATAGAGATTCTTATTAAATGATGAAGGAGCTTTTAGTGATACACCTTTATATGGAGGAATTCTATGGATGAAGGTGTCTTTATCAGTTGACTATGAATTTATCCTTGGTGGCATATGGAGAGGAATAATTTTTGGGGGATTATAAGTTTTAGGTTTGGTGAAATCATGTTTTTTGTTGGGATTTTCCAAATGATTGGTCTAAAGATGACCAACATTGGGTGTTGCTTGAGGGGAGGGACTTTGTTCCCTCAATGATGTAGGAGGTGGGTATTTATGAGTTTCACAACTCTACCTTTGCCTCACATCCTAGTGTAGATAATATTTTATTTTTCTTTTAGGGGCTAGTTTTTATGGTTATAGATAAAGATATAACTCATAGAGTTCATATCACATTTTTTGGTCTGAAAAAGGTAAATGATGAACATCATATTCTGAGAAATTTTTATTAACCTGTAGAGGTTATTTGGTGGAATTGTGAGGATATTTGGATGTATTTTAAGACTAGTTTACATAAATATTTGTGTGGATATAATGATATATGTGTTATTATGGGCTATTAGTTGAAGTCAGCTGACTTATTAGTGATAAAGGAGTTAAGCGTAGTGTATGTACCATCAAGATAGTATTTAGGGGATATTGTGAAGGTATATTGGGGTTACAAAGATGATCATCTCTGATCATGATCCCTATTTCATATCCCATGTATTAAGATGTCTCTAACAATCATTTGGATCTTAGCAATTGTATCGCATAATGTTTCATCCACATAAGAATGATCAATCAGAGTGGACTATCCATGCTTTGGAAGACAAGTCATGTGAATACATTCTATATTTAGAAGGTTTTTTGGTAAAACATCTACCCTTGGTTGAGTTTTACTATAATAAATATCACTCAACCATTTTTATATCCCACTTGATGTTTTTACAAACAATTTTATAGATCTACATTTTGTTAGACTGAGGTTAGAGAGTGATTAATTCTCATACTATAATTTTATTTTATCAACAAAAATGTATAGGTGATCCAAAGGTAGATAGAGGCTTATCAATATTTTCAAAATCACTATATTGAACATAGGAGGATACATCTGGAGTTCAATATTAAAGATCATATGTTCATAAAGATATATCCCTATCATGGGAAGAAATGTTTTGATCATGCTATTAAGATTTATCGTACATTTTTTATACCTTTTGAGTTTTTGGGATACATAGGTGAAGTTTCACATCGATTGATACTTCCTACATAGATAGATTAAATCCATGAAATATTTCATATATTACAACGTTTTTGGTATCTTCATGGAATGTCATATTTCATTGAATTGATTGAGTTGGATATTTTAGATGATGTGACATTCGAGGAATGGACTATTGTGATTGAGGTCTGTTAGTAGAAGGTGTTTCATGAGGGTTATATTCTTATGGTTTATGTCTTATAGTGACATAGTGGTTTGAAAGAGTGTAAATGGGAATGCCATTCAAAAATACACACTCAGTATCCCATGTTAGTTGATCTTTTATTTTTTAGGATGAAATGTATAAACTTGGATTGAATTATGAGATGTTGATGATGCTGTGTGATTTTATTCTTTTCCTTTTTGATGAGTTGTTAGTGGTCTTATTATAGTGAGGTCCACATTTGGGAGGTATCTTATATGTTGTTTATTTTATGACACTTTTCCATTTCCTTCCTGATCTTGTTTTGATTCATGATAATGAGATTCATTTGAGTGGTATCTCATATAATGGTCTAGATTATCTATAAAACTTCTTTATCGTTTATTGTGTTTTGGGGGAGACCATGGATGTTTGGCAGTATTCTTATGGGTAAGGTAACAGGTTTGGTTAGTTTTACTAAATAATCATACAATTGAGGTTCGGATATGGTGTAGTGGTTGTGTCATGGCATGAAAATGTTTCTTGACTTAGGGGAGTAAGCCCTAAGAGTTAGGTTTTCCTCTATTTTATGGTTTCGCCAAGAAGTTTCGAGATATATTTTGATGAGTTACAGTTGAAATATGAGTGGATTTGGACATGAAGTGGTGGTTTCTTTTGTATGGTTTTTTACTCTTATGTAATACCTTTATCAATTTTTTGGACATTATATGGTTGGTTCAATCATGAATTCAATGAACCTTATATATCAAGATGACCCTTATTTATTATTTTCCCATGCTTTGATCATAGTTTCTACACCATGAAGCTTGATGTTCAAGTTTCATGGATCTATATTTTGGGATTCTTTGTGTCATGGTGCTTGTGAAACAATGTGGTTTTGGTGTGATTTTGGATGGGATGAGATAGATGGGAAGGAATCATTCCATGATACATGAAAGTATAAACATTATAGATTTATACCCTTAACTAGACTATGAGTAAAATTATTTTAATTTAAGAAATATTTTTTGATTGTGAGAGATAAGGTTGACCTTTTGGGGAGTTCAAGCCGTGATCCTTGGATCTTGGCCAATTGAGACATGATAAATATCTATCACGATTCTAAATAGTGTTTTATTCAATAATTTTGAGGTGCCTCTGGAATTAACTCTATTTTATAATTCTCCTATCAAACCTTGGGTGGATGTGGGAGCATTTTTTATTAATCTAACTCATTGTAATCGATCCTATAGGCCTTAATCTATGTAATGACTTCCTTAAATCAAAGGTATCTACTTTTACCTATTCAAGTACCTTTTTATCTAATCATTTCTTATTATTGAGACATGATAGTATCTATTCAACTAATTTCTTTAGGTTATTATTTATGATTAAAGGCTTATTCATGATATGATGATTTCCTTAAGGATCATGGGTTTATTGTGAGGTTTTGAGTTATTTTTCCTAATCCATATTCCTATTCTAGTTTGGTGATTGTTGAATATTTTACTTTAGGTATGGTAATTGATACTTTTCCTGATATTATGTTTAAATATGGGATTTTAATTCTTTGGTTAATAATGGTAAAATTGATGAGATTGACCCAAGGATGATAATCAAATTACATTTTGTTTCATAAATTTTAAAAATTAAATTTGGTTTTGGAATGGATTCAAAGTAAAATTAGTTCTATTATATTATTAGTAATCACTTTAATTTCATTGGAATCACTTTAATAGTTGAATTTGTTATAAAATAATTTTTATACATAAAGGTAATTTTTTCTGAAAAACTATTTTTAGTTACATTTATCATTTTTTTATAGAAAATTATGTTATGAAACTTATATAAATTTAGTCATTAAAATTTGATTAAATATTTTGAATAATGATGTCCTAATTTGTTAAATTGATCCCTTTTAATTTAGTTAAATATGAATAGTAAACATTATAAATTTTGATTACCATGGTAAAGGTAAAATAGGGTAATTAGGGTTAGAACTAATGTGATAAGGATTAAAATTCATCCAATCACATGAATTTATATCATTTTAAAATTTTATTTTATCCTTAATAATCCAAAATTATAAAATATAACGTTTTTTCCATTTAACATTTATTTTGACCTTTATAATATTTAAGTAAAATGTAAAAAAAGTCGACTTTCTTGTTTTTAATATCTAGAATATTCTCTGGCCAGGATCAACATAACTTATGATAGGTTATAAATACTTATTTTATAGGTAAATTAATTTTTTTTTCATGTTAATTTTTTTTTAATTTTTAGTGATTTAATAATTACCTTTAATGTTTAAACAAATAGTGATATAGTATTTATTCAATTAATTGAAAAATAAAATAAATTATATTAAAAATATTAAATGTAAAACAATTTGGGTAAGTTTTTTTATTACCAAAATTTTATAGATAAAAATAATATATTAGGGATGTGTTAAAAGTTTATATTCAAATTCCATTATTTTCATATTGTTTTCAATGTCAAAGAAAATAATAGTTCCAAAAAAGACAATAATAATATTTTATAATAAACAATATTTTATTAAATGATTTAAAATTGAAAAAAATAATATTCATCCAAATTAATGTAATATTGTTGAAAATATAAGCCATGATCTAGTTATAAGTTAGTTTTACTTTTATAGTAACATTATTGACCATTAAATAGTATAACACTTTGTTATCGTGATTATTGTAAAAAATGATTTGATGTGGGTTAAAAACTAAGTGGTATAGGTGAAAACATAAAAAAATCTAGATTTTATGGTATGTGATTATTAAAATAATTAATAATTTTATATTTTAATTATATCATTTTGGATCAATTTTTCGATGAAAATTAATTTTTATTAAGTAATTCCAAGAGTGCCCCTCCCCTCACTTATAAAAGGGAAACTTCTCTCCTTTATTATTCACAATGTTTGATCCTTATAGCTTAGAAAATAATAGTACTGATATTATAAAATATTCCTTAAAATTATCCTAGATATTTTTGTCTTTCCAAAAAATCACCCTTTCATGGAATAAGGTTTATGTGAAAGAAGGTTTGTTAACGAAGAGTTATAACTCCTAACCAAGCATTTTCAATTTCATTTCTTATTATACCTCATATAAATATATGGTATGAATTAAAAAATAAATAATTTATTATCTACAATATAAATAACTTTTATTACGATGATATAACAAACATTACTCACATTCTTCGCATCTATTGGAAAATGATAACGTCGCCTGTACATACGCGTGGACTACCACTTCCACGAAGTGATGTGATTAATTTTTCACTTATATTTTATAGGCTTGGTAATAAGTATAATTTAATGAAACTTTATGATAATATGTTTATAATAAAAATTATATATAGGTGAATTATTATTTATATCTCTTTTGATTCATCCGTCGAAAAGTGAAAAAAATGTTCATTCGTACATTTCTCCCACCATCTCCATAAATGGTGTAATTAATTTTTCATATCTAAGTTCTATAGAAGAATATATATATATATATATATATATATATATAATGAATATATATTATATTTACATCATGAATAAAATATTTGAGATTATAGAACCATGATCAGAGTAAAAGGATCGCGACAACTGAACTGAAAAATGCATGAAAAACGAAGCAGTTATCACCTGAGACAATGATTTTAATAAATAATTCTTAATAAATGAGTGATAATATGTTATAATTAAATTATATATGGTATTATATTTATGATTATGGTTTTATAATACATATAAATTAAATATATATTTAATATACAAGATGTTTGAATTCATTTGAAGAAAGAAAAGACTTAAGGTAAGGGATTTTCATCTCACATTTATTTCTATAAGACACAAGCCATATTCAAAACTTGTTTCCTTTATATAGTGTACATAATGACCATGAATTTATTTTATGATGATTATCATGAAAATTGTGGGGATAAATATATATAGATATATATATGGTTATCTATTTTATGTGGTTTTTATTTGAATGTTACGAAAGTGGTAATAGATTTATGTTTCAATCCCATTTTAATTTGGACTATTTATGCTTAAATTCCTGTTTTGGAAATTTTTTTATCCTTATATGATAAATACCATAACTTTTTATTCTATTATAAATATTTTTTTGTAAATAAATGTTTTTATTTTATTTTCCTCACTTTAAGTAGTTATGTTACTGAAAGGATTTTTTTAGGGAAACCAAGTATGTTTTATTATTCGGTTGGGAATATTTTTCTTCCATACAAGTGTTTTATTTAATTTTTTTTAAATGTTTTTTATTATTTTCTATTTTCTTTTAGAATTCATTTTTACCCTTTTTATAAATTCAATAAAAATGTTTCAATGTGATCTTCCTGTCTTTTTTCAAATGAAGTTCCTAAAGTGAAAACAAAATCTTTGTTTTAATGTGTATCCCCAGAACAGAATTTACACACATCAGGGCTGCAGAAAGTTTTCAATATTTCATTAATATATTCCACAATTATTTTGAAATATTTTTTTTCATTAATATTTTAAAAATATTAGGATTTTAAATAAGTAATTTCAAAATTAAAATGTTATTTTCCTCCAAAAATATTCTAGTGAAATTTTAAAGGAATTTTCATCTATGATAACATCATTTAATGTCAATGATACATTACTGTGGACATGATCTAATGATACCATCCTTATTATTTGTCTATATTTTTTATGATTTTGATAGTGAGACTATTATGAAACCCATTTATTTTCTCTATGATATGAAATGAGGAATTTATGAAATGTTTATAAAACCCGTTTTCTTTAAACTACGATATGATAAATGATTTATGATATTATGGAACACATATATATGGTTTTCATTTTTTGAAAGATGGGGATGAAATTATATAGGCCATTAATTATTTTCGAAGAGTTTTATATATCAGGAGATAATTATAGGAAATAAGTCGATGTTCTTGATCTACTATAAGAAAAAAGGTATGGATGCCCAATACAATATGCTAAACAGGTGATGATGCATGATCTGTTGTGATGTGGAAAACATGTGTTGAGGATTGATCCCCAATGATTTGATGATATTGGTAGTTAACCTTGAAATAAGAAAAAATTTTTATACCAAATATGGTTCCACACTTCTAAGACATGATTATGATATGAACTTGTGGTTCATTATTCACGTATGATGCTTTCTCACTCTTTTAATTAATGTATTTAGAAATGATAACGTTTTATGTCATGAATCATGTTTATGATCATTAATAAATTTCATATGAAAATTATATGTTATATTCATGATATTATACCATTATAACTTTCTTATTCTTACATCAGATCGTCGATTAATATACCCCTTGTGTACCCTTACTAAGCATCTGATCCCACCCTTTCTTATGTTTTCTTTCCCCATGTTAGGAATAAAGATTCAAATTAGGATCACTATTTCAAAAAAACTGAATATATGTGGTTATTTTTTCATT
Source organism: Viscum album (assembly GCA_963277665.1). Lineage (NCBI taxonomy): Eukaryota > Viridiplantae > Streptophyta > Magnoliopsida > Santalales > Viscaceae > Viscum > Viscum album. Next base: position 777,105,538 of record OY728152.1, on the reverse strand, counting down.
TATATGGGGTTTTAACCCCCTTTAACCACTTAAGAGGATGTTATCCATAACATTCCCTAAGTGTCTACCTACTCTGATTAGGGCTGGTTGTGGTTAAGTGTTGGAAAAATTAAAGCTAGTTTAGTGGAGATTAAATTAGAGTGGGGTTAAACCACCTATAATTTCACTCTAAATCCACCAGAAACTGATATATTAGTTTCATTTTTTACTACCCCAAATTCAAAAAATTAAATTTAGAGGTGATTACAACCACCCCTAATTGAATTTCAAACAAAATATTTTGGGACAGTTGTTCTTTAACTTCCCCTAAACATTCCTTTTTTTTATTTTTTTATTCCAACACATCCCCACCCGAAAACCCCAAAGACACCCTAAAAGCCCCTCATAATGGCCTGGACCCCTTGACACCCCTGGATCCCTTGAAACCACCCCACATGAGGGTCCATACAATACCCTAAACACGCTAGATAGATACTTGGATAACCCCACCTAATGCCAACCTCCTAAGGCCTCAGACCCCCCCCCCCCATGACGCCACTAACAATCACACAGACCCACCCCTCTTCATCAGTGGGCACTAACACACACCTCAAGTGCGGATCATGCCTATCCCCCACATCCTCACTCAGACGGTAAATACACCGTTAATGGGATTCGGAACATTGATTGGGTAAACACCAGTGAGAACCACTCCCACTATCTCGATTATACTCTCATAAATTTTATTCAATAATTTATATTTATTTAGATACATATATATTAGAAAATATATATATGTGTGTGTGTGTGTGTATAATATATAATAAATATATTTGTGTGTGATATATAATATATATAAATAATTATATTTACATATATAAATATATATTTAACAAAAATTAATAAAAACATTTATATTTATGTGTGTCCATATATATATTTATGCATTTATAAAATATTTATTGATATAATATAATTATAATATATATTTATTTATATAATTATTTTTATATACTTATATTCTTGTGTGTGTGTGTGTAAAAATAGTGTTATTAATTGTTATTATTATTATTAATACACCTATATTTTTCAAACTATAAAAATTATATGTAAGTTTAATAAATACTAGATATTTGTATATTTTATGATTTATATTATATTTTTTTATATTGAAAACATTTATTTTATATATTTATCTATATAATTAAATACATTTATATTATATCATGTATACACATTTATATATACATACAAAATAAAATACATTCATATAGTTTGAAATATATTATAAGGCCCCAGCCTTAAAAATTTTATAATCTTGAATTAAGTTAATAATTCACATTGAGGATCTATTCAGGTTTAGAGTTTTATAGAATTAGGCCATAACTATTACATTACATCTAAAAAATTAAAAAGTAGACACTTATACTCGGTAACCATTTTTTTCAAAAAAAAAATTCTTAAAAGAAAACATTAATTCTTTTCGTGATATAAATCTTCTTGAGCTCTTCCTTTATCTTACAATACCTTAAACCCTTTGAAAAACATTTCAAAAACTAGGGATGAGCATAAAAATATCAGTAAGGGTTATAAAATAATGAAATAAATCATTAGTTCTTCAATACATACAAAACATAAGCTCTATAACATACCTCATGAAATAATAAGATTTATTAATAACACATAGTAATCACAAATCATAAAGGTAACTTGTGGAATCCATAACATACTTACGTTGTAGATTTCATAGCTACATAGGGAGTTTCATTTGAAGTACCCATCACAGTATATTCCCTAAATCTATTAGGATAAACATTCACGTTTACCTACATCATGTTATCTAATGCATTAGAGAGCTATATCAGGCTCACCCTCCCTTGGATTATTATGGAACCACTCATATCTGTAAACAATTCCCAAGAACCATAATATATTCATAACACATAAAAAAATATAAAGGAAAGACAACATTTCCACATTTCAATCAAAATATATATTTTAAATATATTGACATAAAAAATCCATTATGAAAACAATTTTCAATACCAAAATATGTAAAAGAGTATATGTTATTTATTTTCCTTTTAAAAACATGACTGCTTATTAAGGAAGCCAAAGATCAAATAATACTCGCAGCGGCAGAAAAGGCCATTGTCACCGCTTATGTTAAAAAGAAACATTATTTTTTCGTTTAGTAAAATTCCTCGTACAAAAATATTCTTGTTGAATGAAATGAAAAGTCAGAGGTGTTTATACACTATATAAAAGAATGTCATGTATAAAACAAAATATGCGTCAATGAAAGAAGATTGAGACGAAGTCCCTTATAATGATAATTTTGTAAATAAAATAGATTGATTATGTGTATTCACTTTAAGAACACATAAAAATTTATAAATACATGATATTATAAAAATTCATTTCTCACATAATCAAATAACGACATAAATTAGAAAGATAAGATCAACCCAAAGAATGGGAATTGGGTTAAGAAGTTCACTTACCTCGTGTTTGACTTGATTCATTCGTTCTTTATCCTCATAAATAATAAACTAAAGTTAATTTCTACTTGATTAAAATCCATTTTCATTTTTATTATTCCTTTTATATCACTTATTACCATATTATATAATCATTTAAGTTAATAACGGTTGTTTTGTCAATATTTGTTATTTGAGTCAAAAATGAACTTCTTACAATTACAAGTTGTCCATGTGGTCGAAATTTCATTATATCCGGAATTATATTCATGATTTAGATATCATATATATCATATATATCCAATATATATATATATTTATTTATAATATTATATAACATTTGGAGATAATAAATGAAATACACCGTTCATAGAGATGGTAAGTCGTACCTATGCATGCACGCTATATTCATTTCGATTTATTATTTAATGGAATAAAAAAATAATGATACATAGGTATATTATAATTACAGTACAATATCCTATATAATTTCAGTAACTCCATCCTTTATATGTTCCATGTATGGCATGAACGTGTCATATCACTTCGAGGGGGTGGTAGTCCGCACTTCCTCAAATGAAATTATCATATTTTCCCATTATGGAAACCATAAAGGTATGATATAAATGAAAAATACAAAGGTATAGATACAATATAAATATAATATATATCACATGTAAATATAGTTCCATCTTAATGGCCACCATAAAAGGATTAGGAGAATATTGAACAATCGTCTTTTCGTGAGGTAGTAGTTCGCCATCCACAGTAACAGTATGTCCTTTACCCATTAGACAAAGGTGTTTGTAAGTTTAGTTTGAATCCTTATCATATCAACAACATAGTATATTTTCTATATTTGTTTTGTTATAAAATAAAGTAATAAAAAGAGTTTAGGGGTTGGATAAGTAAAATAAAATAAAAGAACTTAAGAGAAGACGTTACCTTTAAATCGGATCACTCGCTTTGGTTTAAACCAAAAAGATTTCTTAAAGTTCCTTATACCTAAGATAATGCTTCTAGGTGGAAGAGTGGGATATTAAGAGATTATTTGGGAATATTTTTGATGAGAAAAGGGGCTTGAGAGGTTTGATTAATGGGTTATAGGTGATGAATTTTTATAAGGGGGAGGAGGGGCTCTTTAAGAAAGTTGGAAAATATTATTTTATTATATAATGGTTTTCGGTTTCTAAAGGTCCAAAACATATTAAAGTCAAAGATAAGATGACTCTTGTTTGAAAAAAAATAATCCAATAACAATTGGATAGGTTTTGGACATTGTTTAAATTTTTATAATATAATTTATTTAAATCATTCATTAATGAGGTAAACACTCCATCATTATTGTGTCAAAAATAATTTTATTTATTTTATGTCTGAAAATTATAAAAAAAATAACATGATTTAAGAAATATTTTTTCTTTGAAATTAATATTTTTAGTCAAAGATATAAATTATATAACCCCATTTAATAATTAATTTACTAAAAACTATATGTTTTTGTCATTTTTGTCATTACATTAAATTAATTAATATAAAGTTTCATTATCACTCTTAAGTGGCTCCATGGGGTCCCAAAATCGACCCATGGTTTCCCATGGTTGGAAATTTATCTACCAGTAGGATTAGGACACATGATAGGGTAATTTAATACTATTATAATAATATTTTTACCTTGAATTACCCTATTTATCTGTAACCATGTTAAATAAAAGTCAAAAGTTACTATTCACCAAAAATTATTTTCATCTTTTTAAAACACATTTTACTTATTAATAATAACCATGAGTGCCGTATTTTCAAAATTCAATTAACAGAAGTGGTAATATTTCATTTAAATGAAAAGTTCGGTTTTTTAACTACTACTGTGTGTTTTCACTATTCATGAAAAATTGTAGTCTTTTTGAAAAATACCACAAATTCAGCCTAAGTTATATTTGATATTACGAATTCAAAACTGATGTCTATTTTACCAAATTAAAAACATAAAAGTTTCATTAATTAATTTAAAATTAATTCTCGTTGTCAAAATGAAAAGCGTGTTTTTAAGAAATAATAAATATCAAAATATTGACACTTGTTTAAGTCCAATTTCCTAGTGAAATTACATCAATGACCAAATTGGATTAAATAGTAAAAATATAATATAATTACACTTTAAAACCAATTAAAAATATAATCTACCCATATAAATAAATTAAATTAAAAGGTAGTTTTGTATTAAAATACATTATTTTTCACTATTCATTAAAAAATGAATTTTATCAGAAAAAATACCAAAAAATTACCCAAAGTAAATTTTGATGAGTCAATTCTAATGAATAATTCTATATTGTCAAATGTAACATATAAAAGTGCCCAAAACTATATTTAAAGAGGGTTCTCCATCAAAAGGCAGTAAATCAACCTTTTATAGAATATTAGAGTATTTATACTTAAAATTAGATTCATTCACATTATAATCTTCTTAACTTTTATTGGATAAATGTAAAAACATTTAACAAAAATTTTTAATCATAATATGTTTAGTTATTTTCATTACCTCCAATACAACGTCTTGGAATTAACTACCATTTAAAATAATATTATAATATTATTTTTTAGTATGACCCAACGTTGTGTGCAACGTAAGATTTTAAAGAAACTCATTGTTGAGTATCGGTTACAACATCAAACATAAAATCCCATTTAAAGTTAAATTAATATTTAATTACCAAATATTAATAAATATGAAATTTTATTATTATTTATTTACTTGGGATGTTACATCCTCCCCACTTTTAGAAATTCCATCCTCGAAATTTTAAAATTTGGCTTTGAAAATTCATTAAAAGTTCCACATCTGAAAAACAGTTAATAAAACTATCACTTTAAAATAAAAAAGTGAAGTACAAATGTCACCCGAGATAACCCATACTAGGATTCCATGAAAAAACAGATATGGAGAAGAACCTAAGAGTCATGTTCTGATGGAGAGTGATAGAAAACATGATTATGAAAAAGTTAAACACCATAAAATCACAAAATTGTGATAGGTTAAACAGTCTTTGGTTTCCCAGTACAAAACGTAAATAGATAAAATTTATTAGAAGTTCATTTTCATAAAGTTGGAGAATTTTTTTATGAGATTGATTATGGGCATAAATAAATATAATTAATTTTCCATTAAAGTTTCATACATTAATATATTTCTACCAAAAACTCATCTTTTCTCTAAATTATGAGTATTCAAGATGACTTGTTCACATCTGAAGGGATAGAATCAACTTCTAGTGAATCACATAATCCACAAAATATAAACTACATATTTTCCCTATCTTTAGACATTAACAAAAACCAAAATGGTTAGCACAAGATCATATAATCCCAAAAAAGTATAATCCTTTTAAAAAAGAAATATTATTCCTAATCTCCAAAATTCGACAAAAAATACACAAAGTTCAATAGAGACCATTAAATAAACAATTTTCCATAAAATTCATCAATGTAAACCAAACTAATATTGAAACCCAAAACCTAGAAGGATTTAATCACATAGTCTTCACAGTAAATCATAACATTTATCTCCAAATAACATCAAATACTCTTAATGTCTCATACTGAATTGTAATTAACCTAATCACATATTCTCTATGATTGTTTAATAATTTCCAGAAATAACCCAAATATCCATAAAACATTAATTCTTACAAAATAAAATTTGAACCATTATTCCTCAAATGAAATCCTATAGTATTCTATTTTCCTTTGGCATAAAGTGTTTCCTCAAAAGAGAGAACGTCTTCCAAAATATCCTTTATCACTTAATCACCAAATAATTTTCCTATACTAAGGATATCCATTTGATAAAACATAAGTTCCAAAGATAAATATATTATTGATCCATAAAATCATTTAACTAAATTAAAAACTCATTCTAACCAGGGAATTCACATAGGCCAATGGTAGGTGATGCGCCCTTATTTCCCTTCGGTTGTGGGTTCAATTCCCATGGTCTTTCCGGATGTGACGAGTTGTCACCCATCTTACGGGTTGTCCATTTTATAAAACTCAAAAATAACCCTAACATATTTTGTAGAGACCCAAAGCTTGACGTACATGGACATTACATTACTTTTGTGGAATACTTAGTACATAACAAAAACACACACACAAAAATCGTAATAGTTTAGTGTCTTTGGAAACTCGGAATATAATCTTCTAATCGTGGTGAAAGATCTTCAACATCTCCCATAATGATCTTCCTTTTTTTACCTAAAACCTTTCTTTATATCCTGGGGAAAAGAAAACATAAAAGGGTGAGCTCAAATGCTCAGTAAGGGTAAACAAAATAAATATCAATCACATCATATTCATAAGAACATAACATTTTGGAAATCTTAACCTGCAAAAGAGAGCATAATTTCATAACATGGGATAAATCATAGTAGTGAAATGAAAATCAAATAATCATAACTTAAAACATGAAACATTTTGGCATACACACATAATCATATAGAATCATATCTTATTAGTCAAGACTCATTTCCAAGACTATCTTAGTGGACAAAGTCCCTTTCTGAACCGAGTCACCCTCGTTTCAGTCCTGTTTCACTGAACCGGTATAACATACCATTCCAGCCATGTCTATCTCATGAGATATAAAATCTTTACCCAATGCATTGGAAGGAGATATAGGTCACATCCATCTCATAATGATACCATTCTTATGTGTGCCACAAAATCATATTCCATACATCATAGCATAACCCATGAAATAAAAATGGGAATCTTAAACATCGTGACATCATAAAAAAATTCATATAAGATAAAGGAATTCATAAAAATAATTCCATCAAAACATAATCAAATCAATGTAATAATAGGGATAAAAACAGAACCCTTTATTATCTTAGATGGAAAATAATTTTGATAAAACACTTGAACTTCATTCTTGTGGAAAATATCCTTTCTACTTCAAAAACACTTTTCCTTTCTTAACATGTCGTAAAACTATAAACTAAAAGAATTTGATTAAAAATAAACTTGAAAACTTGTAAATGATGCTTCTTGGAAATAATGTTTAAAAAAAATCCATTCATGCCGTATAAGTTAAAAAAACATTCTTCTAGTACTTTTGTCGGAAAAGTCAAAAAGTACCTTGTACGAAAAAATGACAAAAGATTCCTTTCATATCCTTTACTAAAAACTCACCGAAGGGTAAAATTGGATTTAAAAAATTTTAGGTGGATGGAAATAATATTACATATTGTGTAAACATGGATGTGTATGATAAAATACACCCCAGTAAATTTCAATGTATAAACAATCTCGGATAAAAACGAGATTGTGATATTTCCCTTACCTTATGTCTGATATGCTTTGTACGTATCCGAAACTCCTGTATAATGATTTAAATAATGTCATTAACTTATTATAGAATCATATTCATTGTTATGATATCATATATGGTTCAATTATGACTTTATATAACCCGTTCTTTTGTAAATTCCATGTTAAAGAGCGTTTTGGGTAAAATTGTTTCATTTGTCGTCCGTGTTTTGACTTGTAATTATTCATATGATTACTTAGATCATGATTAATTAATTCCAGAATATAAAACATGATTTATATATATATATATATATATATATATTCAGAATATACATATATATAATAAATCAGTAAATGTAAAGAAATACACCGTTCATGAAGACGGTAGGCCGTACGTACGCATGAACGCTGTTTTCGTTTCCTTATTGAGTTGAACGGAATTAAGTAGATGACATACATATATATACACATAAATCCAGTATCATTATTATGTCATATATTTCATGATTACTTATAATATATACTTTATAATCATTCATGAATGGTTAAAGTGGAGAATGAATCTCATCGTGTCGTGGAGACGGTAGTCCGTACGTACGCACGAGCGATGATATCGTTCTCATGATCGTGGGACTGTATTGGAGTGTATGTATACTATTTAAGAATCAATATCACTTTATAATAGTCATATATAGTCATTATTTACACCATTATACCCATCCAATTAAGGTGGTGGTGGAAAATAGAATACACTACGGCGTGGAGATGGTATTCCGTACGTACGCACGCGCGGTGATTTCGTTTTCCGTAGGATGGATAGATGGTGAAGTAGTATTGTTTCATACTTATAATAACATATCAGTATATTAGTGATACTGATGTTATTACTTCATAATAAAACAACCTAAGAAGAAGAAGTTTAAGAAGAAAGAAATTGGAAAGGATCGGTAATGGATATTACCTCTTCTTTGAAGTGATTCTTTGAGACCTCCTTTTAGGGCACTAAAATTGGTCTTTGAAGAATACCAGGACCTCTAGGATGTCTCTAGGGAAGTGGAGAGGAGAAAATGGCAGCGGTTTTCCGAGCTTGAAAGCTCAAAGTTGTGTGAGGAAGAGAGGGAGGAGGTGCCCTTTTATAAGGGAGGAGAGGGGCTCCTTTGGAAAACTAAAAATATTATTTTATTATAAAGTCATATTCGGTTTTAAATAGCTCCAATTTTTTTTATTTCGAGGCTAAGGTGGGGATGGGTCGAAATCCTCTCATCCAATAGAATTTAGACAAGTTTAGGTTCCTATTTTAACCTTATCATTTAGATTTAACATTAAGTTAAATAATTTTACTTTTACCGTGTCTTCTTGTGTTCTTATAATATAAGGTAAATAAACTTACTATATCAAGCCAAACGAACCCCAAGATGTTTATTATTAATATATATAACCTTATCTAAGTCATTTGGCCGAACCTTAGATTTTTAGGAATAAAATAACAATTAATAATATAATATTTTTTTTAAAAACTATTTTATGTGAATTTTGACACTATTTAGTAATTGATTTTTGTGAAAATCATAACAGAATGATAAGTTAGAAAAAAGTTAATTAAATCTATACTAACATGTCATAGTAACCTATAAAAGTAGTGTAATTCATAAAAAGTCTTAAATTACATTTATTTTGGTATTTATAACATCAATTATGTCAATATTTCATTAATAAGATAATTACTGCATCATCTTTGTGTCATAAATAAATTAACTTATATGATGTCTAAAAATTTTAAATAAAATACCATTACATAGGAAATCGTTTTAGCTTTCTAATTAACATTTACAATCGAATTTATCTTATGTATAAACGTATATTAAAAATGTTTTAGTAAATAAACTTTGATTTTATCTCTTTTAACTCTTCTTTGAATTAAATAATAATAAATGTCCTAATCTAATCCAAGTGGGCCTAAATGGTCATATTTTATTCCTAAGTTTGTTTTTGGTCGAATTACACTTGTCCAATAGAATTAGGACATGTGTTAGGGTAATAATAATATCATTTCTACCCTTAATTACCCTATTTACTTTTAACCATGGTAAAAAAAAGTAAAAAGTTACTATTCACCAAAAAATTATTTTCATCTCATTGAACCACATTTTACTTACTGACATCAACCATGTCTCTCGGATTTTTGAAATTACACTCACAGAAGCGGTAAAATTAAGTTTTATGAACAATTCAGTTTTTTTAACTACCACTTAGTGGTTTCACTATTCATCAAAAATTGAAAGTTTTCAGAAAAATACCAAAAATTAGGCCTACGCTATATTTGATATTATGAACTCAAAAATGATTTCTATTTTACCGAATTCAAAACATATCAGTCGCATTAACTAATTTAAAAATTAATTCCCGTCGTCAAAACAAATAGCGTGTTTTTAAGAGATAATAACTATAAAAAGATTGAAACTTGTTTATAACTGGTTTAAATATAGAATTACATCCAATGACCAACATTGTATTAAATTGTAAAAATATATTCTAAATATACTTTAAAACCACTCAAATTAACAATTTATCACTATAAATTATTTCGATTAAAAAAGTTGTTTTTAATTAAAATTTAGTAATTTTCACTATTCATCAAGATATGAAAGTTATCCGAAAATCACCAAAATTTCACCCTAAGCTAATTTCGATATTTCTAATCCAAAAATGAAGTTCATTTTGAAAAATAAAATTTACAAAATTTCAAAAAGTGGTTATTACTATTCATAACGTCTAGTTTTAATAATATTTTAATAGCATATCGTTGTTTCGTGAAACATGGTGTTGCGTACAACACACGCTATCATGGAAGGTCATGATTGCGTGTAATTCAAGCTAGGTCAGAGATGTGTGTTGTGAAAGCTCCTTTTGGTGTAGCGTATAACACAAGAAATTAATGAAATTAAAAAGAATATTTTTCATAAAATATCGGGGTGTTACATTCTACCCCCCTTAAAATGAATTTCGCCATCGAAATTCATCGGGGTTATAAATGGTTTACTACTCGAAAGTTTCTTTAATAGAATCCCACATCGTAAAAAGGAATACCAAAACCAATCTTTAAAAACAAAAGTATGAAACGTAACAGTTACCCAAATAAACTAATCATTGGGTTTCCACGTAGGTGAAAATATGGATATGGAAGAAAAATCTAACCATCATGTTCTGATGGAGAGTGGTAGAGAATATGGCTATGGAAAAGCCAGCAATCACAAATCCATAACTTTGTGACGATCTAAGGTACCATCTAATTAATCAGATATAAGAGCACTAGGACAAAATTTTTGGTTTTCAAGATCGTTTCCCTAAAGTTGAAGAATTTGAATTAGAATAAATATTTACTTTATTTTGGTACAATCTCAATGTTGTTTGTGCCTTGAACAATGTCCACTTCATCTCTTAAATAAATGAAGTTGAATTTGTTATTCGTGAAGTGTTAGCAGATCATGTGATAGAATGACGGGTCATTCCATCTGTCTCAAACAAAAGGTTAGCAAAAGTTATTAAATATACATAAGTCATTCTATAGCGAGATTAATCATATATGGTTCCTAAAATGGACTTATACCTCATATATCATACTGCTTAATATAATAAAACTAGTTTCTACTAAACAGAGACTTTCTGTAGGCTAGTGGTAGGCGATAAAGGCCAGTCACACTTCGGTTGTGGGTTCGATTCCCACAGCCTTGTCCGACGCGATGGGTTGTCGCCCGTCCTGCAGGTTGTCCTTTTTCTAATGATATATTATTATAACATCCCATCAATAATATCGAAAAACGTTTTATCCTAACTTATGTCCAACATAATCCATTCTAATCTTTAGGCTTATCTAAAATACTTCGGTCCAAGCTCATAGTATAAAGAAAATGATTACTTGAAATGTCACAGAACAATCACGTGAATGCCATCATTTATCCCCCATATATCATAAGATATATCTTGTTGGTCAAATTACAAACATGTGAATACCTTAATCATGTATTCTCTTGAAGAATGAATACCCATTGAACCTTAGTGAAAACATGAATGCAGTTAAAAGTTAACATCTTCCACATACCAAAATCCTCAAAATTCTATATACTGAAACCATGATATAACTTAGTCCTTATATCAATCATGAGCTCATGAATACTGTTAAACATTTCATTTTTTCGTTTTCCCTTCATTATGCGCATTTCATCTACATTCCAAAAATATCTGAATAACCTTTCATGGATAGTGGTACAATTAATCATACACTTTCAAAACTCAAGGAAAGACAACAGTGTAACAATCCTTAGATGTCTCTTTATTCCATAGTACCATGAGATTTCTTATACAACATTACACATGATAAACATGTAATCATTCCACTACATTCTTAAACCATTGACCGAGCTTCAACAATTCTTTCATCTCACATATCATTTGTAGTCTCTTCATCATCATTAACATAAATACTACCCATACGACCATACTGATTCTCTTCATGAGACTTTCCCTTAAGGCATTGGTTTTCATAATGCCCGTACTTTCCACATTTAAAACATTTGACCATTGTTGATGTCGTAGCAATACCATTATCCTCATCCCTGGTGTTAACTGAACCTTTTCCTTTTCACTTACTGGATTTGTGTCCTTCTTTTCCACACCCAAAGCATCTTCCAGTTTCTTTGAAAAATTCTCCTTGATTCCTCTTTCCACATGATTTACATAGGGGAAATTGAACTTTCTTTCCTCTATGATCATCATGAAACTCCATCTTTCTCTTATTAGCTGAGTCAGGAAACTTACCAAATTTTACATTATTGATCATATTATGAGATTGCTGATTCAACATAATAATGATGTTTGGACTTCCAAATCCCATTTCATTTGGTTGCTCATGAAGAATATCATTCCATTGTCCATCATATCCTCCATTATCATGAATCATCTTGTTTCCAGCCATTTTCTAAAACCCAAAAAGAATAGTGTGAGAGGAAAAAATCATGCTAGGGAAAAAAACATAATAAAGGGGGAGAACCCTCAATATCTAACATCTTGGGTTAAATTCTAAGATCGTTACCCTAGTTCTAGGACTATATCCTATACGTATACTTATCCTTAGGGACATCCCTAGACATACCTTATAAATATCTCTAGGGATCTCACTAACGTTTTCACATCCTAGTTTCCAAAGGTTGACTAAACCTTTCCTCTGATACCAACTGTAGAGACCCGAAGCTTGACGTACATGGACATTACATTACTTTTGCAGAATACTTAGTACATAACAAAAACACACACACAAGGATCGTAATAGTTTAATGTCTTTGGAAACTCAGAATATAATCTTCTAATTGTGGTGAAAGATCTTCAACATCTCCCATAATGATCTTCCATTTTTTACCTAAAACCTTTCTTTATATCCTGGGGAAATGAATACATAAAAGGGTGAGCTCAAATGCTCAGTAAGGGTAAACAAAATAAATATCAATCACATCATATTCATAAGAACATAACATTTTGGAAATCTTAACCTGCAAAAGAGAGCATAATTTCATAACATGGGATAAATCATAGTAGTGAAATGAAAATCCAATAATCATAACTTAAAACATGAAACATTGTGGCATACACAAATAATCATAGAGAATCATATCTTATTAGTCAAGACTCATTTCCAAGACTATCTTAGTGGACAAAGTCCCTTTCTGAACCGAGTCACCCTCGTTTCAGTCCTGTTTCACTGAACCGGTATAACCTACCATTCCAGCCATGTCTATATCATGAGATATAAAATCTTTACCCAATGAATTGGAGGGATATATAGGTCCCACCCATCTCATAATGATACCATTCTTATGTGTTCCACAAAATCACAAACCATACATCATAGCATAACCCATGAAATAAAAATGGGAATCTTAAACATCATGACATCATAAAACAATTCATATAAGATAAAGGAATTCATAAAAATAATTCCATCACAACATAATCAAATCAATGTAATAATAGGGATAAAAACAGAACCCTTTATTATCGTAGATGGAAAATAATTTTCATAAAACACTTGAACTTCATTCTTGAGGAAAATATCCTTTCTACTTCAAAAACACTTTTCCTTTCTTAACATGTCGTAAAATTATAAACTAAAAGAAGTTGATTAAAAATAAACCTTAAAACTTGTAAAGGAAGCTTCTTGGAAATAATGTTTAAAAAAAAAATCCATTCATGCCGTATAAGTTAAAAAAACATTCTTCTCGTACTTTTGTCGGAAAAGTCAAAAAGTACCTTGTACGAAAAAACGACAAAATATTCATTTCATATCCTTTACTAAAAACTCACCAAAGGGTAAAATTGGATTTAAACAATTGTAGGTGGATGGAAATAATATTACATATTGAGGAAACATGGATGTGGATGATAAAATACACCCCATTAAATTTCAAAGTATAAACCATCTCGGATAAAAACGAGATTGTGATATTTCCCTTACCTTATGTCCGATATGCTTTGTACGTATCCGAACCTCATGTATAATGATTTAAATAATGTCATTAACTTATTACAGAATCATATTCATTGTTATGATATCATATATGGTTCACTTATGACTTTATATTACCCGTTCTTTTGTAAATTCCATGTTAAAGAGCGTTTTGGGTAAAATTGTTTCATTTGTCGTCCGTGTTTTGACTTGTAATTATTCATATGATTACATAGATCATGATTAATTAATTCCAAAATATAAAACATGATTTATATATATATATATATATATTCAGAATATACATATATATAATAAATTAGTAAATGGAAAGAAATACACCGTTCATGGAGACGGTAGGTCATACGTATGTATGAACGTTGTTTTCGTTTCCTTATTGAGTTGAACGGAATTAAGTAGATGAAATACATATATATACACATAAATACAGTATCATTATTATGTCATATATTTCATTATTACTTATTATATATACTTTATAATCATTCATGAATGGTTAAAGTGGAGAATGAATCTCATCGCGTCGTGGAGACGGTAGTCCGTACGTATGCACGAGCGATGATATCGTTCTCATGATCTTGGGACTATATTAGAGTGTATGTATACTATTTCATAATCAATATCACATTATAATAGTCATATATAGTCATTATTTACACCATTATACCCATCCAAGTAAGGTGGTGGTGGAAAATGGATTACACCACGGCGTGGAGACGGTATTCCGTACGTACGCACGCACGGTGATTTCATTTTCCGTAGGATGGATAGATGGTGAAATAGGATTGTTTCATACTTATAATAACATATCAGTATATGAGTGATACTGATGTTATTACTTCATAATGAAACGACCTAAGAAGAAGAAGTTGAAGAAGAAAGAAATTGGAAAGGATCGGTAATGGATATTACCTCTTCTTTGAAGTGCTTCTTTGAGACCTCCTTTTAGGGCACTAAAATTGGTCTTTGAAGAAGACCAGGACCTCTAAGATGTCTCTAGGGAAGTGGAGAGGAGAAAATGGCATGGTTTTGACGAGCTTGAAGGCTCAGAGTTGTGTGAGGAAGAGAGGGAGGAGGTGCCCTTTTATAAGGGAGTAGAGGGGCTCCTTTGGAAAACTAAAAATATTATTTTATTATAAAGTCATATTTGGTTTTAAATAGCTCCAAATTGATTTATTTCGAGCCTAAGGTGGGGATGGGTCGAAATAATCTCATCCAATAGATTTTAGACAAGTTTAGGTTCCTATTTTATCCTTATCATTTAGATTTAACATTAAGTTAAATAATTTTACTTTTACCGTGTCTTCTTGTGTTCTTATACTATAAGGTTTATAAACTTACTATATCAAGACAAACGAACCCCAAGTTGTTTATTATTAATATATGTAACCTTATCTAAGTCATTTGGCCAAACATTAGATTTTTAGGAATAAAATAACAATTAATAATATAATATTTGTTTTAAAAACTATTTTATGTCAATTTTGACACTATTTAGTAATTGATTTTTGTGAAAATCATAACAGAATTATAAGATCTAACAATGTTAATTAAATCAATACTAACATGTCATATTAACCTAAAAAATTATTTTAATTAATAAAAAGTCTTAAATTAAATTTATTTTGATATTTATAACATCAATTATGTCAATATTTCATTAATAAGATAATTACTGCATCATCTTTGTGTCATAAATAAATTATATTATTTGATGTCTAAAAATTTCAAATTAAATACAATTATGTAGGAATGCTTTTTAGCTTTCTAATGAATATTTACAATCGAATTTATATTATGTATAACCCTATATTAAAAATGTTTTAGTAAATAAACTTGGATTTTAACTCTTTTAACTCTTCTTTGAATTAAATAATAATAAATGTCCTAATCTAATCCAAGTGGGCCTAAATAGTCATATTTTATTCCTAAGTTTGTTTTTGGTCGAATTACACTTTTACAATATAATTAGGACATGTGTTAGGGTAATAATAATATCATTTCTACCCTTAATTACCCTATTTACTTTTAACCGTGGTAAAAAAAAGTAAAAAGTTACTATTCACCAAAAAAATTATTTTCATCTCATTGAACCACATTTTACTTACTGACATTAACCGTGTCTCTCGGATTTTTGAAATTCCACTCATAGAAGCGGTAAAATTAAGTTTTATGAACAATTCAGTTTTTTAAACTACCACTTAGTGGTTTCACTATTCATCAAAAATTGAAAGTTTTCAGAAAAATACCAAAAATTAGGCCTAAGCTATATTTGATATTATGAACTCAAAAATTATGTCTATTTTACCAAATTCAAAACATATCAGTTGCATTAACTAATTTAAAAATTAATTCCCGTCGTCAAAACAAATAGCGTGTTTTTAAGAGATAATAACTATCAAAAGATTGAAACTTGTTTATAACTGGTTTAAATGTAGAATTACATCCAATGACCAACATTGTATTAAATTGTAAAAATATATTCTAAATATACTTTAAAACCACTCAAATTAACAATTTATCACTATAAATTATTTTGATTAAAAAATTTGTTTTTAATTAAAATTTAGTAATTTTCACTATTCATCAAGATATGAAAGTTATCCGAAAATCACCAAAATTTCACCCTAAGCTAATTTCGATATTCCGAATCCAAAAATGAAGTCCATTTTGAAAAATAAAATTTACAAAATCTCAAAAAGTGGTTATTACTATTCATAACGTCTAGTTTTAATAATATTTTAATAGCATATCGTTGTTTAGCGAAACTTGGTGTTGCGTACAGCACACGCTATCGTGGAAGGTCGCGATTAAGTGTAATTCAAGCCAGTTCAGAGATGTGTGTTGTGAAAGCTCCTTTTGGTGTAGCGTATAACACAAGACATTAATGAAATTAAAAGGAATATTTTTCATAAAATCTCGGGGTGTTACATTCTACCCCCCTTAAAATGAATTTCACCCTCGAAATTCGTCGGGGTTATAAATGGTTTACTACTCGAAAGTTTCTTTAATAGAAACCCACATCGTAAAAAGGAATACCAAAACCAATCTTTAAAAACAAAAGTATGAAACGTAATGGTTACCCAAATAAAGTAATCACTGGGTTTCCACGTAGGTGAAAATATAGATATGGAAGAAAAATCTAACCATCATGTCCTGATGGAGAGTGGTAGAGAACATGGCTATGGGAAAGCCAACAATCACAAATCCATAAATTTGTGACGATCTAAGGTACCATCTGATTAATCAGATATAAGAGCACTAGGACAACATTTTTGGTTTTCAAGATCGTTTCCCTAAAGTTGAAGAATTTGAATTAGAATAAATACTTACTTTATTTTGGTACAATCTCACTGTTGTTTGTGCCTTGAACAATTTCCACTTCATCTCTTAAATAAATGAAGTTGAATTTGTTATTCGTGAACTGTTAGCAGATCATGTGATAGAATGACGGGTCATTCCATCTGTCTCAAACAAAAGGTTAGCAAAAGTTATTAAATATACATAAGTCATTCTATAGTGAGATTAATCATATATGGTTCCTAAAATGGACTTATACCTCATATATCATACTGCTTAATATAATAAAACTAGTTTCTACTAAACAGGGACTTCCTGTAGGGCAGTGGTCGGTGATAAAGGCCAGTCGCACTTCGGTTGTGGGTTCGATTCCCACAGCCTTGTCCGACGCGATGGGCTGTCACCCGTCCGGCAGGTTGTCCTTTTTCTAAAGCTATATTACTATAACATCCCATCAATAATATCGAAAAACATTTTATCCTAACTTATGTCCAACATAATCCATTCTAATGTTTAGGCTTATCTAAAATACTTCGGTCCAAGCTCATAGTATAAAGAAAATGATTACTTGAAATGTCCGAGAACAATCACGTGAATGCCATCATTTATCCCCCATATTTCATAAGATATATCTTGTTGGTCAAATTACAAACATGTGAATACCTTAATCATGTATTCTCTTGAATAATGAATACCCATTGAACCTTAGTGAAAACATGAATGCAGTTAAAAGTTAACATCTTCCACATACCTAAATCCTCAAAATTCTATATACTCAGACCATGATATCACTTAGTCCTTATATCAATCATGAGCTCATGAATACTGTTAAACATTCCATTTTCTCGTTTTCCCTTCATTATGCACATATCATCTACATTCCAAAAATATCTGAATAACCATTCATGGATAGTGGTACCATTAATCATACACATTCAAAACTCAAGGAAAGACAACACTGTAACAATCCTTAGATGTCTCTTTATTCCCTAGTACCATGAGATTTCTTATACAACATTACACATGATAAACATGTAATCATTCCACTGCATTCTTAAACCATTGACCGAGCTTCAACAATTCTTTCATCTCACATATCATTTGTAGTCTCTTCATCATCATTAACATAAATACTACCCATATGACCATACTTATTCTCTTCCTGAGACTTTCCCTTAGGGAATTGGTTTGCATAATGCCCGTATTTTCCACATTTAAAACATTTAACCATTGTTGATGTCGTATCAATACCATTATCCTCATCCCTGGTGTTAACTGAACCTTTTCATTTGCACTTACTGGATTTGTGTCCTTCTTTTCCACACCCAAAGCATCTTCCAGTTCCTTTGAAACATTATCCTTGATGCCTCTTTCCACATGATTTACATAGGGGAAATTGAACTTTCTTTCCTCTATGATCATCATGAAACTCCATCTTTCTCTTATTAGCTGAGTTAGGAAACTTACCAAATTTTACTTTATTGATCATATTATGAGATTGCTGATTCGACATAATAA
This sequence comes from Viscum album, assembly GCA_963277665.1. NCBI lineage: Eukaryota > Viridiplantae > Streptophyta > Magnoliopsida > Santalales > Viscaceae > Viscum > Viscum album. The sequence goes on along the minus strand of OY728152.1, from coordinate 777,086,431 downwards.
TGATTTTTAGGCTTCCAAATCCCATTTCATTTGGTTGCTCATGAAGAATATCATTCCATTGTCCATCATATCCTCCATTATCGCGAATCATCTTGTTTCCATCCATTTTCTAAAACCCAAAAAGAATAGTCTGAGAGGCAAAAATCATGCTAGGGAAAACAACATAATAAAGGCCGAGAACCCTTAATATCTAACATCTTGGGTTAAATTCTAAGATCGTTACCCTAGTTCTATGACTATATCCTATACGTATACTTATCCTTAGGTACATCCCTAGACATACCTTAGAAATATCTCTAGGGATCTCACTAACGTTTTCGCATCCTAGTTTCCAAAGGTTGACTAAACCTTTCCTCTGATACCAACTGTAGAGACCCGAAACTTGACGTACATGGACATTACATTAATTTTGCGGAATACTTAGTACATAACAAAAACACACACACAAGGATCGTAATAGTTTAGTGACTTTGGAAACTCGGAATATAATATTCTAATCGTGGTGAAAGATCTTCAACATCTCCAATAAAGATCTTCCTTTTTTTTTACCTAAAACATTCTTTTATATCCTGGGAAAAATAAAACATAAAAGGGTGAGCTCAAATGCTCAGTAAGGATAAACAAAATAAATATCAATCACATCATATTCATAATAACATAACATTTTGGAAATCTTAACCTGCAAAAGAGAGCATAATTTCAAAACATGGGAAAAATCATAGTAGTGAAATGAAAATCCAATAATCATAACTTACATGAAACATTGTGGCATACACACATAATCATAGAGAATCATATCTTATTAGTCAAGACTCATTTCCAAGACTATCTTAGTAGAAAAAGTCCCTTTCTGAACTGAGTCACCCTCATTTCAGTCCTGTTTAACTGAACCGGTATAACCTACCATTCCAGCCATGTCTATCTCATGAGATATAAAATCTTTACCCAATGCATTGGAGGGAAATATAGGTCCCACCCATCTCATAATGATACCATTCTTATGTGTGCCACAAAATCATAAACCATACATCATAGCATAACCAATGAAATAAAAATGGGAATCTTAAACATCGCGACATCATAAAACAATTCATATAAGATAAAGGAATTTATAAAAATAATTCCATCACAACATAATCAAATCAATGTAATAATAGGGATAAAAACAGAACCCTTTATTATCGTAGATGGAAAATAATTTTGATAAAACACTTGAACTTCATTCTTGAGGAAAATATCCTTTCTACTTCAAAAACACTTTTCCTTTCTTAACATGTCGTAAAATTATAAACTAAAAGAAGTTGATTAAAAATAAACTTGAAAACTTGTAAAGGAAGCTTCTTGGAAATAATGTTTTAAAAAAAAATCCATTCATGCCGTATAAGTTAAAAAAACATTCTTCTCGTACTTTTGTCGGAAATGTCAAAAAGTACCTTGTACGAAAAAACGACAAAAGATTCCTTTCATATCCTTTACTAAAAACTCACCTAAGGGTAAAATTGGATTTAAACAATTGTAGGTGGATGGAAATAATATTACATATTGAGGAAACATGTATGTGGATGATAAAATACACCCCAGTAAATTTCAAAGTATAAACAATCTCGGATAAAAACGAGATTGTGATATTTCCCTTACCTTATGTCTGGTATGCTTTGTACGTATCCGAAACTCCTGTATAATGATTTAAATAATGTCATTAACTTATTATAGAATCATATTCATTGTTATGATATCATATATGGTTCACTTATGACTTTATATTACCCGTTCTTTTGTAAATTCCATGTTAAAGAGCGTTTTGGGTAAAATTGTTTCTTTTGTCATCCGTGTTTTGACTTGTAATTATTCATATGATTACTTAGATCATGATTACTTAATTATAGAATATAAAACATGATTTATATATATATATATATTCAGAATATACATATATATAATAAATCAGTAAATGGAAAGAAATACATCGTTCATGGAGACGGTAGGTCGTACGTACGCATGAACGTTGTTTTCGTTTCCTTATTGAGTTGAACGGAATTAAGTAGATGACATACATATAAATACACATAAATCCAGTATCATTATTATGTCATATATTTCATGATTACTTATTATATATACTTTATAATCATTCATGAATGGTTAAAGTGGATAATGAATCTCATCGCGTCGTGGAGACGGTAGTCCGTACGTATGCACGAGCGATGATATCATTCTCATGATCATGGGACTGTATTGGAGGGTATTTATACTATTTCATAATCAATATAACTTTATAATAGTCATATATAGTCATTATTTACACCATTATACCCATCCAAGTAAGGTGGTGGTGGAAAAAAGATTACACCACGGCGTGGAGACAGTATTCCGTACGTACGCACGCGCGGTGATTACGTTTTCCGTAGGATGGATAGATGATGAAATAGGATTGTTTCATACTTATAATAACATATCAGTATATGAGTTATACTGATGTTATTACTTCATAATGAAACAACCTAAGAAGAAGAAGTTGAAGAAGAAAGAAATTGGAAAGGATTGGTAATGGATATTATCTCTTCTTTGAAGTGCTTCTTTGAGACCTCCTTTTAGGGCAATAAAATTGGTCTTTGAAGAAGTCCAGGACCTCTAGGATGTCTCTAGGGAAGTGGAGAGTAGAAAATGGCAGGGTTTGGCCGAGATTGAAGGCTCAATGTTGTGTGAGAAGAGAGGGAGGAGGTGCCCTTTTATAAGGGAGCAGAGGGGCTCCTTTGGAAAACTAAAAATATTATTTTATTATAAAGTCATATTCTGTTTTAAATAGCTCCAAATTGATTTATTTCGAGGATAAGGTGGGTATGGGTCTAAATAATCTCATACAATAGAATTTAGACAAGTTTAGGTTCCTATTTTAACCTTATCATTTAGATTTAACATTTAGTTAAATAATTTTACTTTTACTGTGTCTTCTTGTGTTCTTATACTATAAGGTTAATAAACTTACTATATCAAGCCAAAAGAACCCCAAGTTGTTTATTATTAATATATATAACCTTATCTAAGTCATTTGGCCGAACCTTAGATATTTAGGAATAAAATAACAATTAATAATATAATATTTGTTTTAAAAACTATTTTATGTCAATTTTGACACTATTTAGTAATTGATTTTGGTGAAAATCATAACAGACTGGTAAGTTCGAACAATGTTAATTAAATCAATAATAAAATGTTATATTAACCTATAAAATTAGTGTAATTCATAAAAAGTCTTAAATTACATTTATTTTTATATTTATAACATCAATTATGTCAATATTTCATTAATAAGATAATTACTTCATCATCTTTGTGTCATAAATAAATTAAATTATTTGATGTCTAAAAATTTCAAATAAAATACCATTATGTAGGATAGCTTTTTAGATTTATAATTAATATTTACAATCGAATTTATCTTATGTATAACCCTATATTAAACATGTTTTAGTAAATAAACTTTGATTTTAACTCTTTTAACTCTTCTTTGAATTAAATAATAATAAATGTCCTAATCTAATCCAAGTGGGCCTAAATGGTCATATTTTATTCCTATGTTTGTTTTTGGTCGAATTACACTTTTCCAATAGAATTAGGACATGTGTTAGGGTAATAATAATATAATTTCTACCCTTAATTACCCTATTTACTTTTAATCGTGGTAAAAAAAAAGTAAAAAGTTACTATTCACCAAAAAATTATTTTCATCTCATTGAACCACATTTTACTTACTGAAATCAACCGTGTCTCTCGGATTTTTGAAATTCCACTCACAGAAGCGGTAAAATTAAGTTTTATGAACAATTCAGTTTTCTTAACTACCACTTAGTGGTTTCACTATTCATCAAAAATTGAAAGTTTTCAGAAAAATACCAAAAATTAGGCCTAAGCTATATTTGATATTATGAACTCAAAAATGATGTCTATTTTACCAAATTCAAAACATATCAGTTGCATTAACTAATTTAAAAATTAATTCCCGTCGTCAAAACAAATAGCGTGTTTTTAAGAGATAATAACTATCAAAAGATTGAAACTTGTTTATAACTGGTTTAAATGTAGAATTACATTCAATGACCAACATTGTATTAAATTGTAAAAATATATTCTAAATATACTTTAAAACCACTCAAATTAACAATTTATCACTATAAATTATTTCGATTAAAAAATTTGTTTTTAATTAAAATTTAGTAATTTTCACTATTCATCAAGATATGAAAGTTATCCGAAAATCACCAAAATTTCACCCTAAGCTAATTTCGATATTTTGAATCCAAAAATTAATTCCATTTTGAAAAATAAAATTTACAAAATTTCAAAAAGTGGTTATTACTATTCATAACGTCTAGTTTTAAAAATATTTTAATAGCATATCGTTGTTTAGCGAAACTTGGTGTTGCGTACAACACACGCTATCGTGGAAGGTCGCGATTAAGTGTAATTCAAGCCAGTTCAGAGATGTGTGTTGTGAAAGCTCCTTTTGGTGTAGCGTATAACACAAGACATTAATGAAATTAAAAAGAATATTTTTCATAAAATCTCGGGGTGTTACATTCTACCCCCCTTAAAATGAATTTCACCCTCGAAATTCGTCGGGGTTATAAATGGTTTACTACTCGAAAGTTTCTTTAATAGAAACCCACATCGTTAAAAGGAATACCAAAACCAATCTTTAAAAACAAGCGGTTACCCAAATAAAGTAATCACTGGGTTTCCACGTAGTTGAAAATATAGATATGGAAGAAAAATCTAACCATCATGTCCTGATGGAGAGTGGTAGAGAACATGGCTATGGAAAAGGCAACAATCACAAATCCATAAATTTGTGACGATCTAAGGTACCATCTGATTAATCAGATATAAGAGCACTAGGACAACATTTTTGGTTTTCAAGATCGTTTCCCTAAAGTTGAAGAATTTGAATTAGAATAAATACTTACTTTATTTTGGTACAATCTCACTGTTGTTTGTGCCTTGAACAATTTCCACTTCATCTCTTAAATAAATGAAGTTGAATTTGTTATTCGTGAACTGTTAGCAGATCATGTGATAGAATGACGGGTCATTCCATCTGTCTCAAACAAAAGGTTAGCAAAAGTTATTAAATATACATAAGTCATTCTATAGTGAGATTAATCATATATGGTTCCTAAAATGGAATTATACCTCATATATCATACTTCTTAATATAATAGAACTAGTTTCTACTAAACAGGGACATCCTGTAGGCCAGTGGTAGGTGATAAAGGCCAGTCGCACTTCGGTTTTGGGTTCGATTCCCACAGCCTTGTCCGACGCGATGGGCTGTCACCCGTCCGGCAGGTTGTCCTTTTTCTAAAGCTATATTACTATAACATCCCATCAATAATATCGAAAAACGTTTTATCCTAACTTATGTCCAACATAATCCATTCTAATGTTTAGGCTTATCTAAAATACTTCGGTCCAAGCTCATAGTATAAAGAAAATGATTACTTGAAATGTCATAGAACAATCACGTGAATGCCATCATTTATCCCCCATATTTCATAAGATATATCTTGTTGGTCAAATTACAAACATGTGAATACCTTAATCATGTATTCTCTTGAATAATGAATACCCATTGAACCTTAGTGAAAACATGAATGCAGTTAAAAGTTAACATCTTCCACATACCTAAATCCTCAAAATTCTATATACTCAAACCATGATATCACTTAGTCCTTATATCAATCACGAGCTCATGAATACTGTTAAACATTCAATTTTCTCGTTTTCCCTTCATTATGCGCATATCATCTACATTCCAAAAATATCTGAATAACCATTCATGGATAGTGGTACCATTAATCATACACATTCAAAACTCAAGGAAAGACAACACTGTAACAATCCTTAGATGTCTCTTTATTCCCTAGTACCATGAGATTTATTATACAACATTACACATGATAAACATGTAATCATTCCACTGCATTCTTAAACCATTGACCGAGCTTCAACAATTCTTTCATCTCATATATCATTTGTAGTCTCTTCATCATCATTAACATAAATACTACCCATACGACCATACTTATTCTCTTCCTGAGACTTTCTCTTAGGGAATTGGTTTGCATAATGCCCGTACTTTCCACATTTAAAACATTTAACCATTGTTGATGTCGTATCAATACCATTATCCTCATCCCTGGTGTTAACTGAACCTTTTCATTTGCACTTACTGGCTTTGTGTCCTTCTTTTCCACACCCAAAGCATCTTCCAGTTCCTTTGAAACATTCTCCTTGATGCCTCTTTCCACATGATTTACATAGGGGAAATTGAACTTTCTTTCCTCTATGATCATCATGAAACTCCATCTTTCTCTTATTAGCTGAGTTAGGAAACTTACCAAATTTTACTTTATTGATCATATTATGAGATTGCTGATTCGACATAATAATGATGTTTGGGCTTCCAAATCCCATTTCATTTGGTTGCTCATGAAGAATATCATTCCATTGTCCATCATATCCTCCATTATCGTGAATCATCTTGTTTCCATCCATTTTCTAAAACCCAAAAAGAATAGTGTGAGTGGAAAAAATCATGCTAGGGAAAACAACATAATAAAGGGGGAGAACCCTCAATATCTAACATCTTGGGTTAAATTCTATGATCGTTACCCTAGTTCTAGGACTATATCCTATATGTATACTTATCCTTAGGGACATCCCTAGACATACCTTAGAAATATCTCTAGGGATCTCACTAACGTTTTCGCATCCTAGTTTCCAAAGGTTGACTAAACCTTTCCTCTGATACCAACTGTAGATACCCAAAGCTTGACGTACATGGACATTACATTAATTTTGCGGAATACTTAGTACATAACAAAAACACACACACAAGGGATGTAATGGTTTAGTGACTTTGGAAACTCGGAATATAATCTTCTAATCGTGGTGAAAGATCTTCAACATCTCCAATAAAGATCTTCCTTTTTTTTACCTAAAACATTTCTTTATATCCTGGGAAAAAGAAAACATAAAAGGGTGATCTCAAATGCTCAGTAAGGGTAAACAAAATAAATATCAATCACATCATATTCATAATAACATAACATTTTGGAAATCTTAACCTGCAAAAAGAGCATAATTTCAAAACATGGGAAAAATCATATAAGTGAAATGAAAATCCAATAATCATAACTTACATGAAACATTATCGCATACACACATAATCATAGAGAATCATATCTTATTAGTCAAGACTCATTTCCAAGACTATCTTAGTGGACAAAGTCCCTTTCTGAACTGAGTAACCCTCATTTCAGTCCTGTTTAACTGAACCGGTATAACCTACCATTCCAGCCATGTCTATCTCATGAGATATAAAATCTTTACCCAATGAATTAGAGGGAAATATAGGTCCCACCCATCTCATAATGATACCATTCTTATGTGTGCCACAAAATCATAAACCATACATCATAGCATAACCCATGAAATAAAAATGGGAATCTTAAACATCGCGACATCATAAAACAATTCATATAAGATAAAGGAATTCATAAAAATAATTCCATCACAACATAATCAAATCAATGTAATAATAGGGATAAAAACAGAACCCTTTATTATCGTAGATGGAAAATAATTTTGATAAAACACTTGAACTTCATTCTTGAGGAAAATATCCTTTATACTTCAAAAACACTTTTCCTTTCTTAACATGTCGTAAAATTGTAAACTAAAAGAAGTTGATTAAAAATAAACTTGAAAACTTTTAAAGGAAGCTTCTTGGAAATAATGTTTTAAAAAAAATCCATTCATGCCGTATAAGTTAAAAAAACATTCTTCTCGTACTTTTGTCGGAAATGTCAAAAAGTACCTTGTACGAAAAAACGACAAAAGATTCCTTTCATATCCTTTACTAAAAACTCACCTAAGGGTAAAATTGGATTTAAACAATTGTTGGTGGATGGAAATAATATTACATATTGAGGAAACATGGATGTGGATGATAAAATACACCCCAGTAAATTTCAAAGTATAAACAATCTCGGATAAAAACGAGATTGTGATATTTCCCTTACCTTATGTCTGGTATGCTTTGTACGTATCCGAACCTCCTGTATAATGATTTAAATAATGTCATTAACTTATTATAGAATCATATTCATTGTTATGATATCATATATGGTTCACTTATGACTTTATATTACCCGTTCTTTTGTAAATTCCATGTTAAAGAGCATTTTGGGTAAAATTGTTTCATTTGTCATCCGTGTTTTGACTTGTAATTATTCATATGATTACTTAGATCATGATTACTTAATTCCAGAATATAAAACATGATTTATATATATATATATATATTCAGAATATACATATATATAATAAATCAGTAAATGGAATGAAATACATCGTTCATGGAGACGGTAGGCCGTACGTACGCATGAACGTTGTTTTCGTTTCCTTATTGAGTTGAACGGAATTAAGTAGATGACATACATATATATACACATAAATCCAGTATCATTATTATGTCATATATTTCATGATTACTTATTATATATACTTTATAATCATTCATGAATGGTTAAAGTGGAGAATGAATCTCATCGCGTCGTGGAGACGGTAGTCCGTACGTATGCACGAGCGATGATATCATTCTCATGATCATGGGACTGTATTGGAGGGTATTTATACTATTTCAGAATCAATAGAACTTTATAATAGTCATATATAGTCATTATTTACACCATTATACCCATCCAAGTAAGGTGGTGGTGGAAAATAGATTACACCACGGCGTGGAGACGGTATTCCATACGTACGCACGCGCGGTGATTTCGTTTTCCATAGGATGGTTAGATGATGAAATAGGATTGTTTCATACTTATAATAACATATCAGTATATGAGTTATACTGATGTTATTACTTCATAATGAAACAACCTAAGAAGAAGAAGTTGAAGAAGAAAGAAATTGGAAAGGATCGGTAATGGATATTATCTCTTCTTTGAAGTGCTTCTTTGAGACCTCCTTTTAGGGCAATAAAATTGGTCTTTGAAGAAGTCCAGGACCTCTAGGATGTCTCTAGGGAAGTGGAGAGTAGAAAATGGCAGGGTTTGGCCGAGCTTGAAGGCTCAATGTTGTGTGATAAGAGAGGGAGGAGGTGCCCTTTTATAAGGGAGCAGAGGGGATCCTTTGGAAAACTAAAAATATTATTTTATTATAAAGTCATATTCTGTTTTAAATAGCTCCAAATTGATTTATTTCGAGGATAAGGTGGGGATGGGTCTAAATAATCTCCTACAATAGAATTTAGACAAGTTTAGGTTCCTATTTGAACCTTATCATTTAGATTTAACATTTAGTTAAATAATTTTACTTTTACTGTGTCTTCTTGTGTTCTTATACTATAAGGTTAATAAACTTACTATATCAAGCCAAAAGAATCCCAAGTTGTTTATTATTAATATATATAACCTTATCTAAGTCATTTGGCCTAACCTTAGATATTTAGGAATAAAATAACAATTAATAATATAATATTTGTTTTAAAAACTATTTTATGTCAATTTTGACACTATTTAGTAATTGATTTTGGTGAAAATCATAACAGACTGATAAGTTAGAACAATGTTGATTAAATCAATAATAAAATGTTATATTAACCTAGAAAATTAGTGTAATTCATAAAAAGTCTTAAATTACATTTATTTTGATATTTATAACATCAATTATGTCAATATTTCATTAATAAGATAATTACTTCATCATCTTTGTGTCATAAATAAATTAAATTATTTGATGTCTAAAAATTTCAAATAAAATACCATTATGTAGGATAGCTTTTTAGATTTCTAATGAATATTTACAATCTAATTTATATTATTTATAACCCTATATTAAAAATGTTTTAGTAAATAAACTTTGATTTTAACTCTTTTAACTCTTCTTTGAATTAAATAATAATAAATGTCCTAATCTAATCCAAGTGGGCCTAAATGGTCATATTTTATTCCTAAGTTTGTTTTTGGTCGAATTACACTTTTCCAATAGAATTAGGACATGTGTTAGGGTAATAATAATATCATTTCTACCCTTAATTACCCTATTTACTTTTAACCGTGGTAAAAAAAAGTAAAAAGTTACTATTAACCAAAAAATTATTTTCATCTCATTGAACCACATTTTACTTACTGAAATCAACCGTGTCTCTCGGATTTTTGAAATTCCACTCACAGAAGCGGTAAAATTAAGTTTTATGAACAATTCAGTTTTCTTAACTACCACTTAGTGGTTTCACTATTCATCAAAAATTGAAAGTTTTCAGAAAAATACCAAAAATTAGGCCTAAGCTATATTTGATATTATGAACTCAAAAATGATATCTTTTTTACCAAATTCAAAACATATCAGTTGCATTAACTAATTTAAAAATTAATTCCCGTCGTCAAAACAAATAGCGTGTTTTTAAGAGATAATAACTATCAAAAGATTGAAACTTGTTTATAACTGGTTTAAATGTAGAATTACATTCAATGACCAACATTGTATTAAATTGTAAAAATATATTCTAAATATACTTTAAAACCACTCAAATTAACAATTTATCACTATAAATTATTTCGATTAAAAAAATTGTTTTTAATTAAAATTTAGTGATTTTCACTATTCATCAAGATATGAAAGTTATCCGAAAATCACCAAAATTTCACCCTAAGCTAATTTCGATATTCCGAATCCAAAAATGAATTCCATTTTGAAAAATAAAATTTAAAAAATTTCAAAAAGTGGTTATTACTATTCATAACGTCTAGTTTTAATAATATTTTAATAGCATATCGTTGTTTAGCGAAACTTGGTGTTGCGTACAACACACGCTATCGTGGAAGGTCGTGATTAAGTGTAATTCAAGCCAGTTCAGAGATGTGTGTTGTGAAAGCTACTTTTGGTGTAGCGTATAACACAAGACATTAATGAAATTAAAAAGAATATTTTTCATAAAATCTCGGGGTGTTACATTCTACCCCCCTTAAAATGAATTTCACCCTCGAAATTCGTCGGGGTTATAAATGGTTTACTACTCGAAAGTTTCTTTAATAGAAACCCACATTGTAAAAAGGAATACCAAAACCAATCTTTAAAAACAAAAGTATGAAACGTAACGGTTACCCAAATAAAGTAATCACTGGGTTTCCACGTAGGTGAAAATATAGATATGGAAGAAAAATCTAACCTTCATGTCCTGATGGAGAGTGGTAGAGAACATGGCTATGGAAAAGCCAACAATCACAAATCCATAAATTTGTGACGATCTAAGGTACCATCTGATTAATCAGATATAAGAGCACTAGGACAACATTTTTGGTTTTCAAGATCGTTTCCCTAAAGTTGAAGAATTTGAATTAGAATAAATACTTACTTTATTTTGGTACAATCTCACTGTTGTTTGTGCCTTGAACAATTTCCACTTCATCTCTTAAATAAATGAAGTTGAATTTGTTATTCGTGAACTGTTAGCAGATCATGTGATAGAATGACGGGTCATTCCATCTGTCTCAAACAAAAGGTTAGCAAAAGTTATTAAATATACATAAGTCATTCTATAGTGAGATTAATCATATATGGTTCCTAAAATGGACTTATACCTCATATATCATACTGCTTAATATAATAAAACTAGTTTCTACTAAACAGGGACTTCCTGTAGGCCAGTTGTAGGTGATAAAGGCCAGTCGCACTTCGGTTGTGGGTTCGATTCCCACAGCCTTGTCCGACGCGATGGGCTGTCACCCGTCCGGAAGGTTGTCCTTTTTCTAAAGATATATTACTATAACATCCCATCAATAATATCGAAAAACGTTTTATCCTAACTTATGTCCAACATAATCCATTCTAATCTTTAGGCTTATCTAAAATACTTCGGTCCAAGCTCATAGTATAAAGAAAATGATTACTTGAAATGTCAAAGAACAATCACGTGAATGCCATCATTTATCCCCCATATTTCATAAGATATATCTTGTTGGTCAAATTACAAACATGTGAATACCTTAATCATGTATTCTCTTGAATAATGAATACCCATTGAACCTTAGTGAAAACATGAATGTAGTTAAAATTTAACATCTTCCACATACCTAAATCCTCAAAATTCTATATACTCAAACCATGATATCACTTAGTCCTTATATCAATCATGAGCTCATGAATACTGTTAAACATTCCATTTTCTCATTTTCCCTTCATTATGCGCATATCATCTACATTCCAAAAATATCTGAATAACCATTCATGGATAGTGGTACCATTAATCATACACATTCAAAACTCAAGGAAAGACAACACTGTAACAATCCTTAGATGTCTCTTTATTCCATAGTACCATGAGATTTCTTATACAACATTACACATGATAAACATGTAATCATTCCACTGCATTCTTAAACCATTGATCGACCTTCAACAATTCTTTCATCTCACATATCATTTGTAGTCTCTTCATCATCATTAACATAAATACTACCCATACGACCATACTTATTCTCTTCCTGAGACTTTCCCTTAGGGCATTGGTTTGCATAATGCCCGTACTTTCCACATTTAAAACATTTAACCATTGTTGATGTCGTATCAATACCATTATCCTCATCCCTGGTGTTAACTTAACCTTTTCATTTGCACTTACTGGCTTTGGGTCCTTCTTTTCCACACCCAAAGCATCTTCCAGTTCCTTTGAAACATTCTCCTTGATGCCTCTTTCCACATGATTTACATAGGGGAAATTGAACTTTCTTTCCTCTATGATCATCATGAAACTCCATCTTTCTCTTATTAGCTGAGTTAGGAAACTTACCAAATTTTACTTTATTGATCATATTATGAGATTGCTGATTCGACATAATAATGATGTTTGGGCTTCCAAATCCCATTTCCTTTGGTTGCTCATGAAGAATATCATTCCATTTTCCATCATATCCTCCATTATCGTGAATCATCTTGTTTCCATCCATTTTCTAAAACCCAAAAAGAATAGTGTGAGAGGCAAAAATCATGCTAGGGAAAACAACATAATAAAGGGCGATAACCCTCAATATCTAACATCTTGGGTTAAATTCTAATATCGTTACCCTAGTTCTAGGACTATATCCTATACGTATACTTATCCTTAGGGACATCCCTAGACATACCTTAGAAATATCTCTAGGGATCTCACTAATGTTTTCGCATCCTAGTTTCCAAAGGTTGACTAAACCTTTCCTCTGATACCAACTGTAGAGACCCGAAGCTTGACGTACATGGACATTACATTAATTTTGCGGAATACTTAGTACATAACAAAAACACACACACAAGGATCGTAATAGTTTAGTGACTTTGGAAACTCGGAATATAATCTTCTAATCGCGGTGAAAGATCTTCAACATCTCCCATAAAGATCTTCCTTTTTTTTACCTAAAACATTTCTTTATATCCTGGGAAAAAGAAAACATTAAAGGGTGAGCTGAAATGCTCAGTAAGGGTAAACAAAATAAATATCAATCACATCATATTCATAATAACATAACATTTTGGAAATCTTAACCTGCAAAAGAGAGCATAATTTCAAAACATGGGAAAAATCATAGTAGTGAAATGAAAATCCAATAATCATAACTTACATGAAACATTGTGGCATACACACATAATCATAGAGAATCATATCTTATTAGTCAAGACTCATTTCCAAGACTATCTTAGTGGACAAAGTCCCTTTCTGAACCGAGTCACCCTCATTTCAGTCATGTTTAACTGAACCGGTATAACCTACCATTCCAGCCATGTCTATCTCATGAGATATAAAATCTTTACCCAATGCATTGGAGGGAGATATAGGTCCCACCCATCTCTTAATGATACCATTCTTGTGTGTACCACAAAATCATAAACCATACATCATAGCATAACCCATGAAATAAAAATGGGAATCTTAAACATCGCGACATCATAAAACAATTCATATAAGATAAAGGAATTCATAAAAATAATTCCATCACAACATAATCAAATCAATGTAATAATAGGGATAAAAACAGAACCCTTTATTATCGTAGATGGAAAATAATTTTGATAAAACACTTGAACTTCATTCTTGAGGAAAATATCCTTTCTACTTCAAAAACTCTTTTCCTTTCTTAACATGTCGTAAAATTATAAACTAAAAGAAGCTGATTAAAAATAAACTTGAAAACTTGTAAAGGAAGCTTCTTGGAAATAATGTTTTAAAAAAAATCCATTCATGCCGTATAAGTTAAAAAAACATTCTTCTCGTACTTTTGTCGGAAATGTCAAAAAGTACCTTGTACGAAAAAACGACAAAGGATTCCTTTCATATCCTTTACTAAAAACTCACCTAAGGGTAAAATTGGATTTAAAAAATTGTAGGTGGATGGAAATAATATTACATATTGAGGAAACATGGATGTGAATGATAAAATACACCCCAGTAAATTTCAAAGTACAAACAATCTCGGATAAAAACGAGATTGTGATATTTCCCTTACCTTATGTCTGGTATGCTTTCTACGTATCCGAACCTCCTGTATAATGATTTAAATAATTTCATTAACTTATTATAGAATCATATTCATTTTTATGATATCATATATGGTTCACTTATGACTTTATATTACCCGTTCTTTTGTAAATTCCATGTTAAAGAGCGTTTTGGGTAAAATTGTTTCATTTGTCATCCGTGTTTTGACTTGTAATTATTCATATGATTACTTAGATCATGATTACTTAATTCCAGAATATAAAACATGATTTATATATATATATATATATTCAGAATATACATATATATAATAATCAGTAAATGGAAAGAAATACATCGTTCATGGAGACGGTAGGCTGTACGTACGCATGAACGTTGTTTTCGTTTCCTTATTGAGTTGAACAGAATTAAGTAGATGACATACATATATATACACATAAATCCAGTATCATTATTATGTCATATATTTCATTATTACTTATTATATATACTTTATAATAATTCATGAATGGTTAAAGTGGAGAATGAATCTCATCGCGTCGTGGAGACGGTAGTCCGTACGTATGCACGAGCGATGATATCATTCTCATGATCATGGGAATGTATTGGAGGGTATTTATACTATTTCAGAATCAATAGCACTTTATAATAGTCATATATAGTCATTATTTACACCATTATACCCATCCAAGTAAGGTGGTGGTGGAAAATAGATTACACCACGGCGTGGAGACGGTATTCCGTACGTACGCACGCGCGGTGATTTCGTTTTCCGTAGGATGGATAGATGATGAAATAGGATTGTTTCATAATTATAATAACATATCAGTATATGAGTTATACTGATGTTATTACTTCATAATGAAACATCCTAAGAAGAAGAAGTTGAAGAAGAAAGAAATTGGAAAGGATCGGTAATGGATATTATCTCTTCTTTGAAGTGCTTCTTTGAGACCTCCTTTTAGGGCAATAAAATTGGTCTTTGAAGAAGTCCAGGACCTCTAGGATGTCTCTAGGGAAGTGGAGAGTAGAAAATTTCAGGGTTTGGCCAAGCTTGAAGGCTGAATGTTGTGTGAGGAAGAGAGGGAGGAGGTGCCCTTTTATAAGGGAGCAGAGTGGCTCCTTTGGAAAACTAAAAATATTATTTTATTATAAAGTCATATTCTATTTTAAATAGCTCCAAATTCATTTATTTCGAGTATAAGGTGGGTATGGGTCTAAATAATCTCATACAATAGAATTTAGACAAGTTTAGGTTCCTATTGTAACCTTATCATTTAGATTTAACATTTAGTAAAATAATTTTACTTTTACTGTGTCTTCTTGTGTTCTTATACTATAAGGTTAATAAACTTACTATATCAAGACAAAAGAACCCCAAGTTGTTTATTATTAATATATATAACCTTATCTAAGTCATTTGGCCGAACCTTAGATATTTAGGAATAAAATAACAATTAATAATATAATATTTGTTTTAAAAACTATTTTATGTCAATTTTGACACTATTTAGTAATTGATTTTGGTGAAAATCATAACAGACAAATAAGTTCGAAAAATGTTAAATAAATCAATAATAAAATGTTATATTAACCTAGAAAATTAGTGTAATTCATAAAAAGTCTTAAAATACATTTATTTTGATATTTATAACATCAATTATGTCAATATTTCATTAATAAGATAATTACTTCATCATCTTTGTGTCATAAATAAATTAAATTATTTGATGTCTAAAAATTTCAAATAAAATATAATTATGTAGGATAGCTTTTTAGATTTCTAATGAATATTTACAATCGAATTTATCTTATGTATAACCCTATATTAAAAATGTTTTAGTAAATAAACTTTGATTTTAACTCTTTTAACTCTTCTTTGAATTAAATAATAATAAATGTCCTAATCTAATCCAAGTGGGCCTAAATGGTCATATTTTATTCCTAAGTTTGTTTTTGGTCGAATTACACTTTTCCAATAGAATTAGGACATGTGTTAGGGTAATAATAATATCATTTCTACCCTTAATTACCCTATTTACTTTTAACCGTGGTAAAAAAAGTAAAAAGATACTATTCACCAAAAAAATTATTTTCATCTCATTGAACCACATTTTACTTACTGAAATCAACCGTGTCTCTCGTAGTTTTGAAATTCCACTCACAGAAGCGATAAAATTAAGTTTTATGAACAATTCAGTTTTTTTAACTACCACTTAGTGGTTTCACTATTAATCAAAAATTGAAAGTTTTCAGAAAAATACCAAAAATTAGGCCTAAGCTATATTTGATATTATGAACTCAAAAATGATGTCTATTTTACCAAATTCAAAACATATCAGTTGCATTAACTAATTTAAAAATTAATTCCCGTCGTCAAAACAAATAGCGTGTTGTTAAGAGATAATAACTATCAAAAGATTGAAACTTGTTTATAATTGGTTTAAATGTAGAATTACATCCAATGACCAACATTTTATTAAATTGTAAAAATATATTCTAAATATACTTTAAAACTAGTAAAATTAACAATTTATCACTATTAATTATTTCTATTAAAAAATTTGTTTTTAATTAAAATTTAGTAATTTTCACTATTCATCAAGATATGAAAGTTATCCGAAAATCACCAAAATTTCACCCTAAGCTAATTTCGATATTCCGAATCCAAAAATGAAGTCCATTTTGAAAAATAAAATTTACAAAATTTTAAAAAGTGGTTATTACTATTCATAACGTCTATTTTTAATAATATTTTAATAGCATATCGTTGTTTAGCGAAACTTGGTGTTGCGTACAACACACGCTATCGTGGAAGGTCGTGATTGCGTGTAATTCAATCCAGGTCAGAGATGTGTGTTGTGAAATCTCCTTTGGGTGTATAATATAACACAAGACATTAATGAAATTAAAAAGAATATTTTTCATAAAATTTCGGGGTGTTACATATTTTAACCTCATAGGTTGTCTTATACCTATAATTTTCATCCTAACTAATTAAGACCTCAACATCTTAATAAATACTTATATATATTTTCATTTTTTAATTCACCTCCATATGATAAAATAAAACAATTCCAAAATGAAAGAACATCATACCTTGATCATGGTGTCCACATGGTTTCATTATCATCTAGTTTACGTAGGTAGAAGGTCCCTACATTGAAAAAATGATTTAGATATCCTTCAAAATAATTTGCTTCCTTCATCCAAATAAACCTTTTACAGTATGGTCCATATGGGTGTTCAAGGAAAAATATTTTTGGAAAATAATCATGTATAACATATAATTTCAAAACATCTGATAAAACTTATTTTTATTAAATTAGTCAGAATGAGTTTGAGTTGAAACTTTCAATCAATAGTCCTTTTAAAATACCAAAAGTATGTTCTGAAAGACTATAATTTAAAGGTAAATATAAATAAGTAGTGCAAGGGTCTTCTTCATTAGCACCTTTTTTAAAATCATAATATGCTTCAAAATTTGGTGATAAGGTAAAATATTTGAAAATTCCTGGATAATATTTTCCTTTCTTAAAAATATGAGAATATTATGAAAATAGGATTTTATTAAATACAACCCATGATCCATGATGATATCGAGGTATAGTGGAGGTGTTTTATATCTCAAACAACTTCTTGAAAGTGAGTTGTATGCTAGAAGATGTTTCACAATCATATGAACATGACTTTGAAATAATTATTGCAAGCATGTCATCAGGAAGAGATAGTAATGTTGTTTGGGATCCACCTTCAATTTTTAACTGACTTTCCTTGATCTTAAAAAGCCATAAAACAAGGATTTAACATAAAGAGTAGACATAGAGACTGACCACGTGTCTAATGAAAACTCATAATCCCTAAATTTTTCTAAACCAACCTTTGATACGAACTATAAGGCCCCATCCTTAAACATTACATAATCTTGAATTATTTTAATAATTCAGATTGAGGATATTTTTAGGTTTATAATATTAGAGAATTAGGCCATAACTATTACATTAAATCACAAAAATTACAAAGAAGAAAATTCTACTCGGTATCCATTTTTTACATAAATTAAAAATTCTTAGACCAAAACAATAATTATTTTCTTGATATAAATCTTCTCGAGTTCTTCCTCTCTCTTACCCTACCTTATACCCTGTGAAAAACATTTCAAAAACATGGTATGAGCATAAAAATATCAGTAAGGGTTATAAAATAAAGAAAGAAAAACATTAGTTCATCAATACATACCAAAAATAATCTCTTAAACATACCTCGAGAAATAATAAGATTTATGATTAACACATAGTAATCCCAAATCATAAAGGTAACTTGTGGAATCCATAGCATACATACATTGTAGATTTCAAAGCTATGTATGGAGATATATTTGGAATACCCATCATAGTATATTCTCTAAATCTATTAGGAGAAGCATTCATGTTTACCTCTGTCACATTACCCAATGAATTAGAGAGCTATCTCGGTCTCACTCGCCCTAGGTTTATCACGGAACCACCCATATACATAAACAATGCCCAAGAAATATAACATATTCATAACACATAAAACAAATAAAAAGGAAAGATATCATTTCCACATTTCAATCACAATATGTCATTTAAATATATTGACATAACAAATCCATTATCAAAACCACTCTCCATACCAAAATACATAAAAGAGTATATGGTATTTATTTTCCTTTTAAAAACATTACTTCTTGTTATGGAATCCAAAGATAAAATAATACTCACAACGGCAGAAAAGGCCGTTGTCACCTCTTACATTAAAAAGAAACCTTGTTATCTGTTGTTTATTAAAATGCCTCATAGAAAAATATCCTCGTTGAATGAAATCAAAATTTAAAGGTGTTTATACACCGTATAAAAGAAAGTCGTGTATAAAAAAATATTCCTCAATGAAAGGAGATGGAGACGAAGTCCCTTAAAAAGATTATTTTTTAAATAAAATTGATCAATTATGTGTATTCACTTTAAGAACACCTCAAAAAGTAAAAATACATGATAAGATAAAAATTCATTTCTCACATAATCAAAGAATGACAAAAATAAGAAAGAGAAGATCAACCTAAAGAATGGTAATTGGGTTAAGAAGTTCCCTTACCTCATGTTCAACTTGATTCGTTCATTCTTTAATCTCATGAATAATAAATTAATGTTAATTTCTACTTGTTTAATAACCTTTTACATGTTTATTATACCTTTTATATCACTATTACCATTTTCTATAATCATATAAGTTAATAACGGTCGTTTTGTCGATATTTGGTATTTGAATCAAAAATGACATTCTTATAATTACAAGTTGTCCATGTGGTTGAAATTTCATTATCTCTATAATGATATTAATGATTTTGAAATGATATATGTCATATATATCTATTATATATATGTATTTATAATAGTACGAAACATTTGAAGATAAGAAATGAAATTGACCATTAATGGAGACGGTTAGTCGCACGTACCCATGAACGCTACATTCATCTCTATTTCGTATTTAATGGAATGAAAAATTAAGGATACATAGGTGTATTATAATTTAAATATAATATAATATATAATTTTAGTAACTCCATCATTTATATGTTCCACATATGGAATGAACGAGTCATATCACTTTGAGGGGGCGGTAGTCCGCACTTCCTCAAATGAAATAATTATATTTATCCATTATGGAAACTATAAAGGTATGATATAAATGAAAAATATTGAAGTATACAGACAATATAAATATAATATATATCACATGTAAATACAGTTCCATCTTAATGGACACCATAATATTTGGTAGGAGAATATTTAACAGTCATCGTTTCATGAGGCCGTAGTTTTTCGTCCACAGAAACAGTATACTCTTTACCCATTAGACGGAGGTGTGTGTAAGTGAAGTTTGAAACATTCTCATATAAACAACCTTGTATATTTATGATACTTATTTTTTTATAAAATAAAGGAATAAAAATATTTATGGGTTTGGAGATGTAAAATAAAAGAAAAGAACTTAAGAGAAGACGTTACTTTTAAACCGAATAACTCCTTTTGGTTTGAACCAAAAGGATTTCTTGAAGTGAATTCTTCCTCAGGTAATGCTTATTAGTGGAATAGATGGATCTTGAGAGCTTATTTGGGTAGATTTTGTATGAGGAAAGGGGCTTGAGAGGTGTGAGTGAGGGGTTAGAGGTGATGACTTTCTATAAGGGGGAGGAAGGGTTCTTTAGTAATGATTGAAAATATTATTTTATTACATAATGATTTTTTGTTTCTAATGGTCCAAAAAATATTGAAGTTGAAGATAAGATGACTCTTGTTCGAAATAAAATCATAAAATAAGAATTTAATAGGTTTTGGATATTTTTTTAATTTTTATAATCTTAATTATCTAAATCATTCATTAATGAGGTAAACACTACATCATTATTGTGTCATAAATAATTTTATTTATTTGATTTCTAAAATTCATAAAAAAATACCTTGATGTAGGAAATATTTTTATATTTCAAATAAATATTTATAGTCAAATAGATAGCTTATATGACCCCATGTAATAATTTATTTATTAAAAGATATATGTTTATGTCATTTTTGTCATTACTTTAAATTAATTAATTTAAAGTGTCATTACCAATATTAAGTGGCTCCATGGGATCCCAAAATCGACACAAGGATTCTCATGGTCGGAAATGTATCAACTAATAGGATTAGGATACATTTCTGGGTAATTTAATATTATTAAAATATTATTTTTACCTTGAATTACCGTATTTACCATTAACTGCGGTAAATAAAAGTCAAAAGTTACTATTCCCCAAAAATTATTTTTATCTTATTGAACAAAATTTTACTTACTAATAACAAACATGAATTTAATATTTTCTAAATTCAATTCCCATAAGTTTTAAAATTTCATTTAAATGAAAAATCTTGTTTTTAACTACTACTTAGTGTTTTCACTATTCATCAAAAATTGATGTTTTTCAGAAAATACCAAAAATTCAGCCTAAGATATATTTGATATTATGAATTCAAAAAATGATGTCTATTTTACCAAATTAAAAACATTGAAGTTTCATTAATTAATTTAAAATTAATTCATGTTGTCAAAACAAAAAATGTGTGTTTTTAATAAATAATAACTATCAAAATATTGACACTAGTTTTTGTCCAAGTTCAAAGTGAAATTACTTCCAATGACCAAAATTGGATTAAATTGTAAAAATATAATCTAATTACCCTTCAAAACATATTAAAAAGGTAATCTAACCATATAAATAAATTATATTAAAAGGGTGTTTTGAATTAAAATACAGTATTTTTCACTATTCCTTAAAAAATGTATTTTATCAGAAAAATACCAAAAATTTACCCAAAGTAAATTTTGATGTCCTGATTCTAAATAATTATTTTATTTGGTCAAATAGAACATATAATTGTGACTAAAACTGGATATAATGAGGGTCTACCATCAAAAGATGATAAATAGACCTTTAAAAGATTATTAGAGTATTTATGCTTAAAATTAGATTCATTCACATTTTAAACCTCTAAATTTTATTAGATAAATGTAAAAACATTTAAGAAACATGTTTTATCAAAATATAGTTAGTTATTTTCATTCCCTCTAATACAACGGCTAGGTGTTTACTACCATTTAAAATAATATTATATTATTATTTTTCAGTATGACCCAACGTTGTGTGCAACATAAGATTTCAAAGAAACCTGTTGTTGCGTATCAAGTACGCCATCTAAAATAGTGTTCCATTTAAAGTAAAATTAATATTTAATTCAAAAATATTAATAAATATTAAAATGTAGTATTCTTTATTTACTTTGGATGTTACATATATAATATAATTAAATGATATATATATATATATATTCTAAATTAAGTTTTAATTAATATGGTATACCGAAATATATATAAAATAATTATATAATATATATAAATTTATATATAATAATTTATTTATATTATAATATATACAATATAATTTTATAATATATGTATATATTTTGTTTTGTCTATATTATATATATTTGTAAACATATTATAATATAAATTTATTTATACATAAATATAAAATACAAATGTTTTTAATATAATATATGCATAATATTAATCAACATATAAATGTATAGTATTTATAGAACCATATATAAATTTTATATATTTGAATAAATATATTTATAATTGCATTTGTATTATGTATACCAATATTTATATATGTATAAATATGTGTTTATATGTATAATTATTTATTTAAATTATTTGTATAATTTCTCTCTATATATATGTTTATAAAGTATTTAAATACATTTATATAATATATTTTTTAATATATATATATATGCACATGCAAATGTACAAGAACACATATATATTATAAAATTATAATTTATGTTATATTTATTTTTTTTTAAAAATAATTGGTGGAGATTCAAAACACCCTCTAATCAAAGGGATTTGTGGTGGTTCATGAACCCCCCCTAATCTAAGTGATTATCGACAGTTCATGAACCCCCTCTATTGTCATAAATTAGAGGGGTTTCAAAACCCACTCTAATTTAGGAGATTATAGGGGGTTGTGAAACGCCACTATCTCCTTTAAAAAAATTCCAATATATATATCTTTTGAAATCTAAGTGAATATGATATATATAACATCTATAAAATCTAACCAAACAGATAGAATAAAAATTATTTAATTAGTGGAGTTTTGACATAACTGCCTCTAAAATCCAAACAAATATTAAACAAATAATGCTAAAAAATGTAGAGGGGTTGTGTACCCCATCAATATTATACTAAAAATGAATTTTGAGTGGGTTGTTCAAAAAACCCTATAAAAACATAGCTAATATAATATATTTTGGTAGTGGGTATTTCAAGAAGAGTAAAAGTGAGAATAATTTATGATAAATGTTGAATTACGAACCTAATTAAGATATTTGTGTATCTAGTATCCAGAGACATTAATCCTTAACGGTTATGGTGTGGATCATAATCATATGTATTTAATATTCATCTAAAAAGAAGTGATATTTATGTATGGAAATATCAGTTCATTATAATTGGTCTTAGGGTTGTGTTTAGTTAATCTTTAGGGACTAGAGTTAGAAAACATTAGTGAAACCCCTAGTGGAAATTATAAGTATATTATAACATCATAATTTTTTTGTAATGAAAATAGATAACATAGGTTAAACAGAAGGTTATATAAGTTGAGAAGAAGGTGTCATGATTTAGACATACTATGAATGATATTTTATGATTATATGATATATCACTCAGATTATTACATCTTAATTCTTACACATTGTTTTTTAGTTATTATCAAGGAATGGATCCAAAATACTTCACGCTATCAAATAATGTGTTGGAAAATTCCATGATTTTCCAACTATGAAACAAAATTCTAACAGGAAATAATTCTAAAACATTCTTTTATACTCACACAACTTTCTCTAACTATGAATCATTCTAATCCTCTAAATGATCAAAGGAGGGAACAATGTACTTTTGAGTCTATCATGATACCACATCCACCTTATTTTATTGGTTATTATGATCCACTAGTGGCTGAGTGATGGAGTAGCACCACTAAGAAAATATTTTATGTTCCCTAGTGCTCAGAACATGAAAATTTTGTCCAAACCACTTATTTTTTGGAAGGTGAATAAAAAAAATTATAGAATATTATTAAGAATACAAGGAAAGATGAGAAAATTAATTCCATGGGATGGGATTAGGTTAAGAGGATATTTTTCAATATGTATTTCCCATGTATTCAATATAAAAAAATGAAGAAGGAATTCCTTGAGCTCAAGTAGATGGATAATGAATCCATTGATATATATGAGGAAAATTTTACAAGACTTTCAATGTATTCTTTTGTTTTAAATATCATCCATGAACGAAACATTGATAGATTCTTTAATGGATTAAAACCAAGTCATCAAAAGGCCTTAGCTATAATAGACTTTAGTAGCTATGAAGAAGTCATTAAATGTGAAATTAAGGTAAAAAATGGAAATTGGATATTCCCACCATTCCCATGGTTTTTATATGAATAAGAAGATTGAATCTCATGAAAACTTTAATAAATCGCATGGTGGAATGAAATTCAATCCATATATATGAATAAATCTGGGAAGAAACATCAAGGAAATTTCATGAATGGAAATCAGGGTTCCTTTAAATGTAGAAAGGTAAGTCAAAAAGGCCACAAATATAAAATGTTGATGAGTATTCTAGTTGACACAATGGGGTAAATTAATATTTCAACAAATACACCACCCATGTTCTAATTCGTAAAATGCATGAATATGTGAATTATGCCAAATAGTGTACAAATATGAAGGTTTTTTATAATGGTTGGCATCAATAACCCCTTAATCCCATTTAAAAAAGGAAATCTAAGCAACCACGACTTCCTAAGTGGGTTATAAGAATAATGTGTTGAAAGGTACGCTTTTCATCCACATTAGAACCACTAATGCATTATTTTATTCAATATCTACCCACTATTTTAAACCTATGGTATTTTCTAATGGTATCAAATGACCACCTCAAATATTAGATATTGAGTTAGTGGTAAAAACACCTGATGGTATGATGGTCACATATAATGTCTATAACTCATATCTTAGAAAATTTTTTGGGAATGTTATTTATGAAAACCTCATGATTATTTCCATAGATCAATTTAACGTGTTTATAGGCATGGATTTTATTTATTTAAATGGATCCCATATCAATTTACAAGGAAGTTAAGCCATATTTCATATTCCAAATAAACAGGTGATCATTTTTAGAGTGAGGATGAATAAAAAATTCCAATTAAAATTTCTTTTATATTATGGGTCTTAATTCCTATCCATGAAGGGTATTTATCTCAGAACGTTGGGGATAAACTCAAAATCGAGGATAATTATATTATATAGGAGTTTTTTATGTATTTCTAGAAGAATTTCCTTATCTTCTTCTAAATAAAGAAGTTGAGTTTTCAAAATATATAATACTTATTTCTATACCTATTTCAAAAAAATCAATATATAATGGCTCCAATTTAGTTGATAGAATTAAAGAAGTAACTCCAAGATATTCCTGATAAGGGATTTACACACCCTAGTGAATCGTCATGGGGTGAAGTTTTTTTTGAACTAGGGCTATTATTTCCTAAAAATGGAGTATGTTTTGTGTTTTTTTGTCAATCCTCACATGGAAGATCAGGTAGTTTTCAAGGAAAAGGATATTAGAGTTCAAGCTGACAATAGATTTAAAGGTTTCATAATTTCTTAGTGTTTTCCATTTTTTGGATCAAAAAAATAGAGAATAGATAAATGTGTTTTTAGAAAAGTATTTTGCATGAAAATTTGAAGGTGGATTGGAAAGTTTAATGAAATTCATGATTAGGTATCATCGCATCAAAACATGGATAAGGTAAAAAGCACGAGAAATATTTAAATATGCGTTAATGATAATGTTTCACAGAAGAGACTTATGTTCCCAATACGATGTCAAAAGGGTTTTTATACACTTGGAGAGAATCTTACACACACCTTGGAACCCATGTCATAATATTAGGTGGAGGGTTATCAAGTCCTATACATAGGAGGCTACCCCCATTAAAGACTTGGAACTTTTTCAATGAAGTTGGGGTTCTTCTTTCACATGAAAAAGTTGTACATAGAAGAGTTGCTGAAAGAAAAAAATGTTCGTAAACTGTTTCTTTAGTCTTTCAAGAACATGTGAAACACATGGTATAACTTATTGAAAGATAATGGTTGCGTGAAAATTATGGGTTGTGTGAATTTTATTTAGTGTGAGAAACCCAAATCTTTCTCATAAGAGTTAGTGTTGTGCAAAAGTACCAGTGTGTGCTTCTTTCAAGTTTTGAATATCCGGTTTGTTTGATCAGTGATTTCAAATGGATCAATTCAGGAATTTGATGCAAGAATAATCTCATGCTACAAAAAGACAAAGAATTAAATTCCAATCTATTGAATATACCTTCAAGTTGATAAAAAGAGTAACACTTCACCCAAGGCAGTGTGCTAGGTGGAGATAGAAGTGTTCCATGGTATGCATTGTGCTATCCCTAAAATCATGTAAAGGAATTGTGATTAGAATAGAGTGGATGTTTTTAACACTTTTATTCCACAACTAGTAAATATTAGTGGATTTTGGTATGACCAACACCATGTCTGTGTATGATCCTTGGACTAGGCCTTAATGGTGAACCAAGTAAAATTGTTGGGTTGTCTTTTTATATTTGAATGTTTGATCACTACTTGATTCCATCATACAGGTTTAACTAGTTCCTTCCAATATGGGAATAAGATCTATCATTTTAAAAGAAAAACTTGACACCCCGATTCCCCCCTCCCCTCTTTGGGTTTTCTAGGGTCCTACAAGTGTCATAAGAGCTAAGGTTCATGTATGTTTGTACTGTATAGTAAAGTTATTCTTTATTGAATATTTTATTTTTTTACCTAAGTCAATAATGAAGTGAAATTTTTATGAAAATTTAGTTATCTAATAGATGAATTCCATATCCACCAAGACCATGATGAACAATAAAAAGAAATATAAGTGATAGTTGAAGATGTACCTATTATATTAAGAAGAGGGGGTAACCGGTTCTCCATGCCTTTCTGAAAATGAAGATATATCAGGCTTGGAGTGTAAAGAGACGGTGGATCAAGATTCCACCAAATAAAAGGAAAATATTTGTACCTTATGTAAATAGAATTATTCAAGTGATCAGGATGTATGTGTTGTAGTATTTATAAGATTTTCTAAAAATAATGTTCTTAGAATAATTGGTGATGTTAAATCTACAACCTGTCAAGATATATCAGTTGTAAGAATAATAAATATTCTGCATGGCGCTTCTACAGAAATAGTATCCCTTGTATGTGGAGTCTTTCAATTTATGTTAGAGGAAAAAACCTAGTCGTGAAAAGAATCATATTCTATGGAAGAAGTCTTGTAAAGAAAAATACTTGAATGTTTTAAGCTCTCCAAATCTTCTTGATCCTTTTGAGAAACAAATGGGGAACTTTAAAAAATATCTTAAAAATAATTCAAAGAAGTTGAAGAGAAAGAGGGATTCAAAAAAACACTTGAAGAAAAGATCAATGCGCATGAAGAGAAATTGAAAAATAACACTGATGTCAAGGGTTTAAAATTGGAAGAAATATACAAGAAGATCAAGGAACTCTAATTTTTGAATCAGAATAAAGTTATGGTTCATAAAGTAAATGTTGATAGAATAAAGAAGTTTTGTGAAAAAAAAAGATGACAATAATTGAAGAGTAGAAAATAATCCTCAACATGAAATGTCTACATTTGGAAACTCATTTGAACAATACTGAGAAGACACATATTAAGACTCCACAAAATAAATAAACCATTGGTGTTTCTACTCATTACTCACTGAAGTATTATAAGGATGAAAGGCCTCAAACATGTGATAATAATATCATCACATTTTTTCATAACCTGTCTTATGGAGTTGAGACAAAACAAGTATCATCGAAACCAAATTTTTTCAGTCCCTCTAATCCTAGTATCACAAGGGGTGAAGGTTGTAAGAAAAATACTAGACAAGTACTTATAAATAAAAGAGATAATAAACCTACCACCAAGATTAGGGTGGATAGGAAAAATATTATGGAATCTAGTTTCTCTCAAAGATCTCAATAAGAAATGAAGAAGAACCAACAACCTTATACAAGATATATAAAGAAATCATGATTTGTTGGTCAATGATGGTGTTGCAACATATTTCAGAATTTTGAATTAATTTTTTTCTAAAATCGTAAATATATGAAATAAAAAAGGAATAATATCTCATGAGAAATCAAGGAAGAGATTATGAAACAACATATACAGTTTCAGAAGCATCTGTTTACTACAAATAGAATTGGGAATCTTGATAACATTTATGATGTATGAAATGGATGTGGTCACAAAGTTGGTACAAGCTTATCTCAACATGAATTAATTATTTATAATAATAGAATACCAAAAATACTATAAATGTTTGAAGAAGCTTGCTTGGGAATATACTAGAAGAATATTGTGAATAAAGATTCTCCGAGGAAGATCACAAGTAAGGAAGCTAAGAAGACCATGGATTCTAAATCCAATAATTTGAAGGGAAATCCATCAAAAAGAAATACTAAGATGGATGAAACTCATAATAAACCATGTGGAAGATCCAAAATTGTTGTAAGAGTTCCTGATGTCATGCTAGTTATTTAGCTAGATGATTTGAAAAGAGTGATAAAACATGAAGATGTATTGGAAAAGGCTGTTGAAAAAGGAAAAGAAAATATTCCACATGATGAAGACAAAGTACATGATAGTTTGAAAAAAAACTCTTGTGTTAAAGAAGTTTTGTGTGATATATACATGAAATATGGTTACATTGAAAAATATGATTAACCTTAATACCAGAGAAAGAAGCTGTCCTTAAGAGGAGTAAGAATGTATAATCCCTGATGGCTATTAAAAAGAACAGTTCTCCACACAAAGTATAAGAGAATGTAAAGAAATCCATTTAATGATGATATAAAACAAAACATATGTTTTGATAAACACACATGAAGAGAGGAGAAAATGAAGTAACATGGTTGAGAAGATCATCTCAACCATGTAGTTCATATTGATGAACCAAGAAGGAGATAAATTAATACCTTAATGTTTTCTGTATTTTATTTGTTCTTACAATACAGGGAACTGAAGGTAAATAAAGTTCTCAAGGGGAGAATGTAAGAATCAGATAGAGATGTCAATTCTTGATATCCAATATGAATAAGTCACCATATTTTAATGATTCTTCAATTTGATAATCAAATACAAAAATAATGGAGGATAATTGTTTTAGAGATATATTTGTTCTATTCTAGACAATTAGAATAAATATGGTACCATAATGGAATGATCCTATTTATGGTACCCTATAGAACAAGTTTTCAATAAGATTATCTTTTTTGATGTTGTGAATGTTGTAAAATGTTGGCTTTCATAAGTGGAATACCTAATCAGGTCCATTCTATATACTTATATTTATTGAAATTCATTCTGGATGAGTTCCACCATTATGAAGACGATGAGAAGTGTTTCCCACAAGGGGAGAAAACTCAAGAACGATGAAGAATATTCCAAAATAATTATTTCAATTGTTATCTAAACAAATTATTCTATAAATTTCTTGAATATCATATCATTAGAAAAATTAGTTTTAATGATCAATGGATAGATTCAGCTGCTGAAATAGTAGAAGGCTTTAAAATATTCTAGGATGACATATGGAATATGATTCAAAAGAAGAATCAGAAGAATAAATGGTGGTTAAAGAAACTTTATATGAACCTCATAGGACTAACAAAAGGACATAAACAAATTAAGCTAATATCAATGGGTATTTGGTAGCTCCCACATAGAGATGAAGAATGAGGAATAATGAACATTCTGGATTCCTATCAATTGTGGAACCATAATTGTTTGAATAAGATGCAAATTATGAATCATATTTTAAATCCATTAATGAATTTGTGGATCATATCTAAAATAACCGGACATGATATCTTGTTAAGATACCCAAAAATGACAATGTGATTTGTACAAAGTGTATTTCTAAGAATAAGTTTGATGAGCACGGTAATGTGATCATAAATAAGGAATGATTGGTATGTAAAGTATTTTCATAGATTGAAGTTTTTGATGTTGAAGAAAATTTTTTTCTAGTGGATAGAATGTAATCGATAAGACTTTTTATTTCCATGGAAATTAAAATAGGATACAAAGTGTATCAAATTGATGTCAAAACACCTTTCAAAAATGGTTTTCTTAAAGAAAAAATCTATAAAGAACAACAATTGGGTTTTTTATTTGGTAATGATAAAATGATGGTTTGAAGATTAATTAAGTCACTATATGATTTGAAACAGGCACCACGAATTTGGTATTCTTGAATGGATTCAAATCTAAAGAAGAACAAATTTAAAAGAGGAAAAGAGGATAAAAATCTCTATGTGAGTAATTTTAATAATGATCAGTTAATGGTACTGTTGTACATAGATGATATTATATTTGGTTGAAGAATGTAGGGATCAGTGGATGAATTTTCCTATTACATGAAATCTGAAGTTGAAATATCTATGATTGCTGAACTCACATACTTTTTGGACTGCAAGTAATTTAGAGGAAAGAATACACATTTATTCCTCAGGAAAAGTATTCAAAGAGATTTTTAGAAGAAATTAGATATGCATGACTCCAAACCAATGTTGACTCCGATTGTGGTTGGAACTAAACAAGGAATTCATGAGGATGGGACTTCTGTAGATACAATAATGTATAGGAGAATCATCAAAATCTTATTTTACATAACTACAACATAACTATATTTTGTCTTTACAACATGCTTATCAGCCCACTTTCAAAGTAATCTGAAGGTTGAACATATTAAGATAATTAAAATAATCAAGAGTTACATTTATAGTACTCATAATTATTGATTATACTTTTCTAGAAGAAAAGATAATGAACTATTGGAATTTTCTTATACTTATTGGGTTGTAGATTTCATGGATAAAAAATCCACCAGTGGTGGATTATTCTTTATTGTAAAGAAATGTGTGGGATGGTTGAGTAAAAAACAAGAAAGTACTTCTCTTAGTACTTTTTAGGCAGAGTATATCTCTGCTACGAAGGCCTCCACTCAACTATTGTGGATTAAGAAAAAACTGACTAATATTGTTGATGAGATAAAACAACGAATGGTGATTCACTATGATAACAATAGTGATATCTATCATATGAAGAATCATATTCTTCATTATCGTATGAAACATATTGAAACCAAATATCACATCATTAAAGAAAAATTTGAACAAAGAATGATTATGATGGATCATATTGAAATTGATGATCAAGTTGATGACATACTGACTAATCCATTGTCATCACATGTGATCGAGAAGCATCAATTGAACCTCGATGTTCAACCACCTCCCAGTGCATGAGGAGTTTATGGTTGGTCCCCTCTCCCTAGATTAATTAACTATTTAAATCTTTTTGTTGAAGTGATGTTGGTTTATGGGGGAGATACGATCAAGGGGGTATGATTTGAGATCTACAAGTCAAAATCAGGCTCTTTTGTTTTATTTCCAAAGGGGGATAATGGAGAAATATATAAATAAAATGAGTTAAAAAGGGGGAGAATGAGAATGGAGAAACAAATTTAGTGTTATGAGGAAATAGTCAGAGCTTAGCTTTTGCATATTTAAACATTCCAAAACACAATAACCCAATTCATGTTTCCCCTATTTTTTCTACATCGATAATTGATCTTGTAGACTTATAGTGTGGGATGAATTTTTTCTTGCGTATCAGGTTTTGATTGTGGCTGGTGCACTATTGAATTTATATGCAGATTTCCAATAAGCCCAAAGGGGGAGATTGTTCAATGTAAGGATGCACATTGGTATAAATGGAGTATGGTTTGTTTTTTTTCAATCATCCCATATAGGATCATGGATTTTTCATGGAAATATGTCTTATAGTTTAAGCCGACATCATTTTTTTAGGTGGTATCATTTTTGAGTTTTGCCAATTTTTTCGGGTCAAAAAATTACAGAATTGGGAAATGTATTTCTGTCCAAGGATATTTCACACAAGTTTGAAGGTGGTTTGAAAATTTTTACTAAGTAATGTCTAGGGATCATCATACAAAAATATGAAAAAGGTAAAAAACATGATAGATTTAAATATGTGCAAAAGATGGGGTTGTGCGGAAGAGACTTACACACCCAATACGACATCAAAAGGGGTTTTTTGCGCTTGGACGGAATATTACGTGCGCCGATGAATCCACATTGGAATATTACCTACTTGGTAATCAAGGCCTATAAATAGGTGACTACTCCAATTCAATTAATAGAACTTTTTCAACAAATATCAGGTTTCTCTGACACATGAAAGAGTTGTGTGAGGAAGAGTAGTAGAAATAAAATCTTGTGTGCAATGAGATCCTTTAGTATTTAAAGAAAAATTGAAACTTATGGTGTAGTTCTGTGAAATTTAATGGTTACATAAAAAATAAGGGTTGTACAAAATTCACCTTTTTAGAAAATCCCAAATTCTGCATGCAAGAGTAGGTGTTGCACGCATGTTCTAGATTGTGCTTATAACAAGTTTTGAACATCTGAATTGTTTTGATCAATTATTTTATGTGAATCAATTCAAGACATTTATACATAAAAAGTATCATGCTATATATATAAATAACTCAATGCTAATCTATTGAGGAGACATAAATGTTAATAAAATGAGTAATACATCACCCAAGGCTGTGAGATAGGGGGAGTCAACGGAAGTGTTCTAAAGGATGCAATGTGTTATCCCTAAAATCATGTAGAAGAAATGTTCTTGGTAAAAAGTGACTATGTTTGATCTCTTTTATTCCTCAATTAGTGACGATTAATTGATTTTTGATTGACCAACACAGTGTTTTCATATTCTCCTTAGACTAGCCCTTAGTAGTGAACCAAGTAAAATTGTTGTGTTCTCTTTCTACATTAGCATGTTTGATTGTTTCTTGATTCCATCATAGATTTTTAACTAGTTCATTCGTATGTGAGAACAATATTTTTCACCTTAAAAGAAAAAATTAGCACCCTAATTTACCCCTCCCCTCTTAGGGTGTCCAAGGGTCCAACAACCTGTTCATTATGATATGAATAATGAAGGGTTAATGCTTCTTTGCATTGATTATCAGGAAGTATAGAATATCACTATTAAGACCGTGTATCCTCCACCCCATATCAATTATTTGTTTGATAAATTATGAGGATCTCAATAATTTTCTATGACTAACCTTCATTATGGATATCAATAACTAAGGGTTAATAAGGGGGATATAATTCATACATACTTCCATTCAAGGTACATTAATTATGAATTTATAGAAATTCCATTTGGCCTTACTAACTCCCCTTCCATTTTCATATATTTAATGAACTGAGTCATTATAGATTACCTTGATATATTTGTGGTAGTATTTATAGATGATATTATTATATATTTAAAGAGAAATTATGTTTATAAATATCATTTGATAATTTTTCAAAATACCATAAATAATGAGAAACTATATGAAAATTTTACTATATGCGAATTTTGGAATTAGAAAGTTCCATTCATGGGTCATAAAATATCAATTGAGGTATAATGGTGGATCCTTAAAAGATATATGTTTTTATGAAATGGCCTCATCCAACCATGGTAACTGATATTCATAATTTTATTTGGTGGGATGGATATTACTAATGCTTTTTGAGGGATATATCATGACTATCTATTCCAATAATGAAGTTGACTCAGAAGTGGGTAATATTCTTACGGATAGAAGAATGTGAAGATAATTTCAAGGGACTAAAGAGAAGGTTGGTTAGTTCACCTATACTCACAATTCTTTATAGTGGAGGAGGGTTTTTGATATATAGTGACACATTAAAGAATTGATTATTCCTTGTCATTATATAGAATGATATGGTGATACCATATGCCTCACACCTAGTGAAAATACATGATTAAAATTACTTAACTCATGATTTAGATAAGACAGTGGTGATTGTTTATTAAAGATATGGATGCTTTATTTTAACAGTGAAATATGTTACATATATATGAATCATAAAATTTTTATGTATATAATCAACCACAAAGAGTTGAATATATTCCAGAGTAGATGGTTGGAATTGATTAATGATTATGACTGCTTAATACATTACCACTCTAAGAGGAAAAAAAGGTGGTCAGTGCTTTGATTTAGAAGGAAATTTCTAATTTGGCCATGATGAGGATTGAAAATAGATAAAACAAATAAGTATTTGTGTAATATGGAACTTGAAATCTTTAGGGAAGTGGATATATCCTATATTTCTATGTGGATTTTTTAATCATATACCCATTTGAGGATTAAAGAGCTTCATAAGGAAGATGTGGAACTATAAAATAAGGTTAGAAATTGTTTTGAGATAATTTATAATAATTATATAATGATAAGGTTTTAGAATGGAGTATGTGTCCCATAAATACCTAAATTGAATAAGGAAATTTTAGATGAAGATCATAGTTTTTCATTCTCTATACATCCTAAAAGTACAAATATGTATAGGGATCTAAAAGAATATTTTCAGTGGGACAAAATAAAAAGGAATATCAATGAGTATGTTTCTCAATTAATGGTATATCAACAAGGTAAGGATAAGAGATGGAAGTATAACCATATTTCATAACCATTATCCATACCTGAATGTAAATGGGAAAACATTTCCATGGATTTCATTTTCAGACTCCCCAAAATATCTAAAGGTCACAATACTATTTGGTATATTTTTAATCTCCCTACGATGAAAGAAAAAATTATTTAAATTATAGAAAATTTCTCAATTCATTATATTTCCAAGTTACAAATTATGTAAGTGATGAGATTTCATGGAGTAAAAAATTCGATTTTATCTGATCAGGATTCAAGAATTACCTCAATGTTCTAGAGAATCTCTTAGAAATCTCTGGATATACAGTTGAGTTTCAGTACTTATTATCATCCTTAGAATGATGGTTAGTGTGAGAAAACCATTCAAATCCTAGATAATATGATGATATGTTTTTATCTGTATTTCAAGGGTTTTTGGGATCAACAAATTATTGTAGTTGAGTTTTCTGACTACAATATCTTTCACTCTAGTATTTGGATGGATCCTTTTAAATTCCCCTATGACATGAATTATATAACCCCAGCATGATAGTGTGATGTTAAAGAAATAAATATATTGGTACCTTGTAAGTTAAGGATATGGAAAAAATAATTAATTCTTTCTATCATCAAATAAGGTCACCTCAGAGATGATAGAAAATTCATGCCGACACTTATTGCTGAGATCTGTAGTTCAATGTTGGTGAAAATGTATTATGATGAATATCACCTTGGAATAAGGTCATGATATTTGAAAAGAAGTTAAATATTAGCACATGATATATCATTCCATTTGAAATAATTTATTTTATTAGGTTGATAGATTATCATTAATCTCCTCCAATGATTCTATCTTATGTTTATGATATGTTCCATGTATCCCTCTTGAGGAAGTACATACAAGATCTTTCACATATACTGAACTCATAGGTCATAACATTGGAGAAAAATATATCTTATATGGAGAAACTGGTGGAGATTCTAGATAATAGAGATAAAATTCTAGGAAACAATACCACCGACCATGTCAATGTTTTTTAAGGAAATCATAAATTATAAGAAGTTAATTAGGAACCCGAGGACATGATGAAATAGAGATATCCTCAATTGTCATTATCTGATTGAAAAAAATCAAGAGGAGAATTAATTTTAATGGAGTTAGATTGTAACAGCATAATATTTTATGATATATTTCACAATAAAATTTTTTTATTTCTTTTCGATCTCACTTTACCTGTAACACCGAGTTTAAAAACACGCATTATATTATTGAAATATTATTATTTAATGTGGCAGTTATCACCTAACATTTAAATTTGAGGGTATGAATAATAATAACCACATTATGAAATATATATAACAGTTATACTAAATATGAATTTCCTAATTAATTCCAAAAAAATAAGAACTTTATTTTTAGTAAACTTATTATATTCTTCAAAAAATACTATTCTTCAAAAATGATTTTTTTTTCTTTTTATAAACGAATGCTTTAATTAATTTATGTATATTTTTGAAATTTTATATAATAAAAATTATATCATTATTGGAATCATTATATCAAAATTATCTAAGGGTGAATTTTTTTTTATTTTTCTAAAAAGATGGATTTTCTAGTGAATAGTGAAAAATATTGATTTTTATTGAAAACTATATTTTTGCTTCAAACATTTACAATGTTTTGTCTTTTTAAATGGTTTAAATTTAAAATTATTTAAAATATATTATTAATTATCCAATTTTTTTATTGGAATCATAATATGGTTGAATTTGGTATAATAACATTTTTATACCTAAAATGCATTTTTTTAAAAATCTTTTCATTGTGTTTTTCATTTTTTAACTTCAATTAATTTTATCTACTCCTATAAATTTAATCATGAAAATTTAATTCCATATTTTCAATCTGGTGGTCATAATATGGTAAATAGGTCAATTTTATATTCAGTCAATATGAATAGTAACCATAGTAAATTATTGTTACCATGGTAAAGGTAAAATGAGTTAATTATGGTTAAAACTAATGTTATAAGGCTTTAAATTCATCCAAAAAAAATTAATTTATTTCATTTTATAATTATATTTCATTTATAATCAGTAAAAATTAAAAAATATTACATTTTATCTATTTAAATTTTATTTTTACCTTTATAATATTAAAGTAAAAAATAAAGTAAAAACACCACTTTATTAATTTTAATATCAATAATATTTTTTGATAGGGATAAAAAGAACTTATTTTCTATAAATATTTATTTGAAATATGAATTAATTTTTTTCGTCATAGTAATTTACTTTTAATTTTTAGTGACTGAATAATTACCTTAAATGGTAACAGAACACCGACACAATATTTATTCAATTAATATAAAAATAAACTAAATTATTTTAAAAATATTAAAAGTAATACAATTTGGGAAAATTATTATGTTACATGAGTCTAAAATATTAATATAACACATAAGGTATATTGAAATTCCTTTGATTCCATGTTGTTTTCAAAGTCAAAATAAATCGATAGTTCCATATATAACAGTAATCATATTTTATAATAAAAAATATTTTATTAAAGGATTTATAAACAATAAAAAACTATATTCATCCAA
Organism: Viscum album; assembly: GCA_963277665.1. Lineage (NCBI taxonomy): Eukaryota > Viridiplantae > Streptophyta > Magnoliopsida > Santalales > Viscaceae > Viscum > Viscum album. The sequence goes on along the minus strand of OY728152.1, from coordinate 777,048,996 downwards.
ATTAGTGGGATATGGTTTAAAATAACCACCTTGGTATAATTATGGGACAATGTTTCTTTTCTGGTAACATTATTGACCTTTAAATGGTAGAAAACATTGTTATAATGGTAATTGTCAAAAAGGGTTAAAGACGGTTAAAACTTTGATATAAGACAGAAAACAAAACAAAAAAGTGTAAAAAATTTATTTTATTAAATTATTTAAGGTCATAAAAATATTATATTGTAATTATATCAATTTGGAAACATTTTTCCTTGAAAATTAATTTATATTAATTTAATACTTTAAATAATTTCAAGAGTACCCTGCCCCACACAAATAAAGGGGAACTTTATATCCTTCAATATTCACAGTTCTTCAAGATTATATCTCAACAAATACCTACTGTAATATCATTATATCATTATTCACCATATCCTAGATCTTATGGTCTTTCCAAAATACCCTTCGTTACAAACTTAAAGTGTATGACAAAGAAGGTTTCTAAATATAGAGGTATAACTCTTAACCAATTATTTATAATTTTATTTCCTATTATATTTCATATAAATATATAGTATTAAATATAAAAAAGATAAGTAAATATTTAAATATAATTAACTATTATTATGATTATGGAATAACCATTATACTCCTTATTTCCATCTGTTTGAAAATGATTACGCCGTATATCCATATATATGGAAAACCACCTCCATAAAGCGATGAGATTTTTTTATAAAGATTAACATGGATGGTAAAAATGATAAATTTAATGAATATATATTATATAATAATATTTGTTTAAAATTTTAATTATTATTTACCTTATTTTTTTTCTATCCTTAGAAAAGTGAAAATAATGTTAATGGGTATGTACGACCTACCATATTAATGAATGGTGTGATTAATTTTTCTATATATAAACCTTATAGATTAATATATATATATATATATATATATAATGAATTTTTATTATATTTATATCATGATTAAAATTTTTAAATTATTGAACCATGATCAATTTATGAGGACAGTGAAAACAGAACTAAAACATGCCTGACAAACAAAGCAGTTATCACACAAGACAATGCTTTTAATAATATTTTTTTAATAAATGACTAGTAAGATGTTATAAGTAAATAATTTATGCTATGATATATATTATTATGATTCTATAATAAATTTATAATAAATCCCTAATTATTATATTAGATCTTTGAATGTATATGAATAAAGACAAGACATGAGGTAAGGGATTTACATCTGACTTTTCTTTTTGTGAGACACATGTCATATTCGCAAATTTTTTATTTTATATTGTGTAAATAATCCCCATAAATGTATTTTTTTATTCATATAATTTAAATTAAGGTAATTTAAATACCTATATAATGATATCACTTTCTTGAGTTTTTGATTTTAAAGTTACCAAAGTGGTAAAAAATTTATGTTTCAATACTATATTAATTGGGATTTTTTATGCTTGAATTTAGATAGGAATTTTTTTATTATAATTATATGATAAATCCATTTCATTTTATTCCCCTATTGATACTTACTGTGAATAAATATTTTCCTTTTATTTTCCTAACATTAAGTACTAATGGTACCAAACAAATTTTTTTAATGAAAACCAACTATGTTTCAGTATTTTGTCAATAATAATTTTATTATATGTCCATGATTTCATTAAAATGTTTTTATGAATGTTTTTTATTATTATTAAATGATTTTTAAAATTCATGTTAACCATTTTTCAAATTCTATTAAAATATTTCAATGTAATATTCATTTCATTTTCTAAATGACATTTATTTTACCCAATGAGAGAATAAAATCATTATTTTAGCATACATGCAATAAAAATAATTTTAACCATTATGATAGATCAATGACTTGAAGAATATTTTAAAAGGTTCCATGGTTATTTTCAATAAAAAAAATTTCCATAATATTTTAGAAATATTTGGATTAAAAAATCAATTTCAAAATTAAAAGGGTATTTTCCATAAGAAATATTCTAGTGAACTTTTAATGGAATATTCATCTATTATAACATCATTTGGTATAAATGATGATTTACTCGGTATATAATACCTTGATACTCTCTTTATTATTTCTTTTTATGCATTATTATTATAATAATGAGATGATTTTTAATCACATTTACTTTCCATGGGTTATTTTATGACGAATTTATCAAAATGTTTATGAAACTCATTTTATTTGTAAGGGTTATGATATGATGATATGATGAATGTTTTATAATCTTTTGGAACACATATGTGTGGTTTTAATTATTCAATTAGTGTTCCCATGTAACATCCCATCCCAGATGCCACATGTCAGTGCCCCGAGCCAGTGCACCACATGACCTCAGGTGTGCCTCCTCGTATGCTAGAGGATACTGACTATCAGTGAGGGTCTAATATCGATCATGGAGAGACTATACCATATGTTTTCAAAGTAACACACAAGAAAAAAACAGAAAAAAATAACAGAATATATCCATAACCAAGATAATACCAATATCATAATATGAACAAAATTTAAATACAATAGAAAAACTGAATAGAAAAATATGCCATACCCAAGTTTGCGTTAAGTCTCAAAATGAAAACACAAAATGAAAGACACTAACAACTCCCATGTGGGTATCTAAACATGTTCAGTTCCCTAATCCATGCTCCATCCCAAATCATCCATTTAACATAAGGCCCTTTCCTTTAACCTTTCTTTTAAGAATGAAATCTATTTAGGTACCAATCATGAAGCCTGGGTAGGGTGTGAGTAAAAATCAGTAGGCCACCACCAACGAAGTCTAAAACAATATGTAGTCAAAATAGTGTATTATGTTTTATAAAGAAATAATTTAAATATATAAGTGAATTGTTATCATATTATCAATGATTCTTTATTTAACCACATAAACTCTCTGGTTCCCATGGAAACCTGAACACTCAATACCTACTTCCGCCTGTTCCAGAGTCTAAACTATCCCCGATGGATATAATATATAATAATTCCATTGTTACAATTATTTATCTAAACTCACAAATGAATTCCAATATTACCATTTATTATCACAATTCAAATTTGAAATACATTGTTACCATTCATCAATTCAATTCAGACATGAATTCTATTTTACCATTCATTATCTTATCTCATATGTGAATTCCATTGCTACCATTCATTATCTCAATTCACATTTGAAGGCTATTATTACCATTCATTATCTCTATTCACTAATGAAATCTATTTTTACCATTCATCAATTTAATTCACACATTAATTCCAGTATTACCATTAATTAATTCAATTAACACATGAATTCCATTGTTACCATTTATTAATTGTATTTAAACATTAATTCCACTGTTACCATTCATTATTTCATTAATTAATTCTATAAGTAATTAATCATATCTATTTCACCACTAATTCAATAATTAGTTTATCACATCAATCCACTTAATTAATTCACCAATTAATTGTGAACAATGACCCCATTAATTAATTCACTAATTAATTAATCAAATCTATTTTATTATTAATTAAAAAAATATTTTTTCACATAAATCCCCTTAATTAATTCACCAATTAATTAATCACAATGATCCATTAATTAATTCACTTATTAATTAATCATATCAATTCCATTAATTAATTCAACAATTAATTAAGCTAAATTAACAACCCCAATATATCAATATTTAATTGAAAAATTAATTATCCCAATTTCATAAACACGATATCTTAAAAATCAATAAATTAATTAATTATCTCAATTCCACAATATCAATATCCCTTAATTAATTCAACAATTAATTATTGAATTTTTTATAATCAAAATATCTAAATAATTAATTCATCAATTAATTATATCATTTTCACAATCTCAATATCCCATAAATAATTTAAAAAATTAATTATCCCAATTTCATAATCACAAAATCTCAATAATGAATTAGTCAATTAATTATCTCTATTCCACAATCCCAATCATCCCCAACTGCACACTCACATAATTAATTAATCGTTCAAATTATTTAATTTAACTGAGGAAATCAATCGATGATCAATCAATATATATTCTATAATTACATACACTTAATTGAAATTAAAAATTTGGGATTTGGATTAGGCCACCCCCCTCAATTCATTGATGACATATTTCCCAATGTAAATCCCCAATTTGAATAGAATAACGATGTATCGTGAGTTCTATATCTAAAACATAAATCAAGATTTTTCAAATCAAGATTACATAATTATAGATCTCGGTCCACAGTTACTAGATCCACATCCAATAATAGATCAAGATACAAATAAAAAAGGGGTGAAAAATCCTTAATTGGATGTAAGAAGAATGAGAAAGAGAAAGTAAACCACACAGAGTGAGATACTCATACTAGTAGGGGTGAGGATCTTCAATCCGGGATTTCAATTGTGATTTATGCAGGTTGAAATGGATTTTAATTAAAATGGGGAAAGACAAAGGAAACCATATGGGGTTAGATCCTCATACCGGGAGGGGTGAAGATCTTCAATCTGGGATTCCAATTGTGATTTACGGAGTTTCAAATGTATTTTTATCTGTCTGAGATGCTCCAAAATTAGGAAAATGAATTAGGGGTCAATCTAGGTATGAATAAGAGTTAAAATGGGGTTTAAAGAAAATTTAAATCTAATTTTAAAGCTAATTACAAAGTTACGCACTGTTTGCTGGGTAGGGGCACATGGTTTCCCCAAATTGTGCACTATAACTATGTGACTCTTCTTAAGGGTGCATGGTTTCTATTTTTAGGGAACATGGTTTGAAAAAAGATGAAATATTGGTGAAAACCCTCTTTTTATAGGGTTTCATAGTTTTTTTGGGTCAGGGTTCACGGTTTGGGAAAATCGTGCACCAACCGTGCACGAACCTCTTTCTTTCCAAAAGTTCAAATTTTCACCCAAACACACCCCAAGGTAAACCCAAAAAAATTATTCTCAAACAAATAAAAATGAATACATGAATACATTACCAATACATCTCCAGAAATGGTTGGGATCTTACAATATCCCTACCTTATAAAATCTCTTCCTCTAAATTTACTCCCAAGTGTCTCTAAGATTCTAAATCAAAAATATTGGCCCACTAAGCCCAAATATCTAATTCTATTTCCTATGTTTCCTCTTGGACACTCTCATGTTGCCACAATACACAAACTATCGGCACAGTATCTCCTCAAAACACTTTATCACTGCGATCCAATACATGTATCATATGCTTCTCAAAGGACACATCTATATCAAGATCAACCTCATCCAAATTGATCAAATGATGAGGGACAGGGTAATAACGTCAAAGTTGTGACACATGTAAAACAACATGAATAGAACTGTATCTATGTGGAAGATCTAATTGGTATCCCACTAGCCCTGTTCTCTCTACAACCTCAAAAGGTCTAATAAACCTCGGAACCAACTTTCCCTATCTCCATATCCAGCGTTGAACCAACCTACTTAACTCCAAAAGGAATAAAAGATCACCCTCTGTAAACTATAGGGGTCATCGATGTAAATCACCATACAACTTCGGTCTACTTTGATCTATAAACAAATGTTTCTAAATAAACTGATCTATTTATAATGCCTCCTACACAAGACTCTATCCCAACAACTCTGGATCACCCTCCTCAATCCAGTATAGGGGAGATCTTCATGGACTACCATAAAGAGATTTATATGGTTCCATCTAAATTTTTTCTTGATTATTGTTGTTATAGGAAAACTACACTAGTGATAGGTGCTTCCCCCATGAACTGCATGTGTCTAGAACATGTGATTTCAATATATATTCAAGAACATGTATAGTATGATACAACTGCTAATATGTCTGTGGGTAGACAACTATACTCAATAAAACCTGTGTACCTCGTTCCTTATATAAGACCTGCTAGAAGCACACATTAAATTCTGAATCACCATCTAAAAAAATATTCCATGGCACACCATGCAGACGGACTATCTCTAAAATGTACAACTCCCACAACTGCTCCACTAATAATGTCTCTTGTGCCACTAATAAATGCACTAGATTTATCAGTTTGTCCAAAATCACCCAAAAAATTTCATTCTTCCAAGGATTCCATGGGAGATGCACCAAAAATTACATGGTCACGTTATGCCAATTCCATTCAATAATGGGAAACATCTATATAAAACCACTGGGTCATTGATGCTCAGACTTCACATACTAATAGGTGGAGAATCATGTCACAAACCCTACTATCTCCTTTTTCATATTCGATATCAAAAATTATCATCATCGGTCATGATAAATTTTGTTCACACCTGGATGTACTACCCACTTGGAGGCATTACATCACCACATCAAATCCTCATGCATACTCAGAGGAATAACAACCTGATTACCAATATAGATTATCTCATCCTCAGCTATGCTCCAATTGGAAGGGGACTCCCCACAATATAATATTTACCTCAAGGTTAAGCACTCTGGATTCTCATAATATGCGTCTCTAATATGTATTAGTAGTTTATACTCTCATGAAAATGAAATGAGAGTTATCTTCTCCCAACTCTCCTGAACCACAACACGCATCTCTTCTAGTAAAGTCATCATTTTACACTCAGAACTAGAATCCTAAACCGCTTGAGTTTGAATTTTCCTACTCAAAGTGTCAGCCACACTATTTTCCTTCCTATGCTTATATTATAGATAAAAATCAAATATTTTCATATAATAAACTCATATTTGCTGTGGGAGGTTCAAATCTAATTGCGAAAATATATAGAAATAATAATTGTGGTATGTGTACCCAATAAATTTTTCACTTAACAGATATTTCCACCAGCACTTCAAATCAAAAACCACTATATCCCACAAGAGGTCGTTCATATGGTAATTTTGTTCATGTAGACACAAGTGTCGATATCCATAAGCTGCAACTCGATCTCCCTGCATCAACCCAACTCCAAGACTGATCTCATAAGCTTAAACATTCATTATATACTCCCCACCTAGCTCGAGTAGGATCAATATTGGTGATTATTTCAAATGATTCTTCAAATTCTTAAAGACATTCTCACATGCTTATGATTATTCAAACATTATCTCCTTCTTTGTCAGGCCCAAAAGCGATGAGTCCAAATAATAAATTTCCTTTTTTAACCTTCAAAAATTTCCAAATAACCCTATAAAGATATGAATATCAAATAAATTCTTCGGATACACCCAAGATATGACGGCCTAAACATTCTCTAGGTCCATAGACACACCTTCTTCTGAGATGATGTGACCCAAGAAGTGTACTTGATCAATCAAAAACTGAAATTTAGATAGATTGGCATATAGTTGATCCTCTATTAGTGTACTTAGGATTATGTCAAGATTTTGGTCATGATCATCATGAATCTTGGATTAAACCAATATGTCATCCATAAATACTAGCACAAATTGATCTAGGCATGGATAGAATAATACATTCATCAAGGCCATAAACACTTTTGGTGCATTCGTCAATCCAAACAACATTAAGATGAACTAACATAGTCCTACTTCTAAAAGTAATCCTTGATATATCAGAAGTTCAAAATATAAATTGATGATACCATGATCTATGATAAATATTTGGGAAAACACAATCCCCTCAACTGGTCAAATAGATGATCAATACATGGAATAGGATACATTTTTTTCACAATCATCCAGTTCAACTTTCAAAAATCGACACAAAAACATATACACCCATAAACATTCTTATAAAAACACTCTATAGAACCCTAAGGAGACATAATCAGATGGATAAATCCATTGTCCTATAACTCCTACATCTGAGTCTTAATCTCTTAATGATCTTTTGAAGCCATTCTGTATGATGGAATCAAAACTGGCTCAGCCCCCAGCATGATCTCAATAGTAAATTCAACATCTCTCTTAGGTGGTAGCCCTGGGAACTATTCAGGAAACAAACCCAGAAAGTGGTCTACTACAAGTGTAAATACATCCTTCTATACACCTCCACCATCTAGTAAAAAACTTGTAACATAGGTGGTAAGCTCTCCCAGTTGTTGTTGAACGGGACCTACACGGTCCTCCTAGATATCCCACTCTCCATGGTGGATATACTTGTCACCATCAGAAGATGTAAAAGTTACTCTCATAAGGTTGCAATGGATTTGGGCTTGGTATGCCACTAACTAGTCTATACGAATAATTTGTTCGATTCCTTACATGTCAAAAATATAGATATCCTAGAGAAAATGATATTCCCAAACCTCGAGAGAACATCCCTTGTATAAGAAGATGTCTCTAGATCATACTCCCAACAATGTATCTATCATCAACACCCTTCCCATGAACTCCACTACCAGACTCAAACCATTCACAATTTGTGCATAAATAAAATAATAAGAGGTACCATTATCAAATAAGGCACTGAATGGAATAGAATCAATGATGATAGTACCAATCACTATCGATGGTCCAACCTCACTATCCATAAGTGTAGGTTGACCTGCATACAACTATCCTCTCCCTCTTTCTAATGATGTAGTCTGACTCCCCTGAGTTGTGCCTACCTTCTGATATGGGAGATATTTCCTTGAAGCACCACATCCACCACCTCTACCTACACGACCAATATAACTCTAGTAGCCAAACTAATATGGTGTAGAATATCCCCTTGTCGCACTCTGAATATGTCTAAATCCTCCATCACTACCCATCTACCACAGGTTCTTGAAAAACATATTTAGATTTCCTATCTATCTGCATGATCAGCACTACACTGGTAGTTGGGTATAGTGTCTATGATAGTGGCCCAACCCACCACACTGATTCCAGAAAATCCAAGTAAGGTCTTGTGTAACTAACCCTTCCCCCTAACCACTCCTCCTACTATCACAGATAACATCCTCATAGTGATGCTTCCTAATATCAGAATACATACTTCTTGATCATCTAGATAAAACCACTTGTCCTACACTAGAATCCACTTTCAGGTTCCCCTCATCTATGAGAGCCTGATACACCACCTCAACACACTTCTATAATCAAAAGAGGTTAACTTGGGACTTAATCTCACATCTAATCCCATCCTAAAAATGTTTTTCAATAGTTGTCTCATCCCCTTCCAATTTTTGAGAAAATCACTACAGGTCTGTAATGTGTCCAACATAGTCCATAATGAACATACTCCCCTAATTCGACCACATGAAATCATTTACTCCCTCCTACCTCATGATATCTTGATAGAAGTGCTCTTGGATATTCTCCATGAATTACTTCTATAACATACCACCATCCTATACATTCTAAACCTAAACATCCCACAAGTTCTTCATTGATCCTTGTACAATATAAGAATACAACTTGACCCTCTTCTTAGTAGGATTTTCTAAATGGTCATATATAATGTGGGTGTACCAAATAGAGAAGTTTGATGCCTTAGTTCCACCCTATCAAGTAAAATTCGAAGGTTGTTGTAACTAAAACTGCCATGTAGGATCATACATACTCCTCAAAACCCACTATAGGTAACATTATATAATCTTCCTTGAGCAATAAATTTTCACTTAGAACTTCTCTCTTTATTCCTCAACTGACACTATCTGTGCCTAAGGTGCCACTACTGAGAGCTCATCTCCAGCCACATCCTCCTATCATCTTCTCAACATGAATTTCAAAGGAGACATATCTATACAATGCAAAACAAGCATCTCAGGACACATAAAAAACATTATTAAATTTCAAAATATGGTTTTCACATTAATACATAATAGGTCATTCCCCCATACCTCCCCACACTGTCAAAACCGAGGTAGTGCCTCTACCCTTAACTATCCTACACCTAGGTCGTGGTTAACAAGGGTAAAATCATTCTCATTTCATGTTTCTCATTAAATACCCACTTATTGTCATCTTTCATCATTTCAAAATATATCTCAATTAAATTATGCAAAATTTATTGTCAATTTCACAAGAAATGTAAAATAGTTCAAGTATAGAAACTTATTCCAACCTGTTTTCCTTACGTTCCTAAAATGATGGATGTCACAAAATAATCTTGAGTGCCTATTATGATGCATGGAAACCCAAATCTTATGTATTACCAGGTCACGAGTCAAATTTCAACAAATCATTGGAAAAATAATCACATCACACAACAAGAGCATCACCCAAGGTGGAGTAATATTCAACTATAATAGAAAAAAGAATAACAATAATCCCGCCTTGGGTAGTTGGATTCTCCCCCGTACATAGGTTAACTACTCCCATGAAAACTCTCACAGAAAAGGCTCTTCTCTTCCTAGTCTCATTTCTACCATTACCAATTAGAAAGAAAAAATAAAATAAAATAAAATTGGGATATGATTCCACATTGAAACATCACATCCTAGTTCCACAAACCGGTGCCTCAAGTCGGTGTAGTACATGACCTCAAGTACACCTCCCCATACGCCAGAGGCTTCTGAATAGTAGTGAGGGTCTGATATTAATAATGGGGAGACTATACCATATTTTATTAGAGTAACACACTAGTGGAAAATAAAAAAATAATGACAAAAAAATATATCCATAACTACAAAAATACCAATATCAAAAGATGACCAAAATTAGAAACACAATATCAAAAATAAAAAGTAATAATTCCATGCAATGTATGTTTCATGTTTCAAAATGAATGCTAAAATGTAAAGAAACTAAAAACACCCAATAGGGTCCTGAAACATGTCATGTTCCTTCACCCATGATCCAACCAAACCTAGCCATCTGTTAGAGGGACCTTTACCTTCACATATCCTACAACCATGAAATCTATTTGGGTACCGAGCAGGAAACCTGAGTAGGGTGGGAGTAAAACACAATAGGCCACCACCTATGGTATATAAAAAAATATCCAGTTCAAATTTTGTCTTTAGTTTTATAAATAAATAAGTAAAATGCATATGTAAATAGTTATCACATTACCAGTTATTCTTTATTTAACCACATAAAATCTATGGTTCCTATGGAAACCTGAACTCTCAACACCTACTTTGGCCCATGCCAGAGTATGATGTATCCCCAAAGGATATAATATCTTAGAATCTAATTATTACCATTCAACATCTCAATTCACTTGTGAATGTTAATATTACTATTAATTGTCCCGATTCACATCTAAATTCCATTTTTACCATTCATTAATTAAATTCACACGTGAATTCCATTGTTATAATTCATTATATTATCTCATATATTAATTCCATTATTACCATTCATTGTCCTAATTCACATATGAATTCCATTTTTACCCTTTATTATCTCAATTCACCGATTAATGCCATTTTTACTATTCATCAATTGAATTCACACATGAATTCCATGGTTACCATTCATTAATTCAATTCCCACATGATTTCCATTATTAACATTCATTAAATCAATTCACATATGAATTTCATTGTTACCATTAATTATGTGATTCATTAATTAAAAAATTAATCAATCATATCTATTTCATCACTAATTCAACAATTAGTTTATCACATCAATAACCTCGATTAGTTCACCATTACTTAATCATATTAATCCCATTAATTAATCCACTAATTAATTAATAAAATACATTTCATTACTAATTCAATAATTTGTTTATCACTTCAATCCCCTTAACTAATTCATCAATTAATTAATCACAATGATCCATTCATTTATTCACTAATTAATTAATGAAGTCAATTTCATTAAATAATTAAAAAATTAATTAATCCAAATTAACAACCCCAATATCTCAATAATTAATTAAAAAATCAATCATCCCAATTTATTAATCATAATACTCAATAATAAATTCACCAATTATAAAATATGTAATCAAAAATATCAATATCGCATAATTGATTCAATAATTAATTACTCAATTTCATAATCACAATATCTCAATAATTAATTCATCAATTAATTATCTAAATTCCAAAGTCTCAATATCTAATAATTAATTCAATAATTAATTATCCCAATTTCCTAATCCCAATATCCCAATAATTAATTTATCAATTACATATCTCTATTGAATAATCCCAACCATCCCCAATTACATAATCACATAATTAATTAATCTATCAAGTTAATTAATTCAAAATAAGAACTCAATCATTAATAAAACAGTATAATTTCATCAATTACATATACATAATTGATATTAAGAAATCAGTATTAGGATTAGGCCACCTACCTAAATTCTTTGAAGATTGATCTCCCAACATAAATCACTAATTGGAACAGAATAACGACATAGCTCGATATTCGGATGTAAAACCTAAATCAAGATCATAAAAATCAAGATTCCTTAATTTTAGATATATATACACAATCAATAGATATATATACAACAATATATATAGATAAAACCGAAAATAGTGAAGAAGAATTATTCCATGGAAGGATGAAGAACAAAAAATTGAAAGGACTCCACATGGGGTGAGATCCTTTTACTGGGAGGGTAAAACATCATCAATCTAGGATTCATAACATAAATAACAGAGATTGGAATGGATTTGAATCTATCAATGAGTTTCCAAAATCATGAAAATAAGTTAGGGGCCATGCTAAGGATGAATAGGGGTTAAAACAGGGGTATATGAAAAATAAAAACTAATTTTCAAGATGAAAGGCGCTGTTGTGGGTGCATTCAAATGATGTTTGGATTAAGGTTATTTATGTGAAACAGAGTGGCTAACCAAGGTTGTCTCCCAATGGAGGAAGTAAATTTAACAACATATTAAAGGTATTCAAAAAAATATAATAAAATATAAGAAACAGACTACATTAAAGGATGGGTTTTTTTTATCATTTATAAAACTAAAATAAGTTTGCAAGAATAATATTGGTTTTTTATTGTTTTTATTTTTGAAATGATGTTCCATTAAAAAACCCAACAAGAAGATGTTTTTATAGAAAATATTTTTAAAGGAATAATAAATCTAAATATACCTCTTCATTTACTTATTAATCATTATAATTTAAATTAATACCCTCTTAATTATTATCGCTTAATTTTTTAACCCTCAAACCCTACAAGAGTTAAACCTGATGCTTGCTTCAGAACATGAAATCATGGCACCCTGATTTGATTGAATTTATGAATCTAGATTATGCTCAGTGGTAAATTTGGGCACATATCCATTCTATAAATTGAGGATGAATTGTTTTTAGGGATTATATTTCAATGCTATAAATTTATCTCGTGTGTGTTTATTTCTCTGGTTAATTTGCGCTCTCACAATTTACACAAATCTCGAACTCGCGTGTTTTTGTGTAAATTGTTTAATTTCTTTCTTTGTTTCTTCTAATTTTAAAACTAAATTCATGGATCATAATTCGTGAATTGTAGTATCTTAGTTATTCAAAATAAATAAATGATTAAGGTAAGAGGTAGATTGATTACTAAAAAGAACTACTCTTCCATGGGCGGTATAGTCATCGTAGAAACAAGTTGCATGTGTAAATGTTTAGAATGGGTATAACCCAGTTTTTTTTCTACTCTTGATTCTAACCAAAATAGAATGAGTAAATAATAAAATAATTGAAAAAACAGAATAAAAGAGAATAAATTGAAGAGGAAAAAACAATTTTATTATGAAAATGAAAACATTACAACATGAAGAAGAAGAAAAAGGCTTCGATGAGGGGATCCTTACTTCAAGAGCTACCCCGCTTACAATGGTGGGAGAATTTTAGAGAAACCAATTCTCTTCTGCCTTCCATATTCTACTTCACTTCTGAAACCCTCCAAATGAGAAAAAAACAATTTATATAGTGGAGGGGAGGCTTGGTTTAAAGAGGCTTCAAGTTTGAATGGGGAAATTTGGACAAATAAACTAATCCAAAATTCACCACCTGTTTGACTAGAAAAACTCATGAACCATCTTTCCTTCCAGAAGGTTGATTTGTGTAGAAATGGGTCCTAGAGATTCTCTCAAATTTCGGGCCTAATATAAGAAATTATTAAGATGTTATGTCCCAAACACTGAAGTGATAACCAATCTAGCAATTCCAAACTGACATTGACTTCATGGACCATTATGTCCAATCAAATGACCGATTTAGCTCCAATGTCCTGACCTAAATTTTTATCCCAATAAGTTGATAACAATGTCAAAAAATTTTAAGTTCAAATAATACATATTATAATATTTATGTTTGAAATACTATAATGAATTTTAAAAGGGTGAAACTGGAATTTTCCTCAAATTTGAAAATGAATGATCTATTCCCAAATATTCCATAAATTACAATATTTACCACAATGTGAGGAAATTATATTATTTATTATCAATAAAATATTCAATAAATTGTATTTTATTAACTCCCCTAAACTTACCCTTTTACACTCCCAAGAACAACCTCAACTCATGTATTCCACAAAATTTGGACAACTAAACATCAATATCACATCAAAACAAATTGTAACATATATATTTGATATCCAACAATTCCAGAACAAGAAAAAAAAGTTATCATGCTTCATAAATAACCATTATTTCGAGTTCTTCATTTATATCATTCATTATATTTCTACTTCATTTATCCTCTAATCCACAAAAAACACTTACCTCACTTGAATTTTCTCTTTTCACAAAAGTGTTAATTTTTCAGCAATATATTTCTCATAAAAACTCATACATGGGTCACCATAGGCTTGATAAATTCCTACATTTATACCCAATGTGGGTCAATGACATCTGTTTATCATGAGAAATTTTCATGGTTGTTCTATGGATTTTGTTTGGTATGATTTAGATTTGAAAAATTCTAATGATTAATGAGGAGGTCTTGGGTATTGTTGAAGAAAAATTACATTATTATAATTTTCACTCATGTATGGTCTCCTCCTCACTCCCCTTAGTATCAATTCAGCTCTATTATCATGAAAATTCATAGAATTTTTACACCATTCATCGTTTCATCAAAAAAAAATGTTGATCTTCTCAAACATAGTTTTTTCATGAAAGCTCCAGATATGCACAACTTTCTTTCTTCATTGGAAGCCCGAGAAAGGAAAAACATCATTTATCATGAAAGCCTCAGAAAGGAATAAATTGAAATAGAATGATTTTTTTTTCAGTAGTAAAAATATTTCTTAAAAAATAAATTTTCCACCCAATGTATTAAAAATGTGGTATCACAACACAAGACAGCTTCCACCACACTTAAGTTCAACTAGATTATGCAATTTCACTTCAAGAGTTGGTTGGATAGGGAAAATTGGCTTATAATGTGGCTAACCTAATTGGTTGTTCATGGACTATAAGGGATAAAAGGATTAAATGTTCAAGTTATGAAATTATAAAAAGGAATTTTATTAAAAAAGGGCTTCAATACCAATGAATTTCCTCAATCATTTAAAACACAAGTACATAAAACCCACAAGTTTTGACAGGAAGAAATAAAATTCTGGTTAAATCAAGCATGGTTTCGTTCTCATAAGAAGTGAGGTAAATTTAAAGTATATGAAAATAATGGTTCAGAAGCCCTATAAGAAAGTGATTTCAAATATAAATACTGTGATATGTTCCATGGGATTCAAAATTCAGAGTACTTTTCATGAAATTAATAAAGATTGGAACATGAAACAAAGTCATTTCCAGCATTCATTTAAGATTATTTTCTTGGGATAAATAATTTCACTTATTGATATGGATTTTAAAATGGTGATGAGAAGCATTTCATCTAAAAAAATTCAAAAACACACAAAAAATTGAAAAATAAACTTACAAAATTTAAAAAAACACACAATTGTTTTTAAAAACATTAAAAGACTAGAAAAACAATTGAAATAACTAAACTAAAAGGTTCCCTCCCCCACACATAAATATATAATTGTCCTCAATGTGAACCAATGAGATAATATGTGCTCATCAAATGCATTATTTTAAATAAGAAAAATAATATAAACTTTATAGGGTTAAGAACAACCTAATATTCTTAAGTGATCATGGGGTCATGTAGTGTGATGAAATCCACTACATCAGTATAAATTCCCTCAATGTATTGCTTCAAACATTTCCCATTGATTGTAAAGATCATTTCAGTGTAATTTTGTGTGATCTCTACAATACTATAAGGGAAAAAATTAAATACAATATAAAGACCTAACCATCTATAATGCAACTTACCGGGCATCAACTTTAGTAATGAACTTTAGAGAAGGACTTTATCTCCAACACGAAACTCCCTATGTTGGATCAATCTTTCATGAGATAACTTTGATCTTTCCTTGTAGAGCCTTGAGTTCTCATATGATTACAATTGAATCTCCTCAAGCTCTTGAATTTTAGATTACTTTTAATTCTATCTTGGGCCAAATCCACGTTTCATTTCTTTATAGCCCAATATGCCCGATGCTTGACGTCCACTGGGAGACGACATGATTTCCGAAAAAAAAATTGAAATGGGGACATACCAATTGGAGTCTTTTATGATGTAATATAATCCCAAAGTGCATCATCCAATTTCTTACTCCAATCCATCCAATTCGGCTGCATGATTTTCTCCAAAAAAATTCAATTCATGATTTGAAACCTCAGCTTGATTATTTGTTTGGGGGTGGTATGGTGTTGATGTTTTGTGCATCACCCCTTAGTTCTGAAGGAGGGAAGCCAAATTTATATTACAGAAGTTTGTCCCTTTGTCACTGATGATGACCTTTGGTACTCCAAACCAACAAAAAATATGTGTCTTGACAAAGTCAACTACAACAAGAGAATGATCAGTTCTAGTGGCCTTGACATCCACCCATTTACTCAAATAATCAACATCAACAAATATATACAAAAAAACAAATGAAATAGGAAAAAGTCCCATAAAATAAATGGACCATAAATCAAAAATCTCACAAAATAATATGGTTTTTTGGGGTATCTCATGTCTCATAGAAATGTTCCCACTGTTTTAGAAATGTGATCATGATTTACAAAACAAATTGGAATCATGGAATAAGCTAGGACAATATAATCCAGAGTCTATGATTTTCCTAGCTGTCCATTGGGTTCCAAAGTGTCCACAAAAAGAAAATGTATGGAAAAAATACAGAATAGACTCAAACTCATGATCTGGAACACACCTCCTAATAACATGGTCACTACACATTCGCCAAAGGTATGGATCATCCTAAACCTAAAATCATGACTCACTCCATAACTTTAGGACATGATTTTTATTTAGATTTTCAGGTATTTTAGAGGAAACATGGTATTTAACTAAATCAGAATACCAAGGATGCGTACATGAAATGGAATAAAGATGCTCATCGGGGAAAGTGTCTCGAAGTGGTACATGGTCCAAGGTGTCATCCTTTTTTGTCTGAGTAATCCTACTCATGTGGTCCGCCATCAGATTTTCGGACCCCTTATTTTCCTTTATCTAAATATCAAATTCTTGAAGAAGAATCATCCCTCGGATAATCCTTTGTTTCGCATATGGTTTCTTCAAGAGGTACCTCAGAGCTACATGGAATGAAAAAAACTACTTTAGAGCCCAATAAATATGAAAATAAATTAGATAAATAAAATATAAAGGCAATACACTCCTTCTTTATGGTTTGGTGGTTTCATTAGGATGAATCTAATGTCCTCAAAGCATAGGTTATCACATGTGAACGTCCCTCCACCCTCTGAGATAAGACAATTCCAACCGTTAAGTTGTAGGTGTCACACATAAGCTCAATAGGAAGCTCGCTCCATGGGGGATGTATGATCAGTTTAGTATTCAGAAATTCATTTACATAATCAAAGGAAGTCTTGCAAGAATTATCAAACACAAAATCAAAATCCTTTTGAAGTAATCATGACAAAGGAAAAGTGATATTACTAAAATATTTGATGAATCATCGATAAAATCATACATTCCCCAGGAAAGATCTAACATCACACACACATAAAAATATGGTAAGAATGAAATAATATCTTTTCTAGATCTATCAACCTTTATCCCATGTTTTGACACTACATTCCCTAACACTATGCCATGATTTACCATAAAATGACACTTTTCAATGTTCAAGACCAAATTCTTCTCAATACAATGATTCAAAACCATTTACAAACTAGAGGTAAAATCATAAAATGAATACCCATACACTATAAATCATCCATAAATACCTCCATATACTTCTGAATAAAATCGTAAAAAATACTCACCATACATATCTGGAAGGTGCCTAGAGAATTGTGATGTCCAAATGGAATCCTTCGGTAGGAAAACGTACCGAATAGACATGTGAATGTTGTCTTATCATATCCTCTGGTGCAATAAGAACCTGAAAATATCCTAAAAATCCATCCAAGACAGAATAGTTTGTTTTCCCAGCTAGTCTCTCAAGTATTTGATCAATAAATGGGAGCTGGAAATGTTCCTTGTGAGTGGACTGATTTAGTTTCCTATAATCAACACACACACACCAACTGTTTTTCACCCTCATTGGAACTATCTCCTCTTTATCATTTTTAAAAACAATAACACCACATTTTGTAGGACCAACTTGATTAGGACTCACCCACTGAGAATCTAAAATGGGATAAATTATACCTACCATGATAAATTTTTAAACCTCTTTTTTAACAACTTATAGAAGGGTTGGATTGAGTCTCCTTTGTGGATGCCAAAATAGTTTTTCCCCATCCTTTAAAATAATCCTATGCATGAAAATGGTGGGGCTGATACCTGATAGGCCAACCAAGGGACACCCGATTTCCTTGATGTTCTCCCTCAAAAGATTCAAAATCTTTTCTTCATGTTCAAAATGGAGATTGTTAGCAATTATAACAGGTAATTTATCACCACTTAACAAGTATGAGTATTTGATATTAGGTTGAAATGGCTTGAGTTCTAGTGTTGGGGGTGATGTATGGATGGAGAAATTGAAGGAACTGAAATATGTGCACAATGAACATTAGTATCAGAGTATACAATATCAAAATCAGAGAATAAAGCATCAAACCCATCAGCATACTCAACATCCATGTCATAATCAGAGTTCACATTATCGAAATTAGAATATGAATCCATTTCCAAATCAAATCTAAGATATTTGTGTGCATTAGAAACTGGTTTGGGAGTGCTCCTAGGCCTCGAACTAGAACCAATTCTCATAGTCTCCCTAACAATATAATAATCAAACTCCATGGGGTTTTTATTTGGTGCTTAAAAATGGGAGATAATAAAATTAGAATGGTCCTTTGAGGGGTACTTCATGGACTCCATAACATTAAATATAAAAATTCATCTCCAAACTCCATGGAATGTGTACCCTCATTGACATTTATGATAGTTTTTGAATTTTTGAGGAAGGGTCTACCTAATATAATGGTAGCATGAGAACTTAACTGATCATCCTCCATGTTAAGCATGTAGAAATATGTCGGAAAGATCATGTCTCTTACCCGAACATGTACATTCTCATAGACTCCCACTGGATATGTCGTAGCTCTATTCGGCAACTACACCACTTCTCTCATCGGTTTTAACTCACAAACCTATAAATAATAAAATAAATAGTGAGGAATTACATTTATGGAAGCTCCTAAATCACATAAATCATCAGAAAAGTGTAACTCCCCTATGGTTCATGGGATGGTGAATGTACTTGGATCATTTGAAATTGTTATCCTTGCTAGAGTTGGTGTAATGATTGCTAATAGATTCCTTCCAAGATTGATCCTCTAATTTCCCTTGACCTCTACTCGATAGGTACAAAGTTATTTTAAGAATTTGGAATACCTTGGTATTTGTTTAATGGCTTCAAGTAAATTGATTTTTATCTCCACATGCATGAATGTGTCAAAACTTATTTTTTTCATTACCTATTTAGATATATTTTTGGATTAAACAACTCTATTTGAAAAGGGAAGGGGTTTATGAGGAACATCATTAATATTTTTCTTACCTTTATCTTTCTTCTTTGGATCAACTTCAGTTGGTACGGAATGGGGATTCTCCAAAGTTGAGGTGAGTCCCGGTGGAATGGTGGGTATAGAAGTATCATTAATTTGCTTCCAACTTCTTAATGTGATGGAACTGACATTCCACTTGCGATTTGTAGTAGTTTAGGATGGTAGATTTCCAGAATTCTTACTTCAAATTTCATGGAGGGTAGTGGAAATCTGGCTCATTTGAGTCCTCAAATCCCTTAGATCTGAATCTTGACTCTTCAACTCATTTTATTGATTAAGAAAATTTAATTTCAAAAGATAATCAGTGTTAGAATATACCTTTGGTTGAGAAGTACCTTGTTGTTGACTTTTGAAGCTTCACCTTCAAATCTCCTTTGGGGATATTGGAAACCCTACTGGTTAGGTGGAGGCTATAAGAAGATTTGTTGAAAAGGGGGACTTTGTTGTTTTCCAGAGCCATACCTCATGGTTGGTTGATCTTTCCACCCTTTGTTTTATATTGGATCAAAGGAATCAATCTTATTTTAGGGATATGGATGTTATTTCTTCTGATATGGTCTCCCAGGAAATACTGATACACAATCTTTTGTTTCTTGTAGTTGGGGGAAATAGTCAGTTGGGTGCCTTATGTAAATACAAATGCCACAATGCCTTGAAGGAGGGGGTTGGGATGTCTTTTGTTCCAAAGAAATATGTCTTACCATAGTGGAAAAATTTTCCAACTTAGTATCAATCATATGATTTTTTAGAGAGTAAGGACATACCTAATGTACTCCCCTAACATGTGGTGTACCTCGATCACCGAATTTTTGGGAGTTTTGTGCCATCTTGTCAATCAACACTCGTGAAGCTGTTGGTGTTTTGTCAACCAGGGCCCCCTTCAACTATGGAATCCACCATGATTCTCTCTATAGGTGTGAGTCCTACATTCAAGTATTGGATGAGTAGTTTCTCATTGATTTGGTGATGTGGGAAATGTTCACATAACTTCTTGAATCGCTCTCGTTACTCATACATTGACTCATCTTGTTCTTGCTTGATCCCAGAGATTTACTTAAAATTGTAAGTGGTCCTTGATGCTGGAAAAAATCTTTGTAATAAAATATTTTTCAAATCGTTCAAAAAAGTTACATCTTCAGGTTGTAAATAATACATCCAATATTTTACATCTCCATCAAGTGAAAATGGGAATACCCTTCGTTTGATTTTATCTTCAGATATATTTCTTGGTATAAGGGTTGAGAAAACCACATTAAATTCCGTAATTTTTTTGTTTGGTTCCACACCAGGTAAGCCATGAAACATTGGAATATGGTGAATTAACCCATATTTCAGTTCAAAGTCCTATTTGAGATTTGGGTATGCAATGCAATTTGGTAGATAGTTAATATCTGGTACAACTAAATATAAAATGGTTCTATTAAGTACATTGTTAATGTTTTCAGCCATTGGTACTTGTTTTAAGTTGGATTTATAAGTGTTTCAAATTTCAATGTTTTTGCAGTGGAGTAATTCTCCACCTCGTTGAATGTTGAAAGTTCCTATAGACTGAGAATGTCTGATTCGATACCTAAGGAAGCTTTTAAACTTATGTTCATGATATAAGTGATATTCGGCATTATTTCATGTCATAAATCAATTAAAAATGATAAGAAGAAAAGTGTACTATAATAATATAAAAATGATACTTTTGAGTTGATGGTCCAAAAAGAAGATGAAGATGAAGAAGAAAACAAAAGAATAAGAAAAATTCAGATTGGGTAAAGAAGGAATGAATAAAAAAAAGAGAGAATAAAATGAAAAATAAAAGGAATACCTCTAAATAGTTGAAATAATTACTTGCCTCCCCAAAATGACACCAATTTGAAAGGCGTTATCATGGGATCTTTCAAATGACGTTCAAATGATGTTCATATTTAAATATTTATGTTTCAAATTCTACAATGAATTTTAAAATGTTAAAACATGAATTTTCCACAAATTTACAAATGAATGATCTAATACAAAATATTCCATAAGTGAACATATTTACCACAATGTGAGGAAATTATATAATTTATTATCAAAAAAATATTCAAAAAAATTGTGTTTTATCACTAGATAATTAAAAATTCATCCATAGTTTACTGGGAATGTTTGCACGTTTTCTCATAACTATGTGCGTTAACCATGCACCTCTTCTAGGAGGGTGAATAATTTCTCCTTTTAGGGAACATGGTTTGAAAAAACCATGCTTCAGCCTTGAAAACCCTCTGTTTACAGGGTTTTATGATTTGTGGAATAGGGAACATGGTTTGGGAAAGTCATGCGCCAACCATGAAATTCCCTCTTTCTTTCAATTTTTTTTTTAATTTTACCCAAAGATAGCCAAATGTAAACACCAAAAGAATTTGGCTCAAACAAATCAATAAGGAATATCGGAATAGAAGCCCGAGAAGTCTCTATAAAAGGATAAGAAATTTCATCCTAGAATTATATATCCCTTTAATGCATTGTGTAATGATTTATATATATTGGTATTATTATGGTAAATAAGTTGATTTTCTTGATCCAATGTGTGAAATAGGTAGCGATGCTTGATCCACAATAGGGAACTGGTGATGTTGTCTGATATGTTATGATATTAGAAATACATGTTGATTCCAGATCCACTATGATTTCATCAAATAATTAGGTTACATTGACATATGAAATGGTTTCTATACAAATTACTGTTCCAGACATCAATTAAATCATTATGTTCGGAACTTATGGTTCATGATTGACATATTATGTTTTCAAATGCTTATAAATCATGACTTTTGATATTATATGATTTTATACCATGACTCTTGTTTATGATATTTGATATATTGGTTATTAACATTATAAGTTATGTTCATGATCTTAAACCAATATTATTATATTATTATTTTATATTATTATCGATTGATATCTCCCATGATTACCCTTATTGACTGTATGATCTCACGCTTTCTTATATTTGTTTTCCCTAGTTTATGAAGAAATATTTTAATTATGGTATGTCATGAATGGTAAAAAGTTAGAATATATTTATGGTAAATGTTGAATAATGTTCCTAATTAATATTTTTATGTGTCTAGTCTAAAAATAAACAAATCCTTTATAGCTCCGGAATAGATTGTCATGTTATGTACTGAATATTCATCTAAATAAATATAATATTTATGTATGGAATGATCAATTTTTTTCAGGATTGTTCTTGAAAATAGCTGATATATAGTAAATTCAATATGATTAAATATTTACGTTTATTTAATTATGAATGTAGTAGAATATTAATATATTGAAAATTATAATCTATGGATTTTGTTAAATGATTAAAATGAAACGGTCATGAGAGTTGGGATTATAGTGTTGACTTTTAAATGCACCTTGGCCTTAGAAAATTAACATGATCTTTTAAACCAGAATTGATAAGGAGGTATAATAAGTTATTTTCATTTGATAGATAATAATTTATTAGTTATATCATTAAAACATTTATTCTTTTGTTCTTTATAAAGTGTAAGAATCATATTTCTTAGAAATGGTTGTTAGGATTCTCGGTGAGACCTTAACTAAAATCTCAGCCTCAAGATAAATTCCCTTAGGTTGGTTGTGTGATATTATATCCATTATATTAAGTTATTTCTTACAATATACCACCTGATTCAGAATGAGAAACTGTCATCTCTACTTGGCCTTGTGTTTCATCTGGTTTCCCTAATATATAGTGCCTCGCTGAAAAAAATGGCTTACTACCCCTACCCATTATATCTTCCAAACATAATTTATATATATAGGAATGTTCAAGATATAGTGGATTATGGTTATATGATATGTAATCAGATGGGATATAGTGGATCATATATATGATATAAATGTATATACGGGTTTTTATGCCTTAGGTTTATAGTGTCTCCATGTACACAAGCTATGAGGACCTATGGTTATTGCATGAGTATTTTCATATGGGTTATAATTTCTAAATGAGTTGGGTGTATTTACATCAGAATTAATTTCTACCAATATTAGTATATGAATTTTTGGGATATGATTTCGATATGGATATAATTTTATGAGATAAATGTGCAATGTTACTTATAGAGTGGATGATAGGACCTAAACATAAGACAATGAGGGCATAGGGAGACTAGTTCAATGGAAAATTGAACGAAATATAATTTTCTTATATGTAAATTATTTTGATAATATTTCACCTCTTTAAATAAATTATTTGGTGAGAAATTATCAGTGATAATGGGGATATAATTCACCTAATTTAGGTAAATATTTAATTTCCTCTATTTATTCACCGTGAATTTAGTATGCTTCTTCGACATTTACATTAGATGTTGTGTGGAGGATTCTACTGAGTGTACTTGCATTCCACCCCCATATATGTGTGTGTGTGTGTGTGTGTCTCTTTGTATAGGTTCATAGGATAGAATAGGTGATCTAGCTTGGCATGAAATGTTTGTAGAGGTTGTTCATGAGTACCGAGTGTTCAGGGTTCATAGGTGTTACTGTGGTTTATCAATTTTTTGGGTTTTCATTATATGTAATTACATGGATTGGGATTTTTTTTACTCATTATTTTGGATTTTATTAGAACCTCATTATCATTTATTTAGAATCTATAGGGTAATGGATCCTATATGAGCATGTTTTATACCCTCAAGGGTAGTTTCCAACTTGTGGTCTATTCGGGAGAATATTTGAGGGTGGATCTTGTCCTTAGTAGAATCCCTGGTGGGGTAATCACAAGGGTGGTTCATGAAATTATTAGACCTAGTAGGGATTTATCGTCCGTTTGAGGTGAGATATGATCTATCCCATTGATCTAATTGATTTTCAATGTTTTTTTGGGTGTTCATAATTTAGGATCAATGATAAATGATCCGGTTTTGGAGGAATAATGATGGATTGACTGTGGAGTATTCATTATTTTTGGTTCTATAACATGTTAATTTCAAAATGAGGTCATGTGGGTAAAATAACTAATTGAGAAAACACATTTTTTTGGTATGTCTGGTAGTAGAGAATTGATGTAGGGAATGTTTTTAGAGAGTAAATCACTTACATGGTAGGATAAATATTTTTCATATAGCCAAGAAGGTATGTTTAAAGAAAATGTAAATACATATAGTGAATCAGAGTAGCATATTGATAGACCTACAAGCATTGTTAATTTCTATCAGGTTACTGAATTTATAAATTTATAGACATGAAACAAAAAAACACTAAATTACAACGTAGTATAGGAATTGAATGTCTGAATTCGAACCCACTAAGACAGGGTTAGAGAAAATATCAATTTAATAAAATAAACCTAAACTTTTAAACTTTTAAATTCTATCAAATTAATTTTAAAAAGAGATTATGATTGATTGGATTTTAAGAAAATGTAAAAATTTTCTCAAAAATCATTGATGTCCCCTTCTCACAATAGTCATGTTACTTCAGGTATTTGGTGAATTGTTAACTAAGAACCATATTTCAATATATAAAATAATCCACCCAATGATAATGGTATGATTATTTCTTTAGTCAATGCATTGAAATTGTCACTCCCTCATCGATCATGGAATGTTTATGAATGATAGAGGAAAGATGATATTTTAGAAATAAGGGATGCAACAAAAGACCTAAATTAATTGAATTAAAAAATATACCTTAATACAATCAATCCTTGATCATTAAAAATTATTCTCACAAGGTCTACACCATCATGTTAGTCATCAGGGGGTCGAAAAATAAAAAACCTATTTGATGCATCACGACAATGGTGGTCCTTGATCCCAGTGGTGGTGGCTCTAAATGAATGAATTTGTTGGAGCCTTTACCTTATACTTATACGCTCAATATGGGCTCTGGTAATTATGTGGATCATTAAGACTTTCACCAAAGGTGTTCCAAGGTGGTTTCCAGGATGATGATTTGGTCAATAATTGATGATACGGTGAATCTAAAAAGTTTAATCATGTCCCTACCATTTACAAGAGGTGTAATGTGTTTACACGACATGTAATTTTTGGATTTTTACTATAGAAAAAGGAATAATATTAAAGTGTAACTATTTTAAAAAACAATATCCTCAAAATTCATGACATGTAAATTAATTACACTATGTGTAAATGTTATACTCCATTTTTCATCTTTGTTACATCCTCAAAAATATGGTGTCACTCTAAAAGTGAAGAAAAGTAGCACAAAGTATCTTTTTAGCTCCAAAATTTAACAATTTTCATTCCTTTTCCAAATATTAATTTTTTTCCATACATAAATCATAAAAAATTCAAATTTTACCCAATTTGTGAAGGATATTCATTTTAATACACAAATCAATACAATAAAAAACCATAAATTTTTTGAATGATATACACTTATCACATATGATCTAGGAGACATTCTAATATTTGGTAGATTGGTGGGCCTGGTTGGGACCAAGATGTTTATAGAATTCTAGGTGGCTTGAATGATGTTGTTTAATGGAAATATAAAAATTATCTTTCAGTTTGGAAAATTTTTCTAAACACAATTTGGGGTTAAAAGGTCCTTTGAGGTTTTTTGTGGTTTGAAACATCAAGAAATAGGATGTATATGTGGGTTTTTATTACTTTTTATCCCCTTACTACATATTATAATTATTACACACACACACACACACCATTCTCAAAGGAATTAATACTAATATGCCCCCATAAAATTACATTTTTATATATATTTTGGGTTAATGAGTTTTTATTGTGTGGTTAAATGTACTTTTATAGTGAAATTAATGAATATTTATTAATTTCGTAAAAATTATGCATGCCTCTGAATTCAATGTAAAAATCAAGTGGTTTTTATTATTTATTGACCAAATTAGTCATTTTTTTATTTTATAACTATTATAAAGAACAATTTATTTTGTGATTTTTCATTGTTGATTTCAAACATGATGGAATTTATTCATGAAGGTGTAGATAAAGAAGAATTTCCATAAAGGGGTTATCCACATAACCAAATTTTCATACAGGATAGATATATAGCCTATTTGAGGATGACGTACATGAACATCGGCATAGATGAATTTCTTATGTAGCCAAATTCATGGATCTAAAGTCTCTAAATTACCAAATCTACATAACCAAACTTCCATGTTGGAGAAATCCACATACTCTATCGGTCATGTGGCCTAATTACCTCTTGGGTTGATAATGTAACCAATTTGATACATAGCTAAATTTTCACATAGTAGATATCCACATACCCAGTTGGTGATGTATCTGATTTTCCAAAATGATCATGTAGTTGAATTTAATAAATAAACAATTTCACTGCAGATATAAATGGTCGAGGTGGTCAATTTCCCACATGCTAATGACGATGTAGAAGCTCACAGTGCCCTAAATTTTTTAAAAACAAATAGTATATTCATTTCCAAATCTAGGATAATAATTCCAAACTCAAATTTCTATAATTACTTTAATTTTTATGAATTAGGGAAGAAGAAGATCTGTGGGGATCCCCATCGACATGGAATTCTTCTAGAGCTGATATTTTTCTTGCTGATAATCCTTGAATTTTGAGGGGAAATGCATTCAATTATGGGGGCTTAGTTGGTTTCATGCATGATGAGGAATATGTAAATTGAATATGGAACATGGAGGAAAGGGGGAAAGTCTTAAAGATGAGATGGTGAGAGTGAGGTGAAACATCGTGATGACACTTTTATTAATTGGAGAATTTATAGTGGAAGTAAAAAATTGGGAATTCCTGGACAAGTGATCACTGGAGGATCATGATGGCTAGAGATGCGGAGAAAGAAACATAGTGTATTTTAATCTTGGGAGGAATTTTCGATCTCTCTCCCTAAGAACTTCTTATCACCCATAATTTCATTATTTCCTCTATTTCAATCCCTATTTTGTCTTTATTGAAATATTTTAATGAGAAAAACATGATCATCATCTAAAAATGAAATATGTGAATGATATTGTATTGGTTATTAATCTAATATCATTCATGTGAAACATATCAACAAAAAATACTCTCATCATCATTCTTTTGGCCATAAATATTTTTGGAAACTAGGGAACCAGTGAGAACTTTTCTTATTTTATGTTTTTTTTTGAAAACATAGTCATATAAGAATCCATCCGACAAGTGTTTATATCATCATGGTTATCACGTTAGGATTAACTAAGATGTTTATATTGATATAAAATCGATATCATCATTTCATGGAATAATAAATACTATAGTCGAATAACGATTACTTCCATTCAACTAGAGGATGGCCATTCGATGGAATTGGTCAATTTCTTATAACCATGTTCAACAACATTCGTGTATAAATGAATAAAGAAAAGTAAAAAAATAAAAAAAATAAATAGCCAATCAAATTCCTGTAACATCCCAAATGTTTATAAATTAAAATTTCCCCTTCTTATAATCATGTTGTATGGTATAAAACCTATACATAGAATATATATCCCTATAAGAACATCATTCTATTAAATTAATAATTAATTAAATGATATTTATAGAAATTAAGGAACATATACCAATGAAATAGTAACTCGACCCTTAGAATAATAACATGACCAATAGGAATAGTAATCTGAAGAATAAAATAGTAACCTCACTGATTAAATTATAATTAAAAATTTAGGCATATTACAAATGAAAAAATGACATAATTATAGTATATGTAAATAAATGTTTTAAAATGATAAATTAAGTTTCGATATTTTTTAAAAACCTAAATGTTTATTTACAATTACATAATTAATATAATGAAGTAAAAGAAAATATATTTCCCTAAAATAGTATCATAAATTAATATTTTTTGTCTTATTATTATAAGAAAAATTTATGATACCATAATTAATTTTTCAATGTATCATAAATTCGATTATAATATTAAAATCAATATTTTTTGAATAAATAATTATTTTATATATAAAATAATTTTCCAATTTTTATAAAATTATTTTCATAAAATGGAGTCCATTTTTGAATTCTATATATCAAAAAATGTTTAGGGTGAATTTTTGGGATTTTTCTAAAATAGTTGAAATTTTAGTGAATGGTGATATACGATAATTGATGATATTTGATTAATTAATGAATTATTGAGTCATAGATTATATATGGATGAAGTAATAATCAATTTTTTAAACAACCATGAACCTTTTTCTATATTTAGTCACAAGAATCAACACTATTGGTAGTTTTGATCCAAAATAATAAACTAATGAATAAAATTATAAAAAAACACCCCTCTTCTCCCTTATAAATACCACCCCTCACCACCTATCCTCCTCACACAATCTAAGACTTTATTCTTGTCAAAATTATGGCTGACCATTTTCCCAGGCCTCTTTCCCACCTCCCATAGCTTCTAGACTCAATATAATACCGAACACAAGTTCCATAAGGTGTTTTTCAAGGAGAAGAAAATCAAGAGGTAAAATCCTATTTCATTATCTTTTAATTTCATTTCAATTTATTCAATTTTCTTATTATATCCTCCCATATTTTATCCTAAAATGGAATGATAAATATATTATATTATATATACTTTAATTTTATTGTTTTAATGGAATAATCTATCATGAAATCTCTTCTCTGGTCCTTCTATTCTAAAAATGAAAACCTCGCATGTGATGTGTTGATTCACCACCTTCGGGGACGAAGAGTTTTCATTTTACATTACCACCATATTGTCTTGACATAAAACCACTATTATATTTAAATAATATATTAATATAAATTTTATAACTTATATCATTTACTATAACCAATATATAAGAATAATATTAAATAAAATGATACATGTTTATGATGGTAGTAAAAAATCGATGAACTAAATTAAAACATTTCTATCAATGTTTTATTTAATGAATCGTCATCATAACATATAACCAAATGATATATAATACCATTTCAAATTATGTAAGTTAATTAATAACATATTATTTCAATTTTTTAGAATTATTTTCATTTTACATGAACTTCCATACTTGTATACAAGTGAAGGGATCATAAAAAACAAGAAAATGAACCCTCCTAGAACAATTAAATTGAACTCTATAACTTATAAAAATGTTCATAAAGAAACATAATAAAATTTCAATAAATAAAATAAATGTGCAATATGATATTTATTTATTAATTAATTATTCTAATTTTATTATACAAGATTTTAAAGTGAAAAAAGCATTCAGATAAAAAGGTAGGGGATTCTCGAATCCAACTCCTTTTCTTTGGGTTATCCCTCTTTCACAACTTCTTTAGTAGAAATATTTTTAAAATGTTACATACCTATAATTTCATTTTCCTTCCCATTTATTTTATAGGATATAGAGGTTTTCCATATTATTTTAGTAAATAATGAAGATATTCCAAACTAACTCTTCCTTTTAAAACAAAATTCAACTCCTACTGAGATGTTTCTTATTTGCTCAAGAATGATAATTCGTATAAAAATATACATTTCCCATTTCATTTGGGAACATAAAGTTTATTCATGACTGAGGAAATCCTTCTGCAACCCATTCCTTTATATGGGTTAATTCATTACATTGATTGATATATGTTCTACGTGGTTGTATGGTTATGTAAATGCTAGGATGTGATGTGTGCACCAATAATTAAATAAAACTAAAATGCATTGGTAAATGTGATGTATATCCTGATATAATGTGAAACATGCATGAACATAATTCTATATTTGTTAACAATGATGATGTTATGACTATGCACATATGTTATGCATGAACATGGTTTTTTCTTTTTCCACAAATATTTGTGGTATTTTACCACTGAGACATGATGTTGAATTTTTGATGATATTAAACTTTATATTCCTTTATCTAATTATTACTCTCATTATTATGAATATGATAATATTATAAAGTTATGATGATGATTATTTTCAACCATGTTATATTTATTCCTATCCTTATTTATCCATTTATTGGGATTTTAGCTCGCCCATTTCATTGATTTATATACTCAGGTGACTACGTGTACTAAGGATATCATAATCCTTGAATGGATAATGAAGAATTTTTTTTATAGATGTTTATGTTTTATTGTTTTTCAAGTTATGCATGTTCTTAATTTTCCCAATAAACTAAAACTTTGGATCCTTATTTTGTAAAATTTTGGGATTATTTATCGTTAAAATAATTTAATAATTATGTATCAAAAAGTAGGGTCACTTTATTTGGTATTAAAGAAAGTTTATGATAAATAATCATAAAAATTAGGAACAAAAATAACTTGAAAAATTATTGTCAGCAGGCACCAAATCCAAAGGAATAAATTATTTATTCATGACTTGTTGACCTATGTTTTATTCAAACCTTTTCTATTTTAGAAAATTGTGGGAATTAGGTGAAACCAAGCCATCAAGCTATGTTAGGGATAATTAAATTATTTCCCTAATGACATCACATATGCCTTGGGTGGTAGAGTTTAAAATTTCATGGACATTCTAATCCAACTATCTTATGATATGAACAATATCTTGAATAATGTGGAACATCTGACTTCACCTAAGAGGGATAAATTGGATATTTAATCTTTTGTGTTGAAATAGCCACTGACAATTTTTGGATCTTTTGATCCACTTGTTGTGGAATAGTGGGATAAATTAATAGAGAAGATTTGTTATGTGCCCCACTATTCTAAGAAAAATGTGACTCTAGCAATATATCATTTGGATGGAGAGGTCGATCAATGGTGGATATTTATTAGGAAAACCAATATGAAGGATGTAATAGAAAATATGGAGTGGAAAGACTTTATGAAAAGATTTCTTAATAAGAATTTCCCTGGAAATATTTAAACAAATATGGAGTGAGAATTAATATAGCTAAATAAAAATGAATGTGAATCTTCCAAATCTTACTAAGAAAACTTCCCAAGGATTTTAAGGTATGACTTGTATTTTGTTATAAAAAATAATTGAAAAATAGATATATTATTTAGTGGTTTAAAACCACACCTTTAAAAGGATCTAGAAATATAAGACTTTTGGAGTTATGAATAAGTGGTTTTATATACACTCAAAGTGTAAATGGGTTTTGGAGAATGGTCCCCTGGTTATGGATTTAATAAGAAAAGAGTATATTTTCAAGTTTGTGGATCAAATAAAAAAAGAAGTAATAGGATCCAACCACCCACATGTCAAAAATGTGGGAAGAAACATCAAGGTAATTTTCTCAAAGGGATGGGTAAATTATTCAAGTGTGCAAGAGAAGGCCACTAAGATCATGAATTTTAGAGAGACATTAATAATATGTCCAATATGATGGATAAAAGGAAAGCATCGCCCATGGTTCAATGCTTCATCTCTAGGGAGAAAGTTCACTGTGCAAGCTAGTTCACTGGACCTCAAATCCTTGAGGGTAATCAGTGTCAGCAGCCCCCAAATACAAAAGTTAAAGGGAAATCTTATTCCATCACTACTATTAAAATGGAGAAATAAAACTAATTCATAGATGGTACACTTTATATTCACTAAAGAATAGAAAAGGTTTTATTTAATTATAGTTCTATTAATTTCTTCATATCATTCAAGTTTTCTAGAATTATTGAATCAAATCCCTAAAACCGTGAAGTAGGGATATATGTAAAAAAACGTAGTGGTGTGGTCAGTAAAACCCAAGTGTTGGACTCTTCTACTAGTGTAATATGTGGGTAAATTCTTCTATTTTATCTCATGATACTTACCTTGGTGTAATTTTATGTTAGACTTGGAATGTATTGGCTCTCGTTATATACATTACACATCAACAGTTAGGAAAAATAAATATCTTTTCATATTATAAATCATCCTATTCTACTATACAAATGAAAGGAAGACCATGAATACCATTTGGGAAATCTCTCAATGGTGTGGGTATTTATTAATTGTTAATATGTATACCACTCTCAAATGGTTGATTCATAATAAGGTATCAACCTGGAGGAAATACCCATTGTGAGGGAATGCATTGATGTTTTTCATGAAGAGTTTCCCAGGCTTCCCACATATCGTGAGGTAGAGTTATCAATAGAAATTATACTTCTGGATACACCTATCTCAAAATGTACCTATAGGATGGCCTCTATCAAACTGAAGGAATTTAAGAAGTAGCAGTAAGAGATTTTGGAAAAAGTGATTATACTCCCTAGTGTATCTCCTTGGGGTTTTCCATTGCTCTTTCTAAAGAAAAAGGATGAATAAATGAGGATGTGTATTGATTACCTAGATCTCAATAAGATCACCAAAAAGAAAAAGAATCCCCTTCCATGAATTGATTACTTGTTTGAACAAGTAGGAGGAGATCAATTCTTATCAAAGGTGGATATTCATTCTCGATATCATCAACTGAATGTGATGAAGGAAGACATTTATAACACTTATTTTCATACAAGGTATGGAAACTATGGGTTTCTTGTGATTCCCTTAGAGCTTACTAATTCCCTTGTAATATTCATGGTTATGATAAATAGATTATTTATACACTACCTCAAATGATTTTTGGAAGTGTTTATCGTTGATATTCTCATCTACACCAAGAGTAAGGAGGAAGGTGAATAAAATAAAAGGATTTTTCTAGTAATATTAATGAAGAATAAATTGTATTCCATGTTTATAAAGTGTGACTTTTGGATGCAGTATGTCACATTCTTAGGACATGTGATCACGATTAAAAGAATTTCGATGGACCCTTAAAAACAAACCCAATTGAGGAATGGACCAGACCCACTAGTGTAAAGTAAATCCATAGTTTTCTATGATTAACTAGGTATTACTAATGTTTTTTGATAAATTTATCGTGGTTTTATAGCCCAATAACTAAGATAAACAGAAAAGGGTTATGTATGTCTGGATTGAAGAATGTGAGGAAAGCTTTAAGGAGGTAATGAAGAGACTGATCATGGCACATTACTCACAATATAAATTGGTGGATTTTTTTTAATATATAGTTATTCTTCAAAGAAAGTATTGGGTTGTGTACTCATGAATAATGACCAAGTGATATCCTACACCACATGGAAGTATAATATCCATGAAAATAATTTCCCAACACATGATCTCGAGTTAGGAGCTATGGTCTTCGCTCTAAATATTTGGTGGCATTATCTCAATGGTGAGAAGTGTGATAATATACCGATCATAAGAGTATAATGTATAAATTCACAAAGAAGGAACTCAGCATGTGTCAAAGAATATTTTTAGAGCTAATCAAGGACTATCATTGCTTTATTCAGTACAATCTGAAAAAGGTGAATAAGGTATCTGATGCTCCTAGAAGAAAGGAACCTACTACTATATATATGATGTGGATTGACAAAAACCATATCATGAAGGATATTAAATTTATGGATTTGGAAATCATAATACCAGGGAATACATCCTACCTTTATTAAATGATTTCCCAACCATCTCTCTAAGAGAAGATCTAGAAGGCACAAAGGCATGATCTAGAGTTATAAAATAAGGTGAATGTAGTAAATGAAGGGAATCCACAGGAGTTCCATATTTATGATTATAGTGTGATTTAGTTTGGAATGAGGCTGTGTGTACCTTCATCACTTGAGATAAAGAAGGATCTATTGGCTAAATCACATAGGTCAACTTTCTCCATCCATCTTACAAGTACCTAAATGTACCATTATCGTTGAGAACACCTTTGGTGGGACAACATGAAGAACGATATTGCAGAGTATATATCAGAGTTCTTGATATGATAACACGTTAAAGAAGAATTATTTAAGTCCAAGGGGATGATGTAGCCATTACCTATACCCACATAGAAATGTGATAAAGTCACTATGGACTTTTCAATATTCTCATCAATACATCCAAAGGAAACAATGTAATATGGGTTGTGGTGGATCGAATCACCAAGACTTTCCACTTTATTACTATCTAGGATGATATCTATCCTAAAAACCCTAATAAGATATAAGTGAAATAATTATTGTGGCTTCATGGGGTTCCACTTTCTATCGACTCTTATCATGATTGAGGGTTCAAGTATAAATTCTAGATAATTATTCAACATTATTTGAGTACTGAATTGAATGTCACCATGAAATATCACCCAAAAATAGATGTCCAATACGAAATGACTATTCAGTTGCTTGTGGAAAAGTTAAGAGACTTTTTAATGTATTTAAAAGGTGGATGGGATCCACATATCCAATTGTTTGGGTTATCATAAAACAAAATATTGCACTTGAGTATTAAGATGGATCTATAAGACGATATGTATGGAAATTTATATAGGACTCCAATATATTGGGATGAAGTTGGTGAATAAACGATACTTGGTTTTGACCTTAAGCAATACATTATAGATAAGGTTCTATCCATCCTGCAATATATCAAAGTCGATCCGAGTTAGAAAAATAGATATGCTGAAAACTATTGATGGGACTTGGAGTTTGATGTTGGAGACAAAGACCTCCATTTAATATCACCATGGATGAGAGTCATGAGGTCTGGAAAGAAATGGATTCTTATCCAAATTTACATTGGCCCCTTTTATATCCTTGATCACATAGTATGAGTGGCCTACCAAATTGAACATCCACTAAATATTAATGGAGTTCATGATGTGTTCCACATATAATTCAAAAGGATGTACCTACCTGGCCCCTCACAAGTACTGAATCTGGAGGTGGTAAAACTGGAGAACAATCTCTCATATGAGGAGTAACTGGTAAAGATCTTGGATAATAAAGATATTTTCATGCAGAAAAATATAACTCACCTTTTCAATGTGCTATGAAGGAATCATAAATAAGAAGATGTGACATCAGAATTAGAGGAATTAATGAAGTAGAAGTAACCTCATTTTTTTCACCATAGTATATAATACAATGTTTCTAGGGCCAAATTTCAAAAGGGGGAATATAATGGCCAGATCTTTTATTAATGGAATTTTACCATCATATAATTATTTTATATGGAATAAAACACATAGGTATCTTACAAAGCCCAATAAAAACACCATTCTCATAAATGATGAATGAAAGTGATATTTATAGAAATTATGGAAACTATACCGATGAAATAGTAATATGAACCATTAAATAGTTGTCATGACCCATCCCCTAGGGCTCGTGTGATAACTACCCCAAACCCCCTTTCCATAAGCCAGGGGCTAGCGACTAGAACCAAAGGCGCAATTCCCTAAAACTGGGAAGGCATTTCATTTATAACTTGAAAACACAC
The DNA here is from genome assembly GCA_963277665.1 of Viscum album. Classification (NCBI taxonomy): domain Eukaryota; kingdom Viridiplantae; phylum Streptophyta; class Magnoliopsida; order Santalales; family Viscaceae; genus Viscum; species Viscum album. The sequence goes on along the minus strand of OY728152.1, from coordinate 777,012,830 downwards.
ACAGAAAGATATGAACACAAGTATACAATATAACAAAAAGAGATCTGAAAGTAAAAGAGGCCAGAATACAAGCCCAATAGTAAAGGTACAAGTATAACTGAAAATGATACAACTGAAGAAAAGAAAGAAAAGTAGCAACTTAGTCATCTTATGGAATTCCTACCTAAAGGGTTGGTACAGATAGCCTCCACAACACTCCACATCCTTCAGTCTCCTCCACATAATGACAAGCCATATGGTCCACCTCTGGGAACCATCCAGTCCTGGTACACTCAGCCATAGTAAGCATTGTTCTTCGCCTGCAACCAACACAACAAGTTACGGGCATAGCCCGTGCAGAGGTGAGTATAACGATACTCAGTAGGAACCCTGAGACCCTCAAGGTCTCACAAAATCCAACAAGGATAAACCACAAAGTATTAAATCAATATATAACCTTACTTAGGTATATTCCCATACATATACCTAAGTTGTGAAGTGATCCATCTCAATCATGAAGAAAAACAGAGAAAAACTGACTCAGCTCAACAAGGATTTTAATATAGGGGTAGTATCAAGTAACATCCCTAGTCACATTGTCTAAACCTTGGATGCTAGAGAACTCCTCCTTTATCGATTATAGTGGGCCTACCGCAACACCAAGAGTGCTTCCCACTAACCTTGGATGGCTGAGGTACTCCTCCTATCGAGTACTGTGGGTTTTTAGCATCACACAGAGGCACTCCCCACTGTGGGTCTGCCACATCACCAAGAACGCTCCCCCTCATAGCCTACTGAGGTACTACTCCTATCGAGTACCGTGGGTCGGCCGTGACACTAAGGGTCTCCCACTGTGGGTCTGCCGAGACACCATGGCGCTCCCCACCAGGCTAGTGGAGTCATTCCTAGTTAGAATGGTCAGCAGTCGTCAGCTCTCAACCAGCTACTAGGTCTCCGTACTAAGCATGATCATCTTCAAGAGGATCCCCTCCATGAGATTCTCGTCGATACTCAAACTGTCACGAAGTCCCATGAATAAGTATCTCAAAGGGCGGACACGTCATAGGGGTCTCAATGCAATAGATGGTGCATCAATTGGACACACGGTCTATGAGTTATTAGCCTTTTAGTCCTAGGGGCCCGATTGGATTCATGCTTAATCCAACCCAACTATTTCCCATCTCAACCCAAAACTCCAGTGGAGTATACTCAAAGGGACCTTCTCTCTGCAAGATTTCCAATTTCGCTGACGGTTCATCAAACAGATGTCTGCTGCCAACGATATGGTCGAAGTAGCATAAATGGGACATAGTGGGCCCAGGTCCAGTCAGACCTGGTCGGACTGACCCGACCCGACCTGGCATGGGTTGACCCGGTTCAAGTTGACCTGGACCAACCTGATGGGTCAGGCCCGGTCTGCTGGGTGGTCCGGCAGGCCGTGAGGGCCGCGAGGGGCAGCAGAGGGCCATGAGGGCACGGACCGGCTTCGAGGGCACAGACCGGCAGCCAGTCGGCGCGAGGGAGGTTCGGCTAGAAGGGAACCACGTGGGCGGCTCCTCCTAGAGGGCACTATGAGGGTGTCTCAGCCCAAGTTGTGGGGTCGGTTCAATGCTGAGGGTCGTGGAGGGCGCGGATCGGGGTGGCTCGGCATAAAGGCCAGGGGTGGCGTAGCTGGGGCCGGTTCGGCCAAAGGGTGGTGCGACCGGGGATGGTTCGGCTGGGAGGCCGGAGCAGCTGGGATGGCCTAGCCGGCAGATGGCACGGTCAGGGAAGCTCGGCCAGGGGGCCAGGGTGGCCGGGGGCTGGTTCGGTTAGGAGGTCGGGGTGGATGGGGTGCGGTGCAGTGAGGGTGTGGCACGGCCAGGGTGCGGCACGGCTTGGGGCCAGTTTGGCCGGCGACGGCACGGGGCCGGTTCAGCCAGAAGGCCGGAGCGCCGTGAGGGCATCGCAGGTGCGGAGGCCGTGGGGGGCGGCGACGTTACCTTCATCGCCTTCCTCCATTTTGAGGAACACCATAAATCAACACAAGGGTTATAGAGATGAAGTACCATGTCATTTTGTCCCGCACTCTCCGCATTAGGGTAGTAACAAGTGGATCATCATAAACAAGAACGTCAAACCCTTCCACAATAATTATTTCCCACCCACAAAAGAAAACATATGTGTTCTTCATATTAAAGAAAGAAAGAACTAGGGAATATAAACATACAAAAAATAAACCCCTGCTTAGGGTTATTCGTCGACGGAATCATGTGGAAGAAGAAGAATCGTTGGGAAAAGACGGACATCAGTGTCGTCGGCGTTTTCCTCGATCGTTGGTTTGTGTGTCGGTGAAGATGTCCTACGTCGGAAGAAGTCCTGGGGAAGAGGATCGAAGGAGGTCTGTGTTCTTCATTGGCAGAGCTTTCTTCGTTGGAGAGTGTAATCCTCCAAGTGTTGGGTGTCACGTAACTTTACCAGAACTTGTTTGTTTGCTGAAGCCATCCCAAATCCTCCTCCCAATCTCCATTTATATAGGATAGGGGGGAGTTAGGTAACGATCATTGGAATTTATGATGGTTCATTTATTAGGAATCTTCCTAAATTTCAACGATGTTGTTACCTAATTTAAGAAGGGGGAAAGCCAATTAATTAAGCTAACACAATTAAAGGTATATGCGTTGGCACAATTAATTTGGAGGAATATAAAGAGGCTCCTCCACATTAATGAGGGATTTGCAGCTTTTCTCCCAATTAAATGGGGGGGGGGGTTAAGCTCAGGTGGTCCTTACCACCCTAACCGCTCAAGGGAGGTTAGGCTCGAGTGGTCCCCACCACCATAACCTCTCATGGGAGGTTAAGGTTTGGTGGTCCCCACTACCAACTTCCACAATGAGGTTTAGTTATGGTGGACCCCACCTCCCAACAACCACATAGGTGTTGAAACTAAAAATAAAATGTTAGCACAATTTTATTTTTATTTTATTCTTACATGAAAAACCCAAAACCAACTTTCACCCTCACCCAACTATCGTCAAGGTGAAATTCTCCTTAAGCGAAAACTAGCGATGGGAGTTCAACGGTGCCCTCAAATTTCAATTTTGAGCACCGGTTCAAATGTTATAAAAACCCGATCATACGTTTACTGAACATACCTGAAAAAATGTTCAGAACTTCATTTCGGGCACTCCAGGCCTCGGAAACATGCATCTTCAATTTTCGCAAACACGTTAAATTCCCACTTATTTTAAAAAAAATTACATGTAAATTCTGGGTCTTTACATTCTCCCCACCTTAGTCTTTACATCCCCATAAGCCATAACTCAAACTAAGGGAACAAGTGGGGTTACTGAGCATGAAACTGAGCCTCCCGCTCCCATGTGCTCTATTGGAGGTTCTTGTGCTGCCAGCGAATATGCACCAGAGGTATCAACCGTCCATGAAGGGCCTGATCCTATTAATACTCATTCTCTATTGGAACCTCCGCAAATGTTTCCCCATCATCGATGTCCAGCTCTCCGTGGTCGATGATGTGAGAAGGGTTGTGCATGTATCTCCTCAGCTGGGATATGTGGAAGACGTCCTGCACCCGGAGCAACTGAGGAGGAAGAGCTAAGCTGTAAGCCCCCTCACCAACTCTAATGAGGTCTTGAAAAGGTCTGATGAACCTCAGAGATAACATTCCACCTCATCCAAATCTCTGTAGACCTCGTTGGGGTGGGAACCGTATACTGATGTGGTCGCAATCCTTGAACTCCAGAGGCCTCTGTCTCCTATCGGCATACGACTTCTGCCTACTCTGTGCAGTCTTCATCCGCTCCTAGATGACCTTCACATTCTTTGATCGGTAGGAAGTGGGCCGACTTGGTGAGTCGGTCAATGATCACCCGAATCGAGTCATGTCCCACAAATATACATGGAAGACCCTTCACGAAGTCTATGGATATCCCATCCCACTTCCACTCGGGGACCTCTAAAGGTTGAACCAAGCCTTCTGGTACCTTATTCCCCACCTTCACTTGCTGACAAGTAAGGGACCGAGAGACAAACTCTGCAACTGCCTTCTTCATCCCCGGCCACAAGTGCTGTCGTCGGAGGTCCTGGTACCTCTTCGCCACTCCTGGATGTACCACTTGAGGAGATGTGTGGAACTCCCTCAACACTTCCTCCTATGGTGACACTGGTACCATGTTACATCCTCTAAAGTGTATGACTTTCTCCTCCCTTAATAAAATCCATTAGGTGCATGTCCTGTGGATATCTGAGCATGTCGTGTCTCGTAGTCAGCATTCCCATGCTGCACCTCCCTGAATCGCTAAAGAAGTGGGGGAGTGACTTTAAGAGACTAATGAAAATCTACTCCATCTCTATCCACAAAGGATATCTGTAAACAAGACATTTACTTTGTCACCTCACCTAAAAGATGAATACCAGACCTCCTGCTGAGTGCATTCGCTACAACATTCCCCTTCCCAGGAGTATAGACTATCACGAAGTCATAGTCCTGGAGGAACTCAAGACAATGTCACTGTCTCAGGTTCAGGTCCTTCTGATAGAAGATATACCTGAGACTCTTGTGATCAGAGTACATGGTAAAATTTTCACCCATCAGATAGTGTCTCCACAAAGTCAAGGCGAAGACCACTACTACTAACTCCAGTTCATGGGTAGCGTAGTTCAACTCGTGTTTTCTCAACTTCCAAGAACCATATGAAATCACTGCTCACTCCTGCATTAGGACACTTCCGAGTTCAGTCCCTGATACGTCGTAGTAATCTACGTACCATATTCCTTCCTCTAGAATCCTCAGGATGGGGGCACTAGTCAGCCTCTGGCTCAGCTCCTGAAAACATTGCTGGCATCTCTCCAACCACATGAAGGGATTCCCCTTCCTCGTTAAGGCTGATAGTGGTGTTGCAACTCTGGAGAAGTCTGGCACAAACCTCCGGTAATATCCAGCCAAAACTAGGAAACTCCTGACCTCTTTCACACTCATGGGTGGCTCTCAAGCAAGTACCGCCTCAATATTCACTGGATCCACTACAAATCCAGCCTCCAAGATGACATGTCCCAGAATGTGAACCTCTTATATCTAGAACTGGAACTTCGAGAGCTTACCATAAAGATGCTGCTCTCGGAGTGTGTCCAGTACTACCTACAAATGATAGGCATTCTCCTCCTCAGTAGTCGAGTAGATTAGAATGTCTTCAATGAATACTACGAAAAATCGATCATTGTATGGATGAAATATCATGTTCATGAGCCCCATAAATTCTGCAGGAGCGTTGGTTACAACGAATGGCATAACCAAGAACTCATAATGGTCGTACCGACATTTGAAATCCGTTTTCTGCACATCCTCATCTCGTACTCTGAGCTGGTGATAGCCTGATCTGAGGTCTATCTCATAGAAACACTATGCTCCCTTCAGCTGATCAAAGAGATTGTCAATCCTTGATAGTGGGTACTTGTTATTCACGGTCACCTGGTTTAGGCGCTGATAGTCAACACAAAGCCTCAATCTCCCATCCGCCTTCTTGGTGAACAAAATCGGGGCTGCCCAAGGAGAAACACTGGGCTGGATGAATCCCTTCCCCTGTAAGTCTTCCAGCTTTACCTACAGCTCACAAAGCTCGGTGGGATCCATCCGATATGCTGGTGTAGATATTGATGTCATCCCTGGGTAAAAGTCAATGTTAAATTCCACCTATCTATGAGGAGGTAGACCCAGGACATCATCAAGGAAAACATCTGCGTGCTGGTCCACCACTACAGGATAACTCGAACTCTCTTCTTTAACTGCTCTGAGGCTAAGGCTAGCCAACGGATGAGTGATCGGCTGCACCCTCCTTTGAGAAAGTCTATCCTGCACTACAAAGGCTCCCTTCTCTCCGGTGAAGGTAAACCTGGTCCCATTCGTGCAGACATACCGCACTTTGTGCCTAATACAGTCTATCTGAGCATGGAATATAGATAACCATTTGATACCTAAGATGAAATCATAAGGCCTCGATGACACTGCTAGGAGACCCTAGCCAAAGCTCTCACCTCCTAGAGTAATATCACCTTGCTGGGACCAGTGCATATCAAATCGGCTCCTGTAGGAGTCTCTAGCCATAAGGATCGAGCCAACGGCTCCGTCGGAATCTCCGAGCTCTGGAAGAGGGCGGTGGAAATAACTGGCTGGCTAGCACCTAAGTCTATAATAATTGAAGGTAAGGTGGAGTAGACACAGACCGTACCTCAAATCATCTCTAGATCTCCATGATCGTAAGCCTTAGCTGCCTGGTGCTAAGCTCTCCCATGTCCACCTACTCCCTGCGGTCAGGGTGGACCTCCTAGTCTTGGTGGAAGTAACATATCGAATCATCGCCCACCACCAGCTGCACAGCCAGCTCCTCTGCCACGTCCGCCTACTCCCTACGGACCTCCTTGGTCAAATCTCTGTCTCTGCCTGGGGGGTCCTTCAACCGTCTTTTGATCATCTGAATGGCGGTTCATGCAGTCACAATCCATGTGACCTTTCCCGCTGCAAGGGTAACACTACCTACTCCCGGAATGTATGTCTCCACCTCGGGTGCCCCACACAACAAACTATGAATCCTGCAGTTGTCCACCTATATGTATGGTCCTCTTAGACCTCTGCGACATCTGTATGCTGCTAGCTGCAGAAGAATATAATACCTGTCGAATAGTGGTGGATCTCAATGATGGTGACTACTCTACAAAGAAACTCTCAACTAGGAGGGCTCTCTCTAACACCCCCACCTGCGTCGGGATGCTGAGTGAGATCACTAAAGCCCCGATCTCCTTCTTGAGCCCCTTATCGAAGGTACGGGCCCTGAAGAATGGGTCTCGTACCATATATATGGAGTAACGTGAAAGGTCTGTGAAAATCGCTAAGTACTGAGCTATAGTCATACTGCCCTGCTGCAGATGTAGTAGATCTTGTATGCACACTGCATGAAGAGTCGCTGGAAAAAACTCTGCCCAAAACAAGCTCTCGAAGACGGCCTAGAGAAGCGTCACCTCATCGTGGACCTGGAGCTTCAAGATCCACCATCTTCCCACTGCTGCATGTAGAAGTCTGGCAGCAAGAATCACCATGAGATCGGTTGGTGTCCCTACCAGTCAGAAAACTCTCACCACAGCCTCCATCCAATCCTGAGCCGCTTTTGGGTCTGTCTCTCCCCTGAACCTGGGTGGACTCTGGCGCTGGAAACACTGAAACATAAATCACCTTTAGCGGTAGTCTTTTAGAGGCGGTTTATTAAAAACTGCCGCAAAACTCGTTTATTTTTTTACAGCGGAGACACTACCCCCCCCCACCCAAGCCAATTCTCTTCTCCCCCTGACCCCGTGACACTTCTCCCCTCGACGGGCCCCAAACCTAGCTCTGGTCCCCTCCCATGTCGTCGTTGACCTCATCGTCGGTGACCTCGCCAGCGAGTGCTGCTGACCCTCTTCTCCCCCCAACACCCGTGACACCGACTTCTCACCTGACCCCATGGAGTTCCTACCCTAGGTCTGCTCCCCTCCCCTTCCACCCTTGGTTTGCTCGTATTTCGGTATGTTTTTGGGTGTAATGATTAGATGATTATTGTGGAGGAAAAATGCATAAGGTTTTATGTAGTTTCATTATTATTGAGTCATTTGGATAATTTATTTTGGTTTATCATCAAATTTGGATGAATTAATTTAATGGATTGACATCATATATTTGGGTTTTGTTTGGAAATGAGGTTAGAGGTGTTCCAAGAGTGATTTATGTACCACTACTTGAAGTTATAGAGAGGATACATAATTGTCCCTAAAGTATGACTAATTGGATTAATATGGATTAATTCTATTAATTAATTATAATTTCTTTATAATATATGTCATAATTTTATGAGTTATGGGATTGATATGGTGTTGGTTCTGAGATATGGATTTGATGAGGATGGAATGAGATTTCCTAAGGGGATAACTCTATGGTCAAGGTAATTTATGACTAATATTACCATAGGATATGGTTATGCATTTATTGTGTGGATTGAAATTTCATATAGGTGGGTATGTGACATGAATGGGATCTATGAGTTATTTACCTTACAAGACATGAGAATAGAGATTCATGTTGGGTTCATAGAATTCTCTTTAGTAAGATTCATTCATTATACAACCATTTATGGCTATGTTATATATGTGAGAGGCTTAACTTTACGGAAATTAAAACCCCAATAGGGTGTCCATCATGTATTTATGGGTCATGTTATCTATAAAGGACTTGTTTTAGGTAATTGATTATCTCTTAAAGAAATTTCTAGGGGTGAGGCTATGGGATGGTGTGGTAATGTTCATATATGGTATGATAATTTATGAGAACATATGAATGACCCAGTATGGAACCAAGTTAGGATCTTTTGCCCAATGAGCAATCAATATAGACTATGTGGATAATGATTGGTTCTCCAAACCTTATGAGTTGGTAATGTGGCCCTTGACATACATTTATCCCTTAGGTAAGGGTGAGATACCTTGGGAATGGAACCGTAAGCGGTGTCATTATCATCCAAATTAATCAATTTTCACAATATCAATATAACTTCAAAATTAGATTCATCATGTCAATAACTACTTACCAATCACACTGAAACCACACTAATGATAGTAAGGGAATAATAACTTCATCCTCTAAATTTTTATTCTTATTAGTGGTCTAATTCTAAAACATCCAATGCTTGATATCCCTTGTTATAAACTAGATTCAATATGACATCATTGATTCTCTTAGTTATGGCTTGGAAACCACTTTTTATTCTAGAATATTCCCCTTTTTATGTAATTCTATATTCAACAGGTGACTTTACTTAAGCATGAAACTTCTAGATCAAGTTTTGAAGTAAAAAAAGTGGTTTCATAACACAACATGAGGAGTCATGATCAGCCATGACACGTTTTGATCATATTTTATATCAAATCAGACTTGAAATAATTATTACATCACTTATTTCAATAATTTTTTGGATTTAATCAGATCTTCCTTTAATTGAATAAAATGTACTTTATTAGCACATCCACCCCATGGATCACATCTCCCCCTAAATATTAGGCCACTTCAATCAATGGTTAGAATTATTTAATTTAATGGGAGAGGGGAACCCCCATCTTTCTTAAGTTGATTAATGTGGTTTTACTTTGTTCACTCACCCTGATCTCCCAATGTTATTCTAATCCTTTGTGGTGGTATTACATTATAAGACACCACTAGTGGGTGATTTACCATATGTATTGATATAGGAAAACCTTATGTAACAGATTTATATATTTTTTCAACTAGTATATATGAATCTCTTTCCCTATTTAGTAATAGTTATGTGTTTTAATTTTTTTTAATATTGTCTAGGAACATTGTGATATACAAGGATACAAGCTAGATCACTTTACCGAGGAACGCAACTCAGTATATTAAGGGTTTGAATGAGTTTTTAGATTTTGCAACTTCCAATCGATACGTTGAAGGGAGAATAAGATGTCCATGTCCTAAATGTAAATTTATAATATGGTTGAGGAGAGATGAAGTTTATGAACATTTAATATTGAAGAAATTCCTTGGTCAATATTTTCATTGGATTTGGCATGGACAATAAAATGTTACAGAAAGGTTGAGCACTAATTTCAATCCGTAGAATGAACTCCAAAATTCGTCGACAATAAAAAATGAAATGCAAAACCTTATAAATGATTCATTCGGCACTAAAAGAGACCACCATCAACATCAAAACATATCAGAACAACAAGATCAGGGTGCTACAAATAGCAACTAGACAGGTGATGTTTTCGAGACTGTAGGACAACCATATCAAGATTGTAACATATTAGTGGATCGTCCCCTTGATTATGTGGAGACTAATGTAAGGGAAAACTTCATGGAGGAAAATGTGTTCCATGATTTAGTTGATGATGGAAATCCAGAGCTGTATAGTGGATGTTTGAAATATTCAAAATATTCTTTTATGCTGAAGTTGTACCATATCAAATATCTATGTGGAATTAAAAATAAGGAAATGTCCATGATATTGGAATTGTTGCGTGATGCATTTCCTGAAACAAACATCCCTGAGTCTTTTTATGATATGAAAAAAAATTAACAGTCTTGGTTTGAATTATACAAAAATACGTGCTTGTCCCAATGATTGTATGCTTTATTGGTGAGAGGATTCAGATAGACAGGATTATAAAAAATGTTCTTCTTCTAGATGGCAGTCAATGGGTGATGTCAGAATTCTGAATCATTATAATTTCATGAATAAGAAGAAAAGGAACACACTTGCAAAGGTTTTGTGTTACATTCCTTTAGATCCTCGATTGAAAATATTATTCATGTCATCGAAAACCACCGAACACATGAAGTGACATTCTATAGATAATAACAATAATGGGTTAATGAGACATCCATGAGATTCACAATTGTGAAAGAAATTTGATTCATTACATCCAGGTTTTTCATATGATCCTAGGAATGTTCGATTGGGATTGGCTACAGATGGATTCAACCCATTTGGGACTTTGAGTACCAGTTATAGAATTTGGCCAGTTGTTTTGATCCCTTACAATCTGCCTCCATGGGTGTGTATGCAACAAACATATTTTATCATTTCGATGATTATTCCTAGAAAACAAATGTTTGGAAATTATATTGATGTATACTTGCAGCCTTTAATTGAAGAATTATAGGAGTTTTGGAGAAACGGTGTTGAGACATTTGATTCTTCTTCTAAGAAAATGTTCAAAATGCATGCTGCTTTAATGTGGACAATTAGTGACTTCCCTGGGCTTGGGAATTTATCTGGTTGGAAAACTTACATAGGTTTGGATTTTCCTATTTGTAACACTAATTTTGATCTCAAATGGCTACCTCACAGTAAAAAATGGTGCTTCTTGTGCCATCAAATATTTCTTGAATCATCTCATAGATTTTGGCTGAACAGATCAAAATTTAAAGGTTTCATTGATCATAGACCACCTCCAAAGTTGTTAACTGGATCTGAAATATTGACACAACTTGGAAATGCTGAAATATAATTTGGGAAGGTTCTTCATTTGAATGATAGCGGGAAATGGGTTCGAAGTGCATTTTCAAGTGAAATCGGAATGCAACAATGGAAGAAAAAAAGTATATTCTTCAAACTTCTGTATTGGGAATTTAATTTTTTGCAGCATAATCATGATGTGAAGCATATTGAGAAGTATTTTTTTGACAATTCGATTCTCACATTGCTTAATGAGCATCGAAAGTCGAAGGATCATCTCAATGCTTGCAAAGACTTACAAGCAATGAACATAAAATGTGATCTCTGGCTAGATGAGAATGAAAAGTATCCTCTGAAAAAAAATTCAATGAGAAATTGGGATAAAGATACTTTCCATCGAATTTTAAATAATGTTAAGGTATCTGATGGGTATTCAAGTAACATCTCGAGGTGTGTTAACTTGATGAATCATAAGTTACATGGATATAAAAGTCACGATTCACATATTTTTTCACAATAGTTACTACCATTGGAATTGCGTACATTATTACATGAAAAAATTACTGTTGTTGTACTCTTATTCTGTAAGTTTTTCAGACCACTATGAGAGAAATATCTACATCCATTTCAGTTTGAAAACCTCTAGGAGAGGTTTTTATTGACCCTTTGTGCAATGGAGATGAACTTTCCTCCGTCTTTTTTTATTGTAATGATGTATTTAGCTATGCATTTGATTGAGGAAGCTAAATTAGGAGGCCCCATTCACTATCAATGGATGTATCCAATTGAGATGTACTTTATTTATATGTTTTTAAATTAATTAAACAATTTTTGGAACATAATTAAATTCATAATTATGTTTATTTTATTTCACAGATATCTTGGGAATTTGAAATCATACGTGAGAAATAAAGCTCAACAAGAAGGCTCTATTGCTGAAGGCTATTTGGCTATGGAGTGTCTGACCTTTTTTCTAGATACTTGGATGATATTGAGACAAGCTTTAATCAAGTTGGACGTGTTGACGACACATCGACTCAATCTCAAATACATTTGAAATCCAATATATTTCCTGCTATTGGACGATCAGTTGGGAGGACCTCAAATGTGACCCTGATAGAATTGGAATTATTACAGGCACATAGATATATGCTATTGAATAGTGAAATTATAGATCCATTTATTAAAGAGTTGAGGATACAAACAAAGTGATGAATGAGTGACCGAACACGAAATGAGAAAGATATAATGAAAGATGTTAATAAAGAGCTTATAGAATAGTTTGCACAACATGTAAGTTCATAAATGTTGCATTAAATATGAATTTTAGTTTGACACATATATTTTTTAAATCTAATAAAGTATATTTCATTTTCTAGATCATGAATATTGATACTCGAGAAGAGGTGTTAGAAGATTTGAAGTTTCTTTCTCTAGGTCCTCTAAAACAAGTTAGAAAATTCAAAGCTTACAGCGTGAATGAATTTAGATTTCATACAATCGATCGAGAAGAGGGTTTAAAAACAAAAAATAGTGGTATATTTACATTTTTTGAAGTGGAATACTAAGGAAATATGACTAATATTATTGAATTAAACTACCAAGGGAATTTTTCATCTTTTTTATTCAAATTCAATTGGGTCTATATTATCAGAGGTGTTAAAAGATATTCCTTGCAATTTACTTTTGTGAACTTCTCTCTCATGATTGATATTGGGGATTGTCAACTTCAGGATCCATATATCTTATCATCGCAACCAAAAATGTTGTATTATGTGAATGATATTGTGGATGAAGGGTGGAGTGTAGTTGCTCATGTAATACAAAGAGATTTGTATGATATGGGTGATGAATTGGAAGATTTGTCCTCTGAAATTGAATCTCATCAACAAAAAGAAGCAGAATTATTTGTCCATCATGATATTGAAAATATTAGTCTAGAAATGTTGAATGAAGTGGATGAAGTAATGGAGTAAGAAACAGACATGATTTAAGGGAAAAATGATTATATGTATAGTTATTCATTCATTCAGCAACCACTTATTACATTTATGCAGTCATTCATTATCATTGTTAGGTATATTTTGTTTGTTAGTACTGGGAATCTATTATCATTTTTAATTATTTTTTCTGCATAGGTTTTTTGAAATATATGTTCTAAACTTAATTTTATTTGATTAAATGACAGGAATGCCAAGGAGGAAGCAATACACTGTTTCATCCACTACTGAGACAGATGACGATCAATATGTCTCCCTCCCTACGACATATGAGCTAGCAGCTGCCTGCCCCCCTACACCATCTCCCTCTTCACCATCTCTCACACCCTCTGTGAGTGTCCCTTTAGAAGCTGATTCATCAACTCCCCCTTCAGCAGCCTCATCAGTCGGGCGGCGACGCGCCACTTCTAGTTCATCACGGACATACTGGAGGGTCACTGTTATAGGTACAAATTTTATTATAAATAAATTTATTGCACTTTTTTTATATTAACTATTTGTTCATTGAAGATGAAAAAAATGAAACTGTGGAAAAAAATTTAAAAATTTCAGATGTGTGGAATATGAATGGAGGGAAGATAGTTGTCCCATTCGATTCATATGGGGTCCCTACAGATGATGTCGTAGGATTACTTGGCCAAATTCTAGGCCAGCTGGCAGCGGAGCCCATTTCCCTTCCCATTTCTTATGATTATTGGAGACATATGCCTCCAAGTGGAAAAATGTAGTTTTTGATTCCCAAATAATGGTAATTTTAATTCATTATGGTGTAATTGAATGTCATGTTTTTAATATGTTCAAAATGAATTTCTGTATACAAAAGTTTTTCCACTTTACAGTTTCTGATGTGATAACACTAAAGTGGACATTGATAAATCTTGGAAAGAAATGGAAAGACATCAAATGGAAATTGTGAGGTGATGTCAATGATACATCATTGACCGTCCAACAAATGTATGAGAAGCTACCCAATGGGGTACCCAAATAACAGTGGAAAGTTTTTGTTGACAGACATCCTGATGTGAAGCAGATGGTATTTAAATATATATTATTATATTAACCTCATTTTACATTAATAAATTTATATTAATAGAAGATGAAATTGAATAAATTAATATTAAATTGCATTTTATTTATTTCAGGATCTCTCAAGAAAGAATGCATCAAGCTGGGAAAAGCAAGTCATCCCTCACACTATGGGCTCAAAAACCTTTTCTAGAATCCGGTCAACTCTGGTAATCCTTTCATTAGTTTAAATATTTATAAGACAATATTATGTATTTAATATATTAAATTGATGATTTATCTTTGTTTAATGTTGTTGATTTATCTTTTTTTAATGTAGTCACAATGTTTAGGGCACGAAGCATCTCGAACAGAAGTGTGGTTGGAGGTTCACAAAAAATCTGATGGATGTTTTGTTAATGAACATACCAAAGAAGTTGGGGTATGAACTCATTTTTTCATTATAATAACTTATTATCAGTTTTTACTATGTTAATATATATTGAGATTTGATTTATTGGTAATAATTAAATAACTATGGGATGCAAATCCTGATCAGTCCTACTCAGTCTCCCAGGATAACCCGGTTGCTAAAGTCCTTGGGAAGGAGAATCCTGGTTTAGTGCGCGAGTAGGGTTTGGGACCCGTACCATCTAAGGTTTTTGGTAGGCCACAGAGGACTGCATCTGCATCTACTCCTGGTTGTAGTCAGCTCATACCCATAGATTCTAAGAAAGAGATTGTTTCTCTATGAATCATAGTTCAGAAGCAGGGGGATCAGATATCCACTTTGCAGAAAGAGTTGACTGATATATGTCAGCAGATTAGAAGATATGCCCCCAGTGGTACTATATTGACTGGTGGTGAGTAGGTAAATCACAAAAATTCAAAATAATTATTTTTCAATCTTTTATTTTTTTTAAGTTTCAATATAAATATGCAACACTATTTAATTTTCAATATAATGTTCTTACAGGTGGTAGCCAGAAGTGGAGATGGAGGTGGAGAGGGTGAAGATTTGTGTTCATCATCAGACATTGATTAGTTTTATTGTTTATATGTTGGAGGTGGAGAGTGTGACGATATGTGTTCATTGTCAGTTTGTATATGTATCATGTGTGGAACATAGTTTCCACCAAACATTTTCATAACCTAACATTTTCCTGATTTGTCATATTTCCTTTTATGTGTTTTATTGAGTTCTGAGGTTTCATTTTATGTCTTGATTTCTTCAGTGTGGTGTGCATATTTAGGAAACAACATCCTACATCATTCCCCTACCAAGGCATTAATAGAACCAACCATTCTCTTTCCAACAACTATACTATAGTGAATAATAAATAAAAAATTAGGAATGAAAGGGTTGAGGAATGTCATGGTATGCATATTTTATAGTGTTTTCTATTATATCTAAATTATATTATTATACATAACAAAAAAGTGTGGTTATGTGGGTAACCATGAAAGGGATGAGGAATGTCATGGTAATTCAGTGGTCATGGGATGAGAAACACTCTGAGTGGTTTTGGTATTTTGTTCAGGGGAGAGGGTAGGGTCAATTTAGTGCCCTGGGAACTGTATGTAGGTATTGTGACTCCTAGTGTTATGTTTAGGTGACCTTGTTAATGAATACTTATATCTTTTAATTCATCCATAGTTTTTTTCTATTTCTAAAAGTGATTCATATTTAGTCCCTTGAGAACTGTATGTGGTATAAGATGCTTTGAGGTACCGGCACGTTGTGATGGGTCCATGACACATTAGCCTTCCTTATTTCATGGGGATATATTATGGAGTGCTGATGAACATTATAGATGATCACTCTTAGTATATGATTGCTTAATAGATGAGGGTGTGAAGGTTCATGGCACCTTTTCTCGTATATAAGTGTTGAACTTGGAATAGTATAATTCTTTAGCTAATGCCGGGTTATTAGATATTTTGTATTGTATGATGTGGGAACTAATTATGTGACTATTGAGTTTAACATGAAAGAATGTATACAAGTGGATTGGATAGATTAGTTATGTGTTCAGTGGTAATAAAAAAATCATTTGATAGTAGAAACCAATATATTTTTTGAAACTACTAATGAAGTTGGATAGAATTCATAGTTGAATTGAATACCCAAATCACAAGGTAGTGACAGTGATCACTAGATTTTTGGTTGATTCCTCTAATACTAAGCTTGTGCCAATGATTTTTTTGTTTGGAATACTAGTTATATTGATTATGTAATTATTAATGTCTTGAAAGTGAGGCTCACGGGGTTGGTATTTTTCAATGCTTCAAGAAAGGCCTCATGCATATCAGTATTGATATGAATTTTTGATTTATGGATAATAGTATAAAGGATCAATGGTGTTGAAATTATATAGTGTAAATCCACCATTATTATTTTTTCTATTCCAAACCTTCATTGAGTGAAATATACAGATTATCTGATATTTTAAATTTGAAGAATATAGACAGAAAATGGTTGTGGTTTTCTATTGGTACATGGATACAAGAAGCCTATATGAATGGACATATCTGCTGTATGGTAGAGGAAAACATTCTTGTATTATATATATATTAAATATATGTTTTGGTTATTCATATACTAATGTATGGGAATTTGATACGTGGATGGATATTGGACCAGGTTTCTGGATGTTAGTATTCCTATTATGTTATAAGACCTATGAAATAGATAATGTATGTTTGTTTTGGTTGTTTCGAAATTGTAAGACTGTAACATGGATTCATAGGGGTGAAAGGTTGTTATTTCTCACATGTAGTGGTCTGATTTAGATTATTCTTGTTGAATTTGGGTGTATGACATTGGATGTTTTAGAATCCTTTAATATAACTTGGAATAGGTAATCATTATAGAGATGATGGTTATAATTTTTTTGTGGTTCTCAGGTCAGAATATCTTCCAGGGTTCATTGGAAAAATTTGGTATTGGATAAATTATTTAATACATGATTGAGTACCATGAATTGAATAAGGATCTATAAGATTCATATGGGAAATGAATAGAATATGTGTTGGACCAAAGCATGAGGCATCTGGGTGGTTGGGTTGATTCACTATTTCAGTTGAAGTATATGAGAGATCATTTTGAATGGGAGATATAGATCGATTTCATGTATAATATTCCATTGGTCAATGCAGTTCACAAGTAATGAACAGAAATACTTTTTATGAATGATAAGTTGTATGGTGGGGTGTTTATAACACCTCGCACCAATGTGTGTTAGTAGAGTTACATAAATATCAGTTTCCAATTATGTTAGGACTAGAGATGATTTTAATTTTTTTTAGTTATATTGACAATTTTCAATATACGCACATTTGAAAAAATTGAGAGGATTTTTATGAGGTGGTATCATGGGTAGTGGGGAAGTAGGGCATGTTTAGGGGGATATTTTTGGGAGTCAACCTCTAGTTCAGGTAGAAAATATTTTGTAGGTCAAAGACAATAAAATATGTGGGGGAACATTACAATAATTTTTGGGTTATGTAAGATTAATATCTTATATAGGTTGGTGGTTCAACAACATCTTATAGAAAAAATGTAGTGTGAAGGAATATGTGAGACTATATTTTTTAGAGTCTAGAGAACCATTCCATAGAGAAATGATTTGGGGGTTGTTATGGTTTTTTAAGAGAAACATGAGGGATATATAAGAGTAAATCATATGGAAATGTGAGATTAAATAATTATTTAATAGATCATTATGCTACAACACATAAGGGATGTATTATGGTTGATAGTTCAAAGGGAAATATCACTCCCATATAAAGGGATCCCACATTGTAATTCCCCAACCAATGGGACAGTGTTGGGTCATAATGGGAAGGACCAAATCATAGTGTGATGTAGGATAGATGGGTTTAATTTTATGTTTCTACCATGATGATGGGTCCCACATCATGACTACATGGGCTACTCTATGAGAGTGACCCTGGTAGGGTAGGTGTGTTTTAACCCTTATGGTCACTCTATAACAAGTTTTTTATATTGTTTTTTTGAATTGTTTTGTTTACATATAACACAAGACCATATTAAATGTGATTGGACATTTTTCCAACTAGTGGAATGACCCCCTTTCCCCTATGACCTTATTTTCACTCTTCCAAAGAAAATATCTACTATTTTTTCTATGATTAAAGAACCATTTATTCTAGTGGTTCATTAAAGGGGGGTTAGAACTGTCAACTTATGGATTGAATAAAAGAAGAGGATCTTAATATGGGGTTTCAATGAGGGGAAAACTTTCCTAGAGGAACATGTGCTAACCTAGGACAAAATGTAATTCCACTTCAAGGAACTCATTAAAAAAATTAAGATATGGAGGTTACCTCCATTTAATGGCGTATGGGAGTGTTTACCCATTAGGTTTGATCCTGAAGATATGACCA
The DNA here is from genome assembly GCA_963277665.1 of Viscum album. Classification (NCBI taxonomy): domain Eukaryota; kingdom Viridiplantae; phylum Streptophyta; class Magnoliopsida; order Santalales; family Viscaceae; genus Viscum; species Viscum album. The sequence goes on along the minus strand of OY728152.1, from coordinate 776,994,442 downwards.
AACATGATTCATTGGTATTCTGGTTATTGTTTTTTTTTTCAGGTCATTGGTATAGAAGCTATAGAAGCTGCTATTTTATTTTTTGTAAAAGTGGTTTTAGCGGTGGTTTAGACCGGCACTATATGTCACCATTTTTCAATTAGCAGTGGTTATAACCACCGCTAAATGTTAGATTTTTCCTATTTGCGGTGGTTATAACCGTTGCTACGGTGTTAATTTTTGTGGTGGTTTTAACCGCCTCTACAGTGGCCCAGCTTCCGCATGTAGTTAGCGGTTATGATGCTTTTAGCGGTGGTTTTCCCGGCCAGGGGCTTATATTTTTTTAGTGGCGGATTTAACAGTCGCAAAAAAATTTATCCCATGGCCCAAAAAACCACCCCTAAAAGCATCATAACCACCGCGAAATGTGCTATCTATGACAGTTTCTAAAAACTATTCTGAAACGTCTATAACCGCCAGAAATAGGGTCCCAACACACAATGTAGCGGTGGTTTTTTGAAACCACTGCAGAAGCATATAGTGGCGGCTTAAACGGCCGGTATACCCAAAAAAATCACCATGAACATCAAATTTTTATGTAGTGAACTCATGCAACTTGCTAAAGCGGTGTGCATTGTCTGCTTCTAGGGCTGTTTTCATCAGTAGCCAAACGGGGAAAGGTATCGTTGGTGCCTCCACTACAAAAGGGCCCTACACTGAGGCCTTATCACTCAGTGGGATATATGTGGGGGACAACTCTCATAACTCTAGTCGACTATCTATGTGGAGGCATCCTGAAAAGAAACAGGTGCACTACGGTTAAAATTTATACCTGGTGAGCTGACCTGGTGAGCTGACTCAAAGAAAACTTTTGAAAACTCACATGTAATCAGTGTTTTCGTGCCCTGAGTCATAAATCAGAAGTCAAGGGCCTTTTGTATGGATACGTCGGCCATCGCACCAACACTAGACTCCCTGAACTGAAAACCACAATCACTACCCTCAACACTATTTCTTCACAGAAATGATCAGACTTCTAAGTTATGCGGTAGAACCAACTCCTTTGATACCAATTTTTCACGACCCATCCCTCGGGGCTCGTGCCGGGACTACCCCAAGCCCGCCTTCCATAGGCTAGGGGATAGCGACTAGCACCAAAGGTGTAATTTCCTAAAACTGGGAAGGCATTTCCCTTTTAACCTGTAAACACACACATCAAGATATGAACATGAGTATACTGTATAACCAAAAGAGTTCTAAAAGTAAAAGGGGATGGAATAAAAGCCCAACAGTATAGGTACATGTACAACTGAAAAATGATACAACTGAAGAAAAGAAAGAAAACATCTACTGTGTCGTCCTATGGAATTCCTACCTGAAGGGTAGGTATAGATAGCCTCCTCAGCACTCTGTGTTCACCTGTCTCCTCCATGGACTGACATGTTGTATGGTCCACCTCCATGCATTGTCCAGTTCTGGTACTCTCAGCCTCAGTCAGCATTGTCTGTCGTCTACAACCAATACAACAAGGTGCGGGCATATCCCTTGCAGGGGTGAGTATAATGATACTCAGTTGGAACCCCAAGACTCTCACGGTCTCACAAAATCCAACAAGGATAAATCAAAAAGTATTAAATCAATAGATAACCTTACATAGGTATATTCCCATACATATACCTACATTATCAAGTGACCCATCTCAATCGTGAGGAAAAACACATAAAAACTGACTCCGCTCAACCATGATTTTATTCTAGGGGTAGTATCAAGTAACATCCCCAGTCACATTGTCGAAACCTCGGCTGCTGGAGAACACCTCCCCTATCAAGTACAGTGGGCCTACCGTGACACCAAGAATGCTTCCCATTAACCATGGACTGCTAAGGTACTACTCATGTTGACTACCATGGGTTTGTCATGTCAAACAGAGATTCCCCCCACCGTGGGTCTGCCACGTCACCTAGCGTGCTCCCCCTCATAGCTTGCTGAGGTACTCCTCCTGTCGAGTACCATGGGTCTGCTACAACACTAAGGCGCTCACCAATGTGGGTCTTCCACGACACCATGGTGCTCCCCACTGGGATAGTAGAGTCACTCTGAGTCAAAAAGGTCAGCAGTCATGAGGTCTCAGCCAGCTACTTGGTCTCCGTACTAAGATCGCTCATCTACGGGAGGATATTCTCCATGATCTACTGGTCGATACTCCAACTATCATTAAGTACCACGAATAAGTATCTCAAAAAAAACTCAACGTCATAGGGGTCTCAACACAATAGATGACGCGTCAATCAGACGCCTGATCTATGAGATATTTGCCTTTTAGTCCCAGGGGCCTAGTTGGATTCGTGCTTGATCCAACATGACCATTTACAATATCAAAAAAAACTCTAATGGATCATACTCAAAGGGACCATCTCGCTCCAAGATTTCCAGCACCACTGACGGTTCATCAAATGGAGGTCTGGTTCCAAAGATATGGACGAAGGAGCGTAAATGGGTCGTAGTGGCCTCGGGTCCGGTCCAACCTGGTGGGACCAACCCGATCTGACCTGGCATGGGTCGACACAGTTCAGTTCGACCTGGCCCGACCCGCTAGGTCAGGCCTGGACCGTGATGTGGCCGGTCCTCTGGGCAGTCCGACAGGCCGCGAGGGGCCGCAGAGGGCCGTGAGGGCACGGACCGGCCACAGATCGGTGTGAGGGCAGTTCGGCCCGGAGGGCGCCGCGCGGGCGGTTTTTCTTGGAGGGAACCATGAGGGCGGCTCGGCCCGGAGCGCAAGGCTGGTTCGGCTTAGAGGGACGCGGGGGGCGCGGCTTGGGGCGGCTCATCCCGGAGGCCGGGGTGGCGCGGTTGGGGTCGGTTCGGCCGGTGGGGGGCGCGACCGGGGTCGGTTCGGCCGGGAGTCCGGAGTGGCCGGGGTGGATCAGCCGGCGAATAGCGCGGCCAGGGCGGCTCATCCAGGAGGTCGGGTTGGCCGGGGCCGATTCGGCCGGGAGGCTGGGGTGGCCGGGGTCCGGTTCGGCCGGGAGGCCGGGGTGGCCGGGGGCTGGTTTGGCCGGGAGGCCGGGGTGGCCGGGAGTCCGAGGTGGCTGGGGGCCGGTTCAGTCGGGAGGCTGGGGTGGTCGATGGCCGGTTTGGCCGGGAGGCTAGGGTGGCCGGGGGCCGGTTCAGCTGGGAGGCCTGGTTGGTCGGGGTCCGGCGAGGCCAGGGCGCAGCGCGGAATGGGGCTGGTTCGGCCTGTGGTGGCACAGGGCCGGTTCGGCCGGAGTGTCGCGGGGGCGGTGCGGGTCGCAGAGACCGCAGGTGGCTACGTCATTGCCTTCATCGCCTTCGTCACCTTTAGTGCCTTCCTTCATTTCGATGAACACCAAAAATCAACACAAGGGTTACGGAGAAGACGGGCCATCTTAGTCTGGCCTGCACTCTCCACATTAGGGTGGTATCAAGAGGCTCATCATAAACAAGAATGTCAAACCCTCTGGTAATGATTGTTTCCCACCCGTAAAAGAAAACATCCTCGTTCTTCATTTTAAAGAAATGAAGATCTTGGGAATATGAACATACACAAAATAAACCCCTACCTTGAGTTATTCATCGATGGAGTCGCATGGAAGAAGATGAATAGTTGGGAAAATACAGGAGTATGTGTCTTCGGCATTTTCCTCGATCATCAGTTTGTGCATCAGTGAAGACGTCCTACATTGGAAGAAGTCCCAAGGAAGAAGGTTGAAGTAGGTCAGCCTTCTTCATTGGTGGAGCATTATTCATTGGAGATCATAATCCTCCAAGTGTTGGGTGTTGCGTCACTTTACCAGCGCTTCATCACATGGTGAAGCCGTCCCAAATCCTTCTCCCAAGCTCCATATATTTAAGAGAGGTGGGAGGTAGGTAACGATCATTGGAATTTATGATAGTTCATTTATTAGGAACCTTCCTAAATTCAAACGATGCTGTTACATAATTTAAAAAGGGGGAAAGACAATTAATTAATTTTGTATAATTAAAGGTATGTGTGTTGGCATAATTAATGTGGAGGAAGCTCAATAGGCTCCTCCACATTAATGAGGGATTTGAGGTGTTTCTTGCAATTAATAGGGGGTATAAACCCAGGTGATCCCATCCACCATAACCTCTCATGGGTGGTTAGGCTCGGGTGGTCCCCACCACCATAACCTCTCATGGGAGGTTAAGATTTGGTGGTCCCCACTACCAACTTCCACATGGAGGTTTAGTTTTTGTGGACCCTACCTTTCAACACCCACATGGGTGTTGCGAATAAAAATAAAATGTTTGCACAATTTTACATTTTATTTTATTCTTACATGAAAAACCCAAAACCAAAATTTCACCCTCAACCAACTACCGTTGAGGTGAAATTCTCCTTAAGCGAAAACTGGCGTTGTGAGTTCAACGCTAACCTCATATTTCAATTCTGAGCACTGGTTCAAAAGTTATAAAAACTCTCTTGTACGTTTACTGAACATACATAATAAAATGTTCAGAAATTCATTCTGGGCACTCTAGGCCTTGGAATCACACACCGCCAATTTTCACGGACTCGTAAAATTCCCACATATTTTTAAAAAAATTACATGGAAATTCTGGGTCTTTACAATTGTAACATGAAGATTAAGAATAATAATCTTGAGAATAAAATAGTAAACTCATATATGAATGTTTAAAAAATTAGTCATCTTATAAATGAAAAATGATAAAATTATAGTATAAGTAAATAAACACTTTAAAAATGAAAAATTAAGTGTTGGTATTTTTGGAAAAACATAAATGTTTATTTAAAATTTTATGATTAATATAATGATTTAAAAGAAAATTTATTTTCAGAAAATAAATTCATAGAATAATTTTATTTCCTTGTGATTATAAGATAATTTTATGACACCTTAATTAAATTTTCAAAGTTTCATAAAGTCGATTATAATATCAAAAGCGATATTTTTTGAATAAATTATGATTTTAATTGAAAATTAAATTTCTCATATTTAGAAAAATATTTTCAAAAAATGCATTCCAATTTTTAATTCTACACATTGAAAAACGTTTTGTTATTATTTTTTGGATTTTTATAAAATAATTGATTTTTTGGTGAAAATGAAATATGATAATTTATAAAATAAGATAAATACATGAATTATTGATTCATGGATGATGTATAGATGAGCTAAGAACCCATTGGTTCAAACTATAATGAGTTTTTTACTTTATTTTTTCACAATAATCAATACTATTTATATTGTTGAGCTAAAATAATAAATTAATGGATAAGATAATCAAAAAGCACCACTCTCCTCCCTTATAAATACCTCCCCTCACCACCTATTCTCTTTACACCTTATAAGCATTGAAGATTTTATATATTCTACCTAATAATCTTCTGAAGACTCTATCCCAAATCAAAGATCTTCTTGAATAAAAAAAAGACCAAACCCAAGTTCCTTAAGAAGGTTCTCAAGGAGATGAAATTCACTAGGTAAAAATTCTCTCTCGTTATCTTTTAATTTCATTTCAATTTATTTTATTTTTTTTATTCCCTACTCACTTGTACTATCCATAAATAGAATGATAAATCCATTATCTTATATAAACAATAATTTTATTATGTTAATTTAATAATATATTGTCAAATATCTTCTAGCCTACTTTTATTGTAAAAATGAAAACATCTTCTGTGATGTGTCGATCCACCACCTTCGTGGATGATGAGTTTTCATTTTCCATTACCCCCTTCAAGGATTTTCAAAAAAACATTATTATGGTTAAATAATATTTTAATATAAATATTATAACTTTTATAATTTAATTTTAGAAATATATAATCATGATATTCAATAAAATTATAGAATTTTGTGATGGTAGTAAAAAATCACCAAAATAAATTAAAACATTTTCATCAATGTGTTATCTAATGAATCATCCTCCTACCATATAACCAAAATATATATAAGACCATTTAAAATTCTTTGAGTTAATTACTAACATATAATTTCAATTATATAGAACTATTACCATTTTATATGATCTTCCATACCTTTTACAAGTTAACCGATAATGAAAACCATGAAAAAACACTCACATAATAATGAAATTGAACTCTATAACTCAAAAATATTTCCATAAATAAACGTAATAAAATTATAATAAATGAAATACTTGTATAAGAGACTTTTTATTTATTAATTAATTAGTTGAATTTAATTATCTAGGATAATTAAGTGACGACAACATTCAGATATAAGGTAAGGAGATTTCAAACCCAACTCATTTTTTTGGGGTATTCCTCTTTCAATTTTTTTGTATAATTATTTATCTAATGTTACATAACTTTAATTTCATTTATATTAAATTTTAGTTTATTGGATATATATGTTTCCAATATTTTTTTATGCCAAATAAAAAGATTTTCCAAAAAGAACTCTTCTTTTCAAAATAATTTTTGACTCCTATTGAGTGGTTTCTTTTTCACTCAAGAATGACGAATCTTATACCAAATATGTTTTTACCCTTTCATTCAGTAACAAAAAGTTTATTAATGATTGATGAAATACTTATGAAAACCATTCCTTTATATGTGTTACTTAATTAATTTTATATATATACATTCTATATGGAATGAACGATTATGTAAATGATGTGATGTGATTGGTGCGCCTAGAATTATATAGTGCTCCAATGCAATGTGTAATATGATGTATGTCATGAGATAACATAATATATGAATGAACATGATTATTTATTTTTCAATAATTATAATTTTATTATTATTAAAATATGTTATTTTTGAACATGATTCTAGATTTTTTCACAACTATGTGTCATATTTGACCATGAGGACATGATGTTTCATTTTTATGCATTTCCAAATTCAATACCTTAATCTAATTCTTCCTTTCATGATTATGATTATGATCCTTTTCTTATGATATTATGAAAATGATTGTTATATTGATTCATTTCTTTATTTTTCCTCTTAGTAGGCTTTTATCTTACCAATTTCATTGATGTATATCCTCAGATGACTATGTGTACTAAAGAGAACATGAGCTTTGAAGGGATAAAGAAGAAGTTTTTTAATCAATGTTTATGTTTTATTGTTGTACATGTTATGTATGTTCGAAATTTTTCCAAGAAACTAAAACTTTTGATCCTAGTTTTGAAATTATTTTATGATTGTTTATCTTAAAAATGATTTAATGGTTATGTAAGAAAAATTAGCGTTGCTTTAATACCCCTGCCTCACATCTGGATTGTTCCTTGTTTTCTTTGTGTTTAGTTCTCCCTCTCTCTCTTGCTTTGATTGTTCTTCCCTCATTGTTGGTTTTTTTCACCCACCATAATTATCTCCTGTATTGTGTTTGTCACTTGTTGATAACTTTTCTTGAGTGTTTTTACTAGTCTAATTGACCACACACATATTGGAAGTCCATCCCTGAGGATTGACCCTTATTCACTGATTTACTCTTTTTAATAGGTTTATTAATAATTAATTTTACCTTGATTTAATGAAAATCCGTGGTCACATTCATGAATCCATCAATCCATCCATCCATACATATATAAATATATATGGATGCAGGAATGTGCACATTCGTACATCCATACATACAATCATACATAAATACATACATGCATACATACATGTAATGAAACATACATAAATACATATATAATTAAATTCACACACACAGAAATACATACATACATACATATATACATACATACATACATACATACATAGATACATACATACATACATACAAACAAACATACCAATGTACGTACATACATATTTACATACATACATACATATAGACATGCATACAAACATACATTCACAGACATAGGAATGTACGTATGTACATACATACATACATACATACATACATACATACATACATACATACATACATACACACACACACATACATACATATATACATACATACATACATACATACATACATACAAACATATATACATACATACATACAAACGAAGAAACAAAAAATTATACATACATACATACATTCATAAATTCATACATACTTATGTACATACCTATATTCATTCATTTAATCATACATACATACATACACACACACACAGACATACATACATAAATGCAAGAATACATACACGCATCCAAAGTCATGCATATACATACATAAATTAATACATACATAAATACATACATACAGACATACATACGTTCATACATACATACACTGTAATGAACTAACCTGGTCTTCCACCAAAACAAACACTTGACTTGATGCGCCACTGGCCTGAAATCCATTCACAATCCCCACTATCTGGTGATAAGTCCTAAGCATCGAGAACAACCTTTGGTGATGATTTTTCCCAAAAAAGGTAAACATAAATGATATATCATAGTAGGAACATTAAACTATTTAATTAACCAATAAAAATACAAATATACATAATGATTTGATTCATATATTTCCACGAACAAAAAATAAAAAACAAAACTACCACATCCCCATTCAAAATGATCCACAAACACTAACCATGTTCCAAAAACCTTTACCTCAACCAATCAGGAAAGGATACGCAAATAAAGGGAAAAGACAGTTGAAAGACTTTTTATAGAAATATGAATATTGCATACACCAAATTATTTATATGGGGTGGGATCATAATATAGTCTACTAGGATCCCACAAAATATTCTATGAAATTTATTTAACAAGTAATTCATATATACTAGTTTGAAATACTTTAATAAGGAATCATTATTTTTACACTATAATATAAAAAGGTAAAGTATACCATATTTTTTAAAGGGAATAAAATAAATAGAATTAGGTTACGAGAAAAAACATGAGTTCAAATAGTTACCTTTTCTATTTAAAATCCATTTATAAATCTCAAGAATCATTTTGAAACAAAATTTTACTTTTATTAGATTTTGGAAAACAATTTATCAAGAAAATATCAATAATTTATAAAGATGCTATGATTTAATACCATGTATCACAAAAAAATACAACATATAAATGGAAGATACATGAGAAATGGAAGTTTATCACATAAAAAAGAAGACATAAAAGTAAACCCAATCAAAAATGGCCTTTCCAATGCTAAGTAGTGATCCAATAATCAAATTCATATATTAAGTGTCAATTCCAAGTGTTGAGGTCATATGTCATGGGTAAATCCCAAATAAGTTAGTGATTTTACCAAAGACAAAAAAATAAATCTATGACCAATTGCATTCAAATGTTGAAAGTAACAAGTACACAAACTTACTGACTAAGAACATACCCACATCCTCGGATCACGTACCTATCCTGAGTCAAAATTCTATTTGGAGAATCTATTTAGGGTGTGAGTCTACAAATTCTTAGCATAAAATTAGGGTCTTCCATATATCTACCTACGTTTCCCATGGCCTATCAATATTGGTGAGTGAGATAATAAGAAGTAAGGATAACAAAATGGATCCATAACAGCATCAAAATGAAAATTTAACATTCCAAAAAAGTATACATATCACCCCCACCCCTATGGTCCCTCATAGATTACAAAAACTTTTTCAACACTAATCAACTTAATAACCCATCACTATTCATCATGGAAAAGCATACATAAAGGGTTCATCAAAGATTTTCATAATAAGAAAATTTACATCATCAGGTTCCAAACAAAACGTTAAGGGTACCAAATTGATAATAATCCTTTATCAACCAATTTAAACATCACGTTGAACGATCCATTCAAAAGTTCTATACGTACTCCTCCTTTTTGAAAATAATTTCCAGGTTCCAATTAAGACTTTAGGAAAAGTACATGAAATACCTATCAAACAATTTAAATGTTTTAAAATATAAATTCAACCAATATTTCAAAAAAATGGCAACAATTTATTCTTTAAATCATTCCAAAACTCATTTCTAGGAAACACAAACGTTTAAGAATTTGGAATTAAAATTAATTAATTAACTTAATTTTATTAAAATGTTTATTTTAATTTTAAAAACCAAATACACTAAGATTAGTAAGAAAGATGATTTTATTTCAAAAAAAAGGATCAATTATCTAGATTAAAGCATTAATTTTAAATAATATTTTACTTAAAAGGGTAAATGGAATTTTAAAAATGAAAAATAAATTCATAAAAAATTTAAAATATAACGAATATGTATTCAAGAAATGCATGAATCAAAAAATTATGAAAATACATAAAACAATTAAAATTTTTGGAATCAAAATAAAATAAATCTGAGATGTGTTTCTTTTGATGATAAAAACAAAATCAAGGAAGAATGATCTCAGGAGAATTAATATGTGATTATAGAATCATAATTCCACATCAAATAGTCTATATCCAGTGAATACCAAGGATACCGTTGATTATAATAAGAATAAAATAGGCAAATGAAGTGAGATTGAAGACCAAGATGACATAACATTACTAAAGGAGGATCACTGATTTGATTAACACTTTGATTGAAAACTATTTTAGGTTGGAAGATAAAAAATCACAAAAGAGGGATCCCATGATATTTATGGGTCATGATTTGAATATGGGAGAAGTTAGATATAATAAAATGGGGGTTTTGAGGTAAAAATTCACAACAAATCCCACAAAAAAACTACATCCAGTAATTCCACTAACTGAATGGTGGAATCCCATTAGTTGTTTGATGGAGACTATAGAAATGCAGTAGCAAAAATCCATCATACCGATAAGATAGTGGATATAAAATGTTTCTTTAGTAACTACCAAACCTATTGGCTGGTAGGTGGCCCTCACTGGCCAGCTGGTTGACCACCAATAGCTCTAACATGTGCCGATGTAGGTCTGCAACTACTCTAGACTTTGGGGCTACCCTTTGACCCCTCATGAAAACAAAAAAACATAAAATGGTTTCCATTTTTGATGAAGATACTAGGATGTGATAAATTTCGTCACTATATCACTTTTTATATTTATAAAAACTTTAATACATAAGGTATAAATTAAATAACCAAAATATCCTCTACACTTAACATGTGAGCTGGGTTGTATATAAAAAAGATGAAGAATCACCCAATAAAAAACCACCAAAAACTACTCCAAAAATATAGATTATCAATATTACAAATAATCCTTAAAGTAGGTCCTACCAAATCAATACATGTCTCCAAAAAAACACCAACATCACTCAAGAGATAGAAAACCCAAAAAGTACTGGATACCTAGAATAGTTATCCCCATAATTTAAACAATTACCAAAATGGTGGAAACATAGTAGAACATCTTCTAAGGATACATCCTTTCTACAAAAATAAAAAAGACCTCAAATACTCATCTTAATAAACTATCTAAGTACAACATGATAATTCACAAAGGGATGACAAACCCAAAACATCCTATCAATTTCCAACAAGATAAATTCCTAAATATCATTTAATGATCCAATTATTCAAAGGTAATGAAAAAAATAACAAGGATATCAACCTTATGTAAGTAATTGATGGAAAAAAGGATTCACAATATGTTTCCTTACCCCTTGATGCTCCCATCAATTCAAACACCAAAACCATTAAGTTCTCGATTCAATTTGAATCCATATAGTCCTAGTTACCTGAACACATACATAAGGCATATCCATAACTATCCAGAAAGAAATTAAAACAACTAGGTTAGAGAAAAAATAGAGTAAAATAGGCTCTGAAAAAGGGAGATCACCCAATGCATCTAGATAGAGATATAACCAAAAAAGAAGTAAGTAAGAGGATACTGATGGAACAACAACGAACCCAAACAATATCAAACACTATCCCCAAAGAGACATCCCTATAAGGTAATAAAATGGATATCAAATTACAATAATAATAATGTTCTATTCCATTTATATGAGATCATAAAGACATAGGTGGACTAAAAACCATCCAAAGTAAAAACTAACACCAAGCATAATAATTCATCAACAAGGATAAACTGGGGAGATCTCATGAAAGAAAGATAGGCATGATGATAACTGCTCACAAACCACACTAACCACAATCTATAAGAGAGAAAATCTATAAGGGTCCAAAAACAATCCAATAAGGAAATATAAAATAGAATTCTAATAAGAAATTATTACCCCTAAAAATTACCCTTATGGTAACCCAACATAAAAAAATTATAAAGGTAACACAAGAGGCCACACCGATTACATACTCTTAGGTAATTCAAACAAGACCACTTTGAATGACATGGTTCCCACACCAGAAGTACACGATACAAATATTTTTTCATTTTATAATGTTTTTCTCAATCAACCAAGTTTTTAGATTCTCCATACATGAAAAATTCACCTAATCCAACAATGAGTGTTTAAATATCCCATTATTATTATTATTTTAGCTCCTTTTAAACTTTAATGACCCTTTCAGGAATATTCTAATAAGAGGCCAGACAGATCTATGGTACAACATCTCTAAGGTATGGGTGAAGAATTCCTTCAAAAGATAGAGCATTAAGGGATTCATCTCCAATAATATTTGGTGAGAAACAAAATAAAACTAAAAATTACTTTGATTGAGACCCTTGAGGTCAAAACCTTATATTTTTTATTTCATTAAGATATTCTATAGAATGAATATTGACTTAAATAATTCTCAATACATACTTATATATAGGTGGGAAGGTTCCACCATAACTGAACACTCTTTCTAGGTCCATCAAATAAGAAAGTGATAAACATGACCATTTGAGCATTAGGAATCTTTATAAAATAAATGAATACTTATATTTATTTCATCAATATAATTTCCTCAATAGAACCTTGATCACCTTTGTAAATAAGAAGACATCGATTCAAGAATAATTTTATGGGGTATAAGGATAGATAATATTTCATCTACACCACAAAATTATCTGTATAGGTATAGTTCTCTACTTGCTACAACACTTTTGAAGGATGTTAATGACAACTTTTGAGACCAGACCAATGAAAAAACTCTCCTCCCTTCTTGGAAAAACATTTAGTGAGACATTTCTATACCTCATGAAACACAAACTCATCAATTCAAACATTACAAAAAATGAAAAATAGTTCAATATAAAATAAAACTCGAAATAAAAAAAAGTTTTTTCAAAAACAATACAACTTTAAATTATTCAATTTCACATCCGTTTTAAAAAAATTAATTCTTTTTGAAATTTGAAGTATATATAAAAATTGATCACATTTTTTAATCATTGCATTATCATGGAATTCCTTTAATGATTTCAAAACATTTTACCCAATTTCTAATTTCAAAACTATCATCATTAAAAAATACACCACAAACCCAAAACAATTTCTGTAATCTTTTTTTTTAAATCATATAACAATAATTTTTTTTTAAAAAAATCATATAATAATTATTTTTGAAAAACTTATTTTAAAATCCAATCAATTAGAAAAACACACCTTTTTTTCAATCCAAAATCATATTTTCTATGAAAATAAAAAAAATTATTTTAAATCTCAAATTAGGGTTTTAAATATATTTAAAATAAAAGTCAAAAAGTAAAACAAAATAAACAAAAATGGGAATGAAATAAACTACACATAGTATCATTCACCTAAAAATAAAAACCCCTAAAAAATAACCTAACAAAGGTGAATTAAATTTTTATTAAAAGGAATAAGGTGTAAAATAATCACTAGAATGGTTTTCATATCAACCACATGGATTTCTCATGGTTTACAAGATAGAGAATGAACTGTATAGCTTTTTTTACCCTTTGATCGAACCCAAATCCCTAAGAGATATACAAAATTAAATATAGTATCATCAGGAATATAAATATCATTAAAAATTAAATGAATAAATCAAAGGGAATATTCTACTGCCTAATTTCCCTGGTAACTCTGGATTCATCACAAAGTTTGGTGATCAGGATCCCATTCACGAACTGAGTCATGAGTCCCAACATGTTACTAATATCCCTTACACCATGAATCCCCACAAATAACATAAGGTATTTTCAAATAAAGAATCCTCTAATAAAAATTATAATGAATTGACCCGTGGTTCCACCTAAACTGGTAACTAACCATATCCTCCACTGGCTCAAAGGGCATTCTCAATCCCAATAGGTTGACGATAAGAACCTAGGAATCCAGAATAACCTTTGGGAACAATTTATCCCTCGAAAAGTGAATAGAAATCAAAGAGAACAAAAAAACATTAATATATTTCACACACGAATAAAAATACACTTTTCTACTAGCCAAATATTAATATAAATCCATCAATTGAAATGAAAAAACAACAACAATACCACAACCCATCTCATGATGGTCCATAACCACCCACCTTTTGCCACACCACCTTCCCTCAGTCAATCAATCATGAAACCATAAAGTTAATGTTAATAGAGCCCAAGAGCCTTCTACAAAAACATAATGACTACATAAAACAAATTATGTATGTTGGGTGTGATCAGAACATAACCTAATGGGATCCCACTGATCAGTCTATTCAATTTCACTACAAAAAAAATTCAGATCTTCTATTTTAAAATTCAGTAATAAGGAAATTGATTATTTCCATTAAAATTAATGAATGTAAAGAATTATATATTTTTAAGGGGGAATAATAATATTTAAAATCAGGTTTAGGGAATTATATAGTTTAAATATTTACCTTTTCTTTTTAAAAGGAATTTAGAAATCTTGAGAAACCGTTTAAAACAAAATACACTATTTAGGATTGCTTTGAAAATTGTCTCACAAGACAAGGCCAATAATTCATAGAGAAAATATGATTTAGAACTATATTAGAGATTCAACCAAAGAAAATACATTATTAAATCAAATGTAATGGATAAATTATTAACATATTAGTGATTCAACCAAAGAAAAAAAATAAACCCATGACCGACTATATCTAAATGTAAAATCTAAAATGTACACAAACGTACTAACTCATCACACACTCAAACACTCAATGAACTTCTCCATAATAAATCCCTATTTTCTAGGAGATGTTAGTTAGGTAATGAATCCCAAAAATTATTACATAAATCTTGCATATTTCATTTAAAAACCCAGGATTCCCATGATTAGTCAATAGAGACAATTGAAATAATAATCAATAAGGATCACAATATGGATCTATAACGACATCAGGATACATATTCAATATTCTAAGAGACTAAATATCCCTCTTACCTCATGCTCCCATATATATAAATACCCCATTTTCATCACCCTTCATCTTGAGCACCAAGCACAATTCATCAAGGTATACCAACCATAAGGATTTAATCATGTATTTTCAAAACTAGATAATTGAAATCATAAAGTTCCAAATTTTCCATTAAGTAAAACCAAATTGATAAACCAAACTTTTATTGATTAATGTAAACATAACTTCAAAACATCCATTAATAAAATATTTACATATCCGCTTCTTTAAAAAAATTATTTCTAGGTGCCAAATTGGCCTTTAAGAAAACAACATTAAATACCAATCAATCCATTTTAATGTTTAACAATATCATTTCAACCAATATTTCCAGAAGCAATAAGTTACAAGATATTTTTAAGTATTTCCAATATATATATCATTGAATTACAATCACTTGACCACTTGGAATTAACGTTAGAGAATCAAACCATTTTCATTAAAATGTGGATTTGAATTTTAAAAACCAAATCAACAATTATTATAAAGAAATATAATTTGATTTAAAAAAAGTATCAATTCCTCGGATGAAACCATTCATCAAAAAGTCCATTTTCAAAAAAAGTGTCATTTATGATTCAAAAATGAATAAACCATGGTTGAACAAATTTAAAAATAATGAATATGAATTCAAGAAACACATGAATTATAAGAAGAAAAAACAACATAGAAACAACTATATGGAATATCTTGGATCAAACCCTAATGAATTAGAGAATTTTTTCCTTTGATAGAGAACACTGAATCCAGAAATATAGATCTCAAGAAAAGTGATAAGAGATCCTAGAATCAAGGAAGAAAGATCTCAAGGAGATTCTTTTCCCATATCATTATGAAACTAGGGATATCTCCCACCATTTTACCTCTTTCATCCCCCTGATTATTTATTAATAATTTCCATCACCTTCAAGATATACCTTTCCCATTCCTGTATGAGTAAAAAGCAGTCTATATACACCGATTAGTTTTTTAAAGTGTGTAAGAAAAACAAGATCAGTCATATCTCCCCAATTTTTCCATGCGTAACATTTGATAGAGAATACAAGAATTCTAGATTGAAAATAAACATATTAATATATATTTTAAATTTTATAGAATAAGTAACTAGATTTATTAAATTTAAACATTAAATTAATTTTCTAAATGAACAAGTATTCACAACATTAAATTACAGAATATTCTCTTGGATCACTATCGTTAAGTTCTACCGAATCCCCATATAAAACTATATCCAACAAATAAACTTTCTTGGAGATATCTAGCCATTGAGGCATACTAAACATGAGGTGTCTCTAATAGTCAATATGATATACTAAATCATTGACCATATACTATATAGAGTGGGATAATTGTAAATAATGTACTTATCCTATAATCCCTACCCAAGCAATGGGGGTCCTCATGAGGTATAATTATTTCATCTTTTTCAAAAAACCATTTCCATTTAATGTGTAATTTCATTGATCACATACTGAGAAGCGTCGTTTTTTATACGTAAAAAATTATATGTAAATCACTTTAATCACTCATATCAACATGGAGAGATGGTAAAAAATTATAACATATGCATAATAGTCATTAAATATTTCATACAACCCTTTAGTACAATTAGAATAATTTTTAATTTGATTTAAAGACATTAGTTTGCTAAAGAAATAGTAGTTCATAGAACCACCAAAATAATATTAGAAAAACCACTAACTGATGCTAAGAATAAACTAACAAATAAGATGTATAACCTTAACATCATAATACCGTTGTAGTAATTTTTTCCCATAAGAACCCTCAGTTACTATGGAAATTGGGAAGAAAGAAATCCTTCGAGTAAAAGAAAATAAAAAAAAAGGAAATAGTTATACCATTTACATGATATTTTCTTAGTGTTGGATCTATTTGAATCAAGTGTAAGGGGAGAATAAACAAGATGGGAAATTTCTATAACCGCAAAGCATTGAATAAAGTGACCATGGGAAAGGTTATTAAAATAGAAAAACCCATTTTTTGTTTTTCAATTAATCAATTAATTTATATTTTAAATTAACTTGGCATGGGAGGCCACTGCATGACCTACCCTCATCATGGATGGACACAACACCCCTAAATCTAGGATGAATCACAACTCTATTACATAGGGTAATGTCACGACATGACCCCTATCTCATTACGTGACTGCTTTACCCTATAAATGGAATTTCATTACGTCAAAAACCTTTTGTATCATCATTCCATAAACTCAATGGATTATATATTGACTTCATCAAAGCATTATGTATCACCCAATTCCTTACTCATGATCATAAAATGATGTCCTATCATCATTTTGTGACCACCCCTTCACTATATTCACGAAGGATACGACTCTTATGAAAGAGCATAATCCTTTATAGAAGTAAATCAATATGCTTGGAAATTTTTATTCATGGGAATACCCATACGTTAAAATACCATTATAACTCTTATGTTTTAGGAATTATCAATTTTATGGTTTCCCGGGACTCCTATCATGTGGAAATGAACCAAAGATATGATGTAGTCCTTGATAAATCTCAACAAACAAATTCACCTCATTTTATTCACATTATGTTATCACATTTTCCATGATGTAACTTATTTTACCCCATTATTAAAACCTTTGATCACTTTATTAATCCCCTTGGAAACAATATAAATTACAATCATCATGAAACTGAAGAACACCCAAAAATAGAAAAACTAATATAAAAGTAATAAAATAGATAAATTGAGATAAAAATAAATAAATAATAAATTACATACCCAAAAATGAAACCATGGTAATTAAAATTATCCACACCATACTTATTTATTCCCATAAATATTTCTTTTGAATCTAGATAATAGAAAATAAAAGGCCAATGAACCTTCATAAAATACTCCAACTCCCATGACTCATGAGAATCACATATATTCTTCCATTATATTGAAATTAATGGAATATAATTTATATTCATAAATTTACCATAGTATTAAATAATCTAGATTAGTTTCTCAATCATCGAAACATTTATTCATAGCTCCAGTTCTTATAATCTCAATAAATGGTATGGATCAAGATGATATTTGTTTAATTGAGAGGCATGGAAGAATTTATGAATAGTTTTCATCAAAATAGGATAACAAGTAATATGAAACCTTCCCAATAATTTTAGTAATTTAGAATTCTCCCAAATATCTTGATGTGATATTCCCTTGTTTTCTAAGCCACCAGTGACCAAGATGAAGTGATACAATTAAAAAACCTATTATCCTACTAATAAATCAACAGGAAAAATAAAAACATTAGAATATAATTTATTAATACTCCGAGTCATCAATATTAAATGTATGATAATCTAAATATTTTTAGTATTATCTTAAACAATTCCCAATCCCACTAGAAATGTATAGCCCATATTGATCCAACAACGAGGAGAGTAGCACCACCAACAATACAGGGGAATGAGAGGATCCATTATATTAAAAGAATAAATATTATTATTATATGTGAACTAAATTAATTAAATATGTGTATCCCATGATCCATGAAAACTAGGACATAAACATGGAACATGTTTTCTATAATAAGGATTCCCCACTCTATACACCCATCTATTTGCAGATTATAAGACGTGTTCAACTTCACTTGGGATCCCATCACACAATGAAGTCCTTTCATGAACTTGGTGGTGAATCGTGGGTCTATATTAGACATAACATAAGAATATATCCCATGAAATTTCAAAATCTCTTAAACTTATAATAAATTTATATCCCTTTCATTCGTGTTATAATTATTCAAGAGGAACTAAGCTAATTTCCTAATCTGATCAAACATAAATCATATAAAATTATTTTCCCAAGGGGTACAAGCTAATATAATGTTGAATTACATGAAAATATCATCCAATTTATTGGTGTGGATTGGAATAGGATAAAGAAATCTAGATAGTTTCTAATTCTCTAATCTAAAATTATGAAAGGTATATAACTTAGATAGAAAATTTACTTTATCCCATCTCATACTAGGAAGTGAATATTACTCTCATAACATAATACATATTGTTTATCCTAGATGAACCACGATTTAAGAATTATGGATATAATTCATCACCACTTTCCTCATGGATAAAAAAACCACGTAATGGTTTTTGAAACAAATAATTCCCTCAGGAGATAGAAAACACTTACCAGTGGCCTATCAACCATATAATTTCCTCATAATACTATAGTACTCCTCCTACCTTAGTTTCTCCTATTAATGAAATACAAGAGGATAATGTGTAAAATAAATTCCAAAAAAAACATATTATCCTTATCTTTATTCACCTCTAAGTGAGTATCAGAAAAAAGGATCATCGGGTTACATTTATCACTACATTCCTTGATGTCACGTGAAAGAAGTTTTTGACTAAGAGGATTGATGATAACTAGTCTCTTATCTGTTGTATATGTGAGGTCAAAATTAAATTTCTGAAGTTATTTAACCCATCATATATGTCCAATATTCAATTACTTTTGAGATAAAATATATCTCATGATTTAATTATTAGTATACATCATGAACTTCTCAGAAAAAATACTGTTTCCAACATTTAAGAGCTTGCATCACCAGTTCTATTTAAAGGTCATTGGTTGAGTAATTCTTCTCATATGGATAAAGATGATGAGAACTATACACCACTATATGATCACATTGCATAATTTCATTACCCAATCCCATACATGATTTATAACAATGAGGAACATTAGACTAACCAAAAATCAGAAGAATAAAAATTGGAATTTATTTCAAATGTGGTTTCACCTCATCAAAAGATGGACAGAATATAAATCACCATGTAAAATTCACCCTCTTTAGATTGAGTGTGTTAAAAAAATCCTAGATATTTACTTCAAAAAATCATTGGTATTATCCTGATAAATACAAGAAGATGTGCATCTCAATAGGAACAATTTGGTTCATCCCAAGATATAACAACATTAACCTTCTAAATATCAATTAAAATGAATCATTATGACTCCACATTTCCCAAGAATTTGACTTCTTGGACCAAGAAGCTACACTTTAAAAAAAAATCATAAATAAAATGATCATGGAGAGTTAATAAAGAAAACCTTAAGTGATGCTCATGCTCATAATTAGTTTTATAATAGTCCAAGATTTCATCCAAAATCACCACGATGAAGGAGTCGAGGTATCAGAGAAATATCAGATTCAAAATCAACATGAATACTATAGTTGGATTGTTTAAACTAAATGTAATCAATTTTTATTGAAAATTACCAAACATTATTTGAAACGAATCATGGGTAATATCAGACTCCATTACCCTATGTTTTAGATTTCAAGTTCAATAGCCAATCTTTTAAAATGGTAGAGCATATATTTTGACTATTTATACTTATTAATTAAAATTTTTATTCCCACTATTTTTATTTTTACATGTAATTGTCACATTTTTAGTTTGTAGAAATAAATTTGAATTTATTGTGAAATGGATTATATTTTTATTTTCAATTTCTTTATTCATTTTTCAAATTATTAGAAAAAATACTACCTTGATTTTTAATAAATTTTAATTAACTATGAATTAGATTTTATTTATATTTTTTATTTTTTTAGTTAATTCCAAAATAAATTATAAAAAAAATCATTAATTGAATATTTTTTTATTCATTTTCCTGGTAAATAAAATGACCCATACATTTGGTTAGTAAGGAAATGTGTAACAGTTATTTTAAAGATGAAGAGGAAAATCATGGGAAGTACCTTTATTCTTAAAAGTAAATTAGTTCATAAAAAATAGTCCTTGAGAAACAATAGATAAGAAATTATGAAAATTACAAAGTTACTTTATGACATGTATGAATCCTTCATATTATACATAAAGATTATCAATGTCACAAATAAAATATGTTAGAGTCCTTTTAACTCTACACTGATGAAATTAGAAAAGTATGTTAATATATGAGAGGCATTATTTGGATACATAATAGTAATTCTAGAGTCCACCTTGTATACAAAATGTTGACTACCTTTGTTTCTAGAGATCAATTTCCAATACATAAGGATCATTCTAAAGATATGTAAGGTTCATTAACTTGTGTAAAATTCAACCAAGTTGATATAAAAAAGTCTTATACATTTTTAAAAACAATATGACCAAAATTAAAAAAGGTAATCAATGCATATATGAAGATCTTAACATTATTGAATTTGGAAGAATCGATTGAGACTTGTTGTTGAAATTATAATCATTCTATTGGAGAATTAAATTATATCATATAGGAAAAACATTAAGAAAATCACTATGAACAATACCCCTTTCACAATGTGGCATAATTAAATGTTATTGTTATAGCGTGGAAGTATCCCATGGTGTTTTTTATTTTCATATTTGTGTATAATTTGATAATAAAATTCTATTATTTAAAAGAGAAGATGAAATATCAAATATCATGTGAGGAATTCAAATAAAAATATATATCACTACCAGCTAGAAGACATTTCATGTCTGAAGGCCATTCCTCATGCATTTCTAGAAGTCTGTTGAAAATTGATGAAACCATGGATGCAAGAAATCCTACCACATTCAAGTAAAAAATTCCTTTTTTAACCCCTAATATCTATTTAAATTATTATAATTACATTTCATTGAATATTTGGTTATAAAAGATTGTAGTTAATGGTTTTCTATACTTTTATTTTCTCTTATATAATTTTCAATATGTATATTTTAATAAAAGTGTTATATGTTTCTCTCTCTCATATTATTTTATTCTTATTCCTCACTATGATATATACTCTTCTCAATGGTGAAGAACAAACCTGGGGGGTATCCTGAGATTAGATCGCATGATAATCCCGATTCATTATACATTTGTGTTAAATTTTTTCTTATTTTATTCAAGGTAATCTGAGAATAATAATTTGTAGGAAATGTTGATAGTTTTTCCTCAAAAAAAATTTATAAGTATTTAAATTCTCATAAACACTCTTCTAATTCCATTCAATCAATCATTGGGGTATATTAATTATCCTTTATAGTTAAAATTTTAATGGGTGTGAATATATAAAATGAATTTGGGTTAGGGGGTTCTCTCTATTTTGGATCCCTCTAGCTTTAAAACCAAGGAGGAGGAGGATGTGGAGTGTACTTAGTGATTTATATGTATAATATACGCTAGAAAATATAGAATAATATGATGATAACATATTTATATTAAGTGTGATAAATAAGTTGGTATAAGACTGTAAAGGATAAAATAAAGTTTTTATTAGGTTAATTCTCTTATGAGTATTTCATTTCTCCTATCAAATTATATTTTCATCATCGTTTTTCATTCTTACATATTTATTTATTTTTATCCATATTCAACCCACGTCACTTTATTTCTCTTTTACAGAATAAAAGATATAAAAAATATAATAAAGTGTATATAATAGTGGGTGATTAAATTTAGATGATTCTCAAGAGAGACTACTCTATCCAGCCACTACGATGCATTAGGATAATTAAATATTTTTTATACCACCTTGTATGGGGAATTTTAGAAAAATATCATGCCCCTTTCAATTGATCAAAGATGTCATAAATGTGATACAATTTTTATTTATTATTTATGGTCACCCAGTTCAAATTACTATAATTTATACACAAGTGACAAGTTCTCTCCACCCTCTTCGATAATAGTATAAGTGAAGCCCATGAAAAGATATTGGGTTGAATGAATCCTTTTTCATGTCAAAAATCTGAATAAAGTTCATTTATTTCTGTTCAATATACAGCAGAAGATATGTGGTATGTGAAAGTAGGAGTATATCAAGCATCAAATAAATAGAAATATAAACTTATTTCGCAAGAGGTAGCCATTAGATTTCATCTAAGATCACTTTCAGAAAATATTTGATTAGGAAAACAAGATATCATCTAATGATCCATTCAGTAACCTCAATTAGAATAGATTGAATCTAAAACAAAAACCATACACCCTCAAGAAGCGGAGGCATCACTCAATTAGAACATGAGCCCCATTCCCCTTGAAATAAATGAGATCTCCCATTAAAATTTATGAAGGATACCTTCTAATGATAACAAACATTATGATATTTTAATGTGGACATATAATATAAACTGATAATAATTTCAAAGATCCTCATTTATAAAATAAGGATGTCCCATGATATCACCGTCTTAGATATGGAGATAATACCTGAAGGACACTGGGAACCACACCCCCTCTTCTTCCAAAGAGGTTTTGATATATCCATAATATAAAAATTAATATTTAATGGAATATTTAACAAACCCATGGTATTATAAGATATAAAAGAGTGAAAGGAATCCTCATAAAATATATTTTTTATCCACAAATGATGCGATAATAATGGTACCATGCATAGTTTTTAGTCTTATGTATGATTCCTTAGGAACATACTCCACTACATGTAATTTACTTGCTTCAAAATGGGTATAAGGATTAGTAATATCTTATTTCTCACCACTAAATTATATTTTCCTATAAGATGTAGCACTCCTACATCGATTCTGATAAGATTTCAACTCTATTTCTTTATGAGTATCTGATTACATTATGGATCACCTTCAAGATGAAGAGCCTAAAAAACTTCTAAGATATGGGTTTGAAAAATATAATCTCTAGAGATGGTCTAAAATACTATATGAATGAATTGTCTTGGGATCTCTCGTCTTGTTGGTCTTATATTCAAAACCATTCCACACTAATGGATAAAAAGAGACTTGTTCTCCATTAAGGTAGAGGAAACTAACTAGCATAGATTCATTGAGACACTACTACTAACCCTAAAAAACTAATCATTATTCATCTTAGTTTATTGAAATATGCCTTCAATTTCACTAAAAATTGATGGAGCATCAATCTTCCCTAGAAAACCAGACTAAAATATCTTCACCATCAGGGATTGATCTACAACTTTTTCATAGTTAGAAGGATTTAATAGAAATACCTAGTATCAGTTTTTCAGAAGAAATTCCTTCCCAAAACACTAAAAATTAAATTATTCATTTTAAACCATATCTATAGTGAAATGAATGTTATCGAAAAACTAGTTTTCATACTTATTCACAATTCTCTCACCCTACAAGAAGGATAAAAACTACTTAAAATTTTATATCCCAAAATTTTTTGGGTTAAAATTTTAGTTAAACATGACCTTGATGTTTTCCCTTCAATATTTTCATGATTTTTAGATTTAACAATAGACACCCACAATTTATAGATGTGTCCATAAATAATAAAATAATTTCACTTCACTTTGATAGACATTGAAGTCTCAAGGAATTAAAAAATCTACTCAATCAATTCTAACCAACCACACGACTCTTGAGTATTTTTCTAACATTAAAGGATGAATTTTAGTGGTGAATAAATTACCATGTATGATTTTTATCCTAATGTGGTCCTGGATATAAATTCCTAATCAGATATGGGACATGTTCTTCACCTTGATCCATATATTAGACATCTATCACCGCCATCTTGATGAAATTATGATCCAATAGTGTATTAGATCGCTGAATATTATCTATATGCCCCTGCGAAACATACTTAGGGGGTCTTTTGGGGTTATGGTACTATATAAAATAAAATGAAGTAGAAGAAAATACTATTAAAATAATTAAATGATATTAATTGAAACAATAAATATTCATAAAACAATTATATGGATTATGAAAAGTCATAAAAGGGGAAACATATAGAATGAAAATTTAAATTAAAATAAACTGTGAATAATCATTCCTGACAACCCATGAAGACTCTAGGTTTTCCAAAATGAGTACTTGAAGAACACTCAATTTCAACCTACCCTAAATTCCAAATAATCCTAAATCTAGTGAACCTTTATCTATAATATCATTTTTTTATGAACTCACATGGGGTACCCCTAACTCAGAACCCATTCCATCTTGCGACAAGATTCTAAGGGAATACTTGATTTCCATGAGATAGAAATTAGTTTTTTAACATCAATGAATCAATCATTGGAATGATTTTCACAATAAATTGATCCACAAAAAGGGTCCTAACTAAGAACACTATATGACCTCACCCCACATTTGATTCATGGACACACATTATAAAACAATTAACAAGAAAAACTTTAAAATGACAACCATATATTTTAATTTAAATATAAACTAGGGGTAAATATATATGATAAAAATAGTATAAAAGGGGGAATAGGATGGTAAACTGATAAATATATTAAACTAATGAGTCTTTAAAAAAACTAAATATATAAAAATAAAAAACAAATGATACCAATATCTATGTGAAATTAGTGAACACTCCCATCATGTCATGTCAATCTAACCCTAGCCCAACTGTCCAAAATATCCATCAACTCAAATGTGTGTCTTTCCTCTACCTTACAAACTGAAAACTAAATTTTTATTTCCAAATCAATTTTGGGGAAAAAGTGGGAAACCCGGAATAACACCATATATGAAATAACCTCAAAAAGTACTACTAGAAACTACTCCTCCCTAGAAACTAAAACGTTATATCAATACACCACCTCACATGAATGCTCGGAAAGATATCCCGTGTAGTGTTACACAGGCCTAATACCAATGGAAAATCCATACCCTCTCATTCATCCAAATCTGAATGGTCATGAACAGATGGAATCTTTCCTCTTTGAATCCTCATCTGGAGCTGATCCTTGTAGAGATATGGTTGCTTAGACCATCAAAATATAGAATAAAAAAAATTCCAAAAATTGTCCCAAATCCCGCTCAATCCATATTTCAAAACGACCACTAAGAAAAAAAGGTATAAATACACCCATTTTAGGCATGTATGGTGTGAGTATAACAAGACAAGTAGTATCTCACAATGTGTCCTTTTAGAAAATTTTATTAGATAATCCATGTAAGTTTGTTTGAAAATAAACTTATGATGATACACTTTTAATGTTTATAAATAATTATCATTATTTATTAAATATAAACATAAAAGTAACGTGCCTGATGAATATGTTTTTCCAACCATGAATCATGGTATATACCCTAGAGTTACATCTATTAAAATCTACCTAGATCCTTATAAAAAAATAATATTGGACAAGTTAATTTGTGGAAAGTATACTAGCTAAAGTGGTATAATAAAGTAGTGGAATATCCAATAGAAGTAGTTATAAAAAAACATAGGTAGTATAGTCATGATAGAGTGGTATCATTACATAAAAGGCACTTTCCCTAGAATCTATACCCAACACCCCAGGTTCCCATATTGTATAATATTTTATTTTTTATCACAAAACCATTTCCATTTAAATAGGAATTTAATCAAGCACATAATGTGTAGAATCAATTTTCATACATAAAACATGATTTATGAATCACTTTAATTACTCATATCAATAAGGATAGATGAGAAAAAATTATAACATGTTCAGAAAATTCCTAAACGCTAGTGTAAATACAACTATAAATATTTAAATCGTTTTTAATGAGATTTAAACACATAAGGTTCCCTAAAAAATAAATTTTATGTAATCACCAACCTAAAATAGGTAAAATTGATGTCCAATGTTTATAATACATTAATGAAGAACATGAATATACTTAACATCAGAAACCCATAATCATAATTTTTGTCTAACAAGAACCTTAGGCCACCATGGACATTTGAAAGAAAAAAATCCATATATGATAAGAAAATAGATTATAAATGAGAGGAAGATCATTTATTGGAAATTTTAATGGTTCTGTATCTATTTGATCAAGAGGAAGGGGATGTGAAGAAATATGGTCAACATATATGGCCTAAAAGGTTCAAATAAGGTTTCTATGGTATATCTCATTGAAAAAGGAAAGTCCACTTATATATATCATTTAATAAATTAATTAATATACTAAAAAACTATGAATGACATGTCATGATGTGACATCCCCACATTATAGTGCGACACAACTCCCTCGAATGTACTACCCAGGGACATTTCATGAGATGCCCCCTCGCTCACAACATGATAGCTTTTCCCCTTATCTCAAATTTAAAGAAGTAAAAAACAATATTTATCATCATGGAATGAACTCTATACCTCATAGTATGGATTTCTAAAAACATTATATATCATACAAATCCTTATTCATGGTCATGGTGTGACCTTCCCTTATTATGATGTAACAACCCATTTACTCAATTCATAATGTAATAGACACTTATGTAATAGGGGAAACTAACACAAGTTTAAATCCTTAGACATTGAATTCTTTCACATAGTAATACCCATAAAAAATAATACCCTTAGGTTTTTTATATTTTTAGACATAGTTATTTCTAGGTTCCCTAGATCCCTTCCATGCATTGATGCCCATAGGACATGATATGATCCTTGATCATCCTATTCCCAAATATTCACCACCATCCCTCAACTATGTATTATCCCCTTTTCCATAACATGAATTCCTCCAGCCACTCATTTCAAACTAGAAATCATATAGTGTTTCCCCTTGTAAAAAACATGACTTACACCCATCCTAAAATTGTAGAACTCCCCAAAACACCAAAAATCATTGAATAATAATGAAATAGAGAAATTTATATAAAAACAATAAATAATAAATTATATACACGAAAATTCCACCTTTAGTGTTAAAATTATCCCCATCATATAAATGTATACCTCTAAAACGTTTACCCAGAGCTTGATTAGAGAATTAGATAGGCCATTAATCCCTCATAAAAGACATTGGATCCCATATCTCATGGGAATCACGTTATTTTACATATTATCTAAACCAATGGAATAAATTTTCCATGAAAATCTTACCATGTGAGTCAATAGTCTAAATCAAACATCAAGCCATAGCTTTAGTTCATCATATCTCAATACTTGAAAAATGAAAATTTTTATATTTATTTAGCTAAGAGTAAAGGAATAAATTATTATAAAATTTAAACTAAGGATGTTATCAACCAATATGAATCCTTCACAATCATTTCAATAATCTCAAATGGTCCCATATTTCATTGTGTAAGATTCTCTTGCTTACTGAGCCATTGGTGACCTGGAAGAGGTGATACCTTTAAAAAAACCCAGCCACTAAATGAGAAATCCAAAGGACGATGAGAAATATTTAAATAATATTTAGGGAAACTCAGAGTGGTCACTATTTAGTTTCAAATAGTCAATATATTTTTAGTTTTCTCCTATAAAATGCTTAATCCCACTTGAAAAGTATCACCCATCATGGCCCAATAGAGATGTTACCAACAAGGATGAACATTAAAGATCATTAAAGGAACCATTATAATAGATAATTTAAAACTATTATTATATGTGAAATGAAGTAAATTTATATTTGTATCCAATTAGTAACCATAATATAGTATAAAAGAATAGAGCATTTCCTTTAGAATTTGGATTTCATGCTCAACCTTTACATCCATTTTTGAAATATAACATGTGAACAACTATAATTAGGATATAGTCACCTCAATAAGTTCATTACAAAATTTATAGGTGAATTTGGGGTACATCTGGAAGAATAACATATGTTATTATACTGAATTTTATAATCTTTTACAGATATAACTTCTCAAGATCCTCCACTACATTTTTATCCTTGATCATGATTAAATGAGATGATTTTTTCTACCAATCAATCATAATATAGATATAATTATTTCCTTAAGGGGCATGTTGTAGTATAATTATGAAGTAAATGAATATCTCATCCCATTTTTGTGAAAGGATAGGATGATTCTGAAGTAAACCAGAGTGTTTTTGATGTCGTAATTTAACCTTATGTAAGGTATAACATCATGATACAAGATCTGTTGTGTCACATCTCATACTTAGACACTAATAAAATAATCTCAATTCATAATTCCCATTAGTGGATACAAGATGGGCTGAACATTGAATGTTATGGAATCATTCAGCACTAATTTCCACATAGATAAAGGAACTACATCTAATCTTCAGAAATCGAAAATTCTCTTGGGAGATAGAGAATACTCACTGGTGACCACCCCAATATATAAATTCCTCATGATACCCTTCGACTCATCATCCCTCAATTTCTCATGAAAATGAAATTCATGATGAAAAGTTGTTAAATTAATATTAGCTATAATCACATTCACATTCTCTTCCTTCATGTATAAGTGAATCCCAACAAGGTGGCTCATCATGTTCTATTCAACACTGGATTCCTTTATATATTTTAATATGAATTTCAAACAGATAGCAATGATGAACACATTTCCCTTTCTATGTTAATTAGAATGTTCAAAACCAAATTTATGAAAGTATTCCACCCATATACTATTCTTGTGATTCAATTATTTATGATAAGAAATTTTATTCATGATTTCATGATCGGAATACATTGTGAACTTCTCAATGAAAAGATAGTGGTGCCAACATTTGAGAGAATTCATCACTCTTTTATCTCAAAGTCTTCGGTTAGGAAATTCTACTTATATGGTTGAAATTGATTAGAACCATATGCCCCCACAAAACAACCCCACACAATCACTTAACCCAATCCCATTCATAATAAATCACAATAAAAATATCCCTCACTAACCTTAGGAAGAACCAAAAGAGGAGTTGTAACAGCCTAATATTTTTTTAATTAATTTAATAATTTTTATATTTTTACTTAATAAAAAAATGAATATAGATTTCGATTATTATATAAAATCACTAAGTTTGTATTATTTTATACACAACACCAAGGGAATCATTCACTACACACAATGATGACTTGGATTGCGTTACATGTGACATTGAGTTTTTGCAAAAAACAACTTTAATATTATAATTTTTTAAATGAGATAGTTATAACATAGGCATTAAACTTATAATATGAATAGTAATATCAAATTTTCAAAAATTAGTTATAATGGTTTTGAAAAGGAAAAACATAATTTTTGGTAATGTATTTATATATTTAGAATTTGTATTTTCTCAAATGAAATATTTTTGATGTCCATATATATATAAAATTTTAATTTTAGACACTATTATAAATTTAAATTCATAAAATAAAAATAATTTTTGAATTTTGAATGTAAAAATTACCTTAGGGTGAATTTTTATTATTTTTATGAGAAGTTTCATTTTTTGATGAATAGTGAAAAATAATCCATTATAGATAAAAAACTGCCTTTTGGTTTAATTAATTATTTTACATTAAATTGATTTTTAAAGTCACAATAGATCAATAATATATAAATTAATATTATTTAATTCGTTGAAATTATTTTTATAGTAAAATTAGATATAAAAACCTATTTAACTTTTTAGTGTCTCTTTTACCTGCCTTCTCGCCACATCTATGGGATTAGTGTTAAACTTGATATAGTTACTTCTGTGAAATGAATTTGGAAATATGAAAATAAATATTTTTAATAACTATAATTTTTTTAATATGATCAACTTATTTTTTTGGTGAATAGTAACTTTAGTATATTTTTATTTACAATAGTTAAGGGTAAATTGGATAATTAAAAGTAAAAATAATATTATAAAATAATAAAATTACCTGAACACTTTTCCGTATTTCATTTTATTAGTGGGTTACAACTAAAATAATCCTTGTAACAAAATTATAATCATTTTCATCCACATGGGTTTGATTATGACACTTATTATAATTTATTTAAATATAAGTTAAAAATGTCGTACTCATAATTTTAATAAGTAAATCATTTTTAATATACTGTTATATAAAATATATATTAGACTATAAATGTTAATTTTAAATCTAAAATGTTTATGTACAATAGTAAATTTTATTTATAATATTTTGTGGTATTATAATTAACATAAAATGGGATATAATGATGATTGAGTAATTGTTTAATTAATAAAAGGATTAAATAACTGATATTAAAAATATTAAAATAAGCATCATTTGAATTAATTAATGTGATCCAAAAAATTTATAGGTGACTATTACATGAAAGGAGTGTCTTAAATGGTTTTTTTTTGAAATTATCTTACTGTTTGTATTTTATAAAATGAAAAAGTTGAGAATTGTGTCAAAATTGATACTATTAATATTTTATAAAATAATATATTATTAAATTAACTAAAAAGAGTAAAAACATTAAAAAATAAAAATAGATTGTTATAAGGTCTAAAATGTCATAAATTGTTCATTTTTGGACAATTTACCTCATATAAGCAATAATTTATAACATCTTAATATTTAAAATGTTGTTACCATAATTAAAATTACAATAGAGTAATTAAGGGTAAATCAAAATTGTAAGGTTTAAAATATAACAAAAACTTGTCCAAAAATTATTGGACGAATTTAATTCAACCCTTATTACATTATGATTTATTTTTAGTTGTTTAATGGACACTTTTCCATGAAAATAAATTATATATTATTTAAATCAATAATAATTACAAAGTATCACTTTCATGTATTTAATATCTTTTATGAGTTCACATGGGAATAAATTCAAGCTATGAACGAATATAAATATATATTTTGATATATATTAATTTTTTTCATTATATAAATTCATTTTGAATTTTTAAAAGTTATATAATTACCTTTATATTGTCTTCAATGCTAAAATAATATTTATTTGATTAATAGAAAAATAGAACAATTGATTTTAATAATATTAATTTTGATATATTTTGGATTAGTTAATGTTCATAAATAATTTCATAGATATATAAGATATATCATTTATGTTTTAAAGAATTATATTCGAATTCATACATTTTCTTTATGTATTTTAAGTCAAATGAAATGAATATTATTAAATTTGATAATAATGTTATCTTATTGAATAAGTTTCTTAATAAATTATTTAAAAAACCAAAAATGTTAAATAATCACAAGCGGATAGGATATGGTCAAACATGTCATCTATTATTCATTTAGGTTCATTTTTATGTATATTTATCTTGAATAATATTATAATAATTTCATATTTTGAGGATTTCTAGAAGTTCCACTCACCTCTATTATAAAAGGGTACCTCCTTCTTCACTTTCACACACCACTTTTAGACTTAAATCTCGATGAACCCCTACCAATTTCCATTTTCATCTTCACTAGTTATATTATAGAGGTGATGGCCTTCTCAAAGGTCTAACTCTAGTGCCCTTAAGAAGAGATCTAGAGGGAGATCGTCGAAGAAGAGGTAATCTTCTCTACCGATTATTTCAAACTTATTTCTTATTCTACTTCACCTTCCAGATTTGTTTACATTATAATTTTATAACTCCATTATCACTTATATAATGAGTTGTTTTTTATTATGGAACTGTAGTGACCAATACTATTATGAATAAAATTTACCTTTTTGTTTTAATTAAATGTATTATGGTTATAGAAAAACATGCACTTATTTTTATTTATTATGTACAATTGGATTTAAATGAAAATTAAGTATCATTATCATTGATAACATAGTTATTGAATGTTGATCACATGTCTAGAACAAATATTGGGTTTTAAAAAATCAATATTTCACGGACAAAGGATGTGACGACTTGAACTAGTAGGGTCGTACCCTTTGAATACCGTTTATCGATATTATGAGGGAGATAAGATTTTTGGGATTTTACCTGGACCAATACCAAGTTGAGATCTAACAACTTAAGAATGATCGAAACCATTTATAGGTGAAGTTCAACCTCGTTGATATCATGAACCAATCCATATTCCCCGAACAATCTAATAAAAGCTCCACCATCGCACACCTTAATTTAGGGGTGTGTGATGATGTATTAAATGGATATGTATAATGACCCTAGAAGTAGGATTATGCAAATTATTTTATAAAATAATGAATATATTTTCATCCTATTATTGTTACTTTGTAAATTATTTTTAATGAACAAATTGTATCTTTGGATAATATTCAAATTTAATTAATGAATTTATTAATTAATGGTTTTTTAATATAAAAAATATTTTAATGTAATACTATTATCAAATAATATTTATTAAATATAAATTATCATATAATTTTTATAGTGTCAAATGTAATTTTTATAAGGGTTTGAAAAACTGTTATTTCTCAAAAACCCATCATTTTCAATAAATGTTGGTTATTATTTTAAAAGTGAAAATTCACATATTTAGAAAATTATTTAGATAAAATGAATGCTATTTTAGGAATCAGAACATTGAAATTATCCAATAATTAATTTTTTATTATTTTCTGAGACATTTTAATTTTCGGGTAAAAATTAAATATTGTATAAATATACTTGGTGTTTCATGACATCACAATGGCCCAAATGGTTCGTAATAAGTACTATAAAAGGAACACTCATCTAAATATCTATTTTACATTTAAAATAATGTGGTATTATTTTTATTTTATTTATTTTTTAAATCCATTATGAATCCCCCGGGACTTATGATATATTTTAAGATTTTAAAATCATTTCATTGAGAGTGTGACTCTCCTACACATCACCAAGGGCAATATTTTAATAATTTAATCCCTTTTAATTATAAAATATTTTAAACTACTCTATTTTGGTAGAAACCATGGGATGTTTTTTGGTTTTGAATATTTTAATTTGTTGAGTCTAGAGCCTAAATAATAATGAAATCCTCCTCCTTTCCTATATAACCCCAACCAAGCTCCCATTTAACATCACTCAAAAATACTTGGAGTAAAACCACACCCTTAACTATAATCCCTATATTACTCCCAAGGCTCTATAATGCTTTCAAGAATCCCCTACCAAGCCTTTAGAATCACACACTCAAGTAAGGTATTCCTCTCCTCTCCTCTCAATTCAAGCACTACCTTTGAAATTAGTCCGTTTAATTTCAATTAATTATATTTCCATGAATTTATTAATATTCCTCTACTATCCATTTTTTTAAAGTTATATTATTTATCCCCTCTCATTTTTTACATTTTTTAATCCATTACTATGCCTAAATTCTGTAAGGGAACCCCATCATCCACTCTCCTCTTTTATCAAGCACTCCATTAAATGTTATGTATTTTAATTTCCAATTTTATATGTTGGAATATGTTATTCCATATCCCCCATAATTTAAATTGTATTTATAAATTATGATATCCCCTTTCACTCTCATTTATCCATTTTATGAACCTTTATGAAATCCTGTTACTATGCTGAAATTTTGTATGGGTTCTTTCCTTTGTCCTCTTTCTTAAAGTTTCATTATTATGTTACACCATATATATATACAATTAATTTTGTTGGGGCATGTATTTTCATGTCCCACTTACTTTACATTTATAGTATAAATGATTTTAGATCCCTTTTTCTCTCATCAACCTATTTTATTAATCTTTACATAACGCCATTATGCTACCAAAATTTTACCGCAATTTTCCACTCTAAAAATAATTGTGTAGTGAATACCATGCCCATTTTTTTATAAAGGGTATTAACCTTTATGCACATATAATTACCGATTTGGTACTTACATGTATGTATTTCACATTCCTTGATCATGGAATAGATTATGATTTTGAATAAATCCATGTTGTATGATCTATGTGGAACACTTAAACATTATAATGAAATGATTAGGAAGGATGCACCCTGATAGCAGTCTAATTCATGGGATAATGTTTAGTATCATGATACATCTTGGTAAATGGTCTTTGAAGCTAGGATTAAATCATGCTCTTCCATGTGCAATGATCCTTGAATAATTCTCCTCCATATGCAATAATCCTTGACTCATGATAATGTCATGTTGTATGTTGTTTCCTATTTCCCTTGTTATAATTATCATGTTATATCATGACGTATTATTCATGTTCCTTTTATTCTCCATTGATATTCCTATTGTCTAACACATATTATCTTCCTCATATAATTCCTTTTTTATTTCCTTATTGGACATTAGAGCTCACCCCAGGCTTATGTTTTTTCCCTAGGATATTCCATGAAATTTAATGTTCAAAGGATTATTTTGAACACGTTAAAGAAGAATTCAACAATTCTTGTTAAGGAATCATTTTAATAATTTTGTTATATCACATGTTCATGATGCTATGTTTTGTACCTAATACCCAAATACACTATACTTATTGATCTTTCATGATGTATAATGTGTACTTTTATGTAAAAAATAATTAATTAATG
Organism: Viscum album; assembly: GCA_963277665.1. Taxonomy (NCBI): domain Eukaryota; kingdom Viridiplantae; phylum Streptophyta; class Magnoliopsida; order Santalales; family Viscaceae; genus Viscum; species Viscum album. Next base: position 776,959,153 of record OY728152.1, on the reverse strand, counting down.
TGAAACAAAAAGAATGGTTATTATATGAACAACCATATTCCTCCTTATATCCATCCTATGAAACATGGAATCACCACACATGTGTACATATAGTTTGCCATCTCCATTCTGTGGTGTAATATTTTTTCCCCAAAACCATACTTGGATTAGTATAACTATGGAAATAATAACTAAATATAATTATTATAACATAATATTGATTCTAGAACAAAATATATACCAACCAATTATATACCATTTCACTCGTGTATATGTATGACCTACCATATCCATGACATAATGAGATTCATCTTCCACATTATCCATTTCAATAAAGATTATAAAAATGTATATAATAAAATATATTACATAATAATGCTAATGGAATAATATATATATATGTAATTTACCTTCTTCAATTTAGTATGATAGGAAAACATAATCAACGTTCATGCGTACGTACGACATACTGTCTCCACGAATGGTGTATTCCATTTTATATATCCATCTTATATATATTTATATACCAAAAATATATGATATATTAATCATTTTTTACATTCAAGAAGTAAGTAAATCATGATCTATGTAATTGGATCAGGAACAAATGTGTCAAAACATGTATGATAAACAATCTTATTATTAACCAAAAAGATGCTTTAACATGGAATTGTTAATAAATGGGTAACATAAAGTCATAAATGAATAATATAAGATATCATAAATATTATTATGATACGGGTATAAGTTAATAATAAGTTTAAAACCACTATATAAGAGTTTGGGACACGTAGAGAGGTAATCATACCTAAGGTAAGATATTTTTGTCTCACCTTTATTTATGTGAGACACATGCCGTATACACAACTTGCTTCTCCTATGAGGTATATATACATTACATGAATGTATTTTAATGGTTCGTACCTAGAATATTATGGTATTTATTTACCCTTATAATTTTATTTCTTTCATGGGGAATACTATTCTATTGATTATAAAGCGATGAGTATTTATTTCAGAATCTCTTCAATATCTTGGATTGTTTCATTTTAAGTCTCTGTTGGGGAATATTTATCATGTATTTCCTTGTTTTATAAAAATGTTCTCAAATATTTTTTACTATACTATTATGGATGTTTAATGTCATTTTTACCCATTTTGAACTTTTTAATAAATGGTTTGAAAGGAATCATTTGTCTTTTTCCAAAAGAGGTTCTTTTTGACTTTTTGTGAAAAAGTAGGAGAATAATGTTTTTTAACTTATACGGGATGAATGGATTTTATTAATTTCATGAAACATTATTTCCTTGAATCTTACCATACAATATTACAAGTTTATTTTCAAAGAAAATGTTTTCAAATAATAAAGGATATTTTCCTCTAGAATTGTTTTCAAGAGATATCTCAAAATTATTTTCTATATAAGATAACATTGTTTGATGTTACATATGTTTTTCTAGTTATATTCTTCAATTATTTCTTTCTTATTATTTCTTTTATTGTTTTATATTTATTATGGAATTATATTTTTGAAACCCATTTATTTTCAAGGGTTATATTATGATTGAATGATGTTTATTAAATCCATTTCATTCTATCGGTTCTGATATAATGAATGATTTATGTTCGTATGGAACATATATGTATGGTTTTTGTTATGTGATATGTGGGTCCTATATCTCTCTAAAATTCATTGGGTAAATAAGGATAATTCATGAGGTATATATTTTATGCATCTACCAGATTTATTATTTACAATTCCATGCGTGGACCTGGTTTTCATGTCCATCATTTTATGTGTCAACCTGGTTTTCATGTCCATATGTTTATGCAAGGGCTTCATTTCATGTTCTTAATTTAATTATTGAACCCTCTAATATTTATACATGTCCATAAAGTTATAAGTTTATGTGTATACCGAAATTTCATTCTTATGATAATGCTATCATTTTATGTATTATGTTCTTTATTTTTTTATGATTCATGTCTTATGAACTACCAATATTTATTTCGTGAGTCATGCATATGATCTCTTGATATTTAGGGTATGATATTAAAATTTTAGGTTCATGTTTTCATACCCTTATGTTCTTGTTATTATTATATATCTTCCATGTTTACCCTTAATGAGCATCTGAGCTCACCCTTTCTTATGTTTCTTTTCCCCAGGATACGAGGAAAGGTAATAAGTCTAATATGTAAAAAGTGGGTCTAATTATAAAGAATGGGTAGGGGAAGAAGTATAGGTGTTATGAACCAATTTTTTAGTTTCCAAGTTTCCAAATACACTAAACTAATATGGTCTTTAGGTGTGTGTTTATGTATTCGACAATTATGATGTAATATCAATGTACTTCAATATTGGGTCTCTATAGTTGTTATTATAGTGAAGGTTTAGTCAAACTTTGGAAACTAGGATGTTAAAATTTTAGTTAGATATCTAGATATATTTCTAAGGAATATTATATGGATGTCTCAAAGAATAAGTCTAATTTTTCATATATTTAAAATTAGGTGTCATGATTTAGGTATCCTATAAGTAATTTTCATGATTATATATTTTTCTTCTATTATAAATGTTTCTCACACTATGCTTTATTTTCTTAGTAAATAGCGATAACTAGAAGGAATAAGGTTAATATTAAATATTTCAGATGTGGGAGGTATGAGAATTATGAAAATCTATTTCCTAAATGGAAATCTCATGAAGAGAATAAAGAAGGTTGCATGAGTATTGGTTACACTACTGAGGATAAAGAGACCACAAATTACATGGGAAAGGTATGGTATTTTATTACTGTATTATTTATTTTAATCATTATAATCATGATAAGATTATGGTTTAGTAACCTTAAGACATGGTTCGTATTTCATATTCAATGAATGTTTAAGATAATGTAGCTTGAGTAATGTTTTAAGAATAAAGATAGATGATTGAAGTGTTTATCTAATGGAATTAGAGGATAATTTTTTAGAATTTCCCTTATGGTATTATTGTATAAGGTAACATCTAATTATTGATCCACTACATTTAATCCTTCAGGATTTAAGACTATATGATGAATGATATTGGTAACCATGAAAAGTGATTAGGGTAATATGGTGATATTTTTGGAAAACTTTTTTTAAGGGAATGATACCCCATAATATATGCATGATCATGAGATAATTATATTTTGATAATTATATGTTGGATATAAATAAGTAAATTTGATGGTAATGATTTCCTTGGAATTGATTAAGGATTTGTTGAAAAGTGGTTTATGCTATCATGGGTGAAGTTTACAACTTTTTGGACTTAAGGAATATTTTTAATAAACTTTGGAATAAGAAAACATGCATGTTTTCAATAATGATGAATGGTAATTAAAGTTATTACCATGCTTCAATATAATACATGATTAATGTATTCACATGATTGGAATGTGTGAACCAATAACTTACTTATGATATATGGGAGATAAATGTTAATATGATTTATTGAACCTCTTTCTAGAGTTTTGTATTTTCATATCTAGAAAGGATTATAAGGTTATCCATTAATGTAGAGTTTATGTTAAACTTTGGATAAAGTTTGTTAGATTAAATTATTTTCTTATCATAGGTGTATTTATGCATATTTTTTTAACTTTCTCTAACCACTTTTAAGATATATAGAATGGAATATCATTATTCTCATTATCTACTAATGCTTTAGGAATAAAAAATTAAAATTCATTTCATAGAATATCAGATAAATTTGGAATTGATATAGGAACACAAAAGGGTGAAGTTATGCTTAAATCCAGTATGTATATCTTCTCTTGAAAATTATCCAACATTAAGAAAATAATCATGATGTAAAAGGTTTTCATGTTATCATCATTATTGATGATATCTAGGACCTCTTTCACATTTCTTTAGTTTATGGTTTTTTTATTATTTGATTTATATGGATCACCCAAATTCTTGTGATCAGTGATCTTTATAAATCTCTATGATTATTTATTATTTTCCTCCTTGTCCAAATCTTTACTTATGTTCTATTGTGTGGAAACCTAGTTATGAGTTACTTTGGGCAAACATTTTGTTAATAATGTTATTTTTTAAAATTTAGTGTTAGAATTCGATTTTTTGATTTGGGATTCTATGAAAGGAACTTTCAAGTAATAAACCTTTGATAACCTATATGAAATTTGATGGAGAAATTAATTTTAAGGGGTGTAGAAATTAACACCCTGAGGTTTTAGGAATTAATATTTTTGAATTAATTTAATCTTTTTGATATTTTAATTTCATACAACACTAAATATATATTTTGGTTATTAGTTAAAATCACAATCTTTGGATTATGTTATATGCAACACCAAGGTAATATTTCACTACACGCAACACTTACTTTCCTTGTGTTACACGCAACACTGAGTTTCTGAAAAACGACACTTTACTATTATAATTTTGTAAATGTGATAGTTATAAACCGTCCATTAAAATTATAAAATTAATTTTAATAACTACTTTTCAAATAATGGTAGTGATGGTTTTGATAATGAAAAATATAATTTTTTGTAATGCCTTTATATGATTGAAACTATTATTTTCTCAAATGAACTACTTTTCAGGTCCTTATATAATAAAAATAAAATTAATTTATACACTATTATAAATTTAATTTGATAAAATAAAAAACATTTTTTAATTTTGAATTTCGAAATTATCTTAGGTTGTTTTCAGTATTTTTCTAACATGGTTTATTTTTTTATGAATAGTGAAAAATACTACATTATAGTTAAAAAAATCCTTTTTGGTTTATATAATTATTATAATTTAAATTTATTTTTAAATTAAAAATAGATCAATAATACATGTTTTAATTCAATTTAGGTAATTTCGATAATTTTTTTAATGAAATTAGACATAAAAACTAATTGAACTTTAGAACGTCTCTTTTACTTGATTTCTTGACACATCTGTGGGATTAGTGTTAAACTTAATTTAGTAACTTATTTGAATTGAATTTTGTAAAAATGGATTTACATTATTTTAATAATTATGAAATTCTTGGTCTCATAGGATCAACTTATTTTTTTGTGAATAATAAATTCAGTATATTTTTATTTACCTTGGATAAGGGTAGATTAAATAATTTAAGGTAAAAATAATATTATAATATTATAAAATTACCCTAACACTTGTCCTGATCTCATTGGATAAGTGGGTTTTGACTAAAATCAACCTTATAACAAAATTATAACCTTTTTAAGACACTTGGGTATGAATATGACATTTATTATATTTTATTTAAGGATGTGTTAAAAATGGTATACCCATTATTTAATAAGTAAATAATTTTAAATATAAGTATATGAAGATGATAAATTTTACCATAAATGGTCTTTTTAAATATAAATTTTTTATCTACATAATGATAAATATTTATAATTTTTAGTGATAAAATAGTTAACTTAAAATGTGATAGAATGATGATGCACTAATTGTTTAATTAATAAAATGATCAAATAAATAATATTGAAAATATTAAAAAAAAATAATTTGAATTAATTAATCTTATACACGAATTTTATAGGTGAATATGAAATTTTATGAGTGCATTAAATGGTTTGGTTAGAAATTGTATTCCTACTTGGATTTCATATAATGACAAAGTTGTGAATTGTGTCAAAATTGTCACTAATGATGTTTTCAAAAATAATATTGTATTAAATTAACAAAAAAATAACAAAAATATTTAAAAATAAAAAGAGATCAATAAATTTTTAAAATTTACTAAGGTTTCTGTTTATGGAAAATTGACCAGATATATGTAATAATTTATAACCACTTAATATTTAAAATGTTGTTACCATAATTAAAATTATAATAGAATAATTAAGGGTAAATCGAAATGGTATGGTTTAAAATAAATGAAAGAGTTTTAAAAAAAATTAGATGTATTTTATTATACCCTTATCACTTTATTATCAATTTTTTATTCTTTAATGGACACTTGTCCATGAAAATAAATTATATATTATTTAAATCAAAAATAGTTACAAAGTATCACTCTCTTTTATTTAATGTCTTTTATGTGTTTAAATGGGGAAAAATCAAAATATGAACTAATATAAATGTATATTTTGATATAAATGAAATTATTTTCATTATATAAATTTATTTTTTAATTCTTATAAGTTATATTATTACCTTAAAAACTTATTCAATGCTAAAATAAAATTTATTTAATTAACAGAAAAATAGAATAATTGATTTTAATAATATTAATTTTGATATATTTTTGATTGTTTAATGTGTGTAAAGAATCTAATAGATCTATAAGATATATAATATATTTTTAAAAAAATTATATTCTAGTTTCCACATTTCCATGATCTATTTCAAGTCGAATTAAATGAATAGTATTAAATTTGACAATAATGATATTTTATTGAATTAATTTCTTATTTAATTATCTAAAATTAAAAAAAATGTTTAATAATCACAAGGGGATATGATATGTCTACATTTTGATATATATTTCATTTAATTATTGTTTCTAAGTATTTATATCTAGAATAGTCTTATTATATTTTAATATTTTGAGAATTTCCAAAAGTGCCCCACACCACAATTATAAAATGGAACCTCCTCCCTCACTTCCTCAGACCACTTCAAGAATTCAATCATGCGAAAAACCAGACCATTTCCATTATAAACTTCCCTAGTTACATTATATATTTTATTTTATTCTCCAAAGACCAAATCTAGCACCTTTAAGAAGAGATCTAGATGGTGCTTGTCAAGAAGAGGTAATTTTCTCTTCCGGTTCTTTCAAATTTTTTTCTTCTTTTACTTCATATTCATGAGTTTTTTACATTATAAAGTAATAAATAAATTATAACTTATATACTTATATTTTATTATTATTATTAAACAACTATATTCAACCATAAATCCATCCTATGAAAAATAAAATCTACACACGTGCGTACATACGACTACCTTCTCTACATCGTATTGTAATATGTTTTTCACCACCACCTTAAATTGATTTCTATAATGATATAAATAATAACAATATATGATTATGATATAATTATATGGATTTTTGAAAAAGAAAATATGTTAAATTCCATAACATTTCACTATTATGGGAATGATATTGTCGCTTGTGCGTACGTACGACCTACATTCTCTATAATGTGATGAGATTCATCTTCCATGTTAAATATTTAAATAATTATTATAAAAATGTAAAAAATTAAATATATTAAATAATAATTATAAATTAATAATATATATATATATTTCATTTACCTACTTCAATCCAGTACGATAAGAAAAAGAAAACATCGTTCATGCGTACGTACGACTTACCATCTCCAAGAACGTTGTATTCCATTTCTTATATCTATCTTATAAATATATTTATGTACTAAAAATATATGATATATAAATAAATTTTTAAATTATTTAAGTAATTAAATCATGATCTATATAATATGATAAATAACAAATGATTCAAAACACGTAAGATAAACAGAGCGGTTATGACCAATAATGTTACTTTAACTTGAAATTGTTAATAAATGAATAATATAAAGTCAGAAATGAATAATATATGATATCATAAATATTATTATGATTATCTTATAAGTTAATAATATGTTTAAAACAAATATAAATGATTTTTGGACACGTATGATGGGAATCAGAGCTAAGGTAAGGGATTTTTGTCTCGCCTTTATTTGTGTGAGACACATGCCTTATACACTACTTGCTCCCATACATGGAGTATGTAATTCCCATGAATGTATTTTTTTGAATATTACACATAATATTATTTTATTTTCATATGCTTATAATTTTATTTCTTTCATGGGTCATATGATTCTATTGATTAAAATGTGATTAGTATATATTTCATAATCTCTTTAATATTTGGGATTATTTCATTTTAAGTCTCTGTTGGGTAATATTTATTATCAATGTCCAAGATTTTTAAATTTTTTCTCAAAAATGTTTTTACTATACTCTTATGGACGTTTAAAGTCATTTTTACCCATTTTATACTTTCTACAAAATGGTTTCAAAGTAATATTTTGTCATTTTCTTTAATAGGTACTTTTTTACTTTTCTGAAAAATGGAATAGTAGAATATTTCTTTAACTTTTAGGGAATGAATAGATTTTATTTCTTTCAAGAATAATTATTTCCATGAATCTTACCATAGAATCTTGCAAGGTCATTTTCAATGAAAATTTTTTACTTTAAAATTTCACATCATTTCAAATAAAGAAAATGTTTTCAAAGAAGAAAGGATATTTTCCTCAAGAATAGTTTTAAATAGATATCTCAAAATTATTTTACATCTAATATAAATTTTTTTGACATTACTCATGTTTAAATAGAGATAATATTAAATTTTTCCATTATTATACTTTCTATTAACTGTTTATGTTTATTATGGAATGTTATTTATGAAATCCATTTATTTTCATGGGTTATATTATGATTGAATGATGTTTCTGAATTTGATTTCATTCCATGTGTTATGATATGATGAATGATTTATGTTCTTGTGGAACAAATATTTATTGTTTTTATTATGTGATGGGTGGTACCTATATCTCCCCCTAATGCATTGGGTAATTATGGATAACTCATGAGGTATATATGTTATGCGTGAACCTAATTTCATGTTCACAATTCTATGCCTGGACCTGGTTTTCACATCTATAATTTTATGTGTGTACCTCATTTTCATGTTCATGTGTTTATTAAAGGACATGATTTCATGTCCTTAATTTAATGAGTGAACCTAATACTATCTATACTTGTTCACAAATTTACAAGTTTATGAGTATACCATAATTTCATTGTTATGATAATGCTACGATTTCATGGATTATGTTCTTTATCATTAATGTCTTATGAACTGCCAATCATTATTCCATGAATCATTTATATAATCATTTGATATGTAGGATATGATCTTTGTAACAACCCGATATTTTATGATAATTATTATTTTTAATTTATTAAATGTCATGTGTTTTATTCTACAACAAGATTATCTTGTGTTATACGAAACACCGTATTAGCTTGCAGTATACGCAACACTATTCTTAGATTGTGTTACACACAATTTCAGGTTCGTTTGATAATAGTCATTCTATGAAACATTGAGTGTGTATATATATATATATATATTCCACGTATAAATGAAAAATGGTTGGATTCGTTTATATGCAACAACAAAGAAGTCGTGCACTACATGCAAACCTGACTTGGCTTTCATTACATGCAATCGTGACCTTCCTCGATAGCGTGTGTTGTACGCAATACCGGGTTTCACTAAACAACGATATATGGTTATAATATTATCACGAACTAGTCATTATGAATATTATTAATTAAATTTTGTATTTTATAACATTATTATTTATCTTATAAATTTTCTAAAACATTTTATCTGAACAAAATAAATTTTTCGGGTAAAATAAGTTTTTTTCAAAAAATGTAGTTTTGTCGCCTTTTGATGGAGCACCCACATTAAATCTAGTTTCTGACATGTTTATAAGTTCAATTTTACAAAAAAAAACATCTTCTTTTGAATCGGGATATAAAAATTTACATTGGATAAAGTTTTGATATTTTTCTGATAACTTTCATATTTTAATGATTAGTAAAAACACGCTATATTTTAATTAAAAACAACTTTTTTAATTGTAATAATCTATATGGTTAAATTATATTATTTAATGGTTTTAATGTATAAATAGAATATATTTTTAACAATTAATATAATTTATGTCATTATTATTTATTTTACGTTGAATTCGTAGGTTAAATCAATTCAATCTTTTGCAATGTTTTAAACAAAAACCCGTTTTCTTTCGACAAGGGGATTAATTTTAATTTAATTTCTGCAACTTCTGTGTATTGAATTTTGAAAAATGGATTCCATATTTGGAATTAGTGGGACCAAATTATGTTAATAAGCTACTTTTTATTTTTGGGCATTATGAATAGTAACTACGGTAAATTTTATTTACCATAATTAAAGGTAAATCAGGTAATTAAGGGTAAATATAAGATAATAAAATTACCCTAATACCTGCCAAAATCTTATTGGATGACTAAAAGTTGACCCCTATCACCTAAGGGTCGGATTAGATTCATTTAATGGACTTTTTTCCATGAAAATAATTTAATTATTATTAAAACCAAAGAAAGTGACAACATGTCACTTTATTAAATCTTATAAGTATAATAATTTTTATTTAGTGATAAACTTAATTAAACTTCAAACATGAATATTATCCTGAAATCTAATAAAATTATCTACATCAAATGAATTTATTTATAATTTTTAGGGATTAAATAATTATCATTAATTATGACACAATAGTGATGTTGAAATTATTTTATTGATTGAAATATCAAATAAAGGATCTTGAAAATATTAAAATAAATATTATATGAACTATTTAATGTGCTCCACTAATATTTTAGATAAATATGTCATTTTATGAATCTATTAATGCTTTTATTTCTAACATATCTTCTGTATATATTTTATTTAAATTGAAATAAATGAATAGTGTCAAAATTGACACTATTGTTATTTTATAAAAATAACATATTATAAAATTGTTTAAAAATCACAAAATATTTAAAATTTATAAATTATAATTTATATGGTCGAAAATGTCATAAAGTATCAAATTATGGAAAATTCACAACACATATGTAATTATTTAAACTAATTTAAAATTTAGAATATTATTACCACAAATAAAATTAAATTGATAAATAAGGATAAATCAAGTTTATAATCTTTAAAATAAATACCTAACATGTCTAAATTTTATTTTTTGATGATATTACAACCCTATATCATCTAATATTTATATATTAGTCACTTTGGAAGTTTTTATGTGGGTTTGGGATTTAATATAAACTAATATTTCTTATATTTCCAAAGGTGCCCCTCTCCTCCCTTATAAAAGGGCACCTCCTCCCTCTCCTCACACCAATTTTCGCCTTCAAGCTCGGCCAACCCATTCTAATTTAACTTCCTCACTTCCTTATGAACCTACTAGAGGTACTGGTCTTCTCAAAAGACCAACTCTAGTGCCCTAAGAGAAAGTTTAAAAGAGGCACTTCGAGAAAGAGGTAATACCTTCTACCGTTTTCTTCAAGTTCCATTCTTCTTCTGCTCCCTCTTCTTTAGTTGTTTAATTATGAAGTAATAACATCATTATCCCTCATATACTGATATGTTATTATAGATATGAAACTATACTATTTCACCTTCTATCCATCTTACGGAAAACAAAATCACTGCGCGTGCGTACAGAATATCATCTCCACGCCGTGGTGTAATCTGTTTTTCCACCAACACCTTACAAGGATGGGTATAATGGTGTAAAGAATAACTATATATGGTTATTATAACATCATACACATTTTGATATATTATACCATCCACTCCAATTCTATTCAATAATTATGGGAACGATATCATCGCTCGTGCGTACGTACAGATTACCGTCTCCACGACGCGATGAGATTCATTCTCCATGTTAACCATACATTAATGATTATAATGTTTATATAATGAATAATAATGAAATATATGACATAATAATGCTACTTCATTTAGGTATATATATGTGTTTTTCATCTATTTAGTTTCATTCAATTCAATAAGGAAACGAAAACAGCGTTCATGCGTACGCACAGCCTACCGTCTCCATGAATGGTGTATTTCATTCCTTTTATCGATCTATAATATATATGTATATTATGAATATATATTATATATAAATCAAGTTATACATTCTGGAATTAAGTAAATCAGGATATAAGTAATAATATCAAGAACAACAAGTCCAAACATGTACGATAAATAAAACGATTTTACCCAAAACGCTGCTTTAACATGGAACTTACAAAAGAACGGGTAATATAAAGTCAAAAGTGACCCATATATGATATCATAACAATGAATATGATTCTGTAATATTTCAATGACATTATTTAAATCATTATACAGGAGGTTCGGATACGTACGAAGCTTATCGGACCTAAGGTAAGGGATAACTTTTCCAATCTCGTTTTTATCAGAGATTGTTTATTCGTAAGTATTTACTGGGGTTATATTTATCATCCATGTCCTTGTTTACAAAAAAATGTTTTCTTGAATGTTTAATGTCATTTTTACCCATTTTTGACTTTTACTACATGTTATGTATGGAATCTTTCTTTTACAAGGTACTTTTTGAATTTTTTAGAAAATGTACGAGAAGAAAGTTTTTTTAACTTATACGGCACGAACAGATTTTTACGGTTTTATAAAGCCTTATTTTCCTAAAGCTTCCTCCAAAAGATTTCATGACTGTTTCCAACAAAATATTTTTCTTTCAAAATTGCATGACGTTTTGTGAAAAGAAATTTATTTTGAAGAAGAAAGGATATTTTCCTCAATAATTCATTTCAAGTGTTTTATCAAAACCATTTTTCCATCTAAGATGACATTATTTCATATGTGTATGTTTCAAGTATAATGTCTCTATGATTTAAATGGTTTCACTTTTATTATTATGAAATGATATCCATTACTTTTATATGGATTATGTGATGATGGGATGATTTTTATGAAACCCATTTTATTCGTTGGGTTATTATGAATGATGTATGTTTATTTTGTGGCACAAGTAAGAATGATTTAATTATGATATGGGTGGGACCTATATCTCCCTCCAATGAATTGGGTAAAGATTTATATCTCATGAGATAGACATGGCTGGAACAGTAAGTTAATCTGTTTCAGTAATACCAGACTAGAATGAGGAGTGAACTCGATTCAGAAAGGGACTTTGTCCACTAAGATGGTTTTCGCAGCAATGTCTTGGCTACTATGGAAATCATATCATGTGCTTAATGGTGGCCACAATCACATGTTTTATTCCAATTCTATTTTATCATGGTTAATGTTTCTTTATGATATATTACTTATCTACTGCCACATTTTATGTCATTGCTCAAAATTTTGATGTTTAAACATTATGTTCATGTTTTGAAGCTCAAATGTATATGATTTGTTTTATTTTATCCATGATTACCCTTAATGAGAATTTGAGCTCACCCTTTATATGTTTTCATTTCCCCAGGATATAAATAAAGGTTTTAGGTAAGAAAACAAAAGCGGAAGATATTTATGGGAGATGTTGAAGATCTTTCACCACGATTAGAAGATTACGTTCCAAGTTTCCAAAGACACTAAACTATTATGGTCCTTGTGTGTCTGTTTTTGTTATGTATTAAGTATTCCAAAAAATTAATGTAATGTCCATGTACGTCAAGATTCTGGCCTCTACAATTGGTATTAGAGGAAAGGTTAAGTTAACCTTTGGAAACTAGGATGCGAAAACGTTAGTGAGATCCCGGGACATATTTCTAAGGTATGTCTAGGGATGTCCCTAAGGATAAGTATAAGTATAGTTTATAATCCTATAATTACGGTAACGATCTTAGAATTAAACCTAATATGTTAGATATTGAAGGTACTCCCCCTTTATTATGTTGTTTTCCCTAGCATGGTATTTGCCTCTCACGCTATTATTTTTGGGTTTTAGATGATGGCTGGAACCCGAAGGAACCGTGTTGATAAATGTAATGGATAATTCAATGATTGTCCTCCTGAACAAACCAATGTCACAGGATATGGAGTGCACAATATTATTTCTATACTTACACAACCTATGAATCATTCTGGACTTCCAAATGAGCAGAGAAGGGAACAATATTCTATAGAGTCCTTCATGAGGCAACGTCCACCTTCTTTCAGTGGGTCTTTTGATCCACTTGTTGCTAAAAAATGGATCAGTACCAATGAAAAGATATTTTCCGTTCGTCAATGTTCAGAACATGATAAAGTCATCTTACCAGTATATCGTTTGGAAGATGAATCTGAACAATGGTGGAATATTATCAAGAATACGAGGCCAAGAGATGAAATTGAGTCCATGGAATGGGACGATTTCAAGAACTTATTTTTCAATAAGTACTTCCCTCGTATTCTTCAAACAAAGATGGAGAAGGAGTTTCTTGAACTAAAGCAAAATGATGATGAATCAGTTGGTATATACGAAGCAAATTTTACAAGGCTTCCAAGGTATGCATCTGGCTTTATCATCCAACCTGAAATTAATGTTGATCGTTTCTTCAGTGGCTTAAAACCAAGTCTTCAAAGGGAATTAGCTATAAGAGACATTAGTAGCTATGAAGAAATTTTGCATTGTGCTATCAAGGTAGAAATGGAAGTTGGTGTTACATATTCATCTCATGGTTTGGAAAAGAAATGAAAGATGGAGATCAAGGAGAAATCTCAGAATAGTGGTGAAAAGAAGATGAATGTTTACTTATGCTCAAAGTGTGGAAAGAAGCATGGTGGATATTGTTTTAAAGGGACTAGAAATGTTTTCAGTGTGTGAAATAAGTTCATCGAGCAGATGAGTGTCAAAGTAATGGAAAAAGGTTTACTAATGATAAATAAAAGACTGCAGAGAACGCACCACCAACACTTCAATGCGTCAAGTGCAATGAAATGGGGCATTATGCTAATAAATTCCCTAATCCAAGGGTTAATGATGATCGACATGAGCAACCACTTAAGGCAAAGGACAAAGGGAAGTCACATGAGATCACTATTATTGATGTTGAATATGACAAAAATGTGGTGTAATGATTAAGTGTTTATGTAATGGGATTCCAAAATAATGTTGTATATAGTATTGTGGAATATTGGAATATTTATGTATTGGTCTATTATGGTTTTCAATAATTTTATGGTACCGGTAACCATGGAAAGTGATTGAGATATTTTTTGGAAATAATATGATATGCGCATAATGAAGGGATAAAGAGAAAATGAAATGTTTGATATTATTCATGATCTCATGACTGATATAAGGAAATAGTTATATCATGGTTTGAGTATATAGAATTTTAAGGTTGTGGTATGTGGAAAGAGTTAACTTTTGACAGGACTCATGTTTTCACTAAGGTTCAATGGGTATTCATTTTTCAATAGAATACATGATTAAGGCCTTCAAATGTTTGGAATGTGACCAACAAGACATATCTTATGATATATGGGGATCAACGATGGTATTAACATGCTTGTTATATGAACTCTCTGGTAATCATTTTCACTATAATATGAGAATGGACAGCAGTATTTTGGATAAGCCTAATCATTGGAATGGATTATGTTGGACATAAGTTAGTATTGTATAAGGCTAGAAATTTTTCAATATTATTGATGGAATGTTATAATATTTTTAGAAAAAAAGGATAACCTGCAGAACGGGCGACAACTCGTCACGTCGGACAAGGCTATGGGAATCGAACCCACAACCGAAGTACAACATGCCTTTATTGCATACCACTGGCCTACAGAAAGTCCCTGGTTAGTAGAAATTAGTTTTATTTTATTAATCAATATGATAGTTCAAGTATAAGTCCATTTTTGGAATCATATACGATTAACCACACCATAGATGGACTTATGTATATTTGATAACTTTTTCTAACCTTTTGTTTGAAACAGATGGAATGACTCATCATTCTATCACATGATCTACTAACACTTCATTAATGAAAAATTCAACTTCATTTCTTTAAGAGATGAAGTGGAAATTGATCAAGGCACGAACAACGATGAGATTATACCAAAATCAAGTAAGTATTTCTTTTGATTCGAAAATTCTTCAACATTAGAGAAATGATCCTAAAAACCAAAAATGTTGTCATGGTTCCCTTATATCCGATGAATCAAATGATACCTTAGATCATCACAAATCTATGGCTTTGTGATTGTTGGCTTTTTCATAGCCATGTTCTCTACCACTCTCTATCAGAACATGATGGTTAGATTTCTCTTCCATATCCATATTTTCACCTATGTTCTCCTATGTGGAAACCCAGTGATTAGTTAATTTGGGTAACCATTACATTTCATACTTTCGTTTTTAAAGTTAAGTTTTGGTATTTCATTTTACGATGTGGGTTTCAATTAAATAAACTTTCAAGTAGAAAACCATGTATAACCCCGACGAATTTCGAGGGCGAAATTCATTTTATGGGTGGTAGAATGTAACAACCCGATATTTTTTGATAAGTATTCTTTTTAATTTATTTGATGTCATGTGTTTTATGATACAACAATATTATCCTGAGCTATATGCAACATCGTATTAGCTTGCAGTATACGCAACACTATTCTTAGATTGTGTTACACACAATTTCAAGTTTGTTTGATAATAGTCATTCTACGTAACATTGAGTGTATATATATATATATATATTCAATGTATAAATGAAAAATGGTTGGATTCTATTATACGTAACAACAATGGAGTCTTGAACTACACACAACCATGACTTGACATTCATTACACGCAATCGCGACCTTCCTCGATAGCGTGTGTTGTACGCAATACCAGGTTTCACTAAACAACGATATATGGTTATAATATTATCAGAAACTAGCCATTATGAATAGTATTAACTAAATTTTGAATTTTATAACATTATTATTCATCTTATAAATTTTTAAAACATTTTATGTGAACAAAATAAATTTTTCGGGAAAAATAAGTATTTTTCAAAAAATGTAGTTTTGCCGCCTTTTGATGGCGCTCCAACATTAAATATAGTTTCTAACATGTTTATAAGTTCAATTTTAAAAAATAAACTTCTTCTTTTGAATCAAGATATAAAAATTTACATTGGATAAAGTTTTGATATTTTTCTGATAACTTTCATATTTTAATGAACAGTAAAAACACGCTATATTTTAATTAAAAACAACTTTTTTCATTGTAATAATTTATATGGTTAAATTATATTATTTAATGGTTTTAAAGTATAAATAAAATATATTTTTACCATTTAATATAATTTATGTCATTATCATTGATTTTAACTTGAATTCGTAGGTTAAATCAATTCAATCTTTTGCAATGTTTTAAACAAAAACCCATTTTCTTTCGACAACGGGATTAATTTTAATTTAATTTCTGCAACTTCTGTGTATTGAATTTGGAAAAATTGATTCCATATTTGGAATCAGTGGGACAAAATTGTGTTAATAAGTTACTTTTAATTTTTTGGCATTATGTATAGTAACTACGGTAAATTTTATTTACCATAACTAAAGGTAAATCAGGTAATTAAGGGTAAATATAAGATAATAAAACTACCCTAACACCTGCCAAAATCCTATTGGATGACTAAAAGTCGACCCATATCACCTAAAGGTCGGATTAGATTTATTTAATGGACTTTTTCCATGAAAATAATTTAATTATTATTAAAACCAAAGAAAGTGGCAACATGTCACTTTCTTAAATCTTATAAGTATAATAATTTTAATTTAGTGATAAACTTAATGAAACTTAAAACATGAATAGTATCCAGAAAGATAATAATATTATCTAAATCATATGAAATTATTTATAATTTTTAGGTATTAAATAATTATCATTAAGTATGACACAATAGTTATGTTGAAATTATTTTATTGATTGAAATATCAAATAAATGATCTTAAAAATATTAAAATAAATATTATATGAACTATTTAATGTGCTCCACTAATTTTCTAGATACATATGATATTTTTTTAATCTATTAATGCTTTTATTTCGAACATATCTTCTGTATATAGTTTATTTAAATTCATATAAATGAATAGTTTCAAAATTGACACTATTGTTATTTTATAAAAATAAAATATTATAAAATTGTTTAAAAATCACAAAAATATTTAAAAATTATAAATTAAAATTTATATGGTACACGGTGTCATAAAGTGTCAAAGTATAGAAAATTCACAACACATATGTAATTATTTATAATAATTTAAAATTTAGAATATTATTACCACAAATAAAATTAAATTGATAAATAAGGATAAATCAAGTTTATAATCTATAAAATAAATTCCTAACATGTATAAATTTTATTGGTTGATGAGATTACAACCCTATCTCATCTAATATTCAAATGTGAGTCATTTGGGAAGTTTTTAAGTGGGGTTGAGATTTAATATAAACTAAAATTTCTTATATTTCCAAAGGTGCCCCTCTCCTCCCTTATAAAAGGGCACCTCCTCCCTCTCCTCCTCCCACCAATTTGAGCCTTCAAGCTTGGCCAACCCCTGCCCATTTCACATCCCCACTTCCTTATAAACCTAATAGATGTACTGGTCTTCTCAAAAGACAAACTCTAGTGCCCTAAGAGATAGTTTAAAGGAGGCACTTCAAGAAAGAGGTAATACCTTCTACCGTTTTCTTCAAGTTCCATTTTTCTTATACTCCATATTCTTTAGTTGTTTAATTATTAAGTAATAACATCAGTATCCATA
Organism: Viscum album; assembly: GCA_963277665.1. Taxonomy (NCBI): domain Eukaryota; kingdom Viridiplantae; phylum Streptophyta; class Magnoliopsida; order Santalales; family Viscaceae; genus Viscum; species Viscum album. The sequence goes on along the minus strand of OY728152.1, from coordinate 776,940,756 downwards.
ATATACTTATATGTTATTATAAATATTAAACAACCCTATTTCACCTTCTATCCATCCTACGGAAAATAAAATCACCGCGCGTGCGTACGGAATATCGTCTCCGCACCGTGGTGTAATCTGTTTTTCCACCAACATCTTACCTGGAATGGGACATTATGATAATAATGTCACATACGATCACTATTAAATGAGTCAAGTGCAATTAAATGGGACATTATGATAATAAATTTCTTAATCCAAGGGTTAATGATGATCGACATGAGCAACCACTTAAGGCAAAGGACAAAGGGAAGTCACATGTGATCACTATTAGTGATGTTGAATATGACAAAAATGTGGGGAAATGATTAAGTGTTTATGTAATGGGATTCAAAAATAATGTTGTATATAGTATCATGGACTATTGGAATATTTATGTATTGGTCTATTTTGGTTTTCAATAATTTATGGTACCGGTAACCATGGAATGTGATTGAGATATTTTTTTGGAAATAATATGATGTTCGCATAATGAAGGGATAAAGAGAAAATGAAATGTTTGACAGTATACATGATCTCATGACTGATATAAAGAAATAGTCATATCATGGTTTGAGTATATAGAATTTTGGGGTTTTGGTATGTGGAAAGAGTTAACATTTGACAGGACTCATGTTTTCACTAAGGTTCAATGGGTATTCATTTTTCAATAGAATACATGATTAAGGCCTTCGAATGTTTGGAATGTGACCAACAAGACATATCTTATGATATATGGGGATCAATGATGGTATTAACATGCTTGTTATATTAACTCTCTGGTAATCATTTTCACTATAATATGAGAACGGACAACAGTATTTTGGATAAGCCTAATGATTGCAATGGATTATGTTGGACATAAGTTAGTATTGTTTAAGGATAGAACATTTTCAATATTATTGATGGAAAGTTATGATATTTTTAGAAAAAAAGGACAACCTGCAGAACGGGAGACAACCCGTCACATCGGACCAGGCTGTGGGAATCGAACCCACAACCGAAGTGCGATAGGCCTTTATTACATACCACTGGCCTACAGAAAGTCCCTGGTTAGTAGGAATTAGTTTTCTTTTATTAATCAGTATGATAGTTCAAGTATAAGTCCATTTTTGGAATCATATATGATTAACCACACCATAGATGGACTTATGTATATTTGATAACTTTTTCTAACATTTTGTTTGAAACAGATGGAATGAATCATCATTCTATCACATGATCTTCTAACACTTCATGAATGAAAAATTCAACTTCATTTCTTTAAGAGATGAAGTGGAAATTGATCAAGGCACGAACAACGGTGAGATTATACCAAAATCAAGTAAGTATTTCTTTTGATTCAAAAATTCTTCAACATTCGAGAAATGATCCTAAAAACCAAAAATGTTGTCATGGTGCCCTCATATCCGATGAATAAGATGATACCTTAGATCATCACAAATATATGTCTTTGTGATTGCTGGATTTTTCATAGCCATGTTCTCTACCACTCTCCATCAGAACATGATGGTTAGATTTCTCTTCCATATCCATACTTTCACCTATGTTCTCCTATGTGGAAACCCAGTGATTACTTAATTTGGTTAACTGTTACGTTTCATACTTTAGTTTTTAAAGTTAAGTTTTGGTATTTCATTTTACGATGTGGGTTTCAATTAAAGAAACATTCAAGTAGAAAACCATGTATAACCCTGACGAATTTCAAGGGCGAAATTCATTTTAAGGGGGGTAGAATGTGACAACCCGATATTTTATGATAAGTATTATTTTTAATTTATTTGATTTCATGTGTTTTATGCTACAACAATATTATCTTGTGCTATACGCAACACCGTATTAGCTTGCAGTATATGCAACACTATTCTTAGATTGTGTTACACACAATTTCAAGTTTGTTTGATAATAGTCATTCTACGCAACATTGAGTGTATATATATATATATATATTCAATGTATAAATGAAAAATGGTTGGATTCTGTTATACGCAAAAATAATGGAGTCTTGCACTACATGCAACCCTGACTTGGCATTCATTACACGCAATCACGACCTTCCTCGGTAGCGTGTGTTATACGCAATACCGGGATTCACTAAACAACGATATATGGTTATAATATTATCAAAAACTAGCCATTATGAATAGTATTAACTAAATTTTGAATTTTATAACATTATTATTCATCTTATAAATTTTCTAAAACATTTTATGTGAACAAAATAAATTTTTCAGGAAAAATAAGTATTTTTCAAAAAATGTAGTTTTGCAGCCTTTTGATGGCGCACCCACATTAAATATAGTTTCTGAAATGTTTATAAGTTCAATTTTAAAAAATAAACTTCTTCTTTGTAATCATGATATGAAAATTTACATTGGATAATGTTTTGATATTTTTCTGATAACTTTCATATTTTAATGAATAGTAAAAACACGCTATATTTTAATTAAAAACAACTTTTTTCATTGTAATAAATTATATGGTTAAATTATATTATTGAATGGTTTTAAAGTATAAATATAATATATTTTTACCATTTAATATAATGTATTTCATTATCATTGATTTTACCTTGAATTCGTAGGTTAAATCAATTCAATCTTTTGCAATGTTTTAAACAAAAACTCGTTTTCTTTCGACAATGGGATTAATTTTAATTTAATTTCTGCAACTTTTTTGTATTGAATTTGAAAAAATGGATTCCATATTTGGAATAAGTGGGACCAAATTATGTTAATAAGATACTTTTTATTTTTTGGCATTATATATAGTAACTATGGTAAATTTTATTTACCATAATTAAAGGTAAATCGGGTAATTAAGGGTAAATATAAGATAATAAAATTACCCTAACACCTGATAAAATCTTATTGGATGACTAAAATTCGACCCATATCATCTAAGGGTCGGATTAGATTTATTTAATGGACTTTTTTCCCTGAAAATAATTTAATTATTATTAAAACCAATGAAAATGACAACATGTCACTTTCTTAAATCTTATAAGTATAATAATTTTAATTTAGTGATAAACTTAATGAAACGTAAATAATGAATAGTATACAGAAAGCTAATAATATTATCTACATCATATGAATTTATTTATAATTTTTAGGGATTAAATAATTATCATTAATTATGAAACAATAGTGATGTTGAATATATTTTATTGATTGAAATATAAAATAAATGATCTTAAAAATATTAAAATAAATATTATACGAACTATTTAATGTTCTCCACTAATTTTATAGATACATATTATATTCTATTAATCTATTAAAGCTTTTATTTCGAACATATATTCTGTATATAGTTTATTTAAATTAAAATAAATGAATAGTTTCAAAATTGACACTATTGTTATTTTATAAAAATAACATATTATAAAATTGTTTAAAAATCACAAATATATTTAAAAATTATAAATTAAAATTTATATGGTATACGGTGTCATAAAGTGTCCAATTATGGAAAATTCACAACACATATGTAATTATTTATAATAATTTAAAATTTAGAATATTATTACCACAAATAAAATTAAATTGATAAATAAGGATAAATCAAGTTTATAATCTTTAAAATAAATTCCTAACATGTCTAAATTTTATTGGTTGATGATATTACAACCCTATCTCATCTAATCTTCAAATATGAGTCATTTTGGAAGTTTTTATGTGGGGTTGAGATTTAATATAAACTAATATTTCTTATATTTCCAAAGGTGCCCCTCTCCTCCCTTATAAAAGGGCACCTCCTCCCTCTCCTCCTCCCACCAATTTGAGCCTTCAAGCTTGGCCAACACCTGACCATTTCACATCCCCACTTCCTTATAAACCTAATAAAGGTACTGGTCTTCTCAAAAGACAAACTCTAGTGCCCTAAGAGATAGTTTAAAGGAGGCACTTCGAGAAAGAGGTAATACCTTCTAGCGTTTTCTTCAAGTTCCATTTTTCTTATACTACCTATTCTTTAGTTGTGTAATTATTAAGTAATAACATAATTATCCCTAATATACTGATATGTTATTATAAATATTAAACAACCCTTTTTCACCTTCTATCCATCCTACGGAAAATAAAATCACCGCGCGTGCGTACGGAATATCGTCTCCACACCGTGGTGTAATCTGTTTTTCCACCAACACCTTACATGGATGGGTATAATGGTGTAAAGAATAACTATATATGGTTATTATAAGATCATACTGATTCTGATATATTATACCATCCACTCCAATTCTATTCAATAATTATGGGAATGATATCATCGCTCGTGCGTACGTACGGATTACCATCTCCACGACGCGATGAGATTCATTCTCCATGTTAACCATACATGAATTTTTATAAGTTTTATATAATGAATAATAATGAAATATATTACATAATAATGCTACTGGATTTAGGTATATATATTTGTTTGTCATCTATTTAGTTTCATTCAATTCAATAAGGAAACGAAAACAGCGTTCATGCGTACGTACGGCCTACCGTCTCCATGAACGGTGTCTTTCATTCCTTTTATCGATCTATAATATATATGTATATGATGAATATATATTATACATAAATCATGTTTTACATTCTAGAATTAAGTAAATAGGGATATAAGTAATAATATCAAGAACAACAAGTCCAAACATGTACGATAAATAAAACGATTTTACACAAAACGCTGCTTTAACATGGAACTTACAAAAGAACGGGTAATATAAAGTCATACGTGAACCATATATGATATCATAACAATGAATATGATTATTTAATAAGTCAATGGCATTATTTAAATCATTATAAAGGAGGTTTGGATACGTACGAAGCATATCAGACCTAAGGTAAGGGATAACTTTTCTGATGTCATTTTTATCCGAGATTGTTTATTCATAAGTATTTACTGGGGATATATTTATCATCCATGTCCTTATTTTATAATTTTTTTTCAGGTATGTTTAATGTACTTTTTACCCATTTTTTACTTTTACTACATGGTATGTATGGAATCTTTCTTTACGTGGTACTTTTTGACTTTTCTGGCAAATGTACGAGAAGAATTTTTTTTTTAAAATTATATGACACGAACGGATTTTTACGGTTTTATAAAGCCTTATTTTCATGAAGCTTCCTCCAAAAGATCTCATGACTATTTTCAACAAAATATCTTTCTTTCAAAATTGCATGACATTTTGTGAAAAGAAATTTATTTTGAAGAAGAAAGGATAGTTTCCTCAAGAATTCATTTCAAGTGTTTTCTCAAAACCATTTTTTCATCTAAGATTACATTATTTCATATGTGTATGTTTCAAGTATAATGTCTCTATGGTTTACATGGTTTCACTTTTATTATTATCAAATGATATCCATTACTTTTATATAAAATATGTGATGATGGGATGATGTTTATGAAACCCATTTTATTCGTTGGGTTATTATGAATGATGTATGTTTATTTTGTGGCACAAGTAATAATGATTTCATTACGAGATGGGTGGGAGCTATATCTCCCTCCAATACATTGGATACAGATTTAAATCTCATGATATAGACATGGCTGGAACAGTAAGTCAATCCGGTTCAGTAATACAGGACTAGAACGAGGAGTGAACTCGATTCAGAAAGGGACTTTGTCCACTAAGATGGTCTTCGTAGCAATGCCTTGACTGCTATGGAAATCATATCATGTGCTTAATGGTTTCCACAATCACATGTTTTATTCCCATGCTATTTTATCATGATTAATGTTTCTTTATGATCTATTCCTTATGTGCTGCCATGTTTTATGTCATTGCTCAAGATTTTGATTTTTAAACATTATGTTCATGTTTTTTAGTTCAAATGTATATGATTTGTTTTATTTTATCCATGCTTAACCTTACTGAGCATTTGAGCTCACCCTTTATATGTTTTCATTTCCCCAGGATATAAAGAAAGGTTTTAGGTAAGAAAACAAAAGGGGAAGATCTTTATGGGAGATGTTGAAGATCTTTCACCACGATTAGAAGATTACGTTCCGAGTTTCCAAAGACACTAAACTATTATGGTCCATGTGTGTCTATTTTTGTTATGTATTAAGTATTCCGCAAAAGGAATTTAATTTCCATGTACGTCAAGTATCGGGCCTCTACAGTTGGTATCAGAGGAAAGGTTTAGTCAACCTTTGGAAACTAGGATGCAAAAATGTTAGTGAGATCCCTAGAGATATTTCTAAGGTATGTCTAGGGATGTCCCTAAGGATAAGTACAACTATAGGTTATAATACTAGAATTACGGTAAAGATATTAGAATTAAACCTAAGATGTTAGATATTGAAGGTACTCCCCCTTTATTATGTTATTTTCCCTAGCATGGTATTTTCCTCTCACACTCTTATTTTTGGGTTTTAGACGATGGCTGGAACCCGAAGGAACCGTGTTGGTCAATGTAATGGAAAACTCAATGACTGTCCTCCTGAACAAGCCAATGTCATGGGAGATGGAGTGCACAATCTTATTTCTATAGTTACACAAGCTATGAATCATTCTGGACTTCCAAATGAGCAGATACGGGAACAATATTCTATTGAGTCCTTCATGAGGCAACATTCACCTTCTTTCAGTGGGTCTTCTGATCCACTTGTTGCTGAACAATGGATCAGGACCACTGAAAAGATATTTTCAGTTCTTCAATGTTCTGAACATGATAAAGTCATCTTAGCAGTATAACGTTTGGAAGATGAATCTGATCAATGGTGGAATCTTATCTAGAATACGAGGCCAAGAGACGAAATTGAGTCCATGGAATGGGACGAGTTCAAGAACTTATTTTTCAATAAGTACTTCACTCGTATTATTGAAAAAAAATATTGAGAAGGAGTTTCTTGAACTAAATCAAAAGGATGATGAATCTGTTGGTATATACGAAGCAAATTTTACAAGGCTTGCGAGGTATGCATCTGGCTTTATCATCCAACCTGAAAGTAAAGTTGATCGATTCTTGAGTGGGTTAAAACCAAGTCTTCAAAGGGCATTATCTATAATAGACTTCAGTGGCTATGATGAAATTGTGTGTTGTGCTATCAAGGTAGAAATGGAAGTTGGTGTTACATATTCATCTCATGGTTTTGACAAGAAACGAAAGATGGAGTTCAAGGAGAAATCCTAGAATAATGGTGAAAAGAAGATGAATGTTTCCTTATGCTCAAAGTGTGGAAAGAAGCATAGTGGAGATTGTCTTCAAGGGACCAGAAAATGTTTTAAGTGTGGAAAAGAAGGTCATCGAGTAGTTGAGTGTTGAAGTAATGGAAAAAGGGTTACTAATGATAAAGAAAAGTCGGCAGAAAACGCACCACCAATACTTCAATGCTTCAAGTGCAATGAAATGGGGAATTATGCTAATCAATTCCCTAATACAAGGGTTAATGATGATCGACATGAGAAACCACTTAAGGAAAAGGACAAAGGGAAGTCACATGCGAACACTATTAGCGATGTTGAATATGACAACGATGTGGTGGAATGGTTAAGTGTTTAGGCAATGGGATTCGAAAATAATGTTGTATTTAGTATCGTGGAATACTGGATTATTTATGTATTGGTCTATTGTGGTTTTCAATAATTTTATGGTACCGGTAACCACGGAAAGTGATTGAGATATTTTTTGGAAATAATATGATATGCGCATTATGAAGGGATAAGGAGAAAATGAAATTTTTGACAACATTCATGAGCTCATGACTGATATAAGGAAATAGTTATATCATGGTTTGAGTATATATAATTTTGTGGTTTTGTTATATGGAAAGAGTTAACTTTTGACAGCACTCATGTTTTCACTAAGGTTCAATGGGTATTCTTTTTTCAAGAGAATACCTGATTAAGGCCTTTGAATGTTTGGAATGTGACCAACAAGACATATCTTATGATATATGGGGATCAATGATGGTATTAACATTATTGTTATATGAACTCTCCGGTAATCATTTTCACTATAATATGAGAAAGGACTGTAGTATTTTGGATAAGACTAAACATTGGAATGGATTATGTTGGACATAAGTTATTATTGTTTAAGGCTAGAACTTTTTCAATATTATTGATGGAAATTTATAATATTTTTAGAAAAAAAAGGACAACCTACCGAACGGGCGACAACCCATCACGTTGGAAAAGGCTGTGGGAACTGAACCCACAACAGAAGTGCAAGAGGCCTTTGTCGCATACCACTGGCCTACAGAAATTCCCTGGTTAGTATAAATTAGTTTTATTTTATTAATCAGTATGATAGTTGAATTATAAGTCCATTTTTGGAATCGTATATGATTAACCACACCATAGATGGACTTGTGTATATTTGATAACGTTTTCTAACCTTTTGTTTAAAACAGATGGAATGACTCATCATTCTATCACATGATCTGCTAACACTTCATGAATGAAAAATTCAACTTCATTTCTTTAAGAGATGAAGTGGAAATTGATCAAGGCACGAACAATGGTGAGATTGTACAAAAATCAAGTAAGTATTTCTTTTGATTCGAAAATTCTTCAACATTAGAGAAATGATCCTGAAAACCAAAAATGTTGCCACAATGCCCTTATATCCAATGAATCATATGATAACTTAGATCATCACAAATCTATGGCTTTGTGTTTGTTGGATTTTTCATAGCCATGTTCTATACCACTCTCCATCAGAACATGATGGTTATATTTCTCTTCCATATCCATATTCTCACCTATGTTCTCCTATGTGGAAACCCAGTGATTAGTTAATTTGGGTAACTGTTACGTTTAATTCTTTAGTTTTTAAAGTTAAGTTTTGGTATTTCATTTTACGATGTGGGTTTCAATTAAATAAACTTTCAAGTAGAAAACCATGTATAACCCTGACGAATTTCAAGGGCGAAATTCATTTTAAGGTGGTTAGTATGTAACAACCCGATATTTTATGATAAGTATTCTTTTTAATTTATTTAATTTCATGTGTATTATGTTACAACAATATTATCTTGTGCTACACACAACACTGTATTAGCTTGCAGTATACGCAACACTATTCTTAGATTGTGTTACACACAATTTCAAGTTCGTTTGATAATAGTCATTCTACGCAACATTGAGTGTGTCTATATATATATATTCAATGTATAAATGAAAAATGTTTGGATTCTATTTTATGCAACAACAAAGGAGTCTTTCACTACATGCAACCCTGACTTGTCTTTCATTACACGCAATCGCGACCTTCCTCAATAGCGTGTGTTGTACGCAATACCGGGTTTCACTAAACAACGATATATGGTTATAATATGATCACGAACTAGCCATTATGAATAGTATTAACTAAATTTCTAATTTTATAACATTATTATCCATATTATAAATTTTCTATAACATTTTATGTGAACAAAATAAATTTTTCGGGTAAAATAAGTATTTTTCAAAAAATGTAGTTTTGCCACCTTTTGATGGCGCACCCACATTAAATCTAGTTTCTGACATGTTTATAAGTTTAATTTTACAAAATAAACTTCTTATTTTGAATCAGGATATAATAATTTACATTGGATAAAGTTTTGACATTTTTCTGATAACTTTCATATTTTAATGAATAGTAAAAACACGCTATATTTTAATTAAAAACAACTTTTTCATCGTAATAATTTATATGGTTAAATTATATTATTGAATGATTTTAAAGTATAAATAGAATATATTTTTACCATTTAATATAATTTATGTCATTATCATTGATTTTACCTTGAATTCGTAGGTTAAATCCATTCAATCTTTTGCAATGTTTTAAACAAAACCCCATTTTCTTTCAACAATGGGATTAATTTCAATTTAATTACTGAAACTTTTGTGTATTGAATTTGGAAAAATGGATTCCATATTTGGAATCATTGGGACCAAATTATTTCAATAAGATACTTTTTATTTTTGGACATTATGAATAGTAACTACGGTAAATTTTATTTACCATAATTAAAGGTAAATCGGGTAATTAAGGGTAAATATAAGATAATAAAATTACCCTAACACCTTCCAAAGTCCTATTATATGACTAAAAGTCGACCCATATCACCTAAGGGTCGTATTAGATTCATTTAATGGACTTTTTTCCATGAAAATAATTTAATTATTATTAAAACCAAAGAAACTGACAACATGTCACTTTCTTAAATCTTATAAGTATAATAATTTTAATTGAGTGATAAACTTAATGAAACTTCAAACATGAATACTCTCCAGAAATATAATACAATTATATACAGCATATTAATTTATTTATAATTTTTAGGGATTAAATAGTTATCATAAATTATGACACAATAGTGATGTTGAAATTATTTTATTAATTGAAATATCAAATAAATGATCTTAAAAATATTAAAATAAATATTTTATGAACTATTTAATGTGATACACTACTTTCCTAGATACATATTACATTTTATGAATCTATTAAATCTTATAGTTCGGAGATATCTTCTGTATATATTTTATTTAAATTCAAATAAATGAATAGTGTCAAAATTGACACTATTGTTATTTTATAAAAATAACATATTATAAAATTGTTTAAAAATCAAAAATAAATATTTAAAAATTATAAATTATAATTTATATGGTTAAAAATGTCATAAAGTGTCAAATTATGGAAAATTCACAACACATATGTAATTATTTATAATAATTTAAAATTTAGAATATTATTACCACAAATAAAATTAAATTGATAAATAAGGATAAATCAAGTTTATAATCTTTAAAATAAATTCCTAACATGTATAAATTTTATTTTATGAAGATATTACAACCCTATCTCATCTAATCTTCAGATATGAGTCATTTTGGAAGTTTTTATGTGGGGTTGGGATTTAATATAAACTAATATTTCTTATATTTCCAAAGGTGCCCCTCTCCTCCCTTATAAAAGGGCACCACCTCCCTCTCCTCCTCACACCAATTTGAGCCTTCAAGCTCGGACAACCCCTGCCCATTTCACTTCCACACTTCCTTATAAACCTACTAGAGGTACTGGTCTTCTCAAAAGACCAACTCTAGTGCCCTAAGAGAAAGTTTAAAGGAGGCAGTTCGAGAAAGAGGTAATACCTTCTACCGTTTTATTCAAGTTCCATTCTTCTTCTAATCCCTCTTCGTTAGTTGTTTCATTATGAAGTAATAACATAAGTATCACTCATATACTGAAATGTTATTATAAATATGAAACAACCCTATTTCACCTTCTATCCATCCTACTAAAAACAAAATCACCGCGCGTGCGTATGGAATACCGTCTCCACGCCGTGGTGTAATCTGTTTTTCCACCAACACCTTACATGGATGGGTATAATGGTGTAAATAATAACTATATATGGTTATTATAACATCATAAGGATTCTGATATATTATACCATCCACTCCAATTCTATTCAATAATTATGGGAATGATATCATCGCTCGTGCGTACGTACGGATTACCGTCTCCACGACGCGATGAGATTCATTCTCCATGTTAACCATACATGAATGATTATAAAGTTTATATAATGAATAATAATGAAATATATGACATAATAATTCTACTGGATTTAGGTATATATATATATATATTTTTCATCTATTTATTTTCATTCAATTCAATAAGGAAATGGAAACAGCGTTCATGCGTACGTACGGCCTACCGTCTCCATGAACGGTGTATTTCATTCCTTTTATCGATCTATAATATATATGTATATGATGAATATATATTATATATAAATCAAGTTTTACATTCTGGAATTAAGTAAATCAGGATATAAGTAATAAAATCAAGAACAACAAGTCCAAACATGTACGATAAATAAAACGATTTTTCCCAAAACGCTGCTTTAACATGGAACTTGAAAAATAACGGGTAATATAAAGTCATAAGTGAACCATATATGATATCATAACAATGAATATGATTCATTAATAAGCCAATGACATTATTTAAATCATTATACAGGAGGTTCGGATACGTACGAAGCATATCGGACCTAAGGTAAGAGATAACATTTCCAATCTCATTTTAATACTAGATTGTTTATTCGTAAGTATTTACTGGGGTTATATTTATCATCCATGTCCTTATTTTATAAAAATGTTTTCATGTATGTTTAATGCCCTTTTTACCCATTTTTTACTTCTACTACATGCTCTTTATGTAATCTTTCTTTTACAAGGTACTTTTTGACTTTTCCGGCAAATGTACGAGAAGAATGTTTTTTTAACTTATACAGCATGAACGGATTTTCACGGTTTTATAAAGCCTTATTTTCATGAAGCTTCCTCCAAAATATTTCATGAATATTTCCAAAAAAATATCTTTCCTTCAAAATTGCATGACTTTTTGTGAAAAGAAACTGATTTTGAAGAAAAAAAAGCATATTTTCCTCAAGAATTCATTTCAAGTGTTTTATCAAAACCATTTTTCCATCTAAGATGACATTATTTCATATGTGTATGTTTCAAGTATAATGTCTCTATGATTTACATAGTTTCAATTTTATTATAAAGAAATGATATCCATTACTTTTATATGGATTATGTGATGATGGGATGATTTTTATGAAACCCATTTTATTCGTTGGGTTATTATGAATGATGTATGTTTATTTTGTGGCACAAGTAATAATTATTTCATTATGAGATGGGTGGGACCTATATCTCCCTCCAATGCATTGGGTAATGATTTATATCTAATGATATAGACATGGCTGGAATGGAAAGTTAATCCGGTTCAGTAATACAGGATTGGAATGAGGAGTGAACTCGATTCAGAAAGGGACTTTGTCCACTAAGATGGTCTTCACAGCAATGCCTTGGATACTATAGAAATCATATCATGTGATTAATGGTTTCCACAATCACATGTTTTATTCCCATGCTATTTTATCATGATTTATGTTTCTTTATGATATATGCCTTATGTACTGCCATGTTTTATGTCATTTCTCAAAATTTTGATGTTTAAACATTATGTTCATATTTTTAAGTTCAAATGTATATGATTTGTTTTATTTTATCCATGCTTACCCTTACTGAGCATTTGAGCTCACCCTTTATATGTTTTCTTTTCCCCAGGATATAAAGAAAGGTTTAGGTAAAAAACAAAAGGGGAAGATCTTTATGGGAGATGTTGAATATCTTTCACCACAACTAGAAGATTACGTTTCGAGTTTCCAAAGAAACTAAACTATTACGGTCCTTGTGTGGATTTTTGTTATGTATTAAGTATTCTGAAAAAGTAATGTAATGTCCATGTACGTCAAGCTTCGGGCCTCTACAGTTGGTATCAGAGGAAAGGTTTAGTCAAACTTTGGAAACTAGGATGCCAAAACGTTAGGGAGATCCCTGGAGATATTTCTAAAGTATGTCTAGGGATGTCCCTAAGGATAAGAATAAGTATAGGTTATAATCCTAGAATTACGGTAACGATCTTAAAATTAAACCTAAGATTTTAGATATTGAAGTTACTCCCCCTTTATTATGTTTTTCCCTAGCATGGTATTTCCCTCTCACACTATTATTTTTGGGTTTTAGACGATGGCTGGAACCCGAAAGAACCGTGTTGATCAATGTAATGGACAATTCAATGATTTTCCTCCTGAACAAACCAATGTCATGGGAGATGGAGTGCACAATCTTATTTCTATTTTTACACAAGCTATGAATCATTCTGGACTTCCAAATGAGTAGAGAAGGGAACAATATTCTATTGAGTCCTTCATGAGCCAACGTCCACCTTCTTTCAGTGGGTCTTCTGATCCACTTGTTGCTGAAAAATGGATCAGTACCACTGAAAAGATATTTTCAGTTCTTCAATGTTCTGAACATGATAAAGTCATCTTAGCAGTAAATCGTTTGGATGATGAAGCTGATCAATAGTGGAATCTTATCAAGAATACGAGGCCAAGAGATGAAATTGAGTCCATGGAATGGGACGAGTTCAAGAACTTACTTTTTAATAAGTACTTCCCTCTTATTCTTCGAACAAAGATGGAGAAGTAGTTTCTTGAACTAAAGAAAAAGGATAATGGATCATCTTAGTATATATGAAGCGAATTTTATAAGGCTTCCAAGGTATGCATCTGGCTTTATCATCCAACCTTAAAGTAAAGTTGATCGATTATTCAGTGGCTTAAAACCAATTCTTCGAAGGGAATTAGCTATAAGACACTTCAGTGGCTATGAAGAAATTGTGCATTCTGCTATCGAGGTAGAAATGTAAGTTGGTGTTACATATTCATCTCATGGTTTTGACAAGAAAAGAAAGATGGAGTTCAAGGAGAAATCTCATAATAATGGTGAAAATAAGATGACTATTTCCTTATGCTCAATGTGTGGAAAGAAGAATGGTGGAGATTTTCTTAAAGGGACTAGAAAATGTTTTAAGTGTGGAAAATAAGGTCATCGATCAGCTGAGTTTTGAAGTAATGGAAAAAGGGTTACTAATGATAAAGAAAAGACTGCAGAGAATGCACCACCAACACTTCAATGCTTCAAGTGCAATGAAATGGGGCATTATGCTAATCAATTCCCTAATCCAAGGGTTAATGATGATCGACATGAGCAACCACTTAAGGCAAAGGACAAAGGGAAGTCACATGCGATCACTATTAGCGATGTTGAATATGACAACGATGTGGTGGAATGATTAAGTGTTTATGTAATGGGATTCCAAAATAATGTTGTATATAGTATTGTGGAATATTGGAATATTTATGTATTGGTCTATTGTGGTTTTCAATAATTTTATGGTACCGGTAACCATGGAAAGTGATTGAGATATTTTTTGGAAATAGTATGATATGCGCGTGATGAATGGATAAGGAGAAAATGACATGTTTGACAGTGTTCATGAGCTCATGACTGATATAAGGAAATAGTTATATCATGGTTTGAGTATATAGAATTTTGGGGTTTTGGAATGTGGAAAGAGTTAACTTTTGACAGCACTCATGTTTCCACTAAGGTTCAATGGGTATTCATTTTTCAAGAGAATACATGACTAAGGCCTTCAGAATGTTTGGAATGTGACCAACAAGACATATCTTATGATATATGGTGATCAACGATGGTATTAAAATTCTTGTTATATGAAATCTATGGTAATTTTTTTCACTATAATATGAGAATGGACATCAGTATTTTGGATAAGCCTAAAGATTGGATTGGATTATGTGGGACATAAGTTAGTATTGTTTAAGGCTAGAAATTTTTCAATATTATTGATGGAAATTTATAATATTTTTATAAAAAAAAGGACAACCTGCAGAACGGGCGACAACCCGTCACGTCGGACAAGGCTGTGGAAATCGAACCAACAACCGAAGTGCGATAGGACTTTATCGCATACCACTGGCCTATAGAAAGTCTCCGGTTAGTAGAAATTAGTTTTATTTTATTAATCAGTATGATAGTTGAAGTATAAGTCCATTTTTGGAATCGTATACGATTAACCACACCATAGATGGACTTATGTATATTTGATAACTTTTTCTAACCTTTTGTGTGAAACAGATGGAATGACTCATCATTCTATCACATGATCTGCTAACACATCATGAATGAAAAATTCAACTTCATTTCTTAAAGATATGAAGTGGAAATTGATCAAGGCACAAACAACGGTGAGATTGTACCAAAATCAAGTAAGTATTTCTTTTGATTCGAAAATTCTTCAACATTAGAGAAATGATCCTGAAAACCAAAAATGTTGTCATAGTGCCCTTATATCCGATGAATCAGATGATACCTTAGATCATCACAAATCTATGGCTTTGTGATTTTTGGATTTTTCATAGCCATGTTCTATACCACTCTGCATCAGAACATGATGGTTAGATTTCTCTTCCATATCCATATTTACACCTATGGTCTCCTATGTGGAAACCCAGTGATTAGTTAATTTGGGTAACCATTAGGTTTCATAATTTATTTTTTAAAGTTAAGTTTTGGTATTTCATTTTATGATGTGGGTTTCAATTAAAGAAACTTTCAAGTAGAAAACCATGTATAACCCCCAATGAATTTTGAGGGCGAAATTCATTTTAAGGGGGGTAGAATGTAACAACCTGATATTTTATGATAAGTATTCTTTTTAATTTTTTTGATGTCATGTGTTTTATGCCACAACAATATTATCTTGTGCTATAAGCAACACCGTATTAGCTTGCAGTATACGCAACACTATTCTTAGATTGTGTTACACACAATTTCATGTTCATTTGATAATAGTAATTCTACGCAACATTGAGTGTATATATATATATATATATTCAATGTATAAATGAAAAACGGTTGGATTATGTTATATGCAACAACAAAGAAGTCTTGCAATACACACAACCCTGACTAGTCTTTCATTACATGCAATCGCGACCTTCGTCGATAGCGTGTGTTGTACGCAATACCGGGTTTCACTAAACAACGATATATGGTTATAATATTATCACGAACTAGCCATTATGAATAGTATTAACTAAATTTTTAATTTTTTAACATTATTATTCATCTTATAAATTTTCTAAAACATTTTATGTGAACAAAATAAATTTTTTGGGTAAAATAAGTATTTTTCAAAAAATGTAGTTTTGTCGTCTTTTGATGGAGACCCCACATTAAATCTAGTTTCTGACATGTTTATAATTTCAATTTTACAAAATAAACTTATTCTTTTGAATTAGGATATAAAAATTTACATTGGATAAAGTTTTGATATTTTTCTGATAACTTTCAAATTTTAATGAATAGTAAAAACACGCTATATTTTAATTAAAAACAACTTTTTTCATTGTAATAATTTATATGGTTAAATTATATTATTGAATGATTTTAAAGTATAAATAGAATATATTTTTACAATTTAATAAAATGTATGTCATCAGCATTGAATTTACCTTGAATTCATAGGTTAAATCAATTCAATCTTTTGCAATGTTTTAAACAAAAACATGTTTTCTTTCGACAACGGGATTAATTTTAATTTAATTTCTGAAACTTTTGTGTATTGAATTTGGAAAAATGGATTCCATATTTGGAATCAGTGGGACCAAATTATGTTAATAAGCTATTTTTTTATTTTTGGGCATTATGAATAGTAACTATGGTAAATTTTATTTACCATAATTAAAGGTAAATCGGGTAATTAAGGGTAAATATAAGATAATAAAATTACCCTAAAACCTTCCAAATTCCTATTGGATGACTCAAAGGTGACCCATATCACCTAAGGGTCGGATTATATTCATTTAATGGACTTTGTTCCACGAATATAATTTAATTATTATTAAAACCAAAGAAAGTGACAACATGTCACTTTCTTAAATCTTATAAGTATAATAATTTTAATTTAGTAATAAACTTAATGAAACATCAAACATGAATAGTCTCCTGAAATCTAAAACAATTATCTACATCATATGAATTTATTTCTAATTTTTAATGATTAAATAATTATCATTAATTATGACACAATAGTGATGTTGAAATTATTTTATTGATTGAAATATCAAATAAATGATCTTAAAAATATTAAAATAAATATTATATGAACTATTTAATGTGATCCACTAATTTTCTAGATACATATGAAATTTTATTAACCTATTAAAGCTTTTAGTTTGAAAGTATCTTTTGTATATATTTTATTTAATTTCAAATAAAAGAATAGTGTCAAAATTGACACTATTGTTATTTTATTAAAATAACATATTATAAAATTGTTTAAAAATCACAAAAAATTTTAAAAATTATAAATTAAATTTATATGGTCTAAAATGTCATAGAGCGTAAAATTATGGAAAATTCACAACACATATGTAATTATTTATAATAATTTAAAATTTAGAATATTATTACCACAAATAAAATTAAATTGATAAATAAGGATAAAACAAGTTTATAGTCTTTAAAATAAATTCCTAACATGTCTAAATTTTATTGGTGGATGATATTACAACCCTATCTCATCTAATATTCATATATAAGTCATTTTTGAAGTTTTTAAGTGGGGTTGGGATTTAATATAAACTAATATTTCTTATATTTCCAAAGGTGCCCCTCTCCTCCCTTATAAAGGGGAACCTCCTCCCTCTCCTCCTCACACCAATTTGAGCCTTCAAGCTCGGACAACCCATGCCCATTTCACTTTCCCACTTCCTTATAAACCTTCTATAGGTACTTTTCTTCTCAAAAGACCAACTCAAGTGCCCTAAAAGAAAGTTTAAAGGAGGCACTTCGAGAAAGAGGTAATACCTTCCACCGTTTTCGTCAAGTTCCATTCTTCTTATACTCCCTCTTCTTTAGTTGTTTCATTATGAAGTAATAACATCAGTATCCCACATATAAATATATGTTATTATAAATATTAAACAACCCTATTTCACCTTATATCCATCCTACAGAAAACAAAATCACTGCGCATGCGTACGTACGGAATACCATCTCCACGTCGTGGTGTAATCTGTTTTTCCACCAACACCTTACATGGATGGGTATAATGGTGTAAAGAATAACTATATATTGTTATTATAACATCATACTGATTCTGATATATTATACCATCCACTCCAATTCTATTCAATAATTATGGGAATGATATCATCGCTCGTGCGTACGTACGGATTACCGTCTCCACGACGCGATGAGATTAATTGTCCATGTTAACCATACATGAATGATTATAAAGTTTATATAACTAATAATAATGAAATATATGACATAATAATGCTAATTTATTTAGGTATATATTTTTTTTTTCATCTATTTAGTTTCATTCAATTCAATAAGAAAACGAAAACAGCGTTCATGCGTACGTACGGCCTACAGTCTCCATGAACTGTGTATTTCATTCCTTTTATTGAGCTATAATATATATGTATATGATGAATATATATAATATATAAATCATGTTTTACATTTTTTAATTAAGTAAATCAGGATATAAGTAATAATATCAAGAACAACAAGTCCAAACATGTACGATAAATAAAACGATTTTACCCAAAACGCTGCTTTAACATGGAACATACAAAAGAACGGGTAATATAATGTCATAAGTGAACCATATATGATATCATAACAATGAATATGATTCATTAATAAGTCAATGACATTATTTAAATAATTATACATGAGGTTCTGATACGTACGAAGCATATCAGACCTAAGGTAAGGGATAACTTTTCCAATCTCGTTTTTATCCGAGATTGTTTATTCGTAAGTATTTACTGGGGTTATATTTATCATCCATGTCCTTGTTTTATAAAAATGTTTTCATATATTATTAATGTACTTTTTACCCATTTTTTACTTTTACTACATCGTATGTAAGGAATCTTTCTTTTACGAGGTACTTTTTGATGTTTTCGGCAAATGTACGAGAGGAATGTTTTTTTAACTTATACGGCACAAACGGATTTTTACGGTTTTATACAGCCTTATTTTCATGAAGCTTCCTCCAAAATATTTCATGACTATTTCCAAAAAAAATAACTTTCTTTCAAAATTTCATGACGTTTTGTGAAAGGAAATTGATTTTGAAGAAGAAAGGATATTTTCCTCAAGAATTCATTTCAAGTGTTTTATCAAAACCATTTTTCCATCTAGGATGACATTATTTCATATGGGTATGTTTCAAGTATAATGTCTCTATGATTTACATGGTTTCAATTTTATTATTATAAAATGATATCCATTAATTTTATATGGATTATGTGATGATGGGATGATATTTATGAAACCCATTTTATTCGTTGGGTTATTATGAATGATGTATGTTTATTTTGTGGCACAAGTAAGAATGATTTCATTATGAGATGGGTGGGACCTATATCTCCCTCCAAGGCATTGGGTAAAGATTTATATCTCATGATATAGACATGGCTGGAATGGTAAGTTAATCTGGTTCAGTAATACAGGACTGGAATGAGGAGTGAACTCGATTCAGAAAGGTACTTTGTCCACTAAGATGGTCTTTGCAGCAATGCCTTGGCTACAATGGAAATCATATCATGTGCTTAATGGTTTCCACAATCAGATATTTTATTCCCATGCTATTTTATCATGATTAATGTTTCTTTATGATCTATGCCTTATGTACTGCCATGTTTTATGTCATTTCTCAATATTTTGATGTTTAAACATTATGTTCATGTTTTTAAGTTCAAATGTATATGATTTTTTTTATTTTATCCATGCTTACCCTTACTGAGAATTTGAGCTCACCCTTTATATGTTTTCTTTTCCCCATGATATAAATAAAGGTTTTAGGTAAGAAAACAAAAGGGTAAGATCTTTATGGGAGATGTTGAAGATCTTTCACCACGATTAGAAGATTACGTTTCGAGTTTCCAAAGACACTAAACTATTACGGTCCTTGTGTGTCTGTTTTTTTATGTATTAAGTATTCTGAAAAAGTAATGTAATGTCCATGTACGTCAAACTTCAGGCCTCTATAATCTTCAAATGTTATGATCATGTTTTCATACCCTTATGTTTTTATTTTTCTTATATATCTTCCATTTTTAACCTTATTGAGCATCTGAGCTCACCCTTTCTTATGTTTCTTTTCCCCATGATAAAAAAGAAAGGTAATAAGTCTAATATGTTAAAAAGGGGTATAGTTATGAATATTTATATTTGTTAGGAACCATTTTTTATGTGTCCATGTTTTCAAAATACACTAAACTAATACGGTTGTTGGTTGTGTGTTTATGTATTCAATAATTATTATATAATATTCATATACGTCAAGCTTGGGTAACTATAGGAGATAACATCAAATGATACTTAACCTCAAAAAAATATTATTTTCACCTAAGTATCAATAGAAACTTCACCCACTTATGAGTGATGATGGTCAAAGGAAATGAAATCCTAGAGACTTTATTAATAAACCACCAGTAGTAACCCATTATACCAATGAAACTATTCCCCATTAAGGCATTCCTTAGTTATTCCAAAAATATAACAATATCCACTTTCTAAAGATCAATTAAAATTCATCATTCCAGCACCACATATCCCAATAAATTAACTTTTGGGATCAATCAGTAACACTTTTTTAACTTTTCATAAAGGTTATTATCATAGAGAGTTCACAAAGAAATCCTAAAATGAATCTCAAAATCACATTTAGTTCTATAATAGAACAAGATTCCATCAATGGATTACATGATGAAAGAGTTGAGTTATCAATGAAATATATGATTCATAAGCAGTATTAATACCTTAGGGGTATTTCCTAAATTTAAAGGCATCACAAGGTATTAATAATGACCATACCTACTCTAAAAAGTAGTATTAAAAATATCATACTACTTCATCCTAAATTGGTGTTTTCACAACTAAAGGACAATAATAGTAAATTAAAGAGATTATATTTTCATTATTATTTTACTTTGTATTTGAATTATTTAATTCCAATCAATTTTATAATTTATGGATGATTATCACATATTTATCATCTAGAAATAATTTGTCCTTTATTATGAAAATGGAATAAATATGTATTTTTAATTATTTTATTCTTTTTTGGAATTAGTAGAACAAATCCTACATTGAGTTTAGAAAATTTTCAATTAACATTTAATTGACTATTTTAGGTTTTTTAATGTTTTAATTAATTTGGAAATAAATTATTAAAATCCATACATTAAATCATTTTTTATTGATTCATCTGGTTGAAAAAATGACCCTTATTTTTAGGGATGGAAAGGAATATATGAATGTAATTTTGAAGACAAAGAGTAAAATATTGAAAAGGACCTTGATGCATAAAATTAAATTATTTCACACACATGTGTCCTTGTGTAATAGATGATACAAAATATAGATAAGTATAGGTTTACATTATGGTAAGTATGATTCCTTCAAATCATATGCAATGTTTATCGTAATCATAGTGTAAATACATAAGTTCCTTTTTGAATCTCGGCTAATGAAATTAGAAAAGTATGGTAATATTTACGAGTCACTATTTGGATATGTAAATGTAATTTATGAAGACACCTTTTAAATGTAAAGGTAATTTCATTTTATATTGGGAATAAATCTCTAATATGTAAGGTTCATTACAATGATAAATAATGGTTCTACACTAAGAGAAAATTATATCAAGATGATATATAAAAGTCTTATGTTTTTTCAAAGATAAGATGATTAAAATGAATAAAGGTAAAAAATTCATACATAAATGTATCATCCTTTGTGATAATATAATAATTGAAGGAGATACACTAGGAAAAAAGTAGTCATTGTATGTGGGAATGAAATGTGCGATATTGGAAAAACATTAAGAAACTCAAAATTAACAATAACTATTTCTAGAGATGACGTAATTAAAGATGATGACTACGATGTTGATGCATCCTAAAAAGTTCACTGTAATGATACTATTGTATCTTTTTTCATTCAAATGATTTTGTATAAATTATAATAATAAATATCATAAATCAAAAGAATAAATAAAGGGAAAATAGGTATCATTAACAACTAGAAGAAAATGATTGAGAATATGTGGAAGCCACTCCCTCCAAACTGAAAAAATAATACTTGAGAAACTACCCCTATTTAAATTATTCTCCTTATATTATAATTAAAATTTATTCCAAACCAATTATAGTTTAGGGTTTTTTATAGTTTTATTTTTTTATTCTATATTATCATTATGTAAATTTTAATGAAAGTGTTTTCTGTTTCTCTCTCTCCCCTATCATTTTCATCTTTTTCCTCACTGTTATCTCTACTCATCATGATATATAAAAACTAACTTGAGGGATCTCAAGGGGTATAATATAGTGATTAACTTTATTCCTTATTCATTCATGTTAAATCATGTATTATTTTCTATAAGTTCTTACGAGGCTAATTAGTAATCAGGAATGGTGATAGTGTGTCCACACTATAATTAGGATGTGATTTAATATCTATTTTATACTAATCTACCTATAAGAACATGATCATCAGTGAATGTGATTTATCCTTGATGTTTATGTTTTTAATTGGTGTGATTCTATATCAAGAAGGTGGGTTAGGGGGGTCTCTCAATTAGGGATCCCTCTAGCTTACTAACCAAGGATGTGGAGGATTTGAAGTGTACTTGGTGATTTATAGGTACATTACATATTCATAATTATGGAATAATAATATGACCACACATATAATGGATAATGAACATTATTTTGGTATGAGGATATATATGATATAATAAAGGTTTTATTTAGTAAATTCCCTTAGGAGTATTTCTACTCTTTAACTTTCATTATGTTTTTAAATATATTTTTCATCCGTAAATGTTTACTTTTTTTGCATCCATATTCAATCCCCATTATATTATTTTTTATTCATAAAATATAAAATATTAAATATATTGTAATTTCTATCGAACAATTTGTGATTTATATTAAAGGATCCTCAAGAGAGACAACCATAGTTAGTTACTATGTTGCACTCGGAAAATTAATTTCTATTTATAACACCTTTTAATGGGAAAGTTATAACCCCCTCCCCCATCCCATTTTAGTTTTTTAATGAAACCGTAAATATGATACAAGTGTATTTATACTTTATTTTTACCCATTTTAGCTTCATGTAGTTGATTCATAAGTTAATATTTCCATCCTATTTCTTAGAAATGATTATATAAGAATCCCATAAAGAGACACTAGGTTGAATGAATCCTTTGGATTCAAAAAAAATATGACTAAATGTTAATCTCTTTCGATTTAGAATGTTATATAAGATAAATGGGAGACGAAATCATCTAAATATTGGGCATCATATCGATAGAAAAATATACTTCTAAATTAGTATGTGACTCTGAGATTTCATCTAGGAACACTTAGGAAACTCCCAAACCATGGATGGAAGCTTGCTTCTATGTTTCATTTTATTGACTTCAACTAGTAGATTTAAAAATTGACAGAATAACATACCAACCATGGGAATAGAAGGTCACACTCAGATATATCATGAGTCTTATTCCAATTGGAATAAAAGAGAGCTCCCGTCTAATAGTGATCTTTTTTTAGTAGATTTGGAGGCGGCACAGGATTCTGGAGGTACTTTTCTATGGCCCCCTCTTCATTTCTGGACCCCAAGATTCCTCCTGGCCCAATGATGGTGGATGATAAGGAGCCATGTTCAAACATAGTTCCCTTTATTCCAATATGGTTTCCCTAGGTCCAGGTTGGCGATGTCCCTTCCCTTCTCTCCCCCTTTTTTCACCCTCCTAGCTTGCTAGATTTACCTCCCCTTGATTTATTTCTACCTCAAAGCACTCCTGGAGGGGATGAGTGGCCTCTGGAGGTGGTTTCTTTGGCTTACCCATCCTAGGGGACCCTTCCCCTCCCCCATTAGTATCCCATCTAGTTCCTATAGTGGGCTCTCCCCAGGGTAAGTCTGATGGATCAAGGATGGGATACCAATCATCCTTGTTCATGAGGGGAAGGTTATCTAACCATCAATAAGACTTTTTAACATCGTCAAACATGTTCTTGTCCAAGGGTATTGGTGTGTGCAAAAGTTTACCAATGATTCCAATAATCATTTTTAATTCTTGAGGCATTGGAGCTTAGGTCAAAAAAATATTATTGTCCTTAGAGATTACCAAACAAAATGTTATAATGGTGGCCATCCTCAAACACCAGAAACATCTGAGAAGGATTAATTACTTCTCTAAGAAACTCATAATTCATGGATTCATGCACACTGAACCTTCTAATAGGAACATATTTATTTTCTAGCATTGGATTTTTATAGTTTATATATCCTTTGAAGGAGACTAGTTCAACACACTTAAGGTGACGCAAGGAATTCATTCCTTCATTTCATCTTTAATTTACAAGAGTTGTGATCCTCAGCAAAGGTATACCTTGTAGAATGTTCTCAATGTGGTTGACCCAGGTAATCTTCTATGGATAGTCAAGGGAGACTTTAAAGTTGTTGAGGAACCAGAGGAGAGGAAGGGAAGAGGGAATTTTAACAAGAAATTCAGCATAAACTTCTCTCAATACATGGTCGGTAGGGGCCTTATGGATCTTAGATTCTCGGGTGACCGGTTTATGTGGTGCAATAACTAACAAAAAAACCAGATGCCTTGGAGCTATTTGGATAGATGTTTAGCCAACATTCATGCCATATCTTTATACTTCAACACTAGGGTTTCTCACCAGGCGTGTGGTATATCGTAACATTCCCTGCTCTTGATCTTCTTATCTTCTGGGTATGAGCATCTTGTTTAGTTTCACTACTAGTAGCACTGGGATAGTACCCCTAGATACCATGAACTCATTAGAGACTCCTAGAATGACCCCATACAGGGACACATATGGATTTCCTTTCACAAAAAACCGAGATAGCACAAGACGAGGCTCCAAGTGTGTTCGATGGATATCCCCTCATCAAATAGAGACATGGAGGACACTATGAAAAATATAGACCGGATTGAAAGGAGTCTAGAAGAGGACTGGAATGAACATGTCTTTGTGTACCTCACTTGGTGGAAGGATCTTCTTACTAACATTTTATTGAAACATGAGCTCCTATCTTGATAGGATGTGAGGATTAAGTGGCTCAAATAGGGTGATTAGAATGCAATATATTTTCAGGCTTGCAATAAGGAATGTAAAATGTGGGTTAAACCGAACATACTTCTATAGGATGGTACCTATACTGATGATTGGGAGGTAGTGGGAGAGCTGGCTAATTCTTAAGCCTGAGATCTACTTCATGGCCCTGACACCCACCTACCCAATGGATATCTAGGGGAAAATATATGTCTATTTTATTTGATTTCGACTCATTTTCTTCGAGAAAATGAAGACCTAGAGGCCATTCCTCAATATAAATAGATATGTGATGCCATGTTGAACCTGAACCCTGATAGCACGGTAGGTCTGGATGGATTCCATGGATACCTCAACATATCCTTTTGGGAGATGGTGAAAGATGAATTAATTATGGCTATCCAATAATTCTTTTGGGATACGCATCTACGATGAGTTTCATTTTCTACCACTATCATGATCGTCCCCAAATACAAGACCCCTACTTAAATCCGTCATTTTCGTCCTATAATCATGTGCAGAGTTCCCTACAATATGTTCTCCAACTCTATTAGCATAGGGATCTCCCTCCATCACTACAAATGGATATCCATGGAATAGTATGGCTTCGTGAAGGGGTGCTCCATTCAGGGGGTGATCGTTTTGGCCCAAGAAATGATAAGGGATATCAACTTCAAAACACGCAGCTCTAATATGATGATCAAGATTGATATAATAAAGGAATACGACTGTGTTTAATGGAGTTTCATTAACAAAGTTCTTGTAGGTATGCGTCTTTATCCTTAGAATATTGACATCCTCTTCGCTGTTTTAGCTCAGCATGGATGGAGATAGCGTTCATGGGTAAAACATTCAGTTTCTTCAAGGATACTCATAGACTATGACAAGGGGACCCTATCTCTTCAATAAGTTTTATCATTTCCCAGAACATCCTCATTTTCCTCAAACATCGTAGCTTATATAGTGGAGAAATCCTCCCATACCGAAGAAGGATTATATACCCATCCATGTCACACCTCATTTTTGCAGATAATTCCATCATATTCAAAAATTTGATGCAAAGAACTATATGGGTCTTGAACAGGGTGTTGGAGGAGTACAACTATTAGAGTGGTCATGTTATAAACAAGAGAAATATCAATTTTAACATCTCTAGTTATTGTTATTCCAGTCAAGTACAATCTGTGGGCCACATTCTGGGAATGCAGAGAGGGGACCTCCCCATGGTGTACCTGGGATCACCTTTATCCATATGGAGACTATTTATTCATGATTTTTACCCCCTAATTAGCATGATCTTGGTGCGGGTTCTTAATTGGAAGAATAAGTACTTATACTTTGAGGGTAGGATAGCATAGGTAAATAGTTTTCTCGTGGCCACTCCAGTTCATGCTATGTCATCTATCAAGGTACCAAAATGTTTTAATAAAACTAAGGACAATATTATCTCTAGCTTTATTTGTGATCCCATGTTTGAGTTCAGAAGCCACGGGGTTTCCTGGCATAGGATGGAAAATCCATTCCGTGAAGTTGGTATCAATGTTCATAGTCTTAATGAAACCCTTACCTGAATGCATGCTAAATTGGAATGGGATGTTCTAAAACATTATACCTTGTGGGTGATAACCATGCATGGAAGTTATTTGGGGGATTAGGTTGTGGTGGATGGCCACACTTCCCCCCTTTGGACCGAGATCGATCCCCTTGTTAATTCCACTAGACCCCATACTCACTGGATAGTTGGGATAGGTGAGGTCTCATTCTGGCTTGAATATTGGAGTGGGGTGGCTATTAGCTATCTGGGATGCCCTTCCACATACATATCTTTTAGATAATCCAACCTCTATCCGAATTTAATCAACATTGTTCGGGATAGGGTCCAGCCGGAAAAGTTCCATCACATCGAACTGAAATCGGACCCATATAAGTGTTTTTTCACCCTATCTCCATCAGTTTCATTCATGAAAAAGGAATATAATTAGGTGATTACCAGGTTATCTCCTATAGATGAGTGGAACAATGTTCTTTGGGTGAGGAGTATCCCCATAAAATATTACTTTCTTACCTAGAGAATCTGAATAAAATTTGTCCCCACCAATGAGAACATTAATAATTTTGGTTTTTATATGGCTTCAAGGTGTTCTTATTGTATGAGGCATAGGGAGGAAAGCTCGGGTCACCTGTAATTTGAGAGATAATGGGCAATGAAAGTATGGAAATTTTTTTTAAAGTTCACAGATTTCTCCATTCTATCCTTTCCTTATCATCCATTTCTTGATCATTAGTTCCATGGCACGGGAGAGGGGGCCTAGAGAGAAGGGTTCACACCTTAGTTTTGCATGCAAGATGTTGGTGTTTGTGGAAGGCGAGGGAAAAGTGGTTACATGAGGGGGTGGCCTTGACCAGTTTCTCGATCATCATTATAACTAAAAATCTAATGATAGATATGGTAAGGGTACTGAGAAAATGGAAGGAGAAACCATATTTGCAGTGGTTTAAAATATATTTCCATGATCCCCCTCATATAAGAAATATTACTTCCAGTAGTTGGGTCTATTGGCATCCTCCACCTAGGGGATTGAAGCTCAACACAGATGGATCTTGTGCCTCAGGTGTTATGTGAGGTGGGGGGGTCATTCATGATGAAAATAGATCAGTCATCATGGAATTTACTATCTTGCTGGGTAAAGGTACATCTCTCTAGGAAGAGGCCATATCCAGGCTCATAGGTCTTAGTGTGTGCAGGCAAAGGAGTTTGGTTATTATGGAAGATGAAACAGATTCAATGTTATTGCACAATACCTTTCTTGGCATCATATTTATCCATTGGTCGATTGATTATATCATCATAAAATGTCGCATCATCCTTGATAATAACACCAAAGTGATACACACCTGGTGGGAGGGTAATAAAGTCCTAGAATACCTAGCTTCACTTTAAATTATAGGCCCAGAGATCTTATTTTTTCATAACTTATAGAGCTTTATGTCGGTGAGGATTAATATCATTGTAGAGGATGCCCTTTGTTTCCACTATTTTAGACCCCTGTATAAATTTTTTTCTTATGGACTGCCTTTTTGGTCCATGCTTGTACTGTTTTCTATTTCTTTGAATAAAAATTTACATGATGATGATGAATAAATGATAGCTAGTCTTTGGGTTCATGATCCCGATTGACCATAATTACTTCGTCCTAAGACTAAATTTCTCTATAAAAGGTTTCATCATATATATATATATGAATTTTTATATATATTACCATAAATATACACAAATACACACACACACACACACACACATATATATATATATATATCATTAATATGAAAAATGAAATAAATAAAAACAACCAACAACTAATCCTTGGGTTTGTAATCTTAATCGACAAATACCTACTTCAACGAGTGAAAAAAAAAGTTAATGAAAAAGCTACGTCACCAAGGGGATACAAGTCCTAGCTATGGGATCACCCTTACTCACATCTAAACACTATTAATGATGGATTTCATTTATCAATGGATAATTCTTCAAATATAGAATTGCATCAACTATGGATTGCACCAGATGTATCCAGAATCAAACATATGAGGGCCAAGACCCATGCCCATTCACCATGGAATTCTTGTCTGGTCCATTGAGATCATCAGTATAAAAATTAGTGTAATATAGAATTACCTGGGCTAATATCCAAAGCTATTTAAAAGGATTCCTTTATGAGTCCATGGAGTGAATCCACAAGAAACTCGGTATAATATAGGCATACATGGGCCAGGACCCAGGTTTATTGACTAAGGAACCCTCTTCAAGTGTATAGAGAACATCCATAGAAAATATGGTAAATGGTTTCATACCATCAGGTATTTTCAATGCCATACTAAAATGACCCTCATCAGTGCCATACTGTGATATCCATATACATCAATAAGGTTCAGAAGCGGGAAACCAGGAAGTACCTATGAGAATATTTGACATGTACCATATCATTTCAGGCTCATCATCCCATTCTAGGAATCACCTATGAAAATCATAGTTACATCAATAATAATTGAGTGAAGGAATATGAAAAGAGTGAGGGCCTATGACCACCATCCCACAATTACTGCCACATCCTCATAGAATTACAAGTTCTGTATGGGTTCTAGGTGACAGCCACAACTATCTTTACACAACCCTCAATACACTAGCTCAGGGTTGGTTTAAATTTGGGGTACCCATTGGGTCACTCATGTGAAATACTAGAGAGGAATACACCTAGGGATCCTCTAATAGAAAACATAAGTAAAGGATCCCCTATATGGGTCCCCACAAGGAGTAACAAAAAGGATTCATACTACAAGGGATCCTTTAGGTCAGATCACACGTGGACACATCCAATAGGGGTAATTCATCCTTAGTGATAAGATGATGTATAAAGCTATCACGTAGGGGTTTTTACTGAGCCCTAGAATTCATCCATTTAATTACCAAATGAAATAATTTAATTTAATAGTTTTTCTAGGTAAATACAAATAGGGGCATCGACATCAGGGGAAACACCAAGAATATTTATACTATATAAACACGAATAAATACTCTATGGTAGGTAATACATATCAAATTACTTTAGAAAGATTCCATTTATTTTCCGAAGGCCAGCAGTAGATGTCAAGGCCTATCCAAGCTTAACCAAGTCATGTTGGGTCATATCTCACAACAAAACCACAATTTTTTAATAATTATAACAACATTATAATTTTTTAGTTAAAATGAAGGATTTATTTTAAATAACAACATTATTTTAAATAGGAATAAAACTCAAAATCATTATAGCCAATACCATCCTATTGGAACCATAAACTGACACTCACTAACATCTAGCAACATAATCCCAACCTCAATCCAAGAATAATCCCTAAGAAATAATGTAAAAACCCATTCCAAAAATTTAATAAAGGTCTTAAAGATTCAAAAATTCACCTTGATGATGTACCTTGATGAAACTGTACAATAAAAAGTGATGATGGACCCTCAATTCATTCTATTACTAGGTAGAGAAAAAACCCTAACATCAATATCAGATTCAACCATGCTTTAGTGGAATCAAGTATTTAAATTACTAATCGTGGAACCAATAGTTAGAGGAATCCATATAGAAATAACATTATGGATAAAAAATTCTAAGGATTACCTCAAGGTCCCCAAGGCACTTGATAGATGCTGATTTCGGCCAATAAAGAGGTAGAACTCACATAGAAGAAGGTTGGAAGAGGGATTTGCACATAGGGGAGAGAGGGGAAGGTAAAAGGGGTAAAACCATTTATGGGTAATAGGGTGTAAATTGTAATTTTCCCCTCTTCAATAATCTATTCGATTTGGATACATGGTTTTAGAAATCATACGCAAACCAAGGGTTTGAAATGTCTTGGACCCACACCTATCATAGTTGCACCACATGATTAAATAGACTTTATGCCAATTGTGCACCTCTATTGTCTAAGGAACAATATACCTCACATGGTTACAATGCACAGTTAGTCAAATTGTGCACCAACCATGAATTATGTATATTGATGTTAGGTCCACTAGGATAGATAACCTAGGAGGGTGAGGGGGTGAATCAGGGTATGAAATATTAAAACAATTACCCCTTTTGATCTTATTTTGTTGTTAAACAAAAATCTCTTCTCTCTCCTTCCCGTTGCAGAGTATGAACAAATCGTGAAGCATGAACATGACACAAAAATTTTACTTGGTTCACCCTTAGTAGGATACGTACAAGGAGAATACACCAGTGATGTGCTGATTTACCAAATCCACTATAAGTGTACTATTGTTTACAAAGATTTGTGTGAACACAATTTCCCTCTTGGTTTACAACCAATCACAGTTTGAAAGCCAAATTCTATCTCAATTGAAGTGTTATCACTGCTTTTTCATAATATACACTCATAGTTTATAGACCTATAGGTCCCTTAATTATCTCTAATGAATTCATCCTCCACTATATGGAGATTCCCTATTGATATCCCACTTTCATCCATAGTTGAAAGCCACTTTAGTACAAATGTACTGAGAAACACCAAATATTTTGTGCAACCCTGACTGCATCTTGCGTGAAACATTAATTCCATGTGTGCAATATTACACTTTTGTTAGGAAACACACCTTGTGTGAGACATAAATTTTATGCACAACCCAAATATTACACAGAAATTTCATAGTTTGCATGCAACTGAAAATATTTCATGCAACTCCCTCTTCTTAAATTATTACGCATTCTAGAGATTGAATTCTCACTAATTTTTGATCTATAATGAATGGGGGGGTTCACCTCTTATTTATAGGTTTCATAAACCCCTTCACATAATATTCATTGTGTCGTGCATGATCCTCCTCGAGCGCACAAAACCTCATTTGATGTTGCATTGGGTGCGCAAGTTTCTTTCATGCAACCTCATCTTTCATGCACATTTCCAAATCATTCACGCGCATCATGCATTTTACATTTATAGAATTTATGATCCAAAAACATTCCTTGAACATGAGTTTCCAAACAACCATCAATATTGTGCACAAATTCCTTTTACAAAAACAAGTTTCCCCATTTTTTGATTTTGAGGCCCAAGAATTCAGCAAACACTGAAAAATAGCACCACCGTATATATGTTCCTTTCATACCACATCCAGATCAAGAAATCATTTTTCATGGTTCTTTTTCAATATATTTTTTCAGTAATATCTTTGGAACTTGTCAATTCACTATAGAAACCCACTTTTTCAGCAAACAAACCCACTTTGTCAACAAAAACAATCAACCCAAAAATGATTCAATGTTACCTTGAATGATTTTTTCCAAAATGATAATACTAAATAGCCCCTTAAAAGTTTCTTATATCATAATTCATAGTTTTTCAAACCATGATCCTATAAAAAATGGGCCACATAGTTAGGCCACACAGTTCACACTATCCATGCGGCCACTGTTTACCATGAGCTGCATCTTTTCAAAACATCTGTTTTAGGCCCCAAACCCTAGGGATGCTCCTAAATAATCCAAGACACAAAACAAGATTATTCCAAATATGAAAACATTATTTAGATGATTTTCAACATTTCAATTTCCATTCTTAATATCCAATCATGAATTGAACTGTCTAGTAATTGAAAATTCAAAATCATTCAAAACATTTCAACATAGAAAAACATAGGACCTTAAAGCCTCCCCATTGTAAAACTTATCATCCCTAAGAAGCCTTAGTGGGAATAAAAATGAAAAACCTAACCTACATGTGTTTTGAATTATTTTCTAAAGGCCTCATTTCATTTCAGAATACCCAACATGACTATAGGAACTTTTTTACATACACAGATCCTAACCTTCCAAAACTCAGACAATGATAATAACCATTTTTGAAACATTTTTTGTCACCTACATGAGCCCATTAATCATGAGACATGAATATTACATTATTTATTTCATCACCGAACCTATGCAACTCCCTATAAGAGTTTATTACTTTCAAGGGAACACTCTAGACCACAGTACATCCATTTTTTCAATTTTATATCAAAACATTTCCCTACTGTCCTAAAAATGATCTAGTCATGTCTGTCAATTTGATTCATATGATCAAACATGCAGACACTACCCTCTATCCTTTATTATATTTTATGTTGTAAATCCACACAATCAAGTATATCCTACTCATGAAATCTTTTCCAAGAAAATCCCTAGTCGACCTCCAGTCTAAACTCATCTCATCCTAACAGATTTCTATAGGTGGTTCCAAGACAACCACATCCAACTATATGAAATAACACAAGTTTTATCACCTTCATATTGATATTCTTGAAAAATATCAATTTCAATAGACAACACATCACCAAAAACTGATGTGATGCTTTTACCCCCAGGCATACCAATATCATTTTGAACATGCTCACTAAATCTTGTAGCCAACTTATGATGAAACCACTTAGCTAAACCAAACCATGTTCAAAACTGTTGCTATGTTATAACATAAAAACTAACATAATAATCAATCCAAACCAATTGGGATTTCATAAGACACACTTGTATTAATTCCCATACATAGACATAAACCAATTCTATATTCCAATCTGAACAAGAAATTTACCAAGAAATCAATTCGAACATTGATCCATTTATTTAATGGCATTCAAGATCCTAGATTACCTTCTTACAACTGGTCTCAAGATCCTATAACCCTTATCAAATAGGGGTATCCCAAAAAAACTAACATACCAATCTCCACCTTAGTATAAAACTTTTCATCACTACAATTAAAAGAGAACCCAATCCCTATAACCTGTTACATGTAACTCCTATCCATAACAACAGGCATGGATTAGAACCTGCTCATCCAAATAATTAATGAAAATGACTCTCCCAACTCTTCTCCTCTTCCTGGGAACAGTTTTCATGGTTATTTTTGAAATTCAAAACAAAATAAAATTCACCACCCTGAAACAAACAATGGTGTAATACAAACCATATGGATTACTTTTAAACCAATCCTTGAGAACACAACCATGGAGTATTTCATCTAAACAAAAAAAATAAACATAGGTATCATGATGTGTAGTCGAATTTCTCTCAACATACTAATTCTGAATTCAAGATATTGGTCACAATCACCTACATTTATAAGTACACTATGATTCCCTCAATAGGTGTGTATTTATACTCAGATATGTTCTCACATCTAAATAGGATTCGTTTCCTTATCCAAATAAGGACACCACGTCTTCCAAAAATGTATGTCTAGGTCCATCCGTGGGTCAAATGCTTCCTAAAACCTTGTTTATTCTCGATGTATCCTCTACCATGGAGAAACATTATTCATTTAAGTCACAACTTCTGAGAAACTAGGCCCATAAAATTTCTTTAAATCCATCGATCCTTAGCATAAACCTGACCACTCATCACATTACAATTTAAATGGTACCATGTATACCAAAACATCATACAATGCAAGCATACCATATCACTTGATCGTCATCACTCGACTAATGCTCTAGTGAGTCATTAATCCGTAAGGCCAAGCTGATTGTGCTATACAACATATCATTCTTAAGATTTCAGGAGCTCCCTTGAAAATCCTCTTCAAAAATAGGAACCTCGCCTATGCCACATTTCATTCTATAACCACCCATCAAATGAAATCATTCCAGTCATGAGCATCTACTCCCACTCTTTCTATATTAATTACCATCGAATCCATGATCAATAGGGTTAGGTGCCCGAAAATTCATGCCCACCAAAGATAGTTTCGATACGCAATCACCTAGGTGCTTTATGAGAAACCAAATCCATCAACCTACCTATATCATAAAACTTGAGCACCTACCATGAAAAATTATAATAATGAGAATACAAACAATATCTCTCCCTAAAATGCATATATAAACCTAGGTCAATGTCTCTCACAAATTTCCCTAGAATAAATAAAATATTGAACTACATGTGTTTGATCCAAAACTAAGGGCCTCTTGGTCTCCCACCTAGGCCAACTAATCAAGTCTCACAAGAGGGGAACTAGGCCCTACCACCTGGCCTAAAGGTTAATAATATCCATGGTCACATCTTTGGAAGTTTCATCCACTCACTCATCTTAGTATAAATAATCTAACACACTTATCTACTCTTTATCTAAAAGAGGTAATGAAAACATAAAGATATGATGGTCAAAATTGTTAAGCATCAGTATAATAGGGCCCTAATCCACAGCGATGATCCTTATAAGGGAATACCCTGGGAGTATCATAATATAACATAGAAACGAATGATAAACTGACACTCATTGAGAATCCATATATGGTAATAATCCCTAGATATATAGTTTACAACAAACTTTTATGTACCTTTTAACATCATATAAAGAGACTAGATTAGATCACCTAAAAAATTCTAGTTTCCAACATTGGCTATGAGGGTCAATAGTATGGGCACAACATTATCTCAGTGATTCATGTCATATCATAAGTATGTAGTTCAGTTAAGTAGAATATCATTTCCATCTATGCAATAAAACACAATATAGGTTGTTACCGACATATTAAATTACCTAATATAACAAACAATTCCCTATAATGTTTCAAAAAATGGGAATCATATCCCCTAACGACTTATTAGTGTAATTGAACCTCTCATACATGATGACTAAGTCATCTACCTCTTTTTCAAATGTCCCACTATGGATACACATAGCCTTCCTTCAGAAGGAAATATATAAAAGTAAGTTCAATTAATTATAATTCCACCAAGAAACTATATGGTAAGACACCATTTAGGTTTTTACTGACATGTTAAAAAAATTACTCTTTCATAAGTGAAATCACACACTAGTAGGCCGATAACATATAAACCCTACATTCCAAATATGATTCATGAGATTCCTCTAGAATGTTTTGGCCAAAATTCAAAATCAGTCAATGACCTCTTGCCAAAGAGATAAAAACCATGAATCTATAATAAATCATAACATCCAAAAAACATGTGTGTCACTCAAAATTAAAATCAAAGAAAACTGTAGCATCATATTTGAAGAACATTAATCTCATAACCTTGTAAACCATGATTTATTACCTTGAAAAGGGTGTTGGAAAAACCAATATGGTATCTGTAATAGTTTCTGACACATTCTTATTATTCTTGTCTTCCATATCCTGAATGGTAATACAACTAAAAAAACTGCTTTGATACCAATTTCTAAATTCCCATCAGGGATGACAATAATATGGTGCCTCTATATGGTTCTATATATGGCCTTATGGGTGCATTCCCATATTCTAAAGGCTTCCAACTAGTGGTGGGGGCCTTGGGTCTGATAGTGTGGAGACTATTCAATTACATTAGAGTAAGAAAACAACATAAATAACCAGATCAATTCTATAGAAAAAATGATATAGTGTGTAAGAAATAAATAAATATAATCAAGGGAATGTTGTGATAATAAAATTAATACAGTAAAGTCTGAAACAATCATTCCATACATACAACACCAATCTCCCACTAGACCAACCATACATAAAAGGTTGTAAATCAAAGAAACAGAAATAAAATCATATATATATACTACACACAATAAGACCCACCACATACCTAATCACCACATACAAATCCAATACATATTGCATGATTGAGCTCGATCTTTAGTCCAAACCTATTCATGAAACCAAGTGAACTACTACTAGGGTACCTCAACGCAATGGAAACATGAGTAGGGTGTGAGTGATAATCTCAGTAGGGAACCACTAATGTGATCCCATAAATAGAGAATAATTTATAGTGTATGCATATTTGAGATAATCATATAGATAAAAATAATAATTAAAAATGAACTAATAAATATAAATAATGGTTTAAATAAAATAAACCACAGTCGGACCTTGGGTGCATGATCCTGATTAACCATACCAGCTTTGGCCTATGTCGGAATGTCTTTGAATAAGGTGACATCATATATATATATATATATATATATATATATATTAATGTGTATATATATCCCCATATATATATATATATATATATATATATATATACGGGTAATATGAAAAATAACCTGAATAAAAAACCCACAGTCGATCCTTGGGTCCAAAATCTAGATCGAAAAATACATGCTTCATCTAGCACCGAAAAAGTCTCTAAAAATGATAAATTACTAATGGGGGGTATAAGTAATAGCCTTGGGATCACCCATAATTTCCTATGATAACAATAATGAAGGATTACATGTAACTATGGGCAATCCTATAAATATGGAACTGTATCTACTAGTCCCATGTCAGATGTATCATGTATTAGACCTATGAGGGACAGGACCCAGGGACCTTTACAATGGAATGCTATTTGATTCAGTGGAGATCATCCACATAAAAATCAGTATAATAAAGACTTATATGGGCTAGGACCCAGGTCCATAAAGCAAGGTGTCATCATTGAGTCCATAGAGCACATCCATAGAAAATTTGGTATAATATAAACCTACATGGTTCAGGACCCAGATCCACTGACTAAGGATTTATCATCAAGTCCAAAGAGCATATCCATAGAAAAATTGATAAACAGTGTTGTAACATTACACATTTTTGGTGCCATCCTACAATTATCCTCATCAGTTCTGAACCATGATATCCAAATAATTCAAGAAGGTGAAAAACTCGGTTCCTAAGAAGTATCTCTATCATTCATATCATGTACCATATCACGTCAAACTTATCATCCCAAGACAGTAAGCACCTCTAGAAATAATATTTTCATAAATAATAAATGAGTGAAATAATAAGAAAAGATTTTGGGTGGTCGAATGCCAAAGCCACCCCCAATTCCATAGCCTCAGGGGATTACAAGTTCATCAAGGGTTATAGGTGACATCTTCTTCCATATTTACCCAACCCCAACATAGTATCTCAGTAAGTCCAACATTGGGGCACCCATTGGGTCCTTCATTTGAAATACTTGAGAGGCACCCTACTAGGTATCCTCTAACACAACATATATGTTAGAGCTACCAACTTTGGATCATCAAAAGTATTATGTGAGAGGAGGAATCCTATAAGGGATCCTCTATGTAATATCATACATTCAGTAATCCCACATGGGACACTCGGCCTCAGTGATAAGTCGAAGTATGAAGCTAGTGTATAGGACTTGTTACTGGCCTCTAGAGTTCTTCCATTTAATTACCAAATTAAATAATTTAATTTAATAGTTCATCGAGGTAAATAAAAAAATGTGGAATCATCCTTAAGGGAATCCCAAGCATACACATATTATATAAACATTCATAAATACACTAGGATAGGTATTGAAGACTACATATATTTAGGAATCTTTCCATTTATTTTAAAATATTTAGAAGCAGCATCCAAGGCTTTTCCAAGATCCACAGATTTTTTTTTTCCTATATCTTAATTAAACCACAAAAGTTTAATTAATTATGACAACATTATAATTAATTTATTCAAACCCAATGATTTAGTTTATAGAACTAATTTCTTTAAAATCGGCATAAAACCTAAAATCATATCATCTAGTCTCATTACATCAGAACCACAACCTAGAGCTAAATAAAATACTGAAATATAATCCCTAATTGAATCATGGAATAATACCTTTGAAATGAAATCAAAACAACCATTAAAAAAATTATGGTCTTAATGAATTAGAAATTCACCTTGGAAGGGTACTTGGATGATATAGAATGTGGCAAAGTGAATATTTACTCTTGGGTCATCCTCTTCCTAGGGAGAGAGAAAAAACCAACATTAATATCAGATATGACTATGCTTATATGTAATCAATAATTAAAATACCTTATTTGGGAACCAAATTTAAGTGGAAGTCAAAGGAAAACACCATGATGGATATCATAGTTAAAGGCTTACCTCAAGGTTTCCAATACTTCTAATGGTATAAGATTATGGAAAAGAAAGAGGGGACATTCCTATGGAGTAAGGGAGGAATATTAATGCATGCACATGGGTGAAAGGTGAAGGAAAAGGTGGTAAAACAATTTAAGGGTCAGTGGGGAAATGTTAATTTTATACTCTTTAATGAGATTCGCTGTTTGCTTACACAGTTTTGGAAATAGTGCGCCAATCATGTAGTTGGAACTATCTTGGCCCCTTAACCTTGCATGGATGCCACACATGGTTTAATAGAATAAAAAACAACTATGCACATCTATTATCTAATTTAGACTCCGCTTCACATGGTTATAGCACATAGTTAGTCAAACTATGCGCCAACCATGAGTCATGTTTGAAGAAAA
The DNA here is from genome assembly GCA_963277665.1 of Viscum album. Taxonomy (NCBI): domain Eukaryota; kingdom Viridiplantae; phylum Streptophyta; class Magnoliopsida; order Santalales; family Viscaceae; genus Viscum; species Viscum album. The sequence continues at coordinate 776,901,375 of OY728152.1, read as the reverse complement.
TTGTAGACCCTCTGCATGGTTTCCTATAGCATGTTGTAATGTTTCCCAAACCATTATCCTATAAAAAATGGACCACATGATTTTCCCGCATGGTTCTCACTAAGTATTATACAACCATGAACTCTAATAAACACCATTCCAAAACATTGGTTTTGGGCCCCCAATCATTGAGACACTCCCAAAACCGTTAAACTAAAAACCAAGCCTTATTCAACATTTTAAACATCCAATGGCCTAAAAACCTTCAAATTTTTTATTTTAAAAAAAACCCCCTTTTAAGAGATAAAGGGGGAAACCCGCACAGACTTCATGAACATAGGGAAATCACAACCCGAAGGTCTGGAGATACAACCCAACTAGACAACATGGAGTAACCCTGCCCCAGCATTTCACCGTGAAAAGCCCTTCATCATTAAATCGTTGTACAGCAAGCCAGTGTCCTGTGTCAAAGCACATGTCTGATCTGATGGCTAGTGCCATACCCTCTCAACTTCCAAATCCATAGAGCACTGCAAATATGAATGAAAAGATCTCAAACCTCCTTTAGGGCTTACACCATGAGATCAATCTCGGGTACAACTCCATTCCAATAGACCATGTAAAGAACTATTGCAGACAAAAAATCTTTATAAGCAAATAAAGAAACACAAAGATGGAAACAAAGCCATAGAAATCCACCGATCCATGGGGAAACTTCGACACCACACGCAACAACCCGAAGAGGAAAAGAAACCAAAAACTTAAAGCTGAGACTTCTTCACCCAAGACTAGAAGACCCAACAACACATAAATGGAGTGTCTCCGTTGAGGGGATCTGAGCCGATCAGAGCGGGAAGCGCCACCTTGGGCTTGAAGCTGATCATCTCCAAACGACAGAAGAACCCTCACCAGATTCCAACCCGGTTGAACCACGAGAAGAAAAAGCACCAACAAGGAGAGGATTATCCATAACAAGAACACCGCACAAACACCATCTACACAACAACAAAAAACCTACAATAGAAACACCACAAACTCAATCTGTAAAACCCCATAGTTGATCATAGACCAAAACCTTCCCCATCCGAGCCATGCTGAAGGTGAAACCGAACCATCCATCCTAAACCACAGATGAGACGAGACGTACTAGATCCGTCATGAACCACAACGATTCCAAACCTCTATCGGGACTGATGCCTGAATTCAGAAACCCCCAGATCCGAGCCAAGTTGGACAACACCAACGCCATGCCGGAACGCGCCAGACTCCCAAATCTCACCAGATCTGAAGAGAACTATGGACTAGACATCCAAGACCAGATCGAGGATGACGCCAGGACAGAGAAGCCAAGACCAGAGTGCTGCCATGCCTCAACGCAACGAAGACAGCCCGAGCTGCGGGGCAAGCTGAAGTCGACGCTGAGTACCGCTAAAATATCAGATGGAAGAGTTAAAAAAATACATGGTATAGGAAGAATAAACAATTAAAAGTCACTTGTATCAAATAAATAAATATCCATAAATAATACAATAATAGTAATACCTTGCATAGTTTCAATTATTGCTTCAGAATGGGATTATGGCCTAAAACCATTATGAGGCTCAACCCTCATATGACTCTACCCGTAAGATAAACTCCTATAAAATCAATGTTCATAAAATCAACGGGCCATTTAATTAGTAGAATCTGATATAACTATATATCCTCTTGTAGGAAAGGATACCACAACACTTTGAGGATAGGGGTTTGATATAGAATCTCTGTAGATGTCCAACATGCCCACCGGAATAAAAAGTCTTGGGGACTCTAGGAATTATGGTATTCTATTCACAACCATAACACACTAATGGATGAAGAGAAATCTGATACCCTTTGGGGTGTAGGAAGTCAACATTTATGAATTCCTTCAGAAGCTGGTACTACCCATCAAAAACACATTACACTTATTCTTATTTTATGTAAAGCCACATTCACTTCATCTAAGCACATGACGAGCATCAATCATCCATAAAAATATTGTATGATATGTCTTTGTGAAAACTAAGATAATGTTAATAATAAATCAATTTCATTTCTTATTAGTGTTTATAATTCAATTTTATAGCTTTATATTCAAAATAATAATTTTATATGATTAGTCAATCAAAAAAGAAATAGTTTTATTCTAACTAAATTGTTATACATGAATTATAGGGTTTTATTTAAAAGTTAAATTTAAAAATATTAGTTTTTTAATTTAAAAAATGGAATCTAATTTTGATTTCAACATTTTAAAACTATAATTTTATGATTTGTTTTTGATATTTTAGAAATTTTTAATTATTAGGTGAATAGAAAAATAATGTTTTTTCCAATACTGTCACTATTAGGACATCTTCATTGTATGAAAATGACTTGAAAGATTATGTAAAAAAATTAGACTATATAAATACTTAGGGAGTAAAAAAAGTATTTGAGAATATTATTTTATATTTAGTAAACCTATTTTTGAAATTTTTGAATCAATGTGATGTTTTATTATAATAAAAACTATTTTTGGTTTTTTATTTTAAACAAGTAATCCGAAGGTTCCATTGAATTTTCAATTAGTTTTAGAGGAACATAAATATCATTTGTAAATCAGAAACTAGTAAATATAATGGGAATAAAAAATATTCAATATTTTTTGTAAAGTTTTTTTTTGTTTTTTAAAAGGAATTTTAAAAAAACATTTTCATTTCATCACACATTCTTGTCTTAAAATTAATTTTCACTCTCTAAAGAATATTAATCTTAGAAATTTGATTCCATATTTTGGATATGTATGTTCAAATTTTGTAATGAATTTAATTTCATTTTTTCCCATAAAAATTGGTTAATGTGATAATAAAATAGAGTCACCAAGGTATACGGTTAGATTAGGTAAAATGGTTGTAACTATGATATAAGGTTGAAATATATTGTCTTCGATCTTATTGGATGATTGGATTTATAATAGACTTATCTCATTCTTTAAATTTTACCATTTTGGTCCAATTTTCATTGAATGAGACATTAATATTATTTTAAAATTCTGAAATTTTTTAAGAGTACAAATCCTACCACTTATAAAAAGATCATTTCTCCCATTACTTCTCAACACACTTTTTGTAATACCCGAGATCATACTATAATGGGTAAACATTATATCCTCAAACTATTTTCCTATGCACATCATATTATTTTTAATGCATGGTTATATTTAAAAATAAAATTTATATTCTTTTGTATTTTATTTTGATTAAATGGATATCAGTTTTTAGTTTATAATTATGAATTTATCTTATGGTGTTTTTAAAAAAAATAGAAATAATTTATTTTTGTGTGAATAGTGAAAATGTTATTTTTTAAACCTATCCTTTATTTTCATTTCCATAATATTTTTTATTTAGTTTTAAAGTTTCGTAATATCCCTTTAATTTAATATAATATAATTAATTCCAAATAAATTGATATTATTTTTTATTATGTTATAATATTATTTTATTTCATAGAATCTCCTTTTTCTAAAAAACTATTTTCTTTAAATTTTTCACACTTATATTAAAATTCACTTTGTACACTTCTTTAAATTGAATATTAAAAAGTGGATGTCATATTTTATATTTGGGGGTTCAAATTTATTAATGTTTTTGTGTTCATGTTTTATCATTATGAGTAGTAACATTGCTAAAATTGTTGTTACCTTGGTAAAGGCATAAAACAGGTTAATTATGGAAAAATATAGGTGAAAAGGTCCTAAAATCGCATTTTATTTCTTATTAAATGATTTTATTTACACCTTTATCAACCTAAATACAAAATTGAATTATTAAAGCTCCATATCTATGAGTAACACACTTATAATGTTTAATAGATAAGAATAACTACAACTATGCCACTCACCTCACTTATAAAAGGGAATCACGTCCACTATCTTATTCACACCAATTAAACCATTTATCTCAACCAATATCAGCCCAAAGACGCTACTAAAATACAAAAAAAAATGTCTTAGAGTTCTTCGTATCACCAAGATTCCAATATTTGAAGGCTTAATGTGTAATTGAATGGAAGATTTCTAAAGAAGTGTTATAACTCTTAACCGAGCATTTTCATGTTTATTTCTTCTTCAAAATCCTTATAATATTTTGTAAAAATGATGATGTTTTTAAAATTACTATTTTTAATATAGTTTTATTTTATTAGGTTAATGTATCTATCTCCTTTTCCATCCCATGATAAATGATAACATCACTCATGCATACGTATGACATAACTTCTCCACATAGTTGTATAATAACATTTCTATCCACATTTTACATGGATGGTTAAAATTATGGAACTCATGAATATATATTATATTTATGGTGTAATTATTAATTAATTAATATAATATAGCATCTATTATTATACCCATCCACCCGTTAATAAATTACAACATTGCTCACGCATACGTATGGACTCCCACCTCCATAAAGTGGTGTGATTCATTATTCTCATACAACATTCATGGATTATTCTAAAATTATATATAAGATATAAAAATTAAAATTATTTCATGATTAATATTATATATATTATGTATTCATGACCCCTTTGACCACAGTCCATGCATTGATGTTATTTTGAGGGTATAAACTGAAGTACCCCAAAAAGTCAAACTTCAAGTTAACTAATTTACTAACTAAATAAGAAATCGTAATAAATTAAATAAAATGGACTATTAAATATGGATAAAACTTAAAAATGATATTAAAAAATTATAAAATTAATATATTTTTATTACATATAATTTAAAGTATGTATGTGATGAATTATACTGGAGATAGGGGTTTATTATATATTATAATTTTTATTCAATATTGATTACCTTTAAACATCAATAGAACGAAATTATATGATAATTATATTTTAAAATAAATTTATTTTATTCTACTCTAGTAACATATATATATTACATATTTTCCTTTCATTTTACTCTCTTTGGTATAAAAAATAGTTGAAATTTTTTTTTGAGGAAACCAACCTTATTTCTCTTTTTGTTGATAATATTTATCTTGTATATCCATGTTCAATATAATGTTTTGAAGAATTTATTTCTATGATCCATTAAGTGTTTAAATCAATTTAAAAATATATTTTAGTTTAATTACAATTTTTTTAATGTAATATTATTTTCATTTTCTAAACATGTTAATTTTGAATTTTTAACAAAAGTTTGAAGGGAATATTTATTTTAGTCTTTGCTGAATGAATGTATTTTCCCACCAAAATAACTATTATTTGAATTTTGGATTAATTTATAACATTCCATGGTTATTTCGAAAAAAATAATTTTCTCAGTATTCTATAAAATTTATTTTAAAATTTAATCAAAAGGAAATGATATTTTTCTCATGTTTTCAAAGAAAGTCACAAATATTATTTTATGAGATTTTTATATATGTCAACATCCTCTGATGTTTCTTATACATTACCAGGGATATACTCTGGTGACACTGTCCACTTTATTTATCTATATGTCTTGTGATCATGTTATTCTATTTATTAACATGGTAAAATGTTAACATATTGTATGCTAGTTTTTAATACGAATGTTTATATATATTATGTGTTAAATTATTATTCCTTTCTTTATATAATGAATGATTCGGACTTAATATGTTTTGGGAGAGGCTTTTTATATCCCCTATATGCATTAGTAGACCTCATAAATAAAATAAGTTTTGGTATTTGATGTATCCCTTATATATTTACATTTGATTTTTTTAATGAGGACTTGATAGTAATATTTTTATGTCTTGCATTACGCATTTTATTATTATTAAATTACTTATTTTTATCTATTTTATTATTTATATTTTTTCATCCATGGATATATTCCAATTCTATGATATTAGTTGAAGGAAATATTTGATTATTTTTCATCTCAACCATATTATTAGTGATTTATTAATTGTATGAATGTTTCCATTATGATATTTCCCTTACTGAGCATATGAGCTCACCCTTTGTAATGTTTTATATGCCCTAAGATATCACTAAGGGATATATGAATGATTTCAGAGATATAATATAAGAAAAAATTAAATTATCACTATAATTTTACTTTTTATTTAATTTTTTCAAAATTAATATGATAATCATATATATATATATAATAATCATATATATACATATATATATTGTCTCCCAAAACTTCCAATGTATTTTATCCTTCATGATACAATCACTTGTATCTTATGCCAATACTATAAGATACCCACAAGTTCTGGGTTTTTGGAGCCAGGTTGGAAAATACGATTTCATAGGATGTTTTGTATAAATCGTGGGAACTAGATTTAGGAAAAGATATATTAGAGAACATAATCCAATAATATAATCTATGGATATGTCTAAGTATGTGATAATATCATGATGTTTAAGTAACTTATAGAAAGTATGTTTTCTTAGAAATAGAATCCATTTCTATATACAATAATGTGTATGATACTATGGTATAAATTTAATTAGGGGTAACCAACCTGAGAAAGGTTGGTTGAGTATCAAATCATTATTAAATGAATGCATGATGAGTGGTACTAAGTCTTTACACCTGGTTAGAAACTCATTGTGGATATTATTTGGTTTATTCAAACACTATTTTTAAACCATTATAAATGTTTTGAAAATATTTTTTTGATTTGAAGATATTCCAAAAGATACTAAGATTGTGATTATGAGATTATATTTCCATATTTTTTATTTTTTGTTAATTGTTGCACCAGATTTAGAATTCTATACTATGATTTTAAATTAATAATCTTATGAGCTAATTCATTATATAACATTCTTTATAAATAGGTCCCACTTAAAGGAATGGAAACCATATAAATGATCATAATCCATTATGTAATTCCATCATGGGGAATATAATAAAGTCTAAGATGAATCTAAATGAATTATATTTATATTGGTTAAGCTGACTCTGATTATGAAAACTAATATTATATGTATGGACACTCCTATTGATCCCTAACATGGTGAAACATTGTTGGACTGCTTCATGAAACATCAACCTCTATCATTCAATGGGATTACTAATCCATTAGTAGCTAGGTAATAGATCAAGCCACTAGATATGACATTTCTTGCTTTATGACATAATGTTTGATAGAAATATTTCAGGGATTTTTATTGTCTTAAGTGATATTTTGATAAATGGTTTTCATTAGTCTATAGCACTATAGATTTAAAGGAAATAGATAGTATGATTTAAAAGTATTTCAATGAGATATTCTTTAAAAAATACTTTCATCATGAGTAGTGAGATCATATAGAGAGTAAGTCCCTTAATATTAGTAAAAATGAAGGATAAATGTTGGAAAATCATGTTATTAATTATGTACACATTTCATGAAATAATATTGATCTCTTCTTTGATGGGTTATAACCCATCCTTCTATGGGTATCATTCTCATATAAATTTTCATTATAAGAGGATATAATATCAATTTACATCAATACAGGGAGATAATTATCCATGTAATATGTTTTACAAGGGAAAAACAATTGGGTAGATGAGAACCCTGATAAATGAAATATCGGAAAAGGGATGAAGGGATGGGTGAAATTTATAGCTTGTAAAAACTATGGAAGGAAATATCATGGGACATTCTTGAATGGAATGGTTTCTAACTTCATGTTTTGAAAGAAATTACATCTATATCGTGATTTAAAGGGATATAATGAATCCCTCAATGTCCAATACTTCAACTAATGGGGAACTTTTTGAATGAATTACCCAAGTGTCAATGAAACATTCATCAGAAATGTCAAAAGACGCAAGATAAATATTATGAAATCAGTACAGTTGTGGTTGATGTTTATAAAGATGTGATGGAATGTACTTTGATCATATCCCCCAATTTAGATAATTCTTTATTTGATTATGTATCTTCACACTGTTGAATTTTCCATGTTTTCTAATAAAATTCTAAATTTTCCTAAAACCATAAAAAGAGATTTATCATTCATGACTCATAGTGGAAATATCATTAAAAAGGGATATGATAGTAAGTCACCATTATGATTCATAGATATACACTATTTGAAAAGGTTCTTATTATTACTCTAGTTGACTTTTATAAAATTCTTTTTATGGATTGGCTTTCAAATTATAATCTGAATATTTATTTACTAGATAAGGAGATTAGAACTTGTGATGGAGATATGGAATCCCTTATCTTCATAAGGGAGATTATATCATTTGAATATTTTCTGGATCCACTCTATTAGCATTCCATAATGAAATTATTAGATAAAGAGTGCAAACAAAACCTATGAATGGGAATGGTAACCTTATAATAGAGGTTGAACATATTGTATAGGAATTTGTTGATGTGTTTCTTGAAGAACTACCTTAACATCCACCAGATCGTGAAGTCGGGTTTTCCATTGGTCTCATCCTAGATGAAAAAAGCTATTTCTAGGACTCCCTATAGAATAGGCATAGTGAAATTAGTGGAACTAAAGAAACAACTACAAGATTTTGGTGTCAAGGGATTTTTACACTAGTGTTTTACTATGAGGGGGTATTCTTTTTTATTATTAAATATTGTTCATTGAGTTTATGAATAGATTATATGGAAATAAATAATACTATTATAAATATCAAGTATCCTTTTCCCATTACTAATTATTTATTCAATGAAATTTTGAAAGAACAATTTTTTTCAATGATCGATCTTCCTTTAGTTTATCATCAATAGTGAGTAAAAAAGTAGGACATTATAACGATGGAATTTTGAATAATATAAAGACATAAAAAATTTATAATAATACCCATTGGATTGAGTAGTTCAGCATCTATTTTTATAGATATTATGAATAGGGTATTCATGTATTATCTCGATATTTTCTTTATGGTATTTATTATTGTCTTCTCAATATAGATTAAAATATATGATGAGTATAAGAGTCATTTGGGAATCATTCTTAAGATTATTATAGAAAATTTGTTATATGGAAAATTTTGGAAATGAGAATTTTAGCTTTAGAAAGATTATTTTATTTGATGTATTGTATTTAATGATGGAATATATGTTGATCCTTCAAATATAGAGGTTGTGATAGAATTACTAATGACAATGAATATAACTAAGGTATGAATTTTCCTTGGATAAATAAATTACTATGAATGATTTTTTAAAAAGTTCTGTAAATTAGGTAACTCATTAACCATATTGAAACATAAAGGGGATATGTTTATATGGTAAGAGTAATGTAAAGAATGTTTTGAATAATAATAGTATATATTTGACAATGCACTGATATTGAAATTACCATCGATAATATATGAATTTTTGATATATAGTGTTGCATAAAAGAAGGGACAAAGATATGTTATTATACAGAATTATAGAGTTTTTACTATATATCAAGGTAGTTAAATATTCATGAATTGAATTTTCCCAAATATGATATTCAGTTACAAGTGGTAATTAGTGCATTAATGATATGGTGGAATTAACTTTATGGTGAAACATGTGAAATATATATCGATCAAAAAAGTTTTAATTTTTTGTCAGAAAAAGATATAAACATGATATAAAGGATATTTCTATAACTAGTCAATTATTATGAGTACTAAATGCACTACCACCCATGGTAGTAAAATAAGGTGGTTGATGGATTAAGTAAGAAATATCATAGGGATTTGATAAAAATGAGGACTCATAAAGATCCAATATTCATGGAATAATTAAAGTTGTATTTTAGAATCAGTAAGGAAGGGGAAATATAACATTTATTCAAATGATTTTCAAACCGTCCTTGTTGAATAAAATAAAAAGTTCCAATCTTTATGATATAAATATTTAAAATAAAATGAAAGTCTCTAATTCAAAAAAGATGGTATAATTCATCTATGAATATGGTATATTGAAATTTTTATAGAGGTTATGTGTTATATCCAATCCTGGGATTTGATGTGAATTATTAGATTAATATCATAGATCAAATTTCTCTATACACACTAGTATCACCAAAATGTATTAGGATTTGAAGCAAAAATTTTAGTGGGATAAAATGAAGTTGGAAATTACAGACTATATATCATGATGTTTTGTTTGTTAGTTGGTAAAGTCTAAGAGACAACCTCCTAAATGAGTTATGCAACCTCCAAATTTGCCTATGTGGAAATGACATGATATTACTCTGGGATTTTCCACTATATTTCCAAAATTTCCTAGAAATAATGATACCATATGAGTTATTATTGATCACCTTTCCTTGCCCCCAAGTTTTCTTACTAAAAGGGAAGAGATAACCATTAATCTCCTCATATTAATCTATATTAATTATGTTATGAGACATCATTTTTCACCTCTTTTTATTGTATCTGATCATGATCCACAATTTATATCAAAGATTTAGAAAATCCTTTAGAAGTATCATAAAATTGATCTATATTTGAGAACCATATATTATCCAAAAACTAATGGTTAGTCAAAAAGGATATTTCAAAATTAAAATATATGTTGAATTCATTATTGATTAACATTCAAGGTATGTGGGAACTGTATTTACCTTTATTTTAATTTTAATATAATAATCTCTTAAATTATAATTCTTAAATGAAATCATATGAAGCATTGTATGAAAAGAGGTTTTGAACTCCATCTTGTTGGGATGAAGTTGGTGAAAGGAATATTTTATGCTGAGATCCTATGGAATTGGTAATAGTGAAAGTGAAGACAATTCAGACTCATTTTATGGAATATCATAGTAGATAAAAAGTATATTCTAATAACTAAAGTATGAATTTAGAATTTCAAATATAAGGTCATGTTTTCTTAAAGGTATCTCTATAGAATGGTGTTAATGGTTAAACAAGAAAGAAAATTTAATTCCTATGTACATGATTACTTTTACAATTATAAATAGAATTTGAGCTATGTATTACTATTTAGAAATTCCACATAACCATTATAATGTTCATGATGTGTTCTATACCCTATTATTAAGGAAGTGTAAGATGTTACCAATTAATTTGATAAAATATAAAGAAATATATTTGGATAATTCTTTATGTTATTGTGAAGGGACTTTGAATATTCGTGAAACTAGAGATAATGTGTTTTAGAATTAGACAACTCAACTGGTAAAGGTTGTTTGGAGAAATCTAAAACATGAAGAGGTGAAATGGGTGATTGAGGAATATATGAGCAATGATTATAATAATTTATTTAATAAAAAGATTTAATAAAAAAAATATTGAAATTACTTAATGTGGGGACAATATAATACCTAAGATCATTCTATAACATGTAAACATTGCATCCCTAGACTATTATGCAATACATATCCTATTTTTTTAATTCATGGTAATATTTTAAATTAAAATACTAAAATTATATATATATAAATTTATTAAATGGATATATTTTTTGAGTTTATAAGGTAAAATTTATCTTAGGGGGAATTTTCGGGACTTTTCAAAAATTGTTTATTTTGGGTGAATAGTTAAAAAATGTCATTTTTGGTGAAAAATGTAATTTATTTAATTTTATATTATATTTGGGATTTAGATTGAAATTATCATTATATAACTTATATTATAAAAATATAACTAAATTCATATGAATTTATATTATATTATATTTTTTTATAAGATTGTTTCTGTACTGAGAATTTTTTTTCTAAAAAAACAAATTTTCATTGTGTTTTATGAATTATATTAAAATTTATTTTTGAAACATCTAAAAATTTAGTATTTAAAAATGGTTCTAATATTTATAATTATTATTTCCAAATTTATCAATTTGTTAAATTTCATTTTTTCATTATGAATAACAAAATTGGTAAAAAAAATGTTATAAAAACAGTAAAAGGGGTAAAACAGGTTGATTAAGGTTAAAATAGCATGAGAATGTCCTAAAAACTCATAATAATTCATATTTGATATGGATATTTTGACCCTTATAAAAATATATTATAAATTTAATTGTTTAAGTTCCACTTATCCATGATTAAGACAATTATAATATTTAATATTTAGGAATAATTACAAGTGTGCCACACACCTCACTTGTAAAATGGAACCTCATATCCTTTCTACATCACATCAATTAGAAAATTTATATAGAATATTATATTCCCAAATACCATCTAAAATATCTCTCTTAATTATATATATTTCTTGGTATCACCAAAATACAAATCCTATATTTCGTAAGGTGTAAGATAATGGAAAATTTAAAAAGAAGAGGTATAACTCTTAAACAAGTGTTTCCATGTTTATATCTTATTCCACCTCCTTAAAATATTATATAAACATGATGAAATGAAAAAAAATTATAATTAATGTAATTAAATTTTTCTATTTTGATGTAACAACCCTTTTTTCAATATACTTTTTCCATCTTATGGGAAATTAAAACATTGATCGTGTGTATTTACAACTTTCCATCTCCACATAGTGTTGAGATTCATTTTTCATCACCACTTTAAATGGATGGTTATATATATGGAAAAAAATGTAAATAATATTTATTATATAATTATGATTATAAAAAATATAATATATCATCTACCTTATTACCCTTCCACCCATCGAAAAATGACAATGTCACTCATGCGTACATGTAGACTACCGCCTCCACAAAGTGATGTGATTCATTTTTCATTAATACCATTTTAAGATGATTATAAATTTTATTTAATGAATAATTAATATAATTTTTTCATTATTAATAATCATGTTATAATGTAATGATGAAATTTTGACCAGAATTAACACGGTGATGCTATTTTGAGGTAATAAACGGAAGGACCCCAAAATATCCATTATGAACTTAACCAATTTACTAACCATATAATACATGAAAAAAAATGAAAAAAAATGTATTATAAAAATGTTATTATTAAATCATAAAATATATTTTTTTTATAGGATCTAAGGTACCTACATGGTGAGTCAGACATGAGGTAAGGGTTTACTCTACAATATCTTTTATATTTGGGATTTTTTGTGTTTAAATTTAAATTAATCGAAATTAAAATATATATCTATTTTAAAATATATCTATTCTATTATACAATTATTATCTTTTAATTTTTAATGTTATCTACACATTTTACTCTCTTTGGTACCTAAAATGACTGAGAAAATGTTTTTATGGAAAACTGATTTTATTTCCCCATTTGACTAGGAATATTTATCCTTCATATCCATTTTCTCTATAATTTTTTCAAAAATGTTTTTCTATGATCTAATTACTATTTAAATCCATTTTAAAATATATTTTAATTTATTTATAATGATTTAGATATAATCTTTTTATAATTTTCTAAATAAGGAACTTTTTAATATTTACCAAAATCATGAAGAGAATATATATTTTAACATTTAAAAAAGAATTATTTTTTCATTTATCATTAATATTATGTTCAATAAAGATTACATTAATTGTTTCTATGTTTATTTTAAAATAATTAAATTTTCTCAATGTTTTGAAATTTATTATATAAAATGTTATCAAATGTAAATTATATTTTTGATATGTTTTCAAGGAAAGGCTCAAATGTTCTTTTAAATGTATTTTCATCTATGTAAACAACCTTTTATTATTCTTATGATTTACTGGGGATATAATATTATGATACCATAAAATTTATTTATTTTTATGGACTGTAATCATTTCATTATATTTATTTAATAGAAATTTTTTTAATATATCAGACTCTAGTTTTTCAATACAACAGATTATGTCTATTATGAGTTATATTGTAATTCATTTATTTCATATGATGAATGCATTAGAAATAGTAAGTGACGGGTGTGGCCCATTATAGAACCTCAAATAATACAAAGGTATCAGGAGGAAAACTATTTTGGGTATTTGGTATATTCCTTACATATTTATTTATGTTTTCATTCCATGAGGCCTTGATACTAAGATTACTATATTATACATTGTGAATTATATCATTATAAAACAAGTTATTTTTATCCATATGATTATTTATGTTGTTATATAATCCATGGATATATTCCCCTATTATTATATTATTTATATAAAATGTTTTATTATTTTTTATCTTAAAATTATTATTAATGATGTATTTATTCAATGATAGATTCTATTTTTTGGTTTCCATTGATGAGTATCTGAGTTCATCCTTTATCATTCTTTCCTTTCCCTAGGATGGAAAGAAGAAATATATAAATTATTTCGAGGATGTTCAATAAGAAATAATAAGTTATCATTATAATTTATATTTATATTTCATTTTTAAAATGTAATGTTATATTCATATATATATATTCTCCCAAGGTTGTTAAACTGTTCAGTTCTTTGGGAAAAAATTTCTTGAATCTTGTGCTAATATTGTAAGAAAATGGCTGGATATGGGTTACAAGATTTGGGGTGTCATACATTAAGAACACTAAATTAACCATGATATTCCAAAATCCCCACACCAAAATATCTTTACCATAACCTGGAGGCTCTATTCTGACAAAAATTCCAATTTAATAAGGCTTAAGGTGTACGTTAAAAGAGGATATCCAAAGAAGAGTTAAATGTATTAACTGAGTTATTTAAAGTTTCATTCTTCTTAAACCACCTTAAAATATTTTTTAACCATATGAATAAAATGGATTAAATATAATTCATATATTTAAATGTTTTTATTTTTATAAAACACCAATTTTATATCACCTTTAAATCCAATGGTAAATGAAAATTCCACTCATGAGTATGTACAGACTGTTTCCCTCTAAAGTGACATATTAGAGTTTTCATTATTTCCCAACATGGATGGTTATATATATGTATTTAATGAATATATAAGATATTTATGATATAATTATTATTTTATAATGATAAACTATTATGTGATTTTCTACTCTCACATCCTTTGGAAAATTGAGATGTCATTATTGTATATGTGCAGACTACCACCTCCATGATGAGACGTAATTCATTTTTTATTTCATCATTACATGAATTGTCCTAAAAGTAAATTTAATGAATCAATATCATGTAAATGTTATTTATAGGTCCTTTTAAGAACATGAAACCATTTTATGACTTTTTTTGACCTTCATCAAAACACAGAAACTATTTTAGGCTAAACATCCGCAAACAAACCTATGTGAAATAAGCTAATTTAGTAATTAAATAAAATGTGATAACAAATAAAATAAAATATAAATATAAATAAATTAAAATTAAAAAAATTATTAATAAATTAAATAATTAATATATTTTTATTATTCAAGAGGTAAGTGGACATACAATGCGAGTTGGATGATATTTTTCTATAAACCTTATTCCAAATATTTTAAACTCTTTCCCCTCCTTATCCGTGTTCTTTAAATTTTTTCAATATTTTTCCTATTTATAAAAAAATATTATTAAGGTTAATTTTCAACTATTTTTAGTTTCTTTACAAATTACTAAAAATTAATCTTTTTAAATATTTCTATACGGTTCATTTTTTACTTTCATTATAAAAGTGGGAAAATTTATTGTTTTAACATTAAACACATTATTTATTTTTCCCTAAAATATGAAAATTATTCATTATTAATAATAATCTAAATGTTTATATGATTTTTAAAAGAATATTATATTCCCATTATTTTGTGATTTTTTATTTTATTAAATATTTTATTTATAAAATTACATTTGTTTTGATTTTTATAGGATAACTTAAAGTTCAGTTTTAGGGGATAAAATGGTAGATTTCTTTATAAAAAAATTAATATATATGAAATATTTTATGTGTTTTATTCATTTTATGTTTCTTTTAAATTCTATGTTATGATGGGTCGGTCTGATATAAACCTTCAATTCATTGAGTGATGATATTATCCCTAGAGAAAATATGCTAGAATTGACCAGGTAGGTTGTTCAATTATAAGGGTTCCTTAAAGGGTGATTGTAAGGATGAATCCCTAATATTCCTATATGGGTTTCAATTAATTCTTTGATTATTATTTAAAATATTTTTATTTCCTATGGTATTAATTTGAAATAAATATTAAAGTAATGTTTTATCATCTTCCAAATGGGAAAAGTTTATTTTTCAAGGAAATTATTTTAGGATTTGTCATGTTTTCCCATGAAAATTTCTGGTTTATGATATTTTATTTATATCTAATTAAAAAATACCAAACAATTATGGAAATAATGTTGATTTAATTAATATGTAAATTATTATTTGAGATCAAATTTTATTATTTTAAAAAGGAAATTTCTTTATGGATTTTCTTGTTTTTTCAGGACTTACTGGTTTAATTTCATTTTTATATCACATACTAAGATTTTTCTACTCATCCCATATTTTTAAAAATGTATAAGGTTGTATAAGAACTATAAAAGGTCAAAATTTATGTAAATAATACCTATATATAAATAAAAAAGTTTATATGGATTGAAACACGAGTTTAAACATGAGAAATTATTTTTGTGAAAAAATAAACATTATGTGTAAATTTTGACATTTTTATGTAATTTGTTTTATAATTCTATAAAACTGTAAACATAAATGATCATGGGAATGAATGAAATTGAAAACCTTGATGAAGAAAATGTAATTATGGGTTGATTGTATTAAATATTATTTTATTTGGTATTAATGTAGTGTTTAGAGAACTTTAGTTGTTAGGATGTTATAACAAAAAACACTTTAGTGGTGCTAAAATATAGATATATTATAATGAGGTAGTTTTTAAGGGTTTACACATTGATTTGTCTAATATATGTTAATTTCAGTATGGTTAATAATAGAAGAAACATAGTGAATTAGGTATTATGGATATAATAGGATAATATCCTTCCAAATTATAAAATGGAATGGTTTGAGTTGGAGTTAAAAAAATTGGATGTGTTAACTCAATTGACACATTTTATTAATGATGGTACCCAAATAAGAGAGTGACCACATTCTATATATAGTTATATTTAGATAGTGGATCATTTAATTAAATATAACCCAATATATTTTGGTGTAAAATTATACCCTATGATAAATCACTAATGGATTCATGCTTTCAAGAAGGTATTTAATTTTTTGGGACATTTACAACATTAGAAAGAAACTCTTTTTGATTATCATTTTGAAGTTGAATCACATTGGTGGTGGTATCTGATTAATAACAGCTAGGTAATGGTTAATATATTTTCCATTTAATGTATAAAATTTAAGTATATTTAATTTTTAAATATTTTCCTAATTCTATTTAACATAAAATGGAAATTAAATTTATTGAGTAGAAGAAAATAAGGAGGATTGAGTTGCTACATGTGATTTTTTATTCATACTAGAAATTTATTAATGGAATTTATTTTGGAACATGATAGTAAAATTAATAGATATTACTCATAATTGAATCCATGTTTATGAATGGATTTTTTTACTCATGAGTTGGATATTCTGATGATAATGTTTGACGTGATGAAAAAGTAAAGATGGAATTTGTATGTTTTTACAATAAAAAAATAATAAGTGATCCATGTGGTAGGAAATGGGGAAACATTCATAAATTAATCCCACATGTAAGAAACATTAATTACCATAATTTGATAATTAATGTAAAAATAATTTGGGAGGGTTTCTTATGATATCTGGAATGTGTTATCAGTTTGGAATGATTGGGCATCTGGCTTGTGACTATAATGAAAAAAGAAATGGAAATAATGATACAAAAAATAAAAATATATTAGTGGTGTATTTAAATTGTAATGAGATGGGATTATATAAGTGAATGAGATATATATTCCCTAAGGCTATATTCTTGAGATACACTAATGAAACTATGTAAACTGGTCATATGACCTGCTTGAGATGCATGGCTATTGTGAGGCTAGTCATTAAGAGCTAATGATCGCTTTTTTCAACTACACCTAATATATATATTAGTGAACCATTTAACATGATAAAATGTATGATCATTAAATTCATGCATGTGTTGTGTGATCTTGGAAAATAATTAACTCAAGCATTGTAACACTTTATTTAATGCATGTATCATCAAGGATCATCCTTGGGCATATATATAAACCAATTACAAGTGTTGGTTATGAGAATGGATTCTTAGTCCTACCTTTTATATATACAACACTCCCATCTTATTCATCCTTATAACACTAAGGTGATATCACACCATAAGTGGTGGAGTGTCCCACTCATGCGATGAAAGATTTATATTGGTCCCTTTTTATCTATGGATTTGATAGAATTTAATTTCTACTTTGGATATCATAATCAAATGCATTTTAAAATTACCTATAAGGTTGTAAAGGCTTCTACGGTGAATGGTACACTATAATTTATAGTATTTAATATTTTTATTTTTATACATAGTTTCATATTTCATCCACTATTATTCTATATTTATGGTTGTAATGATTTTTCTACTATGATTATGTGTCAATCAACCCCATTAAAACCCAAAGATTATATAAAAAAGATCCATATTATTTTTTATGAAATCATATTTTACAAATAGTGAATACTGTATAATAGATCTATAAGGACCCGGCCTTAAAATATTACATAATATTGAATTAAATGAATAATTCACATTTTGGATCTTTTCTGGTTTAGATATTTAGAGAATTAGGCCATAACTATTAAATATCAACTTGAAATTTACATGTAGACACTACTACTCAGTGTCCATTTTTTCATAAAATTAAAACTGTTAAAAAAACATGTCTAGATCCATGTTGTAGATAGCATGACTTTTCCAAGATCCCATACCTGACCCTATTCATCTTTAAGTCTTGTGGAAATAATTTCAAAAACTTGGGATGAGAATAAAAATATAACTAAGGGTTACAAAATAATGAGAGGAAACATTAACCCATAAATAAATACAAATCATTGAAACTATACTTTTAGATAATAACATACCTCTTGAAATCATATGATTTATGAATAACACATAGAAATCATAAATCATAAGGGTAACTTGTGGAATCCATATAATACACACATTGTAGATATCACAGCTATGAAGGAAGTTACATTGGAATGCCCATCATTTTATATTCCCTAAATCTCTTAGGATAAACATTAATGTTTACCTTTGTCACGTTACCCAATGCATTAGAGAGCTATCTCAGGATCACCTGCCCTAGGTTTATCACGGAACCACCCATATATGTAATCAATGACCAATAAACATAACATATTCATAACAAAAAAAACAATCATAAATAAAAGATAAAATTTCCAAATTTAAATCACAATATATCTTTTCAAGATACTAACATAATCAATGATTTATCAAACCATTTAAAACATTTAATAAAGAGTTTTTTTAATCAATGTGGCCCATACCACATTGAATATTTTAAGGGAATTAACATTTTAAAACATTAATTTCTATATAAATAAATACTTAAAACCATTTTTAAAACATGTAAATTAATGAGAATGATTTAGAAGAATAAATCTTTAAAACAATATTTTAGTTAAGGAGTTCCTAACCAAATGAGAGATGCGTGAATACAAATAATTAAGGAATAAAATTTAATAAAAACATTATAATATCATGAGAATAAATGTATTCATGATATAATATGCCAAAGTACATTATATAAACCATATAAAATAGAATTGGTGCATAAAAACAATAAATTCTCAATGGAAAGTAAATAGAGATGAAAACCCTTTTAAAGACAGTATCCTTAGATTAAGGATAAATCAATTACATAATTATGTGTGACAAATATAAATTAACCCAATATAAGTGGACATTAAGTATAAAAAAATCATAGGTTATTCACACATATTCATAGAATGACATAATCAATAAGTAGAAGTTTAACCAAAAAATGAAATTGGGTGAAAAAGTTCCCTTACAGAAATTCGACAGTCTAACGGCGTCACTATAAAATTCAGAAAATTAGTTGACGAGAGAGAAGATGGGCATCTCATCACTTGGAAATAAAATTTTGAGCAATAAGGATAAATAATAACATATACTGACATAAGAAATTGGAAATTAAGATACATAACAAAAATAAATCTTTTAAAAAGAGGAGGGTGAAAGGTTCCCTTACCGATTTGGTAACATACGAAACATACACCCCATGAAAGATGGATAATTCAATGAAGATATAAATACCCATGAATTAAATTATATTACAAAAATAATACAATAATTGTCAGTACATCCACCACACAAAAGGAAATAGTGGAAAATATAGCATGAATCTCTCGGGAATAAAAAGTGAGATGAAAACCCCTTACCACATGTAATAAATAAGTGGAGAATAATAGAAATCTCACAGAATTAAAAGTGAGATAAGAAACCCCTTACCTCATGTCCAACTTGACCCATTCATTATATAATCTCCTGAATAATAAGATAATGTTAATTTATACATACTTAAGAACTCTTTTCAAGTTTATTATTCCTTTTATATCACTTATTACTATATTATAAACATTATTAAATCATTTAAGATAACAATGGTTATTTTGTCTATATTTGGCACTTTAGTCAAAAATGAACTTCTTATAATTACAAGTAGTTCATGTGTTCAAAAGTCCATTTTCTCCAGAATTATAATCGTGATTTAGATATCATATTTATCATATTTATCCAGTATATATATGTATTTATAATATTACATAACATTTGGATATAATAAATGAAATGCGTCGTTCATGGAGATGGTAAGCCCTACGTACGCATGAACGCTACTTTCATTTTTATTTCATATTTAATGGAATGAAAACTTAAGGATAAATAGGTATATTATAATTAAAGTATAATATCATAGGATATATATGTTACATAATTTCATTAACTTATTCCTTTATATGTTCCATGTATGTCATGAACGAATCATATCACCTTGAGGGGGCGGTAGTCTGCACTTCCTCAAATGAAATTATCATATTTACACATATTAGAAAGCATAAAGGAATGTTTGTAAATAAAAATTATAGAAGAATAGATAAAATGTAAACATAATATATATCATATATAAATATAGTTCCATCATTATGGCCACCATGAGAGGTGGTAGGAGAAGACTGAACAATCATCATTTCATGAGGCAGTAGTTCATCGTCCATAGTAACAGTATATTCTTTACCCATTAGATGGGGGTGTGTGTCAGTGTAGTTCGAATAATTATCATAAAAACAACCTAGTATATTTAGGATACTGGTTTTGTTATAAAATAAAAGATAAAAATAGTTTATGGGGTTTTAGAATTAAAAAAAACAAAAAAACATAAGAGAAGACATTACCTTTAAATCGGGTATCTCCCTTTGGGTTGAACCAAAAGGTTTACTTGAATTGCCTTCTGCCTAGAGGAAGTATTCCAGAAGGATGATAGGGATTTATGGAGATTAATTAGGAAGAGGTTGGATGATAAAAGGGGCTTGATAATTTTGGTGAATGGGTTATAAGTTTGGGCTTTTATAAGAGGGAGGAGGGGCTCTTTAGGAAAGTTTAAAAACATTATATTATTATATAATAATTTTCTGTTTCTGAAGGTCCAAAACTTATTAAAGTCGAATATAAAATGAATAATGTTATAAATTAAATCATCCAATAAAAATTGGACAGGTTTTGTATATTTTCTTCATCAATATAATCATATTTATTTAAATAATTCATTAATGAGGTAAACACTGCATCATTATTGTGTCATAAATAATTTTATTTATTTGATGTATAAAAATTTTAAAACAAATACCATTATGTAGTAAATATTTTTTAGCTTTCAAATGAATATTTATTTTCAAATAGATAACTTATATAACCATATGTAAAATTTTATTTACTAAAAGATATATGTTTATGTCCTTTTTGTCTTTACTTTAAATTAATTAATATAAAGTGTCATTATCACTCTTAAATGGCTCCAGGGGGTCCCAAAATATACCTAAGGATGCCCATGGTCTGAAATTTATTAACCAATAGGATTAGGACACATGTTAGGGTAATTTAATATTGTTATAATAATATTTTGTTACCTTTATTTACAAGATTTACCCTCAAACCATGATAAATAAAATTTTACTAAAGTAAATATTCATATTGTATAAAAATAAAAGTTGCCTAATTACACATTTTGGGCCACCTAATTCCAAATATGGAATCTATTTTTACAAATTCAAACCACAGAAGTCGCAGAAATTAATTTAAAATTAATTCCCGCTGTCAAAACAAAAGGCATGTTTTTAAGAAATAATAACTATCAAAATATTGACACTTATATATGTCCAATTTCAAAGTGAAATTACTTCTAATGACCAAAATTGGATTAAATAGTAAAAACATAATAAAATTAAACTTTAAAATCAATTATAAATATAATCTGACATTATAAATATATTAGATTAAAAGGTAGTTTTGAATTAAAATATAGTATTTTTCACTATTCATTAAAAATTGAATTTTATAAGAAAAATACCAAAAATTTACCCAGAGTAAATTTTGATGTCCTGATTCAAAAGAAAATTTTTATTTGGTCAAATAGAACATATAAAAGTGACCAAAACTATATTTAAAGAGGGTTCTTCATGAGAAGGTGGTAAATCATCCTTTTAATGTATATTAAAGTATTTATGCTTAAAATTGGATTCTTTCTTATTTCAAGCCTGTAAAATTTATTGGATAAATGTAAAAACATTCAAGAAACATATTGAATCATAATATGGTTAGTTTTGTTCATTCCCACCAATACAATGATTGTGTTAACTACAATTTAAAATAATAATATTATATTAATAATTTTTAGTATAACCCAACATAGTGTGGAATGTGAGTTTTCAATGAAACATGTTGTTGTGTATCAGGTATTCCATCGAACATAGCATCCCTTTAAGGGAAAATTAATAATTAACTCACAAATTTTAATAAATATAAAAAATTTATTTTCTTTATTTACTTGGTATGTTACAAGATCACCTGTTTAGATATAAAAACAGTTTGCCCAACCCTTTTCAATATTGTAGGGTTTCCCATTTCAATTCATGTGTTAAATGAAAAAAAAATTGTCAGCTACTAATCACTAGGGTGTAGTGAGGAAGCTATTTTATTTTATGTTTTATGTGTTATCACTTATAAAAAAACCAAAAAAATCATAGGATCATGGTATGGGTGCCGTTTTATACAAGTGAATAATTATTCAAAATGGATTTAGAAAGAACACCATGGTGTAACATAAACCATGTTAGATAAATTTACAGTTACAAATCCTGGATATGTAATAGTAAGGGACCATAGTCACCGCCATAACTTAGCTTAGTTCATTGTTCTTTGGAAAACATATTTTTTTAATTTTGAATTTATATATTGAAATAATAATTTATAAATGGTTTATAAATTATAGAAAAATATATTTTAAGGATATTTATTAATTAAGGGGATTTAAAAAATAAATAAAATATAGATATATTATAATTAAATAAAAATTATTTATGAACGATTTAATATTAAATATTCCTAAAAATATTAAATGTTCATATTTTAAATTTATTTTATTTATATGTTTTGTTTTAGGAATTATAAATAAAAGTGTTTATATTATAACCATAAAAGGGTTATTTTTGCAACATTTATAAATTACATAAATGAATCCAAAATATAAAATTTTTAATATTTCAAATTAAAAGTTGTTCACAATTATTTTTAATTCTTTCCAATTAATAAGACCTTATTTTAAATTATTAGTATATAATATTTAGATTTTATATGATATTTTTATAATATAAAGTGTTTTTGATGTTTTTTATAATTCAAAATAGTATTATTTATTTAAAATGTAATACAATATAATGAATAATATGAAATTATTCATATTGAATGCGAATATAAATATGTTATATTCATAAATATAGAATATCTATAAAGTAAAGATAAAATTATTAATATGATTACTATTAGGCTCTTTTCATTATTTTTTCAAAAATAGTTATCTCATGTTTAAATACTTTAATTGTTAATTTATTTAAAGTTTGTTCCCTATTATGTTCATTGATATAAATTATTTATATTATGAATATTTTTATGTCAAATTTTATAAGAGAAATTTTATCATGGACTGAGCCCTGCATTTCTATGCTAGAAATGACTCCATAATGAATTTAGTTTTTCATCTATAATGAAATTAGTTTTAAATTGAAGTTATGACATTGGATTTATTTATTGAATGTAGTTTTTTCATATTAGGTTTTATAGTTATCATTAATTGAATTCTGTCTTGGGTAATGTCTCCCCGAGTTGAGGGGCTTGGGGGCCACACTACCTACAGACCTAGATTATTATCTCTTTTTAAGAAAGATGAATGAATTTGGCTATTTATTGATCTCATCTTACTCATGCGGAGATTGTAAATTTTATATAACATTAAATCATTACATTAAGAATTCATATATAGTATGAATATAGATATGTAAGAATACACTTAACTTATAATTTTGGGTGAGTAATTTTTTTTGTGGTTGTATGAAGAGTTAGAAATCAATATGGTTTGAACATATTGATTTTATAGAGGTAATATGATTCTGAACTAAATTCCTAGAAGTGTGCATGCATAAAGGTAATAACATGAGATAATATGGTGAAGTTAAATCCCCTTTCATGTACTAACTGTGATATTCCATCCAAAGAGATAATTTTCAAGACCTTGATAATTCAAATGAGTATGTTCTACCCTAGGATGATGATTTTGAATTATCTTATGTAAGTAAAGTAATTAATAGATAATATTATTTCATACTTGGGCAGGTTATTCCATTGAATGGTTCCTCTAGATTGTATTTTTTTAGTATGTTATTAGCATTTTATTTAGGATAAACTTATCTGGAAAAACCATATGAAATAATTCCATATGAATATATTTGTCAGAATCCATTTGATGTATATTGATAAGGAGTTATCAACTCAACTATCCAAGATTCAAAAATATATTTTTTTGGAAGTTTCCATACCTAAAAAATTAATTGGAGATATTAAATCCCTATCATATTCATTACATAAATAAATATGGATCTTTTCTCAATAAATGGATATGATGTTTAAGTCTATCATTTAAATAGATACCATTTAATTAAAGAAATTATTATGTGGTAATAAAACATGATATTGATTTGATAAAATATTCTATTATAGATGAATTATATCATCATCATAAAGCTAAAAATTGATATTAATCATTTGGATGAGAAGTTTCACTTAATATTATACTAATACAAGTGACTTAAGTAAATTTCACAAGAATTATTGGTGATTTAATAAAATTTATAAAGTAAAATTCCATGTGTCATAATAGTTCCTTCCAAAGTAACTAAGTACTGAAATTATTGAACAGGTGATTCATAATTCTTATTGAAGCATAAATTTATTAAATTAAGGTTTCAAAGGAATTAGATAAAAAATGGACAAAGAAATATTATTCTATATTCATGTACTCAAAATGATTAGATACAACATTAATTTAATGAATTTTTTTATCATATACTCAATATGATGGTGTATGCTAAATTACATTCAATATGATTGAATAACTTAAAGAATTGGTGCGACTAAAGGTTTCATTAAATATTTATTTTTTATAGAATTCAATTATATTGTTAAAAAAATATATGATATTTATTTTATATTTTAAAAGTGATCTAAATATATAAAATTATAGATAGGGAATAGAATTGAAAATTGGGTCTTGAAGTAATGAAGAAAAAAGTTACCACACTGATATCTTGTATTATTTAAGGTTATAAGAACTAGTCATAAGATATGTATTATCTCATTTAGGTATAGAGAATTTCAAGAAAACATTTTTGTATTTAAATAATGACAAGTTATGTTTTATACACATAACTTTGATTTGTTTAAATTATATAACATACTTAAGGGAGATGTAAAATGGATCATTTTGGTTAGTAAATCTAACGTATTTTAATTTATGGATATTTTCCAACAATATTAATGAGTTCATGGAAATTTCATCCTATATTCTCAAAATACTAAGAATATAAATGAACTTGTAATATGATGTATATTTTAAAATATACTTTATAGAGTATAATAGTAAATAAAAGTTCAGGCCAAATAAATAATAGTTAGATGAAGTGTTTAAAAAAATTTCTTCTATAATATAGTCAATGGAATTGAATCATAGGGTGTTTTGGAAGGAGGAATAATAATTTTATATTATATTATTATTTAAAATACTCAATAATGGTTTAGGAAATTCTATGGAATGTCCATGTCAGGTACATGTGTTATAAAAATAAATTAATTAATTTTTAAGTCCATGTGATATTGAATGTGTATTTTAAAATGTGTTTATAATATAAAGGAGTTCAAAATAAAATAATGGATTAAAAGATATTATTTTTTAAATTTATGTAGTAAAGTGTTACTACACCAATGTAATGGAATGTGAAAAGATTAGATAAATCTAATTAAAGGATGTATCTTTATCATTTATATTATATGATAAGAGTAGTTTTAAGTTGAAAAAGAATTTTTACAAACATAATAGGATGATAAATTGTATACACATGGTCTATGATTCATCATATTCCATGACCTAATTTTAAAAAGGAGACAAAGTATAAAACCCTTTGTTTTTTCTGGTTTGGAAAATGAGCGGAAATTTTAAGTTTTAGTTCTAGATTCCCATGATGGGAATAATGGTCCTTTCTCCCCACGAATATGATCTTTGATAATTCTTATGATAACTTTTATGGTCATGGAATTGGATGTATTCCCAAGGACATAGTTTGGTGAAAAAAGGATCTGGTTTAATTTTTGAAGGACATTTAATATTTAATATTTAATATTTAATTAATTAAATATTAAATAATTCATTCATGTTCTAATATTGATATCTTTTGAACATAATTTTTTTTGAGATTATAACTCCATGTTTAATTTAGTAATGAGGGGTTCTTTCATGGTGAGGCATAACAATGAGTTGGGAATTGGTCCTGAGAACCTTTTATTTTTCTTTTCCTTTTCATCATTTTATTTTTACTTTTTATTTTTTTTTTATTATATTATCCCCAAGATTATCACATACACATATTTATGGATTCCTTGATCATGGATGAGAGTAGTAGAGGGAGAGAGAGAGAGGGAGAGATAGAGAGAGATAGAAGGAGGGAGGTTCATTGTAGAGCTTAGGAGGAGCTGAATTATCATATGACAGCTATGGAGCATGGATTAGACTGAAGCATCAATGGTTTTTGCATGAAGTTAGGATAGTTTGTGAGTTTTATCAGTTTATCCCCATATACTTGTCATTTTTTATTTTTAAAACATTATTATATTTGTTTAGGAACCCCTAGGTTTCAATATATGGTTAATCGGGGAAAATGAGTGTTCAAGAGATTTTTTTGGGTTTCATTTGGGAAAACCTGAAGATAAAGAATGTGGTTTCAAGAACACACACCATTTGTTCATTATATTTCAGGAAGATGATGTTTTTTGTACTTATCACTATGTACTTGGAGTACACATCATGTATGAGGACATAGTGATGTGGATAGATACTTTGGAATACACCCTACGTAAGGGGGACATGGAAAAGTAGTAGTACTCGATCCGACATTAAGAGTTCCAGGGATGTGTTATTGGAAAAAACCCCATTTCTACCCTAGTTGAGTAGTATTACATGGAAATATCCTGTGGGTACCTAGGAAATTGAAAAGTACATGGTTAGGATAGAGTTTTTGGAGTCCATGCCTTGTATTTGGGGTACATGGTACGTATTTCACCCTAGTTACCCATTTGATGGTTTTGGGTGGTTTTTCACCCCAGAGTCATAATTTCCATGATAGGAGTCCAATATGGTTGTTTTTCTACATAGAACATGATGGTGGAACCCTTGTGGAAAATTGAGGACTTTCAAGAGGCAATTTAGTGTGAAACAAGTTATGATGGTGTGGTTTTTGCTCCAATAATTGAATCTCAAGGTCTCTTGGGAGTGAGACATGGGATGTTATTGAGTTGAGAGCCATGGATATGATTAGGGGACATGGAATGACACTACTGAGGTACTCTATGGGTTTATATTTGGACATTACCTAGCTAGTGAGACTAGGATGTGACTTTAGTAGATAGATAAGATGGTTGATTAGGTAAATCTAGTGTGACATGAAAAGGGGATGGGCTTGAGGCCACCTCCCCAGTGTGGTTTCCCCTTTTGGGTTGATGGGGACATGGGAATATAGATATTTTGTTATGGGATGTGTGATCCCCTAAATATGGGTGTTGGTACTAGAGACTATTTGTGTCTTAGTATCCCAAGAGAGATTCCTCTGCTTGTGTATTGACCCAGAGGGTACTTAGAGGGATGTCTCTATATATTTACTAATACCAATGATCCCAAGAGGGATTATTTTTCTTAAATTGTGACCTATATTTCCAATTTGTGACCACGTTGATTGAATAACCATGAGTGGGTGCGATTATAGAAGCACTAATGCTTCAGATCACATTTGAACCCCATTATTATGTGTTTTAGGGTAATACTAGTAATATTATGGGATCTTGTGTTCATTTAACACTAAAACTTCATGTTTAGTGTCATTTATTTTATTAGTTAAATTTAAATTTACTAAAATTAGATAATTTTAAATGAAATACAATTTATTTAGATACATACTACCGTAAACTAATTTTATGGTTGGGTTACATGGGCACCTAGGACCCAACACTTCATATCTATTGGATATCAGGTGAGCATATATTCCAATATTAAATGCTACCATTTCCAAAAATTATAGTATTTTTTTGAATCATCCATGCACTAAGTAAGAGAGGGGGTTTCTAAGTGCATCTTGGAAACCCGTCTTAGTTAATTTATCACATGGGATTCCTATCATTATAGGATCCAGATTATGGGGGGTTTTCAGTTGCCGAATTTCCCCCAAGTACTAGATTTTTAATACATCTAAGAGGTTTATTATAGTTTCCTCAATTGATGTATAAGATACTCCCCAGTATTGGGCATATACATAATTATTACACTTCCAAGAGTTTTCTGTGAATTGGACATTGTGATGATGAATAATATATATTGATTTATCATCTCTAATTAAGAGAGTATTCCTTATATATTACATTAGGGTTATCCCCTTAGTAATTCATCCTTTTTTCAAATCCTTTTTTCATATTGATCAGGACCTAGGAATCTAATGTAGAACTAGAATAGGGAATGCTAATGAGTTTTCTAGATTCCACTAGTTACTCACAACATGAGTGGTATAATTTGGAATCCAAGGATCCTACTTGATTCCTTACTTATAGTATATCCAAATAAATCCTATAATTTTACCTTATATTTAGTGTTAGAAAGTACTAGTGATCCTATGTCCAAGAATTATGTCCCCATGTGGTGTTATATGTTTCTCAAAGAAATAACTAGTATTAGCCAAAGTAGGTTTGGTAAAACTCATGTCTCCATTAGAACCAGGGTATGAAATTAGTTTTTAATTTATACATAGGTTCATAAACCTATAGATTGATGGTGGCTTTATTTAATTTTTATTCCATATCTATCTTAGCTGGGCTAGGCATTTTACATGAGTATTAACTTATGAAAATAGGTAATAGGTTCACCATTAGGGGTAGCCTAATGAGATTTTTGCCTCTCCCCCTGTACATGAACAAAAATGCGTATGTAAACCTTATGCCTTCTTTAAGGTTGAGCACAAATACATGATGAATATGGTGGAGGCCCATGATTTTGTGAATGAGTAAATATACTTGTGTGGAGTCTTATGATAGGGATAGAGTATCTCAATAGGGTTTTTGAGACCAGGTGTGTGGTATGTATTAGAGATAGATGTAGGAATTTTTGATTTTATCATTTATTTATTTAATTTATTCTTTTATATCTGATCAGTCCAGTGGGTGATCATTTATTGTATATGTGGCATGGGGTTTTGGGGATTTACTTAATTTCTTTTTATTATATATTGTTTAACTGAATTATTCATTATTTTTACTATGGTGTTTGTGATAATTGGTTATCTATATAGTAATTTAACACTCTTGTATGGGGGTATAGTCTACTCACTACACCACCGTATACACCCACTTCAAGTTTTTAGCCTCTGGAATATGATTATGTATTCCTAAGGCCCAATGGTGAACCATACCGATAAATGTTCATAGATTTATCTGGTGTGAGACATTAAGAAGTGGTATTACCATAATTAATTTCTTATTTTCACAATTTGATACATCATAATCAGGATTATTAGGGAT
The DNA here is from genome assembly GCA_963277665.1 of Viscum album. Lineage (NCBI taxonomy): Eukaryota > Viridiplantae > Streptophyta > Magnoliopsida > Santalales > Viscaceae > Viscum > Viscum album. The sequence continues at coordinate 776,871,149 of OY728152.1, read as the reverse complement.
TTTGGGAGCCTATGATGGATATCAGACCGATGCAACAAGAAGAGTTTTTCTGGTAAGAAGTCTAGGTTACCAGAGATATGGTATTTCTATTTCTGTTATCCTTATTATAGTTGGATATGATATTCACTTTGAGTAGTGCACATGTGGTATGAATTTTATGATTTTCGAGGAATTTCTAGATCTTATCCCATTGGTCAGAGGATAGTGATTGGATTTTACTCTTGGAATATAGAGTCAAGAGGCATATCATGCATCATATTAGGTACATAGTTTCCACATGATATAATTCATATAGTGTGTGATTTTATTGAAGATCTAGGATCGGTTGTTTAATGTGTGAACAAACTATCATACTGTGTTTTCTCATAAAAATACTAGGTAGAATTGTACTCAAATAGGAAAAATTTTAAATATACATTTCCTTCTGATATTATTTCATGTGGATCTATAGTGTGATGTTAGATGAGGAGGATGACAACCCAATACTCATATATAGGAGGTTCGGTGACCCTAGTGGGTCAATAGGTAACACAATTCCTAAGTGATGAACCCCTTATGTGGAATTATTTATGAGGTTCAGTCATATAATGTTCATGTAAAAACTAGTACAAATGTTTACCTCCTATATTGGAATAACAATACATTTAACCAAACCATGTTTAATGTTTGAAATAGATCATTTGGGGAAATTATGTGTGCATATAGTTATCCATGGACTGGCCCAGTATAAGGGTTCTCGGAAATGATCAATTCCTGGTAATCCAATTCATGGACACTGATGCCTTAAATAGTTAAGGAATTATAATACTCCCTTAAATTTATAAATTATTAATGGGTTTAACTGAAATGGGGTTCTAATTACAACTTATATTGTGTCTTTTTATATAACATGTTATTAAAAATATGTATAACTAAACCCATGTATAAATGATTAGAACCTAATATATTGATATTATTTTTACATGTCTTTTAAATTATATCCTTTAGAGTGGGTTGTCTGGTATGTTAGAAGTCATGTAATAGTTGACGTAGGAATGAGGATTTTTCCAATGTCTTATAATCAAAATAGGATATGAACTATAAATGGGATACCTCCGGGCTAAGTAGTTAGATATAGTGACCCTAATGTCATACCTAGAGGCCCCTTGTATCAACTCAGACCTTGGTGGGTCAAGAACATATGTAATTGAGGGAAAACTCTTTAGAGGTGTTTTCCAAGGGTTGGGTTTCTTTTGGAGGTATTAAGCATCGTTGTACACTCATAAAGTTCCCAATTCATAGGAGGTATTACTGAGTATGTGACCTTTTCATGACGATGCATTTAGTTTCTAAGGAATCACCAAGAGTGATTATAAATTGAGACTAGTTTTGATGGGAATTATTATTTGGGTGTCGAACCATATTGAATAATGGATTTGGTTTCAAGTCCATAACATGGGTGACATCTAAACCTATGCATTATATGTATTATTAGTAGTGTGGTCAGAGTATGGGTAGATTCCCATGGCTGGAACTGTTCTGGGAAATGGATTGATGTGTGGTTGGATTAATAAGATGACATTCATTCGAGTAAGGATGGAACCTCTAATGCTAGGATGATGCATATTAGTGAGAACTCAAGGGATGAATCATGGAATGGCTAACATGACTAATTTTGAAGAGTATTTCCAAGGGAGATCATGGAATGTTTAGAATGATGTGTGGAGGATAATTTTCAACATGGTATTAGTGACATACATTTCATAGAAGTTTGATTTAGGTGGTGTGATTGGGTGGTATAATGTTGTACAACCTTTTGTTATATGAAATATAGGAATAATGTGTGTGGGTTGTTTATAGTACCATTTAAATCATAAATTAGTGAGCAGTTGTGAGTGAGCCGAGAAAAGATGGTTTTATAGAAGTGAAAGAGGATTGGTATTTGAGGAGTTGTGATGAAATGTGAAATTTCCCTCCATGCTAGGTGAGACTTTGAAAATTGATTGAGTGGTCTAGGTTAGTTACCCTGAAGTTGTACCTTAACAAAAAATTTCAAGTAGAAATGGTGTTAGGGTTGGTAGTAGGTGAGCATGGATTGTGTGGAGTGACATGCATGGTTGGTAGTGAATCTACCAAAAATTTAATTGAGGATATATATAAGGTAATTCATGTGTTTAGGAGTGAAACATTATCCATTGGAGGGTGATGATCTTCATTATGAGTTTAAACATAGTGGTTTTCATGGGAACCATTATTTGGAAGCTTGAATGGAAAATGTTTTGTTGTTTTAGGTTAGTGTTTGAGAATGAGTGGGTTTATCCACCCTAGTATTTGCATTCAGTGGTGGATAGAGAATGGGACATTGAGTTGGTGTTCAGTTTTGAGGAGATGATAAGGATTCTCCTATGTTGGGGAGTATCATACCAATCATGATGATATTAACCTTTTGTGGGTTTGGTCGATGTTGTAGTGGAAACTTTATTGATCATGTCCGTGGATTGATATGGAAGTGTTTTGTTAGGAAATTCCAATGTTAAGAATCACGGTGGATTAAAATTGACCATTATTTGTTGAGTTATATATTGTTAATCACCATGAACCTAATGATGAATTTTGGACAATTTTTTGACCTATTGGGATGGAAGGGTGTGAACAACCACTATCATGGTAGTTTGTGGATGGTGTAAAGAAGTTACATGACCTTCGATGTCACGACCCATCCTCGGGGCCCGTGTCGTGACTACCCCAAGCTCGTCTTCCATAGGCCAGGGGTTGGTGACTAGCACCAAAGGCGTAAATCTCGATAAAAGGGAAGACATTTCCTTTATAAAAGTAAACCAACACCACAGAGTATGCAACAGAGGTAAGAACAAAGTAAAACTGTATACAAAAGTAAGTGTGGAAATGAAAGTGTCCGAAAATACAAACCTAACAGTGAGTACAATACAACTGAAAGACAAGTACAACAGCAGTAAAGTAAAGCAGCAACCACTAAATCTTCCTCTGGGAATCCCACCTAAAGGGTGGGTACATATGGTCTCCTTGGTACCTCAGGTCCATCTGTCCGCTCCGTGTACATCCCACCAAGTGGTCCACCTCCGGGTACCATCCAGCTCTACAAGTCTCTACCACGATCAGCATTGTCCGTCGTCTGCATCCAACACAACGTAGTGCGGGCATAGCCCATGTAGGGGTGAGTATAACAATACTCAGTAGGGACCCTGAGACCCCCGAAGGTCTCCCAGAATCCACGAAAGATAAACCACAAAGAAATGATACAATCACGAAGTATCAATCAACTCTACTTAGTTATATTCCCATACATATACCTAAGTCATAAATCCTAGTTCGGCTCCAACTCTCGAGCCCAAGCACAACCCAGTCCATACAGGAAAGAAGACAATCACATCGATGATAATGATTGAAAGTCAAGACTCAGCTCACACAATTATATAACTTTCGTAAGGTGATAGAGATGATCAGATGTAGTCACTAATTCAACTAAGCTGGAAGACCCACAAAGGATACTAGTCCAGCTAAGCTGTTGGACCCACATAGGATACTAGACCAGCTACTCTGTCGGACCCACGTAGGATACTAGAACAGAAGTCAAACTATCGGACCCACATAGGATACAAGAACAATAATCATCGTCGTCGAACCCACTGAGGATTCCTGTACGGTAGCCGTCGTTTCCGAACCCACAAGGGATTCAAGTATGGTAGTCGTCGTCGCCAAACCCACAGAGGATTCCAGTACGATAGTCGTTGCAGTCGCAGCCAGCTCTAGGGTTCATGCACACAACACGCTTGATTCCGAGAAGGTCCGCTCCTTGAGCCAAGGGTTCGATACATTAATTGTCACTATGTCTAGAGTTGATGTATCCCGATGTTCTGTCTCATCAAAAGGAACCTGACGTGACAGACAGTGCGTCAATCGGACGCCCGGTCTAAAAGATATTGGATTTTCCGTTCCAAGGGCCCGGTTGGAAATATGCTCATTCCAAACCCGGCCATTTTCCAAAGTTGTCCAATAATCACTTAGATTTTCGTAAAAGGACTTCCTCGTCACAAGGGTCTCAGTGCCATAGACGGTGCGTCGATCGGACGTGTGATCTTAAAGATATTTACCTTTAAATGGAAACGGGCACGACCCATTAAGCCCCGTGGGCCGGCGGGTTGGGTCAACCCAGTTTTAGTGGGTCCGACCCGGCAGAGGATCGGATCGGCCCGGTGAATCGTGTGGTTTGGCCCGAGGGGCGCGGTCCAGCCCGAAGGGGCCGAGCAGTCCGGGGGGGCGGCCCGGCCTGACACAGCCCGAAGGGGCTGAGCGGTCCAGGGGGGGCGCGGCCTCTCACTTTCCCGAACCGGCGGCGCCAAGCGGCTCCGCCCTCCCAAACCGGCCGGTCGAAGCCGGAAGGCCTTCCCGGCGTAAGCGTCCCGCTCGATCGGGCCGCGGTTCTGTTGTGTGGCACCTTCGGGTGCCACAGTTTCTTCACCCGAGCGGCCGAAGAGCCGGTCGGTTTACTTCCGAAGCGGCCCACGGATTGCGGGCCACAGTCCTCCGCAGCGCGGCACCCCTTGTAGCGCCACAGTCTTCCTTCTACCTGACCGGCCTTAGCCGGCCGATTCTTATTTGGCTCAGCGGCCCGTGGTTGTGGGCCGCGGTTTTTCCGCACGGGTCCGGCGTACGACCGTCACTTCTCCCATCGCCGCCTCTTCCGATGCTCCTCAATCGCTAACAAAGATTCTACGGAGGGTCGTCGAGCCGTGTGTGTTCGGCCCGCGCCCTCCGCGTTAGGCGGTAGCAATTGGCCAAAGTCAAACCATGTTTCTCAACAAAGAACAAGTACAATTTTAATCAATTAAAATTGAACATAATTCCCCTACCATGAAAAGACGTTGCACGTCATCGAGCCATGGAAGACGAACGTTGCGGTAGTCGGGCATCGCGGAAGAACGGTGTTGATTACGTCGATGTCGGAGTTCACCCAAAGAAGAAGCATCATTGGCGACTTCGTGTTCTTTGAATCGTAGAGCGTTCTTTGTCGAGAGAGAATGTCGTTCTTCGTTGGAGGCTTTCTTCGTCGAAGAGAGGAACACTTCCAAATCTCAAGAGCTCTCCCAAATCCCCTCAACACAATGAATGCCCCAAAATAAAATAATAGCTAAGGATATTATTTTTATTCAAACATGTAATTCAAAATTCAAACTCTTTAACTAATTAATTGAAGAGTTTGAATTCATTAATTAAAATGTGTTGGAAAATATTAAAGAGAGAGATATGGAGGTGAAGGGTTATTTTAAAATTCAAAAGTTAGGGGTTGTTCAGTTAAATGAAGAGGAGTTAATGGGAAGGTATAAGGGGGGTGAAGGTATTAGGCTCGTGGGGGCCCCACCTCACAAATACCCTCTCATGGGAGGTTATGTGGGTGTGGGCCCCACCTCTAACTCCCCTTCGGAGGATATAACCAACCTCCCTAAATAAAATTTGTATACAAAAAATTTTATTTATTTTATTCTAAATTCCAAAATATTAACTCTCAACCCGCATAAAACGCAACTATGGTAAAGGTCCCCTTACGTGAATACCGGCGCTGTGATTTCATCGGTGCCGTCAGATTTCAATTCTGACCACTGGTTCAAAATATATAAAACCCCACACGTACGTTTACTGAACGTACCCGAACAAAACTTTAGAAATTGATTTCGGGCACACCGGGCCTCAGAATCATTTGCCGTCAGAAACAACAGACTCATAATATTACAAAGTATTTATGAAAAAATATTCCTTGAAATTTATGGGTATTTACATTACTCCCACCTCCGGGATTTACATCCCTATAAAGCTATAACACACACTAGGGAAACAAATGGGGATTCTGAGATCGCATATGTGCCTCCCGCTCCAAAGTGCTCTCCTAGAGGTTCCCGTGCTGCCAAAGAATGTGCACTAGAGGAATATACCATCCACGTAGGACCCGGTCATGTCGATCCTCGATCTCCACCAGGACCTCCGCAAATGTCACCCCATCATCGATGTCCATCGCCCCGTGATTGATGATGTGGGTCGGGTCATGCACATATCTCCTCAACTATGATACGTGGAAGACGCCATGCACCCGGTGCAACTAAGGTGGAAGGGTCAGGTGGTAAGACACCATGCCTAATTTGCTGAAAACCTGGAAAGGTCCGATGAAGCGTAGAGATAACTTTCCACCCCGGCCAAATCTCCATAGACCCCGTCGAGGTGAGACCCATAAGAAAACGTGGTCGCCATCCTCGAACTCCAGTGGTCTTCATCTTTTATCTGCATAGGACTTCTGTCTGCTCTGTGTAGTCTTCATCCACTCCTGGATGATCTGCACCTTCTTTATCGTAGCATGCACCATCTCTGGTCCTACAAGTGTTGACTCCCCAGGGTCAGTCCATCACATAGGTGATCTGCAAGGTCAGTCGTACAACGCCTCGTATGGTGACATCCTGATGGTGGAGTGGTAGTTGTTGTTGTATGAAAACTCCACAAAGGGTAAATGATCCTCCCAACTGTGACCAAATTCAAGGACACACGCACGGAGCATGTCCTCGAGAGACTAAATGGTCCCCTCAGTCTGACCGTCTGTCTGAGGATGGAAGGCGGTTCTTAGACAAAGTTGCGCCCCAAAATCCTCTTGTAACCCCTTCCAAAGTCGAGAAGTGAATCGAGCATCACAATTTGAAACTATAGTCAATGGAACACCATGAAGTCGTACGATCACCTGAACGTAGAGCCGTCCAAAGCTCTCTACAGAGCCCTGCTCTCTGATCGGTAAAAAGTGGGCCAACATGGTGAGTCGGTCGACAATCACCCAGATAGAGTCATGTCCTCTAGATGTACGTGGAAGCCTCATCATGAAATCCATATATATCTCATACCACTTCCACTCTGGGACCTCTAAGAGTTGTACCAAGACTACTGGTACCTGGTGCTCTACCTTCACTTGCTGACAAGTGAGGCATCGTGAAATGAACTCTGCTACAACCTTCTTCATACCCGGTCACCAGTGCTATCATCTGAGGTCCTGTTACATCTTCTCCACTTTTGGATGTACCTCTAGAGGGGAAGTGTGGAACTCCCTTAGCACCTCCTCCTGTAATGTGACTGGTACCATGGTACATCCTCTAAAGAGGATGAAACGCTCCCCTACTTCATAAAATCCATCAGGCGCCTTCCCTATGGATATCTGAGCACGTCGCGTCTCACAGTCAACATCCCCACATTGTGCCTCTCTGACTCACTGAAGGAGTGGAGGAGTGACTGTGAGTGACTGAAGAAAGGCTGCTCCATCAATATCCACAAAGGATATCTGCAACGCAGCTAGCTACTTTGTCGCCTCTCCTAGTAGTCGAATGCCCGATCTCCTACTGATAGCATCAGCTACAACTTTCCCCTTCCCAGGATTATAGACTATCTCAAATTCATAGTCCTAGAGGAACTCGAGCCATCGTCATTGTCTCAGGTTCAGTTCCTTCTGCGATAAGATGTACCTGAGACTCTAGTGGTCAGAATAGATTGTAAAGCGCTTGCCCATCAGATTATGTCTCCCCATTTTCAAGGCGAAGTCCACTGCTGCTAACTCCAGGTCATGGGTAGCGTAGTTTTTCTCATGTTGTCTCAACTACCATGAACCATGCACGATCACTTCTTGATCCTGCATCAGGACACACCCGAGTCTGGTCCTGGATGCGTCACAGTAAACTATTAACCCAACGCCTTCCTCTGGTAACCAGAAGATGGGCGCACAGTTCAACCTCTGCCTCAGCTTCTGAAAGCTCTACTGAGATCTATCTAACCACACGAAGGGTTTCCCCTTCTTCTTCAAAGCTGAAAGCGGTGTTGCAACTCTGGAGAAGTATAGAACAAATCTCTGATAGTACCTAGCCAGACCTAGGAAACTCCGAACCTCCATCACGCTCCTGGGTGGATCCCAAGCAATCACTACCTCGATTTTTGTTGGATCCACTGCACCTCCCACCTCCAAGATGATGTGTCCCAAGAAGTGTACCTATTGTATCTAAAACTGACACTTAGAGAGCTTACCATAAAGCTGGTTCTCTCGGAGTGTATCCAGTACAAACCATAGTTGGTAGGCTTGCTCCTCCTCAGTAGTCGAGTAAATCAGTATGTCATCGATGAAGACTATGACAAAATGATCAAGGTAAGGCTGGAAAATCCTTTTCATGAGACTCATGAACACTGTCGGAGTTTTGGTCATGCTGAAGGGAATAACCAAGAACACGTAGTGGTCATACCGACACCTGAAGTCCGTCTTGTGCACATCCTCGTCTCGAACTCTGATCTGGTGATAGCTTGACCAGAGGTCTATCTTCGAGAACCATCGTTCTATCTTGAGCTAATGAAAGAGGTCATAAATCCTCAGGAGTGGGTACTTTTTCTTCACAGTCACCTGATTCAGGAGATGGTATTCGACACATAGTCGCAAGCTCCCATCCGCCTTCTTGGTGAACAAAATCGAAGAAGCCCAGGGTTAAACACTGGGTCGGATGAATCCCTTCCCCTACAAGTCCTCCAGCTATACTCATAGCTCATGAAGATCAGTGGGAGCCATCCGATATGCTTGAGTAGATATCGGTGTTTTCACGTGGTACAGGTCAACATAGAAGTCCACCTTTTTGCGATGAGGTAGTCCTGGAATGTCGTTAGGAAAAACATATGCATACTGATCCACCACAATAGGAAAACTCGGACTCTGCACATCAACTACTCCAATGATGAGACTAGCCAACTGATATGTGATCGGCTTCCCTCTCCTCTGTGATAGTCCATCCTTCACGGCAAATAATCCCTTCTCATCGGTAAAGGTGAACCTGCTCCCATCCGTGTGGATACACCACACCTTGAGCCTAATACAGTCGATCTGATCATGGACTATAGACAACCAGTCTATACCAAAGATGACGTCGTAAGGCCTCGACGCCGCTACAAGAAGATCGCATCCGAATCTCTCGGCTCCTAGAGTAAGCTCACACTACCGGTACCAGTGTGTAATCGTCGAGTTGGCTCCCATAAGAGTCTCTAGCCATAAGGATCGAGCCAACGGCTCCATCGGAATCTCCGAGCTCCTAACAAGGGCAATGGAAATAAAATAATGACTCGCTTCTGTGTCTATAAGTATAGCAGAAAGGGTGGATTAGACACAGATAGTACCTTGAATCATCTCAGGTGAGCCATTGTCATAAGCCTCCTTTGCCTGGAGCTGAGCCTGCCTCTGTCGGCCAGCTCCCTGTGGTCACGGTGGACCTCTTAGTGGTGGTGGTGGTAGAGCCTTAAAACATCGTCCACCACCCACTGCTCGGCCAGCTCCTCTGCCTCGTCCGCCTACTCCCTGTGGACCACCACGGTCGAACCTATACCTCTACCTGGGAGGTCCCTCCACTGTTTGCTGCTCATCTGCATAGCGGGTTGGGCTGTCTTGAGCCATGTGACCCTACCCTCTGCATGCATAGCACCGCCTGCTCCTCGTATAGCTGGCTTGGTTTCGTGTTCCCCACAAAATTGAACCTGAATCCTGATGTCACCCACCTGATGGCCTAGTCCACTTGTACCCCTACGTCAACTGTCTACTGCCGGCTGTAGAAGACTTTGCTATGTGTCTCTTTGCAGTGGGTCTCGCTGCTAGTGTCAGCTTAGTGAGAAAGCTCTCCACAAGAAGGGCTTGCTCCAGCACTCCTACCTTTGTCAGAATGCTTAGGGAGATCATCGAAGCCCTGATCTCATGTTTGAGTCCCTACTCAAAGGTCCGGGCCCTGAAGAATGAGTCTCGTACCATTTCCATGGAGTAGCGTGAAAGGTCAGTGAACCTCGCTGAGTACTGAGCTACTGTCATGCTTCCCTGCCGCAGATGAAGTAACTCCTGAATATGCACTACACGAAGGGTGGCTGGAATAAACTTCGAGACGAAGAGACTCTCGAAGTCTATCCAAAGTAAAGATGCCTCATCATGCACCTGGAGAATCATGCTCCACCATATACCTGCTATTGTGTACAGGAGACTCGCGGCAAGGATCACCATAAGCTCGGCTGGTGTCCCTACAAATCTGAAGACTCTAACGAAAGCCTCCAACCTATCCTCGGGTACTTCAGGGTCTGTCTCACCATGGAACCTGGGCAACCTCTGTTGCTGAAACTCATTCAATGCAGTCAGGCAGCATGCACTCTCTATTTCTGGGGCTGGTAGTTTCGTTGGCTCAGTGGGTAGTGGTACCACTGGTGCCTCTACTGTGATGGGGCCCTGCACCAAGGCCTCGTCCCTCAGTGGGCTTCCATCCCACACTTAACTCGTCACCCTAGCTGGATGCCTTCGTGGGTCCATCCTGAAAATAAATAGGTGTGCCACGGTCAAAACAGTATACCTGGTGAGCTGACACAAAGTAATCAAAATGAAAACTTTTGAAACACACATGCAATCAGTTTTTTCATGCACTGGGTCGGAAATCAGGGGTCATGGTCCTGGTGTATGGATACTTCGGCCACAACACCAACACTGGACTCCCTGTACTGATAACCACACTCAATACTCTTAACACTATTGCTTCCCAAATAAGAAAGATAAAAGTCCTGAGTTTAGCGGTAGAACCGACTCCTATGATACCAATTTTTCATGACCCGTCCTCAGGGCCCGTTCCATGACTTCCCCAAGCCCACCTTCCATAGGCCAGGTGCTGGAGACTAGCACCAAAAGCATAAATCCCGATAAAAGGGAAGGCATTGCCTTTATAAAAGTAAACCAACACCACAGAGTATGCAACAGAGGTAAGAAAAAAGTAAAATTGTATACAAAAGTAAGTGCTAAAAAGAAAGGGTCCAGAAATACAAGCCCAACAGTGAGTACAGTACAACTGAAAGAAAAGTACAACAATAGTAAAGTAAATCAACATCCATTGAATCGTCCTCCAGGAATACCACATGAAGGGTGGGTACAAATGGTCTCATCGACAACTCCGGTCCATCTATCTGCTCTGTGTACGTCCCACCAAGTGGTCCACCTCCGGGTACCATCCACCTCTACAAGTCTCAACCACGATCAGCGTTGTTCGTCGTCTGCATCCAATTAAACGTATTGCTGGCATAGCCCGTGCAGGGTGAGTATAACAATACTCAGTAGGGACCCCAATACCCCCAAAGGTCTCCCAGAATCTATGAAGGATAAACCACAAAGAAATGAGACAATAACAAAGTATCAACCAACATTAATTAGGTATATGACCATACATATACCAATGTCATCAATCCTAGTTCGGCTCCAACTCTCGATCCCAAGAACAACCCAGTTCACATAGGAATGAAGAAAATAACATATATGATAATGATTTAGAGTCAGGAATCAGATCACACAGGTATATAACATTCGTAAGGTGATAGAGATGATCAGAAGTAGTCACTGATTCATCTAAGCTGGAGGACCCACATACTATACTAGTCCAGCTAAGTTGTCGGACCCACGTAGGATACTAGACAAGATACTTTGTCGGAACCACGTAGGATACTAGAACAGAAGTCAAACTGTCAGACCCATGAAGGATACAAGAACAGTAATCATCGATGTCGAACCCATGGAGGATTCCAGTACGGTAGTCGTCATCTCCGAACCAACAGAGGATTCCAGTACGGTAGTCGTTGTCACCAAACCCATGGAGAATTCCAGTATTATAGTCGTTGCAGTTGCAGCCAGCTCTAGGGTTCCCGCACACAGCACGCTCGATTCTGGTAGGGTCCACTCCTCGAGCCAAGGGGTCGATACATAAACTTTCATGAAGTCCATAGTTGATGTATCCTGAAGTTCTGTCTCGTCAAAATGAACCTGACGTGATAGACGGCGCGTCAATCGGACGCCCGATCTGAAAGATATTGGCTTTTCCATTCCAGGGGCCCGATTAGAAATTTGCTCGTTCCAAACCTATCCATTTTCCAAAGTTTTCCATAACTCACTTAGAGTATCGCAAAAGGACCGCCTCGTCGCAAGGGTCCCATTTTCGTAGACGGCGCATCAATCGGACGCTCGGTCTTAAATATATTCACATTTAGATAGAAACAAGCCAGGCTTGTTAAGCCCAGTGGTCCGACGGGTCTGGTCAACCTGGTTTTGGTGGGTCCGACCCGGCAGAAGATTGGATCAGCCCGGTGAATCGCGCGGTCCGGCCCGAGGGGCGCTGTCCGGCCCAAAGGGGCACGGCCAGGCCCAGCTCTATTTTAAGTTTTTAAATTTTTTTATGTTGTTCCATTGGAAGATATATATTGTGTTGTATTATGTATGACCCCTAGGAAATAGGAATTTTCTTGTGAGACTAGTTGTGATCGAGGATCCCAAGAGGGATGCCTCCACTTGTGTTTTTTCTCAGAGGGTCCCAAGAGGGATTCCTCTAATTGTGTACTGATTCCAAGGATCCCTAGAGGGATCCCTCTACAAATCTAATAACCCATAGAATGCAACTAGGTTCTCATTGATAGACCTACCCTGAGTGGGTGTGATCACACCATTAATGCACCAAATCCCATTAGAACCTTATAGTTAAGAGTTCTTGGGAAAGAGTTGTAATGAGATGGGATCAAGAGTTTGGATAACCCTCTGACATTAAGTCAAGTTTCATTTATTTTAATAGTTAAATTTTAATTGACTAGACATAGATAATTATAAATGAATAGGTGGTTCTTGAGGGATTTGATTCCCTTAACTACTTTTACGTTAGGGTTCTAAGGGAATCTAGGAACCGACCCTACATAAAAATTATATCAGATGTTAGTTCTACCTGAATCTAGAGTGTAAAAAATAAGTAATTTTTACATGAATAAAATAATATATATATATATATATATACATGTGTATATAGATGTATTAAATAAATTATATAAAAATTTGAAAGCTTGAAATATTTGGATTGATCTCTTAATTAATGAAGATGACTATTTAACTGTAAGTCAATTTCTAAAATAATTGGATTACCATAGAGATCATGATACAACATTCAATGATTCTATTTTTGGAATGCCTTGTGTTTCTGGGATTCCTCCTTGTACCAAAAAATTGTATGTATTTATGAGTGTATCTTAGAAACCCATCTTAGTCGACATATCAAACAGGGTACGTAGGATGCTAGGATCCAGATAATGTCATAGGTTTCCATGTGGCTGCATGTCCCCCTAGAACTGGATGTTTGTGAAATTATAAAGGGTGATAATGGTTACCTAAATTTATTCATATTATACTTCTTAAGTTAGGGCAGATGCACCATGATTTCATTGTATAGAGCTATTTGGGAATAGGATGTAGAGCTAATGATTGTTGAGTGAAAGTTACCATCTTAGATAAGGAGAGTATTCCTCATATATTTCCTAAGTAAAATCCACTTGGGAATTCATTCCAATTTCAAAATTATTGGTTTCCTACTGATTGAGTCCATGGAATCCGACATCATACTAAAATAGTGAATGATAAAAAATTGTTTATGTACCGCTAGTTACTGATGGATTGAATAGTGTTCCAAGGAAGCCTTGGATCCTACTCGATGACTTACTTATAAGACATCTAGATTAAACCTATAATTATACCTTATGTTTTGTGCTGGTGAGTATATGTAATTCAAAGTCTAGGAATAGTATCCCCCTTTGGTGATGCATCTTTCTCAGAGACATCTCCAACATTGACTAAAGTATGTATTGTTGTAACCGAGTAGCTATTATGGTCGAGTTATGGCATTAGCTATTTAATTTTTTCTTAATTAAATATACCTAATTATGTATAATGGTTTTTTTGTATTTCTTCTAGTTTCATCTTGGCTATTATGTACATATTTCATGAGAATGAGCTTATGATAATAGGTTATAGGTTTAGCATTTGGGGTGATGACCCATGATTTCCTGATCATTAAAAGACACTCATTTAGAGTTTTATGACTATAATGTAGCAGTTGGATAGGGTTTTGGATATGGACTATGTTGTATAACTCAAAGATGGAATTAAAGACTTTTAATTTTATCATTTATTTCTTTAATTTGTTCTATTATATGTGATTATCCCTTTTGGTGATCATATTTTGTATTTATGTAATGGAAATTTGGTCCCTCAATACATTTCAATTGATTATATCATGTTCAACTAATTTATTATTTTTTCATAATTTGGTGAGTATGATGATTGGTTATTTATATTTTTATTTCACACCCTTATATGGTGGTATATTCTCCTCACAGTACCATTTTAGACCCCCACTGCTTGAAAAATACCCTGACATAAGAGGAGACACTCAGGAGGTCATGTACTGAACCGGTCAGACAACTGTTCATAGAGTGATCTATGAAATGATGATACACAAGGATAAAAATATTTTTTCAGTGATAAAGTGTTTATCTGGATTCTTATTAAAAAATGATTGATTTTTTTCTTCCAACCATTAGTGGTATATTTTAATAGAACATTATTTTCAATGGAAATGTATATAAACAAAATGAATACCATATAGTTACAATTTTTTGTTTGTTAAATAACCCCATTAAAATCAAATAAGTGTTATTTAGATAACATAAAAGGTTTTGAGTATCATAGAAATATATTTTGAAAGAATCTTAGAGAGAGTATGATTGGACATTGAGAAGTTTAATGTTAGGAATTAAAGGATCATACTAGTAATAGTCTAATGTTTTTTCAATTAATATCCAAAAGGATTTTTAGGATATTTTGTGGTAAAGAAAACATTAATGTGTTAAATTTGGTTTCCATTTAGAAATTGAATATCACTTTTTACTAATGTATTATACTAGTCTATGGTGAAAGAATTATTCACTTAATATCCTTAAAAATTTAAGATATATGATGAAAATAAAAAGTTTAAATAGTTACATTAGTAACCATAACAATGTAGATTTCTATGTTTCCAAAAAGAGTTTTGGATATTCTGGTAAATATAAATTTAAATGCTACATTGAATTACATTGTTAATGTTATTTTCACCTTATCCTAAAAGGGTTTAGGATGTGCTGGTAAATTAATAATGTAAAAGTAACATTATTTGAAAAATTTCAAGGGAACAGTTTTATGGAAAGAGTTTTAATGATAATGATGATGCACTTAGAAAGAGTTATATATAGACAAAATAAGTAGACATCATAATTTTTTTTATGATTTTAGGAATTATCAATATATTAAGTGAGTTTAATAGTTAAGAAAATGGTCCCAAAATCTCCCCATTATTCAAATTTTTTAACATTATATATGTTTCTCACTAAGTATTTAATAAGTGATTTTTATCAAATGGTCACATAAAGATTTTATATGAACTATATATGATGTAATGAGTAAAAAACATAGAAGGTGTATAAAACATAAGGATAATCTGATTATTTATTATATATGATATGACAAACTAATTTTTATGTTGTCTTTGTTATGTATTCTGAAAATAATCTAATGAATAATAAATTTTAATAAAATCTTCATTTTATCGTTATTTCATGTTGGCTCTATAAATTTATGTGTAGATATATATATTTCATGAAATGTAATGATAAATAACCAATAAATGTAAAATATTGAGTTATCCATAATCAATGTTCTTCATGGAGTATTATTCTATGTGATAAAATGTTAGTTTTATCATTATTAGGATTATTGTGTAGAGATACAATGCATACCCATGAGGAAAAAAAGAACAAGTTCCTTTTTTGTGTTGTACGACCCGCTAACTACACCACATGGAGTGTCATGCTGATGTATTTGGTATACTAGGGGTGCATGTATTATATTTGATCCCCATAACTAAATTAAATAGTGGTACCTAGTAAAATTACCTTCATACTTTGATATCCTACATAGAAAAGTCTACACATTGACTTGGGTAATATTGGAATGGTTGAGTATGTTGTTGATCATGTCATCGGTAGGAATTCAACCATGATAGAATATTTCCTCTTGTATGATGAGTATGAAATTTGGTTCCTAGATTGAGATAGACATTGAGAGAGTGTATCCAGACCTAGATAATATATATGATTCAATTCTATATCTAGATAAGGATCTTGTGATGTTCTTATCCATAAGGATGGTTGACATGTGATATATCCATCAATTGGTTCTGTATATACTCTAAGAATCGATAAAATAGGTGTAGGCTATATGTCCCATGGTAACTTGATGTATTGGATAAATGGAATATATCAGAATGTACCTTTTCATATGATACAGTCTATTGGACTCAGGTATATAAATACTTGAGTTTGATGAAGATCGCACCACACCCCTTTGTAGCTTGTGTAATATTGATTTTTTTCCAGAGTCCATTTTTTTCTTAAAATTATGGATCTAGAGATTCATATTTTTTTCAAAAAAATAAAGGATTATGGGGCTATAAATTTTGGTTGACTAAATGGGGGTTTACTATAGCTTAAATAGATACTCATAAAATTTTAAAGAGTTAATCAAATATGGTTTTTTATAATTTTTCACATGGTATTGTGTATGATGTGATACATAGTAAAGTTGAATATATCATTCCAAAAGTGATTTAGAAGATATCCAAAAGGTATTTTGGATATGATTTCATAATTTATTGTATAAAGTATAGTATAAGGTGAAATTTTCTAATTTATTGTGAGGATTTAGTAATTGTGTGAGACTAAAGGAGACATATATCACCTAAAACCATGTGCATGACATTCACATTGGAAATCACATACAGTGGGAATAATCCTACATTAGACGCTTGGATACTATGAGCTTAGTCCTTAAGAGTCATTTATCTATTGTTTCATCTCTATAAAATCTATCAATTAACTAACTTTTTCATAAGTTTAAACATATGGGAGTTTTATTCATGAATGTGATGCATGAACATGCCAAATCATTAGATCAATAAATGTTCTGCTCGAGTTAATGCATGTATCAGTTAGGATTTTCATCAAGAATATATATATAACCCACTTCCATGTAATTGAAGTTGGAATGTATACATGAAAAAACCTCTTTTATTCCCAAAACTATTACCTTATTCATCTTTTGTATGTTGATTCATAAGAACACAATGGATAGAGGAGAGTCCCTCTCATGCGAAAGGACATTCATCTTATCCTGTGGATATCTCCAAAGGTGGGAGTCTTTCACTTTATACTTATATGATCATCATCAAGCACATCATAAGAAGATAAAGAATATTGTAGACGCTTCTATGGTGAATATTACAGTAGCTTTTATAGTATTTATTTATTTCTATTTTATAAGTGATTTCATATTTATTCAATGATGATTATGTTTTTGTTGTTTCTAGTGTTTTTTTGTATGATTATGTGTTAATCAACCCCATTGAAACCCAATATCTATTTCATTTCCAAATCAATGTATGTAAGAGATATTTCTTGAAGACCATAAGCATAAGGAAGTAGAAAATCATTTTCTACAACTATAGAAAATGTTGGACCATCATATGAAGTGGTTTAAAACACATTACTTGTTTACTCAATGAATTCCAATGTCTTTTTTAATTTAAGATATATGATTTATTTTATTTTTGTGAAATTTTCTAGTAAAATGGAAATATCACCTTATGAAATATAGAATTTTTTTGGTAAAAACTCATAGTGGATCTATTATAGAAATAATTATTTATTGGAATATTCCATTATAATTGATGTTATAGTTTCTCTTGCAAATCTTATCATCATATCCATAGTAGAATTTTCTTTATTCTTGTCATGGATTGACATTTTCACTATAATGATAATAATGATTAAAAAGCTAAAGAAATCATATTTATATTTCTCAGTGAGTTACAATTCATATAAAAATGATTTTATACCAATAATAACATATTATGAATATGAAAAATCAATTAAACATTATGGGGAAAGATATATATCACATTTCATTGAAAAACTTAACTATTTAGTTTAGTGATGTGCCTATGGTAAATGAATTTTTCTGAGTATTTTTGGATGATTTTCATTGTGTTATTTATAACCAAGAGGTTAAATTCATAGTTAACATAGTTCTTGATATTAAAAAAATTTCAAAAAATTAATTATCTAATGGTTTAAGTAGATCTATTAGAAATGAACTAGAAATTACAAAGAAAACATTATTTGAGTTTTATCTTTCCTAGATCTTCACATTGGGAGCTCATCATTTTTTATAAAAAATTGGATTGTTCAATGAGGATGTGTACTTATTATATAATAATCAATAAAAATGGTGTTAAGAAAAAGTATCTAAAATTTCATATTTATAACTTGTTTAATCTACTATAGGTCCTTAAATTTTAAAAATTGACCTCATTTATGGGTATCATCATTAGAAATTAAAGGTAGAATAAATTCTGAGGATGAATTTTAAGACTAGTTATAAATACATTGAGTTTTTAGTTATTCCCTTTTAGTTTCCAAATTCACCCATTTTATCTATGGATTTTATGAATATTTTTTTCTTGAGTATTTGTATAATTTTTTTTAGTGTCTATTAATGATATTGTAGTATATTATAAATGTTATGAGGATCATGGGAAACATATAAGGATTATTCTTCAGACCTTAAAA
Source organism: Viscum album (assembly GCA_963277665.1). NCBI lineage: Eukaryota > Viridiplantae > Streptophyta > Magnoliopsida > Santalales > Viscaceae > Viscum > Viscum album. The sequence continues at coordinate 776,852,597 of OY728152.1, read as the reverse complement.
GAAAATTATAATAGAAAATTTGGAAAATGTCAATTTTAGTTTTAGTATATTTATGTACTAGGGAATACAATTACTAATGATGAAATAATAGTTTATCCTACTAAAACTAAAGTGGTGGATGAATATCCAAGACTAACTAATTTGACTAAGATTCATAGTTTTTTTAGGCTAGAGGGTTATTGCTGATGGTTTGTTGAAAACATTACTTTTTTAGCTAGAACACTAAGAATGTTAACTCAGAAAGAATTTATCTTCATTTGGATAAACGAGTGTGATGATTTTTTTTAATATTTATACAGCATATTTATTAATTATATTTTATTTTCCTTACCATTAGGAAATTATGATTTTTTTATTTCTAGTGATTCTTCATTGAAGTTACTCGTGTGTGTTTTTATGGAAAATTTTAATTAGTTTCATAAGAATCATGCCAATGGAAACCCAAGAGTAAAATTATCCAAAAAATGACTTTGAACATAAAATGGTAGTTTTGGATTTAAAAATTTGGTGTCATCATTTATATGTGGATAAATTTGATATATATGTTTAGATCATAAAATAATGAAATATATATTCATTATAAATGAGTTGAAAATTAAAAAAAAGATGGATTGAATTGATAATGGATTATGATTTCATGATTAACTATAATCTAGGTAAATGTAACAAGGTATAAGATTCCTTAATTTGAAAGGTTAATGATCATTAACCATACCATGTTTGGAACATGATCCAATAGTTAATGATTTAATAAATCCTTTATTATAAGTTATGTATCCAAAGACCATTTATCTTTTGGATTAGATATCAGTATAATCATCCTTATTAGAAATAATTAAGAATTCATAAAATGGAAATCATGGTTTCCAAATAAATATAGAATTGGTTATTGAAGGAAAGTTGAATGATTTTAATATTTATGATGAAGGTTTTATAAGTTTTAGAAAGATGTTGTCTGCACATAGTGATTCCTAATTGAAAAAAGAATAATTAAAAAAACTTCACGAATATCCATTTTCAGATTGTCCTTGTAACACCAAGATGTATACATACTTTCAGTAATTGTTTTACTCAGAGGGAATAAAGAAAGATATTATTTATTTTAACATTAAATATTTAAATCTTCAAGATTCCAAAGCTGAATAAAAACTCCTCAAGGGGATTGTTCAGATATTTCCAACACCTTAATGAAATTTTAAGAATATATCCCTCTATTATTTTTGTGGTATTACCAAATAAATCTTGAGGTAATAATTTGATTTGGGTTATTTTTCATAATTTTAATAAATATATGAATTTTATTCATATTCGAGATTCTATATATTGGGATAATCTTTCTAGATGCTTTATTAAATATATATTCAAGTTAAATGGAGTACCTCGCTATATTTTATCATATTGTGATCCTTGATTTACATCCAATTATTTCAATAGACTTCATATGTCATTATATACTGAGTTATGTTTCAGTAAAACTTTTTACCCTCAATCCGAGAGACAGTTTGAGTAGAAAATTGACGCATTGGAGGATACTATCCATGCTCAATTATTAGAATATCTTGTAATTTGTTATCATTATATTTATTTATTTTAATCTTATTATAATAACAATTTTCATTCTTGTATATAGATGAAACTATTTTAAGAATTATATAAAAGTGGTTTCAGAAAACATGAAATTTGGAAAAAGTCAAGGTGGAAATGTTTTTGGGAAATGAATTTGTAGAAGTGATGGTCAAAGGGGTAAAAATGATTAGATACTACATAATGCAATCTCATAGTATGAAGAAAAATTATTCATATAATCGAATGAATGACCTTTCATTTGAGGTAGGTTTCCATGATTTTATTAAAATATATCTATTGAAAGGTGTGATGTATTTTGGAAAAATAGAAAATAAAGTCAGATGTTTATGAGACTGTATAAAATTATTGAGAAAGTGGGATCAATATTCTAATAAGAATCCTTACCTTTGGTTTTATCTTAGGTACATAATTTTTTTCATATTTCATTATTAATAAAATATATACCTAACACATATCATGATTTATGCCTTGAAGTAGTTTAGTTGGAGGGGGATATTTTATAGGATGAAAATCATGTTTGGATTCCTGATCAAAGAGATTTTTTATTTTTTATTAATTTAACTTAATAATTTACTATTTTATAAGGAACCATATAATTTAATAAGAAATACGGGATTAAGAAAAGTCTAGGAATGAAAAATATCCTATATTCATTAAGGAATAATATTTAAAGGATGTAATTTATTTAATAGGGAAGAATGTGACAACCCTTGAAACATTAATAATAAATCAATTTAATGTCTTAATAATTTTTAATATTTGATTTTTTAATTCAGATTATATATAATAATTTTATATGATATCTCAATTAGAAAATAAATAGTTTTATTCTAATCAAATTTATTTCCTTAAATTATATTTTTTTATTTTAAATATATTTATTTTTATTTTATAATATTAATTTCATTAAATTAAATTAATTTTTTATTTGAACATGTTGAAATTAGTTTATGATAATGTTTTTCTTATATTTCATAAATAATTATTTTTTATGTGAATAGTAAAAAAACACAGTTTTTATAATACTATCACTATTATGAAATAATTATGATATAAGTACCACTCAATAGTTTATGAAAACTTTTTTATAAAAAATATATATTAATATTAAAATAAATCACATAAAAATATATGTTCAATTTAGAAAACCAATTTTTGACATTTTAGATCCAATGTGATGTTTTATTATGACAAAAAAACATTTTTAGTTATTTTATTTTAATAAAGATATCATAATGATCCATTATATTATAAATTAGTTTTAAAGAAACTTAAATATGATTTTTATCCATAAAATAATAAATTTAATTGGAATAAACACTATATAATATTTTTGTGCAAAAAATTATGTTTTAAAAGGAATTTCTATAAAAAAAAGTGTTTGTTTTTGTTACATGCACTTGATTTAAAATTAATTTTTATCATCACTAGAAATTGAATCATATAAAAAGGGTACATGCATGGGATCAAAATTTAATTTTTTTTTATGAGTTCAATTTCATTTTTTTTAACATAAAAATTAGTTACCTTGGTAAAAAAAGGGAGTAATCTCAGTTGCTGTTAAATGATGTAAAAGGGATAAAACATTAAGATAAGGTCCCAAAATATTATATCTAATATTATTGGATGATTTTATTTCAACCAAACATATATCAACATAAAAATTTCTCCATTTTTAATGAGTTTACTTTTAATGAGAAGTTAATATTATTTTAAAACATTGCATATTTGTAAGTGTTCCACTCTCCTCCCTTAAAAAAGGGTCCCTTCATACCTCACTTATCCAAACACATTGATCATAGTATAAGGTTCAATATCTTCTAAAATCTCCAATAAAATCTATTTAATATGTCTTAGAGGTCCTTATATCACCAAAATAAAAATCAAATTAGGATTAAAGTTTAATCTGGTAGAGGATATCCAAGGAATAGGTAAAGGTCTTAATCGAATTCTTTCAAGATTATTTATTCTTCAACCCACATAAAATATATTCAAATTGTCGTAATATAATTCCATAAATATAATTACTATACCAAAATTTTATTATCACTACTTAATCACTCTATTATAACTTATTTCCATTCAATTGCAAATGAAAACATCGCTTGTGCGTACATGTAGACTACCACCTCCATGTAGTGACATATTTCATTCTTCATTACCACCACACATGGATGTCTATATTTTTTATTTAATAAATATATATGTTATATATGATATAATTATTATTATTTAAAGAAAAATATTATTTAATTTCCTTCCCTTCCATTAATTCAAAATTATAAACGTCGTTATTGTGTGCATGTTGTGTACCACCTCTATGAAGTGATATACTTTATTTATCATTTCCACCTCGCTGAATGGATCTAAAAATGAATTTATTGAATAAATATGATTTTTATAAAATTATTACAGCATTGGAAATATGATGCAAAAATTTTATGACTCCTTTTAACCCAAGTAAATACACTAGAACTGCATTGGACCAAACCACCTCTAAACGTCTTAAGTGAATTAAGCTGATTTAGTGAGTAAATAATATAATATAATAATTGAAATAAATGTAATAATGATAATTTAATGAACATGGAAAATATTATTAATAAATTAAATAATTAAAAATATTTAAGACAAGGTTTTAAAAGTGATTTCTATTAAAAAAATTATGTGTTGTTATAATATCCACCATTAGGGCTTGATCTACCACTTCTGAAATGGTGGAATGATTCAATGTTAAGATATCATATCGTATATTAGGATACAATCCCTTCTCAAAACTCTAGAATTTATATCCATCATTTGAAACCATCTTAGAAGTGAAATTAACAAGCATGATGAACTTGTTTTCAAACTCATTGATATCTAATTTCATTTATAGTGGCACAAATACTCGTGAGGATTTTCCAGTGCCATGTTATCTAGGTAGAAATATTAGGGGAACATGATCTTTAAGTATTTATATTTTGGATTCGCATACATCATAGCTTGAAAAAAATACTCCCATCATTTCTAGATGGGTCTTTCAAGCATAAAAGTAGTGAATTCACCTAGATAGACTCTAGAGTGTTAAGAAATTAAACAATACACTCAATATTTTCCAACAAATAATATGCCTCTTAAGGGGGTTTATTCCCTAAAATGATGAAGGATGATAGAGTAGAAATTATTGATCCCAATACTTATCCCAATTCAAAACGAGTCATGGATTCTTAGTTTGGGCTATGCTAAGAACCACTACTTTATCCATAGATCAAATTGATTTCACCATTTTATTAATCAAATTTTGATCTGTAGGTGGATTAAATCCCTAAAAGTTATCCATATATCCCTCTAAATCATTCTTATGGGGTCATTATGGGGACATGATAACACATGAAATCAAATCAAGAAGAATAAAATAACATTAAAATTATTAAATGGAATTTATTAAAACCATATAAATTCATCAAAAAACTATAGGAGTTATTAAAAGGAACAAAGGGGAAATATATAGAATAAAAAATTCAAATTAAAATAAATTTACAATACTCTATACCAAAAACCCGCCATGAATTAAAATTATTACAACGAGTGTAAGAACTAGATTCAAAATGATCTTATCTCTATCCTACATTAACTTCCCCAAATAACATAAGTAAAAACTAATATTTGATACAATTTCATCCATTAACAAACCTATGATAGCCTTAAATTAGTACCTGAGTGAGCCCATGATATGGATTGAAGTGCGTTATTGATCCGGATAGACTAGAAACTAGGACCTGACCATTAATTAATTTTTCTTGGGAATGATTTTTCCAATAAATCAATCCATTGACATGTGGGTCCTAATAGAGAACCTTAAATAACCTCTCCATGAATGTTTTACTAATGAAATCATAGAAATGAAACAAAACTAACTAGAAAAATAGGAAAACAATATACATAGATTTCCAGAGAAACCTAAAACAAGGGTAAATATACATGATAACAAAAAAAGTTAAAAAGGAGAACAATATTATAACTAGATAAAGAGATATAATTAATGAGTCCGTAATAAAAACAAAAAATATTGTAAACAAAATATAACGACTACCTATATATATATGATAGGTGGGATCCCTTCGACCATCTATCCTCAATTAAATCCATGATTTGATTTTAAGAACATCAATCACCTCCATGAGGTTCCTTCCATTTACCTGTATCGGTGAAAACAAGGTCTGTATACAGCCATTGTATGTATGTAGGTTGTTAACATAGTAAGCCTAATATGATATCACCACGTGTTCCTGGAGAATATTTTGTGAGAAAATCCAAGTATTCTATTAGGAAAATAAATATATAAAAACACAATTTAAATTTTAATGTAAAAGTAGAAATATTTATTACATTTAAAAATAAAATTAATAGGTCAAATGAATAATTATTTCAATCCTAGAATCTTGGGATATACCCTAGCGCCACTAAGATTAAGGTATACTCAGATACTCATGACAAACCATATCAACCACCTAAATTTAAGCATATAATTCTAGATATATTGGAATACAAAATAAGTGGTGTATCATTTAACTATAGTGGAATTATATAATTGGTAGAATTGACTTGGTAGAGTTCAATAATTCCCTAGTACCTAATTGTCATTGAATAATAACCCAATAACTTAGGGTTCCCATGAGGCATCATCATTTTAGATTTACCATAAAACTATTTCTTTAAAAAGAAGTGTTTCATCAAGAACATACTGAAAATTATTAGTTTTCATACATATGTCTTCATAGATTCCATAAATCCTATTTAAGTAATTTAAATCATATTTAATTATGTTCAAGAATATAAGGTTCCTAAAACAAAGGAAGTGTATAGAACCACCTATAATGAACTAGTGAAATCTCTTATAAGTAGTGAGAATAAATTAATGAATAAAATGAAATCTATAAAATCAAGAACCTCTTATCGTAATTTTGGACAATAGGAGCCTTGTATCACTGTGGAAATTGGGAAAAAAGAAATCAATTAAATAAGGGTGAATAGAGAAAAAGAAAATATAATACAACTTTATTTTTTTGTTTATATCCACTTAAATCAAGTAGAGGGGGAGTGAGAAGGTCGACATTTATGACTTGTAAGGTTTGAATAAGGTTCCCATGGTAAAGCTCGTTGAAATAGAAAATTTTAATTTTTTATATTTCATTTAATTAATTATTCATATATTTTTACATTCATACATACATACACACATACATGAATTTATAAATACAAACATCCACACACACAAATTCAGACAAACACACATGCATGCATTCTTATATAGATACATAAATAAATATAACTGAATAAAAATATTCATTTTTTGCAAAATATTCCTATTCAACATGAGAATAGTTAATATCACATGATTTTCCATATATATTCGTATGATGATATTTTTTTGACCTACATAGATCATTTAAAGGATCTTTTTTTTAATTTTAAAATATAATACACCAATTTGGTTGGCTACACTATTTGGAAAAACTTTAGTGAGTTATTTTTAACTCATTTTCATAAGAATATTATAATGGAACCTTTATTTGATGATTCTAATCTCCTAAGATGGCGAAATTTATAATATAAAATTTGGATGAGGGTGTGAGAATTGATAATCCAATGATTATTGTGATAGATATGATATATAATGAACTTCTATTTAGACTATAGATCTTGAGTATAATTATAATGAAACACATTAATAATTTAATAAAATTAAAATATGAAATCAATTATTTTATTCACGGTTGTGTTTTGGGATTAATATTTGGTGAGCACTATGGTTTAAGAATGGATTTTTGTAAATTTAGGTTGTTAACATGAAGTAAGGTAAAATTTCGTTGTGGGATACTTTTATTCTCCCTAGTTTCATAACATGAATTTATCAATTAAATGATATATAAATTTCATATTGATGAATTAAACTAGTTATATTTATAATTTTTAATTATTGTATAATTAAATTTACATGGTATTCAGCCTCAAATGTTGTATTATGATACAATTTTTGAATTTATGATATTCTTATCTTTTTTTATCTATAATAACAGTAGGTTATTAACCTTGGATTGTGGTCCTATGATTGGTGGGAAATTAATCAATGTTTCATTATGTAATTGTTATGGGATGTTTGATTTATAGTTGAAACTAATTTGGCATTCCATTAAAAAAAATTGTTTAATTTTTCAGCAATTCTCCTTATAGGTTCCTATGAAGAAGATTGTGTTGCAATTAGATGCTCATACAATCACATATTTATGTTAACCTATTGTAGTAATTATAGATAAATTAGAATATTCTAATATCATTTGGTCTTGTTGATCTAGTTTATTGGGTAGTCAATAAGAATAAATAACATAGTTCCTAAAATAGTCATATGGACTCATAAACCAAGTTATTGGGTAGTCATGAATATGGGTTAACCTAGATGATCAGATATTTATGATGATTTGTGGATATATTCATTTTATTTTCTTGTGTATATACTATATAGTATGATAAAATATTCTTAATGACTAGTTCACATAATTTACTGAGTATTCATGTGGACTAGTTGACATATTTTATTAGATATTAATAATAAATGATCATCCAAGTTTATTGAATATTCATAGGGACTATTGTGATATAACTTAATTACTATTTTTTATATTACATCGGTGATTGGATTGTTAGTCACTATCAATCCATCCATATATTACTATCTTCTATAGTGAAACCCCACATTCAGTTCACACATTATAATGTATGGAAAAAATCATTTGACCCTCCCTCACCCCCCACTAATTATTTTTAGGTAAATATTGATTGAGTCTATTCATATAAACAGAAACATTCATGATTATAGTAGTGATATTCACCCAATTCATTTTTGGAAAATATATATAGTGACTTAAACTTAATTTTCTATTATAAAAAAAACTTTTAAGGAAAATTTAAGAAACCCCATGATTCATCCGGGACAAGCAAAAAATGGGAAAATAAAATTATTAAAATATAAATTGATCTTATTTGCATTCTTATCTGAAAAAAGTTTCTAGATAATGGAGATTATCGATGTTTATGGATCATCCTTTAGAAGGTCTTCAATGCGAATCTCTAGCTTTTCCCATGATTTCATGTACTCCTCTTGATTAATCTTCCCTTAATTTAATCCTATTACCATAATAGTTTTCTTCTTTTTAACTTAATAAGACTATTAACTATTGGTATCCATATAGATATTTCCTTCTACCATCTTATCAGCATCTTCTGTAATGGTATTTATCACAAGGAATTATTATTCCATTTTTTATCCAAAATGAATGAGCATCTCCATCATTTTCTCATCATCCACAACTTCCTCATACTGGTCACCCATGAAAGAAGCTTCCCCATAGACCGCAGCCTCAACTCAAAAAAAAAAATTTATTCGTGGAATCACTTTCCATCACCTTGAATTTTTATTTTTTTGGTAGATTGTGTGTCCATTTTTAATGGAAAATAAGACTAGTCCTTTTGAACATTCTTATTCCCATGCTGACCCTTCTTCCACCAAGGACTGAGGATGTATCCGCCATGAAATTCCTATGCACTATCTCCTGAGATCTGACCATAAGAGTCATCACTAGACTTCTCTCCGTGTATTTCCCGCTTGACATTAGAATTATATAATCAATCAACCTCCAAAATAGTCTCTTCATTCCCAAATCCCTCAATGTGGTTACCCTAATTAATTTCTAGAAACTCCCTCCTCATACTTTTCTTTTCCACACGAATTGATGCTTTCTCCAGAACACCCTCTCTTCTAGAGTTACCGAGCCCTGAAAGTAGTGCCTCCGCATAGGAATAAGATTTGAGAGCCTTTGAACCATCCTCATTATCCTTTCTCTCATCCACTTTCTGGTCGGTGACACTAAGAACATCATCTTACATCACACGTCAAGAAGAGAAATTATCCACAGGGACCACTTAGGGGATTTCCATCATCAGATCACCTTTCAACATATCAAAAATTTCAGTGATTTTTAGATCAGGGGGTAAACCCTATACGGATTTCTATATCACTACATCGCCTGAACACCCATGACCATTATCCACATGATTTCTGACTCGACCAGCCTCTAAGTTCTTATTTTGATCACTATTATCACTAATATGATCCATCTCCATTGACCTATCACCGGAGGTAGAAAAACATTTTTCCAATCCCAAACCCGACTTATTCATACCTCCACAGTTACACACATCCATGGAATGCACCAATTTATTGCATTAAGTAAAAAAATCCACCTATGATTCAGGGACAAATTGTTGCATGTATTGGAACTCTACTCCAACAAAAATACACAAAAAATTAGGCGGCACTCTAGACACATTAATTTTGACGCAGACTCTTGGATAAATTGGATGACTAACAGACTGATTTTTTTTTGTATAAGCGCAGGTATCGACTCACAAGATTACCCAGCTTATAAATGATCAGTGGATTTTGAAAATTAATTGGTATTTTATGAAATATAACTTAGATATCCATGGTTGAGCAGTCTTGCTTCATATGAAAATCATCTCTCTTTCTGAATAGGTAGAATCTGAATTTTTTTAAGGTGTGAGGGGCACTAGACCACATCTGAATCAAATATTCCTCCGTAGAGAAATGAATAGTGAAGTGTTAGTGGTCATGAATTCTCACCATAGATCGATCCATATAATCCTAATATCCAAAAATAAAACCATCAAAATCATTCATTAACGGATGACAATGCTTTAACTAAGAAATCAACATCAATTGAAGAAGAGGCGAAGCCTCATTAAACTCTAAAATCAAAATTAGAAGATGCGATTGACCCTCAAACAACTCGGGAACCTTAGGTAAAATAAAAATACGTGTAAAGGAAGTAATTAGGTTCATATTAGATAAATGAGAGAAGTAATGTTTTTGGGATCCCTTAAAGGATGGAAAAGGTCCCTATTTCATCGAGGGGAGGGATTAGAACAATGGACATCACTATTGTGGGAAGCGGTAGGGATCCCCTGAGTCTATTCGATGCCAATCCCCGTAGATATAGTGTGGTTATGATAATGTATTAGTCATTGGAGGAATACAGTTCCATCATAGGTGTGGGTTTTTTTCAAGGGTATTAAATATTTTAATGGTGTGTGTTGTACTTATATATATTGTTATTCAGTGAGTTATTCTTGTGGTGATATTTGGAAATAAATATTTAAAAATGTAGATAAATGATTTTAGAAATGTGGATTTATATTATGGGTTAGATCCAATAATGGTTTCTTTTGATTTTTCAGTATGATATAGTTTGGTAGATATTATTAACCAATTTTAAATATGGGTAGTTTGGTTGGTGATAATGAGACTATGTTTTATAATATTATATATTTGATTATTTTTCAGGAATTCTATTTAATTGGATGTTCATCCTTAAGGGATGACCTACCCAGTATGTGCATATACTCACACCAAATTTTACATAATTATATGATGATTTATTACTAGAGTTGTTAGAAATAATTATCTCATTTATTGAGGTTGATAATAAGATACTGGTGTTTATGGTTTTCTTTATATACCACTGAGGTATACATGTCATTTGGTTTTTCTATATGATGAGTGTTATGTGTTTTTAATAGTTGTAACTATCATTCCTATAAGTTATTTTATATGAAATTCATGAATTATACAATATTTATAATATAATTTTATTGTGGAATATTTATAATTCATGATTTCATGATTTTGATTTTCATTACAGTGTTTTATATTGTTTCCTATATGGTAATTATTAACATCTATGATATTTTTTCACATGACTGGATGGAATTTTTCTTTTCATTTACTTTGGAGAGGTCTTGATAGGATCATTTCATGATATGAGGAGTGATCATGAACAATTAATGGTAATTGAAGTTGCTTATAAATAATTGAAGTAGGAAACCAACTATTTTTTATAGTGTTTTCCTGATATGTATGATAAGTAATAAAAATATTATAGGAGGTGTTGAGAAGTATGATAGAAGTTTTGTGACCTTTAGGGTATGATAGATCATTGAATTTTAAAGGAAATTGCATCACTCAAATTAATGAGTATAAAATATCTTTTAAATATTTTTTATTATTATATGGCTTGGGACATAACTTGTTAAATGTATCTCAAATATGGGACAATGAAAATAAGTTATTTTTTAATAAAATGTTGACTTGTTAGATTGAAATATGGAACTTCTATAATGAGAGAAAAATAAATTGGTAAAAAAAATTTCTAGTCAGTGATGAAAAAAATATTACAACTTAGGTATGAAAAGAGTTAATGAGCAATTAAATCAAATAAATAGTCATTTTTGGAATGTAACTGTCTGGGTTCACCTTAATAATGATCAATCTTGGTCAGAATATCACCTTAGGAATGTATCCTCACATTCATATAACTAAAATTTTGCAGGGGGTGTTAAGTCTATACAATGGGTGAGTATAACCTTGATATAATAACCATAAATAAAAAATAATAGGATCACGAATCATTATTGAAGTATAATATAGACTTCTAACCATTATCATTATATATCACATAGTGTATTACATAAATCCATTCTATTTTAAATTATTCATACAACATATGATTTCAATTAATTGGTAAATAATATTCAGGGATGGGTATAAAAATAAATAAATAAAACTGGCATCACAACAACAAAAAAGGTTATTAGGCTCATCGTAGAGCCAAATATTATAACTAGACAACTCCAGCACCAAACCTTATCATTGAATTATGTCCCAACATATATCTCAACCATATGGTCTATAAATCTATCAAAGGGAATGTTCTTGGTGGAAGTATGAAACTCAATAGGTCACCACTAATGGGGCACCCAAAAGATACCACAATTCATAAATGTGTGTGTATAGATAAAATAATAAAAAAGTTTTAGCACTCAATATATAACACTTAAGTCAAGATATCATGTGATATCATGGAAACAATGATGCTTGAATCTATTTTTTTTCCTCTAATATAGGATAACATTTATTATCTCTTTGATTTATTGTCATATCATACCAATATCCCTATTCAGGTAATGAAGAATAGGTTCGAATCTTAACATTAGAAGTGTCTTAGCAAATCCAATCCCTTGGGAGTCTCCTTGGTTGTATATAAATAGAAAATGTCAACAACTCCCTTTATAATCATCCATTATGTACCCAAAAATGATATTTTCAGTCTCCATAAAGAATCATCTAGGTTTTATCCAAATAATGGGTGTCACTAGCATCCCATGGAATAATACAAACTAAATTTGAATAATGGGACTCACCATCTCCCTTGGGAATATCCTAGGCTGCATCTAAATATTGGGAGTTTCTTGTTACCTTAGGAAAGGATATAATCCTAGATACATATAAATCATGAGTCTCCAACTCCTATGGGAAAGAATATTCAATGGGAATCACTATATCATATGTTAATAAGAACCTATTAGGAATAAAAAATAATATTGGAACCAAATCTATGTTTAGTATTTTTGATATTTTCAATCATTGTATCATGAAATATGGGTTGATTATTGGCATAATTTGAAGACATGGAAAGAGATAAGAGGTTCACATGGAATATTGATATAAGGCTATGGAATTGATTGTAAGATCACAATAGGTTGACAAAATAGAATTTTATTTAGGATATAAACATGATTCCAATGATTTATTTTATTTTTAATATGAATTAAATAGAATGAAACTAGTCTAGAATTGGTCTCAGGTGTAAGAAGTGTTGATTCGTAAAGAATTACTGAAAAATTAATTGAATCATATAGTGGATATATTTATGTAAGATGACCTCACACATTTTTGATCCTATAAAATGAATTGAAGTATGCCTCATTTATTATTTTTTCAATTTTTTGAGCTTAAATTATGGGTTGACATAGAGTTTTTTCTAAACCCTTAAAGGGCACATGATTTCATAAGCATAAAATGATCATACGATCATGTAATTATTATCAAGTCATATGACCACATATGTTTGATTAGGTGATGTGGTCTTGTGAATCAAGTAAGGGGAGTTATGATGTAAATGATATAGGATTTGTGATATCGCATGATCTTGAGGATGGATGAGTTATGCAATGAATGAAATGTATAAATTTGGTTAGGGGATTTATATACACTCGATAAATTCAGTTAACTACATATTCATGGAAGTTTATCCAATTAATATAAAAGAAGATACACATTCAGAGGTGTATATTTATGAAATGATAAGATTCTTTATTCATAAAAGTTGTGTGGTATAGGGGTTCATTATGGGAGACTTTTTCCTTCTTATTTCATATAATTTATGATATTGAAAGGAAATGTTGTTATGTTACTTTTAAGAGGACGAAGTAGTCACCTGATGCTCAGGTGTTATATGTCAGTAAAATTAATGGATGAACTTGTTTTTCAATGATAATTTTGTGTAAATTATATTTAATAATAAAATATTCCCATCATTAACAGTAGCTAATTATACTGTAAATATTTAATCAGGAGAAGAAGTTCATGGAGAATGGAAGTTGAAAGAGGATGTCCTACATGATCAGGGGTCTCACTTATAGTGTTACATGGACATGTTCATGTGAATAGAGTAATATACTTAGGGGTCTCACACATAAAATTTCACACATGAGTCCATGAACACAGAGTCTCATGACTGAGATCACATGAGGATATATGTTCGTAAGGGTTATGTGTCAGTAGTATCCTAAAGTAATTACATGACTATGGTTATGTGATAGGGTTTATGAACTTGCAGTGTTATGTGGTAAAATATTATTTTATATAACATTTTCTCAAATAATCAAGTAGTTACTTCTCATTATATTTAAGATACCAAGATGTTTAGTATAGAATCTTGGGTATATTCATTCTAGTGGAAGAAGGAGTGTTAAAATAATAATTTAGGTGCCATATCTAGTTATTGAAGAGGAGGAATGAAATAAGATAATTTTGGTGAAGGATTATCTTCACCCAGAGAACAAGTGATTCGGTGATAGTGTTTGAAAGAAAATACAAAACTCTTTCATTGAGGAGTAAATCTCACCTAGAATTGAAAAATTATAGAACGGTATGATGAAGAAAAATAGTGCATTGATTCAAGAGTCTTGATGGAATTAGAGTCTCATGATGAATAGAGAGAGACCATCATGTTATTTTACTTTTTAAGAGACATAAAAATCTATAAACTATGGAAGATATTTTATCAAATAAGTTCATGGTAGTGTTAATGAAGTAGTGTACCTTAGGTTAGGAGTGACTGGGCCTATAAAATTATAATTTAAGTGAGTCCAGTATATAGTTTCCATGACTAAAACATTGTATCCACTGAACTAGTAAATATTAATGGATTTTATCACATCAACACATCATGAATATGTGATCCTTAAAAGTTTATATTTGTGGGGAACCCAATAAAAATTGTGTATTATGTACATCATTTTCTTTCATATATATTTTTTTTTTGGATGATTATACTCACTAGAGTAATAGGTTTAACATAGTTCCTTACATATTGGAAAAAAGATGACAAAAAAGATAAAATGGATTAATGACATGGTTAAATTTGACCAATACAATGATTCACCGCCCACTCAGGGCATATTTGGATATAAGAAGTTTCATCAAAGGATAATGATTTAGACATGAAGTTCTACCTCAAATGCAGTATTTGGATTTGTGAACATGGAATCTAGAATAAATCCTTCATTATTTGATGGAACTAACATTGATGGATGAGAGAGATAATTAATTTTTTTTCTTATAATCTTGTAGTAAGTAGGTTCTGGAGAACATCCCTTGAGATACAAATCTAACCAATTATAGTGACTGTATGGGTAATTCATGAATAAATAAGTCTATAAATAGATCTTTTTTCAATGATGTTTATAAAAAACTACTCATTGTGATACCGTTTTTGAAAATTGAATGAATCTTTAAGATATTTATGGAAAAACTAAAAATGAAAATTATTTTTTGATTTCATCCATAAGAGAAGGTTTCAATACTAGAAAATATGAGAAGCTAGTGAACATGATTAGTGAAGAGTTCCTTATGAAAAAAATGAAAGATGTAGATAAAGTAACAAGAAAAAGACTCTCAATAGATAATGTAATACAAATTAGTTGAATGATTCTAATTATTCCATTTCATCTAATTCTATCCATTTTTTGGAATATTCATCTTTAATTTGGAAATTTAGATTTCTCCCTATAAATTAAAGTTCATTAAATTCAAGAGAAAAATCAAAAGATTGGTGGCATGTTGAAGGAATATTAAAAATATGTTGATGATCTATAATTAATTATTGAATAACTTGATAAAAAGATAATAGATCAATCAATGTTTTTAGTGAAATTGAATGAAGAAGTTCAGATCAAATAGAAAATTGAATAGAAAGTTAGGGGGATTTAATATTTGAAGCCTTATTTTGAATAATTAAATAAAATAGTTGCGTCTCTAGAGGTTTAAATTATTGAAAGTAAAAATTAACTGATTCATTTTCATAGGTTTATTTTGAGAATAAAATGTGTGTGGGAGGTTTTGTTGGTGAATATAAACCACCTATGTATGATGATAACTATGAAAGGGAAGAAATGTTTATAGTGTATGGTTGTTATTTCAAAGATATTGCATGCTAAGTTAAAAAAGAGATAAAATCCTTATAGGAGCTAGTGTATTAGTGGGAGATCATATAGGGAGTGTACTGTGCAATCACTAAAGATCTATTCATAGAAAACTATAGGTTTAAAAGATCATAGGGGCCCCTAAATTTTTACATAAATAAGATTTACGTTAAAATGAAAGAATATAGTGATTTTCTTGAAAAAAAATTAAATGGGATAAAAAATAAAATATTCTTAGAAAAAGAGTTAAGAGTGTGTTTCATCCCTCTCAATAAACTTCTTAAAGAGTGGAGGAAATCAAGAAATGAATCTATCTATTGTTTGAAGAATATTATTTCCCAGCTAAAACAAAAGGATTACATGATTAAGAAACAAAAGAAAAACATTTGTTCCTTAAAGGTAAAATATAGGGTTGATTTTCCTTCTATAGAAGCATATATGAGAGAATTATATGAGGCTTTGAATTTGAAATTATCACAGAAGAAGATGAATAGTTCTTTATATAAAAATATCTAGAAGATTTTTATTTTTATTTTGTAAAAACTCTTATAAGAAAGTAACAATGATATTATGTTACAATAGAATTATAGGTCACACTAATATTATAATTATAGATACCCAATAGCTCAATAGTTTAAGTATAACTACTCTATAAACTTCTTAATAGTGAAGTAAAAAATTGAGGTATGTCTTTAACAATAGATTTTTTATTTATTCTAACCTTGGAAATATGGTAGGCAGTTATAGTAAAGGTAATAAAATTAATGTAATGATGTCTAAATCTATGTTGTTACTTATGAGGAAATAATTTATATTTAAATAATACCCAATAATCTAAAAATTATTTTAATTGTTTTATAGGAAAAAATGGACCTCAATAAAATTTTTACCAAGAACCTACTAGGTTACACTCAAAACAACCCTCTTGGATAAAATGTAAAAATATATTAAAAAATGAATAATATTATGTAATTTTTAGTGATAATTCTTTCCATGTTATGAGAGACTCACCATGGAAATAAATGTTTGGGGTGGCTATCAAGGCTTCAATAAGGGGGGAGGAACATGAAGTATTCCCTCGTCATTCTACATTCCATGCCATGAGATAAAAAGTGGAGTTAGGAGAAATATACCTATAATGTAGGAGGAAGTGTGAGAATATTATTTGTAGTTCATAGATGAATAAACTTTATACAAGTGGTTTTAATCCCACAGCCATGCAGAAAAAGAATCATATTTAATCTTAAAAAACGAATGAGAATGTGTTAAAAGAATGCTTAATCATATTTCTATATTAAAAGGAAATGGATAAGAATATGGAAGAGGAAAATAAAAATGGAATTTAATTTATTATAATTGAGAAAAATCCTAAGAAAATAAAGGGAATTACTAAAGAATTCAATTATAGAGAATATTGTCTAAGTGTTTTCGTGCAAAACATCACCATAATGATGGTTTGGATAAAATCTAAAAGAAAAGGGTTTCTCAAGCATGACTAACCATAATCCTCTATTTATGGATATAGGTAGTACCCATATCACTATATATTAAAAAATTTCTAATATTATTTAGAATTTATGATGAACTATGTGGGAGATATTATCCTGGGGTGTGTGTGTGTGATAAAAGGGCTCAAGTGCATAAGGTGAAAGAAAATACATGTGATAAGGAGGATTTAAATTATTGAAATTTACATACGGTGTTATACCAAACAGGTTTTGTAAATTGGATTAACATGTGGTATATATCATACACCTAATATTGATCTCTTATTCACTGAATGTTTTATATTTCTATGATTGAGATCACATTATGATTTTTTATAATAAATAAAGTCGCATTGCTAGCATCCCCTGATGTAAGTGATTTACATGTACAACATTTCTTCCATTGACATAAACTCTTGTTTCCTATAATAATTTTTGACTCAATTGGATTAGAGTATTTTTTAATGACTCAATGAAATGTTTTAATTTCACTACCTAAAAATATATCTGCAGTATATAGTAATAAAGAAAAAAGTGGTTCTGAGCATGAATATTTCTAAGATGATAAATGTTTCAAGAAAAAAATTATAGATGGACTCAAAGGAGTAATATGGATACCAAGGTTTTATGGGGATAATTTGAATATTTTTTACATAGCCATATGTTATTTAGATATCAACATATGGTGTCACATGGGCTGAGATGTAGTGCATGGAAAAAGGAGGCGAACAATCAATATGTATCTAGATTTCAGTTGGAAGGGAACTATGTTCCCACACTAGTATATTATGTTCATTAAAAATATGTTTAATAGATATTATTTTTTATGGTGGATTTGATCCATAGATAAAGGACTTCCTTAAATAATTATATGAGAAAACGACTGACTGAAAATTCATTTTTATTTGATTTTAAAATACCGCTTTATGGATGAGCAGCAACCTACATACCACACAGGAACCACTCTATTTCACATTTCAAAATTCAAACATATCCAACACCCAACGTAGTTCTAGACGTCCAAATCATGATTTACCACTGTTGTCGTCGCCATCCATCACTGCATCGACATCACCTACAACCAACACATCAGATGTCTGAGACCGTCGGAGACCGCCAGAGCCACAGTAAACATCGCACCAAGACGTCGCCAATACCCATAAACTAGTAACAACCAAAACACCAAAACCAGGTAGAAAAATAAGAGAACCCATCGAACCCGCCGAAGAACACCACACCTCACCAAGTCAACGTCGGCACCCAGAGAACCAGAAATAAACCAAACGCCAGACCAACCAGAAGCACAAATCGAACACCACCAAATATCAAATCGGCCACCGATAAAGAGAAAACAAACATTCATTGACATTATGAGGAAGAAATCTGAAAGAACCAAAGCCATAGTTGAACATCATCGACCTAGAACACAGTCGTCGAACCACACATCCCAAACATCAATGTTACCACCGCTCCAGATCCGACCAGGATTGGAGCAGCGGAATGTGAGTTCAGGGCAGAGGTTTAAGCGGACGAGGGCTCCGACCGATGGAAACATAAATGAGGAAGAAAACTGGGAGCTAACCAAGCAGGAGAAAACCGACCCAGGTAGCATCGTGAGACCAAACAACCGCCGAATCGTGATACCCAAAACCTCTTGAACCATTGTGCCAAATTCGACCTAGAGAGGCGCTGGAGAACTTGAGGTCAGAGTCGCAGGAAGAACGTCTGAGGGCATCAGTAGTAGACAACCAACATTGGAAGGGAGGATAAGAAGCACGGCGGAGCACCGATGCGTCGCCAAAGCCGCCGAGGATGATTCAAGAGGAAACTCTAGAAAAGGAAGTGCCAAGAGAGATAAATACTAAGAGAGAGCGACCAATAGAGAGGAGACTGAAGAAGAAAGGAGAAGAAGCATGCTGGAGAGATGCTCCGCCATAGAGGATTTCAGGAGGAAACCCTAGAAAAGGCAGCATCGAAAGACAGAGGACCCAGGAGAGTGCGGAGCCATTCCGCAAATCCATTTAAACAATTAAGTTCCCTATGAGAAAACAATAATTTAAATAAAAGAAAGATATGATGAGTCCCTAAGGGGAGAGAGTGTGATGGTAAAATGAAGTTTTATACAACCCATAGCATTATTATGTGAAAAGGGGAGAAAAGAATAGATTCATAAATGCATAACATAGGTATCATTGTATTATTTGACAGAGTATGGATTTATGATTTCATTTAGAAAAATAAAGGGAGAGAATATTCGACACAAACCTATATTTGGTGTTGGTTTGGTTATTAATCACTATATCTTGCAATATGGGTCATGTATTGAAAGGTGTTGAAGACATGAATGGTGATGAGAGGTTCAAATGGAATATTTAGATAAGTTTATGGAATTTACTATAAGATAAGGATATGGTGATAAAATAGAAGATGGCTGATAAAATAGAATTTTCTTTGGGAGACAGACAGTATACCAATGATTTATCTAATGCTGAAGATGATTATAAAATAATGATTCATGTGTAGAATTAGTCTCACCTGGTGGAAGTATAACTACCTAAATCCATAATAAAAAATGAAGAGAAATCATTTAGAAGAAATGTTGATGGAAGATAACCTACAATCTTTTGTGAACTGAGAAGCGTAATTGAAGTAGGAATAATTTCCTAGTGTTTTCCTAATTTTTGAGCTTAAAATTATTCTTGAGAAGGAGTTTCTCATAAACCCTTAAGGGTCATGTGAACACATAATCATAAAATGATCATGTTCTCATATAAGTCCCATTGTGTAACATAACCTAAAATTTATGATCAGATGGAATGGTCATGAAAAAAAATTGGGGAGTTGCAGTATAAATGATGGATATTTTGTTAGATCATTGCATCTTGATATTAGTGGAGTTATGAGATTATGGAAATGTTGTATTTGAGTTAGTATATTCATATAAACTCAATTAATTAACATATCTCTATATAATTGGAAGGTAATGAAAAATTATTTTTTAAAGGAATATATGATTTTATAGGTTTATATTTCATGAAATCTCTAGATTTCATTATTGGCTAAGTTAGGAGACATAATGGGTTCAAGATAGGAGTCTTATGACCACTTATGTCAGACGACTTAATCAATAAAAATTTGATGTTGTTACACGAATGATGAGAGCGTGAAGTGTTCATGTAATTCTACAGTGTTTCAAGTCATTGGAAGGGACTATTGACCAAATTTATTTTAGAATATGTTAGTGTGAATTTTCTTTAAAAAGGAGACTATTTCGATCATTAAGCATAGTTTATTATGCTTAATAAATTTTACAAGGGGAAAATGTTTGGGGGGAAGGGAACCTAATGGGGAAGATTTAAATGATCATGGGTATTCTATATATATTTACACACACAGGTTCACACTTATAGAGTTATGCACTTGAGGGTATCACACATAGAGTTATGCAAACAAGGTCACACACATGGAGTCTCGTTCTAGAAATCACATGAGGAACTACTTTCCCAGGGGTTATATTCTGACATTGCCATAATGTATTTATGTGCTCAAGGTTATATGACATGGGTTTTGTGCCTAAGGGGTGATACTATGAATAATTTGTTTGGAAAATTTTATCATATTATCAAGTGGTTAATTTTAAAGACATTCAAGATATTATTAGGTATAATTGAGCATCATGACTATATCTGTTCTTGATAAATAAGGAGATTCAAAAGAAAAATTTGAGTTTTTCATTTGGTTATTGAAGAGGAGGAAATTAATGGATAATTTTATTGTATAATTACCTTCATATGGAGAACGAGTTCCATTGTGATACTGTTTTAGAAGAAAAAATCATAACACTATCATTGAGGAGTTAATCCCATATATAATTAAATAATGAGACAACAAAAAGAAGATGAAAAATGAATTGTGGATTAAGGATTCATGATACATTAAGGTTATAATGTTGAATAGATACAAACCATATTGTTCATTATCTACTTTAGATACCTACAAGTCTAGAAATTTTTGAATACCCTTCACTGAATCACTAGATAGGAGTGAAGAAGTGGAATTTCACCTTAGGTGGGGAGTGAATGATCCTGAAAAATTATAAAGGTAGCGATACTAGAATGGAGTTACTGTGAAAGATATATTATATCCATATAATTAGTGAATAAAAATATATTTTGGAACATAAAAAATCATTGATATGTTCTTTTTAGATTCAGACCTTTGTGGCGAACCAAGTAAAATATTTGTGTTCTCTTCATTATCTACATTCCTACATATATGTGTTTATTTTAGTGATTTCACTCACAAGAGTAATAGGATGAAAAATATTCCTTCAAACATGGAAAAAAATTATATTTAATGATTAAATCAATTAAATAAAAGGATTTATTTGACCAACACCCTAATTCACCCCCCCCCCACCCCCGCTTTGGGTTTCTTTGTTTATAACAATTATTAATGAATTATATTACACAATCCATGCACCAATATATACTCTGACGTGTACCTCACATCTCATAAACCAATTCAATTATTTCCCAATCATATCAAAACACCCCTTACCACCTCCACATACATGCACCTAACCATTTGTGGCAATGTTAATTCGAATTAATGATCATCACCCATATAATAAACAAACCCACTAGTTATAAACCATTTTCCACACCTAAATAATTAATTAAATAAATTTTGAATACATAACCAACCCATCATACTATCTGTTATCTGTATCTCTCTACCACAAAGGACCGACTATATTTTTTCACCACCCATCAATCATCACCGAAGGTGAATTTTCAACACACCAGACTTCATTTTCACAAGTCACATTCCAAACATATTAAAAAATATATAATTATTCCATACCTTCCAAAATATGTCTAATATCATAATATTATGTATCAGACTATAATCCAACTTTCAAAAAATCTCAAATAATCAATATTTCTTCACTGAGCCTCTATCTATCGAATAGAATCCAGTTAGATAATGACAGAAAATGAAGTTTTTTCTAAGTTCTAAAACTATAAATGGCCCTCATATTAACAATAAATAATATAGTGACCCCATAATTATTTCATTTACCAGTCAATTAAGACCCATTTTGATATCATATGTTATCCTAATGAACCATCCTATCCCCTTGTACTCAACTCCATAGTCCTATAACCATTGGTTATCTTTACCACTAAGAAAAAAAAGCATTGCAAGATAAAAAAAATTCTAAAAAAATATATTTAATTTCTTTGGAATAGTAATGTCTATTATAGAAAAATAGGTTATAATTATTCATTGTATATAAATGAACCCCTAATTTCCTACTCAAGTCACCTTAACAAGAGTTACCTCACACATATATCACCTTGTATATAAAACATACAATATGTATAAATTAATAATTTAGGGACTACCTACTTCATTAACTGAGTTACCTTTACATTATATATGATTGTATAAAAATTTCCCAATACATCCTTAGAATAATCAATCTCCCAATATCCCAACTCATTCCACAAATCCAAATTAATTAATTATAAATATTTTTCAATAAATTATAAATAATTAATCAAATATTCATAATCATAGAAAACTCACTTAAATGACTGAGGATATTAAAACCTTAACCAATGACATGTGGAAGTTTTATTTCATTTACACATCACTATAATGATAAAAAACTAGGATTTTACTCCAAGCATGCCATTAAAGATGTATGAAATTGATGAATCTATATGAAAACTCATTGGAAGATTTACCTTTATTCAAATTAGTATAAACATCGTGATTTATTCCTATTTAAGTTTCTTATAACAATTATACAAAAAATATATATCAATCAAGACATAACTCTCCATGATTTGATGAAATCCATGATAAAATCCCAAACCTAGGTAGTGAAAAATTAGCAGATGAACAATGAATGGTGAAGAAAAGAGACCTTACCTCAATCCAGTGCACCAATGGAATCTAAAAATAGCTAGAATTAAATGAGAATAAAATAGATGATTTAGGGGGAGTAGTGAGCTAAAAATAACCTCTAAAAGTTCCCTATATATTATAATAATGGTTAATTACTATTAAATAATGGTTATAACCATATATTTTTTATAAAAAGCCAATGGGTCTACTAGGTTCTCGGAGGATCTCTATAGGACACCTCATATTCCATCATGCAGTTGATGGGGTCCAAAAAGGCACCCAATGGAACTATACTAGGCACTTGCTGACACCTGCATCTGAAATTTCATTCCTTATAATTTTTTATACCCCCCAAAATTTTATTTGGGTCATTTTGACCTAAACTGCCCCCATTAAAACATCAATTTCAATATTAATAATATGAAAAAAAAACTTCTCCCTTGGGTATATATTATAAAAATTCAAATATTACCATATCTGAATCATATGATACCCATCCTTTTCATGTTATATTGACTCACAATGATGAATTCCATTAAAGATTACCCATTATAGTCTTTCTTGTCCTTGATATTTTTTGACCTAAATCTCGCATCAGACTCTTTAGTCAATGAGAACCAAGGAAGACCTTCAATCCAAATAGTTATTATTAGAATTGGTATTCCATAACCATACTTTATCTAGAGAAACCATTTAAAAAACCTAGAATATTGACCCGTTAGACACCCCAATCACCTTCAGAATGGCTTGATTGACTTTAATCTCATCTAACCATACCAAAAAACATGAAAAATTTATTAGTTAGAACTACACCAATAATAATTACTTATAAATACTCCTAGATTACCTATTATTGTTAAAATTACCAATGCATCCTAAACTATATTTTTAACTAGCTTGGTGACATCCTTATTATTAAATAATCAATAAAATCAAATTCCACTTATTATCATCATTGGTTCAGTTAAATCTATTACCCAATCCAAGTAACATAAACCATGCATACATGTTTTATATACCTAACCTATAATATTTTACTAGAGACTCAAAATTATATAAGGAATCCCCAATTGAAAATTCACATTTATATAATCTCCCTATAATTATTGATATCCCCCATCCCATGTAATATTTGGACCAATAATCAAAATCATACCGCTTCAGTTCCCACATGAACTAACTACACTATATACCATAGTTGAATTTATAATATATAACATTTTTTGGAACATGATATTATTACCTCAATATCATATAATATAAATAATTATACCTTTCTTATCAACCACCTAGATCTTCTTTCCCTCACCAAAACAATTTAACTACCTTGATCTAGAATTTGTAGGTGGTTTTATTAATGCATCCATGAAGGTATTGTTTTCTATTGAATTAATATTTCTTAATATCGAAGCAATATGTCTCTAATAAGTGTTACATTTTGACTCAAATACATATTGTATGTCCATAAGGTTCATACATCTATGTAATTGATATGTCTATCCCTACTCTTTGGTTTCCCATATATTTTCTCAAAAAACACTATCTAAAATGAATCATGATATGCTTCCAGGGAAATGATTAATGGGACCTTCTCGAGTAACATATCATTTTTGACCCATGATCTTTTCTCATATGTCTTATTATATAAAAATATTCCAATAAATAACTAATTTTATTTTCTGAAAATTTGATATCAATATCAACCATCGCCAAAATTTTGGACCCTTGGGAAACATCAAAAATCACCCATCAACCAAATCAAAAAACAATTTATGATCTCCAGTCATTACCAACTACTTCCTATACATAACATGTTGAAACATGTGAACTATCCTTTATATTTCCACATGAGGACCCACCAATATTCCATCTTACCCTATATGAAACCTTTCTTTATCTATCCCTCCCAGTTTGGTGTTCTTATATCACATGGAAATCTCTAATTCCCCTTTAAAAAATATCCCACATGATACTCATTATTACTATTGAAATACCATCAATTGAATAATTAATTTAATTATAGGCATCATATAATCCTACTGGAGATTTGGAAGTATCAATTTTGAAGTTAAAAAAAACAATACCTAAAATCATTTCCACCATCATGACCCTTCAATCCAGTATCAAGAAGTCTCAAAATACACTCACTATTGAGGGAAATATTTACTAGGAAAAATCTATTAGATATATTCCATTAAATCCTTTATAAGGGATTTCCTATGTGATATAATTCTACCACAAAACCCATTAAAAGAGTTAATATATATTTATAATCATATCCATAGTATAAAACTACAAGACTTTATCTATTCCCTAAAATAGTAATATCCATTGACTATCATTGAGTACAATATAACACTATCTATCCTATATTTCATCATTTAATGTACATCATATATTGAAAAAATATATAAGAGGGAGACCCAAATTTATATTCTTTAAACATCTACTCAACTCATCCTCTTACCTTACATGATCCAAAGAAACTAACCTTTTCCCATTATAATAAGTATGAATATAAAAAACTAACAATGATAATTTTTCCAACACTTTCCTCCATGGAAATTGAGAATCATGAACCACACATCTTCCCAATCCTTGGGTCTCACAAATAAGCGAGTACATGATTTATATCACAACCCTGATCTCAGACCTATGACATGATACCATTATTATTATGAGACCAATTATAGGATATCAATCCTAATCACTCAGTATAAATCACAATAATCCTACCTTGAACATATGAGAACTCATTTCATGAGTCACTATTTATGATTTTATTTCCCATCATTCCTAAATAACCTCACATGTGATATACTATTCACACAAGGTTTATAATTTATCTAGGAATAAAATACACCTATCCACATTTATCATGGATTATAAGACCTATAATGATCTATAAAATAAGACCAAACTACATATAATAGACTATCCCCAAGAAGTTCCCAATCATTGTAGAAAAAATCCCATGTCCTATATTTCATTTTATCCAATTTAATCATTATCATCACACCACATGGTGCATATATATAATCATCATCAAGAATAAATATCCAAAACATATCCTATAAGGTTAAATAGATTTAAATTATCCATAATAACTTATTAATGAAAATAAAAATTTATTATGGACTTTCAATTTACAAAACATCTTTACACAACTATTTTTTGAACATTTTCTTTCTGTTTTTCCCTAATTAAAATTTTTTGGAAATCCATTTTCCCCAATCACAAACAATCATGATCATGTTAGATCAAAAATCATATGAATATGGATAAATACAAGAGGGGTGAATTTTATGTTTAAAAACGTTCATTTTTAATCATAAAAATGAACTTAGTTTAACAAAGTTAAACTAATCATGTTCACAAAAACTCTTATGTATTTAAATGGTAATCATACTTTGACCTTGAGTCTGATAATAAAATTATCGTAATCAAGAAGATATTCATATAAATTACACAATTATTAAGGATAAATTGATTCTATATAAACAATTAATAGAATCATAATCCACTACTGGAAATGTGACCTTTCCCAACACTTCTATACCCCCTTTCCCAACGGTTTTCCAAAACCGTTGGGAAAGGGTAGGCTTTCCCAACAGTTTGGCCAAACCGTTGGGAAAAGTCCACTTTTTGGCCACTTTTCCCAACAGTTTTTCCAAACCGTTGGGAAAGGATAGGCTTTCCCAATGGTTTGGCAAAACCATAGGGAAAGGTCCAATCTGTGGCCACTTTTCCCAACGGTTTTGGCCAAACCGTTGGGAAAGGTCTAATTTGTGGCCACTTTTCCCAACGGTTTGGCCAAACCGTTGGGAAAGGTCCCCAATATTTCAACATCCCTTCTTAGATTCCAGGGACCTATACCAACGGTTGTCAAAACCGTTGGTATAGGTCCTTTGATTTTTTATCGGATCCTCTTAACCAGAACATTCTATAAATAAAAATTTAAAATAATTATGATAATAAATATATATATTTATGAAATTATGTTCACAAAAGTCATGTTAGGTTAGTGGTTAGGTCGTTCAATGATAAACCGGAGGTCCTGGGATCAAATCCCAGCGAATGTTTTTTTTTTGGAAATACATATACCAACAGTTTTAAGGAACCATTGGTATATATTTTTCATATTACTTATACCAACGGTTTTCAAAACCGTTGGTATAGGTATATACCAATGGTTTTCCAAAAACCGTTGGTATAGACCTATCCCAACGGCTTACTTGCCTAGGGTTCTCCAAACCATTGTTATAGGCTATACCAATGGTTTAGAGGCCTATACCAACAGTTCCAAACCGTTGGAATAGGTTAGTTTTCCAGTAGTGATCAGTAAGTGGTGGTAATGTAATTAGAGTTTATTCATATTCACAGTAGAAACCAATTTTTTCATAGTAGTCATTAAATGAATTGTAATCACAATGGTTATGACAAATCATACTATTTAAAAAAGTAGTGATTTAATCTTAAGGTGTATAGAATCATATTCAGAGTAAAACATTTGAATACTAATCAAAGATATTACAATAAACAAAAATAAAAATAGAGAGATGAAAAAAAAATATATCACTTTCTATTAAATACAGTAGTAGTGAGTGACTTTTTAAAAGACAAGTAATAAAAATGAATACAATTTTTTTATCCCAAAGAGAAGGGTACCCACTACCCTTAGATAAAAGTCACTTGTTTTATACATACAATAAATTATTTCATTCTATTACCAGAGAAAACCCTCAATACGATTATTGGATTTTCTCTGTCTGCCTATCCCGGACATCCCTTGATATGATGATGAGCTCTATATTTCCATCCCTACAATCCCTTGATCAATAATGTAATCATATCCTATATCTTCCCATCCTCAGAATCCCATTATCATAATCACCATAATCAGATTGTACAAATAAAATACCATATATTCTTAAGGAGACAAACTGAAAAGATTTCCTTAATAAAGACTCTATCTAAAGTAATATAAAAGACTAAGAACAAGATGTTCATGCATTATAAACTTTAAAAAAAAGAGTGAAAAATAGAAACATGGTATACAACAAAATCACACTTTAGTTATCATCAATTAAGTACTGAGCTCTTCAAATGACCGGGTATTTATAGGCAAGCCTCCAACAGTTATATTTTTTCGAAGATTTTCATAAGGTCATGGACACCTAGAACCTCTAAGGTCATATTATAACTGAATGCATGACATCGTTTTTTTACAAATATTATAAGATAATGCAAGACATTATTTGTTTTATATTTTTTAGTGTAAATTGTATTCCATTATGATAGAATATATTTTTTCCTATTTATAATTTGACCATAGTAAATCCGATGGATTTCATCACATTTTGTCATTATAATTATTTTTATGAGTATGAATCTGATGATGTCAGTTCAAATGTCACATCCAATTAAAAAAATTTAGTACTAAAACAAGATAGAATGTCTTTAAATATGATTTTATAAGTTTAATCTAATCATTATTGGATCTATTCTTATTACAATAATTGTAATGAGTAGAGTAAGTTTATTTTCATGAATACTTTAAATATAATTCTAAGTATGGTAAAATATATTTGTTTTCTACAAAACATTCTTAAAATACTTTGGACATAAAATAGTTAGTAATCAATTATTTAAAGGAAGAGTCTATGATTTTCAAAACAAACGGAATGGAAAAGTCCCAAGGAGACTTTTGACTCAACAGATCATCTTTATGCTAACTTTTGTGCCAGATATGATGCATGAACACAAACCTACTTACAACCTTGATCCAAGTGTAAAGTTATGATCCACATGTAGACATGATATTTATATAAAAAAATAAACTATAATAGAAAAATTAAATATCTAGAATAACATAAGCATGGTAACTTATACTTCCACCATATAAGTGTTCATGATTCTTAAGTCATGTGTATATCCTTTGTTATGATTGACCTTTTATCAAAATAATCTTCCATAAAATCATAAGTCAAAATAATAATGAATGTGAAATGATACCATTTTTCAAAACCCTAGCATGCTTAACCTAAATAGTGACTAATATAGGTTTACACATCACCTAAATTATGTATCCCCATATACAAGGGTTTTCCACATAGTAGAAAGAGTCTATTTTATAAAATGAGTATCCTATACCCTCCATACCATAATAATACAATAATAATAAATAATGAAATCATAAACCATCAATCAAAACGTAATATGTCATTATCAAAAAATGAAATCCAAAACTATAATATATCATATGTTATATCATTTGAACCCATTATAACACACTTCTGTAAAAAAACACTAATTTCCAATATTGATTCAATCATATGAATTATAGGATATAAGAATAAAAAAATATCAATGCCTCTACTAACAAGATCCATGGGACTTCCTCAGAGCCTTCTTAAACCCCTTCCACAAATCCATCACCGAACCTTTCTATTATCCAATGTATGTACAAGTATATCAACCATAAGGAAAACAATCTACAAATTTTTACATGAAATGTGTGAGTATGAAACTTAATAATAAACCCCTGATGAATCCCCTAAAATATACCACAATTCATATTGATGGTAGTGTAAAATATATATATAACACTCAACACAAAATACGCATGATAACCTATCATTTGAAAACAGACCATCATAATGCTTGATCCCACCCACCATTTCTAGTATCAAATAATATAGATGATTATCTATTATATTTCATGAAATGGTGTACCACTACCCCAAGTTGAGTAACCAAATAATATTTTTTCAACAAAATACTGTGAGAGACCTGAACTAACAAATCTCAAATGAATTACCTATGATATATCTAAATAATGGGAGTCACTAGCTTCCATGAGAATCCTCTAGGATACATCCAAATAATGGAAGTCACTAAATCCATTTGTAATCATATAGGATACATCAGAATAATGAGATCCATAATTTCCCACAAGATTATTCAAAGTTATTTCAAAATTATAAAATCCCTTAGCTATATTTAAAATTTTCATGGTTATATATGAATGATAAGATCTACTATATCCCTTGGGAAAGGATATCATTCATGTTCTATCTGAATCACGAGAGTCAGAAGATCTCATGTGTAATAATATCCAATGGTAACAAAAACCTTTATGTTAGTTTCCTATAATTTTCCACCAATCAAGAATAATACCGACCCAAGTATCACACAACTCATACCTAACCCTCATATATACTACAATGAATCCCTCATATCTCATAACTTCATATGATCCTATTTATTTTCTACCAAAAATCCCTTAATAAATCTATATAGATAAGACTAGACATTTGAGGAATTTATCATCCAAATCTATGATCATTTCCAAGATTATCAACTAACCCACTGGTCATACCCAATTTATTAGACCCAGATCACTATGTCAATCCCAGATGAATACCCAGATAACACATCCTATAATCTACTGGTTATATCACTCATCCTTAAATTACCAACTTTTTTCTTATACCCTCTATCATTTATTGAAAAGGATGACTTTTAATTCTACAAATGTGATAGAAAACCCTACGGGTCATATATGTGAGACCCTTTCAAAAAATCTCACAGACTCAAGTGTGCTCCTTGATCACCAGAGTTTTTCAACTAGTGGTAAGGGATACAATAATCCATGGAGAAGAATTTTCACTTAAAAATTAAACATAACACTATGAATGAATATGTGAACACTTTTATATGGAAACCACTTTGACAATTAATTAGAGTATTGTGAAAGGAAATAAATTTTTAGATAAGTTGTGTTTAATGAAAAAACTAATGAATGAACACCAATACATAACATCCAACACATGAACCTAAATCACATATGATCCCACTACATCATATACATATCCCCAATAAGTATCAATGACTAAAAATCAATAAGAAAAAATTAAACATTCCATTACCTACATGAAAAATAACCAAACCTACATGTACGCTAAAGTTCACGTGTAGAAGGTGAGTAGAATACCCAGTAGGATAATCCATAGACTCCAAAGACACCCATATAAAAGTATTTCCACACACAAAGAAATCAATTATAAAAATAAAAAATTTAATACTAACTAAATTAATAAATGAAAATATTTTAAAATTTTCATCAATGTTTAAAAAGGAACACCAATTCTATCGATTCTTTATTTCATGTTTCCCGGATTCCCCAATGAACTTTGTTTCATTTTCCCTTTAAATTAAGGAACAAAATTTAATGTTCTTGTACAATTCAGTATATCTCCCCCACTCAAGGGGAACCCACTCTCCTTGAGTGTTTCCATCCACCCATCCATTATTCAATACAAATTATATGAAATGAAGAATGAACATTATTCTAAAACTCACTTTAAAAATATATTTCTGGTTTCTTTAGAAATGCAATACAAAAGAACATGAACTAGGGTTAACCTCATAATGAGGCCACTCAGTATAACTGAATTTTATATCATTAGTGTTTATTTATAGTCTAACATAACTGTATTAACATATAATAAATTTGAAAATAGTAGGATATTAAAATATAATAAAACAAACATGAAATAAAGACTCACATTGAAATGAAATTAGGAAGAAAGGTGTTGATCCTCTTGGTATGATAGGGAGATCCTTTATTATCCTTCTTTATTTTTTAAAATCCATTAAAAAACCCATTCAATACCATTTTTAACCTTCAACATTATTCATTAATTTTGGAACTCTAAGGTTCTTAGATGCCTCATTAACAACATAACCCCCCCCCCCCCTCCTCTATAGTGTAAGGTTAGTGAACACTACTCAACTGAAGCATTCAACTTCCCCAAACCTATTTCCACTGTATGTAGTTCATCATTAAACTTACACCATTCCACAATATATGCGATGGAAAAAATTATGGTGGGGAGGTGATATTTAGTAGTAGTGAGAATGAGACTAAGAGGTAAAGGGAAGCTAAAAACTACCGAAATACCCCTAAAATTTATATTTTCTCATTTTAATGGAATGAAAGAATAAAAACTCAAGTTATAAGACTTGGAATAACGATTTATTAAACTATAAATCAATCATCATGTTATTTTTTTCACTACCATATATATTGATAATACAATAAGAGGGAAAAAATATCCTAGAAAGCTGAAGGGAGTGAAAAAATCACAATTAAAAATATATAATATGAAAATAAAAATAAAAAACAGAAAAAAAACCCTAATCTACTACAAAAATTCATCCAATGGGCTAGGAGTGTGAACAAGGAATCCCCAATAAACGAGTGTAAAAATATTTTAATTAGGTAAATGGATTAAATAGACTTTAGTGTGTGTATTAGATCAGCTTCCACATATTAAATGTTAAGAATGGGATTTTTCCATAAACACAATAAGATTTTTAGGATTTTCATTAGCTTTTAATTCATTGAAATATTCCTAGGATCTTCAGGGAATTTTATTTCATTAAAATCTCTCTGACCTCATTTCCTTCTTCTCAACCAAAAAGATATAAAATAACTTTTTAACCAAGGAGAATATGAATATGATTAATTTTTATTGAATTATCACTATAACTAGACCTTGAGACTTCAGATTAACCATAAAGAAGAAATATAGCATGGTTATAGAAGATTAATAGTGGTGAAAAACTACCCTACACTTTATATAATGTGGTAATTTATATTAAATAATAATATAACATGAAGGTGGACGAATTTTAAAGGGAAGATATTTAATCTCCTAAAAAACTTCTTATTCATACATAGGGATCATTTTAATTTAAGGATATTATGGGCACACAATTTATTTTCACATTAGGGTTTGCGTGACCTAATCTCCTTGCATGAGGGAACTTAAGACTCTTACATGACATGGGACCCACAACATTTAATCTTATATAGTGGGGATATTGGTTGGTACATGATCCATGGACATGACTCGTTCTCCCAACATAGGTTCATAATTTTTCTTCATAAGTAAATGATAGACTCTATAATATCTTTAAGAGTAACTCTTACAAATCAATTTCATCACTTATTTTGTAAATTAATTGAAATGTTCACATCGTTTTGGCCATGATAAATCATAGGTAATACCATTATATATTAGAAATGGTTAATCCACTACATCACATTTTTTATTAAATATTTGAATCTTACATAGAATCAGCTTAGCATGAATTCTCCACAGTGTTAAAGGCATGAACCTTACATTTTAGTACAACTATAGTGTTAAATTTATATATTATTCATCTTGACTCTTACATATCATGATTTATATAGATACGGGTTTCCAATTTGAAATTAAAACACACATAGCCTGGGTAGATACCCTCATATATCGGCAAGCCCATACATAAGTGTCTAACCCTTTATATGAAAATCATGAAAAACCAAATATTATTGTAGGATTTGAGCTAATAGTTTCATAAATAAAAAAAATTAAGTAATAAAGATGATTTAATCCATTTTCATATTAAACATGAAATTTCACCTATAAACTAAATATTTTAAAATTAATCATTAAATATAAAAAATATTGGGAATAAAACCAATTAATTTATAAGTAAAAATAATGAAATATTTTACTCTATAAATTCCCCTGAAATTTAATATTTCACTCTTCGGAAATAATAAAATATCTATATCCAATGTCACCCAAAAAACAATTATGAGATAAATTGTGAGATCCATTCTAAAAAATTGAGTTTATCAAATCTCATTCATGAATACCAAGTTCCTTTTATTTTATTATCACTTATATAAATTTTTTCATCATTATAAATTCATCCATGTCTTAATAAAAACCTAAATCATAAGGAAATTCAATTCATTATTCACTTGATAGAATTTAAATCCTGATTAATTCTCATTTTTAAAAAAAATCATGTTTCATCAGAGGATTGTAAATTGCTCACTTCTCTAAAATGTGAGATGCAGTATTGTAATATATCATTAGTCAAACAATGAATTAAATTAATTTATTTATCATTATTCACCTATTATTTATATCAAATTTATTCTTAATGGAATATAAGAAGAAAATGAAATGTTTTTAATGAATAGCAATTAATTCCCTTTTATTCTCAGTAGGGATATCATTCCTAAAAGTAAGTACAATTAAAAATTCAAAATCATCTCCATTTTCCATTTTCATTTTTATCTTTTTAGGAGAATAATATTATATATTTTAGGTAAAATAGATTAAATTTAATCGTACAAATTTCTCTCATAAATACATAGAATTTTGACACATGCCTCCCGCACATAGAAATGAAATTCTTCCCTAAATAGCAGAAAAAGGATTTCCCTTACCCGAACTAAAATAGTAAATAAGTATGAAAATAAATATAGAAATAATTAAATTAATTAAAAATATTCTTATAATACACCTTAAACCTATAATTTTATTTATTACATCTAATATCTTAATAAATAATGATGTAAAGGGTATATCCCAAGTTAAAAATGGGGGATAGCCAAATAATTACATCAATCATATTAAAATATTTCATGAACTTCTATTATTTGAATGATAAATAATTTGAATTTCCCTTTCTCATACAAAATCTATGTTTCTCTCAAGAAAGTGAGGGAATTTTAAAGAATATGTCAAATGGGTTTAAAATACCTATTAGGATTCGAAAAAAAAATTATTTCTGTATTTCATGGACAAAGACTTAAAAATTTAGTCAAACACAAA
Source organism: Viscum album (assembly GCA_963277665.1). Lineage (NCBI taxonomy): Eukaryota > Viridiplantae > Streptophyta > Magnoliopsida > Santalales > Viscaceae > Viscum > Viscum album. The sequence continues at coordinate 776,817,256 of OY728152.1, read as the reverse complement.
AAGACATTCTTGAAAATCAAAGATAAAGAAAATCATCAATATCAACCATAATTTAAAAATTCATTTTTTTCCAAAAAGTTCAATATTTTAAAATCAATTCAAGTGTGAAAAATGAAAATGGTTATTCAATTAAGAAAAATGTTCCTAAAAAATAAAAAACTATAAAAGATCCTAAAAAATGTTGAAACTCCACCAAATTTAAATTCAATTACCCATAATTTTATCTCATATAGAAATAAAATAATAATGAAACTAAAATATCTATAAATAATCATAAAACCTAACTTATTTGGTAGGAGAAACTTGTGTTTCTCTACTAGTAGCTTTTTTATTCAAACCCAGTAGAAAATAAAAAAAATTGATCTCTAGTAGAGTTCCTAAATGCAGTTCATTTATTCTAAATAGAGAAAAATAATAAAATAAAATTATTAGAGTAAACCTAATCTAAATAAAAGATAAAAATAAATAAATAATTGATAATAATTAAATAGACCCTCTAAAGGGAGAAATGTTTATACTATCTATAGTAGGGAAATATTGTGTTTATCCATAGTACAAAAGAGGACAACATTTATTTCATAATAACCTCTGAAATTTTTCTATTTCATTTCTTTGATTCATTCATTGCTTATGGAGTACCACTTAATCATATTTATTCATATTACCCTCTCTAAAATTTTGGTTTACATGGTGTGGTGAGGAAGGGAACAGGATATAGGGGTTCTCCCTTCACCATGAACATGATTAATGGTGACCAATAGTTATAAACATTGAACACAAGGCTGATATTATTTTTCTAATTTGATATGAACTATTACTTCTTTATAAAAATTTATATCAACATCATTTTCTTAGGCACAATTCTACCAACTTTTATTCCCCTCCAATCGTTTCCACCTCAGTTGTGACTTCATATCTCACTTTATTTTCTTTAATTTCACTTTCTTAATTAATTAACTAATAATCATACATATGATGCTCCATTTTTTCTTTTTAATAAATACTTCCTATATATCTCTTTCAATAAAAGCCATCTATTCATTAATTCCATCTAATTAATTTACACTCTCACAAGTAGTCCAAACATCATAAAATTTAAAATTTTATATATAATAAGTTTTTGTATATAAATTATTTCAAAAAATATTAATTTAATCTAAATCATATAATTAACTATGTCCTTATGGTTTTTATCTTTCAAGTTTTATTACATGTGTAATTTTTTCAGTAAGTCTATTGTAATGGAAAGTATCAATTAATCCTCCATTTTATCTTCAAAACTAATGAACTCGAGTTTTTTTATCTTCTATGAATAAGGTTATTAATTATTAATCATTTGGAACATCATATGGAGTATCATAAAGAAATAAATCATCCCAACACTCATCCTAATAATCTTAATCCCAAAAAAACATTTGATGGAATTTTTTCCTCAAATTCAACCTCTAGTAAGTCAAATAGGATATTCTAGGAAGTATTTTCATTATCCACTTAATCCTATAAAATATCAAATTTTCATTTTGGTGGAATAATATTCTATTCTTTCTCAACAAATTTTTATTAATAGTCCATCCTCATTGATTTGATTTCCTTGACTTTAGCGTTGATATATGCCATTTTACATTGGATTTTCTCAATACCATTTTTCTATAACTTCAAATACTCCATCATTTTTTTATTTTTTTTCTATTTTATGTGTCCTCTAGTCTTATAAACACACTAAAACTCTAATTATATTTTATTATTACGTAAAAATTATAATTTGGAGCCTCTAAGTAATTTGAATACCAGTAACCATGATATAAAGAAATGTTCCATGATTTTAATTTTTTTTATATATGAAAAATAAGGTGTGAAAAATAGTCCTCCTCACTAGGAAAAAAAGTTGAGTATGATTTTTTATTAAACTCATTTGAAAAATTTTCTTCTTGTTTCCCAATTAATTTATTATATTGCATCATTACCAAGTTTCAATCTCATAATGATGCCATTCAAAGTCGCTAATGTTTTATTATTACTATTTATTTATAGTCTAGAATAACTGTAATAACATATAATACTCAGGAAAGGTTATAATATAAAAATACTAGTATTAAAACATGAAATATAGACTTAATAAAATATGATGTTAAGTAGAAATATTTTAATCCACTTGTTTTGGAAAGAAGTTACCCACTCAACACCATTCATTTCATTCCACCCTATTATTTAATTATGTAAATATAAGTTTATTAGATAATTCCTCAATAGAATAAACCCACTTCCTCCATTGTTTAATTTTAGAGAGAACAACTCAATCCAATAATTATACTTTCCCATACCCAGATACACAATATAGTATTTAACATTCAACTCAACCCATTCAACCATTTATGGGATCAGTTAAATGAAAGAGAGAGAATATATTTCATAGAAGGTGGAATGATACTAAGGGTGAAATATGAAGCTATTAACTACCAAACCTCTCCATTTACATTTAAAATATCTTATATTAATGGAAGGAAAACATATGAACATAAATTCTAAGACTTGGGTTGACAAATACTATCCCCAGTAATTGACCCTCAGATTCATTGTTCAATACCATGGTCATTGAGATTGTAGTTGGAGAGACATAAAAATAGGTAAAGAAGAAGGTAATTAACAATCCATAAAATTAAAAATATATATTAAAAATTATGAAAATAAAAAAACAATATAAAACCCTAAACTACTACAAATCTTTGAGTAAGAGTACATGAGTGTGAATTGAAAATCACCTACTAAAAATAAAAAATATTATATATCAGTATAGGGATTTAACAAAATTCAACTTGTACATGGGATTGGTTTCCATGCATGAAAAAATAATAGTTTATTTTTTCCATGTGGATAATTATATTTTAATATCTCCTTTATCATTTTATTCATTTAAATATTTTCACGATCACTAGATGATTTTATTTATTGAAAATATCCCTAATATAATTTCTTTATTACTGGAAAATTTGTTTAAAAATATCCCTTAAACTTGGTTAAATATGTAGATGTTTAATGTTTATTTTTTTTTCTATAATTGGATCACAATATTGGGATTTAATTACATGAAATAACTTCCCTATGGTCATAGAAGATGACAAGAAATGCATGGATTCCCTTATTTTCACCTTATATGATCCATAATATGTTATAATAATCTAATGTGGTGGCTGATAAATATAATTTAGGGAATTTTTAATCGTATTCAATTTATTTCTTATTCATATATAGGGATTTTTTTAATATTATGTGACACTAGGAACAAAATTTATTCTAACACAAGGGTTCTCATGGCCTGATCTCCTTACACAAGGGAATTGACAATTCTTACATGACATGAACCCCGTGATATTTAATATTATGTGGAGGGGATATTTATCCTTACTTGAGGAAAGTCCATGTATCAATCTCTATACATAGTTTTATTTTACTTCAATAGTGGTAATGGATATAATCTTACATATTAGGATAATGACCTATTACGTGTCAGCTTCATCTCTTCTTAAGAACAGGCCCTGACCTATATATATCACTTGGTTTATGAGAACTCTTATTTTTTACCATTACATATTAACCAAGTAAATCAGTGTGTTTACATTTATGTATTTTTTTGGAGGACTCTTACATATAATAAACAAGGCCTACATTCTCCCCTATGACAAAGGAAATAACTTTCGTTTTAGAAAAACTGGATGGTTATCTTTAAATATTAATATGGGGGACTTTTACATATCAGGCTATGCATAAATAAGAATTTACCCTTTGAAAATAAATCCCACACAACATATAAATAGACCCTTATGTATCATTGAGACTATATGTAAGGGTTTTCCCTTTTACATGAAAACAAGAAAAACTTTAAAGCAGTATAGGATATATAATAATTATAAAAAATAAATTAATTAATTAAAAACAAATATTTAATCCATTTTCATATTAGCCATCATGTTAAACCTATAAAATGAATATGTGATAATTACCAATAATATATAAATATGGTGTGACTAAAATCATTTAATCACAAAGTAAAAACAATAAAGAAATATTTTTCTCTATTAGCCATCCATCCTCATGGTGTGAAACCTATAGGTTTTACTCACACCCACTATTCCACCAATATCATTGGTACAAAACCTATTGTTTTTAAAATAGGTATCACTAAAAAAAATTATTTACTTTCAGTCTAAGAAACTAATCCTCGTGATTTTCAAATTAAAACCTCCCAAAAATTACAATCATGCACCCACCCAGTGCTCACTATTTTCTAAGTCCCATGTTTACCCTAAACAATATGAACCCCTATTTAACCTCTTTACTTCATCAAAAGAACTATTTGAAATAATCATAAACCAATGTAACTCACAAAAATACTCTCTATTTTTTTCATTTCTTTTTCAATGACGCTCCTTAAAATATCACATTTCAAAATAAAAATTAAAATTACAAATTTTTATAAAAATATGTAAATTTATAAAAATCCAATTTTGTGATAATTATTTTCATATAATCCATATAATTTTAATTAAAAGAATCACAATAAGTCAAAAAAATATTGATTTTAACCAATTAAAGAGTAATTTAGAAGACACCTAATTAGTCTCACAATATCCTAATGATTCATTGATTTTTTACTTTAAATGTTTTAGGAACAACCCTCAAGTCTCTCAATTCCCTTCCAAGGGAAAAAATTAATTAGAAAACCTAAATTAATAGGCCAAAAAATTCATGTATGTGTTATAGGTTAATGGAATTAGAGGATAGGAATCCATAAATACAAATATATTTTATAAAAATATATGATGATCAACCATGGGTTTTATACTCAATATCAAACAATAGAGAGTGAAGAATCTTCTAAATTCCACCATGAGGTTGCTTGGGGTCGAGGGAGCTTGAATATAATGAGTCAAGTCTTGATCCCCCATAAACCCACAAATTTGTATATAGGAATGGTCCCATTGTTCCATGATGAGACCCATTACACTACAATGGGTTATTAGCCCATCAATTTCCAAAAAACATGTTGTAGTTTTCAAATATCCTAGGGAAACATTATTGTGGAATATTATTCAACAATAGAAAATTCCTTGACTTCCTATATTCTTCCTAATTTTTCCCATGGATGATCAGAAAGTAAAATCTTGGTTCAATTATCCCCTTTTTCATTCTAGAGGGACACTAAAAAATAAAGGTGTCATGATTATGATAAAACTCTATCCACCATATAAAAACCCACCATTTCACATCATATCACCTTTTCAAAGTCCATCCACACAACCCTAGAAAATAATCATAGTGTATTCCACTACACTGTATAATAAAAAATTTCTAAAATAGAAACCATGTCATTCTATTCATATGTTATAGAATGACACACCTCATTATTGAAAAATATGGGATAGGTGCTCTAAAATTTACTCATAATATCTCTAAAACATAACTAAAATACATATACACCAAGGAACTCCCAAAAATAATATATCTTTCAAAATCAACAAGTTTACATAAAAACCATGAGAAAAAAAGAGTTCCACAGTTAACCTAAAAACCTAGGTGTTACATTTATCTCTACCACCAGAATTTTCATTCCTTAAAAGTTAATTGGTCTCCTATATGATAAACAATTTTAGCCACAAGTACCATATCCCAACTTTCCTTTTCCTAGGAATCCACATGAACCATCTCGTGATACAAATGGAAATGAACTAGTGAAATATTACACCCAAACTTTTTTCTCCATATTGGAAGCATCAAGATATAACTCAACTACTTCCAACCATAAAAATTGATTGGGTCCTGACTGATGCATATTTAACTATGACTCATGATTGATTTTATATACTTCTACAAGGATCTCCAAAAATAAGGAATTAATTATTATTTCTTTACATGCCTCCTATATCCCATCCTAAGAGACACTGTTATGAATATTGTCCCTCCAAACTGAAATCTCAAGGGTTTTAGACATTGAACTAAATACCACATTTTACAAAACTAATCAGTACTGAAAATATCATGGATTAACTTGACAATCTATGTTATCTCAAATATCAATCTCATCCCATCACGAGTACTCCCTAATACTTCAACTCAACAAAAATCTGACCTAAGTGGTTGGCCATATAATAAATCAAGTGGTTCTATCCTAAAAGATATATAATTTTTTATTATAAACTAACTCCAATAACAACATACAATCCTCTCATGATATTTACAAATTGAGAAAACAATCCCAAAGCACATCCTCCAAAATCTAGATAACAGGATTTGAAATCCCATCCATTTATGGATGGTATGAAATATTAATCCCCAATGTGGTTCCTGTGAATTTCTGGTATCCTCTCCAGAAACATGATGTGGATTGAGGGTATTAATTTAAGATAATTGACTTCAGCTGTGAAAGGATGAATTCTCCATAAACATTTAGTTATCATTCTTCAGGTGTTAATGGATTCGTAGTATGATTTCTATTAGTGAAGATTACGTAAGTTTTTTTTAATTTTTTGTAACTATATATTTTTTAGTTAAATTATTTTTTCCAAATTTTTATTAATTATCATATATTACGCATGATAAAAATCATACATATAGGATTTTAATTTCTTATATAAAATTTATAAATATCAAATGAAATTTTATTTTTTAATGAATTATTAGTATGATGTATTATGTATATATTTATGCATTGACATTTTAAAATTTAAATAACCTTTCATGTATAAAATGTATTACATATATATAACATTGTTTTAAAACTTTGTAAAATGTTTAATTTATGAAATGTAATATATATGTATATGTATATATATTATGTTGTTATATATTATAATGATTTAACTTTTTTGGTTTTAAAATTTTTTTATTATATATTTTTTTATTAAAAACATTTTTGTTCAAAAATATTTAAATTATATATATATATATAATGTTTATGTAAATTTAAAATAAAATATATATATATATATATATTATGAGTAATATATGTGATTAATAGGTAAAACCTATGATTTATTAGGTTTAGTATTTTTTTGATATGTAATTATTGTTTTAATTGAAATGGGTACAAATACAGAGAAAATTTGTATAGGGGTGTATCATGATTATCATGAGGATAAATGAGAGATAGAAAGAGTGAATTAGATAGAGCATGTCAATATGTAAAGATCACATGTAATGCTATGAGAGAGAAATTTTATCCTTTTAAAAAATTTATAAGAATGGGGGAACGGATGTTGAAGGAAATGTAAAATTATTTTTTTAAAAGTGGCCATATAAGAATTATTGTATAATTAATGGATAAAGATGATGTTTTGTATTAATGCACTATGTATAACTAAAAATTACAGTTGAGACTCTATGTTCCTCTTTTCCCATTAACTTCTCTCATTTCTAAGAACTGAGACAACTAGAAGATCATCCCTAGTGTATTGTAATTCCATCAACCACCCCTTCTTAAAACGGGAAATCTTTTTTATACCTAGTGGTTAAGAGTTTTCCACAAGAGTTCTTGGTTGTTATAAACATCACTCTTCATCCTCATTTTGAAATAGTGAATCATTGAGCTTTGTATTAATGTAGGGGATCTATTACCTCTTCTTTTTTGTGAAATTTTATCTTAAACATTCATTAGATTCCTCTGGACTAGTAGATGAAATAAACCACAATAATTAAAAAAATATGAAAATTAAATGAAGAAAGAGGAAGGTGTTATCACTTGAAATTGACAATTATTATTTCATAATAAGAAAATTAAGTAAATTAAATTAGATATTTATTGAGTGTTTTTATTTTTTATTGTTATTTTATTAATATTTTGTTATTAATGAAAAATTATAATTATTATGTTATTTATTAATTATATGAATTTTTGTAAAATTATTAGAACATGAGTGATAAGAAAGTATAATAATATATTGAGTTATTCATATTCATTATTTTCCTAAAATTATTATCATTACATGCATGTATTTAATAAAAATTAAAATTATACATTGTTCCTTATGAATTTAGGATATTTATCTATTTTTGTGACATGTTTTCTTATTATTGTGTATTTTGTTATGGTGTAATTTCTTTATGAATTCATGATTTAAAATTTAAAAATTATTTAAATATTAAATGTTAAGAATAATAATAACTGAAATTTTTCTTTAATATTTCTTAGTATAACATTTTTTCTATTTGATAAAAAATTTATTATATTAAAACAAAGGATAAATTATTTAAATAATTATTATTTCTTAGAATTATTTTTATATATTTCATTATTATAAAAATTTTATCAAATTAAAATTGGAATGATAAAAAAAATATTAAATCTTATGAGTTGTTCTTGAAAAAATACCAAGACTGATAAATGTTGTGTTACAAGTATTTATTATGTTTTTTAATTTTTCTTTGAACTATACTAATAGAATTATTATGATTATTAATTATAATAAAATGATTAAAAATAATAATCACCATATAGTGATATCATATTATGTTTCTGATTTACTAAAATGTGATCATATTTGAATAAATAAATTATTATAATTTCTCAAAATATTGGAATTTATTTTTTAGTGCATGAAATTTTTTTATAATATTATTTTCCTTTATAGATTAGTTAAAATATAACTTTTCATGATGGATAAATTTATGAATTATTGATATTATCTAGGTGATAAAATAAAATTATGATGTTGCAATTAATAAAAAATTTAAAATGCTTTCAAACCCTGTTGATATTGTTTTCCTTCTTGGATACCATTATTTAAGGATATTGTTTTTTGAATTATTATTATTTATTGGTTCCAATTTAATATATATATCACCTTGTTGTTATATTTATGTGATAGCCTAGAGTGTTTGTTTGGTATATTAAGGGTTATGTTATGTTGGTATTATTTCTAAGCGGATGCATGTTGTAACAGATAATAGATTTTCATTAATAGTGTGGAAAAGTCTTGGGGATGACACCAGAATGGTTGGAATGAGTTTAGAAATGATATTTCTTGTTTTTTGGTTTCGTTTTGAATAATTTATTGGATGATGGGTTTATATGAATTTTTTTTTCATGTTATAGTCAATTTAAGGCACAATGAGTATATCTTCCTTATGGTAGTTCTAGTTGAGTCTTAAAATGCCTATAATTATGAAATAATAATAAAATATAAAATAAATTTTGTGAATGGGTGTTTATGATGTTAATTTCATGAATTATTATAAATATAAACATCTAATTGGTCTGGATAAATTCATAAAAATAATAGTTATGAAACTGAAATTTGAAATATATAAGCTAAAATTACCTTGTATTTGATGCTTATGAAATGATTAAACTGAAACTATTGATGGGTTTATAATGTTAATGGTACTTGTGAAGTAAAAAAATAATAAATTATTAATTATGATTTTATATGATTGTCTTCTTTGAAGAATTTTTAGCTTTCTTGTCCAATAGATAGCTGCCTGAGTAGTATCCCCTAGTTTGTTTGTGTGTGATATACTATCACTATATATTCTGATTTTATACTCATCCTGTGACGACCCCCTTCCCACAACGTGTACCCCTCCTGGGCCGGAAATGTGAAAAGGGAGATAGTGACCCACAAGTCCCGCCTCCAATAGTCCTCGGGTTGGCGACTAGCACTGAGGGTATAATAAACACAGAGATGGGAGGCATTACCCTCTAAGAGAACACATGCGGAAGAGAGAGATAAGATAGAAACCAACCAACTCAAACCCAGAACTAAAATATAAAAGAAACCCATGTACATATATGAAATTCCATGAAAAAGTACAACAACTGAAAGGGAAAACTACAATTACCCAAAATAAAGTAAAACGGCAGCGACCGTAAGCCCGAACAGCTCCTCCAACCACAAGCTAGAAGTAACCCGCTTGATCTCCAACCTACTCCAAGTGACCTAAAAAATAGTTTATATATACGTAGGGTGAGTATAACAGTGTACTTAGTAGGATCCTCCCCGAAGCCTCTCATGCAAAAGTAAAGGAAGTATGCTAAAGCGCAGTGAACAACAGTGAAACTAACTCGTCCCCTAAGCAGGTATACTATCTTCCCAACCTCACCATGGCTACTCTCACCAAGTAACACATACAAGAATATATCATATAGAAAAGGATATCAAGGGTACCTCGCTACTACTTCCCCACTGGTTTTCCTCTTTTCCCCAACGACATACATCTTGTGCATCTCTCTCCAAAGGCTTTCCTGTATATACTTGGGCTAAGCTCCACAATCTACACCACGTGCACCAAAAAGGCTTTCCCGCAGACACCCGGTCTAAGAACCACACCATCCTCACAACCAAAAGTAACTAGGTAGTTTCTGGGAGCCACCACAGCTCGCATAACGTGTATCATATGTCGGGTATTATACCTCAAGCCATTACATCTCATACGCCGAGTAAGGATCCTCAAGCCATCACAGCCTATACACATTACACCTATAGTATTCCATAAGATACTATATCCAGAATATATGTGTGGAAATAACCACAAGACATTATAGCCCTCTACACACATATATGAGGAAAACTAATCGCTGTGACAATGGCACTAGTATCTACCAAGAGAAGAGAGCGGGGCTAAAGGGGGTAGCCATCCATTCAACCTCCCATCAGAATGTTGGGGAAAACACCCCCCCCCCCCACCCCCTAGGGCTCAGAATCCCCAGGGGCATCAGTTTCCCTTACTGACAGGGTGGAGTAGCATATAGAAACACAAAAAGTATAGAATATATAACTCACAACCACACAATGGGAAAAACATAGTCTCAGTCTCAGTTGAAGCTAACGTCTCTTGGACTTCAGGCTTCTATTTCTAAGACTAGGTATCCTATAAGCACACAACCAATTAAAGAACTTCATTATATTACTTCATTACCCTCTTCATCAGTTCCACTTTACGTTAATTAACACTTTGCACATTAATTAACCATGAACACAACCACATTAAACTTCATTGGAATCACATTTAATATCAACTGTTCCTTTAAAAGTTACAACATCAACATTAAATTCTAGCATCTCCATCCCCATGGATTATCAACATTTAATCAATCTTTTATTACAGAAATTACTTTCCCATATTCCCAGGAATTCTAGAAAATCAACCTATGCTACTAAACACAAGGGGGCTCAACAGGGTGAGTAGATGGACTACTCGTCGAGTCTTTGCCGCATATAGCAAGATCATAGACACATCCTCCCTTGAGAAGCTAGAAACGGAAAGCATGTGGCATACCCCGCGCGTCTTCGCCTCCTTTGGAAGGAGGGTAAGCAAGACTAGCTACCTGGAGCAGTGGGGTAAAGTAAAGGATATAAACATTCGATCAAATTACCAAGCATCCAACAACCACATCCATCCCATTCCATCATCACCAGTGTCCTCCCCGACACCCACATGCATAAACCGATGCATCTCGCCACTCTAGGCATCATCTTCTGCCACAACCATAAGGCATCTCTACCTCCACATATCACAACACCCCTCCAGGGTCACATCACAGCACAAGCAGTAGGAAATCAATCATCACATCAAATGGGCTCTTGTCCCTTTAACAAGGCATCCAGCCTTCATACATAATGAGCACTCATCGCTCTAAAGCACAATGAACTCGGCCTTATGAAGAAGAGGTTAACTAAGAACCCTACCAGGCATTTTCTTTTATCAACCAACCTGTTCTTTAATACCTCTTGAATTAACAGATTCAATTCGTAGGTTCCAATTCTGGGAAACCTATTCAGTAATCTATCACAAAATATTTAACATGATTACTATTCCAATTTGATTAACATCAAATAATAACAACTACAATAACAAAAACAACCAAATTAATTTACATGCCTTTTTATCTTTATCCAATTAATTATCAACTAATTCCGGCTATATGTTCATTATCAATTTACATCAAGAACGAACAAATAATCAAAGCAAGCATAGATATCACTCTATCTAGTAAAACATGAGGCAAACCGTTATTACGGTACAAAGCAACAACAAGCGATCAAACCAATTATTTTAATCTGGTTCAAGTATTTAATTAGGTCAATTCTATTATGATCTAAAGGGATAAATCATGCTAACTCTATGATTGCACATAAACAATTAGAGAAGCCACGAATCCCCTACCTCAAAGGTTTTTGAGGAAACCCACAACGGTCGAAGAACGCCCAAGGAGACCGGGCTGATTCACCAAGGATCCTCCCTATATCTCCTCTCCTAACATAACCAAGACCAAATATCATAACAAACGACATCCACACACTTAGATCTACCCATAACGGGCATAGATCTAAGATCTTAAGAGAAGAGGGGGAGTAGATCTAGGTAAATCTAAGAAACCAAACAAAAAGGATCACTTACCTCGAGAAACCGGCTTCGATTCATGAAGAGAAGCCTCCGGGTCACCTCCAAAATTCTTGGGAGAGGTTCTTCCACCTCCAAGGATGGGTAATCCCTAGTTATGGCTGCATAGGGGCTTAAACGAGGTGATTAAAGGAAAAACGAGTTATATCCACAATTTTAGGATCTAACTTTAAGTGCCCGCACGGTTAGTTCGCACCGTTTAACAAACCGTGCACTAGCTTCTGCCTCGAAAACCCCACCTCGCATGGTTAGTCTGCACGGTTAGTCAAACTGTGCACTAACCGTGTGTTAGCCACTACCCTCAAGACCAGCCTTTGACGGTTTGGCAGCATGGTTTAGGCAAACCGTGCACCAACCGTGCGAAATCTATTACCCTTTAACTTTCCTCAAAAGTCCATCCAAATGCACCCCCAAGTCACCTTGACTTCCCGTAACACCTCTAGTACCGCATTTCCACAAAGGAATGGACCGGATAGGTCCGGGCCATTACATCAGATACCTCTCAAAACGTTCTCGTCCTCGAGAATCCAAAACCCACCTAAAGAGAAAACGAAATAGGGTCTGAACAAACCACCCGCCGAGATACATCTCAAAAGAGAGAAATACACAAAAGCAACAAAGGGAGCCATCTCATAAACATGAAGGTTTCATAAACACAAAAGTAATCATCATTACATGAAAGATTTAAACATTAAACAACTCTGGGTAGTGAGCACGTATCTGTGACTCGCGTTCCCATGTACTCTCCTCCATGCAACAGTGTCACCACAAGACACAAACTAAGGGGATGGAACGTCTGTGCAACATCTTCTACTTGTGGTCTTGGATCTCCATGGGTCACTCCTCAAAGGTGGCATCATCATCAAAATCGAACACTCCCCAATCGATGATGTGGGATTCATCATGAAGATAACAACGTAGCTGTGATACATGGAAAACATCATGTATCTGACTCATCTGAGGGGGAAGTGCTACTCGATACGCCACATCTCCAACACAAGCTAACACCTCAAAAGTCCCAACAAAACGGGGATAAAGCTTACTCCCACGACCAAACCTTTGCTGCCCACGATGGGGAGTAACCTTTAGAAACACATGATCCCCAACATTAAACTCCAAGGGTCTCCTCCTTTGATCGGCATAGGATTTCTGACGATTTTGTGCTGCCTTCATCCTCTCACAAATCACCTGAACCATCTCTGTTGTATTATGCACTGGTTCCGGTCCGAGAATTGCTGACTCTCCGACCCCAGTCCAGCATAACAAAGAACGGCAAGACTGGCCATACAAGGCTTCATACGGCACCATACCGATGGTGGAGTGATAATTATTATTTTAAGAAAACTCCACCAAGGGTAAGTGCCTCATCCATGAACCTACAAAGTCAAGAACACAAGATCGTAACATGTCTTCAAGAGTCTGGATGGTTCATTATGTCTGGCCATCCGTTTGAGGATGAAAAGCAGTGCTAAGGCATAGTTGAGAACCAAAAGAATGTTGGAGACCTCTCCACACCCTGTAGGTAAAACGAGGATCTCGATCAGAAATGATCGTCCTTATAACTCCATTAAGTCTCACCACCTCCTCCAGATACTGACTCGACAAAACTTCCACTGAGCTCGACTCCTTGATCACTATGAAGTGGGAAGATTTTGTTAAACGATCCACTAACACCCAAATAGCATCATGTCCCCCAAGAGCTCGAGGTAAACTTGTAACAAAGTCCATTGAGATGTCCTCCCACTTCCACTGAGGAATCTCTAATGGCTGGAGAAGAACACCATGAACATGGTGTTCGACCTTCACCTTCTGGAAGACTAAACATCGAGAAACAAACTCCACAACCACAAGCTTCAGTCCAGGCCACCAAAACTAACTCCTCAAGGATTTGTACATCTTTATCACGTCATGATGTACTGCTAAGGGAGAACTATGGAACTCTCTAAGAATCATCTCGTGCATCTCCAAGGGAACAAAAAGCATTTCATTACTCTCCAGGAATCACCAGATTCATGCACAACATCACTAAGTGACTTTCGGATTAGCGCATCAGCTACAAAATTCCCATTTCCATGTGTATATGATATTTCGAAGTTGTATTCCTTTAAGAACTTCATCCATCAATGTTTTCATATGTTCAATTCACGTTGGGAGAAAACATACCTCAAACTCTTCTGATCGGTGAAAACCACAAAGCGCTCACCAATGAGGTAATGTCTCGACAACTTCATAGAAAACACCACGGATGCAAACTCGAGATCATGGGTGGTGTAGTTGTGTTCATGGGGACGTAACTACCAAGACCCAAAAGAAACAACCTACCTCTGCTGCATAAGAACACAGCCTAACCCCAGACGTGAAGCATCGTAGAAAACATCAAACGGGACTCCTTCAGCTGGAAGATAAAGTACTGGAGCACTTACTAACTTCTCCTTTAGATACTCAAAATCTTCCTGACACTGATTAGTCTATATGAATGGATTATCCTTCTTGGTCAAAGATATCAGGGGAGTCACAACCTATGAGAAATTGGCCACGAACCTCTTGTAGTAGCTTGCGAGAACAATGAAACATCGTACTTCTGAAACTATCTTGGGGGATTCCCAAGACACAACTACTTATATCATCGATGGATCCACAGCCACTCCCTGTTGGGATACAACATTTTGCATGAAACGGACTTCTTGAGCCCAAAACTCACACTTCGACAACTTCCCGAACAGCTGATGTCAACGAAGAACTCCCAAAACGGCTCGTAGATTCTCTACATGCTCCTCTTCAGATGTGGAGTACACAAGGATGTCATCGATGAAAACTATCAGGAACTTGTCCAGGAATTCATAGAACATAGCATTCATTAAACCCATGATCACAGCTGGAGCATTCGTCATGCCAAACAGAATTACAATGAACTCATAATTCCCATGATGACAACAGAAAGCAGTCTTCAGGATATCCTCATCCTTCACACGCATCTGATGATATCCTAACCGTAAGTCGATCTTTGAGAACCAACTTGTGCCCTTCAGTTGATCGAATAAATCATCAATCCGTGGAAGAGGATAGAGGTTCTTTATTGTCACTTTATTTAAGCGACGATAATTGACACACAACCGCAAACTGTCGTCGTCCTTTTTCAAGAACAAAACTGGTGCACCCCATGGGGACACACTTGGCCGAACAAAACCGCACTACAACAGACCATCAATCTAAATACGTAGCTCTCATAACTCATAAGGGGACATCCTATATAGAGACATAGAGATAGGAGAAGCTCCTGGCTGTAGCTCGATTCCAAACTCGATCTCTCGTCGAGGGGGTAATGCTACAACCTCTTCTGGAAAGACATCAAGGTACTCCTCTACGACCTTAGGAAACACAAACTTCTGAACCTCTAAAGAACTCAACATCAACTCATCCATTATGGATGATATGGATGGAACGCGCCTATGACCCATCCGAGGATCTCACTCACCAACAAACACCACCTGCTCTCCATCTGCACCGATGAAGATGACCTTCTTCCTGAATCAATCCACGGTAGCCTACACCAAATACAACCAATCCATGTCGAGGATGACATCATATGGTTGTATCCGTAAAAATAGGAAATCTCCCCAACAGTGGTGTTTTCCCAACACTAGCTCACAGTCTAGACATACTTCAAACAAGCTAGCTCGACCTCCAACTGGTGTAGTCAACGCCAAGGGCACTGGAAGCCTCTCTACCTCAAGTCCCAAAGCATGGAAAAGGGTAGGTGATATGAAGGAGTGTGTCTCCCCTGAATCAAACAAGGTATACACCAAGGTAGAATACAAGCAAAGGGTAACTCAAACGACATCTAGCTCGTCCGGTGCTGGAAACGCTAGAGCATGAAGCAGACCACGACCTCCTCCACAGCCTCTCTGACCCTGATGACGACCACCAACACGGCCTCTCTATGCTCTCTGAGGACGGGGAGCATCATGAGGTTTTCCTATGCCTGCCCCATCCCCCCTCTGGTGATCTAAAGCTGGTGCAACTAGCTACTAAGGCCTCGGTGGAAACTGCCTCGACGGAGGAACCTGAAGCGTACCGCCCGGTGCACGATGACCGCTCTAAAAGGTAGAGCACTCCTAATACTGATGGCCACGACCACCACAATAAAAACAAGTGCCTGATCCCTTGGCATAGGCCTGAGATTTGCTGCCTCTGGAGAAATGAGATGTGATGGGCTGGGACCTACCCTTGGCTGAACAGAAACTCTTCTGCCCTGAAAACCGGGAACCCCGGACCACAGCCTTGCTTCGTGAGGGATCATTATGATCCCCTTATCGTGATGATCCGGTCCTGGCCAAAGTACTCTCAACAACTTCTGACCTCGCCAGCACCTCGAGATATCTTCAGCATAAATGGGGTTACCTGACTCTGGATCTCTGGACGCAAAGCCTCCTCGAAATGCCTCACTCTGGCCTCCTCATCTGGTAACAGGTCCAAAGCATATCGTAAAAGGTTCCTGAAACAGATTCCAAACTCCCGAACACAGGAGCCCCCCTGTCGAAGGGTAAGAAGCTTCTGGTGACTGGACACCTTCGTAGTCGAGGAAAGGAACTCGACTCTAAACGTGTCTCGAAACTCCTCCCATGTGATCACTGACTCCTCACGATCCCCGAGGAACAAGAACCACCACTGCCTTGCTACTCCACGTAGCATCGTCATAGCTAAGGACACCCATTTCTCTTTCCGAGCACAGATCTAACTGAATCCTATCTCGACCTCCTCCAACCAGTCTTCCGTGACAGCATCTGAAACGGATCCCTCTTACTTCT
Source organism: Viscum album (assembly GCA_963277665.1). Classification (NCBI taxonomy): domain Eukaryota; kingdom Viridiplantae; phylum Streptophyta; class Magnoliopsida; order Santalales; family Viscaceae; genus Viscum; species Viscum album. Next base: position 776,800,055 of record OY728152.1, on the reverse strand, counting down.
ACAGACTCTAGCGCTGAAACTCTCGGAGTGTCTTCCTACATGTGTCGTCGTTGTCAACCTCTACCCTATGGAGACCTACTGGAACAGCCTGCTGGACATATTCTATGAAAACCTGACGAGGACGTCGAACTGGAGCCATACCTGCAAAATAACAAACACTTAGTGCTCCTAAGCCTGGAATATGGAAGACTCAACATTAATTAATTAATTGTTTTATTTCATTCATTTTAGGTTAACCTATCCCAAGGTCTACCCATTCACACACAGGCACAAAGAAGAATGATGCATGATCCTTTCCTAGGTTTCTACCCTGCAACTAGTATCACCTTGTTTAGTATCCATTGTAAACTTAAAGGTCCGTACATTAGATAATAGGGGGGCCTAAATTCCTATGTCTTAGCCAGTTTCTAGTGTTTACCGCACTTTCTAAACATGAATGAAACATTTTCTCTACCATCCCAGGCAACCTCACATGTGCCTAACTCCAAACTCCATCCTATACCTCAACCTGACCTTTGATACCACTCTGTTATGACCCCCTTCCCACAAAGTGTACCCCTCCTGGGTCGGCAATGTGAAAAGGGAGATAATGACCCCTGAGTCCCACCTCCAGTAGGCCCCGGGTTGGCGACTTGCACCGAGGGTATAATAAACACACAGATGGGAGGCATTACCCTCTAAGAGAACACATGCGGAAGAGAGAGATAAGATAGACACCAACCAAATCCAACTCAGAACTGAAATATAAAAGAAACCCAAGTATATATATCAAATTCCATGTAAAAGTACAACAACTGAAAGGGAAAACTACAAGTACCCAAAAGAAAGTAAAATGGCAGCGACCGCAAGCCCTAACAGCTCCTCTAACCACAAGCTAGTAGTAACCATCTTGATCTCCAACCTACTCGAAGTGACCTGAAAACAGTTTATATATACATAGGGTGAGTATAATAGTATACTTAGTAGGATCCTCCCCGAAGCCTCTCGTGCAAAATTAAAGGAAGCATGCTAAAGCGTAGTGAACAACAATGAAACTAACTCTCCCCCTAAGCAGGTATACCATGTTCCCAACCTCACCATGGATACTCACACCAAGTAACGCATACAAGAATATATCATATAGAAAAGTATATCAAGGGTACCCCACTACTACTTCCCCACTGGTTTTCTGCTTTGCCCCAACGACATAAATCCTTTGCATCTCTCTCCAAAGGCTTGCCTGTATATACCTGGGCTAAGCTCCACAATCTGCACCACGTGCAACACAAAGGCCTTCCCGCAGACACCTATGCTAAGAACCACACCATGCTCACAACCAAAAGTAACCAGGTAGTTTATGGGAGCCACCACAACTCGCGTAACGTGTATCATACGTCGGGTATTATACCTCAATCCATTACAACCCATATGCCGAGTAAGGATCCTCAAGCCATCACAGCCTATACAAGTTACACCTATAGTAGTCCATAGGATACTATATCCAGAATATATGTGTGGAAATAACCACAATCCATTACAGCCCTCTACACACATATATGAGGAAAACTAACTATTGTGCCAATGGCACAAGTATCTACCAAGAGAAGAGAGTGGGCCTAAAGGGGGTAGTCAGCCATTCAACCTCCCATCAGAATGTTGGGGAAAACACCCCCCCATGTCTTAGAATCCCCGGGGCGTCAGTTTCCCTTACTGACAGGGTGAATTAGCGTATAGAAACACAAAACGTAGAGAATATATAACTCAATAACACACTATGGGCATAACCTAGTCTCAGTCTCAGCTGCAGCTAACATCTCTCAGACTCCAGGCTGTTATTTCTAGGACTAGGTGTCCTATAAGCACACAACCAATTAAAGAACATCATTAGATTACTTCATTCCATTTTTCATCTATTCCAATTTACGTTAATTAACTCTTTGCACATTAATTAACCATGAACACAACCACATTAATCTTTATTGGCATCACATTCAATATCAATCATTCCTTTAAAAGTTACAACATCACCATTAAATTCCAGCATCTACATCCCCGTGGATTATCAACATTTAATCAATCTTTCATTACAGAAATTACTTTCCCATATTCCCATGCATTCTAGAAAAGTAACCTATGCTACTAAACACAAGGGGGCTCAACACGGTGAGTAGATGGACTACCCTTCGGGTCTTTGCCTCCTATATCAAGATCTTAGACCCATCCTCCCTCAAGAATCTAGACACAGAAAGCATGTGGCATACCCCACGCGTCTTCGCCTCCTTTGGAAGGAGGGTAAGCAAGACCAGCTTCCTGGAGAAGTGGGGTAAAGTAAAGGAGATAAACATTGTATCAAATTACCAAGCATCCAACAACCGCATCCATCCAATTTCATCATCACCAGTGTCCTCCCCGACACCCACATGCATAAACTGATGCATCTCACCACTCTAGGTGTCATCCGCTGCCACAACCACAAGGCCTCCCTACCTCCACATATCACAACACCCCTCCAGGGTCACATCACAACACAAGTAGTAGGAAATCAAACATCACATAAAATGGGCTCTTGACCCTTTAATAAGGCATCCAGCCTTCATACATAATTATCACTCATGGCTCTAAAGCACAAGGCACTCGGCCTTACGAACAGGAGGGTAACTAAGAACACTACCAAGTGTTTTATTTTATCAACCAAACAGTTCTTTAATCCCTCTTGAATTAACAAATTCAATTTGTAGGTTCTAATTCTTGGGAAACCTATTCAGTAAGCTATCAGAAAAGATTTAACATGCTTACTATGCCAATTTGATTAACATAAAATTATAACAACTACAACAACGGAAAAAACCGGATTCATTTACATGTCTCTTTATCTTTATCCAATTAATTATCAACTAATACTGGCTTTAAATTCTTTATCAATTTCCATCAAGAACTAACAACTAATCAGAGTAAGCATAGATATCACTCTATCTAGTAAAACATGAGGTAAATCGTTATTACAGTATAAAGCAACAACAAGCGATCAAATCAATTCTATTAATCCGGTTCAAGTATTTAATTAGGTCAATTCCAATGTGATCCAAAGGGATAAATGATGCTAACTCTATGATTTCACATAAACAATTAGAGAAGCCACGAATCCCCTACCTCAAAGATTTTCGAGGAAACCCACAACAGTCGAAGAACGCCCAAGGAGATCGGGCTGATTCACCAAGGATCCACCCTATATCTCCTCTCCTAACACAACCAAGACCAAAGATCATCACAAACGACATCCAAACACATAGATCTACCCATAATGGGTGTAGATCAAAGATCCTGAGAGAAGAGGGGGAGTATATCTAGGTAAATCTAAGAAACCAAACAAAAATGATCACTTACCTTGAGAAACCATCTTCAATTCACGAACAAAAGCCTCCGGATTGCCTCCAAAATGCTTGGGAGAGGTTCTTCCACCTCCAAGGAAGGGTAATCCCATGTTATGGCCACATAGGGTCATAAACAAGGTGGTTAAAGGCAAAACGAGTTAGATCCACAATTTTAGGATCCAACTTTAAGTGCTCGCATGGTTAGTTCGCACGGTTTAACAAACCGTGCGCTAACTGTGCGCTAGATTCTGCCTCAAAACCCCTCCTTGCACGGTTAGTCCGCACGGTTATTCAAACCGTGTGCTAACCCTGCGTTAGCCACTTCTTTCAAGACCATCCTTGCACGGTTTGGCCACACGGTTTAGGCAAACCATGCGCCAACCGTACGAAAGCTATTACCCTTTAACTTTCCTCAAAAGTCCACCCAAATGCACCCCCAAGTCACCTTGACTTCCTAGAACAACTCTAGTACCATATTTTCACAAAGGAATAGACTGGAGAGGTCTGGGCCATTACACATCCCACTCAAGTAATATAACTTTACTAATTCCCTAAGGATTTTTTATCTAGGTGATTTCCCTAACTTCTAGGATGGTGAGGGAATGACTAGTTGACTGCCCCCTCTTCCTCATTCTCCCTTCATAGATAGCACATTTTAGAGGAATTTCTATGATGTGATGGATTGAGGTATATAATATTTACTCCACAAGGTTTTCATGGATCACGTTATTACCATATATTTATTTTCATGTTATAGTATATTTAATTTATAACAGAAAGTTTTGTCTAGAGTGAAATGCATGTGGTTATTCTAGGTGTATTCTGTGTAAACGGTAAATCTGATGTATATGTAACGAGGTTCACATGGTACATGATCTGATGATGACGTGGTTGTATAGAATGATTCTATTATGGAATTTTTGTCCCTATTTGGGACTAGTGTCAATAGGGCTAAGGACCTACTCTCATCAGATAAGATATGATATATTGAAGTGATGGGAGAAAGGGACATTTTTTGATGGGGTGTGATAGTAAAAAACTAGTGGAGAAGTGGTGTGTGGTGCCATTTATATATATTTTTTTAAATTATGTTAAATAATTTGCTGTATTATTTGGTGAGTGATCCATGTTTCATTTGATAATATAGATTACCCAATTAGGTGAAAAGTTAGTTTCAATGTTTATTCACAAAAGATTTAGTATGATTCTTTACCATTTAAACAAGACGATTCATAGAAGATCCTATTGTGTTTTCTTTTACTACAACCCCTATATATATATATATTCTGTATGATTTAGTTATCTATCTATACTTTACTAACTCATGGAATTTTTTCTTGAGTTTTTGGAGTTCATTGTTTTTTATATAAGAGTACTTTGTAGTTTATTTCTAGTTTCGAGTTGTATTAACTTTTATGAATTTTCGCTAATGTACCAGGATAGTTTATTTTTTTATATTGGGTTTTTTAGTTATTGATTTATTTTATTAAGTATTTTTAGGGTATTACCTCCTATATGAGCATGAATTATACCCTTAGTTTTAGTCTCTAACTCATGACCTATTAGTGGTGGGTTTTAGAGGGCACACCCATCTTCACTGCTATCCTATGAGAGGTTCTAGTGGTGGTTGGTTATGACATTGGGACACCATAAAGTCTAATTACCTCTCACAAATAAAACCTATTAAGATCATAAACTAAGAATGTATCCATAATTTAAGGTAAATACACAACATTCATGATCCCTCCCATAATCCCCCATACATCATTATTCTTTCATAGAGATCTCAATAACCTAACTAGAGTCTAACGAGATATCCCCCCATTTCCATGTTGATATCAGTAATTGATATAATAATCACACTTATCATCTATGATTCTCCATTACATAGTGATATGTAAAGAATTAGGAAACATACCCAACTACATGTCTCTTCATATTCGATCACCAAAAATGATGATAAACATCATGGAACATTAACGTGTCTCCCAAATTTACTTCCTAACCATAATGGTGAAAATACCTAATGACGTCACCCTAATGGTTCATAAGCACCACAATTCAATATCTAAAAGTAATGATTGAATTTTTAGTAAGAGGAAAACCTTTTTATAGTCTAACCATCTTCAAGGGTTTCATTCACTCTATAATAGTCCTCATCAGAGAGTTTCGCAACTTTCACTCACTCTACTAGTTTATAAGTCACATTGAGTGTATAAATAATCAATCCACTGGGTATCTATGTAACATATATATGTTAAAATCCACTAGGGATCCCATTAACCAACAATATTTCATGAACACCATCATATTTGGGGCCATAAAGTTTCTTCTTAGATAAACAACAACAACCTTCCATTTTTTTAGCTTGAACGTTAGTTAAAAATAAAATGTCTGATGGTATTCCAACCATTATTATTATCTCAGAGTAAGATCATATTGAGAGGAGATATATTTAATACTCTTATGATCTAAGAACACCATAAACTTCTCATTAAAATGGTAATTCCTCTAACACATCAGATCATGCACTATAACTACTAATTCTAATTCAACTCCTAAAAAATGATACACCACAGTAAACCTCAAAGTCAACTCATATCTCTAGAAAAATTAAAACTAATGGTAAAATAAACCTCCTCTTTAGGTACTCAAATTAATCATAACACTTATTATCCCACATTAACTTTACTATTTTTGGATTCAAGACAATCTTAAAAAAATATATCATATAGAAGTCCATCACAAATAATCGATAGAACCCCAGAATGGCCAAGAAAGGTTTCACCTAAAACACATTACTTAGCCTCACCCAGGCCATCATCACACTAATCTACTTGGGATCAAAAAATATAACTCTATCCTAACCCACATGTACAATAAATAACACCTTTTTAAGAAAAAAATGAAATATATAAACCTTAGCATATCATCAATTCTCACACAACCTATCTAAAACCACTTCTATGTTCTTTTTGTGATCCTCCCCAACATTTGAATAAACTAAGATATTACCCAAAAATATCACTATGAATAATTCCTTATACTTTTGGAAAATAGTATTTATCAAATCCATGAAAACCATTGGTACATTGGAAAGTATAAATGGAATGACCAAAAACATGTAATGGCCATATCAATAATGAAAATATGTCTTCTAAATATCCTCCCCCATAAATCATAGTTGATTATAACTAGAGTAATGTTTTATTTTTTAGAACCATTGATCTCTCAACATATATGTGAACATATCAAAAATTTGATATATAATATTTATTCTTTAACTTCACAAGGTTTAACCATTGATTTAAGATTCATAATCTAAAACTACCATTATCCTTTTTTAAAAACAATTTTGGAACTAATAAGGAGAAAGAGTTAGTTAGATAAACCCAATCTATTTGACCTCACCCAAGTAGACTATTTTATCTCAAACAACCATTAATGAAAACTAGTAATAGGGTATTAAAATATGATTATCTCATGGAACCAAAAAAATGGTGAATTATATATCTCTTATAGGGGAAATCTAGAAAAATCCCAAAGAAAGACATATAGATATTGGTCCTCTAATCTTTGAAGTTGGGTTGGGTATTTCTGTCCCATTGACCCAAGAATAATGCTTACCAACTAAAAAGACAGGGATCTAACATTATCAATAATCAGTCCCTTACTACTAGAATGAATATATCATTCTCCCTTAAATGAGTGGATATTCCCTTATAGAACTACAAAAATAACCCTCCAATAATAAAAACTTTCCCAATCCATGAAATAAGTCATCTAAACTATCATAAAAGATACAACCTACTTTGGGTAGAATGGATGAATTTTGTTCATCCACCATCAATGAAGAACTTCATAGAAATATACCACCAAAGGATCCTTTTTTCATCAGTCTCTATTAAAGGATATTCTAGTGATTCCAATATCAGAGCCAAAGTCTTGGGACGTTGGAGCTTCGTGAGTTCAACTAATCTATATGAAATGTAATCCTCTTGTATTAATTGGTTGCACATCGATAATTGGGATATCTTTACCATATTTTTTAGATGATACTATATTTCATACATAGAATCTCATTTAGAATTTTGGCTGAGATCAACATATTATTATGTAATATACTTGTTTGGTAATGTCTTTATGGGGAATGATACCTTTGGCTTTTGTTAGAACCCAAATTTCTAGAAATATTTCATCTTCAGATTAAATTATGAAGGATTTTTCATATATTGGTCATGTAGATTTTGGATCATTAACTATGGTTGGTCTCTAATTTTTAGTAAGGATCTAGATTTTCAATACTGAAAGGATCCATCTATGGTAGTGTTGTGGATTTGGCTTATTGGTCTCCCATTTCCTTTTCGAAATCTAGAGATTCATAGGGTTATTTGAAACTAATTTGGAAAATTCCTATGTGTAAAAAACCATATTCTAGATCAATTGAAACCCATTGATACTTGTATCTATATAAATATGTAAATATCATAATCTCTTATATATAAGCATCGTCTTAGGAATGGGTATGAAGTATTTGGATGGAAAAGTATTCTATATGAACATGGAATCTAATATTTTACTCCATGTCAACTTTAAGGGAATTGTTATGATTATTGTATGATATTGGACTATTATTAAAGGAAAAAATAACATTTTGTTTCATAGGATCGTGGTTTTTTTTTCTTTTTATATTTTTTAATGATGGAACCACTATGCTCTGGTTGGTGGTCATTCTTAGTTCATCTTTGGGTCACATTCTGACTCAGTTCCATCTACAAAAATTTTTTCTTGATTAGTTTTAGTGTATCATGGATACAAAATTTCATTAGGATAGGTGTTTAAAGACACAGTTTAATTGAATATATAATTATTCTATTTAAAGAACAAGATTAGTCTAGTGTAAAATTCTCTTATTCTTGAGGATTTTCCATCTATACTTGATGAATTTTCAGTGGACACTATTTCTATGAAGGAATTTCCCATAGAGGTTTATAGTATCTACTTGGTCTTGAAGCATGGTGTGTTTTTATATGCTGAAAAAATCAATATTATAAAAATTTATGATGTGATTATTTCTACACCCTTCATAGATTGTGGTTATGAAATTATTGTTTCCCCATCCCTTATCAGACTTTAATCTATCTCATAACTGGATGGGGTGGGGTCTATTAGGGGACCAGAGTAGGTTTTTGAGAGGATTGATGATTCACATTCCCCTATGATAGCTACAAATTTTAACTTCTCCATTTTAGAAGGGATATATTACAATTTAATGTTCTATTATATTAGAACAAATAGTTAGAATCCCTTTTGAAAGCATAGATCGGACTACGTCAATTATATCCCTATAATTCAAACATATTCTTAATATAAGGATAATTTTTTATAGGGGAATAATTTTTATTTATTCATGTAGTTAAGGTAGCAAGGATACCATGTTTTTTAAGCTTCAATAAAACAATATAATGTATATACATCTTTGTAATATTGTGGGATAGGGGAGTGGTGAAAATGTGAATAGATTAATCTCAATTGGGAGTCTCTTGAATATAATATTTTGGTATTTTTAAAACTAAAAAACAAGGATTATTATATTTTAGGTTTTATGGAAAAATTAAATTTTCAAAATTTTATAAATGGATACTCGATGAATCAATATATTTTTATTTAATAGAAGGAATATTTGGTTGTAATTATGGAAAATGTATCATGAAAATATGTAAATTTTAAATTATCTATGCTAAAAAAAGAATTATTATTCTATACTATTTATATATAATGTTAATTAGATTAAATTTCACATAAATAGATGGAAATATCATATTTTAATCTTGGTTCAATACCCAGGTCTATGGGGGGAGATTTTGACACTATATCAATTCATTTTAAAAAAGAGAGGATGTGTTTACTCTAAAAGATCAATGGATGAATTTAAATATTTCATAACTAATTATCAACTTATAGATCTTGGATATATGGGAGATCACTTTATGAGGTGAAATAACTGTAAGTTTGAGAGGAAGTTATTTATTTGACTTGATTGATTTTTGTAAATCTTTTATGGGAATAATAATTTTGGTAGCCTGATGTAAATCTATTTACCATAGTGTTTATTAGACCATTATTTTCTTATCCTAGATCATGGTGATCTATTTATCAGGAACCAATGATTATATACTCACCATCATAGAACAAAAATGAAATGTTCCTTTAATTAGTTCTATACTCTTAGAATGAATATATAGAAGTCCCTATCATGTTATAGTTAAAGTGTAAATTGAGAAATCTCAAACTGGTAATTTAAAAGTAGAAAAATGAACAAGGTTTGGATTGGGATGAGGTTGAAATTTTATTAAGGGAAATTAATGTTAATGAAGGCTATTTTATCATTGTATGGAATAAATAGATTCAGGAGGAGTAGACTAAGAAAATATTCACGTTGAATTCAATACTATTAAGGGAATATATAGATATTAGGGAGAGGTCCAATGAACTTTGGATTAATGAGTTAGATCCGGGTACAATTTATTTTCATGCTTATATTAAATAGATATTGTTATTAGGAAGGATCAACCTAAAAAAAGGAACATGGGACTTATGAGTTTTATATGGATACCCATGGTGTTTTATCTATTAAAACATTTCTAATGCACTTACGGATCATATTCCTAAATATTATATACATGGTGAAAATATAGAGAGAAAATATTTTCTAGAGATATTTCTTATAGAATTCAAGTGGAATATAAGGACTCTATTATCATTTTAAATAGAGGGGGTGAAATTTTTGAACATGCTAAATGTATAAGAGTAGAATCTGAACCTAAAATTGATGTATTTTGGGGTTAATTCATCTTATTTGATTGGGATGTCATTAAATAAGATATTTTTATCACAATAAAATATTTATTGATGTGTAGGGTAATTCTGAAATCAATGGAAGCAACTAATCTACTTGAAATCATAAGGTAAATCAACTTTATCAATTTTATCACTTTCAACGGATTAGTAAATTTAATTTTTATTATAAGGTCATTAAGGATACTCTTAATAATAGTATAACAAATCCTCTTATTATGATATTTTAGATGAACAACTTGGTTTTGTTAAAGGGAGAAGCATCCAAGGGGTCGTTATACTATCTTATGAAATGATGTAAGAGCTTAATTAGAATGTGTTGAGAGGTAATGTTATTATCACAATTGATATGAAGAAATAATATGAAAAAAATAGAATGGAGATTCATATTTGATAGGTATGAGGCTTAGTACTGATGCTCATAACTTTATTTTTATATATTTTTCTTATATATAGTTTTCTATATCTCTCTTGGGTTTTTAGTCTTATTTATTCAAGTTAGTGATAGGTATTAGGTAATGTGATCAAATTTCTATACCATTTTTTATCATTTCAAATTATTATTTAAGTAGAAATGTGAATTAGTTCATAGAGAAAGGGATTTTGGGTTTGTTTTTTGTTAGTTTGGGCTCTCAAGTCTCTCTAATCTTCTATTTATAGATGATATATTAGTGTTTTTGAATGGAAATATGTAATATATGCCCCATTTCATGAATATACTCAAAGTATATGTATCATGTAGTGGACATAAAATTAATATTAGTGATATTAGTATTCTGGTATCTAGAAATATGTCTAGATCAACATAGGGACTTCTTTAGTGGTTTATGGTAATAAATAGATCTAAATTAATTTTGAAAAACATTGGGCTCCCTTGATTGATTGTAATATTTAAATTTTCTCTTTATAAAGAAATAAATAAAATGTGGCTATATGTATTAAAAATGGAAGAATATATTTCTATCTTTTTGGGGTAGGATCTCCTTGATAAAAAGTGTGCTTTTATATATTTTAATTCATGTTCTATCTAGAATAGTGGTGCGTAAAGTTATTCCTCATCGATTGAAAATGATGTTCTTAAAATTACTTTGTAGTAGTGTTAGGGACATTCATTATCATTGGGATCGATAGAACTCTCTATCACTTACAATAGAGAATGTTGGTATTCATTTACCTTGATTAGGAGCAATGATGGAATCCCTCTATACTATGTTGGATTGGGGATTCATTATGGACCCCCATTATTGGTGCATTTCACCCATTCCAGACATGGGAGTATTTGAGAGGTTATGGCAAGGAAAAATTAAGTCTCAATTTATAATATATAGTAAATGATAGTGTCTATACCTCTTATCGTCATTAAGCATACTTTATGAATGGTTTCTATGAGATATATAATGTTTAATAGGGATACTTGGTTTGTATCTTGGATTTTCTATCAAGGGTGTATGACTCTAAATATTTCAATAAGGGATGATTTATATTATTCTACTTTTATTCATGTAGTTATTGATGGATCTTAGAGTTTTATAGCCATGGATAATGTAGTTTCCTCTACCCAAGACCAAGTAGTGTATAATCCTAGTTTTGATTAACATTTTTCATTATATTAATTTATGTATTCCAACTAGTTTCTAAAACATAAGATTCAGTTGTGGACTTTATATAGGACAATAATTTTTCTATAAAAACAATATTTCTTATTTGGAGAATTAAAATGGATTCTCTCCCAGATAATGTTTATATTCAAAGGTAGATAATTTCAATAGCATCTATGTGAGGTTATTATAGTATATTGAATTAAGATTCTACATATCATATCTTTACAAAAAGTGGGTAGGTTTGGTGATGTGTAATATCTATGGTGATTTCATATATTTTCACACTTCGTTGGATAATTTTCAAGCTCTCCCTGGATCTTGATCTTCCAAAATAGTTAACAACATGTTTTTTCTTCTTTATTTTTATTATAGTGAATATTTATTAGACCTTTTGGATTTGGTAGAATGATATTTTTCATGGAGATGTGACTATATCACTAAACTACATTATTAATTTTAATCTCAAGTTCATTCAGGAATTAGTTTTTGATATTTAGAAGGATACACTAGAGACAATGCTATAGTCATTATGGTTGGAGCTCCTTCATTTATGGTAGCGATGGTCACCTCTATCCTGGGGGTGATGGATTTTATGGAGTACTATATTCTAAGGGATTAAAATGAATAAGTATTACTTGACTTATAATAACTATGTAAAAGGGGGATGGCCTATCCATGATCATTAAGGCTCGATGGTTATGGGTTTTTTTTATGAACACAAGGCATGCTTTCTCTATCGTAACAGAGGAAAAGGATCTTTTTCATGGACTCCTTTTTTTATTCATAAATTTTTTCATCTTTGATGTATTAAATTATTTTATTCCAATGATTTAAATTTATTGAGTAATACAGAAGCTTCCCAGTAGTCTATCTTGTATACTATGAGACCCGTTATTGAAGCTAGATGAGGGAAATAGAATAACCCATACTTGGAGAGAAGATAATGTATTCTGTGACTCTATTTATATGTATGGGTGATTGATTTCTATTGTGGGGATATTTACAAATCTTTTATTCCTATTGTTATCATTTAAGTGCTTTTCTATTGCAAATTCACTAGGTCTACACTTTTTTCGGCCTCGATTGTACTTTTCTTCATTGAGTCTCTCATATGGTGACTTTATTGTTTTTTAAAATAAAATATTATATATTGGATTTTAAAAATTACTATAAATTTCCATCAGATATAAATTTTTCCAATCTTTATTGTAAAATACGGACACTTAAAACCATAATTTGATCTTTACCCTAGAGGAGTGTCAATATGCATTGATTATGACATTAACTACATGCCTAGACCCAAAAAAACTGTCAAGTAGAGATAAATGAATGAAATACAACAATATTAAAAAAAATTGAAATAATATTAGAGGATATATTGATCATACCTCATACATTATACTACCCTTTTCCATACCCATCACCTCATGCAATATCTCTACAACAAAAAATATCCCATGAATCTTTTCAGAACCCAAATTCCCTTCTTTGAGAATCCTTCCGACCATTCCATTTGTTATTTTGTCTATTTGTTTAGAAATTTTAAATTTAAATTTCAATCCTTTCATATAGTTTTATGCTCCCTTTCTACCATTGAGAATTATTTGACCATGAACTTTCTTCTCATTGCCCAATTTATCACTTTTGGGGAAAACAGGAGGTGTATTTAGACACTTTGACTTTAGTTTTACTACATATCTACACTTGATAAACTCCAATGGTTCATTTACAAATGAATAATCTCTACCTAACTTCCCATGCAAGTATCATTTCATCTTTTTTCCACTAAATTAACCTTTATCTCCACCTAATCGAGGAAATAATGGAATCTACTTATTTACATAACCTATATCTATATTTGTATAAAACCCATATGTGCCACCTCTAAATCAATCATTAGTTTCATAAATTTAATTATTTACCTGATCTATGTTCTCATACCCATCTTAAACCTATGCACTTTTTATATCTCATTCATCACCAATTCTATCATAAACTTCATGAGCTTATAAAACATATTATTGTACTCCATTACTGACTTTCACCTCTCATTTAGTTATAATAATACTAGAATCTAATCCAAATTAAACTCTTTAAGGTGGTGTGTCTTGATAAAAATATTTCTAATCACATTCTAATAGTGTTCCTAGACTTTCTTAGATTCTTCAATGGATTAACAAACTTTTCATGGTAATACTGGGAAATTTTAACTTTTATGTCTATAGAGTTTGTGAAATCATTATTATATGATATATTTTATCTATCAAATCCTTGGACTAATTAGGTCACACATCCCTTTTAAATGATCTAGGGTTATGATTTATGATATATAAATCACTATTCATTAACCATGTTTCACCTTGTTCAGTGCCTTTATCATATAATAGGATTTTATGAAAAATATACCCCCAACTGAATCTCTATAAGTTAACACCCAAATTCCCCTTTCTTATACACTATAGGGGCTATCCATGGTGGTACAATGTACAACACAAGATAAAACCATCAAAATCAGAAAACCAAATTCTTCCCCTCACATTCCAACTAGGTGATACTCTAACTCTTTAAAAATTTCATCCCATTGAATGATCACATGAAATTTTTTCAATTAAAAATTAAAACTAGACCACTTCATAGATCCATATTCATAGGTAAAAAATCAAGGATTATTTGGAAATACATTTTTATATAAGAAATTTTTCCTTCAAAATAATGAAATGAAATGAAATGAATATTTAATCACTATTAATATGATAAAAAATAAAAAATTATATCATTATTCATCAAAATTCACCTAATAAAACCCTTCATGAGTGGATTGAGGCATAAACACATCATTACCTGGTTCCCACAACCCATCAAATTATAGTCTTCTTGGTGACTCAAATTTCTTCATAAAGAGGTTAGATGCACCTTTTTATGAGTGTGTTTCAAATCCCAAACACCCTATTTCTTATTCTTTGTATATTTCACCATCCATTATCAAAATAACCCCACTCTGATTCCTATCTATGACACCTCACCTCAGGGGGGGGGGGGATTCCTGAGACCCATGTTTAAAAAACACAAGGACTCATGTTCTCTCACAAATCAGAAGAGGATTCTAACCATTAGAAAGGAACATAATAATAAATGGGGAATTATTTTCCCTAAAAAACTCCATTCATGAGTATTTGAAAAATTTTAAACTAAATTCACTATAATAATTCATTAAAGTACAGTGAAAGAAAATCCATTTTTATAAATTCATGTCAAAGAAAAAACCAAACTAAAAAATTGAAAAAAAAAACTAATGTAGCACATCCAAAACCCTGTACTGATATCACCAAAAATCCCACTACTCTATATATATAACCCCCACAATGAAACCCAACTCACCACCACTAAAAAAATATAAAACATTTTCATTAACTCTATTATGACCAGTTAAACTGACATGTCCACAAAATTTTACATGAAGGGGTGAGTACAGGTACCTTTAGGATAACCCCTAAACCCCAAAAGCACCCATTCATAAGTATTTCAATAAAACTAGTAGACAATAATAATAGTAAAAAATTTAAATACCAAATATATTAATAAATAAAAATATTTTATAAATATCATAATGTTTTAAAAAGGCACTCAAATTACATAGAATATCTATTTCACATTTCCTTGATTCTAAAAGGAACATTCCTTCTTATTCCATTTCCATAAAAAAAACTCTATTTAATTTTCTCATCCAATGATAGATAACTTCTTTACTCAAATTGAACCTCCTTACCTCAATTGTTGTATTCCATACCATCTAGAAATCACTACCATGCCTTGTACACTAGTCCCATTGGTGTGAAGACTAAATTTTTTATCCACACCCTCTAGGCTACCCATCCCTATGATATTAAACATATATTTTTTAAAATAATTATCCCCAATAAATTTTATACACATAAACTCTAATATATACATCCCCATAGTTTAAAAAATAGAATATCTCAAATATTATCAACACTGACACACCTAGTGCACACCATTAACAAAGTACCATGATTCCCCTAAACAATCCATACCTAAATTTAACCTTAAAAGTTTATCAAAATCACATTTTTAAATAATTGTAAACCAATATAAATCATGCCTATTCTATCTACTTTTCTTTTTTTTAATTTTTTCCATGGTCTAATTATGAAATATCTATTTCAAATTATCCAATGAAATTACTAATTTTCAAAAAAAACCATAAATTAAAAAATACTTATTTTTTACAAACCAATCTCACATAATATATAAAATTATAATTTTAAATATATCCATCAATAACACATATCAATAAATTATCCAATTAAAGTGTATGTTTAAGTTCACCTTTCTAGTTATACAATTTCCTAATGATTCATTGATTTTTAATCTCAATATGGCACACCTAGACCTGAAGTCACTCAATTTCATATCAAGGGAGAATATAATTTTTAATCAAAAGATTTAAATTTATAGACCAAAAAATCCATGAATATGTTCCGTGTAAAAGGAATTAGGGGAGATAATTTGAGAAATAAAAATCAAAGGCTAAGTAAGATCCAATGATAAAAATTATTATTCATTCTAAAATCATCCATCAGAGTGTGATAAATTACCCGAATTCACCATTGGGGTTTCCTAGGAGTGACGGAGTTCAAAAAAATGACTCAAGTATGGACCCCCTTTTAACCCACTTTTTTTTATAGGGAAACAAAACCACTATTTTTTGGAAAGACCATTCACACCAAAACTAGTGGTCAGTCATCCACTTGTTAAAAACATGTCATTTTTTAAAATATCCTAGGGAAATATTATAGTGTAACATTATTTATTGTGGATTAATTCCTCTCTTTCCCATATCTTACATAATTTGACCCTGTGAAGACCATGGAGAAATATGACTACCCACATTGAGAAAACCCCTTTTTATTCTATAGGCACACCCAAAAACCATGTGGTCAAGATCACAATGCATCATTATATAATATACAATAATATTCCCTTTTATTCCAAAACCGCATGGATATAGTCCATTTTGAAAACCCCAAAAAAGATTCATAGAATAATCCCTATCATTGTGGAATAATCCATTCCTGAAAAATAAACAATGTTTATAGCCTCACATGTTACAGTGTGACACCCATCATCATAGTGAAATAAGATTGAGTGCCTCAAAATGACATATTAATATCAGATGACTAAAATTAAAATACATGAACACTAAAAACTCAAAATACATTATATGAGTGATCCCATTAAACATTAGGTTATAAAAATCATGTGAAAAAATTCCCACACTCATCCTAAAAACTCAGGTGTTACAAAGGGACTTCATGTGCATATACCACATCCCCAATAACATATGTGACTCGTCTATTAGACTTTAACCCCTTGTTCCAATCTGAGTGGTCCATTTAAATCTAATTCATTAGACTTTAATCTTACCCTTAAACTTTCACTATCATAAAATCCATTTTTTGGATTATTGAAAAAACCAATTTATGGGGTTGAGTGACAATCCTTATAAAATTTCCTACATTAATAACCAATATAGAAAAAAGAGCCACCAATTTACTATGATAGATTGGAAACCAAGATGGTTATACCATTATTTCCAAGAAAGTTCCTTGATGTTTATGTTCATGAAAGAGATTTTCTTCAATTCTAGGTGATATGAAGTCCATTACTACTAGGTAGTCTTTATAGAAAAAAATATATAATAATTAAATTCTATATAAGTACATCTATTATATAGTTTAAACTAATTCATGATTCTTTATTAAGGCCTCTTGGAAACCTCACTAGATGATAATTATCTTCATAATCTAGTGTAAAATCAATATTAGCATTTTTTTTCTATGTAGTCATTCATTGATTCTATGCCAAACTTGTAAAATATAGATTTAATTATATCAGATAATTTAGAGTGGTCAAATATCATTTCATTTAATTTTTATTCTAGGACCTCACGCATAATCTTGGATCCCTAATTGTGATCAATTAATCCATGGTTAAACTCATGAATTAGTTTCTTGGCTTCAATTTTTTTTGGAAACTGACTTGGTCATTAATAACCTTGATAAATTTTTATATTCCCTATAATATATTGAATTATTTAAAAGATTAAATGATTATCCTATTTATTCAATTAATCCCTTTTCCATTTATTCTTATATTTGAAAATTTATTCTTTTACATTGTAATCATTATCATTCCTTAATGAAGTCAAGAAAGATAATTGTAACTCATTTTCAGTATTAATGATTGTTTGAGATATCAAGTGTGTTTCATGTCAGGAAAGGGTTCTAACCTCTCTTGAATATTCCATTATATCTTGTTTAAAACTCCATTATAGTCCCTTAAATATGACAATAAGAATCCTTATCTTTTTCATCAATGATAATTGATAATTTATTAAACTAATTATGATCTTAAATAATAGACGATGTCCTATTTTCATAGGGAAGGGGAATTAGTTCCCCATCCTCCACTATTGGGGAACCTCAAGCCAAGTAGGTCTGATCACCAATATGGTGTCCTCACCCTAACTATGTGATTTCTCAAGGTTCCTTAGTGAGAATTATCTTGACGATCCTTACTTACCCATCAATAGATCAACTAAAATATTACTTCCAACCCATGGATTAATGTCTATGTCTCTCTAATCTTAAATAATAAGAAAAAAATAAACAATGCACTAATATATTTATAAACATATCTAGTAACAATGATTGAACTCTCATGATTGAATATGAATATGGTTGATCCCAATAACTTTTATATTTATTTTTTCACTTCTATCACTGATATGTAGCAGCTTCATACAAATACTTTTTCTTTAATGAATTTTGTTCATCCAAAAGAGTAGGTTCGAAGACAATTGGAGGATATTCACCTTACCAACATCAGTAGTTATTATTTAGGCTCCCTAATTAGTTATACATCACTCAATAACCTATCTATGATTTTTAAAAAATATTTTACCTATACCAATACTCCCCTTGAATATCAATCTAAATGAAGTCCATAGGGGAGTTTGATGCATCTACCTCTATGAAAATTCAATGGTCAATGGGGTGGTTAAATAACTCTGCTCTTTGATTATTTACAAGTAGTTACTAATCATGATACCAATACTTTTAAGTTCATATAGGTATTGATATAGGAGTGGTATCAAGGTATACGTACCCAAATAACTAAATTATATGATTCTTGATTCATATGAAAATTTAAGATCTTCCTAAAATTAAATAATAAAATATGATTTGAAGCACCTAGGTTCTATAGAATAATTGAAAACCAAATATTTTTCATATTTGAATCATATAAGAGTATGTAAATAGTTCATGAGACCAAATAATTCTTGGTTATGAAAATACTACTCTTCATTGATAAATAAACAAAAAAATTATGGACTAGGGGATAAAATATTCTAAATCATAGCATTAGAGAAAAATCAAGATGGTGTTAATCCATGAAGAACAATGAAGGAGTGGTTAAAAGTGACAAAGATCCATGGTTGAACCCTATGACTTTAGGTCAAAGGGAAATCTCAAGAAATTGTGTAATCATATTCAGATCTGAGAATGTATGAATTTTTATATGGTTCCCTATTAAGGAGATAAATAGATTGCACAAAGTACCTCCACCTTAGATGTTCACTTAGAAACAACATCTTTATCACAAATACTATAACCTTCCAATACAATCTATGCTATATAATCACCTTTAAGGTGGATTTTTTCCAATCCTAACACCATTCCTCAATCCTCACATAAACCACAACTAACTTGGTTATCCCATCACTGAGATATTGTTCACTCGACCTAGACGCATTAAGATGCCTTATGAAGTTTGGAGGGACCAATCTATTTCCCTCATGGATATCATTCTAATCCTACACCCATTATCTATCTTCACCAGCAACCAGCTATGTATTATAAGGTGACACAATGGATAAGTTTTACACGTATAATTTTATAAGAGTGTAATTTCTATTCCTAGAATAATAGGATATTGTTATTCATGTTATATATGTATCACCTCTTGTTTATCACTTATGTAACCTTGTTTCATGATCCATCACTCATACATCACCTTACACACAAAACTAAAAATATACATGGATTAATAATTTAGGGACAACCAACCTCATTATCATATTTACGACTACTTTACCCACACTTATCTTGAATTTCCTCTTGTTTAGAATCAATATTCTCCCAAAATCCTAATTAATTCCACAATGAAATATTAATTATAAAATACTATAATTAATTCTATATAATTTATCAAATATACATAAGCATTGATAACTCACTAAATAGTGTATAAACCCAAAAAATTAAACCAATTGTGTATAAAAGTTACATGTAGTTTCTCTAAAACTCCTGTAAGAAATATTCTAGTGATTCAACTTCCACCCAATCATAAATTTATTGTGAAATTGTGTGAATTAATAATAAAATTCACTAAGCAATTTATCTTCATCAAAACATTGAGTGAAGAGGTGGATTCTTCTTCTATTATCATCCTATAACCATTTCACACAAAATACTTATTAATCAAGATATATTTCAACATGATCTAATTAAATCTATTATAAAACCCCTAACTTATACAATAAAAATCATAATAACATGAATAATAGAAACACTTAAGTATGAAGTTATGGAATCTCTCCACAATATGAAGCACCAACGCCCTCTAAATTTGCCTATAATTTATTTGGAACAATGTGGAAGAGATAGGAGAGAGGTCGACCAAAAATGGATTCTTATAAGTTCTCTATATATCTCACTATAGTGGATTAATGTAAAATTATGGTCATTACCCTCTGTTTAAAAACATGTACTGGGCCTATCGGGTACCTGATGCATCGATGACATCCACCCTTTACTCAAGTGTAACGACCCAAATTTTTATCAATGGAATTCCCTTATTATAATTATGACTTATAGTATAATCCCATTAGGAAGAAAAATGTCATATTGTGATACTAAATACTATGTGATCATTAATCATAATTTTTCCACTTCTATGTTTTGAATTTCGAAAATCTCACATACACAGTTGTGATCAGTAAGATGTTTTGAGTCCGATAGGAAAAACATAATTTTTGGAAAATAGTAACCTACCCTTATGAATAGTATCCTACCATTATTAATAGTAATATGACCCTTATGAATAGTAAATTTCCCAAAATAATAGTAACCTTACCCATGAATAATTAAATAAAATTTAGGCATCTTATAAGTGACAATTTGATCATAGTAAAAGTATTGGTGTTTTTAAGTCATAAATAAATAATTATAATTAATTAAATAATTTAAATGAAAAATTATTTTCTCAAAATGTGTTCATTAACTAAAAAATATATGTCTTATAGTTTTAGTATAATTTTATAAGACCTTACGTAATTTTTGAAAGCATTATAAAATCAGTTTTAATTTTTAAAACTGTATATTTTAAGTAAATTATGCTTTTAATTAAAAATTAAATTAATAATGTCTAGAAAATTATTTTTAAAAAATGGACTTAATATTTTGATTCTACACATCAAAAAATAGTTGGGGTGAATTTTTTTTATTTTTCTGAAATACTTGAATTTTTTATGAATAGTGAAATACCATAATTTACAAATAAGCTAAATAAGCTAATTATAGAATCATGTATGATTTTCTGCTGATGTAATCCCAATTGGTTCTAGTTCAAATAAAAAAATTACTATTCTTGTTCATGTAAGACTCACTATTCTTTGTCTTTTTGGGAAATAATAAATTAATGAATTTTTTATTGAGAAATCCCATCTCCCCACCACTATAAATACCACCCTTCACACCCTCATTAACTCACACCTCTCAATATTCAAGCCTTGTCTAAAATCTACCCAATAATATTAACTATCTCCTCCCCCACATCCAAGATCATATGGTCTCATCAAAATACCAAGTCTATCTTCCTTGAGGGAGATCTCAATAGGAGGATTCGAGAGGGAATTCCTCTCTCTCTCTTTTTCTGTTAAATTCCCTTCAATTTCAAGTTAATTTATTAATATCTCCCCACCTATCATCATACACATGGTATTTTAACTCCAGTATAATACATATAAAATAATTTTATGATACTAATGGGATATTATATCATCCAACACTCTTCTCATCTTCTTTATATTTTATAAAAGAGAATGGTGTTCGTGAGGTGTTAATTTATCACCTTCAAGAATGACATGTTTTAAATTTCCTTTACAGCTTTCAGATATGTTCATGAAATAATTTTTATAGTTGAAACAAATTATATTAATGTATTATATCCTATTTCATGTTCTGGAACTAACTTAGGTACGTATTACTAAATGATTAAACAAAACAAGTTCGTTGTGGTCAAAAAACCGCCCAAATTAACCCAAACAATACTCATTTAATTATTTTCTAAAGATCCATTCACATGGTATATAATAAAATTCATTATAAGATCATTTAAAATTATTTAATATCATTTATAACATGAAATATTAGTTTTTTATGTTTACCCATGTTCTACACAAACTTCCATTTAGGAATACATTTGAACAGCTCAAGAAAACAATAAAAACAAACATTCCCGAATAATGTTTTTTAAACTCTATAACTCATACAAAGGAACGTAAAATAACTTAATGAAACTATAATGAACTATATTAATGTTCACAAGGTTCTTTCATTTTCAATTAAGGAATCTAATGTGGTTATATAGGACATTAAAGTGAATAAAGTGTTTGGATATAAGGTAAGGGGAAAATCTCAAACCCAACTTTATTTCTTCGGGTTCCCCCTCTTTCACACTATTTTTGGTATGGTCACTCCTTAAAAATAATATTTTCATCATTATATTACCTTTTCTGGGATATAAATGTTTTCTAATGAATTTTTTGTCAAAAAAAGTTTTTCCAAATTAACTCTTCTTTCAAAATCACACCTTTTACTTCTCACTCATGGTTGATGGTTATCGTATCAAGTATTTTATTCCCACTTAATTTTGGGAACCCAATGTTTATGAATGTTTTATTATGAGATAAAACCCATTTATTTCCATGGGTTAGTTATGTTCATTTTTTATATATTCTCATTGTGACATGCATGATAAATGATAATGTTATGATGTGACGGGTGCGTCTGGAATTATATAGCGCGATATGAATGTTTCAATGTGACGGGTGTGCCTGGAATTGTAAGGTGCTCCAATTATTTGGGTAAAGTTATGAATATCATGAGTTAATGTGAAATGATGTGTGAAAAATATTCTAGATTTTTTCACAAGTATGTTTGTTAGTTAACCACTAAGACATATTGCTTCATTTTTATGCATTCCAACATTTCAAGTCTCTTATTAATGCATCCTCTCATGTTCATGATCCTTTGCCTATGTTATGGTTATTCTCACCCATTGTTATATTTTTCTTATCTATCCTCTTACTAGGCTTTTATATCACCCCTTTTTATTTATATCCTCAGGTGACTACATGTACTAAGGATAGGTCAAGTTCCAATAAGAAGCTAGAGAAGATGGAATTAAATAAATGTTTATGGTTGATGTTGTAATTGTTATGTATGGTCCTAGTTTTCCCAAGACAATAAAACTTTGGATCCTCTATGTGTAATACTATTATGTTTTTTATCATTAAAATGATTTAATAGTAATTTAAGAAAAGTCCAGGTCGATGTAGTTGGTATCAGAGGCAAGGTTTTGTTAATCTGGGAATTAGAATTAGTGAACCCTAGAGAAAACCTCTAGCATAAGACTAAGTACAAATATGAAAAAAAGAATGTATACATAGGGATCCCATATGTTATTATTTTTTTATAAATAGTAAAAATTAATAGGTTATTCATGACTTTTTGACTTATGTTTTGTTCTATCTTTTTCTATTTTAAAAAATGGTGGGAACCAGGAGAAACCAGGCCAACAACTCATGCGAGGGCCAATTCAATGATTTCCTAAATGACATCCCCAATGATTTGGGAGGTGGAGTTAAAAAAATCATGGTGATTCTAACCCAAATATCTAAGGTTTTGAACAATAACCATAATAATGGAGAACTTTCTCCTTCACCAAAGAGGTGGAAACATGCTATTGAGTGTTTTATGAGGCAACGACCACCAAAGTTTAGTGGATCTTCTAATCCACTAGTTTTGGAGCAGTGGGTCAACTCCATGGAGAATATATTTTTTTCACTTCACTATTTTGCAACATAGAAGGTGACTCTAGCTATTTATCGTCTATATGGAGATGCCTATAAATTGTGGGATTTGATTAAGAACACCAATCCAAGGGAGGAAATTGAGTAGATGGAGTGGGAAGACTTTAAGATCATGTTTCTTAATAAGTATTTCCCAAAAACTCTTCACGCGAAGATGGAGAGATAATTCATAGAGATCAAGAAAAAAGAAGGATAATTTTTCACAACCTATGAATAAAGTTTCACAACGCTTGTAAGGTACTCTTTGGGTGTTGTTATCAAGAATGATAGCAAAATTGATAGACTCTTTAGTGGATTAAAACCACACCTTCTAAATGATCTTACAGTTCAAGACTTTGGGATTTATGAAGAAGTTTTTTGTTGTTCACTCAAAGTGGAAATGGATTTTGGATAATGGTCCCATGGATATGGTGATAAGAAACAAAAGATGGAGTTTTAATCTGGTGGATCTAACGACAAATTTGGGAAGAAAACTCAATGACCCACATGCCAAAAATGTGGGAAGTTGGACCATAAGAACTTCCTCAAAGGGATAGGGAAGTCCTTCAAGTGTGGGAAATAAGGACACCATTCTCAAGAGTGTAAAAAACATGAAAAAAAGGATAATGTGGTGGAATAAATGAGAGAACCTCCCATGGTTCAATGCTACAACTCTAGGGAGAAAGGGGACTATGCATGCAAGTGCACTAAACCTCAAGTTCTCGAGGGTAATCGGTTTATGCAGCCACCAAAGCCAAAGGAACAAGGGAAGGATTATGCCATCACTACTGCATAAGTGAATCAAGATAATAAAATCATACAAGGTACACTTCATATTCACTCAATAATAAAAAATGTATTATTTGATTCTGGTTCTACGCATACCTTTATATCCTGAAAGTTTTCTAGAACTATAGAATCGAATCCTCGAAACCTTGAAATAGAGATATATATAAAAACACCAAGTGGTGCAATCATTTCAACCCAAGGGTTTGAGTCTTATAATTTTGGTGTATGTGTGACGATTCTTCCAGAAAATCTCGTAATACTTCCCTTGGTGGAATTCGGTGATATAATGGGAATGGATTTTCTCTCATTATATGGAGCACATATCAACTGTCAGGAAAAGGAAATATCTTTTAATATTATGAACCATCCCATGCTCCTCTACAAATGCAAGGAATATCATGAATCTCCTTTGAAAAATCCATCAATGGTGTGGGTATTGATTCCCTACGAATAAGAAAACCTCACCCAAATTCTTGAGTCAAAGGATAGTACCAACTTTGCAGGAATTCCCATTGTGAGTGAATACAATGATGTTTTTCCCAAAGAGTTACCTGGAATTCCCCTAGATCGTGAGGTAGATTTCTCAATAAAACTCATACCTGGAGCTACTCCTATCTCAAAGTGTCCCTATTGGATGGATCCTATCGAACTGGATGAGTTAAATTAGTAACTCCAAGAACATCTAGACAAAGGGTTCATATGCCCTAGTGCATCACCTTTTGGTGTTCTAGTGCTCTTTGTGAAGAAGAATGATGGAACAATGCGGATGTGTATCTATTATCAGGAACTCTATAAGATCACCATAAAGAACAAGTATCCTCTTATAATGATTGATAACTTGTTCGATCAATTAAGAGGAGCTCAATAATTCTAAAAGGTGGATCTTCATTCTGGATATCATTAGTTAAATGTGAATAAAGAATATATTCAAAAGACTACCTTCCATACAAGGTATGAGCACTATGAGTTTATGGTGATTCCCTTCAGTCTTACTAGTTCCCTTAAAATCTTCATTTATTTTATGAATAGAGTCTTTAGACATTACCTCGACAAATTTGTGGTAGTATTTATTGATGATATTCTCATCTACTCCAAGAGCAAGGAGGAACATGAAGAAAATCTAAGACTTCTGTTGGAAACATTGAGAAAGCATAAGTTGTACTCCAAGTTCAGAAAGTGTGACTCTTGGATGAAGCAAGTCATGTTCTTGGGACATGTGATCACAAGTGAGGGAATTTATTTGGACCCTTCAAAAATAAAGGTGATTGAGGAATGGATCAGTCCCTCTAGTGTCACATAAATCCATAGTATTCTTAGATCAGTTGGGTACTACTGAAATTTTTTGAGAAATTTCTCACGATTATCAAGCCTGCTAAGTAAGTTAACAAGGAAAGGGGTAAAGTATGTATGGATAGAAGAATGTGAGGGATTCTTCAAGGAGATAAAGAGAAGGCTGATCACTGAACTTGTACTAACACTACCGAAAAGTAGAGAATGTTGTGTGATATACAGTGATGGTTCAAATAATGTATTGGGTTGCATACTCATTAAAAATGACAATTCTACACCTCACGGTAGTTGAAGATCCATGAGCATAACTACCCGACACGTGATCTAGAGCTGGTTTCATTGAGTTTTGCCTTGAAAATATGGTGAAACTACATTTATGGTGAGAATTGTGACATATACACCTACCGCAAGATCCTAATTTATATATTCACACAAAAGGATCTCAACATGCGTAAAAGGAGATATTTAGATCTAATAAAGTATTACGATTTATCTATTCACTATCATCCTGGAAAGGCAAACAAGGTAGTTGATGCTCTAATCAGAAAAGAACATGTTGCTCTATCCATGTTAGGGATTGAGAATGACCCTATATTCTTGGATATGCAAAGGATGGATTTATAAATCATAAGGCAAGGGAATAAATCCTACCTTTCCCAAATTATTGCGCAACCATCCATCCAATATAATATTAAGTAAGAACAAAGGGATGATCTAGAGTTACAAAAGAGGGTGAATGCAGTAAATTAAGGGAAGATACAAGAGTTCTATATCAACTATTATGGTGTGATTCGGTTTGGAATGCGGCTTTGTGTGCCTTCATGATCCAAGATAAAGAAGGAGCTATTAGAAAATACACATAGCTCAACATTATATATCCATCCTGGGAGTAACAAGATGTATCGTGATCTCTGAGAACACTTTTGGTGGGATAACATGAAGAAGGATATTACAGAATATATATCAAGGTGCTTGGTTTTTCAACAAGTTAAAGTATAGTGAAAAAAGTTCAAAGGGATGATGCAACCATTGCCTATACCCATGTGTAAATGGGAGAATGTCACTGTGGCCTTTGTCATGGGACTCCCAAAGAGGTCAAAGGTAAATAATGTGATATGGGTTATGGTTGATTGACTCACCAAGACTGCCCATTTTATCACTATTCAAGAAGACTTATCGCTTGAACAACTTGCTAAGATATATGTGAAGGAAGTGGTGTGACTACATGGAGTTCTTCTCTCGATTTTCTATGATTGTGATCCAAGGTTCACATATAAATTCTTGAGGAGTCTTCAACATGCTTTGAGTACTGAAATAAATTTCAGCACAGACTATTACCACCAAACTGATGGCCAATCTGAAAGGACTATTCAGACACTTGAAGATATGATAAGATATTTCTCTCTAGAATTCATAGGTGGATAAGATCATCATATACCATTGGTTGTGTTCTCATACAACAATAACTTTCACTCGAGTATTCAGATGGCTCCATATGAATCTCTGTATTTAAAGCGATGTAGAACTCCAACCTTTTGGGATGAAGTTGGAGAAAGAAAGATACTTGGACCCGATCTTGTGAAAGAGATGACAGAGATGGTTCAAGTCATCCATAAACACATCAAAGATACTTAGAGTAGGCAAAAGAGATATGTTGAAAACCATAGAAGGGACATAGAGTTTGACATTGGAGATAAAGTCTTCCTTTGAATATCACCATGGAAGAGTGTCGTGTGGTTTATAAATAAAGAGAAGTTAATACCAAGGTACATTGCCCCCTTTAAGATCCCTGGCCGCATAGGAGTTGTGGCCTATCAGCTTGAAATTCCACTAAATATGGCTCAAGTTCATGTTGTGTTTCACGTATCACTCTTGAGTAAGTACATACCAGATCCCACACATGTACTTAACTCAGAGGTGGTATAACTAGAAGATGATCTCTCTTATTATAAGTAGCCAGGACAGATTCTAGACTAGAGAGATAAGGTTATACCCAACAAGACAACCCACCTTATCAAAGTGTTATGGAGGAACCATAAGTTTGAAGACGAAACTTTGGAACTGGAAGAGGCGATGAAGGAGAAGTACCCTCACCTGTTTGGGTAAAGTGAAATTTCAAGGGCGAAATTTCCTAAGGGGGGAAGAATGTAACGACCCAAAGTTTTATCAATGGAATTACCTTCTTAAAATTATTCCATATAGTATAATCCCAGTAGGAAGAACAATGACATATTATGATACTAAATACTATGTGATCATTAACCAAAATTTTTCCACTTCTATGATTTGAATTCCGAAAATCTGACATACACTGTTGTGATCGGTAAGATGTTTGGAGTCAAATTCGAAAAACATAATTTTTTTGTAAATAGTAACCTACCCTTATGAATATTAATTTATCCTTATGAATAGTAATATTACCCTTATGAACAATAAATCATACAAAATAATAATAACCATGCCCATGAAAAATTAAATAAAATTTAGTCGTCTTATAAGTTACAATTTGAACATAGTAAAAGTATTGGTATTTTTATAACTCATAAATAATTAATTATAATTAATTAATTAATTAATTTAAAATAAAATTTATTTTCTTAAAATGTGTTCATAAATTAAAAAATCTATGTCTTATAGTTTTAAGATAATTTTATAAGACCTTACGTAATTTTTAAAAGTATTATAAAATCAGTTTTAATTTTAAAAACTGTATTTTTCAAGTAAATTATGGTTTTAATTAAAAATTAAATTAATAATATTTAGAAATTTATTTATAAAAAATGGAATTCATTTTTGTATTCTACACACCAAAAAATGTTTGAGGTGAATTTTTTGGATTTTTCTGAAATACTTGAATTTTTTTATGAATAGTGAAATACCATAATTTACAAATAAGATAAATAAGCTAATTATAGAGTCTTTCATGATATTATGATGATGTAAGCACAAATAGTTCGGTTCCACATGATAAAATTACTATTCTTTGTCATTTAAGACTCACTATTCCTTGTCTTGTGGGGAGATAATAAATTAATGAATTTTATATTGATAAATCCCCTCTCCCCTCCACTATAAATATCACCCTTCACACCCTCATTTACTCACACCTCTCAAGATTAAATACTTGCCTAAACTCTACCAAATAATATATCCTAGACCCTCCCCAACGTCCAAGAGCTTATGGTCTCATCATAAGACCAATCCTAGCTTCCTTAAGGAAGATCTCAAGAGGATGATTCAAGACGTAATTCCTCTCTCTCTCTTTTCTTCCTTTAAATTATTTTCAATTTCAAGTTCATTTCTTAATCCCTATCCACCTATCTTCTTACACATTTTATTCTAACTCTAGTATTATAAATATTCTGTAATGTTATGATACTAATGGGATATTATATCATCCAACCCCCTTCTCCTCTTCTTTTTATTTTATAAAAGAGAACGTTATTTGGGAGGTGTTAATTTATCACCTTCAAGAAAGACATGTTTTCAATTTACTTTATAGATTTTAGATCTGGTAATGAAACAACTTTTATCATTGAACCAGATTATATTATATTTATTATATCCTATTTCATGTTCTAGAAATAAATTAGGTAAATATTACTAAATTATTTGACAAAACAAGTTTGTTGTGGTCAAAAAACCACCCAAATTAACACAAACAATCATCATTTAATTATTATCTAATGATTCATCAAAATGGTATATAATAAAATTCATTATAATATCATTTAAACTTATCTAATATCATTAATAACATTAAATATCAGTTTTCTATGTTTACCCATGTTCTACATGAACTTTTATTTATGTATACATGTGAACCGCTCAAGAAAACCATTCAAACGAACATTCCTGAACAATGTTTTTTAAACACTATAACTCATAAAAAAGCCCATAAAATAACTTAAATAAACTATAATAAACCATATTCATGTAAAAAAAGTTCTGGAATTTTCAATTAATGAATCTAATGTGGTTATACCAGACATTAAAGTGAAGAAAGCGTTCGGATACAAGGTAAGGGGAAAATCTCGAGCCCAACTTTCTTTCTTCGGGTTCTCCCTATTTCACTCCATTTTTGGTATGGTAACTCCTTAAAAATAATCTTTTCATCATTATATTAACATTTCTGGGATATACATGCTTTCTACTGAAGTTTATGTCAGAAAAATGTTGTCCAAAATTTCTCTTCTTTCAAAAACTCACCCTTTACTTCTCGCTCAAGGTTGATGGTTATCGTATCATGTATGATATTCCCACTTAATTTTGGGAACCCAATTTCTATGAATGTGTTCTTATGATATGAAATCCATTTATTTACATGGGTTATTTAGGTTAATTTTTGATATAGGTTCATTGTGTCATGCATTATAAATGATAATGTTATGATGTGACGGGTGTGCTCGGAATTATATAGCGCAACATGAATGTTTCAATGTGACAGGTGAGCCTGGAATTATATAGTGATCCAATGCATTGGGTAAAGTGATGAATATAATGAGATAATGTGAAATGATTTTTGAACAAGATTCTAGATTTTTTCACAATTATATGTGGTATTTAACTGCTAAGAGATGATTTTTCATTTTTATGCATTGCCACATTTCAAGTATCTTATTAATGCTTCCTCTCATGTTCATGTTCATTTGCCTATGTTATGGTTATGCTCACCCATTGTTATGTTGTTCTTATCTATCCTCTAACCAGGATTTTATCTCACCCCTTTTGATGTATATCCTCAGGTGACTACACGTATTAATGAGAGGTTTAGTACCAATAAAAATCTAAAAAAGATGTAATTAAATAATTTTTTATGCTTGATTTTGTAATTTTTATGTATGGTCCAAGTTTTCTCAAGACACTAAACCTTTGGATCCTCTATGTGTAATAATATTATGTTTTTTATCATTAAAATGATGTAATACTAATGTAATAAAAGGATGGTTCACTATATCCACCGAGTACCTAGTGGATTCCCACTGTCCATCATGTGTCCTAGGAAGTGGTACTACAACATTATCCCTCTTACCAAGTACTGATTGAAAAAATACAAGGTGCATGATAACACCTGTAGCTATATTTCTATTTATAATTTTTTACTTTAACCCCACCCCCAATATTTTTTATATATTTCCCACTATAATTTTCTCATTTATAATTTCATTTTGACAATTAATATATATCAAAAATCCCCTTCATCCGACCCTTATACTAGAAATTCAAATTTATCCAGATACGAATCATATGACACAATACTGTTTTCTAATTTGGTTGAGCTGTAATGATGTTGTTCATTTCAATTTATTCCAAAATAATAATAAAAGATAAATCCATCATGATAATATGAGAAACATTTTAAATCACAATCAAGAATGATCAAATTCATATAAAGTGTGAGAATAATTAATACTAGAGAATAAAAATCACATGATAGAAAATATCAATACATGGAAGAAACTTGAACTCATAAACTCAAATTTGTGTGTCAATATGAATCTTAAATCTAGTAGTGAAAATGTATTTTCTAAAAATTTATGATTATTTTACTCATATGGAATGTTTTTATTTTATTTTTAGTAAATTATAAGTTTTATAAAAGACTAAAAATATTCAAATATACATTTAGAAACAAATATGTAATGTTTTAAAAAATGGTTCGACTTGAAAACGGCTTCAAATACACAAACATAAAGTTATAATCATATCTTAAGATATGTAAAATAATTAATGCTTATTTTTCTCCATATACATATAAAATAAATGGATTATTTGAATGAAAATTGTTATAGTTTCACTGAAATGAAAGTAATT
Source organism: Viscum album (assembly GCA_963277665.1). Classification (NCBI taxonomy): domain Eukaryota; kingdom Viridiplantae; phylum Streptophyta; class Magnoliopsida; order Santalales; family Viscaceae; genus Viscum; species Viscum album. The sequence goes on along the minus strand of OY728152.1, from coordinate 776,768,136 downwards.
ATGTTATTAGAGAATGGAACTTCTAAGATTGTTTTGAGAAAAGACACAACAACAAGTGTTTTCATATAAAACCAAATCTTACTTTGACCAAATTCAATAAAAACAAAATATTAATTGTATTTTTGGAAAAAAATTTGAACACATAGAGATTAAGAGTGTATTAAAACCCATGGTTTATCAAAATAAAATTAATATATTTGTACGTGTTTTATGAAACTATAGATGAAGGAAATTTTATAGGTTATACACATAGTTTAATTATATATAGGATTTATAATTCAAATCTCATGAATATTGTTAGTTAATATGGTGTTATTATCCAAGAAGGATATGATACTCAAGAAAAATCAATAATATATATTGATAATATTAAAGAGGCTCATTATGATAAGAAAAACCAATAGGTTATAAAAAAATTGGAGGGGAAATGTAAATTAATGAACAAGATAATTATGAGATCTAAAGTGATAACGAAGACTAAGAACAAAGTGTATGTAATATTTAAATTTTTAAAAAACATATAGAGCCTAAGAAAATGATTAAGAATAACTATGATGGAGTCTAAACCAAAATTTATTTGATGAATTTCAACAAAAAAGATTATTTTATCATTTCAAACCAACAAATATTAAATAATATTTATTACATAAGGATTATATTACTGATTTGAATAATAATTAAATAAAATTGGGAATAATGAAACATGGTATTTGGTTTCATATCTTATGAAAAATAATATGATAGTTAAAAATGTAATTTAAAGAATAAAATAATTTGTAAAGGTGATGTAACATGAAATAAATATTGTTTAGTTTTCAGAAGATATTCTAAAATTAGTGGTATCTAATAATATTATATATTTTCATAAATTTAATTAATTAAAATGATATAAATATTTCTAGAAATTTTTTTTCAATGAAATTTCAATATTTTATAAATTAAAATAAATTTATCATTTTTGAAAGAAGAACATGATATAGATTTTTCCACTAAACAGCTAGAGGAATTTATTATTTAATGTGATTGAATCCAAAAATCTAATGAAATTTCTTTATGGGGTTATAAATGTTCTTTGAGAATGGTATTCATATCCACAAATTTATTTAAACATATTTATAGCAAATTGTATTTCATCTAATATATGGTGGAGTCTTGTAGACTCAACTTTGGGAATATTTAAATAAATTAACAAGTCAATGATATCATGATGAATTCCCAAACAAAGGATGAATTTTAGAACTTGATAGTGTCACTAAGATTATATTCACATCTTAAATTCCTAGGAGTTCATTCTTTATATTTTCTATTTTTAATTATATTGATTTTTTATCATTTAGTGGGAATAATTGATTATTTTCCTAATCATAGGGGGGAAATATCTATATTAAAAACATATGATTAAAGAATTTGTATCATCCTTGATTAAGGGAATCAAATAAAAAGGGAGAGATTAGAAGTATTACTATAAAGGTGGAGAGATGAATTGTTAAAATTTTGGGGAATATGTAATTGAAGAGGAGTTTTAAGAAATACTAAAAAACATAGTTTGATTTTTTATTGGTATCATGTTTTCAATTTTAGTTGGTATCATATTGCACACAATTATAAAGTAGGAGATTGAAAGTACCATGAGGATGTTGAAGATGATCACGATAAGAACAAGATGTATTAAATATACTTATGTTCTTTAAGTCAATAGGTCAAGTTCTCTCAATAAAATTACTATATCTAGTAATATAGTGTTCATATTATTCCCACATCAAGAGTATGTTATGGACTAGTTACATGAGTTTCTAATTTATGAGTTATGACATTGTTTTTGTTGTTGTATTTATTATCAAAATGATCATTTATTTGTTTGATTTTATTTAGAAATTATTCGGATAAAAAGGAATATATAAATATAGATCTATTTAAAACCACAAAATAATTTTGGTATAATAATTTCGTGGTTCATAAAAAACAATAACGATTTTGATCATGGTTCCTTGTGTTGTATTTAGTAACTTAAGTGGTGACATAGGGAAGAAAAAAACATTATGGTTTGGTGAACCTATTATTATTCATCTAAAAAAAATTTTAAGACCAATTTTTGTTTTGTTTTTACATTTTTTTAAATAGATTAATATTTTGAATATGATGAATAAAGTGAGTAATGTGAGAAAAAACATACCTTGTGATAAAATGATGGAAATACGGATAAAAGAATTGTGTTTGAAATTTTTTCAATCAAAAAACCCCATCAGACACAGTCCATCAGAATGAGTCATTACATCCAGGAAATTAGAATGAGAATTTGATGGAAATTTAGAGACTTATATGAATTAGTCTCCAGAAGAATCAGTCTCAGTATATGCTGAGTATGGACAAAAAAGTTAGCGTGTCACAGAATTATAAGTATTAAATCTGATGATTCTTTTATTATTGGTAATTATAAACTATCATATGTTATCTAAAACACTTTTCATGCAAGCCTTATGAAAGAACGGGGAGAAGATTTTAATGTATAATCATCAGGATAAGCATTAGTGTGAAATTCATCATACGTGAAGTGAAACTGGTTCATCGAACATAGTATTCCATTGATCAACCAAAAGTATCTTAAGATTGATACATCAGTATTAATTAGATATTGGTCTATCAAAAAGAAAAAAGGCACCAATTTAGGGGGATTTCAATTTTTTAATTGGATTAATAAAATCGGTCTAAGAAAATATTTGAAATTTTCCATCATAATGTGGAAGAAATTGAGAAAGTAAGAAGTTTTGGGTTACTAAAAAAGTGTTTGGAAACATATGAAATATTTGGAATATCTAATGATGTTATACAACATTGAAGTCAACCATTTTTTAAATGACCCGAAGCATCATAGTGAGAAATAATTTTATTATATTTAATCATCAGTGGTTCAAGGGAAAATGAAATGAGTATGTTTCATGTGAGTTAATTGAAAAGGATGTAAAGTTTAGAATATGTGAAAATAATCTATATCAGATGATCATTCCATAAGAAATTCAATCAGACACATTTTATATAATAAATTACATTAAACTAACTTCGAGTCAGAAACATCAATAGGAATAAAAAATAAAAGAATGGGAAAAATCAATTAATTAGACTAATTAATTTATTGTAAATTTGAAGATGTTTGAAGATCTGAGAATATTCAAGATGATTCGAGAAGCTCCCAAAAGTATTGGGAATAGTAGAATATTTCATTGATGAACACTTAAATGAACGAGAAATTTAGAAACTGTGAATTTCTTTGAGAAGGAAGTGGAATTAGTTTTACCACCTTTACCACTATGGGATGACTATAAATATAAGTGAACAGTATATTTGTACTTGTAACTATTCACATCTGTAGAAAGTGAATCTCAGACACTACTGTGAAAGACACTGAGTTTCCAACCAGACTTTTTTTGGGTTTGAAGTTGAGGAAGTTCCATTAGAACGATCCCATTAATTCAAGTCTATAATATGGAGGTCCATCAAATAAAGTTCAATCAGACATAAGAATAGTGATTTTCTAATTTAGTTTCTACACAATTAAAGTAGAAGGATCATAAGCATAATCAAATAGAGACCAATCGGATAGAGACCATCAGAAAGAGCATATCGGGTTGAGGCTGATCAGACTAAATTTTGTTGATGATGTTTTCTAGAAAATTATTCAAGATGATGTTTCAAGACTGATTGGTTCCTCATAAAATTTTTGAAGTTCTTGAAAATAGTACACAGGTAATGTTTGATTCAACTTACTTGTGGAGGAAGTGAAGAACTTTCTAAAGTGGAACATAAATGATGAAGGAAAGTGAATCTTGTAACTTTGGATACTTACTAGTTATTGAAAATGCTTATTTATTTGCTAGAGTGTATAACCATATGTCTGAAGTGGATAGAGAAAGGATAGTTGGAAGTTATACCAACTATAAAAAGAAATTTTCCAATGTTTATGTAGAATTGTTCACTACTTGTGCCTTTGTATTTCATAAATAATATAGTGAAATAATCCATGTTTTTGGTACAATATAACATGGAAAAGAGTGTGTATTCATATCAAACATTGTAAATATATTTTTCTTGCTTCTCATTATATTTTTTTCATATGAATGGTAATGATGAGAAGTTATATTTTATTGGATTGTAACTTTAACATGTTTTAGAGGATAATAATGTATACAAAAGAAGTTAAAAATATTTATTATAAAATAAAATAGAACTATTGATTCACTTCTAGTGGTTTTGATCCTATTTTAGATCATCAAGTGGTATTAGAGTAGGTTACCTCTGAATGATCCATCTATGAGAATATAGAATTTCAATTTAGTGAAAAATAGGGATGTTTTTATTTTTTAAGGAAAAACATATCATAGTTTGAAGAATATGATGATATCATATCTTCTTTCACTGGTCTTGAAGTTAGAGATGTTGCAATAGTGGTATTTCCTCCCATCAATGAAGCTTCAATGATAGATGCTAATAAGATAAGTATAGAGGATGAGGGAAAATATTAGAACTATTTTTAATGTATCTTACTGATAATTCATATGAAAATATTATGGGGTTTTCAGTAGTTTAGAAAATGTGGGATAAGTTGAGAAGTATCTATGAAGGGAATGAAAAACTTAAGGAGGCCAAGTTACAGATATGGAGAAGTAGATTTGAGGATTTGAAAATAAATGATGATGAAAGTATTGATTGATACTTTACAAGGGTAAATGAGATATTGAGTAAAATTAGATGTTTTAGTGAGAAGCTAGAATATTCTAAAGTTTTTAAGAAACATATGATAAACATTACAGAGAGACCTAATTCCAAACTTTCAACTTTAGAAATCATGATTATTTACCTTTGGATGAACATCATAATTTTCTTATGGAATATGAACTGAGAAACTCCCCTACTTTCAAGAAAAATGTTAAAAGATAAATTTAATTTAATGATTTTTTAAAAGGTAAAAAATATAAAGAAGTTGATTAAGAATCAAGTGATTCAGAGGAAGAGGAAGAAGCTGAATATTACAAAATTATTGTTTCCCGACTTTCAATGAAACACAATAAGGAGAAATGGAAAGTTAAAACTCTCTAATGTTTGAATGGTGAAGGTAAAGGGAATTTTGCACAAAATTTTACTAGGAATAAAGTTTAAGAGTATGAATCCAAATAATATGATAAGAATTCATCGAATAAAACATGTAAGAAACATGAGGAAATACTTCCTTATGATAAAAAGAATAAAATTTATCTTATCCAAAGAAACAAGGATGATTCCACAACCAATGATGAATATGATCATCTGCTCAACTTTATTTCTCATGTTAGAAATAAAAGTAATTTTTCAGACATTGATTATGATGGCCAAGAAATTAATGAGATGGATTTTATTCTTAAAACTAATATAGAAAAGGTAAATGAGATGAATACTCATCTCAAGAAATAAATAATAAAGTTTAATAAGGATGTTGAAAGTATAAATTTTTAGAATAGTTATTAGATGATGAAAGAGGAGACAAATATCAATTTGATTCATGATAAAAAAATTAATATTTATGAGAATTAAAGAAAAATGAAATGTTATGAAGAAAGAATAGTTGTAAATGATAATCTCATTATGATATAATCTAAACTTACTAAATATCATAAGAAGAACAAATTTAAGATATATGAATCCAAAAAGATTATACATTTTCTAAAAAATAGGTTAACTGATAAATAATAATATTGTCATAAAACACAATCCATTCTTCTTACTATATAAGTTGATATGAGAAATATGAGAGAACATTTCACCAAATTAGTTGTGGTAAAGGGTCAAACTTCAAAAGATGGTGAAAAGAAGGGTTTAAAAATCATATTTGTGAGAAAAAATCTTTCACCAGGAAATATATGAATTATTTAGACTATTATATCCCATGAAAAAGTGCTCCATGAATTATAAAGAAAAAATAATAAAAAAAATTGAAAAATTTTACTCTCAGTATGAAAAATCAAGATTCAGAGGACACTGTTGGTGTTGTATAATTTTCAAACATAGTGCTTATTAATTCTGGTACAATATGTCTCTACCTAAAAATAGGTAAGAATCAATAGGGAGATATGATGATACAGAAATATCTAATGTTCCTTATAATATTTGGAACTAAAAAAGGATACTCAGAAGATAAATAAAGATAAGTATGTAAATAAATATGAGAAGATAAAGAAAGATGGGAATGTTAAGAAAGTTGAGAAAATAAAATATTCTGATTTCAAAAAGAAATAATTCTTAGTTATCTAGCCATAACAATTTGAAATGTATAGAAAGTTAGAAGTTGCACAAAAATAAACTGAATAATAGGGGAAGAACAAAATTTCTAAAGATGTGAGAAAAGTTTCTAAAAAGATACAAACAGATTATGTTTTGAAAATTCAAAAAAGATATTAGTGGTGTGAAAAAGAAGGGAATGCTACATTATTTTACTGTCTTTCTATAAGAAGAGGAATGAATGAAAAACTTTTTACAAACGCACTGTAATAACAATGTTACTAATGGTTAAAAGAATTGACATTCTCATTAGAATAGTATATAGATGAAAAGAAACTTACTACAAAATCTATGAAGGATGATCATAAGGAATAAAATATATCCAACAAAAAATCCAAGAAAAAGAAGAAAAATTCAAAACTGAGAGAGGAATCTCATTCCAAAAATGATTCTGAGAAACAACTGAGGTTCCTCCTAACTCATGAAATATTAGTATATTTTTTCTTAGTTTTATGGAATTGAAGGAGTTGAAATAAGAAAGTTGATATATGATCCTCTTAATTTTTTTACCAAATAAAGTAATGAGGTTATGGAAAATGAGTTTTTGGGAATTTTGTGTTTATAAAATTGAACTTTTAGATTTTTTTTTTTATATTGGTGTGGTTTATCCTTATCTTGGTAAATCCACCCAATAATTTCCCAATATAAGAGAATGTTGAACGAAACATAAAAATTGATAGGTGACCTCATTGTCATGACACGTCAACTTGATTATATTTTTAAGGTTTATTTATAGTCTAGGGAAGACCCTAGTCATCTCTCAAGGAGCATTGATAGGTTTAGAGTATGCATTTTTAATAAAAAGTACTAAACATGGGGGTGATTTTGAAAACAATTTTAAGAAAATAGCTTGATTTAAAGAGATTAATAGTTGTTAAATAAAGGTTAATATTTAATAATTATTAAATAAGGAGATGATTTAAAGTTCACTACCCTTGTTGGTGAGTTCATCATTCTGAAAAATACACATGTTTTATTGGAATCCTTTAGTTGAGGGTTGTCAAGATCTCAACTTCCCTCTTGCCTCTTAAACGAAGCTCAAAGAACCACCCCTTGAAACAAAAACCGTGTTGTCAATTTTTTGATATCAAGAATAGATAATAAATTCTACCAAATCATAATTAAATCTTTTGTATGTGTGAGATAAATAGGACTCTTGTCTTGTCCAATCGGAACAACCTAAGATTTCCACTTGAAATCTCAACTCAATCGGTGTTGAAATAAAAATAGTTTCACCTAATTATAACAATAGAAATGAAATCATAGGAAAACCATGTCAGGATAATAAGTAAGTGAAATATTTATCACACAAATTAACCAAAACCTTTAAAAGAACAAGTGTTGGAACTCCCTCCCAAGTGTGTGTATCTCCCTCGAAATAATCGTCCACCGTTTAACTCGACATCGGGAGGAGGAGGAAGCTCAGGTGGAACTTCACATTCATCCATGATACCCCTATAAGGATCAGGGGCTCTGGAACTCCTTGGACTATGAGAGGACTCCTTTGGGTCTCCAAAATACCAGATCTTTTCCTCCTATCCGAACATACAAATGAGGTTCCCATGGTGCCTTTTATAGCCAAAATGGGACATGGTTTTGGGCACCCTATTTTCGAGATACCAGTTGTGTCTCGATTTTGGAATAGTAGAAAGCCATATAACGACTTGACCAAAATAGAAGAGTTATTTAAAGGCCTCTTTAATATCTCCCTGTCTAATTTTTTGGCCCTAAGACAAATGGATTGGGAGATATAGTCAAAATACCGAAATAAATGTTTCAATTCTGGAAGATTATATCCCCTGGACAGAATGGTTTGGATGGGCTGCCAGATAGACGAATTTGGATTTGTTTTCTTAATAAGGGTTCTATACCATGATGTTTTGGTGAGGTACATAAAGTTTCAGCATATTTGGACACATGAAATATTCTTAATGTTCAAAACAGTGGACAGATGTCCATGGGATTCCATGCAGTTTGGCCCATTTTTCTTCTGGATGATCTCTGGGTCTCCAAATCACCTCCACCTTCAATGAAAATATCAAAACAAGTATAATTGAAATTTTAAAAAGTGATAAATATTAATTCATTGAATAAAAATTTATGTTCAATTTATTATTATCTTTTTAATATTCATTACAAAACTAGTTTAAAATAGAGGTGTAAGGGTGGAATTGAATAGTGAATCGTTATACGATCACACCCCCACACCTAAACATTTTCACTCCTGGGAAAATTCACATATAAAAAAAATTATGCATATATATATTCCCAACATCATGAAGATTTAAAATTTTAGGAAATTTTAATTCATTAATGTAATTTGATCAATGTACGAACCACACAAAGGAGTTCTTTCTAATGAAATTGGAAAAAGATGTCTCATAAATCATATCACAATGAAATTCAAAGAGATTCATGAAACAAAATTGAGAGAGGAATTAAAAAGTCAAAAATTCCACTAACATTCCATATTTGTGTGTGAAAACCATTCCATGCTATTATTTCCACTTTTTATCCAATAAATATAGGTTATTTTAACATTATTCATTTTTAAATGATTTTTTTCACCGAACCTGCCCTACATCCATTGCAATCATATTTCAAGACCCACTCCCTTAAGCATTCCCAGATGTCAAACCATAAGCTCCTGACGTATATATCCCCATATGTTTCACATTTCATCACTCCCCTAATTTATTATTTTTGTTTTTTTAGAAGTTTCATTTGGAAACAATCTCACACTCATCTATCAACCCTTGTTTGATCTCCTCGCGACACTAATTGCAATAGTTATAATAATATTAAAGGTTAAAGAGTGGTTTTTCTCCTACACAAGACACAACCCATTTTTTTAAGGCGTACAACAGTCGGACATTAGGTACACACGCATAGGTAAATCTGGTATAGTAATGAAACAGATCAAATAAGGAATGAACATATGGAAATATCATTTAAAGCTGAAAAATATTAACCTAACATATATTAACCTTATATTGAGTAATAAATATTCACACTTTGTGATTTTCTGAAAATATGTGTGGAGATATTAGTGACACGTTTTTTCCAAAAACTACTCACACAAGGGGCATCAATCATCTCAAATGTTTCACAGTGATACAACCATTTATATCATTGATAGAAAACCAATTCACTAAAAAACACTAACTGATATTAAATTTATAAAAACATTCAATCCAAAACAAAGACATGTTTTTTATCAAATGTTAAATCAACATGGAATCAAAAATTTCAACATGCATTTTCAGTAAGTTCCATGATTTGGTGACCATAAGGGGGAGTAAAAGTACCATAAAGAATGAGAAAATGAGAATAAATAATAAAGATAATGAAAATCTTAATGAACCGTGAAATATGGGGAAAAGTGAAAATACCATAAAGAAAAAAGAAAAATAAATGAAATAATAAAGAAAGGGAAAACCTAATGAACCCAGAAAGATGGGGAAAAGTGAAAATACCATAAAGAAGGCAAAAAATTGAAGAAATAAGAAAGATGATGAAAATCCTAATGAACCTAGAAAGATGGGGAAAGTGAAAATACCATAAACAAGCTGAAAAAGAGAAGAAATAAGAAAGATGATGAAAATCTTAATTAACCCAGAAATATGGGGAAAAGTGAAAATACAATAAAGAAGCTGAAAAAGATAAAAAAGAAGAAAGATGATGAAAATTCCTAACTAACCCAGGAATGTACCCATCGCCACACACCTAAAATGTACAGTGTCCTCACTATAATAATTGAGAATGTGAGAAGGAAGGATAAAAACTAGTGTGTTTCACTAGTATGTTGCTTCTTGAACATGGAGTTCCTTTATTAGGAAATTTGGAAGGGATTCGTGGAAGTGCTTCAGTCGCTGCCCATTGACAGTGAAGGTTTCCTTGGTTTATTCATTTTGAACCTGAACAACACCAAATGGAGATACATTAATAACAGTGAATGGGTCAAACCAGCGGGAATGAAGCTTACCTAGATGAAACTTCAGCCTTGAATTATAAAGGAGGTCCTTCTACCCAATGTGGAACTGACGATGAAGGATGAGACGGTCATGGGATGCCTTGTTATACTTCTTATAATCCTAGAGTTCTCATATGCATCTCTTCTCATTTCCTCCATATCTTGAATTTGGAGCTTCCTTTGAGCACATGAACTAGAAATATTAGAGTTTCATTGTTTGATGGCCCAATAGGCCTGATGATCAATCTCAAAAGGCATGTGACAACTCTTTCCAAACACAAGATGATTGGGTGACATTCCAAAGGGAGTTTTGAAAGTAGTACGGTAGGCCCATAAGGAATCATCAAGTCAAAGACTCCAATATTTTCTATTGGGTTGATAATTTTTTTAAGAATATGTTTTTCTTATCTATTTGACACATCGGCTTGACCATTGGTATGTGGGTGATATGTAGTAGAAACTCTTTGAACGACCTCATATCGATGCAAAAGTGATTGCATTATTTGATTGCAGAAATGATAACCTTCTTCACTGATGATGATCCTAGGTAAGCCAAACCTACATAAGATTTGGGTTCTCAAAAAAAATATACAACTACCATAGAATCATCAGTCCTTGTGGCTCATGCCTCTACCCATTTTGAAATGTAATCCACCATAAGAAAAATGTACAAGTTTCCAAATGAATTGGAAAATGTCCCCATATATTCAATACTCCAAACATCAAAAATTTCATGAAAGAGAAATGGTTGTTGTGGAATTTCATTTCCTTTAGATACATTACACATTCTTTGACAATGAGGACAAGATTTACAAAAATCATGGGCATCCTGAAAAAGTTTTGGCCAAAAGAGACCAGAATAAAGGATTTTGTGAGAAGTCCATTGGGGACCAAAGTGTCCCCCACGAGAAAGAGTGTGGAAGAATCTAAAGATGAAATAAAAATCGCTATCGAGGACACAGCACCTAAGGAATTGATCACTACATGTGTGCCACAGGTAGGGGTCATCCCAAATGTACCACTGAGACTCATGTTTTAGACAATTAGCCTAGTTTTTTTTTAAATCAGTAGGAATGCAAGATGACACCAAATAATTTACAATTTCCGCATACCAAGGAATAACATCTTGCACTCAGTACAGTTTTTCATCAGGAAACATTTCATTTATGTGAATATAGGGGGATGAGTCAATGTCTGAGGATGGTTTAATCCTACTGATATGGGCAGCCACCACATTCTCTTCACCTTTTTTATCTCTAATTTATAAATTAAATTCCTGAAGGAGGAGAATCCAGTGAATGAGATGTGCTTTGGATTCCATTTTCTTAAAGAGATATTGGAGGGCTGCATGGTCTGAGACCACAATGACTTTATACCATAAAAGATATGGCCTAAATTTATCCAAGGAAAATACAATGGAAAGAAATTATTTTTTAGTTGTGTTGTTGTTTTTTTGGGTAGGGTCCAATGTACGTGAGGCATAGGCAATGACATGTGGAGCTCGATCAATCCTTTGTGACAAGACTTCCCCAACTGTATAGTTAGAGGCATCACACATGATCTCGAATGGTAAATCCCACCAAGTTGGTTGGATCACCAGGGGTGACTTGAGACTCCATTTTACCTTATTAAAATATTCCTCAAATTCATTATCAAAAACAAATTCTTTTTCTTTTTGGAGTAATTGAGAGAGGGGGAGTGCAATTTTACTAAATTCACAAATGAAACAACGGTAAAATCCAACATGAACTTGGAAAGACTGCACATCCCATACATTTATAGGGAATGGTAGGGAAGAAATGAAATCCAATTTTGATTTATCTACATGGATACCATCCCCAGAAATGACATGTCCCAAAATTATACCTTGTCGCACCATGAAATGGAATTTCTTATAATTTAATACAAGATTCTTTTCAATACAGAAACATAATACTAGACCAAGACTACTCAAACATTCATCAAAAGAGGAGCCATAAACAGTGAAATCATCTATGAAAACTTCAAATAAATTCTCCAGGTAATATGAAAAAATACTAACAATACATCATTGGAAAGTACCTAGATCATTGCATAGACCAAATGGAATCCTTCTATAGGAAAATGTGCCAAAGGGTAAAGTGAAGGTCATCTTTTCCTGATCCTTGGGGGAAATATGGATCTGAATGTATCCATAATACCCATCATGGAAATAGTAGTGGGACTTACCCACTAGCCTCTCTATAATTTGGTTAATGAATGGAATATGGAAATGGTTCTTCCTAGTTTGTTGGTTTAGTCGGCGATAGTCTATGAAGACACGCCAACTATTCTGCACACGATTTGGATCCAATTCATTGTTTTCATTTTTGATTATTATAACGCTAGTTTTTTTAGGAACTACTTGAACGGGACTGACCCATTGGCTATCAGAGAAGGGGTAAATGATTCCAGAATCCAATAATTTTGTTACCTCCTTTTTCAAAACTTCTAGGAGGCTTTGGTCCAATCAGCGTTGTTCCTGCCTCACTGGTTTAGACTCTCCATTTAATAAAATATGATGTGTAAAAATTGATTGGATAATACCAAGAATTTCAACTAGTTTCCATCTCAAAGTTTATTTATACTCCCTCAAAATTTCAAGAAGTCGCAATTCATGCTCAGGAGGGAGTGAACTAGCAATGATGATAGGAAATTTGTTCCCATTCTCAATATATGAATATTTTAAATTGTGAGGTAGGTTTTTTAGTTCCAATTAAGGTGGATTCTATATTTATTGGAGTGTGTGTTAAAGTGAAAGGTCACTGATCTCATCTAACTGGTCAATGGGATCATCCTCAGATGAGGAACGAGATTTTCCAACATAGCAGTATCATCGATGGTCATTGATCCTCAGTGTTCAAGAAATTATCAATTAATAAACATGCATGAAACTTTTCTAAACCACTACAACAATCAATGAATGATTCATTACCTAGAATTTAAATCAATGAAGAAAACTCAAAAAGGGGGTCGGGGGAAGGAAAAGTTGTTTTTTCAGGGGAAGGGAGTGCATCAATTGAGTTAACAGAGGGAGGGGAATGTTCTTCTGAGGGGTACTTCATGGAATCAAGGATGTTGAAATGGAATATATCACCACCAAATTCCGTAGATAATGTACCATTATAGACATTAATTATGGATTTTTTTGGTTTTCAAGAAATGTCTCCCAAATATAAGTGGGGAATGTCTATTCATCCTATCATCTTCCATTTTTAGCACATAAAAATATGTATGAAAAATTAAAATTTTCACCCTCACAAGAACATACTCTAACACACCATAAGGGTGTGCAGTACTCCAGTTGTCTAGTTGAACATCAATTCTAGTTGGCTTCAGTTCCCCAACCTAAAATGTATAATAAATAGAGTGAGGCATCACATTTCTAGAAGCACCTAAATCTAGCATGGCATTGGAAAATGAATACTCCCTTATGGTGCATGGAATCGAGAATGTCCTAGGATCATTGCACTTGGTGGGATGTGATGGCTCTATCAATACTGATACATTCGACCCCAATCTTACCTTCTCATCACCTCGAAGTCTCCTTCGGTGTGTACACATATCCTTTAGAAACTTGGCGTATCTTGGAATTTGCTTCACGACATCAATGAAAGGAATGTTAACCTACACTTTTTTGAAAGTTTCTAATATTTCCTTCTCAAGTTCAGTTTCCTTTTATTTTCTAGGATGGGTTGTCCTTTGGGGAAATGGAATAGGAATGGTTCAGATAGGAGACTCATCGATATACAAACTCTTTCCTATAGAAGGACTTCTCTTAGGAAAAGGATATTCTTCTCTAGGATCATTTTTACTAGTGGTTAGTATGGTGGTTTCATTAGGAGGGGATGAATCTATTGGAGGGGTCATTTTCGCTCTGAAGATGAGTTCCACTCCTAAGGGTGATGGCACTAAAATTTCCTTTATCCCTATGGTTAACTGCTGGTTGAGAGGGTAGTTTACCTGACCCTTGACTTTGAATTTCCCCCACCAAGTTAGCTATTTTTCCTAATTGGGTTTTGAGTTCTTGTATGGAAGCATGGGTGGTTTTTTGTAACTGCAGATTGTTGGCAGCCATTTGTTTCATCATATCTTCTTGGATAGTCTTAGGTTTGGGAGGGTCAGTTGGAAAGGCCTTTGTTGTGGTTGAGTATTTCTGGGTGGTGGTGGTAGACTAATCTGCCCCGGTTGGTTCCATGGTTGTTGAGGTTGTTTTGAATACCCCCCTTTCCTATAGGATTGGTTGTCTTTCCCCTCGGGATTTGATAGATAGTATGGTTCTTGGCTAAAGGTTTTGTTATAGGGGAGTCTTGGAAAGATTTCCTCACAACTCTCAAAATTTTCTCTTAGTTGGGGGCATTGATCAAAGTAGTCTGTGTTAGAAGAACATATACCACAATGGATGAGATGAGGATATTGGGATTACCCATGGGAAAGATCAAGTTGTCGAAGAAGGGTACTTACCTCTTCGAACTTTGTGTCCACCTTCCTCTCAAATTCAGTAATTTTCACTTCACAGAAACCTCAAATGGGTACATTGGACCTTGAACCTAATTGTTGAGTGATTTGTGCCATTTTCTCAATTAATTTCCTTGTAGAGATTAGGTTTTTATAAACTAGCACACCACCTACAGTATCATCAATCATATTTTGGTCAATATGAATTAAACCTTTATAAAAATACTGAATTAAAAGTTGATCACTTATTCGGTGGTGTGGACAGCTTGAACATAACCTTTTAAAGTGTTCCCAATATTCAAGAAGTTTTTACCCTTGAGATTTTCTTATACCAAATATTTCCTTCCTTATTGTTTCAGTTCAAGAGGTTGGGAAATATTTTTCAAGAAAAAGGAATTTCATGTCCTCCCAACCTCTTATTGGGGAATTAACATAATATAACCAATATTTTTTTGTATCTTCTAAAGAAAAGGGTAATTCTCTAAGATTTACTTTTTCTTCATGCACATTATCAGTTTTTAATATTGAAAAAACAATATGAAATTCTTTTAAATTCTTGTGTGGATCTTCTCCAGCGAGTCCATGGAATCTTGGTAATAAATGAATTAGACCAGATTTTAGTTCAAAATTGGGTGTCTCGCCTTGCATTTGAATGTATGTGGGTTGGATATCAACATCAGGTGAGGATATTTCTTTTACTTTCCAGTTATTTTCAGCCATTTTATGCATATTTATTGCATTTTTTATGTTGGTTCTATAATAAGAAGATGAAGGATCAAGAAGAGTGATGTTGTCTTGTGTGTCCTCCTTCAAAGGGTTCTCTTCTGTGACTCGGTGTCGTTGACATAGGATCCTCTCCGGTTTGGGTTAAAAAGGAGGTAAATCTCTCAGATTAGAATGTTTCATGCACAAAACCTACACAAAAAATAAATCATAACACAAAAGGATTGAAAATTTAAATAAATTTTCACAAAATTTACAAATATCTTATAAAAAACACGCACTAAAAACCGAAGTGCTCCCCAGAAACAACACCAAAATTTGACCTCATTGTCGTGAAACATAAAATTTATTATGTTTTTAAGGTTGATTTATAGTCTAGGGAAGACCCTAGGTCTTATCTCAAAGAGCTTTAATAGGTTTAGAGTATTCATTTTTAATAAAAAGTACTAAACATGGGGGTAATTTTGAAAACAATTTTAAGAAAATAACTTGATTTAAAGAGCTTAATAGTTGATAGATAAAGGTGATGATTTAAGAATTATGATATAAGGATATCATTTCAAGTTCACTAAACTTCTTGGTGAGTTCATAATTCTGAAAAATACACATGGTTTAATGGAATTCTTTGGTTGAGGGTTGTCAAGATATCAACTTCCCTCTTGCCTCTTAAACAATGCTAAAAGAACCACCCCTTGACACAACAATCATGTTGTCAAGGATTTGGTATCAAGAATAGATAATAAATTCTACCAAAGCATAATTAAATCTTATGTATGTGTGAGATAAATAGGACTCTTGTCTTGTCCAATCGGTACAACCCATGATTCCCACTTGAAATCTCAACCCAATCAGTGTTGAAATAAAAAGTGTTTCATTTAATTATAAAAATAGAAATGAAATAATAGGAGAATAATGTTAGGATAAGAATTAAGTAAAATATTTATCACACAAATTACACAAAACCAGTATAAGAACAAGTGTTGTAACTCCCTCCCAAGTGTGTGTATCTCCCTCAAAATGACCGTCCACCGTTTAGCTCGATATTGGGAGGAGGAGGAAGCTCAGGTGGAACTTCGCCTTCATCCATGATCCCCCTATGAGGATAGGGGCCTCCAAAACTCCTTGTATGATGATAGTACTACTTTTTGTCTCCAAAATACCAGAGCTTTTCCTCCTAGAAAACTTACAAATGAGATGCCCATAGTGCCATTTTATAGCCAAAATGGGGCATGGTTTTGGGCACCCTGTTTTTGATATACCACATTTGTCTCAGTTTTGGAATATTATAAAGTCAAATCAAGACATTAAAAAAAGTGAAGAGTTTTTTTTTCAGCCTCTTTAATGTCTCCCAATATCATTTTGTGTCCATAAAAAACTGTATTGGGAGATATGGTCAAAATATCAAAACAAACTTTTGAATTCGGGCAGATTCTTTCCCCTGGATAGAATGGTTCTGAGGGGCCACCATATGGATAACTTAGGCATTGGATTCTTAATAAGAGATGTATCCCATGATGTTTTTTAGATGCCCACAAAGTTTCATCCAATTTTAATGGATGTAAGTTTCTTACTGTTCTAAACAGTGGACAGATATCCATGGGATGCCATGCAGTTTTGCCCATTTTTCTTCTGGATGATCTTCGGTCCTCCAAATCACCTCCACCTTCAATGAAAATATCAAAACAAGTATAATTGACCTTTTTAACAGTGATAAACATTAATTCATTGAATAAAACATTATTTTCAATTTATTATCATATTTTTAATATTCATTATAAAACTAGTTTAAAACGGCGGTGTTTGGGTGGAATTGAATAGTGAATCGCTATGCGATCAATTTGATGAATGTTGTGTTATAGAAAACACTGATATCCTTGATTATACACACTTTTTTTCCACAATTGTTTCTCCCATGTAAAGTATATTTTTTAATAAACTCATGTGATACTTATGTTCTCCTAACGAAAAAGTTTCAATATTTTTAGATGAATATTTATAACCTTTTGTAATGAGATAATTTTTTAATAAAAGGGAAAGATTTTCATGAATTCCACTTTGAATTTGATTCTACATAAGTGGTAGGATATATATTTTGGGGGATAAGTTATGGTAGGGGAAAAATATTTTAGTGGGAGAATATATGTGGAGAATGGCATGATGAATTTTCATTAAATGCATATTGTTTTTATATAAATA
The DNA here is from genome assembly GCA_963277665.1 of Viscum album. Taxonomy (NCBI): domain Eukaryota; kingdom Viridiplantae; phylum Streptophyta; class Magnoliopsida; order Santalales; family Viscaceae; genus Viscum; species Viscum album. Next base: position 776,750,462 of record OY728152.1, on the reverse strand, counting down.
AGTGGGTATTGACAAAAAAACAAAGGGGTATAATTTCAGGAACATGTTTTTCAAATTTATTATCAATGGATAATTATGTATAATATGTTAAATAAAGTGAGTAAAGTGAGTAAAAAACTTTCATAGTGAGTATGTGATGGAAATTATAATAAAATAAAGGTTTTTGCAATGTTGTCAATTAGAACAACCCATAAGACGCAATACATTTTAAGAAGATGTCAGAACCTTGAAATAATAAGTATAATTTGATGGAGATTCATAAACTACTAGGATTTGGACTCAAGAAGAATCAATCTTAGTAGATACTGAGTAAGACCAAAAAAAATATGAAATATAAAATTAAAAGTATTAAATCTGATGATTCATTGATGGTTTGTAATTCTAAACTATTAAATGTTGTCTAAAACACTTGTGATGAAATCCTTATGAAAGAAAGTAGATATGATATGTTTGGAAGGATCTATGTGAATGAAATGGGGAAAATGTGTTTGGTAGGAGATACAGAGACTGGTATATTGGATGTGTGCGGATATAGATGCATCATATTCAGTTTTTGTTAGAAATAATTATACTATCTAAGAAGGAAGAATGAGAAATTTCAAATGTAGAATCATTAAGATAATTATCAGTTAGATATTCATTGATCATGCACTAATACTAGTTCGTTGGACACTGTATTCCATCGATCCACAAAAAGGATCCTTACACCAAAACATTAGTATGACTTATATATAGATCCATGTGATAGCAAACAGGCATCGATTTAGGGGGAGATCCAATTTGTAATTAGATCCATAAAATTGGTATGAGAAAATTTATGAAATGTTCCATCATAATGAGGAATCAATTAAAAATGTGAAAAGTGTTGGTTGACTACAAAATTGGTTGGAAACATCTAAAATATCTAGATATTAAAAAAATTATACAACAATATTGTCAACCATTTTTTAAATAATCTGGAACATCAAAGTAAGAAAAAAAGTTATTCATCAATGTGTTAAGGGAAAATGAAATGAGTATGTTTCATGTGATTTAATAGAAAATGATGTATAGTTTTGAAGTGGTGAATATAAGTTCCATTAGATTATCTTTCCATAATAAATACCATTAGACACATTTTATATAATAAATTCCATCAAACTGACTCTAAGTCAGAAACATCAATTGGTGTAACAGAAAAAAAATGATTTGACTCAAGTAATCATAATGATGAAATTCTTATGAAGATTTTATAATATTTAAGAATATTTTAGAAGCACCCAGAAGTATTGAGAAGAGTTGAAGAATTCAAATATGAAGACTTTAATGAATGAGAAATTTGGGAATTGTGATTTTTTTTGAGTGGGAAGTGGAATTATTTTTACCACATTTACCATTCATATATGACTATAAATAGAAGTTAATAGTACATTAGTACTTGTAACTGTTCAGTTTTGATGAAATTGAAGCACTAAAACTACTGTGAAAAGTATTGATTTTCCAACAAAACTTTTGTTTTCAGTTTGAAGATGAGGAAGTTCCATTAGAGCGAGCTCATCGATGAAAGTCCCTCATATGGAGGTCCATTATATGGAGTTCCATTGGATGAAGGAAAATTGATTTTCCAATTGAATTTATAATCAATTAATTTAGAAGGATTATAAGTAGAACCAAAAGGAAGCTAATCAGCTTGAGACCATCATATAGTGGTTTCTAGAATGAGTATGATCAGACTAACTTTTTTGAGGATGTTTTCTAGAAAAGTATTCTTTGAGATTTTTCAAGACCAAAAAGTTTCACAGAGATTTTTTTATATTCATGAATATTTTATAGAATTAAATTTTGATTCAGATTAAAGGTGGTGTAATTAAATAACTTTTTGAAGTGAATCATAAAATAAGAAGGAAAGTGAAGAATATAACTATGGATAATTACAAGTCACTTAAAAGGAATGTTTGTTTACTGGGATTTAAATCCATCTATGGGAAGTGGATATGAAAATGATATATGGGGGTATATACAACTATATAAGGAAAGTTTCTATTAGAATTTGAATAAATTTTCACTTATGTTTCCTTAGTATTCCATAAATAAGATATTGAAAGAATCCATGTTGTTGGGACTATACAATAATGAAAGGAGTATGTTTTGTATAAAACCTTGTAAGTATAGTTTTTTTCCTTATATTTATATTTGTTTCATATGAAAGGTATGGACAAGAAGTTATATTTTATTGGATCATATCTCTATCAAGTTTTAGAGGTTAATAAATTTACTAAAGAAGATTATAATCTTTATTATAAAAGAAAAAAGAACCATTGATTCACCCCCCTCTTGGTGATCTCGATCCTGTTTGGGAACCTAAAAGTTTTTCTCTCAAAAATGGTTTTATGAATTATTAGAGTTGGTATTATTATTCTAATAGGATTTTTTTTTGTATTTTATAGATATTTTAAAATTAAAATATTGTTTTTAGATATACGATTTATAAAGAGGAACCATTCTTTAGAAATGGAAATCATGTGATGGTTTATTTATATCAATATAAAAATATATTAATACTTATAGAATAGAATATATTACTATGTTACATTTTCCTAGATATTTCATGAGGGAAAATTGAGGGGTTTTAGTATAGAATGGTTGTAAATTTCTATAGTGGATCAATAGAACTTGTAGAGGATGTAATATGATAATACTTGCATGGTATTTTTCATTATTGATATTTTATCATCTAGTATTCTATTTATCAATGTTTAACATACTGGAGGGATGATAAGTTTCTAGATACATCATGGAAAGGGTTTAATATCATCCCATTGACCATAATTTTCTTATCCAATTATATGAAAAAATTATTTCATAAGGGATACACACACTAATCACCATTGACTATCCCCTTATAAAGATTTGATGAACTGTGTAAAAATACTTGATTTTATGTGCTATTAATTCTTATTTTATCATTTATTATCACTATATTTGTTGAGATTTATTTTATACACTTAATAATAATGATATAAAAATTTTATTTGTGGGAAAATTAATGTGAGCACTGATTCTATCCACTCCTATTTCTTATCATATTCACAAGGGTATTTGAATCATGTTTATTTTAATGAATATTTATATGTAATAGTTGTTTTAATTTGAAATAATAATAATATGATTTTAAAAAAAATACTTCTTTATTTTCATCATATTCATGTTTACCATGATTTTCATTTATTTCATCATGATAACCTTTATCCACTTCATCCTTCTTCTCTTTTTTCATTTTTTCTTTATCATGCTCTATATATTCATCATCTTCCTATTTTTTAATGTGTATTTTTTTATTATGTTAATATATTTTGTTGTAATAGATCATGTGTTTTATTTATTTTTGTATTTATTTAACAATAAAAAGTTTTGATCAGTTTTAAGTAGTGTTTATATAAAAATTTATGTATTGTATAACAATTTTTTAAATTGAATATTTTATTAAAAAATAATTCATTTATATAAAATAATTTATTTTTAATCATATAAATATCTTATATAATAATTAATATTAATAATTATTAAAATAAAATATATGTAATTGAATTTTATTGTTTAAATAAAACATGTATGAATCACATTTCATGTTTTTATAGCATATCATATTTTACTGGTTCTCAAAAAACTGTAAGGTTTTTTTAAAAAAAATAGTGATTATTAATTTTTGGATTTCGGTTTGTTTATTTTCACTTTCTCCATTACCAAATAATTCATAGATAAAATATTTTATTACTTAATAGAAATATATGTGAAAAAAGCAAAACTATAAAAATACATAGAAGTAATGTTAAGATAGAAACTATATCTTTCACATATTATTGGTATGGTTTTTCAATTGTCATCGTCAATATTATCATTATTTCATTACTCTATAGATATTTTTCATTCTATTTATATCCTTAATGAATTGTATATCAAATAAAATTAGATAAATTTCAAACCCATGAAAGAAGATAAGTAATATAATATATAAAACAAGAAGAAATTTAATGTGATATTAGTAAATATTCATTATTATTTTAAATGTATTCAAAATTATTTCTCTTAAATCTAATGCCAAGAATTTTTTTTGATTATAAATCCCCTTTTTATAAACTCATAATTTTATAGTTTATAAGTATAAAATTGTTATGTTTGTTCACTACCTTAATCAATCTCATATATTTCATTCACATATATTTCCTTAGGTTGCAATTTATTATTCAATTTCATCAAATATCTTTCACATGGGTCACAACACTTGATGATATATATTACAAACATATTATTCTTCCTAATTTAACTTCATAAAATTTTTATTCAATGTATTCAATGAAATAAAATATATTTTTTCAACTTATTAATATTCATATTTTTAATTTCGTAATTTTTATATTTTATTTGATCAAATATTTCTTGTATTATTAAAAATTACATATTTATTAAAAGAAAATTACATACAAATTCCCATAATAAAATATCTATATATAAAAATCATTTGATTTTTATATATTTTTTTACGGAGAAATAAATGAAATCATATGATATTAAAATAGTATAATGATAGCTTAGGTAGTATAATAAGGATATAGTTTCCCCGTTTTATTATTATTTACTTAACATAAAGGCTATAACCCATGTGTTGTGATTTATTTTGAGACAATTCTTGGTTCATGTTGTTGTTTGATGTTTATTTAATATTTTTCTTGATTATATTTCGCATTCCGCATTATTATTTATTTCTAATGTTTTGTTTTGTTTATAAGAACTTAATATATGTGGAATGGATTTGTAAATTATTGTTTTGGAAACAAAAATATATTTTCATAAAAAGTGTGTCATTAAAATCATGTTTTCAAACCATCACTGATGCTATAAAATTTTAAATATATTATGTAAATTTATATTGGTATGCTACTGGGATTTTCCTCAAACCATATATACATAAATTGGGTGTTTATAGACGTTATTTTTTATAATTATGGTAAAGGGGAAGAATCCACATCTCATGGTGACACTTCCTAATGCCCCTTCATCCTTCTTGGTATGGTGATAGATTATGACCAAGTGTAGCTACTCGACCCTAGAAGGCCTGGAGCCAGTGTCTTTTATAAATTACATTGGCATAATTACAAGTAATCAAATCCATAATGATTGAGATTTTATTAGTCTTCGTAAACCAGATACATACATGAGTCTTGTATTAAAATAAATACATTAATTACAACATAATTTTTTCTATATAAATATCTTCGAGGATAATAACTTCCATCTAGTATATCCATTCATATCTTTCATTGTACGCTTCTTGGATGCCTGGAGAAAGGAAACATAATAAGGGTGTGCTCAAATGCTCTATAAGGGAAATATAGAAGAATAAATAATTAATCAATGAGAATAATAATTATAGAATGGTAAATAACTGAAATAAATATACCATGTAACAAAAAACTGATAAGTAAGTGCATAAAAAATATGGGAAGGTAATAAGTGGAAGTACATGTAATTAAAATAAATAGATAAGGAAATATCAATATGGAAAGGTATAAAATAAAAAACACATTCCATTTAATCAAGGAACTAAAAATGAAATTTATCCCTAGATTTTTTGATGAAAAAACTTATGGATGAATAATAACTAAAACTAAATGATGGAAGTGAATAATTATCGGATTCCATGTTTCCTTGGTACATGGAACAAATATTGTCAAGACCTTTCACAAGTGAGTTTATCATATTGGGTAAAAACCCATATAATGTAGCTAGCCAACTAAATCATCCCATGAGACTATCGATGCATCGATGGGATTTCATTAACTGATCCTTGATCCATAGAGTTTTCCTTAAATGGTCCCCAACCTGTGTATTTCATGTCCAAAGAATTCATTATATGTTAAATAAACAATGTGCCTTATCAAAATGTATTCGTATTGAATAGAATATACAGATTTATCAATAATTAACCAAATAATAAAATAACTTTCAAAGTAAACACTATTTAAAAAATGGAATATGTTTTAGGAAATAATCATATCCATGAAAAATTATATGGATATTTAGGGGAAATTCAATGTCAATTTATCAAAGAAAATTGAATACATCGAGGGGACTAAAAGGAGTCAAGGAATTTAATGTGAATACTAACCATATCCAAATCAATCATAAGCCATCCAGATGAATATTAAGGATGGTATCAATACAACATACCCCAAGTGGAGTAAAATAAAGTGTTGTTGTCATTGATTAATTTAAATGTTATAAAAATATCTTTTAAAATCATTCTTGAGGTAAATATCCTTTTGTTTTGAAAAATCTTTTGAAAGACCATTCCTATTAAAATCATGGTTAAAATAATTTTCATAAAAAATTAACGTTTTAAACATGAAAAGTATGCTTCTACGGAATTAAAGAGGGTAAATTTGTACATTGTGTACAAGGTAAAAAGAACATTCTTTTTCCATGGTAAAAATGTTAGACCAAATCCTTATTCAGAAAGAAAAAATAAGATTCCAATAGAATAATTGGTAGAAGAAATAAAGGTAATAATTTATTTACCAAATAATTTTAAAAACATTTTTGAAATATGTTTTAATAAAACATGGTTTTTAGAAGAAAACAGGTTCTCTGATTTAAGAGAGAAATGAAGCCGGGTTTTCATAAAAATATTTTCTAAAACACCTTGAGTGCCAATGAGTGTAAAAATGGTACTAATACATGAAAAATGTAATGATTAACTACAAGAGATTAAAATTAAAGAGGTATTGAAAAATGGTCACATAATTTTCTAAAATGCAATTGAATGATCATAAAAATTATTCTTGAGGAAATAATCTTTAAACATTCAAAAGTGTCAAATACAACTTTGTAACATTTTAAATCATAAGCCTCCTGAAAGAACAAAATTAAATGAAAGTTATAGTATCATGAGAGTAATTATATTCATGATATATAATGTAAAAAAGGAATTATATAATCCATTTAAAATAAACTAGGTTCATAACAACAAATCTGTCTCAATGGAATGAAAATAGTAATGAAATCCATTACCAAGTGTTTCCTTTCAGGTGAACTTCCTTTAAATTCTTGTATAATAAACATATATTTATTATCTAAATTCTTGAGAAACCATTTTATGCTTTTCATTAATTTTATTTTACTTATTTAAATTTTATATAAAACTACTTAATCAATTACCTTTACATCAGGTGTTATGACCAAATTATATTTATATGTCAAAAATAAATTTGGTAGGTCAACTGTGGTCAAAGGGGTCATTATATAACATATATAGAACAATAATAATGATTTAATTATTATTTTTATACATAAAATGTACTTTTAAAACCAATAATTAAATATTATTATGAAAAATGAATCAATGTTACAGTCATAGAGACGGTAGGTCGTACGTACGCATGAGTAACGTTCTCATTTATCAATGATAGTTATGGAAAGAAGGTAAGTAACACCATATCTTTATATAATTATCAATATATAATAAATCCTATATTAGTTAAAAATATATATACTTATATATATAATTATTTTGATGTAAAAGGAATCAAATTATTTCAAGGAGGCGGTAGTCCACACGTCCATGAACGGCGTTATCACTTTTTAAGGGTGTGATAGTGTAATAATGAACATTTATATATATTATATTTAAGTTAAGGTAATTATTTAATTAATATCATATATAGGTTTTTTATTTCACATTTTTTTAATTAAAACCATCCTTTATATGTTACATATATAGTGTGAATGAATCACATCACTTTGAGGAGGTGTTAGTCCACACTTCCACAAACGATGTTACTGTATTTATACAAAATGGAATGTATAATGGTATGTGTTATAAAATACTTAAATAAGAATAAATACATAATAAATATCATATATAACATATATAAACATATTTTCTATCATAATTTCCACCATGATAGGTGGTAAAAGAAAAAATAAACAATCATCATTTCATGACGCAACAGTATGTCGTACACAAAAACAGTGTGTTCATTACCCATTAGACGGAAGTGAGTGTAAGTGTATTTATAACCCTTAGAATAACAAAATAATATTATATTGAGGAAAATATTTTTATACAATAATTTAATAACAATATTTTATGGCGTGGATAATGGAAATAAAACTACACAGTTTAAGGAATTATGTTACCTCTTAATCGAGTAACTTCTTTTTGTTTATACCAAAGGGATTCCTTGTAAGGATTTCTGTCCAAAGGGAGTATTAATTTAAGATTTTAGGGATTTTGGTAATCTATTTGGAAAGATATTTTCAAAACCTAATTGGTTTTATAGGTGTGAGTATTAAGGATAAGTGGGGGCCTTTTATATTGGAGGAGGAGTGGAACTCGTGTAATATTTTGAAAAAGGAATTCCTAACACATTTTTCAGGTTTAAATTGGAACCAATAATGGTTAAATTTATATCCAATAGATTATAGGGTCGAATTATGTCCATATAATAGCTATTTAAAAAGTTTATAGGTCGTTTTGGGCCTTAAGGTTAAGGGTTAGTCCCTTATTAATCTTAATTTAACATTAATCTTTTTAATTAGTTTTAATCACTTTAGCTAATAATTTTGTTAAAAAAATAAGTATTCCTTATTATAAATAATAAATTATTATTATTACAAATATTTAATCCTTTTTTTAAAATTAAAATTATATAAGTGGGAGAAAATGATTTAAATTTAATCTCATTGGTGGGACGACAGTGTGGGTTTTAAAAGTAAAAATGACTGAAAGTTATCTATGTTTTTATAATAAATATCAAATTTAAGTTGATTCCAATGACATAAATTATATTAATTTTTAAAAATATGATCTAATTAAACTTTAAAACAACTTAAATGTATAATTTAACCTTATAAATAAATTATATAAAGAAGCAGTTCAGAACTAAAATTCAGTATTTTTAACTATTTGTTAAAAAAATGATATGTTTCAAAAAATATAAAAAATTCATCCTAACATAATTTTTATGTTTCTATTTCAAATATTATTATTATTTCAACATATAAAATCAATTAATGTTTCAAAAATCATATATAAAATGGTTTCACCATTAAAAGGAGGTAAAATTGCCTTTATAAAAATATAGGTTTTTAAGTGCGAAATTGGATTTCTTATTATCTCAAGACTATGAAACCTAATGGATCAATATATAAAATATATTATTGAATATATAAAATTTCTATTTCATTGAAATATTTCAATAATTGTGATTAATTTTATTTATTAAGACAATAGTCCTTTAGAATCATATGAATAATAATATTTCTTTTCATATCCAATTGGTTAATATTTTTGCTTCTCATTAATTGGTAACCATTGCATTAATTTTATATTAATATAAATCATAAATTTTATTTATTTAGTTAATACTACTCCTAACTTCTAACATAACAACTAGGTTATATCTTATTATATTGAATAATAATAATTTAATAATACATTGTTATTTGTTGAAACTCAGTCTTATGTATACCACAAGCTATTAAGAAAGGTATCTTTTATGTGTAATGAATGCTATCCAGGAAGGTATCTCTTGTGTGTGATGTAAGATAAATTAGTGTTGCATGCATTAAAAGCTATATAATATTTTATCTTTTTTTAGGATTTTAATGTATTGGGTTAATATATTCCCGTTTTACACATGGTGTTTCGTGTCTTAAACATTATTGAATAAAAATTTGTAATTTAGAATTTTAGGATGTTATATTCTCTCCACCTTAATTAAATTTTGTCCTCATAATTTAATCTTAGTCTTGGTAATATATTTTTTGATATTTATTAAATTCAAATCCCAAATCATGAGAATGCTTCGTAAAACATTCTCTAAAAAAGAGAGAATGGGAGGTAAAAAGGTCACATGGACTACCATGTAACTAGGTCTCTATATAGAAGAACATTAGTAGAAAGTGAAAATACCTACATGGAGGTAAAGCATAAATATTTTTAGGGAGTGATTGAGATCATCAATCACAGACAAGTGATTGGTCAATATAAAGTTGAGGACCTCAAAGCCATAAATCACTGATGATTTTAGAGACCATCAGTTCAACATAAATTTTGGTATTTGGACAACATTTTATTTCAATATCATTTTCCTAATATTGATAAATTCTTTTACTAAAAAATAATATCAGGAAATATTCTTACTTTATAGGTTTCAATTTCTTAGGAATAATCCTAACTTTTGGTTGTGCTTCTATAAAATTGTAATTCATCCCTTTACTCCCAGATATTAATTACTAATAATTATTTTTTATGTCTAAATCACTAAAAGAATATTTTAAAGGATCATAAGGCCTATAAAGAGTGACAATTCTAATTGTTTGTCTCTAACTATCATCCAAAACCAATATGGTTAATGTATTAATTTCTAATCCTTGAAAGTCATATTAATGGTTAATGTCACGACCCATCCTCAGGGCCCGTGCCATGACTACACCAAGCCCGCCTTCCATAGGCTAGGGGCTGGCGACTAGAACCAAAGGCGTAAATCCCGATAAAAGGGAAGGCATTGCCTTTATATAAGAAAACAAACACCACAGAGCACGCAAGCTGAAGTAAACACTAAGTAAACTGAGTACAAAAGTAAGTGCTGGAAAGTAAACGGGCCAGTATACAAACCCAACTGAAAGTGTAGTAAAACTGGGAAAATTAAAGTGCAATAGCTAAAAAGTAAAGAAGTCTCCACTGAAATGTCCTCCAAAAACCCCACCTAAAGGGTGGGTACAGATGGTCTCCTCTACTCCTCATATCCGTATGTCTGTACTGTGTACGTCCCGCCTGATAGTCCACCTCCGGGTACAGTCCCGCTCCACAGGTCTCAACTACAATCAGCATCGTCCGTCGTCTGCATCCAACACAATGTAGTGCGGGCATAGCCCATGCAGGGGTGAGTATACGATACTCAGTAGGGACCCCGAGACTCCCGAAGGTCTCCCAGAATCCACAAAGGAAAGATACAAAATGAAGTATCAACCAACACTACTTAGGTATATGCCCATACATATACCTAAGTCGACAATTCCCGTTAGTCTCCAATTTCTGAGCCCAAGTTTAACCTGGTCCACACAGGAAAGTGTAATCTCAATCCACATAGGAAATCATAACCCAATCCACACAGGATAGCATGATAATCATATCAAAGTTAATGATTGAAAGTCAAGACTCAGCTCACATAGGTATACTACTCACGAAGTGGGGTGGAGATGATAGATGTGGCCTCTGAATCATCTCCCCTGCCGAACCCACATAGGATCCAAGTATAGAAGTCATCGCTGCCGAACCCACGTGGGATCCAAGTACAGTAACCATTGCTGCCAAACCCACGTAGGATCCATGTACATTCGTCATCGCTGCCGAACCCACGGAGGATCCAAGTATAGTCGTCCTCGCTACCAAACCCACATAGGATCCAAGTATAGTAACCATTGCTGCTGAACCCATGGAGGATCCAAGTACAGTCATCCTCGCTGCCAAACCCACGTAGGATCCAAGTACAGTCGTCATCGTCATCGCAGTCGCAGCCAGCTCTAGGATTCCCGCACACAGCGTACTCGATTCTGGGAGGGTCCGCTCCTCGAATCAAGGGATCGATACATCGACTACCACAAAGTCTCAAGTTGTTGTATTCCAAAGAACCGCCATGTCATAGGGGGATAATCCAAACAAAACGTTTCCAATATACTGTATACAAAATGACCAAGCCTTTAACCAAAAAGTACACGGCATGTAGGTATACGGTACACGCCGTGTAGTCAGTTCTCGGGTACTGATCGCGTCTAATGGTCCATGTCGAAAGGTTGGTCTTGTAGGAAGTAATTACATGGCGTGTGGTATGATTACATGCCGTGTCCATGCATCTGGGTCAGATCTGTGTATGCTGGCCATGTGCCCGTACACGGCCTCAACCCATGTTCGCCAAACCGTGTAACTGGTACAAAGGGTAGCCCGTGCCACTGGCTATGCCTGGCTGTGTGGTGGAGTACATGCCCGTATACTCCACCCCGTGTCCGTGTATCCTCAGGATACACGTAGAGTCCTTCGAAGCCACTTCTTCCCTTCTGTGAAGAGAATACACTTCGTGCCTTGTGGCTGTGTATTGTTTCCTGTGTCCCTATATTTCCCAGAATACATGCCATGTCTCTCGGAGCTGCTTTTTCCATTCTGCGTAGAGATTACACACCGTGTGACCGAGGTCACACTCCTTGTGTTACATGTCTTAACCTGAAACTCAAGCTGCAGTACTCCCACACTACATGGTGTGTTCGTTAGAGATACACGTTGTGTATTCTAGAATTTTCCAGAAATGATGCCTCCGGCCAGCACGCCTCTCATGATGTCCATTCATCATTCTGATGGACCGTTCATCACGAAACTTCGGACACTAGGTCACCCTGATGTACCGTAATCGTCTCTGGTGTTTTTGGGCCACCGATCGGCTCCGAAAACACGATAGGATTCACCCACTCGAAGAACAGTCAAGGGACGATCCTTCCCGTTCTGGTTTGATCTGTCACCTGCTATCGTCGTCGCACCTCCGCTAGGACGTCATGATGTTGGGTCTTCAAATTGGGATCGTTGCGTCCCACAATGAACTCACAACGATCTGGTTTTCATCACCCATGAAGAACATGAAGAACACACCAAACATTAACAAAAATGGTGGAGGGGTCGGGCCGTGTTCGTTTGGCCCTGTCCTTCCTCGTTAGTTTGGTAGCAAGCGGGTTAAGAGAAACAAACATGGAAATAGAATCAGAATTGCTCAAATAAAAACACACCCCTACCTCAATTCAAGAAGGTTGATCACTTGAATAAGGATGGAGATGCTTTCGTTGTTCCGTTGACGTTGCCACGGAATGACGGCGTCGCTTCGTCAACGTCGAGAAGAAAGAATTCGAGGTTGGCACCAGCGTTCTTGGAATTCTTCGATGAGGAAGATGAAGTTCTTCCAGAGAAAAGAGCTCTCTCTCCCAATATCTTCACACAAAAACTAACCCCCAAAATAAAATAAGACTTATCTTATTTTATTACTTCAAGCCATGCATTTTCAAATTTAAAATTCAAACACAACTCACTTAATTGATTAAGTGTGTTGGCATGAATAAAGAGGAGAGAGGGGAGAGTTACAATTAAATGGAGGGTTGCCAACTTTAAGAGGAGTTAGAGGAGGTAAAGGAATTTGAAGGGGTGGGGCTCGTGTGGGCCCCACCTCACAAATATCTTAGCATGGGTAGTTAGGGTCTAGTGGGTCCCACCCTAACTCCCATACTTAGGATAAAACCACTTAGGTTAGAAGTAAAATTTGTACCACAAATTTTATTTACTTCACAATTATTCCTCAATTTTTTAACATCTCCTCCTAAGTAAACGCACCTTCGGAAAAGGTCCTCTTAAGAAAATACCACCATTGTGGTTTCATCGATGCCCTCGGATTTCAATTTCGAGCATTGGTTCAAAAGATAGAAAAACCTGCTCATTCGTTCACTGAACTTACCTGATCTAAACTTCGGAAATTGATTTCGGGCACACCGGGCCTTGGAATCAGGTGTCGTCAGAAAATACATACTGATAAAATCCCTAAGAAATTAAGAAAAAAAATTTCCTTGAAATTTATGGGTCTTTACATTACTCCCACCTCAGGGATTTATGTCCCCATAAAGATACATCACAAACTAGGGAAACAAATGAGGGTATTGTACACGCATCTGAGCCTCCCACTCCCATGTGCTCTCCTGGAGGTTCCCGTGCTGCCACCTGATGCGCACTAGAGGAATCGACCGTCCACGTAGGACCCGCTCTTTTCGATCCACGATCTCCACCGGGACCTCCACAAAATTAACCTCGTCATTGACGTCCAACTCCCCATGGTCGATGATATGAGTCGGGTCATGCACGTATCTCCTCAACTGAGATACGTGGAAGACGTCATGCACCCGGTGAAACTGAGGTGGAAGAGCCAGGTGATAAGCCACCATGCCTATCCTACTGAGAACCTGGAATGGTCCGATGAAGCGTGGAGATAGCTTGCCACCCCGGCCAAATCTCTATAATCCATGCCAAGGTGAGACCCGTAAGAAAATGTGGTCGCCATCCTTGAACTATAGTGGTCTCCAACTCCTATCAGCATAAGAATTCTGTCGGATCTGAGCAGTCCTCATCCGCTCCTGGATGATCTGCACCTTCTATGTCGTGGCCTGAACCATCTCTGGTCCCACAAGTGCTGACTCCCCAGGGTCTGTCCAGCACATAGGTGATCTGCAAGGTCAGCCGTACAATGCCTCGTATGGTGCCATCCCGATGGTGGAGTGGTAGTTGTTGTTGTACAAAAACTCCACCAAGGGTAGGTGATCCTACCAACTGCGACCAAAGTCGAGGATACATGCACGGAGCATGTCCTCGAGAGTCTGAATGGTCCTCTCTGTCTGACCATCCGTCTGAGGGTGAAAGGCGGTGCTCAGGCATAGTTGTGTCCCAAATGCCTCCTATAACCCCTTACAATGCCAGGAAGTAAAGCGAGCATCTCAATCGGAGATGATAGACGATGTCACAACATGAAGCCATAAAATCTTCTGAACATAGAGGCGTCCTAAGCTCTCCACTGATCCCTACTCTCTGATAGGTAGAAAGTGGTCCGACTTGGTGAGTCGGTCGACAATCACCCAAATGGAGTTGTTTCCTATGGAAGTACGTGGAAGCCCAGTCATGAAATCCATAGGTATCCCATCCCACTTCCACTCCGGGACCTCCAAGGGTTGTACCAAGCCTCCTGGTACCTGGTGCTCCGCCTTCACCTGCTGGCAGGTGAGGCATCGTGAAACGAACTCTTCCACAGCCTTCTTCATACCCGGCCACTAGTTTTGTCTTCTGAGATCTTGGTATATCTTTGCTACTCCTAGATGTACCGCCAAAGGGGAATTATGAAACTCCCTCAGCACCTCCTCTTTCAAAGTAGCTGGTACCATGGTACTTCCTCTGAAAAGGACGACGTGCTCTCCTCCTACAGAGAATCCATCTGGTGTTTGTCTTAAGGATATCTGTGCATGACGCGTCTCATAGTCAACATCCCCACACTGTGCCTCTCTGACCCACTAAAGTAGTGGAGGAGTGACTGTGAGGGACTGTAGGAAGGTTTCCTCATCTCTATCCAAGAAGGATATCTGCAAAGCGGCTAACTGCTCTGTCACCTCTCCAAGTTGTTGAATGCCCGACCTCCTGCTGGAGAATCAGCTACTACTTTCCCCTTCCCAGGATTATAGACTATCTCAAAGTCATAGTCCTGAAGTAACTCGAGTCATCGCCACTGTCTCAGGTTCAGGTCCTTCTGCGAGAAGATGTACCTGAGACTCTGGTGGTCAGAGTAGACTATAAAGCGCTCACCCATAAAATAGTGTCGCCAAATCTTCAAGGTGAAGACCACTGCTGCTAACTCTAGGTCATGGGTAGCGTAGTTCTGCTCATGCTACCTCAAATGTCGTGATCTGTAAGCGGTCACTACTTTCTCCTGCATCAGGACACACCCAAGTCTGGTCCCTGATGCATCGCAGTAAACTACGTACCTTACGCCCTCCTCCGGTAGCCTCAAGATGGGTGCACTAGTCAATCTCTGTCTCAGCTCCTAGATGCTCTACTGACATCCATCTGACCACACGAAGTGTTTCCCCTTCTCCATCAAATCTGAAAGTGGTGTTGTAACTCAGGAGAATTCTGGCACAAACCTCCGATAGTACCCAACCAGACCCAGGAAACTCTGCACCTCTGTCACGCTCCTGGGTGGCTCCCAAGCTAGCACTGCCTCGATATTCGCAGGATCCACCACAACTCCCACCTCATAGATTATGTTCCCCAAGAAGTGGAACTCTCTAATCCATAACTAACATTTCTAGAGCTTACCATAAAGCTGGTTCTCTCTGAGTGTATCTAGTACAACCTGCAAGTCGTAGGCGTGCTCCTCCTCAGTGGTTGAGTAAATTAATATGTCGTCGATGAAGACTATGAAAAATCGATTGAGGTAAGGCTGGATGATACTTTTCATGAGACTCATGAACACTGCTAGAGCATTGGTTATACCGAAAGGCATAACCAAGAACTCATAGTGGTCATACCGACACCGGAAAGCCGTCTTCTGCGCATCCTAGTCTCAAACTCTGAGTTGATGATAGCCTAACCTGAGGTCTATCTTCGAGAACCACCATACTCCCTTGAGCTGATCGAAGAGTTCATCAATCCTCTGAAGTGGATACTTGTTCTTCAAAGTCACCTAATTCAGGTGACGGTAGTCGACACACAGTCCCAAGCTCTCATCCTCCTTCTTGGCGAACAAAATCGGGGAAGCCCAGGGTGAAACATTGGGTCGAATGAGCCCCCTGCCCTGCAAGTCCTCCAGTTGTACCTGTAGATCACGAAGCTCGGCAGGAGCCATCCAATATGATGGCGTAGATATCGGGGTTGTCCTGGGGTACAGGTCAATGTAGAAGTCTACCTCTCTGTGAGGAGGTAGTCCTGGAACGTCGTCAGGAAAAACGTCCACATACTGATCCACCACAACAAGAAAACTAGGACTCTGCATGTCAACTGCTCCTAGGATGAGGCTAGCCAACTGATGAGTGATCGGATGTCCTCTCCTCTGTGTGAGTCCATCCTGCGCTGCAAAGGCACCCTTCTCGCTGGTGAAGGTGAACCTGCTCCCATCTGTGCGGACACACCGCACCTTGAACCTAATACAGTAGATCTGAGAATGAACTGTAGATAACCAATCCATGCCCAAGATAATGTTGTAAGGCCTCGATGCCACTACAAGAGGATCCCAGACGAAGCTATCACCTCCTAGAGTAATCTCACACAACTAGAACCAGTTCGTAATCGTCGAGTCTGCTCCCGTAGGAGTCTCTAGCCGTAAGGATCGAGCCAACGGCTCCATCGGAATCTCCGAGCTCCGAACAAGGGCAGCAACAATGAATGAATGACTCGCTCCTGTGTCTATAAGAACTGCAGTAAGGGTGGAGTAGACACAGATAGTACCTAAAATCATCTCGGGTGTGCCGTGGTCGTAGGTCTCCACTACATGAAGCTGAGCCTGCCTCTGTCCGCCAGCTCCCTGTGGTCGGGGTGGACCTCCTGGTGGTGGTGGTGGTAGAGCCTCGAAACGTCATCCACCACCTGCCGCTCGACCAGCTCCTCTGCCACGTCCTCCTGATCCCTACGGACCACCACGTTCGAACCTCTGCCTCTACCTGGGTGGTCCCTCAACCATCTACTACTCCTCTGCATCGCGGGTCGGGAATTCACGAGCCATGTGGCCCTGCCTGCCGCATGCATAGCACTGTCTGCCTCTTATATGACTAGCTCCACTGCGTGTTCCCTATACCTCTGAGCCAGTATCCTGAGGTTGCCCACCTGATGGTCTGGTCCGCTTGGACCCCTGTGACATCCGTCGACTACCAGCTGCAGAAGACTCTACCACGTGCCGCCCTGTGGTAGGTCTCTCTTCTGGTGTAGGCTCAGCAAGAAATCTCTCTACAAGAAGGTCTCGCTCCAGTACTCCTGCCTGCGTCGGTATGCTAAGGGAGATCATCGAAGCCCTGATCCCATGCCTCAGTCCCTGCTCTAAGTTCCGGGCCCGGAAGAATGGGTCTCGTACCATGTCCGTGGAGTAGCGCGAGAGATCAGTAAACCTCGCCGAGTACTTTGCTACTGTCATGCTGCTCTGCCGCAGTTGTAGTAACTCCTGAATGCGCACCGCACAGAGGGTGGATGGAACGAACTCCGAGCAGAAGAGGATCTCAAAGTCCGTCCAAAGAAGAGATGCCTCGTCATGAACCTAGAGTATTAGGCTCCACCATCTACCTGCTGCTGCGTGCAGGATACTCGCCGCAAGGATCACTCTGAGGTTAGCAGGTGTCCCTACTAATCTAAAAACTCAGACAATAGCCTCCAGCCATCCTCAGCTGCCTGAGGGTCCATCTCTCTGCGGAACCTAGGTGGTCTCTGATGCTAAAACTCGTGCAGTGCACTAAGGCGACATGCACTCTCAACTGCTGGGGCTGGTGGCATCGGTGGTTCGGCGGGTAGAGGTACCTCCGGTTCCTCCACTGTAATGGGGCCCTGAACCGAGGCCTCGTCACTCCGTGGGCTTCCATCTCACACAAAGCTCATAACCCTAGCTAGCTACTGTCGTGGGGCCATCCTGAAAAGAAACAGGTGCTCCATGGTCAATATAGTATACCTGGTGATTTGACACAAAGTAATCACAAAAAAAACTTTTGAAACAAACATGCAATCAATTATTTCGTGTACTGAGTCAGAAATCAGAAGTCAGGGTCCTGGTGTATGGATACGTCGGCCGCCGCACCAACACTGGACTCACTAGATTGATAACCACACTCAATACCCTTAACATTATTGCTTCACTTAGAAGAAATATCAGAGTCCTGATTTCTGCGGTAGAATCGAACTCCTTTGATACCAATTTTTCATGACCCGTCCTCGGGGCCCATGCCATGACTACCCCAAGCCCGCCTTCCATAGGCCATGGGATGGCGACTATCCCCAAAGGCGTAAATCCCGATAAAAGGGAAGGCATTGCCTTTATATAAGAAAAAAACACCATAGAGTACGCAAGCTGAAGTAAACACTATGTAAACTGAGTACAGAAGTAAGTGCTGGAAAGTAAATGGGCCAGAATACAAACCCAACTGAAAGTACGGTACAACTGAGAAAAGTAAAGTTCAACAGCTGAAAAGTAAAGAAGCCTCCACTGAAACGTCCTCTGGAAACCCCACCTGAAGGGTGGGTACAGATGGTCTCCTCTGCTCCTCATATCCGTCCGTCCGCACCGTGTACGTCCTGCCTGATAGTCCTCCTCCAGGTACTGTCCCGCTCCACAGGTCTCAACTACAATCAGCATCGTCCGTCGTCTGTATCCAAAACAACGTAGTGCAGGCATGGCCCATGCAGGGGTGAGTATACGATACTCAGTAGGGACCCCGAGACTCCCGAAGGTCTCCCAGAATCCACAAAGGATAAACCACAAAGGAAAGATACAAAACGAAGTATCAACCAACACTACTTAGGTATATGCCCATACATATACCTAAGTCAACAATTCTCGTTCGTCTCCAACTTATAAACCCAAGTTCAACCTAGTCCACATAGGAAATCATAATCTCAATCCACACAGGAAAGCATAACCCAATCCACACAGGATAGCATGATAATCATTTCAAAGATAATGATCGAAAGTCAAGACTCAGCTCACACAGGTATACTACTCACGAAAAGGAGTGGAGATGATAGATGTAGCCTATGAATCATCTCCCCTGCCAAACCCACGTAGGATCCATGTACAGAAGTCATCGCTTCCGAACCCACGTAGGATTCAAGTACAGTAACCATTGCTGTTGAACCCACGTAGGATCCAAGTACAGTCGTCATCGCTACCGAACCCACGGAGGATCCAAGTACAGTCGTCCTCACTACCGAACCCACGTAGGATCCAAGTACAGTAACCATTTCTGCCAAACCCACGGAGGATCCAAGTACAGTCGTCCTCGCTGCCGAACCCACGTAGGATCCAAGTACAGTCGTCATCGTCTTCGCAGTCGCAGCCAGCTCTAGGGTTCATGCACACAGCGTACTCGATTCCGGGAGGGTCCGCTCCTCAAGTCAATGGATCGATACATTAACTACCACAAAGTCTCAAGTTGATGTATTCCGAAGCTCCGCCATGTCATAGGGGGCTAATCCAAACAAACAATATCCATGATACTGTGTACAAAATGACCAAGCCTTTTACCAAAAAGTACACGGTGTGTAGGTATACGGTACACACCATGTAGTCAGTTCTCGGGTACTGCTCGTGTCTAACGGTCTGTGTCAAAAGGCTGGTCTTGAAGGAAGTAGGTACATGGCATGTGGTATGATTACACGTCGTGTCCATGCATCTGGTTCGGATCCGTGTATGTTGTCCATGTGATTGTACACGGCCTCAACCCGTGTTCGCCACACCATGTAACCGGTACACGGGGTAGCCCGTGCCACTGGCCATGCCTGGCCGTGTGGTGGAGTACATGCCCGTGTACTCCACCCCATGTCCGTGTATCCCCGGGATACACATCGAGTCCCTCGAAGATGCTTCTGCCCTTCTGTGAAGAGAATACACGTCGTGCCTCTTGGTCGTGTATTTTTTCCCGTGTTCGTGTATTCCCAAGAATACACGCCATGTCTCACGAAGCTGCTTCTGTCATTCTGTGTAATGATTACACGCCGTGTGACCGGGGTCACACGCCGTTTGTTACATGTCTTAACCCAAAACTCAAGTCGTAGTACACCCACACTACACGGAGTGTTCGTCAGAGATACACGTCGTGTATTCTGGAATTTTCCAGAAATGATGCCTCAGGCCAGCGTGCCTCCCGTGATGTCCATTCTTCGTTCTAACGGTCCGTTCATCACGAAACTTTGGACACTAGGTCGCCCCGATGTCCCATAATCGTCTCTGGTGTTTTCGGGCCTCTGATCGGCTCCGAAAACACGATTTGATTCACCCGCTCGGAGAATGGTCGAGGGACGGTCCTTCCCATTCCGTTTTGATCCGTCACCCGCTATCATCGTCGCACCTCCGCTAGGACGTCAGGATGTTGGGTCTTCAAATTGGGATCATTGCATCGCACAATTAACTTGCAACGATCTGGTGTTCATCACCCATGAAGAAAACAAAGAACACACCAAACATTCACAAAAACGGTGGAGGGATCGGGTCGTGTTCATTTGGCCTGGTCCTTCTGCGTTAGTTTGGCAGCAAGCGGGTCAAGAGAAACAAACATGGAAAGAGAATCAGCGTTGCTCAAATAAAAACAAACCCCTACCTCAATTCAAGAATTTTGATCGCTTGACGAAGGATGGAGATGCTTTCGTTGTTCCGTTGACATTGTCGTGGAATAACGGCATCGCTTCGTCAACGTCGAGAATAAACAAGTCGAGTTTGGCACCGACATTCTTGGCATTCTTCGATGAGGAAGAAGAAGTTCTTCCAGAGAAAAGAGCTCTCTCTCCCAATATCTTCACACAACAACTAACCCCCAAAATAAAATAAGACTTATCTTATTTTATTACTTCAAGCCATGAATTTTCAAATTTAAAATTCAAACACAACTCACTTAATTGATTAAGTGGGTTGGCATGGATAAAGAGGAGAGAGGGGAGAGTTATAATTAAATGGGGTGTTTCCAACTTTAAGAGGAGTTAGAGGAGTTAAAGGAATTTTAAGGGGTGAGGCTCGTGTGGACCCACCTCACAAATATCCTATCATGGGTAGTTAGGGTCTAGTGGGTCCCACCCCAACTCCCATACTTAGGATAAAACCACTTAGGTTAGAAGTAAAATTTGTACCACAAATTTTATTTACTTCACAATTATTCCTCAATTTTTTAACATCTCCTCCCGAGAAAACGCACCTTCGGAAAAGGTCCTCTTAAGCAAATACCGCCACTGCGGTTTCGTCGGTGCCCTCAGATTTCGATTCCGAGCATTGGTTCAAAAGATAGAAAAACTCGCTCGTTCGTTCACTAAATGTACCCGAGCTAAACTTTGGAAATTGATTCCGGGCACACCGGGCCTCGGAATCAGGTGTCGTTAGAAACTGCGTACTCGTAAAATCCCAAAGAAATTGAGAAAAAAAATCCTTGAAATTTACAAGTCTTTACAGTTCATCACTAACAGTTATTCGTCAAATTTTTTAACTAAAAACAATGACAATTTAACCAAGGCATTACGTAGGTCAATGTTTGCTTGAAACCCTTATCGTACTTCGTTCGTGGGTTCAAGAACCACAGCCTTTTTAGATTTTATTGGTTGTCACACTACTGGAATTTGTGATATTTGTGATGGACTATTTGCGACAGGATCCCGTCGCAAATGAGCTTTTGCGAGAGGGTCCCGTCACAAATAGCTCGTTGCAGAAAACGGCGCCGCAAATATTTATTCGTTTATATAAATTATATATACAAAAACCTGTTGCGACAGGCCAATTTTCTCATCGCAAATACTTTTTAATAAAAATATATAAAATATTTTTGACGGGGTCCCGTCACGAAAATTCCTGTCACAAATACTTAATAAAATAAAACATATATATTCAATAAAATAATGATAAATTAGTATTAGATAATAATATTATTGTTATTAATACTATTAATATAAATAATATTATATTATATAATAATATTAATAATATTAATAATATAAAAAATTATATTATTATAATATTAATAATAAAATAATACTAATAATAAAATAATGTTATTATTATTATTGATATATATGAAAAAATATTATTAATATTATTAAAATATTAAAATATAAAATATTAAAATTCTTGATATTCGCAAAACAAAATAAAAAAATAAAAAATATATATTATTTTTATTATTCTTAAAATAAACAAACATTAAAAAAATACCAATAATAAATAATAAAATATGAAAATGTTAAAAATAAAAATAATAAAAATAATATATATTATGCAATATTCGCACCAATATAAAAGACAAAAATTGTTAATTGTTAATATTACAACAAATTTTGAATTCAAATTTTTTAAACATTAAAAAAAGTCACTAGGGGTAGTCTTCAAGAGGAGGTGGAGGAGATGGAGGATATGGTGGAGGAAACTCCATCCCTAAACTATGAGTTAGGTGGCGCATGTACTCCATCTTCTCGTGATGCTTCTGCTGTCATCGACACGTATCCTCCTCGTATTGTTGTTGCTGTAGGCACATCCCTTCATGCTTCTTACAGAAACTCTATATAAGCTCACTCTGAGCTTGTAGCTACTCATGATACTGTGAGCCAAATGATGACGCCTTTCCACGAGCTCCTCTCGAGCTAGATGCTGACATCGCAGTAGTACTATAATAAATCCCATGAGTCAAATGAGAGTCGATACCAACTACTCGACCCTTTTAAAATCCATACTAGGTCACCCACATCCATGCCGCCTCATCTAAATGGCGGGCACTAGTCTGATCAGCCGTCTTAGCCTGACTCTCAGCCTGTTTCTGAGAGCTCGTGGACTCATATGACTCCTTCAGTACTAATTTGAAATTAAAATAGTGAAAATATTATATACAATTAATTTTCAAACTGTAAAAGAAATAATACTGACCACAATCTGACGCTGGAAATCACCTCTAATCTCTTCAGTGGTTAGATCACTGTACATCCTCTGATAAATGTCTTACTCTATAATATTGGGATTCTCAACTGCCTATATGAATATAAAATAAACTGTTTATATTTAAAGTTATATAAAATATTTAAAAAAAATACTTACCAGATGCTCTCTATGCGTACAGAATGTACGGCTACCAGCTCGATGCATCACCTCATGTCTCCCCTGGTTCTATAGATCCAATAAATATCTCCTCTAAAATCCACCACCCAACCAGTTTAAACATAATCCATCCCAAATGTGAGATGAAATGTACTCTAGTTAGTGGGATCTACACGAATTATCAAAAACATCCACTCCTACTTTCTTCATGGTCTCCCTTCTTAAATTATGCAAAAACTGAAAAAAAAAATAGTAACACATAGACATCTCCCATGCCGTGTGGATAGAGTCATGCATGCTATCATTGATGGGATACCATAAACCCAAAAAATAATTTATAATATCAAGTTATTAAAGAAATAAATTTCAAAATAAATATTATTTATTTATGTACCATCCAATGATTGAACATGTCAAGCTGCACATCAACAAGAATTTGTTCCCACATGATCCATGGAGGATAAAAATAATTGGTAAAGATAGCGATCCCCTATCCGATAACTATATGCACTAAATTGTGGAAAAAAACAAATAATCAAAAATTAGTAAATAAATAAATTAATGAAATCTAACTAAGATACAAAGGTTATCATAACTCCGTGTGTGTGGATCAAAACCAAGACATGGACGTCACTTGGGGAAAGGTTCATGAATAATCAGTCGCACAAGATCGTTCCCCCTCTTCATACCCCCTGAACCTTCAGTAGGCTGAGGGTCAGATGATCTCAAATCCTCCCCATCCAAAGGTATCTCAGCCTCCTGCAACTCACGAAATGGATCATCGTTCATCTGAAACACAAAATGATTGTTGTTAGAAAATAGTTTAAAATAACTATTATATATTGATATATATTAGTTATGATTATAACCAGCATTTAACTATGTCAATGTTAACCTTCATCATCTTCTTCATATCTGACAATGTCAATGTCTTCATATTCCTCCTTAGCATCATCAATATCCATATGAGTTTTAATTTCATCATCTTTTTTCATTTTAAATTCATTTTTATCATCATTAACAGCATCGTCATCATCGACCCTTAATTGTGGGGTGTCATCAGAGATATTCCTGTCTATTTATGAAAAATATGGATTTTGAGTAGTCTCTTGAAAAAATTATATTCCTTGCACTCCAGCAGAACCACATTCAGTTTGAGTAAATTGATTTTCCCAAGATTTCATTTTTATTATGCTTCACCAATCACTTAGGTCTCTTGAAGTAGCACAGTACTTTGCGTAATAAATTTGATGTGCCTATTGAGCAAGTAAAAATGGTTAATTTACTACAAGAATAATTTTATATTTAATATCAACGATTCTATGAGTCGTATGAATATGAAAGACTCTCTCAGTATCCAACCACCAGCATTTAAATATTGTTATGTAATTTTTTCCTATATAACACAGTTGAATAATTTCATCCAGCATGCTGTAAAAATCAACTTCAGTTTCTCTATTATGGGATCCTCTCAAGAAAACTCCACTTTTCATTGTTTTTTTATTCCCCATATGCACGTGTATGAAATAAAAAACTATTCACCACATATACATTATAAGATTTAACCATTTCAGGTGGTGGGTTACTCAATATACACAATCACTTATCAATTTTATCATCATGTTGAGACAACTAAAAATTTGTAAAACAATTATCAATATAATAAATAATAAACTGAATTAATATGTTAAACCATCAATAACTTATGCTACCAATTTTAGAAACCATTTAGAAAAAATATTGTCAGCGTTTTTCATGAACAGATACGATAGTTTGGGGAAGATGTTTCTTGATATGATTATCATATAACCTATAGATAAAATAATTTTACTTACAGTAACATAAATTATAGAATAAGTGATAGAATCACTCATAGTAAAAATGATTTCATTTCTTCACAGTTGATCATAACATATGTATGAGATCTGTGATGTTCATCATCTGAAATTCATCATTCATAAACTCCACTGAAGCCAAGCTCTAGGTGAATAAAAACTGATAATTGATTGTCCATTTCATCATCAACATTCCCCTCATTCCATAAAATGCAGTTTTTTTTATTGATATTCATATTCAAATATATTGAGAGAGAAAAAAAATAAATTTTATCTTAAAAATAAGTTGTAGCAATTGAGCCTTCAACTGATGCTTTATTACATACTTTTTTCTTCAATTCTTGCATGCATCTCTTGAATGGATACATCCATCAAAACTATACCGGACCTCCACATCTTTCTTCATGTGGAAAATTTAATATCAAATGTTCCATTGAGTAAAATAAATCTGGGGGAAATATTTTTTTCCAATTTACATATAATTACAACAACATCTTATTCCAGTTTTCTTAGTGCATCATAGTCTGTTTTCACCATATAAATGTCTCAGAAAAAATATGACATGTCTGTTATTGAATCCCAAATCATAGAATTCAACAAACCTTTAAATATAATTGGAAAATTTCATTCCATTATAACATGAGAATCATGACATTTTAATTCGGTAATATAACCATTTTTAACACATCTTCCCAAATTATAAGGATAAACATCTGGAGGTCTCAAATCTGCAATCCATTGACAAAATAATAAGCGAATCTCTTTGGAAAGTGTATAAGCTTGTTTTTGCTTCATTAACCTCTATGATCTGACATTTTCAAACAGTTCTAGTTCTGGTCACCTGCAAATTTGGGAAATATCTAATCATGCCTTTACATTATCATTGGTCTTACCTGGTGTATCCAAAACTGTATGAAATAAATTATCAAAATATTTCCTCTCAATATGCATGACATCCAACATGTGGTGGACCAACAAATCAGACCAATATGGCAGATCCCAAAAAAATGATTCATAATATCCAATTGTGTTCTTTCCCAAAGCCATGAATTTTATGTTAGTTTATTGTTGGTCCAAATGCGATGGGAGGTAATGAAAATACAACTGATTTTAACTCTATACCGAAGATCATTTTTAGAGTTTCATCCCTTTTGATTGTGCCTTTTCTAAAATGAGATTTGTTCCTCTGAAAATGGTGATCGGTTGGAAGAAATATACGACGAGAGTCAAAATAGAATGTTTTTTTCCATTGATGATCATAAATGATTTTTTGTCTTTCATGCAATAAGGACATGATTTCAGACCATGTGTACTCCATCCAGATAACATGCCATTTTCCAAGAAGTCACTTATTGTCCACATCAATGCAGTTTTTAGTAGGAAATTTTGCTTCATAGAAACATCATATGTACTAACACCATTATTCAATAATTAATTTAACGCATCAATCAATGGTTTCAAATAAACATCAATATTCTTTTTCGAATGTCCTGGGATTAATAAGGTCAAAAAGATATATGGCTCCTTCATCAACATCCATGGAGGTAAATTGTATGGAGTTTTAAAGATAGGCCAACATGAATACAAACTACCATAATAACCAAACGGATAGAAACCATCAATAGAAATACCCAATCGCATGTTCCAGGCCTCTAAAGCAATGGACAGATTCACTTGGTCAAAAATTTTCTATGAATCACCATCAGATGGATGATTCAAGCTTTTACCAGTTGAAATCTTGGTTTTGTGACATGACATCATTGACGTTGTGTTATTAGACATAAATAAACACTGCAACCTAGGTGTAGGTGGGAAATATCTCAATTGTTTTATAGGAATCGATCTAGACTTCCCCAGTTGATCTTCGTTATACCTTGATTGTCCACATGTGAGACAATTATCCAATGACTCATTTTCAACAGAATATAAGATGCAATCATTTTCACATGTATGAATATTCTGATAACTAAGGCCCAAATTATTAACCAGCCTCTTCCTCTCATAGTAATTTTAAGGCAACACATTTCATACAGGTAATAGTATTTTAACTAAAGAAAATATCTAATCAAAACAGTTGTTTCACATTCCATTATCTGATTTAATAGCCACAAATTTTTCAATCACTTCTAGTTTTCTTATCTTTCAACCATGATATAATGCACCTTCAACAGACCTCAAAAACTCACAAAATTCAGATTGTGGCAATTCAGGAGTTAAATCAATATCATCCTGATTTTTATATTGTTGAATAGATGGACCTACAACATCATGTACAAAATTTTGAAACTGTGATAGATCTAGAATCAAATTATTAGTATCTTCTCTAGAATTGCGTTCACCGTGTTGATACCAAAAAACATAATCTGGTTGAAATCCAAAATGAAAGAGATGTCCCCCAACATTTTCAAATGTGTCAAACGTCCTCAGATCGCATTTTTTATAAGTACAGTTAATTGTGCCTTATGAAACAAATTCTGGTTTTGATGATGAAAATGATAAGAAAGATTCAACACCCTCAATATATACAAGATTTTAACCAAAACCATTCGGATTTCTATGCTGATTTATCCAAGCACGATCATCTAATAATGACTGTTGCCAACTTCCTTGTTCCATATTTTTCTACATAATATAAAATCCTTTCTATTTTTGAATAATTTGAAATAAGAAAAACAATATAAAAAAATATTAATAATTACAACTACTTATAACTAATTAGCATTAATTACAGGTGACACAATTTCCAGTGGATTGGTGGCTACCCTTTTGTCTGACGGCTCATTTACTTTCAACTTTCTCACACTAAAATCACAATAAATAATTTTCTCTGAGGTAAGCATATCCATTATCTTCCATACAAGAATGTATGAGCGTACCTCCGAGCAGATTCATCATTGTGATTTCAGTGTAAGAAATATTCAAGTAAATGAGTTGTCGGATAAAAGTTCCCCCTTTTGTTGATGGATCATTTTCTATCAATTGTCACCACCTGAAAAAATTATGAAAAATGTGGTCCTACAAATGAATATCCAAACTCGGGCATACGAGATTGGATATGCATGAGTAGAAGCATATTTTTCATAATGTTTTGAGTCGGTTAAAGTTGAAAGGAAAAGAGTCATCGAGCAAAAGGAGTGCCACCAATGCACTGGAAATTATGCCAAGTTCTTCAAATTTATTACAATTTATTATAATTATTGACAATTATTATAATTACTGGTAATTATTACAATTGTTTATAATTATTTGTAATTATTTCTAATTATTGCTAATTATTGTTACTTATTCCTAATTATTGCAAATTCTTCCAAATTCTTCCTAATTATTCATATTTATTACTATTTATTACTATTTATTACAATTTATTACAATTTATTACTATTTATTACTATTTTTACTATTTATTACTATTTATTATGATTTATTACTATTTATTACTAATTATTACTAATTGTTACTAATTATTACTAATTAATACTATTTATTACTATTTATTACTATTTATTACCATTTATTACTAATTGTTACTAATTATTACTAATTATTACTAATTAATTAATAATTTATTATTATTTATTACAATTTATTACTATTTATTACTATTTATTACTATTTATTACTATTTATTACTAACTATTACTAATTATTTCTAATTATTACTAATTATTACTAATTATTACTAATTATTACTAATTATTACTAATTATTACTAATTATTACTAATTATTACTAATTATTACTAACTATTACTAACTATTACTAACTATTACTAATTATTACAAATTATTACTAATTTTTACTAATTTTTACTAATTTTTACTAATTATTACTAACTATTACTATTTATTACTATTTATTACTACTCATTACTACTTATTACTATTTATTACTATTTATTACTATTTATTACTATTTATTACCATTTATTTCTATTTATTTCCATTTATTACTAATTATTACTAATTAATACTATTTATTACAATTTATTTCTATTTATTACTAATTATTACTAATTATTACTGATTATTACTGATTTATTACTATTTATTAGTATTGTTTTACTATTTTTACTATTTATTATTATTTATTACTATTTATTACTAATTATAACTAATTATTACTAATTATTACTATTTATTACTATTTATTACTATTTATTACAATTTATTACTATTTATTACAATTTATTACTATTTATTACAAATTATTACTAATTATTACTATTTATTACAAATTTATTACTATTTATTATTATTTACTACTAATTTATTACTAATTATTAGTTTTTATTACTAATTATTAGTATTTATTAGTATTTATTACTAATTATTACTAATTATTATTAATTATTACTAATTATTAGTATTTATTACTAATTGTAAATTTTTGTTACTAATTATTAGTATTTTTTACTAATTTTTTACTAATTATTACTATTTTTTCTTAATCATTACTATTTACCACTAATTATTACTAATTAACGTTAATTATTACTAATTAGCGTTAATTACTATTAATTACTGCAAATTACAACTACTAATTACTAATTACCACTAATTATTTTTATTCATTACTAATTATCGTTAATAATTATTAATTACTACTAATTACTAATAATTAGTTCAAATAATTTCAATTTATTATTACAAATAAATACTGATGACAAAACTATCTAAAACTAATTTAATTACTACTAATTAACAATAATTAAAATTAATATAAAAAATTGAAATAAATACTAAATTAAATAAAGCATAAATACCTTTAAACTTGATCTCTTATTAGTGTAGGCGACTTCAAAACATGTTCGTAAAAAAATTAACTCAGATAAACTTTAACTCTAAAATTATAGTTTAGAAAGAGAGAGGGAAAGTATAAATTGGGAGGAAGAATAAAAAAAACTAATGGGGGTATATGTAGGTTAGATTATTTGCGACGGTACTATTTGCGACGGGCGTCCCGTCACAAATGATACTATTTTCAACGGGGGCCATCGCAAATACCTTTGATCGCATTAATTACTGTCGGCGGTTAAAAGAGTATTTGCGACGAGTCTCATCGCAAATAGTGACCTGTTGACACACTATTTGCGGTAGGGGCATATCCCCATTGCAAATAGTATTTACCGCCGTCGGGTATTTGTGACGGGGAGGCACCCCCAGTTGAAAATACCCTTCTTGCGGTTTGGCGTGAAAACCTCGCCAAACCTTTTGCGACAAGATAACTTCCACATCGCAAATAATTTCTTCGACCGACTATTTGGGAAAGGATCTATTCCCGTCGCAAAAGGTCATTTTTCCGTAGAGTCACATGGATTAAAGGTTTTCCTTTTCTAAAACCAAATTAATATAATATCCATAATAACTACGATGGACATCCTTGGAATTATGTTAATCACTAAATATCCTTTTAACTATGTTTTTCAATACAACCCTAGTATATAAATTCGTCATCCACTTATTTTCAAACAAATCCTTCCTTGGACTAATGTTTATCCATAATATCATTTCTATGATTTATAAACCATGAAACCTTATCTTCAATAAAAAAACCTTATGTTTAACCTTGGTTCTTCATTGTCAAAATCCATCACAGTGGTTTGTAAAGAAAATGTGAGATTTTCTAAGAATATCCCCCAGGAGCGTCAAACCATGTGCGCGGTAAGGCGCGTTGTTGTTTACCAGGTTACACTGAGTTAGGCCTGACACACCTTGTCGAAGTTGTAACACCTAGGTTTAGGTTCTGGGCACAGCGAAAGCGCGTTGGTGGGATTGCCCAACTTTAATTTTAGCATTAAACAATGTTCAAACTGAGATCTGTCACGATATAAAATGTCG
Organism: Viscum album; assembly: GCA_963277665.1. Taxonomy (NCBI): domain Eukaryota; kingdom Viridiplantae; phylum Streptophyta; class Magnoliopsida; order Santalales; family Viscaceae; genus Viscum; species Viscum album. The sequence goes on along the minus strand of OY728152.1, from coordinate 776,719,427 downwards.
GATCTTCGAAATAGAATGAAAAACGCAAAACAAAAGAGGGAGTCCCTGAACCATAGAGATAGGATCATCATATGGTGGTTATAATTAATTTAATTAATTCATAGGAATTACCTTGGTGGAATTCTTTCTTCATTGATGTCTCTGGTCATGATCCGATGTGATCCGTCGTTGCATCATAGAATCCAAGTGTAGGATTCCTCTAGCAGTGATACACACATGCTCCATGTATCTCTGGACGTCACCGAAGGGATCTCTGGGTGCTAGCACGGAAGAACCTTCGCTTGCGATGTCCGCCTTCGATCTCCTTGATCCGATGGAGGATGATCTATCTTGGTCTTGAGAGCGTTCTTGGAGAAATTAGTTCATTCGGCCTTCAAATAATTCTCTAGAATTTTTGTGCACAATGATTGGGGAAAAGTGTTGGGATTGTGAGGATATTTATAATCGAGTTTGAGGTTATAGAGTTATGACAATAAATAAATGCGTTACGCATTTTATTTATTTCATTAACTCTTATTGAAAACCCCAATGTCGAATGATTAATTCCTTTACATGCGCCCATGCTGATTATAATAAATATCATAAAATGATATTACTCGCTAATAAATATATATTATTTCTCCCACAATATATTCTCTCGAATAACTAGTGTCGAAATAATTTCAATCAGGCATCCTTAAATAATTATTAAACCACAGTCATGAATAATATTTATTTTACTTGTTAAATTAATATTTAACTGAGATACATGGACAAACTTAGTGTGTGACCCTCTAGGCCTCTTTCTCAGTGGCATTAGGCGGAGCCTGCCTAAAGTCCAAGGTTAGCATCTAGCAACACGCCAAGGCACCCATAGAGAAAGAAGTTAATGCTGCAATGACATTTCACCTTCTACAAACGCTTACCATGTAATATAATCCATTTGTCACACTATCTCGAATCAAGTGGGTTGCATGCTAGTGCCATCAACCCATGTGCTCAATTATTCTTTCTTTGATTTTCCAGAATTGAACTCGGCCATACCTTACCATGGCCATGGATTTATTTAGGCTATATCAATTCCTTCAATGGGCCTGAGATATCTACTTTTGTTATGGAATAGAAGGGACATATCCTTTCTCACATTATCTATTAATGTAGTATTACTCGTGACGCACCCAACGTATCCTACCTCACTACAAACAGTGTGTCGTCACAGTTTTCATCAATACATCTAAGTGTGCGAGTTGTAATACTCATTAATAATAATCTTAAATTCTAAGGACCAATACACATGTCCATAGATAGGAACATCCAATGACACTATGAAATGTGGATTTCCTACTGGCGGGTCTCATTCTCATAATATCCTCCTGGATATTACCAAGGGTGCACACCCTGAGAAGGTGCCTCAATGTTTTATGATTCCTCACCCCTAATGGCCTGTATTATTTGTGTCCCTCAAATAACATCATCCGGCCATAGAACATATCTTCAAGAACAGTGTTATGGAACTTTCTGGTTCTCATCATAGTAGGTATCCTCTATGACCCTTTAATGAAACAGTTGTCCTTAGGACATTATCACATGCATTGTCACGTAGAAGAACAATCAAGATGTGATAAGGTATTTATTAATGAATAATGTACAAAGTAGTTGGTTCTAGGCCACCAACTCCAACAAACTCCCACTTGGACTAGAGCTAACTACTAACAACCTTTAACCCGCTAGCTCTCACATGATATTCATGCTTCTACTGAGATAGGACTTTAGTCATGGGGTCCACCACATTCTCTTCCGTGGACACTCTGATCACTGCAACTTCACCCCTCTGACAAAAATCCCTTAAGAGGTGATACTTCCGGAGTATGTGATTTGTCTGTTGATGTGACCTTGGTTCTTTTACAAGAGCCACCGCTGTAGTATTATCACAATACAATGTGATAGGATCTTTACTGCTAGGCAGCACATCAAGCTCATGAAAAATTTTCTGAATCCAGATGGGTTCCTTGGCAGCATCAAAAGCCTCTATATATTTAGACTCCACTGTAGAATCGGCGAAAACTGGCTGCTTTGAACTCTTCTAGCTCACAGCTCTTCCATTGAGACAAAAAACATATCCAGATTGCGACTTCAGATCATTTTGATCTGTTTGAAAACCAGCATCAGCATACCCTCTAATGATATGATCCTCATCTCCTCCATACACCAGGAACATATCCTTAGTTCTTCTCAGATACTTAAGGATTTTCTTAAAAGCAGTCCAATGATATTCTCCTGGAACTTCTTGATATCTGCCTATCATGATCAGTGCATAGGAAACATCAATCCTAGTACATAACATGGCATACATGATGAATCCTATAGCCGAAGCGTATGGGATCTTACTCATTCTATCATTCTCATGTTGTGTGTGTGGACACATTTTCTTATAAAGATGTGGGTCATGTGACACTGAAACTAATCCCCTCTTGGATTGTTCCATACTAAATCTCTTTAGTATCTGGTCAATGTATGTACCCTGAATTAGTTCAAGAAGCCTCTTGGATCTATCATGAATGATCTTTATCCCTAGAATGTAGGCTGCTTCACCCATGTCCTTCATAGAGAAACACTAATTCAACCAGTCCTTAACTGACTGTAAGACTGGTACATCATTTCCAATAAGTAATATGTCATCAACATATTCTACTAGTATAATGATCGCATTCCCATTAAACCGCTTATAAACACAGGGGTCACATTCGTTCTTAATGAAACCAAATTATTTTATGGCTTCATCAAATCAAATGTTCCATGACCTAGATGCTTGTTTTAGTCCATAAATGGATCTCTGCAACTTTAAAACCCATTTGGCTTCACCTGGTGTCACAAACCCTTCTAGTTGTGTCATATAGACATCTTCTTGAAGTTTCCCGTTAAGGAATGTTGTTTTGAAATCCATTTGGAAAATTTCATAGTCATGGTAAGCTGTTATGGCAAGTATTATTCTTATAGATTTAAACATGGAAACTGGTAATAATGTTTCATCATAGTCAATTCCTTGATGCTGTCAGAATCCTTTAGCCACTAGACATGATTTATAGGTTCTAACTTGACCTTCTATGTCCAGTTTTCTCTTGAATACCCATTTGCATTCAACAGACATTACATCAACGGGCTCATCGACCAGAACCCAGACTTTGTTCTGATACATGGAATCCATCTCAGAATTCATAGCTTCTAGCCATCTTGTAGCTTCTGATCTTTCTATTGCTTTCTTGTAGGAGAGAGGTTCATCATTGTCCAATAATAATTATTCACCATCCTGAATGACTAGGAAACCAAATATCTCTAGTTCTCTTACCTCTCTTGAGCTCCTACACAGTACTTGTGTTTCTAGAACCTCTTCTATAGGGACCTGTGGAACTTGTTCCTATACCAAATCATGTGTATCTTGAGCATCAGCTTCGTTGAAGTCAATCTTTCTCCCACTATCCTTCTTGGGGATGTGCTCCCTCTCAAGAAAGGTGGCTTGTCTGGCGACAGTCACTTTCTTGTTTGAAGGGTTGTATAGGTAATATCCTTTCGTTTCCTTGGGATATCCTATAAAGATACACCTCATGCCTTGGGGTGCTAGTTTTTTGCCTGAGAAGGCCTTGAAAAATGCCTCGCATCCCCATACACGTGTGTGCGACAAAGTGGGTTTCCTTTCATTCCATAACTCGGATGGAATTTCATTTTCCGCCTTAGTTGGTACTCAGTTTAATGTGTATGCTGCAGTTTGTAATGCATATCCCCAAAAGGATAATGGAAGATCTACATGACTCATCATCGACCACACCATGTCCAACAAGGTGTGGTTCCTCCTTTCACTAACACCATTCCACTGTGGTGTATAAGGAGGAGTGATCTGAGATAGAATCTTAGACTCCCGTAGAAGATCGATGAACTCTTGGTTTAGATATTCTTTACCTCGATCTAATCGAAGATTCTTTATCTCATTACCAAGATGATTCTCCACTTCATTCTTGAATTCCTTAAATTTCTCTAAGGACTCTGACTTATACCTCATTAAGTAGACATATCCATATATACTTAAATCATCAGTAAAAGTAATGAAGTAAGAATATCCACCTCTAGCTTCTACTGGAAATGGTCCACATACATCCATGTGCACCAATCCTAGAAGCTCTGTGGAACTTTCACCATGTCCACCGAAAGGCGGCTTGGTCATTTTACCTTGTAAACAAGAATGACATCTATCAAGTGGTTTTAGCTTAGTAGAGTCTAAATAACCATCTTGGAAGAGCTTTGTAAAGCGCTTCTCATTTACATGACCGATATGGTGATGCCACAACTGTGTGATGTATGAGTCATGTGAGTTTGTTTCGTTATCGATTTCCAACACTTGGTTTTCGTAATTTAATACATACAAACCATTATTTAAATGCACCATACCATAACATACGTTTCTCTTATAAAAGAGTCAGCCCTTATTTCCAAACATGAAAATAAATACATATATATGAAAACAAGATACAGAAATTATGTTCTTGGTAACACTAGGCACATAATAACAGTTATGTAAAACCAAAATCATCCTAGTCGGAAATGAGAGGTGGTAATCTTCAATAGCCAACGCAGCCAGCCTTACACCATTAGAAACTCGAAGATCCACCTCTCCTCTGGAAATATTTATAAATCTACTTGGATCCTGCATTTTAATACAGATGTGAGCCCCACAAGCTGTATCTAATACCTAATGTGTAGAAATAGAAAGATTACACTTGAAAACGAACACACCTTTAGCGTCCCTACACTTTTGGGTGCAGTTCCTCTTCTAGTGGCCTTACTTGCCACATGAAAAACACACTGCATCCTGTTCCTTGCTCTGCCTTTGGATCTTCCCCTTCTTAGAGGGACGGTGCTCGGGGGCTTCAGGCCATTTATAAGTCTTTGGACCCTTTTCCTTGTCCTTTGTTTTCTTATTCACTATAAGGACTGCGGGTTTGTCACACCCTATGTCCTTATCTACCTGGAGAATCAAGGTCAGATGTTCCGATAGACTCTTCTCATTATTTCTCATGTTATAGTTGACAATAAATCTTGAGAAGGACTTGTGCAGTGATGATAGGATGAGATCTGTATGCAACTCATCCATGAATTTAATCCCTAAGATGTCCAGGCATTCGATGTTTTCAATAATCTTGACTACATGAGGCTCAGCTGAAGTAGACTCTCCAAGCTTAGTTGTAAACAAATCATTGGAGATCTCATATCTCTCTTTTCTCACCTTCTCTTGTTAGAGTTCCTTATGATGAGACATCATGTTATACACTTCCATGTTTTCATGTTGCTTTAAGAGCTTATTAGACATGGCTGATAGCATGAAACATTAGACATCTGTAGCATCATCCATATGTTTCATATAAAGAGATATTTCCTCATCACTGGCCTCGTTTCCAGCTGTAAATGAAATAGGATCTTCCAACACATACAATTTTCTCTTGTGGCGAAGGATGATGCGTAAACGCCTCTACCACTCCTGGAAATTGGTGCAGGTGAGAAGGTTTTCCTTCTCAATTATGGTTCGCAATGATATGTTTGAAGTCATTTTTCATTCCATTTCTACAAATTAAAATTATAAAAGGTTTAGTACTTTATTATAAAAACTGAGACAAATAAATAAATTAATACTTATTAGTCTCCCACTATTTTATCGAAATCCAGTAGCCCTCACCATTGACATCAGAATATTCTATTTCCTGAATATTCTAGTGGCAAGGATCCATATTTCCCTTTGCATTACCCCAACTAGGGTTGGTCAAGAAACATGAAGGGTTTTAGGTAGGAATTCTAAATGCCAACTGCATTAACTCGCAACTCCTTGATCCGCTGAGTGGACTCCCCAATCCTGAAATCCTTTTATTTTAGATTTCCTTAACCTTTGCCTCTTGGTTACACCAATTCCTGCTGTGGCAGTCAACCCTTGATGGGAACCAAGTCAAGTCAACCCAAAACATTGAATTATAATTCCCCGATAATTGAAAGCACCCCAACTAGGGTTGGTCAAGAAATTTGAACTATGGTTCGATTCTAACCAATATTATGAAAGGTTATACTGACTTAATATTTCTTTGAGGTATTTTATACTTATACATAAATTTCCAATTTATTATCTTTTATTAAATGATTTTTAATATTAAGTGGGATATACTTAAGTTATTAACCATGTCTAAGATAATATTTACATATAAGCCGGTTTTATTTTAGTTCCATCTTGCATGCTTATTTAATTAATTAATTGTGTGATTGTGACAACACACCCACAATAAATAAACCATGCAACTGACAGAAATAAAATAAATGGCATGATCATGAGCTTTGTTCTATTGGTTATTCTATCTAGCAGTTGATAAAATAACCCAAGACCTAGGGGATAAATACCTTGAACCCCTCGGGTCCGTGTTTACAGCTTTCCACATGTCCACCTTTGTATCTCCTTGGATTGGTTTCACCTTAGATTCTGACTTGATCTGCCTTCACTAGCTTGGGAGCTCCATCCATTACATATGCATTTATCTCACACGCAGGTGAGGGGTAAAAATGGGGTTTTACACAAAATAATCCTTGGGTGCTCAGGCCCTACATATTAAAGAGGAGAAGGCACGCAGGCCAACAAATTTAATTTAAATTAATAAATTAAAGAAAACCATTCACATACAAAGGTCTTGGTCTACCTCATGATCATCCATAAATGCAATGATATTTACACATAAATAAAACTAGAATTCAATTCTTTAATTGTTCTTGTTTAAGATAAATCACGCTCGAATCAATTAATTATCTTTAATTAATAAATCCTTTTATCTTAAACCCTTTTCTGAATTTCCTTGAGATTCTCATCCATCATAATTTTAAACAAATAAATTTATTTCAAATTATCTTTGTACGTAACTTGTACCTTGGAGGCAACCCGGTGAATTATTGTTCATTACGCAGATGTTAAATCAAAAACATATAAATAAAACACATATCACTTGTTGTGACTTAGCTTTACGTCTGCACCATGGTACACATCTCAAGGGTTTGTATAATATAATAATAAATTTTAATAAATCTGCGTAATTTGGGTGAGTACACGGCGTGTAGTTCCGACTACATGGCGTGTACTTTTCTTCATCATCCATCCGAAGTACACGCTCGGGGACATGGCATTCTAATGTACATTGGAAATTTTTGGAGTACATGGTGTGTTCAGTGGGACACACGCCATGTAGTTTCCGCGTTACACTGTTTCAAACTAGGAAATCCGTGTATGGGGTACACAGTCCAACCCTAACCTGAAGGGACTACACACTGTGTTCTGTTAGACCACAAGGCGTGTAATCTGGAAACTGTGTGCCACCTGTTCCTGGTCAACACACGGTGTCATAAATGACTTAGATAGGATCAATACATGACCTGATTTGGCAGACCAGTCTGATGCATGAACCTAGACTACATGGCGTGTACTTCCGAATACACACTGTGTATTCTCGTGTTGTATGGCCAGGAATGTTTGGATCCTCTGGATGAGATCCTAAATTTTATTTTAATCAAAAATTAAAATAAAATTTTGTTTTTATATGTTGAACGAGAAACGATAGAGGATGAACAAATCTTGAGATTCAGATTTAAAGAACGATTAACTTTAATTGAAACAACTAAATTATTAAATAAGTAAATCACCAAAGAAAAACTAAATAATTATAATCAACGATATGACCCCTATGATACCACTTGTAGGTTCTGGGCGCAGTGGAAGTGTGTTGGTGGGATTTCCCAACTTTAATTTTAGCGTTAAACAATGTTCAAACCAAGATCGGTCACGATATAAAACGCAGGATATTTGTAATTGAATGAAGAATAAAAAACAAAAGAGGGAGTCCCGGAGCCATAAAGATAGGATCATCATATGTTGGTTATAATTAATTTAATAAATTCACAAGAATTAACTTGGTGGAATTCTTTCTTTGTTGATGTCTCTTGTCATGATCTGATGTGATGAGTCGTTGTGTCATAGAATCCAGGTGTAGGATTCCTCTTGCGATGATCCACACGTGATCCACATATCTCTGGACGTCGCTGAAGGGACCTCCGGGTGTTAGCATGGAAGAACCTTCGCTTATGATGTCCACCTTCGATCACCTTGATCCGATGGAGGAGGATCTCTCTCAGTCTTGAGAGCGTTCTTGGAGAAAGTAGTTCTTTCAGCCTTGAAAGAATTCTCCTGAATTGTTGTGCACAATGATTGGGGAAAAGTGTTAGGGTTGTGAGGATATTTATAATCGGGTTTGATGTTATAGAGTTATGATAATAAATAAATGTGTTACGCATTTTATTTATTTCATTAACTCTTATTGAAAACCCCCATGTCGAATTATTAATTCCTTGACATGCACTCACGCTAATTATAATAAATATCATAAAACAATATTAATTCCTCAAAATCCCGACTATAAAAACTACACGCCGTGTAAACATTAATACATGACGTGTACTCATTTTCCATAAAACTACATGGCGTTTATATTTAATATACACGGCGTGTACTTTTATTTTCCCTTTTCCTTTATTTCCTCTACCACATTAATTAGTCCTTGATTAATGGCTATTTATTTGTTAAATAAATGTAACTGCATTAATTTCTAGTAAATATATATTATTTCTCCCACAATATATTCTCTCAAATAAATAGTGTCTAAATAAATGCAATCAGGCATCCTTAAATAATTATTAAACCACAGTCAGGAATAATATTTATTTAACTTGTTAAATTAATATTTAACTGATATACATGGACACACTTAATGTGTGGCCCTCTAGGCCTCTTTCTCAATGTCATTAGGCGGAGCCTACCTAAAATCCAAGGTTAGCATCTAGCAACATGATAAGGCACCCATAGAGAAAGAAGTTAACGCCACAATGACATGTCACCTCCTATGAAATTTTACCGTGTAATATAATCCCTTTGTCACGATATCTCGAATCAAGAAGGTTTCATGCTAGTGCCATCAACCCATGTGCTTGATTATTCTCTCTTTGATTTTCTGGAATTGAACTCACCCATACCTTACCATGTCCATGGATTTATTTAGGCTATATTAATTACATAAAAGGTCCTGAGATATCTACTTCCGTTATGAAACAGAAAGACAAATCCTTTCTCGCATTATCTATTAATGCAGTATTACTCATCACACACCCAACATATCCCACCTCACTGCGAACAGTGTGTCGTCACAGTTTTATTCAATACATCTAAGTTCGTGAGTTATAATACCCATTAATAATAATATTAAAGTCTAAGGACCAATACACACGTCCGCAGATAGGAACATCCAATGACACTATGAAATGTGGATTTTCTACCGGTGGGTCTCGTTCTCATAATATCCTCCTGGATATTACCAAGGGTGCACACCATGAGAAGGTTCCTCAATGTTTAATGAGTCTTCACCCCTAACAGCCTGTATTATTTGTGTCCCTCAAATAATATCATCCGGCCATAGAAAATATATTCAAGAATAGTGTTATGACACTTCCGGGTTCTCATCATAGCAGGGATCCACTATGACCCTTTAATGCAAAAGTTGTCCTTAGGACATTATCACATGCATTGTCACGCAGAAGAACAATCAAGATGTGATAAGGTATTTATTAATGAATAAAGTACAAAGTAGTTGGTTCTAGGCCACCAACTCCAACAATAGGTACATATGTTCCAGAACCATATCCACCTGTAAGTATCCACATAGGGATGTATTTCTAGGAAAACTACATAATCTCTATCTAACCTAATCTTTAATATATTCTTATATACTTACCCACAAATAATACATGAGGGATATATTATCTAATCTATTTTTTCTAAAATCTAGTTTCCAATGTTGCTATTAAACATCCTCAGATTCCAACTGTAGTGACCCAGCCCCAGAAGGCCCGAATCTTGTGTCTTCTATAAATTATATTGGAACGATTACAAGGAATAAAATATAGATGGAATGAGAGTTCAGTAGTATTGATAAACTAGATACAAACATGATTCTTGTATTAAAAATTAATACACTAATTACAACATAATGTTTTTCTAAATAAATAAATAAATAACTTTGAGGAAAATAAATTACATCTAGTATATCCCTGCATATCTTTCAAAGTATTTTTCTTGGATTCTTTGGGAAAGGAAACATAATAATAGTAAGATCAAATACCCAATAGGGGAAAATATAGTAGAAGTAATAATGAATAAATGAGAATAATAATTATATCATGTTAAATAAATGAAAAATGCATACCATGTAATCAACAAACTGAGAAGGAAGCGCTTTAACAATGTGGAAAGGTAATAATTGGAATCACATGCCATTCATATAACTAGATAAGGAAAAATCAATATGGAAAGGTATGAAACTAAAATATATTCCATTTAATCAATGAAATGAAAATTAAATGTATCCATTGATATGTCCATGAAAAATATCATGCATGAATAATAACTGAAACTAATTGAGGGAATTGATTAATTATCGGACTCCATGCTTTTAAGGTACATGGAACCAGTACCATCAAGACCATTCACAATACGGTTTAACATATTGGGTAAAAACCCATCAAAAGTGTCTAGCCTACTAACTTTTCCCATGAGACTACCGATGCATTGAGGGGTTTTAATTAACTGGTCCCCAACCCATAAGTCTTACCTTAAATGGCCCCCAAACCATGTATTACATGTCCAAATCATTCCTCATATATTGAATAAAATATGTTCCTTATCAAAATGTATCTGTATTGAATAATATATAAATATTTATCAATAATTCCACAAATAATAAAATAACTTTCAAAGTAAAAACCTTATGAAAAATGGTATACAATTTAGGAAATAATCATATCCATGAACAATGATATGGATATTTAGGGGAAATTTAATGTCAAATGACTATAGGAAATTGAATACTTCAAGGGGGATAAAAGGAATCATGGAAGTGAATGTGAATACTATCCTTTTCCAAATCAATCATAAACCATCTTGAGTAATATTAATTATGGTATCAATACAACATACCCCAAGTGGAGTAAAATAAAGGGTTGTTGTCATTGATGAATGGGAATATTATAAAAATATATTTTAAAACATTCTTGAAGAAAATATGGTTTTTTTTTGAAAAACATTTTGAAAAAAAAAATTATTTGAAAATAAATTTAAAGAAAATATTTAAAAATTAACCTTTTAAACTTGAAAATTAATATTTAAAGGAATGACGATGGGTAAATCCATACATACCATACATGGTAAAAATAACATTCCATTTTCGAGGTAAAAAGGTTAAAACAATTGCTTATTCTAAAAGAGATAAGAAGATTACATTGAAAAAATTGGTAAAATAAAAAAAGGGTAAGAATATATTTATAAAATAATCTTAAAAAAAAATTGAAAACATTGTAATAAAATTTTATTTTTAGAATAAATAATGTTCTCTCACAAAAGAGAGAAATGATGTTGGGGTTTCTTAAAAAAATTCTAAAACACCTTGAATACCAAAGAGTGAAAAAATTATACAAATACTTGAAAAGGTTATTTATTAACCAGAGGATAGGAAAATGAAATTTTCATTGAACAATGGTCGTATAATTTCATCAAATGGGAATGAATGATCAGTAAAATTATTCTTTTAGAAAATAATCTTTGAACATTCCAAAGTGTCCCATGCCACTTTGAAACATTTTAAATATTAATCCTAATGAAGGAATAAAATTAAATTAAAGTTATAATATCATGATAGTAAAACAATTCATGATATATCATGAAAAAGGCTAGTATATACAACATATAAAAAGAAACTAGGTGCATAACAACAAATAAGTCTCAATGGAATGTAAATTGAGGCAAAATACCTTACCTTGTGTTTCCTTTCAGGTGAACATCCGTTAACTTCTTATATAATAAACTTATGTTAATTATATACTTTATTGGGAACGTTTTTCATGTTTTAATTACTTTTATTACACTTATTACCATTTTATATAAAAATAATAAATCAATTATGTTTATGTTGGGTGTTTTGACCAAATTTGGTTTATCTGTCAGAAACAACTTTGATTGGTCAATTATGTTCAAAGGTATCATTATATAACATATATAGAATAATAATCATGGAGTAATTATTATATTTATACATAAATTATACTTTCAAAATAAATAATTAGATTTTATTATGAAAAATGAATCAACGATATAATCATGGAGACGATAGGCCGTACGTACACATGAGTAACGTTCCCATTTTTCAATGATCATTATGAAAATAATGTAAGTAACAACATATATTTAAATAATGATAATTATAACATAAATAAAATATTATTTAATCATGTATACTTATAAATATAATTATTGTGATGTAAAAGGAATCACATCATGTCGAGTAGGTGGTAGTACATACATCAACGAATGACCTTATCACTTTTAAGTGTGTGAAAGGGTAATAAATATAATTATATATATATATATAAAGTTAATTATTTCATTAATATCATACATAGGTTTATTATGTCACATTTTTTTAATCAAAACCATCCTTTATATGTTCCATGTATAGTGTGAACGAATCACATCGCTTTGAGGAGGCGATAGTTTACACATCCACAAACGATGTTATCATAAATATAAAAAATGGAAATTATGACGGTATGTGTTATGAAATAATTAAATAACTATATATAAATAATAAATATCATATATAAAATATATAAATAGAGTTTCCATCATAATGGCCACCATGATAGGTGGTAATATAAAAATGAACAACCATCATTTCGTGAGGCAATAGTTCATCGTATACAGAAATACTGTGTTTGTTACCCATTAGATAGAAGTGTGTTATTTGTAGGTAAAACCCATAGCATAACAACATAGTATTATATTGAGGATACTTTTTTATACAATACTATAATAAGATTATTTTAGGGGGTGGATAATGGAAATAAACCTAAAGAGCTTAAGGAAAGATGTTACCTCTTAATCGGGTAGCTTATTTTGGTTTATAAAAAATGGATTCCTTGGAAGGATTTAATCCAAAATGGTGGAATAAAGGTAGAGGGGTGGATTTTTTAAGATATTTTTTCAGTTCATGGGTGAACCTTAGTGGTTTTAGATGTGTGAGTAATGAGGATAATTAGTGGACTTTTATAGTGGAGAAGTGACACTGTTGTAATATTTTGACAAAGGAATTCCTACCATGTTTTTGATGTTTCAAGTGGATATAATAATGGTAAAATATCTATAAAATAGATTATATGGTAGAAATATGGCCATCCAATATATCTTGGATAATTTTATAGGTCGTTTGGGCCTTAAGGATAACATTTTGTCCCTTATTAAATTTATTTAAACGTTAATCATTGTAATTAATTTTAATCACTTTCACTAATCTTTTTGTTCAAATTTTTTTTGTTATTATTAGATATTATAAATTATTTTTAATTCAAATATGGAATCCATTTTTCCAAATTACAGTCATATAATTTGTAGAAATTGATTTAAATTTAACCCCGTAGGTGGGACGATAATGTGGGTTTTTAATGTAAAAATATCCAAAAGATTGGTATGTTTTTATAATAAATTTCAAAGTGAAATTGATTCCAATGAAAGAAATTGTAGTAATTGATAAAAATATTATCTAATTAAACTTTAAAACCAATTAAAATTATAATTTAACATTTTAAATAAATTAGATGAAACTATAGTTTTTAATTAAAATTCAGTATTTTTAACTATTTATTATAAAATTATATGTTTTCGAAAAATATCATAAATGAATAATAACATAATTTTTATGTTTATATTTAAAATATTAATTTTATTTTGACATATTAAATCAATTAAGGTGTCAAAATTCAAGTTTAAACTGGGTTCTCCATTAAAAGGCGGTAATATTGCCTTTATAAAAATATAGGTTTTTATGTGTGAAATTGGGTTTGTTCTTTTCTTATGACTATCAAACCTAATAGATGAATATAAAAAATATTTGATTAAATATATAAAATATATATTCCATTAAAATCATTAATTAATTTTAATAAATTATATTTATTAAAACAAAACTCTTTTGGAAGAATAAAAGTAATAATATTTCTTTTTATATCTAATTGGTTTTTATTTTCTATTCTCGTTAATTGGTGACCAATGGATTCATTTTATATTTATATAAATCATAAATTTTCATAAGTTAGTTAATAATATACATAACCACTAACATAACATCAAAGTTATATCATATTATATTGAATATTAATATTTTAATAATACATTTTAATTTGGTGAAACTGAGTATTGCATATAATGAAAGCTACTGAGGAAGGTCACTCTCACGTGTAACGAAAACTATCAAGGAAGGTTTCTATTGACTAATATTAAATCTAACTTATTTTTTTACATTACAATATATTGAATATATTATATTTAATTAATATTTTAAAGTATCTGGTTAATTTATTTCCTTTTTTCACTTGGTATTAGGTGTCATAAAAACTATTGAATGTAAAGTTGTACTTTATAATTTCAGGATGTTACACCATGGGTCTGAGGGGTTGGATAATTTAGAAAAATTTATGGATTCTCAAGTGGTGATTTTGGGATATTTTTTTATTTTCTATTTCATCCTCCACATTACTTTTAGGGGTAGTATCTATATATGATGTTTTATATCACTTTATTTTGAGTCTATAATGTGATATGGATTATGATTTGTTTTTTTTTCATTTTGTGTTATAGTTTATTTGGATATTTTTTTATTTTTACCTGCTAATTTGTTTTCATGGATGTAAAATTTATAGATATATCATTCCAAATTTCTAGGTGGAATTTCTTTTTTGTTTCATCTATTTTAGGGGTAATGTAATTTCTAATGGGATTATTTGATACTCTTGGTGTTTTTCATTTCCGGTGGAAATTGGGAATGAACTTTGGACCTTGTGAAAGAATGGTATGGGTGACATGGTTGGTTATCACAATCCAATTCATTAAAAAATTATCTCAGAGGCCTAATATTATTGAGCTCGTAAGGGTTTCAAAGAGATAGAACTATCAATACACAAGAAGTGAGTGTGGGTGAGTTCCTGGACAACAATTCTTCATTCCACAACACAATTTACCATGGGTGGTGAAGAATTAAACCTTTTTATGATATTTTTTCATGGATATATTAATATTTTTTTATGTTCTTTATGATGAAATTTATTTTTTAAAGTTTTATATGAATTATTTGGTGATTTTTTCTTTACCAATGTCATGACATGGCCCGCTGGGGTTTGGACCGTGACTACCCCAAGCCCGTATCTAATAGGCCTAGGTATAGAGACCAGTGTCGAGTAGGATTATCCAACATATGGGAGGCATTATCATAATGTACCTGTACACACACACACACATCTCTATGCTCATACAATGCTGAAATGTAAAAAAACTAAAACCAATGCATGCATACATCTATGATCCCACAATCATAGTATTACAATAATGTACTGAAAGAGAAAAGGAGAGCCAAATACAAGTCCAACCAAAAACTACATAGAGTCCAACCAACTCCAAGGAAGGGTACTACGATCAAATTCACTAACCTGGAAAAAAAACCTCAACATGTCAAACTCAATATAGGCTCCATGATCCCCCTTTCCTCCCAAGATACCATCAAAAAGGGTTGTATTCTATATAATACCTAACACATATAGGCAGATCCCATGTAGGGGTGAGAATGAAAATACCCATAAGGATACCCCAAAAACACTAAACATGAAGCATCAAGAATAATAATCTCATAACAATGATATAACAATCAATTCATAATATAAGAACACTCAAATATACTCAGTAAGTACACCATGCCACCAGGTGGTCAAAACTAACTACCATACATAGGATTATTCTCAAAATAATGATTGTTCTAGGAGAATCCACTCCACAAGACATTCCATTACCGAAGACACTCATCAAATTAGTCAAGATCATTGGACCCCGCCAATTAAATCTCACTATTCTCATATGTCCTCAATACTCAGATAGGGGGTCTCTCTCAAGACCGCTGGGTGACACCACAAACCCAATCTGGATCAACCCATTATGTATGGGATCATATTCCAATGAGAATAAAATCCCTACTAATATGGTCTTCTATATGGAGGATCAACTCATTACTCGAGGAGGTAAATATGATTCCAAAAATCCTACTAAGGGTATAAAAATGATTAGGATCACACTCAAGTGTCATAGACGGACTACACAAGTCTATTTAATACTCGCCCTCCATAGGGGGTCACAATCCTGATATGTGGATTTAATTCCACACTTCACCCTAGAGGTAATGGACCAATAAAACACAATAAATTGATATTGGTATAGAATAAACAAATAGAGGGTTGAAAACACCTTCAAAGGGGGTACACATCTTGTAATAGTGATACACGGTGTGCCAACCCAACCCCTAGTCTTCCCATGTGTTGATTCCTCACATGAAATTTAAATATGAATATACACGACATGTAGGAATAGTATAAAACATGTAGATGTTTCCCTACACCTTTCTCATACCATTTTCCCTTGCTCATGTGCTACTGGTCGTGCCTGTGTACCAACCTGTGTACACCTAGTCATGCTAGTGTACACTTGGTCATGTTTATGTACTTTTCCTACCCATGATATTGTATCCTCTGAAATACACATCAAGATTCCATCACATGTAACATGGCATGTCATAGGGTCACATGATGTGTGATATTTTACTTTGTGTAGAAACTCTAGTTCTGAACAGGGGAGTCCCAGATGTCAAGTAAAACTAAATTACACCCCATGTAACAGAGGATTTTCCAGATCCACTAGTTATTCCTCTACATCATCCACAACACCATTGAAGCCACTATTCTCACAGGATAACAAGGATTTCGGTCACCCAAGACTTTCCACCACTGATCGTCGATATATGGGTTAAGATCTTCTATGAAAACACCATTTTATATCCATTTGTCTCCATTGTACTTAAAAACTAAGAATAATGGAAACCAAAACTCCATCATCATATTCCTTTGATCATCCTCCGTCATCTTTGCAACTCTATCATACCCTCAATCAAAACCTCACACATGATATAGATCTATTCCACCAAAGAACGGTCTCACAATGATCGACTAGTTTTTATTCATTGAACTATGGGCCAATAAAATTTCTCATGATGAATATGCAAAAAATGGGGGGTATAAATCCATAAACCATAAAATGTGTGAAATAAATCTAATCCTTTGTCAGTTTTTCCTTGATCCATTTTTGTATATATAATTGAACAATGAGGGATAAAATCAATGACCAAGAATAAATCCGTAAATATAATCTACCATCAATGCTTTAATAAATTATTTTTTCTATAATTCATATATGTTTGACTGGGATAGAAGAAGAAGATGGAATTTCATAAAAAAAAATCCTACCAAGAATTTGGATTGATCATTGATGAAGAATGGTTCAGTGTTACCATCTTCTTTGAGATCCATGAACTCCAATGGTGCAATGATCCATAATCTGATATTGATTTGTTGTCATTCACAAATATCTCCTCCAACCATCTCTCAATAGCTACCCTAAAATTTTCTTGGTTATGTGGATAACACTGAAAATTTTCCATAATAGCATTTAAATAGAGAAAAATATGGGTCGTTATGTCAATGAATAAAATTAATAAATAAATAAAGTTATTTATTTTATTAATTTTTTCCCATAAAATTTTTTTCATAGACACACCATGATGAAAAATATTACGCCAATCCTAGGCTAAAACCCATTCTCTAAACTCAACGATTAGATAAGATTTTTAATTCGCTTTCCCATTCAAGAGTTATTGTACTTTTTTAGGGAAAATACATACACATGATATATAATATATTAAATATATTTCAAATATTTATTCTAGGAAAATCGGGCCTCAAAATCTCATGTTTTATCAGTAGATGTATCCAAAAATAATCTATATAAAATCCAAAAGAAATAAATGTAAAATATGAGTTATTAAATTCTCCACAACATAGGTATTTTCATCCCAAAATAAGAAAAATATTCTTTAAAATATGTGGGTATTGGGATCGAATCTGGGCCTCCCTCTCCTAAGTGATCTCTTAAAGACTCTCTACTTCCAGAAGACACAATAGGGTAGTCGATCACCCATGAAGGATCCTCTACTACTGATCCTTGATCTCTATTGGGTATTTAGACAAGGTTTCCCCATCCTCAATATCCATCATGCCCCAATTGATAACATGTGATGGGTCATTATCATACCTCCTCTACTATGACATGTATAATACATAGTGTACCAAATCCAACTATGGTGGTATAGATAAAAAAGTACACCCCCTCACTAACTCTATGTAGTGTCTAAAAAGAGATAATGAATCTCAAAGATATCTTTTCACCCTAGCCAAATCTTGATAATCCACATCAAGATGAGCATACTAGGAAAATATGGTCTCCCTCCTAGAACTCTAGAGGTCTCCATAGTAAATCCTCATAAGAATTTTGACAGATCTGTGTAGTCCTCATCTTCTCCTGGATGATCTACACCTTCTCTATAAAATCTCACACCAACTCTAGTCCCATGAATATTGACTCAGCTGGATCAGTCCAACAAAGTGATGACCTTCAAGGTCACTCTTAAAAGTACTCAAATGGTTTCATACCAAAGGTGTAAGGGTACCTATTATTGTTTGAAAACTACACCAAGGGTAGATGATCCTATGAAATATAGAAAAATTCCAACATGAAATACTGCAGTATGTACTCCAAGACTTTAATGGTGTGTTCAGTTTGGCCAAAAGTCTAGGGTTGAAACATTGTGATCAAGCAAAATTGATTCCCAAATGCCTCATGAAATAATCTCTATAATCACTATTTGAAAAGAGCTTCATGATCTGATGCAATCATCAAGGTAACTCCAAGGAGGTGGACTATCCCCTGCACATTCTAGCATCCCAAACTCTTTACTGAGCTATGCTCTCAAATGGCTAGGAAGTGGGTAGACTTGGTGATATTGTCTACAATCACCCAGATGAAATTGTGTCCCCCCATATGTATGTGGTAACCCCATAATGAATTCCATGGATATATCATCTCACTTCTAATATGTAACCACAAGGGGTTGAGATAAATCCACTAGAACCTAGTGCCCAGCCTTCACTTTTTGGAAAGTGAGGCATTGCGAGAAAAAATGTACAACACAACGCTTCATGTATAGCCAAAAAAATGATGTCATAGGTCCTGGTACAATATGTTCGACACCTAGAATTACAATAAAGGGGATTTATAAAACTCCAAATTCATCTCCTCCTAGAAAACCAATGGTACCATCATCCTTCTGTTGATAATGATAACATGTTATCCACCGATATAATATCCATATGGAGAACGTCCAGTTGATATCTGAGTACATAAGGCCTCACAATCTGTATCTCCACACTGAAAATCCTTAACATTCTATAAAATAGGTGGGGTAAAAACCATCAACTATAGATATGATGCACCATCATTGCACATTATGGACAACTACAATGAGGAAAAGTAATCTAATACCTTTTTCATCAACTAAGAACAAGATCTCCTACTAAGAGTGTATTCCACCATGTTCCTCTTCCCATGAGTATAGACAATATCAAAGTCATTTTACAAGAGTAACACTAGCCATTTACTCTTTCACCAGTTAAGATCCTTTTGATATAAGATATAATTGAGACTCTTATGGTCATAGTAGATGATAAACCACTCGCCCATCAAGAAGTGTCTCCACATCTTCAGTACGAAGCCTACTGCTCCTAAGTTAAGATCATGGGTCACATGATTTTTCTCATGTGGCATCAACTGATGTGAACCATAATAAATTATTTCTTTTCCTTGCAATAGAAAACAACCAAGACTGGTCCCCTGATGCATTGTATAACACTACATTCAAGACACCCTCCTCTTGAATTCTCATGATGGGAGAACCCATAAATCTCTGTCTCATCTACTAAAATCACTTCTGGAACCTTTCCATCCACACGAACGGTTATCCCTTTTAGGTCAAAGTTTTCAATGGTGTTGCTACTCTGGATAAATCAGGTACAATTCTATGATATTACCCTACCAACACAAGTAGCCTCTGCACCTCAATAACACTCTCGGGTGGATCCCAAGAAATAACTTCCTAAAACTTCATTGAGGCCACTACAACTATTTTCTATGAGATAACATGTCCCTAGAAGTGTACCTATAAAAAAACCTAACACTTTTAGAGATTCCCATAAGTATGGTGTTTTCTGAGTGTGTCTCGAATCATCCCCAAGTGTCTCATCTACTCCTCCTCAGTCACTGAGTACACTATGATATTGTTGATGAATAAAACCATGAAGTAGTATAATAAAGGTTGACATGTCCAGTTCATGACCCCCATGAACACTATTGGGGAGTTTTTCATGCTGAAGGAAATCACTAGGTACTCATAATGGTCGTAGAGACATCTAAATGTCACCTTTGGTATATCCTAATCCCATACACATAGCTTTCAATATCCTGATTTAAGGTCAATCCTCAAGAACCATCTCACCCCTCTCAACTAATCAAAGTGTTCACTAATACTTGTTAGTTGATATTTATTCTTCATATTCAACTAGTTCAAGCATCAATATTCTATACATAACCTCATGATACCATCTACCTTCTTGGAGAACAACATTGGGGATGCCCATGGAGAAACACTAGGTCTCAAAAATCCTTTCTCCTACAGTTCCTCTAACTACACCCGTAGATTTTGAAGCTTTTTGGGAGCCATAAAATATGTTGGCGATGTTATCAGGGCCATATTGGGTTGTAGGTCAATGCAGAATTCTAACTCACATAGTGGAGGTAAGTTGGAAAAGTCCCCATGAAAAAACTCCCTCATACTCCACTACTACCACAAGGAAATGGTAGCCCATAGCACATACTACTCCAAGAATCATTCTATCCATCTAGTGAGTAATCATATGTAGTATTCTATAATTGAGAATTTCCTACTATAATGAGGATTATTTTTTGACCATAATGGAAAAACTCATCCCATCACTACAGAAAACATGCATCCTCTACCTAAAATAGTCAATTAGGGGATGAACTATGGATAGAAATTCCTTACCTAATATGATTTCATAAAGCCTCGTAATTTCTCAAAATATATCCCATAAAAATATCTCAACTCTAAGAATCATATCTTACTATTTTTAGAAGTGTGCAATCGATGAATCACCACCTATCGGATTCTCCAACCATAAGGGTCTGGCCAAAGGATCATCCAGAATATCTAAGTCTTGAACCAGAGAAGTGGATAGGAAAGAATGACTCACACATGTTTCCATAAATACTAAAAATAAGTTATAAAGGATACATATCATAAATCACATCATCCCTATAGCCTCGTGTTCATAGGCCTCAATATCCTATAGTTGTACTCATCCCTAACCACCAGCTCCCTAAGCATGGAACCAACCACCTAGGGGTAGTGGTGGTAATAGTTCAATCCTTTGACCACCTCCTACTACTTTTTTGACCCCTCTACCACATCATCCACCCTAAAGACTACACTACTTGTGCTTTTTTCTTTTTCTCATCAGTCCCTAGAATATCTCTTGATCAAATATATGATGGG
The DNA here is from genome assembly GCA_963277665.1 of Viscum album. Lineage (NCBI taxonomy): Eukaryota > Viridiplantae > Streptophyta > Magnoliopsida > Santalales > Viscaceae > Viscum > Viscum album. Next base: position 776,697,729 of record OY728152.1, on the reverse strand, counting down.
TCATTAAATCCCATTATAGATGCCCTCAACCATCATAGGAGAAACACTTCCTTATGCTCGACTGATTTGAGCCATCTTGAGATCCCTGCACCACTGACCCTATAAATTATGATCGTATCCAAAAGCATCTTACTTGCTTATATCCCTATTAATTTAATCAGTTATCTTCTTATGATGTCTCCTCTCTTGGGTTCCCACTACCAGCACTCACTATCTTCACCTGGTATTCCAGGAATCTCTCCAACATTTTGGTATGCTCAAGACCTCCGTAAAGGTGGGAATGTGGATGGATATCACTAAAGCCCTGATATCCAAGAATATTCCTTGATAAATGTTCTATGATCTGAAAAAATAATCTTGAACCATATCTATGGAGTATCGTGAGAGATCAGTAGACCTTTATAAATACTCCTCCATGGTGAAACTACCCTTCTATAGGTGCAGAAACTTCTGTATCCGTACAAATCACAATATGGATAGATAAAACCTCTCCCTAGAGACATGATCAAATTATAACCAAGACAAATTTGTCTAGTCTTGTGACTAAGCCACTAAACTCCACTATCACCTAGAAAATCCCATAATAAGACTCACCATGAGATTCTCCATCTAATCTGTAGGCTTCATCATATGGTATAAATCTTGAGTGATTGCCTTTATCCATTCCTCAACCACATTAGGGTCTAACTCACCCTGAAACCTATGAGGTAGATGCCTCTAAAACTCGTGTAGTGTACTATTCCTACATGCATTCCCATCTAGAACTTCTAGTTCTAGCTTCTTCTAAATGGGTGGTGGTATAACTGGTAAACCACCCAGAGGTGTTATCTTCGGTACATGTCCCTATACTGGAGCCTCATCATTCGTAAAATCATCCTTATGATCATACAATGGAATAATAAATGGATGTATTCATGTAGGTATCTTGAAATAAACTTGATGTACCACAATCAAACAGTATATATAGGGAGGTGACTCAAGAAGGTCATAGAAACCACAACTCAATCCTATATGATGCATATACCAATGTTTTCCCTAAAACCAATGTTTTTATGAATTGAGTCTAAAGGTAGAGAATCAATGTCCTCGTTTATGGATATGTTGGTAACCACACCAACACTAGATTCCCTGGCCTGAAATCCAAACATGAACCACTTAACATTGTTCCCACAAACTAATCTCATAAACTACAATCCTAAGGTAGAACTGACTCCTATGTTACAAAACTTTCAGAACCCGACCCACCAAGGTCTCGGCCGGGACTCACCAAATCCCACCTCTAATAGTCCTATGGCTGGTGACTAGCACTGAGTAGTAAAACAAAACATATAGGATGAATTTTCCAAATGTTTCTATATAGATTCACACATAATCAAGCCTATATAATGAAGAAATTTAATAAAATTGAATATAATGAATTCATACATCTATGATCCCACAATCAGAGTACGAAAGTAAATCACTAAAATAAATAAAGAGGTGAAAATACAAGTCCAACCAAAAACTACAGAGAGTACAACCTTCTATAAGGGTGAGAACTATGATCAAATGAAACCACCTAGAGAAAAAATATATCTTTCAATCCCTCAAAAGGATCCAATAGCTCCCTACCCTCCCAGGAGACCATCAAAAATAGTTGTCTTCTACATGAGACATGACATGTGTGGGAAGATCCCTTTCATGGGTGAGTATAAAAATACTCAGTAGGACACATCGAAACACTAAAAAGAGATCCCCAAATATATTAATTTCATAAAAATGATATAAAAATAAATTCATAACGGTAAAACACCTAGATATACTCAGGAAGGACACCATTCCAAAAGGCAGTCACAACCAACTTATAGACACATAATTATGTTCGAGACAATGCTTTTTGTGGGTAAATCCACTTCATGAACCATGAGATTACCATATACACTCATCCAAGAGGTCAAGATCATTGGTCCCCACCCAATAAAGATCACACGTCTTAGAAGACCCTGATACTTAGATATAGGGTCACACCTAAGACCACTGGGGTATACCATAAACCCAATCTGGATCAACTCTCTAAAAATGGGATTATATGCCAATGATACCATGAACCCTACCAATATAACTTTATAAATAGAGAATAAACACCCTACACTAGGAGGTCACATCGATTCCACAAAACCCACCTAGGGTAAAAAAATATGATAGAGGATCACACTCCAGTTTCATGGAGGTACTTCACAAACTTTTTCTGAGACCCATCCTCTAGAGAGGATCACAATCATAATATGTGGATGTAATTCCACATTGTACCCTTAATAGAACAGACCAATGGAACATATATAACCAATATTGTTCTAGAATAATGAAATTAAGGTCTATTGATACCCTCAAAGGGAGAACATGATGTGTACTAGAGGTACACAGTGTGTCAGGACAACCCCTGGTCTGTCTATGTGACTCTTCCTCACACATAATGTGAATATAAATATACAAAAAAGTTTGGAATAGTATATGGTGTGTATAGATCACCTAAAACTTTTCTTGTGACATCTTCCCATGCCCCTTTACTACTGAACATACCCATGTATGCCTATCCATGCCTGTGTATACCTAATCATGTTCATGTACAAGGAATTACCATGCACATTTATCCTCTGAGATACATTTTGTGTGGCCAATACATGTTACATGCCATGTGAAGGGGTCACAAAGTGTGATATTTAACTCTATATGGAACCCCTAGCACCACACAGGGGGGTCCCACATGGCAAGTAATGATGGATTACACAACATGTAAAAAAGGATTTCTGATATGCATTGTTTCTTTCTCTACATCATCCACTACATTGGTGGAAACAATGTTCTCACAGAATTACACAAATCAGGGGTCATTCAACACTTTCCATCATCGATCACCGGGATCCAGGTTTAGATCTGGTCTAAAAACACCACCATCCACTCATACATCACCACCACACATCAAAGTACGGGAAAATGGAAACTAGAAATCCTTTAAGATCAACCTATAATCATCCCATGTCATCTTTGCACCTTGATCATACCCCTGATCATGAACTGCACCATCAGTATCAATTTTTTATATTGATGAATGGTTTCACAATGATTGAATACCGAGTATTCATCAAACCATGGTTCAAAGAAATTTCTCATGATGAACTTGCAAATAACACAGGGAAGAAATCCATAAACCATAAAATGTATGGAAAAAACCTCAAAAAATATTTATTCAGCCTCAATCTATTGACATAGATATTAATGATAAATATGAATAAAATGAACAAACTAAAATCAATCAATCAATTTAATCTGCCATCGATGCATGAATAAATTCTTTTTTGTTGAATTTATCCATGATTTATTGGGATAAAATAATGGGATATAATTCCAAAAAAATATCCTTCATATAGTTTAAATCAATTGCTGATGAATTATGGTTCTTCTTTGTCATCGTTGGTGAGATCCGCGAACTCTGATGGCATAACAATCCATGATCTTATCATGAGTCATTTCCTTTTTCCAATATCTCCTCTATTGATCTCTCAATGGATCCCATCAAATTTTCTAGGATATGCAGTGACCCATGAAAAGTTTCCAAAATTGTTTCTAAATAGAGGAAAAACAAGGTATCTTCATAAATGAACAAAATAAATGAATATAATTATTTATTTTATTAATTCATGCCCATGAAAACATTTTCCTAGACACACCACACTGACAAAGGTAATGTTTCACCTAGGGTAAAACCCACACTCTATACTCAATGATTCCCTAAAATTTATAATTTGGGTGTCCATTGTAGAATTAGTACACATTTTTAGGAAAAATGCATGTGTGAGACATCTAATATATATTATATATTTCAAAGATTTATTTCAGTCACACTGGGCCTCAGAATTTCATGTTGTCTTACCACCCGGCTCTGAAAATAATCAACATAATATCCAAATGAAATACATAGAAAATTAGATTAATTAAAACCTATGTATTTTATGTTGAATTATGTGTTTATCGAGTTCTTTGATTTATATTTTATATACCATGTCTCCTATAAGGTCTTTAGTGAATCTAAGAGAGGTATATGTAGAGTATACACCATATTCTAACTCGACCATGTAACTTCATCTCATCGAGTTAGTTGTCAAAAAAATTAATCTCTGGGTGAAGAGTATGAGAGAGAACTAGCCTCAGTTGTGGATCATTCTTAGAAGTTCACAATGTAGGATCCACTTATATTTTTGGAAACTAAGGTTCTAGGGAAACTAAGGTATATGTGTAAAATATTTACCTTATCTTTTTTTAGGACCTTTGATATATCCAATGTTAGTTTTTTCGTGTATATTCTAGAGGTATTGAGCTAAAAATGGCAGGACTTTGTTGGGTAGGCCAAGTTACATGAGGATACCACTTCAAAAAAGGTTAAGGATATGTTTAACCAATAATTTCACCTAGAGATTCTCAAGTTGACTTGGGTCAGATAATTCATCAATATAGAGTAATGGAGTGGTTTTGAAATAGAGTATTCCCCTCGGGTGGATGATTTAGTTCACCTTTCCATTCAGATCCTCATGAATTATTATCTAAAGGATCAATGGTTCAAGATATTTATAAAGTTTTATGTTAGATAAAGTATTGTTTTTATTCATATTGAGATGTATTTAGGTGGATGAAAATGTAGTGATGGTTGATACATATATGGTAAGATAGAATTGTTTGTGTGACACCTCTACTACTGCATGATTAAGTCATAGTTCATCATCAAGTCTAAAGGTGATTCATGAGGAATCCCAAGAATGTAAGAATGGGAGTGTGGAGTCACCCCATGATTCAACTTTAATGATTCCTTCCAAGAATTGTCCTGTGAGGTTCTTTCAATATAGGAAATATGTGCACACTAATTAGATTTCCAAGGAACTTCTATTTATTTCCACCAATGTTGATGATTGGGTCACCTATAGAAACATTTCGGGACCCATTATAAATGTAGAAAGATTGGGTATCCTCATACTAGAGGATATTAGTGTAGTTTGATGTATCTAAGGGAGTAGGATATCATCCATATATGAGAGGGGAATATCCTATATTAGAGTGGGATAGAATTTGATAATTTCTATGTGGAAAATCATCTGCATCAGAAATATAATTTTGGGATAGTGACCATGAGGGGAATAATGTTTATTACTTCTTCTATTTATTTTTTTGATATGGGTGAATCATATTTTATTTTCCTATATAAGTTGATAAATTTTTTATTTTTGAAACTTTATGTGATTCCATATGTTATGTATATTTCCACTCCCTTGGTAAAAATAAGTGAGCATGGTTTCATGTTCTTAGAGTTCCTGGTGGTATTGGTTGATGTTAACATCATGTGTAATTTAACAGTTCTTTTTCTAGATGTATTTTACCTTATTATTTTTTTGGATTATATAGTTATCACTAAAGTTTAGATTGAATTTTACCATTATAAGGATCTGTTCCACTCACTTGATGGAAAGACTCACATATTCCAGGTTGAGTGGGATCCAATGATAAGTAGATTAAGAAATATTATCATATATATTTGGTTGATTTCATTTTATATTTCCTATTAGTTTTTTGATTATGATGATTATAGTTTGTATATTCATTTCTATTTGTGGTGTATAGGTATCTTGAAGATTTCATGGATGATTACTCTGGGTTACTGCTCCTAAAAGATATATAGTTCTATATTGATCCCCTCATTAGGTTGACATGTGTTTCATTTCTATCTTATATAATGGATCATACTTAATTAATGGAGTTAAAGTATTTGTTATAAGATCATGATAGAAAGGTTTTTATTCAGCTAAGTGTCTCACTATGTGTAGTTCTGTTTCTATTTGAAAAGAAGAAAGATGAAAGTATCTAGATTTTTATTTATTTCAAAAAGCTTAATCAGGTGACCATAAATAATTAATACCTTTTCCTCATATTTATAACCTTTTCGACTAGATCTAGGGAGTTACATGGTTATAAAATATTTAACATGAGTTAGGATACCACTAGTTGAGTGTGAAAAATAGATAATCTAAATTTCACCTTTAAGATCATGTATTTAAGAGACCTTTTCTAAACATGACATAAATAATGCATTAATCTCTTGATTTAAATAAGAAACATAAAATTACTATCACACATATCATAGATTGAAAGGGTTAGTGTGTTGGAGATTAGCTACATTAACATCTTAATTTACTACACATGTAAACATTTCTCCATAATTGTGCACCTATATACCCTTTCTAGACATCTCGTGTGATAAAATCCTCTTAAAAACCAAGGGATTAGAAACATAAGAAAGGGGTGTGGTCAAATTCTCAGTAAGGTAAGATACATATCACAAAGAATTAGATCATAAACCTGAAGGGGGATATGTGAAAGATATAAATAACATCATAAATCCAAAACGACCATCTTTAGTAATCATAAAACTTGATGAAGAAACATAATATCATAAAAAATCAATAATGACCTGTAAAGAAATGACATGAATTAAAAATAAATATCAATAATTATAAAACATGTGAGAAATATATAAAAGAGAGGAATAAATAAATAAAATTCCATAATCATGAAAACATATAATAACACAATAAAAAAACTGAAAAGGTAGAATAATCAAAAAAATAGTATTTCTTTTTTCTTTCAAACCTGACTACTCACTTACATACTCATATATATAACTATGAGTATAAATTAACTCCATAACAATCCCCCATTGTGAACCTAGAGACATAAAAAAATTTCAAATGTAAGATTTTTAGTATAGACAAAATCCATCACACTAATCATTTATGAACCTAAAGACTTTTTAACATGACCAAATGTAAAATTTTGAGTAGATCTTAACAGCACAACACTAAACTTTTGTGAACCTAATGACATACTATCTTTTTTTATATAATATTTCTACCACATGATATATAATCCTTTAATTAATTAATTATAGGAAGATATAGGTCCAACCAATCTCATAATCCATAAATTTTTGTGATGCTTGAAAATCATAGATTCATTATCTCATAAAAACCCCCCTTGAAAAAGAATGTGTTTTATAAAACATTCCAAAACATCACATTACATGAACTTAAGAATTCATAGAATATCATAACTATAATTTTATAAAATAATTTTTTTATAAAGGGTGATCAAAACATCAATTAATTAAAAATAATCATTAAAAGGTGAATATAATTGAAAATATAAAATTTTTCACAAAAAAAATTAAAAAATTGATGTGAAAATTAATTTTAAATAAATATTTGTGAAGGGAAATAGAAGACTTTTTAAAAAAAATATTATAATGAGTTCCTAATAATAATTCATTGAAAATAAATAAAGGTTTCAAAAAAGAGAAGAGAAAACTCTTTCAAATATTTTTCTTTTAAAATGAATCTTTAAAACTAAAAAAATGATATAAGGGTTATCAAATGAAAATATGGGGTTGATGATAAAACTTTTATTTTGTAATGATATCAATAACATTTTGAGAACTTTGGAATGAAATTGTTGAAAACCCACATTGTGCAGAAGATTTTATAAATTTCAATTAAAAATAAGGTAAATTGAAATTAGAGTTTACAAAATTTATCTGGAGTACATGAAAATTGTAAACGCATTATAATTAATGGGCATATAAATTATTTATATAGATTATATCATTTGAGGGGTCTCTATTTTTGGAAGGAAGTTGAAAATAAATATCTACATCTTGTGTACCATTTAAATCAAAACACGTTAAGTAGAATGACCATGCAATTGAAATTATAATACCATGAATAAATAATTAATTCATGATATAATATATCATATAGGTAGTATACACACCACATAAATGAAAACAAATGTGTAATAAAACAATGTCTCAATAAAGGTGAAATTGATATGAGAATCCCTTATAGATTAATAAACATTATAATAAAACCACATAGAAAGAGATATATATTTATATTGATATTAAAATTAAATTATAATTATAATTCATGATATTATACAATTGATAGGTAGTATACACATCATTTAGATTAAATTTGGTGTTAAGAAAAGTGAGTCGTAAGGGAGGAAAATTGGAGATGAAACCCTTACCTTGTTTCATTTCTTTGTTGATGAAACTATAACTTCCTGTGAAACGTAAATAGATAACCTAATATCCCATTTAATATTCTTAATCATAAATATTACACTTTAATAATACTTATTATAATTTTTTTTATGACTACATTAATTAGTTCTAGTGAATTATGACCATCATGTTTATAACTTTAACTATTTTTTTCATGATTAATAATATTTATATCATTACCCATTATTTGATAAAAATTAAATTATTTATATGTATACTAAGTCTCTATAATATATAACTTAAATTTATTTAAAATTTACTTATTTCATTCCATATGGTTTTTGGTTACATTATATGAAAACCGAATTGATAACAGCTTATTTCATTAATCTTAGAAAATGAAATTGTATATTTAATAATAAGATAAATATTTAATAAAATATTTAAATAACCAAATTATAATAATTATTTTATTAATATATAATAATAATATTAATTTCCATATTCCCATGGTCATTTATAATCATATTTTAAATCATTGTTTACATAGGTGGTTAAACTGAACCAAACATGAACTCACTTTAACTTAATTGGATGTTATGGTTAAGTTGGTGTTTCTTTTGATATAATATAATTATTGAAGAATAATAATGATATTATTTTTACTTTATCATGATTTTTAACAATATTTTTATATTTTTATATATCTTATGAAAATCTTAATGAAAATTGAAAAAAGTTTCATCATGGAGGCGAAAATATATATATATATAACCATGATTAGAATTCTCGTTTCTCAAAGCATGAGAGGGGGAAAAGGTTAAAAATAAATTAAAATTTCATATTAATAATAATTTGAGAAATATAATATTTATTAATCATTACCAAAATTAATACCTATAATGTCCCTAACCTTTTACACGTATTATTACATGATTTTAAGCATAATTAACCACCAAATACAAACCAAGGATCGCAAATTATAGTGTCTTTGGAAGATTAAGTACATAAAACTAAAAACATGGAAATAGAATAAAACATATTTATGTTAATCATACATAATGATATATTAACTTACTTTTTTCTCTTACATATGCATAGGATAACCTGGGGAATACATAGAAAAAATGGATGAGCTAAAAAGCCTAGAAAGGGAATAAACATAAAATTAAAGCATAGCACATGGGCTAGAAGACAAAACATGATAACATAAAAAAGGAATTAAACATGAATAAAAATTTTGAATCATAACATATAGAAAATGGGATAATGTAATCATGGAAACATATGAATGTGGAAGAAACATACAACATGGAATAAACATGATGCAAGCCTAACTTCCAAGTCTATATTAGACGGTGGAAAAAGTACCATAACAGAAACAGGTTTACACCATGTCCCAACATGAAATATAATGATACTAAACATTAACCAATTCATTGTATCACTATCTAGGTGCACCCATCATGACATATTTATGCATATGTATTCCACATGAATAATAAAACATAAGGGTTACCCATGGAAGGAATTGGGTATCATAAACATGTCATAACGCATAACCAAAGGGTCATAATGGTGCACAAGAAATAATTTTTTAAGTCATAAATGTACAATAATAAGGTAAAATATCCATATATCGTTATAAATTATATCTAAATGATGTCAAATCATGTAAAAGTGGTGTTTATGAAACTTTATAAATGATCCCCTTTGTGTGGTTTAATGAAAAAGATTTAAAAATATTTTAAAAGGGAAAAGGAATAATTTTTTTTTATAAAAATAAAAATGAACTAATATAGTTTTTCATGATAAAATGAGGTATTTTATAAAAATAATGGTGGATTAAAACCAAATATGAAGTGTACTTGAAAATGGGTAAGAAATAGAGATGTTCCCTTTAACCGGGCTTGCTTATTAGGAAGAGATGAGAAGGGAACCTAAGAAAACATTTATTTCTCCATAAAATAAAGAATAATTGAGATAGGTACATATTTTAGTAACATACACATATAATTATTGAGGATTAAATAAGAATAATTAATAATTACATTGTGGTAAATATAGAGAAACATAAGAAGAAGGGAAAATGGGGGTTTAGAGAGAATCTCTTACCTTATGTGAGAAAGTGTTCTTCACTTGTACTTAATGTACTAGATAAGAAAATTATATCCATTAATTAATTAATTAATTAAAACCTATTATACATTTATTTTATTTTTTATTATTTTATTAAGTTCAATTATGTCCTTTTGATGAGTTATAACATTCAATTTTCCATTCTGGGAGTGTTTATTTCATGATTTTATGATCCGTTCCCTTGATTTTAATTGTGGGAGTTATTGTAAAATTAGAATAAATTTTCCATAAGTGAAATTATTTTTTATTAATGAACTACTAGATGTAAAATTTTCTCATATATCATTTGGTTATATAGTGCAAGGATGATTAATAAGATAAAATGTTAATGAAAAATGATTAATTTATCTTGGTGGGTTTTACAACCATCATGAACTAGTATCATTTTATTTAAAATTATGTTTATATACTAATTCCAAAACATTAAATAAGTTTTAATAAAAACATTATAATCTTGTTTAACCATAAAAATGGTTTTATGACCACCCTTGAAGGTGGTAATGGAAAACAAAAAATCATCATCCACAAAGGTGGTGAATTGACAGATCACGGATAATGTTTTTTTTAAGATAAAAAGAGAAGAGAAGATATTTGATGATGGATATTAAATTAAAAAATAAAATTAAAACATATATATATTATATTGGAGTTATCATGTCCCTTTAGATGGGGTAGTTGATGGAAGTACAAGAAAATAAAATAAATTAAAAGATAAAGAGGGAGGGTTTACCTCTTGAGTGTCGTCTCCTTGAGAACCATCTCAAGGCACTTGGAAATGGTATTATTGTGATAAAAAAATACCAAAACATGGGGAATTGGTTTGGTAGATGAATTGGGTAGAACATATGAAATCAACAAGGCATATAAAGTGTGAGGAGATGAGGTGTTGAGGGGTGGTATCAATAGTGGGAGGAGAGAGGTGTTTTAATTATTTTATTCATTTGTTTATTTTTTTGGCTCAAGAATATAAATAGTGTTGATTCCCATGACTAAATATAGTAAATGTTTTAGGATGTTTCTAACCAATGGGTGATTACCTCATCCATAAATCATCCATGACTCAATAATTCATGTATTTGTTAAATATCACAAATTACCGTATTTCATTATTCCAAAAAATCTAAAATATTTTAGAAAGATCCCAAAAACTCACCCTAATGATTTTTGGTTCTGTATATTTCAAAAATGGACTCCATTTTATAAAAATATCTTTGTAAATATGAGAAATTTAATTTCCAATTAAATTCCTCATTTATTCGAAAAATACTGATTTTAATATCATAACTGATTTTATGAAACTTTGAAAAATTAAACAAGGTCTCATAAAATTGTCTTATAATAAAAAGAAAAAAATATTGATTTATGAGTCTATTTTATAAAAATTAATTTTCTTTTAAATAATTATATTAATTATAAAATTTTAAATATACATTTACATTTCACAAAAATGCCAATACTTAAGTTATCATTTTTAAAACATTTATTTAATTATTTATTGATATTAAAATATTTTATTTTCATTAATAAGATACCTAAATTTTATTTATAAATTCATAGGTGAGTTTACTATTCTATTGGCCAAATTATTATTCCTAATGATCACATTACTATTCAAACAGTCATGTTACTACTACATTGGTATGTGTTCCTTAATTTCTATGAATACCACTTATTTCATTCTTAATAATGTTTTTTAGGTTCTATATGTGATGTATGTGTTTTATACTATATAACATAATAATAATAAGGGAAATTTGATTGATAAAATACCGGGTCTTTAAATTATTCCCCATTATTAAATTTCACCATTAAAATTTCATTTTACATTCTACGTTAAAAACAGGTGGGGGTACTTCTCCCTCATTACTTCCACCGGTTCTCATGTCTCCACTTCATACTTATAGTTCTTCCATAGTACTTTGACCAGGTGCATATTCTTGTTACGTAGAACATTATCTCTATGGTCCAAGATCTTCACCAACTGCTTTTCCTACAAGAGTTCATTCTCCAGTTGTACCACCACTAGATTCCAAACATGAGAGAGATATATTATGTACTTCCTCAAGTTGGATACATGGAAAAAACACGTAATTGAGACATGATTGTGGAATTTATAATCAATTGGCCACAGATCTGACATGATCAAGAATCTCAAATGGCCCGATGTACATGGGATTCAACATTACTTTCTTTACAAATCTCATTATCCTCTTTAGTGGAGATATGTGGTGGAATAACATGTCTCCAACCTCATACTCTAGGATCATAAATTATTGTTTTCATATCTCTTTTGCTGAATTTTGGATGCCTTAATTTTTTATGAATGGTTTTTTCATTTTATACCATTTCTTCAACCATTTCAAGTCTTAGCAGCTTATGTTCACTGATTTCAACACAACATGTTGGTGTTCTATATCTTTTCTCATAAAGGGATTCATATGGATCCATTTGGATGCTCGATTGGAAAATGTTGTTGTAATACATCTCAACCATAGGTAGATGTTGGTTCCATCCTCCCCTAAAGTCAATATAACTTTCTCTCAACATGTCTTACAGTGTCTAAATAGTTTTCTCAGATTTTCCATCAGTTTGAGCATGATATGACATACTATAGTTCAGTTTTTTGTTTGGATAATGTTGGATACTTTTCCAGAACTTATATGTAAATCTTGGATATCGATCAGAAACAATCTATATTGTTACTCCATGAAACCTCACCACTTATTTTATGTATATCCATGAATATTTATTGAGTGAGAACTCCTATTGAATTTAAATAAAGTGGGATATTTTTATAGGATTATCCACAACGAACCATATAGCATTATTTCCTTTGGATGGATTTGGATTTACTATCACAATGACTATTGTGATTTTTTCTCATTACCATGTTAGTATGGGTAATGGTTGCATCATCCCCTTAGCCTTTTTTCTTTCAGCTTTAACTTGTCGACATACCAGACACTTTGATGTATATTCAATGATATAATTCTTCATAATTTCCAACAAATAGTGAATTCAGAGATATCGATACATATTTTTGACACATAAGTGGATAAATAAGGTTGAGTTATTTACATCATTCAGATGATATTTCTTTATCTCTAGATCAGATGGTACACATAGTCGTGAGCCAAATCATAAAAATAATTCCTCGTAAATTTTCAACTCTGAGGATTTCCCCTTTCTTATAGCTTCCAAATTTTATAAATTTCACCATAAATTCTTTGAGAATGATTTATTTTCTCCATAAGGTATGGTTGAGAAATCATTTGAGAAATTATTGATGACATCCCTTCCTTAATGATCCCTATGTCCATCCTTTACAATCTGCCACTTTATTTGTTTACCAGGATGGTAGTAGATTGAGAAGTCATAATACATGATGAGATATAACCATCTCCACTGGTGCATGTTAATCTACTTTTGTGTGAATATATATTTTATGATCTTATGATCAGTATATATCTAAAACTTCTCCCCATAGAGACAATTTCTCTATATTTTCAATGCAAAGATCACATCCGCCAACTCTAGATCCTGTGTGGGATATTTTTTCTCATTAATTTTAATCTTCCTTGAGGCTTAGTCTATCACTTTATTATTTTTCATCAGTACATATCCTAATACCTTCATTGAATCATTATTGTATACAAAAATGAGTTCCCCACTTTTTGGCAGTGTGAGTACTAGTGTAGTGATAATCCTCTGTTTCAACTCATTATATTAGTCTTCAAATTCATTGGTTTAGATAAATTTTACACCCTTTTGAGTCATCTTAGTTAGATGGTTTTACAATCATTATAATTTCTTAAACAATTATTAATATACCAAGGAAACTACGGATCACCATTATAGATGTTGTCCTTAGACACTCTTCGATTGACATTGTCTTGAAAGGGTCCAAATATATTCTTTTTTTGGTGATAAAATGCCCCAAAAATGATTCTTACTCCATCCAGAACTCATATTTAATTTACTTTTTATATATCTTCTCCCTTAACAAAGTCTTTATAACTATATTCAAATTCTCCTCATGTTCCCCATTTCTTTTTAAGTATATTATATTATCATTTATAAATATTACCCAAAAAATTCAAGGGAATATCAAAAGACTTTATTCATTTAGTTCATGAAAATTTCTTGAGAATTAGTGAGTATGAAGGGAATCACTAGTGTCCATACCTCATTTGAAAGGAAGCCTTGGTAATAGATTACTTATTATCCTTTAATTGGTGATATCCTAAAAGGAGGTCCACCTTAGAGAAGTACTTAGACCCACACAGCTCATTGAACAAGTCATCCATCTATGGTATGGATACTTATTCTTATTCATTATTTTTTGATCTCATGATATTAAATTTAGAGGCGCATTAATCCATATTTCTTCTTAACAAAGAGGATTTTAACACCCCATGGTGAAGCACTCGATCATATTAAACACTTGTCTAGATTCTCTTGTAACTGATTTTTCAGTTCCTCTAACTCAATGGTGGTCATTCTATAAGTTTTCGTTGATATAGGCCGAGATTTGGGAATAATTTCAATCGAGAACTCAACCTCTCAGTTGGGAGGAAGACCAAAACAAATTCAGGGAACACATCGGTGTGGTCCCTCACACTGGGCATGTCTTTTAGCATATTCCTCTCCTTTGTATCAGTCATTTAATCTAGATATTCTTTCAAATATGAAAATAATATCAACAATTGAGATGATGATTATAAAGGAGATTCATTGTCCTTCTTACACTTTTACAGAATTGGAGGGCCTTCAGGATGTGGAGAGTGATCTGCCTTTTCCAAAAAGTGATGTTGGATTTATATGAAGGTAGCCAATCCAAGCCCAATATGAAATTAAACTCTAGCAAAGGAAGTAAGATGATATTTTAAAGGAGGTTAAATCCACACAAAAAAATCAAGGAGGAGTTATATATATTGGATGTAATAATTTACCCATTCACTTTTCTCATAGATAATGCAACCTTTTTATTTTTAGGTGGTGTTGGAATAGTTCTACTAAACTTTCAAGATATGAAATAATTTATAGAAACATAATCAAATAGTATGTTATATATTCTTTCATGAATAACTAGTGTACCTTTCACCACATAAATGTCAGGATCCACCTCAGTAGTATTGATATCATGTTACCTTCATTTGTGTCTTAGAGGTTGTTGTTTATTTCCTTTGATATCCCTTGGCTTAGGTAATTGGGTCACATAATTCCCATGTTCCTTTCAGTTGAAACATTTCACTATAGGCTGAGTGTTGATCTGAACCTTCCTCTCTTATTCCACATTAGTGGGATTATTCATATCCCTTTGGTAGTTTTTAGCAGGATGCCCCTCTTTTCAAAATTTGATGCATCTTTTGGTTCCCCTTATGAAGTTTCCAGGATGCTTCTTCCCAAAAATTTTGACACAGGGTAAGTTGGATTTTCATTCATTCATGGGATTTATCTATTGATCCTCCGATATTAAAATCCATTTTCCACTTTTTATCTCTATGAAAACATGGCCATAGAGAGTCTATGATCTCTATTTCAACCTTGAGGGAATAATAGACAATCTCTTCATAGTTTTCGAAGTCTCAAATTGCCAATGATTTTCGTATACTTGAAATTATTCTGATAAAGAATAGATCCACCTTGATTTCAGTATTCATGAAAAAATCTAGAGTATTATCATGAAATCCTTGTATAGTTTTCCTCATATTCCCTAATAAACACATCTTCCTTTTTTCTTCAGTTTAAGTAACTCCCTTTCCATATTAACATGGTCATTCAAGGAAAATATTAATTGAGATATAATTTCATGAAATATTCCCATTCCATGTAATAAAATTTCTCCTTACACTTTTTGTTGTTGGATCAGTTTCCACCCCTGATTAGATTCCCCATCAAAATTATAGACCACCAATATGACTTTCTCTTCTAATGAGCATTGAATTTTATAGAATATCTTCTCAATGGATTAAATCCATTGTTCTCTTATGATGGTATCATAATATCTACTAAATATGAGAGGCCTTTTTTATAAAGTATTCAACCACAAATTTCTCCTTTTGGGGATAAGGTGGGAGTTCCACACGATTCAAGTTATTAATTATAACTTGAGCCAGTTGAGTAAGTACTGTCATAAATTTTTAATCTCTCATTCCCATCATATTTGGAATTTTATTAGGGAAATCATCACATTGAATATCACATTGACTTCTGGAATGGGTTCTCTTATTTTAATTAATTAAATAAAAAATAAATTACAATTATGGTGGATTGAATACTTATCATATAAAAATAAAACATTGAATATATGAGGATAAACTTGTAAATGGAAAGTATATCCTATCTTTTGATTACCTAAATTTCAATCTAAGTTATCCATGGTGATAGAATTATCCCTACAATACTTACTAAAATTTTCTAGTCCTAACCACAAAAAATAAATAAACCATTATTTTATAGAAACTATAATGGCCCTATCATTTTACACATATTATTACATGATTTTGAGCATAATTAACCATAAAATACAAAACAAGTATCATAAATTCTAGTTTCATTGGAATATTGGGCATATAAAACTTAAAACATGTAAATATAATAAAACAACTTTATATTAATCATCCATAATGAGATCCCAACTTCCTTTGATCATTACATCTATATAGGATAACCTGGGGAATACGTAGATAAAAGGGATGAGATAAAAATCCTAGTAAGGGAATAAACATAGAAGTAAAGCATATTACATGGGTTAGAAGGAATAACATGATAACATAAAGAGGCATGGAACATGAATTAAAATATATAAGAATAAAATATAGTATATGAGATCTTGTAATTAGGGAAATAAAGTAATGTGGCATCAACATTCAACATGACATAAACATGAGTCAAGAATAGCTGCCAAGATTATATTACATAGTGTAAAAAGTACCATAAAGGAATCAGGTTTACTCTATGTCCCAACATGACATCTCATGAGACTAAACCTTACCAAATGAATTGGAGGGATATCTGGGTTCACCCATCATAACATGTTCATTCATATGTGTTCTACATGAATAATCAAAAATAAAGGTTACCCATAAAAGGAATTGGGTATCATAAACATGTTATAATGAATAACCGGAGCGAATATCATAATGGTGTACAATAATGAATAGGTTTAAGTAATAATTGTGCATTAATAAGGTAAAATATTCATATATATTGATAAATTATGTCAATATAAAGTTAAAATATGTAAAAAAAGTGTTTAAGAAACATTATAAATGATACACTTTAGTGTGATTTAAAGAAAAATATTTAAGAGTCTTTTAAAAGGGAAAAGGAATAATTGTTTGTATAAAAATAGAAATAAACTAAGATAGATTTCATGATAGAATTAGGTATTTTAGAAAAAAAATTGTAAAACTGAATAGGTATTGTACTTAAAAATGTGTAAAAAAATATAGATGTTCCCTTTAATTAGGCATGATTATCAGGAAGAGTTGATAAGAGAACCCCATAAAACATGTATTTACCCATCAAAGAAAGAATAATTGAGATAGGTACATATTTTTTATCCATAAACAAAAAAATTTAGAGGATTGAATATTAATAATTAATAATTACATTGGGGTAAATAGAGAGAAAGTGTAACCTGACGGAAAAAATGGGTGTTCAAAGATAATACATTACCTTATGTACAAAAGTATTCTGCACTTGTACTTATTATCCTGGAGAATAAAAATAGATCCATTAATTAAATAATTATGAACCACTTATACATTTCTTTTATTAATCATTGTTTTATTAATATAATTTATAACCATTTTTATGATTTGCAAGAGTTGATTTTGTTATTCTAGGAGCGCTCATTTCGTGATTTTATGATCGGTTCTCTTGAGTTGAATTATGGGATTTCTTTTAAAATGGGAATAACTTCATCAGAAGTGAAATTATATAGTTCTAATTAACTTAAAAAGTTTAAATGGTCTCATATATAATTTTGTTGTATGGTTTTAAGATGGTTAATTAGATAAAACATTAATGAAAATTTTTATTTTATCTAGAGGTTTTTACGACCATCATGAAGTAGTATTATTATATTTAATATTATGTCTATATACTAGTTTCAAAACAATAAATAAGTTTTAATACACATATTATAATCTATTTTAACCATAAAAATGATTTTATGACTAGCCTTTAAATAGTTAATGCAAAATCAAAAATCATCATCCATGAAGGCGATGAATCGACACATCACTGATGGTGTTTTCATTTTTAAGATAAAAAGAGAAAATAATATATTTTATGATGGATATTACATTAAAAAAATAATGTTCATGCATATATATGATTCTAAAGTTATCATGTTACTTTGGATATGGGGTGTGAGTGATGGATAAGAAAAGAAAATAAATTAAAATATAAAGAGGGAGGGTTTACCTCTTGAGTTTCGTCTCCTGGTGAACCTCCATACTGAAATTAGAAATGGTCTTTCGGTGAGAACATAATTACCAAAATATAGGGAAGAGGTTTTATAGAGGAATTGGGAATAATATAATCAAGATACCATGATTAAAATGTGTGACGAGAAGAGGTGGTGATGGTGGTATTTATAGTGGGATGAGATGGGTTTTTTGATTATTTTATTCATTTGTATACTATTTTGGATCAAAAATATCGATAGTATTGATTCCCAAGAATAAATAAAGTAAATTGTTATATAGATTTTGAAAAAATTGGTTCTTACCTCATACATGCGTCATCCAGGACTCAATAATTCCAGTATTTGTTAAAACCTGTAAATTATTGTATTTCACTATTCACTAAAAATTCAATTATTTTAAAAAAATATCAAAAAATCACTCAAACAATTTTTATAATTTTATATTTTAAAAAATGGATTCAATTTTATGAAAATTATTTTCTAAATATGAGAAATTTAATTTTTAATTAAAATCATCATTTATTCGAAAAATACAAATTTTAATATTATAACCGATTTTATAACACTTTGAAAAATTAACCAAGATCTCATAAAATTATATTATGATCACAAGACAAATAATATTAATTTTTGAATCTATTTTATGAAAATAAATTTTATTTTAAGTCAGGTTATTAATTAAAAAATTCTAAATAAACATTTATGTTCAAAAAATACCAATACTTAATTGATCATTTTTAAAAAAATTATTTACTTATTCGTTGATATAAATTTATAATATTTCCATTCATAATGTACCTAAATTTTATTTATACATCCATAAGTTAGGGTAATATTCTATTTTCTGGATTACTATTCCTAATTTTCACATTACTATTCCAATGGCCATGTTACAATTCCACTAATATAGGTTCCTTAATTTCTATGAATACAACTTATTTCATTCTTAATAATGTTTTTGTTTGGTTATTTATGTTATGTATGTGTTTTATACTCTATAAAATAATTATAAGAAGTTAAATTTCCTTGATAAAATTCTAGGTCATTACAATACCATCCATTAAATGTGATAAAAAAATATTGTCTCTTCATGGAGGTGGTAGTTCGTGAGATGCACTAACAATCTTCTTTTGTTTTTCTAAGTGGATAGAAAATAAATAAATAATAATTTTACAATAATATTAAAACATATAATTATAATAATTATACATAATTAATAATATTATTTCATTTATAAGATATTTTTATGTGTAACATCAAGAAAAACAACTTAATTTGGAGACAATACTTATATTAGAGACTTGATTTTTCCTTTTATGTTCCCTCAAAATTGAAGGTTTAAGATAAATATGACTGAAAAGTGGATTATATTTGTCAGATAGGTTTATAGGGATATTAAAATTTAATTTATTAAATTAATAATTCTATGTATAGGTTTGTGTTTGAAATGTTGTAAGTGATCTTATTTTATCAGATAGAAAAGGGGAACTTTTGGAAACACCCTTTATTTATTAATTATTCCATTAATCTATTCCATGGTAAATGGGAAATTTTTTTAAAATTAATGTATTTATTTTATATTTTTAGGTTGATAAAATACCAACAAATTTTTTTATCACATTTTTTAAACATGTTGTAGGTTTTTTACCATTATGTTTTTACATATTACTCTTCTATGTTTAAATGAGGTACCTAGTTTTTAACTAAGTGGTTTTATGTATTATTAAGAATATAGAGTAAACCATATAAAAAAATTTATTTATTATAGAACTTAATTTAACATATATTTACTTCATTTCAATTTCTAAATATTATAAAATTTTCTTTAAAATTAAAATAGATAATGTGTAGAAACCCAATTATAATAGAAAAAAGTCATTTTGACCAATATAGATTGTTATCTTCTTTAATATTTATTACCAAATAAATGAGTGTTAATATATTTATTTATGTGGTTTTAAGACATATTATATTCATTATTTAATTTATTTTTTATAAATTCCTTGATATTAATAAAATACTAATTTTAAAAAAAAAATTGTTTCACCATTATCATGGTAATTAACATTAGTCCTAGTAATTGAATTTTTATCCTTGAAAAGTAAATTGTATATATTAAATTGTATAATAATTATGATCTCAAATATATTAATATTTTTATCAAATTAACTTTCTATGTGTTGGGAAATTAATTTTAACGTTAGCGCATGCTTGGCGTAAAACCCCATTTTTTGAAAAAGTTTATTTTTAAGAAAAAATATTTCTGATTAGGATATATTTATTGATTTCATTGATAAAAGTGAATTTAAAATACATATTATTATGAAAATATTATTTATATAAAAATAAAATAAATCAAATCCCATTTCATCGTGTTATAATTAATTAAGAAAAATGGGTGAAAAAATAGTTTTCATTAAAACACTACAAAAATTTTCAAAATGGGGAGCATGGGTTTATAAATTGAAAATATTATAATAAAATTATTTATTATCATTTATAATATATAATTTTATAGGAAAATTTTTCAAAAATATCTAATTCATATAAAATTTATGGTATTAGAAAAATCTTTATTTTCACTATTCACTTAAAAATCAACTATTTTAGAAAACATCCAAATAGACACCCTAATATAATTTTTTTGAGAAATTATAAAATGTATTTTACTTAATCAAATTTAAATTATTAAATTATTAAATTTATATTTTCAAATAAATATATATTATATAAATAAATGGAATTAATATAAATTAACCTTTTCAAAATTAACTCATATTAGTTATTTACCTTCTAGAGGTAATATATATTAATGGTTTACCATATTAAAATTTATTATATATTTAATAATAATATCTTCTTATTCAGTTGTGGTTTTTTATGATGATTTTACCATGTGACACTAGTTATATAACATAGTATGTATTTTAAATGATCTAAAATCTCATGTCATTACATTCTACCAACTAAAATAAATTGTTTCCTTACAATATTAATTATCATTTACTAAATAAATAGGCTAAGGGTTCCATTAAAAACTCATGATATATCTTCTACTGATATATCCACATAATTATCTTTGGTAGAACATAGAAAATATTTATCCCAAATATTCTTATTAGGATTTCATAAGGACATACCCTTCACAAATTTATTTCCTTTATCTTATTTAAACATATAAAAAATGAAAATGTAGATGATAATATCCAAAAATGATTAGAGAATATAAATATTTCCATTCAATACTTAGGTTCTCTTCCCTAATGACACATTTACTTCCACCTATAATTGTTTCATTTCAATTATTCCATACTTGATTAACCATATAACTCTCTTGGTTCTACCTAGGGTAATTTAAGTTGTGCTATCTTACACTTCTTAAAGTAACTTGGAAATAAATCCTTCATAGTGGTTTGTATAGGGAATATGATCAGCCAAATCATATCACCTATGAATGTCCAGATAGACGTTTAGTTTTAGGCCCACTCATTAGGAATCATGGTTATGATCAAGTCAATTCCCAACCAACCTATTTCAATGTGATTACTCCTAGGTACATCAATTCCATAGCTGCATTGTCACGACCTGTCCTAGGGGCCCGTGCCGTAACTACCCCAAGCCCACCTTCCATAGGCCAGGGGCTGGCGACTAGCACCAAAGGCATAAATCCCAATAACTGGGAAGGAATAGCCTTTATAAAAGTAAAAAAACACCACAGAGTACAAGAGGAAGTAAAACACTAAGTACAAAGAAAGTACTGAAAAGTAAATGGGCTAGAATACAAACCCAACTGGAAATATAACTACAACTAAACAAAGATAACAGCTGGAAGAAAGGAAGAAGCTCCTGGGTCATCCTCCTCAGATCCTACCTGAAGGGTAGGTACAGATAGCGTAGCACCTCAATGCTCTCGCCCGTCAACCTCCTCTGTGTGTCGTCTCGTCGTGAAGTCCACCTCCGGATACTGACTCGTTGTGTGGTCCACCTCCAGGTACTGACTCATTATGTGGTCCACCTCCGGGTACTGACTTGTCATGTGGTCCACCTCCGGGTACTTTCTCGTCGTGTGGTCCACCTCCGGGTACCATCCAATCCTCAAACACTCTACCTCCGTCAGCATTGCCCGTCATCTGCAACCAACACAACGAGGTGCGGGCATAGCCCATGCAGGGGTGAGTATAAGGATACTCAGTAGGGATCCCGAGACCCTCAAGGTCTCACTAAAACCAACAAGGATAACCACAAATAAGATCTCAACAGATAACATCTACTTAGTTATATGCCCATACATATACCCAAGTTATCAAGTAACCCATATCAATCATGAGATAAACACAAAGGTCATAGACTCAGCTCAAACCAGGATTTTCATTATCGAAACTGTAACTACTGAAGAGCTCCGTCTTTGGGAGTACAGTGATCCTATCACGTCTCTGAGGTACTGCTCACCAACCTATGACTGCTGAGGTACTCCTCCTATCGAGTACCGCGGGTCTGCCACCTTACATAGTAGTGCTCCTCCGCCATGGGTATGCCACCTCACACAGTAGTTCTCCCCCTCATAGCCTACAGAGGGACTCCTCCTGTCGAGTACCGCGGGTCTGCCACCTCACACAGTAGTGCTCCTCCGCCATGGGTCTGCCACCTCACACAGTAGTGCTCCCCCTCATAGCCTACAGAGGTACTCCTCCTGTCGAGTACCGCGGGTCTGCCACCTCACACAGTAGTGCTCCTCCGCCATGGGTCTGCCACCTCACAAAGTAGTGCTCCCCACTGGGCTATGCTACTCACTCCGAATCGAATTGGACAAGCAGTCATCAGGTCACAGCCAGCTTCACGGTCTCTGTACTCCGTACACTCGTCTCCGGGAGGGTCCGCTCCACGAGCTACTAGTAGATACTCCAAGTATCTCAAAGTCCCACGAAGAATTATCTCAAATAACCGCCTCGTCATAGGGGTCTCAACGCGACAGACGGAGTGTCAATCGGACGCCCGGTCTGTGAGTTACTAGCCTTTTCGTCCTCGGGTCCTGGTTGGTTTCGTGTGCGAACCAACACGGCTGTATCTCAGCTGTACCCCGAACTATCATAGGGTATACTCAAAGGGACCGTTTCTCCACGTGATCTCCAACGCCGCTGACGGTTCGTCAAACGGACGTCCGGTCTGAAAGATATCAGCTTTTCCGTTCCAGGGGCCCGGTTGGATTTCAGGTGCAATCCAACCCAGCCACTATCCAACTGCATCCGAAACTCAAGAGAAGTATTCCAAAAGTTCCGTCTCATCAAGAGGAGATCAACGAGACAGACGGCGTGTCAATCGGGCGCCCGGTCTGTGAGTTATTGTCTTTTTCATTCCAGGGGCCCGGTTGGTTTCGTGAGCGAACCAACCCGACCGCACTCCGATAGCTTCCAAACCTCAAGCGGAGTAAGACAAAAGTTCCGTCTCATCAAGAGGAATCCAACAAAGTTGACGGCACGTCAATCAGACGTCCGGAGCTCAAGTTAAGAGCGTTTCTACTCGGAGGGCCCGGTTGGTTTCGTATACGAACCAACACGGACGAACCCAAAGTATTCCGAAACCTTGAGTGCGATATGTCAAAACGACCGACTCGGTCCAAGGATCGTATCTCCGCTGACGTTGCGTCGATCGGAGGTCAGTAGCCCAGGATATGGGCAAAATACCGAAAAGGTCCGAAAACGGGGGGGTCTGGGCCCGTACCGACCCGGTCCAACCCCCCCTGGGTCGGCCCGAACCAGGTCGACCCAACTGGGTGCGACCCAGCCCGGCCGGCGCGGCCCGGCCCTGTCTGGGCGTGACCTGGCCCGGTCCGCCCATGCCGGACCGGCTCGGCCGGGTGGCTCGCTGGCTCGGCCAGCGAGTCGGTGCTCCGCAGACGCGGCGCGCGCCGCGTCCCCCCTGGATCCCGTGCGGCTACGGGATCTTCCAACTCGCCGACGCGGCTTCAGCCGTGGCGGTTTCTCTAGGAGGTGCGTCGGGGCACCGCCGGTGGTGTCCGCGGGCCACCGGAGTTGCTCCGGTGGTCCGTTTTCAATTCTGCGTGCATCGATGCTCTTCCTGGGTCCCGTTCTTCACTGTAGAAACATCAAATCATCTCTGCGGCCCGTTCCATCAATGCCTGATGATCCGCACGTCAAAAGAAACAACTGCGGAGTCTTCTGTTCGCCTTCGCGGCCCCGACTACGACCACAGTTTTGTTCGGCCTTGACGGCGAGGCGCGACGGCGCCGCGCATCCTTGACGAATCACTCCAGGTTCCCGCGCGGTGTCGTCGCACCGTGCCGCCATCTTCCGAAACGCTACATAATCAACAACAAGGGGGAGGAGGGTCGGCCGTATTTGTGCGGTCCAACCTCCTCCCGTTATAATGATAGCAAGCAGCCATCAAATAGAAGTCGACGTACGGCAAAGAAATATTTCACGGCAAAATTAATAAACCTCACCATCAACCTGCATGAACGAACGATCCGCGGATCAACCTGAAAATGGTTGGTCCGTGCTCGTCGTTCTTTTCTCAAAAGATAAGAGAACACAAAATAAATTTCCCTACCTCGAAATTGACGTCGCACGTTGTCGAGTCGCGGAAGTCGAACGTCGCGGTAGTCGAATGTCGGGGGTAGTCGAGTGTCGCGGAAGAAAGGTATCTCTTCCGTCAACGTCGGAAGAAGAAGGAGAACATTGTTGTTGGCGTCGGTCTCCACGGTCGGCATCTCCTTCCTTGTCACGGAAGAGGAAGAAAAAGGATTGGAGAAAACGTAGAGAGTTCTTCGCCGAGTCGGAAGGTCGTTCTTCGTTTGGAGATGATGTTCTTCAGAAGAGGGAAGAGCTCTCTCCCAAATTCTCTCACACAAAAAAACTCACAAAAATAAAATAAGGCCTCTCCTTATTTTATTATTTTTCCATGCATTCAAACTTTTTTAAAAATTCAAACACTTAATTAAATTAATTGAAGAGGTTTAATCAATTAATTTAAGATGTGTTTTGGCAAAATTAAAGAGAAGAGAGGGGAGAGTTACACAAGTTAAAGTAGAGTTACAAAATTTAATAGGGAAGTGAGTTATGGGAGGTCAAGGGGGTTATGGGACGATCATGGGGGGTTAGGGTCTCGTGTGGGCCCCACCTCCCACATATCCACGCATGGGAAGTTGGGTGGTTGTGGGTCCCACCAACAACTTCCCATGGTAGAATTTAACTCCCTTGGTTAACAAAAATAAAATTGTTCTCAATTTTATTTATTTCTTCTTTAAACCCCAAAATTTAACTTCTCCTCCCAAGAAAACACACCTACGATAAAAGTCCTCTTAAGAAAATACCGGCGCTGCGAGTTCATCGGTGTCCTCGGATTTCAATTCCGAGTACCGGTTCAAAAGATAGAAAAACCCGCTCGTTTGTTCACTGAACATACCCGATCTAAACTTCGAAAATTGATTCCGAGCACACCGGGCCTCGAAATCAGGTGCCGTTAGAAACTGCGTTCTTGTAAAATTACAATGAAAATTAAGAAAAAATTTCCTGTGAATTCTACGGGTCTTTACATTACTCCCACCTCAGGGATTTACGTCCTCGTAAAGCTTTAACACAAACTAGGGATACAAAAGCGGTACTGAGCACGCATCTGAGCCTCATGCTCCCATGTGCTCACCTGGAGGTTTCCGTACTGCCAGAGAAAGCGCACCTGAGGAATCGTCCATCCTCATAGGATCTGCTCCTATCGATCCTCTATCCCCATTGGAACTTCCGCGTATGTCGCCCTGTCATCGACATCCAACTCCCTGAGTTCGATGATATGTGAAGGATCACACACGTATCTCCTCAGTTGAGATACGTGGAAGTCGTCGTGCACCAGGTGCAACTGAGGTGGATGCGTCAAGCGGTAAACCACTTCGCCTACCAAGCTGAGGACCTAAGAAGATCCACTGAACCTCAGAGATAACTTTCCGCCTTGGCCGCATCTTCGTAAACCTCGTCGAGGTGAAACCCGTATAAGGACGTGATCGTCATCCTCGAACTCTAGAGGTCTCCAATTCCTGTCAGCATAAGGCTTCTGTCGGCCCTATACTGTCCTCATCCGCTCTTGGATGACCTTGACCTTCTCTAGTCTCACAAGAGCTGCTATGATTTCTTCATTTCCGATAAGATAAATCCGGTCTCATCCCCTGGATGAACCACATTCGTTGCCTAATATAGTCAATCCAGACATGAATGATGTATTCATTCCATGGAAGATGTTGTAAGGCCTCGACGTTACTACCAAGAGATCCAACTATCACTTTCGACTCCAAGGGTCGAGTCACACTGTCGGCATTAGTGTGAGGTCACTGGGTCTCTTCCAATAGAAATCTCGAAAGTGAGGGTGAAGTCAACAGTCTTAACCGGAACCACTCAGTACCAACCAAAAAAAAGGATAGTAAAGCAATCTTTAAAAAGGTAAGTGTCTTTATATTATTGCAGCTCATGGTAAAAAGACACAAATGTAACAACAACAAAATGGAACTAGATATACACCACTAGTTCTGCTCCTGTCCACTCGCTTCCAGAGCTCCGTAGTCATAAGCTTCTGCTGCCTGAAGCTGAGCTCTCCCATGTCCACCTATTCCCTACGGTCAGGGTGGACCTCCTGATGGTGGTGGTGGAAACATCTCGAAGCGTCGTCCACCTCCAGTTGCATGGCCAGCTCCCCTCCCTCGGCCTTCATCTCCTAGCGGTATGCCTTGATCGAACCTCTACCTCTGCCTGGGAGGTTCTTCATTTAACTGCCGGTCATCTGCATGGCGGGTCGGACAGTCACGTGCCATGTGACCAATCCCGCCGCAGGAGTAACATTGCATGGCAGGTCTGGCTCTGTCATTCCCCTTGGTGCCTCGCACTACCGACCCTGAGTCACGCGGTCGACCACCTATAGGTCTGGTCCTCTTGGACCTCTGCGTCATCTGTCTACTGCCTGCTACAGAAGACTCTGCCTCATGCTGGCTAGTGGTGGGTCCTGCTGCTGGAGACTGCTCAGCAAGGAAACTCTCTACTAAGAGGGCTCGCTCCAACACCCCTGTCTACATCGGAATGCTGTGAGAAACAACAGAATCTCTAATATCTCTCCTGAGCCCCTACTCGAAGGTTTGGGCCCTGAAGAACAGGTCCCATACCATATCTGTGGAGTAGCACGAGAGGTCTATGAACCTCGCTGAATACTGCACCACTGTCATGCTGCCCTGCCGCAGCTGAAGTAGCTCCTGTATACGCACTGCTTGAAGGGTGGCTGGTACAAACTCTGCCCAGAATAGGCTCTCGAAGTCTGCCCATAGAAGTGTCGCCTCATCATGCATCTGGAGCATCAGGCTCCACCATCTGCCTGCTTCTGCCTAAAGTAGGTTGGCAGCAAGGATCACCATGAAATCTGTTGGCGTCCCCACTAGCCTGAAGACTCTCACCACATCCTCCAGCCAATCCTCAGCTGCCTGCGGGTCTGTCTCTCTCCTGAACCTGGGTGGCCTCTGGCATTGGAACTCATGTAGTGCGCTCAAGCGACGAGCACCCTCTGCTACCGGGGCTAGTGGCATCGGTGGCCCAACGGGTAGTAGTACTGTTGGTGCCTTCGCTGGTGCCTCAACTGGGATAGGGCCCTGTATTGAGGCCACGTCGCTCGGCGGGCTGTCAGTACGAACAACTCTTGGGGCTCTAGCTGGTCGTCTGCGGGGAGGCATCCTGAAAGAAACAAACATGACACGGTCAAATGATTTATACCTGGTGAGATGACCTGGTTTGATCTGACTTTTAAAAACTTCTGGAAACACACACAAAATCAGTGTTTTCGTGCACAAAGTCGGAAATTAGTTTTCAGGGTCCTGGTGTATGGATACGTCGGCCGCCCGCACCAACACTGGACTCCCTGAACTAAAGACCACACTCGGTACACTTAACACTATTGCTTCACAGAAATAAAATATCAGAGTTATAAGTTCTGCGGTAGAACCGACTCCTCTGATACCAATTTGTCACGACCCGTCCTCGGGGCCCGTGTTGTGACTACCCCAAGCCCACCATCCATAGGCCAGGGGCTGGCGACTAGCACCAAAGGCGTAAATCCCGATAACTGGGAAGGAATTTCCATTATAAAAGTAACAAAACACCACAGAGTACAAGCGGAAGTAAAACACTAAGTACAAAGAAAGTGCTAAAAAGTAAATGGGCCAGAATACAAACCCAACTAGAAATATAGCTACAACTGAACAAAGACAACAGCTGGAAGAAAGGAAGCAGCTCCTGGGTCATCCACCTCAGATCCTACCTAAAGGGTAGGTACAGATAGCATAGCTCCTCAATGCTCTCACCTGTCAACCTCCTCTGTGTTTCGTCTCGTCGTGAAGTCCACCTCCGGATACTGACTCGTTGTGTGGTCCACCTCCGGGTACTGACTCGTCTTGTGGTCCACCTCCGGGTACTGACTCATCGTGTGGTCCACCTCTGGGTACTGTCTTGTCATGTGGTCCACCTCCGGGTACCGTCCAGTCCTCGAACACTCGGCCTTCGTCAGCACTGCCCATCGTCTGCAACAAACACAACGAGGTGCGGGCATAGCCCGTGCAGGGGTGAGTATAAGGATACTTAGTAGGGACCCTGAGACCCTCATGGTCTCACTAAAACCAACAAGGATAACCACAAAGAATATCTCAACAGATAACCTCTACTTAGGTATATGCCCATATATATACCCAAGTTATTAAGTAACCCATCTCAATCTTGAGGTAAACACAAAGGTCATAGACTCAGCTCAAACCAGGATTTTCATTATCGAAATTGTAACTACTGAAGAGCTCTGTCTCTGGGAGTACAGTGATCCTATCATGTCTCTGAGGTACTTCTCACCAACCTATGACTACTGAGGTACTCCTCATGTCGAGTACTGTAGGTCTGCCACCTCACACAGTAGTGCTCCTCCGCCATGGGTCTGCCACCTCACACAGTAGTGCTCCCCCTTATAGCCTACATAGGTACTCCTCCTGTCGAGCACCGCGGGTCTGCCACCTCACATAGTAGTGCTCCTCCGCTATGGGTCTTCCACATCACAAAGTAGTGCTCCCCACTGGGCTATGCTAGTCACTCCGAATCGAATCGGACAAACAGTCATCAGGTCACAGCCAGCTACACGGTCTCCATACTCCGTACGCTCGTCTCCGGGAGGGTCCGCTCCACGAGCTACTAGTAGATACTCCAAGTATCTCAAAGTCCCACGAAGAAGTATCTCAAAGAACCGCCTCGTCATAGGGGTCTCAACGCGACAGACGGCGTGTCAATCGGACGCTCGGTCTGTGAGTTACTAGCCTTTTCGTCCCCAGGGCCCGGTTGGTTTCGTGTGAGAACCAACATGGCCGTATCTCAACTGTACCCCGAACTATCATAGGGTATACTCAAAGGGACCGTTTCTCCACGTGATCACCAACTCCGCGGACGGTTCGTCAAATGGACGTCCGGTCTGAAAGATATCAGCTTTTCCGTTCCAGGGGCCCGGTTGGATTTCGGGTGCAATCCAACCCGGTCACTATCCAACTATATCCAAAACTCAAGAAAAGTATGCCAAAAGTTCCATCTCATCCAGAGGAGATCAACGAGACAGACGGCGCGTCAATCGAATGAACGGTCTGTGAGTTATTGGCTTTTTCGTTCCATGGGGCCCGGTTGGTTTCGTGAGCGAACCAACCCGACCGCACTCCGACTGCTTCCAATACTCGAGCGCAGTAAGCCAAATGTTCCGTCTCATCAAGAGGAATCCAACAATGTCGACGGCACGTCAATCGGACGTCTGGAGCTCTAGTTACGAGCGTTTCCGTTCCGAGGGCCCGGTTAGTTTCGTATACGAACCAACACGGCCGAACCCAAAGTATTCCGAAACCTTGATTATGATATGTCAAAACGACCACCTCGGTCCAAGGATTACATCAACGCTGATGGTGCGTCGATCGGAGGTCTGTAGCCCAGGATATGGACAAAATACCGAAAAGGTCCGAAAACGGGGGGTCTGGGCCCGTACCGACCCGACCCAACCCCCCCTGGGTCGGCCCGAACCGGGTCGACCTGACTGGGCGTGACCCGGCCCGGCCGGCGCGGCCCGGCCCGGTCTGGGCGCGACCCGGCCCCGCTCGGCTCGGTTGGGGGGCTCGCTGGCTCGGCCAGCGAGCCGGTGCTCCGCGGACGCGGCGCGCGCCGCGTCCCCCCTGGATCCCGCGCGGCCGCGGGATCCGCCAGCTCACCGTCGCGGCTTCACTCGCGGCGGTTTCTCCAGGCAGCGCGCTGGGGCGCCGCCCGGCGACCCGCGCCGCAGGTGGTGTCTTCGGGCCACCAGAGTTGCTCTGGTGGTCCGTTTTCAATTCCACCTCCGCCGATGCTCATCCCGGGTCCCGTTCTTCCCTGCGGAAACATCAAATCGTCTATGCGGCCGTTCCATCAATGCCCGAAAATCCACACATCAAAAGAAACAACTGCGGAGTCTTCCGTTCGCCTGCACAGCCCCAGCTACGACCACACTTTTGTTCGGCCTTGACGGCGCAGCGCGACGGCACCGCACATCCTTGCCGCATCACTCCAGGTTCCCGCATGGTGTCGTCGCACCGTGCCACCATCTTCCAAACCGCAACATAATCAACAACAAGGGGGAGGAGGGTCGGTCGTGTTTGTGCGGTCTGACCTCCTCCCGTTATAATGATAGCAAGCGGCCATCAAATAGAAGTTGATGTACGGCAAAAAAATATTTCACGGCAAAATCAATAAACCTCAACATCAACCTGCTTGAAAGAATGATCCACGGATCAACCTGAAAATGGTTGGTCTATGCTCTTCATTCTTTTCTCAAAAGATAAGAGAACACCAAATAAATTTCCCTACCTCTAAATTGACGTCGCACGTCGTCGAGTCGCGGAAGTCGAACGCCGCGGTAGTCGAACGTCGGGGTAGTCGGGTGTCGCGGAAGAAAGGTATCGCTTCCGTCAACGTTGTAAGAAGAAGGAGAACGTTTTTGTTGGCGTCGGTCTCCACAGTCGGCGTCTCCTTCCTTGTTGCGGAAGAGGAAGAAAAAGGATTGGAGAAAACGTAGAGCGTTCTTCGCCGAGTCGGAAGGTCGTTCTTCATTTGGAGATGATGTTCTTCAGAAGAGGGAAGAGCTCTCTCCCAAATTCTCTCACACACAAAAACTCACAAAAATAAAATAAGGCCTCTCCTTATTTTATTATTTTGCCATGCATTCAAAATTTTTTAAAAATTCAAACACTTAGTTAAATTAATTGAAGAGGTTTAATCAATTAATTTAAGATGTGTTTTGGAAAAATTAAAGAGGAGAGAGGGGAGAGTTACACAAGTTAAAGTGGAGTTACAAAATTTAAGAGGGAAGTGAGTTATGGGAGGTCAAGGGGGTTATGGGAAGATCAAGGGGGGTTAGGGTCTCGTGTGGGCCCCACCTCCCACATATCCACACATGGGAAGTTGGGTGGTTGTGGGTCCCACCAACAACTTCCCATGGTAGAATTTAACTCCCTTGGTTAACAAAAATAAAATTGTTCTCAATTTTATTTATTTCTTCCTTAAACCCCAAAATTTAACTTCTCCTCCCAAGCAAACGCACCTACAGTAAAAGTCCTCTTAAGAAAATACCGGCACTGCGAGTTCATCGGTGTCCTAGGATTTCAATTCCGAGTACCGGTTCAAAAGATAGAAAAACCCGCTCGTTCGTTCACTGAACGTACCCGAGCTAAACTTCGGAAATTGATTCCGGGCACACTAGGCCTCGGAATCAGGCGCCGTCAGAAACTGCGTTCACTACACCAAAAAATGTATTTCGCGGCGGTTTTTTTTTCGTTTCGCGGCGGTTTAAACCGCCGCTAAATGGTTTGGCGGCGGTTTTGAAAAACCGCCGCTAAATGTGGCGTCGGGAAACTATTGGCGGCGGTTTTAAGAACCGCCGGAGAACGTTTCGCGGCGGTTTTTTAGCGGCGGTTTAAACCGCCGCTAAATGTTTTAGCGGCGGTTTAAATTTTTTTTTAAATATTTATTTATTTATTTATTTATTTTGCGGCGGTTGTTTAGCGGCGGTTTAAACCGCCGCTAAATGAATTTTTTTTTATTTTTTTTATTTTTATTTTCCGTATATATTTATTTTTATATTCTTTTTTATATTATTTTTATTTTCCGTATATATTTATTTTTATATTCTTTTTCATATTATTTTTAATTTTCGTATTTATTTATTTTTAATTTTCGTATTTATTTATTTTTATTTATTTTTATTTATTTTTATTTATTTTTATTTATTTTTATTTATTTTTATTTATTTTTATTTATTTTTATTTATTTTTATTTATTTTTATTTATTTTTATTTATTTTTATTTATTTTTATTTATTTTTATTTATTTTTATTTATTTTTATTTATTTTTATTTATTTTTATTTATTTTTATTTATTTTTATTTATTTTTATTTATTTTTATTTATTTTTATTTATTTTTATTTATTTTTATTTATTTTTATTTATTTTTATTTATTTTTATTTATTTTTATTTATTTTTATTTATTTTTATTTATTTTTATTTATTTTTATTTATTTTTATTTATTTTTATTTATTTTTATTTATTTTTATTTATTTTTATTTATTTATTTTCGTATTTATTTATTTTCGTATTTATTTATTTTCGTATTTATTTATTTTCGTATTTATTATATTATTATATTATTATATTATTATATTATTATATTACTCCCCATGCCATGCACATGCCCCATGCCCATGCCCCATGCAATATATATAAATTCTGCGTTGGGTGAGATTTGAACCCTCAACCTCATGGATATCACTCAACACACTTTACCACTACACCAATCTCACTATATAGTTAATAAACAGAATATTATATACTTATATATATATTAATTGAAAAGACAAATAATACATAACTAATTGATATAAATAATAAAAATAAATAATAAATAATAAATAATAAATAACAAAGAATAAATAATATATAACAAATATTAAATAATAATAAATAATAAACAATAAATAATAAACAATAAATAATAACCAATAAATAATAAAGAATAAATAATAAATAGCAAAAATAAATAAATAATAATAAATAATAAACAATAAATAACAAATAATTAATAATAAATAACAAATAGTAAATAATAATAATAAATAATAAACAAGAAATAATAAATAAATAATAATAAATAACAAATAGTAAATAATAATAATAAATAATAAACAATAAATAATAAATAATAACCAATAAATAATAAATAATAAATAATAAATAATAAATAATAAAGAATAAAGAATAAAGAATAAAGAATAAATAATAAATAATAAATAATAAATAACAAATAACAAATAATAAATAAATAATACTAAAGAATAAACAATAAAGAATAAACAATAAATAATAACCAATAAATAATAAATAGAAAACAATAAATAATAAATAATAAATAATAAATAATAAATAATAAATAATAAATAATAAATAATAAATAATAAATAATAAATAATAAATAATAAATAATAAATAATAAATAATAAATAATAAATAATAAATAATAAATAATAACCAATAAATAATAAAGAATAAATAATAAATAATAAACAATAAATAATAAATAATAACCGATTAATAATAAATAGCAAATAATAAATAATAAATAATAAATAATAAATAATAAATAATAAATAATAAATAATAAATAATAAATAATAAATAATAAATAATAAATAATAAATAATAAATAATAATAAATAATAAATAATAAATAATAAATAATAATAAATACATAATATTAATGAATAATGATAAATAATAAATAAATTATAATTAAAAATGAGTAATAAACAATAAATAATAAAAAATAAATAATAAAAAATAAATAAAAAAGAATAAACAATAAACAATAAATAGTAAATAATAAATAATAAATAATCAATAATAAATAATGAATAATAAATAATAAATAACAAATAATAAATAAGAAACAATGTATTATAATAAATAAATAATAATAATAAATAATTAATAATAATAAATAACAAATAATAAATAAATTATAATAAATAATAAATAAGAAATAAGAAATAATAAACAATAAAGAATAAACAATAAAGAATAAAAAATAAAGAATAAACAATAAACAATAAATAATAAACAATAAATAATAATAATAATAAATAATAATAAATAATAATAAATAATAAATAATAATTAATAATCAATAAATAATAATAATTAATAAAAAATAAATAATAATAATAAATAAACAATAATAATAAATAATGATAAATAATAAATAAACTATAATTAAAAATATATAATAAGTTATAATAAATTATAAAAAATAATAAATAATAAATAATAAATAATAAATAACAAATAACAAAATAATAAATAAATTATAACAAATAAATTGTAATAAATAAACAATAAACAATAAATACATAATAATAATGAATAATGATAAATAATGATAAATAATAAGTAATAAATAATAAACAATAAATAATAAATAATAATAAAAAATAAATAATATTTAATATTTAATAAACAATAAACAATAAAAAATATATAAGAAACAATAAACAATAAACAACAAACAATAAACAATAAACTATAAACTATAAATAATAAACAATAAATAATCAATAATAACAATAAATAATAAATAACAAATAAAAAAATAAAAAATAATAATAAATAAGAAACAATGAATTATAATAAATAAATAATAACAATAAATAAATAATAATAAATAAGATATAATATATAAAACGCATGAAAAAACATGAACAGACATGACAATGGAGGAAAATAATGAAAACACATGAAAACGGATGGGGAAGCACTGATAAGCATGAGAAAACATGACAACTCTGAAAAACCTATTAAAAATTCAACATAATCATCATAACCCCCCCCCCAAACCCATTGATAATGATAATAATCCATGGAGTCATGGAGTCAATAATAGATAGTAATAAATGGAGCAACCGTTAAAACCCGTTAAAACAGTCATAAAGTGACAAAAATATTGAACTCACAGTAACAGAGATAACTTATGATCCGAGAGTCCGTTCCAGATCTGCGACCAATCAAATCAAAGATCCGGAAATGTTCTTCGACCTGATATGTGAAATAGACTGAATGGATGGGTGGATCAGAAGTTACGACCATTTAAAAAAAAGCTGACGGGGAACGGGTGCTAGAAACGAGGCATCGAAAAACATAACAAACCCGGTACCCACTAAAATGGGCATAACATATGATCCAGGAGTCCATGTGGGCACCGCGACCAGTCAAACTGAAGCTCATGGAACGAGCTATGATCTGGCAGGCGGAGGAGTCCGAATGGACACGCGGATAAAAAGTTAGGTCCGTTTGAAGGCAAGTTCGAAGGGGCACCGGTGACGGAAAGAGGGTTTTGGAGGCCTTCGGAGGGGTTTTTGGGGTCGAAAACCTTGACAGAAGCTTGCTTTTGTCAAACCGGTGCGTAGCTCTCTTCGCTGGCTTCGATTTGATATGTGGTGGAGCCAAAACGGACACCCGGAGCGAAAGTTATGGCCGTTTGAAGTTGGAAAACTTTTTTCAACTTTCTTATAACTCTTATATCTTCCCGGCCTTAAATCGGCTCTGGGTTTTCATCATATGTGCCTCTAGATCTCTTCAATGTCTTCGATTTGACTGGTCGCGGCGCTCCAGCGGACTCCCGGGTCAAAAGTTATGACCGTTTTAGTGATTTTAGAGTTTCTTAGGTTTTTTTTAGGTTTTATTATTTTTTTCCCGCGCTTGCATTTCGCGGCGGTTTTTTCGCGGCGGTTTAAAACCGCCGCTAAATGACCCATAAAATTATTTTTAATTTTTTTTTTTTTTTTTAAAAAAAAAAAATTACGCGCGTGTCGCGGCGGTTTTTTGGCGGCGGTTTTCAAAACCGCCGCGAAATAGCTGCCCCGATTTTTTTTAGCGGCGGTTTTCAAAACCGCCGCTAAAAAACCGCCGGGAAATGGGCAGTTTGTTGTAGTGGTTCTTGTAAAATTACAATGAAAATTAAGAAAAAATTTCCCTTGAATTTTACGGGACATTACACGCATCCCCTTTCTAGTATCTAGAAAAGGATATATTTCATGGAAAACCATTAACTCATGACATTACCAATATTTTAGGATATAATCCTATATTTAGACTCAACAATATGGTTTTAAAAAAAATCTAATCCTAATAGAAAATATAAATAAACTATTATCCAAAATAAATAAACCCTTCTATGATACCAATATAAGAAACACAAGCTAAACATGTTGTAAATAATAATTAATGTCAATATTTAAATATTACATCTCAAAGAACAAGTACACTTCTTAAAGCCTGAAAGGTTTAGTGTCTTGGAGATTAGATACATAAACATCTTAATTTACTACACTTGTTAAAATTTATTCAAAAATAATTCTAGTCCTGAAACTTTCTAGACATCTTACCTAATACAATATACATAGCAACCTAGGGTTTAAAAAAATATAAAACCGGTGTCCTCAAATTCTCAGTAAGGTAAAATAAATATAAAAAATTACTAGATCATAAACATGGAGCAGAATTCAAGAAATATATAAATAACATTATAAATTATTAAAAATAACATGAATAATAATAATAAGTATTGATATATCAATGTAAGATCATAAGAATATTTTTAATGAACCATAAAATAAATTTTCCTGATAAAAAAATATAAATAATAATAAAACATGTGAGAAGGATATAAAAGGGTGGAATATAGTAAAAATGATTCAAAATCATGAAAATATAGAATAACATGATAAAAACATGAAAGGTATTCACAATTATAAACATAGTATTTCATATCATTATGAACCTGGCTACTCAACAATCTATTCACAAGTAATATTTTTGAGTGGATCTTAATGACACCGCACTCTCCCATTGTGAACCTATAGACATGTTACCCATTTCACATGTAAAATTTTGAGTAGATATTAATTATTATTCCCTCACTATTTATGAACATAGTGACTTTCTAACATGTTTTCATGTAAAATTTGGATTTGTGCATCATACTGTCACACTAACCCTTTGTGAACCAAGAGACTTGCTAACATGTTGACATAACATTTATATATCCTGATATATAATGCTTTACCCAATTAATTGGATGTGTATATAGGCTTGTATACCATAATACATACATATGTGTGTCAGTTGAAAATTAAACATTCATCATCTCATAAAGAACCCATGGAAAATAATGGGTTTCTTAAAACATTAAAAACATGTTAAACATGAACTTAAGAAATCAGTGAATATCAGAACTCGCCTTTACTAAAATAAATCATATCGTAATAAAATATAAAGGGTTATGAAAAAAAATTAATGAAAATTAAAACATAGAGAGTAAATATAAGTAAAAATACAAATTTATTCAAAAAAAATTAATGTATTTAAGTGAAAATCGGTTAAAACATTTTGTAAAGGGAAAGGTAATACGTTTTAAAACATTATTTTAAAGAGTTAATTATAAATAAAATCCTTAAAAATGCATAAAGGATTAAAAAAGGAGAAGTGAAACTACTTTGAAAACATTTTGTTTTAAAAATAATCTTTAATAATGGAAAAATATACATAAGGGTTATAAAATGAAAATGTTGAGTGAATGATAAAACTTTTATATTTTAAGGATGAAAAAAAATCAGAATTTTGAAATAAACTTTATGAAAACCCACATTGTGTAGAATATTTTAAAACATTCCATTTAAAATTAATAATATAGGAATTTAGGTTTACAAAAGTTATCCAAGGGATAAGAAATTTTTATAGACTTTAGAATGAATGAGCCTAAA
Organism: Viscum album; assembly: GCA_963277665.1. Taxonomy (NCBI): domain Eukaryota; kingdom Viridiplantae; phylum Streptophyta; class Magnoliopsida; order Santalales; family Viscaceae; genus Viscum; species Viscum album. The sequence goes on along the minus strand of OY728152.1, from coordinate 776,659,176 downwards.
AATTCTCCAGATGGATTATCACATTTGAGAGTCTCATTTTTTTGTAAGGAAGTTTGAAATAAATCCTTACATCTTGTGTAATAATTATATAAAAACATTTAATGGAGAATAAAAATTTGATTGAAATTATAAAAAAATGATTGAAGAATTAATTCATGATATAATATATCATATTGGTAGTGTCCACTCCACATAAATAAAAAATATGCGTAATAAATTAATGCCTCAATGAAGGGGAAATTGAGATGCAAATCCCTTAAAACTTAATTAAAATTCTAATAAAAACCCATTGAAAAATAGGTTACACTACAGTCATATACAATACAAGTTCCAAAAGTAAAAAAGACCAAAAAGAATCTCAAAAGCATCACAAGCCTCATCTTGGTCCCATTCTCTCCTGCTCCTAAGAAACATATCAAATACTTGTAGGAGGTCACTTTCTTGTATCAACACCTACAACCATATAATCTATTTGTTCCCAAGACAAGAACCGAATTGGGTGTCATGCTAAATCCCAATAGGCAACTTCCCAAGATTTTTACCAATCAGTTAGTAAATATATATAACAGGCGCTATACAATAATGAAATAATTAAGTTAGGAAGTACTCAAAAGTAAAAAAAACAACAAGAATTGGTTTCCAATTATTTACATTTCATTATCCATTTAATAATTCAATTGCATTGAATTTGTAAGTCTCGAGATCTATCACTATCCTGGAATCCCCCATATAACTGTAAGAACAACAGATGGCTGATAAGGCCATCTAAATAATAAAAGTGAAGACCTAATCCAATCTTGGGGTTTGTCTTGGAAGATGCATCATATGTCATTCCATTTCAATTCAATTATAACTTGATCCCATCATTGAAATTCCTAATCTGGAATTCAAGTATCACTCCAGGTACAATTTCCACTAACAACATACAAGCTCGTCTCGACAAACCACTTAGGAACCCAGTATCACTCTAGGGGTGGTATAAGTTCATGTCACTGAGCCCATCCTTCGAATTCCAATTAAAAATTTCCAAGTATCACTCATGACATATAGTAAAATGCCTCTTGCTCCCGTCCATGGAATCCCTAAATGGATCTATGATTCACTTGGCATATAAGTATAGCCTCTATGAGCCTGTCCATGGAATCTATGGTTAACTCATGGATTAAACATAATTAACCCTTTGATCCCTTACAAGGCATTCCAATAGAATTAAAGTTTCACTCTCAAGGTACAAGTTACAAGAGTCATATGAGCTCGTCCATGGAATTCTAATTGGAATCCATGATTCACCCAATGCTATTTAACATTTCATCAAAACAATTTTATTTAAACATTTCATTATCCTTGATAAGGTCAAAACCAAAGGCATCTAATATAACTCACCACCAAAGTGTGTCTCAATCAATGACCAACATCAAAAGTCTTGGCCTTTCATTACTTACATGGGCATATTTCTCATAAAAAATATACACAAGTAAATTAAACTAATAATTGTCTTCAATATCATTTAACTAATTTGGGCCCATAAATAAAAGATTCAATTCATTCATATCAAGGAAATTTTTAAAAAAAGTCCAAGATCAAGTGCTTTCCTTCAAATACCCACTTGATCGTTTTTCGCATAACAAGCCTAATGTGACTAACAAGCTTCAAAAAGGATTAGTTATATTATATATCATGTGGGAAAATACATAATTATAGAAATTCAATCCAATTACGTCATTTTAATTGTTATCCTCTATTTCACTCACATGGGAAAGGAATTTCAAAACTAACATGCTTAAATAAGAAAATAAATACATGGGTCAAGGGGAAAGTGAAACATCCCCTTCCCTTTAACTAGTTTAATTACCATTTAACAACATTCTAACTACATTCATAATCAAAATAATTTTACCAGCCCATGAAATGAAATCAAAGGAATTCCTTATAAGTATCCTAGGCCAAACAACCATAAAAGTTAATCCAAGGGAACTCACCTAATGGGTGGCCCTTAATCAAGGTATACAACCTATATCATGATTTAAAACACTTATTTAATTCCCTAAACAAAAATATCCAAAAAATGGTTCAATTATAAATCAATTAGGGACCACAAAAATGGGAATGAAGATCTTCGGCATATATAAACATATTGACAATTAGAAAAAGTCATGAGACCACCTACCTTAGGCTCGTTCTAGATAGATCATCTAGTATCAATATATGATCACCCTGGTTTGGGAGAAATCTTAAGAACAGACAAAGAATGGGATATTAGGGCATATGAGACTTAATCCAAATAGAATAATTGATATCCAGAATAATAAATAATGGCTAAAAATGAATTGTGGCCTAACCATTGCAGATCCAAAGAGAATAATGACACTTGATTCGGAGATCGAATGAAGCATCGATCTGAAAAAGGAGAAAAGACTCCAAAGAGGGATCTCCTTCCATTCCTTGTTGTGCAACGTGAGAGAGGATGATTTATTTTTTAGGTTATAAATATTTTATGAGGAAAAGGTAAATTCACCCAAATAAATGGGGTCGAAAAGTTTAGGTGCACGGTTTGTCTAACCATGTGTCATTTCGCATGGTTGTTGCAAGTAGAAAGGGCGGTCACACGGTTACCCTAAATGGTTTAACGACCATGTGGTAACTATTATCAAAACCTCTATCCAAAGTATACAATAATTGTAAACCTACTGTATGATCATGTGGCTACTACTACATGATATACTTAATGGTGTGTCTAGTTTGACCAATCTGGATCACGTCGCACGGTTTAATAAATAGTGTTTCCTTCCCCACAAGGCTTTTACTAACCATGAAGTAAAACCAAAACACCCCAAACCATGGGTTCTGATATTTTAATAATCTATAAACACCCCCAAGCCTTCCCTTACCTCAACAGGCATCCACATTAAGCTATAACTAATCACTTAAACCAAGAATTTATTGAAAACTCAAGATCTGTACCTCAAAGAAAAACTGGGCTCTAACAAATGCCATAGGATAAATATGAGTGAAAAAATGATTAGGTTTATGGGATAGGGTTATATAAAGATTAAATTGGTATATTTTAATGTAATAATTAAAATTTAACACCCAGATATTTTTTGAAATATTTTTTTCCGAATGAATTTAATTGTTTTGATATTTAGCATTTCCCACAACAATAAAAATATATTTTTTATATTAAAGAGAAATGTTTGGATTGATTTATATGAAACTAAAAATTAATCACACACTACATGAAACATAGATCTCATATTTATCTACATTTAACAACATCTTTAGATTATGTTACACACAAGATAAACATTCCTCGATGGCCTGCGTAACACACAAGACTGAGTTTTCCGAACAATAAAATATTCTTAAAAATATTATTATTTAATATAATAAGATATAACCTAGATATTATTTTTTAGGTTATGAATAGGATTAACTAACCTATAAAAATATTTGGTTCAATTCATGGGTTACAAATTAATTATAAATCAATATAAGAACCAATTGAATATAAAAGGAATGTTTTTATAAAAAACTACTTTTATGGTCGAAAAAGAATTTTATCCTAATAAATTAAATTAATTACTATCTATGAGTGATATTAATAAAATATATATTTTATATATTCAATAAAATATATTTTAAACTCATACAATATATTTTATAAGAATAATATAGGAACAAACACAATATTATATATAAAAACCTAGATTTTTATAAAATATGTTTGACCAGATTTTAATAGAAAAACTATTTTAAATATTAGTTTTGGAAATTTTATATGTAAAAATAAACGTCATTTTTTAAATTGAAACATAAAAATTAGGTTATGGTTATTTTTTGGTATTTTTCTGTGAAATTTCAGTTTTTTGATAAATAGTGAAAAATACTGAATTTTAATTCAAAACTAATTTTTAATTTAATTTATTAATAATGTTAAATTATATTTATAATTGGGTTTAAATTATAATTATATAAATTATACATAAATTAATCCAATTTAGTTCATTCGGACCAATTTCACTTTAAAATTAGATATAAAAAATTGAAAACATTTGAACATTTTTACTTTAAAACCATACATTGCCATCCCATCTATGGGATTAATTTTAAATTAATTTCTTCCCCTTATGTATGATATCAACCCTTTCAGAATTTTTCTTGAAATTATTTCAAGGTATTCATTTTTTATCTTTGAGTAGATTTTTTGTGTTGTAATTTGGGATGTGTTTGGGTGAATGTTGAAAAAAATGGAAGAAAAAGGGGATGCGCATGGTTAGTGCACAGTTAGAGAAAATCATGTGACCCAAACTAATAAACCATACAACCATGGATAGTTAGGGTTTTCATATATGGAATACATTTTGAAAAAAAATCACCCTAAAAATAAAAACCATGCACTCCAAAAATATCTGGCGCCTGGTTGGCAAACGGTTAGGGAAAACTATGCACCCCTACCCAAGAAACCATTAAAGACTTTTTAATTACCATAAAATTAGTTTTAAATTCTCTCTAACCCCATAAAATCCTCCCATTCGACCCAAACTCATACCAACTCAGTTTTTGATAATTTCATAGCTTTCTGTAGGGGTTCTAAAGTCGTCTAACCTCCGTTATTTATGATTCAATGCCTGAATTGAAGAACTTGTCCTCTCTCTATATGTGGATACTATCACATTTCTTTCCCACTCACCTTCCTTCATTCAATCATTATTTTGGTGGTATTTTATCTTCTATTATGTTAGATCTAGATATATATTTGGTTAATCCATATTTAGGACTTGAGATCTAGATTTGGATTAAAGGGAGCTTGATTTTGTTAATCTTCATTTAAGGTTTTAGATCCGGCCTCCGATCTATGTCATTGTGTTGCTCAATTTTGGGGAATTACATTGGGCTAATGTTCATTAATGAATCGAGTTAGGTTGTCTAATATTCAATTCCTACATTAATGATTTTGATATTTTTATAAAATATTTATTATTTATAGCATTCATTAGAAATTTAAATTCCTTCAATTGTATTAGTTATTGTGGTCAATTTTTAAATTGGATTATTGTTAAAATAGATGATTGATTTGGAATTTAATGATGATAATTAGCTGATTCCCAATTAGATAATTAATTGTATAATTAATTATAATATTTAGATATTTGTGATTGAGATAATTAATTAGGGGATTAATTACGTGATGTTGAGATAATTGGTTTGAGATAATTAACCAATGAATTAATTATGAAATATCATGATATATGAGATGAGAAAATTAATTGTAGAATCATTATGAGGTATTGAGATTTTGAGTATGATAACTTAATTTATATATTAATTAACTTTGGTTGATATATGTGAAATATTGTGATGTTATTTATTTTATGTTATTAAATGTAAATGGTAACATGGACATTTGACCCAGAATTTTGAATGGTAACCTAATCCTTCAATTATATTTTATTAAATGGTAAATGGTAACATTGACATTTGACTAAGAATCATGAATTATAACATGTTCATTCAATAATGTTTTATTAAATGGTAAATGGTAAATGGACATTTGACCAAGTATTATGAATGGTAACATGATCATCCAATTATGTGGTATTAAAGTGTGAGTGGTAACATGATCATTCAATAATGAGATATTAAATTATGAATACTAACATGCTCATTAAATTATGTGATATTAAATATAAATGGTAACATGGATATTTAAAAATTTATTAGGAATGGTAACATTTACAATCCAATGTGATATCCCTTGGGGATTGATCGACTCCGACACGGGCTGAAGTGGGTATTGAGGTTTGGGTATCCTCAGGAACCCATGGGTTTATGTGGTTAAATAGAGAATATATAATAATGTGATAAAATATTTATTGATGATTTACATTTATTTCATTATATACCTCCATACACTATTATTGAATGGATTTTTATTAGACAATGTTGGTGGTGGCCTACTGAGTTGTACTCACACCCTATTCAAGCTTCTAGATTGGTACCCAAAATAGAATTTATTGTGGCAGGACAAGGTAAGGGAAAAGGCCCTGGGTTAGATTGTCGATTGGAGATGGATCTTGGATTAGGGAACTAGATGTGGTTTGGGAACTGATTGGGAGTCATTTGTGTCTTTATTTTTAGTTTAATTTAAGACACTTGACACTTAATTCATCATGGAAAGTTTTCTTCTTTAGTTGGATATTGTATTTCCTATTTGATTATCTTGAGTTTTTGGTATTGTTAATGATTATATATTCTTCTGTTGTTGTTGTTTATTTATTATGGTGTATTAATCTGATAAAATAGGGTATAGTCTCCCTATGATTGACTTACCTAACCTTCACTACTAGTTGGAATCCTATAGAATATAGGGAGGCATGATTCAGGTCATGTGGTGGTTCGGTGTAGGTCATGGTGTGTGGCACCTGGGCTGATATATTACAAAGTCTTATCAGAACCCAGTTATCATTTATTTTTTCTTTTGTCATACTATTTTGGAAAGGTATACATGAGACTAGGAAGAGTCGAGGATTATTTATGAGCTCGTTCATGGGAGTTGAAAACCCATGTATGGGCGGAAACCCAAGTACTCAGGGTGGGATTGTTGTTATTTATATTTGTTATTACAGTTAAATATTATTTCACCATGGGTGATGCACTAGTTGTGTGATGTGAAAATTGATTTTGAGATTTTCTAAGAATTGAATCATGGCTAGAATGACATGATTGTTTAGTTTTCATGCATCATTCTAGGGACTTAGGATTGTTTTTTGACATGCATTATATTTGGAATGCATGGAAAAATGGTTTTTGGGTAAGTTGTTGAACTTGAACTATTTTTCCTTGCTAGTGAAATTTAAATGAAAATGTACCTAATATGAAATTAATAACTATAAAATGATGAAAGATGTGAATAAATGGGTGTCTAAATGAGAAACTTGATATGATAACATGTGTACCCTTTGAGAACCAAAACCTAGGTGTATGATGGTCAAGGTTAGTGATATAACCTCGGTTTTGACCTCATGGAGAGGTTTGTGAAATGACTTGTTGTGTCTTAATGTGTTTTACATCTTATGTAAACATATTAATGCTGTTAATTTTTTTCCTAAGGTGCATGTTTGTAATTTTAGAGATATGACTCCATGAAGATGCTTATTGAGATGAAGATAAGAGAATATGTCTGGTAATGCTCTACATGTACTGGAAATTGAGGCACCATTTGTTCTGGGTGAGGAATCAAGAGAGTAGTTCTGAGATAACTTCACTCACATCATGAAATTAGTAGAAAGAATCCTCAGGAAAGTTGAGAGGATCATGTATGACCTGACATAGTAGTTTCATTTGTATCACCCTTCAAATTTTACTATAGAGGGTGGAACTAAGGGAGTTGGGTTCTAGGTTGACTCAATATAGATGATACTTGACCATTTGGAGACAAATTTTGAGAGAAGGGTCAATTTGGACACTTATACATTATGAGGATCAGCGAAGCACTGGTGGGACATTCATGCTTGGACTATATAGTCATATATAATTCTATGGAAGTACTTTTTGGATATGTTCTTTGAGCACTTCTATTTAGAGATGCTGATGTAAGAGAGAGAAGCATAGTTCGTGTGGTTTTATCAAGAGAGAACATATGTAATGGAAAATTCTAGATGTTTTATAGATATTTAGTGCTTTTCTCTTGAATTGGAAAGATATGAGATAACTACTGTGAGATAATTAAAGGATTTAATTAAGTGAAAGATTAAGTCCCAAGTTAAACTCTTTCAGTTAAACATGTTTGCTGAGGTAGTGGATTAGGCTCTCATAGATGATGCGAACCTGAAGTAGGATTCCAATGTTGGAAAAAAATTGCTACTGGACGATGAATAGATATTAATTTTGAGATAACGAAGCACCATTATGAGAACTTTATCCAAGGTAGTATAAATCAGAGTAGTCAGATAGGAGGGTCTGTTTCATAGGACCATACCGTAGTAATCGTTCATTAGTTTGTTAGACCAATAAATTATCATAGAGACTATCCCTAACCACAGTATAGTACTAGTCTTGTGGAAAGATTGAACATATATAGAGGTTCTTCATAACCCAGCGATAGATGGTTAGTGAGGGTATATCTAGACAAATTCAGAGTGTGGGAATGGGATCTTCTACACCTTATCATACTGGTAGCTAGAGTTCTACTAGCCGAGGCAGTAGAGGCAGAGGATGTGGTGTTTCTGGGAAAGAGTGCCCATATCATCAGAGTGTTACAACTCAGGGGTGTCAGATGAAATTATAGGGGAGAGGGTCAGAATAGTTGCATGTGGTGAAGCCTACACATGTGGATAGTGAGGTTGTACCATCAATAGTCAGAGGTACTATTCTTGTAGCTTCCACATTATCTAGTTTCATATTTCATACTGGTGACTTTCATTCCTTTTTATCATCTAATATTGTTAATGTTTTGAGCCTAGCAGTGGAGATTTTTAGTGATGTAGTGACTATAGATAAACAATTGGGAGTGAGTTCGAGAGACATCTGTATGTGCTAGGGACATTCCCTTGAGATTAGGGAGTATTTTTTTTCTTTGGGATCTCTATATTATTGATATGATAGGCTTTGACCTAATTATGGGTTTGCAATATCTAGTCACATACTAAGACCACATTGAGTGTTACCATAGGATGGTTATGTTTACATCTCCTAAGGTTGAAAATTACATTCACTAGGGAGAGTGAGATATCCAGGCCGGCCAAGAATGGAAAATTACTTAGAAACTAAGAGATCTCATAGCCCAGGTTTCTAGTCTTTTTCTGGAAGATAAATGTGTAAAGCAATATGTCTTTACACCATTAGTGGAACTGTTTTAGGATGTATTTCCTCAAGACTTCTTAGGGCTTCCATCTAAGAGGGTTGTGGAATTTACTATTGATCTCATGTTGAGGATTGATCGAGTATCTATTCCTCCTTACAAAATGGAACCGACAGAGCTTCAAGAGCTCATGACTCAGCTAGAGGAGTTGTAAGGTAATGGTTTTATCCAACTGAGTACATCACCTTGGGGTTCCCCAATATTATTCGCAAAGAATTATGATGAGAGTTATTGCTTGTGTGTCAATTACCATAAGTAAAACAAGATGAAGGTAAATAACCAAAATCATCTTCCATATATCGATGATCTATTTGACCAACTAAGGGGAGATTTTGTGTTATCAAAAATTGACTTGAGATCAGGGTATCATCAGTTAAGAGTTTGGACATCTGATATACCGCGGACAGCTTTAAGAAGTAGGCATGGACTATATGAGTTCTTCATAATTCCTTTTGGGTTGATGAATGCACCAGTAGTGTTTATCTACTTTATGATCAAGATATTTCATACGTACCTGGATCAGTTTGTGGTGGTGTTCATGGACAACATCTTGGTATGCTCTAAGACTATTGATGATCATGACATACATATTGAAATTGTAAAGACCCATAAATTCCATGTAATTTTTTTAATTATATTGAATATTACAAGACTGCGAAAATTGACGGCACGTGATTCCGAGGCCCGACGTGCCCGGAATGAATTTCTGAACTTTTTTTTGGTACATTCAGTAAACGTACAAGCAGGTTTTTGTAACTTATGAACCAGTGTTAGGAATTGAAATCCGAGGACACCGTTGAACTCGTAGCACCAGTATTCGCTTAAGGAGAATTTCACCTCGACGACAGTTGGTCGAGGGTGAAAGTTCGTTTTTGTGTTTTTCCTGGAATAAAAATAAAATTATAGAATAAATTTTATTTTATTTTTATCCTCCCAATTGAATGTTCTATGGTGGGGACCACCTGAGCCTAAACCCCCCATATTGAATTATTAATGGTGGGGACCACCCGACTCTTGAACTCCCTCTTTAATGAGGGATGTGACTTTAGGTTTCTTTTACATAAATTATGCCTCATCAATTGATTAATGATGCCAAATTAATTTTTTCCAACAATTTAAAAATGGAAAAACATATTTTATTTGGGTTAGATCCTCCTTTTGCTTGGGAGAAATATTTGGTGAAAAGGAGGCTTGGGAGAGATCTTGTAGAAACTCATCCTACAACAAAGAATGCGCCATCTTATCAAAATGTGTTCTCTTCTCCAAATGCGCCATCTTTTGCAGCTGGCAGCAGATAGACATCACAGAGGTCCAAGAGGACCAGACCTACAAGAGGACGACCGCAGGATTCAGGGTCAGTTGTGTGGGGCACCAGGGACAGAGCTAGTTGGGCAAGGAACAAGAATTGTTACACATGCGGTGGGTAGGTTCACATGGCTTGATATTTCCCAACCCGTTGTATGGATGATCATCAGATGGTCGAAGGACCACCCGGGCAGAGACAGAGGTTCAACCGAGGAGATCCGTAGGTAGAAGGCGGACATGGCAGAGGAGCAAGTCGTGCAGCTAGCAGTGGGAGATGATTCGAGATGTTACCTCCACCACCAACAGGTGGTCCACCCCAACCACCGGGAGCAGGTGGACATGGGTGAGCTCAGCTTCAGGCAGCTGAAGCCTACGACCATGGCGCTTAGGAGATGATTCGAGGTATGATCTGTGTCTACTCCACCTTATTTGTAGTACTTATAGACACAAGTGCTGGTCATTATTTTATTGCCTCTTCCCTCGTTCAGAGCTCAGGGATTCTGATGGAGTCTTTGGCGTGATCCTTACGGCTAGGGACTCCTACAAGAGAGGATTCGATGATTACGCACTGGTTCTGGAAGTGTGATCTTACTCTAGGAGGCAAGACCTTCGGCTGGGATCTCCTAGTAGCAGCGTCGAGGCCTTACGACGTCATCTTGGGTATGGAATGGTTATCTACAGTCCATTTTCAGATTGACTGTATTAGGTGAAAATTGCAGTGTGTCTGCACGGATGGGACTTGATTTACCTTCACCAGCGAGAAGGGAGCCTTTGCATCACAGGATGGACTTACCCGGAGGAGAGTGCAGCCGATCACTCATCAGTTGGCTAGCCTTACCCTTATAGTGGTTGATGTGGAGAGTCTGATCTATCCTATAGTGGTAGACCAGTACACATATGTCTTCCCTGATGATGTTCTGGGTCTACCTCCTCGCAGATAGGTGGACTTTTACATTGACTTGTACCCTGGGATGCCAATGATATCTACACCAGCATATCGGATGGCTCTCGTGGAGCTTCTAGAGCTGCAGGTACAGCTAGAGGACATGCAGGGAAAGGGATTCATCCAGCCTCGTGTTTCTCATTGGCAGCCATGATTTTTTTTCCAAGAAGGAGGATGGGATCTTGAGACTTTGTGTCAACTATCGGTGCCTGAACCAGGTGACCGTGAAGAACAAGTACTCACTCCTAAGGATTTATGACCTCTTTGATTAGCTAAAGGGAGCACGGTGGTTCTTGAAGATATACCTCAGATCAGGCTATCACGAGCTCAGAGTGCAAGAGGAGGATGTGCAGAAGATGGATTTAAGATGTCGGTATGACCATTATGAGTTTTTGGTCATGCCGTTTGATGTGACCAATGCTCCAAAAGTGTTCATGGGACTCATGAACAGGATCTTCCAGCCATATCTTTATCACTTTGTGGTGGTCTTCATTGGTGACATTCTGATCTACTCGGCTACTGAGGAGGAGCATGCCTGTCACTTGCAGGTAGTTCTGGACACACTCTGAGAGAACTATCTTTATGGTAAGCTCTCGAATATCTAGTTCTAGATCTTAGAGGTTCAATTTCTAGGAAATTTCATCTCAGAGGCTGGAGTTGTGGTGCATCCAGTGAAGATTGAGGCGGTACTTGCTTGGGAGCCACCCAGGAGTGTGACGAAGGTATGGAGTTTCCTGGGTTTGGATGGATACTAACGAAGATTTGTGCCAGATTTCTCTAGAGTTGCAGCACCTTTATCAACATTGACGAAGATGGGGAAACCCTTCGTGTGGTCGGAGAGATACCAGTGGAGTTTTCAAGAGCTCAGGAAGAGGCTAACTAGTGCCCCCATCTTGAGGCTTCCGGAGGAGGGTGTTGGGTACGTAGTCTACTATGACGCATCAGGGACCGGACTCAGATGTGTCCTGATACAGGAACGAGTAGTGATCGTGTATGGTTCTCGAGAGCCGAGACAGCATGAGAAGAACTACATTACCCATGACCTGGAGTTAGTAGCAGTGGTCTTCGCCTTGAATATGTGGTGATATTACTTGATGGGAGAACGTTTTATAGTCTACTTGGATCCCAAGAGTCTTAGGTATATATTCTCGCAGAAGGACCTGAACATGAGACAGCGGCGTTGGATTGAGTTCTCTAGGACTATGACTTCGAGATAGTCTATACTCCAGGGATGGGGAACATTGTAAAAGATGCACTCAACCAGAGATCTGGTATACAACTACTAGGTGAGGCAACAGAGCAGCTGGCTGCTTTGCATATATCCTTCGTGGATCAAGTTGGAGTAGCTTTTCTTCAGTCTCTTACGGTCACTCCCCCACTTCTTCAGTGAGTCAGGGAGGCGCAACACAGGGAAACTGACTGCAAGGCTCGATGTTCTCATATATCCACAGGACAGGAACCTGATGGATTTTATGAAGGTGGGGAGCACGTCATCCTTTTTAGAGGACGTACCATGGTACTAGTTTCGCTTTGGGAGGAAGTGTTGAGATATTTCCATACATCCCCTCTAGCCGTATATCCAAGAGTGGCGAAGATGGACCAGGACCTCCGACGACAGCACTGGTGGTCGGGAATGAAGAGAGCTATAGTATAGTATGTCTCTCGGTGCCTCACTTGTTAGCAAGTGAAAGTGGAGCATCATGTACCAGCAGGCTTAGTTTAGCCTTTAGAGGTCCCAGAGTGGAAGTGGGACATGATATCCATGGACTTCGTGATAGGACTTCCACGTACATTCACGGGTCATGATTCTATTTGGGTGATCGTCGACCGACTCACCAATTCGGCCTACTTCCTACTGATCAGAGAGAAGGATTCAATAGAGAGCTTGGGACGCCTCTATGTGTAGAAGATTGTGCAGATACATGGAGTACCCTCGATGATTTTCTCCAATGGTGATTCATGTTTTACTTCCCGGATTTGGAAGGGGTTGCAGGAGGCTTTCGGGATGTAGCTTCATTTGAGCACCGCCTTCCATCCTCAGACGGATGGCCAGACTGAGTGGACCATTCAGAACCTCGAGGACATGTTGCATGCTTGCGTCCTCGACTTCGGTCGCAGCTAGGAGGATCACTTCCCTTTGGTGGAGTTTTCATAAAACAACAGTTATCACTCCACCATCGGGATGACACCTTTCGAGGCTTTGTACGACCGACCTTGCAGATCACCTTTGTGTTAGAATGACCCAGGGGAGTCAGCACTAGTGGGACCAGAGATGGTACGAGCTACCATAGAGAAGGTGTAGATCATCCAGGAGCAGATGAAGACTGCACAGAGCAGCCAGAAGTCTTATACCGATAGGAGACAGAGACCTCTGGAGTTCGAGAATAGTGACCACGTCTTTCTATGGGTCTCACCTCGATGAGGTTTACAGAGATTTGGTCGGGGCAGCAAGTTATATCTGAGGTTCATCAAACACTTTCAGGTCCTCAGTAGAGTTGGTGAGGTGGCTTACCGCCTAACACTTCCCCCTTAGTTTCACCGGGTGCACGATGTCTTCCACGTATCCCAGCTGAGGAGATACGTTAATGATCCTTCTCACGTCATCGATCACGGTGAGCTGGGAAACGACGATGGGTCAATGTTTACGGAGGTTCTAGTAGAGATTGAGGATCAACAGGAGCGGGTCCTTCCTGTGTGGTCGATACCTCCGGTGCGCGTTCGCTGGCAGCATGGGAACCTCCAGGATAGCACATTGGAGCGGGAGGCCCAGATTTGTGCTCAATACCCCCACTTGTTTTCTTAGTTTTTGTGATGTGGGGATGAAAAGCTTTGAGGTGGGTATAATGTAAAAACCTGAAAATTTCATGTAATTTTTTTTAATTATATTGAATATTATGAGATGGAGAAAATTGACGGCGCGTGATTCTGAGGCCCATTATGCCCAGAATGAATTTCTGAACTTTTGTTTTTGGTACATTTAGTAACCGTACGAGCGGGTTTTTGTAACTTTTGAACCAGTGCTTGGAATTGAAATCTGAGGATACCGTTGAACTCGCAGCACCGGTATTCGATTAAGGATACTTTCACCTCAATGGTAGTTGGTTGAGGGTGAATGTTAGTTTTCGTGTTTTTTGTGGAATAAAAATAAAATTATAGAATAACTTTTATTTTATTTTTATCCTCCCAATTGAATGTTCTATGGTGGGGACCACCTGAGCCTAAACCCCCCAAATTGAATTCTTAAAGGTGGAGACCACCGACTCTTGAACTCCCTCTTTAATGAGGGAGGTGACTTTAGGTTTCCTTTACATTAATTATGCCTCATAAATTGATTAATGATGCCAACTTAATTTGTGCCAATAATTTAAAAATGGAAAAACATATTTTATTTGGGTTGGCTCCTCTTTTTGCTTGGAAAAAATCGTTGGCGAAAATGAGGCTTGGGAGAGCTCTTGGAGAGAATCATACTCCAAAAAAATGCACTATCTTCTCCAAACGAATCATCTTATCCAAACACGCCATCTTCTCCAATGAGGTATGCGCCAACTTCTCTAACAAGGAATGCGCCACCTTCAACGTGGGACGTCTTTAATGACGATGAACTGACATCCATCCTTCCCCCTCATCGACGTCAACAAAACTACAAGGTAAGGGTGTGTTTTCAATTGATCAATGTTAATTTTTCTCTCACGTTGAATAACCTCCCTTATGCCGCTTACTACCACTCAAACGCGGAGGGTACGGGCCAAACGAACATTGCCCAACCCCTCCACAAATCTTTTGGTTCTTTTATATTCTTCGTGATGGAGGAGGATGGCGACCAACACCAGTGGGGCATGGTAAAGGAGGATGGTACCATGGCTGGTCATGACGAAGGAGGCGGCACGACCGCGCTGCCGGAGAAGAGTCGCGGCTCGTCGGCCGCGGTGGTGGACAGAGGGTAGCTGACGTTCAGCCGGCCATGGAGGGGAGGCACACGACACACCGCCGTGGGCGAAAGGGGTTGCGGGCCGCTTGGTCGTGGTGGATGGCGGAAGGCGGACGACGTTCGTCCGACCACGGAGGGGCGGCGCACGACGCGCCGCCGGTAGGAGATGGGGTTTCCGTTACGGCCAGCCGAGTTAGTCCAAGAGGGACCCATGGCGGGTCTCGCGTGCTACTAGCGACTGAACGGCCGAAATCGTTCGGTGAGTAGAGGTGGGGGGGTGCGTGACTCCCCCCCCCCCCCCGCATGCGGCCAGGATGGGCTACCCAGCGCGGCCTGGGCCTGACCCAGCGGGCCGGGCCACCCAGCGCGAGCGGTGCCAAACCCAGCGGGCCGGGCTGTGCCGGTGGGCCAGGCTGGACTCAGTGGGCTAGGCCAGGCCCAGTGGGCCGGGTTGGGCCGGTTCGGTCCGATTGGGTCAGACTGGACCCGGACCAACGTCGACCCGTTATGTTCTTTCGGCCATATCTTGAGCTACGACCATCCATTTGATGAACCGTTTGTGGAGCCGGAAACCTTGGATTGAGACGATCCTTTTGGTATATCCCACTGAGTTTTGGATAAAGTTGTGGTACTTTTGGGTTGGATCGAACACGAATCCAACCGGGGCCTCGGGACTAAAAGGCCAATACTTACAGACCAAGCATCTGATTGACGCACCGTCTATTGCGTTGAGACCCCTTTTACATGGAAGTACTTTGGGATACTTCTTCATGTGACTTCTTGGTAGTTGGAGTATTGACCTATGTATTGAGGAGCGGATCCTCCCGGAATCAAGAGAGCATAGTGCGGGAACCTTGTAGCTGTATGTAACATGAGAATGGGATCTTTTGTGGGTCTGAGCTAGGTATCCTTTGTGAGTCTGTATCCAAGAGTCTCACTTGAATCTGCTCTAGTAATCCACATGGGACTACTCTAGGATCCTGTGTGGGTCTTCTGTACTAGGATCATGTGTGGGTCTAAGGATGTACTAGGATCCTGTGTGGGTCTGCTGTACTTTGATCCTATGTGGGTCTCATGATGTACTAGGATCCAGTGTGGGTATATTGTACTAGGATCCTGTGTGGGTCTGATGATGTACTAGGATCCTACGTGGGTCTACCTCTTAACAAAGTAATATGATTCAGTAGTTACATCTAATCATCTACACTCTTGTACATAAGTTATACCTGGTGTGAGCTGAGTCCTTACCTTTGTGGTATTCTTCTATGTGGCGTACCTATGTGGTACTTACCTTTGTGGTGATACCTTTGTCGTATTCTTCGGTGTGGCGTACATGGGTGGTACTTACCATCGTGTTAATCTTTTCTTCATGGAATAGTTGTACTTTGGCCAGGAGTTGGCCCTTGTGTTCCTAAGGAATGGGATGGGTAATATTTGATAACTTAGGTATATGTATCAGTATATACCTATATAGGATTGTCACTGGTTTACATGCTTTCTGTTTTATCCTTTGTGGATTTTGTGAGACCTTGAGGGTCTCAGGGTCCCAATTGAGTATCGTTATACTCACCTATGCACAGGCTTCACCCACACCTTGTTGTGTCTGGTGCAGACGACGGACAACGCTAATTGATACTGAGGGCACCAGGACGGGATGGTGCCCGGAGGTGGACCATACAGAGTGTCGGTACGCAGAGGAGACAGGTGGATGTAGAGTGCTGAGGAGGTGATCTGTACCTACCCTTCAGGTAGGTACCTCGTAGGATGACCCAATAGTTTTCTTTCTCTTTCTTATATTGTATTGTATTTCATTTGTACTTGTAACTTTATTGTTGGGCTTGTTTTATGGCCCCTCTTACTTTTAGCACTCTTTTTGTTATTTAGTTTACTTGTGTTCGTATCTTTCTGTGTACTTGGTTGATTGTGTTTACAGGATATAAAGGCAATGCCTTCCCGGGTTTAGGGGATACACCTTTTTGTGCTAGTCGCCAGCCCCTGGCCTATGGAAGGCGGGATTGGGGTAGTCACGGCTCGGGCCCCGAGGCACAAGTCATGACAGACATCATCCTGAATAAATTGAGAGAGCATCAGCTATACACCAATCTATCTAAGTTTCAATTATATATTGATCAGGTACACTTATTGGGACACATTATCTAATAGTAAGGTGTGTTTTTGGATCGAGAGAAGGTTTAGGAAGTGGTTTGTTCGTAGAATCCCAAGTAAATTTTCAATATACATAGATTTGTGGGTTTAGCTAGATATTATCATATATTCAGCCATGACTTTACTTGTTTCATAGTACCGATTTTAGGATTGACCAAAAAGGTGATAAATTTTGATTGTTCTAAATCATGAGATAAATCCTTCTAGGAGTTGAAGAGGTGTTTGACATCAACACCAATCTTGATCCTACCGAAGACAGGTGAGGATTACGTGGTGTACTGTGATGCTTTTGGGATCAAACATGGAGTAGTGTTTATGTATGGAGATCGATTTTTGCCATATGGGTCTTGACAGATGAGGTCACATGAATGAAACTACCCTACGCATGACCTTGAGTTAGTAGTTGTGGTTTATGCCTTGAAATGTTAGTGAAATTACCTATTGGGATATAAGTTTATGGTGTTCACAGATCACAAGAGATTAAGTTATATCTTCTCACAGAGATATTTGAATCTTTTGTAGTAGAAGTGGGTGGAGTATATGAATTAATTTAATTTTGAGCAAGCATATACGCCTGGGAAAGGAAATAGTGTTGTTGACACTTTGAGAAGAAAAACTAAGACTCAGGTAGTTTAGGAGTCTAGTGTTGAGTGAATTATTATGTACTTTCTAGATGATATACATGTTGTAGTTAAAGAGGATTGGTATTAGATGACTCTCATATCAGTTTTAGTGGAGTCTATACTTTTGAACTGGATTAGAGACAAAAAGTGTGAGGATACAAAGTTTTTGAACTTGAGGTAAAACCTTGAATATGTGGAGTCACCTTTATATTAGAGCATATATGAGGATGATATCGTCTATGTTATAAATTGGGTTGGTAAATGTTTAAGCATGCAAGAAGAGTTTATTTTGAAATTTCATGCCACAAAGTGGGCGGTAAATCCTGGTGTGACCAAAATGTACCATGAACTTCAATGAAATTTTTGGGGGCCAGGCATGAAAAAAGAGATAACAACCTTCATGACATGATGCTACACTTTTCAGTAGGTGAAGGCATATCATCAATGATTTTGAAGTTTTCTATAGTCATTTCTCATTCCGGAATGGAAGTGGTACGATGTGAAAATGGAATTTGTGGTGTATATTCTAAATATTATTAGAAAGAATGATCTTGTTTGGGTTATTGTGGATTGAATAAAAAAAGTATCTCATTTCATACCTACACATGAGACTTTCTCATTATATCATCTTAGAGATTTGTATATATAGGAGATTGTCTATTTTCATGGGGTGTTACAAACTATAGTTTCAGATCATGGCTCTTGTTTCACTTCATGATTCTAGCAAGGCTTGTATAAGGTGCTTGATATATAGGTTTTACTGAGTATGGATTTCCACTCATAGATAGATGGGTAGTCTTAAAGTACTATACAGGTGCTTGAGGATTTTTTGTGGTCGTGTGTGCTTGAATTTCATGGGTATTGGGAGAAGCATTTTGATTTAGTAGATATTTCCTTTAAAAAAATTTATCAGGAAACTATACTGATGGAACCATATGATGCTCTTTGTGGTTTTCCATGCAAATCACCACTATTCTAGATGGAGGCCAGTGAGTTAGAGTTATTGAGAGTGATTCTCACAGAGGAGACATCGGAGCAGGTGTAGTTGATTCGGAAATGTATGGCTATGAATTAGATTAGGAAGAAGTCATATGTTGATAGATAGAGGATACCCCTAGAGTTTACATAGGGTGATCATGTATGTCTTTAGGTGTCACCTAGGTTGGTCATCGTAGGATATGGAGATAAAGAAATCTGGCCCCTAGGTTCATTGGACTATTTGACGTTGTGGAGAGAATCGGACCTATGGAATAATAATTAGATCTTCTATAAAAATAAATTTTTGTGCGTGATGTTTTCCATGTATCAAAACTTTTTCATTATCACCCCAACCCTTCTCATGTGATCTATGTGGATGATTTTGATCATGAGGTGGATGCGTCTTTCAAGGAGCATATTATACATTTGTTGGATCACTGTGAGAAAGTGTTCTAGGGAAAGACCATGCTGATAGTTCATGTATTATGGCAGCATGGACATGTATAGGAGGAAACATGGGAAATATATATAGATATGAGTGTTTATTGTCATAATATTTTTTTCTCAGAATCTTAGGGAAGCTTGGGAGTGCAGCTCGAGGATGAGCTGTTATAAGGTGGGGAGATTTTAAGAGCCTAAAATTATCTAGAGTTGTCTCAGAATTGTTTATAGGTTCTCTTTTGTTCAATTTTGACTACTTTATATTTTGGTTGTACATTGGGGTCTATTTGGGTGAATTTTGAGAAAAATGGAAGAAAAAGGGGTTGTCTATTGTTGGCGTACAGTTAGGGAAAACCATTCTCCCAAGTCTAGTAAACCATGCAACCCTGGATATTGAGGGTTTATATAGATCATGAACTATTTGAAAAATTGTGTGCCCATAAAAGAAAAACAGTGCACCTGAAAAATAATTAGTGCACACTTGGCGCACGGTTATGCAAAACCATGAAAGACTTTTTTAATTTCCCAAAATTAGTTTTAAATTCACCTAAACCACTAAAACTCCTCCCATTCAACCCAAAATTGGACCTACTCAGTTTTTTATGATTTTAGAGATTTCTAAAGGGGTTCCAGGGTTGTATGGTCTCTGTTCTTCATGATTTGAATCTTGAATCAAATATCTCCTCCTCTCCTAGTATGTGGATCTTATCTCATTTATTTCTCACTTACCTTCCTTCCTTATCTCGTTATATTGGTGGGAATTTATCTTTTATTTTTCTAGATCTGGATCTATATTTGGGGAATCTTGGTATAGTATTGTAGATCTAGATCTAGATTAAAGGGATCTTGATTTTGTTCATCTTGATTTATGGTTTCAGATCTGGACTATGATCTACGTCGTTATGATGCTCAATTTTGGGGAATTCTATTGGGAGAATGTTCATCAATTAATCAAGGTATTTGGTATAATATTCAATTCCCATAATCATGATTTTCATACATGTATGAAATATTTATTATTTCAAATGTTATTTAGCAATTTCAATTCCTTAAATTGGATTAGTTATTATGGACATTTTTTAATGGGATTATTGTTTAAATTAATGATTAATTTGGAAGTTAATGATGAGAATTAGGGACTTCCCATTAAGAAAATTAATTAGAGAATTAATTATGAGATTTAGATATTTGTGATTTATATAATTAATCAGGGGATTAATTATGAGATGTTGAGATAATTGTTTTGAGATAATAATAGATGAATTAGTTATGAAATATCAATATATATGATATGAGATAATTAATAGTAGATTAATTATGAGATATTAAAATTGTGATTATGATTAATTAATTGATGAATTAATTAATGGTTCTTGAGATATGTGAAATATTGGGATGTTGATTATTTAATGTTATTAAATGGTAATTGGTAATAAGGAAATTTGACCAACAATTTTGAAAGGTAATGTGGTTAATCAATTATATGTTATTAAATGGTAAATGGTAACTTGGACATTTGAAAAAAAATTGTGAATGGTAACATGATTGATAAACTGTGTGTTATTAAATGGTAAATTATAACATGGAAATTTGACCATGTATTATGAATGGTAATATGCTCATTCAATTATGAGATGTTAAATTGTGAATGGTAACATTCTCTTTAAATTATGTGATATTAAATTTTGAATGCTAACATGGTCATTCAATTATGTTAAATTAAATGTGAATGGTGACATGAACATTAAAAAATTTACTAGGATTGGTAACATGGACATTCTAATGTGACATACCTTAGGGATAGATCGAAACTGGCACGGTCTGAAGTAGATATTGAGGTTCAGGTGTCCTCAGGAACCCTAGTATTTATGTGGTTAAATACTGAATATTTAATAATTTGATAAACTATTTATTTATGAATTTTATTTATTTATTAATATAATTGTACACACTACTATTGACTAGATTTTTATTAGACACCATTGGTGGTGGTCTACTGAGTTGTACTCACACCATACTCAAGCTTCTATATTGGTACCTGAATAGACTTTACTATTATAGGACATGTTAAGGACAAGGGCCCTGAGTTAGATTTTTAATTGGGGATGTAGCATGGATGGGAGAACCAGACGTGGTTCGAGGTCTACATGGGAGTCATTTTTATCTTTATTTTTAGTTTCATTTTAGACACTTAACACTTACTTTTTCATGGAATGTTTTCTACTTTAGTCATATATTGTATTTCCTGTTTGATTATTTTGATATTTTGAAATAGTTAATGACTATATATTCTTCTGCAATAGTTTTTTATTTCCACTAGTGTATTACTATAACAAAAGATTAAATAGTCTCTTCATGATCAACTTATGAAACCCTCACTACAAGTCAGTAGCCTCTAGCATACATAGAGGCGCACTTGAGGCCACGTGGCAGTCCAGCTCGGGGCACCGGTGTGTGGCACCCAGGATGACATGTTACATATTTTGTGATTAGAATTTGGAAAAATGGATTAAATATTTTAAATCATAATAATTTATAATTTATAATAAGTTCAAAATATTTTTTTACCTAAAAAATTAGTTCATATAATTAAAATTAATTACAATGATTATGAGGAAAATTAACTTAACAAGGGACTAAACCTAAAACATAAGGGAGAAAATGATCTAGAAACTTGTCCAAAAGACATTGGAATTTAATATTTCTAAAATATACCCCCATGGATCTAATTTTTCCCACTATTTGGGCCACTTTACCAAGGAAAAACTTGGGTGTAATTTCCATTTCCAAACTTTACAAGAAATCCACTCCTCCACTTTAAGAAGGTACTCACCCCTTCCCCTTATACACAACTCTCATGCCCTTTGGATCACCCAAACTATACTCAAATAAGATTCCATCATCCCTTCATTCATCCTATAATCCTTTATTTTGGTATAAGTCCCACCAAGGAATCTCTTTGGTGAAAACCAAGAGGTGTTACCCAATGAATAAGTAACATCCTTCCTCAAGCTCCTTTGTTTTATTTTCATTCTCCACCACCTAAACTCTTCTTGTTATAGGATTATATAATAAAATAAGTATCCTGAATATACTTAGATGTTGTTATTATGATGGTTCAATCTAAATATACACACACTTACATCTAATGGGTAACAAACATACTGTTCTGGTGTATGGTGAACTACCGCCTCATGAAATGATATTGTTCAGTTTTTCCTTTACCACCTCTAATGGAAGGGAATTATGATGTAAAAAATATTTTTATATGAAACATATGATATTTATGATATCTTTATTCTTATATAATTATTATATAACACATTATTTTAGGATTTTAATTTATTGTAAATACGATAATTTTTTTTGGAGAAGTGTGGACAACCGCCTCCTCAAAGCAATGTGATTCGTTCATACTTTACATGGAATGTAATAAGGATGGGATCAATAAAATTATATTATATATATGAAATAATAATTATTCTAGAATTAATATATATATATATATATATATTTATGTAATATACATTCTTTCTTTTAATATGATAATAAAACAAAAATAGTTTCATGTGTATGTGCAACCAACCCGCTCCATGAATGGCGTATTCCATTTAATACTTAAATATTTTATAGATTTTTATAAATACATATATAATAAATATATATATGATATTTATATCATGTTTTAAATCCTAGAAATAACTAAATCACTATCTAAGTAAGAGTATCGAGAATAACAATTCAAAATATATATGAAAAATAAATTGGATATTACTCGGAAGGTAACATTAACTTGGAGTTTTTAACAAATGGGTAATATAAATACATAAAAAATAAATATATGTTATTATAATTAATAATATTATTCCCTGATATATGTATAATAAAATTATATTTATTATAAATGAGTTTTTAATCTGTACAAATAAAGTAAAAACTTAATGTAAGAGAATTTCATCTCACTTTTAATTTTTGTGAGTTACATGCCATATTCACCACTCGCTTCTTTTGTGTGTTGTATATACTACCATATGGAATGTTAAATAATTAATTTAATTTAATTTAATTAATTAAATTAAAATCTTTAATTGATTTTATTCTTTCATGGGGATCATGATTCTAATGTTACTCAAGTAGTAAGGGTTTTCTCATCTCACTTTTATTTTCAGTGAGACACAAGTCATGTTCACCTATTATTTATTATATGTCTTGTATATAATGACCATTGATGTAATCTATGATTCATATACTAAAATATATGGGTAATCACATATCCATTTGATCAAATTTATTTTAGGAGTTTTATATTTCAAAGGTTACCAAATTTGTAAAGTAATTTTGTCTCAATTTTCATTCTTTAAGACACATGCCACGTTATACACCTATATTCTTTTAAAAGGTGTATATACTCCCATTTGACATGTTATATCATGAATATATTTATTTTAATAATATTTTAAGCTTAATTTAGTTTCATTTTCTTACATGGGGATTATGATTCAAAGTTATGAATTAGAAATATTTTATTCAAACAATCTCATTGTTTACCGATATTGTTTGTGATTATAATTCTATTGATGAAATATTATGATCCATCTCTTAAAAACTATCACAATATTTATTATACTCTGTTTATTCATGATATATTCATTTATTGGTACCGTTTGTTTCCACTCATGGGTACTTAATTTGATTAAGAAAGTGTTTTTAAGAAAGTCTTACTTTAACCATCTCTTCAGTCGAAAATCTGTCTTCATTCGAAACCATGTTTTCAAAAAATGTTTCCAATATTATTAATAAGTTTTAAATTTATTTTCAAAGAAAAAAAAATTCAAAAAAATTTCAATCTTCTTTTATAATTTTTCAAGTATAAATTTTTTCAAAAAAAATTCAAAAATTCTTTATAAGTTTTCAATGTATTTTCAAACAAAGAGGTTTTCAAAATGTTTTCAAGATTATTTTATAAGTTTTCAAGGAAAAAGGTTTTGAAAAAAATTTCATGAATTATTTATAATTTTTCAAAGTATTTCAAGTAATATGGTTTTCAAAATGTTTTCAAGATTTATTTATAAGTTTTTTTTTATTTTCCAATAAAAATGTTTTCAAAATGTTTCCATGCTTTCATTATAAGTTTCAAAAAAAATGATTTTCCAAATGTTTTCAAAGATTCATTTATAAGTTTTAAAGTTTATTTTAACTAAAATGAAATTCAAAAGGTTTTATGTTTTGAAAATAATTTTTCAAAGAATAAAGGATAATTTCCTCATGAAATTATTTCAAAATATCATTCCAAATTATTTTCCATCTAAGATGACATCTATTAGTGTTACTTATGAATTTCTAGGGAAAGATCCAAAGGTTCCATTCATATTATTTCTCTAAATGGTTTATATATTGATGACATGATTTTTATGAAACCCATTTATATTTAATGGGTTATTTATTTATGAAACCTATTTATATTTGATGGGTGATATGATTATGAAACCCACTTATTTTCACGGCTTATGATTTGATGAAATGATTATAAAATCTATCTCTTTTTTATAGGTTATTATATTATTACGTGTATATGATACCCATTTACTTTTATGGGTTATGATATTATCATTTATGATATTGTGGAACATGTATGTATGATTTCATTATGATATGGATGGGACCAATATCTCCCTCTGATTCATTGGGTAAATATTTATATCTCATGAGATAGATATGGCTGGAACAGTTAGTGGCCTCATACCAGTAAAGGACTTTGTCCATTAAGATGGTCTTAAGAGTGAACCTTGACTACTAAGATGCTATTGGGAGTGAAAAATGAAAACTAAGATGGTGTTGGGAGTGAAACTAGAATACTAGGATGTTCATGGGAGTGATCCATGAATACCAAGATGGTATTGTGATTGAACCCATACTACTAAGATGGCCTTGGCAGTGATGCCTTGACTACTATGGAAATCATTTTATATGCTTATGGGTTTACCAAAATCAAAGTATTATTCCTATGTTATGATTTCATGGATTATGTTCTTGATTATATTATGATTCATGTCTTATGAATTTCTAATATGTATTCCATGATTCATGTTTATGTTCTTTGATATTCATGGTATGATCTTCTAATGTTATGATCATGTTCCTGTACCATTATGCTCATGTTTATGCTTACATATCTCCCTTGTTTAACCTTATTGAGAATTTCATCTCACCCCATTTTATGTTTCCTTCCCCGGGTTATGGATATATGTATTATGTATGATATTTCTAACAAGGGTGCTAGTCATGGAGAACCAAGTGGGATATAATGTAGGTCACTTTTTTACGAGTGTTTACGTTTCCATATTTCCAAAGGCACTAAACTAACACGGTATTTGGGTGTAAGTTTCTGTAATGTATTAAGTATTAAAAAAAAGTTATGTAATGTTAATGTATGAAAATTTAGGGTAGTTATATAAAATTTTATCTGTGTGTTTGAAATTTTATAAGTGATCCCCTTTTATTAGAGGAAAAAAGGGCACTTTTGGGAACACCCTTTACATTTTAATAACTCCATGACACTATTACAAGTTAAATGGAAAAGGAGTTTTGAAAAAAAATGGATTTTTGGGTATGTTTAGGTCAATAAAGTTTTAAAAAATTGTTTTCTAACATTTTTTATACATGTTATAGGGTTTTTACCACTATGTTTTTTACATTTTATTCTTTTACTTTTAAACTAGGTAACTAGTTTGGAACTAAGTGATTATTAAGAATATAAAATAACCCATTAAACAAAATTTAGGTTCTATAAAACATAATTTAACGTCTATTTAATCCATTTAAATTTATAAATATTATAAAATTATATTTTAAATTAAAATAGATAATGTATAGAAAAATCATTTTTTTATAAAAAGGTATTTTGACCCTTATTGAATGTTAATCTTATTTAGTATATATTACCAACTAAATTAGTGTTAATATATATATTTATGATTTTATAAATAAATATTAGATTGATTATTTAATGTATTTTAATTTAGTTTATTCGAAAGAAATTCCTTGATAATAACAAAACAAAATTTTTGAAATAATTGTTTCACCATTATCACTGAAATTATCTTTAATACTAAAAATATAAATTTTATGACTAAAAATTAAAATATTCATATTACATAGTATAAAATTCATTATCTCAAAAATATGAATCATTTTTTCAAATAAACATTCTATGTATAGGGATATTAATTTTAACATTAGCTCATGTACCTCGTAAAACCCCATTTTTTGAAAAAGTTTATTTTTACCCAAACAGGTTTATGACTAGGATAAAAATATCAATTTATTTGATTCTAATGAATTTAAAATATTTTATATTATTCAAATACTATTTATATAAAAATAAAATAAATAAAAAACTCAATATCATCATGTTATAATTAATTTAACAAATATGAAAAAAAAAGTTTTTATTAAATCACAATAAAAAATTTTGAAATATGGAGCATGGGTTTATAAATTAAACATATTAGTTTAATATGTTATATTATAATTTAAAATAAATTATTTTATGTAAATTGTTTCAAAAAAATAAAATTCATATAAAAGTTGTAGTATTAGAAAAATATGAATTTTCACTATTTACTTAAAACCCAATTATTTTAGAACTATCCCAAAAATAAACCCTGAGATAATTTTGTTTTGAGGAATTCAAAAATTAAATTTACTTTATCAAATTTAAATTCTAAAAATTTTAAATATATATTTTTAAAAAAATATTATATAATATATATTGAATGTATTTTATAGAAAATAACCTTTCCAATGTTAACTCATTTTAATTATTTACCTTTTAAAGGTAATAAATATTAATGGTTTACCATATTAGTATTTATTATATCTTTAATAATAATGTTTTCTTAATATTTTGTTGTTTGTTTACATTGGGTGTTGAATATGAAACAAGTTATATAATATATTAGGTATTGCAAATGATCTAAAATCTTTGGTCGTGACATTCTACACCCTTAAATAAATTGAGACCTTGAAATTTTAATTATCATTTACTAAAAAAGAATCCAAGGGTTCCATCTGAAAATCATGATATATCTTCTAATGATATATCCACCTCATTTTTCTTTATAAAACGTGGAATCTATTTGTCACAAATATGGTTCTTAAGAGTTATTAATGATATACCATTCACAAATTCATTTCCTTGGACTTATTTCAACCAAATACTAAAACCAAAACAGATATTATAATATCCAAAAGGATTAATGAATATGAATATTTCATTTCAATGCTTTACATGTCTACCTTAATGATAGCTTTATTTCAAACTATGGTACTTTCATTTCAACTATGTCATACCTGGTTAATCCTATAACTCTCTTGGTTGTACCAAGTTTAATTTATGTTGGAATGTCTTAAACTTCTAAAAGTGAATAGGAAATCAATCCTTCATAGTGATTCATAAATAGAATATGATCAACCAAAGAATATCCCATACGAGTTTCTAAATAGTTGTACATTTTTAGGCCCACTCATCATCCATCATGGTTATGATCATTTCAATTCCCAACCAACCATTTTTTAGGTGGTTATCCCTCACTGCATCACTTCCATATCCACATACACTTTTAAGTTTCTAGACATGTATATTTTACTTGGAAAAATATTCACTTAAGACATTACCAATATTTCAGGATATCATCTTATACTTAAACTCAACTATATAGTTTTTAAAAAGGATTTTTAACCCAAATACTAGAGGTAACTATTATAACATCCAAAAATAACTAAACCCTTATCTTATACCAACTGAAGAAACCCAATCTACACATGAAATAAATAATATATTAATCTCATGATTTAAATACTACAACTCAAATCAATTTCACATTTCCTGAAGAATGAAAGGATTTGTGTCTTGGGTATTTTAGACATAAACATATTGATTTAATATACTTGTGAAAATTTCCCCACAATAATTCTCCTCTTGAACCTTTCTATACATATCACATGATATAATCATCTTCATTACCTAGGGAATGGAAACATAAGATAGGGGTTAGTTCAGATGCTCAGTAAGGGAAAATAAATATCATAAAGGATTATTTCATAAAAATGAAGGATATTATGAGAAATATATAAACATCATAATAAAATTTAAAAAATACTATGGATAATAATAATAAACTAGGTGTATCGATATAAGATCATAAGAATATTGTTAAGTAACAACAAAAGAGAAGTCCTTGCTTAAAAAATATCAACAATACTAAAACTTTTGATAAAGATATAAAAGTGATGTGTACTTAAAAAATAATTCATGATCATGAAAACATATCATAACATGCTAAAAACTTGAAAAGGTGTCACAATTATAAACACAGAATTTCTTATCCTTATGAACCTAACTACTCACCAACCTATTCACATGTAAAATATGTGTATATTTTAACAACATCACACTCAACCATTATGATCCTAGTGACATGATAAACGTTTCACATGTAAATTTTTGTCTATAGATTATTGGTATCGAACTCTCCATGTAACACCTCGAGATTTTGTGAATTATTATTTTTTAATTAATTTAATCTTTTGGATATTTTTTATTTCACACAACACTAAAAATAGTTTTTTATAATAAAGAACTATGTCTGGAATACGTTACATGCAACACCAATTAATCATGCCCTATACGCAACATAAATTTTAACATGATATACATGGAACACTAAGGTTAGAATACATTACAGGCAAGATTGAATTTCTATGATGGCTTGCATAACACGTAAGACCGAGTGTTACCAACCTATAATATATTATTAAAAATATAATTATTTAATATAATAAGATATAAACTGGTTGTTCAGTTTAATGTTATGAATAGGATTTACTAACTTATGAAAATACATGGTCTAATTCATTAGTTGCAAATTAATTATAATTGAATATAAGAACTCATTGAATATAAAGGGAATGTTTTTATAAAAAACTATTTTAATTATCACAAATATATTTTATCCTAATAATTTAATTTAATTACAATTAGCGAGTGATATTAATTTAATATATATATTATAAATCCTAAAAAATATTTTTTTTATTCATCAAATATATTTGATAAATATAAGATGGGAAGAAACCTGATTTCACACATAAAAACCTATATTTTTATTATGGCACTTTTACTGCCTTTTAATGGTGAACCTCCTTTAAATACAATTTCGAAAAATTTATAAAAATTATATGTCATAATAAAGTTAATATTTTAAATAAGAACATTAAAATTTTTAGGGTGAATTTTTGATATTTTTATGTGAAATTTCATATTGTGATGAATAGTGAAAATAAGGAATTTTAATTCAAAACTGCTTTTTTATATAATTTATTTATATAGTTAAATTATATTTTTAATTGGTTTTAAAGTTTAATTAGATTAAATTTTTATCAGATAAACCAATTTATTTCATTGTAATAAATTTCAAATTGAAATTGAATATAAAAACATATCAATCTTTTGAATGTTTTTACATTAAAACCCCACATTGTCGTCCTGTCTATGGGATTAAATTTAAATTCATTTCCTCTACTTCTATGATTGGAATTTGGAAAAATTTATTCCATATTTCAAATAAGAATAATTTATAATGTATAATAATCTCAAAATAGTTTTCTATGATTAATATTAGTGAATGTAATTAAAATTAATTTCAATGATTGAGACAAAATTAAGCTTAACAAAAGAATAAACCTTAAATTTAAGGGCCCAAATGACCTGGAAACTTTTCCAACACCCATTGGCTGGAAAATATTCGGCCATGAAACATAAATTATTGAGTTTTTATGGTTTTTGTTGAATATTTTAGGTAAAAACGTTGGTACACCTAACTTGTTTTCAAAAATACGAAGTGAGTATTTTTCCTCCCCTATAAAAGGCCACCACCTCTCCCCCTTCTTCACACCTCTTACACTACTTATGGTCAGCCAATATATACCAAATATAATTCAAACAATCCCTCCATTCATCCTTCATGTTTATTTTTTACATAAATCAATCCAATGAGTCCCTTTTTTGAAAACCAAAATGAGTTACCCAAAGAATAGGTAACATCCTTCCTCAAGATCCTTTATCTTATATTTATTGTCCACCCCATCAACTCTATTTTTTCAATTATTATACAAAAAAAGAATAATAAATATAATAATATGTTTTATGATAATTATAATACCTAAACATACATACATAACCATCTAATGGGTAACGAACATATTGTTTATGTGTACGGTGAACTACCACCTCACAAAATGACGTTTAATCATTCTTCCTTTACCGCCAATCATGGTTGGAATTTTGATAGAAATGTTATTTATATATGATATATATTATTTTTATTATTTTTTAATCTTATTTTAATCTTTTATAACACATATCTTAATGCTTTCCATTTTGTGTAAATAGGATAATTTTGTTTGAGGAAGTGTGGACTACCGCCCCTTCAAGGCGATGTGATTCATTCACACACTACATGAAATGTATTAAGAATTTATTTAGTGAAATTATATGATATATATGATATAATAATTTTATTTTAATGATATTACACACACACACATATATATATATGTGTGTGTGTGTCATTTACTTACTTTTCTTTAAATACAATTATTAAACAGAAATAGTGTTCATGCTTATATAGGACCTACCGTCTCCATGAATGGTGTGTTAATTTTAATACTTATATATTATATTGATTATTATGATATAAATATAATGAATATTATTGTTATTTATATAATTTTTTACATTCTTTAAATCATTATATATGTATAAGGACCAAAGATATAAAAAATTAAGACACAAGCCAAATACGAAGCGAATATTACCCTAAACGTAACCTTAACATAAATTGTTAATAAGAAGGTAGTATAAATCCATAATCAAACCATATATTTTATTATATATAATAATATTGTTCTATTATATATTTAAAATAATATTATATTTATTATATAGTAGTTTTTAATGAGTACGATGAGATTCAAGACACAAGGTAAGGGAATTTCAACTCACTTTTTATTTCCATGAGATACATGCTTACTCACCACACATTACTTTTGCATGGTGTGTACAATGACCGTGGATAAATTATGTGATTATTATACATAAATTTATAGTTATATACATATCCATTTGATTATATTTATTTCATGTGGTTTATGTTTCAAAAGTTACTAAACTGGTAATGTAATTCTATCTTAATTTCCCTTCATTGAGATACATGTCATGTTATGCACCTATATCATTCCATGAGGTGTATATACCACCTTTGAAATGTTATATCATGAATATCATTTTTTTAATGATATTTTAATCTTTTATTAATTTCATTTTCTTAAATTGGGAGTATAGTTCAAAGTTACCAAGTGGTAATAGTTTATTGAAATAATCTCATCATTTTTCGAGATTGTTTATGATTATGCTTCCTTTGATAAAATATTATGATCCGTATATCAAGAAAAATCATGAATTTTATTATCCCATTTTTATTCATGATATATTCATGTATTAGTTCCATTTTTTCACTCTCTGGTACATAATATAGTTAAGAATGTGTTTTTAAGAAATTATGAGTTTACCCTCTCTTAGGTTGGAAATCTGTGTTCCTTCAAAACCATATTTTCTAAAAATGTTTCTAAAAATACACTACTATTCTTCTAGGATCTTTAAAATAAATTTTTACCCATTTTTTAATTATTGTAAAAAATTATTCTTGAAACTTAATCTTCTTTTTGTTTTCCGATTGAGGAACTATTCTAAACTTTTTATTGTTGAAAAGGATTGTTCGCCATGTATGGATTTACCCACCTTCATAACTATGATTCTCTTGAATCTTACTTTATATGATTATAAAAAAAATTAAATAAAATGTTTTCCTAATATTCTGGAAATTTGTTTTTTTTTAAGTTCTTTTCAAATAAAAATATTTTAAATATTTTTATTTTTTTTAAATGATTTTCAAATATTATTTTCTATGTTTTCAAATTATTTTAAAATAAATGGTTTTCAAAAAAATTTCCAGATATACTTGTAATTATTCAATTTATTTTCAAATAAATGGTTTTAAAAACGTTTTAAAAAATTAATTATATGTTTTTAAAGTATTTACAAAGAAAAATGTTATTAAAATGTTTTAAATCTTATTTAATAAGTTTTCTAGGAAAATTGAATTTCCAAATTATTTCAAGACTTATTTCTTATTTTTCAATGAATTTTCAAAGAAAATGATTTTCTAAAGGATTTATGTTTTAAAAATCCTTTTCACATAAGAAATTATATTTTACTCAAGAAATAATTTCAAAATATATTTACATGTTATTTTCCATCTAACATGACATCTATTGATGTTACTCATGCCCTTATAGGAAATGTCCCAAAGGTTCCATTCATATTCTTTCTTGAATGGTTTATGTTTTGATAAAATGATTCTTATGTAACCCATTTCTCTTCAATGGGTTATATTCTTTTGAAACCCTCTTTCTTTAATGGGTTATTATAGAATGAAATTAATATAAAACCTATATATTTTCTGTAGTTTATGATATGATTAAATTTTTATGATACATGTTTCATTTCATAGGTTATGATATGATCTCTTTTTATGGTTCCTGATATAATGAAAGTTTTATTATCTTGTGGAACATGTATGTGTGAGTTTAATTATATGACGGATGGGACCTATATCTCCCTCCAATTCATTGGGTAATGATGGATGACTCATGAGTATAAATGTTATTCATAAACCATATTACATGTTCACAGTGTTATTCATGGACCTGGTTTCATGTCCATAAGTTTATGCTTGAACCTGATTTCTTGTTCACAATGTTATGAGTTAACGTTATTATGTTTTCATAATTTTAAGCTTGGACTTTATTACATTTTTACAATGTTATGCATGGACCTGGTTGCATGTCTATAAGTTTATGAGTGAACCTGATTACATGTTCACAATATTATGTGTGAGCTTTATTTCATGATCATAATTTTATTCATGGACCTAGTTACATGTCTATAAGTTTGTCTGAGGGCTGAAATTTATATCATTTACTTAATGAGTGAACCTGTTTCTACTTATACATGATCATGTGTTATATGTTGGTGTGTATGCCACAATTCCATGTCCTAATCATATGTTATGCATTCATGGATTATGTTTTAAATTATCTTATGATTCATGTCTTATTAACTGGTAATATTTACGCCATGATTCATTTTTTTGGTCTTTGATATGCAAGGTTTGATCTTTGAAGGATAAAATCATGTTCTCTTACCCTTATGTTCATGTTATGCTTATATATTTTATTTATTTACCCTTACTAAAAATTCAAGCTCACCCCTTTATTTTGTTTCCATTCCCTAGGTTATGATGAAATGTTTTAAGTATAACTACTATGGGAAAGATATTTTAAGGACACATTGAAGATCATTTGCTGAGTAAGAATATTGTTGTTCCAAATTTCCAAAGGCAATAAAATAATATTGTCTTTGGGTAACTATTTTTTAATGTATTAAGTATTCATCAAAAGTGATATAATGTCTATATGAGTTAAGATTAGGTCTTTATACACCATTTATTAACATGGGAACTTTCTAACCTATTCACAAGAAAAAATTTGAGTAGATCTTAATGTCATCACACTCAACCTTTGTGAACCTATTTCCTTCATAACATATTCACATAAAATTTCTATATCATGGGATATAATCCTTTACCTAATGAATTGGTGGCAGAGACAAGAACCACCTATCTAATAATCCATACATTTTTGTTCCACTTAAAAACCATACATTCATTATCTCATAAAAACCCCATGGAAAATGAATGGGTTTCTTAAAACATTAAAAAACATGATATAACATGATCTTAAGAAATCATATAATATCATAAATATCACTTTCTAAAATAAATCATATCATTATAAAATATAAAGTGTGATGAAAAAACTACTAAATGAAAAATGAACTTTAGGGAGTAAATATAAGTTAAAATACAAAAGTTTTCTCAAAACATAATTAGTACATTGAAGTAATAATTTCTTTATAAACATTTATTTAAATGGAAATGGAATAATTTTTAAAACCTTATTATAAAGAGTTACCAATAATAAATACATAAAAAGAAATAAAGGTTTCAAAAAATAGAAGTGAAAATACTTTGAAAATTTTTAGTTTTAAATATTAT
The DNA here is from genome assembly GCA_963277665.1 of Viscum album. NCBI lineage: Eukaryota > Viridiplantae > Streptophyta > Magnoliopsida > Santalales > Viscaceae > Viscum > Viscum album. The sequence continues at coordinate 776,624,696 of OY728152.1, read as the reverse complement.
ATTAAATAAATGAAAAAGGATATAAGTGTTATCAAATGAAAATGTTGTGTGGATGATAAAACTTTTATTTTGTAAGGATGTGAAAGAAATTAGAACATTAAAATAAAATTTTCCAAAACTCACATTTCAAAAAATATTTTTAAGAATCAAATTTAAAATAAGGTAAAGATAAATTGAAGATTAACAATAATATATAGAGAATAAAAAATTATAGAGGCTTAATAATGAGTGAACATACAAATTCACTAGAGAGATTATCACATTTGAGAGGCCTTTATTTTTGGAAGGAAGCTGAAAATAAATCCTTATATCTTGTGTAACATTTAAATAGAAAATATTAAAGGAAAATGAAAATAAAATTATAATTATAATAATATGAATGAATAATTAATTAATTGTATAATATATCATATTTTTAGTATACACACAACTTAAATTAAAATACCTGTGTAATATAAACAATGTCTTAATGAGTAGAAATTGAGATAAAAAATCCCTTTTAGATTAATAAACAATCATATTATAACCCATAAAAAGAGTGATAGCTTAAAATTAATATAAAAATATCATGATAAATATAATTAATGATATTATAAAACAAATATGTAGTATAAACAGAATTTAGATGAAGATTCGTAAAAGAATGTGTGTCTCAAAGGAGGAAAACCTGAGATGAAATCGTTACCTTATTTCCTTGTCTGGTTAATGAAACTATAAACTCTTGGAAAAAATAAATATCTAACATTATAAAATATTAAAAACCATTAATTTTAAATATTAACTATTAACAATATTTATTTTAATTCTTTATCTTGACTTCATTGATTAGTTATTGTATATTACGATCATTACATGTTGATAACTGTAACAATTTTGTGCATGTTTAATAGTTTTGATATCATTATAAATTATTGTATACCATGTTAATTACAAATATATATCATATATATTTCTATAAAATATAAATTATCTTTAATTAAAATTTTCTTATTTCATTCTATATGTTGTTTGGTTATGTTATGTGAAAACATAATTGATAACGACTTATTTTGGAAATTTTAGCGAATGAAATTGTTACATAAATAATAAGTTAATTACTTAATATAGTATATTTAGAAAAATATAATAATGATTAATTTCATAATATGTTATTATAATATTATTTTACATGTTCCTAAAGTAATTCATTAGTAGATATTAAAGCATTGTTCACATAGGTGGTTAAACCAACCCAAACTCGAACACGCTTTAACTTGATTGGAATGTATGGTTATGGAAGTGTTTATATTTGACATAATATCACTATAATAAGATCATAGTGATATTATTTATATGTTTTCATTATTTTTAAATATATTTAAATACTTATTGATAAATTAATAAAATCTAAATGAAAAACAAAACATGTTTCATCGTGGAGGTGATAATCTGCATGTATGCACGATTAGTGTTCATGTTTCTCAATTAATGATAGAGAGTTAATGTGGATATTAAATTATAATTTAATAATAGAGATTACATTAGGTATATTATATTTATCTTCATTACCACCATTAATACTAGAAATTAATGGTGCTAATGAAAAAAAATGGCATCGCTTCATAGAATCAATAGTTCTCACAATGTACTAACGATGTTCTTTTTTTCTAAGTTGATGAAAATGAATAAATAAGTATTGTATGAATAATATAAAAATATATTAATATAATATTTAAACTAAATTAATCATAATCATATGGTGACAATATATTTTTAAGAGTTAGATTAAGAAAAAAAACATAAGGATGAGATAATACTTATGTTGGAGACTTGGTTTTTCCATGGAAGTTACTTTGAAATTAAAGGTATTAGGATGATTATGACTGGCTAGGGGATTTTTTATAAGAGTGGGTAATAGAGAGATTAAATTGATAGAGTTTAAAGTAGGAATACAAAGAAGGTTTGTGTGTTTTAAAGGGTGTAATTGAACCCCTTTTATAAGAGATAAAAAAGGAAACTTTTAAAAACACCCTTTATATTTAATAATTCTCGGACACTATTACAAGTTAAATGGAACCAAAGTTTTGAAATAATAGATTTATGGGTATTTTGAGGTCAATAAAGGATAAACCATGTTGTAAGATCCCAAACTTTTTTGGAGATTTCTCAGGCTTGTTTCAATTATTAATTTTTTCTATGATTTAGCATATTTTGTTTGGATTTCACCTTGGGGTGAGTTTGGATGAAAATTGAGAATTTTGGAAGGAAAGATGCTGGTTCACAGTTAGCACATGGTTTTCCCTAACCATACACCATGGCCTAGAAAACTATGTGAACCAAGGTAGAGAGGATTCTCATGGTTGGTGCACAATATTTCAAAAAGTGCACACTAAAAGGAGAAACCATACACCCCCTCCCAAAAGTGGTACACAGTTAAGGAACACGGTTAGGGGAAACTGTGTGCCCCTTCCCAGTAAATCGTGTACAAGATTTAGTTTAACTCGATAATTAGTTTTAAAATTTCATGAACCCCATTTTAACCCTTATTCAGTCTTAGCTCGACCCTAACATTTCTTTAATGATTTTGGAACCTACCAGGTAGATTTCATGACATTATAACCTCTATTATTCATGATTTGAATCTTGTATTGAAGATCTGCATCCCTCCTAGTAAGAGGATCTCATCCCATGTGGTTTCCTTTCACTTTCCCATTCATCTTCTATTCATTGAAGGATTGTTCTTCCCTGTTTTTGGTTCTATTTATATCTATTGGTGGATATAGATATAGAAATTGTGGATCTAGGTCATTAATTAAGGGATATTTATTTGTTCAATCTTGGATTTAGGTTTTAGATCTATATCTCACAGTATATCATTACTCAGTTCAAATTGTGGAATTCTTTTGGGCAATCGCTCATCAACGAATTGAGGTAAGTGGTCTATAATTCGAATACCAAATTCTTGATTTCAATTACATATATTCAATTATAAAATTTATGTTAGATGATTATAAATTGAGTTTCTAATATTGAATTAATTAATTTTTTGAATTAATTAATTGATGGAATTGTGAAGTTGGGAATATTAGGATTGTGAATTGAAATAATTAATTGCTGAATTAATTATGAAGTTATTGAGATTGTTGAACCTAAATAATTAATTGTTTAATTAATTATACTAAGATTAAGATGATTGAAATTGAATAATTAATTGTTGAATTAATTTTTAAAGATTGTTATTATTATTAAATTTATTGAGATGATTGAAATTGAATAATTATTTTTTGAATTAATTATTATAGATTTTTATGATACAAAAATTGATATAGATTATTAATTAATTATTCAATTAATTAATAGGGTCGAGATGATTAATTAATTTTTGAATTAATTAATTGAATAAATGTAATTAATTAACTATTGAATTAATTAATGTAGTTGATGTGACTAATTAATTTTTGAATTAATTAAGGGGATTAATATGATAAATTAATTGTCAAATTAATTAATATAATTGAAGTGATTGATTAATTATTCAATTAATTAATGGATTTGATGTAATTAATTAATTATTGAATTAACTAAGGGGGTTGTTGTGATTAATAAATTTTTTAATTAATTAATATAATTAAGGTGATAAATTAATTGTTGAATTAATTATTGGGATTGAGGTGATTAAATAATTGTTTAATTAGTTAATGGAATTGTGGTCATTAATTAATTATTGAATTAATTTAGGGAATTTATTTGAATAATTAGTTTTTTAATTATTTAATGAGATAAAAGTGATTAATTATTTATTTAATTAATTAACGGGATGATACGAACTAGAAAATTTTGAATTTAGTTAATTAATTAATGTTTTATTATGATATGTGAATTGAAATAATGAATGGTAATAATGGAATTCATGGGTAAATTAAAATGATTAATGGTAACAATTACATTCATGTGTAAATTGAAATAATGAATTGTAGAAATGAAATTCATGTATGAATTGAAATGATGAATGGTAATAATGGAATTCAAGTATGAATTGAAATGATGAATGGTAATAATGTAATTCATGTGCGAATTGAAATGGTGAATGGTAACAAGGGAATTCATGTGTAAATTGAAATGATGAATGGTAACAATGGTATTCATATTTCAATTCAAATGATGAATGGTTATAATGAAATTCATATGTGAATTGAAATGATGAATGGTAACGATGGAATTCATGTGTGAATTGAAATGATGAATGGTAACAATGGAATTTATAATTGAATTGAAACAATGAATGGTAACAGTGAAGTTCATTTTTGAATTGTGATTAAGAATTATAACAATGGAATTGTGAGATATGATATCCCTCAGGAATATTTCAGACTCTGGCATGGGCTAAAGTAGGTATTGAGACATTGGGTGTCTAGGGGAACCCAATGGATTATGTGGTTAAATAAATAATAATTGATTATGTGATAGTTGTTTACATATGTACTGTACTTATTTATTTATAAAACCACATACACTATTTCGATTGGATATTGTTTTAGACACCATTGGTGGTGGCCTACAGAGTTGTACTCACACCCTAGTTAGGTTTCCTGATCGATACCTGAATAGATTTCATGGTTGTAAGACAGATTAAGGGAAATCAACCTATGTTAGATGGATATATTGGGAGGGTGCATGGATGGTGGAAATAGATGTGGTTCAAGACCCTCTTGTTAGTTTTCAATGTCTTTACCTTTGAGTTTTTATTTTGACACTTGAAACGTACTTTGGCATGACATATCTAATGTTATTTTTTGATATTTTATTTCCATTTTTGGTTATCTTGATATATTGGTATTATTTTTGTTATGGTTATGTTAATCTATTATTGTTTCTTATTTTCTACTGGTGTATTACTCTGATAAAAGAGGGTATAGTCTCTCCATGATCGATATTAGATCATCGCTACTAGTTGGAAGCCTTTTCCATATGAGTAGGCGCACTTGAGGTCACATAGTGGTCCGGATCCGGGAGCCGGTATGTGGTTCACGGGTCGGGTTATTAGAAAGTGGTATCAGAGCCCGGTTTTATTTTATTTTCTTTTGTCTTACTATTTGAGAAAGGTATACTAGAGACTAGGAAGAGTTTAGGATTGATTATGAGCTCATTCATGGGAGTAGCTAACCCATGTACGGGGGAGAACCCAAGTATCTAGGGTGGGATTGTTGTTATTATTTTTTGATGTTATAGTTGAATATTATTTCACATTGGGTGATGCACTTGTTGTGTGATGTGATTATTGTTCCATAAATCTATTGAGATTTGACTCAGGGACTAGTAAATTATGAGGTTTGTGTAAGCATGCATCATTATAGGCACTCAGGTTTATTCTGTGACATTCATCATTTTAGGCATGCATACTAAAATGGGTTTTGTGTAAATTGTTGAACTTAAACTGTTTTTCCTTGCTTCTGAAATTAAATTGAAAAAATATCTTGATGTTTAATTGAGAAATATTTTGAAATGATGCAAGATAAGAATAAATGGGTGTCTAATAGGAAACTTTAATAACGAGAATGAGTTTACCCTTTGTTAACCATGACCAAGATGTAGTATGGTTAAGGGTAGTGATAGTGCCTCAGTTTTGACCATGTGGTGGGAAAAGGGGAATGAAATGTTATGACATAATGTGAAAACCCTATTATGAAATGTGTTAAAGCTGATTTATGTGTCCCAAGATGTGTGTTTGCAATTATAGAGATATAACTCCATGACGATGCTTTTTGACAGGATGACAGGATGATATGGCTGGAGATGCTCCACCAATAGTGGAACCTAAGGCACTGATAGTGTTGGGTGAGGAAGAAGGAGAGTAGTTTCATGAGAACTTTTCATGGTTTATGAAATTTATTGAAAGTGACCCAGAGAGAGTTGTGTGGAGTATGTATGACCTTACATGGGAGTTTCATTAATTTCACCCTCTGAATTTTACCATAGAGGGTAGACCTAAGGTAGTAGAGTTTTAGGCTGAGTCTATACACAATATACATGAAAATTTAGAGACTACGGTTGAGAAGAGGGTCATGTTCTGTGCTTATATGTTATGTGGTTCGATGAAGTTCTAGTGGGATGTTTAGGCTCGTACGTGATATATTGATGGTATGTTATGAATGGAATTATTTGAGAAGTTCCTAGAGAATATTTATTTAGAGATATTGAGATAGGAGAGCGTGGATGTGTTCATATGGTTGACTCAGGGGATCATGTCTGTGATGAACTATACTAGATGCTTTATAGGCATTCATCACTTTTCCCTTACACTGGAAGGGGATGAGAAAAATATGAAAAAACGTTTTCAAGATGATCTTAAATGGGAGATTAAGTCCCAAGTTAACCTCTTCTAGTTAAAGAAGTTTTCTAAGGTAGTGGATCAGGCTCTCATAGGTGAGGGGAACCTAAAGGATGCTTCTAGTGTAGGATAGGTGGTTTCTGCTAGATGATCAGGAGGTGTGTATTCCTAGAGAAAGAAGAGTCGCTGCGAGGGTTTTAGTCATGATATTAGGAAGAGTGGTTAAGGGGAAGGGTTATTTACTCTGGACCTTACCCAGATTGTTTTTCACCAGTGCGATAGGCAGGGCTGCTATTAGGGACACTGTACCCGACCATCAGTAGAGTGTTGATCTTGTGGTAAGATGGGGCATATACAGAGCTTTTTCAGGTTTCCTTGATAGATGGGTAGTGATAGTGGAGCTAGACAAAACCAGGGTGCAGGAAGGGGATATTATGAACCATAACAGTGTGATAGATGGAGTTCTACTTGTCATGGTAGTACAGGAGGTGGACGAGGAGCTTATGGGAGATAGCACATGTATCCGTAGGGTGGTGTAACTCAGTGGAGTCAGACTTTATCATAGGGAAGAGGGGAAGGACAGTTTCATGTAGTTCATCCTACTCTTGTGGATAGAGAGGCTAGTACTTCGACAGTCAAAGGTACTATTATTATAGATTCTATACTATCTAGTTCTTTATTTGATATTGGTTCCTCCCATTATTTTATTTCTGTAGAACTTGTGAATGGTTGGATCCTGGTGGTGGATTTCATGAGTAGGGTGTTGATAATAAATACACCATTGGGAGAAAGATCTAGAGACATCTTCTTGTGCAAGGGATGTTCTATTCCGGTTGGATAGTGTCATTTTCGTTGGGATCTCTATATTATTGACATGATAGGATTCAACCTAATTATGGGAATGGATTTGTTAGTGGAATATTGATCCCATGATGATTTTTACTAGAGGAGAGTGACTTTTACATCTTCTGAGGGTGATAAGTATATCCATTATAGAGAGTGGGATATCTAGGCAGTCCATGCATGGACATTTCATCAGCAACTGGGGAAGCTTACCACCTAGGTTGCAAGTTTCTTGCAGGATGATGGAGGTTTATAACAGGATTTTTTTACCCATGGTGGATCAATTTCATGATGTGTTTCCAAAATACTTCTCAAGGATGACACCTAATAGAGATGTTGAATTTACTATTGAGCTCATGAAATGGGTTGATCCAATTTATAATCCATCATATAGAATGGAATTGAAAGATCATCAAGAGTAAAAGTCTCAACTAGAAGATTTGGAGGATAAAGGATTTATCCTTCTGATCACATATCCTTGGGGTTATTTGGTGTTTTTTTCTATGAAGGCGTACATGACTCTACACTTGTGGGTTGATTACAAGAAGTTGAACTAGATTACTGTGAATAATTGGTATCCTCCTCTATGTATCAAAGATCTATTTGAACAGTTGAGAGGAGATTGTGTTTTCTTAAATATTGAATTGAGATCAAGGTATCATCAGTTGATATTACAAACTTATAATATATTTAGGACTGATTTAGAATCAAGTATGGCTTATATGATTTTGACGTAATTCCATTTAGGTTGAAAATTTTACTAGTAGTGTTTGTGGAATTAATGAATGGAATCTTCCATCCAAATTTTGATCAATTTTTGGTAGTGTTTGTGGATGATATATTGGTGTAATACATGACTCATAATGATCATTCCCAACATATTGAAATCATATTAAGTACACTTAAATAGAATCGGCTATACAAAAATCAATATAAGTGTCAATTTTGGATTGATCATATACAATTATTGGGTTACATAATCTCCTAGGAAGGTGTTCCTGTAATCCCAGATAAAGTTCAGACACATGTATATTGGGAGCATCCCATGAACATATTTGATTATGCAGCTTTATGTGGTTAGATGGATATTATCATAGGTTCATTCATGACTTTTCCCGATTAGAAACACCACATTATGGCTTGAACATGAATGGGATAATGTTTGAATGGTTGGAAGCATACGATAATTTATTCCAGGAATTGAAGAAACATTTTAAATTCACACTAGTCTTGATCCTACCTAGGCTAGGTGAGGAGTATATGGTGTATTTTGATGCTTCTAGGATCGAAGTTGGAGCTGTGTTGATATAGGGAGATCGAGTTGTTGCATATGAGTATCAACATTTGAGGAAACATGAACAGAATTACCCTACACATAACCTCAAGTTAGGTAAAGTGGTTTATACTTTGAAATGTTGGTGGCATTATTGGTTGGTAAAAAAGTTTACTGTTTACACAGATCATGAGAGCTTAAAGTAAATGTTTTCTCAGTGAGATTTAAATATTTGGTAGTGGATATGGGTTTATTATATGAAGTTGTTTTATTTTGAACAAGAATATATGCCCAAGATGGTAAATAGTGTGTCTGATTCTCGAAGTAGGAAAAATTAGACTCAGGCGGTTCAGGAGTCTAGTGTTGAGTGGAAGATGATAACCTTACTGGATAAGATGCATGTGGTGGTTTCGAAGAGTTAGGAGCATATGAATCACATATATGTGTAAGTGGGGTCTAAAATTTTGAGACAGATCAGAGACATGCAGTATGAGGATCCATAAAATCTGAACATGAGATAAAGCCTTGAAGGTGGGGAAACACCTTAAAAATGGAGGATAGATGAGTTTGATATCAACTACATGATAAATCGTGTTGTTTTTCCTATAAGAATGATGGAGGAGCTAATGCGCGAATTTCATGCCTCGAAGTCAGTGGTATATCCAGGTGTGATCAAAATGTACAGTGACCTGTGAGGACAGTTTTGGTGGATAGTCATGAAAAAATAAAAGAAAGTTTTATGACACAATGCTACACATGTCAACATGTGAAAGCTGAGCACCAACTACCTAGTGGTTTGTTACATCCATTGCCCATTCTGGAATGAAAGTGGGATGATGTGATAATAGATTCTTTTGTGGGTATCCCTAGGAAGCCTCAAAATAAAGGCTCTATTTGGGTTACTATGGACCATTTGAAAATCTTATCACATCTATTACTGGTATAAGTGACTTTCTTAATGGAACTATTGGGGGAATTGTATGTTCGGGAGATAATTCATCTGTATGGGGTGCCACAGACTATATTTTCAAACTGTGACTCAGATTTTAATTTTAACTTAAAAAATCCTGAAAAGGTGCTCGATAAATAGGTTTTATTGAGTATGTATTTAAACCCACATATATATGGATAGTCAGAGCATACTATACAGGTTCTTGAGTATATGATATGGGCATTTGTCCTAGACTTTGGAGGGACTTGAAAAAACACCTAGATTTGGTGGAATTTGCATATAAAAATAGCTATCAAGAAAATATATAGATGTAACCATGATATGATCTTTATGGTGGGCCATACAGATCACCTATATGCTTGATGGAGGTTGATGGGTCTGAGTTGTTGGGACTGAGTCTCATACAGGAGACTTTGGAGCTGGTTCGGCTTATTCAAAATCATATGGCTCTGACTCAGAGTAGACATAAGTCATATGTTGATAGAATAAGACAACCCCCAGAGTTTACAGAGGGTGTCCATGTAATCCTTTGGGTGTCTCCTAGAATGGTTCACCGTAGGATATAGAGATAGGTCAAGTTGGTGCCCAGGTTCATTGGAGCATTTGAGGTTGAGGAGAGAATCAGGTTGATGGCATACCGACTGGATCTTCCACAGAGATACAATGCTATGAATGATGTTTTCCATGTGTCACAACTACAACTACATCACCCCAAACCTTCTCATGTGAATAACATGGATGATGTTGATCTCGATACCGATGTGTCATTTGAGGAGCATCTGATATGTGTGTTAGATCGGAATGAGGAAGTTTTGTGGGGAAAGACCATGATGGAAGTTCATGTATTGTGGAAACATAGACATGTTCGCGAAAAAAATTGGGAGAGATAAGTAGATATGAGGGATTAGTGGAATGATATTTTAACCTTTGAATCTTAAATATTATTTGGAGTATAGATCAAGAATGTGATGTTATAAGGTGGGGAGATTATAAGATCCTGACCTTTTCTAAAGATGGATTGGGCTTGTTTAGGTATTATTTTTTTATTTTTTTTATCATATTTTGATCGGGTTTGACCTTGGGGTATGTTTGGGTAAATATTGATAATTTTAAAATGAAATAGTATAGTTCATGGTTGGAAAATAGTTTTCCCAAACCATGCACCCTTTCCCAGAAAACTGTATGAACCTAGGAAGAAGGATTCACATGATGGGTTCATAGTGTGTCAAACTCTATTCCCTAATAGGAGAAACTGTGAACACCCCTAGAAGAGGTGAATGGTTAAGTCACATGGTTATGAGAAATTGTACGCCTCTTCCAAACAAACCATGCAAAGGATTTAATTTAACCTAAAAATTAGTTTTAAAATTTTCCAAGCTCTCATTTTAACCCCTATTCAGCCCTATCTCGACCCTGTCATTTTTCATGATTTTGGAGCCTCCTAGATAGATTATAATCCATTATAACCTTAGTTCATTATGATTTAAATCCTGGATTTAAGATCATCACCCCTCTTAGTAAGAGGATCTCATCCCATTTGGTTTCATTTATCTATCTCGTTCTTCTTCTATCCTTTGAAGGATTGTTCTTTCCTCTTTTTTGGATGGATTTATATCTATTGTTGGATATAGATCTATAAATAGTGTATCTAGATAATGAATTAATTTATATTGATCTATTTGATCTTGGATTTAGGTTTTAGATCTGAATCTATCTCTATGACATTATTCTGTTCAAATTAGATATTTCAGTTGGGAGGTCACTCATCAATGAATTGAGGTAGCTGGTATATAATTCAAATCTTAAAGTCTTGATATAAATTATGTGTATGAAATTGTATAATTTATATTAGATGATTAGAAATTGAGATTCTAATATTGAATTAATTAATTTTTTAAATTAATTAATCGAGGGAATTGTGAAATTGGGAATATTGGGATAGTGAGATGAAATAATTATGAAGTTACTAAGATTTTCGAACCTGAATAATTAATTTTTGAATAACTTATATTGAGATTGAGATGATTGAAATTGAATAATTAATTGAGGAATTAATTATTAGAGATTTTTATGATTATGAAATGGATTGAGATGATTGAAATTGAATAATTAATTGTTGAATTAGTTATTGGAGATTATTATGATTATGAAATTGATTGAGATGATTAATTAATTGTTGAATTAATTAATAGGGTTGATATGGTTAATTAATTGTTGAATTAATTAATGGAATCTATGATGTTAATTAAAAGTTTAATTAATTAATGGAATTGATGTGATTAATTTGTTTTTGAGTTTATTATGGGGATTGATGTGATTAATTAATTGTTGAATTAATTAATAGAATTGAGGTGATTCATTAATTGTTGAATTAATTAATGGAAGTGATGTGATTAATTAATTATTGAATTAATTAAGGGGATTGATGTGACTAATTAATTTTTTAATTAATTAATATAATTGAGGTTATTAATTAATTATTGAATTAATTAATGGGATTGAGGTTATTAATTATTACTGAATTAATTAATGGAATTGATATTATTAATTAATTGTTGAATTAATTAATGGTATTGATGTGATTAATTAATTGTTTAAATAATTAATGTGATAGATGTGATTAATTAATTGTTCGATTAATTAATGGGATGATGAGAACATGAAATTGTTGAATTTAGTTAATTAATTGGTGATTTAATTAATGTGTTATTGTGATGTGTGAATTGAAATGATAAATGGTAATAATAGCATACATGGTTAAATCTAAATGATTAATGGTAACAATGGAATTCATGTGTGAATTGAAATGATGAATCTTAACAATGGAATTCATGTTTGAATTTAAATGATGAATGATAATAATGTAATTCATGTGTGAATTGAAATGATGAATGGTAATAATGACATTCATATGTGAATTGAAATGATGAATGGTGACAATGGCGTTCATATGTAAATTTAAATGATAAATGGTAATAATGGAATTCATGTGTGAATTGATGAATGGTAAAAATGAAATTCATAGGTGAATTGAAACAATGAATGGTAACAATGAAATTAATAAGTTAATTGAGATAAAGAATAGTAATAATGGAGTTATGAGATATGATATCCCTCTGGAATAGTTTAGACTTCAGCATGGGCTAAAACAGGTATAGAGACTTTGGGTATCCATGGGAACCTGGGAGATTGTGTGGTTAAATAAAGAATAATTTATAATGTGAGAAATGTTTACTTATGCATTGTAATTAGTTCTTTATAAAACTACATACACTGTTTTGAATAGATAATTTTTTAGATGTTGGTGGTGGTGGCCTACTGAGTTGTACTCATACCCTACTCAGGTCGTCTAGTCAGTGCCCAAATAGATTTCATGGTTGTCGGACATGTTAAGGTAAACGATACTATGTTATATGGTTGAGTTGTGATGGATCATGGATGAAGGAACTAAACATGGTTTGGGACCTTCTTTGGTGTTGTCTGTGTCTTTACTTTGGAGTTTTCATTTTAACACTTGAAACATACTTCTGCATGACATTTCTATTATTGAGTTTTGATATTGTATTTTCAGTTTTGGTATTCTTGAGATATTTGTATTATTATGGTTATGGTAATGTATCTTTTTTATCGTTTCTTATTTTTTCTAGTGTATTACTCTGATAAAAGAGGGTATAGTGTCCCTATGATCAATATTAGACCTTCACTGCTAGTCGGCAGCCTATAGTGTATGGAGAGGCACGCTTGAGGTCATGTAATAGTCCTGATTAGGGTACTAGTCTGTGGAACTCGATTTGGGATGTTACACAACTGTTTCATCAAATGATTTAATCATGTTATAATGTTTTCACCATTAATTTTCAACATTTTAATATTTTACTTTTAAAATAGGTAACAAGTTATCATCTATGTTGTTTAAGGTTTAATTAAGAATATTGAATGACCCATATAAAAAAATATTTTTATGGAAAAATAATTTAACACTTATTTAATCTAATTCAATTTCTAATTATTATAAAATTAACTTTTAAATTAAAATAGATAATGTGTAGAAAAACAATTTTAGTGTACAAAAATAATTTTGAACGTTATAGATTTTTAATAATTTTTAGTATTGATTACCACCTAAATGAGTGTAAAAATATTTATTTCTATGTTACTATATTAATTAATTAAATGATTTAAATTTAATTGATTATATAAAAATTCATAATAATAATTGAACAATAATTTTAAAAAAATTGTTCCACAATTATATAGGTAATTAGAATTCATCCTAGTAATCTATATTTTAAAACTGAAAAAAAATTGGTCCTATTATATAGTATGAAAATCATTATCACAAAAATAAGAAGATTTTTTTCAAATAACTATCTATGTGTTGTTAAATTAATTGTAACAATAGTGGATATATCGTATAAAAACCCATTTTTGATCAAGATTATTTTTATGAAAATGATTTCTGATTAGGAAAGAATTATAAATTTCATTGAATCAAATGAATTTGAAATATTTATTATCATAAAAAATATTATTTATTTAGAAATAAAATAAATTAGTAACTCAAATTCATCATTTTATAATTAATTAATAAAATTTGTCGAAAAAATAGTTTTCATTAAAACACTGTAGAAATTTTCAACTTGTTGAGCATGCGTTTATAAATTAAAATTTTTATTTTTAAATGATTTATCATAGTTTATAATATATAATTTTATATTAAAAGGTTTCAATAACTTATAAGTCATATCAAGTGGTGGTATTAGCCAAATCAATGTATTACTATTCACCTAAATACCAATTTGTTTAAAAAATGGAAAAAAAACATCATAATTTAATTTTTAATGTGTGTAATTGAAAACTAAATTTTAATTTATCAAATTTAAATTGGGATATTTATAAATTTTGATTTTGAAAGGAAAATAAATAATATAAATAAAACTGATTTTATTTAAAATAATATTTCTAATATTAACTCATATTAATTATTTAACCTATAATGCTAATAGTTGTTCATGGTTTACCATATTATTTTTTATTATATCTTTATTAATAATGAATTATTAATATTTTTTCATTTTTTTACAATGGGTATAACATATCTCACAAATTATACAATATAGTATATATTTTAAAGGATCAAAAATCTTAGGTCATTACATGTATGGGAATTATGAGTACCATTTTATTCAATTTTTCTTTAATAATTGACTTTTTTTCATTGTTCTAATGAATCTGATATTCCATCGTTAACTCGATACCATTTTTTGTGGAGTTCATTGATAATATCATGGAATATTCTAAGAGGAAAGAAAATTTTTAGTGTAACACCCCATGTTAAGAGTATTTTATTAATTTATTTATTTGATATTTTTTGAGTAAATTAAGATTTTATATTCTTTGAGTTTAAATTTTTTAAAATTTATAATTTTCTTATTAGTACATGGTCAGTGCATGGTTAGGAGTAACCTTGTGAAAACTCTGTTTCTAGGTCTGTCTCTTAGGAAGTTCCATTTTCTTGGATAGTGAATTACTAGGAGGACCATTATGGGGGTTAGGGAAAATAATTTGAATTGTATTTGGGGTGTTTAGTGTGGTCCATTTGATCACCGCATGGTTTGGTAAACCATACAGGTAAATCATGAAAAATGGAAAGTTTTTAAAAAATTTATTTTTCCTTTTATTTTTTTCTTTTTTAAAACCTGTTTTCTCTATTTCCTTCCCATCCACATCATGTGACCCTCCCCTGGACATTAAATCTCTCACAAGAAAATCCATCTATGTATTTCCATATTCTTTTATGAATTTCTATTGATTTATTCATATTTTAGGTTTGGATTTCAAAGGTATGGTCTTCACTTCTCCATGATTTCATTTTTTACATGGTTTCTTCCCCTCCCTATACAGTGTGTAGTTTGTCAAACCCTAGGGTTTTGGGTTAAACCTAATTTCATGTTCTTCGTTTGGATAGGGTTTGTGATCCAATTTTTAATTTTTTTTATTATACCATAATTGAATCCTTATAATTTTCTCCATTCATTTGAGGTAGGTTTTCACCATGTCTAAATTTTTAGTTATTGAAATATTTATTGAATTGGATATTAGTTATTGTTTAATTTCCCAATGGTATTATTTGGTATGGTTAAATATTTTTTAAATGGTAAATCAAGTTCCAGTTTATTTTCACTTTAATAGAGAGTGTTTCCATATTTTAAAACGTGTATAAAAAATGATTTTATTTAATTACGCTCAGTGATAATTTTTTTAATGACTCGAATGGATCTTTAGAAATGTTATTGAAATATAAAAAGTCATATTATAAATTTAAATTATTTTTCTTAGGGGATTAATTTTAATTTTGAGTAGCACATGAAATTATAATAATTCATAAATTATTTCAAGCCTTTTTTAATTACATTATATGGTTTAGAAATATTTTATCATTTGTGTAGGTCATATGATATATTAAATTAAATTTTTTAAAGATATATAAGAGTTTTTATAAAGGTAGGTTTATTTATTTAATGTACTAAAAGTGGGATTTTGATTATGATGTTTTTATAAATGTTTTATAATTGATTTTAAATTGTGATAAAGTACTTAGACACTTGGTTAGATTTAAGATAAGGCCCAGATGGTTCATTTAATGTTTTTAAAAATTTATGAGTATATATGACCTTATTTATGACCCATTACTTGTTTCCCCTTCTGTAGGTGGTGTTTGGTGCATGTGTAGATGTTATATATTACTTTTTATTGATTATGTTTATGTTTTTTCTACTCACCATATCTTTTATTTCTCGAGTGTTGGTCATGGGAACTCTTGGTCAATAAGTATATTCTTGTATGAGTGAAAAATCTAGTTTTGATTATGTGTCTAACTAGAGAGTGACTGGGTTTTTGAGTGTTTTAAGACGGTTCCCTATGGAGTCTTTGTGCTCTTGGATTGATGGGATTGTTAATTAACTAGTATTATGGGACTATCGGGATATACATGTTCTTTTTGTTTGACCTAGGGTTCTTGTCTCTAGTTAAGGATTTCATAGCTTGAGTTCCTAGGTTATTATCCCATGACACATATACATTAATTGGTGGTTGATTTAAGGTATTATACTTTTTTCTTTCTTTCTTCCTCCTCTACTTGTATCTTTTGAGGAACTCTTCTCTTCTTACTTTAATTTTATTATTCTTGACTTATGGTAACAAATTTTTACCAAGAATTATTCCTTATGATTAGTTTTTTTTCTTTATAAATTGATTTTTAGAGAGGACATGGGAAATAGTTTTATGTTAATGGATTTTAATATTATATTTTCAATTAGATTTGGAATTGGGTAATTTGGTTAAAAAATGGCTTAGGTCGAAAAAAATATTTCAAAGCGACTCTTTTCATTTAAGAAAAATAAACAAGAAAGTTTGTGAAATAGAATATGACTTGTTAATTTTATTTTATATATTATGTTTGAAAAATATCTTGTCATGAGATTCATAAAAAATGATAATAGATGTTTAATTAAAAGTTTGGAATCTGGAAAGTTGTGTGGTGGACTGTGGATTAGGAATTTCAAAATCCAACTATTATTTTTTAGTTTTAGTCTATTATTTAGTTCTTGTCCTCCCAAGTGGTGTAACATACTGTTACTTGATTTCAGGTACCACCAACCCCAATTTTGATCTCCTTTTTTGGGTCTTTTCTTGGGTTATGTTGGGTGAAATTTAATTTTTGATTAGGTTTTGGGGTTATGCACAATTTCTACATGACTAGGTAAATTCACGAAGTTTGTCCCAACAAATTGTGTTTCCTATGATGAGCCACTGGAAGGGGGCATATGGTTTTCCCAAACTATGTAGAAATCACCTTTAATCCATTCAATATTTGATAGAGGGGGTTTTCATGGTTGGTGAATGATTAGGCTGACAGTGTGGCCAAACTATGCACCATTTTCAGATGCATGGTAAGGGCCCACTGTTAGGGACCATGTTTACTACTAATCATGAAAACCAACAAGGAAACTACATGTGAAGGTTTCTTATCCATTAATTTTTTTATTAAAAATTATGGGAGACCCATTTAATATTCCTAATAACCCCATTCAAACCTAATCATTTTTATTTTCTTTTGTAGGCTCTGTAAAGGATTCCTTAGCTCTCAAAAACATTATCTTTAGAATCAAAGTGAGAGTGAATGATTTTGACCCCAGTCTAATAATTGAATATCCAGTCATTTGGTTTCTCCCTATTTTCTCTTCTCTCTATCATAAAGATTTAAATATCACCATTTAATTTTTGGATATAATTTCTGATTTGATGGATCTTGATTCTAGTAATGATTCTTTCATCTACTTTTCCTTTATTATCCAATTTTTTTCTTACTTTGAGTGTTGATTTGATTGATCATGTGATTAAGGGTAGGTGGTTACACAATGCTTTACCATAAAATTGAAAAAATAAGCTTCCTAATTAAATTTAAATGAGTTTTAAAATGTTTTATAAAACCATGATTTGAAATGATTTGATGTTTGATTTAAAATGGCATAGAAATTGTGAAAACCACTAGATTTTAATGATATAGAAATTATTTAGTTTATTTTGAGAGAAATTATGTATTAAATAGAATGATAATTTTATGAAATGATATGATGTTTATTTCTTATGAAAAATTATTTAAATTAAAGTTCATTTTGAAAGTAATTATATTGATGAAAACCTATTATATAGATTTGAAATTTAAAATTCATGTTGAAACTGAAATGGGGAATTTGAAATGTGAATTTATTTGAGATGATTGATTTTCCCATGATTGATTGATTGATGCACATGTGAGACTATGTAGTTAGTGGGTTATTAAGATAAGAACACTTAGACTCTGACACCGTAGTAAAATATTTATGATGAAAAATATTACTAAACATAGATTGGAATTATTATCCCCAATGGTATATTGATTGATTAGTCCCTTCATTGTGAGTTGAGGGACGTGTGCAAAAAAACTTGAGTCTTGATTATGATTGAGAACTATGAAGACCCTATAGAAAAAAATTAATGTACTTTAACAAATATGACCATGGTGATTAATTTTGGATTTACTATATATTCCATTGTCTATATAATTGTTTCATTCATGCCAACTATTATATATAAATATTTTATATAAATTTATCATTTAATCATGTTTTGATATACCTTCCATATCTTTGATTTGAAATTAATTTTTTTGGAAATATTTAAATTTATTTCAATGCTAGTTTTTATTTAAATTTAAAGCAGAAATGGTTTAATTGTTATGGAATTGATTTTAGAAAACTCGGTGAGACAATAATGGGATATTTCGCTCATACCATACCTTTTCCTTTTTCCCTTTGTAGATTTTATTATGTTAGGTCCCTGAAAAGGGACTACACAACATGGTAGTTGTACATATACTTGATTCAAAATACATAGAATTATGGAGGTGACCATTAGAGATGCGATCCACCTATTACATGGGTTTTTTGTTTTACATTTATAGATGTTGTGTCATTTGGTGATTTACTATTTTGGGTTTCTTTTTATCAATACCAATTTGATTCTGGCATATTCTCATTATAGATGGTTTTTCATAATGACTTGTATCATTTATCTTCCGATGTTTTGTGTGAAAATAATTCTGTTTTTATTCTTGTATGATGACAGGTTCTAGTCCACAACCCATGGGGATTGGGAATTCCCTTAAATCTATGTCCGGACTGGCTAAAGTATTAGTG
Source organism: Viscum album (assembly GCA_963277665.1). NCBI lineage: Eukaryota > Viridiplantae > Streptophyta > Magnoliopsida > Santalales > Viscaceae > Viscum > Viscum album. The sequence continues at coordinate 776,605,581 of OY728152.1, read as the reverse complement.
TACTAGGGTATATGGTCTAGTTTGTGAAAAATTTGTATCAAATTCATGGTTTAACTTCTATCTAGGATGTTCATATGTAGTATGGTATGTCATTTTAGATGGGAGGTAGTATTTTTGGGACTTACTTTTGAGATAGTTTATGTATAGATATCATCACAATAGGAATTAATTCATCATATGTGTTTTTGAAAATCGTAATCGAGGAATAATTTGATCTAATTATGGTCTTTTTTCTATATTTTCTCCATGTAGGTTGATATCCCAGAACATGAATCCTGCTTGATGGAATTGATGTTTCCATATCTCTTGATTGGGATGATGATCTGTGTATCCTTAATGATTTTGTTATTCTCTGTTGATATTGTGTAGCATCATAACTCTGAGAATATGTTTGAATAGGACATAGAAGGAATTTTCTAGTGAACTGTAGAGAGTGAATACTATAGTGTATCGTAGTATTTTTGAGATAGTGGTGTGTACTATCCAAGATATGGTATAAGTACCACCATTTTTTATTGTTTATGCTCTAGTAGTATAACCTCGAAGGGATTAATCTAGAGATCATGATAAAGTGTTTTTTAATTAGAAGCCACTAGTTATCCAAGGATAAAATGATCTTAAAGTGGTTAAGGATTGGTTGAAAAATATTAATATGAATTTTGAGTTCTTGTAAACATCTGACTCAATAAAAGTGAAGTGAAATGCCATAAAGATGGAAGGACCTAGCAAGAGATGGTGGGATTCAATAGTGATAGTGAATAAAAATAAGGGTTTAGAGTGGAAGGAATTTAGTGGTATTCTCACATATCAGTTCTATCTAGAATCTATTGTCATGAAAATGTCCCTAGAGTTTATCATCCTCTACCAGGGATACCTGACCATGAATCAATGTGAAATCCTTTTAGAAAAACTTGTTCATTTTTCTCCTATGGTAGTTATGAATGAGAATATGAAGGCTAAAAGATTTAATATGGGTATTATAGTTGATATTCAATACCATGTTTTTATACTAAAGATCACTTCTTATGAATATGCGCTAGATAGAGCATTGACGGATTAGCTTGACCTGGCTAGAAAGTTAGGGTTGACAGGAGTTTTTTTTCTCCTACTGGTAGTTCTTTTAGTTCCTCTAAAGGAAAGTGGAAGTGTGATGAGTCTCATTGTTTTTTAGATATTAGGCATCATATAGACTTCCTAAAGATCTAGTAAAAGTCCATTTGACTTTATTTTAGTGTGGAAAGGTTGGGCATTCAAATATGGTGTGTATTAAGGAAAAATAGATCTGCAGTTCTTGTGGGTTTTCATGACACCTATATAATTTATTCCATATATTTTTTACCTTGTGCAGTGGGATATTCTCATCAACACCAAAATGTACTGCATTGAAATTATATTATTCTATAACTAAGGGGTTCTAGCCACTAGAATATTGAATGAATATTATGTATGCAGTAGTGGAGTCTCCATTAGAAGATTATGTCGGTCCATAGATAGTGAGAGGTATCATCACTGCAGATTCTTATCTAGTGATAACTTTATTTGATACTAATGAATCTTACTTGTTCATATTGAATCATATTTTGAATTTTCTAAATCTTCCTATGGATATTTTTTCATATGTGATCGATATTACTATACCCATCAAAATGAAGAGAGTGTAGGGTATCTGATGTCCATCTTGAATTTTTTCTTTATAAGATATTGACTATGGTTTGAATTTTGTAGTTCTAAACATGAAATATTTTGAAATCATTTTTGGGATGGATTGGTTGATTTCACACAAGGCCCGAATTGACTATTACCTTTGGAGAGTCTCCTTTACTACGCTTGATGAGGTGTGTCATTTTTTCAAGGATAATGGGACCTGAGGTTTAGTAGATATGGACCTTATTTTCCATAGTTATACAGGGTAATATCAGTGTTTTATTTTTTTTCTTTGATTATGGATCTTTCTCCATTTTTTATCAATTTTTTAAATGAATTTCCATCTGAATTTTCTTATTTTCCACCAATAAGGGGGATATATTTCTCCATTTATTTGGTACCTAGTAATCATTTAGTGTATTTTCCTTCATATAGTATGGATATAGAATAGATTAAAGTGTTAAAGTCTCAGTTGTATAATCTTATAGAGAATGGATTTATATGACCGAGTGTGTCACATTGGTAAATACTTGTTCTCTTTGTGAATAAATTTGATGGGACGCTTCAACTTTATATAGATTATTGGAAACATAGTCGAGTTATGATAAAGAACAAGTATCTATTATCATGGATTGATGATTTTATTAACCATTTTAAAGGGGTGAAGTGGTTCTCAAAGATTTATCTTCAATCTAGTTATCACCAGTTGAGAATTAAAGAATCTGACATCCTTAATACCACCTTCAGGTGTTGGTATGGCCATTACGAGTACCTGGTTGTGCCTCTTAGTTGAAAAAATTCGTTTTCAGTGATTATGTTATTGATGAAAAAGATATTACATGATCACCTCAACCCATTCATGGTATTATTTATGGAATACATCTTATTTTACTCCAAAACTGTGAAATATCATGTGTTTCATCTGAGAGAATTTTGGGAAACCTTGATAAATAACCAAATTTATGAAAGACTTTTCAAATCAAATTTTTATATTTAGGAAGTGAAGCACTTAGGGAACCTGTTCTCAAAACATGGTATCTCAGATGATCCTAGGAAGGTGAAGGCTAATATGACATGGTAAAAATAGTGTAATTTTTTTTATATTCTAAGCTTCTTCATCTTGGCAGGTCATTATTTCATGTTCATTAAATATTTCTTGAAGAAGGATTCTCTAAATACCACTCTCACCCATAAAGGAGTGATGTTCTCTTGAGATTCTAAATTTCATAATTATTTTTATGATTTGAAAAATATTTTGACTTCTATGCCAATGTTGACTCTTCTAGAGGCTAGGTGAAGATATGTGGTCTTTTCTGATGCATATGGTTTTTTGGATTTGTTCTTATAAAAGTTGATCATGTGGTAGGCTATAGTTATAGAAAGATTTTGGAAAACTAGATAACTACCTGACCCATGATCATGGGCTCCCTTCCATGATCCATTCTCTTAAGATTTGGAAGAATTACCTTTATGGAAAAAGGTTTACCATTTATTCTACCAAATAGACCTTGAGTTATATATTCTATCAAAAAGTATTTCACCTTAGGTATAGGTGATGGGTCGAGTATATATAGTCTTTTTATTTCAACATTGCATACACTCATTAAGGGGAATTTCCTATTTAACTCTTTTAGAAGAAAAAATATGACCCAATCCATGTAAGAATAATCATAAGAGTGGAATCTTAAGGCTCTCATTTCTCGGTTTCTTTTTGAAGTACATGAAGATGTGACTGAGATTATTCTTGAATTTTTTTAGTTGAAATCCCCACTTATCAAGATGATTCATTGCGGTAATAATCTTGATATTTAATTTTGAGTTATTGGGGACTCTCTTTACGGTGGGGAGACCATTAGTGAATGTTATTTATCCTATAAGGGTGTTCTATGATTCTAGAACTAGTACATTGTACCTATAATAGTGAGAATGGTTGTGATGGGGTGTTTTCATAATTACCAATGGGAGGTGCACCATGGTACCATGAATATTTTCTATGATATACAATGATTATTTTGGTTGCTAGATATAAGATGAGACATCACTGATTTTGTTTCTCATTGTTATACTTTCTAAAAAATAAAATATGAGAAGTAAAGACCTTCGAGTTTGATTCAGCCAATTATTATGTTTAATTGGATGTGAGATGATATTTATATGGATTTCATGGTTGGGTTGTTGCGTATCGATCATAAGAGGAATTCACCATGGGTTGTAATTGATCAAATGACCAAGTAGGATCACCTTATACCTATTTGAGATACAACCAAAGTTGAGGATTTGGGAAGTCTCTATGATAACGATATCATTATATTGAAAGGAGTTAAATATTCTATAGTATCTGAGAGGGATACCTTTTTTACCTATCATTTCTATAGAGACCCCCAAGAATAACAGTGATCCCAGGTCTTATTGATCATGGTGTATCATCTGTAGATGGATGACCAAACAGAATGAGCTATACATATTTTTAAGGAAAAGATTCATGATTGAGTTCATAACTTTAGTAGAGATTGGGATGACCATTTGGGACTAGTTGAGGCTTTATACACCAACATTTACCATTACACTATCAGAATAGATCCCCTTAAGGTTGTGTATGGTAGGACTTGTATATCCTCTCTTTTTAAGATGGAGGTTGGTGAAACATCCTCAGTTTGACCAACATTGGTCCAAGAGATGAATTAAAATATTTTGTTGATTCATCAGATAATGGTGATGGAACAGAGATATGATAAATCCTATATTGATCATTGGTGAAAACCATTTTATTTATTAGATAGTGAGAAGCTGTTTTTGAGTTTTTCACCATGGTTGGGTCACCAAAGGCTTAGGAAATAGGTAAATCTTGAACCAATATTTTTGGGGTCTTCTATTATTATAGAGAAGATGGGAAATTCATCTTATAGTTTATACTTTACACTTTATTTTACTTCAATCCACAACATGTTCTCTTTATAAAATCTTAAGATGTATCTTTCTTATCGTTCTCATGTCATGAGTTGGGAAGATCCTAATATTGAACCTGATTTATCCATGACTAAACATCCAGTTAGGGTTTTTTATTCTGATATGATGGTTATTTTGGGGAATAATATACCTATGGTTTGTGTGAAATGTAATCATGGTTCTAATTTTTATAATACAAGGGATTTTGAGACATTGAAGAGAGATTAGTGGCCCCACCTCTTTGATATGGAGACTTCATTATAAGATTTGTATGGATAAAATGTTCTTATTGTGGAGAGGTTAGAACATCTTGTTACTTGATTTCAGGTACTTCTAGATCATTTTCATCAAAAAAATAGGTATTTATTTAGTTTGAGGTGAAGTTTTAAATTTTTAGTGGTTTTGGGTGAACTTCCCTATAGGTGCACGATTAAGAAAAACTATGAGGTTTGGCCCATAAAAAATGTGCCCTATGATGAGCCACCAGAATAGGGGATATGGTTTTTCCAAACCATGTGGTTATCTACTCCAAACCTTTCACCCCTGGATAGGGGTTTTTTTACAGTTGAAGTATGGTTAGTTTAATTGTGTAGCCAAACCATGCACCCTTTCCAGAAGCCCTGTAGTGGTGCAACGTTAATATAAACCAGGTGACGCAACCAGAAAACAATTCACCTAGGATTTTAATCCACAAAAAAATTTAATTAAAAATCCTAGTATTACTATTTAAGATTAATAACACACCACATTCAACCCTAATAAGTTTTATTTTCTTTTGTAGGCTATCTATATGATTCTTTGGCTCTCCAAACCTTTTCTCTTGCAAATCTAATTGATGGTGGAAGGTATCTATCTCTCTCTAGTAAGTGAATACCTGATCATTTTTATTCTCATGATATTCTATTTTCTATTTCTTATAGAGTGATATATCATCACGTTATTGATGGATTTAATCCTTTATTTTATGGATATTGATTTTAGGGTTGATTCATTGATCTCCTTTTCCTTCATTCTTTATTAGTGTTACTTGTTACAAATGTTGATTTGATTGGACATGTGATTAAAGGTGGGGGTTCTATAATGATTATCCATACAATTTAATCATTGAGTTTCCTAATTAAATTAAAATGAATTTTTCAAATGATTTATAATACCCTTATTTATATGATTTGGTGTTTCATTTAAAACAGATTGGAAATTTTGAGAACACCCAATTTCAATGATATTGAAACTATTTAGTAGATTTTTAGAAATTTTTTGGCTTGAATTGAAATATGATTTGATGAAATTATCTAATGTTTATTTCTATGAAAAATTTATTTAAAGGGAATATTATTTTTAAATTCATGGGATTAATGAAATTTTATTATTTTTCATTGAAATTGAAAAGTCATGTTGAAACTAAAATTAATCATTTGAAATATCAATTGATTTGAGATAATTGATTTTCCCATGATTGATTGATAGAATCAAATATGGGCCTAATGTGTTATTGGTTGATATTGACAATAATCCTAGTAATTTGACACACTAGGAATGGTTTGATGATGAAAAATCTTACTAAACCAAGTTTGCATGATTATCCCCAAGGGGATGTTAATTGATTAGTTTCTTTGTCCTGATCCTAGGTACGTGTGCCCACATACTTTAGTCATGATGGTGATTGGGAAGTATGAGGATCCTATATCAAGAAACTAACTTACATTAGGAAATATTACCATTATTCTTTATTTTGACTTGATTATACATTCCATTGTTTTTACAACTGTTTTATTCAAGGGAAATATTATATATAAATTTTTTATATAAATTGTTCATTTAAGAAAGTTTTGGCATACCTTACATCTCTCTAATTTGAAATATGTTTTTTTGAAATATGTATATTTATTTCCATGTATTTTTTTATTTAAATTGAAATAATAAATTGTTTATCAGTTCTAGAATTTATTATGAAACACTTGGTGAGACCCTACTGGGTTGTTTAGATCACACCCTATATTTTTCTTTCAGTTTTTATAAATTTTCATAGGCTAGGTCCATGAAAATTAGGTGGTGAGTGTACTTGATTCATATGACCTGGAGTTATTGGGGTGACTAGTGGAGATGTGATCCACCTATTACATTGGGTTTTCTAAGGTTTTACCTTGATATATGTTGTGTCTTTTGGTTATGTACTATATTGGGTTTCTTTTTTTTCTGTAAATATTTGATTATGGTACTTTCTCCATTTTTAGGGTTTATAATACAAACTTGTATCGTTTATCTTCCACTAATTTGTGGAAACCCCATTCCCTTACTATTCTTGTATGATGCCAGGTGATATTCACCAACCCATGGGGATCGAGAATTCACTTTGGGATATATCAAGATCAGATCTAGTATCAGTGAACCAGGTTATCTAAGATAGTTTATGACATGGTCCATGCCCAGTGAAGTGGCCAATTAGTGACTGATGGGTATTTAAGGTCAGTGTTTATTTAGTTTTATAGAGACTCTATTTTTTCCTTGTAATACTTCTAAATTTATTAAAAAATATTTTCGATGATAGGTGCTGAAAAGACCTACAATTATGAGGCCTGATGAGTCCAAAATTAATTTTATAAAATTATTAAATGTATTTTATATTATGCGTACAAAATTTTTCAAATAAAATGTAATATCACAAAAATGGGGTCTTAGACCAAAAATCTAAGACCAAGGTTGAATTCATTGTATAGGTTTTACCATAGGCATAACTTAAAGTTGGTCAGAGTCGGACGTTCAGATGAGGCAGCTCTTTCACGGTACATTAAGTTAATTAATTAATTAATTTTTTTAATTAATTAATTTAATACCCAAGACCTACTCACCACTATAATTATGTGGCTAGGTAGAATCTCCAGGGTCATTTGTATAACCTTGAGATTGTTGAGAGTAGGTTCCACTATTATTCATTGGAGAATTAATATCAAACAATGACCAGCATCCAAATCAAGGTGAATCAAAGTGCAACAAATGCAACAGGTCCTCTCCATCATTGGAAACTATGTTATTCACCAAATAATGATCCAATATCAACGTAGGGATCATAAATTTTGGTTTATAACCTTGATTAAAATATTGAGAATGATTAGATTTGTTATCCATTTATCTGTATTTAATTTAACCCTTTACTTGAACTCGTGTATCAAAATAAATTATTATTTAAATTTATTTAATTTACCATTCTATGTAATCAAACATTAAAATCCTTATTTAACTTATTATTGTAAAATAATTATTTTCTAAATATGATAAAATCGTTGTTTATGTGCCTTTCCCATTTCTGTTCTTTGTATTCATCATTTTTAGACCATGGGGTCACGATTTGACTATTCCCAGGTGGGTCTGAGTGTGATCGAACCCCCAGATTTATAGTGTATGTGTTAACAATGAAAAATTAGAGATTATAGGGTGAATAAAAGAGTATTGAAGGTAGAGGTAATTCATTCATGGATATGGGATCCGAACCAGAGATGGAAGTGGCATGAGAGATGTGTTGACAGTGTACATGCTTCAGGCAGGAGAACCAGATTCCAATTTCTAGAAAAAATGAGGGATGAGATCAATGGAAATAGGTTATTTACACTGATATAAACAGTCAATCAAGCATAAATATAGTAATAAATGGTAGATATGGAATCCAAATGAAAGATATGGAATTCTATGAAAAATCAGATTACACGACGTTTAGTCTGAGGAGAACACGTCATGTAGAACCCTAGATACGATGGATAGGGTTTCATGTTGAGTTAAATATCACACAACTTTTGGAACCCCCATACCCTTTACGACTCAATGTTGGAAGCCCAAAATGTACTCATGGAGTATAATTACATGGACACGACTAGACACTCGATGTGTACTGGAACATGGCCAGTGTACATGAGCATGGCCAGGAGATCACGAGTAGGCCCCAGGTGGTTGAGACACACCTTGTAGTACCCTTACACATTGTGTAGTACTACATGGATAGAGATCCATTTTCTAGAGAGGACATAGCCAGGAAGATGAGTACGAGCACAAACTATGTGGACCTCGTACACACCTTGTATCTCCTCTACATATTCTACCTCTTGTGTATTTGTTGTTTGAAATAAAATTTTGTCTATTGATTAGCCTATCTTGATTGTTTATATAAGTACAACACTATATGATGCGAGATGTTCCAAGTCTGACACTTCTCTATGCAGGGTTCGAATAAGGAAGTTATAGGTAAGGATCATTTAGAGAGACCTAAGTGGTACCCCATTAAATACTAGGGTATGAGTCCTCTATCTATATACCTACTAAGTGGTACCTCCCCCCTGATGTACTAGGGTGTGGGTCTTCTAACTAACTATGGTGTGGTTCCCCCTGGAAGACTAGGGTGTGGGTCATCTATCTACCAACTAAGTGGTACCAACCTAATAGACTGGGGATTGGGTCCTATATCTTTATACTAAATGGTACTGTTGGGCAAAAATCCCTCAAGGTATCATTGAAGCATTTTTGAAGTGATTGTGTTTGTTGAAAAAGTAGACAACTGTGTTGTGATTATTGACCAAGAAAACCATGACATACAAATTTTTTGACAAAGGGGATTTCATGGTGGAATGTCGAGTTCAAGAGCTGTAGTCAACGATCTATGTTTGATTCAAGAACGTTGACAAAGATATGGATGATCTGGAGGCGGTACAAAAAGAACAGATACAAGGTGGCGCCGTTTTCCAGTGTTTGCCAAATTTTTGGGCCTGAAAATCGACAAATGAAGAAAACTGGTTTTGGAAAAGGGACTTGTGCACTGTGTACTTGAATACTTGTAAACTTGCGTGCCATATTTCTTTCAAGATCAGATCATCAAAATATGGCAATGGGACAAGGTTCGCGCAAGTATTGAGTTGGTCGTGCAAGTGACTTGCGCGTTGTGAAGAGACTTGTGTGCCGGTACTTAGGAGGCCTGGGAACTTGTGCACCTATTGTTTTTCAAGATTGGAACTTCAAAATACGGAAAAGGAAGGTGGTTCGTGCAAGTATTGAGTTGGTCACGCAAGTGAGTTGCGCGATAGAGGCTAGGTCGATTGAGCTGCGCGCCAAGACTTGCGCGCTGGAGGGGGACGTGTGCACCGTCGCGCAGGTAGTTCAAATACCTATAAATACTGGACCACCCCTCCTCATTTCTCACAGAGTTCAACACTTATAAAAATCAGAGCTCCCGTAGCGTAGGTGTGGAAGTAGCGCAAGTGGTGTGTGGTCGCGCAAGTAGGGACTTGCGCGCCAGTGTTGAAGTTGCACGCCATCTATTTTGTGTGCGCCTAAGGTGGTTTGGGCAGTAAAGGAAGTGTGTCACGCAAGTTTGGAGAAGCTTCAGCTTGAGTCACGCAAGTGTTAAGAAATACTTGCATGCCAGTGTTGACTTTCACGCCGAGACTTGCACGCCTCCTTAGAGAAGGGTGCCAAGTAAGGTTGATTTCCAGCAGTGATTCAGGGCTACATGGAAGCTGGGGGATTGCCTGATACCTTCGGTGCAAAGAGAAATTCATCTACAGGTGAAGTTTGAGATTCAACAGAGCATCTACACACAAGAGAGGATGTATTCATTTGTGATAATGAAGAGACCTACAGGTCTATAAACTGTGAGTGGATCCTTTCCGACGTAGTGAGCAAAGGAAGAAGAAGAAGGTGATCCTCTCCACTGGCAGTGAGCCAGAGAGAAAGAGAAATAGGGAGTGACCCTTGGGAAAGTAGTGAGCTGACCCTAAACCTTGTAAAGGCAGTGAGCCTAGGAACAGAAGTGATCTATCCCGAACCTTGTAATCCACAGCTAGTGAATTTAGTGGAATTTGGTACGACCGACAACTTGTCAGCGTATGCTCCTTGGACATAGCCCAGTGAGGGTGAACCAAGTAAAAAACTTTGTGTCTGCCTATTTTCTTCCTTGCATTGCATTCAGAGCATCATCATTAGATAAAGACGAAAATAAGTGATCAACATAAACAAAAAATAGCAAACAAAGTGACCCTTATAATAAAGAGGTCAAGATCCAGTGGGGCAGGAAGAATTTTGAAATTGAATACCCATACCATGATTCACTCCCCCCCCTCTTAGGGTATATAGGCCCCTATTGGTCCTAATAGGTACCATCCTAAAGGAATAGGGAATAGATCCTATCTCTACATACTTATCAATACCCCCTGACAGATTAGGTCATCGGTCCTCTATCTACCTAAAAAGTTGTACCCCCAAACATACTAGGGCGTAATTCCTCTACATATAAACAGAGTGGTGCCCCCTGATCGATAATGGAGTGGGTCCTTTATTTACTGATTATTACCCCTAGAAGTAATGGGGCATAGGTCCTCTACTTAGAGATTTTTCCCCCTCTACTGTGAGGCTTAGTGGTGAAGTATGGGTCCTCTTCATGGTTACTTATTTTGGAAGACACGTGAGATGTTGGGTATTGATGATGGACCTTTGGATATGCAGCAAGGCTCTTTTCCAAGGATGGGATATGAGATAGAGATCCCATTTCTCTATGGTATGAGTTCCTTTTATGAGAATATATATATCTTTTTTATGGGTGTCACTTACCTCTTTCTTTGGGTTGAGTTGATTACTTTTATCATGTCTCCTATCCCCCCTCGTTTTGTAGGTGTCTTATTTGGTATTTATATACTCACCCCTAAATGGGATTTTCCCACACATGTTGTGTCTTATGTAGATGAAGAATAGGTCAACGGTGATTTTCGAGGAGCATAGGATTACCTGGTTACATTTGACCGCATACGGTGGTCGGGGCTTGGAGATTTGGAGCTGGAATATATCAATTTTTTTCAATTATTGTTAGGTTGTGACATATTTTCTTGTTGAAATGTATTTTTCTCCACTACATTTCAGGTTTCACTATCACACTCTTTGTATTTTCCTAGAGGATATTCAATGCATGGTTCTTACTCTAGATGTTATTGCCTTTTATTATTATTAATCTCCACTTCTTCATATAGATGGTTGGGTGAGTTCGTACAGGTACATTAGGAAAAGACCTACGATTTTAGTTATGCATTTTAGTGCTGGTCATCAGGCCTTGGCCTATGGAGGAGGGCTTGGGGTAGTTACAGCTTGGCTTTCCACCGGAAAGTTGGGCCCCAGTGGGATGGGTCATGAAAATATTTATTTATCAAATTAACTAGATCTTGCTTTTAAATTATTTATTAATATGTCCAAATGTTTTTATTTTATAGAAGGTCGAACCAAAAATTCCCTTTAAATGATTCCTTTACTCCTCTTAGTTCAGGTTATTAGTGGATTATACTATGTATATGGGATATTGGGGACACTAAGAGTTTATTTTTATGTAGAGGGATTTTGGAGTGACCTAAGGAATTGTCTCATTAATATTTCATTTAGTTTAAATTGTTTAAATTTGATTATAACTACTACCTATCTATGCCTATTTTATATTTGCATGGATGTTTGACATATGAATGGGGAATACTAAATTTTTGGGAGAGTGTATTTTTTCAATTTAACTCTAATTTATGGGAAAAATAATCCCCATTACTTTTATTTGACATCTTATCACTTTTCTCTAGCCTTTGGGGGTCAAGACCTCCCCCTAGATTAGTGGTAGCTCAATTTAGGTTCTGATTCCAATGGTTTCTTACATTGGTTCATTATAAATGGTATATAAACCTAGGTTCTATAGTGGGATCCTAGGTTCATGAGTAGCCATTTTTTTATTTGGGGTGTCATTGAAAGATCAAATTATAAATTTTTATAGGGAATTAGGAGGTTTTACGTGAGTGGTTCCCTTTTCCCCACATATCATGACGATGCTTGAGTCACCATGGGTAGTTGGGATTTGAATTTTTTATTTTGTGTTTTATTTTCATTGTTATTGATAGTGTATTGATCCTCATTGGAATGATTTACTGGCCTTGGGGTATCCAGTTTATTTTAGGATGAAAAAAATATTGTTTATTGACATGATTTTGGTTTTCACAGTCTAAGAAGTCATTAAACAATCAAACACTTGATATTGAAATGTCTTAAAAATTGTTGTGTGTTTGGCCTGTGGTTCCTTAAACTATAGGGTAGATTCATGCATGGTTCTTCGTCCCATTGAATTTCTGTTTATGTTACACTTGAGGTATTCCCAATGATGGAATGAAAATTAAGTGGGACTTAGTATTTTTTAATGTTGTGGTTTGGAATTATGGTAAGTTTTCTATTTTTTGTGTTCTTTGAAAGACTTATTTGATTTAAAATGGAGGATTTCATAAAATGGGGACCTTAAAAGTAATTTTGGGAGGTTTTTTGAAAATAATATTTTTTGTTTTACTGAAAAAAATGGTTTTGATAATTTTTTTTTGGAAAATTTAATGTGGGTTTCTAATTTAAAAAGAATGTAGAATTTTTAAAATAATAGAATGTTATAAGGAAATTTTTATTTTAATAAAATGGGGGTGTTTAATGTTTGATTGATGTGTCATGTTTTATTGGGTTTATTATTTTTCCCTTCTCCCTTATTTTGGTTGAACATTTGGTTACGTGTGTGAGACATGAACTAGTTGTGTCCTTGTTTCTTGTTATTTGAAATTTTCCTCTACGAAGGGTCATATAAATGATGAATTTTTTATTTTCAAGGATGAACCTTATAGAGATTATCTCCATTTTCATGTGTAGTTTCAATAGTTGGTGGTCCTACCTAGACATGGAATTGAGTGGTGACTCTAGAATCTTTATTGTTTATTGTATCAGGTCAAATATTCTTGAATCATTATCCATCTTTTTTGTAGTGGTCTAGGTTCAACAATATTATGTGGGAACTACCTGGTGGAGTTCCATAGAAATTGGTAGATATTTATTTCACTACCACAAAATAGGGCAAGGGAAGCACTACCCTTTATCAGCGCTAAACAGAAAGAGCTGATAAAGGGGTATGCCTTTATTAGCACTTTTTTTAGCGCTGATAAAGGTAGCTCTTTATCAGCGCTAAAAAATCGCTGATAAATGAATTTTTTATTAGCGCTTTTATTTTAGCGCTGATAAAACATACCTTTATCAGCTCTTTTAGCGAGCTTTGATAAAGGTTCTATCAGTTTTTATTTAATAACCCAAACAGGCCATCCTCGCTTGCACGCGGTCGAGCTCTCGCAGAAGCTGAACCAGGCCCCTCGCCGCGCGACCTCATCCTCGTCCTCCTCGTCCTCCTCGTCCTCCTCCTTCCTCCTCCTTCCTCCTCCTTCCTCATCCTCGTCCTCCTCATCCTCCTCCTTCTCCGCTGTCGTCTCCGCCTCCGCCCCCGCTCCCGCTACCGTGACTGCCACTGCCTCTGCCGCCTCCATCCTCGCTGCCCTGACCGCCGCCGCCTCTGCCCTCACCACCGCCTTCGCCTCTGCCACCGCCGCCGCCTCCACCCTCGCTGCCACGACCACCACCGCCTCATCCTCCTCCTCCTCATGCTCTCAAGGTGGGATGTGAGTTCCATGTATGGTATTCCCTTGGTATATTATTTATATATTGTGTGTGTGAGGACCAAATAGTGAATATAGATGTGAGATAGGAATGATACCATATCTTGAGCCTAATTCTAGTAAGGATTTCTATAATAGATAGTGTCGTCTTAATGTGATTATGATTATGTCTAGGGATGTGATTCATAATTAGTGATGAGTGTCGAAATAAGAGATGTTATTGATATTTAGCAACACAAGTGGGTTGTTTGTGAATGATGTGGAATTGGATACCCTATAGGTTCCATAGGGATATCTTGACTCTAAGATGAAGTATATGGTAATTTGTTAGTTATGATGATTCACATGTGTGAGAGGTCTACCAAGGTTATGTGTGATGACTTCTGTGGATAAACAACCCTTGTTTTCATTTTTTTTATTTTGAGTTACCATGGGAGGTAAGTTCTACCCCTTCAAGTTGAATTTTTATGTATGATATACAAAGGAAATAGTTTTTAATCTTATGGTTATATGGATTCCCAAAGATTATCCCAATGGAAATGATGATGGATCCATATTAATTTTCATCACATAGCATAATCTCATAGTTATATGATTAGACAAAGATGAATATGGATTACCTAGGGCCACCACTAAATAATCTGGGATGATTCTTCTAGACTAATGATCTCATAAGATTACCTCCTTAGTATCAGTTCATAGTTTATTATTAATGTATTTCTAGGGTCACCGCCTAGAAATTGGTGATGAAAAATGATGACTATTTATCTTATAAGATTAAAACCAAAGGATCATCTTTGATGGTTATGGATTTTTTTATGGTCATGTATTGGAATCATAGATGATTCCTAATGACTATTGGTCAACTAATAATAACACTCAAGGATCATATTTCAGCTAGATTACAATAGATTTCCTAGGTTCAACCCTTGAAATATGATTCTTCACAATGACTATTGATGTTATATGAATACTTTATAGGGATTAATTTTAGATCTTACCGACAATGGATTTCTTTGGGTGACCCAGTATGAATAGGTTATAAAGCCTTCTGACTATTTTATATTTTAGGATTACCTCCCATGTATCATCATGGATCCTGATGACTAAAGATTACATTGGACCACCTTCTTTGAATAAACATGTATGAATGATGGATATATATCAAATATAATTATGTCTTAGAGATTGGAATGTTTCCTATTATAATCATGATGCATACTAAAATTTCCAAGGTTCTAGGATTTATGCATACTACTATATGGAATCAAAATTGTATGGGTTGTCATGGTTATATTCCAAGAAAAGAGTAATTGTAGTACCAAAATATAAATAAATAATCAATATTAGTATTCACACTATATTTATAGGATCAATGAAGGTTATTTTATTTTGTCTTTTGTAGTTTTCATATACTCTACAAATCATGTCACATGTACATACACTACAATTATGATTTATATATAGGTTTATGTTAGTTGATCCCTAATGAGATTTAATAAAACCCTACTCAAGATACCATATAACTTGGGTACCCATGTATACATTACTAATTGTAGGTTAATGTTACTAATATTACTGATGTAGCACTACTGGAAATCATGCTTTTCCCAATGCTTGTATAGAAATGGTTCTTTGAAACTGTTGGTATAGGTAATCTTTACCAACGATTTTCATAAACCGTTGGTAAAAATCTGTAAAAATTGTGTTTTCCCAATGGATTGATTAAACCGTTGGAAAAAATGGGTAAAAAGAGTTTTCCCAACAGTTTAGTGAAACCGTTGGGAAAGATGAAGACTCCTATACTAACGGTTATGTATAACCGTTGGTATACATGGTATTAAGAGGCTGGGAAACTTTCCAAATGGTTTTTTAAAACCGTTGGGAAAGAAAATCCCCAAATATCATCGATCTGCAACTCTAGAAATCTCGAAAAATTTTCCCTAACCGAGACCTGAACGCACCCTCTTGAAATTTTTCCCCTAAACCTCATCCGTTTGGATGGTTTGCCTCTAAATCTCGATGAAAACACTACTTCCCAACACAACAGGTCTGGTTTCCAATGATTTTTTCTTCTCGTTTAAATCGGTATGTGTGAGTTCATTTATTTTATATTTTTTCTTCCAGTTTAAATCGGTTCGTGTGTGTTAATTTATTTTAGATTTTTTCATTCTATTTTGGTGAAATCTAGTGTGTATTATGACCCCCTTACAAAAATAAGGCATATAAAATTTTTGGTTATGGTTTGAACCCTACTTCCCAACCATCTCTAGAGGGTGCTAACTCTAATTTCCAACGGGACATCAATCTTTGATTCATGAAATTTTTGTTCTTCCATTCTAAATCGGTAGGTGTGCCTTCATTTATTTTAGATTTTTTCATCCCATTTTTCTACAATGTATTGTGTATTATGATTCCCTTATGAACACAATCAATATACCATTTTAGGTTGTGGTTTTTTTGTGATTTATCTGTATTGAATAATTTTGGTTGATATTGAAGAGGTCAATATGATCCTGAGTTATTTTATCCTTGATTTATTTTAAATTTAAGGTCTATTGACTTGATTTCGTTGGTTATCCATTAATACAGTTAGGGTTGTCCAGGTGGGGTGGGGGGGGGGGGGGGCTGGGTTTTCCAAGTGGGGTGGGGGTAGGGTTGTCCAAGTGGGGTGGGGGTCTTGGTTGTCCAAGTGGGGTGGGGGTAGAGCTGTCCAAGTGGGGTGGGGGGGGGGGGGTTGGGTTGTCCATGTGGGGTGGGGTAGGGCTGTCCAAGTGGGGTGGGTGTGGGGTGGGGGTAAAGCTGTCCAAGTGGGGTGGGGGTAGGGTTGTCCAAGTGGGGTGGGGGAGGGGTTGTCTAGGTAGGTTGGGGGAGGGGGCTAGGTTGTCCAAATGGGGTGGGGGTAGGGCTGTTTGGGGTGGGGGAGGGTGTACAGGTGGGGGTAGGTCTGTGTGGGGTGGGGGTAGGGTTGTCCACTCGAAGTGTCTCTCTATAGTTTAAAATGGACTTCATTTTAATTGAAAAACTAGTATATCAAACAAGCAAATGTGATCTACTAATTATTCATTATACAAAACATAAAGGTACCATTAAATACTTACATTTCCCCTAAATACCCATAACACAACCCAACCACAACCTTCATCTCAATGTACTCAACCGATCTAAACACCAAGATGGATTTTACCCAAGACTATCTAATTCAAAACTCCGATCATGTCCTCAACCGACCACTTAATTTCTATGGTGCTCCCCACTACACGCTTTAGCTCACAAACACCACCATCTAATGTTTAACACCTCCATCATCGGGAAATAACCACTAGAACCCCAACTAAAACTCCACAACATACCCAACATGTTTTCTAACTTACCGTGCTTAGACATCCATGAGAACACCAACCAATGTTATCATCCATCCTTTCCATCAAAACCACTTGGAATGGATGTGAATCCATCATCCATACATGAATCAAGGACAATTAAACTTTTCCTCAAAGATTGAACCCATTTTCAAAACATAATTAACATTTCAAAACATCAAATAGATGTGGATTACAACTCACCACATTTATTCCTTTTTCCTGGAGAAATTTGAAACATGCACCACATAGGTTGTTAAAGTAGTAGAGGATAGATATATTTCATCATACAAAGCCAAGAACCCAAGTTTATCCTTGAGGAAACTAATGAGTGATGTTTGTGAATGCTTTTTGGAACTAGGAACTGACTCGCTTGATGAAACACATGAAATATCTTTAAATGTAGCCTCACTTGCTGAATAATTGGAATAATTTCCTGTATTGGATGCTCTTAATGCCAGATTTAGAATCCCATCTTGTTCATCAAATGGATTGGTCAACTTCCAATCTATCATGGAGGTTGCCGCACCACCTTTACACGCAACTAATGATTAGAGGCATCTTGATTAGAAAAACAATCCTGAGGGCACTGGACTTGAAAGATCATGCGGTGCCATAGTTTCTCAGGAACCTCAATTTACCCCTTATGATATAAGTCTATTGCATGATGTACAAGACATAGCGAGAGGAGAAGAGAAGGTGAAAGTTTCGTAGACGAACAACATCTACAATGAACATCCACCACACTTTCACTATATACATCAAAATCATATCTTTAAGAATGTCCATGTGAATTTCTATCTTACTTCCATCGAGGATGATGCATGTTGGTCAACTTGTTTTAGAAATTGTTTATCTTCATCCGTGCCTTGTACTTTCACCCATGAATTTGAAGGTGAGTATGCATACACGATAGTCGACCTTCTTATAGAAGAGTTTCTGGAAAAGTATAAGAGACATGAAGCAATGAAGATCATTAGAGTGTTGGAGAAAATGTGGTTTCTACAAACAATGTGGCAATCGGCTTGTACAACGCGGCCTAAGTTACAACTTTCAGGTATTGTACTTTATTTTTTTCTGGAGGGTTTCAGTGTAAATGCATTTTGGAATGATCATTGTTATTCATTGTCTTTTAGGTTTTTTTGACAGCCGAGGGGAAAGGGTGGGGTCTACAAACATTGGAGGATATGTCGAAGGGTGACTTTATGGGAAATTACATCCTATATTTTTGCAACATTTCCATAGTATCTAACATCTAACCAAATGGCCTCTTTGCCCTTCATGCTCCCTGAACCCCGATGGTGATCGGGGTTCGGGGAGCTTGAAGGGAAAAGAGGCCATTTCTCTAACATATTCACACACAAAATCACCCTTCGACATATCCTCCAATGTCTGCAGACCCCACCCTTTCCCCTCCGCTGTCAAAAGAACCTAAAAGACAATGAATAGCAATGATCATTTCAAAATGCATTTACACTGAAAGCCTCCATAAAAAAATAAAGTACAATACCTGCAAGTTGTAACTTAGGCCGCGTTGCACAAGACGATTGTCACATTATTTGTAGCAACCACATTTGCTCCAACACTCTAATGATCTTCATTGCTTCATGTCTCTTATACTCTTCCAGAAACTCTTCTCTAAGAAGGTCAACTATCGTGTACGCATACTCACCTTCAAATTCATGGGTGCAAGTACAAGGCATGGATGAAGATAAACAATTTCCAAAACAAGTTGACCAATGTAAGTATTTAATGGTACCTTTATGCCTTGTAGCATTTTTTTTCTAATTTATTTATTTGTATATGTGACAGACATACTAGGTGATATGTTTTGTATTATGGGTTTATCAGGAGTCTGTATGATTTCTTGTTTCCACATTTCATTTTAAATAGAATGTTATAATTATATATTTACTGTACCCTAATGGCTCAAATAGTCAGGCATATTGAGATAACATCATATTTATTACTATTTTCTCTTGTTACTCATTGGTTTCCTCTTGTTCACATGTCATGTATTTTCTAAGGAATCATTCAGTCTTTGTAAGACTAACTTGAAATAAATTTGATATATGTCATATTAAATCAGGTATCTTATACATACACGATGTTCACCCTACTGGACACACCATGTATATGGATTTCACATGTCTTTAAAGGCATTTGTACCATGATTTGTTTTTATAAAACCCAAATAATGATACCTGATTAATTAAAACATAATATTAGGCAAGTTCTCGAGATCAAACCCATAAAGACGATGAATATGAATAAAGAATGGGTGAATTCCAATCAGTTGAAAATAGAGTATGAAGATGGTGTGAAAGAGTTTATCAAGTTTGCAGAAGATCATGCATGTGACCCTTCTCAAATCCTTTGTCTGTGTTTACGCTGTTGTTATTCGGGACAAATTAGTCCAGAGGAGTTGGAAGAACACCTGATTTGTCACGGAATAGATCGAAGTTATACATGTTGGAATAAACATGGGGAAAAAACCAATGTAGGTAGTGACTCAGAGAACACGACATTTTATAGATCATCTGATATGATTAGAAGCATGAACAGTGAAGATGATCGTATGGAGGGTGTGATTGTAGATATGAATGATGATGAAGATCATATTGAGGAAATGACAAGGACAGTTGAAGATGAACTTCATGATTGCCCAAAATTGTTTGAGAAGTAAAAGAGTTGTGAAAAAACGCCATTGTATGCTGGTTGCACTAAATATACAGCATTGTCAGCCGTATTGAAGCTTTATAATTTGAAAACAGGCAACGGGTGGAGTGACGCTAGTTTTACGGAACTACTTGCTCTCCTGAATGACATGATCCCAGAAGATAATGAACTCCCAAGCCGAACATATGATGCCAAACGAATGTTATGATCAATGGTTATGATCTCTGAAAGAATACATGCTTGCCCGAATGACTGTATATTGTTTCGCAAGGACCACAAATCACTTAAAGAATGCCAAAGTGTGGTTCTTCCCGATACAAGAAAGATGATTCTAGTCCTATGAAAGTTGTATGGTACTTTCCAATCATTCCTAGGTTTAGACGCCTATATGGAAGTGAGGAGACTATAGGACAATTGACATGGCATGCAGATACAAGAATTAAAGATGGGAAACTACGTCACCCTACAGACTCTCCTCAGTGGAAGAGAATTGATCACGAGTATCCTGAATTTGGGAATGAGCCGAGAAAATTTCATCTCGCATTATCTACAGATGGGGTGAATCCTTTTGGTTTTCAAAGTAGAAGTCACAGTACATGGCTGGTTATGTTGGTAAATTATAATTTACCACTGTGGTTATGCATGAAACGAAAATACATCATGTTATCTATGCTTATATCAGTACCAAAACAACCGGGGTAATGATATTGATGTTTATTTGGCCCCATTGATCGAGGATTTGAAAATATTGTTGGATTTAGGTGTTACGATGTATGATGCTTACAAAAATGAATAGTTCACTTTGAAAGTCATGTTGTACGGGATGATAAATGACTTTCCTGCTTAAGGAAATTTTTCCGGATATAGCATTAAAGGAACTCAAGGGTGTCCCATTTGCGAACAAGGTACACAGTCAATTAGGTTGAAACATTCATCGAAAACCGTGTTTCTAGGACATCGCAGATTTCTACCCCGACGACATAAGTACCGATCTTGGACGACATCATTCGACAGAAGTTCAGAGGAACGTACAACACCATCTCCACTAAGAGGTGTTCAATTGTTTGAGAAAGTGAAATATTTGGACACTACTTTTGGTAAACCGTTTTCGAAAACCTTACGAAAACTGGTTGGAAAAAGAGATCAATTTTTTTTGAATTACCATACTGGAATTGTCTATATGTCAGACATTTTCTTGATATTATGCATGTTGAAAAAAATGTATGTGACAGTGTCATCGGCATGTTGCTAAATGCACCCAGAAAAACAAAGGATGGAATTAAGGCTATATTGGACATGGTTGAGATGGGAATACGAGAAGAGTTGGCACCAATGAAGGGTGAAAAACGAACATTTATTCCTCCTGCTGCTTACACTCTTTCCAGACAGGAGAGATATCAGTTTTTCAACTTCTTGAATGACGTAAAGGTTCCAGAGGGGTATTCATCAAATATCAAGAACATCGTGTCAATAGGAGATTTAAAATTAAAGGGTCTAAAATCACATGACTGCCATGTTTTGATGCAAGATCTAATTCCTATAGCTTTACGTTGCATTTTTCCCAAGAATGTCTACCATACATTAATGAAGCTCTGTTTGTTCTTCAAAGCTATATGCAGCAAAGTTATAGACCCGGCGAAATTGCCAAATATGGAAAGAGAAATTTCCGTCATATTATGTGAATTGGAAATGTTCTTCCTGCTGACATTTTTCGATATGATGGTTCATTTGAAGGTTCATTTGGTGAGAGAGATTCAACTATGTGGTCCTATACATTATAGATGGATGTACCCCATTTAACGGTATATGAAGATTTTGAAAGGGTATTTCAAAAACCGAAGTCGGCCAGAGGGTTGTATTGCAGAGCAATATATTGTTGAGGAAGCTGTTGAATTTTGTACTGAATACCTCTCTGGTGTGGAAATCGTTGGCCTACCGAAATATCATCACACTGAGTGGCTTGAGGGTGAAGGAATTTCTGGAAGAGAGGTTTTCACAATCAATATTATAGATCGGGAGCAGTCCCACCTTTACGTTTTGCATAACAGTTTCGACATTGACCCATATGTTTAGACCCACAAAGAAATTATTAGGAGTTTGAATCCTTCTAGGGTTGAAAAATGGATATCAGATACACATAATCGACAGTTTATAGGATGGTTTCAAGACCATATTTTTAAGCAGTTAGATGAAAATCCAGACTCAATTTCAGAACGACTTCGATGGATGGCCAGAGGAGCAAGTGTGTACATATTATCTTATAATTCTTATGCAGTTAACGGTTATACATTCTATACTAATGAACATGATGAAGACAGTACCATGCAGAATAGTGGGGTTACACTTATGGCTGAGGCGACGCATGTTGCCGGTGCTAAGGACAAAAATCCAATTTATGTGAATATGTCATACTTTGGCATCATCAAATGAATATGGGAGTTGGATTATACAAAATTCAAAGTGCCGATTTCTCAATGCAAGTGGGTTGATAACAGGAGTGTTGTTAAAATAGATGAATTAGGATTCGTGAAAGTTAATTTCAGTAAGGAAGGGGATAAAGATGAACCATTTATAATGGCATCATAGGTAGTACAAGTATTTTATGTTCCAGACCCCGCAAACCAAAATTGGTCAATTGTTCTGTTATCGACCAAAACAACTGAAGGGTCAGATGAATGTTCAATGGATGTTGACCCTTTTATAGGGACTTCACAATCATTTTGCAACGGTCCAAATGTAGACGGCGTTTTGTATGTCAGAGGAGACCACAATGAAGGAATTTACATAGTCGATAGAGGAGTCAAATCACTTCAGCCTTTAAAGAAAAAAAATAGAGTACAATAATTAGGTTATTTGTTTATTGTAATATACATTGTGTTATGTTATGTTATTATTTGTTCCCTGCTATTTTTATGTAATCTAAATTAAATATTAAACCACTTCTTGCAGATAATGACTTCTGCACCTGCTGATGCGCCCAATCCTGAGGCACAAAAGGTATCTCAACCAGTAGCTGGTGGTCCCACTACAGAGCAACAATAGGTTTCTCAACCAGATGCTGGTGGTCCCAATGCAGAGCAACAACAGGTTTCTCAACCTATTGTTGCTGGTCCTAGTGCTGAGGTACAACAGGTTTCTCAACCTGTTGTTGCTGGTCCTATTGTCGATGCTAGCGCTCCAGGGGAAGATATTGATGCTACTTCTGAGGAAATGGTAGGAAATGAAACCCTGAAAGTGCAAAAAAAACAAGAGCTTCGTAGTTTTATAGTGTTGGCCAAAATCCTTAAGGCAAAAGCAAAAGGCATCAAATTTGAGGTGGGATGGAATAAGCGAGGCCAACATGTTAACCCCAACAGGTCCATCTTTAGTAGCTACATTGGAATCGTCACTTGGAAATGCGTGTCGATTGATGTACAGTCGTGGCACCATGTAGTCACCAGGCTGAAGACACTAATGTGGGAAGAGATTACGGTAACATTATGATATCAATTTTTTAATTTATTAAAATAAAATAAAATACCAAAAAATTGACTTACTCTTCATCATCCATTACAGAGTGCATTTATAGTAGATGTCACGCACAAGGAATATGTATTAAGAGTTGCAGGAAGGATTCATAAAGGTTTCCACACAATTTTAACGAAATATCATCTTAAAGATGCAGAAGGGAAAATAAAGTCGCACCCACCACCTCTTTACGCACACTTGATATCCCAAGGAGCGTGGGATGTGTTTAGCAACCGTCGTGGGGAGCATACTTTTCAGGTACATTGTGTGGGGTAATACGTTGTTTGATGTTTTCTTTTATTCATCACTCTGATTGAAAGTTTTTTACTTATGAAACAGCTACTGAGTGCTGAAAATAAAAAACGCGCAACAGAACCAGCGTACCCTTACCGTAAAGCAAGGATGGGGTATGCTGAACTTGAGAAAAAATTGGCACGTCTTTTAAATCTACCCTACTACTAGTATGTGACATAAAACAACACCATAACAATGTTTCTTTGTTTATATACAGATTGAAGAATCAAAATCGAAAGCCATATCCATCCCACGCCATGTGCTATGGAAGGAGGCTCGTGTAAATAAAGAGGGGACATTGATAGATGAAAACACACAAAAAGTGTGGGAAACATGTGTAAGTATGACATAATATAAATTTGAGTTTCTTTAAATCGCTATTACATTACAATAACTACTTATTTTTCTATATTTTCTATCTAAAATAGTCATAAGAATCAACAACAACCGCACCAGATGCAGACATACCTTCAGCAGCCTTGAAGTAGCCAGAAAAGTATGGCTGCGTCAGAGGTGCGGGTTTTGGGGTGACACCCCGAACATATTATCAAAAACAAAAACAAGCGGGGGTTCAAAATGAAAAAATGGAAAATCTACAGGAACAATTATCTATTTTTCAAGAAGAATTAAAATACCAGAGAGAGATGATAGAAAAATTGATGGGGGAGAAGAAAAGAGAAGAAACAACTCAACAACAACCCGTGTGTGACGATCTCGCCCCACCCCCACCAGCTTTGAGGCGAGCCATTCCCCTAAAAAACCTGACATAGATGAGGTAATCTATGTTTTAATAATTTTTTCTGTGAAATGTGATTTACATAGACACTGATACCTTTCCTGTACTAATATTCCATAGGGTGAAAATGACTGTGATTTATATTTATCAACTCCCACCTATCGCCTTGTAGCGAGGGCTACGGTGTTCAATACGCAAAACGACATGCTACATAATATATAGCTTCCAAAAGATCATCTTAGAGTTTCAATTAACGTAGCTAATGAGCCGAGTGCCAAGCTACCTGTTCCAAATGACGATGACGACATTTATACGGTTGAACAAGCTATTGGAACATTCATCGCATGGCTGAAAGTTCTTGTAAAAAAACATGTTGACAAAAAGGTATTCATTTCTAATTTATTTTTCAAGATGGACCTTTAACATTTAATGAAAAAAGGTCTGAACCGATGACTGTTATTATAGAATGACAAATATTGTGGGGTGAAACGAAATATCAGCTCAAAACTATCTCAAGGATCAACCAACCGATTGAAACGGTCTACGGAGAGCACCTTCACCTCTCCCGTTCTATATCCATAGTTAATATCATTGTAGGTTCATGTGGATACAAAGTTTAAAGAAGACAGTACTCACATAGTTGATTTCGAAAAATATATGTATGGAGAGGAGATATCAGATTTCATTAGTGCTTAAAATGTAAATGAACTCCTCAAGTATGAATGGCTAGGCGCCTTAGTTGTAAATGTATACATGAGGTAATTTTTCATGATTTGATTTTACAAAAGCTGATATACTCTGATAATTTTGAATAAATACATTTTATATTTTTCACAGACGTATATATGAAAGACAATTGAAGGGATTTCCCCATGAACAAAAATTTGGACTCGGTAGTCCTCACACCACATCTTCAAAAGATGAAATAGATTCTATTAAAGAGGTTGCAATAATGTCATCCCTACTCAAATCGTTTGAAAACAAAATTACGGATGATAGACTCTTTTTAATACCAACGATGCAGGGGTAAAACTCTACAATTTAATCATATCAAATATATTTTCATTTATTTCTTTACTTATTCATTTTTGTATTTTTAGGGAGCATTGGATGTTGATTGCAGTCAATTTGGATACTCCAAAGATTTATTTTCTGGATTCAACGCATGGATATCCAAAAAACTGACCACGCATGATGGCGTTTGTTAATTTGTAATACACTAGATCCAAAATTTTAAAACTAAACATCTAGTTATATAATTTATTTTATCTTTTAATGAGGATTCTATTATGATAGGGCGGTGCATCAATATCGTCTAATGTGTGGAATGAATCCAAGGTATAAGGATGAGCACGCCTACAAGATCTACAACTTGAAAAGTATCCGGGTATATATAATAACATTGCACTATCCAAACACATATCAAAACAAATTACTTATTGTTGTCGATGTTTCTGTAGTGTCCAAAACAAACAAACGGAAAGGACTGTGGTTATTATGTTTGTAAATTTATGAAAGAGATCATATTTAATCAACAAACTAGCATCCCTAATGAGGTATTTTTGAAAATAATTACGAGTTCATTTAAAATATTTATTAATATTTTGTGTATTTATATTTTTTCAGTACTACTATGACTGTCACAAAAACTCATATTCAGAAGATGATATACATGTGTTTAGAAACGAATGGGCAACATACCTGATGGAAGATTGTACACAAATAGGATGAAGGTGAATTCCTACCACTTATGTTATCTATATATGATCATTGATTATCCTCCAACCTTCTTTGGTGAATTGAGAATGCTATGATGTATTGAAATCTTAATTTATTACTCAATGTTTTCTATCCCCGGATTTATATTATTGATCTTTGAACAAATCAATATTGAAGTAAGGCATGATGGTGTGCAGTGCGTATGGGGTGAACGACGAAACCACTGAGGATCAACAAAATCCATTTTTTGTATCTCTTTTTTTTGAACTTGTATTTGACCACATGTGTTGTTGTTTGACTTTCACAATTATTTCTAGGTAGATGCATGAGATAATCAGTATCGTTGAGGGATTTTTTGGAACCAAAATATGTGTCCCAGGATAATTCAAGTAAGGGAAAGGCTGGTTGAGATGAAATCCAAGCTCAAATGGCCAGTACATCATCAAAAGAATCAACCCTGTGATTCTTACCTTTATGGGATGCACCACACTTGGGTCAGACCTCATTGGGCGTTTTGATCCATCTATCAGGTAAACATTCTAGGTGCTTCCTCCTAGAGATGTACCTACCTGATCCACCTTTATAAGTGTTTTGATCCACCCAGGTCTTACATCTCGGTAAGACATTAAATCATGACCCTCTATCCTTGTGGGCTGTTAAACTCATGGAATACCACAAGTTAAACATGGGTTTCCATTAATATATTCAATATTAATTTTTAATCAGTCCTTATTAAGGTGTTTTGGAGGTGTGGTTTTATGTTTTCCAGCAGATTTCAGAATATTCCATGCTTTATGTAGGTGATTCCATGCTTTTACATTATATGATGATTTTATTATGCTGTATTTGCTTTCTAAGTGTACTATATGAAATGTTTGTTTGGCTAAAAATGTGTTATCAAAGGAATTTGGGGTGTGTATAGACTTGAATGTTATTTTTAAAATGAATGCAGTTGTATTTCTTGTGGATTTTCATGCTTAAGTCCTTTAAATGTGTTTGAAGAAATGAGAAAGTTGTGTGATGGTTGTTTTCAAATGGATTTAATGTGTTTGTGAATTTTAAAGAGGGTTTTCATATGAGATGTAGAGAGTCTATATATGTGTATTTATATTGAATGAAATTACATGAGAATGTGTTGATATATATGATGTGTATAATGTAAATTGAGCACAATTTCCATACAAGTTATTTTCTTTATGATGTGCAGGGGACATGGTGAGAGGGCATGGGTGGTTTTCTGGGGGAGGGGGAAGGGGCAAAGTGGTAGGGGGAAGGGGTAGGGGGTGTGCTGGGTTCTTTTGAAATTTTTAGGGGGTGGGCAGGGGGGGTGTGCAATGGGTAGGGGGAAGTGCAGTGGGCAGGGGTGTGCTGGGGAAGGGGGCATGGGGTGTTTAGGGGGCATGGAGTGTGCAGGGGTAGGGGGTGTGCTCGAGGGTGGGCAGTGTGTAGGGGGTGTGCTGGGGAAGGGGGCAGGGGTGCTTATTTTTTATGTAATGGGGGGACATATAGCCATGGTATTAAACCGTGGCTATAGGTATATAGCCAAGGTTTAATGTCATTACAAAAGGCCCATCATTGGTATCCAATAGAGGAGGATAATAGGGTTGAAGATATTCCACCACTCTTTTAATGTAATTGATAATATTTGATTTATCTCAAAAGTAAGGGAGATATCCCATGGGGGAAGGGAGAAGGAGGAGAATACGTGTAAAGGATTTTGTTGAGTGGAATGAGGGATGTATGAGGGTAACCCGCTTTAATGGTTGATAGTGAAAATTTGTTAATTCCACTCATTAATTAGGTGAATTATTAGGCCTAAGGGTAAAATAAATCATTTTACAACAATGTGGGAATCAATATACACACACTTCTAATCCGTATAGTTTCATTGAGCGGCTTACAATCCATTATTCAACCATATAGAGATACTTCCCCAAAAACTCATACCTTACACAAGTTCATCACATTATTTGACAAACCATTAACCATCAATGTGAGACCATCATAACCTTAGAACCAAACTTTAGGTTTATCTATTCCCCCTAGAATCATTAAATAGACCATGTTCTACTAAACATTGGGTCATTTGATTATTATAGATGATTAGCCCTAACCATGCACCAATTTCGTTAATTGGTTATTTTATGTTTTGTGCCACACTAGTATAATTTCATTTAGCAACCCCATTCTTTATTTCATTATTGTATTACTAACATAATATTTGTTTTATTATGTAGGTGAAATCTTTTTCCTCAGTTCAAATGCTTTGTTCGGGAACTGCCGCCACGAACGACAATTTTTTAGAGCGGATGGATGCAAAAAAGGATGGAACATCATTGTTTTTTAACTGTTTGTTGGATAAATGTAATTGTAACCAAATTAAACATTGTTTGAAATGTATATAGAAGTGTGTTGTTTTATATTCATGATTTCAAGTAAATGTATGTATCATTTTTGTTCTTCTGTGCTTTGTGTGTGGGTGTTGTGTGTGCTGTGTGCGGGTTTTGTTTGGACTCTGTGCAGGTGCTGTAATGGGTGCAGGTGCTGGGCAGGTTCTGTGCAAGTTCTGATTTTGGATAGGATCTTTGGCCTTTATCAGCGCTAGTTAAGCACTGATAAATGGATAATATATCAGCTCAATTTTGAGAGCTAATAAAGGTAGTTTTTATTAGCGCTCAAAATAGCGCTGATATATTATACATTTATCAGCGCTGAAAATAGCCCTGATATATTATACATTTATCAGCGCTGAAAATAGCACTGATAAATACTACCTTTATCAGCGCTTGCTTAGTGCTGATAAAGGGGACCCCCCTTTATCTTCTCCGAGATTAACAACACTTTTTTAGCGCTGTTAAAGGCCATTTTTAGCACTATTATAAGCCATATTTGTAGTAGTGTTTCTTGTGGTGATTCTTGGTTTTGGTTGATTCCTTTTTAGTGGGTTGGGAGTCAGTAAGGTGTTTTTTAGTATTTTCGATCTGGTTGTTCATTGGGTAATTCTATGTCGATTCATATGGGATGTTGGATGTTTTGTGGTGTTTTTTAGTATTTTTGATATGGTCAGTGCTTGGGTCACTAGGATAGGATGTTCATTCGATTTGTTAGGAACATGAGTGTACTGGTTTTCTATAGATGGGTTCTTTGTGGGAAAGAGTCCCGAATTTGATGTCCTAGCTTACCAAATAAGTACAGTGACCTGAGGTTAAATCCCATGTCATTATATAAGTTAGGCTATGATATGGATAGTATTTTTTACATTGAATTGTGTGTGTAGGAGGCCCTTAGGTTTTTCACTCTTATAGAGCATTCAATTTTTAATGGATAGTCTGTCATGGTTGTTTCATGGATTTAATGATTTTCTAGTGGCGTTTCCAATTAATTTTGTTCCTAATCACTTAAATACACCATATTATAGAAATTATAAATGGTGGAGAGGCCATGATTGGTCTCCCTTCATCTTAGGATTTTAGGATTCGGGTTGCTCCCTCTAGATTGTGTGAGTGTTCTTGATCAACCATTTTAGACAAATTAGAAATGATGGGGAGACCCTTATAGGTATCAGGGCTTCTTTGACTTTATATCCCTTTTTAGATAGTTAATTACCACTAAGTGGAATTGGATGAATATGAGGATGTGTTTCATTTACCATTAGGAATGGTTTTATTTATTTATTTTCTTTGTTAGGATTCATTCAAGTTTCTTTACATATCCCACTACTTTATCTGCGTGATAGAGTTTTAGTACATGGCCATCTTCCATCCCTATTAAATTATTTTATATGGGGATAAAGTGTTATGGTCGGTAGGTTGTAGGATCTTGTGTTATGGGTGTTTTATTTATTTAATATTTTTTTTCTAAAGATAAATTATCGATTGTTTGAGTTTAAAAGTTTGAAAACATATAAATATTTTTCTAGGGAATGATCAGTGAAAATTTTAGTGTAACCATGAATTTGGGTATGTCTAATGGTAGTTCCATTTTCACGGTTATCACATAGGTAAGTAGACCATGTAGTGGATAGTGGAAATAGTGTATAGAGTGTTTTGGGTGTCATGTGTGGGTCGCATGGTCACCATATGGTGCGATAAACAGTGTAGGTAAATCATGCATAATGATCAGTTTAAAAAAATATTTTCCCTTATATTTTTAAAATCCTTTCACCTTTTAATTCCCCTCCCCATAACATGACCGTCCCCTAGTCTATCCCTCTCCCTCATACACCTGCCTCTCAAGATTAGCCTCTTCCTTTGGAGATTTCTCTCAATTTCTTCATAGGTTAGGTTCATATTTCTAAGGTACACTCTCCGATTAACCCTTTTCTAATTTTACTATATTTTTCTTCCCCTCCGCTTGCTACACTATTCGTTTGATCCCTTAGGGGTCAGGTTTGAGTTATTTTTTGTTCTTATTATGTCTAGGGTTTGTGATCTAATTTTCGGGTCTCCAACATATCAAAATCGAATCATTTGATCTTATGAAATTTATTTGAGGTATGTTTTCCCTATATATTAACATTAAATTATAGAACTATTGATTTTATAGTATTTTAATTTGTGTTTAAATTTCCCAAAGATGGTATTTATTATGTTTAAGTATTATTTTAATGGAAAACCAAGTTTTACAATATTTTCACTTTAATTCCAATGGTTTCTAGATTTCAAAACATGTAGAAAATATGATTTTAATTTATTTTACTCATGGACTTTTATGTAGTGAAATTAAATTCTCATTAATTTTAAAAAAAAATTTATAATGGTATTTTGGATATTAAACTCATTTTCCAGGGGTTTTACTTGGCATTTCAAGTTGTACCTCAAATTCGAAGCATTATTAAATTATTTAAAGGTTTGATTTAAATAACTTATTTTGTTTAAAAATATTTTGATCATGTTTGGGTCATGTGAGAAATTGAATAAGAATGTTTAAATATTTTCAAGATGTTTTATAAAAATGGGCTAAATTCTTTAATGGATGTAAAGTGTGATTTTGATTGTGATGTTTGAAGAATTGTTTTATAAATGATATAAAAATGTAATAAAGAGACTTGGCCTCTAAGGTATACTTCTAAGAATTCCTAGTTGGAACATTTAATGGTTTTAAAAATTCATGAGTATATGCAACTTTCTTTATTCCCTATTTCCTGTTTCCCCTTTTGTGGGTTGTCTTTGGTGTATGTAGAGATATAAGAGATTGTTTATGCATGCTTATGATTTTCTATCTAATCTCTATATCCTTTCTTGTGTGAGTGTTCTTCATGGGAATTCTAGGTCACTAAGTATACTCTTGGATGAGTTCCTAATCAAGTTTATCATGTGTGTCTAGATATAGAGTGACTAGATTCCTGAGTGCACCAAGACGGTTCGCGGTAACAACATCAGAGTAATGTGTTTATGGGATTGGGGCTTGACTAGTTCAATGGGACTATCGAGATAAATGATTTTGCGTAGATTGAATAAGGGGCTTTTTATTCACAACTTCATTACTTTAGTTCCTAGTTTTTTATCCCTCGATTCTTATACTTTTATTGGTGGTGGATGCATGAAATTCCTCTCTTCTTCTTACCTGCATACCCTTTACTTGTACTGTCTGAGGTTCCATTATCTACACAATTTCAGCATTCTATATACCTTGTGCATGGTTTTTTAATAAAAATTGTTTCTAATGTTGTTTTTTAATTCTTTTTAAATTAAATGTTTTCCATACTATGTTTTCAATTAGATTTGAAAATGGGTGCTTAGTTTCAAAAATGGATTGTGAGGATAAAAACCTTTCAAAGTGACCATTTTCCTTTATGAAAAATAAAAAGGGCTGTTTATAAAATGGAAAGGACAAGATAATAGTCTTTCATAAATTTTCTTTGAAAAAACCCATTTTCTTAATATATTTCAAACTAGCTTGAAAATTGATCTTTAATAAAAAGTTTGGCTTGGGGAAAGACACATGATGGCCTACTAAGCATGCATTTCTCATGTCTATTATTATATTTTCAGTTACCTGATTTTATTGAGTTCTTCTTTACTCATGGGTAGTGTCCAGTGATGGGACTGGTAAGTGTCTGGTTGGGATTTGAGGTTACTGTTTACTCATTTTTATTTTCCACATCATCCAGTTGCACATTTTAAGTGAATTTGTATGATGTGTATAACTTTTTCTTTCATTTAATTCCCCACAATGTGTTCCCATTAAATGAGTTCTTAACTACTATTAGTATTCAGTACTGGCATACTATTCTATGTATATGGGAAACAAGGGACATTGGAGGTGGGTGTTTATGTATTGGGGGTTCGGGGTGGGCTGTGGGACTACATCATATATGTTGAATATACATTAAATTATTTAAATGTTTTATATCTATTTCCCATCTTAATCTATCTGATTTTGACATGGACTAACGACGTATAGATGGATCATGATGGGTGTTTAGGAGAAATCCCATTAACATTTAACAATGATTTAAGTGTGAAATCATTCTCATTACTTGTATCTAATGACCTGGTGCTTGTCTTTAGCCCGTGAGAATCAGGAACATCCATTTGGTAATTAGAGGATCAGTTTGGGTGCTTGTTCTAGTTGTATCATGTATTTGTTCATTACAGTGATGACTATTTGGACAATGATTTGGGTGTTTTGGACAATAATTTTGGACCTTGAAGGTGAAATTATTGGGTAATGTGGTATTTGAGAAAGGAATTTATATATACCCTAGGAAGATCCATGTGGAGCCTTCGGCGGCATCCTTCCCTCGCGATCCATGGAAGTTTTCTTCGAGTGGCCCCTCGTTCAAGGATGTGGTTATTCGGCCATCGATCGCTGCGGTTCCGTCTTCATCTCTGTTCTCCAAAGCTCTGATAGAGGCTCCCCGATCAGAATTGGAGGCGGGTTCTCCGGTTCTAAATCCTCCCGAGGCTTTTGCAGGGGCGAATTATCTTCATAGATTGACCCTGGTGGCATGTTTTGGGGCCAATAAACCTCCTCTCCCTTTCTTCCAGAACTGCGTGGCCTCGTGGGGATTGCCGTCACCGGCGCTGGTTTCAGATCTGAACCGAAGGTCATTTTGTATTGTTCTTTCTTCCAGGGAAGATTTCATGATGGCTTGGTCTCAAAGATCTCGCATGGCTGGAAGATGGCGTTTCAACCTGTTTCGATGGTCTTTGGAGGAGCATCAAGGGGCCGATTCTCCTCTAGCTGCGGTTTGGATAAATCTTCCTAGCCTTCCTACCCCTTTTCAAACCATCGGGTTTCTTCACAGTATTGGTAATGCCTAGGAGATTTCCTTTGCACGGATGAAAAACCATCGGCCTCTGGGATGTATCATCGGCTTGGATTGGTGCGGAAATGGACCTCTCTCAGCCTAGACCATAGCAGATTCTTCTCCGGGTTGGGGAGTCTCTCGAGTGGTGGAAGAATCTTGTTTTTCCCTCGCCGGTGCTCTTCTGTACAACATGTCATCTTCCAGGGAATTCTCCTTCAGCTTCCCATAAACTTCATGGTTTCCCAGCAGCTCACCATCATTCGTGTTCGGAACCAGGATCATCTTTGAAGATGAAAACCAGATTTTTCTCTCCTATGGATTTATCTATCCCAGCTGAAACGTTTAAGTCAAGCATCATCCACGACCCTCCTAGTAATGTTGCTCAATCTCCTTTACTCCTGCCTGTTTCGGTTTCTTCTCTTCCTTCTGGGGCCTGTACGGGGGAAAATCGTTGTCTAGCACTGGTACCATACAAAGCCCATCCAGATGCTCCCTCTACAAATGGATGGTGGGAGGTACCTCATGCGAATTTCTCCAACATTCTTCATCGAAGACAGGATGAGGAATCGACTCAACCTGCTTCTCCAATGTTGTTTCATCATGAGCCAAGTTCTCCCAGGTATTCGCCGCTGAAGACTTTTTCTACAGTAAATCTTATGTGCAGGATGATACAGAAATGGATGTTCTGTCTCTTCCGTCTCCTCACAGTGGTTTTTGTACTAGATCTCAGTCCAAGAGGCTTCTATATAAATCTGCTTCTATCTCGAAGTGCACCGAGACTCCTGAGGCCAAATCCTTGCAGCGACTTTTGTAATGGTCTCCATTCTCATCGGGAATTCCCGTGGTCTAGGTGCATGGGTTAACTCTGATTTCATTTCTTCTGTAGTTTGAAATAATAAATCTTCCTTGGTTGTAGTGCTCGAGCCGAAATAGTCTTCTTCCAAGATTTCCTTTTTTGCGAGCACAGTTAAAATGTCTCATTTCCTGAATGCTGAACCGATTAATCACCACATCTAGACTTTCTGGAATTCTAATATATTTGTTGATCTGGTGGGTGTCGGAACAGTTCATCACCACGAGAATGTTTTTCTTCTCCTTTGTCTACGCTAAATGTGATGCACAAATAAGAAAGGCTTTATGGGATGAGATGGGTTCCTTCTCTCCGGGGACATGTTGTGGTTTGTATGAGGTGAATTCAATGTGATTATTGATCCTACCTAGAATAATGGTGGGGGTTGTGCTAGCCAGGATTTCTCTACTTTCATGGCCCTCAATGACCTTCTGGACTTGGGATATGTTGGATATGTTGGAGACCATTACACATGGTGCAATAACCAGTGTGCTAGGGGGCACGTTTGGAGTCTTGATCATTGTTCTATCAGGCCATTTCCTACTTTCCTTATATGAAAGTTTCTAATCTTGTTAGAGCTCTTTCTGACCATTCTCCTCTCCGCATTGATTTGTTTACCAGACAATGGCATGTACATCGTTTTATATTCTCTAATAATTGGATCTCAATGCCGGGATATCACCGGATTGTAGAGGATTCTTGGACCCAACCTTCTAATGGTAGTCTCTGGTACGAGCTTCACAGTAAATTAACACTCTTGAAAGGGAACCTTCAAGTCGGGGTTAATAGTCTCCGCCTTCCACATAGGACATGGAAAAGCTGTCAGATAAGATTTTTTATATGGCATTATGCCTTGAGAGTGAACGAGGTGAGGTCTTATTCAATGAGTTGTTGTAGAAGAACATGTTGGCTGAAATGATTTTGACCCATGAGTGCAGAGTGTGTGATCAATCCCGAGTCAAATGGTTGAAAGAAGGAGATCGTAACACTGCCTACTTTCTTGCATGCATTAAAGAGAAGTGGCACTTTATCAAACCTAACATCTTACTGGAGGATGACAACTTTTCTAATGATCGTTAGGTAGTTGAAGGTATGGATGATTTACATTTCAAGTCCCACATTCCGATCCTAACCCTCGTATGGAAGAAGGATATCTGAGGGGTCAGTCAAAGCAGTTTGAAGCTATTCCTAGATCTATCTCTAAAATAGATAATGTTTATATTGAATCAATCCCTAAAGAGGAGGAGATTTTTGAATCAGATCCGGAACCTTGATGGAAGCTTGTGGGGAATGATGTGCTGATGTAAATCCAAGATTTCTTTCAGGGTGGTGGTCTTCCCCAGGTGGTTGTGCCTACTACATTGGATCATCAGGTGAGGTGATATCAGTTTCTGGAATCATAATTGGGTTGGCTTTAAGTTGGGGTTCCTTCGTCTCATACACCAGATATTACATTTAGACAGGTGTTCATGCATCCTCGCTTCATTCATGATATCCTCGATCATAATTAGTGCGATGTTTTTGAGCAGATTACTTTTAACACGGAACCAAAAATATATATTTTTACACGCTCCTCATCCGAGATATTCTTAGCCAAATCTTTTTAAATTGCGATGATGAATTCAACTCAACATGATGAATGGGGAGAGATCCTCTTGTGCAAAGAGATCCATGTGAAACTGAACTTCCTCCTTTGGCATATCAGTGTTGTGGAATCGCCGGGAGACACAACGACAGAAACGAGAAAAAACGAAAAGAAAGAAAGCAAGGGACACAACGATTTACGTGGTTCGGGAAAAATCCCTACGTCCACGGGAGAGGTAGAATTTCACTATGATTCGGGAGCACGAAATTACAGAGGATTTTAGTAGAAACCCTAGCCCGAAAATGGGCTATAAAACAATGGAGAAGACGATCACTGTTCGAAAAAGTGGTCTGCGTCGCTACAGTGAACGGCGACTGGCTTTGTCAAAAGCGCTACAGTTCAGTTGACCCCGAAGTCCGCACCGCTACAGTGCCTGTCGGTGTCGGTCGGTCAGCTCCGCTATAGTGTTCAGTTGGACGATGAGCGCGGTGCCGTCACGCCGTGCGGAGGAGTTGGAGGCCACGACCAGGCGGAGGAACTGCGACGCCGTCGTGCCGCGCGGAGGCCAGCAGAACCGCGACGCCATCACGCCACGGTGGAGGAGCCAGGGGCGGCCGACTGAGCCGCCCGCCGGTGCGCGCTACAGGCGGCACCCCTCGGGTCCCACGGTTCACCGAACCGGCACCTAGTGCCGGTTCCTTCGGAAGCCAGGGGCGTCGCAGCCCCCCCCCCCCCACGGCGTGGCCAGCCAGGCCACGCGGGCTAGCCAGCCGATCCGCCTCGGGCCGGGCCGGGCCATCTCAGGCCAGGCTGCCCTTGGGCCGGGCCGGGCCGGGCCTCTCTCGGGCCAGGCTTCCCCCACGGGCCGGGTCGGACCCTCAGGCCGGGTCGGACCCGCGGACTGGGTTGGACCCCAGTTCGGACTCGGACCCGTTTGGCCATTTTACACCTTTTCGCCCATATCTCGGGCTACGGGTGTCTGATCGACGAACCGTTTGCGGTGACAAAAATCTCAGAGCGAGACGGTTCTTTTGGTATACCCAACTTGAGGTTTGGACAGAGTTAGAGTACGGTCGGGTTGGTTTTGACCTAAAAACCAACTGGGCCCCTGGGACGGAAATGCCAATAACTCACAGACCGGGCGTCCGATTGACGCACCGTCTGCCGCGTTGAAACCCTTACGACATATAGGTCCTTTGAGAACTCCTTTGTGGAGTTTAGTGGAGGTCGAGGTACGACCGATATCTCGAGGGCAGATTCTATGGAACTCGAGCGCACCAGGTGCGAAGAATCCAGTGGATGATAGTGAGGCGGAGGTTGGAGATAGATCATACGGAGGTCAGCGCTCAGCGATCCTGTGTGTGTTAGCGCATACCGATCCTGTGTGGGTCCGTGATCAGTGATCCTATGTGGGTCAGCGCATACCGATCATGTGTGGGTCATTGTGGGGGTTAGTACCTATCGATCCTGTATAGGTCAGACTCTGTATGGTCAGAAGCAGTGTCTCTTGTCAGAATATGACGATCTAGCTTCGCGACTAATCTTCTGTACTTCTTTACTTCACTGAAATCCTGATTTGAGTTGAGTCAATGACTTTCGTGTTTTCCTCATGATTGAGATGAGTTACTAAATAACATAGGTATATGTATGAGCATATACCTAAGTAAGGGTTATCCGTTGATTTCATTCTTCGTGTATCCTTGTTGGATTTAGTAAGACATTGAGGGTCTCGGGGTCCTTACTGAGTATCGTTATATTCACCCCTGCACGGGCAATGCCCGCACCACATTGTGTTGGTTGCAAATGACGGACATCGCTGATCAGGGCAGAGAGTAGCAGAATAGGACGGTACTTGGAGGTGGACCACTCGGTGAGATGTACACAGAGCGGACGGACGGACATAGGGTGCTGAGGAGGCCATATGTACCTATCCTTCAGGTGGGAACCCCGGAAGATGACCCTGTAGCTGCTTTACCTCTTTTCTTCAGTTGTATAAGCATTTCAGTTGTATTGTACTTTACTATTGGGCTTGTATTTCCGGCCCCCTTTACTTTCAGCACACTCTTTTGTATACAGTTTTACTTAGTGTTTTACTTCCAGTTGCGTACTCTATTGTGTTTTTTTACTGTTATAAAGGCAATGCCTTTCCAGTTTAGGGATTTACGCCTTTGGTGCTAGTCGCCATCCTCTGGCATATGAAAGGCGGGTTTGGGGTAGTCACGATACGGGCCCCACGGGATGAGTCGTGACAAATTGGTATCAGAGGAGTCGGTTCTACCGCAGAACTTAGGACTTTGATCTTTTCTTTTCTGTGAAGCAATAGTGTTAAGGGTACCGAGTGCGATTTTTAGTTCAGGGAGTCCAATGTTGGTGCGGCGGCTAACATATTCATACACCAGGACCCTGACTACTGATTTCCAACTTAGTGCACAAAAACACAGATTGCGTGAGTGTTTTCAAAAATTATTCTTTAAATCAGCTCAACCAGGTCAGCTCACTAGGTATAAATCTTTTGACCATGTCACATCTGTTTCTTTCAGGATGCCTCCCCACAGACGACCAGTTAGAGCCCCGAAAGTCGTACGTACTGACAGCCCACCGAGCGAAGAGGCTTCGGTGCAG
This sequence comes from Viscum album, assembly GCA_963277665.1. NCBI lineage: Eukaryota > Viridiplantae > Streptophyta > Magnoliopsida > Santalales > Viscaceae > Viscum > Viscum album. The sequence goes on along the minus strand of OY728152.1, from coordinate 776,566,909 downwards.
GGCCCCTTTCCAGCTGAGGCACCAGCGGTGGCACCAGTGGTACCACCACCCGTTGGGCCACCGATGCCACCAACCCTAGTAGCAGACGATGCACGCCGCTTTAGCGCGTTGCATGAGTTCCAGCGCTAGATGCCACCTAGGTTCCGGGGACAGACGGACCCACAAGCGGCTGAGGATTGCCTGAAGGTTGTGGTGAGAGTTTTTAGGCTGGTAGGGACACCAACAGACCTCATGGTGATTCTTCCTGCGAGTCTCCTTCAGGCAGCAGCAGACAAATGGTGGAGTCTGATGCTCCAGGTTCACGACGAGGAGACACTACTATGGACAGACTTCGAGAGCCTGTTCCGGGCGAAGTTTGTTCTACCCATCCTTCGAGCGGTGCAGATACAAAAGCTACTTCATCTGCAGCAGGGCAACATGACAGTAACGCAGTACTTAGCGAGGTTCACCGACCTCTCTCACTACTCTATAGATATGGTGTGGGACCCATTTTCAGGGCTCGGACCTTCGAGCAGAGGCTCAGGAGAGATATCAGAGCCTCGATGATCTCCCTCAACATCCCGACACAGGCGGGGGTGTTAGAGAGAGCCCTCCTAGTGGAGAGTTTCCTTGCTTAGCAGTCACTAGCAGCGAGACCCACTCCTAGTCGACATGCATCGAAGTCTTCTGCAGCTGGCAGTAGACAGATGACGTAGAGGTCCAAGAGGACTAGACCCACAGGTGGTTGACCGCACGACTCAGGATCAGTTGTGCGGGGCACACAGAGCAGAGACACCTGTGCCAGGAGCAGACAATGTTACTCATGCAGCGGGCAGGGTCACATGGCATGTGACTATCCGACCCACCGTACAGACGATCAGAAGTCAGTTGAGGGACCTCTCAGGCAGAGACAGAGATTCTATCGAGGCGGTCCTCAGGGCGTAGGCGGACGTGGAAAAGGACCTGGTCGAGCAGCTGATGGAGGACGATGTTTCGAGGTGTTGCCGCCACCACCACCAAGAGGTCCACCTCGACTGTAGGGAGCGAGTGGACAGGGGAGAGCTCAGCTTCAAGCAGCTGAGGCATACGACCGTGGCGCTCCGGAGAAGATTTGAGGTACGCTTTGTATCTACTCCACCTTATCTTCTGTTCTTATAGACACAAGTGTCAGTCACTCTTTCATAGCCACTGCCCTCGTTCGGAGCTCGGAGATTTCGACGGAGCCGTTGGCTCGATCCTTACGGCTAGATACTCTTACGGGAGTAGACTCAACGATTACGCACTGGTGCCGGTAGTGTGAGCTTACTCTAGGAGGTGAGAGTTTCGGCTGGGATCTCTTCGTAGCGGCGTCGAGGTCTTAAGACGTCATCTTGGGTATGGATCAGTTATCTACAGTCCATGCTCAGATTGATGGTATTAGGTGCAAAGTGCGGTGTGTCCGCACGGATGAGACCAGGTTTACCTTCACCGACGAGAAGGGAACCTTTGCCGCACAGGACGGACTTACTCGGAGGAGGGTGCAACCAATCACTCCCTAGTTGGCATGCCTTACCCTCGGAGTAGTAGATGTGGAGAGTCCAACTTATCATGTAGTTTTGGACCAGTACACAGATGTTTTCACTGAAGATGTTCCAGGACGACCTCCTCACAGAGAGGTGGACTTATACATTGATCTGTACTCAGGTATGACACCGATATCTACTCCAGCATATCAAATGGCTCTCGTTGAGCTTCATGAGCTGTAGGTACAACTGGAGGACTTGTAGGGGAAGAGATTCATCCGGCCTAGTGTTTCTCCCTAGGCAGCCCCGATTCTATTCACCAAGAAGGTGGACGGGAGTTTGAGGCTCTGTGTCGACTATCGTCGCCTGAACCAGGTGACCGTGAAGAACAAGTACCCACTCCCGAGGATTGACGACCTCATCGATCATCTCAAGGGAACACGGTGGTTCTCGAAGATATACCTCAGATCAGGCTATCACCAGCTCAGAGTTCGAGACGAGGATGTGCAGAAGACAACATTCAGGTGTCCGTATGACCACTATAAGTTCTTGGTTATGCACTTCGGCGTAACCAATGCTCCAGTAGTGTTCATGTGTCTAATGAATAGGATCTTCCACCCATACCTCGATTGCTTTGTCGTAGTCTTCATCGACGACATTCTGATCTATTGGACTACTGATGTGGAGCATGCCTATCATCTGCAGGTAGTACTGGACACACTCCAAGAGCACCAACATTATGGTAAGCTCTCGAAGTGCCAGTTTTGGAATCGAGAGGTTCACTTCTTGGGACATTTCATCTCAGAGGCTAGAGTTGAAGTGGATCCAGTGAATATTGAGGCGGTACTTGCTTGGGAGCCACCCAGGAGTGTGATGGAGGTACGAAGTTTCCTAGGCTTGGCCGGATACAATCAGAGTTTCATTATAGACTTCTCCAGAGTTGCAGCACCACTATCATCTTTGACGAAGAAGGGGAAACCCTTTGTGTGGTCGGAGAGATGCCAGCAGAGATTTCAGGAGCTGAGGTAGAGGCTGCCTAGTGCCCCCCATCTTGAGGCTTCCAGGGGATGGCGTGGGGTATGTAGTTTACTGCGATGCATCAGGGATATGACTTGGGTGTGTCTTGATGTAGGAGCGAGCAGTGATCGCATATGGTTCTCAGCAGCTGAGACAACATGAGCAGAACTACGCTACCCATGACCTGGAGTTAGCAGCAATGGTGTTTACCTTGAAGATGCGGTGGCACTATCTGATGGGCGAGCGTTTCACAATATACTCTGATCACAAGAGTCTCAGGTATATCTTCTCTCAAAAGGACATGAACCTGAGACAACGACGTTGGCTTGAGTTCCTCTAGGGCTATGACTTTGAGATAGTCTATACTCTTGGGAAGGGGAACGTTGTTGTGGATGCTCTCAGTAGGAGATCTGGTATACAACTGCTAGGAAAGGCGATAGAGCAGCTGGCTGCCTTGCAGATATCCTTTGTGGATAGGGATGAAGCAGCCTTTCTATAGTCTCTTACAGTCACTCCTCCACTTCTTCAGCGAGTCAGGGAGGCACAACGTGGAGACATTGACTGTGAGACGCGACGTTCTCAGATATCCACAGGGCAGACACCAGATGGATTTTCTAAAGGTGGGGAGCATGTCATCCTTTTTAGAGGACATATCATGGTACCAGTTGCACTTCAGGAGGAAGTGTTGAGGGAGTTCCACACTTCCTCTCTAGCGGTACATCTAGGGGTGGCGAAAATGTATCAGGACCTTCGACGACAACACTGGTGGCCATGTATGAATAAGGTAGTAGCAGAGTTTGTCTCACGATGCCTCACTTGTTAGCAAGTGAAGGCGGAGCACCAGGTACCAGTAGGCTAAGTTCAGCCCTTAGAGGTCCCAGAGTGGAAGTGAGATGAGATATCCATGGACTTCATGACGGGTCTTCCACGTACATCCAGAAGTCATGATTCGATATGGGTGATCGTTGACCGACTCACCAAGTCATCCCACTTCCTATCGATCAGAGAGTAGGGCTCAGTAGAGATCTTGGTACGCCTCTATCTGCAGGAGATTGTGCGTTTGCATGGAATACCTTATTCTATTGTCTTCGACCGTGACACTCAGTTTACTTTCCGACTATGGAAGGGGTTGCAGGAGGCTTTCGGGACGCAGCTACGTCTGAGCACCGCCTTCCATCCTCAGACGGATGGTGAGACTGAGTGGACCATTCAGACCCACGAGGACATGCTCCGTGCATGTGTCCTCGACTTTGATCGCAGCTGGGAGGACCACTTACCGTCGGAAGAGTTTTCCTACAACAACAACTATTACTCCACCATCGGTATGAAACCTTTTGAGGCCTTGTATGGTCGATCTTGCAGATCGCCACTGTGCAAGACAGACCCCGGGGAGTCAGCACTAGTGGGAGCAGAGATGGTACGCGCTACCATGGAGAAGGTGCAGATCATCCAGGAGCAGATGAAGGCTTTCCAGAGAAGGCATAAGTCATATGCTGACAGGTGACAGAGACCTCTGGAGTTCGAGGATGGTGACCACGTCTTCCTACGGGTCTCACCTCGACGAGGTCTATGGAGATTTGGCCAAGGCGGCAAGTTATCTCCGCGATTCATCGGACCGTTCCAGGTCCTCAGCAAAGTAGGCGAGGAGGCTTACTGCCTGGCTCTTCCACCTCAGTTGCACTGGGTGCACGATGTCTTCCACGTATCTCAGCTGAGGAGATACGTGCACGACCCTTCCCACATCATCGACCACATGGAGTTGTACATCGATGACGGGGTGACTTTCATGGAGGTTCTAGTGGAGATAGAGGATCTACAGGAGCGGGTCCTGCGTGGACGGTCGATACCTCTGGTGCGCATTCGCTAGCAGCACGGGAACCTCCAGGAGAGCATATAGGAGTGAGAGGCTCAGATGCGTGCTCAGTACCACCATTTGTTTCCTTAGTGCGAGTTATAGCTTACGGGGACGTAAAGCCCTGAGGTGGGGAGAAAGTAAAGACCCGGAATTTCCGTGAATTTTTTTTATTAAATTCTTGGGAATTTTACGAGTCCGTAGTTTCTGACGGCGCTTGATTCCAAGGCCTGGTGTGCCTGGAATCAATTTCTGAAATTTTGTTCAGGTACGTTCAGTAAACGTACGAGTGAGATTTTATATCTTTTGAACCGGTGCTCGGAATTGAAATTCGAAGGCACCATTGAACTCGCAGCTTCAGTGATTGCTTAGTGAGACATTCACCGTAGTTGCGTTCTAACGAGAGTGGAAGTTAGATTTTGGGGGTTTTTAATTAAGTTAAATAAAAAGAAGGGTTAACTTATTTTTATTCCTTGGTGGTTAAAACCTCTAAGAGGAGGTTAGTGGTGGGGCCCACACGCACATAACCTCCCTTAGGAGGATATTATTAGGTGGGACCCACACAAGCTTCAAACCCCCCAAACCCCCCTTTTATGTGGGATGAAACCCTTAAACTTCCCTAGAGTTATTGAAGCCAACCCTCTCTTCATTTATTTGTAACTTTCCACCTTCCCTCACAAGTGTTCCAAACCACAAATTAAATTATAGCATTAATTATTTAATTTGAAATCATTTAAATTCTTTTGGCCAACAATTAAATAATGGGTTAGCTTAACCCATTATTTTGGTTGGCACTTTCTTTTTGGTAGAGCTTTGGAGAACCCTTGGAGAAGTTCATCCTTCCAACGAAGAACAACGAATATCTTCATCGATCTTCGACTGATCCAAAGGTGAAAGATCTAACAGTGAAGAACGCTGCAGACGCTTCTTCCTCGGTCTCCTACCCCGGATGCTTCCCGACGTTAACAGAACGACGTCTGCCTTCCCGCGACTTCATCAACGTTCATCGATAATAACAGGGTAGGGGAATTTGAGTTATTTTATATATGAGTATAAACCTCCGTTCTTCGTCATTCAATTTTCTGGATTATGGCATGCCAAATGTTATCACCATGACGAGAAGGGATCAGACCGCATGAACACGACCCGACCCTCCCCCTTTGGTTGTTCTTATTTGTTGACGATGGAGGCGGACCGCGAAGAAGCCGGCGGTGCAAGGCCGTCGGGTCGCCACAAGGGTGCGGCACCACCGTGCCGCATAGAGAACCGAGCCGCAGCCAGGTGGGCCGCGGCGGTGCCGGAGGGGCGCGGTGCCATCGCACCGCGCCAGAAAGAAGAGTCGCGATGGTTGGACGATGAGCGCGGCGTCGTCGTGCCGCGGTGGAGGAGCCAGGGGCGGCCGGCTCAGCCGGCCGCCGGTGCGCGCTACAGGCGGGACCCCTCGGGTCCCGCGGTTCACCGAACCGGCGCCTAGCGCCGGTTCCTTTTGAAGCCAGGGGGCGCCGCACCCCCCACCCCCATGGCGTGGCCAGCCGGGCCATGCAGGCTACTAGCCAGCCGGGCCGCCTCGGGCCGGGCCGGGCCATCTCGGGCCGGGCCGCCTCGGGCTGGGCCGCCCCCACGGGCTGGGTCGGACCCTCGGGCTGGGTCGGACCCGCGGACCGGGTCGGACCCCAGTATGGACTCGGACCCGTTTGGTCAGTTTACACCTTTTCGCCCATATATCGGGCTACGGGTGTCCGATCGACGAACTGTTTGCAGCGACAGAAATCTTAGAGCGAGACGGTTCTATTGGCATACCCCACTTGAGGTTTGGACACATTTGGAGTACGGTCGGGTTGGTTTGAACCTAAAAACCAACCGGGTCTCTGGGACGGAAATGTCAATAACTCACAGATCAGACGTCCTATTGTTGCATCGTCTGTCGCGTTGGAACCCTCACGACATAACAGTCCCTTGGGTACTCATTTGTGGAGTTTAGTGGCGGTCGAGGTATGACCGATATCTCGAGGGAAGATTCTACGGAACTCGAGCGCACCGGGTGCGATGAATCCAGTGGCTGATAGTGAGACGGAGGTTGGAGACAGATCATACAGAGGTTAACTCTTAGCGATCATGTGTGGGTCAGCGCATACCGATTCTTTGTGGGTCAGATCCTGTGTGAGTCATTTTGGGGGTTAGTACCTATCGATCCTATGTGAGTTAGACTCCATATGGTCAGAAGCTGTGCCTCATGTCAGAATAAGATGATCTAGTTTCGCGACTAATCATATGTACTTCTTTACTTCACTGAAATCTTGGTTTGAGATGGGTCAATGACTTTCGTGTTTTCCTCATGATTGCGAGGAGTTACTAAATAACTTAAGTATATGTATGAGAATATACCTAAGTAAGGGTTATCCGTTGATTTAATTCTTTGTGTATCCTTTTTGGATTTTGTGAGACCTTGAGGGTCTCGGGGTCCCTGCTGAGTATCATTATACTCACCCCTGCATGGCTATGCCCGCACCACATTGTATTGGTTGCAGATGACGGACATCGCTGATCAGGGAAGAAAGTAGCAGAACAGGACGAAACCTGGAGGCAGACCACTCGGCGAGACGTACACGGAGCGGACGGACGGACATGGGGTGCTGAGGAGGCCATCTATACCTACCCTTCAGGTGGGAACCCCAGAGGACGACCATGTAGCTTCTTTACTTCTTTTCTTCAGTTGTACTAGCATTTCAGTTGTATTGTACTTTACTGTTGGGCTTGTATTTCCTGCCCCCTTTACTTTCAGCGCACTCTTTTGTATAAAGTTTTACTTAGTGTTTTACTTCCAGTTGCGTATTCTGTTGTGTTTTTTTACTATTGTAAAGACAATGCCTTCCCAGTTTAGGGATTTATGCCTTTGGTGTTAGTCGCCAGCCCCTGGCCTATGGAAGGCGGGATTGAGGTAGTCACGATACGGCCCCGGGGGACGGGTCGCGACAAATTGGTATCATTGGAGTCGGTTCTACCGCAAAACATAGGACTCTGATCTTTCTTTTCTGTGAAGCAATAGTGTTAAGGGTACCAAGTGCGATTTTTAGTTTAGAGAGTCTAGTGTTTGTGCGGCGACCGACGTATCCATACACCAGGACCCTGACTACTGATTTCTGACTTAGTGCACAAAAACACTGATTGCGTGAGTGTTTTCAAAAGTTATTCTTTAAATCAGCTCAACCAGGTGAGCTCACTAGGTATAAATCTTTTGACCGTGTCGCATCTGTTTCTTTCAGGATACCTCCCTGCGAACGACCAGTTAGAGCCTCGAAAGTCGTACGTACTGACAACCCATCGACCGAAGAGGCTTCGGTGCAGGGCCCCTTTCCAGGCGAGGCACCAGCGAAGGCACCAGCACTACCACCACCCATTGGGCCATCGATGCCACCAACCCCAGCAGCAGACGATGCATACTGCTTGAGCACTTTGCATGAGTTCCAGTGCCAGAGGCCACCCAGGTGTAGGGGAGAGGTGGACCCACAGACGGTTGAGGATTGGATGGAGGCTGTGGTGAGAGTTTTCAGGCTGGTAGGGACACCAACACACCTCATGGTGATTCTTGCTGCAAGTCTCTTTCAGGCAGCAACAGGCAGATGGTTGAGCCTGATGCCCCAGGTTCACGATGAGGCGACACTACTATGGACAGACTTCAAGAGCCTGTTTTGGGTAGAGTTTGTTCCAGCCACCCTTCGAGCGGTGCAGATACATGAGCTACTTCATCTGCAGCAAGACAACATGACAGTAGCGCAATACTCAGCGAGGTTCACCGACCTCTCTCGATACTCTACAAATATGGTGCGAGACCCATTTTTTAGGGCCCAGACCTTTGAGCAGGGGCTCGGGAGAGAGATCAGAGCCTTGATGATCTCCCTCAACATCTTGATGCAGGCAAGGGTGTTAGAGAGATCCCTCCTAGTGGAGAGTTTCCTTGCTGAGCAGTCACCAGTAGCGAGACCCACTACTAGTCGACATGCGATGGAGTCTTCTGCAGCTGGCAGTAAACAGATGACATAGAGGTTCAAGAAGACCAGACCCATAGGTGGTCGACTGCATGACTCCGGATCGGTTGTGCGGGGGCACACGGAGCATAGACACCTATGCTAGGAGCAGACAGTGTTACTCATGCGGCGGGCAGGGTCACATGACACGTGACAGTCCGAATCGCCGTACAGACGATCAACAGTTAGTTGAGGGACCTCCCAGGCAGAGGCAGAGATTCGATCGTGGCGGTCCGCAGGGCACATGCGGACGTGACAGAGGAGCTGGTCGAGCAGCTGATGAAGGACGACGTTTTGAGGTGTGGCCGCCACCACCACCAGGAGGTCCACCTCGGTCGCAAGGAGCGGGTGGACAGAGAAGAGATCGGCTTCAGGCAGCTGAGGCATACGACCATGGTGCTTCGGAGATGATTCGAGGTACGATCTGTGTCTACTTCACCTTAGCTACAGTTCTTATAGACACAGGTTCCAGTCACTCTTTTATAGCTACTGCCCTTGTTCGGAGCTCAGAGATTCCGACGGAGCCGTTGGCTCGATCCTTATGGCTAGAGACTCTTACGGGAGTAGACTTGATGATTACGTACTGGTGCCGGCAGTGTGAGCTTACTCTAGGAGGGGAGAACTTCGGCTGGGATCTCCTCGTAGTAGCGTCGAGGCCTTACGAAGTCATCTTGGGTATGTATTGGTTATCTACAATCCATGCTTAAATTGACTGTATTAGGCGCAAAGTGCGGTGTGTCCACATGGATGGGACCAGGTTACCTTCACCTGCGAGAAGGGAACCTTTGCAGCACATGACGGACTTACTCGGAGGAGGGTGCAGCCGATCACTCACCAGTTGGCCTGCCTTACCCTCAGAGCAGTAGATGTGGAGAGTCTGACTTATCCTGTAGTGGCAGACCAGTACGCAGATGTTTTCCCTAACGATGTTCCAGGACTACCTCATCACAGATAGGTGGATTTCTACATTGATCTATACCCCAGGATGACACTGATATCTACTCCAGCATATTAGATGGCTCCCGCTGAGCTTCGTGAGCTGTGAGTATAGCTGGAGGACTTGTAAGGGAAGAGATTCATCTAGGCCAGTGTTTCTCACTGGGAAGTCCTGATTCTGTTCTCCAAGAAGGCGAACGGGATCTTGAGGCTCTGTGTCAACTTTCGTCGCCTGAACCAGGTGACCATGAAGAACAAGTACCCACTCCCGAGGACCGACGACCTCTTTGATCAGCTCAAGGAGCACAATGGTTCTCGAAGATAGACCTCAGATCAGGCTATCACCAGCTCAGAGTTTGAGACAAGGATGTGCAGACGATGACCTTCAAGTGTCGGTACGACCACTATGAGTTCTTGGTTATTCCCTTTGGCGTAACCAACTCTCCAATAGTGTTCATGTGTCTCATGAACAGTATCTTCCAACCATACCTCGATCGCTTTGTTGTAGTCTTTATCAACGACATTTTGATCTATTCGACTAATGAGGAGGGGCATGCCTATCATCTACAGGTAGTACTGGACACACTTTGATAGAAATAGCTTTATTGTAAGCTCTCGAAGTTCCAATTTTGGATTCGAGAGTTTCACTTCATGGGACATGTCATATCAGAGGCTGGAGTTGCAGTGGATCCAGTGAAGATTGAGGTGGTACTTTCTTGGGATCCACCCAGGAGTGTGACAGAGGTACGAAGTTTCCTATGCTTGGCTGGATACTATCGAAGGTTCGTTCTAGACTTCTCCAGAGTTGCAGCACCACTATCAACCTTGAAGAAGAAGGGGAAACCCTTCATGTGGTCGGAGAGATGCCAGCAGAGCTTTCAGGAGCTGAGGCAGAGGCTGACTAGTGACCCCATCTTGAGGCTTCCAGGGGAGGGCGTAGGGTACGTAGTTTACTGCGATGCATCAGGGACTAGAATTGGGTGTGTCCTGATGAAAAAGTGAGAAGTGATTGCATATGGTTCTCGGCAGCTGAGACAACATGAGAAAAACTATGCTACCCATGACCTGGAGTTAGCAGCAGTGGTCTTTTCCTTGAAGATGTGGCAGCACTATCAGATGGGCGAGCGTTTCACAATCAACTCTGATCACAAGAGTCTCAGGTATATCTTCTCTCAGAATGACCTGAACCTGAGACATCGATGTTGGCTTGAGTTCCTCCAGGACTATGACTTTGAGATAGTCTATACTCTTGGGAAGAGGAACGTTGTTGCAGATGCTCTCAGCAGGAGATCTGGTATACATCTACTAGGAAAGGCGACAGAGCAGCTGACTGCCTTACAGATATCCTTTGTGGATAGGGATGGAGCAGCCTTTCTATAGTCTCTTACTGTCACTCCACTTTTTCAGCGAGTCAGGGAGGCATAACGTGGAGACGCTGACTGTGAGACGCGACGTTCTCAGATATCCACAGGGCATGCACCTGATGGATTTTCTGAAGTTGGGGAGCATGTCATCCTTTTCATAGGACATACCATAGTACTAGTTGCACTTCAGGAGGAAGTGTTGAGGGAGTTCGACACTTCCCCTCTAGCAGTACATCTAGGGGTGACAAAGATGTATCGGGACCTTCGATGACAGCAATAGTGTCCAGGTATGAAGAAGTAAGTAGCTGAGTTTTTCTCACGATGCCTCACTTGTCAGCAAGTGAAGGTGGAGCACCAGGTACCAACATGCTTGGTTCAGCCCTTAGAGGTCCTAGAGTGGAAGTGAGATAGGATATCCATGGACTTCATGATGGGTCTTCCACGTACATCCAGGAGTCATGATTCGATATGGGTGATCGTTGACCGACTCACCAAGTCGGCCCACTTCCTACCGATCAGAGAGCATGGCTCAGTAGAGAGCTTGGGATGCCTCTATGTGCAGGAGATTGTGCGTTTGCATGGAATAACTTCTTCTATTGTCTCCAACCGTGACACATGGTTTACTTACCGACTATGGAAGGGGTTGCAGGAGGTTTTCGGGACGCAGCTACGTCTGAGCACCGCCTTCCATCCTCAGACGGATGGTTAGACTAAGCGGACCATTCAGACCCTTGAGGACATGCTCCGTGCATTTGTTCTCGACTTCAGTCGTAGCTGGGAGGACCACTTGCCGTTGGTAGAGTTTTCCTACAACAGCAACTATCATTCCACCATCGGTATGACACCTTTTGAGGCCTTATATGGTCAACCTTGCAGATCGCCACTATACAAGACATACCCAGGGGAGTCAGCACTAGTGGGACCAGAGATGGTACACGCTACCACAGAGAAGATGCAGATCATCCAGGAGCGGATGAAGACTGCACAAAGCAGGGAGAAGTCATATGCTGATAGGAGACGGAGACCTCTGGAGTTCGAGGATGGTGACCATGTCTTCCTACGGGTCTCATCTCGACGAGGTCTACAGAGATTTGGCCGAGGCGGCAAGTTATCTATCCGATTCATCGAACCATTCCAGGTCCTCAGCAGAGTAGGCGAGGAGGCTTACCGCCAAGCTCTTCCACCTCAGTTGCACTGGGTGCACGACGTCTTCTACGTATCTCAGCTGAGGAGATACGTGCATGACCCTTCCCACATCATCGACCATGAGGAGCTGGAAATTGATGACGGGGCGACTTTCACGGAGGTTCCAGTGGAGATTGAAGATCGACAGGAGCGAGTCCTGCATGGATGGTCGATACCTCTGGTGCGCGTTCGCTGGTAGCACGAGAACCTCCAAGAGAGCACATGAGAACGGGAGGCTCAGATGCATGCTCAGTACCCCTATTTGTTTCCTTAGTGCGAGTTTTATCTTACGGGGACGTAAAGCCCTGAGGTAGGGAGAATGTAAAGGTGAAGGAGCCGACAGCGAAGAACGTCGTCGACGCTTCTTCCTCGGTCTCCTACCCCGGACGCTTCCAGACGTCAACGGAACGACGTCCGCCTTCCCGCGACTTCGTCAACGTTCATTGACAATAACGAGGTAGGGGAATTTGAGTTATTTTATATATGAGTATAAACCTCCGTTCTTCGTCGTTCAAATTTATGGATTATGGTATGCCAAATGTTATCGCCATGATGAGGAGGGCTTAGACTGCACGAACATGGCCCGACCCTCCCCATTTGGTTGTTCTTATTTGTTGACAATGAAGGTGGACCGCGAAGAAGCCGGCGGCGCAAGGCCGCCGGGTCGCCACAAGGGTGTGACACCGCCGCGCCACATAGAGAACTAAGCCGCGACCAGGCGGGCCGAGGAAGTGTCGGAGGGGCGTGGTGCTGTTGCACCGTGCCAGAAGAAAGAACCGCGGCCAGGAGGGCCTCATTAGTTGGACGATGAGCGCGACACCGACATGCCGCACAGAGGAGCTGGAGGTCGTGGCCAGGCCGGGCTGTGGCGGAGGTGGCGGGGCGCCGTCGCGCCGCGCGAAGGCCAGCAGAACTGCGGTGCCGTCGCGCCACAGTGGAGGAGCCAGGGGCGGCCGGCTGAGCCGGACGCCGGTTTGCACTACAGGCAGGACCCCTCGGGTCCCGTGGTTTACTGAAACGGCGCCTAGCGCCGGTTCCTTCAGAAGCCAGGGGCGCCGTACCCCACCTACGACATGGCCGGCCGGGCCACGCGGGCTAGCCAGCCAGGTCGCCTCGGGCCGGGCCGGGCCATTTCGGCCCAGGTTGCCCCCACGGGCTGGGTCGAACCCTCGGACCGGGTTGGACCCGCGGACCGGGTCGGACCCTAGTCCGGACTCGGACCCATTTGGCAAATTTACACCTTTTCGCCCATATCTCGGGCTGCCGGTGTCCGATCGACGAACCGTTTACAACAACAGAAAGTTCAGAATGAGACGGTTCTATTGTCATACCCCACTTGAGGTTAGGACACAGTTGGAGTACCGTTGAGTTGGTTTGAACCTAAAAACCAACCGGGCCCCTGGGACGGAAATGCCAATAACTCACAGAACGGGCGTCCGATTGATGCAATGTCTTTCACATTGGAACCCTTACGACATAGAGGTCCTTTGGGTACTCCTTTGTGGAGTTTAGTGGCATTAGAGGTACGACCAATATCTCAGGGGCAGATTCTACGGAACTTGAGCGCACCGGGTGCGAGGAATCCAGTGGCTGAAAGTGAGGCGGAGGTTGGAGACAGATCATATGGAGGTCAGCTCTCAGCGATCCTGTGTGGGTCTGCGCATACCGATCCTGTGTGGGTCAGATCCGGTGTGGTTCAACACTCAGCGATCCTATGTGGGTCAACGCATATCAATCCTATGTGGGTCATTGCGGGGGTTAGTACCTATCGATCCTGTGTGGGTCAGACTCCGTATGGTCAGAAGCAGTGCCTCTTGTCAGAATAAGATGTTCTAGCTTCGTGACTAATCATCTGTACTTATTTACTTCACTGAAATCCTGGTTTGAGCTGAGTCAATGATTTTCTTGTTTTCCTCATGATTGAGATGAGTTACTAAATAACTTAGGTATATGTACGGTCATATACCTAAGTAAGGGTTATCCGTTGATTTTATTATTTGTGTATCCTTGTTGGATTTTGTGAGACCTTGAGGGTCTCAGGGTCCCTACTGAGTATCGTTATACTCACCCCTGCACGGGCTATGCCCGCACCACGTTGTGTTGGTTGCAGATGACAGACAGTGCTGATCAGGGCAGAGAGTAGCAGAACAGGATGGTACCCGGATGTGGACCACTCGACGAGACGTACACGGAGCGGACGAACGGACTTGGGGTGCTGAGGAGGCCATCGGTACCTACCCTTCAAGTGGGAACCCCAGAGGATGACCTTGTAGCTGCTTTAATTATTTTATTCAGTTGTACTATCATTTCAGTTGTATTGTACTTTACTGTTGGGCTTGTATTTCCGTCCCACATTACTTTTAACGCACTCTTTTGTATACAATTTTACTTATTTCTTTACTTTTAGTTGCGTACTCTGTTGTGTTTGTTTACTGTTATAAAGACAATTCCTTCCCGGTTTAGAGATTTACGTCTTTGGTGCTAGTCGCTAGCCTCTGACCAATGGAACGTGGGCTTGGGGTAGTCACGATACGGGCCCCGAGGGACGGGTCATGACAACTTAAGTGGTTTATAATCTTGGTATATTAATATTATTATGGAAAATTTGAGTTTCCTTATCTTAACTAAGGTATTGAGGTTGAAATCACAATGCAAATTAATTCTTGATACTCTTAGATAATTTAGTTAGTGAGTGATGTTTTTCATTGTTATTCATGTATATTCTAAAAGGTATGAGAATTATGTGAAACATATAAGGATTTTTCTCCAAATTATTTTATTTAAAAGATTGGAAACATATAGTAAATTCTATCAATAGCCTTAAAAAGTGGTTTTATGATGAGGTTATATTCATGGAAAACTATTAGAGAACACATTATTGAGGTATAAATAACTCTTAGGTTTAATATATGGTTGTGTTTTTGGTAAGAAATGGTTGATTGATTCCAAGAAATGTGTGTTAGATAGTATTGATTAACATGGAATTGATTGTTGATTTAATAAAAAATTTATCCATGATATATTTTGGGGGATATTATCTCATTTTTTTGGTTTATGATATATATTGACTAGTGTGAGACCTTATGGAAAAGTGGATCATATCATTTGAGGGTTAAAGACTGTGCTAATTTTTAAAATCATATTTGGTTTCAATATGGTTTAATGTATTATAGATTTACGTGGTTTTGGGAAAGGTATATTTTAGAGAATTCATGATTACGGTATATACAAACATGAGTACATGATTATACAAAATATAAATATTCATTGAGGATAGATATGTAACTGAATCTAGCCTAAGAGAATAAGGTAGATGTCATATTAACATTTGTATACCAAATGATAAATATATTAAAAATACCATCACATAATTTTATCATTGAGTGATAATTAAAATTGTGATGATACAATTTATTTAAGGGGGAGAATGTAATGACATGAGATTTCAATATATATTTTCTTTAAATAATTCAATGTATTCAATAGATTTCTCCAGATGTGAAAAAAAACTTAAAGGAAATTTTAATATGTTTAGACTGCTAAAACCGAACCATTTAATTAAAATTAATGAATAAGAGTAACCTATTTATGAAATATTTATATAAATTAAATAAAACTTAATTTTAGTATGAATGAAATTCAATTAGAATAATTAAGATGTTTGATATTATCATTTTATACCTAGAAAATCATTTTTCTAAATATTTCATTTTTATATGATATCAATTTTATTTCAAGAAACCTATCATTAAGGGTGATAAAAATTATTTGATATGAATAATTAGTTAATAGTAATTTAATTAGTAAATGATAGGAAATATCAATGATAATGGTTAATATTCTACAAAGTTGCTTTCCTATAAAAATATTTTTCATTATATCTCATATTTGAAATTTAAAAGACAAATTCTCAAATTATTATTTTATAAATTCATCATTATTTTTAGATTCATCATATTAATATTTTCATAAGATGAATTTTTGGGATTTTTCAAAAATATTTATTTTTAGGTGAATACAGTAAAATAACATTTTTACAAAGAAGATGAATTTTTTAACATTATTAGTTTATAAGTATGAATAATAAATTCATGAAACATTTTTATAAGAATAAATATTTATATTATAAGTGATATAATTATTTTAAAATTTCTTTTTTTTAATTTATAAATCCATATTTTACATTTTATAACATAAGTTATCTTTCTAAAAAAAATTAACATATCATACATTTATTTTTTTAGAATAAATTTTCATCAGTTTTATAAAATTAATATAATAAACTGGATTTAAAATTTTGTATCATTTGGTCCAAATTATGTAATAAGGACCAATTCTTTTTCAAGCATAATGGATAAATTTCTTTCATAAAAAATAGTTACCTTAGAAAAAATAAAAAGGGGAAAATGGTTTAACCAAGTGGGAAAGAACAAAAATATATTTAAAATATGTGTGTGAATGGGTGGTTGAGTCCTTTTTCAACCTCATTCCTTCCACTGTCCATTATTTCCCAATTTTAAATCCTCTTACCTTGAGAGTGAATTCCCATAATTAAAATGTTTTTGGTATTTACAAAAATACCATCCCTTTTCACTTATAAAAAGGCTACTCCTCTCTTAACTTCCCCTCACACCACAACCCACTTATTTCAGCCCAAAAACAACCAAAAGGTCTCATTAACACTCCTATACACCTTAAGTACTATATGGTATTCTCAAAATACTATCCCTTAATGTTTTAACTCTCTTTATAAAGAAGATAATCCATGTAGTAAGGTATATATTTCTTACCACTCCTTTTCCCTTTCTATTTATTTATGTTCAATTGTTCTTCCCCACATTACACTAAACCACCTTAAAATGATAACATAAATAAAAATATCATTATATTATATTATTATAATTATTTCACAAGAAGTAATCACCTTACCCTTTTTATTATGAAAAACAAAACCATTATTCATGCATTGTGTGGACTATAACCACCAAGGCACAACATGTTTTTTTACTTTGCCTCCATAGAAGTATGGTCATAATAGGAAATTTAATATATAAGATATTTATAAAAAAATTTATATATTAAATTGATAAAATATATTATTTATTTCTCCTCTTCTATGGAAGATGAAATCATTAACCATGCGTACACGTGGAATACCACCTCTACGGAACTAAACACTCTTATTTTCATCATCGCCATTCATGGATGATCCTAATAACAAGTTTAATTGATAAATATTATGTTTATGATATAATTAATATTATTTTATTAAAAATTGGAGAACCTGTTAATGATATGATCCACAAACGATCATCATTAATGTAATAATTTAAAACAAGTGTACCATGGGGAAAATATTTTTTTCCATGTTATATAATATTTTCATATCCATTTCTTATTCTTAAACATCCATAAAATTATTATATATCACACTAGTATACAATAAATAATATCATTATTCTTCTAGTATAATGATATTACAACTAAACCACCACACAATCATCCATTAAAAATGGTATGTTCATTTTTGGGTCGGTTTACCCACTTACTTGAACAATGCTATAAATTTATATCTTGGATAACTGTGGGAAATTAATTACTAGTATAATAATATGTAAATAAGTAATTATTTTTTTAATGGTAACATTATTATTAATGTAATTTATTAATAAAACACCTTTTATTCATTAAGAATCATCAAAACATTATCAACACTGATTACATCTTCATGGTTTGTAATAAAAACTACCATGAAATGAAATTGAAACTTTATAAATATCATAGAATATCTATTCTAATACCTTTAATGATCATTGAATGATGAAATTTTTAGAAAGAATGAATACCAACTCAATTTTATCAAAATAATTTCAAAAAGATCAAGATTACCTGCACCTAATATTTAAAATAAGTAACATAAAACATGAATTCCTATATAAGATTATTATAAATGAAGATAATATATGGAAAATGATATGATTATGGTTATTAAATATTATTTTAATAAAGTTATTTTTTTATACATGAGTATAGAGTGCATTCGTGGAAGCCAGGATAATATGTATGATTTTCTTCCATAAATTTTAAATTCCATATGAAAAACTTCTTATTATACACCATATTTTATTTCAATTAGTGTATCAATATAAAATTTAATATTTTCTTCCAAAACATATTATTATTAATATTATTTAATGTTTTATTTGAAATATTCTTCTTCTAGGGGGTTTCATTTGTAATTTTCCAATTTCATAAGGGTTTTCTTGGTATAAATTTTGATTCATTGATACATGTTACATGTTATGAACCTTGTTTCATTTATATGGTGTTCTATTGTTTTACAATCACATGAAAGATTTTTACATTAATTTTTTATAATTATTTGGATATACTAATCCAAATCATGTTATTTTCTTTAAATTTATTTTCACTCAAGTGTTACCCTAGTTGTAAGAGTTTTTTCTAACTCAATTTTCATTCATTGGATTATGATAATTCTATTCAACTTATTTCATATAAGTTGGGTACATTGATCACATTATTATATTATGTGGTATTTTCTTATTTTCTTATTTGGATTTACATTCATATCAAATAAATCCTTTTCTAACACTTCTTAAATTAGGGAGTATGTTTCCCATTAGGGATATTAATATATCAAATCTCGTTTCTTTGAGTTATAATGTTTTTTCTTGAACTTTGTTCTTCTAATGAATTTACATTATGAATATCCTATTATCAATTCCTTTGATTGAAGGGTGTTCACCAAGATTTTATACACCAATTTATTGGGTAAATTATTAACATAACCATATACTATTACTCTATATGGTTTTAGCTTGAATGATGTTTACACATAAAGCCATTCCATTTGTTAATTGGGGAACTATTGAAAAACCATGTATTTATTATTCCAATAATTTTTTTTACTGATTATATAGTAGATTTGAATGTTTATTTCTTAACCATCTATATTCTTTCTGATGATGGGTTATGATAATTTTATCCCTTTTATTTACATGGGAAAAAGCATTGGTGTCCCAAATGTTGGTATTCCAATATGGATGATTATATGAAAAATATTATTATGCGTTGTTTGCCCTTTATCTCATATAATAAATGTATTATACATAAAAATGTTATGGGTAGGTCCCAACATAATATTATCCCTCAACACGTCAATAGGTATCTTGAGACAAGCATATTTTGGAATTTGGTGTATACCTTCCCAAAACAAGATATTTCCTAGACACAAGTCATTAACAGTAAGAATATGTGTAATGACTCACCAATTCTCATTGGCTTGAGAGCTCAACGAGTCATTACTTGGTCTTAAGCGACATCCCCGAGGCGCCAAAGGTTGGCAATAAATGCCGAAGGGTTTCAAAACACATGGGGGACGATTTACCCTTTAAATGAAGACAAACAACCAATAATGAAAACTAGAAAAACATCTCCAAGAAACCACTATATGATGCATTATTTAAAACCAAGATAGTTCAGCCAATTATTTCATAAAAAAAACCAACCAAAGTGCAACAGCAGAAACCAAACAAAATTAGAGTAAACAGTGGAAAGACAACCGGCAAGACTCAAAGACAACGAAGACTCCAAGGCTCCACAAGCTCTATGCTCCAACATCACGAACCAGCCCAGGCATCACGAAGTAGTGCTATAAACATGTGACACTTTACCTTTGCCAAAATCCAGGTATATGACATCTGCAAAAGCACCATCGTGCCAAAAAAGGGGGTGAGTAAGGAAACTCAGTAGGTTTTCCCCGATGACTTCCCAACCCATGCCTCTAGGATAAAACATGTTAGCACATTTATATAAAACAATTTATATAAAACAATTCCAAAACGATTCAAAATATAACAAGTTCCAAATCAAAACCATTTTCAACCAACCCAATCATCCAAACAAAACAATCTTTTCCAAGAAAAACAACCAAACCAAGTTTCCAAATCAAAACCACATTTCCACTTTGGCATAACCATTCCATTCCACATAACCACATCATTACCCATGCATGTATCATTATGACAGTTCCATACTCATGAGCGGTCTCTCATCGATTTTCCAATTCGTCACAAGGTAATTATTACCCATGTTCCATTACACTTTTAGCATTGAGCACAAGTTCATATTTCGACCAAGCCTCGTAAATTCAATATGAACACACACCAAGTATGCCCAAAACCACACCATTTCAACCATGCCAAAACCATTTCAATAAAATAACCCTTGTTATTGAAAACCTTTTTCCCCAAACCATTTTCCAAATCCAGAAAATCCATATTTTAAAATCACCATTTTAAAATCAAGAAACCAAAACACTTTGTACAAACCATTCATTCAATTTCCACAATTTCATCAAACCCATAAATCAACACTAAAGAAGATTTATAGAATCCTTTGAACCAAAATTTCACAATCAAAACCAAGAAATTAAATCAATTTGAACTAAGCCTTTAAGTTCTAAGAAAGAGGAATCGAGAGTGAAGCCACCTACCTCAACAAGTTGGGTGAAACCAACCAACAGATGAAGAACGCCAACAAAACCAAGCCGATTCTCCAAACCCCCCCCTTAGATCTCTTATCCTAACACAACCAAGACCAAATCTTGTCATATTTGGCATCCACACCTTTAGATCTACCCATAACAGGCATAGATCTAAGAAAACGAGAGAAGAGGAAAAGTAGATCTAAGAAACCGATCAAGAACGATCACATATCTTAAG
Organism: Viscum album; assembly: GCA_963277665.1. Classification (NCBI taxonomy): domain Eukaryota; kingdom Viridiplantae; phylum Streptophyta; class Magnoliopsida; order Santalales; family Viscaceae; genus Viscum; species Viscum album. The sequence goes on along the minus strand of OY728152.1, from coordinate 776,546,305 downwards.
AATCCAGCTTCGATTCGCCAAGAGAACCCTTCGAATCGCCTCCGGAACGCCTGGGAGAAGTCCTCCAACCTTCAAGGGGGGGGGGGGTAATCCTGAGTTAGGGCTACTTAGGAGCTTTAATGAGAAAATTAGAGACAAAACGGATTAGATCCACAATTTTAGGATCTAATTTTAAGTGACCGCACGGTTAGTCCACACGGTTTGAAAAACTGTGTGCTAACCGTGCGTTAGATTTTTCCTCGACCATCCTTCATGTACGGCCTCATCGCATGGTTTCCCTTAACCATGCGCCGACTGTGCGGAAGCCACAGCCTCCCCAGTCATCCACACACGGTTTGTCCGCACTGTTTAGACTAACCGTGCGCTACCCATGCGCCTTCCCCTTTTACTTCAAACTTCAATCCAGGATCTTCCGACTCTCCCAAACGCCACCCTTAACTTTTACAACAAGAAAAGAATCAAGTAAGGGTTACATACCAGAAACCGGGGGTACTACATTCTCCCCACCATTGGCCTTTCCGTCCCCGGAATGTAGAAAACCATGGGTTGCCTGAAAGAGTTCTGGCCACTGCTCTTTCATTTCTTCCTCGTGTTCCCAAGTCTCTTCTTGAATCTGACCATGTTTCCACAAAACCCTCACTAGGATGATGCTTTTTCCATGAAATAATTTATCCTGTCTATCCACAATCCGCACCGGGATGTGTACCAACGAAGCATCCGGCTCTAGGTCAACGTGATCCCATCTGATCACATGGTCAGGATTAGGCTGATACTTCTTCAACTGAGATACATGGAACACATTATGCACTGCACTGAACCATGGTGGTAATTCCAACCGATATGCCACCTCACCAACTCATTCCAGTATCTCAAAAGGGCCTATATATCAAGGAGATAATTTTCCTTACTTCCCAAAATGACGATGTCCAAGTCTTGGAGAGATCCTCAAGAAGACATGATCACCCACAACAAACACCAACGGTCTGCGATGGTGATCTGCATAATATTTCTGACGATTTTGAGCCATCTCCATCCTCTTTCTAATCAACTGAATCTTCTCTATTTTTTCTTGGACAAGGCTCGGCCCAACTAGTGAAGTTTCACCCGTTTCCACCCAGCATAGTGGAGAACGAAACGAACACCCATACAATGCTTCAAACGGAGCCATGCATATAGAATCTTGATAGATTTTATTGTATGAGAACTCCACTAAGGGTATATGCTCCTCCCATGAGCCACCAAAATCCATTACACAAGCCCGCAAAATATCTTCCAATGTCTGTATCGTCCTTTCAGATTGTCCATCCGTTTGAGGATGATACGCCGTACTCATATTCAACTAAGTCCCCAGGGCTTGCTGTAATGATTTTCAGAAACGATATGTGAACCTCAAATCTCTATCTGAGACGATAGACACTGGTACACCATGCCTCTTTACCACTTCTCAGATATAGATTTTTGAAAGATCTTCCACCGTATGAGTTTCACGAATAGGGATGAAATGGGCTGACTTGGTTAGATGATTCACTATCACCCATATGAAATTGTGTTTCCGGACCATTCTTGGAAGAACTGTAACAAAATCCATTGCTATCTGATCCCATTTCCACACTGGGATATGTAAGGACTGTAACATACCAGCTGGTATCTGATGCTATTCTTTAACCTTCTGACAAGTTAAGCACCGTGAGACGTACTCGGCCACCTTCCTTTTCATGCCGCTCCACCAAAACTGCGCCTTCAACGCCTTATACATATTTTGTGTACCCAGGTGTGCATCCCATCTAGAATGGTGGTAAGCATGAAGGAGTTGTTCCTGAGCAGTTAAAGGTATAACTATCTGATATCGAAACCGCAAAACTGAACTCCCATATAGCTTCCATCCCTCAATGGTCTCCCCACCATTGAGTTTTGAACTCATTGCAACACAGTCTAGATTGAATTCATGTGCCTCCTTTACTATCTCCACCAAATTATGAACCAGCGCAACTGGAAAGAAAACTGCAACATCACCCCAGTCTTCACATTCCACATGCATGTCGGCTAAGACCGACATCAACTGCCATTCATCTGAAGCTTCCTTTTCCAACTGAGCATACGACTTCCTGCTTAATGCATCAGCCACCGAATTTCCCTTACCCGGTGTATACATTAAGTTGAAGTCAAACATTTGTAGATACTCCATCTATCTCCTCTGCCTCAGATTCAAATCTCGTTGTGAGAAAATGTGTTTTAAGATTTTGTGATCCGTAAACACAGTGAATTTATCACCAAACAGATAATGTCTCCATGTCTTCAAAGCATGGATGACTGCCGCAAATTCCAAGTCATGTGTTAGGTAATTCTTCTCATGCACCCTCAACTGCCTTGACTCATAAGCAACAACATGGTCTCCTGGCATAAGAACACAACCCAACCCTGATCCTGAAGCATCACAATACACCACATACCCCTATCCTGATTCTGGAAAGATCAATATGGGTGCTAATTTAAGGCGGACTTTCAACTCTTGAAAAGATCTTTGACATTCCTCAGTCCATTGAAATGAACTATTTTTCTTTTTCAATGCTGTCATAGGTGAATCTAGTCGTGATAATTCACGCACAAAGCGTCGATAATAACCAGCTAGACCAAGAAAACTTCATATTTCAAAGACATTCTCCGGCGATTTCCAAGAAAGAACAACTTCTATCTTTTCTGGATCCACTGAAACACCTTTCTCCGAAACAACATGGCCCAGAAAACGCACCTCTTGTATCCAAAAATCGCACTTTGATAATTTGGCATACAACTAATGGTCCCTCAATATTTCCAACAATGTCGCCAAGTGTTGCTCATGCTCAGCTCTTATTCTTGAATACACCAATATTTCATCAACAAACACCATAACAAAAGAATCCAGATATTGCTGAAATATCCGATTCATCAAATCCATGAAGAGTACTGGTGCATTCGTTAGACCGAAAGGCAAGACCACATATTCTTAGTGGCCATATCTTCTTCTGAAGGCTGTATTTGGAATATCCTCCTTCCGAACTCGCAACTGGTGGTATACTGAAAGTAAGTAAATCTTAGAGAACCACTGATCTCCCCTCAATTGATCAAACAGTTCATCAATGCATGGAAGTGGATATCTATTCTTTATCGTAACTTGGTTAAGTTTATGATAATCTGCACATAGCCTCAAGGTTCCATCTGTTTTCTTTACAAAAAAAACTGGTGCTGCCCATGGAGACACTCTTGGCCGAATAAAGCCTTTGCTTTATAGCTACTCTAGATGCACTTTCAATTCCTTTAACTTCATTGGTGCCATCCTATAAGATGGAAGTGATATAGGACTGGTCCCCGGTAGGAGATCAATCGTAAACTCCACTTCTCTTACAGTTGGTAACCCCAATAACTTTTTAGGAAAAACATCTGGAAATTGATCCACAACTACTAGAAAAATGTTACTCATGATCATGTCCATCGATTCCAAGTTTAATGCAGCAAACTGGTAAGATATCGTTGCCACTACTGGTGCTAACAATCCCATTGCACCGGCCTTCACCACTCTTTCTTCTCTAAAGAGATGCTCGACACCATCCTCAGTCACGAAACTGACTGTTCTGCTATAACAGTCGATGTGAGCCCTAAATGCTGTCAACCAATCCATACCCAAGATTATATCATAGACATCCATCTCCAGCACAAAGAAATCCCATTTCAGCTCAGCTCCATCAATAGTTATAGAACATGCTCTACACACGAAGGATATACATTCTCTTTCATTGAGAGGTGTTGGAAGTTTTATCACAGAAGGCATCATTTCAACTTTTAAGTTTAGAAAATCAACAATATGAGAAGCAAGAAAATAATGTGATGCACTAGTATCAAACAATGCTTTCATGAGGGTAGAATTCAAAAGAACCGTACCTCTCACTGTAGATGGTCCAGACTGGTCATCCACAATCACCTGTTCTACTCCATACAATTTCTTTGTTTCTACACTTTGATCCTTATTGCCTTGTTGAGATTGTAATGCCTGAAGAGTCATGGTATTCCTGGAATCACCATAACTAGCTCTGTTCTGTTGGAGATACTAATTTTGTTGTCCTCGCCCTGTCGAAGCATAGGATGATTGCGACGCCTGGGTAGTGTCACGCGCACCCGACCTCGGAGCACTGTGACAATATCATTGACGATGCCCCATATTTTTTCAATTTTGACATTCTTTCGGTGGTGCGGTACATTCTCGTTTCATGTGATCAATTTCACCACATTGAAAGCACCCAACCTTCATCATGGGTCATGGAGAAAGATTCACTGATCCAATCATTTGATTCTGATTCGCACTCCTACCTTGGAAGTAGGTGTCCCTCTTCTGCTTGTTCACAGCATTAGAGTTCCCACTTATTCTCATGGGTATCATCATACTTCCTCCTCCTACAACTCCTAAGATGTCTCTTTATGCTACTGTTTCTCTGTTTACCATATCCGTATAATCTGTAATACAGAGAATATCTATCTTTGAGAGAATCTCTTGTATCAACTCTGATTCAAAGATGTGTTCCTTCAACGAAGCACTTGCAGTGACTTCCTGTGCGAATCATACTAAATTCATGAATTTAGCCGCATATTCTGTGACAGAGAGATTCTCCTGCTTCAGGCTGAAAAAGCCAGTTGTCCTCTGGATCTTGAAGGTGTGAGGATAGAATTGTTTATTGAACAACTCCTAAAATTCCTCCCAGCTCAGGCCTTGATCCACCTTAGCCTGCACCACAAGCTCCCACCACTGTCGTGCAAGATCCTCCAGCATATATGTCGCCAACTTTACTTTCAGCTCTACTAGTGTGCCAATGAAATCGAAGATACGATTCATCCTGCTTAGCCACACCTCCACCTTTTCTGGTTCAGAATCACCCTAAAAGATGGGTGGATTCTGCTTTTGGAATTGGACGGAATGGTCTACATGCCTTGACTCATCCCTCTGATTCCTCATGTCCACAGCCTGAAATGCTTGAACTATACTTTGGACTAGCTGCTGGTTCACCTGTGGTTTAGGTGTGACCACATTCTCTGTAGCCTATTCCGTTTGGTTTCTACGACGTCTAACAGGTTCCATTTTCTATACAAACAACGCACGCTGTTAGTCTCACTTCCTAGAAACTGAAGTCTTAGCATTTCAATTTCTATCCCATCACTATCACAACATTGATTTCCAACTATTTCTAAAACTAATCTTTTCTTTCTTTTGAAAATCAATCTATTTTCAAAATACATCTACCATTATCTTTTCAAAGTGTTTCATTTGAAAACATGTTTAAAATTTTCAGAAAACATGCTTTTGCATCAAACCATAATCCATTTATCAAAATGATTTATGCAATCCTAGTGGGAAGTCATTCATCTACAATGCATGCCATGCTCATCTCATTGGATAAACCCATGATAATGAGATTTTAAATATTCTAGAAGTGTCTCCAAACACTTATGTACCCAACTCCCCGGTAACTTGAAGTTCATCATAAATGGGTTAGCTACGTCCTTTTATGCTATACCTTTCAAGATCTGACAATCCTACTCATTTATAAGATTCCAACCCAAGGAATAGACAAGAAGTAATTTCAACTCCAAGACCAATAACATCAATGACCACTTTTTAGGAAAGGACCTAAAAAGATGGTACCATTTGTACCTAAAAGGAAGGACCATACTGATACCATTTGTAATGACCCGCCAATTATCATTGGCTTGAGAGCTCAATGAGTCATTACTTGGCCTTAAGTGACATCCCCGAGTCACCAAAGGCTGGCAATAAATACCGAAGGGTTTCAAAAAACATGGGGGAAGATTTACCCTTTAAATGAAGACAACCAACCAACAATGAAAACTAGAAAAGAATCTCCAAGAAACCACTATATGATGTAAGATTTAAAACCAAGATAGTTCATCCATTTATTTCATAAAAAAACCAACCAAAGTGCAATAGCGGAAACCAAACAAAATCAGAGTAAATAGCAGAAAGACAACCGACAAGACTCAAAGACAACGAAGACTCCAAGGCTCCACAATCTCCATGCACCAACATCATGAACCAGCCCAGACATCACGAAGTAGTGCTATAAACATGTGACACTTTACCTTTGCCAACATCCCGGTATATGACATCTGAAAAAGCACCATCGTGCCAAAATAGGGTGTGAGTAATGAAACTCAGTAGGTTTTCTCTGATGACTTCCTAACCCATGCCTCTAGGATAAAACATGTTATCACATTTATATAAAACAATTTATATAAAAAAATTCCAAAACAGTTCAAAATATAACAAGTTCCAAATCAAAACCATTTTTCAACCAACCCAATCTTCCAACCAAAACCATATTTTCCAAGAAAAACAACCAAACCAAGTTTCCAAATAAAAAACTCATTTCCACTTTGGAATAACCATTCTATTCCACATAACCACATCACTACCCATGCATGCATCATTATGACAGTTCCATACTCATGAGCGGTCTCTTGTCGATCTACCAAGTCGTCACAAGGTAATTATTCCCCATGTTCCATTACACTTTTGGCACCGTGCACAAGGTCATATTTCAACCAATCATCATAAATGCAATATGACCACACACCAAGTATGCCCAAAACCACACCATTTCAACCATGCCAAAACCATTTCAATAAAAGAACCCTTGTTATTGAAAACCTTTTTCCCCAAAACATTTTCCAAATCCAGCAAATCCATATTTTAAAATCACCATTTTAAAATCACCATTTTAAAATCACGAAACCAAAACACATTGTACAAACCATTCATTCAATTTCCACAATTTCATCAAACCCATAAATCAACACTAAAGAAGATTTATAACATGCTTTGAACCAAAATTTCACAATCAAAACCAAGCAATTAAATCAATTTGAACTAAGCCTTCAAGTTCTAAGAAAGTGGAATAGAGAGTGAATCCACCTACCTCAACAAGTTGGGAGAAACCCACCAACGGACGAAGAATTCCAACAAAACTGAGCCGATTCTCTAAACCCCCCCCCCTTAGATCTCTTCTCCTAACACAACCAAGACCAAATATTTTCACATTTGGCATCTACACCCTTAGATCTACCCATAATGGGCGTAGATCTAAGAAAATGAGAGAAGAGGAGAAGTAAATATAAGTAGATCTAAGAAACCGATCAAGAACGATCACATATCATAAGAATCCGGCTTTTATTTGCCAAGAGAACCCTTCGAATATCCTCTAGAACGCCTGGGAGAAGTCCTACAACCTTCAAGGGAGATTAATCCCGAGTTAGGGCCGCTTAGGAGATTTAATGAGGCAATTAGAGGAAAAAAGGATTAGATCCACGATTTTAGGATCTAATTTTTAGTGACCACACGGTTAGTCTGCACGGTTTGAAAAACCGTGCACTAACCGTGCGTTAGCTTCTGCCTCGGCCATCCTTCACGCATGGCCTCATCGCATGGTTTCCCTTAACCATGCACTGACCGTGCGGAAGCCACTGCCTCCCCAGTCATCCACGCATGGTTTGTCCGCATGGTTTAGACTAACCGTGCGCTACTTGTGCACCTTCCCCTTTTACTTGAAACTTCAATCCAGGATCTGCCGACTCTCCAAAACGTCACCCTTAACTTTTACAACAAGAAGAGAATCAAGTAAGGGTTACATACCAGAAACCGAGGGTACCAAAATATGAGGTCTAATATCATGTTTTCATTTCATAGGACATGGAATTAACTGTTTAGAATTATTCATTTCATCACTAATGAACCATTTATTATTATCCATGAAATCTATTTTTTTTATTTCTATCCGTGGAGAAATTACAATCTCAGTTTTAGTTGACTATGTAATTATGATGATTACTTATTCTTTCCATAATATTTATTTTATGTTTATTCCATGATTTACTTAGTTTTATGTTTTCACTTACTATGTTATTAATATCACCCCTTATTATGTTTTAATTTCCCTAGGTAATGAAGAAATATATTTCACATGATATGTAAAAAAGTATAATTGTGTGGAGAATTTTTTGGAGATGTTGATGACTTATTATGGATAAATTATTTTCTCATATAGTGGAAAAAATATCCATTAGTTGAGAAATACATGGTTTTTATTAATTTTGTTTTTTTCTAATTATATAGATATTTAATCATAATTTTTTTGGGAATATATGTAATGTAATATATTTTTTAATCAGTGTAATTATGATATAGCTATGTGAGGTAATTTTTAATCAGTATTGAATATAGTATAAAAAGTATGTGTTTATGAGCACCGAATCTAGGAGTGCAGGTCTAAGGTACCACGATTTTGGTAAAGGTAATGTTGTGGTCGACACCTTTAGATATTAGTTTTTGAATTGATAGTGATGGAATATGATGAGTGGAATTTTATGAGCTTCTACACTGAGTTAAATAAAGATGTGAAAGTGTAGGATGATTAGGTATTCCTCGATTGTGAATAATTTACACCCTCTATGGATGAATTGATCCAGTTAGAGTAGATAGAAAATATAGGTTTCCACCATATTAATGGAATTTTACTCAATGGGAAGTGAATAGACTATTCTCCCAATGATAATATTTGTTTTTGGATGGGGTTATTCATTCATTTAACCATTAGGTAGGAGATAATGGAAGGTGGTAACCATTCTAGTTGGGTTGTGCACCACAGGTCTACCAAGATGTTTTCTGTTATCAAATGTTGGTATTTATGGCCTAAGAAATAGTGGATGATTTGTGAATTAAATTCTTGGTTCTTTACCTATCAAATTATTAAGTTCAATAATAATTGGCTAGTGATATTGTTGCTACCTCTTATATTTTACATGGAAGTGTGATGATTTTTCTATGGACTTGAAGACTGAATTTCCTTGATATCCAAGTGGGAAGAATACTATATTGGTGATTATTTGCTGGTTAATGAAATCTATCCACTTCATTCCTATCAAGTAGTAAAAAAATTTACAATATATTAGATTACTATATATACAAGAGATTATGAAGCATCATGGAATTCCATTATCTATTGTTTTTATTGATACCCACACTTTGATTATAGATTTTGGAAGGGGTTTTAGGGATAAATAGATTTATAGTTGATGTTGATAATGACTTATAATCAATGGATGGATTCAAAGATGGAGTGGTATATTCTGATTTTTTATTATTTGATTATATCTTGGGTTGAGAGTGTACGAGGGTCACCCCATGGATTAAGGGAATCATAATGTGAAAGGTATATATATATATATTATAGTGTGTGTTTTTCCTATTATTATATGGGGAGAGATGGTCAAACCAGTTCCAATGGAATCATAGTGTGAGGTGTGTTAAGGTAGATAGAAATAACCCTGTCCCATGTGTAAGAGTCACTGAATTAACTATCATGTATGGTAACCAATTCATAATAATCCAACTGTATAAAAAATAAATGAAGGGGGAATTCATGTTTTGATAGGGGAGGCCACATTGTGGCTATTCATATAGTTAACCTCTTATCTATGGTTATACTATTATGTATGTTTTTTGACATTTGAGAAATCTATGAGGAAGTAGGTCATGCTGTGGTGGATGTGTTCCATGTCATGATATGTGTGTTGGGGGCTATAACACACCATGGAGAAGGAATGCCATGCCATGGTGACCTATATATTGAAATACTTAGTTCTTCCCAAAGGATGTATTCCATGTTATGAGCCAGGAAATCTATGTTGTGAGGGGTTTGCAGAAGGGAACTACAATATGAACAACATGGCCACGTCACGAGGTTTCTCTGCCTAGTTTTTTATTTTTGGATTTTACCATTTTACCCTTTTTTTTTGTTTTAACCTCATTTCTATTCATCATCCCCATTTTCATGACCTAGTAGCCCTTTATAGACATGTATGGCATTCTTCTCACCTCCCTTATCATTCCCTTCGATCTAGGTGAGTCTTTCTTAAAGAAATAACTGGTATGTGATCCTCCTTTATCCTATTTGTTAAAATATCTTCTTCCACCAAGTTTTATTCATTCCTAATGTATATAGAGGACCTGGGTTCCTATTATCCAAAATATTTATGGGGTTTTATATTTAGAGGATTTCCCTCTTCATCCTTACTGGATTCTCACCATTGGATTATGATTTTAATTGATTTGTGGTTGGTTTCTTTATATAATTTATCTTTCTTTATAATGCCTTGAGTAAATGATTTTTTATGACATATCTTATATATTATGATTTAAATGTTTTCAAATACCAATTTATGTTCTTCCCACGTGAATTTAAACTTTGTTCTAGAAAAATGAGTTTTTTTCTAGGTCATCATTTAAAAAACAAGTTTTATTCACATGTTCTGTTTGATAAATAAATTTAAAGATATTTTTTATTCTAAATTTGTTTTAAATGATGTTTTGAAAGTAAATTGATTTATAAATATGTTTCCTTGGTTTTTAATACTTTTATTTGTGTTAATTATTGTTTTGTTATGTGATTATTGATATTGGATTTGTGATGAAACAAGGTTTTTAAGAGTTTCACATGGAAAACCTTGGGTACGTCTTTGGATAATTTAGTGAATGGTACAATAGTGTAGATTGTTAAATGGATAGTTACCTATGAATAATTAGGCTATAATTGAGATTAACACATAGTGAGATCAATAGGTTAATCCATCTTGAGTTTTAGTTAACTTCACAATGGCACATATATTTCCACATCCAAGGATCTAGATATCCACCTTTTATTATTATTGACATGAATTAGAGGTCATATGGCATGTAATGTGTTTTATTGTAGATTAAATATTTTATATTTATTATTTATTGATGTTTATTAGATATTTATATTGGTTATATTTAACTTACTATTTTTTCACTTATTTATAATGTTTTATTTTTTTACAAAAAAATTAATTGTTATGAAGTGGATTTATAATTTTTTTTAAGAAACCAAAATCCATTTTCATGAAAAGAGTGTTTTCAAAACCATGTGTTCAAACTTGTACTAATAGTTTTCAATGTTAATGATATTATATATATTCATGGTATTATCCTACTAGTCTTTGACTCGAACCATGTATACATCCATTGGGTGTATGTAGGCTTGTTTTTTCTGACTTAGGTAAAGGTAAAAGAGGAAAATATTATGGTTCCTCTTATTAATCCATATTCATACTTATTAATATGGTGATCTGTGGATACTTCTGGTCATGAGGAGTTAGATAATGTGAAGCATTTTGGGAATTCTCCAGAGATGATTTTGGGATGTTGATGTATTGGTCATTTCATCCTCCACTTTATTTTTGAGCATTATATTTATATGACGTTCTATATGAATTTATTTTCATTTTATAAAGTGATATATGTTATGATTTATTTTTGTTATCATATTACATTATAATTTTTTTTGATGTTGTTTACTATTTTTACATTCCAATTTATATCCATGGATGTTCACTACATGGATACATTATGTCGGATTTCTAATAGGAATCCATGTGGTGTTTTATGTGTTTTAAGGATCAAATCACCCTAATGGTTGTATTTTATACCCTCGGTGAATGTATCTAGAACATGATTATTGGGAACATACTTTGGGACTTCTGGAACATTATTCTAGGTGATGTGATGGGTTAACCCCGGTCGATATGTTTCACATTCAAGGCCCGTTGAAACATATTTTTCAAAGAGATTCAAAATATTGAAATATTTTTGGAATATTTCAATGTTGTATACAAATTTATGAAACATTTAGAGTCTAAGTTATATAGTTAGAGGCCTATATAATGTGTTTCAATATTTGTAAAATAGTTTTATGAGGTGTGGGACACTTGATCTATGAAGCTGTAATGCCAAAAATTATGCTTTATCACACCCTATCTCTCTCTGTCTCCATCTCTCTCCCACTCTGAAACTAAGGTTATACCAGAACTTGAGAAAAAGGGTACCATTCTTAATCATTGGTATATTTATAACAACTTATGGATTACCTTCAGGGGAGGGATATATTTTCCTTTAAGGGATCTCTTTCAAGATCCTGTAAGAATATTTTAGGTAGATCTGTTTCATTTGAGGGAAGGTTCATCCTTCATTTATTTCTATTTAATTCAAATGAATTGTTGGATATTGTGAAAAATGAATTTGGTGGTATGTTTCTACCTTGTTTATATAGGGTTTTTTTCTCAAAAAACCAATAGTGGTACTAGATCCACCTAAATTGTATTTGGAATGATGATCAAATAATCCAAGGATCTAAAAAAATGTGTTTTTTATTTAAAAAAAGATTTTTTTATAAAAAATAGGAATGGTTTGTATAATAATTATATTTCCATGCAAAAACTATGATATAATAATGAAAAAAACATTTTTTTTTTCAAAATTAGGAATTTTGATGATTATATAGAAATTAATTCACCTAAGGAAATACAATGTGGTTTAGTTGTAATATGTTATCCCCAAATATAAACTATATTCCGGATTATATTAAAATATCCTATGTTTTTGTATTTTTTAATGAAAAAATATTTTTCTTAATTTTCTCAAAAAAAAAATTACTAACTAGGAACTAGAGAGACCATATCAGATATGGGAGGCCGAGTTTTTAACTATATGGAAATTATTATTTTAGATGTCATATCTATTTAAAGTGTATCTAAATGGATAGATAATTTATGAATTTTTTATAAATTATAACATAATTATAAAAATAAACACTATTGTATTATTTTAATAAATGTTTATAAATGATAACTAGTAATTAACCCATTAAAATTCATGGTTCTATTTACCATTATATTTCATACAATAAGAAAATATAAAATTGATCATAAAATAGAAAAGGATATAGTACCATGAAAATTATTATATTAGAAAACAAAAAACAAGAAATCTGTTTTAATGAAAATAAGAGGAAACTATAAAACTGGATGATAAAATGTCATTCTTTCTTTTTTAGTCATATTTTTTATGGTTTCCTTTATATATGACTACAGTCCACTATTATGTTCTATTGTAGACGTAGTGTCCCCATACATTAAAATGTAACATTGTACCTCATCCTCACCGTCAAAATCACACACAAGTTTTTTCTTCAAAGACAATCAAGTTTTACAAATAAATAGAAAATACTAATGTGGAATAAAATCAAAAAATTTGAAATTGTATTTTCAATAGTGGAATATTGAAAGAGAAAGTGTTGATATGGAAATTAGACCAAAAATTTCATTTCCCTCAAAAAATATGGAACAATATACCTCTATACACAAGCTTAGATATGTTGTATGTGATTTAAAAAATTGTTTCAGAATAATTGATATAAAGATAAAGAAAAATACAAAATATTAGTCCCACATTTATATATTAAGAATATATTAAGAAGAAAATATCTTTTTAAAAATTTCTAGGAAATATGATTTTATCTATTTTTCTTTAGACTGGCATATTGAACATAAATAATCTATAATTAGAGGCATAAAATTTATTTCTATTGGTCTATTCTACTTTAGATGTGTATATTGTGTTTAAGTGATAAGGGTTATGATTTTCCTTCCTCCACTATAGTTGGGTATGAACATTCATGAGAAAAGCATAAAGTTCACTAATGATTTTTTTAAATAAATATATCTTAAAAAGTTTTCAAAATAACTCCTCAGGGCCTATATATGTGGTGAAATTATTCATGAAATAAGTAATATTCTATAACTTTCTATACAACTCTAATAATTTAATAATTCAATTACATATACATTAATAACCAAAACAAATACTTACTGTCTTTGCACACTAATTCATGGGTAAAGAATTGTAAAAGGTAGCTGTTATATGACGATGAGTTACCTTGACCTCCTATTAATGAATAAAATAGATGTACAAGGAACTTATGAGTAATAACTTCTCACATGGAGTGGTTTCAGCAGTATGGATCCACTAAAAGTAGAAATATAATACAAACCTGGAAAAAATAGAATAATGTATAAATATAATTATATTAATGGACAATAAGAGTAGATATATACCTGAATACAAATACTCTTATGATTCCCTAATATCTATACTTTTACAGTCATGGAATTATTTTCTTATTTTAATAAATCTATATTACAATAAAAAACAAAAAGTATAAATTTATTTTTTTAATTCACATGTTTTAGTAAAAAAAATTTATTCAATAGTACATATATATATATATATATATATATGAATAGATAAAATTTTCCTGGTTGATTTACTAAATTCAACACCAGTGCTACTACAAGTCTTGAATATCCAGTACTCTGATGCTCATACGGAGGAGAAAAAAATATTATAATTCTATTTTTGTTTTTATATATATATAAAAATATTAATGATATATAATATAATAGTATATGGTTAGTTTTAGTGCTACTACTATGTTTTGAAGAACCATTTTTGTAATGCTCCTACAAAATAAAGATAAAAATAAAAATTTAATGATTTTTTTTTTATTTTTATTATAAGAAATTGAAAAAAGTAGTACCTGGTAAACTTCATGTTTGAAATAATGTGTTGATGTAATTTTCATTTTTGGAGATGAAATGAACCTTATAAGTGTTATTTTCAGAATAAAAGTAAGGATTCTGAATGTTGTAATATGGTATGTGAATATATAAAAAAGTATTTTTTTCCGAAAAATATTTAACTCTGAAGGAAACCTGAACTCTTTATTTCCTTACATTTAAAATGAATGGAAATGATTGAGTAATTCAATTGGAGATTAATTAACATAATTTAAATAGTTATATATTTGAACCTATATCTACACGTCTCTCAAATATGTAGCTATTTTAGTAATAAATTTCATAACATTAATATCTAATAGGGAAACTAAGAATGCGTCCCTTTGACTAGTCACCATCAGTTTCACTCTGAATCTATTTAATTTTATTAGTTAGTGAGATAAATATTTATGTCAAATAATATAATCATAAAATTACCAATTAATTGTATAATTTGTAAATAATATGGAAAAAAGAACTAAAAACCTAGGCACAATGATATTAGGAGAGTATTTTTAGTCTTTACATAATACATTTCCATAAAAAATATCAATATTCTTCATGCATGATTTTCATGATTCATAATACCAACTATGGGTAAATTTAATTTTATATATTGTAGCTATAGTTAAACACCATGTTGGATCAGAAAACAGGGCGATCAATAATTTTTTTTGAATATAATTGAAAATAATAGAAGATTAGTCTAATACATCATATTAAAATTAAAAAGTTCGATACATGTTACTAACTTCTTGACAGTTTTTGATATCATGAATTGTTTTTTTCTTCTTCAAGTATAGCATAGGTGTAGCATAATTTTTCCATCGTGCAGTTTCTAGATGAAAAATCTATGTTTACATGAGTGATGCAGACCTGATAGTTGAAAAACAAGGAACCTTATCAATTTAAAACCATGGAAAATATGTATATAATGTACACACTATTAAAAAAATGACATGTAATTTCAGTTGAAATGAAACCCAATTTTGATGGTTTCAACTATTGAAATATCAGGGTTTAGAATTATTTTCATTACATTAAATCAAGTTGTCATAATAACAAAATCTAAATGAATGTCCATAATCGAATATGAAAGTGTTTTTTTAAAAACATATAATAAATGAAATATATATTTATATATAGTGAAATGGTAATGAGTATATAGAAATCTTACTACTGAACCTCTTTTCCATGACAAGTTTCATTACTAAAATAATAGATGATTCATTGTTGTTTTGCAAATAATTTTTTATTTTGGTCAAACAATCACTCCATAAACTACAATTAACCTATAACCATTTGAAAACAAATTATTATATAGAATAATTAATCATAATTTATCATAAATGTATAGTAAAATGAAAAAATCAATAACCATTCTTCCTATAGAAAAATTTTCATCTTTCTATAGGAATTCCCTATAGATTGCATCCGATGGAAAGAACACAAATGTAAAATAATGTCTCAAACATAAAATACCAAATTAAAAGTAATTTAGAGAAAATTAGGACTATTTAAAATCTAATTTCATTTGTAATAGAATACAGTGTATATAAATGTATTATTAAAGAGTATAAAGTTTCTCTATTTTTTTTATGAATTAATGTGTAAGTAATTTTTCATTGATTAAATGTGTGTGCATAAAATACATTAAAAAACTATACGTTAACAAGAAAAAATATCCACTTATTAAATTCTATTTTGGAACCATTTTCTAAATAATATGGTCAAAAGAAATAAAATGAAACCTAAATAGTGGAAAATGAACATTACATGGTTGGACATGTGTGGTTGAAGTAAACATAATTCTACATCCCTATCTAGTTTCGAAGAAGCTACCATGAATTGGAGGGATTTTGAAATTCTGTATAATGTAGCACAACACCACATGAAATAGTGGTTTGATCTTTGATATTAGTTGACATTTACTGATTGTTCATTGAATCATTGTTCCCTATATAATGTATTTAAAAGTGTAGAATACATTGTTAAAATAGATGATTGTTTCTCATCATGATAGAATAATGTAATGTAGTAATTGTACATATTAACAAAACAATCAATTTTTTTCCATTCTTATATGTCATACTCACATTTTCAACCCAATGAATGAATTTTTCAATGAAAAAATCATTGGAGTACATGGAAGATGAATTTTACCACATATTGAAAATTCAAAATTGTATTTTTAGAGTTTTTTCTTATTAAAGGGTAATTTCATTCAATGGAGTTACTTATCGTTAAATTTTAATAACTCTAAAAAATGAAAATTTGTTTATATATAAAATATTGTCAACAATAATGAAAATCATGATTGTCTTCCTACTTGAAATGGAATTAAACATTAAAATGTTATAAATTCAACTTAAAGGATACCTAATAAAAGTTATCAAAAATTTCATTGTGACTAATATTATGTATGGAATTAGAGAAATGTTATCTTTAACATCTACTGATATTTTAAAAACCTTTTTTGATGTCAATATAGATATGAAAACATAAATTTATCCATTATAAAGGACATGATGTCGATGATATAACCCAAAATAAAAGAGTTATTTCCATTTAATATTTTTTAATATTCATTTCATTTGAAACAATTAAAGTGTATTTTTTTTTTTATTTTTAAAGTCCATAAGAATTAGAGTGTTCCATATTATTTCTTATAATGAATGAAATATACCCATAATGACAACGAGTTAAAATTTCTTCTCTAAAGACATGGTCACCCAAGATCATAATGATCAACTCAATACAATTACATAGTCCTTATGATTGATGTATTTTTATGAATAACATAATTGTAACCCCAATCATCAATTTAATTTTATAGGGAGGAAAATAGATATATTGATTCCATTTAAAATGTTGGGTTTTCATATGTTCTATGTCCTATCACTACCAAAACATTCCATGCACAATGAATGAGGAATTAAGTCATATATAGTTTCATGGGTAGTAAATGATAACATGTAGTCATTTACATCCTAAAAAATATCTCAGGTTGGTGCTAATACTGCATGATCTTTCATGAAATTCAAACTGCAACAATTTTCAATGAAATTACGGTAGGTGTAGTCAACAATTTCATGCAATGGTATTTCAAACTGATGTAATAATATATGTTAATGTAATTTTAATGATTTAATTACCATCATTAGAATCACCAATCCAACCATCACCAATATCGAAAACCCATTGAGATTTTTTTTATTTCAACTAAATCGTCATTACACACATCTGAGTGAAATGTCATGTTTTTTTCAAAGATGAAACCTAACTGTATCTCTATATATATAATGACTAAATAATTTCAAACACTATTTAACTTATATTACCACCTGGTATTATAGGTAATATTTTCTTAAAATCCCCTCCCATGAAAATAGAAATCCCATATAAAGGTAAATTTGAATCATTATCATTTGTTACTAACATGATATATCCCTGAGAAAGATCAAAAGATTCAAAAAAATAATTATGAATCATTGGTTCTCATCCTAAATAATGAGTTTTATTAATAGAATAAGTTTTTAAAGTTCACTTCCATCCTGAATATTGAAAACTAAATGGTCATTAATAGAGACTAGAATATGAAATCTAAAGTAGGATATCCTTCCACCCGGATGAAGTAATGATGTTACATCACTAGAAGAAACTATGAGAACAATATTACCTTGTGATTATATAATACATGTTAAATCTCTCCAAATAAATGTATTACCAGTTCCTCTATATCTATGTAAGGGAAAAACCAAGAAGCAAAAGATAATAAAGACATAATGACACCCATAACCAATTTCTACTCAACAGTTAGCTTACATTATAGAGTTTCATACTCATTACAAATCCTTTATTTTTTGTAATTAAGATATTCTTCTACAAAATTTTTTCATTTAATATCAGTTAATTAATATGGAACTAGAATTGGAGGATATCAATGTAAAGATCTAACATTGAAGTGTAGAATGTTGTAAATTTCAAGAAAAGTATATATATGCCTTTGTTATTCAGTGAGTGTGAAATCTGGAAAATAGAAAATTCTATTAAAAAATATTATGATAATATATTTTGATAATAATTATAATAATAAAATAATATAATATGATATGGAGTAAGTTATAAATTATATAAAATAGTAATAATTTAATGAACATACTCTATTAGTGCAGACCACGTTCATCTCCATAATTTGTTAAATGAAGTGTTTTATATAATACATTGGAAAACAATAATTTATGAATTTTTTATTAAATTAAATGATACTCAAGATATAATAAATATGCATTCCATGTTTTTATATGCTATATATACACCCACATAACATAGTCATATCTATTTCAAGCAATGCTTAGAATTGTTGATGATCATCAATGAGTGTTTAGTGTAAGTAAAATATAATTTATGTTAAATTTTTGTGTGATAATATTTTACAATAGTTGGGGGTATATGGAACCAAGTTTATATTAAAAAATTCACTTGAAATTTATTTTTTCAATGAATATTAAAAGAAGAAGGTATGAAAAAGTACTGAAAGGATTTTTTTTTAAAATTTTAAGGGCTAGTTGATGATATTCGTAACATGTGTTTAACATATTGTATGTATCAAAAAGTTTATGTTAGAATATTGTTATAATGAAATAGAGAAGGAAAATTATAGTGAAGACATTTAAGAATATATTTATATATAAAATTAGACCATTTTAAAACTATAATGAAGAGAAAAAAATAGTAGTTCATTGATTTTTGGATATTCACAACATGAATTAATGAAAATGTAAATAGTAACAATAATTTGATTATATTTAATTTAAAAGGTATTGAAATATAATATAAAATAAACCTATATATTAATCGGTTATTATAAATTATAAAAGTCCAAATATAGTAAAATTACATACCTTGTATTTTTAACCTCTAGAGTTGGTCATGGATAATATCTTCAACAAAAATATTATTGGTTTCATGCCAAAAAATTATGATAAGAATTATTATTTAAAAATATCATTCTAGAAAATAATCTACACAGGGAGTGTCCCATACCCCAAAGTGACATCAATTTAATAGCTTCAATAATCTCTCAATCATTAGATAATAATCTAAAACTGTAATATGTCTCTAGGATTTTATGATGAATAATGTTTTCACAATCAATATATATTAATAAGAAGTTTCAATATTGATCTTTGTAAGTAGTAATATCAAGAAATATATCTCTCCAGTTGTGGGCGACACATAATACTATGAACCAATATATAATCCCTATATTTAGGGAAATCATTTTATTTCATAATATTTAATGACATATATTTTTTGGAAATCTACATATGTTATAGTTCCACCTTCTTCATAAATTGTATTTTCTTCAAGCCAAGAATAAAACATTATTTCATAAATGTTTATTTTACTAAATATATATTTAATTTTATCCCCATTAGTGTAGGTCACAGTGTGTTGTCCTATTAAATGTAAATGAAATCACTCCATTGGAGGATATATATAATGGATATCATAAGATAAAATTCTCTAGGAAGATTTTTTAGGAGATATATGCCGACAATCATAATAAATTTTAATCTCATAGACATTTTAGTATGATAGGTGACTGTTATTGGTCTCATTAAGTTCCACCATCAAATGATCATTACCTGTGAAAATTGAATTAATCTATAAGATGGTGTCTCATTTGGAAGGTTTTTTTGGATTTCATGGTTTTTTGTTGTTTTGGTGGTGTTCTATTAGGGGTTTTCAAGGTGATGATGACAGTTTCCAGCATCTGGTTTTCTTTAGCTTTCTGGTGCGGTGATTAATTGGTGATGATGAAGACTTGGTGATTTTTTGGAGTCAATGATGACGGGTACAACTATGATGATGGGAAGAAATATTGATGGATGGAGATGATAACTATGACTTTGACTGATGCAAGTATATCCCAAACACAATCTCCTATTTTTGTGTTTATGTATTTTTTATCTTTTATTTTGAATTTAGCCCACTGCTTCTGAATCCCACATAATTTTTTTGACTGTGTTCTGGTTACTTCTCAACCTCAAAGAGGACATTTTGAAAATCAAATAAAAGTATAGTTTAGATGATGTTACATTAATTTCATCAACACTACATATAGAAGACTGTATACTTTAAACTAAAAAAAATTTATCAATGAATTTGAAAATTAATATTATATGAACTTGATGGAATAGATGAATTTGGAATATTACCAAATTCTTGAAATAACTCATGACATTATTAGTGAAATGATTCCAATTAAAATAGGAATGGATAAGTAATAATATTGAATATAAAATGAATACATTGTGTTCTAGAATGAGTTGTACTTACTGTGTCACTATGGGAAGTGTTGTTTCCATAACAATATCGACATCATTCCTCAAAGCTGGCATGATTAGTAAAGAATCATAATTTAATAAACAAATTATTATAAATATTAATATGTATATGAAAACATTTTTTTTGTTTTTCCTTAGTAATATTCTATGAATCCTTTATTACCTAGAACTTATTTGAGATTTCATACTTATATCTCTCATCTTTGTAATTTATTTCTGTATAGTTCAAAAAAAATCATGGTATGAATATTTTTGTGAATATATCATTACATATAATTTGCTATAAAAGATAAAAGTATATTATTAAAGTACTATAACACCATTATACAACTCATCAATGAAGAGTATATGAAAAATTCAAGAGGTAATGTAGTTGTAATAAAAAGAAGAAATTGATTACTCAATGAAACAAACATGTCGCGGTTAACCATTTGAAGACGACATGGATAAACCACAATAAAATAATATTTTGTATATAGGAATTACTAAATAATTTAAGTTATGGTTACATACATTAAAACATGTTTTGGTATGCTAGAATGATGAAGCATCAAACCTAAGTAATAAAACAAGTAAATAAACCATTCATTGGTAGACATAAAGTATAATATGAATTTATAGTAACACCTTTATATAACTCATTAATTTTGATTACATACAAAATTCAATAGATAAATATGTTTTAGTAAAAAAAATAATTTAATAATTCAATAAACCAAACATATTGTGGTTAACCATTTGAAGACTAAATGGATAAACTAAAATAAGAAAATAGTTTTTAAATATGTATTAGTCAATAATTTATGTTATGGTAACCTATACTGCAATATGTTTCTCTATGATGGATCAAAAAAGTGTCAAAAACTAGAAAAAAATGAAAACAAACTGTTTATTGGATGAATACAGTAGATGTTATAATTAGTGAATGGTAAAAAATTTGTACTTTTTGTTCATATGAAAAAAGTGAGGCTATGAAAAATAAAAACAATATCAGAACATAATTGAAATTAGTATAGAAGGTTTGAAAAATAATGAACTATAGGGGGATTGATGGAGTTATCCTGGATTGTCATGGACAAAGTCTCAAAGATGATAATTTCATAAAGAAGATAGAAGAAGGAACTAGTCTATTGATTATTTAATAACCAGATGAGGGAATGTGATGAAAAATGGTTGTATAATGAACCCACCAAAGAAAGAATAGTGATGATGATTTTTTCATAGATGTATAAGGGTATTTGATGAAAAATCTATAAGGGAATTGGTTGAGGCATTGTGGAGTTTCCCAAAGGAAGAAAAAGTTATTTTTTTGAGGTAACTAAAGTAGTAGGAATGGTTACTTTGATAGACATTGCATGAATCAATGTAGATAATATTTTTTGGATGCTTAGGGAAGAACTATTGATTGGTTCGGAGGGATATTATTGAGTCATAGAGATGATGTTGGAACCATAGTGTAGAAGATAAGATCTAGAGAGGAGTTAGATGGGGGAATATAAAGGAGAGTAGTGAGGACTGTATCATAGAGAGATATTTTTTAAACCCTTGGGTATAAATTCAGGACCCAGCTAAGAGGGAGTCAAGATTGGAATGTTAGGAATGGAGGGGAAAGGTGTGGGGGAAGCATTTTGAGGTGAAAAATTCCATGAGGGGAGGACTCCTGTATTATAGAAAATCTAAGTTTAGTATAACAGAAGATATGAAATTTTTATATTAAAAGTCATTATTTTTGAATTTATTGAAACCCTATAAAAATAATTTTTTTAAAAATTGTAAATTTTTATATATAATATTTAAATAATGTTAATTTTATAAAAATGAATATATATGTTTTATATTTTTATAAATATCATATATTTAATATTTATAGGTGTTCATATTGAATACCACTGAAAATATAATATTATAGAGTTCATGTTGAAATAAATGTGAAATGTATATGTTTGATTTTTTATAGAAAGTTCATAAGATCATTCCTAACTTATATAATTTTTATAATTATTTATTTATGAAATTTTCACAAAATTTGATACCATATCAAAATATTTGAAAGGATTATTTATTTATATTATTACCTTATTTATTTAATTCATTAATATGAAATGTTTATATTATGAATATATGTATAATTTAGTTTAAAGTGTTAAATATATTTTTATAAATCTCATACCGAACATTTATGTAGTTACTGGCTAGAAAAAACATAAGATCTAGTTACATTCAATAATGAGTATGATTTGTATGTACTATGATATTGAAAGTAAAATTTTCTTTTGGATTACACATAATAATTATTAGAATTGTATTGGTCTATATTATGTTTTTAAATATTTATTTTTGGTCTTTTGTTCATATTTATCACAAGAAAGGGGGATTATCCTTTATATAGAAAATTTAGTGTTTTCTACCTCTCACACCATAAATTATATTATGGGGATTTTTGTATTATATAAGTTTAATATTTTACAAGAAAGGATTTCATATAATTTTTGCATGGGTTAAATATTCATTTTTTTTGTTTTTTTGATTTTTTGGGTAAGATAGACAATTAATAAGTCACATAAAGAGTTATATATTAATATGTATTGAACATATTAATATGTTTGTATATATAATATACAAAAGCTAAGTCAATAGAATAATGAATTCCTAAAGGGAATACATGAGATATTATGGTGAGAAGTTAAAATCAATTGAAATATTAAGTGTAAAATTCCATTCAAAGTGAAAACATGTTTAGAACATGATAATATGAATAGGTATAATCATAATCAAGTTGGGTTCCCATTGATTATCCCGTGTAATTAATGGTGGAAATGGATAATCCTTAATGTTTAGTAATATAAAACTATAATGATATTTTATTTACATTTAATTGGTAAACCCTAAAACTTGGGATACCATATTTTTATTGTTGGTATAACTAATATAATATATCTGGGTAAGGAGTTTTCCACTCAACTATCTAATAATCATATAGGATATATATGACCTAATTTTATACCTAAATTACTATTTATTGAGATAAACATTAAAGTAAAATATAATCATAGTGAAATTAGTTCTTTTACAACTACAGGATATGATTTATATTCAAAATGGTTCATTATTTTAGGGAGTGAACATTTAATAAAATTCATTATTAAATGATTTTAACACATGATACTCACTTTATAAAAACTTTTTTTACAAATAAAATGGAATCATCATCATATAAATTGATATTGTGATAAATTTTAGAAATAGAGAATCATAAAATAATCAATTTATTATATTGGTATTGAAACTTAATAATAACACTAATAAAAGAAGAAAATTTTATATGTTATAGAAATATATTTCTAAGTAATATATGATTAAATTTTTTCAATAAACTCTTATTAATAATCATGAGAAGAATATTAAATTTTTATTATATTTTCAAAGGAGTTTTTATATGTAAAAAGACTAAAGTATCTTCAATACCCACTCATTTACTTAGTATGATATTATTTTTCAATGACTTGGATATGTTGAGATATTTTCTTATATTTGATCTGGAGATACAATACATTCTAATTTTTTTATCAAAATGGTTTTGATAATTTTTTATGAACTATAATCTGAATTATTCTAATAATATTTTTCTTAATTTTCGAATATTTTGAGGATAAATAAGAAGGATATACATGGTTAAGGATCTGATGTTGGGTTGATAGTTTAGAGGGATAAATTTTAGCTAAGGAAGAAAGGCAAAAAATGGGTTCATTATTAATCATTGGTAATTAAAACATGAAGGAGGTTTCAAGAAGTAAGGGTAATGATCCCATTATGGAAATACTGTAAAAAAAATTTCCCATAAAAACTAAAGTAGAATGAATAAATTTTAATGAGATTCCATGTATGGTATTAATGTGTTAAAAATAAATTATTATATTTTTAAGGGTATAAAATACCAATTATACAATATAAAAAAGTCTTAAATATGTATAATAGGTCAAAACCATTGAAGAGTTAATGGATAGAGCATTATGTTTTCATTAAAGTGATTAAGAATTGGGAAAATTCATCAAGGAAATTGATGTAGAGGATTAATTCAAATATTGAACAATAAAGGTTGTGTGTGGTATCTCATTTACCTATATATTTTTTGTAAAAGGTTTAATTTTAAAAAAAATAATATTTTTAAATAAATTTATTTTTTGTTTTTAATGAACATGGTTTACTATTAGTCAAATTTAATAACATGATCTATAAGAATATACAGTTAGAAGGGGTTTTGTCTGGTAAGAATTAATTTAACTATGATATTATTCATAGAAAGGGAATGAGTTTCCACAACCTAATAATGTAATATTTCTAAGAATAAAATATTATGTATAGAATATTTATCTACACATGTAGAATATCCTAAGAGATATGGTTGTTAATAAATTATTTATTAAATATTCTCTATATAAAAATTATTTTCATTTTCTAAATAAAAAATTATTTATGGATTAGAAATATATGTTATGGAGAATATATTTCCTTAGTGGATTTTGAATGTTTGTTTCAACATATAAAACTATAAAGTGAATAAAATAAATGATTATGGAAACCTAATTTGCTGAGGAATTAAAATTATATTCTAAAAGAGTTAAGATTATATTGGTAAATAATGATCCTAATTTTAAAATTTATATTTAAAGTCATTACTAAATGATATCAAAGAAAAGTATAAAAATATAGAAAATTTATAATATGATGATCATCAAAATAGAATGAGTTATAAGAATTTGAAATAAAAAAAATAATATTTTAACATCAGATGTTGTGAAGTAATGAATTTTGGAGGGGAACTAGAATATATTGATGGAGAGTATGCTAGAGAACATGACCTTGGATGAATAGAGAAGAAACCCTAACACTGATCTTCGCTCCTTCCAAAATGTCATCACTGGGTTTGAGGCTCATGATGATTCAATGGCTTCAGTGATTGATCTGAATAAATTCTAGTATAGAGATCTCTCAGCGATATCCTTATCAAAGGAAAAGGAACTTCTATACTCTTACAATCATAATATTGTTCTTTATGGATGGCTTAGAGAATGAACAACCCCACTAATATTCATCATAAATACCCTAGAAAATATTGGATTTTTGAGGTTTCATACTGGTCTCCTGAATTTCATGCATGTGATTTTCTAATTTATGTATAAAAAGGATTCCTATAGGATTTGGAAGAGAGGTGTGTGGTCCTTCAGTGTCTCTTTCATGAATGTTTTTAAATGGTCTTTGGCTTTTTTTTCATTGATTCTAATCCCCTAGTTGTCCATTTTTTGGATTGGATTCCCTATTTTTACATTGCATCTATTTAAGAAGGATGTCATTTTCTCAATTACTAGTTTATTTGGTTAAGAACTCAGATTGTATTATACTACTAAGAACCTATCTCAACCTTCAATAACTAGAATATTTGAATAAGTTGATATATAAAATGATTTTCCATCTCATTTTTGGATTCAAAATGGGAACTATGGATTTTTTCAGGAAGTTAACTTTGATAAAATTCGGTTTTACTCTCAGAAATGTTTTAAAATTGGAAATTCATCAAGGGATTGTGAGAATAATCCTCACTCTACACACCCCCTATCACATTTTAAGTCAATTTGGGTTATAAAAGTGGATAAAAAAGGGATGCAATTTTCTTCCTTGGGCTATCAGTTAGATCCTATTGATAAGGATAACAACAAGAATATTTATGGTTCTTCTAATAATCAACTCACCTATGAAAATCTCTCAGGTTTCATAGAGGTTGTGCACAATTCTCAATCTAATAATGAGGAATAGAGATTCTCAATAAGTATGATAAATATGCTATTCAAACCAGAAAAATGGTTCATTAAGAAGAAAAAAGTGATAACTCATATAATTAAGAGTCTTTACATGTTGATTATGAAAAATACCGTTAGACTGAGGATGATTTCTTGAAATCAAGTGCTAAAAAGCTCAAAACCCAATGATTTGTTCAGATGGATTCATCTCTATAATTAACAAAAATAATTAAAAGTGAAGATATTACTCTAAAATTGGGAGAAATATTTTCATGAGATCCTTAGAGACCTCTAGGAACATTAAAATAATTACCCCCACAGACTATGCTTTCTGAATTTGTTACATCATCTTCTAATGAACCTAATTCAGAAAAAAGTGACCATGATATTGATTATGATGATGTAGTGAGGTATGCTTATCAAATTGAGGAGAAATTGGAATACTCAGAGGATGTAGACTCTTGGATAGAAGAGAAAGATACAATTGTGTTCTTTCAATATAAAAATGGTGAAATGTTTGATGAAACCTACCTTCAAATTAGAAAGAGAATGATCATTATAGTAGTTGAGGAATTACAGAAAAAACTATATTTCAACTTCACAGGAATTCTATGGAAATGGACCTTCCTTTACTTATTCCTTCAGAAGACGATTTCTTTAGCCTCGAATGGCCCGAAGGCCTTTATTTTTATTGATTTTTGATAACCCCCCTTTCAAGGGATGAGGGGGAACCCTTACAAGGCCCGTAGGCTCAGAGATTACATGGCCTATAGGCTTAGGAGATTACATGACATGAAGGTCTTAGGGAATTAAACCAAACTATCTACAAGGAACTGCCCCTCCCCAGCATCTGCATCATGATAGTAGCTCTCCTCCTTTGCATGGACGTCTGGCTAGGCTTCCTGTGCAAGCCCAGGTTGGTCCTGATGGCATATCCATACCCTCTCATTTTGAAAAATCCATATGGCTTTTCTCTGGTGAGTTAACCTATAAAGACATGGAAATTCTGTGATTTTTCTTTGCTTAAATACTTTGGAATTTTATGAGTCCGCAATTTCTAACGGCGCCTGATTCCGAGGCACGGTGTGCCCAGAATCAATTTATGAAGTTTTGTTCGGGTATGTTAAATAAATGTACGTGCGGGATTTTATATATTTTGAACCGGTGCTCGAAATTGAAATCCGAGGGCACCGTTGAACTCACAGCGCCGATATTCGCTTAAGGAGACCTTCACTACAATTGCATTTTATCGAGGTTGGAAGTTAATTTTTGGGGTTTCTAAATAAATTAAATAAAAATATGTCTAGAATATTTTATTTGAATGATGGTTTAATCCTCCAAGGGGAGGTTGGAGGTGGGGCCCACCCGCGCATAACCTCCCATGGGAGGATATTATGTGGTGGGGCCCACACGAGCTCAAACACCCTTTAACCCCCCTTTAACCATTGGGTTCTCCATTAACGGGGGAAACTCTTGATTTACCCCTTAATGGTGCCAACACACCTAAGAGATAATTAATGCCTCAATTAATTATCTTTTGAAAACTTTTGAATCCTTCCACCCATTTAATTTAATGAGTTGTTTAATTTAATTAAACACAACTCTTGTGAGTTGTTGTGCCAACAAATAATAGACTCCTCCTCTATTATTTTTGGTTGGCACAAAATAATTTGGTGGAGCATTGGAGAAATAGAGAGAGCATCGTCTCCAATGAAGAACGATATCCTCTCCAACGAAGAACACCCATCTCCACCGAGGAATGACGACGCCGTCTTCTCACTTTCCAACCGGGGCAAGAAAGGGAAGACGCCGCCCAGAAAGAACGTCACCAACGACGACGTCATCTCCTCCCGACATCAACAGAACGATGCTGCCTTCCCGAGACTCCACCGAGCGAACACTGATTACAAGGTAGGGGGATTTGATTATTTTAATGTATGAATATACCCTCGTTCCTCGTCGTTTATTTTGGTTCGATGATTTCCACTTGATATCACCTAATGAGGAGGGTGCGGGCCGAAAAAACACGGCCCGACATCCATCCGATTGGTTCTTGATTGGTTGACGAAGGAGGCAGAGTTGGAAGGGCACGGTGCCGACGCACCGCGCCGGAGAAGAACCGCAGCCAGGCAGGCTGTGGCGGATGGAAGATGTGTGGCACCGTCGCGCCACGCAGGAGTATGGGGGCCGCGACCATGCAGACCATGATGAACAAAGATGGCACGGCGCTGTCGCGCCGCGCTAAGGAATCCCCACGGCTGGGCCGCCCCTCGGTCGAGCCGCCACGGTCGGGTTGCCCCTCGGCTGGGCAGCCCTACGGTTGGGCCGCCCTTCGGCCGGGCCGCCCCACGGCTGGGCTGCCCCTCGGCCGGGCCGCCACAGACGGGCCGCCCCTCGGTCGGGCAGACACGGCCGGGCCGCCCCTCAGTCGGGCCACCATGGGTCGGGCTGCCCTCAGACCGGGCCGCGCCTTCGGGCCGGGCCGCCCTCAGGCCGGGACGCACCTTCAGGTCGGGCCGCACCTTCGGGCCGAGCCGACCACTCGGGTCGAGCCGCACCCGCAGACCGGATCAGACCCTGGTTTGGACCGGGTCAGGCCAGGTCTTTCCGACTGGGTCAGACCGGACCCGGACCCGCTATGACCATTTACAACTTTTAGCCCGCATCTTGGGCTACGTGTGTCTGAACAACATACCATCTGCGGTTATGGAATTATTGGAGCGAGACGATTCTTTTGGCATACTCCACTTGAGGTTCGGACGTATTTGGGGTATAGTTGGGTTGGTTTGAGCCTAAAAACCAACCGGGCCCCTGGAACAAAAATGCTAATAACTCAAAGACCGAGAATCCAATTGACGCACCGTCTATCGCGTTGGGTTCCTTATGATGAGATGAAACTACGAGATACATAAAATCAGGACTTAATGATAGTTTATGTATCGACACTTGGCTCGAGGAGTGGACCCTCCCAGAATCGAGCATGCTGTGAGTGGGAACCCTAGTGCTGGCTGCGACTGAGATGACAGGATCCTCCATGGGTTTGACAACGACGATACTGTACCGGAATCCTCCATGGGTTCAACATTGATGACTTCTGTATCAGAATCCTCTGTGGGTTCCATAGTGATGACTTCTATACCGGAATCCTCTGTAGGTTCGACAGTGATAACTTCTATACCAGAATTCTCCGTGGGTTCGACAGTGATAACTTCTGTTCCTGGATCCTGTGTGGGTCCGACAGAATAGCTGATCCTGGATCCTGTGTGGCTTCGACAGCTTAGCCGGTCCTGAATCCTTTGTGGGTCTGACAGCTTAGATGAATCAGTGACTAAATCTGATCATTTCTATCACTCTACAAAATATGTATACCTGTGTGAGATAAGTCATGTATTTCAACCATTATCATCATGGTGATTGACTTTACTTCATTTGTGGAATGGTTTGTGCTTGGGATCGAGAGTTGGAGCTGGACTGTGATTGGTAACTTAGGTATATGTATGGAATTATACGTAAGTAGGGTTGGTTGATACTTTGTGACTGTATCTTTCTTCTGTGGTTTATCCTTAGTGGATTCTAGGAGACCTTCGGGGGTATCGGGGTCCCCTACTGAGTATTGTTATACTCAACCCTGCACGGGCTTCGCCAACACCCTGTTGTGTTCTGTGCAGACGACGATCAGCAGTGATCGAGGCTGAGGGTGATGGATAGGAGGCTACTCGGAGCTGGACTAGACGAGACGTATCGCAGGGACGCGTTGTTCGAGTAATGTACCTACCCTTCAGGTAGGATTCCCCGGTGGAAGATCCAAGAGCTTCTTAACTTTCTACTTGTACTTGTACTTGTTGTCCAGTTGGGTTTGTATTCTGGCCAAATTACTTTCAACACACTTTACTTTTCTATTTTAGTACTTGTTGCTTCTACTGCTTGGGTTCAGACTGTGTGAGTTACAGGTTAAAAGGCAATGCCTTCCCTTTTTATCAGGGATTCTACTTTGGTGATAGTCACCAGCCCCTAGCCTATGGAAGGCGGCCTTGGGGTAGTCACGGTACGGGCCCTGAGGACGGGTCATGACAACACCTGCTCTGAATCCTCTTTTACAGCTGCTTATTTTTTGTAGAGTCTATCTAGGGAAACTACATGTGTCCTGAAGGCCTTGAGGTGGCCCGAAGGCCTTAAAGGTGGCCTGAAATCCCTAATGACCCGAAGGCCTGGGTGGCCCAAAATCCTTAAGGACTCTAAGCCCAAAACGGTGGCCTAAGGTGAATAGTTCCATCAACTATGGTACCGAACAGTACCTGCTACAATAACTTCTATAGTGCCTGCTACAGTACCCGCACAGTGTACAGTTCTACTATAATACCTTTACAGTGTACAGTAAGCTATAGTACATGTACAGTGTACAGTTATACTACAACACCGTATAGTGTACAGTCTGCTATAGTGCCTGCTATAGTACCTACTACAGTACCCCTGAAAATATTCCTCTACCTGGTTTTGAACCTCGGTCTCATGGATTCACTTAAGGATACCTCACCAACTGGGCTGAGGCTCATGTGCAAAATGGTTTCTTTAGAATCTCTGTGTTAATTAATGTCCTTTTTCTTTGCTTCTTTTTACTATGAAGCCACTTTTGACCACTTGGAGGTTGTCTGACTTGAGGTTTCTATAAAATGTTTGTTCTAACCTATTATGATGCGAGTTTGGTCAAACCTATATTTTTTCTAGATTATGTTCTAAGATATGGTGAACCATGGAGTTTTTAATATTATTATTTTTTTTCTTTGAATCAAATAGATTAGTTTTGGATTTAGGTTTTTCAATTAATGCCCATTTACTCAACTGTTAGAAGAATTTACTTTAGTATAATGATCTTTCTCAAAATATTCTTGATGTGTTATATTGTTTTTTTTAAAACATGTTGTGTTTTTATGATTTCCATGTGATGATTTTCACTTAATGCTGGAAACCCTGAAGGAACTCATCTTCCAGTCTATTTTTCTTTTCCTACTTCTGTATGTTTTTCTTAATTTTCTATGTATAGAATTTCAGTTGTGTTTCTGAAACTTGTTGTGATGTGTGGTATTTATGGATCTTATAGCATGAATATTGGGAGGTGAATTTTTTTTTTGTTTTAAGGATATGACTTGAGGTTCTGGTTTATTGGATTAGCAACGTCACATTTCAGGAATTTGGTCACCTTTTTACTATTTCTAGTTCTAGATCCCTTGTTGAAGTTGTGACAATGTTGTTTTGATTCCATCTAAGAGAAATTATATACTATTTCAGTGTTTTACATTGGTGGCTGCTTCAGAATTCCAGTAATACTATGGACTACTTCATAGTGGACATATTTGATGAGGGGATAATGATCATAGAAAATATTATTGGTGTTGATGCATCTTTTTAAAAGGGGTCCCATGACCAAAAGTTTGTGGTATTAATTTATGAAAAGAAACTAAAATATTCAATAACACAATATATTTTTAAAATCATTTTATTAAAGAGAAATCAAGTCATCAGGGAGAGAATCTGACTTTGTGAAAGTCATATCAATGCCCTTATTAGCAATGCCATCTGCAGCCATGTTGGACTCCCTAAAGAAATTCATGATGATTTAGTTTAAAATCATGAGAAAATGCATGCATTCCATTCATTTAGATGTATGTATCCATGAAATATGAGCATCACCATTTCTAATAGCTTGCACAGGGATGCACTAATCACTTTATAGCCAAAGTTTATTCAATCCTTTCTTCTTTACAAACGATAAAACATGAATGATTCTAGTCATCTCCACCTCCATGGAATAACTGACACCACAAGATCCATAAAAATAGCCTTTGAAATTTTCCTCATCATCACAAAATATGGATCCAAACCCTTAGGGTCTAGGGATTCCATTGGAGGCACCATCCATGATAATTATGACCAATTAAGGGAATGGGGGGAACCAAAAAACATTAATGCTACCATTAATTGGCCTGGAATTTCAGGAGATCCCTAAATTTCATAAAGTACAATAGTCATGCACACCTTTATCATAAAATCCCATACCTTCCACACTAGAATCCTTGATGGCTGCAAGGATCTGCTACACTACCATCCTCAAGAAGAATATCTTCCTAGCATGATGCAGGGTATTGCGATACCACTAGATAGTGTGATGTCATTCTGCTATATAAATAGTGAATAAAGCACACACCTGAGAAGATCATGAGAGAAGTGGTCAAAAACACAAGAGATCCAAAAAATCCGATAATCTAAGCCACTACAAACCAAATGTGTATAGGATCTCATTATAGATAGATGCAGCAGTTTCACAGCTAAGAAAAATATGCTCTGCATCCTCCCTATACTGATGACACATGATGCATCGAGAGAATAGAGTGATAAAAAAATTCTATAAGACACAATCAGTGGGAAGAAAATTATGTGCAATCCTCTAGATGAGAGTAATCCAATATGGTTTAATTCAATCCTTCTTTAAAATAGTGATCCAATAATGTTCCAGATTTGAATCTTGTGGGGAATTCTTGTAGTAGATTTTACTATTAATAATACCATTCCTAGATGGTCACCAAGAAAGAAAACTAGAACAAGTAAAAAAATTGTAATTATCAAAAATTCCTAATGCTAATCCTGCAATGGAGGGTGAGGAACACCAAAAAAATCTTTGATGCAGATATGGACATCATATCTCAAGTCAAGTGGTTTTAAATCATCAATAAAAGGATCACTAATCCGATTTTCATGCCAAAATTTGAGATTAAAGTTCTTATTTACCATCCATCTTGAACAAGTCATGATACTTTAGAACGGTGATTTAATTGCTATCCAGATTGATGATTCATGTTAAACATCCTTACTCTGATTCGATTTATTACTAAAACATGCATTAAGAAACTCGAAGGAGTCCATAGTACTGTGAATGAGATTCCTAGTAATCCTTACTTGAATACCATCAATGAAAATACTGATATATTTTATACCCATTCCTCCATTGGATAATGATTTACATCATGTATTCTATGGTATGGTCACTAGCTTCCTTTCATGTATGTTCCCACTCCAAATAATGTTCTTGATTCCCCCATTTCAGCACTTAATAATCCATAGTGGCCATTTATAAACCATAAAAGAGTAAACCAATTTTGATACTATAAAAAACTTCACTAGACTAATCCTGACATCCATGGATAAACTCTTTACCTTCTATGTTGAGATTTGAGAACTAAATCTATCCAAAATTTTAGAAAATATATTTCTCTCTGATTAAACCAAAAAATAGGAAATATAAGATAATTAAAGGGAATACCCCCCTCTATGATTCCCGTATCTGAGATAATTCAACTGTTCTGAGAAATGGTAAAACATTTACCAAAATAGATGAAATATTTGTCTCAAATGAAACATTTTCTAGAGATGCATTCATAGTGAAGTATGATGTTTTTAAGAACTAAAATATTACTCTTACCCCCCTACATAAAAAATAATATCATTATCTTAAAAGAGATGAGTGGTGGTAGTGAGAGACCTGGATGCTTGTATTAGATTAAGCTTTCCATAAGAAACCATATGAGTGATGATCCTACTAAGGTAATATTTAGTAGTAGTAAAGAGGAGAGATGAGAGGGGATCTCCTTGGAGAATGCCTCTGAAGCATTTAAAATACCCGTTGGGAGAACCATTAATAAGAACCAAAACTTGATCATGTCCAATTCGGTAGGCAACCTAATTAATGAATGTGCTATTAAATCCAATGAAAACAAGAAGCTTATAGAAGAAATGACAATTCAGAGTTTCTAAAGACTTCTTAATATCAATATTGAGAGCAATTATACCCCCTCTTACAGGTTTTACAAGAAGATTAAAACATTTTTAATCATAGAAAATGCACTCCTGAATAGATCTCCCTTTAATAAAACCAAATTGACTCCTAAATAAAATTTTTGAAGCAATACTAGAAAAGCTATTAGTGATTATTTTCCTAATAACTGTGTAAATTGTGTTTACAAGGGAAATGGTTCTGAAGAGATTAATTTCATAGGAATTATCAACTTTGGGAATCAAGGTGAGGAATTGGTAATTAATTCCTTATGGAATCACACCATTTATGAATAAAGAAGTGACAAAATTTTAGATGTCATATTTTATACCCACCCAATATTTATAGAAAAAATAGTTGTTAAATCCATCTGGACTAAGGGAACTACTAGTATTAAGAATGAAGACAACATTTTTTATCTCAAAATCCAAGGGGATTCAACTGATAAAGAGGTTATCATCCTGGGTAACCAAATAAG
Organism: Viscum album; assembly: GCA_963277665.1. Lineage (NCBI taxonomy): Eukaryota > Viridiplantae > Streptophyta > Magnoliopsida > Santalales > Viscaceae > Viscum > Viscum album. The sequence goes on along the minus strand of OY728152.1, from coordinate 776,511,346 downwards.
GAATATTCCCACCATCAAATCCCCATCCAAACTAGGTCTATTAAAGATTCTAGTGTAATAGTCAATAATCAGACCAGTAATATACTCCTTATTATGAATTATTTGTTCTCCAAACTTTAGGAAGTATAATGACTTGCTAGCCTTCCAAATTCATTGAGTAGAGTTGAATAATTTAGTGTTCCTATATCCCCCTTTCTACCACTTAATTCTAAAAGTTTCTTTAAGAACCCATTACTTCACAGCTAAAAGATCATTAAACTTGGGAACTATAGTAGCTTCCTTTAAAAATTCAATATTAAAATCAGCCTTAGTAGCCTCATCTTTAATATGCTGATGAGAAGTTTCAAGGACAAAAATATCTTTATCCAGCTCACTATAGGTTTCCTTGATCCAAATTTTCAACTTATATTTTAGAAACTTTAATTTGATAAGGCATGCAAACACCCTTAACCCAATATATGTTATTCAAAAAATTAATGACAAGGCCATCACAATCACTTTGAAGGTACCATGCATTGTTAAAAAGAAATTGAAGGGGTGTTCTCTGTTCTCTACTATTGAAGGAGGAAAGAATGGGATGATGATCAGAAGAGAAATTTGGATGACATATGCTAGAAATTGAATCCCACTAGTCAGACACAACTTCATTAACAAAGATATGATAAAGTTTTCTATCAACCATACAGCTAAGAGATATTTTGTACTAGGTGTATTTTTAACCAACCATGATAAATTCAATCATGTCATTATCATCAATACAATATTTAATCATTTTACTCTATTTTTTTATAACAAATTCTCAAGAAGTATGAGTTGGGTTTCTAATTAACACATCAGTCTTTTCAAAGAGAAGTAATGAATTTTGGATATTTTTTTCAAAGTGTTAAAAATATGGATTTTGATTCTTAATATCACTATTATTAAAACATTATTTATTTAGAGTTGTTGAGAAATTAATAGATTTTAGTGGGAGGATCTATTAGATGATCACATGGATATATGGCATGAATTACATATTGGTGTAATGAGTTTTATAAAAAATTAAAAATGATGAAAACATAAGGTCTATTTTGTGGTCTATCATAAAGGATATTTTTATACTAAACCTTGTGTATGTTTTTATTATTATTCTTAGTGATTTTTTAAATATAAAAAAATTAATTTTTTTTTACAAAATAGACATTAAATTTATTATTCCTTCATGCTGGCTATATAAATTACATGAAGTGAATGATAACAAACCACTTAAATTATGAATATGAGTTATCCTTGATCAATGGCCATGAGTGATTATTATAGGTTAGGGTGACTTGTAAATATTATCATAGTGAATGTTTTTTATAAGTAAAAAAATTAACTCATGTTGTATAAATATGGAATTTTATATAATATGATGCACTATGTATACGCCATGCATGTAATAAATCATGTCTTTAGTATACCATGAGTGCATGTTTCATATTTAAGCCCCATTTCATGATATTTAAAAGACACATAGCATGCGAACCTTTATACACTAATTCTATTCTAACACATGTATTGAGGTTGTGCTAATTAGGTGAGGTTGGGTATGTTTTTAATCATTTAATTGATTAAGGTTTAACCTAGATTGTATTTTACCTCTCATATAAAGAGTATGAAATTTTGTATCTTTGTTAAGAATGTACAAGGGATTTTATATATATATCACGAGAAGTACCATATGATGTACTTATCTATTTTGAGGTGTAGTATACAACAACTTGAGTATCTTATAAAATATATTTTATCGTATTTAACATAAAGTTATATAAAATAATGCCCAAAATTCTATGGGTCTAGTGTCTTTGGGTGATTTAATACATAAAACATCAACTTAAAACTAAACTAATGAATCTTAATATAATTCAACACAATGTTATACTAAATACCATTGAACATATTTTATGAAATAAAAAATCCTAGGTAAATACAAAAAGGAAAAGTGTAAGATCTAAATCCTAGTAAAGGAACAATTAGAGTAACATATGTCGATAACGTAACACATATGGGACAACTGGTATATCATGATTTTATAAAAGAGAAGGATAATATATATTAACATTGAATAATGGAATGATTAAGATGATATCATAGTATCATGTAATCATAGTATCGTGACAACAATATAAAACATGACATCATAAGCATAAGTCAAGGATCACTACCATGACAATATAACACAATGTTATTGGCTCAGTATCCATACACTGTACATTGTATCTCATGAGATAAAAACATTAACTTATGAAATATAGGGTTTTATAATTTTTTTCCACCCATAACATTATAAAAATGCATATGAACATTTATTCCATATAAGTAAATTATATATAGGGAATCAGAATTAGAAAAGCCCATATAAGGAAATGGGTTACATAATATTGTATTTGATTACAACCAAATTTCATATCAAAAGGATTACCATGAAAGAAAATATTAAAATATTCTACTACATAAATAAATTAATGGATAATAATAGTCTATTTAAAAAATGTTCTAGTTAATAAAAGACAAAAAAATGAGTGGAGAAGTATGTTTTGAAATGAACCACTTAAGTGAGGTTATAAGAAAAAGTTTAAAGAGTATTTAAAGAGGGTAAGATCATAATAATTTCCATAAAGAAAAAAATATAACAAAATCGTTTTCCCGAAATTAAATAGTGTTTTTAGAAAATATAAAATGTTAAAATAATTGGATGGGGTGATACATGGTAAGATATAATAAATAAAAAAATTTCTATTTAAATAGGTTTTCTTAAAAGAAAAAAATTAGATGGGAACTTAAAGAACATGTATTATCCTCTAAAAATAAATGTAATGTAAAATAAGTATATATTAAAGGAAAAAATATAAATAATATTAAATACGTACATTATAATAGGATTTTTGGGACGATATAAAAATAAATAGAATGCATAACCTGAAAGTAATGAGGGTTGTCAAAAGATCCCTTACCTCAGGTCTTTGACTTGTTCAGTACATTCATATAACTTCATGAATAATCAAATTAATTTTATTAAAGAATTCATTTTGATCAATTTTAATATATATATATCATTTATTAAAAATATTTTATTTAATTTTATGATCAATTATTGAGATATCAAGTTTATATTCATTTTCCAATGTTCATTTGTGTCAAGGTTTCTAGGTTTCATTAGTTTGTGGATAATTATGGAATTTCTAATTAAATGGTTCCTTAACTCTAGAAGTGTAATGAAATTTTTTTCATGAAATTTATTAAATTTTAATGGTTTCATATATTAATAAGTGATCCTATATTTTTTTAATTGAGTATAATTTGATTGTTATATAATCAATTCAATTAGTTGGTTCTTCCGACCATGAAATTTCTATTTGGTTTCATTTAATTTTATGAAAACTATTACATTATAGAATATGAAAACAAATAAATTTTTTTAATTTAACTCAATTTAATAATAATATCTGATTTTAAATTATACATGATTGAATTAGAGAAAAATGAAATACATTGTTCCTGGAGGTCGAAAACTGTCAAAAATATGAACAAAAATTCCATTTTTTAATAGAGTGATAGGAGGTTAGAAAATGGATATCCAATTAATATAATAAAATTTAAATTTATTAATAAAACTAATATTATTATATCATCATGGAAAAAATATATATGATGTGGTATATTATTAAAAAAATTTAATAAAATTTAGTTTTGAATATTACCTCTTCTTTCAGATGTTCTCTCTTAGGCTATACCTTAGGGTTCCATAGTATAACATTTTGGTGGGTCCAACACTTCTAGGATATGTGGACAGAGCTAGGGATTTATTTAGGAAGAGTTTGGATGAGTAAAGTTTCTTAGAATGTTTGTATAAATTAGTTAGTTGAGGGATGCATTTATATGAGAGAGTGGTGTCTTAGAATAAAATATTTGAATAAAATATTATTTCTTCAAAAGTGATCCATCTCATGGATAAATTGTAAGGGAATTGTTATCATATAGTATGAGGGTAAATAAAATATCATTCCAATTTATATAAAAATGAAAAATTAATTCATATATACCATTAAAAAATAAAATACTTATATGGTACATATATGCTATTTTACTACTACAACTCCATATTTTACTTTTTTTGAAAGATAAAAAAACATCAAAATGATCATATTTCAGTGAAATGATTTCAAAAATTACATCCATGGAATGAAAATAATTTTCAAAATTTTGGAAATTTATTATTTAAATAAAATCCATATTTAGAGAAAAACCGTTTTTATACCATGATCAAATTTATAATAGTTTGAAAAATTATTTATGGTTTCATAAAATTTTATTATCATATTTTTTAAAATTATACATTTTTTATGAAGAATATATTATTAAAATAAAATTTTATTTAAATTTTTAAAATGTATCATAATTATTTATTTTAACAAAAATAAAGCATTTAATTTTTTTTCAACAATATGATTTCATTTTTTCAATCATTTATTTTGTCACATTTATTACTAATAATTAATATAAGTACATTTTATTTTACATGTTGATATAACAAAATATTTTATTTTACTATTATATTATCCCAATTAATATTCTAATTACCAATTTAAAATTCAAAATGGGAAGGTTACGATTCCATCAGTCATATTATGTCCATATTTATTTTTCAATGTTTTAATAAAATTTTATTAGTCATTTATTACATGTTTTATATAATTAAATATAACACACATATGTATTCAAAAGGATAATTTCATTTTTAAAATTATGGGTCATTACATTATTTCCCTATTAATAAATTTCTCCCTTGAAGTGTCATCATATATACTATGGTGAAAAAAGATGCGGGTACTTCTATTTCATTACTTCCTTCAGTTCCCATGTTGCTTCTTCATACTTATGGTTCCACCATAGTACTTTAAAAAGGTGATTTGACATGTGACATATAAAATTTTATCTAAAAAATAATAACTTCACTAGACACTCCTCATAAGAAAAACCATTATAAAACTATAAAACTATAAAACCTCTAGATTTATTACATGTGAAAGAATTGGTATGTATATCCCCAAGATAGATATATGAAATATGACATACACTAGATATTGGTTTTGTGGGAGTGCTAGTTGATAGACCAAAATAATGTTACGATCAATAATCTTAATGGGACAAATGTATCTTGGACTTAACTTTACCTTCTTCCCCAAAACCCCGACTCTATTCTATAGAGATATACAAAGGAACACTTTATTTCTGACCTCAAACTCTTGATATCGTTAATAATTATTAGAACAACTCTTTTATTGATTCTGTACCACCATGTTGTTTTATTGAATAGATTTGATATTCTCCCCCATTTCATCAACCTGTTCAGGTACTAACAGCTTGCATTCATTAACTTCATCCCAATACATGGGTGTTCTATACCTCTTCCAACCAAGGGATTCAAATGGAGCCATTAAAATGCTTGATTGGATGCTATTGTTATATGAAAAATCAACCATAGTATGATGTTAATCCCAAATTACACTAAATTAGTTACATGATCTTAGTATATCCTCAATGTTATGGATATATAGTCCATATTTTTCCATCATTATTTGGTTGATAGGTTTTAGTGAAGATCGACTATGTTTTCAATTAATATTGATTAATTTTATATAAATTTTAATGGATCTTCAGATCTTGTTATGATACTATCTATAATGGTGTTCAATTTATCCTCACCACTTCTCTATTGTATATATTTTCAAGTTGATTGAGTGAGAAGACCTCTCATATAAAGAAAAATTTAGGAGTATTTATAATATGATCCACCACTAACCAAATGTAAATATTTTCTTTTGATGTATTTGGAAGACCCATGAAAAAATACATAGTACTATTCTCCCACTTCAAAATAGGTATGGGTAATGGTTACATCATCCCATTAGACTTTTGTATTTCTACCATCACTTATGGAAATACTGAGAACATTGATATATATTCAATAATATCCTCCTTTACATTGTCTTGCCAAAAGTTCTCTTAGATATCTCTATACATATTTGTACTTTCTTGATGGATATAGAATACCAAGATAAGTGAATCATTCAGTAACTCCTTATTTATCTTAGGATTTTATGGTACTCATAGTCATGACCAAAATCTCATAACTACTTCTTCATAAGTGTTGTACTTTATAGATTACCCATTCTTATATCATCCACCTTTTTTTATATCCACATAATATCCTTTGTATTCTTTAATTTTATCAAGAATTAAAGGTTGAGAAATTAGTTGATAAAGGTATGATAATGTTATTTAATTTAAAATCCCCATGTTTAACCATTGCATGTATAAAAAGACTGTATTTTCCTCAATTTTCATCATGGATAATGTTATATGATCTTTTATATTTAAAGAATATTCAACATTAATAACATTACTATAATGGTAGTGGATTGAGTAGTCATTGTTCTTGACCATAGTTAATAATATTTAATGGTTCATATTGATCTTATTCTATTTGAATACATACTTCAAGATCTTATGATTCGTATAAATTTCACACTTCTCCCCATAGTGATAGTGCATCAAAATCTTCAATGAGAATATTATTGCATCCAATACTAGATGGTGGATTAGTTAATTATTCTCATGGATCTTAAATTAGTGGGAGACATAACGTATCACTTCATAATTTTTTATGTGTACATGACCCAAGAAATTATTATAAGCATCACCACAGATCAAAAATCCTTCCTCACTTGTGGGTAGAGTGAGTATTGACGCAGTGATAAGCCTCTTCTTTAACTCATTGAATCCTAATTCATTTTCATCATTCTATTAAAATATCACTTCCTTCCACGTTATCATGGTTGGTGAGTTTTAAAATCCTGATAAGTTCCTCAAAAATCATTATAAATACGTAGATAATATATGAATACTACTGATCTCCATTATAGATATTTTCTTGAGCCATTCCTTGATGACCTTTATGTTTGAAGGACCTATATATATCTACTTACTGGTGATAACATGACCCACGAATGCTACTTTCTATATCTAAAAATAAAATTTTCTATACTTTTTATATAACTTCTAATTTATCAATGTGTTTCGTGTAATACATAAATACTCCACATGTTCCTTATTAATTTTGGAGTATATAAGAATATACTAAATAAATACTACCAAAAAATTTTCTAGGCAATTTCTAGAGACTCTATTCATTATGTCCATGAATAGTTCTAGAGAATATATGAGTCTGATGGGAATTACAATGAACTCATAGTGATCATACCTTATTATAAATGTCATCTTGGATATAACATCCTTATTTACCTTTAATTTTTGGTATCCTAATGGAATATCAACTTTAGAGAAGTACTATGCCGCATATTACTAATAAATAAAATAATTAATATATGGTGAGGGATACATTTTATTTATCATTATTTTTTGGATTTCATGATTATATCCGCAGACGCACATTGACATATCCTTTTCCATGATAAATATGATTAGTGTACCCAATGGAGAAGCACTTGGTATTGTTAAACCCTTGTAATGATTATCTTATAGTCTCTTCTTAAATTATTCTAGTTTAATGGGATGCATACTATATGGAGTTTTGGATATATGAATATCCCCGTGTATAAGTTTAGTTAAGAACCTAACATCTTACCCAGGAGGAAGACCAATAGATTCTTTAAGGAATCCATTATCATATTCCCTCGTAATCACCACCTCTTCAAGGATGATCCTCTCATTTGTATCAACCATCTGAACTAGATATTCTTACTCATAAAGAAATAATTTAAATTATTGATAAGATGTTTCCAAACTATATTAATCATTATCCTTATAGTTTTATTGAATTATAGGATGAATTGGCATATGGAATTTCATTTTCTTCTATTAATTGTTGATGTTGGATCTATTTAAGGATAACTAATCCATGCCAAGTATATCATCGAAATCAACTAAAGGGAGTATGAAAATGTATTTTGGGAGATTCACAAAACAAATTTTGATTTAGTAGGAGTTATATAGATTAGATACCATGAATCACCACTTAGATTTTTCATCAATAATTTAACATCCATGTATTGAGGTGGTGTTTGAATAAATATATTAAACATTATTAAAAAGAAAGAATTCATAAAACCCGAATCAAATAATAAAATTTATATTCTTGAATGAATACAAGTGTAATTTTCCCCACTTTTGTGTCATGATTTATATCAATAGTTGTGATAACATAGTCCCATATGAGATATCTTGGCCTTGGACGTTGACCTGTACTTTTCCATATTTGAAGCATATGCTTCTTTAATTGAGATAGTTTCTTGGAATCTTATTTCAACACTTATGACATGTGGTTAGTTAGAATACCTTTCCCCAATATTATTTATTTATTAGTACTAAATAATTAAAATATATTCTCCAATTATTATCTATAGTCACTAAAAAATATTGAGAATCACTAATCTTCATATTAACTATAAAGGAATAATGAACCATTTACTCAGAACCATCAAAGTCTATAATTTACAAATATTTTCAAGGATTCATAAATAGTCCACTAAAGAAGTGGTCAATCTTACTTTTGGGGTCAATGGAAAATCTAGTGGTGTACCATGCATGCCTTAAAATGTTTTCCTCATAAGTCCCAATAAATTAGTCCTCCTTTGGATTTTTTCCAAGGAATTAACTCTCCATTATAAGATATAGAGTACATGGAAAATATTTGATGAAAAATATATTCATTATTACTTCCAATTATATAGGTTCTACGTCTACCATAAGATTTGTATTATAGATTAGTTTCTACCACTAATTGACTTCTCCCTAGATGTGATAAAAAAATAAATAATTTCTCCATGACACCCCAATATTTTAATACATTGTTACCTTTAAATAAGTCAATGTGTTCAATATCTTACTACACAAAAAACAATGAACTAAATCGAAACCATGAAATGTTTAGGTCATTAAAACCTAGCTGCTGAATTAGCGAGGATGTCTAGGAGTGACCTCTTTATGAAATATTTATTAAAATAAAATAAACTTTACTTTTAATATAAATTATATTTTATTATTTTAGATAGAAAAATTAAGAAAATCATTTTAGGCTTAAAAATATATTTTCCAAAATAGGTGATTTATTTCTATAAACGAATTTTATTAAGATTATATAATTAATGAATTTATTGATAATATGACTAAATGATTACCAATAAATTAATTATTAATTGATAGGAAATAAGAGTAGAGAACACATAACATTATTAAAATATATATTCCAATATGAATATTTTTCCACTATATTTTGGGATTTTCATTAAATATTAGAATATAAAATTTTATAAATTTAATGTGAAAAAATTAACATATTTTTTTGAATTAATCATCATAATATAAGATTAAGATGAATTTTTGGATTTTTTTTCTAAAAAATGATTTTAGGTGAATAGCTCCAAATATCATTTTAGAAAATAACATGACTTTATAACATTATATGTATATAACTATGGAATTAAAATACATGAAAATATTTTATAAGACCAAAGAATAAATTTTATATAGGAAATTATACTGTTAAAAATGTTGGTTTATTTTACAAATCCATATTTGTTGTTTTAGAAGATAAGTAATATTTTATAAATAATTGTTTTTAATACATTATATATTTTTATTTCAAAATTAATCTTAATCAATTTTATAAATTTAATCAGATTCAAGGTATTTTAAATTTTGAATAATTGGGTCTAAATTATCTAATAAGGAATAGTTTATTTTTATACAAAAAATATTGTGTTTCCTTAAGTAAAAACTAGTTACCACCTTAATCAATTTTATAAATTTAATCAGATGAAAGGGATTGTAAATTTTTAATCATTGGGTCTAAATTATCTAATAAGGAACAATTTATTTTTATACATAAATAATGTGTTTTCTTAAGTAAAAACTAGTTACCACAGTAAAATATAAGATGGTAAAATTAATAATTCAAGGGGTAATGGGCTTTAATATAGGGACCTCATACATATTTAATCCATAATTTCATTTTTAATCCATAATTAAATTTTATGAATTCCCCAATATATTTTCAATTTTAGAGTATTAGAGATATAGTTCATAGATATTTCATAACAAAACATACATTAAAAGTTGGAAACTTCCTATTAATATCCATTTTTCCTATAATATAATAATTTTAAAAATATTTTTTTTTTATTTTCATGATTTTTTTTATAAATTTCAAGCTGACATCATTTTTTTATTTCTCATCCTTAAAATATGTGATTTTTTTTGAAAATGGCAGATGAGTACAAAAATTATAGTAAGGGACATACAAATAAGGAAAGAAACATGCAATTTTATTTTATAACCATGAGATCATACAAAGAGTTTTCCATTAACATATTGAACTTTGAGCTCAAAAATAATCATTTACATTCTCATGAAATGAAAATTACTACCCAAAGTTCTCTATAAAACACTTTATAAGAAAACATGAAAGAAATAACATAATCATGGGGGTTTATTAGAAAACATAAGAACCTATGAAAGAAATTTATTCAAAAAATAATTTTTTACCCTATAGGGTAATAATATTTTCATAATTACTACCCAAAGTTCTCTATAAAACACTTTATAAGAAAACATGAAAGAAATAACATAATCATGGGGGTTTATTAATAAATATAAGAACCTATGAAAGAAATTTATTCAAAAAATAATTTTTTACCCTATAGGGTAATAATATTTTCATAAAAACAAAGTATCATTAACTTATGTTTTGAAATCAAAATAGTTTCTAGGAAAAATAAGTAGAAGGCATAGAAAATTTATATAGGTTTCTTGAGACAACATATTCATAGAAACCTTGAATTAATCATTACAAGTGTAATAACTAATATAGAAAACTTTCAACATAATTATCTAGAGACCATAATAATTACCAAATAAATTGGAGAGCTATATAAAGATCTTCTGTAATCATGACCTTTATCGAGATCACCCATTATAATGAGTTAATTGGGATCACCCTTCATAAAGACATATATCAATCTCACCATTTATCATATATAATTTACAATGAATATATAATGAATATAAAATTTTATGCTTTCAAATTCTCTTCATAAAGACCTTGAAAACCCTTTTGACCTAATACGTAAAACACTTTATGATATCAAAATACACTTTCCTTTTAGAAATAAATTTTAAAAATTAAAGTACGAAAAAAAGGGAAGTATGGTTTTATTTTATTTAATATAATTTTTTAAGAATTTAAATAAATAAAAATATCAAATAACATTTGTATTAGTGAAAAAATCCATTCACTCCATATACATTAGAATTGAAAATTATTATTTTTTATTATGTAAAGAAAGTTAAATATTTTTATAACACAATAATTTTGAAATAATTTTTAGTAGAATAGAAAGTTTCCTCCATAATTAATTCATATATATATAAATATATCAGTAAAATAATTTTAATAATACTGACATTGAAGAAAAATATTTTGAAAATAAATCTTTAAATTAATTGAAAATGGGGTTTTAAGCTAAAGTGTCCCTTAACTCGAGTTTTCCAAGTCAAATAAATTATTCATAATCCTGAATAATAAACTTATGTTAATTATTTAAATTATTAAGAAAATTTATAAATTTTTTTATTCATTTTATTTTATTCATTACCAAGTTATATTTAATTACTCAATTAATTAATTTTACATGAGACGTTTTGACAATATTCAACTTATAAGTCAAAAATTACTATAGAAATTTTACTAAGGATAATGAGGTTTTTATTCCATAATAACTAGAATAATAATACTAAAAAAATTATAATATTTAAACATTAATTATACATTAAAAAACAACTATGAAATACAGTTATGAAAATTAAACTACGTTGCAATCATGGAGATGGTAGGTCATACATGCGTAGGAGTAACATTTCCATTTTTCAATGATCATTAAGGAAAGAAGGAATGCATTGTTTTATCTTTAAATAATGACAATTAAATCATAAATATCATATTAACTCTTTAAATAAAGTTATTTATATCATCTATGTGATGTGGTGATGAAAAATGAATCACATTGCTTCGTGGAGGTGGTAGCCCACACGTACAGAAGAACAACATTATCTTTTTTTTAATAGATGAGAAGATAAGAAAGAAAATGATATATTATCATCCCATAATTATAAATATGTCATTAATATCATATATAAATATTATTTTCATCATTATATCCAACCACAAGGGGTAGTGATGGAAAAATAATTACATCAGTTTGCTAGGTGATAGTCTTCCATACACACAAATGATGATTTCATTTCCCATTCGGTGGAAGAGGATATGGACATAGGTTTTTCCATTAAAATAAGAAAATATCAGTATATAGAATATACTGGTGTTATTATTTTAGTATTTTTGAATAATATTTGAAGGATTTAGAAGAAGAAATAAACCTAAAATATTCTGTTAAAATCTATACCTCTTCTTCGAATAACCAACTTTTTTTACACCTTAAATTCCCTAAAGTTGGTATTATACAAAAAATATGAACACTAAAATTAGAGGAAAGATGTTATGAGGGTATTTGATCTATTCTTTTCCAAGCTATATTTCTCAAATGGCGTGATGAAGATAGGAGAGGATGTTCCCATTTATAAGGGTGGGGAGGGGTATTCTTGAATTTTTTAAAAGTATTAAATTAATATAAATTAATTTTTTTGGGAAAAAATGATAAAAAATGATATAAATATATTATTGTATGATTATGGGTTAAAATAATTATATTAGATAAAACTTAGACAATTTTATATTATGTTTTTACCATTATCGATTTGTTTTAACCCCCATTGATCATTTTTGACAATTACCATGATATCAATGTTATTTACTATTTAGGGGTCATGAAAGATAATATAAAGGTAATCATAAATTATATATGGAACATCATTGACATTTAAAACCATATTAAATTAATATGTATGAATATTATATTTTTATGTAGTTTAAATCATTTAAAAAAAATATTATTTACTATAAAATAACATTAATGTCAGCTTTTGAACTATTCATTTAATTTGTTTTTGAAAAAAACATGAAAAACATTAATTTGAATATAATCCTTGAAAATATATTTTTTATATTTATCTATAATTTTTTTGGGAAACTATAATAAACCCAAAAAATATTAATTTCCTTATTTTTAATATCATTTTCTTGATTTTTCTACTTTTTTTAGAGGCACTATGTTAGTGTTTGATAATCATTTAAGGTAATTTTTTAATAAATAAAAATAAAAAACAAATTAACAGGATAAAAAAATTAATTTACGCTTCAAATAAATATTTCTTACTGAACATAACTTATTTTTATCACCGTCAAAAAATATTATAGCTATTAAAAGCAAGAATGTGATATTTTTTTACTATATCATTTATATATAATTATAAAGGTAAAAATTAATGTTAAATTTTAAAAAAGGTCATATTTTAGAATTTTTTATGATTTTGGAAAAAATTAACTCATCCCCTAAAATAACATCATATGTTTGAATTAATTTTCTACGTTATCACATTAGTATTAACCCCAATCTAACCAATTTACTTTTACTATGATTAAAAAATAGCTATGATTTCTAGTCAAAATTACCACAAATAAAAGAGTAATATTTAATGAATTTAGATATCATAATTAAAAAATTAGAATCATTTTTTTATGATTCAATTTATATAATTTTAAGAATTCAATTTAAAATTATACGTGCAAAACAAGATGGAAAATGACTTCTCTAAAAAATGCCTTTTTATGTAAAAAATATTTCTATAGAAAATTCAAGTATAAATTTCATTTTAAAGACCCAAATTTTATATTTTCATAATAAAATTAACTGTATAGAATTTCAAAATAATACAAAATATAATCTTACATCATAAATAATTGAAAATAAATACATTTTCCAATAAAAATCTGTATTTTCACTATTCATTGAAAAATAAAACATTTCAAAAAATTATCAAAAATTTGTCTAAGATAATTTTGAAATTATAAATTCAAAAATTATGTTCATTTTTTAAAATTAAAATTCTATAATTTGGAAATATATATTACAAATAAAATGAAATTATGCATGAAAATCCATTTGGATAAAAATAAAAAATTTTCCCTTTTGATTGAAAAATGTCCTAATATTCTTATAATGAATATAATACTATACAACCTAATTAATGAGAATTAATATGAAATTAAAATGATTTATTATAAAATCACATTTTTTGTTACATTGAAAGATGATAAAAAATGTCAATAATTGACTGTATGTGGTTTTTCTCAACCTTATATCTTTTCTACTCCATTAATTCTCATTTATAGAGCAACTTGACATGTTTAACATATTATACCATTATATCAAGTTTAAATATTTACAAAAAAAATTATTGTCAACACATGTAAAAGGGTACACTCACCTTCCCATCAAGAAAATCAAAAAAATTATGTTTCTTCCTGAAGACCATACCTTTTTTCCTCCCCCAACAATACTCTTCCACTCTATTGAGATTCTGGTCACATGATATAATCTTATTCCATCCACTTATAATAGATCTTCCAAAGAAATTTCAATGTTCTCAATGCGAGTAATAATTTTTACTCAGCTTCACTATTTTATATTTTATGTTTCCAATTAATTTTTTTAAATCCCTATTAAATAACCTAATTATTGGTTAAATACAAAATTTCATTATTCTATGGGAATAATAATTAATAATTTTTTTTATTTTCTATTAAAAAAATGAAACAGTAATTTGTGAATTGTGTGAACTACTACCTCTAAAACACAATTTTTTTCATTTTATTTCACCACCATAAAAGTGTTTTTTGATAGATTAATTTTTTTAAAAAATATATGATATTTATTATATTTTTTTGATTCTAAAATAATAAATCACATTTCGCTTTCCTCTCATTCTATGAAAAATAAAATTTTCCACCATGCGTATCTGTGGACTATCACCTCTATGGAACAATTGATTTTCATTTTTCTTTTTCTCACTCTGTTACATGAATGTTCATGAGAATAATATTAAATGATAAATATGATTTTTATGATATCATTATGGTTCTGTTTTGAAAAATTGGAAAACCTATTAATTATATGATAAATAAATGATGAACATTAATTAATTCGTAAAAAACGAGTGATTTGGGATGAAAATGAAATATTATTTAAAAGTAATGACCTAATATAAATTATATTCTACTTATAATTATTTAAAATTATGATATATAACACTAATAAACACTAAATTATATCATTATTCATATTTTATAATGATTTCACAACTAAACCATCTTATAATATTCCATTACTCATGTTGTGTTCATGATTGGGTTCGTATAACCACCTACCTAAAAAATACTATGTATTTATATCATGTATGTACATGAGAACTTATTTTGTGGAATAATATGATATAAATATGTAAATAAGTTTTTTTTCTAGTAATGTTATATCAAAATTTAACACGTTAATTAACTAAATACCGTTTGATAATTAAGAATATCTAAAACATGATCATTATTGATTTAATATTTATGGTTTGTAACCAAAAAGTATGATGGAATTGAATTATAAAATTTTAAACTATATTTTAATATATATTCAAATAAATTATTTTATATAATAATGATGAAATTTTTTAATAGATTATATACCAAAACCGTTTTTTTGAAAATAGTTTAATGTGATAAAGATTGCATACACTCGGTATTGACAAAAGTTAAAAACTATCTAATATATATATATATATATGTATATATAATGATTATAAATGAAAATTATGATTGGTCATATCAATTAAAATGGTTTTTGGGTATGTATTTAACGATCATAATTTAATTATTTATGATGGTTGGTGCAAGTCTATAATGAATCAGTATTGAGGTAAGGGTTTTCCTCTCAAATTACTCTCTTTGAGATGTGGTTGTTATTATAAACCAAATTTAATTTATGTGTTGTATATACTAACTATTTGAGATTTTATATAATGTATTATATTTTAGATATGGTATTTTATGTTTAATTACAAGCCCACTATTTCAAGGGGTTTTGATTAAAATGTTTCTCAAGTTATAAGGGTTTCTTATCTCAAACATTATTTTTTTTAAACATGTTTAAGTTAGGGGATATGTTTTCATTTTAATGGTGTATTCACTACCCATGTATTTATATTTATCATATATTATTATTATTTATGTAAAATAATAACCAAATTAGTTCCATTTAATCAAATAGATTTTTCTCCAATGTTACCCCAATTTCAAATATTTTTGTGACCTATTTTTTCATTCACTAAGTTATGATCATCCTATTAGAATTAAAAGTTGGTTATATTATAAAAATTTATTATAATATTTGGTATGATATTTTTTATTTACTAAAATTTATACCACATAATATGTATTTTGAAAATATTTCTTACTTCATAGAGTATGTTTCCCATAAGTAATATTAATAACTCAAGTATCATTTCTTTGAGTATATTGTTTTCTCATGAACTTATCTCTTCCATGATTGGGTTATCCTATGATAATGCATTATTATATAGTAATTACCTATACTGTAACATCCCAATATATTAAAGGTAACACTTTGCTCAATATCATACAAGATATGCCACATCAATCTTAAACAAACGAATTAACATTGTTATTCAAATGTGGTAGTTATCACCTAGTTGTTGGAATGATGAAATAAATGAGATTAAATAAATTATGAAAAAAATATTTTACATGATTTTATAAGAGGAATTTATTTGTTACCAATTAATTAAAAATTCAATATAAAAACCAATTGAATATAAATTAAACATTTTTATAAAAAAACTATTTTTATACCTACAATGTAATTTTATCTTAATGAATTAAATAATTAGTATTAGTGAAATTCCAAAATTAATTTTTTATTTTTTAATTTCAATAAAATGTTTTTTAAATTCATAAAATATATTTTATCAGCGTAAGATAAGAATAATTCTAATTTCAAGCACAAAAGCTATATTTTTCTAAAGATAGTTTTACCGCCTTTTGATGGAGAAATTATTTTAAAACTAAATTATGAAACTTTTATAAATTTTATTTGACACAATAAAAATAAATTTTGATATAATAATTTGAAAATTATCCTAGGATGAATTTGATTTTATTTTTTAGAGAAGTTTCATTTTTTTGACTAATAGTGAAAAATACTGAAATTAAATTAAAAACTACATTTTCATTTAATTTATTAATATAGTATAATTATATTTTATATTGGATTTAAGTATAATTAGTTAAATTTCACATCAATAAAACCAAATTACATCATTTTAATAACTTTAACATTGTAATTGGATATAAAAACATTTCAAACTTTTTAATTTTTCACTTAAAAAACCCGCTCTTTCATTGTGTCTGCGGGGTTAATTTTAATTCTATTTTTTCCAATTATGTGAATTTAATTTGGTAAAATTTATTCCATATTTGGAATAATTAGTTCAAAATTAGGTTGTATGGTTATTTGTTTTATAAAAAAATGTACTATGGTAAAAAAATTATTTACCACTGTATAGGTAAAAAATGAAACGGGTTAATGTTAAAAAGGTAAAGGCATAAAATACCAAAAAACTAAAATAATTAATGGTTTATTGAGTTATTTATCAACCCTAATTAGCCTATAAATTATTAATTTTCATCCAATTTTCTTGTAATTAATTCCACCTCAATGTGGTTGTCTTTAAATATTAATTTATCATTAATTTAATAACTTAAACTCACCTCTCGTCAAGTATAAATACCATGCCTCACCACCCCATTTTTACCCACATACCTTTAAGTTACTAAAATATCTGAACAAACCTCTCTTAATCACTCTACACACATCCAAGTCCCTCTAATATCACAAAAATACCAAATCCAAAGTCCTCAAGGGTCTCTTAAGGAGGTGATGTACAAGAGGTAATTCTCTCAAAGTACCTCTCTTAATTTCTTTAATTTTAATAATCTATCCTCAACTACTTCATCCTAAAATTCATGTTAAATACATAATAATTTATATAATATATTTTTATGTTTTCAATGGAATATATCATATCTATTTCATTTCTCATTTCCTGTTATTAAATTAAATGAAACTATTGTTCAAGTTATATTTGTTAATAGCCTCTGTGAATAATGATTTTGTTCGTTTTTCCATTAGAACCTTCATGGATGGTCATGAAACAATAATTATGGTTAGATAATATTTTAATAGGTATATTATATCCTATATAATTTTCTAGAACTAATATATAACAAAAATATTAAATAAAATAAAAGTAGTTCTTGATGTTCGAAAAATACACCAAAATAAACTAAAAATTTATCAATAACATTTTAAATAATGAATCATCCTCATGTAACAAATAAAAAATATATATTAGACCATTAATACTACTATAAGTTCATTAATACTATTCCACTCCAATGATTTAGTTTTAATCACATTTTATAAGAACATCCATAATTATACACAAATTAACTGATCATGATACCATGAAATAAACGCACCTAAAACCATAAAAATAATGAAATATTATTAATGAATGGGTAATAATATGTAATAAAATCATCATATTATGTATTATAAATATTAATATAGTTATTTAATGAGTTAATAACATTATTTAAATCATTATACATAATATTTGAATTGTATTGATGAAAGTCGAATGTGAGGTAAAAGATTTTCATAACCCAATTTCCATTCTTTGGGTTAAACATATAATTCATAATTATGTACTGATCAGATTATGTGTGGTATAACATTTGAATATTTTATGTGGTATTTCAACTTTTTTATATGTACTTACATTAGATACATATATTTGATTCATTTTATTAATTCCCACTTCAACAATTTGATATCCATAAAGGAATTTCTTTTGGAAATTATCTTTTAAAATTTACCCTTAAAACTCTACTTTTATTCCATGTCCATGTTTTCTAAAATTATTTCAAAAAATGATTCCATTATTATCCTATTATTTTTTAATATCATTTAAACTCTAGTTTTAATTTTTAATTTTTTTGAATGTATTTTTTTTCATTTTCAAAAAGAGGTTCTCTGTGACATTTCCAACAAAAATACGGAAGGAATGTTTTTTTAACTTATACGTCCTGAGTAAAATTTTCCAACTTTATGAAGAATTAATGAATTTAGAATTATTTTATAAAATTTAAGGTTTATTTTAAAATAAAGTGGTTTTTATGATGTCTATAATGTTTTGATTTTAAAAATTATTTTAAAAAAGGAAAGAGTATTTTGATATCCAAAAGTGATTTTATTATAAGTTTAAAAGATTTTTTGAATTGATTTATGAAAAAATTAAAAGAATTAAAATGTTATATTAATTATATGTTACTTTATAATTAAACATTATTTAGCCCAAATAGCACCGAGAAATCCCATTATGGCTTAACATGGGGTAGTTTGGATAGTGATGATAAAGCCTATGATAACTTAACATGGGGTAGCCTAGATAACGCAAAGAAAGACATTTATTTCATAACATGTGGTGTCCAATATAGTTCCAGGAAATTATTTGAGATATAAACATGGTGTGGCATAGATAGAACCGGTAAATCATATTACATCTTAAAAATGGGTGGCCTAGATAGAGTCGAGTAAGCCCGTTACATCTTAACATGGGGTGACCCCGATAGCACCAGGTACACCTGTAATAGAATTTGTAAGTGTGAGAAGTTAAATGATGTTCCAAGTTACCTAATTGTTTTTATATTCATGCTAATTATTTTCATGAAAATAAATTTATTTTTAAAAGTTAAGATATTTATCTTTATGAAAAGATTATTTCTTTTTTTCGAATAAGAAGGTATGATTTTATGAAAAAAATTATGGATTTTCACTAGACTAAAATTTCCATTATTTTATGTCCCATGATGATATTTTTATTATCATCCCATGTTTTTAATTGTTTTTATAGGGTAACGGATGAGCAGGGATGAAGATAATTTAAATATTAAAATTGTGAAGATATTCTATGAAAATAAAACATGTTTTATTTTGAAAGGGTTTCCTTTGGTGAAAAAAATGGATACTAAGTATAACTGTTCACTTGTGATTTAAGGGTTTACTATGTAAGGTTTTTACTAACACTATAAAACTATAAACCTAAAATATATTTTGTAATGAAATAAATAAAATTTTAGTTTAAAATCACTAGAATATGTAATGTTTAAGGCCATGTTCTTATAGTTGGTATTAGAGTAGGGTTTAGAAAAATTTGGAGACTATGATGTTTCCCTTTAAGGTTTTAATAAGATTTATAGATATCATCATGGTTTTAAAAGTTTAAGAATGATTATAAGATCAAAGTCTTATACACCCCTTTAGTGGTTTAATGTGATGGATTTATAGGATATTAATGATATTTTTGGGATATTATATTTATAAAGGTAATCATTTTAGGTATAAAGTATTTGAATGTTAAAGTATTATAGAGTTTCTATGGGTATTATCTTTTAAAGGAAAAATTTCATTTTAACATGTAATAATTCACTTCATGTTTTAATGATGTTATTTTCAATAGGTTAAGGATCATTTATCAAGAGTGAAGGAAAGTGATATTTTAAACCCTTCTTATCCCTTTGAGATTATTTGATTTTCACAATTATTTAAAAATCATGTTCAATTGATGTTGGAAGCCTTGTGAGTATTAAAATCACATGAAATAAATAGTTTGACTAATCTAACACCTTTTTCTTCTCTTATAATTTTATGGCTCATGGTTTCTATTTCATTTTTTTTCAAATCCATAACTTTATCATCTATCTCAAAAAGTGAAATTCTAAAAAGGATACGAAAATTTACTTTAGAGAAGTTGGAGATAAAGGGGATATCAAATAAATCCTAATGTATGGATTTAAGGGATAAATTATTTTCTTATGTTCTAGTTATTCATCAAATTTATGTTGATATTAAGGAATCATAAGGATATAATTCATATCGTTATTGTAGCAATAAAGTATTAGGATGAAAAAGCGTGGTTATTGGTTTAATAAGGAAGTCAAAATAAGGATGTGTTTATGTATTGAGTTTTCAAATTTATAATATATTGGTATTTTATAAGCATTATAGGATTAATGGAACACTTAAGTATTTTTATATTGTAGTTTTTGTTTTAAAAAATCTATAAACATATGTTATATGGAATTGATACCTTTAAAATGTGGTAAAAAGGTAATAATTTTTTTGGTACATGTAACCCTTTATTTTATGATATGTAGAAATTTATTTGAGGATTCCTTTAATTTTTGTGGAAATAATTTTAAAGGAATTGGTAGTATTTTTTGATAATAAGATCCTGGAATTTGAGGTAATTATCAGATCTTAATATTTGGAATGTAAAATTAAAGTTATGGGATAAAATTTTAGGTTAAAACATATTAAGGTTATTTATGATGATGTTTCTAACATTTCTAGTATTATATTAATATATTTTTAGAAAAAGTGATAACCTATAGTATGGGTTAAAAACTGTCACGTCCTGTAAGGTTGTGAGGATAAACCTTGTAACTGAAGGGAGACAAGGGTATATCTCCTACCACTAGACAATGTGATGTCCTAGTTAGTATGAAATTATTTTCTTTATTAAACTATATGATGGATAAAGGTTTAGTTCATTTTGGGAACATATATTTATCATATTGACAACAATGAGATTTGAAATTGATTTGGTGATTAAGAGATTTATGTTATTTTGTAATACATTCACTATTTCAAGATCCTTATATGATAATGGTAAATAGAATACTCTAGGATTATATTTGAGAAATAAAGGTTTAATTATCTTTTGTAATTAAATATTATTTATGATGATTTAGTATATTTGGGGAAGTGACTAGAATATCATGAAGATTATGTGATTATGGAAATTACATTTTGGTATGAGAATTTAAGAAAAATTGATATTATTTTAAGATAAATATTAAATTTCTCTTGCAATACCATGTGATCAAATCCTTTTTATTTTTTGGTTACAATTTTTTTCTAGAATATTTTATAGAATTTTAAATATAGTTATTTGTTGAATGATATATGTTGACCTTTGGGTATTACTGTTTAATTTTAGATATTAAAGTATTTATTCATTATATAATGTTGTACTCATTTTGGAGAATTACGTTATCTTATACTAATCATTTCCCTTTTATTTAATTATTTAAGATAAGAGGAATATATAGTTATACTTTGTGGATTTTGTGATCCATTAAAGTTAATTCTGTTGCTTCAGGTGTGATAATTCATCTTGAATACTCATCATTTAGAGAATAGATGATATTGTGGTGGAAATTGATTTAAATATGAAATTATACTTTTCATGTAATTATGTTTCATTGTATTCGTAGTCTAGGTAGTAAATGAATTCCTCAATTTTAGGAAATTATTTTCAAATAAATAATTATCCATTTACATTTATTAATGGAATTTTAACCAATCACATATTTATTTTTTTGTGATGGTTAAACATCCCACGATCATGTTATATATCACTCTCTATTATTCCTTTAGAGTTAGTTTTATCTTACATGTCCATTTTTTCCTACATGGTATCGTAGAATCTGATATCTCAAGAGACCTTCATACTCTCCATTATCACTTTTCCAGTGGAAGTTTTATAGATATTTTTTACGATCTAGGATTTAAAAAAATCATTTTGAAAATTCAAACCCTTACTTTTTCAATCTCTACTTCAAATTGAAAATAATAAATTCATTAGGGGGGATGCAACATCCATATATTTTAAAAATAAAAACTCAATATCATATAATTTATGCCACATTAAGCTTAAACAAATTACTAAAAAATATTATTCTAATGTGATAGTTATCACCCAAAATTTGGAATAGAGGAATAAATTAGATTAAATAAATAATAAAAATACTGTTTACACATGTATATAAGATAAATTCATTTTTTACCAATTATTTATAAATAAAAATAAAAACCAGTTGAATATAAAGTAAATGTTTTTATAAAAAACTATTTTTATGCCCACAATGGAATTTTATCTTAATAAATTAAATTAATAGCTATATATAAAAAATAAATATGAAATTTTTATTTTATAAAATCAATAATTTTTTTTAAATTCATAAAATTTGTTTGATATACTTGAGATAAGAATAAATCCAATTTTAAGGATAAAACACTATATTTTTTCTAAAGACAGTTTCATCACTGTTTGATGGCACACTTTTTTTTAAAATAAATTTTGAATCATTTATAAATATTATTTTATAAAATAAACATCAATTCTGAAATAGTATTGTTAAAACTAGAATAGGTTTTTTTAATTTTTTTGAGAAGTTTCATTTTTTGAGGATTAGTGAAAAATCATGAATTTTAATTGAAAACTGCATTTTCATCTAATTCATTAATATAGTAAAATTATATTTTAAATTAGTTTTAATGTATAATTTGGTCATTCATAAATAAATAAAACTAATTTGTTTTAATGGAATAAATTTTATATTGAAATTGGATATAAAAATATTTCAAACTTTAGAACTTTTCTCTTTAAAAACCAACTTTTTCGTTATGTCTACTAGATTAATTTTAAATATAATTTTTTCAATTATGTGAATTAATTTTAGAAAATTATATTACATATTTGGAATAATAATGTATAAATTATGTTCTAATGTGAACTCCATTTTTATATAACAAAATTTACCATTGTAATAAAATTATTTTCCTCCGTATAGGTAAAAAATGAAAAGGGTTTAAGTTAAAATTGTAAACGCTTAAAATAAAATAAAAACTAAAATATTTAATGGGTTTTAAGGTATTTATCAACTAAAAACAGCCTATAAAATATTAATTTTTACACAAAGTCCTGAAAATTAATTCCACCTCAATGTGGTTGGCTTTAAATATAAAATAATTATTTTTTTAATCACTTAAACCCACCTCTCGTAATGTATAAATACCACCCCATTTATAATCACCATAATTTAATCTCTGAAATATCTTACAATACCTATCATAATCAATCTCCCCATGTTAAAGTTATTATAGTATCACCAAAAGACCAAATCCAAGGTTCTCAAGGGTCTCTCAAGGAGGTGAAATTCAGGTTGTAATTTTAACAATGCACCTCTCTTAATTGATTTTAGTTTTCTACTTTCTCCTAACAAAATTCAACCATCAATGAATGATAACTCAAAAATCATGTATATAATATAGTTTTATGTTTTTTATGTAATATCTCATATCCATTTCATTTTTCATCTCCTTTTACTAAATGAAATGAAACTATTGTCCAAGTTATTTCAGTTAATCGTCTCCATGAATAATGATTTTTGTTTGTTTTCCATTACTTCCTTCATGGATAGTTTTAAAACTATAATTATGGTTAAATAATATTTTAATAGGTATATTATAACCTATTTAATTTTCTGTAACTAATATATACACATAATATTAAATAAAATGAAACTAGTCTGTGATGTTTGAAAAAACCACAAAAATAAACAAAACATTTATCATTAATGTTTTATCTAATGAATCATCCTCATGTAAGAATTAAAAATGATATATGGGACCATTAATACTTTTTTAAGATAATTAATAATATTACATTAAAAATTTATAGTTGTAATCCCATTTTATATGAACATTTATAATTATACACAGATGAACAGATCATGAAATAAAGAAACAAACACACCTGAAACCACGAAAATAATGAAATATTATTAATAAATTTATCATAATATGTTATGAAATCATTATATAAGGTATTATAAATATTAATATAGTTCTATAATGAGTTAATAATTGTATTTAAATCACTATTCATGAGGATTGAACACTTTTTAATAAAGTCAAACATTAGGTAAGGTATTTTCTTAACCCAATTTCCATTGTTTGGGTTAAACTTATACTTCATAACTATGTCTTACTAAGATTGTGCGAGATAGTTATTTTGAATATATTTTTTTATTTAATTTTTTATATGTATTTATAGTGGATACACATATTCAATTCAATTGATTAATTCCCACTTCAACGATATGATATTTATAAGGGACATTATTTTAAAAATTATCTTTTTTTATAGTTTCCCTTAAAACTCTATTTTTCTTCCATGTCCACGTTTTCTAAAATTATTTACATTTTTTTACTATTCTCCTATGATTGTTAAATTTATTTATACTCATGTTTTACTTTTTTCAAAATGTTTTGAATGTATTATTTTTTTCATTTTCTAAAAGAGGTTCTTTGTGAATTTTCATAAAAAAATACGAAAGGATTGTTTGGTTAACTTCTATGGAATGAGAGAATTTTCCTTACACTATGAATCATTAATGATTTTATGATTATTTTATTAGTTTTAATGGTTATTTTTAAATCAAATGGTTTCTTTATGATGTGCATAGTGTTTTGATTTTAGAAGTCACTTTTAAAAAGGAAATTGTTTTTTGATATCCATAATTTATTTTCTTATGAGTTTAAAAGTGTTTTAAATTCTTTATGATAAAATTTAAAATATAAAAATGTTTTATTCATTATATTTTACCTAATTATTAAACATGGGTTAGCCCAGATAACACCAATAAATCATATTATATCATAACACGGGGTAACATGCATTGTAGCGGGAGCTGTGCAGTACTGTAGCGGGAACTATAGGAAGCACTGTTTGGCACTGTAGCAGCCAGGAATTTTCCCCCATTTGGGATTTTGGGCCACCAATTTGGTCCCTGAGTTCTTTAAGGACTTCGAACCACCCAAGCCTTCAGGCCAGTAAGGCCTTCAGGCTACCTCAAGGACTTCAGGCCACCTTAAGTGCCAATGCAAAAAAGAAAACCTATAAGAAACAAGCTCTATAGGAGGATGATCAAGGAGATTTCACCACAACAAAAGCTACAAAGATTGCAAGAATGAGAGTGTTTGGCACCTGCCATCGGGACAAGCTTGCGCATGCACGAGATAGCCTATCCGAACATCCATGCGAAGGTGGAGAGCTGATTCCACAATGAAGATGCTAGGGAGGAGCATTTCCAAGTAGTTAGTCTAGGTTGTATGTAATGTCTGAAGCCTATGGACAATGAATTCATCTAAGTCCTACGATCCATGTAATACTTACACCTAAGGGCCTTGTAAGGGTTCCACCTCACCCCTTGAAAGGTGGATTATCAAAAATCAATAAAAAATGAAGGCCTTCGGGCCGTTGGATGGGGTAGCCTAGATAGCATTGGGAAAGCCTGTTACAACATAACATGGGGTGACTAGATATCATTGGGAAATCCCATTATATCTTAACATGGGGTGGACTAGATAGTGCTGGGAAATTATATGATATAAAAACATGGGATCTTCAGATAGCAATAGAAATTCCCATTACATCTTAACATGGGGTGGCCCTGACAACACTAGGTAAGCCCGTTACAGCTTAACATGGGGTGGCCCAGATATCACCGGGTAGGCTCGTAATAGAATTTGTAAGTGTGATATTTTAAATGACGTCCCAAGTTACCAAATTATATTTTAGATTATTTCTATTGATTTTTTTGGAAAATAAATTGATTTTCAGAAGGTAATATATTGATCTTTTTGAAAAGATGATTCTTTTTTTTGAATAAGAAGGTATGTTTTTATGTAAAGGTTTTTATGGATTTTCATTAGACTAATGTTTTCACTTATTTTATGTCTCTTAACTAGATTTTTATGCTCATCTTAATTTTTAAATGTTTTTCATATGGTAAATGATGATTAGTAATGAATATGAGTAAATGGTTAAAATTGTGAATATATATCATTAAAAATGTGTTTTATTTTAAAAGGGCCTCCTTTGGTGGAAAAAATGGATACTGAGTATAACTGTCCACTTATAATTTATGTGTTTACCATATATGAGTTTGTCTTTGATCTCTAAAACTATAAACTAAAAAGTGTTTTGGGAATGAAAGAAATAGAATTATAATTTAAAATCACCGTAATATGTAATGTTTAAGGCTATTTCCTTACATCTATACTAATAAATAGAATGATATATAGATACAAAATAATGTTATGTTACCCTTTTTACAATGTGATTTTTGAACAAATGTATTTTTCATGATATTAAAAATGATTTTCCTTTCACTTTAATATGTTATATTTTCTTATCCAAATTTACCCAAGATAAGATATTTTCCTTTTCAAAGACCTATAATCAAATATTATTTTTAAAATTAATGGTTTTAATTTTTTTTTTCACTTTATCTTTAAAATATTTTTTTGAGGTGAAAAGTTTTTTCGATGGGAAAGAGATGACCAAAAACCCTTGTTGAGTTGGATTTGTTTTTTCCCAATGGTTTATTGTGGGGGGTTTGATTTCATTCATAATCATTAACATTGGGTCACCAATTTTGTTCTTAACTGAGACTCCCAAAGGTCCCCCCATCCATAACTGGGTATTGATCGACTTTCAAAGGTAGGTATTCAATTGGGGTTTTAGACCAAATGATGCTTAGGGAATTACATTGGTTTAGAGGATGGGTGTTTAGGCTCATCACACCCATTTTGGGTGGGGGGACTATCACCTACTTTAAGAATCTCTTATAGATTTAAGATATGTTTGATAATCTCTTCCAAATCTTGATACATGAAAGGTTACCCTAACAAAAAGATCATGGGTTAACTAATTTTATGTATAGAAGAAAAGGGGGTCTCATTAACTTATATATATGTATGTATCCAAGGTTCTTCATTTGTTTCCTAGTATGAATAACTATTTATATGATGAAGCCTCGTAACTAGGAAATTCCAAATATTCTACCATAAATGGAGATGATTAAAATACTGATGAGGGTACTGATCCATTATGTGGAATCTTATCCTTTTTATTTCACGAATCAATAACCACATATTTCATTAAAACCCATGAATTTTAACATCTTATGGAAAGAACTTATGTGATGGCACTCAGGAGTTGGATATTTGAGCTCGAGTCTTGAGAAGAAGTCCAATGTATATTGGTTATCGCATGAATAAGACTTATTATAGTTCAATCATGCCCTTGGGAATTTCCTTGAGGTAGATTCCCTCATATGGGGGATATTTATATCATTCCACTCACTAAGGCTTACATGATGAGATTTCCCTGGATGGTAGAGAATCTTGGGGAAAATGATATGACTATTGCACCTCCCTAATCCCATGTCATCTATGCTCAATGTGATAAATAAGGGATATCATGTAATCAGTATCACTACATATGGATGTAGGGATTTTATGATGGGAATTCCCTTGGAATTTTTTAATATGGATCTCGGGCCTTGAGTAGGAATCCTACATATCCTGGTTATTGTAGGAATCAGAGTTATCATAGATTTTTTGGCTTCTTAGTCCACTGATGGGTGAGGTATAATGATCAATCCATGGGAATGATTGGGTTCTGATGGTTGAAATGTCGAAGAGATGAAAGGACTTACACTGATGAGGATTCCCATTTGATATTGAGCCTTAAGAAGGTTTCCTACGTATCCTAGTTATGGAAGGAATCAGAGTCATCATAGTTAATTTAGTTTCTCAGTCTATAGATAGATGAGGTAGATTGATCATCCCATGGGAATGATTGGGTCTCGATGATTGAAATTTCAGAGACATGAGGTGACCTATGCCAAAGTAAATTCCTATTGGAGCTTGGGCCTTAGGAAGGCATATGATATATCTTGGTTATGGAATAAATTAGAGTCATCAAAGTTTAGTTGGTTTATTATTTATCTGATGAATTAGGTAGAATGAGTATCCCAGGGGAATTATTGGGTCCCGATGGTTGAAATGTCGGATATATGAGGGGACCTACTCCGATGTTGATTATCATTAGAGCTTGGGCCTTAGGAAGGCCTCTTATAAATCCTAGTTATGGAAGGGATCAGAGTCGTCATAGTTCATTTGGTTTCTCAGTCCATTGATGGATAACACATAATGAACATCCCATGTGAATTATTTGGTCCTGATGGTTAAAATGTTAGAGACATGAGGGGACCTATGCCAAAGTAGATTCCCATTAGAAATCAAGTCTTTGGAAGGCGTCCTACGTATCCTGATTATGATAGGAATCAATGTCATCATAGTTCAGTTAGTTAGGGATTAAATGTTCAGGTTTACCATGTATGTGGTATAAATCATATTATTCTTTTGATTAGGGCTTACACACTAAGGATTGATATGGTTATTGAGTCGTGGGATTCCCTTTTGACGTAGCCAACTTGTATTCCTAACATGCATTCATTTTACACTCAACATTCATCGATTTTATGTTTTAAATTTCAAAGAATGTCTTCTTTACATGTCCAAGCAGAATTTCATGATCCACTTCATTTCTCTGAGGGATATCCCATAACATGGATGGAATGTCTAAAGGTTGTCACATGATGAAGAATAAATTTTCTAGAGGACATTTCAAGACTCAAACGGCTTGTCCTGAGATCCATCACATGATCCTGACAGAAATTCTTAGAGGGAATCACATGATCCAACTGACATTCCATGCTTTTATCCCTAAAACTGGTTGAGATGCTCCGAGGGTTTCATGAGATTCAATGTGATGTGTCTTGGAGAGTGTTGCATGTCTTGGCTGACATGTATGGGTGTCATCGTGAGAGTCAGCTGAAATGTTTGAAGGACATAAAAGGATCTGGATATTGTGCCCAGAGGATTTCATGAGAGCTATTCGAAATACCTTGGTGCTATTGAGAAACTAAACTAACATGTACTGGTGCTTCTATATGAGTTGAGAGACATGTCTGAAGGACACCGCAAGGTCTGGGTGATGAACCCATAGGGTTTTAACGAGACATGGGTGGCATGCCTGGGGGTGCCATTTGACTTACTCTTGACATGTCCAGGGGACTTCATGTGATCTAAATAATATGCCAAAGGAGAGTCACGTGATTTGGGTGGCATTTTATAGTGCTGTCGCATGACTTGGGTGGTTCATGCGAAGTTCATGAGGATCAACAGATGTGCTATTTTCATAAGTATCATATCCTTTAGTCTTTATTCTAGCCTTTTATCGCACATTCCATAGATTTGTTCAGTGCTTTTTTTGTTTCAAGTCTTGCATTTTTTAGCATATATCACTACAAAAAATAGGCCTTTAACAACATTGACCTTTATTAGTGCTAGAAAAAAGTGTTGATAAAGGTTCCCTATACCAGGTGCATTTTTTAGCACTGATAAAGGGTTCCCTTTTTTAGCGCTGATAAATGAAACCTTTATCAGTGCTTTATTTTTAGCACCCATAAAGGAATCATTTATATGCATTTTTTAGCACTCATAAAAGTCCAAATAAAATGAAATAATTAAATAAATTAATATTACAAAATATTTTACTAAAAAATATTAAAATTTTTATTAATTAATTAATTTTTGATAAAAATGAATAAGTTTATTATAATATATATAAATTATAAATGATAATAAATTTGTGTTTTAAATATATAAATATATGTAAAATGAAAAATAAAAAAAATAAAAAATAAAAATAAGTAAATTGAGAAAAATATTAAACATTTTATTAATTTAATAATTATTCATAAGGTTAATAAATAGTATATATTAAACATATAGATATATGTATATATATTAACATTATAAATATGATTTATACAATACAAAATATTTATTATTTACATTAAATAGTAATATATTTAGTGAATAATTGTTTATAATTAAAAATTAATATGAATTAAAAATACTGACTAATTCCATCAAGTAATAAACATAATTGAATGTCATTTGATTTTTAAATTTAACATAGATCAAACATATTATATTGATTACACATATACATAATTAATTCATTTTTATATACGATGTACACACACAAATATAATTTTGGGGATTTAATCAATTTATATTATTTATTTTTTAGATATTTATTTACGATGTTTTAATATTTTCAATATGTATTCATCTTTATTTAAATATATATCCATTTTTAATGATTTAATTATATTTAATTAATCAAACTTATCCAATTATTCAATATTAAAGCATATACATTTTTCACTATTCAATTTTACTCATTTTTAACATGCATGCACTGAAGATTAAATATTCATTAATAATGTTAAAAATATACTTGTAAAAAAATATTTTTAAATAAATATATTTATATATTTATATTTACAATTTTTATACATTTATAATTATAAATAAATAAATAATAGTTGTTTAAAAAGTATTTATATAATTATAAATAAATAATTATATATATTTAAATAATTGTAAAATTATAAGAAATTTATTTAAATAATTAATATATTTAATATATTTATATTTATATATATATTATATATATATAACGATGTAAATATTTTTTTAATGTATTTATATAATTAAAAATGAATAATTATTTATTCAAAGAATTATAAAATTATTATTTTATTAAAAGTATTATTATAATTATTATAATTATACTTTTTTTAAAAAAATTATTATTTTAAAAAAAGTATTATAAGTATTTACCAGTACATTTTTTAGCCTTAATAAAGATGGGGATTTATCAGTGATAAAAAATCACTGATAAAAGAAATATTTATTAGCACTAACATTTTAGCACTGATAAAGTTGGATTTTATCAACATTTTTTAGTGCTTATAAATCACAATCTTTATCAATGCCAAAAAACCCGAGGATAAATATTCTTTTATCAACACTTATTAACTTAGCACTAACAATATATATCCTTATCAGTGGTTTTTTGAAAGTGCCGATAAAAGTGTCCCAATCTATTTTAAGAACCCTAACCATCGTGAACCAGTTCATGATATCCGAAGCTATCCTTGGAATCCACCTACTTCTGGCGCTCCTCGTTGTCGAATCCAAGCTTGAATCTTGGATATAATCAAGGCTCCAACAATTCCATGTCTTGGATCTAAGGATCAAGCAATTCAAGGGTAAAAAAAAACAAGGCTTGAAAAAATATAGGTTTTTTAATATCTCTAATTTCTATCAGTTATATACTGAACCTTATCATCCCACATCCATGTATTCCAACAACTATAGTTGCACTATTCTATAATAAAACAACCCAAAAGTCATTTTTTTGATATATTGAAGTATCGTCTTCCCCAAAAGCATGTGGCTGTTCTTGGGACAACATTAGTTCTATGAGACTTGAAATATATCAAACCCAATGTTTTTTCTTATTATTGTGAGGTATAATAGGCTCCCAATACCTATATTCCATGACATCTAGCTCTTTTAAGTCATAAATTTTTGAAAAATTCATCCATATAGCGGTCAAGGTATTCATTGGTTTGGAATATTCTATTAAAAATCACTTGATAACCACTTTTTCATATTTTTATTGAGAAATTAATGTGCTATGATTTCCCTAATTTTCCTATAAACCAAGGGAAATGATTGACCAATCATAGACATCTCAGTATCATACCTCACATGACCCTTAAAAAAAATTTAATTGTGCTTTTTTCCAACCATCAAATATTATTTCTTTGAAATATATGAGTACCAACATCCTTTTTCCAATCCCCATACACACTAACCATTCTTTATTTTGAGCCACTTTTCCATAGTCAATGAGTTTATTATTGAACACCCACTTGGTTCTGATAAAATTTCTATCTTCTAGACTTGAAAAAATTTCCCATGTCACATTATTCTTATTCGGATCAATCTCTTCATGCATAGACTTTATCAAATTAAAATCCATGCCAGCCTCTCTAAATGATTTAGGATCTAATTGGGAAAAAATGAGGTTTTTTTATAGTCGTTTTCCTTTGATTTTTCAAAAAAACTATCAAATTACCAATGAACTTTTATTCATTGATTTCATCCTGGCTTGTATATCATGTAGTAGGGAATCACTCTTAATTTTACTCACCACCAATGTCTTATTTTGATTCTAACTCATCCATGTCTTCTCCCTCTATTCTACTCAATTCAACATTAATTTCCTCCGACGTTTCATCATTATTTTAATTATTAATAGTCTCCCCATTATAATTAGTAAAAATTATCTTTCATTTTTAAATTTTCATCATAAAAACATCTCAAACCACACATTTAAGTCAGTATTTAATTTTATCATTATCTAATATGATCAATTTTTCACTACAATAAATCAATTTCCTCTTTCAAACACAATTAACATAAATTTTTACCGACCCCAAATCCAAAAATGTCTTGGCTTGTTTTATATACATTTGTAAAAATGTATCCATCTTTTAAATGAAAAACCTCTTGGTAATACTTCTTATAAATGAAATCATTTCACTAAAAAATAAATAGCCTTTTCTAACATGGGTATATCTATTGGTAAAGGTGCATTTTTTGTTGGTAAAATGTTTTACCAACAAAAATTTCCATGTCACTAAACTTTTGGTAAAAAATCTGTCGCTAAATGTTATTGTGATATATAAAATAGTTTTGTTTCAATTATAATAATACAAATAGATAATATATATGTTGGTCAAAATGTATAACAACATATTTCTATGATAAATTTATCTATTGGTAATATTATTATCAACTTTCAAAACCACTACAAATAATTAATATATTTGTTTAATTTATATTTTATATAAGATATTATGTTTGGATATTTCAATA
The DNA here is from genome assembly GCA_963277665.1 of Viscum album. Lineage (NCBI taxonomy): Eukaryota > Viridiplantae > Streptophyta > Magnoliopsida > Santalales > Viscaceae > Viscum > Viscum album. The sequence goes on along the minus strand of OY728152.1, from coordinate 776,477,657 downwards.
ATTATTGATAAAATTTTATACCATATTTATTAATTTATAATATATAATACACATATTTTAATTATCAAACTGAAGACTATTTTCACACATGTTCAAACTTAGAAAAAGATTAATCATATTGATAATAAAATTTAATACAAAAATGAATCAGTACATACTTAAGTTGATTGATACCTAAAAGTATAATAAAAAACAAAAACCAAGGATCCACCTATGTCGTCTCTACACCCCAACACCCCCCACCAAAAAATGAAAAAAATGGTATGTCATCTCTTGACTCCAATTTACCATCACTCATCATCATAGAATAATAGTCATTCCTGCTAAAAATATTTCATCACCCCCACGTGATCTATTAGAAAAAAAACCAAGATAGATCCAATAACCATGAGGAACATAAATTAGTCATTATGACACACCTTTCAGCTCCAAGATCCACACTACACACAACAAAAGAGTATACCAAAACATTAGCACAAAATATCTACATGAATTGAAAAAATTGAAAGTATAAAAAAATGATATGCATAAAATGAGAATTTTCTATTAATCATCTCTGTTGACATCTCAACAAATCAAGTCACCAGTGATAGTGAGGAACCTCAATTTGTAGTTATGTCACACCATTCACCTCCAAGACCTACACCACACACAACCAACGATCATACCCTGAAATCACTACAAAATATCTATATGAATTGAAACCAAAATATAAATAAATGAAAATATAAAAAAAGTATATGAATAGAATGGATATTTTTAATCTTTTGAAATCTCAATGAATCTAGTTAGCTCCAATACCAGTGATGAACCACAAGTCGATGATATGCCACAACCTTCAATTCCAAGATCTACCCCACACACAACCAAAGAGAATACCTAAAAATCCGTGTAAAATATATTCATGAATTGAAACCAAAATAGAAATAAATGAAAGTATAAAAAATGAAAATATAAAATAATCTGCATTTGTGTTAAAATCCTTTTGACTTTCAAAAAAGGTATACCCTGCACAATATGGAAATAAATAATCAATTATATCCTTTTATTTATAAAAAATTTAAACTTGGTAATAGATTTGAAATAATAACTTCATGGTACCCATAATATAATATTCTGTTAGTCGGTGGGCCTAACAGTATTAATAACCCACCTTCCATCAGTCACCTCTAAGAACATGACAAAAAATTTGTACACAACTGATTTGGTAGTCAATTGACCAGCCCATCCATACTCAGGAGAATAACATCCAAATTTCCCCATCACCATTGTAGAAACATGGGTCTTATCCGAAGTTGGACCAAGATTGTAATGACTAAAATCAGAGAGCTTTGGTTTGAATTCCTAATTCAGAAATATGTTTAATGAATTGAAATCATGGTATATTACATGAAAGTAAATCAATTCTAGTAAAATTATAAGATGAGTACTACGAATCATGGGTGAGTGAAGAATTGTACACTAAGCTTGAACATATAGCCTGTATAGGCCATGATATACAGGAATCTACAGAATTATACATAATTGAACAAAATTGTATATCTCATGTGTTCAATCCATGAGTACATGAACACATGGCCTGTACAGAATTGAAAAAATGTCCATGAGTAATGTGTCATGATGTATAAGCATGTACGGGCCAAGGATATGTGACAAGCCATGTGTCACAGGTAATAAACCATGATGTACAGGCTTGTACAAGACATGTGTTCAATTTTTAAAGAATTTGACACAGGGATTGCACATTGGTATGGATGATTTCAGTTCATGTGGTATTTTAAAATCCATAGTGCTCCCTAAAATACAATATCAATGTTGTAGAAACATGGGTCTTAGCAGTTTATTGAAATAAAGAAGACATGAATGTAGAGTGAAAAATCAAAATAACAAGAAAATATAATAATGTTACCATATTGAATAAAAATTTGAAGAGATTATAAAAAAATAGATAATATAGTATGCATATAATCAATAAAGGCAGCTACCAATGGATGGGGTAGGGTGTCCCACTAATCCATAAATTCCCATCATGAAACTCCATACATTACATATGTTGTAATTGAATGCATATTGAATATAAATTGCATCAACTGATAGATTCAAGGATTATTGAATATAAATTTCATATTGAAACTACATACTGAACATAAGTTTTCATCCTATTAAAATTTAGACATGATACTTTACATTAAAAAGGAAAAATTAATTCATATTATACAAAAGTAGACAGATTAAAACTAATGAGGATAGGGAAAAGTTGATACATTTTAGAATTTTCTCACTTGATAAAATGTGTTTGGAAGTGATTCTTTGTAGATACAATAATATAAAACTCATCAAATTCACACAACTCAAACTTTTTATAAAAAATAATAAAGTGAGTCACATGTACCATGTTTAAACACAACTTAATGAGAACTCCAACATTATTTCCAAATTCAACGCACAACTTCCAACGAATAATCCATTAATATTTGGATGAAAAGTCCATAACAAAACATTGTTTAGGAACAAATAAAAAGTCATGTGATAAATTTTAAAAAGATGGGAATTAAAAATAATGGTTAACAATTAACATAGAAAATACTAACTGCATATTAACAAAGAATCAAACTTACAAAAAATGCATAAAATAATGAATTTTTTTAAAAAAAATACAATTCATGAATAAGAAACACTAATAATTTATAATCATATAAAAATAAAATATTTTTGTTCAAAATATAAATAAAATTCAATATAGATATCAACTTTTTTCCACACTTCATCTAATTAAACCATTAATTATGAACCATGCATGGTAAAAACTCTTAAAAGTAAATACTTTCCATATCAAATTCAATAGAACAATAGTTGATTCATGTGATAAAATTTATATAATAAATTTACATACCATTTAGAATGAGAGTCATTCATTAATCAAGAGAAATCACAACATCGAGGCATTCCACACACCAAACTAACAAATAAAATTTTACCAAACCCAAAAATGGTCAATCATAATTCACTAAATGACCAACCATTATTCACTAAACTAAAACCCATTACACAAGAATGGTTAAAACAGATCCCAAATTGGTCTCATGAACCTCAACCATCAATAATAAACAAATAAAACACCCTAAACATGGTTAGGGGTCGGATAGGTCACGTGCATCCCATGGAAGATATGAAAATTCAAAATGAAAATTAAATAAGAATAGAGTAAAGGAGAAATAATTTTAAATAGGGGAGACCACATGTGAAATCCGAAGGAGAGATGACCAGATTCTATGGCAAGAGAAGGGGGTAGCCTCGCCCCTAGGGTTCCTTCTAGTTGGGGCGTGCGACACAAAACATGAAGGGATAAGGCATAGTAAATAGTCTCTAAAAGGCATGACGAGAAGTTTCTATAGGGTGAAGATGTTGTGGTGGATCTGGGGTTGGCACATAGGATCATGTGTCAATGAAGGATGGTGTAACGGCTTCGTCTGGATGACATGGACGAGCCGTCGGCATCGGGGTAGGGTAATGTGGGAGATTCATCACTAGGCAGCAACGGTAGGCAGGACATATGGGTGAGATTATGCTGTAGGGGGCAAGGTGACTTCTACAGGTGATGACAGTAGTCAAAGATGGACGTCCTAGCTATGGCATGACCTGATCTGGATGACAAGAAGAAGTAGGAACAAAAAACGTGGAATTTGGGGGACAACATGACTCGATTAAATGGGCTCCATTATTGGTATAATTTTAAAAAAATCATAATGCATACAAAATTTATATATAACGATTTTTTAAAAAATTTATGTATATTTTGAATAAAAAATTATATTATATACATATAAGGAAATTATATAAAAGTGACTCTTTTTTACTACATTTAATCTTCCAAAAAATATAATCATTTATCATCAAATTTTTATCATATATATTATCACATATAATGTATCAATGAAAAAAATGATTATATGATTTTATTAAAATATTTTTAATTTATAACAATTATTGAAAATAATATATATATATATATATGTTCTTCTTTGGTGAAATATTTTAACTTATTGGATCATTTATTGTAATATTTTTTTATAATGGTAAAAAATTTGTTGGTGATAACAATTAGTTGTAACATAATAATTTTTTGGTAAAAGAATGTTGGTATTAATATGATAAAGAAATAGATGTAATATTAGTATTAAAAGTTTTGTTGGTGTTAAACGATCAATATCAATAGATATAAATATTGGTAAAAACAAGTGTTGTTATCTAAAATCTATACCAATAAAATTTAATATTTATTGGAATTGATCATTTTTACCAACATATATATTATCTATCAATAAATTTATGTTAGTATATGCCATTTTTTGGTAGTGTTTCTTTCATCACACATCTAATAAACACTATGTATGTTTTACTTTAATCCATCTAAAAACAGATCATTATTAAACATTGCCTTTTGGTTCCACCCTTTGGAATCTCTGATTATCATCCATTTATTTCTCACAAATGGGTGGCATTACTGGTTTTAGAGAACACAATGGAGTAAAACTATCATCCTCATATGTTTCATCTCCCAAATAGTTATTATTACAATTTTTTTCTTGGGAATCATTTCATATCTATTTTATGTTCCATGTACTAATCTGAGAAGAATTCATGATATGGATGACTAATTCTTAGATTATTTCAAGAAACATAGGTGTATCTCCAAAAGATATAGAGGATGAGTTCCAAACAAAAAAAATGCAATGATAACTATTCAGAAGACGAGCTGATGAGGATCAAAATTGTCTATAACTTTAACCTTTGGATGAATTCATAGGATAAAACCTACCATATTTGAGCAATTCTTTTCTTAAATTCAATTACCCATTTTCGTCAAATCATACTGAAATTATTTCAAACAATAAAATGTCGAGTTTTCCTTATTAGAATTATCTATAAAATTGACATTTGATAATTAAATTCTTAGGGGTATTTTTTTTATTATACAAAATGAATATTTTATGAACCCAAATAGGATATATCTACTCTCACTCAGATGATTCAAAGATTCAATCCAAGGTATCATATTTTCTCCTCATCCTCCTCACTCATGTATTGATGGTTTAGAGAGATCAATTTTCGATTTTTATCATCATTCATGATTTACCATCGGCATATCCCTATGGTCAAAATGTTCTTCATAGTAAAATAATTATTCGTAGAATTAATATATTGTTTCATATTTATTTTTAATTTAATTCTTATTAGTATTACTCAAATAATTATTATTTTCTTATATAGGTGAATTATTTTGTTCGAGTTGGGGTGTTTTGATCGAAGCTGCTCATGCTCACGAGGGATTGGACTTTGAGCCTACAACTAAGATAATGACAATAAGGAAATGTGTCAAGAATGCATAGAACTATCATGAAACAGTGAATTCCAACCACAAATTTAATTAATTTTTCTCTCATTTTGCCTACTATTTTTAAGTTAATTTCCTAATCATTTTTATCCAATACTTATTTAGTTTTCTTTAAAATTATTTTGGGAAGTCATATTTTACTCTCAATCATCAGTAACACGCCACAAAAGAGATACAATATTTCTTTCTAAAAATGTTAAAACATTTTACATTTTCATTTCCTTTCATTTTAGAACAGTAAATTTAGAATATTGATTAGATGATGTTAGAAATTTTTTTTTTTCATTTTTGAAATTCAGAATAATATGAATCAATCTTACCTCAATCCGACAATAAGAAAGGTTTTTTTATCTAAGAACACCGAGTTAATATATATGTAGTGTTGTAGTTTGACATATAAATACAATGTAAATGTGGTAAAATTTATATATAGGATGTTTTTGGGACATTGGGACATGTAGGAATAAAAAATACCTGAATCCGACACATGGTGTGACCAATATGACTCAAAGTACTTATTTTTATTTAAAATTGACATTAATTTTAGTAAAAAAGAAAATTGACATACTCAAAACTGATAAAACATATTCTTATTATTTTGATACATTAGGTAAATTATCCATAAGTCATTTGGGACATGAAGGAATCATAAACACCTCAATTTGATGCACAGTGTGACCACTATGACTCAATGTGTCCGTTATCTATTTAAAATCAGTAGTTTAGTTCAAAACATTTCACTCACTGAAAAGAAAGAAAACACTCTTGGATTGTCTTAATAATTTATTAAATAGATTTATAATTAATTTTCAACATTTAAGAGTCAATATAACATCAAAACGATTCACGATGTGATCAATATGAGTCAAAATGAGTATTTCCAATTTAAAATGAAATTTTAGTAAAAAAGACAAGTGGCGTACACAAAAACAGGTAAAGAAATTTGGATTGTTGTGATAAATTATGAAAATGACCCATATGAAATTTGGGACATTTAGGAATGATACACACCTCAATCTATTTCATGATGTGATTAGTATGACTCTAAGTGCATCTCTTTATTTAAAATTGACATCAATTTTAGTAAAAATGAAAACTAGCCTACTTAAAACTGATCAAACACATTTATATTGTTTTGATACTTTAGGAAAATGATCTTTTAGTCATTTTCAATGTGTATTAATCATCCACACTACAATCTGATGCACAATGTAACCCGTATGACTCCAATAGTGTCTTTTTATTTAAAATTATCATTAATTTTAGTAAAAAGGACAACGAACAAACTCAAAATGGGGAAAATGAATTCATATTGTTTTTATACTTTAGTAAAATGATCCATATGTCATTTTCGACTTGTAGGAATCATCTACACCCAAATTTCATGCATGATGTTCGTGATATGACTCAATATATATGTTATCGGTTTAAAATTGATTATTTATTTCAAAAAATTCCACTCACTGAAAACTGAGAAAACATGCTCGGATTGTATTGATAATTTATTACACCGATTAATAATTTATTTTTGATTTTTTGGAAATGGCCTCATGTCAAACTAATACACTATGTGATTGGAATGAGTCAAATTACATGTTTCCAGTTTAAAATGACATTTTAATAAAAAAATACATGTGATATACTAAAAACCATATAAATGCATTTGGATTGTTTTGATACATTATGAAAAATATCCCCAATCTATTTAGTATGGTATGAATTAATCTCACCTTAATTCGGTGCACAATGTGACTAGAATAACTCCAAGTGTGTCTCTTTATTTAAAATCAACATCAATTTTAGTAAAAATAAAATCTAACATACTCAAAATCAAGGAAACAAATTTAGATTATTTTCATACTTTAGTAAAATGATCCATTGGTCATTTTTTACTTGTAGGAATTATCTGTTCCTCAATTTGATGCACTGTGTGACCGGTATGACTCCAAGTGTGTCGTTTTATTTAAAATTGCCTTCAATTTTAGTAAAAAGGACAACTAAACTACTAAAAAATGGGAAAACACATTTGGTTATTTTTATACTTTAGGAAAATGACCCATATTTAATTTTTTAATCATATGAAAAATACACACATCAATTTGATACATTATGTGCCCGGTATGACTCAATGCGTCTCTTATGAGTTTAAAATCAATAGTTTAGTTAAAAAAATGCCACTTACTAAAAACTAAGAAAACATGCTCAGATTTTCAGGATAATTTAGTTATTTGATTCATAATTCATTTTTGCTATGTAAGAATCACTATCACGTCAAATTGACACACTATGTGACTAGTATGAATCAAAGTGCGTGTTTCTAGTTTAAAATGTCATTTTAGTAAAAAATATAAGCGACATACTCAAAAATGATAAAAAAACCAGACTAGTATGCTTCTTTAGAAAAAAATGTCTATAAGTAAGTTGATACGTGTAGGAATCATCCACACCTCAATTAGATGCATAGTGTGACCGGTATGACTCCAAGTGTGTCTTTTCAATATATAAGTCTCATTTTAGTTTTAAACACACATCACATCACCAAAACCCAGAAAACAAGCCTAGATTGTTTTCTAATCAATATATCTACTATTACATAAGTAATTTTCTTATCATTTTAATCTTATACTTATTTAGTTAATTTTTATAGGGATAAATCTTGAATATGAACAAGAAATGATGTGACATGCAAGAATAAGCCACAACTCAATCTGATACACAATGTTCCCAGTATGAATCAAAGTTATGTTTAAAATTAACACTTTCTGTTAATTTATTTCTTTATATTATTAATAACATAATATTTTTTTTCTTATATACGTGTATTTTTTTCTTTAATAGGGGTTATGATAAAAATAAAAGGAATAATATTGTTTTTGAATATATGTAATAATTTCACTCATTTATTTGTATAAACTAGTGTTTTAAATGCTTATAATATAATGTTTTTTTCTTGTATTTGTGTTGTAAATTTTATACCATTTTAATTTTGTATTCCGACTTGATTTTTCTGATTTCGTGGTGTTTTTGGTACTACGGTGTGCTGTTGTAGTATACTGTAGTATGCCCCTATATCATCACTTTTACAAGCATTGATAAATTGATCATTTGTCAGCATTTTTAAAAGTGCTAATAAAGGTATAATATATCATCTCTTTTAAATGAAATGATAAATGGATCATTTATTAATGGTTTTAAAAGTGCTGATAAAAGACTAGGTATTTTAATCTCACTCTCATAGTCATCACTTATTTAGCACTGATAGTGTCCATTTTAGCGCTATTAAAGGACTTATTATAGTAGATGTGGGATGTCTTTCACGTTTCATACCTGAAGTACTTTTCACAATATATGAATGATCATGAGAAGTGAATATGCATTCTACATTATTGCCCTAGTTTTTCATCATATAATACCTGATAGAAAACTTCCCAGTCATAGGAATAACCGCTCTATAAATCTTCTCTGATTCCTAGGTGTGCCGGTGTGAAATTCCAAGAGTTCTTATATCTTTCTCCAATGGAAAAAATTCCAACCCATTATTTTATGGTTGGTTGGGAGATTTATAGGACTCTCCACCTCAGTTGTTCTCCACTTTTTGTGTCATATATCACATGATTCCAAGATAGAGCTAATAGAAGGATTTAACATCACATGTATCTGAGATACTATTGTAGTTCATTCTGAGGGGGTCACCTAATTTTTTATTAACATAAGACCATTTCATCAATGCCTTATTTATTTTATTTTTTCAAATTAAAGGAGTATTGTTTTCTTACATAGACATTCTGAGGGACTTTTATATTGTCATAATGATATTTCAAGGGTCTTCGCAAGATCAAGGTGCCTATCGAATGGCCTTCGTGTGATCTCAGTCGACTTGTTAAGGACTTTCCAGGTGACAAGGATGACCTGTCAGGGGGACATTGTGAAATCAAACTAGATTTTCAAGGAGTCTTGCGAGACTATGTTGCAGATAGCCTAGGCATGTCGTTTATGTTTTATGACCATGAGAGGCTCCCTTGATTAATTATTATTTTTTATTTTCACTATTTATTTTACAAAGATTTGGGATCTTGAAAATTTTTATGAGTGTTTTCAAACATAATCACCCTACCTATTGGTGATGCGTCGCATGACCAATAAAGGGTTATATAGAGATACATGAGAACTTCATGGGATAACCCATTTTTTCCTTATGGATCCATAGGGGGATCGTGGGGTTACCTGGAAATGTATGAGGATCTCCAAGAGATAAATATTACATGTCATCTAGCTTTAGTGTGACAAAGAAGACATGTCTCTAAGTTCTAATGGTGTCTTTCGAGTCACCAGGGGCACATCACGTGATTTTTATGACTGAAAGAGGTTTCCACCTCCTCCAATTTTTTTTCCTTTGTTTTAAAAAGGTTGGGGATCTCACAGGGTTTTGTGAATGTTGTTATAAAAAATGATTCTCCCCATAAGTGATGTGTTATGTAATTTTTATGACTAGAAGAGGCTCTCGCCATTGGGATATTTTTAACCTATTTTCCCAGGATTTTTGAATGTCTTATCAGACATTCACTGGTTGAAAATCTAAGAAACCTAGGTGAGATTTTTTGGCTTCCACAGTTTGATCAGCAATTTTTTGGGGTGCCTTCACAAGAGTAAAATTAATTTTCTAAGGTACATTTCAAAGGGGATTCGTGGGATCTTTCAAGGGATATGCGCCATGCATGACCCTCTAAAGATCATACAATTGCGTGTATTCTGGGGGTTCATGCGATCCGTGTGATCATGAACAACTTCTTATTACTTTTCCTTATGAGTAAAATAATACCCATATTTAGTTATTTCTTCCTTTGTGAATATTTTGATGCTCATTTGGCGAGCATCAAAAAATTCCCCCCACCTTAGGAGTAAAATACACATGGACAAGAGATCAATTGTCTTTGGAGAAACTTGTAATTCTAGGCAATGTTTTGTATTCTATAAGATTACATATAAAAACTGGGTCAAAGAGGATTCATTCACCAAACACTCATTTCTCTAGATCTCTCTCACCCTTCTTCCACCATGTGCCCTCATCACAAGACCCTTCTACAAGAACCCAACATGAGACCTCACCGCGAGCCCATTTCGTAAAACCCCTTCATAAGAATCCCTTCTCCTAGGTGTCTACTCGAATCAATTTACAAACTTATCTTTGGTAATTATTCGAACATTGGTCATGGGGATGCTCGATCACCTTTACGGTTCAGTGGGATCTACTAGCTTGATTGTATGATCGTTTAACTATTATAAAGATTGTGTGATCATGTCCAAGTCATGCTATCAGGAGTCTTATAAGGGTTCATGTAGTTCTGTGATGCCTTACGATTTATCTGATCTATAAAATTTTTAAGATTTAGGCAATTCATGAGTCCTTTATGTGACTCACGAATCCATTTACTGATTCGTTCGATGCGCATGATGATACTAGAATTTTATGTATTTCATTTGACAAGACATTATTTTATCTATCTGACATATTCCACTTACTTTTGTTCACATGGATTTAGAATATCATCAAATATATTTTTCTATATACAATAAAAGTGCCATGATTTCTAGAAACACAATACTGATCCCCATACTGCATAGATTATGACAATGAGATTCTGAAATGGATCCATCTATTCATGCTTCAAAATTACCCTTTATCACACTAGATTCCTCTATATGGGTTTAGATTTCTAGATTATGATGTCATTCCTCATTTAGAATTCAATATTCCACCTTTCTAGGTGTATAATTATATCAACTGTATTCAAATGATAACTTCTTATGATGGAAAACTGGTCACAACACGATCCCAGGGGTTTTCTTATATGTTTTCAAACATTCCCATGGGTCCGTATGGATGTATTTTCACTCATCAGCCTATTTAATAGAGTTATTTATGTATATTCTACTATTATCTGAACAACCCGTGTGGTATATGGATCTCAATGTGGGATCACCATCCTGGGGGTAACTTTTATAATGAATGTGTGTGGTCATTCTGGGTCAAGAAAATCTACTTCTATTTTTCTAACCAGTTATATAGGGTCTATCTTTATGAATCATAAATGATTTCTAAATTTATTGTTTATTTCTAGCTTGAATTTCTTAGAGAATTATGCAGCCATTTTTTGGCACCAAATCATTCCATTGTTACCTTGGTGAGGTGGTAATCATCCTATGGGACATCTACCAACTGGGTGGGATCCCCCCTATTGGAGAGATGTACAATGAATTTATTCCCACTACAGATGTCTTGGATAACCCTTTACAGAATCCAATATTGGTGAGGGATATGATCAACATTGTGAAATAGAAGCTAATAAAGGAGTTGACCATTCACTCCATTATCTCATTCAAAGGCTGGATTAATATTTTCCTTTGACACAATAGGGTTAGGGAAGCTTCTATACACCCCCATCGGTGCCATTATTAGAAATTTAGTGACAATTTCATCTCATATTGGTCCATTTTAGAGATTGGGGATCATAATTCATGGGGATATCAAGTGAATTCTATGATCTATCTGAGCCTTATATTGGTAGGCTTTATGGAAATGTTCCTTAAGGGATGGATTTTACCAGATGGGGTTGCATGTTCATGAATCTAGGTAAGTACATAGGTAATGGAAGTGCAGCTAGTAGAGGGACAACATATTAATCTTATGGTGCCAAACCTCACCCACATTTACTAACTCTTGGATCAAATCCAACAAGGAAACATACCCTATATCATCATTGGTCCTTTCCAATTTTTATTTTGCGTGATAGGAGATAATTTCTATTTCTATGAATACTACAATGCCACAAGGATCCCCATTGCCTAATATCATCCTAGGTTACTAAACATATCTCGGGTTGGGTTATGTCACTATGATCAGATGAGGATACAAATGTGTTGAATCGATCTAATAGATTTTATTTCAACCCTTATCACACACTAACTAGTACACTCATGGATAATTACACTGGATCCCTCAATGAATGGTCATATATGATATCCATTCAGGATGGGGTTCTTGTGGCCAGGATGGACAATTTGATCATCTGTGAGACATATAAACCTTATTGTTTTGATCATTAGTTTGGATGAACCCAAAGGGTATAACCTCTTTATTTGGATGGTGTGTGAGGATAGAGACACCTCAGGATCATCCACCAGTTTTGGATGATGTTGGCGTGTGGATACACTAATGCCGAGGCCATTCTTCCACCTACCGGTGCCCTGAAATTTTTGTCAATATATATTTAGTGTTGTAGTTTGGCATATAAAGGTAATTTAAATGTGGTAAAATTTACAGTGAAGATATTTTTGAGACATTGGGACATGTAGGAATCAGTTTCACCTTAATCCGACACACAACATGACCAATATGACTCCAAGTAATTCTTTTTATTTTAAATTGATGTTAATTTTAGTAAAAAAGAAAATTGATATATTCAAAACTGAGGAAAAATTTTTCTATTATTTTTATACTTTAGGGAAATGATATATAAGTTATTTAATACATGTAGGAATCATTTCCTCTATGACTCAATGTGTCCATTATCAGTTTAAAATTAGCAGTTTAGTTCAAAAGAATTCACTCACTAAATGAAGAGAAAACACTCTCATATTTTATTATTAATTTTTTAAATCGATTAAAAATCCATTTTGGACATTTAGGAGACAATATCACATCCAAAATATACACGATGTGATTAGTATGAGTCAAAATGTGTGTTTCCAATTTAAAATGATATTTTAGGAAAAAAAGAGCAGTGATGTACTCAAAACCAAGTAAACACATTCAGATTGTTTTGGTGCTTTATGAAAATGATCCCTAAACAATTTATACATTTATGAATTATCTGAACATTAATCTGACACATGATATGATCATTATGACTCAATGTGCATCTCATTATTTAAAATCGACATCAATTTTAGTAAAAAGAAAAAATGACCAACCCAAAACCAATCAAACACATTTATATTGTTTTGATACATTATGAAAATTATATATTTGACATTTTTGATATTTAAGAATCATCCACATCTCAATCTGAAACACAGTGTGACCGGTATGAGTCCATGTGTGTCTTTTTATTTAAAATTGACATCAATTTTAGTAAAAAGGACAACTGACCTACTCAAAATGGCTACAATGAATTTATATGGTTTTCCTACATTAGTAAAATGATAAATGTGTAATTTTTGACTTGTATGAATTAGAAAAACTTTAATCTGATACAATATGTGCCCGATATGACTTAATATATCCGTTATGAGTTTAAAATTGACATTTTAGTTCAAAAAATTCCACTCACTGAATACTAAAAAAATGAACTTGGATTGTCTTGATAATTTAGAAAATAGATTCATAATTCATTTTTTATGTTTAGGAAATTGTATCTTGTCAAACGAATAAAAAATTTGATTGGTATAATTCAAATTACATGTTTCCATTTTAAAATTAAATTTTAATAAAAAATACAAGTTAATTACTAAAAACTATGTAAATTATTTAGGTTAGTTTTAATACATTACAAAAAAGATCCATAATAAATTTGGGATGTGTAGGAATTATCCTCAACTCAATATGATTCACGGTGTGACCGGTATGACTCCAAGTGTGTCTCTTTATTTAAAATTAACATCAATTGTAGTAAAAAAGAATACTAGCATACTCAAAATCAAGGAAAAAATTTTAGATTGTTTTGATACTTTATTAAATTGATACATTAGTCATTTTTGACATATAGGAGTCATCTGTACCTCAATCCAATTAATGGTGTGACCTTTATGACCCAAAGTGTATCTTTTTATTTAAAATTGACTTTAATTTTAGTAAAAAGGATAGATAAGCTACTCAAAATTGGGAAACAAAATTAGATTATTTTGATATTTTAGGAAAATGACCCATAAGTCATTTTTTAATTGTAAGAATTAGCCACACCTCAATCTGATACACGATGTGCCTGATATGACTCAATGTGTCTGTTATCAGTTTGAAATCAATCATTTAGTTCAAAAACAATTCACTCACTGAAATCCAATAAGACATGATTGGATTGTCTTAATAATATAGTATGTTGATTCATAATTTAGTTTTGATGGGTATGAATCAATATCACATCAAACTAACACACCGTGTTACCATTATGAATCAAAGTGTATGTTTCTAGTTTAAAATGACATTTTAGTAAAAAAGATAAGAGACATACTTGAAACTGAGAAAAAAAAATTCAAACTATTTTATTTATTTAGGAAAATGATCCACAAGTTAGTTGATATGTGTCTGAATCAACCACACCTCAATCTGATGCATTGTGTGACTGGTATGACTCCAAGTTCATCTTTTGAATATATATGCGTTATTTTACTTTAAAACACACATCACATCACCAAAACCTAAAAAATGAGCCTATATTGTTTTCTCATAATTATATGTAATATTAATTAATTAATTTTCTTATCATTTTAATCTTATACTAATTTAGTTAATTTTTATAAAGATAATTCTTAAAGATGAACAAGAAATGGTGTGATGTGCAAGAATCAACCACAACTCAATCTAATACACAATGTTCCTAGTATGACTCAAAGTTGATTTTAAAATTAACACTTTCTATTAATTTATTTCTTTATATTATTACAAACATAAGTATTTCTTTTCTTATACAGGTGAGTTTTTTGCTCGAGTAGGGGTTATGATAAAAACACAAAGGAAGATTGTTGTTTTTTAATTTATGTAATAATTTGTACTTATTTAATTGTTTAAAATATTGTCTGAAATGACTATAATATTTTTTCCTTATATTTGTGTTTTAAATTTTGTATTGATTTTTGATTTTTCTGCTTTTGTGGTGTTTTGGTGCTGCGGTGTGATATCACAGTACACTGCAGTATGCCCCTATATCATTTCTTTTACCAGTATTGATAAGGTGATCATTTATCAAAACTTTTAAAAGTGTTGATAAAGGGATATTATATCTGTGAATCTAAAAGCACTGATAAAGGGATCATTTATTAGTATTGATAAAAGACTGGGTCTTTTAATCTTGCTCTGATAGCGATCACTTCTTTTTCACTGATAGAGGACATTTTTAGCACTGTTAAAATAATTTCTGTAGTAGATGAGGGATATATTTCATGTGTCCTTCCAGAAGTCCTTTGTATGATATGTGAATGATCACCTAAAGTTTATATACATTCTGCATGATCGCCCTAGTTTTTCGTCAGATCTTACATAATGTAAAACTTCTCGGTCACTAGAAAAACCACTCCATAAAATCTACCATGATGCCTGGGTGTGCTGGTGTGAAATTAAATGAGTTTTTCCATCTTTATCTAAGTGAAAAAAAGGAAATATCCTTCTTTGATTCTTGGGTGGGGGATTTATTGGACTCTCCACATCGTTTGTTCACCACTTTGTGTGGAGCGTATCACTCAATTCCAAGGAAGATTCGATAGAGGGATTTAGCATCACACGTCTCTGAGATCCTATTGTAGGTCATTCTGAGGGAGTCTCTGGATTTATGGTGACTGTAAGACCTTCTCATCAAAACCTCATTTGTTAGATTATTTCTAATTAAAGGGGTGTTGTTTTCCCATGTGGACATTCTGAGGGACTTTTATATTGTCATAACAAAATGTCAAGGGGCTTCATAAGATCAGGGTGCCTATAAAATGGACTTTGTGTGATCATGAGTGACTTGTCTGGGACTTTCTGCATGACAAGGATGACCTATCAGGGGGACATCATGAAATCAGTTTGGATTTTCAATGGGTATTGTGAGACTATAATGTAGATAGCCTAGGAATGTCTTTTATACTTTATGACCTTGAGAGGATACCTTAATTTCCCTTTTTATATTATTTTTTTTATTTTAAAAAGGTTTGGGATCTCATGAATTTATATTAGTTTTTTTGAACAAAATCACCATACCTATCAACGATGCTTCACGTGAACATGAAAATGCCCTATGGGTATGCATGCATACTTCATGGAAAAACCCATTTGTTTTTCTTTATGGAGCCAAAGGTGTAGCGTGAGGTTACCTAGACATGTCTGGGGATCTCCATGATATGAGGATGACATGTCATCTAGCTTTAGTGTGAAAATAAAGACATGTATCTAGGTGCTTGTGGTGTCTTGTGGGTCACCATGGGTGCATCATGTGATTTTTAGGATCGAAAGAGGCTGCCAACTCCTCCAATTTTTATTTCCATTTTTTATTTTAAAATTGTTTGGGATCTCACAGGGTTGTATTAATGTTTTCTAGAAAAATAATTCTCCCAAAGGTGATGTGTTATGTATGTTTTATGACTACAAGAGGCTCTCTCATTTTTTATATTTTCATCCTATTTTCCCAGGATTTTTGGATGGCTTGTTGTACATCTGCTGGTTGAAATTTTGTGCAACCTAGGGAATATTATTAGGCTTCCTCCACATGATAAATGATTTTTTGGGGTTCCTTCACAAGAGTAGAATGAATTTTTAAAGGGACTTTTCTAAGGGGCTTTATGGAATCTTCTGAGGGGTATGTTTCATGAATGACCCTCTTAAGGTCATGCGATTTCTTGTCTTCTGGGGGTTCACACAATCTATGTGATCATGACCACCTACATATTCGTTTTCCTTATGAGTAAAATAATACTATAATTTAGGAATTTCTTCCACTTTGAATTTTTCGATCCTCATTTGGCTGGCATCAACAAATCCCCCCTCCTTAGGAGAGATAGACACATGGACGCGGGCTCAGTTATCTTGGGTAATGCTTGTTCTATCGGGTGATGAATGGTATTCAATGAGATTCTCTATAAAAAGGGGGTGGAGATGGACTCATTCACTGGCCACTCATTTCTCCCGAGCTATCTCACCCTACTTCCTCCATGTGTCCTCATCGCAAGACCCTCCCATAGGAACCCATCTTGAGATCTCACCGTGAGCCCATTTCGTAAGAACCCCTTTATAATAATCCCTTTTCCCAGGTGTCTACTCAAATTAATTTACGAACTTATATTTGATAATTATTTGAATATTGTCCATGGGGATTCTCGATCACCTTGACTATTCAGTGGGATCTACTGGCTTGATCGTATGATGCTTTTAATATTATGAAACTTGTGTGACCATGTCCAAGTCACGTGATCATGATTCTTATGAGGGGTCATGCAGTTTTGTGATGTCTTATGATTTATTTGATCCATGGTATTTTTGAGAGTTAGGAAATTGGTGATTCCTTTATGTGACTTTTGAATCCCTTTACCAATTCATGCAATGTTCACGATAATACTAGAATTTTATGTCTTTCTTTTGATAAGACTTTATTTTATCTTACTAACATATGCCACTTAATTTTGGTCATATGGATTTCAACTCGCATCAAATATATTCTATTATAGTTAATAAAAGGTCCATGATCTCTAGAAACACAATACTGAACCCCATGATACTCTATGGATTATGATAATGTGATTATGAAATAGATCCTTCTATTTGCGCTTCAAAATTAACCTTTATCAAACTAACGTCCTCTATGTAGGTTCAAGTTTCTAGATGATGTTTTTATTACTCATTCAAACATCAATATTCCACCTTGATAGGTGTAAAAATATCTCTACTATATTCAAATGATAACTTCTTTGAATGGACAACTGGTCACAGCTCGATCCCAGGGGTTGTCGTATATGTTGTCAAACTCTCCCATGGGTCCTAATGGCCGCAATTTTTCTCATCAGTCTATTTATCAGATTTATTCATGTATATAATCCTCTAATCTAAACAAAATAGGTAGAATATGAAGCTCAAAGTGGGATATCCATCCTGGTGGTAATTTTTATGTTGAATGTGTGTGGCCATTCTGGGTTAGGAAAATTTACTTAGAATTTTCTAACAAGTTATATAGGGTTCATCTTTATGAAGTAGTATGGATTTCCCAATTTATTTTTATTTACATCATGAAATTCTCATATAATTATTCAGATGTTTTTATTTTGGAACGAAATCATTCCAATTTTTCCGAATCAGCTTATGGGACATCTACCAACTGGGTGGGATCCCCCCCTATTAGTGAGATGTATGATGAATTGATTCCCGCCGTAGATGTCCGAGATGACCCTTTAGAGAATCCCAATTTGTGAGGGACATGCTCACAATTGTGAAAGATAATCTGAGAAAGGATCTGACCATTCACTCCACTATCTAATTAAAATACTGGATCATTATTTTCCTTTGACATAGTGGGGTTAGGCTAACTTCTATACACCCCCATCAGTTCCCTTCCTAGAAATTTCATGATTGTGTCAGCTCTTATTAGGCCATTTTGGAGATTGGGGATCATACTTCATAGGGATATAGAGTTAATTATAAGATCTATCTAAGCCTTATGTTGGTAGTATTTATGGCCATGTTCCTGAATGGATGGATTTTCCTTATTGGGGATGCACATTCAGGGATCTGAGTAAGTACACTAGTAATGGTAGTGCGTCTATTGGAGGGATGAAATCTTAATCTTATGGTGCTGAAACTCTCCCAAATCTACCAACTCTTGGACAACATTCAATAAGGCATCATCCCCCATAGGATCTGTGGTCATTTACAATTTTTATTTGATGGGATTGGGGAGTATTTCCATTTCTATGAATACTACAATGCCACTAGGATCCCCATTACCTCATCTCATCCCAAGTTATTGAACATATTCGGGGTTGGGATAAGTCATTATGATATGATGAGGATACAGATTCATTGAATCAATATGATATCTTTTATTTTCACCCTTATCACACACCTACTGGTCCGATCATTGAAAATGGTAGTGGATCCCTCGATGAAAGGTGATATATGATCTCTATTAGGGACAAGGTTCTTATGGGAAGGATGAGTTGATCATCTATGATCCATAAAAACCTTATTGGGTTGATCATCAGTTAGGATAAACCCAAAGGGTATCCCTGCTTTATTTGGATGGTGTGTTATGATAGAGGCACCTCAGGATCATCCACCAGTTTTGGATGATTTTGGCGCATGAAGACACTAATGCTGAGGTCATTCTTCCACCAGCCAGTGCCCCTGCATTTCTTTCTTAGGATTATGCCTAAGATTGGGTATAAACTTATCCAGGTGGTGTTTTATACTATTTTTTTCATCATGTGGACAAGATAATTTCTTCACCAACCCTTCTATCCTTGGAAATGATGGAGTTGATTAAAATATTGGGAGAAACTTTGAGGAAGAACCATCAATATGACAATGACCACCCGATAGTGGGACCAAATTTTTTAAGGAAATAATCCCTTTGGTATAAGCGATGAGTGATGCTTCTATTGAGAGGAGGATATATGAGGCCTCGTCTTCTATTCACTTTCAATATTTTCCATATATTCCTAATTTTGGAGGGCATATCCCATCATTCACAAAACCTTAGACACATCATAGGATGTTCTGGTAGTAGATTCATGCCTTGATTAATGTGACTCCATTGGAAACATTTCATGACCATGTGGAATGGATTCATCATATATTTAATGACTTGGGGGCAGATGGTTTTGATCAACAACCATTGTATGAAATTATAAAAAAATTATCAGAACATTAAAATATTTGGCTACCAATGAGTTGGGATTTCACAATATTGAAGATGAGGCTCCCCTTTTTGGACAAATAAAGGAGGTGTTGGAGGAACCAGAAAAGAGTTTCTGGTTTATATCTCAACTACATGCCCAAATGGATGCTTGGAATACACAAATATAGAGGTATGATGAAATCATTTCTCTCTTATGGTCTAAACTTTAAAAGTCATCAATATTGATGGAAAATACTCAAAATAGAGTTTAGGATATGACTAAATTATTCAAGACTCTTTGTACTGGGGAAGAAGAAGAAGCGGCAAGGTGGTAGGAACTTCAACATTCAATTGACGTTTCACATTGGACTCTTTCTGACTTAGTCGGTGCAACTGATAAAATTTTATTACAGTTATACCATTGACATGCAATCTATTTTTCATGATATTCTTGGAGATACTTTAAAATGTGGTGATTACTACTATTTCACACTATCAATGAATGAATTTTCTAAACTTTTATGTTGTTTTCAATTTCTCTTTCATTTAGTATTTGCATGATTCTTCATGGATATGATATTATATAAATCACCATCGATACCCATCCTTTACATAATATCAAGTAAACCTGAATTCCTAGATCAGAATATTTAAATCATGATATATTCTTCTTGATAAATGATCACTACTTCCCACAAACATGATATTATTAATTTATTTATCTATTCTAGTTATCTTTAGATTACCCGATTCATATAATGATAAATCGGGTAGAATACATGTACCAGAGTGAGATTACTCTATATTTTTTTGAATATGATAGGATTAGTGAGTGTAGATTTATTTTTAATATGGCTATATAGTGGTACATGTAATATTTTATATTCATAAAGACTAAATCTTTGTTGTGATGTATTTTTGGGTCTTTTATCTTGGAACTTCTATCACATTAGTTTAGAATATTTAAGCTCAGACCTTATATCATTTTAGTTTAGTGTATTTTATCAGGGAACTTCTATAGTTTAGGGTCTTTTATCTCATACCATATATTTATTTAGTTGAGGTTATTTTAGCTCAGACCATCTATCATTGTAGTTTAGGGACTTTCAGCTCAAACCTTATATCTATTTAGTTTATGGTTTTATAGCTCAAGCATTAAATCAATATAGTTTAGTTTCTTTTAGCTTATAACTTCTATCACGTATGTTTAGGGTCATTTAGATTAGACCATGTGTCAATTTAGTTTAGGTTATTTTATCTTGTAACTTCTATAGATTTAGTTTAGGGACTTTTAATATGGATCTTAGGGTACCATGAAGTTTAAAGTCTTACTGCCAGGTCATTATTTATTATTATGGAGTATGGCGCAGACATTCCAGGAATTCCCGAAAACACTCTAGGGTGTTGAGTTCTACCATGGTGTTGTTGGGGCTCTCATGGATTAGAGATATTTTCATGTAAGGAGGAGGTTCCTCTGGTTGGTAGGTCAAAGCCTTTATGTGTCAGTACCATTTTCAAATAGAGGTATCTCCACTCTTTCCATGGGTCCTAGATGGTTTCTTTTGGGGGAGGGGATATTGGTTGACGACGAAATACATGGGATGTTAGGTCCATCTGGGTAGTTGTAATATGGGTGATATAAGTCATAACCAAAAATTTTGAGTCTGTGATAATAGAGTGGTGTAGACATGCAGGGGATGACCTGTAACACCCTAAGGAGGAAAGTTTTATTTTAATTGTTTTTAGGGATCACAAGGATTGAATATTGTCTCTTTTAAGGAGGAGATTCCATTAGTTTGTGGGTCAAAGACGTTATGTGTTTATAGAATGGTCAGGAAAAGATGATCTCCACTCATTTCTGAGGACCATGAAAGGTTATTAAAGATTCAAATATCTAGATGACGAGTTTGGGTATGGGAGGAAAGCTATCAAGAAATGGTTTGGGTACCCTTGGGAAGTTACACTCTTGATTGTGAAGATCATTCCCTACAACCCATGGTTTTGAATCATGAGGTGTGGGCCATAAAAGGTTCGATAATGGAGTGTAACATTCCTTCTTTGGGAAAGGGTACAAAACATGGTGATGTAACATCAAGGTTGTCGAATCAACTCGGATTGTTTGGTAAGTGGATTGTAAATCATGGTACAAAGTGCTCGGTTCAGGAAGATGATATTGGAAAATCATGTCAGGTGTGGATCAAAACACAATGAGGTGTTGAGATCTATTGTAGTGATGTCAGGGATCACATGGATTTGGAATTATTTTTTGCAGAGTGACACATTTGGTTAACGACCATAGGTGCATATGAAGGAACCATATGCATACACTCATAGTCAAAAAGGGTCCCTTGAAGCTGGGTATCATTTTCAAGGGGCCATGGAAGGTTTATGGTTATTAGAGGCACTCAAATCATGAAGTGTGATATGAAGAAAGTGTAATATCCAAAAAGGGTTTGAGAAACCTAGAAGTTGTGTCATCTCCTAGAAAATATATTCTCATGGCGAGGAGATGTGAAAAATCATTAATCTGACATTTTCCTAAACAAAGGGGACCAGTGATCATAGCATGTATTTTATAAGGTCTACATAGTAGAACCTATGTGATTTATTCCTTGTTTATTTTCACACTTATTTTTTCCTAAAAACTGGAGATAAAGAGTTTAGTGAGTGAACAGTTGAATTTTTCTTAGGACTCCCTTTGCAGGATTTCAACCTAATTTTTTTGAGTCTCTTTCCCTAGTAGTTTAAGGCCTTTAGATTTGGACCATTATGGTATAGAGTTTAAGGTTGTACAACATTGACCAGAATGCATGAAATTTAAGGTTTTTATGCACAAGGAACTAATATATAGGACGATACACAATAGTATAATTAAGATACCCATTGTCAAGAGTACCCCAACATCCATCTGAGTGAGAGATGAAAATGTTGTAAATCATGGGTCAAGGTTATAAGGTCATGACTAATGATCTTTGAAAATAATACCGAGAATGGAACAAATCATATTGAGGTGATAAGATCTTTCATGATGATGTTATGGATCAAATGGATAATAAATCCCTTTTTGTAGAGTGGTACATTTGGTTGACGACCATAGGTGCATATGTAGGATCCATAAGCAAACATGCTTAGTCATATAAAGAGTTTCTTGAGGTCGAGTATAATTTCCAGGGTCCGTGGATGGTTTTTTGAAACCCGATGCACTCATGAAATGAATTATGATTTATGGTTTGATGTTCTTAAAAGATGATAGAAGCGCCTTGTACTCTATCTAACCGAGGTAAGGATCTTGTAGTCCATTAATAAGGGTTGAAAAATGGGTGATGGTATGAATAGCTTATCATTATGTCAAAGATAATATTTTTAGTTTCAAGAAAAATAACATTCATGGGTTATGTGAGAACCCTAAAAAAATCACATTTTATTTATATATGAAAATAAATCAAGTAAATTCCACTACAAAAGCATCAAAAATAATAACTTACTGAAACACACGATTAAAAAACCAGAAAAACAAAAAAATATTACAAAATAAAATTTAAAAATACATGAAAAACCTATCCATGGTCCATGTGATCCACCACCGATCACCACCACCATCATCACACACCACCATACCGATAATGTAGTGGGGAATTATTTATCTCCGTGCAGTTTAACATCACATGGTAAGGAAACATTCCATGTAGTTTATCATCATGTGGTAAGGCCGTTTCTGTCGGTGTAAAATTTAACATCATGATATAAGGATGTGGGAAACAAAATGATTTATTTTTTCACAATATATTTCATGCACAAGAAATCCATCCCTGAATATGACTCATATGTAGGAAAAATGAGCTTGTATGACTTGACCCTTATGCATCTGGTGTGAATTTGTCTTCAGTTGTTGTAGAAGGGTCTTTGATCGGAGATCCAGATTTCCATACATATCATTTGATGATATGAATAAAGCCACACATAGTTCCTGAATAGAAAAATATCTATGCAGGTATGGTACATACATAGAGGTGGGAACTATTTCTATTGATTTTTGCAGTTGGTCCCATGATTGGAGATCCAGATTTCACTATGTATCCTATGATGATAGTAATTAATCCACACATATTTCATGGGGAACCTTGGTGTATGACATCATGTGTCATGGATGATGGCTTCCAGAAGTGAAAATGGGTATTATGGATGGAACAATGGATATAAATATGGGAGTCACTATGTATCCTGCCGTAATAGGAATCAAGTAATATGTAGTTCTTGTGAAAGGATATTCCCTGTACTTTTCTGGAATATACACAGAGAGGGGGAATTTTTATATTTGTTGCAATTGGACCCAGGATTGAGTATCTGAGCATCAAGATGTATCCTAAAATGTTAAGAATGAATCCATACATAGTTCTTGAATGGAGTTGTGGTAGGATACCAACACCAATAATTGTTGTTCTCTCAGGCGAGGTACACAAGAATGTGAAGTGTTATGTCATGTAAGAGACATGAACTGTGCAGTTGAACATTATCCAATGATGGCTCATCATTTTCTTTTTGAGGTATTAATTTCAAGACCATGATGATCATTTCATGAGATGTTATGACTTTTTTGTTCAGGTAATCCCTTACTAAAATTCCCAAGCTCATGTGAGCTATGATCATTGTGAGAAACATTGGATGGAAAGGGTTCCTATCTCTATAGAGAGGGGATTAATGGATAGGACATGGGAATTTTAAATCATTTAGTGGTTGGACCAATATATAATATTGAGGAATCCCTATGTATCTCATCTAAATGAGAATCAAGCCATACGTAGTTATAGAAAACCTGCGTATTTTAATGTCATATAGAAATGAAATGATCCATGCAGTTTAACATCTTGTGGTATAGAAAAGGATCGCCTGAGGTGAATGGATATAGATGTCATGGATCCCTGCAGTTTTATATGATGTGGTAATGAATTTTTTTGTGCAATTTAACATCATGTGGTAAGGACATGAGTTTTTGTGTAGTTTAAATTGTTGATACCAAGATGTGAGATGCCATGTAGTTTAACATCTTAAATCCAAGAAGAGATATTCCATATAGTTTAACATCTTGCTACCAGGAAAAATACTTATAGTTTATCATAGTGTGGTCAGGATGTGGGATACTATGTAGTTTAAAGTCTTACTTTAAGGACTTTATTTTATTTTTTAACATCATGAAACTGGGATGAGGGGTTCTTGATGATAGCTATGAAATGTATTTCTTGAGAAATATCACATTGGTGAGTGATGTGACATGATCCCCATCCATTTTGGCTAGTGAGTAATCTCCTTTTTGATAGACCATATGTATGATTTAAGGCCCTTCCCATTTGGGTTCCAACTTTGGATTCTTCTTTCCTAGTATAATTGGGGTCCTGAGATCCAATACCAGTTATACTTAGAGGAATAAATGGAGGAATGTTTTTATTAAATTCTCATGCAATTTGATTCTAATGGACTTCAAGTTTGTGAAATGTACACAACCTGTTCTCATTGAGCTACTCCAATTCATCCAACAACTTTTGAGACTATTCATCATCTGAGATAAATCTAAAAATGGATATTTGGTGTGAACAAAGATGTAATTCTAGGGGTAATATCTCCTCAGTACCGTACACCAATGAGTATGGATTTACTTGTGTAGTAGCACATGTGGTGGTACGGTAGGCCCACAAAGCATAGAGGAGATTGTCTGGCTAGGACTTGTTATCATTTTTAACCATCTTTAAGAGTATATTAGAATGAGTGTTATTTAAGGCCTATATTTTTTGATTTTCTAATGTATGATAGAGATATGAGATATTGGACTCAATATTGTACTCCTGGTATAGTTTCTTTAACTCCATATAACAGATGTTTTTTCCATTTTCCATCAATATTGAGTGAGGGACTCTGAACCTGGTGAAGATATGGGACTCCAAAAAAGTTGAATATGTTATTAATCTATAATTTCTTGAGGGGTATTGCCTCATCCCCTTTGGAAAATAAGTTTATAGTAATAAGGAATTACATGAACTACTAGGTTCTGGCTGGGGGATACGACCCCACTATATCTATTCCCCAAATGACAAACATCAAGGAATATTTAGCCATATATAGAATTTTTGAGGGTTGGTGGATGATGTTTTCATGGATCTTGAACACATAAAATTTCATGGTGAATTACACATAGTTCTTTACCATGGTTTCCTAGTAATGACCTAACCTTCTAATTTGGTGGGAGATCCTGGTCCCATACTGATGCGTGACGCATGAGCCCACATGGAATTCTTTCATGACAACATGAATCTCTATTTTTGATATGCATATAATGAGTATTCCATCAAAGAATATATTATTGAGATGACTCTATTCATTTAGACTAATATGTAGGTTAAAATTCACCACATGGTGCTGAATCTATTCCCTTCTGATTCGCTTTGTCCTGATAGTACCCTTTTGGAGATAACCGATTATGGGGTGCATCCATCCTTGGGTGGATATTGATTCATCATGCTCTAGGGAAGTGTTGACATGATTTTTTTCTTCCATATAATAAATTATGATTAATGAGACCATTATTCGGTGCATGATATGGAAGATTGATTCCTTATGATTAGGGTTGGCTAGGACAACAGCTGTATTATCCAATGCATTGGGATATGCATTATTTGTTCGGGGAACATGACACAAAATTGGATCAAAAGGCAACTCTTCCATCAGTCCCTTGGAATATCCAATGAGAGGGGAATGATCTTCCTTATTGATGGAATATTCACCATTGGCCAGTTTTATCATTAGTTCAGAGTCCCCTATGATAATTAGGTAGCCTATTTGTAGTTATAGGTCTAGTTTTAACCTATAAATGAGGGATTTTTATTTTGATTCATTGTTTGTGTAGCCTTTAGTTTGTGAGAAATAGCTGGGAAAACTACTTTTTCTATAGAGACAAATACCATCCCTAAGAAAAACCAATTGAGATTTATATTTTCTATCCTTTTTTCGATTGGACTCCATGTGGAGCCATTAAAATAAATCCCCCATGTCCTGGGAGGGTTATGGGTTTATAATAACTCATTATATAGGATCTTTATGTCTACTAGTGTATTCTCAAGGTAGGATGTGCTGTGAGGAAATCATCTAGGTCTTTCCCTTTCACTGATTTTGGTGATACGAACTGATTGTAGTATTGTTGAAGAATGAATTCCCACCAGGCCAAGTGCTCAGTCAACATAGGACTATAAAAGATATACTTGAGAAGATCAACACAAAAGACCAGATGAACATCGTGGTGTTTCAAGTAATGCCTCAACTTTTCCATTGTGAATTTGAGTGAAATGTTCTTCTTCTCGACATCAGATTATTGGGTCTTAGTACCTAGAATTGTCTAGCAAAGGCAACAGAGATTGGCCTCACCCCCTTCATCATTTTTATATTCTTATATTAGAGTAGGGTTCCTAGAGAGCATTCCATGGTCTCCACATTCATGTTGAGTGGACTCCCTTCCACTAGAAGTATCAGAATTGGTGGGTGTAGTAAATATTACTCGAGACTTTTGAAATGTTCTTGGCAGTCATCATCCTATTGATAGCTAATCCCCTTATTCATTATCCTAGTGAATGGGAGAGATTTGATATCTAGGTTGGCTATTAAAACCCGAATGTAAGCATGGTTTCCTTGCATCCCCAGTAATTATTTGAATTGGGGGGGGGGGTCACATTTCTAAAATAGAACTAGTCTTCTCTGGGTTGACCATGATGCCATCACAGTGTTTGGAATATACAAGTAACTTCTCTGATGTTACCTCGAAGGATCATTTCAGTGGATTCAGCATAATACTATTCTACCATTACTTTTTGAAGACTGTTTGGAGATCTGTTAAGCGATTGCATTGATTTTAGGATTTGAAAACCATGATGTCGACAAAGAATTCAACTATTCATTCCGAGAATGGATTAAAGATATTATGCATGGAATGATGATAAGTGGTTCCATCATTATTTAAGATAAAGTGAATGATCTTACAGAAAAAGATCCCCTGAGACACTCTAACGATAGTGGATTCTTCATATTCAGGGGCCATCATTATCTAATTGTACCATGAATACCCATCCATGCAGGAATAAGCTTAGAAGACAATAGTTGGATAAATCAAGAGTTATGTGATAGGAAATTATAAATTTTTATTTGGGAATTTCTGATTAAATTCTATCAAATTGATGTAGAACCCAATATTCAAATTATTTTTCTTGGTAGGGACCATGTTGGCAAGCCATATTGGATTTTTCATCAGGAAAGTTATCTTTGATCAATTTTTCAACTTTGACCTATACATTGGTGGCATGATAGGGGTTTATCTTCCCAGTTTCCTTCTTGAAGCCTATATTTTCTTCAGGTAATCCAAGATGTTGCATAGCCACATATTGATTCAGTCCCAGAATTTCTGTATAGTTCTAGATAAACACATATTAGTGTTTCTTAATAAATTAAATATACGTCTCTTTCTCTTTGATGGGAATATAAGAAATAATAAATTTAGGCCTTGGTTTTTATTTTGTTCCCAAATTTATCTTCCTAATCTCATCGATGGTGGTGGAGACACCTTCCTCGAATGAAAGAGGGGAATTCCTGAGGCCATCATCTTCTTCTTCTATCTCTCAATTAGTGGTGTCATTACCAGATATAGGTGTAAATATGGGGTCATCTCTATCACTATCATGGTGAGATAGACCTAGAGAAGAGACATTATCATCCCCTATTATTTGAGTCATTGTAGAGAGATTCCAGATATTATTTTATTTTTCACTGTCAGTTGGGATACGAGGATCTTGGAAATATTTTACTTGGTCTATTACCTCAACTATATTTACAAGGAGCCCATAATCACTATCGATCATACTCCAAGGATTCGTAGGCGTGGTCTCCAATCCATTGTTAATAAAACTTGTATCGGTCCCCACACCATTTTTGAATGAAAATTTTATATCATCATCCACTAAATTTTGTTTTCATTCCCTTTTTTAGTAACCTTATTCAGTATATATGGTTTTAGAAGTCTTGATGGGGGAATTTTCACCTTGCAGTATGCCAACCATTGCATGGATGGGGTATTTCATACACTGATGGAATGTCAAAGGTACCGCAAAGTGTCTATGGATCTGGAGCCATCAATGAAGGACATTGTATGTGGTATCTTATTGGATAACCATAAAATAAGAATCATATGTGATATCCCCAAATCGATCATCATGGTTGATCTTATATAGAGTTCTTTTATCAAAACTATCATACCCTTAAGTGGTTAGCTTTGTGGGACACAGGTCCCCATATCTATATCCCGAACGTCGAAGGCTAGGATTGGGATGAGGTTGATCTTGAAACCATTATCAATATAAAACCATTGGAGATCAATATTATTACGTCTCCCTGAAAAATATAGGTTCCTAATGTGACCTTGGATGATGCCTTCCAGATCTCGGTCGATGAATGAGATTAGGACATGGAATTCTTATGGAATTGTCACCACTAAATAAACCTCAGCTACAAAAACTTCTACCTAAAACTCCTATGGGATATGGAGGGATTCAAAAAGTACCTCCCTAAGTTAGTTTGAAAGATAAAGTGAATCTAGGTTTGATATTTTGGCTGGAACAATCACCATATATTTTAGAATTTCAAAATTTTATTCCATAGTTTAGCATATCCATAGGCGGGGTTCCTACTTATCAAGTGTCTTAGGAGATTATGAATTTTAGGTGGATGGGCATGGTGTTTTTTAGAGGTTGTGGGAGAATTTACTACCAGTGGCGTGGGTCATGACGACCTTCCCCTCTTGCTGGGATGATCAGATAATCGAACTTCCAGTAGGTGGTCATGTAAGACAACTGAGTTTAGATAACCACTAGAGTGTTTTAGGAAACCTCCATGCCTTTTTTGGTCTTACTTGAGCACTTGCTTAGGGGCATTAACTGCATATATGTCCTCTATGGGGATAAAACTAATGTATTGGGTCTGAACACACCTATGTTGTCCTATGTATCCTCGATTACTGCTCATAAGGCCTCCCATTCCCCAATTATGTACAGGGAACTCATATTATGAGGCATATCCATCATCAGAGAAAGGGTATTCCAACTCTATCATGTTCACAGAACCCACAATGAGCTATTATTTCGATTAGGTTTCTATTTTTTGGGGCGATGTCCATGCTTCATATGTTATAGGGAATAAATATGCAAGATTTAGAGCATGCATTGGAGTAGAATATATAATTAACCAGTTTTAATGTATATAGAAATTACATCAGTTTTAAGGAATATTTAATACATTACAAAAACATATGCCCAAAGAATATTTTAGTTTAGTACCTTTGGAAACTTGGAATCAAAATATTCTATCTTAATGAAAGATATTCAATGTGTCCCATAATGATCTTCCCCTTAGTAATTCTGCTTATAAAGTTTTCTTCATAACACGGGGAAAGGAAACATGGGAAATGGGCGAGCTCCAATGCTTAATAAGGGCAAATAAATAAAATAAATAATCATAATATGAAGATAATGGTATGAGAACATGATTGTATCCTTAGAATATTGTACCCTACATATCAAAGATCATTAACACGAATCATGGAATAAATATTAGAATTTCATAAGACATGAATCATAAGATAATCAGGAACATAAGCCATGAATGCGTAACATATTATTAAGACCTGGAATTGTGGAATACAGACCAGAATATAACATCCTGAACCTGTATAAGTAGAAACATGTTCACTCATTAAGTTGAGGGAATGAAGTCATGCCATCTCATTAACTTAGGGACATACCACCAGGTCCACGTATAATGTTGTGAACATGAAATTAGGTTCTCATATAGAATTTCCAACATGTAATCAGGTTTACACATAAACTTATGGACATGAAACCCGATCCATGCATAACACTATGTCATGTAATCAGGTTCAAATATAAAATTATTGACACATAATAAGGTTCAATCGTAATATTTTTAACATGTAATCAGGTTCACGCATAAACTTATAGACACAAAGTCCATGAATAACACTGTCAATATGTAATTAGGTTCGCACATAACATATATACTCATGAGTGATCCATCAATACCTAATTCATGGGAGAGAGATATAGGTCCCACACATCACATAATTAAACTCACACATACATATGCCACAAGATAATAAAACTTCTACAATATCATGACCTATAAAAAGAGATCATACCATAACTAATGAAATGAAATGGGTATCATAAACATTTAATCATATCATAAACTATGGAAATATTCATTTCAACCTAAAATAACCCTTGAAAGGAAGCAGGTTTCAAAATAATATAACCCATGGAAGAGAAATGGGTGTCCTAAGAATAATTATATCCAAACACAAACCATTTAAGAAATAATATGAATTAAACCATTGGGTCATTTACTATAAATTCATGAGTAACATAAATGGATTTCATCATAGATGGAAAATAACTTGGAAAGATATTTTGAAAATATTTCTTGAGGAAAATATCATTTCTTATAAGAATTATTTTTAAAACATAAAACCTTTATAAATCCATTTTTCTTGGAAATTGATTGAAAACTTATATTGAAGTCTTTAAATCATTTTGAAAATCATTTTCTTTGAAAACCTATAAAATAAGCTTCAAAACATTTTAAAACCATTTTTATTTTAAAAAACTTTGTGAAAACTTATAAACAAATATTGAAAATATCTTAAAACCCATTTCTATGAAAATACATTGAATAATTATAAATAAATATTGAAAATGTTTTGAAAACCATTTCTTTTAAAATACTTTGAATACTTATAAAATATTCTTTGAAAATAATTTGAAATAATAAAACATTTTGAAAACCATTTTCATTAAAAATCACATTAAAAAATGAATTTACATAATATTAGGATTTTTTTAAAATAAAATTTTAATATTTTAAATTAAGCTTTAAGTTAATGACGTTTATGGTGGAGGGTAAATCTGTAAATGCTAAACATTCCTTTTTCAACATAAAAAGTTCAGAAAAGTGCCTTGACTAGAAAACAAAAAAAAAAAGATTCTATTTTAAGAATCGTTTTCTATTATAGGTAAAAAATGGGTAACAATTTCATTTAAAAATTATAGGATAATAGTAGAGTATTTTTGGAAACATTTTTAGAAAACATGGGTTTGAAGGAAAACAAATTTCTGACCAAAGAGAGGGTAAAGTAGGGCATTCTTAAAAACAATTTCTTAACTATATTATGTACCAAAGAGTGGGAAAATAGTAAAAATACAATAATATATCATTAATAAAGAGGGGAGAAGAAAATTCAAGAGTTTTCTTGTGATACAGATCATAATATTTCATTAAATGAATTATAACCATAAACAATCTTAAAAAGTGATGAAATTGTTTCAATAAACTCTTACGACTTGGTAACTTTGAACCGTAATCACTATTTAAAAAAATAAAATTACATTAAGGTTAAAATATAATGAAAATATATAGATTCAGGATATAAAATTTAAAATGCAGTATATACATCTCATGGAACGATATATGTGCTAACATGACATGTGTCTCAAAGAAGGAAAAATGAGATAAAATTACTTTACTGATTTGAAAACATTTGAAACACAAACCCCATGATATAAATATCATAAAATGGATATGTAAATATAAATAAATTTTATTATAAAAATCTTATAATATGTCCATAGGAAATATTCAAACCACACCAAAGGATTGGGTGGTGAATAAAGCATGTTTCTCACGAAAATAAAAGGTGAGATGAAATTCCATTACCTTTTTTCTTGACTCTTGTCATACTTATTCAAACCTCATGTATAATAAATATAAGTTTATTATAAATCTATCACAAAAAATATTATTATATATAATAACATATATGGTTTTATTATGTCTTCATACTTCCCTCTTGTTAACAGTTCATGTTAAGTTTATGCTTCGGGTAATATTCGCTTTGTTTTTCACATGTGTCTTAATTTGTTATATCTTTCATCCTTATGCATATATAATTATTTTCAGAATGTAAAAATTGATATAAATATGATTTATATTCAGTATATTTTTATCATAATAATCTATAGAATATATATATGTATTAAAATGAATACACAGTTAATGCAGACGGTAGGTTGTATGTACTCATGAACACTGTTTCCGTTTAATAATCATATTGAAATAAAGTAAAAAAAATATGTGTATGTAAATATATATAATTTCATTAAAGTAACATTATTATATCATATATATCATATAATTTCACTAAACACACCCATAATAAATTTCATGTAGTGTACGAACAAATCAAATCACTTTGAGGGGGAGGTAGTCCACACTTCCTCAAACAAAATTATCATATTTACATAAAATGGGAAGTATAAAGATATGTGTTATAAAATAATTAAATGGTATTAAATAAATAATAAATATAATATATATCATATATAAATAGTGTTTCCATCATAATTACCTCCATGATAGATGGTAAAGCAAGAATGAACAATCATCATTTTGTAAGGTTGTAGTTCTATGTACACATAAACAGTATATTTATTAACCATTAGATGAAAGTGTGTGTAAGTGTAGGTATAAACCTTAGAATAAAAAATATCAGTATATTTATGATACTGGTGTTTTTTAATAATAATTGAATAAGGAGAGTCAAGGGGGTGGACAATGAAAATAAGATAATGGAGCTTGATGAAGGATATTATCTCTTCCTTGGGTAACTCCTTTTGGTTTTCATCAAAGGGATTACTTGGATTATTTTATGCACTAAGGGAGGATTCAAAGTGTAAGGGGGGGATGTTGAGAATTTTATTGGGTAGATATTGGTTGAACCTAAGTGAATTTGTAGGTGTGATGAAGGGGGAGAGGTGGTGGCCTTTTATAAGGGAGGAAAAGTACTCACTTGCTATTTTTGAAAACAAGTTATGTGTACCCATATTTTTACCTAAAAAAAGTCATCCAAAACCAACAAAAATAAATAAATTAAGGTTAATATCTAATGAAATTCTAGAAAATGGGTGTTGGTCAAGTGTCTAGGTCATTTGGGCCCTTAAGTTTAAGCTTTATTCCCCTATTAAGCTTAATTGTGTCTTAATAATTGTAAGTAATTTTAATTACTATCACTATTTTTTGGTTAAAAAACTAATATAACTTTATTATACATTTTAAATTATTCAAATTACAAATATTTAATCCATTTTTTCAAATTTTAATCACGGAAGTGGAAAAAATTAATTTAAATTTAATCCCATAGATGGGTCAACAATGTATGTTTTTAAAGTAAATATGTTCAAAAGTTTTATATGTTTTTTATCCAATTTCAAAGTGAAATTGATTAAAATGAACTAAATTTGTTAATTTTATAAATTTTTTATCTAATTAAACTTTAACACTAATTAAAAATATAATTTAACTATATGAATAAATTATATGAAAAGGAATTTTTGAATTAAAATTTGTATTTTTCACTATTCGTCAAAATATGAAACTTCATAGAAAAATATCAAAAATTCACCCTAACCTTATGTTAAAAATTAAAATATTAAGTTTATTTTTACATATAATATTAATAAATGTTCCAAAAATAGTATTTAAAATAGGTTCACCATTAAAATGCTGTTAAAATGCCTTAATTAAAATATAGGGTTTTATGTGTGAAATTCGGTTTGTTCCTATATTATGTTTATGAAATATATTGGATAAATATAATAATATTTTTTTAAATTTATTATATATATATATATTAAATTAATATCAGTAACTAATTGTAACTAATTTAATTTATTATGATAAAATATCCTTGTGAGCATTAAAATAGTTTTTTATAAAAACATTCCCTTTATATTCAATGGGTTCTTATATTAATTTCTAATTAATTTGTAACTAATGAATTTAACCATGTATTTTCATAAGTTAGTTAATCCTATTAATAAATGTAAAGTTAACATCTTGTTTATATCTTATTAAATTAAATAAAAATATTTTTAATAATATAATATTTTTTGGTAACACTTTGTCTTGCGTGTTACGCAAGCCATCAAGGAAATTCAATCTTGCATGTAATATATGCTAACCTCAGTGTTATGTGTAGAGAATGTTAAAATTTATGTTGTGTGTAGTTCCCGATAACTTTGTTTTTCATATAACGAAATCCAAAAATAGTTTTTAATATAAAAAACTATTTTCAATGTTGCGTGAAATGAAAAAAATCAAAAATATTAAATTAATTTGAAAAAAATAACTCACAAAACATCATGGTGTTATATTCTACCACCCTTAAAATGAATTTCTCCCATTATTTTTTTTGTTTTATACAAGGATATATACTTTCAAGTCCCATTAATAGAAACCCACATCCTAAAAATTAACACTAAAACTTCCATGAAAAAAATAATGTTAGAACCATA
Organism: Viscum album; assembly: GCA_963277665.1. NCBI lineage: Eukaryota > Viridiplantae > Streptophyta > Magnoliopsida > Santalales > Viscaceae > Viscum > Viscum album. The sequence goes on along the minus strand of OY728152.1, from coordinate 776,442,240 downwards.
ACAGTTATCCAGAGTAACACAAAGATCAGTTTCCATATAGGAGAAAATAGGTGGGAAGTGAAAACATGGACATAGAAGAGAAATATAACTATAAAGTTTTGGAGGATAGTGATAGATAACTTCATCAGGATAAAGTAAACAATAAAAAACCATAAATCAATGATTATCAAAGGGACCACTTGATTCATTGGAAAATAAGGTACAAGGTTAACATTTTTGGTTTTAAGATCCTTTTTCCTAAAGTTGAAGAACTTTTTCAAGAAAATATATGAGTTTATTTTATTACTTTTCATATGCACAAAATCACCCTTTGGTTGTTCCTTGATAGATTTCAACTTCGTCTCTTACCCTATGAAATATAGGAAATTTTTTCATTCATGAAGCACTAACAGATCATGAGATACATGATAAGTCATCCACCTATCTTCAGTTACCATCAACAGAAAATTGTTAGAGCAGGTTATCCAATATGCATAAATCCTCATGTGGTGAGATAATAAATTAATCTAACAAACTTAATATGATGTTTAATTTAAAAATCCTAAAAATTCTTAATCTTATAACCATTCTGAATGATAAAAATCCAAAACTTTAGAATGAATGACACTATATCAGCTTAACATTGATCCCCCATATATTCAAAAGTAGCTATTGGATGTAACATTCCAAACATGTGAATAACCTAATAATATATTCTCTTGAAACATGTTAGTAACCAAAATTACCATAAATAGTTATAAAAAACATGCATGATTCTTGATTCCAAAGGTTTCTTGATATATTCCTTAAGTCTAAGAAGTTGTAAACATAATATATGATGAAATAGTAAACTTTATCAACAAATATTTAATCGGATCCAAGGTAATTAGTGCTATCAAATTTACTTTATCCAAATCAATTATCTCTTTATCAAAGCTAAACACAATTTTCTCAACATTTTGACCACCTTAAGGTTTACCTTCCCTTAATAAAAATATAACTATTCTAAGTCTTCATCACCATTAAAAACACACCATTCAATCCTTAATTAAAAATATTATTGAAAATAATTATATATTTCATGATTCATATAACATAATCTTTGAATTCTAAAACATAAATACATCATTCATCCAACTTTTTTCATAAACCATTACTCAGGATTCATAAACATATTCCTTAATACGTATTTCCTAGTATATGAAATATGGATCATATCATAAGGTCACTCAACATAAATCTAATCATGCTTCTTATGTTTAATGTAAACAATTATTGAAGAACATCACATACCTTTCACATGTCATTAGAGGTATCTTTATCTTTATAAGTACTACCAATACTCATACCACCTTCCTAATAATTTTTATGATATTAGAACCTGATAAATTTATTTTCATAATTCCCATACATTACACATATGAAAAATTAAATGTTAACCATGTTCCTTCTAATTCTCCCCATTGACTAAAACCAGAAAGCATAGGGTGAGAAACACATGTCATAGTAGAAACCCACATAATCATGAAAAATTACTTATAGGATTTATAAATCATGAAACATTACTTAAGCTTTGAAACCCTAGATTTATCCTTGGTTATTCATAGGAAACATTAATTTAAATCCTTCATGATGGTACAAAAAGAGTTTGTGAATTCCCAAAGCATACCCACAGGGAGTGTCAAACCAGGTGTTCACCAAGGTCCATTGTCATGTACCAGGTTATTCCAAATCAGGACTAAAAAACCTTGTTGGAGTTGTTACTCTTAGGTAAATTTGTTCTATATCCACATCCAAATTTATTATCCAAACATGGATTTATTTCTAGTAAACAACTCACTATACCCTTTACCAAAATTTTTGGAAATTTTTAAAAATGTAAACGGATCCTTATAAATATCCTTATAGAAATCCCTTAATGTATCCTTAGAAATATTCCTAGGGATCTCACTAAATTTTTATCATCTTAGTTTACAACGGTTTACTAAACCTTTTCTATGATACCAACTATAACAACTCAGTCCTAATGTATATTGGAATTACATCACTTTTGAATAATACTTAATACATTAAACAAATAGATTCCCAAAGACCATATTAGTTCAGTACCATTGGAAACTTGGAACAAAAATATTCCAAATCAGTGAAAGATCTTCAATGTGACCTACAAAGATCTCCCCCTTAGTAATTCTACTTAAAATACTTTCTTCATAACATGGGGAAAAGAAACACAAGAAAGGGGTGAGATTAAATTCTTAGTAAGGGTAAATAATGAAAATCCATAAGCATAACATGAAAATAAGGCTATGAGAACATGATTGTATCCTTAGAATATCACACCATGTATAGAAAAGATCAAAAAAAATGAATCATGGAATAACGATTTGCAGTTCATAATACATAAATCCTAAGATAATTAGGAACATAATACATAAACACATAAAACACTATTAAGAAATCAAATTGTGGAATACACACGAGTATATAACATCGTGAACATGTATATGTAGAATCAAGTTCACTCATTAAGTTAAGGACAAGATATTATACCCTCACATAAACTTACAAACATAAAACCAAGTCCACACACAATATTGTGAACTTGAAATTAGGTCCACGCATAAAGTTTTGAACATGCAATCATTTTCAGGAACAAACTTATGGACATGCAACTAGGTCAATGCATAACATTGTGAACATGTAATCAGGTTCACCCAAACATTTATGGACATGCAACCGGGTACATGAATAACATTTTTAATATGTAATCATGTTAAATAATAACATTTATGCTCATGATTCATCCATTGTTACCCAATTCATTGGAGGTAGAAATAAGCCCGACCTAAAACATAATTAAACTCACAAATACATGTTCCACAATATAATAAAACTTTAACAATATCATGACCTATAAAAATAGATTATATCACAACCCATGAAATGAAATGGGTATCAATAACATTTAGTCATATCACAAACTATATAGAATATATAGTTTTTATATTCATTTTATCCCAAAAATAACCAGTGAAAGGAAGTGGGTTTTAAAATCATATAACCCGTGGAAGAGAATCATGCATCCTACGAATAATTTTTTCAAAACATAAACCATTAAATAATGAATATTAAAAGAACCATTAGTTCATTTTTTATAAGGGAATAAGTAACATCAACATATGTCATCATAGTTGGAAAATAAGTCAGTAATATATTTTGAACATATTTCTTGAGGAAAATATCATATGTTCTTCGAAAATGTTTTTTAAGACATAAAAACTTTTGAAGACCTATTTCTTTTAAAGTTCATGGAAAAATTATAAATAAGGCTTCAAATTATTTTGAAAATACGTTTTCCTTGAAAACTTATAAAATAAGATTCAAATTATTTTAAAAATATTTTTCTTTGAAAACACATTTAAAACATATAAATAAATCTTGAAAAAGGTTTGAAAACAATTTATTTGAAAATACATTGAAATATTATAAAGAAATCTTGAAAATGTTTTAAAAACCATTTCTTTGAAAATACTTTAAAATCATATAATAGAATCTTTTAAAATCATCTAAAACAACAAAATATTTTTGAAAAACTTGTTTTTATTGAAAATAAATTAAAAATAATATCTAGAATGTTTGGAAAAACTTTTATTCTAAAAAAACAACTTTTTAATCATGTAAAATAATCTTCATGAGAATTACGGTCATGACGACAGGTAAATATGTACATTTTGAACATTTCTTTTGCACTATATAAAGATTAGAAAAGTGTCTCAACTAGAAAATGACAAGAAGATTAATTTTTAAGAATATTTTTTTTAAATTTTATAACATTGGTAAAAATTTATTTTAAATATCATATAAGAATTATAGAGTATTTTTGAAACCTTTTTATAACACATGGTTTTGAGGGAACACTGATTTCTGATCGAATAGAGGGTAAAGTCAACCTTTATTAGAAATAATTTCTTAACTATATTATCTAAAAATAGTGTAAAAATGGTACCAATTAATGAATATATATTTAATAAATAGAAAAAATAAAATTCATTAGTGTTCTTGAGAGACAGATAATAATATTTCATCAAATGAAGCATAATCATAAATAATATCGAAAAGTGATGAGATTGTTTCAATAAACTCGTACCAATAGGTAAAATTGATCCATGATCTAAATTTAAGAAAATGAAATTACATGAATCCTAAAATATAATTAAAATAATTATATTCATGACATAAAATTTCAATGTTATTAAATAAACCACATGGAAGGATATAGGTGCATAACATGGCATGTGTCTCAAAGAAAGAAAATTGAGACAAAATTACCTTATGATTTTTGTATTTTTGAAACATAAACCCCATGAATAAAAGATAATAAAATGTATATGTAAATAAAAATAAATTTAAGTATAATAATCATATAATTCATCTATGTTAATTATACACACCACACAAAAGGAATGGGTGGTGAATATAGCATGTATCTCACTGAAACAAAAAGTGAGATGAAATTCCCTTACCTTATGTCTTGACTATATTATTACTTATTAAAAACTTCTTAATAACAAATATAAGTTTATAATAAATATATTAATGAATAATATTATTATATCTAATACCATATATGGTTTTATTATGAATTTATACTACCCACTTGTTATCAATTTTATGTTAAGGTTATGCTTCGGGTAATATTCACTTTATTTTTCACGTGTGTCTTAATTTGTTATATCTTTGGTACTTATACATATATCATGATTTAAAGAATTTAAAACATGAAAAAAATATCATTTATATTCATTATGTGTATATCATAATAATCTATATAATATATAAGTATGAAAAGAAATACATCATTCATGGAGAAGGTAGGTCGTACATACACATGAATGATGTTTCTATTTAATAATCGTATTGAAAGAATGTAAGTAGTTGAAATATATGTATATATATATAATATCATTAAATTAACATTATTATATAATATATATCCTATAATTTCACTAAACACATCCTTAATAATTTTCATGTACTTTGTGAATGAATCACATCGCTTTGAAGGGATGGTATTCTACACTTCCTCAAACAAAATTATCGTATTTAAAAAATGGAAGGTATAAAGGTATGTATTATAAATGAATTAAATAATCTTAAAAAAGTAATAAATATAATATATATGATATATAAGGAGATTTTACATCATATTTTCCACTATGAGAGGCGGTAAAGGAATAATGGACAATCATTGTTTTGTTAGGCTGTGGTACGTCATACACAAAAACAATATGTTTGTTACCCATTTGATGGAAGTGTGTGTAATTTTAGGTTGAAACGTTAGTATATAAACATATAAGTGTATTTATGAAAATTGTTTTCTTATATAATCATGGAATAAGGATAGTTGAGGGTGTGGAGAAATAAAATAAGATAATGGATATTGAGGAAGGATGTTACCTCTTCTTTTGGAAACACCTTTTGGTTTTCACCAAAGGGATTCCATGGGTTGATTTATTCAAAAAGAAAAGGATTAAAAAAGTAAGGGATTGATGTTGGGAGTTTTATTTGGTAGATATTTTCAAAGATTAAGTGGTTTTAGATGTGTGAGTAAGGTGGATAGATGATGTCCTTTTAGAGGGGAGGAAAAGTATTCACTTGGTATCTTTGAAAACAAGTAAGGTGTACCCACATTTTTACAAATTTTTTTTATCAAAAACAAAAAAAACTCAATAATGTAATGTTAATGAAAGAATAATGTCTATAAAATGGTATTTTTACAAGTTTCTAGTTCATTTTGGCCCTTAAGTTTAAGGTTTATTCCCTTGTTATGCTTAATTTTGTCTTAATCATTGTAATTAATTTTAATTACATTCACTAATATTTTTGGTCAAAAACAAAGATTAACATATTATACATTATAAATTATTAGGATCATTAATATTTAATCCATTTTTACAAATTTAAATCATATAAGTTTCAAAAATTAATTTAAATTTAATCTTGCATATAGGATGACAATGCGGGTTTGTAAAGTAAAAACGTTCAAAAATTTGCTATGTTTTTATATTCAATTTCAATTGAAATTTATTACATTTCCATCCATTGGATTATTTTATAAAAATTTAATCTAATTAATCTTTAAAATCAATTAAAATATAATTTAACCATAAAAATAAATTAGATGAAAAAGTAGTTTTGAATTAAAATTCAATATTTTTCACTATTCATCAAAATATAAAACATCAAAGAAAAATACCAAAAAATCACCATAACATAATTTTTATGTTATTATTTCAAATATTATGTTTATATTTACATATAAGCTTTATTAAATTGCCAAAAAGTTTATTTAAAATAGGTTTACCATTGAAAGGTGGTAAAAGTGACTTAATTAAAATATAGGTTTTTATGTGTGAAATTGAGTTTATTCCTAACTTATGTTTGTCAAATATATTTGATGAATATCGAAAAAAATTATTGAATTTATAATATATATATTAATATCACTCACTAATTATAATTAATTTAATTTATTAGGATAAAATATCTCTGTGAGCAAAATAATTGTTTTTTATTAAAACATTACCGTTATATTGAATGGGGTATTATATTCATTTCAAATTCATTTGTAACTAATGAATTCAACCATGTATTTTTATTATTGATTTAATATTATTCATAACCATCAACTTAATAGCTATTTTATGTATTATTATATTAAATAAAAATATTATTAATAATATATTATAGTTTGGTAACACTCGGTCTTGCGTGTTACACAATCCATCGAGAAAAGTCAATCTTACATGTAATGTATGATAACCTTGGTGTTCCATGTATATCATGTCAAACTTTATTTTATGTGTAGTTCATGATAACTTGGTGTTGTGTATAACACAATCCAAACATAGTAATTTAATAAAAAAACCTATTTTTAGTGTTGCATGAATTGAAAAAAATCAAAGATATTAAATTAATTTTAAAAAATAAATAAAAAATCACAGGGTGTTACAAAATATGAATCCTTTTATTTTTATTCATTCTTCTAGTGAATATTCCCACCTTTGGGAGGCATATATGATGTTACCTCCTTGTTTGGTTGTGATATTTTGGGTCTACATAGTTGTTCCCTCAGGGTGGCATGGGATCGATCAACTATTTTCTGAGTCATCCAGTTGTTGATATTACATTCATGACTATCCGAAAATTTCTTCCGACCACCCTCTTCTCCTGAATGAGAAATGTTTATGTAGGTCAACTGATTTGAGGAGTTATCTAGAACCACCTATCTAGAATCATCCACTCCTTGAAGGATGTCATTGATGATGAAGTAGTCCTGGATATTATGAACCTGCCTTCTATGAAAAGGGAAGTAGTCTGGATGGTTGGTGAGGTTGAAATCATTGGGATTATTAGGTTGTAGTATCTTGAGTAGTTTATTGTCTATTCCTTCAAATAAATAAACAAGAACATGTTCATTTCGGAAAATGCATACTTATTAATCTGTTCCTCAAATCCAGAGTGACCCTGATTTATCTATGATTCTAGTCGAGGGAGATTATGTGGTTGTTGCCACTCAATAGTAGGTGTTGGGTGGTTTGATACCTGCCTAGGTTATATGATGGGAATTTCTATGTTCTTGAGATTTACAACTACATCTTCTTTTTTTCCAAGACTTTTCCCGTGTGCTGAGGGTGTGAGTTGAGATTTGGGTTGGTTGTGCTAAATGGAATCTTACAAACATTGGAACATTTCTAGGAACTTATATAGCCCAAATAGATAATTAATTGAGATTATGGGTGTGTGAAAATCAAACTTGATATTTTCAGCAAAAATTTCTAGTAGTTTCTATTATGTTAGTGGGATACTGAGAAAATTGGTTAAACCTTTACATCTTGATATGAATTCAGAAACCCTCTAATTTTTACATGGCTTGTAGTTAGTGTGGTTGAAGATTTTATTTTTCCTTAGAATGGGGATGAACTGATAAATGAATTTATAATGAAGGTCTTTCCTATCCCACAATAAATCGTTATGGCAGCCTTATATAATAATCAATGCTATTCCCTACCAGCATTTGTATAAAACACCTCATCTTAGATTCCTCCAGTAGATCTCGAGGGCCTGTCATCCGCCCACATCAGGATATGAAGTGTGTGAGATTCTGTTCAGGGTCTGCTATGTTGTCAAAGGTAGATAAGGTATGATGTTTGAAATTGGGTGGAGGCAAAGTGTCATCCAACCCCTGGGATATAGATTCCTCTCAAGCTACACTGGTGCACGTCCCCCCTCTATAGCTTCTATTGATTAGCCATAGACTTGATGATATTAATATACTCTAAAGGTACTTCTATTTGATCCCCCTCCCATCTATAGGGGGTAGGTGGGGGTTAATTAGGTGTCCCCTCCATCATCTCCCACTGATTATCGATTCTTTATTTGACTAAATGATCACCATGGTGAGGGAGAAGCTATCACCATAATGGAGGGAAGTCATGATAATTTTTGACTTGTTCATTTATGTGGACCATATTCTTAGATATGGATCTTGTCTGATGCTCAGATACCGATCTTACTAAAGGATAGACTATGGGAGGGAGAATATTAATCTCAGTATGAAGATGGTACCCGATAAGAATATTTCCCCCAAGTAGCTCATCTTGGATTTGTCTGAGAGTTTGTATCTCACTCTCATATTGCAACAACTATTCCTCCAAGGAAGGACCTATTATTCTTTGGGGGCAGTGATTAGGATGCGACCAAACCTTTCCCTTTTTTATTAGAAGTTCTCCACCATAGAGGTAGAAACTAGATATCCATAGGTGCTAGGTTTTGGAGCCTCCTCTAGTTTCAGGTGCATATAGCCTTGTTTGGTGCATCCAGATAACTCTCCTCTTGAGTAATATTTTCCATGATTCATCCCTCGTCATTTTTTTCTTGATTCAAAATATCTATTTTGTTGAAAGTGGTGAAATTCACATAGTAATATCATGAAATGGTTGTTGTACCATTACTTTTGACGCAACGTGACGATTCTACACTGCATTCATCGGGGTCGTTATTTAAACCCCTAGCTATATTGGGTCGTTTTGGCTTGTGACCATGGTGGGGTATGATTTCCTTCACCATATGATCCTCCTATATCATCCTCTGAATAATGATTTTAAGGGATTTTTCTGTTGTGATTTCTGAATAATCCCCTAATAGTAGTGGTTTTTTCTTATGGTGGGAGGAATAGATTGGATGATGACCATTGATATTTACCTCCCAACATAGAAAATACTGATTCTCTCTCTAGTTATGATGATGGTGAAAATTACCCCAACCCTATAGGATATGGGTTATTAGGGGATGCAATTGGCATTGATTGATTCTATTGTTGGGGATAAAATGATTCAGATCAGGAATTTTATGACTCATGTAATAGACAATGAGATACAAATTCCAATTTCCAAGTGGGTAGGGGTTGGTCTGGAATCACCATTGATTTCCCTAGGATCCTATCATGGGATTATGAACCAGGGGATGATGATTGAGATATAAATTCCCCTACTCCAGTGGGTTAGGATTTTTTTGTATCTACTTTCAGTATGCCCTGAATCCTCTAAAGAACTCATAATCCAAGGGGTGGAGGCAGTGGTAGATATGCCCCTAGACTTGTGAGATGGGTACAATCCTAGATGGTAGATATGTAAGCTACTACTATAAACTATTTTTTTGCGAAACTATGATCACATAGAATATGGGTGCAATGGAAGCCCATGATGGGGATCATTCTTTAAGTTAAGTTTCCCAGTTGATTGAAACTTCAACCTTTGTGTATAAAATGCATTCCAATTGCTTTGAGGGGCCCAGTTCAAAGGTATGGAAGCTATCATCTCCCTCTATTCATGATCTATAAGCATCATTGAAGTATGGGAATTCTGTTTTAGTGACCAACTGGATAGTTAATTTACCAGTGCTATGATTTTTATAAAGTCTATAACATTATAGGATATCATATATGAATGGTTATGTTATTTTTGGGACATAGTGAAGTGAAATTCCCATTATTTCTCTCATCCTTAGATATGCATGTCTCACAATGCTCAAGAAATCAGTCAGTGGAGGTTTATCATGACATGATCAAAAACATAGTGTAGTTTTTTTATTCTCTTCCACTCCTGGATTCCCAACTGTGGAAAAAGAGGCCATATCCAGTAGAAAATAGAGTGTGTTGATGAGATTATGGTGATACTCATATCCTGAATAGGGGATATGTCTATCATTCAACCGATGCTATGCATACCACATATTTTGGCATAGATAAGTCATGCACTGCTTTTCCAGCTCATTTGAGATCTCATTTTCAGAAGTAGTGAGGGGCCAGAACATGGTGTGGAGGTTCTTTCTGGCTATCTCTCTCCACATATCAATGTAGGCCCCCTCATCATCAGACTTACATGCCTCCATATGATTATACAATAGAAGATGTTCCATGGGGTCACCATCTGATTAGAGTGAAGTACTTACAGAAGTTTATGGGGAACTATATTTGGTTGACCATGATGTTTCAAGAACCTCTCTATATGAAGGAATCTGAGTTTTAAACACCTCTCTATATGGAGGTGTCTTAGAAAGGGGATAATTTCCTCGTCCATGGGAGATATTACCATGTAGAGGTTGTCCATGGTGGATTTCAGGAGTAGAGTCCCTACGATCCATCTCCACCCTACCAATAGGAGGTCTATCATGGTAATAATCATCATATACTTCAGTTGAAGAGTTGAAAAACCCTTTTTTGTTGAGAATGTTTCTTGAATAGCCTCAAGGACACTGGAATTGAGTAGATTAAAAATGTGGGTCTCATTTTTATTTTTTTCCAGAATATTAAGACCTACCTTTTGGAATTGTTTAGGGATATGATACCACTATATGATGGTTTTTGAACCTTATTTTTATCTGTCTAATTCTATGGGATAATGAGACCACTACTAAGAAGATATTGGAATATACCTATAAGATTCCTATTTATTGAAAAGAATTTGAGTTTGTCTTGAGGTATGGGTAATTCTCTCTTAGTAAGCCTTGGTGAGAGTAGGAGTATGAGCCTGATCCCGAGCCTTTTGAGTATACCATTATTATTTATTGGTAGGAATATTATCTTACACAGAGTCATTTGCCAATATCACTTGGTGAGCCCCGGTTGGAAAAGGAATATGATCCTATTCTGAATATGCATTCCTTGCCTGAATATACTGATAGACCTCTATAATGGGATATGGGATATGATCCCCCCTCTTTATTTCCTCGAAAGGATGTTGGTGCAGTCATTAATCAATGGAAGTAGGAATATGCACATGCCTTCCATGATCTTCTGGAATATTCTAGGCTCATTCACTTATATGAATTTGAGACTGTACTGAGGCATGTGTCATTCTCACTTGGTTTTCCTCATCCCTAAAGAGGGTATGAGGTTGATCATGGGACTTTGGAGTATTAATTGGTCTTATTAGAGAGGAATATGTGCCTGTCCCAAGGAATGTGGCCCTATCACTTGGTGACCCCATCTATAACATGGAAATGATCTCGATCATGGGCCATTGGAATATGTATTCATACATTTTTTATAGGCATGTGCCCCTATTCGGAAGCATGTGACACTCTAACCTCATGATCCTCAATTGGAACGTGAATATGAGCCGGGTATGACACCTCAATATTTACTAGAATATGCCAACAATCCTCCTGGATGGGGGAAATAATATGCAATTTCCTTAGTGAAACCACCGGTTTATAATGATCCGAGTGTTGATCTGTCCTATATATAGGGATAAGAATATGTTCTTTACCCTGTATCTATACCAGTTCGAGGATATGATGAAGGGGTTCTTCATCTATTGCTAATATGTACTGTAATTTTAGAAAAGTGTGCACAAGGATATAATCTTACACATTTTCCATCTCCACAATATACCGAAAAATATATTCAATTGAAGTGGGTATATTATGCCCCTTTTTCCTCCTTGTATCACAAAAATATGCCAATGGAATTCATGCATAGGGATTGGGATATGCACCTCCCCCATGATTGTTTTGGGAATATGACAACATAATTGTTCCGAGTGGGAAGGGTTATGATCATGTTCGTTGGTTTATACCAAAATATGTCGGCAGACAATGCCATTTGGAGTGGGGATATGAGCCCACTCGCAGTTATAAAGAGTATTTACAAGGACATGTAATAGAGTTGTTCTATGTGAGAAAGGATATTAATACGTTCATTATTTACCTCCAAAATATTCTAGAAGAAATAATCATTTATATTAGGGATTTGTTCCCACTCATGGTTATCCAGATCCATCCTCGTCTGATGTTTCCTCCATGTCACTCGTGCATGGATATCAAAGGTGACGGTGTATCAGGTGGTACCCTTAGTAGAAATTTATGGTTACCGGTGGGATAGTGCTGGCGAAGAATGTTGATAGGATTCCTCTATAGAATCCTCTAGAATATAAGGGAGCCATATTTGACTCCCTGGTCCTCCATTATTAGAGACTGAAGGTGGTGATTTTAGTGCTTCGAGGATAAGCTCCCAAAGAGGTTGTCTGTGGAAATGAGGGCCAATCGTTTAGCTGTATCATTCCCTAGATGATAAATAATTTTCATCTTTAGTACTCAAAGACCCTCACATACATCATTTATGGTTGGGATTATACCATGTATATGGTACTCTTGAAACATTGTATTCACTAACTGACATTGAAGTTTTCAGGTTGGTGAGATCAGTTTGAGACCCGCGGGGGTTGCAGCCACATCTGAATTGCATGAGCAGTCACTGGATGAAAAAATTATCTTGGATTAAGATGTTTTTGATGATAGAAGTATCTAGAGTCATATATACAATAAGGAATAAGGTCACCTATTAGTGTAATTTCATAGGCATTAGTGTTATCCTTGAGATATGCATGGTTAAAAAAATATTCCTTTTATTCCCAATCTGTCCAGTCACTTGCATGGATTTTTCAAAACTATGATTGAATTATTTAATGGGAATCATATTTATAGAGGAGCAACTATAATATTTATGTCAGGATTATCACCTCTTTTGTGTATGATATAAAAAACAATGTTGCATGAATCATGAATAATTGATCAGTTTGTTATTTGAGAGGTTCACATTGGGATCATCATTTTTTTTCACATTGTGTGAAAGTAAAATGGCCTGAAAGATGATAATCAAATAATTTTTTTCATTTGAGAGATTCACGTCGGGTTCACCATTTTTTTAGATGGAATGATATGATATGAACAATTGTTGAGGTGGATTCGGTTTGACTTGATGGATGTTTGAGTGGGGTTTGATTTCATGCACAACCCTTAATGTTAGTTCACCATTATCATTATTAATGGAAACTCCCAGTAGTTCCCTCATCCATAAATGGGTATAGACCTACATTCCAATGTAATGTGGTCAATTGAGGTTTTAGACCCAAATACGCCTAAGGACATTCAATGGTCGTGAGAATGAGAGGTCTGGATCATCACACCCTTTTAGGGGGAATTGTCACCTACTCCAAGACTCTTTTATAAATTTAATATAATTTATCGAATATATTATTAATCTCAATATTAGATAGGTTACCAAAAAAATTATCATTGGATAACTCATTTTTTGTATAGACAAAAATGGGATTTCATTAGTGAATCTATCTGTGTGTATCAGAGGTTCTTTAAACATTTCCTAGAATGAATATCTATATATAGGATGATTCCACATAACAAAGAAATTCATAATTTTCTACCATGTAGGGAGGTGGTTTATATTCCAAGGAGGAGATTAAGCCATTATGAGACATCCTATTTATCTTATTTATTATTGGAATCAAAACCCATGTAGTTTGTTTAAACCAATGTAGTTTAACATAATGCAAAAAGAACATATGTGAGAGAAATCATGAACCAACTTGAGTCTTGAAGAGATTTCCTATGTATCCAATTTATAGAAATAATTATAGTTACCATAGTTAGATCATTCCCTTAGGACTGGCCTTGAGGTAGATTCCCTCATATGGGGGATATTTATATCATGCCACTCATCGGGGCTTACATGCTAATATTTCCATGGATGGTGGAGACTCATGGTTCAAATGATATGACTATTTCACATCCCTTAAGACCAAATGATCTATGTTCTATGTGTGAAACAAGGGACAACAAGTGATCAGTATCACTACATATGGATGAGAATCTTATGTGTTCATACTTCCCTTGGGATGTTTTAATATGGAGGTTAGGGATCGAGGAGGCATCCTACATATCCTAATTATAGAATAAATCAGAGTTATCATAGTTCATTTAGCTTCTTATTCCATTTATGGGTGAGGTATAGTGATCAAAATATGTGAATGATTGGGTAATAAAGGTTGAAATTCAAGAGACATGGTTGGAATTACACTAATGTGGATTCCCATATGAGCCTATGCCTTAGGAATGAATCTTACGTATTCTGTTTATGGTATGAATTAGAGTCATCCCAGTTTAGTTGGTTACTCAATATGCCGATGGATGAGGTAGAATGATCTTCCCATGGTAATGATTGGGTCTCGATGGTTGAAATGTCTAAGACATGAGGGTACCTACACCGAATTAGATTCCTAGTAGATCTTAGGCCTTAGTAAGGAATCCTACATTTCCTGGTTAAGGAAGGAATGAGAGTCATCATTGTTTAGTTGGGTTCTCATTTCTCTTCTGGATAAGGTAGAATGAACAGACCAAGGGAATTATCATGTCACAAAGGGCGAAATGATAGAGAAATAAGGGGAACTATAATAAAGTAGATTCTTATTGGAGCTCAGGCCTTAGGAAGGCATCCTACGTATCGTATTTATTCCATGAATCAAATTCATTGTAGTTTAGATGGTTTCTCAGTCCGCAAATGGATGTGGTTGAATGATCAGCTGATAGTAATGATTGGTTCATGATGGTTGAAATGTTGGAGGAATGAGGGGACCTATTCTAATGTAAATGACCATTGGAGCCCCAACATTAGGAAGACATCCTATATATCCTAGTTATGGAATGAATCAGAGTCATCATAACTCAGTTAGTTAGGGAATAATCATTGAGGTTTCCCTTATATGTGGGACATATAATATTATGCTACTGATAAAGTCTTACTCACTAGGCATGGATAGGGTTATTGAGTCTTTGGGTTCCCTTTTGACCAGGCCAATTTTTTTTCTTGACATGCATTTATTTTCATCTCAACATGCTTTGATTGTTTGTTTGACATTTATAAGAATTTCTGCATGACATGTCAGCGTAAAATTGAAAGTTCCAGATAATTTTTGTGAGGTGCATCACATATCATGGATGGAATGTATGATGGTTGTCCCATGATCATGGATAAATTTTATAGAGGACATTGTGAGACCCTAACGACTTGTTCTGAGAGACATTTCATGATACCTGTTGTAATATTTAGAGGGTATCACATGATCCAGCCAAATTTCCCCGGTGTCATCGTTAAACCTAGATGAAATGCTCATAGGGTGTCGAGATAGTCAATGTGACATGTATTAGAAGGTTCCGCATGTCCTAGATGAATTTTATGGGTATCATCATGATAGCTGGCTGACATGTCTAGAGGAAATTTTTATATCTTGCTGGTGTTCCCAGAGGATGTCTTAAGAGATTGTTTATATACACTGGTGTTATCACAAATCCCATATAGCATGTACTGGTGCAACCATATGAGTTTAGTGACATGTTTTATGGATTCCAGAAGGTATGGATGGAGAACCCAAATGGTTTTCATGAGACTTGGGTGGCATGCCTGGGGGTTCCATGTGGATTTATCTTGACAAGTCCTGGGGAATTCATGTGATCCAAATAGTATACCAAAGGAGAATCATATGATATTTCCAACATGTCTTGGTGTTGTCACATGACCTAGGTGGTTTATGAGAAGCTCATGAGGATTTTTTTATGTGTTCTTTACATAAGTATCCCATATTTTGGTCTATATTCATGAATTTTATCTCTTGTGACTTAGATTTATTCAGTGTTAGATTTGTTTATTGTATCACATGTTTTAGCATATATGTGGGATGTATTTAATGTGTCCCTCTATAATTACTTTGCGTGGTCTATTAATAATCATACTAATTTCCTATGCATGTTTCATGATAACTCCAGTTTTTATCTCGATATTACCTGATGAAAAACATCCCATTCGTGAGATAAAATTCTCTAAGAAATACACTCCAATTATTGGGTGCACCAGTGAAAAATTAAAATAGGTTTACCATCCATATCTGAGTGAAAAAATGACAACCCCTTCTTTGATGCTGGGGTGGAGGATTTATAGGACTCACACCCCAGTTTTTTACTGCTTTGTGATGTGCTTATCATGCGAATCCATGCTAGAGTCGATGGAGGGATTTAATATCATGCATCTCTAAGATATTTTTTTAGGTCATTCTGAGGGAATTGCTTGATTTTTTGCGACCCTAAGACCATCCTATCAACACAAAATTTATTGGATTACTTCCAATTAAATGGGTGTTGTTCTATCATGAAAACATTCTGGGGAACTTTCATATTATCATAACGATATTTCATGGGCCATCATGATATTAGGTCACCTATCGAATGGGAATCACATGATCTCAGGTGAATTTTCTGGGACTTTTCATGAGACATGGATGACCTGTTAGGGGGCCTTCATGAAATCATACCATCTTGTCAACGGGTCTTGTGAGGCTGGGTTATAGATATCCTAGGTGTGTTAGGTGAGTTTTATGTCTATGAGAGGCTCCCATCATTTCCATTTTTATTTCCTTTTTTATGTTACCAAGGTTGGGGATCTCTCGAAGTTGTATGAGTGTGTTCGAAGAAAATCACCCTACTTATCAGCGATTCTTCACGTGACCAATAAAGGGTCCTATGGAGATACACAATCACTTTATGGAAAAACCCATTTGTTTGTCTTTATGGAGCCAAATGGGGAGAATGAGGTCGCTTGGACATGTATGGGGCTCTACACTAGATGAGGATGACATGTACATAGGATTTCATGGGATGAGGAACACATGTTGTCGATGCTTGAAGTGTCTTAAGGGCACATGTCACATGATTTTTATGACTGTAATAGGATCCTACCTCCTTCAATTTTTATTTGATTTGTTTACCTTACAAAGGTTTGAGATCTCATTGGGTTTTATAAAAGTTTTCAAGAATAATCCTTCTCTCTATTGGTGACGTGTCATGTAAGTTTTTTGACCGCATGAGGCTCCCACATTATGATAGTTTCCTCTTATTTTCTAAGGATTTTTGGATGGTTCATCGGGCGTCTGACTTTTGATATGCCGCATGACTAGGAGGAGCTTATCTGGCTGCCTTCACGTAATAAAAAATTGTCCAGGGTTCCTTCACAAGACTAGATAGACTTTTTAAAGGGACTTGTCAAAGGATATTGATGAGATATTCCACGGGCTATGTGATACATGTGACCCTCCAAAGGTTATGAAATCGTCTGTCTTTTAGGATTTTACATGATCCATGTGATCCTGGAGATATCCTTATATATTTTCCTTGTAGGTAAAATAATACCCATATTCATGTATTTCTTCAATTTTTAATTTTATTTTTCTCATTTTGCGACCATCAACAAAAGTAATATCACTTTTTATATCAATGTTATTTTTTATTCTTCTAAAAAATCATTTATGTTTGGAATTTCACTTCACTTTTCATTTTCAAAACGATTTACCCTAACATGGTTTATGTTTCACTAATTATACTCTAATATATATTCATAATTTTGGGGAATGATCTCATGGTTCCAAAAAATCTACTTCCTTATCACTTCTTTAGTGGTAACATTCAAGAATTAATTTACACAGATGTTTTTCATCTATTTCAACATCCCTCTAGGTTTCCTTTGATACACTGGTGATATGTTATTTTGAAACCATCCTCCTTCTTTCTCAGTAAGGATTAGGATCATATTATTCTATCATTAACTTAGTCGTATATTCATTACTCTGTAAGGTGTGAACATCACATTTTAATTTATTTATAATATATGATGTTTACCAAGAAAAAATATTATTCAATTGAAATGAGGAAAAGTATTAGAAATTCTCATGAAGTTATTACAATATGAATGATTATTTTAATACTGAATATTTATTTTTGGACTATCCACCTTCTGTATTTGGATGGTTTATGATAATTTTGTCCCTTTTTTTTGAATGGGTAAAACTATTGACATTCTTGATGATTATTGACTTATAATTCAGTTTGATTATGTATTGACATTCCATATTTTTTTTCATTATATAGATATCCATGTTTTTATTCACTCAAAGGTTCCATTGTGAATGGTATAAAATGTCTTTTGGACTCTTATGGTGAATTAATTGGATCTAATGAAGTGACAGGTGGGAACTATCATTATATAGCCCCTTGATGCATCAATAGGTCTAATGAGACAAAACAAGATGGGTTTTGGTGTATAATTATTCCCATATAAGTATAAAGTCTTGGAAAAAGGAATTGATAAAATGTTTTCGATCTCTAAAATTATGAATTCGATAATTAAAAGATTACTATTATTCATATCCATTTTTTTATTTATTTTCATAGATATAAAAACATATTAGTTTTAGTTTATTAAAAAAATATTCAGATTATTTCTTTCTTCCACATTACGTATTCCATGTTTATTTTTTTGATAGATTCACTTATATATTTATCTTTGTAATAATTTGAAATATCCCCTTTATAATTTCTATATTCCAAGGTTATTAATAAAAGAAATATAATTTATATTTTTATAAGTATATCATATAACATTTTGGATCATCTGACCCGTTTGTGGGAATTTAGTTGAAGGAGGTTCTGAGAAGTTGGGGAATAAGTAGTGGTGATGGAGTTGATAAAATAAAGTAGGAAAATTACTAGGGTGTAGAGGGGTGTTCATTTCCATAAGGGGTGGTGGCAACAGTGTGGAGCTGTTGGCTATAATGTAAGGATCCCAGAGGAAGATTTTGGTACCACATCCATTTTTAGCATTGCTGCGCCATAGATTTGGGATGCGGTGTATAATTGAGGAGTTATAGGGTTTGAAGAGACCATATATGGTGAAAGGTATTAGGGGAGAGTTTTTAGGGGTTTTCCCTTTTCAAGGTGACAACATAGTGGAGAAAGGATGTGTGGTAGCTTCATTATCAGTCATCGAGGGCCTGTGAAATAGTTTCTTTGGATGCACCAGAGCCTCCTCCATAGTTTTTCAAATATGTTACATTGAGATACCTCTATTACATTAAGAAGTTTTGACAGACATCACTATCGTGTGGTCTCATGCACTGAATTTTGGTTCTCCCCATTTTCACCGGTTCTGTGGTATGGTGGTAGGGTCCACACATTGGCCTCATGTTTTACAGACCATCTAGAAATTCTAAATGCCCCTTGAACACCATAATTATTCAGTATTTTAGCTCATTAAATGTGTAACCTAAATGTGTTCCGTGGAGGTCATTTATCCCCTAATTCTTTCTTTCCAACCAGTGTCTTGGGAGTTCGATCTATGGAAGTTTTAGGTGACTTCTCTTTATTTCCCCCCATTTGACTTATTTTCACCATGTTCCTTATCTAAGAAAGAGATGATATCAAGGGGAACCAGTTGTTTGAAAGTTTTTTTAGGGAGGGGATGATGTGTGTTGTGGTGTTCCAGGGTGAGTGTGGTGTTCCCCATTATTGTACTACTTAGTGGTGGAGCTCCTATTGATTCAACCCTGTATACCTAATCAGAATGGTTTGTTTGAGGTGGGATATCTTATGTTTATCTTTTAATTTTATCATGAGTGAGGTGTTATTCTATTATTTATATTTTTATTGATAGTATGAATCATCCAAATTAAGTTAATTATTTGGTTTAATTGAAATTTAATGAGAAGGGGAATAAATCACATGTTTTATTTGTTTTGATATTAATGATTGTTGTGATTGTATAGGCATGATTTCTTACTGAATGTATTAGTAATTGGTGAAGGACCCCGGAACACCCTGATAGGGGAGGGGTGAATTAGGGTGTTAAATTTTACTTTTAAATTGATAGATCTTATTCCCACATTGGTAGGAACCTATTAAACCCATCTGAATAGGATGTGAAAAAAATAAACAATCACATGCAATGAAATGGCATTGAAACTTTACTCCGCTCACCACTTAGGGCTACATCCAAGGAGCATATGCTCACAGTGTGTCAGTCATACAAAAGACCACTAATCTTCAGAAGTTGTGGATTAAAAGAGTTTAGCATATCCACTGTGTGCCAGGCACACTACCTTTACAAGGTTTTAGGGATAGCACACTACATCCCTCAGATCACTTCTGCTGACTTCTCCTTTCTCACTGCGTTGGAAGAATATTTACTTAGTTTAACAGATTGAAGGTCTCTTCAATGGTTTAACATTAGATCATGCTTCCTCAACTGTAAATGGATTCTCTATTGTAGTCTTCTAATCACCTACAGATGTAATTTATTTTCCCGTACACTGATATGTTATGGAAATTAATTTTTCTAACTGATTTGGTCAATTTTCAGGCTTCCTTGAGGGTTCTGCGTACTGCTGTTGTTTCCGCGTACCGCTGCTATTTTCACGTACCACTACTATTTCTGTATACATTCGATCTATTTCCACATACCATCCAAATCCTCCAGGAACTGTGCTTCTCCATGTACTGGCCTACTCTATTTACTTCTCAACTCCTCTGCATACCATCCTGATCAGTATATTGTCTTACTCAGTAGGGTACTGTGAGAGTTTCTAGCATAAACCACACTCTCTTTTGTGGATGATCTCTCAGCGTACCAATTTCTCCTCCACATACCACTCCAGAATTCACCAAATTTCTTCCTGAAATTTTAACCTTCAATCTCATCACTTAACAAATGAGATTACTACTCCTTAAATAGGTACATAACTCTACAAATTTCAGAAATCTGATTTACCCAAATTTTCAATGTGGGACAATCTTCACTGTAAAATGAACTCCATCTATATACTATTAGCCTCCACCGCGTACTGAAATCCCTTGAACTGTGAACCTTTATCATGTACCGTTAACCTTCCACGTACTGTATGTCTGTCGGTGTGTGTACTGCATCTCTTCACCACCTACAGTCACTATGAACCTTTTTCGACAGCATTTCGCATACAGCTCACCTTCACCGCATACCGTCACTGCGAACTGTTTTTAGTTTTGTGCACTGTTCCAAGTAGCACACACCTTCACCTTGTGCATCATTCCTTCCCCACATACCACGTGCCTTCACCGCATACCATGTGCCTTTAATGCGTATAACGCACCTTCACCGGGTACCGCACACCTTCACCACATACTGTTTCTATTAACCATTACCAAACTCTAAATTTTTGAGGCCCAAAAATTTGGAAAACACGGGGAAACTGTGAAACCTTTAATACTACTTTCAGCCTCAAATTTATGACTGTATTCTTTGAAAAATCCTTATTCATCCATGTGAAGATTGAAAAAAAAACACAAACCAACCACCATTATTAGCAAAGAGAAACCTTGGTTCCAACAATCTCCCCCTTTGGGTTTGTTGGAAATCTCTAGATAAATTCACCAATGCGCCAACCACGATCAAAACATGAACCTTCATGAAACAACTCACCCATCACTCTAAGTCTACATGAGAAGTGATATGTGCAGAAAACAAGAGAGAGGACATTAATTGAGTTGTCATCCTTTTCTTTTCTCCACCATAGTTTCATTTATGGATTTTTCCATTCTCCATCTTTCCCGTAATGAGAATGAAATATTCTCCATATTTCCCATAACCAGAAAGAAATAAAAAACTCTCTATTGAATTTATCCATTCTCTCCCATTGGAAATAAACCCAATGAACTGAAACTTTACATGTATAGTTAAAAAATATGCTCCCATAGATCATATCTCCCCTATAAACCTACATCATTTCCATAAACAGATTAAAAATAGTTAAAACAAATGGGGAGAGGGGAATCTCGCATCCTCTTTATGCACTGGGAGGTGGCTGAACATCAAGGTTAAACTGATGTTTCTCAAACACAGCCTCTCATAGTGGCTTTGTCATAATGTCATCCACTTGATCATCATTTCCCACATGGTCCATTTATATCATGCCTTGTTCAACTTTTTCCTTGATGAAGTGACATCTGATCTCAATATGATTCGTATGAGAATGAAAATATGATTCTTCATAAGATCAATTGTGCTCTTTCTATCACCGTTGGTTGTTTCACCTGATCACCTATGTCACTCAGTTACTGTTTCATCCAAAGTAAATGAGTTCACACCTTGGTAGAAGATATATATTCAGCTTCAACAGTACTAAGTGATGTACTTTCCTGTTTCTTACTTAACCAGCCCACACATTTCATCTCAATATAGAATGCTCCAAAACTGGTAGACTTTGTTTCCACTACATCTCCAACCCAGTCATCATCAAAAAATGCTGATAGTTCACTATCTCTTCCCGCAGTAAAGTATATCCCATAATTATGTGTACCAGGGATGTATCTCATGATTATTTTCACTTCCGCCATATGTTCTTTCATCATATTACTCTGAAAGCAGGTGACATGGCATGTTACAAAGACAATATCTCGCCATGTCGCCGTTAGGTACAGTAGACTTCCAATGATTCTTCTGTATATGGTGGGATCTGCAGAAGTCCCTTCCTCATACTTTCTGAGATTTTATCCAACTGCAATCAGAGTCAAAATTGGTTTGGAATCATGCATATTGAATTTTTCAGTAGCTATCTTGCATAATTTTACTGAGAAATGAAAGTGTAATCCTTCTTCTGAAGAACCTGTAACCCTAAAAAGAATGTTAGTTCACCAATCATGGACATTTCAGATTCTGATTTCAAGTGATTGGTAAATTCATCTACTAATCCATGTCTACTTCCACAAAAAATAATATCATCCACATATACCAATACCATAAAATGATCCTGTTGAGATTTCTTCACATAGATATTTTGATCCACTCCTCTTTTAAACTCACAATTTCTCAGATAAGAGTCCAACTAAGAGCACCACGCCCATGGTGCCTATTTTAGGACATAAAGAGATTTCTTTAATTTTAAAACCTTTAGTTCATCATTTCCAATAAAGAACCCAATGGGTGGTTCAATGTAGACTTATTCTTCCAATACTCCATTTAAGAATGCTATCTTGACATCCATTTGATACACTTTGTAACCTATTTGGATTTCCATGGAAAGAAATAGCCTGATTAATTCCAGTGTCGCTAAGAGAGAAAATTTCTCCTCAAAATAAACACCTTCAATTTGTGAATATCCTTTACAGACCAATCCTGCCTTATTTATGATCACATTTCAATGTTTGTCAAATTTGTTCATGAAAATCCACTTTGTACTAATAACATTATGGTCTTCAGGACTTTTAACAAGATCCCATGTCTGATTTTTGTCAATATAATCTAACTCTTTATTCATTGATTTCACCCATGACTCATCCTTTGTAGCCTCTCCAAATGAGTATGGTTCCACAACTGATAGAAATGAAGATTTTGAATTATTCCTCATTCTCCTTATCTGTGTAGGTGCATTCCGATACCAAATAATGTTGGATTGATCAATCTCGGCTTGTCAATTTCTCTTTTGGGGTTCGACTAAATTCTCTCCAGCTCTGGCTTCCTCTTCTGTTTCTTCTTTAGAGTCAACATCATGATGTCACTCTTGAAAGTTTTTGCACCATCCTCTACCTCTATATTAGCATTTTTCCATGTTCACATTCTTCCTAATCTTCTATCACATCAGTATAAGAATTACTTGAAGCATTTGGGTTTTTCTCTTCAATAATATTTACATCACTGCTTTCCATAATTCTTCATATTCGCTTGTTGAAACACTTTTAGGATTTTCTGTTCATTGATTATCCAAGAAATATTCCTTTGTTTTCATTATCTCCATACTTCCCTTGATTTATTTCTTGTTTTTAGATAAAACATTTTCTTCCAAAAATAGGAAAATATTTCAAAGAGGGATTCCTTCCATGCCACAATTCATATGGTGTCTTTATTTCACCCACATATAGCCTTGTTCGATTTTGAATATATAATGTAGCTTGTACTAACTATTTCCAATAATGCCGAGGAATAAAACTCTCAATCAACAATGTTCTAGACTTTTTGTTTACCTATCGATTCCTACAATAAACAACTCCATTTTACTGTGGAGTTCTCATAGCTTCCACCTCATATTGTAAACCGTGCTTCTCTAGGTAATTTTTGAATTCAATAAACATGTTTTCCCCTCCATTATTAGACAGCATTACTTTGATCTTTCGTCCAATATCATTCTCGGTGATTCGTCGATAGGTTTTCATGAAATCAAGCACTTGTTGCTTCCTATGTATAAGGATCACACATTCCATTCTACTATAATCATCTATGAAAAGAACAAAGTACCACTCTCCATGTGTTTTAGAAACATTTATCGTGCCACATACATCTATATAGATAAGGTCAAGGAGATTTGATTCTCTTTTCTTCTTTGGCCGGTAGGAGCTACAAGCTAGTTTCCCTCACATGAAAGCATCACAGGTATTTTCTTGTTCACACTTCATATTAGGGATATCCATGAATATCTTCATCTTATATATATTTTCCAGGTATTTTTTATTGATTTGACCCAATTTCGGATTCCCTAAGTTGTTTTCCTCTCCAACTATTAGGTGGAAAATGTTCTCTTTGCTGTCAACCTGATATAAGATGCCTTCTTTTCTACAGCCTTTCATGAGATAATCCCCTGACTTTCCTCTTATATTAAAACCATTATAATGGAATGTCATAATAAGACCTAAGTCGTAGAGTTGACTCACACTAAGAATATTGTGATGCAGATCATCCATATAAAGGACTTCAGTTTTCTTCAGCTCTCCATTAGCTAGCTTAGTACTTCCATTGACTTTTATCTTCAAAGCACCAACGTTACTGATCCTCACTATTCAATCGACCTTTGTCTAGAAATTCATTAATAGGTCTTCATTACCCGTCACATGGGATGAGAATCTGCTATAAAGAATCCATGTGTTATTGTTCTTTGTATCTTTGAGGTCTACTTATGAAAAATTGGACTTTTCAATTTTCAATTTTTTTTCCATGAGATATTGGATTGAGCGTAGGAAAATGATGGCCTTTAAATTATCTCTTCTTTCTACATGGGTTGTTTATATTCAAATTCTTCTTCCAGAGGAGAAAACCGGTTTGAAATAGAAACACTGTCTGGTTGATGAGTATTAACTCCTCTCTAAGCATTGAAATATTTTCTCCTATCATACCTCTTCCTGTAATACAAATAATTATGGACAAAGTTAGAATAGTGAAAACAATATCCATAGAAATTATTTCTTCTATAAGAAGTAGGATATGAATATGTTCTCCTTTGTTGTACTCCAAACTCTTCTCCATTCATTTAGCTCTATTCCTCTTCACAGTATGACATAGTATGGGCCCGATAGCCACAAAACAGACACATCATGAAAGGAAATGTCTTATCACTTATACTCCTCTTCATGCCTTCTTCCTTAGAAAAATAGTTTGACTGCCTATCATTTCTAGAAACTCAAGGATAATATTTAATTATCCTTTAATTTTGATTTGAAGGGCTTCTTTTTCAGAACTTCTGGTGGCTTTTCAATAAGATCAACTTTTATCTTGCATTTATTCCAACTCACTTTATTTATATCATTTCATGATTCTACAACACAACCAATTCCACTATTTCCTTTTCATGTGGGTCTTTGATCACTCAAGATATTTTCAACCCCATTAGAACCACTTTTTTCACTCTCTAGCATCTCAAAATATGAGAACCTTCCAAATTGTATTTTCTTTCTTGCTTCTTTTGAAATTGATTCACTTTCAAGTTTACTTATCATTATAACAACTTCTTCTACGAGTCCCTCAATGGTCTTCTACTTATCCTTCAGTCTCGAGGTAATTTCATTGATGAAACTTTTTTGTTCTTTAATTATGAGTTTTATTTCAACAACATTATTATTTCTTTCAAGGATTGATGATTTTAATTTCACCAGTTCATCCAGTCGTTCAATTTTCGCTTCGAGCTGATCAATATATTTTAATGATTCCTCCACTATTTTTTTCCACTTTTTTCATCTCTTACATTTAATCTCAACCTTACCAAAATCAACCTTCTGTTTCAACTTGGGATTAACATTAGCATTAAACTGATTATCTCTAGATTTATCTGTCAATGGTTCAAGCTTTTCAATGGTAGCCATCATGGAGGCATGGTTTCCAGTCTTAAATTCTGGTTCTTCTTCCTCACATAATTCATTATCATCATATTACTCCTCATATAAAAAACTCTTCTTCTATATTTTCTTTTCAAATTTAATGTTTCCCTTTTTGAAGAATATTATCTAAGGCTTCTCCTTGTTTTCAACTTCTCTATCTACATCATCAAATTTTCTTGATCACTGAGTGGAAATGTACCCAACTCTTCCACAGTGAAAACAAGAAAGAGGTAACTTTCCTTCAAATTTCCCAGTTCCCTTCTTGAGATTCTTGGAAATGAGAGAAATATTTTTTTTCCTCATTATCTTCATCACCGATATATCCTGAAACTTTAAGTTTGTCCTTGGTTTTGAATTTCATTTCCTTTCTCACACGAGTCATAACTTCTTCTAGTTTGATTCTCATTTCATAAGATGATAAATTGATTAGAATATCATCCACTGAGAGTTTGGAGAGATCTATTTCCTCAAGGTTGAAACCTTTGAATCATAAAGGGGTAGAAATATTATCAAGAGTTTCTTCACTATGTCAATGTATTGGATTTCTTCGCCCAGACCTCGAATTTCTCTTACAACATTAGTAATTCAATTGAAAAAGGAGTCTACATTCTCATTAGGGTGCATCTTCATATCATCAAACAATTTATGTAGTACTTTATGTTTTTCCTCTTACACTTTACTATCTCTATCATAAATATTCACCAATTTTTCTCACATTGATTTGTCAAATGTGAAACAAATTACCTTTAGATAAATCTGATCATAAAGGGCTATAGTGAGAGAATTATGTGCTTTTGCATCAGAAAAAAGGAATTTCCTATCTATATCTATCATCAACAGTCCTATAGGATCAGTGACATGCATTCCCTACAAATTAGAAAATAAGACATCCATTCTAAGAGATATTAGGTGAGATCACATCCTATTTTTTCATATTTTAAAATTACTTCCATCAAAGATGGGAAATCCCTTACCATTGAATGGATTATCCTTGATAGAAAGATTCAACACCAACAACCTTTACTATTTAATACCACTTGAAGGACCCCAAAACACCTGGAGAGGGGAGGGGTGAATCAAGGTTTCAAATTTTTCTTTTAAACCACTAGATCTTGTTCCCACGTTGGTAGGAACCTGTTAAACTTGTCTGAAGAGGAAGTGCAGAAAATAAACAATCACATGAAAAGCAATGAACCATCAATTTTATATGGTTCAACACTAAGGGATATGTCTAAGGAGAATTTTTTGATAGTGTTTCGGTTGTACAAAAAACCACTAATCTTCACAAGTTGTGTATTACAAGAGTTTAGCATGGTCACTATATGCTAGGTTCACTTCCTTTACAAGGTTTTAGGGATAAAACACTACGTCCCATGGATCACATCTACTGACTCCCCCTTCCTCAATGAGTTATAATAATCTTCACTCAGTTTAATGACTTGAAGTTCACTTCAATGGTTTAACATTAGGTTATGCATCCTCAACTGTAAATGGAAGCTCTGTTGATGTCCCGTAATCACCTACAGATGTAATTTATTTTTACATAGAATGATATGTTATGGAAATTAATTTTACAAACTGATTTTGTTAATTTTCAGGATTCCATGATTGTTATGTGTACTGCTATTTTTTCTGTGTACCGCTACTGTTTACGCGTACCACGTCTGTTTCTGCATACCATCCTGCTGTTTCCGTGTATCGTCCAACTCCTCCATGAATTTTTCTTCTCAGCGTACTGTCCTAACCTGTTTACTTCTCCACTCCTCTGTGAACTATCCTACTATGTGTACTGCCTTTCTCAGCCACATACTATGAGAGCTTCATGTGAAAATCACACTCCCTTCTGTGAACTATTTTCCTTACACAGATGATTAACTCTGCCTACCATCTTCTCCTCTGCATACCACTTCGAACTTCACCGAATTTCTTCCCAAAATTTTAATCTCCAATCGAGTCACTTTACAAATGGGATTACTTTTCCTTAAATATAAACATAGCTCCAAAATTTCCATAATCTGATTTACCCAAATTTTTAATGTGGGACAATCTTTACTGTAAACTAAACTCTATCTGTGTATTGTTATCCTCCACCACATACTGTAGTCCTTTGAACTGAGAACCTTTATCAAATACCATTAAACTTATGTGTACCATATGTCTATCAGTCTATGTACTACATATCTTCACCGCATATAGTCTCTGAGAACCATTTTCGATAGCATTTCACGTACCGCTCTCCATCACTGCCTACCATCGTTGCGAACTGTTTTCAGTTATATGCACCGTTCCACATACCGCATGACTTCACTACATACTACACACCTTCATTGCATACTACATGCCTTAACCATGTACTGTGTGCCTTTTACGCATATCGTGCGCCTTCACAGCGTACCGCACACCTTCACCGCTTACCGTTGCTACAAACTATTACCGAACTCCCAATTTTTGAGGCCCAACAATTTGGCAAACACTGGGAAAATGCGCCACCTTTAATATTTCTTTCAACCTCAAATGTATGAACCTATTCTTTTCAAACTCCCTATTCATCAATGTGAATATTGAAAAAAACCCAAACCAACCTCAATTATTAGCAATGAGCAGCCTTGGTTCCAACAATTGGGGGATTATTTTTCATTGTGTTTGAAGTTTTTATATAACTCTTATTATGTTGTTTTTTGTTATCACTTTAAATTAAATTTTTCCAACAAATTATATTCATCTAAATAATTGGTTTCCCATATAAATATTGTTTCTATGAGAATGACCTTGAAATAAATAAGTAAAAGTAATGTAATATCCCTTAATAAATATGAAAAGTGATATGTGTTTTGATCTATTATGTGCGGTTATCCTATGTGATGAGATGTTTGGTTGTGATATGTGGAAGATGTGATGAGAAGTGGATGTGGTACATAGTATTTTCAATGTGGAAAATAGTTGTGTTAAAGAATGTGGCTATGGTTATGAAAAGTTAGTAGTGTGGGGTTGGTTTTCCTGAGAAATAATGTTTTTTATGTTTTTTGTAAAAGATTTTTTATTTTTTATGAAATTAATAGGAAAGTAATAGATTTAAATGATATGGGATGGTTTGGTTAATGGGTATAATTGTTTAATGAATTATTTAAATGAAATGGGAAGTATTTTCAAATATGGTGGATGCATAATGAAACGTTTGGGCTGGTTAATTGAATTGGTTGTTAAATGGTAAATCTGTAAATTAGATTAGTTTGAAAGAAAAGGATGGAATGTGGCTTATGGATTTTGTGCATTTAGAGGTGAAAATGAATGTGGAATATGTTATGAGGATTTGAGGTGATGTTGTTATTTGGGATGTTTTTTTGAACCCATAGGTTGGAATTATGTGTGGATTTATATACATGAAAGAAACAATGATTGGTTTTTGTATATTCACCCCACCCACATCAAGAACCTTAAACCAAAAAGAAAATGTTTTTGTTGTGTTTTTCAGAAAATTTTGATTGTGAGGATGAATGAATAACTACCTATCCTTCCCTAGTCTCCCTTCCAGGATATAGTGACATGCATGGTAAATGATATCCAAAAGTAAAAAATTAACTGTGGTGATTTTTAATGAGACAAATTTTGTTAGGGGTCATTCTTGGTAGGATATGGTCACAAGGTTGATCTCATTCAAATTCATGATACCCTAATATAATAGTTATGAAGGTGATACAATGGACCATGTGTTTTTAGACAAGGAGTGATATAATGTGATATGATATGATAGACCATGTGTCTATGAGAGAGATGTGATGTGATGTCCTAGGTGTCTGCAGGCTAGATGTGATGTGATAACCCAGGTGTCTTTAGGTAAGTTTCTTTATGAAATATATGGGATCACCATTAAATATGAAGTTGGGGTGTGATAGTGTAAAACCAGTGGGAAATTAGTGTGGGGTATGAATTTTGTCAATATGATTCTTATTATGATATTATACTTGGATGTGTATATTGGTGAGAAAATCATATTGAGGAGTCATGTTGACTTGTTTAGTTTCTCTGGGTTCTATTGTTTGTTCACTAGTGCATTAATACTCTTCATTCACATGTATATAAATGGGTTTTTAGGTTTCCAAGAGGAAAAATTATACTATTTTGGATATTAATAACGAGGACCATTGATCTATTGTCGTTCCACTTCCCTAGATTTTTCTTTTAGTAATTTATTTAGAGATATTTTTATTTTTATATATAATATCTACATTGTTGGATGATTTGTTTTAGTTTATTTTATATTATGTAAAGTAGTTGATTGATTGTTAAAATTTTATGTCCTAATCTTATATATTATATGTGATAATGCCTCAAATTTAAGATATTTTTATATCCTCAGTGCTTGTCTCCAACCTAGGGCCTAATGGAGGTGGTACATGGGGGTCATTAGATCTATTTCTTCATTATTGTCCTAGGAGGGATGCCTTTAAGGGGAGGGTGTTTTGACAGTGGTATTATAGCTTTTTTATGAATAGGATGGAGTTCAAAGTTTGGAACAGTGAGGATTGTATGTTTTTAAGTAAACAATGTCAGTTGATCTTGGTGTGTAACACAGGCCAGGGAAGACAAGCTTGTACATGAGATTTTAGGGCCCCCATGATCCGATACAAGGAATATGAGCCCAATGAATGACTAAGTGAGGTGGAACCTCTTGTAGGGTAGAGACCTGGGGGGGGGGTACATGCATCATGTTTAACTCGTGTTCTTATTTGAATTGTGTTTTTTTGGAATGTTAAAATAAAATAAATTAATATTAATGAATATACATACTAATGGGTGTATGAAATACTTGTTTCCCTTTTATCTATAGATCCCAGTCATTTTCAACATGTGGTTTAGGAATTAAGGTTATATTATGAAAAATCGGTTGATCATCGAAGGGTTGAACTTTTTGGGATAGATGATCATTGGTATAGCTAATTGTGTAGTACGCCTTGATCAAGTTCAAGTGTAGTCTTTATGATGTGTAGATAGAGATTTGTTTGGTGGATCTTGATATCAAACTCAGTTTTATCTTATCCCCAATAGAGTATTGGGACACATTTGTTGTTATAAAATTGTGAGGAGTTGCACTTTGGTGGTGGATGTTGTACCATGGTGAGTGGAAGGAGGAATATGTTTCATGGGTCAACTTTTAGAAGGAGTTTCTTTCATAAAACATGAAGTAGGGGAGAGGAAGGAGAAACTATCTCTTCATCAAGTGAGTATATCAATATGATAAAATGAGATCAATTTCAAGGTACTTTTTCATTTTGCATGCATCTTTTTCCTAATGAGGAGTCCCACACAAAGCGTCTTAAGGAGTCACTCCATCTTTCCATCCAGTATAAAGAAAATCATTTTACATTGGCAACATGTTTGGAGGTTTAGAATAAGGATGATGTGATAGAGAATATTCAACAAAAAGGAGGTTTAATGCAAGAGGGTAACAAACATGGTTCCTTGAGATGTAGGGTTTTTAGAGGTAGATATTATGCATTAAGAATTTTGAGGTTTTCACTAGTAGTATATTGACCATAGATGATTCCTTTTTGGCATTTTGAGGCTTGATATTTTCATTAATTTCTATGGGTCTTAGGCTAGTGTGCTTCACTTGTGATAGTCATGGTCACCATCAGAATTAGTCCCCCATTTTTCATAGAGATCAGTATGGTGGGGGTAGTCTGGTTCAACACCATCAATAATAGTAGCTTCCTGTGAGGCTGTTTTAACAGCATGGGTAGTAGGATTATGCTCCACTAGAATAAGATAGATAAGGAACAGTTTAGTATAATGATGTTACACATCTTCAGGGAACTCAACCTTAATGTTGTCATGGGGGGGGGGGGGGGGGTTATCAGTATATATAAAGAGGACCAGGGAGTTTATAGTTGCATGTTGTTTAGTCGGTAGTACCAAGGAATCTAGAGATAATTAGAGGTATACTCAGTTTTTCATTTACCCTTTTATATACCTTGTTTGAATCATGAGATTCACACTCATTTGTTTCACCTTCTATAGTCCATGATCTGGGGATGAATGTATATTTCCTTTCCATGCC
Source organism: Viscum album (assembly GCA_963277665.1). NCBI lineage: Eukaryota > Viridiplantae > Streptophyta > Magnoliopsida > Santalales > Viscaceae > Viscum > Viscum album. The sequence goes on along the minus strand of OY728152.1, from coordinate 776,409,854 downwards.
CGAGTGTTTACTTATTCAGCCGGAGGATCAAAAATTTTGTTTGATGTATTTCGAGGGTGTAGAACGATGATTGTTCTACATCAATAATGTGGTGATCTATTCCTAATATATATGTATCCATACTATTTCATTCTCAACATCAACTAGTTATATTCCATGAATGTTGTTATCAACTACTTTTTAAGTAGAGTCGTTTTATTGGATGTGGATGCTTGGTAAAATTTTCCATGTAATTCGTATATTCTAGTATGGTGGATGATTCCAGGTTTTCAAAGAGTTTCTATATTTTTCTCCCAAGGAGTTTTGTGACACTACCCCCTCGATGTGATGTTGAGTTTGGGATAGAATTACATTCCAGTTCTTCAATGATTTTGATGTATCCCTATCAGATAGAACCCTATAATATATGGTATTTTAGGTTTTAGATATATGATATGATATAAAAGGGTTTCAAAAAAACCAATGTCTCTTCGTGGTGTGCTTCAATGTTATTCTCCAAAAAGGTTTATTATATTATAATGTCATGTAGATACTAATGTAGGTTGAATCTGGTGAAGATAAAGAATCGTTACCCTCTTTTGATGATCAATGATATTTTTGACAAGTTGAGGTGTGCTATTTGGATTTCTATAGTATACTTATGATATGGATATCACCAGTTGCAGTTGAAAGATGATGATTTCCCAAATACTTCCTTCATATTTAGGTATAAGAACTTCATGATCATGTTCATGTTGTTCAGTGTAACGAACACACCAGATGTGTTCACAAGGATCATGAAGTTTGTGTTCCATGATTTTCTGGACCAGTTCACAGTCATTTACATTGAAGACAAATTGATTTAATTGAGGTAAGAGGAGAAGAATGTTGATCATCATAGGAAAACCATGGATGTCCAATGATTCCACCATAACTATGGAATGATTTCCATGTGTGATTTTTATACATATGTGGTGAATTTCTTTAGTCATTTGGTGTCCCAGAAAGGTGTGTCTATGGAACCATTAATTATCTAGGTAGTTTTTTCTTTTTTATCACCCAATAATGTGGTAGAGGATTTTAGCTTCCTTAATATCTCATGGTACAAACAGAGGTTTTTATATGAAATTTTATGGATTGGAACCCCATTGACATATCTAACCAGATAATAAAAGTGGTTTATTAGGGATGATTAGTTTTAGGAAGTGTTTATCTACCTGAAGGGGATATTTTTTAGTTCTTTGGTACTTCATTTACTAGAGTAAGGGGTGATTTTTGAGGTGTTATATGATTCACCCTATCTAGGATTGTGTTTCATATTGATGCAGTAGAAATCATTGATCTCTTATAAGTCTTGGTAGTTATGTCCCAACGATCATAATTATTCCACACATGATCTATAGTTGGAAGTGTTTGTATTTTCACTGAATTTTTGCATACATTATCCCATTAGGGAGTGATTATGGTGTTCATATATCACAAGATCTTGAGGTATATCTTCTGCATGTGTGATCTATATCTGCAGTAGTGGAGGTGGATGTAGCTTCTCTAGGATTCTGATTTCCAGATCTCTTACACCACATGAAAGTGGGATGTTGTGGATGAGAATTTGTGTATGATTTTTTTGAAGGATGTTGTTTATGATTCCATAGATTATTAGATGGTAATGGAGGAGTTGGTTCCCTACACATAGATGAAAGTGCTATTGAGGATGAAGGTTTATTATTTTATATGAATGTGTAGTATTCTAGGATACACCAGGTGGATGAGTCATAGTGGGGAGACTTAGAGGAAGAGGTGATGTGTGATCATGTTTCCATGGTGATTCATAAGAGGGATGTTTGAAGGATGGTTAGAAGTAGATTTTTTCACGGGATAATGTTTGTTTTGATGGTGATGTGTGATAGAGTCTTTCGTGATTTTCATACCTCACATTTGGTGGTACACCTAGGGGTATCCAAGATGTATTTTGGATTGATGATGTACTTTTGGTGTCCCTAGATAAAATAGGTTCTGCTGATGTTTTTGGCTTGGTGTTTTGTTTTTAAATAGGTAAAGATAGATCATCATGTTTCTAGATGTTTTTTTATCCCTTAGATATTCCCAAGTGTAAATGATACGACATCTCATTGGACCATTTAACAGGGTTACCCTGAGACTAAAGAGGATGTGATGATATATGGGAAATCATCAATCAGTTGATGAAATAAACTCACTTAATGGTGACCAAGGAGTCATGAACTATGGATGTTTTTGTGAGGAGGTTTATGGATTATGTTGTCTGGATGCATTGACTTCCAAGGTCCGTTTTTTTGTATCATGACACTCATATTTTCTAGAAAGTTTGGAGATTATTTCAACATTATTTTAGAACTATGTTTTACTTCATCACTTCTTTCCAACTTATTAAAGACAGGTAGAAAAAGATAATAATCTAGAAACTAAATGATATGTTTCAAGAATATAACCTGGAAATGGTAGATTAGGGATAAATAACTTTCCTTTTGTTGTGTTTTCTTATAAAAATAGCTACCACTCATCCATTAGTATGTCCCTATATGATGATTTGTATGGGAAGCTATTCTGTTATTAATTTTCCTAGTCTTAGGTTGGGGAATCATTTGTTCTTGGCCACAATGTGGTACAGGAAATGAAATATATGGTTTAGATTGTTCATGAGAGGTTTAAGGCTACTCAGGACCTAAATAAGGATCAAGAAAATTGAATGAGGATGATAATGGAGTTTGAGGATGGAGACCATGTGTTTCTTAGAGTCTCTCCTTGACATGGGAAGAAGATATTTAACAGTGGGATTAAGTAAACTCCCATATTTTTTTTGGGTATTTCAAGGTTTGAAAGTGAATTGGCGAGGTGGAACATTTATTTTCACTCCTAACATGACTAGACTAGATTAATAACATCTCCCATATCATTCAATGATATCAATGTATTCATGATAACTACCATGACATTGACTTGGGAGAGTTGTATATAAAGTATGACATGAAATTTTGGATCATTTGGAAGAGATCCAAGATCTTGGAGGGATTTGTATTCATATATTTACTGTCCTCTTTGATCAAGTGTTATGAAGGAATAAAATTCTATAGGAGAGTACTTGGAAGCATGAGGCACAGATTTGTACCCTGTACCTAGATTTGTTTTGATTTTTTCTTATTTTCCATGCCTTGTTGTTGTGATTCTTGAATATCATTGATTATGAAATGTTATTTTTCAATTGATATCTATGTTAAATCTTAAAGTATATTTAGAAGTGGAAAATTTATTCCTAATCAATACACAATATAATTTTATTTGATTAAAACCATGTAAGTGAGTCATTACCTCCAAAGGAAGATAATATCTTGATGTTGGAGATATAATTCCTTGATTCTTTTTCCTGGGGATCTATTGTGTTGTGGTTATTGTAGTCATAGGTTTTTTATGTGTGGAGGTAGATATGGTTGTGTAGATGGTTATGGGATAACAATGATATGAGGATTCATGGGATTTTTGGTGGACATTTTCATTGGGTATGATGTGTTTGGTAGGTGGACGTTTCTATTTTCAATGATATTCTTGATAGGTATCTCATGGGGTTATTTTTAGACTAAATTAATTCTTTCCATTGTTTATAGGTTTTGATTATCAGGTGCGGGAATAGTTTGAGAGGTATTTTATGAAATAGCCTATACCTTATGACCAATTAATTTGTAGAAATTCATGTGGTGTATGTGTTTAGAGGAAGTCCCAAGGAGTTGTGGAATGAGTGGGGGAGATGGTGATCAGAAAATAAAGTAGCAGAATTTCTATGATGTCAAGGGGTGTGCATCTCTATAAGAGGTGGTGGCTTTGGCTTAGAGGGGTTTACTATGGTATATGGATCCCAGAGGAGGTATTTGGAACCAATTCCATTTTCACCATGGATAATCATTAATTTGAGCTATGATATATCATTGATGAGTTATGTGGTCTCAAGAGATCAGATGTGATGTAGGTGATCAAGTTAGAATTTTGGGGGATCCTTCTTTTTAGGGTGACTTACCTATGGAGAAGGGATGTGTCATAGCTTCCTTTTTGATTGTTGAGGGTCTGGGGTGTAGTGGGTTTCAAAAAGTTCTGGTCTCCTCCCTATATTTTGGATATATGATGTGGATATATCCACTTTCCTTAGAGGATACTTGACTAACATAAATATATTGTGGTGTCTTGCAATGTTCCATGGCCCTCCCCATTTTCAACAGTTCTGTATCATTGTGGTAGGGGCTACGACATGGTCTTATGTTTTATAGACCACCTATAAATTATATAATCCCCTTAAATCCTATAATTACTCATCCTTTTCACCCATTTCTTAGGAGATGAAATTTCTTACCATGGTGGTATTTCATCCCCTAAACTGTGTTTTGAGCCCCATTCATGGGAGATTGATGAATTTCAGTTTTAGGTGAGTTTCATTCATTTTCCCTCCATTTTTCTCTATTTTCCCCTTGTTCCTTGTCATGGAAGGTATTATGTCATGTATACACTAATATTTTAATGTTTTTTGGTGATATGATTATGCGGGGTGTTTTCTTCTAGGTTGGGGGTGGTGTTCTTTTTTATTGTGGTGCTCTGTGGCAGCCTTCCTGTTTATTAAACTTGTAAAGTGAATCAAAAATATTCATCTAAGGTATGGGATCGTTCATTTATTATTTAGTTGTATCATCTAAGAGGGGTTTTTCTCTTTTTTATCTTTGGTATGATAGTATGAACTGGTGTAATAATGATGATGACTTGGATTTATTGAAACAGTAGTCTTAGTAGAAATAAATCACATGTTTTATAACATTTGATATTTTTGATAATTTGGATTGTATAGTCTTGATTCCTTCCTTAAAATAAACCTATTGGGTGATTTGTTTTTATTGTGGTTGATGTTTTTATTGAAACCTTTTTGTGTTGGTGTTTTTTATAAACTTAAATGGGAATTTTCTAACTAATAATATTTATCTAAATAATTCATTTCTTATAGAATCAAGGATTGTGTGATAATACCAATGAAATAATTTAGTTAAAGTGATGTAATGTAATGTAGAAAATCTGAAAAATGATATTTTTTGTGTATTTTTATGTGTGGATATGGTGTTTGATGTGTTTTTTGGTTTTGATATGTGATATATGTAATGAGAAGTGGATATCACATGTGGTGGTTTCTATGTTGAAAACAGTTGTGATAGGAAAACTTGTTGCGTTTTTGAAATTTTGGCAGTGTGGGGCAGGTTTCCCTGAGTAAGATGGTTTCTTAATGTGTTGTTTTGTTCTAGATTCCTGAGTAGTAATGGAAATAACATGAAATTAATGGATTTAAATGGCATGGGATTGTCTGGTTAATGGGTGAAATAGTTAAATAATTATTGAAATAAAATGGGAGGTGTGGATAAATATTGTTGATGACTAATTAGATGAGTGAGATAGTTAATTTAATTGGTTAGAAAAAGGAAAATATAGAAATTATCTTAGATTTAATTAAAAGGGTTAAATTTGGCATGCGTCTTATTATGTAGTGTTTCAAATTTAGAGGTGTAAGTTAATTTGGTGGATGTTCTGTGGCATGGTGGGGATTTTGTGAGTTGGGATGGTTATTTGTTTTTGAACCCATTAGTTAGGATAATATGTGGATATATATATATATATATTATATTAATTGAGATTTATATATGCACCTTTCCCATGTCTGGATCCTTGTTCCAAATACCAAATTTTATAGGGGTGTTTTTCCAAAAATCCTGATGGTGATGATGGATGATGCGATACCCGCTCTTCCCTACTCTCTCTTTTAGGAACTATTTAAATGAACAACCTCTGATGGAAAGAAGTAAAAAAGTTAACTTTTTTGATGTTTCATGAGATACATTTTTTTGGGTTTGAACAAGGTAGAAATAGAGAACATGGTTGATTTCATCCATATTCACGATACCCTACTATTCTGGTTATAGAGGTAATGTCATGGACTAGGTGTTTGTGGGAGAAATGAAATGTGACGTGGTGTGATGTAATGACCCAATTGTCTACATGTGATATGTGATGTGATGTGATTTGATATTCCATGTTTATATGAGAGAGATGTGATGTTATGGAGAAGGTGTCTATGAGAAATATGTGATGTGATAGAATATGTGTATTTGAGAAGGTTTCCTTGCAGAAATGATGAGAGTGTCGTGAATTAAAATAAGGGGTTTTGAGAGTAGAAAATTAGTGGTAAAGTATTTTGGGGTACCTTTTTTGTTAATATGATTCTTATTATATTATTATACATGGATGTGTTATTTGGTGAGTGAACCCTGGTGAGGATGGGATTTTTTAGTTGAACTATTTAGGCACTATTGGTTTTATTATTTTATTACTAGTGAATTAGTATGCTTCTTTAACATCTAAACAAGAGACTTTATGATTCCCACCGAGTAATATTTTATGATCACCCCACATATATATAACCTTGTTTCAAGTTTAATAGAGGAATACATGGACTTTTATAGATATTAGCAGCTACAAACTTTGGACTCTTATTGTGTCGCTACTTTAGCCTTTTCTTTTGGGTATTTATTTGGAGGCATTTTTTATTTGTCTACATTATAAAACCATTATGGGATGGTTTGGTTTAATTTCATTTATATTATTTCAAGAATTTTATTTATCATTAATATCTTATATCTTGATAAAATATATATTATAGAGGTTAATGCCTCTCATATGTGAGGTTTTTATAACCTCTGTGCATATTACCAACAGAGGCATTACTAGAGGAGGGACTCATGGGTCATTAACTCTCATCCACTATTTCTAGCCCAGGATGGGTAACTTTGGAGGGAGACAGTTGTGACATATGGAACATTGAATAATTTTAGTCTGATGTTGAATACTATTTATAGATTATGTAGTTTCTTTTATATTTGAAAAAAATATCCTCTAATTCAGTAAAGATATTAATTTTTTCTATTTTATGTTTTTTTCTAATTACATAAATCTAAAAACCTAAAATATATCAAGACTATATGTAATGAACTATTTTATTTATGTCATGTAATTATGTAATAATTAGGTATAGGTATTTATAGTTCGTATCAAATCCAAAATTTAAATTATTTGTTTATGGAATCAAATCTGGGAGTGTGGATTTGAGGCATCGTAATTGGTATCAGATAGGGGTTTAGAATAATTTATATAATTAGATATTTTTAAAGATAATTTATTGGTTTATTAGATAAGGTTTATCATAATTTTAAAGGTATATATAACCCATTATGTTATTTATGTTAGTATTAATTTTTTTGGGGATTATGATAAGATACATTTATTTAAAATACTAAGAATAAGCCTAAATATATGATGAAATCATGAAATTTTGGTAATGTATTGTGTACGCAGTATTCCTAGAAATTATTTCCATGTATGGATACTATAAATTGATGTTTGATCTGAACATATGTACATAGGTGTAATAACCCTAAAAGGGGTGATTGCGTATTAACTTGATTTACACATGATGCATGATAAATAATCATAACTACACAAATGGTTTGAATCTCATGGTGTATATTATATGGTTAATTGTATTATATTTATAAAATATTATGAAGTATTTAAGAATTATGTTAACTAAACAGGTTAGAGAATCTATTATAAAATAGAACCTAGATAAACAAGGATTGAACAAGGAGATTCATAGGTTGATTTGAATGTATTATATGTAAAAAAGGTTTAATAAGGGAAGAAATATTCAAATTATTGTTTTCATATTCATATATATAATATTTTCATATCCTTTTTTTTAAATATTTTGATAAAATGGGATTGTAAATATGAAGCTGCGAAACATATGTATCTAGAAAACACCAAGTCTTATAACTTGATAATTGAGAGTACATAAATGGTTGAGAATATTATTATATTCATGTTATGATGGAAAATGGTTTTTTTCTATTCTTAAAAAAGTTAGTGATGATGATATCTCAATATAAATAAATTATTGATGCATCTATATTTGAAAAGTTATGATAATTATATGAAACATCTATGGATTGTTCTCCAATATATTTTTAATGGATTGGAAACATATATTAAATAGTGTTAATAAACATGAAAAGTTATTTTAGGGAAATGTTATATTCTAGGGATAACTATTATTGAACACATGATTGAGGTATGGATAACTCCAAGGATTAATATATGTTCGATGTTGAGATAATAAAGGGTAGATTTATTTAGAGAAAAGTTAGTCATATTTTTCTAAAAGCCTTCGAATTGATTATTCATTTAATGAGAATGTGGACCATGATATTTTGTTGAATTTTTTCTCATTTTTTGGATTGCAATATGTATATTGGCTGGCATGTGACCTTACGAATAAGTTTTTAACATAAATTTATGTTTAAAGATAGTGTTAATTTCTTTAAGAATATATGTTTCCATTATCGATTAATGTCTTAGAGATTAAGATGGTTTTGGAAAATGTAAATTGTCAAACCCCCCACCAAAGATACTGTAATGAGGAGAGAGAGAGAGATGATAATCCTAGAGTCCCACCTCCAGTTGGCCCTGATTTGGAAACTATGATTGATGGAATGAAAATATCAGAGTATAGTAGGAATTTCCCTATATAAATGAACCATGATCATGATATAAGATAAAAAATCACCAAAAAAATCCAACATAAAATTAAAAGGTAAAAAAATACAATCCCACAATGAATGAATAAAGTAAAAAAGATATAAATAAAAGTATCCAACGTAAATTCCAAAAGGAAGGTATATGACATCGACTTGAAAGAAAATCCAATGTAGCTAGTCATGTCCATCTTGGTCCCCAATGTCTGACTAGAGATTTCAAAATTAGTTTATATACATAGGGTGAAAATAGTAGGTATACTCAGTAGAGACATAACCAAGGACTCATGTTCACAAATGAAAAGAGTATGCTAATCCACCAGTAAAAACATAGAACCAACGAGAACCTATATAGGTCATATAATATAACCCACCCCCCATAGATCACTCACCAAATTATACATCCAATATAACAATATAGAGTCTAGATCATAACAAATAAAGGAACCCCGCTGCTACTTCCACACTGATTTACTACTGTCAGACCCCAATGTTGAAGATCCTATGCTCATATCCCATCCACACATACCACATCACATCAGATCACATCCCGCCCATAGAAACCTAGTATACATATCACATCACATAACATCACATCCCACCTGTAGACACATTGGCCACATGTTACATCACATCACTTCCCTCCCATAGACACTTAGGACATAAATCAAATCTTATCACATCAAATCACATCCAAAACAAGAGAAATAGGGTATCATGAATTTGAAGGACATCAACCCCATGCCCTCATCCTACCATGCATGAACCCCACTATATATCATATCACATATCACCCATAGAAACCTGGTATAACACATAACATCACATCAAATATTACCCATAGACACAAATTCTATCACATCACTCATGAAGGAAGAGAGGGGGAGAGGTGTTATCCAACCATTCATATCCCTACCATCAATTATGTTTGTGCTGGAACTCCACACCTCTGAGCATTGGTATTGTTATCAAACTTATGTGGGGCATGCATAAAATAAGATAAAAATACATGATATATAGATATAACACAATACCCAACCTATGGGTTCACATCAACAACACTATAGCACACCACAACACAACCAAGTACCACACAAAAACCTCTCAACCATTTTCGCCACTATATGAAACACTACGAAACCACCAAACAAGCCACAAAACATTCCACTTTTCACTTACATGTTTCTCCACATTTTTTCATTATCCATTTCATTTCATGTTACAATTCACACAATTTTATTCAATTTAGTTTAATAAAATTATCACAAATCCATTTCTAGTCCATCTCATTTACCCTTAGTGTATATTTTTAATTGGACATTACATTTTGTCCCATGGATAACCAATCAACTACCTTAATCAGGCCAAAAAAATTGTACCAAATCACAATAAAACATCCAAAACACCACACATCCACCATCTTAATCATGTCACAATTACCAATCCATCTCACAATAAAACCACACATCTCATCCATCACACCAACACAAACACCACACACTGCATCCAGTTCACCAAATCCACTTCACCAAAACCACACCACAAAACATCACACATCTTCCCACATCACATATATACTAATAAAACTCCATATCATATGAATAAATTCCTCATGGACTAGCCAGCCACCTCTGTTAGTATACAACAACTCAAACCACGTAAGGAAATCACAAAAAGAACAAGCATACCCAACAACATGAAAAACGAATTCCACAATTATTCTGGGGAATTATCACATATCTTTTTAATTTAGCTTGCTTATTATCACACAAACTAGAATCCATGGGAAACTAGTTATTATTCAAAAATATGTTATTTAACCTTTTATCGAGGGTGTGATCATAAATCAACATAGAAAGGTTCATTACATCATAACAACTATAGTGTAAACAAGGCTCCCAACAACCATTATTTTCAGAATTGGAAACAATACCTCATAATAACATCAAAAACATATATCAAAATAGAAAATAATGTGATAACTCCCCACACCCATCAATTTTATACATTCAAAATAATTAAATCATTATTCCAACCCTTAAAATGTACCAAATGGAAATAAAAACCGTGAAGATCTCACAAACAACACATAAAAAAGGTGAGAATGAAGATTACCTACCTTAAAAAGGATTTCTGATCTCATAGTGCACTGTAGGTAAATGAAGAAACTACCTAAAACCACCACTTCACAAGGAAATCACGGATTAACCTACACCACACCAAAGGTGTTTAAAAAGAGAAATGATACTCATACCCAAACAAAACCACCCAACAATAGTGGATCTTCAAAGAAGAATATATGGAAACCCATGAGAAAGAGAGGACAACTCCCCATGTATCTCCAATGAGAATCCACCGGATAAAATGGATTGAAACATCAGGAATATTTCTATAATCTACTTGGGGAACCTAGGGTTTTTCAAAGTTGAGAGATATGGATAGAGGTATGACCAAATAAAATGAAATTAGATAAAAGTATTATAAAATAACCTGAAACATGACATGTGAAACATCTCGGTTCCAGAAGCCACCCAGAGGTTCCCCGTACCCGGTTGCTCACATGGCCTCAAGTGCATTTCCCTAAACGCCAGAGGCTATCGACTAGCAGTGAGGGCCTTGGGTGTGATATTGGGGAAACTATGCCCTCATTGGCAGAGTACATAATAGAAGTAAATAAACATGCAAGAGTGGAAGCATTAAATAACCAACAATAATAAATAGTGGAAAACTGAATCAGCAAACAACTGGAGCACATATGTATATATATGAAATGATGCATGATACATATCTAGGAATGCAGCCAAAAAAGTCACAATGCTGAAAAATACAATAGTACCAAAACAAGTACAAAAGAAAGTAAATATCTCCTCAGCATAGTAAGCCAATGTTTGGTCCCATTCTCTCCTGCTCCAAGCAATCAAGTACCAGAAGTTGAAGGGAGCTTGACCTTGTCTATACATGCAACAACATAGTCTGTTTGGGCCCAAAAACATGGCCCAAACAGGGTGTGAGACTAAATCCTAGTAGGAAACCACCTGAAGATCTGTACCTAACAGTCAGTGAGTATATGGAAGGTAATAGTACAATAAGTAGTAAACTGTAGTAGCAACAACAGGTAGTGATCAGTCAGCATTAAACAGAATGATATACAATAGTGATCAATTCACAAAATAACAAGTAGAGGTGAAGCAACGACTAATACAAGTAGGAAAACCTCTGGGAAGTACTCGCAACCATCCATTCTGGTCCTATCCAAGAAGTAACACAACCCTTTGGGCAGTGCACTCAGCCTAACCCCTCTGGTTTGGTCATACGAATTTATAAGACTCTCTGGGGAAGCTCACTCAATAAATTCCTCTTATAGTATAGGGTAGTCAGGGACTCTCTGAGGGAGATCACATGGTCTAAACCTCTTAGCCCAAAGGTCTAGAGACTCTCTGAGGAAGCTCACTCTGTCAATGCTCATATATCCTCAGGTATACCACAGACTCTCTGAGGAAGCTCACTCAGTCAATTCCTCCTCTAGCTTGGGAAGGTTTTAAAGACATTCAAACAAGGTAAAGAATCTTTGAGGAAGCTCACTCGGTCTACCCTTCTGTATTCTATAATAACTAAGATTCTCTGGGAAGCTCACTCAGTCTATCCCCTGTAGTCTATAATGTTCAAGACTCTCTGAGGAAGCTCACTCGGTCTATCCTCGTATAGTATATAATATATAAGACTCTCTGGAAAGCTCACTCGGTCTATCCCTTATAGTCTATAGAACCGGGTTCTCACGGTCCTGTGCCAGTCAGTGCATATTAATGCTATAAGGCTAGAGTACACCTATAGAGCTACTTGGCTAACTAAAGTACACCTATAGAGCTACTTGGCTAAATAGTCTACAGATCAAAAAGCATGTTAACAACATCATTCTGTCCTACGATCACAAGGCATGGAAACAGGTACAACAGTCAAAGGATAACAAGACCCAAAGGTTGTAACAAGAAAAAATCATGGGAAAAACATCCAAGCATGACAATTTTCCACAAACATGATCAATTTACCTCTACACAAGCATGCATGAAAGGAAGGAATAACCACAAGGGAAAAAAAGGTAAACACGCAATACCCCATTCATGGTTATTGGTGGAATTTTCACATAAAACTCAACGACATTGAAAGGTAAGGCACAAACCACCTACCTAGATCCTAGGAGATTGATATACTTGAACCATGAGTCCTGATTCTCCTCATAACGGAGTAGATATACAAAAACGAACAAAAAATTCAACCCATGATAACTTAAGAAATTGGAGGAATTGTAAAACAAAGATCTAGGAGAAGGAAGAACTCAAAAATTCCATTTCAATGCAATTGATGACGGTCGATTCGAAGAAAGGACAGAGGCATGGGGGGCTCGGAGAAGATCTGTGGCCGTACGAGTCTCTCTCGGTCAAAGGCGCTAGAGAAGAAGACAGTTCTATCGATTAGGCACAACCCCGGTCCATTTGATGAAAAAAATAAAATACACGGTGTGTACTTCTTGAGTACACAGCGTGTACTCTACTTTTCCGTACTTCGCTTTAAGCAGCCACCACTTCACCCCTACACACCATGTGTGTGGCCCAGACACAGACATCGCACAGCCTGGTGCGACAAGGAAGTACACGACATGTACTCATAAAGTACACGACGTGTACTTCAAAAATTTCCAGAAACTCCTCTTTTCTAAAAAACACCAGGAAAAGGAATAACATACAGGAAAGGAAGATCCGGGTTATTACAACATGTTCATATCGTGTAACCCATTCACAAAGAGAATTCCAATTTTTCTAATTTCCAATGAAATGTATGTCACATCAGGATTTCATTATTTACACTTGATGAATTAACCATTCATGATGTGAATCCATTTGACAGACTCCCCCTTTCACTCTTACAATCTATAAAAATGTTCGTCTATACATGTCATGAATCACCAATTCATGACCTAAATTAGGTTGAATTCGTGAACCACCACCCACACTTCTCTTACAACTCAAGCTCCACTGAAACCTCTAGACCTCATCTAAATGCCTCCAACTTCCCAAAAGGGAATCTAATAGAATATAAATTAACATAACATTTCATTTTATACCTCTAAAATGATTCTCACCCTCGAGGATCTAACACCATTCCCAGATGGAAAGGGGTCTGAACAACCACCCCACGAGATATCTCTCAAGGAAATCATTACTCCTCAATGATTCCACCAACCAAACACACTAAATGAAACAACCACAAAACACACTGCACATATACATCACCACCTCCCATTGGGAACCACACTACATCATATGGTACCAAAAATAACCAACACATATCCATATAACCACACTAACCTCTACATAGCCCAAACCAACCACTTACACAATCAACACACATCACCACACCAAGTACATAAACCAGGAAATTCCATTATCCATTCCAATATATTATTAAAAATATATGATATTGACTCACCCACATGGGTTTAATCACATCATAGTATAATGAGTCTCGATTAGGATTTAGTTCCTCCACATTTCATATGTTAGGGGTATTATTACACATCACCCATCAAGGAAAATATAAAAACTCATAATATAGGATGATCAAAAAATCATAATTAAAACAGATAAAAGAAAAGATAAAAACATATCTGGGTATTGGGAAGACATCTATTCCTATTTCTCCCAAGAAATATCCTCTAGGGAACCATGCTTCAACAATAATAAAACCAAGGGAATGATCCACCCACACCACACCTTCTCTTGGTGATCTTGGATCATCACTAGTAGCTTAATAAATGTTGTTTCATCCTTAATACCAAACTCTCCATAGTCTATAATGTTGGAGACATCATTAAGATACCGATGAAGCTAAGACATGTGGAAGATGTCATGGATCCTCTCTAGCTATAGTGGAAATTCCAACCAATGTCCCACCTCAACAAATTTCTCTAACACCTTAATGGGGCCAAAAAACCTTAGAGAAAGATTAATCCCCCTTCTAATCCTCTGATGCCCATGCCAAGGGGAGACTCTCATGAAAAACCATTCTCCATCCTAAAAATATAGGGGCCCTTTCCTACAATATGCATAAGCCTTATATGGGTCATTTTCATCCCTCACCCACTCAATAACAGACTAGATCTTCTCAGTCACTCTTTGAACCATATTAGGACCATGAAATACTGAATCCCCCACCTCCATCAATCACAATAGACATTTTCATGATCACCCATATAACACATCAAAATGATCCATACCAATGGATGATTGATGGATATTTTTATTCAAAAACTAATCCAATGGTAAGTGTCATACCCAAGATCCACCAAAGTCCTAGGAGAAATCTCATGCCATATCCTTTAGTGTCTTGATGGTCTACTTCATCTATCCATCTGTATGAGGGTGGAAGGAATTGCTAAGAAAAAACTGGGAGTGATAAGAATGCTAAAATCCCCTACAGAATCATGTTGTAGAATGAGGATCCTAATCAAATATGTAAATCCTTAGTACATTTTGAATCCAAACCACATCATACATGTACCACCACACCAAAAAATCTATGATACTCAACTAACAGATCACCAGGAAGTGAGTTAATTTCATCAGTCAGTCCACTATCTCCCAAACCACATCACATCTTACATGAGATCAGAGAAAACCTCTGAGGAAATCAATCGACATGACCTACCATTTAAAGTTGGGGATATCCACAGACTAGAAGAAATCTCTCGAAACATGGTATTTCTCATTAACCTATTGAAAAAGCAGACATTTTTTTCCAAACTTCTCTAGTGACCATTTCATCTCAATCCACCAAAGATGCCTCCTCAGGCCATAATACATCTTTTTCACAACATGATTTACTAAAAAAGGTGATTTGTGAAAATTGTAGATAAAACCCTCACACATCACCTATATGAAAAATAACATGGGATAAACATATTAAAATGTTTTCATTGGTGATGTGAATGTGAGTCATGTCCTTAATGAAATGATTTTAAAACTATAAAATATATTATATGTTTTGGAGGAATAATAATGTATTTATGAAATTAATTAAATATACAAGAAATAAAATTCATTTAAAGGGGAAAAATATATTTTTTCATGGATACCCTTTATAGTATTTATTAAATCATTTTGGGTCAATAGGACATCATGAAACACACTGTATATTTATATCGTATTTAATTTTTTACCTGAAAATTTGACTATCTCAGAATATTATAAACAATTCACCATTGGATAATTTCCAAATTATAATTCCAAAAATAATAATTATTTTATCCAAATAATTTTATATATATGTGAATTTTTACTTTTAAAATAAGAATTGACATTTATTGATAAATACTAAGGTTTATGATAATAACTACTTTCAAACACTTAAAAAAATTACATTTGAATTCATAAAAATTTTATGATAATTAATATTTAATAAAAATTATTTCAAACTAATATTTTATCAAAATATTATTTATTTCAAAAACCCATTAACTCATCGAAATAAATTCCTTAATTGAATTTGAATATTATCCAAAAAATAAAATTCTGTGTATTATTAAATCCAAATCCAAATCATTTATAAAGTAAAAATAATATGAAAATATATTCATTATTATATATAAAAAATATTTATATCATTAGGTTGTTGATACATAGCACTTAATTAAAATATGAAACTCTCTAAGGGTATGGTGCACGATTGTGAGACTTTCATGGGGTTGTTTGATGTACAAGGTTTGGAGCATGATCTTGATGAGCTTGGACTTGTCTCATAAACTATTTCACCCATGCTTATGTTGTTGGATCTAAGAATGTGCTTGGTCAAGGAAAAAAACCCAGTTATTCTATCTCCTTTAGAATCTCCAATAAATTTTATTCATAGGGTATGATCCTATTGGTCAAGTCCATCACTTCTTTTTTCTTTTTCAATTTGATTTGTGAAAACCCTATATTTATACTAATCATATGATCACTTTTCAATGACTATATTATCAATGGTTATGATTCATAATGGTATTTTAAATATGATAGGATATAATAACACAAATAAGTAAATTATTTTCTATAACAATAATACATAATAGGGGATTAAATATATAAAACTTAGGGTTGTTAGAATCATCCCCCCTTCTAAAATTTCACCCTTGAAATTTTCATTTAATACACTAAAATAGATTAGGGTAATTCTATTTCATCTCTTCTTCAGGATCCCACATCACATCTTATAACTTTTGGTTTCTCTATAGTACTTTTACCAGGTGAATTTTCAAATTCCATATAACATTATATTTATGATCTAAGATCATCATTAGATGCTCATCATATGAAATATCATTTTCCAATAGAAAAACATCTAGATTTAAAACATGTATGATGTATGGTATTTACTTCCTCAAAATTTATATGAGGAACAATCATGTACATGAGATATGTTAGGTGGGAGTGTAGTCGATATGCCATCACTATAAGGTGACAAAGTATATAAAAGGGACCAATGTATCTTGGACTAAGATTTATCTTCTTCCAAGTTCTCATGACATTATTCCATTGAGATATACAGAGGAATAACTTATCTCCAACCTCAAACTATAAATCTCATCATTAGAATAACCCTTTTGTTAACTATGATCAACCTTGATGTTACACAGAATGGTTTTGATCATTTCCGAAATTTCCTCAAATATTTCAGGACCAATCAGATTGTATTCTCCAACCTCATCCCAGCATGCATGTTTTCTACACCTCATCCCATAAAGGGATTCAAAGAGATCCATTTATATTATTTCATGGAAAATATTATTTTATACCAACTTGACTAGAGGGGGATGTTGATCCCATCCCATATTGAAGTCAAATGAGAATGTTCTCAACAAGTCCTCGAGTGTCAGGATAGTCTGCTCAGATTGGCCATCAGTTTGAGGGGGATAAGCCTTGATTAAGTTCAATTCAGTATTTAGTGCTGGTTGGAGACTCTTCTAGAACATGAAGCTAAATATTACAACTTGATCATATTTAATCGCTAGTGGTGTTCCATAATTCCCCACTATTTCTCAAATATATATCCTTGCAAAAAGTATAGAGTGGTAATTCATCTCAAATTACAATGATGTGATAAGTCTTCTTAAAACTATCCACTACCAACCATATATAATTATTTCTGCTTTATTTATTCAATAGACCAATGAAAATGTCAGTGGTAATGTTTTCCCATTTCCATATATTAATGGGTAATGGTTGCATCGTCCCCTTGGATCATTCCTTTTCACATTCACTTTCTAAAATAAAGGAAATATTGATGTATACTCCACAATATTATTCTTCAAATTGTACCACAAATAGGTCTCTCAGTGATCTAGATACATCTTTGTTCTTCCTGGATTGATGGATAAGGATAAACTATGTGCATCACCTAAAAAATCTTTCTTTAACTTAGGATTTGATGGAACACATAGTAGTGACCCAAATATAACTACTCCTTCTCCATTAAAATTGAACTCCCATTAATTAATTTTTTCTTATAGCATCCACAATATTTTTAATTCCCCAATAATTTCTTTGAGCATCATTTATCCTCTCCAGAAGGGATGGTTGAGCAATAATTTGTGAATGTATTTATGATGTTCCTTCCATTATGATTCCCATACCAATGATTTTCAATTCTATGAAGATTAGATCTCTATCAATTCTCATCAATGATAAAATTGTAGAATCCTTTCTACTTAGAGTATCTTTAACTTTATTTTATTTCCTAGGATGATAGTGAATTAAAGAGTCATAGCTCATAATCAGATTTAACCATATTCACCAGTGCATATTTAGATATTTATATGTGAATATATACTTGAGTATCTTATGATCCATATATATTTCAAACTTATCACCAAAGTGATAATTACACCATACTTTCAACATAAATATTACCGTGCCAACTCCAGATCATGTGTTGGGTAGTTCTATTCATGAAATTTCAATTTCCTTGAAGCATAGGATATCACATTTTTATTCTTAATTAACATACAACTCAATAACTTCATCGAAGAATCACTGTATACCCTAAAAAGATATCCACATTTGGGTAGTGTAAGAACATGAAAAGTGATAAGCCTATTTTTTACTCCTTGAATCACTCTTCACATTAATTGTTTGAAAAAAATATAACTCCTTTTTTCAGTTGTCTTGGTTAGAGGGTTTTATAATCATGATAAATTTCTCACAAATTGACGATAGTACCCAGCTAATCCATGGAAATTATGGATTTCTATCATAGATGTTGGCCTCGATGATCATTGATTTTTTTTTATTTTAAGGGTCTGCAGATATCCCATTTCTTGAGATAATGTTCCCCAATAAATTTATTTATTCTAGGCATAAGTTCAATTGAGATCACATCCTCTTTACTGGAAAAAATACCAAATAATTATTTTGGAAACACGTCATTGAATTCCCTTACAATGATCACGTTATCAAGGATGATCCCTTACATAGAATCAATCATTTGAGCTATATATTTTTTCTCATAAGTAAATAATATAAATTATTTAGATGTTGGTGCTAAAAAAGATTCATCCCCCTCTTTTTACTTCTACAGAATCAGAGGAAAATTTACAATATGAAGAGTGATTTTCTTCTCACAGAAATTTGTGTTGGATTTATAACAAGAAAAAAATTTCATAACTAGGATAAAATAAAATTACACTATAGAGAGATTGATTTTTTTTCAAGAAAAACATTCCCAAAATCATCATCATATGATACAATAATCATATAATTTTTTCCTGATGATTTCATATCATTTAGGGTGGTGACGCGATGTTCAAAAAAACATTCAAGATATGTTAATAGGGAATTATTGAAATAAAAAATGACATACATAATTATTTTGTAGAGGTTATATATAATTCAGTCATCATGATCTATCTGAGAATGGGATTTACCTTGTTCCCTTATTCTTGGAGATTTTTGATTCTCATCATGCTTCTCATACCTTGGAAAAGAGCATTCTCTTGGATAACAACCAACTTATCTACATTTATGAAATATAATAGTGTATGGTAAATTATATTGATATATGTTTCCATGAATCACATTATCCATTTTTTGTCATAATTAGATACCTTATTCCCCACTTTCCCATAGTTAAAACATCTACCATTTCCTTTTTGACATTTCACTTAGTGTCTCTTTCCACATTTTTTTACAAATAAAATTGGGTCTTTATTCTTTATTACCATTATCAGATGATGTTCCTTGAGATTTCATCCTATAATTCATTTAAATAATTAGAAATTAAACTATGTTCTAGTTTTTAACTTTTATTTTTGATAGTTGTTTTGGAATAATCACAAAATATCCTTCTTGAGCTCCCACTTTATTGGGAATCTCATTTGAGAAGACATCACATTTCCCTTCACATTGTTTTTTACTGAGTTCCTCCAATTTTAGGCCATTATCTAGAATAAAAGTAAAAATTAGGAATGGTTATTTTTAAACTATTAATTAAATAGAAGATAATCCAATACCATTAAAGGAATATCATATAAATGAAATTTATTCCCTAACTTATGAATTTCTTTTATTCAATCTATGTTATTCATGAACTATTTTCTAACCTAGAAAGTTATTGGAATTTTATTCCCTCAATAATGGTTCGAAATGAAATTTTGAATTCACCAATTCATGTATCCTGAGAGTGTCATACCAGGTGTGAAATAATTCTAGTTGTTGTGCACTGTTTCCTGATTGAGTTTAACTTAATTTGGTGCTTTCAGGTTTTACCCCAATGTACATTTGTTCGAGAGACACATCAACTTGCAACATCCATACATGGCTGTATTTTATTAAAAACCACATAATATATACATTTAAAAAGTTTAGGTATGTATTATTATGTTTAGTCTTATCCATAAGTATTTATAAAGGTTTTCTAATCCCAATCCAAAAAAATAACTAAACATTATTTTGATACCAACTATTAAAACCCATTTCTTTATTACACATTAATTCAAGATTTATTACGTAAGAGTACGCATAATACAACACGTATGTTCAATAATAATAGTGTATTTGGGTAATTAAGTACATTAAATATCAAATTAAAGTATGATTCATATCTCAATTATTAAAAAATTACTTAACATGATCATAATATTACTTTGTACATACAACTACATGGGTTAACCTGGGGTTATACATAAGAAATGGGTGAGAAAAAAGCCCAGTAAGGGCACAAAAATGAAATAACATAGTAACAATATTAATTTTTAGATAATAGGAATTTAAATGGAATATAAAATGGGTTATAAACATGAACATGATCAATGAGGCATGATAAAGCATGATAACATATAGGCAACATGGAAATGTGGGAAAAAATTAAACATGGAATCATAAACATAGGTCAAGTCTATTCACCAATACATCATGATGTAAAAAGTCCCATGATGGATTAGGTTTAGTCCCTAATCCCTTGAATGACATCTAATTGCACTGGAACATTAACCAATTCATTTCAGTGCTATATAATTTTGGTTTCATCTGTCACTTTCATTTCATTCACAAGTATAAATGTTCCACATAGATCATACAAAATGAAATCATTAATCATCAAATTTTATTCAAAAATAAATCAGTGTATAAAAATAAATTTAATTACATTGTGAAATAATTATATGTCCAAAATGGAGAAAACCCTTGATAGGAAATGGGTATGAGTATTCAATACACAATTTTTTTGCATGGAAAATCATGGTGAAATTTCGCAGGCGTAATGACAATACTCAAAGATTCATAAAAATGGTTTAGTGAGAGAAAAGGGGGTTTATAATTATTGGGAATAAAATTTAAAGTAAGTGGTATGTGTAAAAACATATCCCAAAATTAGGAATTGGATATAAAAGAAATAAAATGAAGAAGATTCCTGAATAAAGAGTAGAAGGAAAGGATCCCTTACCTTGAGAGGGTGATTCCGAAAGCCTGGGAGGAGCTTATCAAGAGATTGGTGAACCTTGGGAGGAATATATAGAGGGAATGGGAGAGTAATTACCTAATATAATGTTTTTTAGTTAAGATAATGAGGAGCTTGGGTGGGATTATATAGGAAAAGGGAGGGGAGTTCTTGATTATTTCCAAACATAGGTTTTGGACTATAAACAACCAGATAACCAAAACAATAAATATTACAATGGGTTTTCCAATTATTTCAACCAAAGTGGGGAGGTTTTTATTATTTTATAGGGAAAAGGGACTAAATCATTAAAATATTACTCTTGGTGATGTGGAAGTGAGTAATGGTCTTAAAGAAATGATTTTAAACCCTTAAAATATATTATAGGGTTTCAAGGAATCATATAGGAATTATACAATTAATAAAATAAACATAAAATCAATTTTTTAAATGGGAAACATATATTTTGTCGTGGATTCCCTCTATAGTATTTATTAAATCATTTTTTTGTCATTATGATGTCATAATAGAAACAATATATATATTACTTGTTTAATTTTTTTCCCAAAAATTTGACAGTATCATATAATTATGAAATATTAACCATTGGATAAATTTGATATTATGGTTCATAAAATAATATTTATCTTATCTAAATAATTTTCTCTATATGTGAATTTTCACTTTTAAAAAATAGTCAATATTTATTGAGAAATTAGGGGTTTTTTTACAATAACAATTTTCAAACCCTTATAAAAATTAAATTCGATTTCATAAAAATTATATGAACATTTATATTTGATAAAAACTATTTTATTATAATTTTTTATTAATATATAATCTATTTCAAAAAGAAATTAGTTCATAAAAATAAATACCATAATTTAATTTGAATATTACCCAAAAATACAATTTGTATTATATTGTTTCAAAATCGTAATCATTTATAAAGTAAAAATAAGATGAAAATATATTAATTATTCTATATAACATAAATATTCAAACTATTAGGGTATTTTTACATATAACTTTATTACACCAACAAATTCTGTAAGTGTAAGGTGCACTATGGTGAGACTTTAATGGGGTGGTTCAGCGCACATGGTTTGGGCTGGGATCTTGATGACCATAAACTTATCCAATAATTTTTTTTCTCAAGATTATGTTTTTAGATCCTCTATTAGTCTTGGTTAAAGGAAAACCCTAGTGATGATATCTCCATAGTAATCTTTGATAAATGGGCTTCATTGGGTACAATCCTACTGGCTCAGCCCATCACTTCCTTTATCTGTGTCAATTGGATTTTTCAAAACACTATATTTATACAAATCATATGACCACTATTAAACAACTATATTATCAATGGTTAAGTTTCTTAATGGTATTTTAGATCTGATAGGATATAATAACACAAATAATTGAATGTTTTTTCTATAACCATAATATACAATAGGGAAATTAATTTATAAAAGACTGGTTCTTTATACAGTGTACCCAGTACGACTAAATTTTTTTCATTTTAGTTTAAAGATAACATTTTATTAATGTATTGGTTAATAATTATGATTAATTTATTTCATATAGTATTAATAAAATTTTAATTTTTTTCTTATATATGTGGATTCTTTTTCTCTAGTTTGGTTGGTATTGTCGATGTTTCTCATTCTTGTGAGAGATTAGAATTCGTGGCTACAACTGAGATAATTGAAACTAGTAAATGGGTCAAGAATGTGTAAATGTTTTATGAAAAGGTGTATTCATACCACTTATTTAGTAAATATTTTAATTGATTTATTTAATAATTTTATGTTTATTTCTTTATTATTTCTATCTAATATGTATTTAATTTTTTTCATAGTTATTTTTAGAAGTCATATTCTTCTTTGAACTATCTATAATAAGACAGAAAATAGTGGACATGTTCCTTTAGGATAGAAGAGGAAACCCAATGAAATATGAAATGTGAAGTCTTTCACAAAGAATTCAGTTTCCTCTTCCATATAGATTGATCATGTTATCTCATTTATAGATTCATATATATTGTTTAAAGGGGAAAAATTATTCAACAAGATTCACCTCAATATGATACATAGTGTGCTCCATATGAATCAAACTATATTTTTTTAGTTTATAATTTACATTCTAGTTTAAAAGAAGAATCACATACTCAAAAATGATAGAAAAATATTTATATTGTTTGTATACTTTAGTAAAATGATTCATAAGAAGTTTATGATGTTTAGAAATTAACCACACCTCAATCTGATTAATGGTGTGACCAGTATGACACTAAGAATGTATTTATTTTTTAAAATTGACAATATTTTTTACAGAAAAGGAAAGTGGCATACTCAAAACCAAGAAAACATGATCATATTTTTTTATACTTTAGAAAAATGATTCATAAGTGATTTTTGATGTGTAGGAATTATCCAAACCTCAATAATATACACGATATTCTTGCTATGAATCAAAGTGTCTTTATCATTTTAAAATTAACATTTTAGATCAAAAAGTGTGTCACAAACTGAAAGCCATGAAAAACCTCTCAGGGTGACCGATATGACTAAAAGTGAGTGTTTATAATTTAAAATGGATTTTTTGTAAAAAAATTACATGCGAAAAATTGAGTAAACTCAATTGGGATTTTTTATACCTTATGAAAATGAATCATAAGTCATTTTTGTTGTGCAAGAATTAACTTCACATAAATCCGATGCATGGTGTGACTAGTATGACTCAAAGTGTTTCTTTATATTTAAAATTGACATTAATTTTAGTTAAAAAGATAAGTGAAAAACTTAAAACTAATAAAAATAATTTCTATTGTTTTGATACTTTATGAAAATGATCAATAAGTAATTTTTGATGTGTAGGAATCAAAAAAACCTCAATCTGATTAATAGTGTGCCCGATATAGCTCAAAGTGTCCATTATCTATTTAAAATTGACATTTTAGAAAACAACATGTGTCACTCACTGAAAACCATGAAAACACTCTTTGATTGTCTTGGTATTTTTGGAAAAAGATTCATATTTCATTTTTGATGTGTTGGAATCAGTGTCATGTCAAACCGACACACGATGTTACTGGTAAAACTCAAAGTGTTTGTTTTCAGTTTAAAATGACATTTTAGTAAAAAAATTGACAGAATCAAAATTTATAAAATTCATTCTTATTGTTTTGAAAATTTAATAAAAAGATACATAAGTCATTTGTGAAATTTAGGAAAAAGTCTCACCTCAATCTGACATATTATTTGACTGGTATGACTCCAAGTGTGTCATCTTATTTATAATTGACAATAATCTTAGTAAAAAATCCAAGTGAAACACTCAAAACAAATAAAACAGATTCATAATGTTTTTTTACATTATTAAAATGATTCATATGTCATTTTTAATGTTTTGAAATTAGCCACACCTCAGTATTATACATGGTGTGCCTAGTATGACTAAAAGTGTCTATTATCTATTTAAAATAGAAAATTTAGTTAAAAACATGTGTCAGTCACTAAAAAATGAGAAAACATTCATGGATTATCTTAATAATTTTTAAAAATTATTCAAAATTCATTTTTGATGTGTAGTAATCAGTTTTATGTAAAACTAACACATGATGTGACCAGTATGACTCAAAATGATAGTTTCCAGTTTAAAAATAATATTTTAGTAAAAAAACATGTGACATGACCAAAACCAAGAAAACAAATTTGGATTATTTTTATACATTATTAAAATAATCTATAAGTCATTTTTGACATGTAGTAATCATCCTCACCTCAAACTGATGCACGATGTGACGGGTATGACTCCAATTGTTTCTTTTTATTAAAATTTTCATTATTTTTAGTAAAAAATAATAGTTCCATACTCAAAACTGAGAAAATTAATTCATATTATTTTGATACATTATTAAAATGACCCAAAATTCATTTGTGATGTATAGGGATTTTCTGAACATCAATTTGATACTAGGTGTGACCGGTATGTCTCAAAGTGTCCTTTATCAGTTTAACATTTACATTTTAATTGGAAACACGTGTCACTCACTAATTACTAAGATAACATGCTTGGATTGTCTTGATTAGTTAATAAAACTATTCATATGTCATTTCTAACTGGTAGGAATCAACCTCACATTAAAAAGACACATGATGTGACCGTTATGACTCAAAGTGAGTGTTTCAACTTTAAAATGTCATTTTAGAAAAATACCGAATTAAAAAACTCATAAATGAGTAAAAAAATTTAGATTGTTTTGAAACATTAATAAGAGGATCCAAAATTCATTTTTGATATGTATGAATCATCTCTAGATCAATCAGATGCACAATGTGACTAATATGACTCAAAGTGTGTAATTTTTTATATAAAATTGATATTAATTTTAGTAAAAAAGGCTTGTGACATACTAAAAATAGATAAATCAATTCAGATTATTTTTATACTTTAGGAAAATGATCCTTAAGTCATTTTTATGTGTTAGAATTAGCATCCCCTCATTCTGATACACAGTGTTACCAGTATGAGTCAAGGATTCCATTATTAGTTTAAAATTAAAAATTTAGTTAAAAAAGTGTATCACTCACTTAAAACGAGCTGGAAACCCTTATGGAAGGGGGTGAAAACGTGATCTGTGGATCTAGGTTTCTAAACATGACCTTCATAGAGGACATACATAAGGGATGATGGATTGAGTAGGTGCCACCTTAGAATGGCCTGAAGTTGAATATTGATGGTTCTTGTCCCAATGGAAAAATTCATGGTGGGGGGATTCTTATAGATTCGGTGGGCTTGATTCTTTTTGGGTTCAATGCTTTAATGGACTAGGCTGTTCGTTGGGAGAAAAAATCCGGGCGCTTCATTCTGGTCTCAGGTTCTATGATGTGTTTGGAATATAGGTGAGGGATATTAAGTTGGACTCTGAAGTTTTGGTTAGAATCCTTACAGATAAATGTGGTTCTCCATGGATGTGGACCTACCTAATTAGAAGATGTGCATTGGACACCAATGGGGGCCAGCGGGTAAGGAACATTTGGAGGGAAGAAAACTTCTTGGATCATGCGCTTTCTTGAGTGGGTAATCCAAATGAAACTCTTATCATTTTTGATAGTTTGGGATCTCTTCAGTTGGAATGTAAAATTTTTGGTCAAGGGGATGCTTTTGGGATTCACCATTTTCATCCTCCTTGAGGTTCCTTCTAGTTCCAGGTGGGTCTTGAAACCCCCATTATAATAAAAAAATTACATTCAGTCAGTATCACTCATGTAAAACCAAGACAACTCCTTATATTGTCTTGATAATTTAGTAAAATAATTTATAAGTCATTTTTGATGTGTAGGAATAAGGCTCATGTCAAACTAACTCACTACGTGACTATTATGACTCAAAGTGTGTTTTCTAGTATAAAATGTACATTTTAGTAAAAAAATAGGTGACATACTCAAAACTAGTAAAAAAAATTTAGATTGTATTTATACTTCATGAAAATGATCCATATATAATTTTTTGTGTACGAGTCATCTACACCTCAATCTAATGAACAATGTGACTTGTATGACTCCAGGTGTGTATTTTTATTGAATATTGACATTAATTTTAGTAAAAATAAAATTGACATACTAAAAACAAAACAAACATATTCATATTATTTTTTTACATTTAGAAAAAAATCCCTAATTCCTTTTTATGTGTAGGAACCATACTCACCTCAATATGATACACAGTGTGACCTGTATGACTCCAATTGTTCGTTATTAGTTTAAAATTGAAATTTTAGTTAAAACATGTTCCACTCACTAAAAATAGAGAAAACACATTCATATTATCTTAATAATTTTGGATAATGGTTCATAAGTCATTTGTGGTGTTTATGAATTAGTCTAACGTAAAACCGACACACGATGTGACTATAATGACTCACTGTGTGTTTTCTATTTAAAATGACATTTATTAAGAAACAAAAGTGACATAATCAAAACTAAGAAACCATATTCATATTATTTTTATAAGTTTTAAAAATTATCCATATGTCATTTTTGACATGTAGGAATCATCCACTCAACAATCTGATGCACAATGTAATCATTATAAATCCAAGTATGTCATTTTATTTAAATTTTCATTAATTTTAGTAAAATAGAAAAGCGACACACACAAAACCAATAAAACACATTAGGATTGTTTTTATGTAACGACCTAGGTATTTATAAAATGATATATTTTCAAATCTATTAATATTTACGGATAAGATATTAACTTTATGTTAATGGGGACACTTCTTCCGATAGCGTACTGAACACCCAACAACGAGTTTCTTAGAAATCTTATGTTGCACACAACTCTGAGTTATACCGAAAAATAATATAATAATAATATTATTTTAAATGGTTTTTAACACTTAGTTATTTTATTGGTGGTAATGTATAGAACTAACTATAATATGATTACACATGTTTGTTAAATGTTTTTACATTTTATCCAATAAATTTTCGAGGCTTAAAATAATAATGAATCTAATTTTAAGCATGAAAAACTTTAATATATTTTAAAGGTCATTTTACCATCATAGGATGGAAAACCCTTTTTAAATCTTGTTTTTGACACTTTTATGTACTATTTTTGACAAAATAAACACCCTCTTTATAATTGGAACATAAAACTTTACTTGGGATGAAATTTTAGTAATTATCTGAAAAAGTTCATTTTTTATGAATAGTGAAAAATATTGCATTTTAATTCCAAACTGCCTTTTCATCTAATTTATTTTTATAGTTAGATTGTATTTTTAATTAGTTCTAAAGTATAATTGGATTATATTTTTACCATTTAATCCAGTTGTTTTCATTGGAAGTAATTTCACTTTAAAATTGGAAATAATAAATGTCAATCTTTTGATAGTTATTAATTCTTAAAAACCCGCTTTATAGTTTTGACAATGGGAATTAATTTTAAATTAATTACAACATCTTATTTGTTTTGTATTTGAAAAAATGGATCCATATTTGGAATTCTGAATTCCAAATTGTTTAAATAGTTACCTTTTATTTTTAGAATTATGAATAGTATCTTCAGTTATTATTTTATTTACCATTGTTAAAGGGTAAATCTGGTAAATAAGGGTAAAAATAATATTATAAGAATATTAAACTACCATAACATGTGTCCTAATCCTATTGTATGAGATATGTGTAACAACCCAGTTCCGGAAGCCACCGAGAGGCACCCCGTACCTGGTTGGTCAAATGGCCTCAAGCGCATTTCTCTGAATGCCAGAGGTTGCCGATTAGCAGCGAGAGATTTGGGTGTGATAGTGGGGAAAATATGCCCTGACTGGTAGAGTAAAACAGTGGAAGTAAAATAGATAACAATATCGGAAGCAGTAAAATATGCAATAAATAAACAACGGAAGTAATAAACAAATGGTGTACATATACATAAATGATGCATGATACATATGTCTAAGAAAGAATCCAAACAAGTCAAAATTTGGGAATAAAATATTAAACCAAAGTACAAATGAAAATCAAGTAAACACATCCATAACATCTCAAGCATCAGCTTGGTCCCATGCTCCCCAACTCCACATTAATCAAGTACCAGAAGTAGAAGGGAGATTTCCCTTATCTAGAGCTGCAAGAATATAATCTATTTGGGAACAAAAGCATGACCCAAATAGGGTGTGAGATGAATCCCAATAGGCGGCCACCAAAATATCTGTGCCTAACTGTCAGTGAATATATATGGTAGACAATAAAAAAAATGAAGCAGAAAATAAAGAAGTATACAAAGTAACAATCCTAAAAATTAAATTGCATTCATTTTCATATATCAAGTAAGTATCTAAACAAAATAAGGTAACCCTCTGGGAAGTACTCACATCCTACCCCCTCTGGTTCAACCAAACAAACACAAGCAACCCTCTAGGAAGTACCCACAGTCTAACCCCTCTAGTTCAGATTTAGCAAAGACACTCTGAGGAAGCAATCCTCATCAATTACCCCTATGGTCTCGTATTAGTAACTAATAGGCACTCTGAGGAAGCACTCAACGTCCAATTCCCCTTGTGGCCCATATCAAGGATACTACAGAAACTTTGAGGGAGCACAAAGTCAATCCCCCATATGGTCTCACAATGTTACCGTAAATAGAAACTATGGAGAATCCATCAACATCCATTCTCCCTATGGTATAGTACACTAGGTTCTCACAACCCTGTGTAAGTCATTCATACAAAAATGATACATGGAAGCCTAAGTAAACCTCAAGAAATACTATGGAAAAAATCTACAACATATCATATCATGTTAGATAATAATCACTCCATCTTAACAATATTAGGCATGGGAAGCAAAGTAGCCTAACAGGCAATATGGACCAAACAGTCAAAAAAAGAAAACATGGGAAAAACATCCATAGTATTGAAAAATTAACCCTAATCATAATCAAACAACCTCTATCCAAACAAACAAGGCACATAAGGCAAAAAAGAGCTAAAAACCATAAACACACAATACCTCGTTCTTGGGTATTGGGATCTTTGGAACATAAAATTAAAATTCTATCTAAGGAAAGGCACAAACCTCGTACCTCGGTGTTGTGAGATCGATATACGTGAACCTCAGGCCTTGAATCACCCTAGAATGTCGTAGATCTACAAAAAATCTAAAAAAGTTCAATTGTGGATATCTTGTGGAAGAGATGAAATCAGGAGATGAAGTTCAAGAAGAGTGGGGAACTCACTGATACGATTCTAACGCAATCAACGACGGTCGATTCGGAGAACGGACGACAAGACAGGGGCTCAGAGAAGATTTGAGGCCGTATAGACTCTCTCAGATGAGACGGGCGAAGAATAAGAATGTTATACCAATTAGATGCGACCTCGGTCTATTTAATGAAAAAAAGAAAGTACACGACATGTTCTTTAAAAGTACACGTCTTGTACTAGACTTTCCTGGCCTCCACTTTAGGTGGTCTCTAGATCACCACACACGTCCATGTTCTCGATCATTACATGGACAACACATAGTCACCCATGGAAACTAGGTACACAACGTGTACTTAAAGTACACAACGTGTACTCCTGAAATTTCCAAAAACTTCTCTTTTTCTCAAAAAAACCAGAAAGGAAAAACATACCTGGAAATAAGATCCGGGTTCTTAAAAACTTCCCAACTTAAAGAAATTTGTCCCCAAATTTCCCTAACAAGGTAGCATAAAAGAAGAAACCTTGAACAAATCTGGCCACTAAGATCGTACATCATCCTCCCTCTCCTATGTCTCGTGCTGTACTCACCCGTGCTACCATAAAACTCATACTAGAGGAACAAACCAACCACAGAGCACCTTCTCACTTTGGTCAACAATCTGGATAGGATGATCCTCGAACGATACATCCACCTGGAGCATAAACTCTTTGGTTTGGAAAACCTAAGACGTGTCTAATAAGTAACGTCACATGTGAGAAACATGGAAGATATCATGCATATCTCGATACCTCTGAGGTACCTGCAACTGATAGGAAACCAGACCAACTCACTCCAACACCTCAAACGGCCCGACGTACCTCGACGAAAGCTTACCTTGTCTCCTAAACCTCATGTGTCCCATCCTCAGTGTGACACACAGGAAAAGATGATCTCTGACCTTGAACTGCAGAGGTCTTCTCCGTCGATATGCATAAGACTTATATCGTGACTGTGTAGAAGCCATACTCTTCCGAATCAACTCTATCTACTCTGTGTTCTCTTGGACAAGACGATGTCCCAATATAGCTACCTCTCCTACCTCTAGCCAGCATAAGGGTGATCAGGATGGCCTACTATACAAAGCCTAAAAAGGTTCCATATGAATAGTTTCTTGTAAAATATTATTGTAGGAAAACTCCACAAGAGTTATGTGCTATTCCAAAGAACCTCCAAAATCCAAGATGCATGCCAAAAGCATGTCCTCAAGAACCTGAATCGTATGCTCAGAATGACCATATGTCTGGAGATGGTAAGCTATAATCAAGAGTACCTATGTACCAAAAGCCCTCTAAATTCCCCACCATACCTGAGAAGTAAAATGGGCATCCCTATCTAAAAAAATGGAGTGTGGTACTCCATGTAAATGTACAGTCTCTCAGATTTAAAACCATCCCAAATCATCAACATTGAAGGTCTTGTTAATCAGAAAGAAGTGATCAACCTTCGTGAGTTTTTAATGACAATCCATACTGCATCATTTCCTCGAGGCGACCTTCAAAAACCTATCACGAAATCCATCACAACATCATTCCAATTCCACTTGGGAATATGTAACTATTGCAAAAGCCCTGATGGTCATTGATGGTCTGCCTTCACCTACTGATAGGTGGAACATCTCATGACAAAACCAACAACATCTCTCTTCATACATGGCCACCAATACTGATGGTGTAGATCACAATATATCTTCGTGACACCAGGATGAACTTCCCAAAATGAGGAATGAATGTCCATCATCAACTCTTTGCGTAAGTCTGTTAGCACCCACATGCATCTATGAAAATGAAAGACCTCAACCTCACCCATGGTCCATCCAGGAATAAAGTCCTCTCCTGACACACTCTCCCGTAGGACTTGGAATAATGAATATGAAAGCTTCCTCATTCAAACTCGATCAAGTATAGTAGATGTAACAACCAAAGAAGAAAGAAACGCCTGCCCCTGACTGCTGTGCTTCTCCAAATACATCTCAGAGAATAGATCCATAAGCCGCCACTCACTATTGGCCTCCTAAAATGCATGTACCTGAGTCCTCTTACTCAACGCATCAGCCACTGCATTGCCCTTCCCAGGTGTGTAGGCATGATCAAAGTCAAAATACTGAAGGTACTCAACCCACCTTTACTGTCTCAAATTTTGGTCATGCTGAGTGAAGATATACTAGAGAATTTTGTGGTTGGTGAAAACCACAAAATTCTCTCCCAATAGGCAGTGTCTCCAACAACGTAAAGCTTGAACAACTACAACCATATCAAGATCGTGCATCAGGTAATTTCTCTCATGTCGCCTCAACTACCTAGACCCGTACGCAATGACTCCTTCACCCTGCATAAGCACTACTTCCAGCACGATACCTGATGCATCACAGTATACAGTGTAACTCTTTTCCAGATCTGAAAATACTAGTATCAGTGCTGAGGTCAACCTCCCTTTCATCTCTTGAAAGGATAAATCACACGAATCTGACCAAAAGTACTTCACATCCTTCTTTGTCAGGACTGTCAGTGGTGCTTCTAAATGTGAGAAGTCCCGTATGAATGTCTGTAGTAACATCCAGCGCTAGAAAACTATCATGACCCGTCCTCGGGACCCGTTCTGTGACTACCCCAAGCCCGACTTCCATAGGCCAGGGGCTGGAGACTAGCACCAAAGGCGTAAATCCCCACAAAAATGGAAGACATTGCCTTTATAAAGTAAAAAAACACCACAGAGTAAGCAAGATGAAGTAAACACTAAGTAAATTGGGTACAACTGTAAGTGATGGAAAGTAAATGGGCCATAATACAAACCCAAATGAAGTAAAGTACAACTGAAAAGAAAGTACAACAACTGAAAAGTAAAGAAGCAACACCGAGCCATCCACTGGAAATCCCACCTGAAGGGTGGGTACAGATAGCCTCCTCAGCTCCTCGGGTCCAGCCGTCCGTTCCGTGTACGTCCTGCCCAGTGGTCCACCTCCAGGTACCGACTTGCTTCACGAGCCTCAACCACGATCAGTGTTGTCCGTCGTCTGCATCCAACACAATGTAGTGCGGGCATAGCCCATGCAGGGGTGAGTATACACTACTCAGTAGGGTCCCCGAGTCCCCCGAAGGTCTCCCATAATCCACAAAGGATAATCCACAAAGGAAAGATACAATCATGAAGTAACAACCAAATCTACTTAGGTATATTCCCATACATATACCTAAGTCATCAATTCCAATTCGACTCCAACATCCGAGCCCATGTTCGATCTAGTCCACACATGATAACACAATCCAATCGACACATGATAACACAACCCAATCCACTTAGGAAGAGTCAATCATATCGAAGATAACGATAGAAAAGTCAAGAATTAATTCACACAGGTATACTTCTTCATAAGATGATAGAGATGATGAGATGTAGCCCCTGATTCATCTAAGCTGTCAGACCCATATAGGATACAAGACCAGCTAAGCTGTCGGACCCACAAAGGATACAAGACTAGATACTCTGCCGGACCCACGTAGGATACAACTACAGAGTCAAATACTACTGGACCCATGTAGGATACAAGAACAGTAGTCACGTACTACCATAACCACAAAGGATAAAAGAACAGTAGTCATCGCCGTTGAACCCATAGAGGATTCCAGTATGGTCTTCGTCGTTGCCGAACCCACAGAGGATTTCAGTACAGTCGTCATCGTCGTCGTAGTCGCAGCCAGCTCTAGGGTTCCCACACACAACATGCTCGATTCCGGGAGGGTCCACTCCACGAGACAAGGGGGTCGATACATCAACTATCACGTAGTCTGGATTTTATGTACCCCAATGTTCCATCTCAACAAAAGGAACTCAACGCGACATACAGCGCGTCAATCGGACGCCCGGTCTGAGAGTTATTTTCTTTTCCTTCCCAGGAGCCTGGTTGGTTTTTAAGTCAAAACCAACCCGACCATACTC
Source organism: Viscum album (assembly GCA_963277665.1). NCBI lineage: Eukaryota > Viridiplantae > Streptophyta > Magnoliopsida > Santalales > Viscaceae > Viscum > Viscum album. Next base: position 776,375,581 of record OY728152.1, on the reverse strand, counting down.
CAACTACGTCCAAACCTTGAGTGGAGTAAGCTAAAAGGTCTGTCTCACTAAGAGGAAACCAATAAAGTTGACATCACATCAATCGAACATCCGAAGCTCAAGTTATAAGCGTTTCTACTCCGAGGGCCCGGTTGGTTTCGTGTTCAAACCAATCCGGCCATACCCAAAGTTCTCCAAAACCTTCAGTGTAATATATCAAAACGACCATCTAGATCCAAGGATCGCATCTCAACTAACGGTGAGTCAATCAGAGGTCTGTAGCCCTAGTTACGGTCGTTTGAACGAATCTGTCTGATTTAGGGGGGGTTTGGGCCCGGACTGACCCGACCCAGAACCCCCTAGGTCAGCCCGAACCGAGTCGACCCGAACCGGGTTTGGGTTCGGCCTATTAGAGCGCGGCCCGGCCCAGCGCGGGCAGCCCTGACTGGCCCGGGTGGCTCGGCGCTGGCCGAGCGGGGTGGCTCAACGCTGGCTGAGCGAACGTGAAAAGGGGGGGCGCGCTACCCCCCTCATTTTGTAACGGCGGACCCCACGTGGGGGCCCGCCCCTTTGCCAGCTGTCGGGGGGTTACAAACCCCCGACCCTTATTGATTCCGGCCGTCCGTGGTGGCCGGCCGGTGAGCCTCCGTGGGACCCCCCATGGGTCCCGCCTTCCCTTGAGCCGATGGCTGTATTTCCGGCCGCCCTTCCTTGCACCACCGCGGCCCTAATCCAGCCGTGTCTTCTTTCGACCGCAACGGCACAGCGCGACGACGCTGTGCTTGTTCGTCGCATTCATCCTCATTTCCACGTGGTTCCGTTGCACCGCGCTACCTTCGTTCGAGCTGCAACAAGTACAACAACAAAGGGGGAGGATGGTCGGCCGTGTTCATGCGGTACGACCCCCTCCTGTTAATTCGATAATATGCGGCTAAAGAATTTAACGTTGGATGGAAAAAGAATATTCACGAACAAAAAACCAAACCCCTAACCCAAGAAGTTGTCTTACAAAGATCATCTAAAAAAAACGGCGTCGCGAGGGTGGTTCGAAGACGGTGTTGGCGAGCATCCAAGAAGAGGATGTCGTCTCACACTGGCTGCAGAGAAGGGAGATATCAGCACGTCGTCTCTCCTTGGTGCTCCAGCGTTCTTCACGTTCTTCAACGAGGAAGAAGATGTTCTTCAAAACCACAAGAGTTCTCTCCTCTATTCCACACAACAAAAATCCACCAACAATAAAATAAGACTTTTTCTTATTTTATTCACACACACACATGCCAAAATTAATTTGAAATTAAAATATATAATTCAATTAATTAACATAATTGAAGAGTATTTAACAATCCAATTAATTGGGAAAGTTGAGATGTCATTAAATTGGGGGAGTGGGTGAGTTATAAAAATAAATTGCAAGAGGGAGGTCAAAAGGAATTGAAGGGGTGGGGATCGTGTGGGCCCCACTTCACTAATATCCTACCAGGTGGAGTTAGGATGTAGTGGGTCCCACTCCAACTTCTAGGTATTGGTTATAACTACTTATAATAGAAATAAAAAGTGTAGCACAAATTTTTATTTCACTCTTCAGTTAACCCATTTATTTAATAACCTCACCCGAGTAAACGCAACTCCAGAAAAAGTGTTCCTAAGCAATTACTGGTGCTGAGGTTTCATCGGTGCCCTCATATTTCGATTCTGAGAACCAGTTCAAAAGATAGGAAAACCCACTCATTCGTTCACTGAACGTACCCGATCTAAACTTCGGAAATTGATTTCGGGCACACCGGGCCTCAGAATCAGGTGACGTCAGAAACTGCGTACTCGTAAAATACCAAAGAAATTAAGAAAAAAAAATTTCCTTGAAATTTATGTGTCTTTACAGAAACTCCATACCTCAAAGTCATTCATCAGCTGATCCCAAGAAACTATTGATCTCACCATCTATGAGTCTACTGATACTCCTGTCTCTCAGATAACATGACCGAAGATGTGAATCTGGTCCATCCAAAAGTTGAATTTTGAGAGCTTAGCATATAAATGATGCTCTATAAATGTACTCAAAATGATATCAATATTGGTAGCATGGTCATGTCGAGTTTTAGAGTATATAAAGATATCATCCATGAAGACTATCACGAAAGAATCTAAATATGGATGGAACACTCGGTTCATCAGCGCTATGAAAACTGCAGGTGCGTTCATGAGACCGAACATCATATCCACATACTCATACAGACCATACCTGCTTCAAAAGGATATATGTGGTATATCAGATGGTCTAACGTGCAACTGATGATAACCGGACCTCAATATGATCTTTGAGAACACCCTATATCCCCTAATCTGATCAAAGATATCTTCAATCCACGACAAGGGATATCAGTTCTTGACCGTCAACTGGTTAAACTTCCGATAATACACACAATGTCTAAGGGTACCATCTGCCTTCTTTGAAAATAGGACAAGAAAACCCCAAGGAGATGTACTAGGTCGGATGAAACCCTTTTCATGCATCACCTCCCACTTCTTCTTGATCTCAAGAAACTTAGGGGTAGCCATCCTATAAGGAGGAATGGACACCGGTGCCGCTCCTAGAACATGCTCAATTGAAATGTCCACCTCTCGATCTGGAGGCAAAACTAATAATTCCCCTAGAAAAAAATCCATAAAATGATCCACCACTGGAGGAAATTCCATCATGGAAGTCCCCTAGTCATCCAGATATAGACTAGCAATCTGGGCTATAACTCCTCCCAACCCATGATGCTCGGGTCCAGCTCTGCTCACCTGGACATCCCATTCTCACTTATGAAGAAACAATATACCCTATGGTGATGTGAAACTTACCCTATGGTGATAGAAATTCAAAATAGCCTAGGAGGGAACCAACCGGTTCATTCCGAGAATGACATCGTAGCCTATTATCTCCAAGAAATAGATATCCCAGAAGAAGTGACACCCACCAACCTCAAGAGGGAACTCCTTGAACTAACTTACACTGGCCGTTCTTGTTTCCAACAGAGTGTCTATCATCATGATATCGGAAGAAGAAAAGATACAGAGCCCAAAGATCTCTACAAAAACGAAATATATTAAGCTATGGTAAGCCCCTCTATCAAAAAGAGAAGAAGCTAAAACTGAGGCAATTAGGATCGTACCTCGAACTGTAGAGGGTTTGGGATCCTACTCCTACTGGGTCTACTCCACTTGAAATGTCTGACCAACACCATGACCCTACGACCCTACCTAACCACACTGAGCTAATCCACCCTATTGTCACTGAATTCATGGTGACTGGCTACCTTGATCGCGACCTCCACCTCAGCCTGAACGGCCGGAAGAACTCCAGTTCCCTACCTAATGAGAAAATGGTGGTGCTGATCTTGAACGCTGAGTCATTGAAGAACCACTTTCACTAGATATTGGTGAGAATAACTAACAAAATCACTAAAGATGACCCATATTGCCACATGATCGACACTCCACTAGGTCTCTCGGGCAATGTGGCCTCATATGACCGCTCTTCCCGCACTGGTAGCACACCACCTAGCTACCAGAAGAAGTGTCCCTCCTCCTCAGATCCCTGCACATAGACTCCCTGTAGCACTTCCTGCTATTAGTAGGATGGATACCAACTCTGGATGTCGAACCTCCATGGCTCACTACTCTAGAATCCCTCAGATTGCATTCCATGATAAGAACATGGTTGAATATAGAAGTGATGAAAGTAAACTGGAATATGTTCACCTGTGATCAGATGTCGTGCTTGAGACCATCCTCAAACATCCTTTCCATAAATAACTCATCACCACCTGGAATATGTGTGAAGTGCTTTTCCTCTGTTAAGTGAGAACAATAATCCATAACTAAAAGAGTACCATGCCCAAGACTCATGAAATCTCGGGCTCGATCGGACCTCAATGTCTCTGGGTAGAAGTAGTCATAGAAGGTGCACTGGAACTCATCCCAAGTCCTGAACTGTTGGAGTACTGCCTGTGAGATCACATCCCACAATATCATGGCGGAATCCTGAAGAATATACGTAGCGAGATTAACCCTCCTCTCTGGAGGTGTCTCCAGATGATTGAAGATAGAAATCATGGCATCTAACCATGACTCTGGATCCTAAGGTCCTCCTTCCCTTGTGAAAGTGGGAGGATGCTGCGGTGGAAAGACCCATGTCAATTCTTCCATCGATGGGGCAGGAGGCGGTACTCCTCTGAATGTCTGCATAAACCTCATAAATCCCTCTCAGAATTGTGCATCAGCACTTTTGTCTGGAATGAAGGCTGGTACCAAGACTGGAACACCTGGAGGATCTGCTGGTATTCCCTGATCAACCATATCTGGTGTCTGATCACAGCCCTATAACTACCAGAAAACCAGAGGACATCTCGGTGGCATGACTCTAAAAATTCAAGTTCACACATTAGATCAGGATTAACAAGGACTTAACCTTAGAAGAGTAAGAAGGGAACAAGAGAAATAAAACATTCATGTTTCCTTTTTTTTCAAAACATGGATACAGGGGGTGTAAAATTCCTACACGGCGTGTTCCCTTAAGCTTTCACATGGGCGTGTACTTTTTCTAACCCAGGTTGTGTAACACCCCAAACAAACGTCGTGTTGTCCTCATACACGAAGTGTACTTGAATCCTCATTCCCTTCCCGAGTTCTTCTACATGGATAGGCCACACAGTTTTCCTAGAGAAAGCCTACACAACATGTTAGTGCCAGACACGACATGTACTAAATGAATTTCAATGACTCATATTGTTCGTCACATGACCGGTTACACGACTTACTCTACACGGCGTGTTCTAGATGGACACGATGTGTACTATAAGGATTTCACTGACCCGTGTTGTTCGCTACATGGCCAGATACATGGGTTACACTACACAATGTGTTAAAGATTGACATGATGTGTATAAATTAATTTTTATCCATCCGTGTCGTTGGTCACATGGGTGGACACATGGTCTACACAACACATCGTGTAAATCTATTACACGGCCTGTCGCACCAGGATTTCCCAACCCCGTGTCTCTACCCACACAACCAGTGACACAGTTAGAGACTACAAGACATGTACATACAGAACATGACATGTACTTAAGAAAAATAGTTCCTTCCCAAACAAAAAGACAAATAGAATGTATTCATCATTACACGCCGTGTATTCTAGGTTTTTTTCTGTACAGTAAACCTCATAAACTACTTCAGAAGCCTATAAAAACACTAAAATGAACATTATAGTTCCAAATTCCAATCCGTGAGGGCCCATACTCCCTACGAATCAAAACTAGGCATCTTATACATGGAATATACAAGTATTAACAAGGAAATGATCAACCAAATTATTATCCATGATGGCCGATAACACCTCAAGAAACAAAGTGCGGTGTTAATTAAAAAAAACCTTAAAAAATTCAATACCCTATCAAAAAGCAGGTATTCTATCAAGGAATATATCAAAACAGCATGCATATCTAACACAACCTCTATCACAACAACATGTAATTGCTAATATACCCTAAATGGCATGGAATGAATGCATGGAATGTGATCTCTATCAAGTGCCTATATGATGCATGAGATGACATACCCTCATCTCATTGGGTTTCAACAGAAATAGAACCACAATAATATCAACGATCACAATATAATACATGTGAATCACCCAATGGTAAAATCAAATCAACTGTAAAATTGAAAAACTAGAAAAATTTCAATAATGAGGTAAATTGTATTTTAACTATACACTGGTTTTCTACTCCCAGGCATTGCATATTACCAAGTACCTATTCCATCCTATCCCTGGATCTAGGCTCAAAATAGTAAGTCATGAAGAAAAGAATTCCTTTGATACCACTTTGTATCGTCCCAGTTCTGGAAGCCACCCAGAGGCGCCCCGTACCCGTTGGCCACAGGGCCTCAAGCACATTTCTCCGAACACCAGAGGCTGCCGACTAGCATCGAGGGCCTTGGGTGTGATAGTGGGGAAACTATGCCCTCATTAGCAGAGTAACACAGTGGAAGTAAAATAGATAGAAATAGCGGAAGCAGTAACACATGCAATAAATAAACAGTAGAAGTAATAAACAAATAGTGTACGTATATATAAATGATGCATGATACATATGCCTGGGAAATCATCCAAACAAGTCATGATGCTGGAATACAGTACTAAAACAAAGTACAAAAGAAAATAAAGTAAACACCTACACAAAATCGAAATCCTCAGCTTGGTCCCATGCTCCCCAACTCCACAATAATCACGTACTGGAAGTACAAGGGTACATGCCATTATCTAGACCTGTAAAAATATAATCCTTTTTGGCCATAAAGCATGACCCAAATAGGGTGTGAGACAAATCCCAGTAGGAAACCAACCAAATATCTATGCCTAATAGTCAATGAATATATATGGAAGGAAATAACAAAATGGCGCAATAATCCAGAAAATACACATAGTAACAATCCTAAAAATTTAATTACATTCATTTTCATATATCAAGTAAGTAGCTAAACAAAAGCAGGTAACCCTCTGGGAAGCACTCACAACCTAACCCCTCTGGTTCAACTAAACAATCACAAGGAACCCTCTAGGAAGTACACACAGTCTAACTCCCCTAGTTTAGCTTTAGCAAAGACACTCTGAGGAAGAACTCCCCGTCAATTCCCCCTGTAGTCTCGTATTGGTAACTAATAGGCACTATGAGAAAGCACTCAACATCCAATTCCCCCTATGGACCATATCGAGGATACTACAAATGCTCTGATGGAGCATAAAATCCACCCCCCCTATAGTCTCACAACGTAACAGTAAACAAACACTCTGGAGAAGCCCTCATTGTCTATTCTCCCTATGGTCTACTAAACCAAGTTCTCACAACCCTGCGTAAGTTAGTCGTACAAAAACGATATATGTATGCCAAAGTAATCCTCAAGAACTACTTGAAAAAAAAATCTACAACATATCATATCATGTCAGATAATAATCACTCCATCCTAATAATACTAGGCATAGAAAGGAAAGTAGCCTAACATGCAAGCTGGACCAAACGGTCAAAACAAGAAATCAAGGGAAAAAACTCCATAAAATGAAAAAATTAACCCTATTCATAAAAAAAAACCTCTATCTAAAAAAAAGGAATAGAAGAAAAAACAAGGCTAAAAACCATAAACACGCAATACCCCATTCTTGGGTATTGGGCACTTTTGCACATAAAATTCAAACACTATATACGGAAAGGCACACGCCACCCACCTCGACATCATGAGATAGATATATAGGAACCTTAGGCCTTGAATCACACTAGAATTCTGTATATCTACAAAAGGATAAAAACTCTCAACTGAGGATATTTCGTGGAAGAGGAGAAATAATGAGATGAAGTTTAAGAGGAAGGGAGAACTCACCGATGTGATTCCAACGCAATCTACGATGGTAAATTGGGAGAACAGATGGAGAGACGAGGGCTCAAAGAAGATCCGCAGCTGTACTAACTCTCTCAGATGTGACGTGCGAAGAATAAGAATGTTTTTCCAATTAGAGGCAACCTCAGTCCATTTAATGAAAAAAAAGAAAGTGCATGGAATGTTCTTTAAAAGCACATGATGTGTACTTTAATTTTTCGGCCTCTGCTTTATGAAGTCTCTTGGTCACCACACATGGCCATGTGCTCATCCGTTACACAACCAGCACATGATCACCTGCAACAACCTGGTACACGGTGTGTACTTAAAGTACACAGCGTGTACTTCTAAAATTTCAAAAAACTTCTTTTTTTCTAAAAAAAACAAAAGGAAAAACATACCTTGAAATAAGATCTGGGTACTTACCACATGTCCAACCATGGGCATCCTTGGGTATATTTTGTGACCCCATGGAGCCACTTGGATTTGAAAATGACATTTTATGATAATTAATTTAATGTAAAGAAAAATATAACCTAAACTTGTACCTTTTAGTAATTTTTTATATGGAGTTATGTTATTGATCATTTAGACTATAAATAGTCAATATAAAGATAAAAACATTTCCTACATCATGTTATTTTATTTATAATTTTTAGACATCACATAAATAAATTTATTTACGACACAATGATGATGTAGTGATTACATTATTAATGAATGATTTAAATAAATGAGATTATAAATATTAAAATAAATTTATTTTAAATATTTTTATGCCATCCAAAAATTTTATGGAGGAGTATTAATTGATATCTTTGAATTAATGAAGTTTTTTTCAAAATAATAAAGTATTTATGGATTTTTAAAAAGTCATAATATGAATAGTATAAAATTGACATAATTTAGTTTTTAAAACAAATACTATTTTATTCAATGATGTAAAAGTTTTAAAAATCTAATCTTCAGCAAAATGACTTAAATAATTTAGAAAATGTCATTAACGAACCACTGTAGGTTCTATTTTCATTTTCTAGTAACTATATTTACCATATAGTATGAATATACAAGAAGACATGGTAAGAGTTAAATTAGTTAACTAAGGGTTAATGATAAAAGATAAGGTTATATTTGTGGCATAGACTTGTATAAAACCTATTGGTTGAGAGGTTTTAGACCAAAATCATATTATATGTGAAATAAATTACATTGGGACCATTTGAAACTGAAAATAATTTTATAAAAAAATAATACATCAAAACATTCCTAAAGTTCCCTTCCTCCATCTTATAAAAGGCCACCACCTATAACCCTTACTCACAAATCTCAAGCCCCTTGGCTCGTCTAAACTCTATCCAAATAATTTCCTATAAGCATTACCTTAGGTAGAAGGAAATTAAAGAAATCTTTTTGGCTCAAATCAAAGGGAGTTACACATTTTAAGAGGTAGTGTCTTCTCTAAAGTTCCTTTACATTATTTTACTTCATCACCCCCTATTCTATTATTATTAATAGATTACATAACAAAAATAGTATCCTCAATATACTAAGATGTTTTTATGAGAATTATTAAAAATACACATACACACACACCTCCATCTAATGGATACAAACCTACTGTTTATGTGGACGACGAACTACTAACTCAAGAAACAATGATTGTTCAATTTTCCCATAACACCTCTCATGGTGGACATTATGAAAGAAATATATTTCAATATGATTTATATTATATTTATATTTTATCAATGCTTCTATTTTTTATTTAATGTATACCTTTATGCTTTCTATAATGTGTAGATACAATAATTTTATTTCGGGAAGTGCGGACTACCGCCCCCTCAATGTGATATGACTCATTCTTGCCATTCGTGGAATGTATAAAGGGTGGAATTAAAAAAAATATGTAACACATATAAAATATTATATTATACTGAAATTATATTATATCTATGTATCATTTATTTTTCATTCCTTTAAATATGAAAAAGAAATGAATGTAGTGTTCATGCTTACGTACGGCTTACCATCTCCATGAACGGTGCATTTAATTTATAATCTCAAAATGTTATGGAATATTATAAATACATATATATACTTGATATATATTATATTTAAATCATGAAAATAATTATAGAGAAAATGTACTTTTGAAAACATGGACAACTTGTAATTATAACAATTTCATTTTTGACTCAAGTACCGAATAACGAAAAAACCACCGATATTAGCTTAAATAATGATGTAGGTGTTATAACATGGTAATAAGTGATATAAAAGGAATAATAAACTTGAATAAGGTTCTTAATCAATTTGAAATTTACTTATGTTTATTATTCATGAAGAACAAGGAATATACGTGATGATTCAGACTCAAGGTAAATAAACCTTTCACCATCTTCTCTTAGTCAAAGACTTATTTTATGTTATGTATTTTAATTTGCATTATAATATGTTGTGATATGTTCTTATATTTCCTTATTTTTGTACATTTTATATCCAAGTGATGATATATCATTTTCGCTCTCATCAACTCATTTTGTGAATTTTTATGTGACGTCGTTAGGCTGCCGAATTTTCGTAAGGGACTTCATCTAAATATCCTTTATTTGAGGAATATTTTGATTTATACACAAATTTATTTTATACAGTGTATAAAACCATTTTAATTTTAATTTCATTCAAAGATAATATTTTTCTATGAAGCGTTTTACTAAACGACAAGTGGAATGTTTTTTTAACGTATGCGGTGATAATAACATTTCCTCAACCGTGAGTAATATTTGGTATTTGGATTCCTTAACAAGAAGAAATATTTTTAAAATGAGAATAAATAACATATTCCATTTTTACAATATTTGGTATTGAAAATGGTTTTTATAAAGTATTTATTATTTCAATATCGTGAAATTTTATATTTTGATTGCAAAGTTGAAATGTTATCTTTCCTTTATTCTTATTTTACGTGTTATGATAATGTTATGGTTCTTGGGAATTGTTTACATTTAATGGTTGTTCCGTGATAAATATAGGGTGGGTAGTCCCAAGATAGATCTTCAATTCATTGGGTAATGTGATGGAGATAAACATTATTGTTTCTCCAAAGAGATTTTTGGAATATAATCTGATGGGTATTCCAAATTTAACTCCCTATGTAGCTGTGAAATCTATAATGTATGTATGTTATGGATGTCACAAGTTACCTTTATGATTTATGATTTCTATGTGTTATTCATAAATCTTATTATTTCATGAGGTATTATAAAGATATTATGTTTTATGAGTGAAAAGTATGATTTTATTGATTTGTATGTATTGATGGACTAATGTTTTCTTTCCTTATTTTATAACCCTTACTATTAATTTTATGATCATTCCATGTTTTTGTAATGTTTTTTCAAAGGTTATAAGGAAGGGTAAGAGAAAGGAATAATTCATGAATATTTATATCAAGAAAATAATTCTTGTTTATTTAAGGACTTTTATTTTTGTGAAAAAAATTGGATAGAGTAGAAGTGTCTTCTTTGTATATTTTTGAGATGTAATGTAAGAGTTATGGACTAATTATCTAAAACTATAAACCTAAAAATAACCTCAATATCTAATTCTTGACTTTACTCAAGATTATGTAATATTAATAGGTGGGTCCATATAGTTGGTGTTGGTCAGAGTGGATACTCAAGCAGGGGTGAATTGAGTTCCAATTAAAATTTCTGTTAAAAACTTTTAGGATTAAAATACACCAAATTAAAATATCCCAGTTAATTAAGGTAGTAGAGATATAAGTGATTTATTGTTCAATAGGTTTCTCAAAGGTTCATTACTCCTCAGTTGAATCAGTTGGAGTACTAATTCAAATTTTGAAACAAGTTTACGAAATGAATCACATATACACACTAACCAAAAATAACTATCATAGTGAATGTAAAAACATATTTCTATATTTGAAAATATAAGCAGAGGATAAATGTAAAACAGATTAATTGAAAGATAAAGACAAAAATTTAAACAAGAGGTTCAGTCTTAAGACAAGACCTAATCCTCGCCACTTGGTGATCACCTGCCACCAAGAAGTTATATTTAAATAATGATACACAACCTGTATCGGGTTTTACAATAGTTTTAAGACTGTCTAGGTTTGGAAACCTCTACAACAGTAATACATTGTAAAACAAATTGCCAAGCCACACTAGGCTTCTTCCACAGTTATGCGTGGGAAACAAATGTAAAGAGAGTTTGGTATGGGGATTTTCAGTATCCCTTAGTTCAAGAACAAGAGTCAGTGCGTGTATGAAATACAAAGTTCTCACCAATGTAAAATACTAAAATACAGTAGAGCTAAAGAAATTAGGAATAAGTTTAGAATGCTCTGTGTGTTGGCAGATCGGCTCTGGACTCCATGAAATGAAGGAACTGATGTTTTGGTCCTTCTCTGCATGTTGCCTCCAAAACAGAGTTTCACAACTTCCAGGTTCTGACTTCCAAATATAGAGATGATCATCTTTTTGGGTCAGAAGCTCTTTGTAGCACACCACCGCAACTTTGAAAAATTTCTTCTAACAGATCTTTGTGAAGCTCTGTGATCTTCAGAATGGGTGCTCGAGTGCTCTTCTTCTTCCTTCTTATTTTAGGTACGGTATGTGTCTCTATTATGGGTGTATATTCAATATATTCCATATGTTGATGTCTATTTCTAAACATATATATATACAATTTTCCATCTCAGCTTTTTCTCATTTGATTTAGCAGGGGCTGACAAGAGATATGTTTCAACCATGTGTGGTCTTCCTCGTACCATGTACTATCTCCTAATATGCCTGCAAATATCATTAAGTAATTTCAGGTGCATTAAATTTTCCAGACATGACCATTATGATAGTATTAATAGAATTGGTAAACTAAAGAATATGTTTTCATTAGATTGGTAGCAGATGCATGTCACACAGTAGACTTCAATGGTAGGCTCTTCAACTATGGACTTCATCGGTAGGCTTTTCAATATTAGACCATTAACTATAGGCTTTAGTCAGTAAGCTTGATCAGCGGTAGACTTTAATCAGTAAGCTTATAATGGTGGAGTATGTCCATCAGTAGACTTCTACTAGAAGTAGAATTTGAAAAACAGTAGACTATATCGACAATAGGAGTTGTCTAGCGGTAGAATTATACTAATGGTAGACATGTCCAACGGTAGACTTGAACTTTGAAGCTCTCAACAGAAGACTTAAGAAAGAGTCTGACAGTGGAATTCTAACAGACCCCTTGTCACAACAGTGACCTTGTGATAGTTACTCTTTGTCTGTAATCTTTGATAAGCAGAGAAACAGTAGACTTGTGATAGTGACCTTGTACCGGTAGCTCCCAATAATGACTGTAGATCTTAAACGGTGACCTTTTAGCAATAGGGAACTATAAAGGTGACCTTGAACATAAGGCTCTTACCAGTAGCCTTTTAATAGTGAACTTATACTTAGATAAGTGTAAACTATAAGCTAATGAAACAATGTCATGAGAATAAAAATATAAATTGTTTAGGATAAATAATATGAATATAAGGATTAGAAAATGACTTGATATATCATGATCAGTATTTAAACATGATTTCAGATTATCAAAAATGGTAAGTCTAACAATCTCCCCCTTTTTAAAAATAACAAATTATACCAGTATGTATTAATTATAGATATCACATATAAACATATAATACAGTTACTAAACAGAGATAAAAAAGGAACCTTAGTTATGTTGTTTTAATTTCTAAAGTAGCAGAAATTAATAAGATTGAAAAACTATAAAAGGAGGTCCATTAGAGGGTAATAAAATCACATCCTCGGTATCATTTCCATTTCTCCCCCTTTCTGATAAGAAAAAAGAAAAAAAATTAGATATAATAGACAAATCTTGTAGTAATGGAAGTAAATTACATGGCCCAAAAAGAATACACAGTCCCTATCAAGAGACATAAACAACCTCAATACAAATCATCTGTAGGAAAGTGTTCTTTCCCTTTGGAAGAAGAATATGGAGGATGATCTGGTGGATCAGTAGGTTTAGGAATTGCTGCAGGAATGACTAGAGGGGCAGCAACAGAAGCTGTTGTGGGTCTGTAGTGGGTAGCTCTCTAAGGTATCTGGGGAGTAAGGCTTCTTATGGACTCAGTAGGAGACATTGTGGAATAACTACTGGGTTGAGATGCAGGTAAGGTAGGAGGGATTATGACAAGGGTACAGTCCAAATATAGAAAGGGTAGGAGAATGTTTCTGAAGTTCATAATAATGCTTCCTCCTCTTTCCATGGCCGATATGAAATCATTCTTGTTCTCCATAAATTTCTCTAAGGCTGGTGTCAACTGGCCCATCGGAGTGACTTGTTCCTTGAAGGCTTTGGTGACTGGTGGAATCTTGAGGTTTTCCAACAGAAGTTTGAAATGATCATCCATCTGATGCTTGGAGTAAATCCTTTTATAATAGAAATTAATATGTTCCTTTATACTCTTTTGGTCTTGGGTAGCCTCTCTCATGAAGTCACTAACTACCTTTTGAAATTATTTGGTAGTGTAGAGAATCTGAGTCACAAATTGAGGATCAAGTGCACTGACACCAGAAATCATTGCTATCTCTTCAGTGACCACTACCTTGAATGATGACAAGTACACAGGTGGTGCATTTCAAGTTGAAGTAGAGGCATAGGCAGTCAAAGGTTTTATATAGAAAGCAACAGTTTCCTTAAAAGACTTGGTAAACCCACTGATAAGCTTCTTCACATCTTCATTCTGTCCCTTCAGATGAGCTTTCATGGATTCCTTAAAACTTTCAAACACTGTAACCATCTTTTGCACCACACTTTTGATGTAGTGAATGTATTTGTCTGTTTGGACCTTAGAAGCCATTAGAGCAGTCAGGCTTACCACTTACTGCCTTAGAAGTTCCATAGACTAAGATACATCCTTGAGTTGATTCTGGCATTGAGATATTTCTTGGGATAAACTGGCTTGAATGGAAGAATGAACATTATCCATTTCAGAGGCAGCCATCTCTTGAATTAATCCCATTTCATTTTCCATTTCAGAGGACCTATTATCAAACATCTGGTGCAGATCCGTTTTTAGTTTTTCTAGATCATATTTAGTGACAAATTTCTCAGGAATGGGAACCACTGGAGGCACTATGGTAGGTTCTAAAACAATAGGTACAAGATGACTTTTGCTTGACATATCACAATTTGAATCATCATAATCCAGCCCAAGTACTAGATATCCTGGGTCTTATGACCATTCTTCAATTTCATGATGAACAGATACAGAACCAAAATGATCCCCATCACTTGGAGCTCCCTTTTGAGTATTCTACTCTACTTGTTATGCTCTAGGTAACTCCACAACCTCCTCTTCAACTCCAGCAGATTCAAGATCTATCTGCTCCGTTGGTTCACCAGTGGAGTGAGGCACAACCTCTACTGATCCATCAAAGACTTCTATTTCAATGGAAGTAGGTTCCACACCTGCTTCTTGATCAGACAATGTCATGTCTGTATTATCTATTAGAGGGCTTAAACTGATCTCCTCTTCTTCATTGTCCTCATCATCAGATTCAGCAACAACAACCTCCTTTGCCTCACAAGAAGAATGGTATGACTCAGTATCATCATCCTCTTCAGAGGTGTCTCTGACAATATTATGAGATACTTCTTCTTCTTCATTGGTCTCAGTATCACTGTAACTTAGAACATTCTCTCTTCTTGGTAGTTCTTTTGGAGGGCCAGGTGCTCAAAAATCTATTGTCTTGACAAAATGATCAGGTAAATCAGGATGACTCCCATCATCAATGGGGGTGTTCTCTCTTTCAGGTTCCATAGCTCCTTCAACTTCCTCCTCCTCATCGGAATAATCCGGTTTTGGCTCATCAGGCTTCAGGCCTAGATCTCTATAGTCTTTTGTCCTAGATGGGTGAGTAGTAGGGTCAAACTTTTCATACACCTTTCCTTCATCATTCACCCATGCCTTCTTCCAGGGATTCTAGCTAATTTTCATGAATTTTAAAATAAACTTGGAGATAAAAATAATGTTCTTAGCCACTATCATCTCTTATTTATTCCCAGCCACACCCTTTACCTTTAGCATTACTGAAATTAGCTTGGCAAGGAATATGGAATTGGACTTTGATCTTTCCTTAGTCATGTCCTCCAAGCCATCAGAAACCTACATAGGTTAATCTTCTCCACATGATTCATAAAGTACATTAGGAATATTTCCTGATACTTCAGTACAGCAAAATCCCCTCTCTTGGGACTAATAACATGCTGAATGAACTTAAACAATAGACTGTCTTCTCCATTCATCTCGGTTGAAATGATCTTCCTTGATTTTTCATTTCCTGTCAGCTCTTCCAGAGCTTTTACATGCTCTAAAAATTTCACTGTCTGGAGGAGCCACTCCAGAATAGTATTCATAAACTCCTTCATGAGTAACTCTTAAGCAGCCAGCCCACTCAGCAGATGAAGAACTGACTACGTTTCCATTAACCCGAGATACCAGCCTATGCACATCATCTTCCACTTCAAACTTCATAATTTCATATAATTCCTTCACAAGATTCGGGTAGTACAGTCCATTGTTATTGGAAAAGAATTAGGTGCATCCTTGGGCATCTAGTGCTTCCAGCACTAATGACTTGCTCGACATAAGCCATTCTTCACTTAGCTCCCTCTCAACCACGATTTCTCTCTTTGTCAGATGCGGGTTGATAGGTCCCATCGGGGTATTACTGGTACCACTGGACTCGACTCAATTCCTCTTTGGCCTTGGCGCATCCTCATTAACAGTCGGGGGTTTTCTGGTTCTAGCCATGGAGATTGAAGGAGGTTCTAGGGTTCAAATGAAGAGTTAGGGTTTAGGGATTTCGAGAGCAAGGTTCGAGATTGAGAGAGGACGGTGGATTGAGATATGTTCGTTGCCTTTAGTTTTATCATTTAGGGATTAAAAAAAATAAAGGAGAAATAATTAAAAGGAATAAAAACGGTTCAGATTCCCGCAAAAAATAAAATTAAATAGCAAGGTATCCAACAGTGAGGTACACCAGTGAGGTGCAACAGTGAGGTTCAACGGTGAGGTCCAATGGTGAGGTCCAACGGTGATGTCCAACATTAAGGTGTATCAGTGAGGTCCAACAATGAAGTGTATCAGTGAGGTCCAACGGTGAGGTGTATCAGTGAGGTCCAACGGTGAGGTGTATCAGTGAGGTCCAACAGTGAGGTGTTCTATACTGAAATTAATCATTCCTAACTCATGTTTGATGTAATTTAACCTCTCAGAATTCAAAGGCTTTGTGAATATATCAGCAAATTGATGTTCAGTGCCAATGAATTCAAGAGTGATATCACCCTTTTGATAATGATCCCTCAAAAAGTGATGTCTCACATCAATATGGTTTTTCCTAGCATGAGATACTAGATTTTTGGAAATGTTAATAACACATGTATTGTCACACTTTATAGAGACATGTTTCAATTGATATCCATAGTCTAGTAAAGTGTGTTTCATCCACATAATTTGAGCACAACAACTACCAGCAGATATGTATTCAGCTTCGGCAGTGGATAATGCAACAGAATTCTGTTTCTTACTACACCAAGATACTAGTGACTTACCTAAAATGTGACATGTCCTAGAGGAGCTTTTTCTATATAACTTGCAACTAGAAAAATCAGCATCAGAATAACTCAACAAATAAAATGATTGTCCCTTAGGATAAAATAGTCCTAAGTTCGGAGTATGTTTGAGATATTTAAAAATCCTTTTTACAATAGTTAAATGAGACTCTTTTTGATTGGCTTGAAAGTAAGCCCACATAAATACACTAAACATAATGTCAAGTCTGCTAGCTGTAAGATAGAGTAAACTCCCTATCATACCTATGTATTTGGTTTGATCCACCGGTTCTACAGCTTCATCTGCATCCAACTTACAAGTGGTACTCATATGTGTGCCACTACCTTTAATACCATCCAAAGTAAAATGTTTTAAAAGATCCTTAATATATTTACTTTGATTCAAAACATTTCCATTTTTAATTTGAGAGATCATAAATCCAAGAAAAAATTTGAGTTCTCCCATTAAAGTCATTTCAAACTCATTTTGCATGATTTTTAAAAAATTAATACATAACAAATTTTTAGAAGATCCAAAAATAATATCATCCAAATAAATTTGTACTATCAAAACATCTTTATAAATCATTTTAATGAAAAGAGTAGGATCAACTATCCTTTTAGTAAAAACTTTTAAAATAAGAAAAGAGCTGAGCCTATCATACCATGCTCTTGGAGCTTGTTTTAAACCATATAAAGTTTTAGAAAGTTTGAAAACATGTTTTAAAAAATGGGGATTTGTAAAACCAGGGGGTTGTTCAACAAACACATATGAAACCATATACCCATTTAGAAAAGTTATTTTAACATCCATTTGATAAAGTTTAAAATTAAGATGAGATGCATAATAAAGTAGTATCTTAATGGATTCTAATCTAGCTACAGGTGAAAAGGTCTCCTCATAGTCTATTCCTTCCTCTTGACTATATCCTTGTGCAACTAACCTAGCCTTATTTCTGGAAATATTTCCATACTCATCAACTTTGTTCCCAAACACCCATTTAGTGCCTAATATCATAGTGTTTTTATGTCTTTCCACTAATTCCCAGACTTTGTTTCTTTCGAACTGATTTAATTCTTCTTGCATATCCATTACCCAAAATTCATCATCGATAGATTCATTAATATTCTTGGGTTCAAGCTGTGAAAGAAAATATTGATGTTCAACCTGGTTTCTTAGAGAAGATCTAGTTTGTGTTACTCTATTTAAATCACCTACAACAATATCTAGAGGATGATTCTTAAGAGTCCTAATGCCTCTAGGAAGGGTTGAACTAGATTCTTCATTATTGTCTGTTCGTTCAGAATCAACAGGTGCAGATTCTGGAAAATTTTCTGAACTGGATACTTTTATAGGTGATTCACTATCTTTTTCATTAAGGTTCAAAATTGAAAAATCTTCCTCAAGATGTTCAAGAGAGGTTTTAGGTTCATGTGGATCAGTATCATCGAATTTGACATGAACTGATTATTCCACACATTTGGTTTTATTATTGAACACTCTATATGCTTTAGTTTAGATAGAATAACCCAGGAAAATTACTTCATCACTTTTGGGAGAAAATTTTTCAAGATTATATTTAGTATTAAGAATAAAGACTTTGAAACCAAAAACTCTAACGTAATTAACCTTAGGATTCCTATTTTTCCAAAGCGCATAAGGGGTATTTTTTAGAATAGGTCTAATTAAAACTCTATTGATAATATAACAGACTGTATTTACAGCTTCAACCCAAAAATAAACAGGTAAGTCATACTCATTAAGCATGGTCCTTGGAATTTCTTGAAGGGTCCTATTTCTTCTTTCTACCACACCATTTTTTGAGGTGTCCTAGGGGCATAAAAGTTGTGACTATAGCCGTTATGTGATAAGTAAGACTCAAAATCATGATTTTCAAACTCACAGCCATGATCACTTCTCAGGGTCTTAATTCTAAGTCAACTAAGATTATCTACAGACTTGGAATATTTAAAAAAATATGAACAAGCTTCACTTTTGTGATCTAGAAAGTATACCCAAGTATACCTAGACAAGTCATCTACAAGAACATAAACAAAGTGCTTCCCATTTAGACTTGAAACTCTTGATGGTCCAAACAAATCCATGTAAACCAACTCAAGCGGTTGAGATGTTGAAAATTATTTCTTTGGTGTGAAAAAAACATTGTGTTGTTTTCCCTTTTGACAGGGATTACACACTTTTCTAGTTGGAATTATAATTTAGGTAAGTCTATAACAAAACATTTCTTAGATATCTTCCTAAGTGAGTGCACATTGCAGTATCATAACCTTCTGTGCCACAACCAAGACTCTTTATGAAAAACATTTAAGCAGGAAACATTTTGTTTGGCTAAGGAATTTAAATCAACAGCATATACATTCTCATTTCTACATGCAGTGAAAACTAGATCATTTTTTGAATTAAAAACATTGCATGAATCATTTTCAAATTTAACATTAGATCCATCATCACATAACTGAGATATGATAAGTAAATTGTACTTTAATCCGTCAACAAAAAGTACTTTAGAAATTAATATTGCATCAGGGTTACCAATCTGGCCTAAGCCGACGATTTTTCCTTTTGAATTATCACCAAAGGTGACATTCCTACCATCATCTCTAATTATACTCTTGAAGAAAGAATAGTCACCTGTCATATGTCTTGAAAATCCACTGTCCAAGTACCATAAGGTCTTACATGAACTCTTTAAGCAATTTCCCTGCAAAACAGATTAAACATGGGGTAATTTTGGTACCCAGATCTTCTTGGGTCTAGAGAGGTTAGCAAGTAAAACTTTGGGAACCCATATTTTCTTTATAGGTTTTCTAAAATCAAAAAACATATTTTGAGACATAAATACTTTGTTAGGTCCTTTAGAAAATTGTTTCTCAAAAGATGGTCTGAAACTAGCAGTGAACTGTCCAGATTTTGGAACAAATTTGGTTTTGCTAATTTTTCTCTGTCCGGGCTGATATCCTAGACCAGTTGTATATTTAGGAGCAATATTTTTTCCTAGAAACTAAGTCAGGTTATCCCTAACAGCAATGAACTTATAAAGATCCTTTCTTAATTGTTCATTAGATAATTTTAACTCTGTATTTTCCCTTAGCAGTTTAGCAAATTTCTCTTTTTCTATATCCAGATTTGACTTGTAATTTGCATTTAAAACATGTTGTCTTTTTAATGAATTATATTATTCCTTGATTTCATTAAAAGTATCCTCAATAATTTAGGAATATTCAAATAATTCTTCTTCAGTCATATCTTTATTATTATGATAGTTTCTTTCATTCACAGAATAATAAGTATTATGCACAGGGGAATTAATTGTTATCTCAGATGTTTCTGTCATAAAGCATAGATTGGATTGTTTGTTCTGTTCTGAGTCTGAAGAATCAGATCTACTCGAACTGTCTTCCGAAGAACTCCAAGTTTCTTTCATAGCCATTTTATAACCTTTTCCATTTTCATCATATTTTCTCTTGAATTTCAACTTGGGGAAGTTTGCTTTCACATGACCTTTTCATTTACATTCATATCATACTATTTCACTTGTGTTGTCATTCCACTTCCTATCTTTCTTACATTGTCTTTAAGATCATAATTTCCTTTTAAGTTTGACTTCTTAAAGAATTTCTTATTTGGTAGAATATTTTGAATCTTCTAGAAAGTTGTGACATCTTCTCATCACTGTCTGAATTTGAATCTTCACTTGTAGAACTATCTAAAGGTACTTGAACTTTTTCTTTGTCTTTGCTTTTTGAGGCAGAAGTCTTGAATGATACTGAATTCTTTCTTGGTTCTTCTTCTATTTCTGGATTCACCTTAAGATCTTATTCATACATCATTAGTTTTCCAATTAGATCCTTTACAGGTAGCTTGCTGTTGTCACATGATTCTAGGATTGATACAGAAGCGCCTCTCCATCTGTCTAGTAGGCATCTAAGAAACCTCCTGATTTGGTCTTTGCTGTCCATTAGTTTCCCAAGTAGATTCATGGTGTTTAATATCTCATTGAACCTGAGATACATTTCAGAGATAGATTCATCAGGATTCATCTTAAAATTATAATATTTAATAGTATAGGTGTTTAATCTCATTTCTTTAACATTGGTTGTTCCTTCATGAGAAACAACCAATGTATCCCAAATTTCATAAGCAGTCATACAGGCAGATATTCTATTAATTTCGTCATCACCCAAAGCACGATATAAGGCATTCATTGCTTTACAATTGTTATTATAAATATTTTTAGTTACTTGAGACCATGTGTCCCTAGAAGTAGCAGGTAATATATGCTTTTCTTCAATTGTGTCCCAAATTTCAAGTCCTAAGATTTCAAGATACATTTTCATTTTCAATTTCCACTGACCATAATTATTTCCATTAAAGAAAGGTGGTCTATTAGTAGAATCATCCTCAAATCAGTTATCCCTAGAAAATTAAGAGTTTAAAGAACTGAAAGTTTATATATAATAGAAATTTTGAGATCATTAAGATACAACTAAAATCATTGTTGAAAAGAAACTAAAAAGCTTAAAAAAACTAGTTTGATGGTATGAATTAAGAAACCTCTGATACCAAATGTTGGTTGGAGTGGATACTCAAGAGGGGGGTGAATTGAGTTCTAACTGAAATTTCTGTTAAAAACTTTTAGGATTAAAATCCCCCAAATTACAATAGCCCATTTAATGAAGGAAGTGGAGATATAAGTGATTTATTGTTCAACAGGTTTTTCAAAGGTTGATTACTCCTCAGTTGAATCAGTATGAGTACTAATTCAACTTTTGAAACAAGTTTACTAAATCGATCACATATACATACTAACCAGAACTAACTATCAGAGTGAATGTAAAAACAGATTTCCATATTTGAAAATATAAGCAGCGGATAAATGTAAAACAGTGTAATTGAAAGATTAACACAAAAATTTAAACAAGAGGTTCAGTCTTAAGCCAAGACCTAATCCTCTATACTTGGTGATCACCTAACACCAAGAAGTTATATTTAAAGAATGATACAAAGCCTATATCTGGATTTACAATAGTTTTCAAACTGTCCAAGTTTGGTAACCTTTACCATAGTTATACATGGGAAAATAAACTACCAAGCCACACTAGGCTTCTTCCACAATTATGCGTGGGAAAAAATGTAAAGAGAGTTTGGTATGGGGATTTTCTGTATCCCTCAGTTCAAGCACAAGATTCAGTGTGTGTATGAGATACACACTACTCACAAATGTAAAATAATTAAACACAGTAGAAATAAATATATTAGAAATAAGTTTAGAATGCTTTGTTTGTTGGAAGATCAGCTCTGGACTACTTGAAATGAAAGAAATGATGTTTTGGTCCTTCTATGCAAGTTGCCTCCAACACTGAGTGTCACAACATCTATGTTTTGAATTCCATATGTAGAGATGATCAAATTCTTGGGTTAGAAGCTCTTTTTAGTACACCACCACAGCTTTGAAAAAGTTCTTCCAACAGATCTTTGTGAAGCTATGTGATCTCCAGAATGGGTGCTTGAGTGCTCTTCTTCTTGCTTCTTATTTCAGGTATGGTATGTTTCTCTCTTATGTGTGTATATTCAATATATTCCATATGTTTATGTCTATTTCTACTCATATATATATATATATATATATATACAATTTTCCAGCTCAGATTTTTCTCATTTGATTGAGCAGGGGCGCGGACAAGAGAAATGATTCAACCACGTGTGGTCTTCCTCGTACCTCGTACTGTCTCCTGATATGCCTTCAAATATCATTAAATAATTTCAGGTGAATTTAATTGTCCAAACATGACCTTTATGGTAGTATTAATAAAATTGGTAAAGTAAAGAATAAGTTTTCATTAGACTGGTAGCAGATGCATGTCACACAGTAGACTTCAACAGTAGGCTCTTCAACTGTGGACTTCATCAGTAGGCTTTTCAACAATAGCCCTTTAACTGTAGGCTTTAGTCAGTAAGACTGATCAGTGGTAGACTTCAATTAGTAAGCTTCTAATGGTGGAGTATATCCATCAGTAGACTTCTACTAGTAGTAGACTTTGAACAACATTAGACAATATTGACAATAGGAGTTGTCTAGCGGTAGCCTTCTAATAATGGTAGAAATGTCCAACGATATACTTGAAATGTGAAGCTCTCAACAAAAGTCATAAGAAAGATTCTGAAAGTGGAATTCTAACAGAATCCTTGTCACAGCAGTGACCTTGTGACGGTGACTCTTTGTCTGTATGCTTTGATAAGAAGAGTAACAACAGACTTGTGACAGTGACCTTGTATCGATAGCTCCCAATAGTGACTGTAGATCTTTAACGGTGACCTTTTAGCAATAGTGAACTATAACAGTGACCTTGAAAATAAGGCCATTACTAGTATCCTTTTAATAGTGAACTTATATTTAGAGAAATGTAAACTGTAAGCTGATGCAACAAAGTCATGAGACTAAAAATATAAATTGTTCAGGATATATAATATGAATACAGATTAAAAAGGATTTGCAAATGACTTGATATATCATGATAAGTATTTAAAAATTATTTGGGATTATCAAAACAGGTGAGTCCAACAATTTGTATTAGTGGACGGTTTAGATAACTTTATAGGATAGGGTGTTATTTAAGTATAAGCGATATGTTTTATATAACCACTGTGGTTAGAATATTAGAAAGACTCAAATTTATTTTATGTAAATTTAATGAGTTTAAGATAAAATTAATATGTATTTATTAATTTTTTCCTTCATCATAAGATAGTATATGATTATTTTACTAATATAATCACACTGACCTTTTTGGTTTTAGAGTAAATGGATGGATCTAGCAGGCACCAAAGTAACAATGGATGTGAAGGAAACTCTGGTGATTTTATGGATAAGCAACTGAATGAAATGGGAGATGAATTGAGAACTCTTTTGGTCATTCTCAACCAACTATCTGGAGTCATGATTTACCACTTGAACATTGGTGATTTCTCTAAGGAATCTAATTTGTGATAAACGAATCCCTAGGAATGTTCAGGTAATAATAAAAAATATATGTATATTTAATAATATATGTGTCATGTATGTGGAAAGAAACACCTCGGAAATGCCTCAAATGGACAATAAGATTTTATATATGTGGTAATGAAGGTCATAAAGCAATAACCTTCCATGGAAAAAATGAAGAGTTCAGTTGAATCTAAGAATGCGAAAGAATTTATTTCTAAGGGATCAATTGAATGTTTTAAATGTGGCGTGCATTGTCATTATGAAAATAGATGTCCTACAAATATGGTATGGGAATGAGATCAGTAAGACCGTAAAAATATATGTTTACCAATACCTAATTCCATTCTAATTGAGGATGAGGATACTGACAATGAACTTTGAAAGGTATGGATTATTTCTTAGTTGATGTTTTGACATTATTGAATCTTTGGATATGATTCATGATTTTTTTTAGGAAAGATGTATTATGGAATAAGTTAGAAAAAAGTGGTTAAGTGATCATGGAGAATTATGGATTATTAATATGTCTACATTTTAGAAATTCTAGAGTTATGTTAGATATCATTGTGATGAAATGTTTAAAAGTATTAATTCTCTTTTATTGATGGGATTAATTTAGAATACTTTTCTATTGTATGTTTAACCCTCAATCTTGTTATGTGAATGTTCTATTTGAGGAATAATTATCTTTTCTTTTTTGGATATAGTTATAAAGAACCATTTGGGTTTATATAATCCTTGATTTTGGGGAAATTATGGGTTATTACATTTTGGGATACAAATGTGAGGTATGAGATAACTTTTGAGGATAAAATCTTTTATGGTTATTTTTTAGGAATTTATATCACTTTCGGGAATATTATAAAATTATATAATTTTTGAAAAAGGACAACACACAGACCAAGTGAAAACCCATCACGTTGAAAAAAGATCTAGTAATAAAACCCACAACCAAAATTCCACTGGGATTTATCGCCTACCACTTGCCTACGTGAAGTCCTTGGTTAGTATGACTTATTCTTTTTAGTTAAATGATTTTATGTATTAAGAATAACTTGATTTCAGGAACTTATGTTTTATCAAATGGATATCATTAGTATAGGAAAATGATTTTGTGATTAAGTGAAAATGTTATTTTGGAGAATGTTTTCCCTTTTGGGAACACTATTTTCCTAAGGAAAATAGAATACTCTGAGAATTAATTTGAAGATAAATGGTGGAATTTTATTTTGGAAGAATCTATGCTTTTTTATTGTGGAATTATAGAGATTATGTTATTTATGGAAATTATTAACCCGTCATAGAGAATATTTGATTAGATTGCCGACTTTTCGTAAGGGACTTCTTCTCGATCTCCTTTCATTGAGACATATTTTGATTTATACAAGACATTATTTTATATAGTGTATAAAAACCATTGATTTTTCATTTCATTAAAATGGAATATTTTTCAATGAATCATTTTACTACATGACAAATGGAATTTTTTTTCAACGTACGCGGTGACAATAACCTTTCTGCAACTGCGAGTATTATTTGATATTTGGCTTCCTTAACAAGCCGTAATGTTTTTAAAAGGAAAATAATTACCATATACCCATTTTACATATTTTTGTATTGAAAATGGTTTTTAAAAAGTATTGATCATGTCAATATATTAAAAAGAAATATTATGATTGCAATGTGGAAATGTTATCTTTCTATTATGCTTGTTTTATGTGTTATTAATACGTTATGGTTCTTGGGAATTTTTTACGTATATGGATGGTTCCGTGATAAACCTAAGGTGGGTGAGACTACGATATCTATCCAATGCATTGAGTACTATAGAGGAGGAAAACATTAATGTTTCTTTAAATAGATTTAGGGAATATAATGAGATGGGTATTCCAAACTTAACTCCCTATGTAGCTATGAAAGATACAATGTATCTATGTTATAGATGCCAAAAGTCACCTATATGATTTATGATTTCTTTGTGTTATTCATAAATCTTACGATTTTATGAGGTATGTTAAAGAGTATATGTTTTATGAGTGAAAAGTACAATTTGATTTATCTGTATGTAATGATGGACTA
Organism: Viscum album; assembly: GCA_963277665.1. Taxonomy (NCBI): domain Eukaryota; kingdom Viridiplantae; phylum Streptophyta; class Magnoliopsida; order Santalales; family Viscaceae; genus Viscum; species Viscum album. The sequence goes on along the minus strand of OY728152.1, from coordinate 776,349,452 downwards.
ATGTTTTCTTTCCTTATTTTATAACCCTTGCTAAGATTTTTATGCTCATCCCGTGTTTTATAATTTTTTTCATAGGGTATAAGGATGGGTAATAGAAAGGAAGAATTCAGGAAGATTTAAATCCAGAAAATAATTCTTGTTTATTTAAGGAGTTTTATTTTTGTTAAAAAAATTGGATAGAGTAGAAGTATCTACTTTGTAAATGTTTGAGATGAAATGTAATAGTTATGTCATAATTCACTAAAATAATAAACTTGAAAAGATCCTCAATATCGAATTCCTGACTTTAAAAAAGATTATTTAATGTTTAAGGCTATATTCTTATATTTTATACTTTAGGAAAATGATCCATAAGTAATTTTTTATTTGTAGGAATTAACCACACCACAATCCAATATACGGTGAGCTCGGTATGCCTTAAACTCTCCATTATCAGTTTAAAATTAAAAATTTAGTTAAAAACATGTGTCAATCACTAAAAACTATGAAAAAATGTATGAATTTTAATGATAATTTATGTAAACTATTAATACATCATTTTTAATTTGTAGGAATTAGTCTCCTATGAAACCGAGACACAATGTGCCAGGTGTGGCTCAAAGTGTGTGTTTCTTATTTAAAATAATATTTTATTAAAAAAAGAAACATACTCAAAACCATGAAATCTCATTAATATTATTCTTATATTTTAGTAAAATGACCCATATTTCATTTTTCACGGGTAGGAATTAGCAACACCATAATCCTATTCCCAATGAGAACTGTATGACTCCAACTGTGTCTTTTTAAATTGAAATTAATTTTATTAAAAAAATACAAGTGACATACTCAAAATTGATAAAATTCATTAATATTATTCTGATACCTTTAGAAACTAATCCATAAATAATTTTTGGTATGTAGTAATCACCTGCAACTCAATCCAATTCACGGTGTTTCCAATATGACTCAATGTGTTCGTTATTAATTTAAAATTGACATTTAATTTTAAAATGTGTGTCACTCTCCAAAACAAAACAAATGCTCTCATATTAACCTGATAATTTATAAAAAATAATCATAACTCATTTTTTACATATTGAAATTGACTGGATGTCAATTTGACAGATTGTGTGATTGGTATGACTCAAAGTGTGTGTTTTTAATATATAACTTCCATTTTAGTTTAAAATGTGCATCACATCACCAAAATCAAGTAAAATAGATGATATTTTTGGTCATTATTTTATCTTATATTACTTAATACATTTTCCTACCATTTTTAACTTATAATTATTTAGTTAATTCTCATAGACATAATTCATGAAGAAGAAAATGAAATGGTGTGAGGTTTAAGAATCAACAACAACTCAATCTGATAAGCGATGTTCAATTTATGAGTCAAAGTATACATTTTTAGTTTAAGATTTATTTTTTTGTTTATTTTATTTATTTATTTTATTAATAACATAATAATTATTTTCTTATATAGGTGAATTATTTTTCTTGATTTGGTGTTGTTTGTTCAGAAATAACATGAAGAGGGGTCGGGGGCCAATGATAAAGGAAAATTATAGTTTTTGAATGTATGTGATAATTTATACAAACTCATGTAATAGTAAAAACGAATATTTTAAAATTATATAATATAGTATTTTTATTTTATTTGTATTCTATATTTTTTCATTTAAATTTTTTATTTGAGAACTATATTTTTTGTTTTTTAGAGAATTTTTACTTGTTCATGTGTTTTAATTTTAACAGTACTATACAATAGTATGCCACTTTATCAATGATACTAAAATAAATGATAAAAGGTGTAATTTATCATTTTCTAAAGAGGTAATAATAAAGGTACCTTTTATAATATATATTTTAAGAGATTACAATGAATTCGTTTATTAGTTCTTTTCTAGTACATGTAAAATCCCAGGTCTTTTAATCATGCTCTGATAATTATTGCATTTTTGGCATAGAAAATTTCCAATTTTTGCACTATTAAAGGACTTATTTGTTTTTGTTATAGGTTCTTTCATGTATAAGGGTCCCATAGTTTTTGAAAAAACAAAGAACGAAAACATAAACCATGATGAGGGTAGTTTATTCCATGATCATACGTAAGGGAAACCATGTGTGAAATTTTACCCTTATGTATGGGTACCATCATGTTTATGAGTCCTTGATTTTGTTAAAAATTTAGTGAAAGGGGGGTCATGGTGGAAGGTGTCACACTATAATGCAATATCATACCTTTGACGATAATGTTGAGGAATGGATCACCACACTGCGATTGTAAAAATTACATATTGATCCCTTTTTTCATTTATATAACTTCATAAGTATGTTATAATTTTTCATTTACAATGCGTTGTGTTGTGATAAGAGTGTTACGGGTGGGGCCATACATTGAGGATATGCTAGGGAGGAACTTTTCACCATGTTGGATGAAGGCCATGTTGTGCTAGCCTATGGAATTGGATCATTTGTTTTACCTAGTAGAGGTGCACCACATCATGTCATTCATTTAACACCATACCTCTACACATGGATTGCTTTATAAAAATTAATTTTAAAAAGGTGTTAATATTAAATGATAATAAATGAGGGATTATCATTTATTCATATGATTCACCTATTCACTTTATTTTCTCTATATTTTCCTCTTCCAAGATAGGTTCTCTCTCACTTTTTTCATGATTTGAGAGTCTTTTAATCTGAATGAAATATTAATTTGAGTATATAATTCCTATTTAATTCTTCCTCAATTTATCCTGTTGTTTCATGGAATTATTATTATTACTGATATTTACACAATATTTTATGGTTTTCTATGAATTCATTAGTCATTATATTTAATCTCCACATAGTTATTGATATTATATAAGAGGTTATCTATAATTACGTGGTATGTTTCTATATGTGTATATATTTAAAAAAATTTGTTAATTCTTTCTCATTTAAATGCCCCATTTTTTACAATTATATTAAATACAATATTAATTATTTATATTTATTCATTAAAAAGGAAATGTGGGTATCCTCCTTTATTTATTTATGAAGATGAATTTCAATTATTTTATAATGCTCGAAATATAATTTTAAAAAACTATACACATCAAGTGTTAACTGAACTAAATTATAGACACTTTTTAAAGGATTGATTTATAATAAAGTGGTTTTTTCTTTGAAAATGGTATTTATGAGTCTTTGAAAAATTGACATGCCTGAATGATATTTTCATGGTTTTGTCTTTGAATGATTTTTTATAACATAATTTAATCTAAAATATGTTCCTAATTTTAAATTTGAAATTTATGAAAAATGGAATTCTTGATGTAATAATACCCAATAAGTGAAACACGATTTTTTATTGTAAAAAAATATAGAAAAAATTAAATTGTTTAAAAAGGAATAATTTTACAATTTATGGTACATGGTTCTTACATTTTTAATCTTAATAGAAAATGGGGCCACAATAGTTAAGGTTTTTTAGAGTTGGGGGTGTGTTAGAAATCATTCTTATTATATGTTGTAATATATATCAATTATTTATTAATAAATATTATTTTATGTCAGGGGAAACCGTAATTAGATATATGGGAAATCATTTTATGAGTAGAACATTAAGATATGATTCTTCTTTTTCTTGTGTCCCCTTGTTAGGATAATGTTCCCCTCTAGGTATTCAACTCTCGGTTAGGATAGAAAGGGTAAAACTGAGTGTCAGATAGTTGAACTGTATTATACCCCCTTAAGATGTATCCTATAATTGTGTTTATCGGAAATTTTCTCCAAGGATCCTTGGTGTTCCCATGATATATGATTTTCTTCAACCTTTATTATATTTTACTCATTTCTAATATTTTCTATTTTTGTTTTCTCTAATTTTGGTTAATAGATTTTAATTATATTCACTATTTTTTTATTTTAAAAAATATGAAATAATTTATATAATTAAAATGATTTATTTAAAAGTGTGAGTAGTATCTATTAACTTCACTTGAAGTGTTGTATTTAAATGAAATATTTTTAATATTAGGCTATATTAAAATTTATATTTTTTTTTACTTTGGGAAAAATTAATTTTAGTAATGATCTTATGGGAGATGTTTTAAATTAAAATAAAAAGATTATTTTCACTATTCTATTCTAAATAAGAATAAAATGGTTTTATTTTTAAATTTTATGCTTGGGGAATAGGGTAGATACCTATTGGAAATTATTTTCTCATGTATAAAATATAACAAGTTCTGTACAAGTTTGTCTTGGATGTAGTGTCTTCGTCATGTCCTCTATATTTTGGATTTTAGAAGTGGCATGTTAAGCTGTTTTCATGATATAAGGGGTGGAGTTTTGGGGATAATTGTATTTTTTATTTTTATTTTTTGTGTCTTAACACCATTTTTATTATTTCACACTGATAAACATGTACTGGTTCTTTTGGTTTTGTGTTGTTCTTTACAATGTTTTTTTAATTTAGTGATATTTATTGGTTCATTTATGTTTGAGATGTTATATTTAAATTTTAATAGTATGTTTGGTTTTTCATATTATTGGTAATTTTTCATTTTAATATAATGGAAACTATAATTATTGATTTGTTATTTTAGACTTCTAGGTGGAAGTCCCTTTTTTTATTTTTTCATGAGTTTAAATAATTTTCAGCATTGTTCAATTTTATTCTCATGATCAAGTTCTGAACCCATGGAAATCAGGAATGTGACTTAGGAATTATCATAGGATGGGTTGGGTATTTGGAAAGGATATTCCATGATGTATCATTTAAAAATGTTATCAAATTATGTTTTTTATTTGGGCATTCATGGTATAATTGAAATAGGATCATCATAGCACATGATGTAGGTATGAGTGTCTAGCCAACCCTTTCAATACAGAAATATTTGTTATTGGTGGTTTCTAGGAATTTTATGTCTCAAATACAAGACTTTTTCTCAAATACATTCAATATTTTTATTATTTTTTTGCTTAGTTATGTATAATATTAATTATTTGTAATTTTTTTGAAAAAATGAATATAAAATTGAGAAGAAACTTAGGATCACACAATTACAATGAATGATCTAGAAAACTATGGACATTCCATGAATCATAGTATGGGAATATTCTAGTGAACTTAGAGTTTCTAGCGCATGGGATTCTAGGCCATGTGGTTAAACTATGCACAATTTAGATTCTATAATTGTTTTAAGTTTTATTCTTTATGAATTTATGGAATAATTTTTATCTTTAATTGTTGACTTAAGATAAATGAAGGAGTGAATTGGGGAAATATTGATGTTATTTAACTTTATTGAATATAGATATATCATGACGGTATTTTGGGAACCATATCTTGAGGGGATGAATATTATTATTTTAAATGGATTTTATCTAATGTATCTAATAATTATACACTAGGATTTTATAAAAAAAATATGCAGCATAATTAAATTTTTATGGGAAATGTTTTTTGAAAATTAGAGTGATATTTTATAGTTTTTGGAATGTTATGTTTAGTAATGTTTTGAAAAGTTAATTTTTAACATTGGTTAGTTTTGAAAATGGTATCTAAAATGATTTCAGGAGAATAATTTCTCTAGTTATTTATGTTTTGATTTTTTAGACCTTGGGTTTTAACCTGAATGTGTCTCGAATTTCTTAATATTTAGAAGTACACCTGATGCACACTAGAATTATAATTTTGGAACTTGTGCTAAATTTTTTTACACATATTCCTTAATACTAAGTATGATTACCCGATTATAACACACATATATTTTACATCATTAAACATTTTTTCCACATGTTCATAAAAATACAATAACCAAAAGGATTAGTGTCTTTGGAGATTAGTTATATTATCTTCTCATTTGATAATAGGTCCTCAACATTTCCTACAATTATTCTTCTCAAAAGAAACCTTTTTAGAAAAAACATTTATAACAATATTTTTCAAATCCTTGAAAATTAAATCATAATAAAGTGGTGAGTTAAGATGATCAGTAAGGGTAAACAAAATTGATATAAATCAAAGATCATAAGGGATCATAAATCAAGTATGTGGGTAAGAGACCATAATCAAGATACATTAATATAATATAATGATATCATACCCATTAAAACATAGGTTATAGTTATGAATCCTAATATAACGTTTTTATCATAACATAAGGAATAATTCATAGATTCATAAGAATTTTACGCTGCCTGTGTCCAACCTGCCTTCCAAGTAAGACAGCTTTCCAGATTTTCCTCCCCCAAATGTCATTGCTCATCCGTAGATATGAGCTTATCCCTCTTCCCTCGGACCAACATACCATGTGGTTTCGAATGATCCTACACCTTTTAGTGCTTCCCCAGAATAGAATATGTTGAGGGATGTTCTCCTTCATCCCGCACCTTCCCATTCTTCTATACCTGAAATCCCGATAAGTAGGTTCAAGTATTTATCTATCACTGGAGACCGAGTTATTTTTTTTTAAAAATACTTCTAATCGACTATGGATTCTCCTATTTGGACCTTGGTTGATATTTTTTGAAGTGGATAATCCCCCTTTGGCACTCTTCCATAACTTTGTTCCTCTTGGGGGCTTGATGCACCAACGAGGGTCTATGTTTTGAACTGCAAAGATTTCTGCCTTTTTCTGGCCTCATGTGATGAATTTTTGAAATAATGGTCCCAGACCCCACATTCTATTGTAAAATGGCGTTTCAAAATTTTTAAGTTGTCTATGGAGGCACATTTTGGAATGGATTCCCCTAAAGCGGTGGTTTGGGTTAATTTACCCTACCTCACCCTCATGTTCCATAACCTAGCATTCCTCTATGGTATTGGAGACACACTGGGATCATTCTTGTGTGATGATGATTAGACTCTAAAACTCCAAGATGCGGGTATGGCCTGCATTTGTGTTGATCTGAATTTATCTCATTATCCTCCACCTCTCATTTTACTTAGGGTAGGAGAAGTAGTGTCTTGGTGGAGGGACCTCATGTACCTCTCTATGGATCAGTTTTACACTACATGCATGTTTCAAGGCCACTCCCATCCAATTTTTCACAAGGTTCAGTTCAGCACTTCTACACCTCTCCTAAAGCAGCCTCCTCTTGCAGATGATCCCTCGGTGGGGGATATGAACTTGACAGTTCAACCTTCCCCCCCTTTGGTTCTAGTACGTGGCCTGCAACCCCTAGTGATTGTTCCTACCTCTGTTTAGAATTTCCCTCCATCGCCAGAGTCTTCTTCCAAGGAAATTTTGGATAGCAGGAATGAGTATAACTCTAGCACAGACATGGTTCAATTCTTTCCATCTATAGATACTCACTCCGACATTGAGTAGGTGAAGGTTTTTTTGGATCATCCTTTATCTCTAGAACATGAGCCCTTGTTACTTTGGAATCCTAGTTGCAAAAAGGGAAACAAGGTGGTTCTTGTTCTTCAGGTCCCAGTTCCTTTTCCTTATTAACTAGTTTTATCCTATTAGCACAGGTGGATCTAGATATGGAGGGCATTAGTTTCCCTCCCTCAGGTAGTATAGTTCATACCTGAGCCAAAGTTAAGTGGCAACAATCTTCTTCTTGTACGAAGCCAAAATTCTCTTCTGTGTTAGGGGCGAAAGACCGACGTCCCCAGTTACAATGATATATTTGCTTATCATGAATTCTTGAGGATTGGGTGCATGGGTAAATATTGAATAGTTGGTGTTAGAGATTTTACGTAGGTAGGTGGCCTTAGTTTCTATCCTTGATCATAAACATTAATAGTCAAAAATACAATATTTTTCTAACAAAATTGGGATTCATAACTTAATGTATGGTGACTAGGACTATCAACATATTTGGATTTTTTTGGATAACTCAATTTTGAACTAGAGGGTTTCTATATATAATCATCACATTTCAGTGAAGTCCATCTTTGGTATGTTCTCCTGTTCATTTTCATTCATTTAAATAAATGTGATCCGAAGTAAATGGATTGTAACAACCCAAAATTTTGAATAAATTTTGGTTCCAAACATTGTGTGTTATTTTATTTTATACTCAAAAAAACTATTTCATTTAATAAAGTAAATATAATTAAAATAAGACCATTGGGTTTCGACTATTATATGACCATTGGTCAATATGACTGTTAGAAACTAAATGTTGTGATTATTGTCTATAAATACATGTGATCTTGATTAATTAATATAGAAAGAAGATTCGATGGCCCCATCCAGTAGTCTCATGCTGATCGAAGCCCATCTGAAGGAACTCGGGAAGGAGGTAGCACCTTTGGGATTTTCTTTGGACCAAACCCATGCCGAACTTCATCGTGTGAAGCTAGAACGGAATCGCCTTTGTGAGAAGTTCAAGCTGATAGAAATCACTACTCTGGAAATGTTGGCTAAGCTGCCCCAATATTCTATCACCCTAGCACACCTTAATATTAGGTCCTATGCTGGTGTTATAAGGGGCTATGTAACAATACCGTAACTACCTTGTGTAATCCTTTGATTTAAATAAAAATTGTGATTTATTCTTATGGTGTAGTTTTTGAATTTTCAAATGTCTCAATAAATATTGTATGCATATTATTGATGAATTTTAGAAAAAGGATATTTTAAATATATTTATTTAAACATTAAATAATTAATAATGTGAAATGATTTTAAAAAAATGGTCTTCTACAATTATGTTCAGTAATAAATTTAGATTCTAATAAGATCAACTTAATTTTTGATGAATAGTAAATTATGAATAGTGATTTTATGCTTATGATTAGTAATGTGATCAAATTTATTAAGTAACATCACTTAAGAAAGTATTAATATAATATAGGCACCTTGATTAAGTAATGTGATTCAATAAAATAGGTAAAAAACTGTTCCAGAAAGTACTGGTTAAGTATTAGTTTTATCGGGTGAATAGTGTTTTTTATTTTAAAATTAAATTAAAAATATTTAGAAAATTATTTTCATAAATTGGAGTTCATTTTTGAAATTAGAGCATCGATATTTGGTTAACGCGAATTTTTGGGATTTTTCTGAAATAGTTGAATTTTCAGTGAATAGTGTTTTTATTAAAAAATTGAATTAAAAATATTTAGAAAATTATTTTCATAAAATGGAGTTTTTTTTTAAATCAGAGCATCGATATTTGTTTAAGGTGAAATTTTGGGATTCTTCTGAGAAAGTTGAATTTTTGGTGAATAGTGAAAATACAGTTTTTGAGTTTCAGGTGTTTAATGACATCATTAAGGTTGTGATAATTATAAAATAATTATGGTAGACGTATGAATAGTAAGATAAGGTATGAGGTGTCCCAAGCGGCCAATACCATGGGAAAATACCATGGGCAAGCCCATGGTTTTTCCAATACCACCGATGAGGTGTCCCTTGACAATTAATGCTCTGTGCCCCCACTTCTTCTATAAATACCAAGACTTTCCCTCATTCATTTCATTTCTAAATACTCCCCAATGAAGTTATGATCTCTTTACCTCCCAAGGAGTATTCCCAAGGTGCCCTCAATCATCCCAAGGTCCCAACCTTCAAACTTTCAAAGTTACTCTTCAAGGTAAGGGATCCTTTCACCCAACTCTTTTAAGTCACGAATTCCTTTATGTTGTGTCTTCTAATTTCCATATACTTATGTTGAGGGTATGTTCTTATATGTTTTCATTTATTTACATTTAATGTCTAATTGTTGATAGACACTTTCTTCTCTCATAATTTTTTTTTCGAAATTTTTACGTGACGCCGTTAGGCTGCCAAATTTTTTGTAAGAGAAATCACATCTTCTCTTTTCTTTAATGTTTCCTTTTTATGTCGTATGTCATTAAAATATACATACCATGATCTTATTCCGTACCCATACTATATTATGAGTTATTTAGGAGTGGGTGACCCTTGTCCCCTCTTTTTTCAATGTTTTATAAAACCATGTTATATAACTGTTATCCTGCATAAATTTCCTCTCAAAATTTCTATCTCTTTCTCTCAAGAAATTATATTGTTTATTTATGTGAATACCCAGAATTATTTCGTTTCCATGGGTGTTCATAAATATATAAAGATGATATATTTTATTCTGTAATTGACATACATATAGCCCTCACTGCCTTTCCATGGGTTAGAAATTACATAATGACCTTATTTTTTAAGCTATTTTTAAACATCACGTTTTTGACATGAAACCCATTTCTTTGATTCCATTTAGTTTATTTTTGAAATCTTTAATTATGATATATGTGGCTTAGATGAAAGTAAATAAATATTAAGGGTGATCCCTAATATAACTCCAATGCATTTGGTAAAGAATTAATATCTAGAGATGACAAGTTTTATGATACCTTGGTGAATAACCTTGGTAATTTTTAAGACACCTTGGGGATGGACATTGGTGATATGTTCATGAATGTCTAAATGAAATGCTGTAGAAATATATTCAAGTTATTATTCAAGTTCTTTTCATTATGATATTCCTATTCTTTCATTTCTCATGTCTTTATGTTTTTATTCAAGTTCTTATTGATATCACAAGTACATTGATACCCTTGTTTACCCATATAGGGCCTTCTGCTCACCCTTCCCTTTGATGTCTATCTCCAGGATATGAGATGTAGTAAACGTACATAGGATTAACCTTTGATGAAGCCTTACAAGTGGTTTAGAAGAATTTTTTATGTTGTTTTCATGTATTATGTTCCTTATTTCCAAGACACTAGACTTTAAAGATCCTCTGTTTGTAAAATGTAATGAAAAGTTATGTATTAAAAAGGCGGGATACCATAGTTGGTTTCAAAGGATAGTTTAGTTATTTATGGAAATTAGGATATGAAAACTTTAGGAAGAACCCTATAAAAAATTTTAAATATAGGAAACCTTCCTGGTATATTGGTGAGTATTGAGTAAGTGGTTTATCAAGCAAATACATCCCTATCTGGATACGAGCAGGTATAGGTAGCTCTGGCACAGATGTACATAGGGATAAAACCAGAAAACACCGCTTTGAGCTAGACTCGAATGAGAACTGATACATGACAAAGGGTCTTATTGAACTCTTGGTTACAACACTCCTGGGGGATATGTTTGGTTAATCGCAAACTTTTTATGAATCATTGTGAAGGAATTATAGAAAAATGTAATTGTCTAAGCATGAAGTTTCAAGACATAAAATCCTTTTTAGTTAAAAGATTTGTAAATGAAATAAGTTTCTCACAAAGGATTTATTCTTTTGGAAAATGTCCTCATCATCTAAGAATACATTGACGTATTTCCTGAGAAGTTACCTGGACCTCCCCCAGAAAGAGAGGTAGAGTTCTCCATTGAACTCGTACCTGGATCTCATCTGATGTCAAAGACACCCTATAGGATGGAAAATGTGGAGATATAGTAATTAAAGAAACAACTCCAAGATCTTTTGGAGAATGGGTTTATCCGACCAAGTGTGTCTCCTTGGGGAGCACCGATTCTCTTTGTGAAGAATAAGGATGAATCGATGCAGATATTCATTGATTATAGAGAACTGGATGAGATCACAGTGAAGAACAAATACTCTCTTCCAAGAATTGATGACTTATTTGACCAACTTCATGGACTCAATTATTCTCTAAGATTTATCTTCATTATGGTCATCATCAATTAAGGGTGAAGAATGATGATATTCCAAAAAACTGCCTTCCAATCAAGATATGAGCATTATGAGTTTGTTGTTATGCCCTTCGTACTTACTAATGCACCTGCTATTTTTATGGATCAAGAATAAGTTGATTTTGGGAACTTATGTTTTATCAAATGGATATCCTTTGTATAGGAAAATGATTTGGTGATTTAATGATAAAGGTTATTTTGGATGATGTTTTCTCTTTTGGAGTACTATATTCCTAAGGGAAATAAAATACTACAAGATTTAAATTGAGGAGGAATGGTTGAATTTTTTTTGTAAGAATTTATGTATTTATTGTGGACATATGGTGATTTGGGTTATTTCTGGAAAATGATGAACCTAGCATAGAGAATATGTTAATAGGTTAATTACACTATAGTATGATACTTTAATAGTAGTCGAGGTTATTTGGAGATAAATATTAAGATTTATTGGGGAATACTATGTGATTAAATCCTTTAGAGTTTTGGGTTCCAATCTTAGTTTGGATTATTCTGAATAATTTTAATGATGATTGTGTATTGAATGGTCTTTCTGGAACTTTGGGTACTTTTCGTTGAATTTTGGATATTGATATTGATATTTATTTTTATAAAGGATTATCCTTTTTGGGGATTATAAGATCTCGTACTAACCATTTTAGTTTTAGTTGATGACTAAAGAAAAGGGAAATATATAGTTCTTCTTTTGTATATTATGTGATTCTCTAGAAGATGATTCTTGTGATTTTGATTAGACCAAGTCGTTTTGAATGTTCATTATTTTGAGAAAAGATTAGTCTTGGTGGAAACTTATTAAGGGATGAAACACTACTTGAAGGTAAGTATATTTCCTTATGTTTTTATTCTATGTAGTAATTGAATTCTGAAAAATTATGAAAAGGAACATATAACAAAAACGTTTTTGGTTTACGTTTCCTACTGGGTAATCAAAGAATGTTTAACACATCTTATGTTTGTGATCTTCTTGTTTTTAATTTTCTCCAAATCATGTTTTCTATCACTCTCCATTAGAACTTGACCCTTTTTTTCTCTTCCATATCCATGTTTTCCTACATGGAATCCTAGTATGGGTTAACTCAGGTGACATTTGTACATTCCTTTCATTCTTTTAAAGTAATAGTTTTACTAACTCTTTTTCCGATGTGGGACTTTCAACGAAATTTCTAAGCCCAATTTTAAAATTGCGAGGACACAATTTTTTGAGCGGGGAAGATTGTATTGACCTGAAATTTTTAATAAATTTTGTTTCCTAAATTTGTGTGTTATTTTATTTTATACTCAACAAAACTATTTCATTTAATAAAATGAGTATAATTAAAATAATACTGTTGGGTTTCAACTGTTATATGAACATTGGTCAATATGACTGTTGGAAACTAAATGTTGAGATTATTGTCTATAAATACATGTGATCTTGATTAATTAATATAGTAAGAAGATTCGATGGCCCCATCCAGTAGTATCAGGCCGATCGAAGCCCATCTGACAGAACTCGGGAAGGAGGTAGCACCTTTGGGCTTTGCTCTGGACCAAACCCAAGTCAAACTTCATCGTGTGAAGCTGGAATGGAATCAACTTCGTGAGAAGTTCAAGTAGATAGAAATCACTACTCGGATAATGTTGGCTGAGCCGCCCCAAGATTATATCACCCTAGAACACTTTACACTTAGGTCCTATGATTTTGTTATAAAGGGCTATGTAACGAGACTGTAACTTCCTTGTGTAATCCTTTGATTTAAATAAAAATTATGATTTCTTCTTATGGTGGCCTTTGTGAATTTTCAAATGTCTGGATAAATATAGTATGAATATTATTGATGAATTTTAGAAAAAATATATTTTAAAAATATTTATGTAAACCTTAAATAATTAATAATGTGTAATGATTTTCAAAAAATGGTCTTCTACAGTTATATTCAGAAAAAAATTAGATTATAATAAGATCTACTTAATTTTTGATGAATAGTAAATTATGAATAGTGATCTTATGCTTATGATTTGTAACGTGATAAAATGGATTAAGTAACCTCACTTAAGTAAGTGTTAATATAATCTAGGCACCTTGATTAAGTAATGTGATTCAATAAAATAGGTAAACAACTGTTCCAGAAAGTACTGGTTAACTATTAGTTTTTTCATGTGAATAGTGTTTTTATTTTAAAATTAAATTAAAAATATTTAGAAAATTATTTTCATAAAATTGAGTTCTTTTTTGAAATCAGAGCATCGATATTTGGTTAACATGAATTTTTGGGATTTTTCTGAAATAGTTGAATTTTCAGTGAATAGTGATTTTATTTAAAAATTAAATTAAAATATTTAGAAAATTATTTTCATAAAATAGAGTTCATTTTTGAAATCAGAGCATCGATATTTGGTTAAGGTGAAATTTTGTGATTCTTCTGAGAAACTTGAATTTTCGGTGAATAGTGAAAATATAGTTTTTGAGTTTCAGGTGTTTAATGACATCATTAAGGATGTAATAATTATGAAATAATTCTGGTAGACTTATGAATAGTAAGATAAGGTATTAGGTGTCCCAAGTGGCCAATATCATGGGAAAATACCATGGGAAAGACCATGGTTTTTCCAATACCACCGATGAGGTGTCCCTTGGCAATTAATGCTTTATCCCCACACTTCCCCTATAAATACCAAGCCTTTTCCTCATTAATTTCATTTCCAAATCCTCCCCAATGAAGTTCTGGTCTCTTTACCTCCCAAGGAGTCCTCCCAATGTTCCCTCAAGCCTCCCAATGTCCCAAACTTCAAACTTTCTAAGTTACTCTTCAAGGTAAGGGATCCTTTCACCCTCCTCTTTTAAGTCACAACTTCCTTTATATTGTGTCTTTTAATTTACATATATTTTTTGTGGGTATGTATTTATATGTTCTTAATTTTTTTCCATTTCATTTAAAATTTTTGAGATACCCTTTCCACTCTCATCAATTTGTTTTTTAAAATTTTAAGTGACGTCGTTAGGCTGCTGAATTTTAATAAGAGAAATCACATCTTCTCTTTTCTTTCATGTTTTCTTTTTTATGTGGTATGTCAATAAAATATCCATAACATGATTGTATTCAATACCCATACTGTATTATTATTTATTTATGAGTGGGTGACCCTTGTCCCCCCTTTTTTCAATGTTTTATAAAACCATGTTATATAGCTGTTATGCTGCATAAATTTCCTCTCAAAATTTCTATCTCTTTCTCTCAAGAAATTCTATTGTTTATTTATGTGAATACCCAGACTTATTTGGTTTCCATGGGTGTTCATAAATATATAAAGATGATATATTTAATTCTTTAATTGACATACATATATCCCTCACTGCCTTTCCATGGGTTAGAAATGACATAATGACCTTATTTTCTAAGCTATTTTTAAACATCACGATTTTGACATGAAACCCATTTCTTTGATTCCATTTAGTTTATTTTTGAAATGTTTAATTATGATATATGTGGATCAGATGAAAGTAAATACATATTAAGGGTTATCCCTAATATAACTCCAATGCATTGGGTAAAGAATTAATATCTAGAGATGACAAGTTTTATGATACCTTGGTGAATAACCTTGGTAATTTTTAAGACACCTTGGGGATGGACCTTGGTGATATGTTCATGAATGTCTAAATGAAATGCTGTAGACACATATTCAAGTTATTATTCAAGTTATTTTCATTATTATATTCCTATTCTTTCATTTCTCATGTCTTTATGTTTTTATTCAAGTTCTTATTGATATCACAAGTACATTGATACCCTTGTTTACCCTTACTGAGCCTTCTACTCACCCTTTCCTTTGATGTCTATCTCCAGGATATGAGATACAGTAAATATACACAGGATTAACCTTCGATGAAGCCTTAAAAGTTGTTTTGAAGAATTCTTTATGTTGTTTTCATGTATTATGTTCCTGATTTTCCAAGACACTAGACTTTAAAGATCCTCTATTGGTAAAATGTAATAAAAAGATAAGTTTTAAAAAGGAGGGATGCCATATGGATATGCTTTGGAAGGATATGAGAAACCTCAATCCAGTCCATGAGTCTGGGTTAGTTGTTGGTGATTTTAATTATATCCATGATCCATATGAAAGGAAAGGTGTAGGTGCACATCCTTTTCCAGACAGATAGTATTTTGTAGGTTTTGTGGTGGAATTTAGTCTTCCTAACCATGGGTTCTTAGGGTATATGATTACTTGGTGAAATAACCATAAGGGAAACCATCCTATGTGGACTTTGTTTGAAAACTGGTTATCCAATATGAAGCTAATTTCCACTTTTCCTGCTACTAGGTTGGAACATTTAATCAATGCAGTCTCTGACTACTCCCCTATACTTCTCTTCCTGGAAGCTTCCAATATTATCCAGGACTATTTTTTCTATTCTCGATGCTTGGAGGGTGACCCAGACATCACTCATGTTGATCGTTCTGCATGAAAAAAACCTATACACGAGGTCTCTTGGGTGGTAATCACAAATAGCTTCGAAGGTTGGAGGAGGATCTTTGTTTGTGGGAAAACTCTAAGCCATCCCACTTCCTAGACCTTGATTCCTTAAAATCCAACATTGAAAAAGAAGATAAGGGGATTAAATCTCTGTAGGATGATGACATCTTGGGTGAATTAGCTCAAGAATCATCTTACTGACCTTCTCCTGGAGTACGAATGGAGTTCTTGAGAAAAATCTTGGATGACTTGGCTCAAGGAGGGTGATATAAATACCACCTTCATTCATGCTTTCGTGAAGGAGAAAATGTTATCCGAAGCTCCAAATATCCATCTTGAAGATATATCTTTTACCAATGACCCACATGTGGTGGGGAGTATGTCTAGGTCAAATTTTCATTATTTACTTGTGGACATTAACCATCACATGAATTATGGTTATCCCATAGGGTGTTTTGAGATTTTTGACTCAATTCTGTATGTGGTATCCCATGAAATCAATGGTGACATTGGAAAGGATTCAAATGAGTAAGAGGTATAAAAGGCAGTCTCAACACTTAACTTCAAATGTGCTCTCAAACCTAATGGATTTCTAGGGTAATTATATACTACATCTTGGGACATAATTAAGCATGATATAGTACAATACATTCAAGATTATTTCTATGGTTGAGATATACCTCGTGTGACATGTTCCACTACTCTTATTCTCATTACCAAAGTCAAGGATCCATCCTCCTTGAAACAATTCCAACCGATCAATATATGAAATTTTACCTATAACATTCCGGTCACCATTATTAATAGAAGACTTGAATTCCATCTTCCTAAGTTGATATTTGATGAGTAGAAAGGTATCATTCAAGGTAGTTCCACTCAATACACCCTTTCCCTGGCCTAAGAAATGCTGTGAGATATTAAAAAGAGTATAAGGCTCAAAAATATCCTTTATTCTTGATATGGACAAAGCCTATAACCGGGTCGAGTGGAGTGACATAATTAGAGTCCTAAGGTGTATGGGCTTCCCTGAAAACGTGGTTCATCTTTTCTTCAGATGCATTGGATCTCCAAGGTTCTCTATCACATTCATGCTGAAAATCTATTGATTATTTAAATATATTATATGGATAAGGTAGGGATATCCCCTCTCACACAATGTGTTCATCATGGTTAAAGATAATTTTAGTAGATTCCTAAAAAAATTTAGCAGTAATGGGCATGTCCGTCCATTCTGGTGCAAGAAAAATTTCCCTAGTATTACCGACATTTTCTTTTCTTATGACCTTCTAATATTTCTCAATGGTAGTAGCAAGAATGAACAATAGCTCAATCATATTATTGATTTCTATTGCGATTAGAGTGGGCAGTTCATCAATCATCGGAAGAGAGGTATTTGCATATCAATATTATGATTAAACACATAATTCAAGAAGATCAATGAAAAATTGTTGATTGATCAAAAAAATTTTCCCATGGATTTACTGGGAGCACCAATTTCACAAGGTAAGATAACATCCACCATTTTGATGGAATTGTTTATAAAATCACCACACACATCCTCAATTGAAAAAATAGATTCTGCTCCATTGGGGGTAGAATCACCCATGTCAACAGTGTGCTTGTCTCTTTCCCCATGCATGTCTTATAGGACATTATTGTCCCCAAAACTATTCTTTTTAATAATGAGGAAATCCTAGTTAACTTTATTTGGGATTCTCATACAGATGGAAGGTATCATTGGGACTCAAGGAATAGATTGTATTGCGGTGTTGAGGAGGGGTGAATCAACCTTAGGAGTGTCCCAGAATCCATAATCTACCTATATGAAAATATGTTCTAAGATTTCTTGGAGGGACGATATTTATGGGAAGAGTTCTCAAACAAATATGGATATTAGTTAGATGTTGTAGGTGGAGATGTTCAAAGCTTTGGGAAGTTACTCAGCATCATATCCTTAATCTTCAGTAATATTCGAAGTGGATTATTGGAGTGGGGTTGGTCAATTTTAGGAGTGATAATAGGTCTGGGAGTATCCCTAGTTTTCCAGGTTTCCTAGTTCTTGATCTTTCCTTCATGAAGGCCGCCTCTTACCCTACCTTCACCCAAGTGGTTCTGAACCCTCATCTTCTAGATTTATTTCATAGTATCCTGATTTCAAAGGAATCAGATCGACTAGTTTTCACTGGATCTCAATCTGGATACTTCTTGAATACAGCTTATAATAGAGTTTTACCATCTAATTATAGTTATGATACCTGGGAAATGACTCTTTGGAACTACTACATTCCAAGGAAACTCAACTTTCTTGTCTAGGAACATTGAAATAGTGATCTAACCACCGATGATGATGTATTTAAGAAAGGGGTTTATATTGTCTCCAAATGATATTGCTGTTAGGGGCCTAAGGAGGACTATTTTTATCATATTTTCTTCAAGAGTTTCTAGACTATCTATATCTGGATGTTCTTTAGTGATTCAATGGAGTGAGAGGTTCCGGGTATTTCTAGGGTTGCCTTTCTTCATTCTTGGTTTCTTTGGTCGACAGACTGTTTGCATGAACAATGGGCACATGTTATGATGCTTGTGTGGAGTTGATGGATTTTATGGAATGCTCACAATAAATCATGTAATGAGGGTCTCTACAAATCCTTAATGACCTTGATGACTTGGGTAAGAGTTCTTGTGATGGATCTAGAACTACTTCTCAAGTGGGGTGCTCTTTTCTCCTTCACTGCAGGGACTTACAGCTACTAGCAACCTCTCCCTTATGGCCTGAAGGGTGATGTATCTCGGTAACAAGGTTTGCTGGAACCCCCTGCAGTCGGGGTTAAACTAAATGTTGAAAGTTTAGGTAATAGTGGTTTTATGAGGGGTGAGTGTTCTTTCCATGACCAAAAAGGTTCAGTAGTCTTTGTTTTCAACTTCTAGTTTGGGAAGGGTGAGTCCCCCATAATTGAGGCTTCTACGATGCTCAAGAGTTTGGAATTGTGATGCTCCCATGGATTCTCTCCGCATCAGGTGGAAAATGACTCCATAATTCTTCTCATGTCAATTCAAGGCATGTTCAGTTCTCCTTGGGCTATTTCACATGTAATTCACAACATCATATGTATTCTTCCAGATAATATTATTCTTAAGCATATGTGGAGGGAAGGAAACAAATTTTCGGACTTACAGGTATCATGGGCTACACCTACCAATCCTTGTATTATGTTTTGTTGTACTAGTGACCTTCCCTCTGAGTGCATTTTTTTGGTTCGTACAGATGCCTTTGGTTTTCACTTCTTTAAACCTATTTGACATTTTTCAGTCTTTGGACCACTTTTTCCCTTAATAAATATTTCTCAGCATTAGATGGATGTATTATAACATAGGAATGTGATAAAATCATAAAAAAACACCTAACAATTAAAATTGAGAACATATTAATAAGTTCCATGATTAACATTGTAAAAATTTCAATAATTTCTAAGAATAAATTTTTTAACATTTCAACAAGGTCGATACTTAACATTGTAAACATTTAAATAAGGAAAAAGCATAATATTGTGAACATTTAAATAAGGTTCATGCTTTACAATTTGAAAATTTCAACAAGGTTCAATCACAACATTGTGAATATTTAAATATTTTCTAGAATTAACATATCAAGAATTTTAAATTGGTTTATCATTAACATTGTGAAAATTTAATTAAGGTCCATACTTTAAATTATGATCATTTAAATTAGGTTCATGATTAATATTTTGAACATTTAAATAAGGCCCACACATAACATTTTTACCATTTCAATAAGGTCCACACTTGACATTGTAAGATTTCAAGAAGGTATACACTAGTATTTCAAATATTTTACTAATGTTCACATTTAGAATTTTAAACATTTCAATAACATCCACACTTAACATTGTGAATATTTCAAAAAACTCCTCACTTAACATTGCGATCATTTGAATAAGGTCCAAAAGTAACATTAAAAAAATTTCAACAAGGTCTATGATTAATATTGTCATCACATGATATATTAAACATTTCTGAATGAATTGTAGGGATATAATGGGGCCACATTTCATAAAATGATAAACCATATATATTTGTGAAACATGATCATGAAATAATTTATAACCATCACATAGATTTCCCATGTGAAAGAAATTATTTTCCTAAAAACATTATAATAACATGACCACAAGTCATACAGATGAATATTGTGGATGGTATCATTAGATCTTATCCAAAATCAAGAATATTAAATTTTAATGTATGTTAAAATAGATAAAAAAGTCTTTTATAAGGGAATTGAAAAATTTCAATGAAAAAAAGTTGAAATATACTTTTTTTGTTAATTATCATCTTAAAAAAATCCCTAAAAATTTGGAGTTTCTATAAAATTTGATAACCATGAAAAAATATAGGGGAATATTCATTATAAGAAATGGTGAAAATGAATAATGTTTTCATAATTTTCCAAAGAAACTAAAATTAATAGAAAATGACTTATATTATCATTTTTAGAAATGTTCCTTTAAAAACCTTATAAAGATATTCAATATTAAAATAAAATTAACTTAATAAGTATTTGAGTAATAAAGAGTTTATTTCATAAAACAATATAGAGAATATGTTCAAGGAGGGGAAATATTATTGACCAAAAGAAGAGATATGGTTAGCACCACTTATAAATAGGATTTCATTCAACGAAGGAAAGAAAGGGAGGTTATTATTTTTAATAAATTTAAACCCTAAAAATAACAATAATATAATATATGAGATGTGTTTTAATAATTAAATAATATAAATTTATCCTAAATAAAGCCTAAGAATGAAAATATTAATCGCCAAGTGAAATTTGAAAGGAAACACTTACAAGTTTCAAAACCTTTCAATCAAAATAACATTAAAGACAAAACCTTATATCTATTCTTAAATCACTATTATTTCATTAAAATAATGATTAAAAAATACATTTTCATTATATACACCACACAAAAGGAAAAAAGTGGTGAATAGGGAGCATATTTTAATGAATGGAAATTCAGATGATAAAACCCTTACCATTACTCCAAACATCTGTAAAAGTGATTTAACCACCTAAATAATAAAAATTAAAACATTAATAAATTAATTTATAACATTATTCACAATTTTAAAATGTTTTATTCTTTAATTATAATCATTAATTAGGAATATATTAATTATTCGTAGTTTATTTTTATCATTGGATGTTTGGTATTTTGATTGTTTCATATAAGTTTCTCAATGGAGATATCAGTCCACATTTATTAAAACCAAGTTTAACATCAAAATAAAATTAAAGGTTTTAGAATCATTTTTATTCATTTATTTATATTTTAAAATTATCATTTGATGGAAGGTATGATTATGGTTTATGATAATGAAATCCAGGATGAGTTTTTTTGGTATATTTAAAAATAAAAATAGATTAATTTATAATGAACATTAATTTTTGGTACATCCTTATATAATTATATTCATGACATAAATTAATCCTTAATATCACGTATAAACTATATTATTTCCTTGATACTTATTCAAAATGAAAATAATGCTGTTTGTATATTATTTTTCATGTTGGTGCTTGAACAAATCTAAACAAGAACATGCTAAACAAATGAACGAGTAAGATTATAGAGTCATTTAATAGTAATATATATTTTTATAATAATAATAAAGTTATTATAAAATAACTATAGTTTTGAATGATATTTTGGAAAATTTTATATGAGAAGCTAATTTAAAAAGATGGTGAATAATTTAGTTACTTATTTGATGAATTTTCTCTATCCCGACATGCGTTCCTTTGGAATAAAGGATTTATAGTTCCTTGTTGGAAGCACAAGACACCAAAAGTGACTATAGAATTTGTGATATAAGAAATTTTAGTATATTATAGAGAGGACAATATTGTTTTATTCATTTATAACTGATATAGTATGGATCCATTTATAGTGGAGTTTTTATTGGTATTTTTTAAAATTCCCATTCCTTAATGTATAAAATTTTTATTTTTAAACAAAAGTTGATAAAAAGAGGAAAATAATGGAGTTGGAATAGGTTTTGGGAAATTAACTCACCATTCAAAAAAATTTATAAAGGGGTTTTGTAATTTTTTTTAATTATACCACATAGTTTAACCAATTGTCACCTTTTTTTACCATTACCATGAAAACAATTTTTTTTAATTTGATAACCTCCTTTTACACTAAAAAAGTTATACTCCTTTTCTAATTTTTATGCACTAATTAAAAATATAAACTTTATAAAATATAATTAAATTTATAAATGTTTTAAATTAATCTTCTAAATGAAAACATAAAATATATATTATTTTTATTGTAAGATAACTTTTTTATGCTTTATGAGATCTTTATTCTATTTATTATAAATTAAAAAAATAAATGAATGTTATTATATTTCTTTATGAATTAAAATTTTTTATTATAATAATCTATTTAATGTGATAAATTTATTTTATAATGATAAATTACTCAATTTTACATTAGATAAAAATTATTTTGGAAAATATATCTTTTTAAAATTAATTGATTTCATTATCATTTATAACCAATTAAAATTAATTTAATTAATTTTATTTAATTTCTTGAAATATATAAAAAAAATTATTAAATATATTAAAATAGTATAATTTTTTATTTTAAATAAAATCAGAAAATAAATAAATAAATATGTTTTGAAATAAATCATATTTAATTGGCCATGAATAAATAAATTCATATTTTTAATTTTTCATTAATTATTTCATTGATGATATATATTTACTAATAAATAATTAATTTTTATCTATATATTTTATTAAAATCATTCATCAAAACAACAACAAAAATAACCATAAAAACCCAAAACCAAAAACAATAATAATATATAACATAAATATAATTTTTATAATAAACTATTCTAATTAATGTTTTTTATTTTTTTCATTACGTAAAATTTATGAATTATGTTTTTTTTAATTTTTTACTATTAATTCCCTATCAACAATACAGTTATTCGATAAATTCTTACCCAATGATCAAATAACTGAGAACTATATTTCCAATGACCATTTTTTGATTGATATATATATTCAATGACTATCATAGACCAACCTGGTCCGACCAAAAAACTAGGCACCAAATATGGCCATGATATATCCATGGGGAATCTCCAATCCTCCTGACAGAGGACTCTTTTCAAGGGAATCATATGATATCATTATGAATGATTTTACCCTTGATAAAATAACTTAATAAAGAGAAGAATCTAATCAGGATTTTAACATTACCCATCCAGCTATTGGATGTCAACATCAAATCAGAAAAACAAAAATTTACAAATTATGTGAACTATATAAAACATAATAAATATAAATACACAACATAAATAATAAACATGATACAAGATCTTAGATATAATGGAGGATGACCTGGAAAGTATAGATATAACTACAGAACATGAAAAGGAAACTAAAATAGACTCCCAAAACATCAAATACCAATTCTATTTGATGTTATGTTAAATATCCATTCCCTATACCAAAATCAAAACAATGTTTTAGAATCTGAACTTGAACCTGAACCTGAAAATATAATGAAAGGAGTGAACATAAAGCTTAGTGTAATTTCCAAATAAACAACACCCCAAAGAATTACCTTTATAATTAAACATTATATTATATGTAGTTTGAAATAAAAAATATATAATACTGTTTTCTTACTCATTTCATTTAATTTGATTTGATATGTTTCCTTTATTTCATTATAATTGGCTTACATAACGAATATGACTTTAAAAATTGGGGGAGAGGGTCCCTAAAAAAATGAACATGGAAAGTAGTGTCCCAAAAAAATCATATTAAATAGGGTTTCCTATAAAAAGGAAATTAGGGAGTTTTAAATAATTTTTCATGAAATAAAAGAATCATAAGTACATATTTTAAACCCAAATTATTATAATAGTTACTTTAAATAATCACTATAATCAGGAGAATAGTGATTTCACAACAATGAGATAAGGGAAATAAGAAAAAACATAGATTATTAGAATATAAAAATAGAATACTATCCAATATATGATAATAATAAACCAAATATCTTTAGAGTAACTAGTGCATAAGGGGAATATCTAGAATATACTAAAAATAACCTAAAAAATTGGCACACATAATGTAATTGAGATCACCAAAAATAAATATTTCCCCACTATCTTATCCATGGGGAAAAATACCAAAGAATATCAAATATAAAACTAAGGGATATTGGTTAGAGAATTATCCTAAACTAATACAACATGTCTCTAAAAGAGTTCCACTATCTACCCCTAGTTTCCATGATATATTTAAAATTCTGGGTGAGAAAAAAATATTATAAAACAATGATATGTAAAAAATACAAATTTTATAACATGAAACACAACTCATAAACAAAGTTTATCTTTGTACACCCATCATGGAATGTCCCATTATTCATTAATGAAATATCTATAATTAACATGTCACATACTAAGGAAATATTCCTTATTTCAAAGAAACCATGATAAGTAAAAATCCCTTGTTATTTTGTTAAAATTATTTTCTGTATGACAAATTGGATTGATAAACATTATATAGATTCAAACACTTCAAAAAAAACTTTAAAAAATATATTTTAATACATTTAATCATTCCAATTATCTTAAACATTTGAAAACACCCTTTTCAAAGAACAGAGAACACCTTTAAAATTTAAGAAAAAATCTATAATTTTTTTAAACAAACAAAATATTGAAACATCAAAACCCATTTATAAAAGATATTTGGGAAATTTATAAAATGGGTGGTGTGAGGGGTTAAATGAAGAAAACTTCTTCAATGATTTATGGTGGAGAAATCCTTTACATTTGAAGGAATTTTATGAGAAACATTAATTTATGAAAAATTAATCCTAGAAATATATTTAATAATATCATATGGAATCAAAAAAATAATTTCAAATAATAAAGAAATCGTTTTTCTTAAATTCAAAGTGAATATATGAGTAAAAATATCTCAAATTTAAGGTAAATGATCCAAAATATCGAATACAGGATCCAAAGAACCTAAAAGACCCAAAAAACACCTTGAAAAAGAAGTGAAAAATGGATTAGGTTGTCTTCCTCCTAATGGTTTTTCAAAAAGAGATAAATAACCATGGTAGAAGATGAAAATTAAAGTAAAGGAGAGATAATGAAGAAAAAGATAAAGTGGGCGATTTATTTTGAGGAACATGACATAAAATATGAAGAATCACCATGAAATATCCATGGTGTTTTTCAAAATTGGGGAGGAAAGGACTCTTGGATGTGTGAAATGTATGTTAGTGGAATATGAGGATTATGGGTTCACATTGTGGGAGGGTGTAAAGGTAAATTATTAATTTCTAAAACCTATGAAAACCACATGGTTTTTCTACACAATTTTACAAACTACACACTTACCATGAATTTCTTACATGGAAAACATGGAACCATGTTTTTTTACATACATGGTTTGGAATAATGTGATCCAACCATGTGAAATTGATCTATCAAATTACAAACCCAACAATCATACTTTATATATAATTTCCATAACTTTCCTAATATGTGTTACTAAACACTTTATTACCAAAGTTTGTGCATGATATATACTAGTATTCAAATGGTGTAGACCTTACCATGTGATACACATAGTGAAACTATTAATGAACTACAAGGAACTAAAAAAACCCCGTGTAAACATAGTCAAACTATTTCTACTAAACCAAGTACGCTAACCATGAATCAATGTTGGAAACATCCCAAGAACTGGAAATTCATGCCCAAAACCCCATAACTCATTAAAAATAAAACAAATCAGTAAATTAATAAAATAATAAGCAAATATAGGGTTGGGGTGAAATTGAATATGCTTTCATAATTCTACCTTCCCCCAAATGCTTAACTAGATTTGATTAATCAATATAGTGGACATGGAACAACTCCTCAAGTCAACTCGATTTTTAATAATAAGGAATTCACCGAACATATGAAAAATGAAACCTAAGTTATCCCCCAAAATGTATAACATTTTCACATTTAACCAAATTTATCTATTTGGAAATATATAATCATAACCCTAGATCAATGGATTCACTACCACCATAATTGTTGGGATTACACCATGGGCCCAACAAAATCACATAAGAGAGGTTATGTGAAACTATAAATTAAATAACTAAGGGGAATAGAGATCAACCATATGAAAAGGAATACCAATAAAGGATTGGTTAACCCAATAAGATAAAAAATAAAGAAACACTCAGTAGAAGTTGATCACCAGAGTGGTCTCCCCACCATATTAGGATTTTAATAGAGCACCCATCCTCCTGATAGAAAACCAAAGAAAAATATAAAACCAAATATATAAATCAAACCTAGGGAAAAGTCCCATATAAAATACACCAGTAAAGGGATACTACTAATTGAACAAAAAAACTTCTAACACTCATGCTGGAAATTTTAAGAGCTATAAGGATCATTTATCACCACATGTTCTAAATATTCCCACAATAAAATGTAAAAATCACAACATGGTAGGAAAAACTAAAATTGTAAATGAGGAAAGCCTAAAATAGGTTTATATTAGTAATATTTTGATAATTTGAATTGGATAATCCTCTGATGGATTAGATCTGATTGTAATCCTTTTTGGAAAAAATATATTGGAAAACCATTGATGATGGACCAAATGAAAAAATAGGATTGGTCATAAGATTTTTATAACCTGATGGATTACTATGTAATTTCTCTCCATAATAATTTAAAATTAATTTTTTATATTTTGAATAAATTAATAAGATTCTGAAAGGCCTCTTAATATCGACATCTATCTGATTTGACTCAGACAACTTCGCGTTTCCTTTACAAGAGTCCCCATCATTGATCTAAGGAATTGAGTAAGTAGTTTTTACCTCAAATTATCCTACAAAAACTATTATTACCTAAACCATTTAGCACAACACATCACCATAATAGGTTAGAACAAACTCCAATTCCCTTATATGATTGTTAGGGAAGTGGTATCTATCAAACTTCTAGTCCTTTATAGTGACTTCAACAACTAACTCTTGTTGAGTCAATAAGGTTTTACTTATGACTTTTACATTCCTTCTTGTTTTCAAAATCACAAACACCTTATCTTTAGAGAAATTTCTATTATAAGAAAAATTGCTTTTATAAGGAAAAATTACTTTTATAAGGAAGATTTATTTTGTAAGAAAAATCACCCTGATCACATTTTCATTCATATATTTCTTAAGTATAAGATTCAGATTCATTTCTGTTTTCTCAGATTTGTTTGAAACTTTGATATAAAGTATTCTGTTTTAGGATCTGAATTCTGGATAAGAACTATAATATAGTTTCACTCCGAAATCCAGATGAGAACTGTGATAATGTTTCATTCCGAACTCTGGATACAAACTCTGATTATGTTCTACTACAAATTTAGGATACGAATCCTTATGAAGTTCGACAACGAATTCTCATTACGAATTCTGATGAGGAATTATCATTACAAATTCTGATGAGGAATTCTTATTACAAATCCTGATGATGAATTCTCATTACGAATTATGATAATGAATTCTCATTCCGAATTCTCATTCCGAATTCACCTATTAAACAGAATATGATCATCTTTGTTTTATACACTCCGTATTTGTTTAGACTCCTAAAAATTATTTTTGTTTACACTCCGAACATTCATTCCGAACTTTTGAGTTAGATTTTAAACGGTGTCGTACATTCTATTACACTTGTTTTGTTATAAAATGATGTCATCTATTCTGTTATAAACTAACCGTTGGATAAGTGACACGTGTACAGGTCCCTCCGATTTTTAAGGAAAATATGACCGTTGGGAAGGAGGCCGACCTTACCTATAAATAGGAGCTCATTTGAAAGAGCTCATATCTGATGGATAACTTCTTCAACATCGTGCATACATGCTGTTGAAGTGATTTCTAGAGAGGGAGAGGCTCTTATTAACTCTCAAAGCTTCGTGCGACTCCGAATGTTGGTGATTACATTCGCGGACTTCCGGGGATAGGAATACAGAGGTTTCCAACACCTTGAAGTTAAGGGCTTCCTTGCTGAGGAAGACAGAGGTTGCTAACTACCTTGAAGTTGAGGGCTTGCAGGGATAGCAAGACAGAGACTCCGATCTTCGTATCGAGGGATTACCCTGGTGTGGGTAAGACAGACTTGCTTGAAAGTACAAATCAAGGGACCTTTATCCAAGGTTGTTGGATACCCTTCTCTTTGGGTTAAAAGACTTATATCTTGTTACTTGTAGTTTTACTACTTGTTTATTTCCGCTGAATTTTTTATAATAAGGAAAGTATAACTTTCTTATACTTCTTTACTCGTACTCTGTTTCATTCAGATTCTATACGCTTTAAGGTAGAATCTCATTTTGTAATCTTTTGTTAAGTTTCATATTTTCAGAACCTTATTTTGGAATCTCTTTCCAAGTTTTCATTTGGTGTTAGAGGTGTTGTGAATTTTCTTAAGTTTAACTTTGTTAAACTTAGCCCTTTCCTTTGCTTAAGGAAAACATAGTTAATCGTAACTAACTTTAAAGGTTCCAAAGGAATTTTTAAAGTATACAATTCACCCCCTCTTGTATATTGAGCATCTACATCATTATTTTGATCCTACAATTGGTATCAGAGGAGGTCTTTGAAATACTTGTACTCACGTATAAGTTTTTCTTGATCATTTTTGCTATTCCGAACTTTCCAATTCCGAACTTTCCTATTTCGAACTTTCCTATTCCAAACTTTCCTACTCCGAACTTTCTCATTCTGAACATTGTTATTACGAATCTTTTCTACTAACTAGTTTGTGTGCCGAAGGTTTTTATGTATGGTAGGAGTAAATGTTGGTTCAATTGATAATCTAATTCCTACAAGACCACCAATCTTTGATGGTAACGATTATGAGTACTGGAGATACCGAATGAAGACTTTTGTTATCAATACTGGAGTCAACAATTTTGTTATGCTTACTGGTGATTATAAAATTCCTGAAAAGGAAGTTAGAACTTTTACTAACCAGGAGAAGCAAGAGTATCAACTCAATTATAAGGTACACAATAATTTAATTTGTTCAATGACTAGAAATATATATAGCCAAATTTCTTCATGTGAAGCAGCTAATTGTATCTGGAAGAAGTTAGAGGTTACACACTTTGGAACTTCTAAAGTGATTGAGACTAGGAGAGCTATGCTTAGAGCTGAATATCATGGCATTAATTTTCCTTATGGAGAACCAATTTGAAAAGTTCAACAGAGATTTATGACTATCGTCAACAGCTTACAGTCTATGGGAGAAAAAGGGTTAGATGATGAATCACTTGTGGATAAGATAATTGATATTATGCCAAATGAGTGGGAATCCAAAAGAACCGCTATAGAGGAGAACGTGAAGGTCACTCAAATTTCTCTTGATGAGTTATTTGGAACTCTTCTCCAACATGAAACAAGAATGAAGAAAGATGCTGACAAAATCAAAAAGAAAAATGGAAATGGTACCGTTGCTTTTACAACAAAATCAAATCATATGAAAGCTAAGACTCCTGAGAGAGTAACCAGATCCAAGTCTAAGAAGATGGTAGTTCCGTCATATTCTAGTGAGATTGAAATATCGGAAAATGAGTTAGCTAATCTTGCTCGAAGGATGAACAAGATAGCTGGCCAGAGAAATTTCCAATCCAAGTATAAGAAAAAGTAAAGGAAAGATAGGAAAGATGGAGAAGTCACTTGTTATGAATGCAAGAGATCTGGGTATATTAGACCATATTTCCCTCTGCTCAAAAAGAAAGAAAGGAAAGAAAGGCATTCAGACAGGAACAAAAAGAAGTATTATAAAGCCAAAGCTAAGAAAGTGTTGAAAGCTAGTGACACCTGGAGTGCCAGTGGTGGTGACTCTTCAGATGAGTCTTCTTATTACGAATCTTCAGGACAAAATAATCTTGGTCTTATAGCCAGATTACCCATTGATAATCATTGTTTTATGGATAAGGTACGAAATGATGAATCATTGACCAATGTTTCTTTAAATTCTAATGATAGTAAGTATTATAACTCTTCTGATGAAGAATTCACTTATGATGAAGAAAATACTTTACCTACTTATAAAGAAGTTTCTAGGTTTGCTGAACTTCTTGAGATTGAGAATTATAAACTCAATAAAGAACTTGATAAGTCAAACTCTAGGAATTATATTCTTACAAAAGAGATGTCAGATCTTTCTATAGAACTTGATAAGAAAAATGCTGATTTTGAAAGTATTTCAAAAAATCTTGAGGAAGTAAGTTCTGAGAAGAACAAACTTTCTAAAGAATTAGAAAAAGTAATTTCTAAGAAAAATGTTTTCGATCCTAGCTCTAGTTCTAAAAATAATGATTTTGAGGATAAAAACTTGGTTATAAAACTCAAGTCCGAAATTTTTTCCTTAAAGAAGTGTTTATCAAACTTTACCCATGGTAAGGAAAATTTTGATAAAATGTATTCCCAAATATGAACTTTAAGAAATAAATCCGGATTTGGTTATACCCATACAAAACCAATTTTTAGTAACAATTATTTTGTTCCTCAAAGTGCCCCATTTTGTACCAAGTGTCAATGTGGTGGTCACTGGGAAAATAATTGTTCCTTAATCAAAACCCAATCCTTAGGATTTCACAAAGCTTACTTTTCCAAGAAGATGTGGGTACCTAAAATTTTGTTATCTAGTAATCTCGGATCCAAACAAGTTTGGATTCCGAAAGTCTAATTTTCTTCTTGATTTCAGGAAAATAAAGAGAATAACAGCAACAATACATGATACATGGATAGTGGATGTTCCCGACACATGACTGGTAACAAAAGGTATTTTTAAAAGATTATCAAAACGAAAGGAGGAAAGGTAACTTTCGGAGACAATGCTAAGGGAGAGATTGTTGGTATTGGTAATATTGTTCTTTTAGAAAAAACTTTGATTTCAAATGTTCTTTTTGTAAAGGGTCTTAAGCACAACCTCATTAGAATAAGTCAGTTATGTGATAAAGGATACCTTGTGAATTTTAGGAATGATAGGTTCTTAGTTCACAATTCCAAGGAAGAATTTATTCTCTCAGCCAATAGGCAAGAGAATGTTTACAATTTGAACTTAGATGACCTTGGAAGCCAAGATTTACCTTTCCTAAGTGCAATGGAAGATCATTCCTGGTTATGGCATAGAAGACTATGTCACTGTAACCTTAGGAACTTATGTAAACTCTCTAAGAAGAAACTAGTTAAGGATCTACCAGAGCTTAGATTTGATTCTTCTAAAGTTTGTGATCCTTGTCAATATGGAAAGCAACATAAATCTAGTTTTAAATCAGTCGGTGAAGTCTCAAAAACTGATGCATTACAGTTAGTGCACATGGATATTTTTGGTCCAACACAAACTGGAAGTATTGGAGGCAAATACTATCTGTTTGTTCTAGTTGACTATTACACTAGATTTACTAGGGTTTATTTTCTAGAAAAGAAGTCTGAAGCTTTTTCTTATGTCAAAAGTTTTAGAGCTCAAGTTAAAAATGAGAAAAACCTTCCATTGAAAACTATTCATAGTGATCATGGAGGTGAATTTCAAAATTATGATTTTGAATCTTTTTGTAGTAGAAAAAGTATTACTCACAATTTCTCAGCACCTAGAACTCCTTAGCATAATGGTGTAGTTGAAAGAAGAAATAGAATTCTTCAAGAAATAACTAGAACCATGTTAAGTGAATATTCTATTGCTAGACATTTCTGGGCTGAAGCTGTAAGTACTGCTTGTTATACTATAAATCGATTTTTGATTAGAACTTTTCTTAATAAAACTCCTTATGAGTTATGGAATGGTAGAAAACCAAGACTATCCTACTTCAGGGTTTTTGGTTGCAAAGTATTCATTTTGAATACTAAAGATAACTTACATAAATTCACACCAAAATCTGATGAAGGAATTTTCTTAGGATATTCCACAACATCTAAGGCTTATAGAGTTTTTAATGAAAACAATTGTAATGTTGAAGAAACAGTGCATGTAAAATTTGATGAGTCTGGTCCTTTAGTTTTTATATAATCCAAGCCTACATCCTCGGATGTGTTTTCAAAAACTGATTATCAACCTTTGATAGAAGAACCTTCTGATAAGGAAAATGTTCAAGAAGATACTTCTTAAACATTTAACCTAGAATACTTTCTACCCTATGTTGATGAACATGCTTTTCAAAACCCAAATCAGGTGTTTATTAAGAATCATCCCAGTGATAGTATCATTGGTGATGTAAATAAACCTGTAAGGACTAGAAGTTACTTAATAAATGAAGTATAACATCTAGCATTTCTTTCCCAATTAGAACCTAAAAGCACTGATGAAGCTTTAGGAGATGATGATTGGATCAAAGCCATGCAAGATGAACTAAATGAATTCAAAAGGAATAAAGTCTGGACCTTGGTTGAAAGACCTAAGGAAACTTCTGTTATTGGAGTTAAATGGGTCTTCAGAAATAAATGTGATGAAAATGGAATCATAGTAAGAAATAAATTTAGACTTGTTGATAAAGGATATAATCAGCAAGAGGGAATAGACTATGAAGAAACCTATGCTCCAGTAGCTAGACTTGAATCTATCCTTATTCTACTTTCCTTTGCAGCATTCTTTAATTTTAGACTTTTTCAAATGGATGTGAAATGTGCTTTTCTTAACGGTTATGTTCAAGAGGAAGTTTTTGTTGAACAAACTCCGGGATTTGAGGATACAAAATATCCTGATTATGTTTTTAGACTTACCAAAGCTCTGTATGGCCTTAAACAAGCCCCACGAGCATGGTATGATAGACTCACTGGATTTTTTCTTCAAAATAACTATGTTAAGGGAAATGCAGATCCAACACTTTTTATAAATAAAGATAAGAAAAATGTTTTGATTGTTCAAATTTATGTTTATGACATCATATTTGGTTCAACTCAGCAATCTTTAACCGATTCTTTCGTAAGTCTAATGAAATCTGAGTTTGAAATGAGTATGATGGGTGAGTTAACATTTTTCCTTGGTTTTTAAATTTCTCAAAAACCAGAAGGAACTTACATATCTCAACATAACTATATTAAAGATCTTCTTAAAAAGTATGGTTATGACAACACCAAGAGTATAAGTACTCTTATTGGTACCTCAAACTCTTTAGATCTTGATGAAGCTGGGAAACCAGTAGATCAAAAATATTTTAGAGGTATGATAGGAAGTCTACTATACTTAACAGCTAGTCGACCAGACTTAATGTTTTCAGTATGCTTATGTGCAAGATATCAATCCAATCCCAAGGAATCTCACTTAAAGGCAGTAAAAAGAATTTTTCGCTACCTTAAGGGAACCATGGATCTAGGATTATTTTATACTTCTGGAAATGATTTTGTTCTAAAAAGCTTTTCTGATGCTGACTTTGGTGGATGTAGAATGGATAGAAAAAGTACATCCAGAACTTGTCATTTCTTATGAGATTCACTAGTTTCTTGGTCCGACAAGAAGCAACATTCTGTAGCACCATCCACTACTGAAGCCGAATATGTAGCAGTTGGATGTTTTTGTGCTCAAGTATTGTGGATGAAACACACCCTCACAGACTATGGATTGAGTTTTACTAAAACTCAAATTTTGTGTGATAACACATGTGCCATTGCCCTTAGTAAGAACCCTGCACATCACTCTCATGCAAAACACATAGATATTAGGCATCACTTTATTAGGGATCACACACTTAAAGGAGATGTTATTCTTCGGTTTATCGGAACGCAAGATCAACTTGCTGATATTTTCACAAAATCCTTGCCTTTTGATAGATTTTAATAAATTAAACAGAAGTTAGGAATGATAAACGTAATGTAATCCTTCTTAATTAACTTTCCATTGAAAAAGTATCTTTACAACAATAAACTCCTTTTCATAGGGGGAGTACATTTGATTGTTAGAGTAACTAAATTCTTCAAAGATAGTTTTTCAAACTTTTCGGAACCAAAATTCAGGAATGGGAATTTCCGAAACTAAAATTTTCCAGAATGGATATTTTCATATAGAAAACTTCTGAAATGGAAATTTTCGTATTGAAAACTTCTAGAATAAAAAATTTCATACTGGCATTTTCATAACGAGATTTTCATACCGAATCTTTCATAAAGAGTTTTTCGTTTTCAAATTTTGTAATGAAATTTTTGTACTGAGTTTTCCATACTGAGTTTGTTTTCCATAGTGAGTTTTGTGAACTATGTCTTTTCATAATACAGTTTTTTCATAGTCATTTTTATATTACCCATTACGAATAATCCTCCTAAACTAATCCGAAAGGTATGATTTCCTTACTCAAGTTTTCGTAGTCATACTTTACTTTCTGGTATTTTCTTATATTTTGTTTTCGGATTATAATTTTCTTAAATCTGTGTTTTAATAAAACCTCAAAAAGATCGGATTCAAGTTTTCATGAGAATTGGTTTTCTACCGTCAGATCTGATCTCAGCTTGTCTCAACCGTTTGATCAATCGTGAAGGATGAATCATTTTCTCGTTTCCTATATAAAGGGGACCCCAAACGGTTGTACCACATCGGTTTTCAAGATCCAGCATCACGAAGCTCTTCTTCTCTGTTTTAAGACCATTCCGAACCTTAGTTTTTTCCGTTCCGAACTTCCCAGAGGTCTTCAGATCCGAATGTATGTGGAAGTAGCTTCTCAAGACATGTCTTCCTCTAAGACGATTTCGAAGTGGTTAGTATATAGAGAAAGGCTGGTTCATCCGGATTTCTTCAACAAGTATGACTCTCTTATTTCCAAAAATATTAAGCTTAATGGATGGGAAGATGTTGCAGTGTCAAAACCTGGGAATCAAGATGAAGTGTATTCATATTTTCTTATAGAGTTCTATGAAACAGTCTCCTTTATTAAGGAAGATGGAAGGGAGAAGTTGTCCTTTAAGTCTTATGGTAAGACTTATAAGCTTTCATATTCCAAGGCGGCCAGCTTGGTAGGGCTGAATAATGAAGGTGAAGCTGAATTCATATCTCATGTGTTGCCGGATTCAAAGGGTAGCTTCGACAAGGAAAAATCATTAGAAACTATCGGACTGTCAAATGATAAGGCTCTGAAGATTTCTTCTCTGTCTACAAATTTACGAATCCTAGAGTTATGGGTACAAGGACTTATCGTACCAAGGAAGGGTGAAAAGGATAGATTAAAGAAGAGTGAGATCTACATCCTAGATTTTCTGATAAATCTGAGGAAGTTTATCCGGATGAAGCACATTCTCATTACTCTTGAGAATGTTAAGAAAGGGAATCTGAGAGCTCAGATCATAATGTACCCAACAATCCTCTCTAAGTTGATAGTTCGGTGCCTTGATCCAGTAAAGGAGGCGTGAAAGTCTAAGACAAGAGTTTGCAAGATTATGTTGGTGAGTGATGGCACTCTCAAAAGGATGGATGTAGCCTTTGATAAGAAGACTGATCAGTTTATTGATTTACCCGCTCAAGAAGAAGCATCTCCGAAAGTTACTGATCTGGAATCCTCTAAGCCAGTAAGGAAGAGAAAGTTGAAAGAATTTGAAGTAGAAACAGAGAATCCCAAGTCTAAGGAAGTTCATTCCGCACCTCCAAAACCAAAGAAGAAGAAAGCTTACCCAGATCAGGTAGTTGCTAAATGGATAGAGATCAAAGAAAAAAGAGTGCAAGGGGAGCCTCATTTTGGATTGGATCCTGCAGAGGCTAAGGCCTTGAAGGAATGAACTGTGGATGAGCTCGAAAAACAAGTGAAAGAAAAGAAGCTCAAGAAGAAGATAACTGAAGCAGAGGTAGCTCAGGCATTGTTGAAGTTCAATGAGATGGTTTCAACAAACATTCCTGTTCCGAGATTGTTTTCATTGGAATCTCTACCTGAGACGCCAGGAAGAGACTTTGTCGCTCCGGAAGAGACAACTGCTATGCCTATTGAAGAAATAGAGCAGATTGAGAAAGTAGAAGAAGAAGAAGCTGTTGCTGAAGGAAGTGGTGAAACCGGAGATGTTTTAAAACAAGTAGATGATTATAAGGGGACTCCTTCCGAAAATTTTTCACTCCGAACCTCAAAAGATGAGTCTTCTAAGCTAGTCACTCCTGCAATGGAAGAAGAGAAAGAAGAAGAGTTAGCTTATCATGTAGAGGAAGAACAACATCTACAAGATATTGCTCAAATGGAGAATGTAGAGGTTGGTGCTCAGAAAGTTCCTGATGAGGAAGACAATATTGTTCAAGTTTCTGATAGTGAAAAGAAAACTACGGAACATGATTCCATTCCAAAAAGAGACAAGGGAAAGCAAATTGTTGCTGATACTCCTAGCTCAGTAGTGGTGAAGAGAAAGGAAATTTGTAGTTCTTCAAAGAGAAAGCTTGACCAAGTTGAAGAAGAAAATTATCCAAGCTGAGTCTCGGATTTGGAGTCATCTTATTTGGGGAATGACTTTGTTGTTCAGTCTTTAAAGAAGTTGGTAGGTTCTATTCCGACCTTCTCAAGCATTGATTCAAGATGTCAGATGCTCTAACATGCTTTGAATCAGAAATCAGACTTCGTATCCATGGTCATGGATAAGAGTTTTGAGATAGAAGCTCAATTCAAATCCTTTTTTGTCGGCTATGAAGCCCAAAAAAGATCTTGCAAGGGGAAGACCAGTTGGTCGAGGAAGACTGTAGAAGAGATGAGGCTATTTGATGAATTTCAAGACAATGTTAGAGATGCTTTTGAGACTGAGGACAGGAAGATAAATGAGCTGAATTCATCCTTTGAAGAGAAGCTGACAGATGAAAAGAACTTCCGGATTCAAGAAGTCAGAGATTTGAATGGGAAACTGAATTCCGTTTCTCAAAACTGGAAGTTTGAAAGGGATCATCAAATTGGGTTTGAAGAGAAATTAAAGGCTCAGGAAGAAAAATTAAAGGTTCATGAAGAAAAGCTTAAAGCCCAGGAAGAAATGATTGAAACTCAATCTGCAAGAATAGTGGTCTTAGAGAAGAAATATGAAGAAGATCATAAAGACTTAAAGAAGATAAAGACTATTCTAAAAGGTCTCATGGCGAAGGAGAAAGATCCCAAATAGAAAGATTCGATCTTTTGTTGTACCTTAACTGTTTTGTTGTTGAAATTTTCAAACTTAATAGAAATTGTGCTTGTCCATTTTTTTGTTACTAATAATTTTTCAGGTACTTTGTTATATTTCCCATTCCCTCGAATTCTTTTTGAAAACCACAAAGGGGGAGAAGGAAAAGAACTCTAATGAAAGGGAAAAAGAATCTTAACAAAGGGTGAGAAAGAAAACAAACTCTAATAAGAGTTTATCTAAGGGGGAGTTTTTCATTAAAGAAGACTTTATTATTCGTAATGAAATATCATTCCAGAAATCTAGAATACGATCCTTAGAGTTTCAAAGCCTAAGGGGGAGTTATTCATATTCATCTACATCCATAAGCAAAGGGAGATAAGCCTCAATGTTTTCTTTCTTCTTATAATTTATTTTTCGTAAGGATGTTTGTGCTTTCCAAAAATGGGGAGATTGTTGAGTCAATAAGGTTTTCATTATGAATTTTCCATTCCTTCTTGTTTTGAAAATCACAAACACCTTATCTTTAGAGAAATTACTTTTATAAGAAAAATTTCTTTTATAAAGAAAAATTACTTTTATAAGGAAGATTTCTTTTGTAAGAAAAATCACCCTTATCACATTTTCATTCATATATTTCTTAAGTATCAGATTTAGATTCATTTCTGTTTTCTCAGATTTGTTTGAAACTTTGATATAAATTATTCTGTTTTAGGATCTGAATTCTGGATAAGAACTGTAATATAGTTTCACTCCGAAATCCAGATGAGAACTGTGATAAAGTGTCATTCCGAACTCTGGATACGAACTCTGATTAAGTTCTACTCCAGATTCAGGATACGAATCCTTATGAAGTTCGACAATGAATTCTCATTACGAATTCTGATGAGGAATTCTCATTACGAATTCTGAGGAGGAATTCTCATTACGAATCCTGATGATGAATTCTCATTACGAATTCTGATAACGAATTCTCATTCCGAATTCTCATTCCAAATTCACCTATTAAACAGAATCTGATCATCTTTGTTTTATACACTCCGTATTTTTTTAGACTCTGAAAAATTATTTTTGTTTACACTCCGAACATTCATTCCGAACTTTTGAGTCAGATTTTAAATGGTGTCGTACATTATGTTACACTTTTTTTGTTATAAAACGATGTCGTCTATTTTTTTATAAACTAACCGTTAGCTAAGTGACACGTGTACAGGTACCTCCTATTTTTAAGGAAAATATGACCATTGGGAAGGAGGCCGACCTTACCTATAAATAGGAGCTCATTTGAAAGAGCTCATATCTGATGGATAACTTCTTCGACATCATGCATACATGCTGTTGAAGAGATTTCTAGAGAGAGAGGCTCTTATTAAATCTCAAAGCTTCCTGTGACTCCGAATGTTGGTGATTACATTCGAGGACTTCTGGGGATAGGAAGATAGAGGTTTCCAACACCTTGAAGTTGAGGGCTTCCTTGCGGAGGAAGACAGAGGTTGCCAACTACCTTGAAGTTGAGGGCTTGCGGGGATAGCAAGACAAAGACTCCGATCTTCATATCGAGGGCTTACCCTGGTGTGGGTAAGACAGACTTGCATGAAATTACAAATCAAGGGACCTTTATCTAAGGTTGTTGGATACCCTTCTCTTTGGGTTAAAAGACTTATATCTTGTTACTTGTAGTTTTACTACTTGTTTATTTCCGCTGCATTTTTTATTATAAGGAATGTGTAACTTTCTTATACTTCCTTACTCGTACTCTGTTTCATTCAGATTCTATATGCTTTAAGTTAGAATCTCATTTTGTAATCTTTTGTTAAGTTTCATATTTTCGAAACCTTCTTTCGGAATCTCTTTCCAAGTTTTCATTTGGTGTTAGAGGTTTTGTGAATTTTCTTAAGTTTAACTTTGTTAAACTTATCCCTTTCCTTTGCCTAAGGAAAACATAGTTAATCGTAACTAAATTTAAAGGTTCCAAAGGAATTTTTAAAGTATACAATTCACCCCCCTCTTGTATATTGAGCATCTACATCATTATTTAGATCCTACAACTCTTGAAGATAAGGAATTATGTTAAGAAAATTATGGACATAATCAAATAAAAGTTAATAATCCTATTAAAGATAACACAAATCTATAAACTTTTCCACCTTCATGACCTCAGATATGTACTACTAGAAGAACAAAAATTAAAAATTATTCAGTGATAGGTCCTTTCAAGGATTAGTCTAAAAAATATATTTTTACCACCATTATATAAAACCTTAAAACATAAAGGTGGTGAATGTGATATTAAAATAACCATGAAGTAAAATATGATAGATGTCCCTCCCAATTCTCTCCAAAACTATTAAAATTTACGAGGATATGAATTACCATAAAAGAGAGGAGGATTCAACCTCCAAAACACTATAAGGAATTCTCTGTGGTGATCAAATGAAGGGTCCACTTTTGGAGGACCACCTATTGAATCACCTTTTTAAATATATGAATACTTCATGGTGGAATAAATTAAATAAAAAGGAAAATATAGACTCAATAAAATAAATTCATCAGTGATTCAAAAAATGAAATACCAAATACTAATGTAAATGAATAAATCAATAATAAAATATTAATAAAATTTAGTGGAACCACCTTGGATGAATTTCAAAATCATCAAATTTTTTTTCCCAAACCTCCAGATAACAATAATTTCACATTTTTTAAAATAAACCTTGATTTACATTAAAAAACCTAATTTTTCCCATATAAGAAACTCTTCTGTTAAATATACTATTTGAAACATCATTCAAAATAATACACTTTGACCATTGATATTGAAATGTACCGCATAAAACCATTTTAGTAAAACTCTACTATCACAATATTTTATTAGATAACCAAACATCCCATTCACATTAAATTAACTAGAGAAAATCATTAATCATATTTAAACGAAAACATCACTATTTAAAATAATTTTTTTTTTCAGAAAAAAATTAAATACATGTTTACTTGAAGAACATAAATAATAAAAACATTAAATAACTTAAAATCAGAGGAGATATAATTAAACATTTGGGGTACAAGTGTGTGTGTGATTCCCTGGTAAATGGCTTGGATGACCATGTTCCAATATAAAAAACATCTATTAGGATTCACATCAAACCATGTTAATAAGATCCATAAATTATTTGTGACATATGAAATCACATGGTACCAGAAGTTCACTAACATTTTTATACCCCAAAAATCCAAAATAAATAAGTTATATAAAATAGGTATACAATAACACCATAAACACCAATACTCAATACTTGACATCCCATCGAAACAAAATATCTTCTACCAAGAGATTTTTCCAAACACTTCATTGTACCAATGCCAAATGTTATAAATGTCATATAACGTATTTTTTATTTCTTTTCTAAATAATAAAGGGTGATCTATAAACTTGTACATATTAATAACCATTTACCTATTAATAACGTAGGAGTTTTTGATTTTTTTGAAGAATTAGCCAAGGCTCATTGTAATGGCCCGGACCTCTCCGGCCCATCACTTTGTCGAAAAAAGTCCATGAAGTGTTCTGGAGGGTAGAATGGACTTTTCCAACACTTTTCAGAATATTGTGACTACACGCTTTGTAGTGTGAGTACACGCCGTGTACCACCTTGCCGAGTATACCCCGTGTTGAAGCTGTGTCCTTGCCGCGTGAAATAAATAAGTACAAGTTGTGTAGCCCATCCTACACGCGGTGTAGTTTCTCCCCGCGTACGTGTTACCCTCATACCATGTGTTGACCAGTCAATGACCGTGTGCCGCGTTGAATGCCATGTTGGAAACCGCATGGAGACCATGTGAAATGGCCTAGTACATGCCATGTACTAGGAAGTACACGCCGTGTATTAGGAAGTACACTCCGTGTAATTTAGTTTTTCTCACCTATAAAAGGAGGGGGAATCTCCTCCTTTTCCAATCATTCCTCTCCTCCCCATTCCTTCGAGCAGAGCCCTTCTAAGAGACTCCAAAGCTCTTTTCTTCCATAACTTCTTCATCATAGCTCTGATTTATTTTCCGTCAGCGGCCACAAGATCATAAAGACGAGGCGGAAATTCTGAGCTTGGATCTATTGCTTTCCCTTTAGCCTTTCCTTCCCATCTTCCACCTGAGGAGGGTTTTTACAGGTTTTGACAGAAGCGACGGACGCTGATGGACATCTTCTAAAGTTGATCTGGGGGAGAGTTGTGATCAGAACCTGTTGAGGTAGGGATTTTACCTTTGTCTCTCTAATTTTTGCATCATGCGGGATGGGTGTCCTCTTGCTTTCACGAGACATAGTTGAACCAGTTTAATGAAGATAATAACTGGCTTATTGAGTGGGGCTGGGGAAGTTGTTATGTTTATCATTGTTTATCCTGTTGTTATGTTTTGAATTGAATAGACTTATGCCTACTGAAAATCACGGTCATTGGGGGACTTTTCTTGTGCAATTAAATATTGACCTAACTTTCTAGACCATTTTGTGGATGGAACATTGTGGAATATGGAAATTGGTTAATCACGTAAAGTTGGCTGATTAAATGAATATCTGGAACCCCTGTGTGATCAACCTGGTTGAAGAAAATGGAATAATGAACATGTGGGTGTTTGTTTGGTTACGTGGTGTGTGAGAGGGGGGGGGGATGAATCCTAGG
The DNA here is from genome assembly GCA_963277665.1 of Viscum album. Taxonomy (NCBI): domain Eukaryota; kingdom Viridiplantae; phylum Streptophyta; class Magnoliopsida; order Santalales; family Viscaceae; genus Viscum; species Viscum album. Next base: position 776,307,503 of record OY728152.1, on the reverse strand, counting down.
TTATTACGAATAGTATGGGTAGTGGGGATGCGGTAAATGATATTAAATGGGAAATGATGTGGCATGAGCCTTGTTTTGTGACATTGTTGTTGAGATGTGGTTATAGTGGCAGCATGGCTGCAGTAATGGGTTGTGATATTAAAAGAAAGTGTAAAGTTGATAAATGAACTGTGGGGAATGATAATGAATTAAACGCGGGAACAATCAATGGGGATTTATTGATGATAAAAAGGTTGTTTTTGTGTTGCTTGTGTTCTATCTAACTTGATTTGTGGTTGGCAGGGTTTTGTTCTACGAAATGCATGATCTGGTTTGATAGTTTCCTAGTAGTTAAGGAACTAATAAACTAATACTGTTGAAACATGAATACCTAAATGGGGTTGGGATTGTTTGTTGTATGCATGCTTTGTAGTAGCAGTGCCAATGCACGTGCTCAGTTTCACTGTTTAGAAGCCATAGGTTGGGCTGTGTGTTTGGTATACATATCTGTATCTATATCTTTGTGTTTTTCTGCACCCCACCCATGTTGACCACTTAGTGCCGAACTCTCCCATTTCATGGGAGAGGGTGTTTTCCCCTTAGTTACTAGCTCCTTCCTGCTCCTTCTTCCATAGGATATGATGGATTGAGGCAACCATACACCTAAAACTCTTCAGGTAGGTTTCGATTGGTGTGATTTTATCCCAAGACTCTTCGGGCAGGTTTTCAGGATGAGGCCCTGGTGTGTTCGGGCGGGGATGTGATTGTGGGTTGTGAGGCCCAGGTGTGTGTGGGAGGGATATGACGTTTGTGAGGCACAAGTGTGTGCGGGCGGGATATGTGCCTTTTGAGGCCAAGGTGTGAGCGGGCAGGAAGAGTGTGGTAGCGTCAGGACATTCGTCGTTAGGAAGAGCAGCTAGCTAGTGGGGGGAAATGGTGCGGGGTACCCAATAATTTTGTTCTTATATACTACTACCTGTTGTTTTGTGTTTTTGGTGAGCGTGGCTGGTGAGGTTGGGTGGATATAATTCCTTGCTAGGTTTTGGTTTCTTCTGTTGTTCTCACGGGACATTATGATGTCTCCCCACCTGTGCACGAGAGCTTTAGGTTTCCCTACTGAGTATACTTGTATGCTCACCCAACATTTACTTTCAGGTATCCAGGAGGACTACCAGGGCGATGCGGGACCCTACTAGTCGGGACACTTAGATTTCTTGTAGTTGATGTACTCTTGTTTCTTTTAGTATTGTACTTTTGAGTTTTCTTGTACTTGTACCTTGTTTCAGAATTGTTTAAACATGCATGTGGGATTGGTTTGGGTTTATTTTCATTTACTTGTTCCTTTTTATTTTGGTGTTTGACTCATCATATTTCCCGATCTTAAATAATATAAAAAGGGTAATTCCTCCCATATTTGTGAAAACTCATACCCTTGGTGCTATTCGCCACTCCGGGGCCTACTGGAGGTGGGACTCAGGGGTCATTATCTCCTTTTCACCATTTCTAGCTTAGAAGGGGCATCTTTGGTGGGAGAGGGTCATCACAGAATGGTATCACAACGAGGATGAGAGATAGGATGGAGTCTGGAGTTAGGAACAGTGAGGATTTCATGGGATGGTAGGGTGCCAGTGTTGGCTGATCTTGGTGCATGACATAGGCCAGGGAAGACCGGCTAGGACACGAGATTTTAGGGCCCCCCTGATCCAATGGAAGGACTATGAGCCTACCGAACGACCATGTGAGACTACATTTGTTACAGGTTAGAGACCCTAGGGAAGGTACATGCATCATCATGATTGTGTTTTACTTGATTTGGGTGTTCTGGGAAAGAAATTGAAATTAAGTGATAAAATGAAACCTTGAGAAATTTCTTTGGTACTTGGGATTAGACCATCTTTGTTTATCGTATAGCTATGGCACCTGGATGTCATCCTCGGGTGACTCAGACAGTTGAGTTCCAGTAGATTCAGGCGGTCGATCAGTTGAGGATTGACCGAGAGGAGGAAGATGGCCAGTTGTAGAAGACCCTCCATTCTTTCCAGCGACAAACCCTCGAGAAGTACGAGGGTAGTACTTCGGATATGGAGACAGAGGGGTGGCTTGAGGAGTTAGGGGTTGCTTGTACTTTGATCCATGCTCTGAGGGAGTACTGGGTTCCCCTAGCAATCAGTCAGCTGAGAGGTGCGGCGCGCCAGTGGTGGACGCTCTACCTCAGGGAGAGGTCAGAGGCAAAGGTTCCATGGGATGACTTTGAGAAGGAGTTCCAAGAGGAATTCCTTTCTTCCATGATCATGGTAGAGAAGCGGTAGTAGTTACTCTACCTCTAGTAGGAGAGTATGTCAGTATGAGAATTGGGGATCAAGTTCAAGGGTCTCTTATGCTTTGCTTCAGATCTCTTTCCAGATGAGGAGACTTGGGCGAGACGTTTGGAGGAGGCGCTTCGTCCTTCGCTCCAGTATGCTATCACCCCGTTCACCCTTCCGATGTACATGGAAGTACCGAAGATGGTAGAGGTTGTAGAGAGGACACACTCGCAGGGAGGTTCACTATGAGAGGGGATCCAGCCAGGTTCGTCGAAGGGGAAGGCAGTCAGCAACAGGTCTCCTACGACAGGACCTTCCAGATTCAGTCTAGTAGGGAGCATGCCCCAAAAGTTCTAGTTCAGATCTTCGGGTCCTCGTCCCTTTTTCATGAGCCCAGGACTGAAGTGTTTCTCTTGCGGTGTTCTCAGGCACATTCAGAGTCGGTGCCCGACCCCAGCTCAGTATGGTGGAGGTGGGTAGGTTCAGCGCCCGCCTCAGCAGCACCAGTTTTTGGTGAGGCCCTTCCAGCAGCAGTGGGACCATGCTCCTCCAAGGGAAGACTTTTTAGGAGGAGGCCAACCATAGGGTGCTCCTCAAGGACCTCGACCAGGGCATGGTATGAGAGGTGGTTGAAATCATAGAGGCATAGGAGCTAGGTGTGGACAGTTGCACGCAGAAGATTTGGTAGCTCTGGAAGGACCAGAGGTGGTGTGAGGTACGATTTGTTTGTTCAGCACTCTCGTTTCTTCTTTGTTTGATTCGGGAGCTTCGCACTCCTTTGTTACACCTGGTCTTTCCCATGATTTGGGTCTAGACGTAGAGAGACTTTCCGTACCCCTGGTGCTGAGTACACTAGTTGGAGGTTAGAATAGTATATCTTGTGTTTTCTGGGGATGTGGGCTAACGTTGAGACAACATCGATCTAGTGGAGATCTTCTTTTTCTACAGATGCAGCCATACGATGTCATCCTAGGGATCGACTGGTTGTTTTCTGTTAGTTCTGTTATCGACTACTTCTGAATAAGAGTCGTGTTCTCCGACGTGGATGGGCAGTGTGTATCTTTTGTTGGCTAGAGGAGCTATCAGGTGGGAACTCGGCATGTGAACCCTCTCCTTTCCTTTTTAGGTGGGTTATCAGTGGTTTCAGCTGATACAGAGATAATGGATGTTCCAGAGGTTTTTCGGGAGTTCCTTGAAGTTTTTCCTGAGGAGGTTGTGACTCTACCCCCCCGACATGACGTTGAGTTCGGGATAGACATACAGCCTGGTTCCCAACCAATTTCGATGTCCCCTTATCAGATGGAACCTTCGGAGTTGCGGGAGTTGCAGATTCAGATTGACGATATGATGGAGAAGGGTTTTGTTTGACCCAGTGTGTCGCCATGGGGTGCTCCAGTTTTGTTTGTGAAGAAGGCAGATGGTGGTCTCAGGCTATTCATAGACTACCAAAGGTTGAATCAGGTAACAGTCATGAACTGTTACCCCCTTCCAAGGATAGATGATCTCTTCAACCAACTAAGGGGAGCAGGTTGGTTTTCTAAGATTGATCTATGATCTGGATATCATCAGCTGAGGGTAAAGGACAATGATATCTCGAAGATGGATTTCAGGTGTAGGTATGGGCACTTCGAGTTTGTAGTGATGTCGTTTGGAGTTACGAATGCACCAGATGTGTTCATGAGACTTATGAAATTTGTCTTCCAAGAGTTTCTGGACCGGTTCATTGTTGTGTTTATCGATGACATCCTAATATACTCAATATCATAGGAGGAGCACGTTGAGCATATCAGGGAAGTTTTGGAAGTCCTTCGACAGCACCAGCTTTATGGGAAATTGTCGAAGTGTATGTTCTTGATGCAAGAAGTAGACTTCCTTGGGCACGTGGTGTCTCAACATGGAGTGTCAGTGGACCCGTAGAAGGTGGAGGGAGTTGTTTCTTGGGTGGAACCCAAGAGTGTGGCATAAGTTCATAGTTTCCTGGGGTTGTAAGGTCATTATTGGAGGTTCGTTTCGGACTTCTCTCGAGTTGCTCCTCCATTGAAAGCTTTTGCTAGGAATGACCAGGTCTTCCTACAGAGCGAGCAGTTCGAGAAGGATTTCGACTACATGAAGGAGAAGTTGGTCAGTGCTCCAGTACATAGGTTTCCAGAGGAAGGGTTGTTGTATGAGGTGTTTTGTGATGCTTATGGCCTTGGTTTTGGGGTGCATACTGATGTAGAAGAAGGGTGTGATCTATTATGGGTCTAGGTAGTTGCGCCCTCATGAGCATAACTATGCCACCCATGACCTAGAGCTTGCAACAATTGTGTTCTCAAAGAAGTTATGGTGACATTACCTCTTTGGGGAGCACTTTGTGGTCTTCTCAGATCACAAGAGCTTATGTTATATCTTCTCCCAGTGTGACCTGAACTTATGGTAGCAGAGATGGGTTGAGTTTCTCTAAGACTATGAATTCAAGATCTCTTACACTGAAGGTAAGGGAAACATTGTGGCTAATTCCCTGAGCAGAAAGTCACATAAGGAAGTGGTTCGAGAATCTGCTGATGCTTGGTAAGCAATGGGAGAGTTGGATGCCTTGCACTTGGATGCAAGGGTAGAGAGTGTTAGATGCTGTTTGTTTCAGATGACGGTGCAGTACTCCTTGTTGCAGCAGGTGGAAGAGTCTCAGTGGGGAGACTCCGAGGTGGAAGTAATGAGGGATCATATCGATCATGTAAACGCTCCAGAAGGATGGTCAGAGGATAGCCGACATCAAATTCATTTTCATGGAAGATTGTTTTTTCCAGAGGCGATGCATGAGGGAGTTCTCCGTGAGTTCCATAGCTCAGCCTCGGCGGTACATCCAGAATTTTCAAAAATGTACCGAGGCCTGAGGGAACAGTTTTGGTGGCCCGGGGTGAAACGGGCAGTGGTGGAGTTTGTGGCTAAGTGCCTAGTGTGTCAGCAAGTAAAGGCTGAACACCATGTTCCCAGTGATTTGTTGCATCCTTTAGATGTCCCCGTGTGGAAATGAGATGACATATCAATGGACTTAATCACAGGACTACCCAGAGCTTAGGGTGGTTATGATGCTATCTAGGTAGTGGTGGATTGACTGATGAAATCAGCTCACTTATTAGCAATTAAGGAGTCGGTCATGATGAGTACCTTATCACAGAGGTATGTAGATGAGGTGGTGTGTTTTCATGGAGTTCTAAAGACTATCATCTCAAATCGGGATACTAGGTTTATCTCATGAGTCTGGAGGGGGTTACAACATCATTTTGGCACCCAGCTACGCCTTAGCACTACTTTCCACCCCCAGACCGATGGGTAGATAGAGCGTACTATCCAGACGTTGGAGGACATGCTGTGAGCATGCGTTCTGGATTTCAGAGGATCATGGGTGTGCCACTTGCCTTTAGTAGAGTTTTCCTACAACAAAAGCTTCCACTCTACTATTGGAATGACACCGTTTGAGTCTTTGTATGGAAGGACATTTCGTTCCCCCATTTTCTGGGCAGAGGTTGGTGAGACTGGTGCTCTTGGGCCATAGGTAGTATAGAGCACCAAATAGAAAGTTCATCTTGTGCGTGAGAGGATGAAAGCGGCTCAAGATCGACAAAAGTCTTATGCTGATCATCGGAGGAGGCCCTTGGAGTTCGTGGTGGGAGATCATGTGTTCTTGAAGGTTTCCCCTCAACAGGGGCAGTAGAGGTATGGGAAGGGGAGTAAGATCTCCCCTAGGTTCATCGGACCTTTCGAGGTGCTGAGACGAGTCGGCGAGGTGGAATATCTGCTGGCCCTACCACCTCAGTTGGAGAAGGTTCATGATGTCTTCCACATCTCCCATCTTCGTCGGTACTTACACGATGAATCTCACATTATCGACTGGGGAGAGTTAGATATGGGAGACGACACGACCTTCGAGGAACGACTAGTCAGAATCAAGGATCGTGAAGAGAAGGTGCTTCGTGGACGAACCATCGCCTTGGTTCGTGTGTTGTGAAGGCATGGTGGCCCCGAGGAGAGCACTTGGGAGCGGGAGGCTCAGATGCACGCTCAGTACCCAAAGTTTTTTTGACTTGTGGTATTATTTGTTCTTCTAAGATTTGTTTTGATGTTATACTCTGTACCTTTGATATTTGGAATTCTTGGCTTGTTAGTTGTGAGGAGTTTTGTTTCCTTGTTCTCTGGATGTGTGTAATATGTCTGGATGTGTGGGAAAAGGAAAAAAACCTGATACTTAATCGAGACGCATTAATGAGGATGTGATTTAACCCGTTCGGGCAAGTCAGTGCCGCTTAAAGTGGATAATATCTTGACATGGGAGAAGGAATTCCCTGAGCCACGTGTTCGGGCCATGTGTTGGTTGTACGGTGTTGGGGGCAGTGTAAGTTGAAAAGTTATAATGTATGGAAGTGGGAAGACCCAATTCTTAATCGAGACGCATTAATGCAGATGCGATTAAACCCATGCAGGCGAGTCAGTGCCGCCTAAAGTGGATAATATCTCGACATAGGAGAAGGAATTCCGAACACATATGTTTAGGGTTGTTGGTTGGGTTCCTGTTATAACGAGTGCCCTAAGAGGTATATTTTTTGGTTCCTCTGGGTTGGTTTTTGAATTCTAAGGGACAAGAATGTTTTAAGAGGTATCTGGTGTAATGACCTGGACCTCTCCGGCCCATCCCTTTGTCAAAAATATGGTCATGAAGTGTTCTGGAGGGTAGAATAGACTTTTCCCACAATTTTCAAAATTTTGTGACTACATGCCATGTAGTGTGAGTACACGCCGTGTACCACCTTGCCGAGTATACCCTGTGTTGAAGCCGTTTCATTGCCACGTGAAATAAATAAGTATAAGCCGTATATCCCATCCTACACGCCGTGTAGTTTTTCCCCGCGTACGCGTTACCCTCAAAATCTGTGTTGACCAACCAATTGCTGTGTTCCATGTTGAAGCCGTGTCCTTGCCGCATGAAATAAATAAGTACATGCCGAGTAGCCCATCCTACACGCTGTGTAGTTTCTCCCCGCGTATTCATTACCCTCAAACTGTGTGTTGACCAGTCAACGACCGTGTGCCGCGTTGAATGCCATGTTGGAAGCCGCGTGGCGACCGTGTGGAATGGCCTAGTACCCACCGTGTACTAGGAAGTACACACTGTGTACTTTAGTTTTTCTCGCCTATAAAAGGAGGGGGCCTCTCCTCCTTTTCAGATCATTCTTCTCCTCCCGATTCCTTCAAGCAGAGCCCTCCCGAGAGACTCTAAAGCTCCTTTCTTCCATAACTTCTTCGTCCGAGCTCTGATTTACGATCCTTCAGTCGCCACGATATCGTAACGATGAGGTATAACTTTTGAGCTTGGATTTGTTTCTTTTACATTGACCTTTACCTCCCATCTTCCACCCGAGGAGGTTTTTGCTGGGTTTTGACAGAAGTGACAGACGCCAACGGACGTCTTTAAAGTTGATCTAGGGGAGCGTTGTGATCAGAACCTGTTGAGGTAGGGATTTTATCTTCGTCTCTCAAATTTGTGCATCATGCAGGATGGGTGTCATCTTGCTTTCACGAGACATAGTTGAACCAGTTTAATGAAGATAATAAATGGATTAAAGAGCGGGGATGGGGAAGTTGTTATGTTTATCATTGTTTATCCTATTATTATGTTGTGAATTGAATAGGCTTATGCCTACTGAAAATCACGGTCGTTGGGGGACTTTACTTTCACAATTAAATGTTTCCCTATCTTTCTAGAACATTTTGTGGTTGGAACTTTGTGGAATATGGAAATTGGTTAATCACGTAAGGTTGGATGATTAAATGAATATCTAGAACCGTTGTGTGATCACCCCGGTTGAACAAAATGGAATAATGAACATGTGGGTGTTTGTTTGGTTATGTGGTGTGTGAGAGGGGGTGGGGGGTGAATCCTGGGTTATTATGAATAGGATGGGCAGTAGGGTTGCGGTAAATGATATTAAAGGGGAAATGATGTGGCACGAGCCTTGTTTTGTGACACGGTTGTGGAGATGTGGTTATAGTAGAAGCATGGCTGAAGTAATGGGTTGTGATATTAAAAGAAAGTGGAAATTTGATAAATGAACTGTGGGGAATGATAATGAATTAAACGCAGGAACAATCAATGGGGATTGATTGATGATAAAATGGTTGGTTTTGTGTTGCTTGTGTTCTATATGACATGATTTGTGGTTGGCAGGGTTTTGTTCTACGAAACACTTGATCTAGTTTGATAGTTGCCCAGTAGTTAAGGAACTAATAAACTAATACTGTTGAAACATGAATACCTAAATGGGGTTGGGATTTTTTGTTGTATGCTTGCTTCGTAGTATCAGTGCCGAGGCACGTTCTCAGTTTCTCTATTTAGAATCCATAGGTTGGGCTGTGTGTTTGTTATACATATATGTATCTTTATCTTTGTGTTTTGTGACACCCCACCCATGTTTGAGAACATAGTGCCGAACACTCCCATTTCATGAGAGAGGGTGTTTTACCCTTAGTTACTAGCTCCTTCCAGCTCCTTATTCCATAGGTTGTGATGGCTTGAGGTGACCTTACACCTAAGTCACATCCGGTAGGTTTCGATTAGTGTGATTTTAGCCTAAGAATCTTCGGGCAGGTTTTTGGGATGAGGCCCAGGTGTGTTCGGGAAGGGATGTGATTGTGGTTTGTGAGGTCCAGGAGTGTGTGGATAGGATATGTGGTTTTTGAGGCCCAGGTGTGTGCGGGTGGGATATGTGCTTTTTGAGGCCTAGCTGTGTGCGGGCATGAAGAGTGTGGTAGCGTCAGGACGTTCGCCGTTAGGAAGAGCAGCTAGCTAGTGGGGGGAAATGGTGCGGGGTACCCAATACTCATGTTCCTATATACTAATACCTATTGTTTTGTGTTTTTGGTGAGCGTGGCTGGTGAGGTAGCATGGATAGAATTCCTTTCTAGGTTTTGGTTTCTTCTATTGTTCTCAGGAGACATTAGGATTTCTCCCCACCTATGCACAAGATCTTTAGGTTTCCATACTGAGTATACTTGAATGCTCACCCTACGTTTACTTTCAAGTATCCAGGAGGACTACCGGGGCCGTGCGAGACCCTACTAGTCAGGACAGTTGGAGTTGTTGAAGTTTTTATACTCTTGTTTATTTTGATATTGTACTTTTCAGTTTTCTTGTACTTGTACCTGGTTTCATAATTCTTTAAACATGCATGTGGGATTGGTTTGAGTTTATTTTCATTTACTTGTTCCTTTTTCTTTTAGTGTTTGACTCATCCTATTTCCCGATCTTAAATAATAAAAAAGGGGTAATGCCTCCCATATTTCTGAAAACTCATACCGTTGGTGCTAGTCGCCACTCCGGGGCCTACTGAAGGCTAGACTCGGTGGTCATTATCTCCCTTTCACCATTTCCAGCTCAGAAGGGGAATATTTGTTGGGAGAGGGTCGTGATACTAATCCAAAAACCTTGCACCTGAATTGGCCCGTCACATACCCAAGGGGAATCCCCGATCTCTCGAGCTAATAAAAAACATTAAGGGTGTCAAATACAATAATTGGGGATTATTTATCCATGATTAAAAAATTTCATAAGATGTGGAATCATTTTAGGATTCTGTGATGACATGTCCAAATATTAGATATCCATGCTAAATTATTAAAAAAATTACAAATGAGAAAAACTAGACAAAACATGATAAATAGAAATAAATAAGTTGATATAATTTATTAATATAATGTAAAATACACATTAAGTAAAACATTCCATTGAAAATATATAATTTTTATAAAAAAATAATTTATTATCATTTATAACCAATTATAAATCATACATAGAATTTTAATTTATTTTTATGTATATTAAAAATTCATGTCATTAAATTTCATAAAATAAGATAAATTTAACTTAAAAAACATATAATAAATATTAAAATAATCGAATTAAATAAATCATATTTAATTGGATGTTGAGAAATAAATTATTATTAATTATAATTAAATATTTATTTCACATATGGACTTTATTTACATTAAAATTCATTCAGTTTTATCAATACATTTTATTAAAATATATCATTAATTATAATGATAATATATAATGTATAAAAATATAATTTGATAATAAAATATTTGAGTTAATGTTTTCATTTTAATTAATTGTTATCAATTGTTAATTATACTATTTTATATTTCTATTATCAATTACACATATTCAATACACATATTCGATACATTATTATCAAACTAGTATATTTCCAATGACCGTTTTTCTAATGAAATTTTTTTCAATGACCATATATCCAATGAAAAAATTTATATTGGTTAGATATCATCCCTATATATATCCTTACATAAAGTCATATAACTATTCATTCTATTCATTTACATCTCTCTTAATTTGTATATTATATTGGAAATTTTTTTCCTTACTTCCAAAACTGCAATCAGGGTGTTGATGTTCTTGGAAATCATATAAATAAAGATTTCATGTTTGTGGTATTTTTATTTAATTATAGATTAATTCCAGTATTAATTTTCATAATGTTGATTAATATTGAATTATTATAATTTATTTATATTTATCGTTCATTTTAATATTTTTTCACAATAAAATGTATCATGGTTTGTTTTAGTTTAGTGTTGTGTGTGAAATAATATTTTCATCATGGTATTTATTTATGAAAAATTACATACTAAATTATCAAGGGGTTAAAACACCCCCATTAAGACCTTTTGTATTCTAAATAAGAAGTTACAAATTTTTTTCCAAAAGTGAACTATCTAGTTGATAAAACTATAGTGTATGTTCAAGAGTTTAAAAATATATACAGTTCCCATTACATGGGGAAACTAGATTCCCTTTGGGTGTAATAATGGTTATAGGATATTGACAGAACGTTCAACTTTCTTTAAGACTATAACAATATAAATAACATGTTTTTACCCTTTTTACTGGTGGTCTAAGATGTAATTAGTGTGTGTAAATAATTCAGATGAATCCAAAGAAGGCCTATTGAAGGGAGGGATTCAAGCATTTGTTTTTTAGAAATACATCCATGAAACTATATAAGTATCTAAGTTAAAGGAGTTATATTACCTTGATTAGAATGATCAATCGGTATTGAAGTAAGATTAATATTTTTTTAAATTTTACAATATCTTCTAAATGTATCTATGGATGATTCATTAAAAGAATTATATTTTAAGAGAGGTTTTCATTTGAATATTCAGATGAAAATTTTCTTATTTTCCCTAACCTCCTATGATGGGGTCATAAAAAATTTTATTAGTGTGGTGGATTAGATGGATGGGATTCCTAGTGTTTTTCAAATTTACACTCTTCTCAATGGTGGGGAAGGAAATTCAAGTCGAATAAATGGGAAATGAACTGAATCGAATCAGATGGATGGTAGTATCAAGTTTCCATCTTGTTTTTCCAACATTATCTTCTTCTAGGAGTACATCAATTTTGTACCATTAGTGTAGTAATCTTTCATATAAGGATATTTAGTTTTAGTAGGATTATAGTACCTAACTTATTTTTGGCCAATTGTGTAATATTAAATGGTTTTGTAGAGGGTCTATTAATAATAATAGTGGAATTAGATCTTTCCCTTAAAAGGATACCAATGTTTAACCTGTTGATCAATATAATGATATAACGAAAACATGTGGTATTCTTAATTATGTTGTTCCCTAATTTGTAAAATATTTTCTATGTTTTATTAAATTTATAATTAACATTTCTTATTGATAATTTCACTCCCATTAATTTAATTTTGATGATGTTTTTGAGCATACATATGATAGTGCCTCATTACAGTTTTCTATATCATAATCAATAGATTCTTGGAATTATTCATGTGGTTAGTGGATTATGTCCTAGGTGATATAGAAAACTGGTTTGTTTGAAATTTTTAAATCCTATTTCACCCACATTTAACCATTTTCTTTTATTTTTCAAATCATTTTGTGTAATTATCTATTTTTTAGATCAATATATAGAATGAGTCAAAAGTATAATTGGGAGACCATCATAAGTTGAATTATTTAAAGTAAAAGGATGTCATTTATAAATAGAATCATGCATCCAATCTGTTAAATTTTCTTTAGATACCTTGTTTTTTTATTTTAATCCTTGATACATAATTAGTGTTAGGATGAGTGTGGATCACGATGTTAGGAAGTTACACAAAAAGTGATGGGTATAGGGAAATAAAAAAATGATAAATCCCTATACATAAGGTCTCTAGGGAAAATTTATGTATGGGTAATTTCACACATAATGGTTCCAGAGATTTTAAAAAAGTGAAGAAGGGTAATGTAAAGTTGTGATTATGGGATGTCATACAAGGGCTATACGTAAGGGTCACCATGCATAAGAGTTAAAACATACATCTGGATACTAGTATATATAAAAGCATTAGACATTATAAAAATCCATGTGAAAGGGAATCACACCATTTCAAAGGTAATCCCACAAATATAGAAATTTGAGAATATGAGGATCATGTCATGGAGAGAAGTATTATATTGTGGTAGTGACTCATAAGTATTTAACAATTTTTGTATGCCATTATGGAATTTGATGAAGAAGTGAGACAACATTTTGAACCTTGTTTTTTAAAATAATGGGAGTATTGCGGACAAGGCCACACCATGATGCTGGTCTAGGGAGACACTTCATACCTCAAAGGATGATGGATACACCATGATTTCATGTGGAATGATATTTTCAGTTTTTTAAGGGATAGGTGGGCCACACAAATACTAGTATTGTCACACTGTGACACGAGACATGGACGATTTTTATAAAAATTAGTTTAATAAATGGTTTTATTATTATAGGATGATAAATGATGGCTCATTATTTTTTTGTATGATACACCCCTCTGCCTGGTTTATTCATAATTTTTCTCATCAAAAATTGTTCTCTCTCATTTCTTGACTAATTTGAGTTCTATTTTATCAGAATGGTATCATAATGTGATTTTATCACTACTCATCATTTTTTCCTCAATTTTCTTATTATTTCATGTTCTTAAGAAAGATATAGATATTTATAACTGATTTTTGGGTTTTCTTTAGGTTCATTTATTTCTTTTATCCATTCTTAAATTAGATGACTAAACTCAACAAGAGTTTCCTAATAAGTTTAAGGTAGGTTTCTCTATGGATATATAATTAAACATTAAAATATGATTTATTAATTGTTTCCATGAAATGTTTTTTCCAATTATTTAAATACTATACTAAATAAAACTATTTATTCAATGAAAAGGGAATGTGGGTCTACAAAAAACATTCATGAATGAAAATGGATTTCAATATTATTTTAATGCTCAAAATATGTTTTAATAAAAATATGAATGTGAAGTTTTTATATAAGTTTCGTTAACATTATTCTGAATGTATTATTTTCTCACTATGTTTTGTATGGATTCTAATGTGTGGTATATTAGATTCATTGACTATTTGAAAATTTTAGATTATATTCTAATTTTTTGGATTTTAAAAGATGATTTTACAACTTGATTTTATCTAAAAGACAATACTAGAGCTCAATTTAAACATTCATAAAAAAGGATTTCATTATGTAAAAATACCCTTGTTGTAAGCCCCTATTTATAGAAGTTAAAATGATAAAGTGAAATTGATATTATGGAGGATTGATAGATTTTATTAGTTAGGGGATTCATTTATTATATTTTTATTATTGATGGAAAAAGGTTTTCTTTTATGAATGGTGTTCATATGTGAGGGTTCATTATGAATATTTTATACTATATATTGATATATATATATATATATATATAAATATATCACTTACTGATTTCTCTACACCATTCAATTTCATGGAAAACTATCGGTGTATATGTGGGGAATATATGAATGAGTATAGCACTAGGATGTGATTATGTACTTTCTAGGGATCCTAGGTCGTGACTATATTTGATTTAAGGAATTTACCTCTCAATAAAACTAGATATGGTAAATCTATATATTAGGAAATTAAATCAAATCCAACACCAGTAAGATTGATCTTGTGTTTATGTTGTCTCATGGTTCTTAGGTGTTCCCATGATAGTTTATTTTCTACTATATTGATGAAAGTTTAATTTTTTCTGTCACATGCCATTTTCATGTTACAATCCTTGAAATTAATATATTCTCATTAATTAAATTAGTGATTGAATTTTTTATATGCATGATATAATCTCCATAATTAAAATGTATATTTTTAATATGAGTGTTGAAAATATTTACTTTACTTCATGTGCCTTATTTTTAGGAAATGTTTTTAAAGTCAAAATATGTTAAAGTATATTTTTTTAACATATGTAAAAAGAGATTGATGTGATGGTCATATGTGAGTTATTTTAAATTAAAATAAATGATATTATTTTATAGTCATATTTCAAACAAACATAAAATGGATTTATTTTTAAATGTTATATAAGATGTTTTGGGAGGATACCTATTAGGAATTATTTTATCACTCTAATAATAATGTATGTTTAGTAAATGTATTTCTTGGATATAGTGTACAATTCGTGACCTCTCTAGTTATTTTATTATATGTGGATGGTGGAGATGTTTTCCTGACATGTAGTGGTGGCATTTTATGGGTGTTTTTGCCTATTATTTCTATTTTAATATATAATGAATCATACGACACTCAAAATATTAATTTGGGTCTCCATAGATACTATTGGTTCTTGTGTTTATTTATAGTTGATGAGATATTTTGACCTTCTTATATCATCCCCAGTCAGTTTTCCACCAGAAACATTCTTTTGGATAATTGTCCAATTTTTCTTTGGAGTTCCTCCTTGAATGCTAAAGGCTTCTGAAAAACTATTATGGTCTGAGAGGTGATAGTGGGGAGACTATACCCTCTTTTGGGGATAATAATAATGGTCCATATATAAATATACCAGTTTAAAAGGGAACATAAACAACAAAAGCATCATTAAACTTTGTGGAATCATATTCAATAACATTAGTAATAAACAATCCCAAAAGAACAATACCATTAGAAGACAATAAACATGGAATAGAAAGTCATACAAGACAAATAATCATGGTTACCCATAGATAACCATAATTAAATATACATATATAAAGAAATATAAAAACTAAAAATTAAACCCCAACTGATGTATATGAAACATCATGGTCCCCTTTCCAACCATCCCATGCTAGGCAGTATAACTCAATCACTAAGGTCTAGCTCTCGAGACTAATCACTTAACCGATCTTAGATATATAATGTATAGAGAAATCCTAAAGGATACCATGTAGGTTCTGAGGAAAATAGTAGTATCCCAACACCAAAATATTATTATCCTACATACATAATTATCCCGGTGTATGCAAAATATAAATAAAAGTGCATCACCTGAAAATTTAATAAATTACTTGCATCCTTTATGCTCAAAAACCACAAGGAATGGATCACCTAATTCATCCCTTATCAGTATAAGTCTTAGTATATTGCCCAAAATATATAGGGAATACCATGAATATCTATAAATATATATTTTTTGTGGTTTGGATCCATGGATTAACCCCAAAGTAATCCCCTGATGAAAGAAAAATCTAGTGAACACTTAGGTTACACCTATAATAATTTCACCATAACCTCATGACATCAATCATGGAAAAGGCTTCCAAATGACACACCCAATAATGTCCCTAGTCCCTTGGGCCTCATCTCATAAAATCTTTATCGTCTTGAAGGCTAATGCCTATAGGCACATCAATATATGTCCTCCAATAAATAAACATCATCAGGTGAACAACCGACTTACTAAGGCATGATGATTTTCATCCTCCCAACATGTGGTTAACACCATAACTTAAGCCACATAGTCAACAAGGGACTCCGTCTACAAAAAGTGGTCCACAACACCTCATCTAATCCATATTAGTGTGAACATGACTCTAATGGAATGTTGTCCAACAATAGTGACAAACAATCTCCAAACTTCCTAAGAAACATCATCTTGGAACCTCATTCCCCTTCGACCATGTCACTCAATATTCATGGTCAACAACATATAAATATTTCAAAGTATATTACATCATCCTAATGACCTTATTTCCTCAAACTGACAACCATGAAACCTCAATGTAGTGATCAAAATGACACTGTGTGTCCTGGTACAAGACCAACAAGATAAACCACGTTACCACATTCTAGGTGATTAGCATCACTTTAATCCTTAGGTTATGCCCGAAAAGTACTCAGGGAGATGAAGAATCAATATAAACTATTAAAGTTAATTCATTTTATACATCCATCAAAAAATATCAAATATGGTCCAAGCCCCTTACCAGGATGAATCATTTTATAGTGTAGAAAGATCATTCCCATAGGCATATCATATCATCATTTTAAAAATTTAAGAATCAAACAATTAATTAATTAGTGTATCACTTAGACAACCCACATGGTAATATTATAAATCACTCCCAAAACACTCACAAAATCATAGAGAAAGATAGAAACCACCTACCTTGACTAGTAGGCTGTAGTTCATCCAATATCAGCCTCTAAATCGAGGTGAAATGAGATATATCCTAATTTTAAAAGAATATCCTGAAAATAGGGGAAAATGACTTTCATAGATTTAATAATCTGTATGGAAAGATAAATTTAAAAGAGAGGATAGTAGATCTAATTCCTTAATTAGACGAATTTATAGCCACCAACTGATCAAGGATCAGAGTCTAATCAGAAGAGTTGGTTGAATGCCTAAGTGGCATAAAAGGGATGAAGAACAACTATATTTATGGGTGAAATGGAGGTGAAAATTTAGGAAAATAATAAATAGGGAAGGAGGTTAGAAATTAAATTTATCCCTTTTAATGGGTCACATGGTTCCAACCATGGTGTGCCCACAGTCCAAACACCACACTCAAATAGTCTAGCTGTGTAGTTTTTCAAACCGCATGCAAACCTTGTGATTCTACTTTGTTAAAAATTAAAAAGGTTTTGAATAGTTATGAACCACCACTTGAACGGTCTGAAAACCAAAAATCTAGTTATATAGGAGGGCTGTATAGTTACTTCTAGGAGGCTGGATAGTTTGTCCAAATTGTGTGCCTCTGTCCGCGCATTCCTAAAACTGTGTTTTTGGGGGACACCACAACTAAAACCCAGTTGAAGAACTAAGTAACTTGATGAATCTTATGAATAATATAAAAACAAAGGATTAGGTAAATCTAACTACCAAAGTTTGCTTTTTAATATTATAAGGAATGTAGACTCACTCACCAAATATGAAAATTCAAAAGGGTTGAGGATTTTCAACCCACTCCAAAACTCAGAACGTTATATTCTCCCAACATTTCCATAGCTCATTCCAAAGTTATAAATATTCACATAGATATGGTACCAAACATACCCATATCTTCTAAATCATCATATTCTAACATGGTTATTAATTCATAGGTTAAATACCCTCAAGGCGCTCCCTACCTTAAGAGTTACGTACTTGGTCTCTTCCCAATCCAAAAAAATCATATGATGGTCCACCAATCATCCCCAACTGAATATTTCTCCCATGATTCATCTTAATCCCTAAACCTCAATAGTTTACCAAAATTTCCCATTTCATATATTACACTCATCAAGTCCTACATCTCATCAGATGACCATAAGTACCCTTTATATAATCTAAATTCATCAAACCTACACCTCATTAGGATCCAATAGATCCTTCAACTCAAAATATTCCCAAAATAAACCCAATTCACATATAAAAATTCATTCTCATAAAAATACCAATGCATAAGAACCTCATATAGATCCCACATCACATCAATTATCAAATGCCTACACACCACATATATAAATCTAAATTTCATCAAAGACCACATAGATTTCGAATCCAATGAACCAAATCCAAATATAAATATATATAACATCAGTATTGATCTCAAACTACTTAGAAGAACCAAATTTTTCCAAAATACATTCCCTTGAACCTCATGATCCAAAAATAGCTAAGTCCAAAACAAAATATAAACCTGGGCATGCCCATGTCAAACCGCTACATGTCATTGGCTCCCCAGACTACTCTGTATCTAGAAACTAAATAGTATGAAAATTTCCTAAAGCCTGAAATCCCAAGGCCTAACCTCCATATGGAGCTACTCCATCTACTAGTCACTGACCTAATTGATGGGTCCCACTAAATATTACATGACCTCACCATGAAGCTGAATCCTGTCTACAAGCATTGGGTACCATTCACAGTCTGACCTCAGATCCCAGAGTCTGCCCCGGTACCTAGCTCCCTACTATTTGAGAAGGATTCATATAGAAACTCTCTAGAAGGACCATTTAACAACATGCTCTATAATCCTTTAAAAATTGATCACATTTTCTCTTAATGTTCCTTGGATTTCCACACCGGAAGCACACAACTGAAGAAACAATACTCGATGGTCTTGAAAAATATCTGGACTCACTTCCCCATGGAGACTCCACACAGCCTAACTTCCTACTAACTAAAGCATCACTGCTAAGATTACCTCATGTCATCACCCAAATCTTATAAGTCTGGACATTCATGATTCCCTTAACTATAAGTTCAATATTTATTACCTTAGAGAATGATTTTATCCTGAAGATGATGTCATTAACCTAGATGGAATGACTAAAATAATCCTGAAAACACCACACCCTATAAATTTCATCACCCACAATGATGTTCAAAAATGGGACTAGTATGTGAAATTTGTTCTACAATCTAAGATAAAACAATCTCATAGATTATGATTCAAGAAATTGTGAGATATATTTAGATTTAGTGTCTCTAGAAAGATTTTCTTGAGGATCCTGGCTTCAAAATCCATCCAAGCCAGTCCCTTGTGTTTTTCTTCTTGAACCTGTACATACCACCAGCCTTTTTCAGTCCCCTGAGCATGTACATTTCCAGATTGACCCTCTACCTTAGGGGTGTCCCAAGATGACCAAACATGGTATAAACGAACTCTATCTAGTTCTCTTCCACATACTATCTACCCTCACCTTGAAATAATGGTGGGTGTTAATACTGAAAGTCACAAGTCACCAATGTCATCGATGGATCAACACCTAGAACTCCCTAGTTGATGCCTAATATGACATGAAATAAGATCACTCTAATATTTTCATCACTAAATGGAAAAAGGTAATCATTATTCAGTTTTCCTACATGAACCATAGCCTATACCTAGGGATCATGATCTATCCCGATCCTCTAGGCCTCATATGGACCCTTAAGGGACTCATCTTGAGCAAGATCATGTGGCACCATATCACTACCCTCTTGACACTCCACCAGATCCCATATAGGTGGAATCTTGTTGAATTCCAATCAGGATGGTCAGAAATATATAATAATACATACATATATAAAGCATGATGAAATATAAAAAGGAAACTCCAATTGATGTAGGGGAACCATCATGGATCCCTTTCCATCCATCCCATGCTAAGTATCATAACTAAATCACTAAGGTCCAACTACCAAGAATAATTCCTTAACCAATCTTAGAGACATAATGTATTTTCATGTATCAAAGGGGACCATGTATAGTGTGTGAATAATCTCATTAGGATACCACCAATTAATTCATGTATTACATCCATAATTTTATAGTTTTATGGAAAACATAAATAAAAGGGATTAACATGCCAATTTAATAATTCACTAAATTCTCTTATTCTCAGTAGACATAAGGATGTGATCATATACTTCGATCCTTACTTTTATAATTTTGAGTACATGATCCAAAATATATATAAGGAACAAGACACATGTCTACATATTTATATTTTTAGTAGGGAGGAACCATGTCTTAGCGCCCGGGGCATCCTCTAATGATAGTAAAATTGGGTGAACCCTTAGGTTTCACCTATAATCATGTCACCAACACCTCATTCCATAAATCATGTAGCTGAAATCCAAATAGAAATCCCAATCATATTCCTAGTCCCTCAAACCTAATCTATAAAATCATCGACAGCTTGAACCCCGATGTACCGAGGCCCTATGATATCTATCCTATAATCAATAAACATTATAAGCTCAACAACAGTTGTCCCAAATCATGATGATTTTTCTCCTCCCAAACTCCAATCCAGAGGTATCATGTTTAATAGCGAACCTCATCCCCAAACTGATGGTCTTAACATCATCAACTGATGGTCCATCTCTATCCACATAGATTCCTACGATGACTACCCCAACTAATCTGATGGTCAAAAACATCACGTAATCCGAATAGCTTGCGAGGGCCTCCACCAATAATAAGTGGAAAAAACCATCTCATAAAAGTCTTATCTATGTTCATAGTACTCCAACATTTTTTTTATCCAATAACGATGAATGAAAATCATTAAACATCTTAAGAAATGTCATCACTACACCTCATGCCCCTATGACCTTGTCACTCAATCCTGATGTTCACACAATCTCAATGTTTTGAGATCCATTCCCTTATCCCAATTAATTCATCACATAAACAAATAACCATGTTCCCTCAACCAGGTGATCAAACTCCCCCCATGTATCCCGACCCATGCCCAACCTAAAGAACCATCCACCTGATCCCAGGTGATCAACATAACCTGAATCCTTAGGCCATGACCATCACATTCCCATGGAAAATAAGAATCAATATAAAAAGTTCAGTTAAATTCAATTTATACACCCAACCTAAACTACACAAGATGGTCCAAGCCCCTTACCCGGATTAACCATTTGTAGTGTAGAAAGAGAATCCCCATAGGCTTCTCATATCATCCTTTGAATAATTTAAGAAGTATACATTTAATTAATTTGGGTCTCACTCGAACAACCCACATGGACATATTTGAACACAACCATAAAATAATCACAAAATAAATGATTAAGCTAGGCACCACATAAACTTTACTAGTATCTTCTTTCTCATCTTATATCATCCTCAAACTTGAGATAAAAATAATTGAAATTAGTGTTTTAGATTATTTTCTTTTAAAATTTGGTAAAATAACTCTCATGAATTTATCACTCCATATGAAGAGAAAAATAGAAAAGAGAATATAAAGGATAAAATTCCTTATTGATATAAATATGTTTCCCCCAATAGATAATGGATTGGATACAATTTAGTGGAGTTGGATCAATGTATAAGTGGAAGTGAAAGGAAGGAAAAAACCCTTTCTGTGTGGGTGAATCAAAGGAGAAAAGTGAGGAAATGATGAAATATGAAAGGAGGGTAGAAAATTAATAACCAACTTTTTAATGGTTCTCATGCTTTGTCCATAATGTTTGGATAACTGTACACCAATCATGCTATGAAAACTGTCCAAGAACCACACTCACATGGGCAAAGCACATAGTTTTCCAAAACATGCAAATCCCATATATTAAAAAATAAAGAGGTTTCTCACAATCATGTTACCCCACCTATATAATTTGAAAAAAATATGTCCAGTGCTACTGATGGGATACACAATTACTTCTTGGAGGGAACATGGTTTTTAAAAACTTTGTTCTGCTTTCTGTGCATTCCTAAAACTGAGTTTCAAGGCCCCACCACACCCAAAACTCATATAAAACCTCGAGTAACATTATGATCCTTAAGGCCCATATAAAAAAAGGGCTTGGTAAAAAAATCTCTCAGGATTAGGTTCTGAAGATAAAAATAATGTTTTCCTCATCACAAAACAAGGGAATTTGTAAAGGTTGAGAATTTTTAGCCCACTAAAAATCTTGGAATGTAACACTTATTATGCCTTGTTTTGTGTTTCATATTGTTGGAAACTATTTATTTTATTTATATGGAACCCATTATTATATAATGTTAATGATGGAATTTGTTGTGAAAGTTTCCTTTTTTTAATTATTTGGTTTATCATTTGAAATCATTCCCAATGATGTTTTTTTGATTCCCATACATTGGTTTCCTACCTATGATGATCAATAACGAGCTACATGCCATGTCACGGGCCAACATGGGTATAAAATCAAGATATATAGGTTGTTTTGTGTCATTATATAAATAGAGTAAAATAAAAAATAGTAAATCACACACTATTTTTTTAAAATAAAAACAATTATAGCATTGTAAAATAATGAAAAAATCATGTAGAATAGTAATATGGGCCTTACCTATACAATTATTAGTTATTAATAAGCATAGGTTCCATACAAATTAATTAAAAATTATATATTTGAATACCATGTATTGAATTTTGTACTAAAATAGAAAAATAGAACTCAAATCACTTTTAAGTATCCCATCCCAAATCATCCAGAACTATGTTGAGTGGGTGAGCCCCATAATCTTGTGTGTTCCTCCCTATATTCTTGGGGATACCAATTTTTGGAAAGGGTATATCAATTTCCTAGAGAAAATATACCCTATTTCGAATAAATAATAATAATAATTATAAAATTATCATCCTTAACAAACTAAAAAAATGGATATTATGATTACAATCCAATCCTAGAAATCTTACAACCTATTATAATAAAATTTTATTCCAATTTAATTTCATATATAGGATTCTTACTAGGAAAATACCACTCAATGGGTTAAAAATATATAAAATAAAACAAAAATGACTGAAATAATATATATTTTTAACAAAACTTGGTTTGAATCTCAGCCTAGTCACTTATTTGAATGCATTAATATAATCAAATCAACCATACCTCAATATACCCATTACCTTACTTGAACCCTTAATCATGATTTCTGTAAACCAATTATGGTTCACATACTGGGTGTGAGAAAAATATTAGTAGTACACCACTAAAAATGTCAATAAATAAATCTACAATGTATAAGTCCTCGAAAAATATTATATAGTAGCTATAATAACAATAATTATGACCTATCACTTTATCGATTACAAAACAATTCACCATGTGAGAAACCCGACATGTTTTTTCCTATGACATTGTAATAGATAAAAATAACCTATAATATCTAGTTTATTTAAATAACTTTCATTTATAAGTACACAATTAAATAACATAATTTCTTAATTTGACGTGATGTTCATTCATTCCATTATCCTTCATGGCCATAAAAGTATCTTACAATGAATCTAACTTCAAATACCTGGTCAATATAGTGAAAACCCCATTAAGAAAATTTAAGAATTTGATTAGAATGTATTTTTGTATGATAGTCATGAAAAGGGATGTAAAATCATAGAGTCCCACCAAATTTTTAATTTTAAAATGGATTGGCATAACACACAACACTATTACCATACTAAGGAGTGGGTATGGATATCATTGCTCCCAAATTTGATGTACAAGACAATGTTTTATAGAATCGAAATCCCTTTCTAATTTCTAAATATGAATTAGAATCATATCTAATATTTTTCTACAAAAATAATTCAATTGGTTCTCAAACCCAACCCTCTATCTCATTTCATACGAAAGTTCTTATTTACCAGAACATTTGTATTCAAGGGTGAGGATCCCTTCAACAGTACTATAATTAAAATAATACAAATAGATACCAATGATATCAAAATAACCTTATGAAACTAACCATATTATAACCACTTATATACAAGATATATCTTTCCCAAGGCACACATACATGATACCCATCAATGTATACTAATTCATAAAATATCAATAGACAACCCTATGTGTTTTTAATTCCATTTTCTTTAATGATTCCCATTTATGAACATAATAATTAGTGATCTAGAGACTAATATATAACACCTAAACGATCATTACATCACCAACAATCATAATTTTACTCATAATATAAATGGAATCAAATTTCAATTACATTTCAATGAATGCACACCCATCATCGAAAAATTATATATCAAATGGCATATAAAGTTCTTATAATAAAATGGGAAAATCATGGGACCACTAACATCATAATTGTAAATACCCTTCCATTGAATATAATAGAGTTATTTTTTCATAATTGAATGGTATAACTATATGAAATTAAGACCCCAAAATTTTGGAATTATAATAAAAAAATATGGATGTGAGAGAAACCAAGAATATTTTGCATAAATAAGGTAGCCTTATCTCTATCAAGACAAAGCTTTAAATGTCACTTTAATCAGTTGAGAATCAACGAATAAGGAATGATAAATTACAAAGAGGATATCTTTTAGTTGTTTTTCATTGTATATGAAGGAATCCACATTTTCGTAGTAAATAAAAGAGGAGTTTGTAAAAATAAAATACTAACCATATAAAATTGGGGTATTGGGGTAATATAGATGCACTGGTAGTGGGTATAGTCCCTATAACCATTTCCACCAAAAGTGTTGTGTAATACCATAGTTCTACATACATAGCATTAAAATTAGGTGAATATTATCATTAATTTACTAATAAATAAATAATAATTAAACATCATAATATTTGAGTTGTTATTGGTTAAGTTACATCACGAACCCTGATGAAACATGAAACCCAATAGATGATATAATACTATTTTTATGCATCATTAATCAAAGTGAGAAATAAGATATGAAATATAATATTAGTTTACAATTATTTCTCACAAATCCAAATTTTAATTATTGTGATCATATATTTCATTGAAAAAAATGACAAACTATTAGTGGTCATATTAGATAGGGTTGGATTCTATGGTGGATTGGTAATCATAGAATGATCCAAAATTATTTTTTATGATTGATATAATTTAACAATATAGAAATGTATTCATGATCATTCAATAATAGACATATAGTATAAAAATATATTTATTCATTTGAGGTATATTGCTATTTTTTACTCACACCCTACAAATGCTCCTTTATAGATATGATGATTTATTGACTTATAATGTTGATAAGGACATGGATGTAACAAATATTTTTTATGATTAAAATAGTTTTATGAGGCATAATAGAGACTTTTTATGTGATATTGACTGATTAATTTAGGTTTATAACAAATCCACTAATATTTTATAAAATATTTCACATTGTACTATATTTATTTGACCCATTGGTTGAATAATGATATATAATAGTATGAAATTATGAAAATTTAATTTATGTGTATGTTATTTTGTAACGTTGATCAGCCTAATAAGAACTATATTTGGTGTCTATATAGGTGATTCTGCTTGATTTTTGTCATAATTTATATTATAAATGGTATTTGGTATATGGAATTCGAGTAAGTTTATCCTCAAGGATTGATTTATAAACCATGAACACTAATAACATTCCTTTGATGACTATGGAGTTTGATTGAGATCACATTATTATCACACTAGAACTATGTTCTTTGGTTATATACTTGGTAATTCCAAAATGAAATAACATCATTGAATCTATTCATAAAGTGTGATTACTTATATTTTAATATTGTAAACTTCCCATTAATAGTTTGAAGAGTTATTCATTTAAAGGAGTGGTATTATGAGTTTTATCTTATTATTTTAAGATCTATATCAAATATTTACTTAAATACTTCTCATAATTTAATTAATAAAGATGTTTTGTTTTAATTTTTATTAACAGATGTCTAAAATAAAATAATTCTTTATTTTAATAGATGAAGATTTTTTTAATTTTATACAGAATTACTTGTTTTTTTATTCACGAGGATTCAATTTTTAAGATGGGTATTCTATGTATTTTGTTTTATTCAACATTATATAAAGAAAATCATAATTATTTCGACAACAGATTTTATTATTGTATTCTTATAGGATACAATATTCATATGGGTTACTGTTACTACAATGAGTGTTAGGTTATAAAACTTTCATTTATATTCATTAGGTTATTCTTTAAGACCAAATTGGTTTGTATTTTTCCAATCCATTCGGAGTATATAATAACTTGTGGTGACTGGTGGACCTTGTAAATACCCATTCTCTTGAAATAAAAATGATTTTATCCATGTCACATTTCATAGAATAAATAAAAAACAACATTTTATTATTATGGAATCATTAAATTAAGTTTAAATATATTTTTTAAATTATAATAGATTAATGATATAAACTAATTCACCACTTCCACCTTTCAATATATCAGGTCTCACCTAGGCCCCCTTTCAAAATAAATAGAATAGGAAGGCTGTAGAAAAAAACATACATCATAAAAATCATAGAACATTAGTGTATAATACCTACTATTTTGGTTATATTTAACTTTTTTATGGGTATATGAGTTCTTAAATTTTTGGTAGAAATTATCTTTTTATATTGATTATCTTATGATAATTTTTTGGTTTAATGTATATCACTCATAATGTAATGAATTTAATTCTATATATGTGATATTATTAATTAAAACATATTCAAGACATATTTTAACAATATTAAATATCCTATAAAATTTGAAAAAAGAAAGGAATATATTTTAAATTTTTATGATGATTTCGAAGTATATTTGATGAATTATTAATAAATTTTAATGAGTAACAAAATTAATTTCTATGAATAAAAATTAAAATCATATTTATTTTTATAAATGTGTATTTCATTAATATCTAAAATATCATGATATATAAAAGTTATTTTAAAATGTTACTTCATGCATCTATTTTTAGAAAAGTAAATTGGTGAAAATCATAGTTGTATAAGGTAGATCATGTGAAGTTACTAAACACAAACAATGATACACCAAAAAAATCATAATGTCACTCAAAATAGAAAGTAAGTCCAATAAATTTATGTTTTTAAATATGGGATTTTATATTCCATGATTTATTATTTATGGATTCAAATAAAAATTAAATATAATTTCATTTAATCATTTTGATATAATTCATTTGATATTTTAATTCATTACCTTTTATTATAATAGAAAATATAAATTATTTAGAATTAAAAATGAGAGGATGTTATAGGGATAATCATTTCCAAATTTTTTTAGTATATTATTTCTATATTTAATTTATTTACACTGAAACTAGATATTTCAAATATTAAGAATTGATTTATATAAGATTTATGTGTGTGGATTATTTTTCACATGTAATGGAAACAAGATTAAATGATACTAATATGGATATTACTATTGTAGTGAGAAATGATATGGTTGGAGATTAATTAAATCTTTTATAATTCTTTTAGACTCCAAAACAATTGAGGAAGTTCAATTATAGGATAAATAAGTGTATCATATTCTACTTTTTATAATTATTATTTCTTTGTTAATTATTTTATAAGAATGTGTGAGGATTTTTGTCCAAACCACTAAGATGATATATGTTTTTGGGTCAAGGATGATACCTTCCCATAATTATTTTCCATTCAATTTATCTCATTATTAATAAATTACTCGAATGATAAAAATTAGATAATGGAAATATTCAACAATATTTAGGGAAGACATTGTTAATTATGATTGTTGATATTGCTAAATTACATTTTTAGTTTACAATTGAGGGTGTGATTAAACAAAATCCTTATTAATCTAATAAGTAATAAGATGTTGATAAAGGGTAACTATAAATAGTAAACAATACACATTGACCCCCCACATCTTAGTGTTAGATTCATTTATTTTTAGAATATGTTTCACAAAGCATAAGAAATCATGAATTCCATAAATAAGGGAAATATTGGTAATTATATAAGTGAATGAATTCCATTGTTATCTATTTATAATAGAAATATCTCCATAAATTGATGATCCTATTGGATCCACTAATATCTAAGAAAAACTAAGAGAACATTTATTAAAGAAACAATAAGGTAAAGTAGGTTATGGTGAAACTCTTTAAGACCAAAATTTATATATTCCAAGGAACTAAATAGTGAAGTTTTGGATGACTTATTTATAAAAACCCATGGAATTGAAAGAAGCATAAGCAGGTAATGTAAAACTCTTTAAAATTCAAGTGTATTGAATTTTCGTAAGAGTCTTTCCAAATAGATTTTATTTCAATGTCTCAAACCATAAAGATAGATTCTATTTCTGGTTCTCAAAACATCAAGACATATTTATAGAGTATTTATCAATATATGAACTTCATTGAATTTTAATTTCTAGTGATACGAGGAATATTGATGTGTCTAAAAATGAAAATCAAGGAAAATAGAGACATATTTAAATTAGATTGAAAATGAAAAGTTTATTAAAACTAAATATGTTCAATCAATAATTTTTAAAAAAGGGAATGATGATGAAGAATTTTAGAAGATATTGTCACCAATTTTCAAGAATTTTCTGAGAGATAAAGGAAATTATAAATAAGCACTACAATTATAACTACAATGGAAAACCGTTAGTAAAATGCTTTTCATGAGAATGTCATAATAAATAAGTTATTGATATGATGGAAATGATTAATAAGAAATTAATACAAGAATAATAAAATAAAATATTGACAATAAATTCTAAAAAAATAAAGAATTTATCAAAAAGGAAGAATTTTTTTATCCATATACAATGAGAAAAGTTCCATTAAAAAATATATTGATTCAGTTGGAGGTAATAATTCCTAAATTAAATATAGAACTCCCATAGATTAAATTTAAAAATAGTTTCATTAAATAAATAATTAGTTTATTTAGACATTATTTTATATAATGAAATATTTTATAGATCACATCAATAAATCCAAGAAGGACATTTAAAAGTATTAAAGGAAATAATTTGAATTATCATTAAGATAAGATTAATATATTATATATATCATAATTACAATATGATATTGTTGTTATCAAAAAACATATTATAGAGTTTTAATAATATTATTATTATTTATAAAATAAACTAAGGAATATAAAACATTACATTGGTGATATTGTACAACATAATATTGCGTCATTCATATCTTTTGAGAAGAATGATGTTTCTTTATAAGAACATAAAGAATAAATTAGATTTAAAATACCCATTGGTTATGAAAATATAGAATCTATTTCACTATACATTCTTATTTAAAAAATCACGACACTATAAATGTAAAATGTATACCATAAAGTATTCAAAGTGTAAAAATTATTATTTTTTGATAGTATTGTTTTAAAATAAAAATGTATGAAAACATGTGTATTTTTTTTAAAATCCCGTACTTATATCATGGTATGTAAAAGGATTAACCAAAAAATATTATTTCTGTAAATGAAATTTTTTTTACATGTTTAACTCCACAAAAAACTAATAATTATAATAAAGAGCATGTTTTGAGAGAAAATTTAAAAAATGATGGATATTAATACAATTTTAGGAGGATATAGACTCATAAAAAATATTTTATGGTATAAATGTTTTAAAATATAATAGAGGAATAATGTTATGGTATTTCAATGAATAAATATGAAAAACTATTCTTAGATGAAGAAATCAATGAATCATTAGAATTATATTAATCTATATACAGAAGATTTGTTTTAAAACATAATGGTACTTATAGAATGTTTTATAAAAATTATCAGCATATTGATTTTTTTACTACACTTCCAACTAGATTTGTTTTTTAAAATTCTATTTGAATTGTGTGATATTTGAAAAATAACTTTATGAAGTATATAGAAATAATGTTACAATAGAATATTTCATAGAGAGATATACTTTTTAATTAATATGAAACAAGTTATAACATCACGTAGTCATGGATATCAAATATCTCTAAAATTAATTATTATATATTTGATATCAATATCTATACATTTATCTAATCAATAGTGTAATAAAAATGAGTTATCAAATTTATCAATAAATGTTTTAATATATAAAATTACAATATTGTTTTGTTAAGGTGTAAATCATTAATTTTATATATATGATAAAAATTACTCTTCATAAAGAGTGTTTTCCAAATATGTGGTTTAATTAAATCCTTGGTGATCCCAAGAGTTCTTATATAAAAAATTCTAAACTAAATTAGATGTAATATAGTTCTAATAAGACTGAAACGTTGATTTTTTCATTCTTATGTAATCTAGTTTAATATCATATTTCATTATTGAGAGAAATACTTCCAAAAGACTTTATTGATTCATATATATGTTGGGAACTTATAAACTAGGCATTTTTTGATTTTATTTAGATACATTCATGAAATCCATTTCTAAGAATAATAATTATCTATAATGTGCAGGTATGTCATTCATTTTTTTCATATATATAATTCATGAATGATAATGTGGCATGGGTGTTTGTATAATTATTAAAAGTGTAATCAATAATTTTCTTATCCATTTAAAAAAATTCATGGCATTGGAGAATGATCCCTTGATTAAATAGATTTATGTTTTTAGAAACAATTCAAATATTTAAGAACATTCATGTCAATGTTTCGGATTTAGAGACTTCACTAGCTAGGATATATAACTGGATATCAAGTAATGTTCTTAGTTTTTATCACAATAGCATCAATAACAATATAATTTTACACTATAAGTGGAAATCCTAGTTTATGTATTTCAGAAAACATAATGTTGTAACATTATCAAAATATACATATATCAAACTATGACAAGGGTTAAAATATTAGTTTTTGGAATAACATAGGGAGTGGTATGGTAATATTTACATCTTTTATTTTAAAATCTCATGGTGTAAAATTTTTTAATAACGGTATATGTTTACCCTAATATAAACAATATAACATTACCTCAATTCTAGATATATACACAGAGATAAAAGATAACATTTTGTGTTATATGATAGTCTTATGGTTTGATCAATGAAAAAACCCATGTTTTTATGTTTTTTCAATAAACTAAATCTATTTTATATCTTTAATTACATGAAAAACTATTTTAATCTTGCATTACATGCAACAATGAGTTTAGATAGTGTTATAAGTGACCGTGAGTTTAAAAAAAAACCATGATATATTATTAACATTATTCAAACATGACCGCTATATTCTATATATTAATCTTAGAGATATGAATAGTAATTACTAATTTTTAATTATTATTTATAATGGTTTTTTATGAGGAAAATATATTGATAAATAAATAATTAATATTTCAATAATGACTTTATATGTTCTGAAAAATAATATTCTTTAAAAAAACATTTCTATGAAAAATAATAAAATTAATTTTTGAAAAATTTTGATATTGAATTTTATAAAAAAAAATTAATTTTTCAAATCATAATATCAAAATTATTTTAGGAGTAATTTTTTATAATTTTCTGACAAGATAATACTTTTGATGAATAGTTAAAAATATTGAATTTTAATTGGAAAATGAATTTTAATTTAAATTATTCATAAAGTTAAATTTATATTTTAATTTGGTTTGAAAATAAAATTTGTTAAATTATATATTAATTAATCAATTTTAGGTCATTGGAATCATTTTTAAACTGATATTTTTTATATGAATCCTTATAAACTTTTGAAATGTTTCTCTTTCAAAATAAGCATTATCGTCACATCATCGGAATTATTTTTAATTTAAAATTTTAATATTTAGTAAATTTATTTTTGAAAAATCATTTCAATATTTGGAATTCCAAAAATTTATGTTATATAATAATTTCAACATATTTTTTGACCAAAATGAATAGTGAAAACTATAAAAATGAATTATCGTTGTTAAGGGAAAAATGGGTTTATCGAGGGTAAGTCTAAAAATATAAGGGTTCAAATGAACTTAAAACATGTCTAAATTACATTTAATTTTCCAATTTTGACCCTATCATGGATAATTTTTGAGAATACGCTATGTTTTAGTCTTTTTTATGATAAAATGTCATTACACCTTTTTCATTTTGAAAATATTCAAGTTTACCACTCACCTCACTTATAAAATGTCATCCCATAATCTCTATTTCTAGAACAAAAACAATTTTTTCTTATAATAACTCTATAAATACTTTAAAAAATCCCTAATATCATAAAATATTTATTATTTTTGGGAGAAAGAAAACCTAGGAATTTTATTGGTATAACCCGAAAGAGGATACCTGAAGAAGGGGCAATGTTCTTCAACAAGAATTTCTATTTTATTTATTCCTCCACCAACAAAAAATATTAATAAACCACGCTGCTATAATATGCTCAGTATCTTCCATATGATGAGAATTTTTTCTGTCAGGTTTATGATGTGAAACCATCTCCACTTCAATCAAATAGGTTATAAAATTATTATTCATGTGTACAGAGGACCACCACCTCGTGAACCGATGCCATTAGATTTTCCATTACCACCTATCACAGATGGTTATAATGATGTATTAAATTCTTATATATGATATTTCTGACATTATTTTAATTTTTTTTATTATATTACATATAAATTATTAATTTTCATTATTTGGGAATACGATAACGTCCCTCAAGTGTTTGGTAGACTACTATCTATCGAAGTGATGTGATATGTTTATTTTTTAAATGGTTAGTAATAAGGATTATTTTAATGAAAATATATGATATATATGAAATAAAAATTATTGAGTAATGGTAATATATAATTTACCTTTATTTATTTAAATCCATCTTGAAAATAGAAACATTTTTCATTCTTATGTATGACCGACCATCTCTATGAGCAATGTATTTCATTTTATATCTCAAAAATTTATGGATCACTGTAAAAAATTAACACTGAATATTTATTATGTGTATATCGTGGTTAAAATATTGAAGATGATCGAACCGTGATCAAATTTTGAGGACCAAAAAATAAATAAATAACAATTAAAAATTTAAATGAAAAACAAAGCAGTTATTACTCCAAACATGACATTAAAATGGAATTATTAATAAACAGGTAATAAAAGTTCATAAAAAGTTCATATATTGTGTATATAGAATATTATGGTTCTTTAATAGATGTAAAATAAACATATATTTATTAACATGATGTTTTAATGTGTACGAAGGACATAAAGACTTAATATAAGGGATTTTTGTCTCAATTTTTATTCCTTGAGACATATGATATGTTATGCACCTATATTCTTTTATGAGGTGTATATACTTCCAATTTGATATGTAATATCATGAATTTATTTATTTTTAGAATATTTTATGTTTTATTTAATATCATTCCTTCATGGGTATTTCAATTCAAAACTACTAATGTGGAAATTATTTTATGTTATAATCTTATCGTTTATTAGTATTGTATATGATTATGTTTTTTATGATGAAATATTATGAACCATTTCTCTAAAAGCTTAATCATTTTATTATCATATATTTATCTCTTGAGAATATATTTTTTCCCTTCATTTTATTCACATTAAATAGTTAGTATTTTTAAAGATTGTTTATAAGAAAAAAATATACTTTATTTATCTCTTTAGCCGAAGACATGTTTTCATCCTAAACCATGTTTTCTAAAAAAATTTCAAAAATGTTTTTAACATTGTTAATATTATTAATTAAATTCATTTTTTACACAAGTTTTACTTTTTACCAAATTTTTTCAAATGAATATTCATTTCTGTTTCCTAATAATTTTTGTTCGGATTTTACAAAAAATGTGAAAGGAATCTCCGTTTTATTGTGTACAACATGAATGAAATTTTATATAGCCCAGAAAAATATTTTTAGGGAATAATAATTTATATTTTTTGGGTTATTTTTTTAATGAAATATATTTCCAAAATATTTTAATAATTTTTAGTTTTAGAAATTTATTTTCAGTAAAAATTTACCTTCCTCACGAAGAGTTCCGAGTGATTTATTTTTTAAAACGATTCTCTATATAAGATGAAGTCCCTTGACATAACTTATGATTTTATTGGGATATGAAATAAGAATACCGTTATAAATATTTAATTTAATATTTTATTATGAAAATATGTTAATGTAACCCATTTATCTTACATGGGTTATACTATGATAAAATTCATATAAAACATTCTTATTTATCCTTGGGATACGAATGAATGGAATGATTATGAAACGTTTCTCTTTTCCATAGGTTATGACATATTAATATGTTAATAATCCATATTTAATTTCATGGGTAATGATATAATGAATATTATGTGATCTTGTAGAAAGAATATATATGATTTCCATTATATAATATGTGGGAAATATATCTCCATTCAATGCATTGAGTAAATCCTTACATCACATGAGATAGACATGACTAGGATAGGCTATGAAACAATTTATGTAAGTGACTTTTTCCATTATGATGGTCTTGGGAGTTATACTTGACTACTATGATGTTTTTTTGTGAACCCATTTTACTATGACAGCCTGTGCAGTGATACTTGACTACCATGGAATTGATTTTATATGTTTATGTGTATCCCACCAATCTATGTCTTATGCGAATGTTATGGTCTAATGGCTTATGTTGTTTTTTATTTTCTTATGATTATTGTATTATGATCCTCTAATATTTATGAAATGACTCCATATTACGATATTTAATATGTAATGTACGTTTTTAAGAGTTATTCTCACATTCTCATACACTTATGTTCATGTTAGGATTACTCATCTTCCTTGTTTACCCTTATTGAGCATCTGATCTCACCCTTTCTTACGTTTAACTTACTAAGGTTATGAATAAATATATTACATAGGATATATATAATAATGGTTCTATTTATGGAGAACATAGTGGTACATGATGTTGTTTTCCTATGAACTAGTTGTTTGTGTTTCTATGTTTCCAAAGGAACTATACCATTACAATCCTGAAGAATGTGTTTGTGTAATGTAATAAATGATCATTAAAAAATAATGTAATAACTAAGTATGATAATTGGGATCACTAAATTTATTAACATAGGATGGGTTTAGTTAACCTTTTGAAATTAGGATGAGATAACATTAGTGAGATCCCTATGTACATGCCTAAGGATAAGTCTAAGGATGGGTCAATGTATTGGAAAATGTTCAGAAATTTTAGTAAAGGATAGAGTGAGTAGTTTACAAGAAATTACATCCATATCTGGATACAAAATTTTATGGGGATCTAGAATATAGGTACCTAGGGGTAATTATTTTGAAAAGGGAGCTTTTATCTAAACTCAAAGGTCACCCAGTGAATGATAATATTCCTTTATGCACACATAGTTTAAAGATCATTTTAGATATGCTATAGAGATTAAAAAACTCTTAATGAACCATAATGAGAGATTTGAATAATTTCAGTGAATGACCTAGGTGAGACCTAAGGTGTCATAGATTAAAAATCAGGTGTCATGATTTAGACATCCGATAAGTAAATTTTCATCAATTTTTAGTTCTCCACTTTGATTAATGTTTCTTACACAATGATTTTTGAGTTCAGTAAATAGTTGGAACCTGAGGAATCATGATAATGTTGAGTGTGTTGGGAAATGAAATAATTTTCCTCTTTAGAATATAAATGTTATGGGATATGGAATGAAAAATACCATCTCTATGCTCATATAACTTTATCAAGATATAAATCACGATGGACTTCCAAATGCACATGAGCCTTAGCCAAGTTGGTGAGGTCTCTCTATGTGAATCCATGAAACCCATGTTCAAAACTAGGTGGAGGAATACTTTCGGGATAGTTTACCAGGCACTATAGAAAACACTATGACAGGTACTGTAGTACTATAGAAGGTACTATTCATTACTGTAGCAACCCAAACTATTCACCTTGGGCCATTAGTTTGGGCTTGGAGTCCTTAAGTCCTTAGGTCCACCCATGCCTTTAGGTCAGTAAGGCATTCAGGCCACCTCAAGGCCTTTAGGACACCACAATTCCTTCAGGGAAACCTGATATGTTGATGCACAAACAGATTATACAAGGAACCAACTCCAGAGGAGGATTCAAGAGCAGGGAGGATTCACCAGAGCAGGGTTAACAGATTTAAAAGAATGATAGGGTATGGAATTTCCATCAGTACTAGGACTCTGAATCTTTGAATAGGATAGATAGCATAATGAACCTGAAATGGTGGAGAGCTGATCAGGATGCAAATGCTGGGGATGGGCGGTTTCTAGTAGTCATAGTTTGTATGATTTCTTAAGACCTATGGGTCCAGTAATGTCTCTAAGACTATAGGAAATGTAATATCTAAACCTATGGGCCTTATAAGGGTTCCCCCACATCTCTTTCAAGGTGGGATATCAAAAATCAAAAAAAAAAAGTAGGCCTTTGGGCCATTCAGGCATGATAGAATACCAAATGAAAAAAAGAAGGAACAATGATCTCTTTAGTCCTTAATGAGGAAACAGACACCTTCTTTTAGTGTATATTTGGGTCCACTAGTTTCAGAATAATGGATCAACAAAAATGAAAATATACTTTCTATTCTCTAGTACTCAGAACATGATAATGTAGTTTTTTTGTCTGTCATTTGTAAGGTGAAATAGATCAATGGTGAATTATTATAAAAAACAACGATATAGGAATAATATTTTTCCATAGATTGGGATGTGTTCAAGAAATAATTTTTTAATAACTAATTTCCTTTCTTTTATAAAAATATGGGGAATGAGTTACTTAAGCTAAAATAAAAGGAAGAGGAATCTATTGTTACATATATTGAAAATTTTACAAGTCATGCGAGGTATGATTCTATTATTATAATCCAACCTAAAAGTATGGTTGAACAATTTTTCAGTGGATTAAAACCAAGTCCAAGAATGAAGATATCCATAATAGAGTTAAATAGTTATGATAATAATATTCAACGTTCTATCAAGGTGTAAATATAGGTTGGTGTTACATATCAGTCTCAAGGTTTGGATAAAAATAGAAAAATGGAATTCAACAGAAAATTTTAAAATAATGGAGAAAATAAGATGATATTTCCTTTATTCTCATAATATGGGAGGAAGCATTGATGAAATTTTATATAGGGGAATAGAAAATGTTCTATGTGTGGACATGAATGGAATCAAGAAGATTATTTCCAATGTGATGGGATGAAGTTAGCTAAAAATAAGGATAGAGAGAAAGCTATATAGAATGCACCACCCACACTCTTATTTTCAAATGCAAGGAGTATGGTAACTATGCTAACCAGTACCCAAATTTGAAATTCAATGATGATGATGGGTGTCCAAAACCTCTTAATTTAATAGGTAAAGGTAATTATCATGCGGTCATTGTTTTTGATGAAGGGTGTGATAACGATGTGGTGAAAGGTACACATACAATCAACTCATGAACATATAATGTATTATTTGACTCTAGATCAACCCATTATTTAATATATGAAAAATATTATAATGGTATCAATATTCCACACAAATGAATAGATTTAGTACTAGAAATGAAAACCCTTAATGGTATGATGATCACATCTCAAGTTAATGAGTCTTCTCTGGTCGATGTTGGTGGGAATATACTTCCGATAAATCTTTTCACTCTTCCTATAGTTGGGTTTCATGTTATCGTTGGAATGGATTGTATTTATCTATATAAATCCCCCATCCGTTTCTAAGGGAAGTCATGTTAAATATTCCAAACTATCCTATAATTTTATATCAGTGTGATGATAAATATAAACATCTGATGGAAGTCATATCCATTTATGGGGTTTGATTCCTATTCAGAAGGGGAGTTTATATTTGATGGTTGGGGGTGGGGGAATGAAAAATTAATGATGTGCCTATTGTATTGGTGATTCTTGATGTATTTCCAGAATATTTTCCTACCCATTCACTAAAATATGATGTTGAGTTTTCAATCGAACTCATACCTAGTGCCACACCAATTTAAGAGAATCCATACAAAATAGAACTGATTGAGTTTCATGAATTAAGAATGCAACTCCAAGAGATCCTTGATAAGGGATTCATTCAACCAAGAATGGTACCTTGCATTGGACATATTGTTTTTGTTAAAAGAAAAAATATATCAAAGAAATTCTATATTTATTACTATGATTTGAACAAGGTAATAATCAAGAAAAAGTATCATCTTACCTATACTAAAGACCTATTTTATTAGATACAAATACATCAATACTTTTCAAAGAATGACCCTCTTTCTGAATATCATCAATTGAGTGTTAAAAATGAGTATATACCTAAGATAACATTCTATATAAGGTATGGAAACTATGAATATAATGTGATTTCATTCAGTCATACTAATTCTTATGCTATCATTTTGAATTTAATGAATAAAGTATTTAGATATTAACTTGATGAGTTTTTGGTAGTATTTATAGATGATATTATTTTCTTTTCAAAGATAAAGGATGAGAATTAATATCACTTTAGAATTGTACTAAAGTTTATAATGAAGGAAAAAATATATATAAAATTTAAAAAATGATTATTTTGGTTGGAAAAATATTAAGTTTTTGGTCATATAATCTTATGAGAGGGTATATAAGTAGATCTATCAAAAGAAGAGGTTATTGGATATTGGCCAAGACCAACCATGGTGAGTGAGAACCATAGTTTTGTTTGGTTTATATAGATGTTATCTATTTTTTTGGATAATTTATCATGAATATCTTATGAACTCATCCAATTAACTCATAATGGATCCAATTTCCTGACAATAGATTAATGCGAGGAAAAGTTCAAGGAACTAAAGGTAATATTAGTCAGTGCACATGTGCTTACATTATCCAAGAGTGTAGAAGTATTTCTAATACACAATGATTCACCCAAGAAGGTATAAGGATGTCATCTTAAGATGAATGACATGGTTATAAATTATTCCTCATGAAATTTTATTTTTAATAAGTAAAATTTCTCAACTCACGATTTAGTTTAAGTTCTGGTAATTTTTTCATTAATGACATGGAGTCATTATCTTTATGAAGAAAAGTGCGAT
This sequence comes from Viscum album, assembly GCA_963277665.1. Classification (NCBI taxonomy): domain Eukaryota; kingdom Viridiplantae; phylum Streptophyta; class Magnoliopsida; order Santalales; family Viscaceae; genus Viscum; species Viscum album. Next base: position 776,268,552 of record OY728152.1, on the reverse strand, counting down.
ATAAATTTTGATAAAAATGTACAATGTATATCTTCACACAAATTGAGTTGAATATGTTCTAAAGAATATGGTTAGATAGGATTAATGATAATGAATACTTGATACATTATGATCGGTGAATATTGAACAAGGTTGCTAATTCTAAGAGTCAAAAGGATCAGGCAAGCTTATCCATGATGAGGATAAAAAATATCCAATATTTAAGGATTTGAAAAGGATGACTAATGAAATTGTACATAAAGGGGATAAATATTATCCTTCTCAATTGAATGTTCAACCATCTATCCAAGTGATGATTAAAGAGTAATAAAAAAGATGATTTTGATCTAAAAAAGAAAGCTAGAAATGTTCTATAGTTAAACATTGATCATAATGGAATGATAAGGTTCGAGAATCGTGTATGCATTTTATCAATTATAGATTTGAAGGAATTAATAGATAAATACCATAGATCTTAATTATCTCTTAATCCTTAATGTATAATGATGTATATGGATTTGAAATAAAAATTCATATGGGATTGCCTGAAGATAGATATTGTAAAATTTGTATCTCGGTGCTCGGTATGTACACATTTTTTGTATAGGAGAGAAATGTACAATGGTATGTTACATCCATTACCCATACCAAAACAGAAATGCGAAATATCACCATGGATTCAGTGATTGGAATCCAAAAACATCAAAATGGGATAATACAATATGGGTTGCAGTCAATTCCCTTAAAAAGTGAGGACACTTCATCACTATTAGAGAAGAACACTCTCTGGATCAGATTGTGAGGATATACATTAAGGAAGTTATAAGATCAAATAGAGTACCACATTCCATTATGTCTGATTAGGATCCTTTGTATAGATCAATTTTCTAGAGAATTCTTTTATATGATCTTCATATAGAGTTTAGTTTCATCATTGTGTATCATCCTTATATAGATGGATATTCTCTGAGAATAATGAAAACCCTATAGGATATGTTGTGATATTATCCATTGGACATCAAAGGTTTTTGGGATTAAAAGATTCCACTAGTTGAGTTTTCTTATGATAATATCTCCTGTTAAAGCATTCATATGACTCCTTATGAAGACCTATATGGAAAGAAATTTTGAGCTCCAATGTACTGGAATAATGTTGGAGAAATAAAACTATTAGGGAAAGAGATAACCAATATTATGGTACAGAATGTTAGATCCATTTAGAAACACATCAAGGTAGCTCAGATTCGATAGAAACATTATTCTTACAAATGTTAGTGTGTTTTAGAATTTGAATTCCGTGAAAATGTGTTTCTAAGAATTATTCCATAGAAGAAGTCTACGAGATTTGGGATAAAAGGGAAACTAAGTCCTAGGTATATCAATAACATTTAAATTCTTGATCATATTGGGATGTTAGCCTACTAGTTGGTGTTTCTATTTTTTTTCAAGTCTATGATGTGTTCCATGTAAATTTCTTATGGAATTATAATACTTCCCTTCACTGGTACTGAACTCATAGATCATACCACATGAACAAGGTATTTGTTTTTAGGGAAAATAAATAATGAGTTTTGGATTTTACAAATAATGTTCTCTGAAAGAGGACCACTCACTTGGCCAATGTTTGGCGGTGAAACCATCGCTTTGAGTAAGTTATGTGGGAACCTGAGGAAATGATTAGGTAGAATTATCCTCATTTGTTTGTATCAGGGTGGGAAATTTTTAGGGTGAAATTTATTTTAAGGGGGTAGAATGCAATACCTCTAGTTTTAATGAATATTTATTATTTTGAATAAATTAAATTTCTTTGAATTATTCAGTTATATGAAACACCGAGTTAATATTTTGTGAAATACAAAACTATGTTTAGCTTACATTAAACCAAACACTGAGTTTTAAAAAACGTGATATATTATTAAAATTATTCAAATGAAACCCCTATAACCTAGAAATTAATCATAGAGATATGAATAATAATAAATAATATTTTAATATTAAGTACAATAGGTTCATATAAATTAAAATATATTGATAAAAAAGTACATAATTTTTCAATAAAGTCATTATATGTTTGAAAAAAAATACTATTTTCCAATAATATTTTTTTTGTGAACAATTATAAAATTAATTATTGAAAATTTTATAATTTTTTTTGATATAATAATATTCATTTGTAAAATAATCATATAAAAATTATATCAGTGTGAATTGTTTTAAAATTTTATGAAATGATTAATTTTTTGTTGAATATTGAAAAATAGTAAATATAAATTGAAAAATGACTTTTAGTTTAAATTATTTTTATATTAAAAATTATATTTTTAAATGGTTTTAAGTTAAATAATTTAAATAATATATATTAATCCAATTTAGGACATTGTAATCATTTTCATATTCAATTTTTTTTTATAAAAACCTTGTAATCCTTTGAACGTTTTCTCTTTGAAAACTCACTTTCTCGTCGAGTCAACTAGATTAGTTTTAAATTAAATATTTTCAATTATGTGAATTAAATTTTGAAAATGGATTAAATATTTTAAATACTCATTATATATTTTATCTAAATATTCTAAATTATTTTTATAAGAAAATGAATAGTGCCATAAATAAAATTTAATTAAAGTTCTTAAGGTAAAAATGGGATTACTGAGGGGGTAAAATTAAAAGGATAAGTGTTAAAATTATATGAAAATATTTTAAAATATATTTCCCAGATATATTTTTACCTTATAATGGATAATTTTCAAGGATAATAAATTTTTGATCCTTGTGACATGATAAACATGTGGGTATACCATTTTCTTCTTGAAAATGTACAAGCGTTCCACTCACGCCACTTATAAAAGCCCACCCACTCTCCACTCTTCATAACACATTAAAACCATTTTGGTATTGATAATACATGGAAATATCCATTTAAAAATTCCACACTATCATCTTTTAATACTTATTATGGGTATAAATCGAACCTCATAACGATATTGGTGCAAACCTAAGAATAATACCTGAAGAATAGTTAATATTATTCAACAAATGTTTCAATTTTATTAATTTCACAACCTACTTAAATTATTATTAAACCTTTATTACATAATAAAATAATTAACAAAAATATAATTATATTTTTCGGTTAATTTTATGACCAAAAACCATCTCCACTACCATCATATGATTTAAAAAATTATCATTCGTGTGTATAGTAGACTACCACCTCACGAACTGATGTCATTCATTTGTCAATTACCACGTCTCTAGGATGATTATAATGATGGATTAAATGTTTATATATGATATTTATTATGTTATTATACATATTTAATTATTATATCACAAATAACTTCATAATTTCCATTATTTGGGAATATTATATCGTCTCTTGTGTGTACGGCGGAGCATCTCCTCATGAAGAGATTTGATCCTTTCATGCTTTACAAGAAAATTGATAAGGATGATTTTAATGAATATATGAAATATATTACCTAAAAATGATTCTATAATGGTATTATATTATTTTTCTTTCTTTATTTCAATCTTTTGAAAAAAATGAAAAGTGCGTTCAGGAGTACGTACCACCTACCATCTCCATGAATCGTGAATTTTATTTTATATATCTAAATTTTACGGATTACAATAAAAACATATATGATGAATATATATTAATTTTATATCATGTTTAACATTATGGATACTATGTAATGATGATAAAATTATGATTACCCAAAAAATAAATAATAAATAACAATCAAAACATACACGAAAAAAAAAAATTATTTCTTAAGACGTGACATTAACATGGAATTTTTAGAAAATAAGTAATAAAAGGTCATAAAAAAGTAATATATGTTATTATATATATGATTATGGTAAAGTAAAATATTTATAATATATATATATATATATATTATAGGAGGATTTAACTTGTATAATGGAATTCGATACTTAAGGTGAGGGAATTTTGTCTCAATTTTCATTCCATGAGACATTTGTTATATTAGGAACATATCACCTTCTATGAGGTGTATATACTTCCCCTTTCACATGTAATATCCCGAATTTATTTATTCTGAATATATATTATCTTTCATTTGATTTTATTCCTTTATGGGGCTTCGAATTCAAATTTACCAAAGTGGTAAAGATTTTATGTTACAATCTCATCATTTATCAAGACGGTATATGATTATGTTTTCGATGATGAAGTATTATGACCCATTTCTATAAAATATCATGAATTTTAATCTAATATATATATTTCATGAGAATATATGTTTTCCCTTCATTTTACCCACTTTATGTACTCAATTGTTCAATAAACTTGTTTATGAAAAAATCATCATTTTTTATCTCTTCTGTCGAAATCCCGTTTTCTTGAAAAACCTCATTTTATAAAAATGTTTTCAAATATGTTTTTAACATTATATTTTTTTTTCATTAAATAAAATTTTACCCAAGTTTTAATTTTTACGAATTTTTTTTATCAGATCTCCTTTTCATTTTCCATTCAGTGCTCGTTTGGATTTAACTAAAAATTTGAAGGGAATATATATTTTAGCCTGTATGAAATGAATGAAATTTCTAATAATCATTACCATTATTTTATTTTATAAAAACTTTATAAAATTTTATTTTTTATTCAAAATAAAATTATATCCAAAATATTTTATGAATATTCAGTTTTTAAAATTAGTTATCAAATAAATCTTATCTTCCTTGAGAAACATTCTATTTGATTTATCTTTAAAAATCCGTCACTATATGAGATGAAAACCATTTATGTAATTTATGATTTGTTTTGTGTATATTAAATTATAATTACATTATTATTATTTTTTGGAAAGTTTTATGGTGAAAAGATGTGTATGGATCCTATTTATCTTCCATTGGTCATACCATGCTAATATTCTTATGAAACCTCCTTCTTTATCTTTAGGTTATGCAAGAATGATATGATGAAATGGTTTTAAAACCTGTATCTTTTCCATAGGTTATTATATGATGAAATTTTTATGAATTCCATTTCATTTTTTAGGTTATAAAATGAGGAATGTTTTATAATATTGTGTCCCACATATGAATGATTTTCATTATATGAAGGGTGTGACCTATTTCTCCCTCAAATGAATTATGTCAAGATTTCAATCTCATGAGATAGATAGGACTTGAATGGGGAGTGAACCTAGTTCAGTAAGGGTATTTATTAGTAAAAACTGTCTTATGTGTGAACCTTGAAAACTATGATAGTTTTCTAGGTGAACCCATTCCACTATGATAGCCTCGACAATAAACCTTGACTTCTATTGAAATGATTTTATATGAATTTTTATATTCCAAAAATCAATTTATTATGACACTTTTATTATCTCATGGATGATTTTATTTTATTATCTATTTATTCATGTATTATAAACTTAAAATATATATTTTATGACTCCATATTAATATATTTGATATAAAGGGTATGGTTTTGAAATGTTATTCTCATGTTCTCATACCCTTATATTCATGTTATGCCTATGTATCTCCCTTATTTACCCTTACTTATCACTTGAGATACCCCCTTTATTATATTTCTTTCAATAGGTTAAAAAAAAAATATTACATATGATATGTCTATGAAGTGTTATAGTCTTCAAGAATGTAGTCGGATATGATGTAATTTACATATGAACTATTTTTTTGTGTTTCCTTTTTTCCAAAGGAACTATGCATATATGATACTCACACATGTGTTTGTGTAATGTAATAATTGTTCATAAAAATGATTTAATACCCATGTATGATATTTTTGGGTCATTACATGTATTAAATCAACCTTAAAAATTACATATTCTAGTTATTTTAATAATATTAATTGAATTCCATTCCCAAATATCTTTTAGTACTATAGTTTTAGAGAATTAGAAAAAATATTACATAGTAATTAGATACATTATAAATAGAAACTTATACATGGTATCCATTTTTCCACCAAATGAAATTATTTAAAAAAATGGGTTTATCTTTATGAAAAATGTTCAAAATTATCCCTTCTATATCATCCTTGTCTCTATTTCCCATTAATCCCTTTGAAATAAATTTCAAAAACACGGGTTGAGCACAAAATCTTCTTAAAGGACACAAAAAGAAAAGAAACTATTAGTCCAATAAGAACGTAAAAACTAATATAAATTTTAACTATATATCCATATTTTATTTATAATGTGAAATAAGACATTTTTACATGAAAACAACAAACATTTTTTTCAAAGAAATTTTTTACTACTCATATAAAGTAATTAAAGCTCTATTAGGTTACTTAGAGAATCTTATTCATAAAACCATTTAAATTGGAATAACCATATGTATGACTTCCAATATTATTATTAACCAATTAATTAGATATATATAATCGGGATCACCCTTTATATAGGCTATATCGGGTTCACCCATGAGCTATAATGGGGTTCATCACATTGTATAAGCTATATCAGGCTCACCCATGAGATATAACGGGGCTTAACCCTTTGTATAAGCTCTATTAGGTTCACCATTGGGATATAATAGGGATAAAAACATAATATTATCTATATGTATATCACACATTTCATATATTTCTCAATTACCATTTCATAATGAAAACACTTTCCCAATAAAACTGTTTGAAAAATCTCTTTTAATCCTATATGAAAAAAACATTCGTATAAAAATAAAATTTTATTTTAAAAATAAAATTTCAATTAAAAAATACCCAAAACTGAAAATAAGGATTTTAATTTAATATCATAGATATTCATTAAAATTAATCAAGAAATTAAATAATAGTTGTGGTGGTGGAAAACTCATTATCGTCATCAAAGTTGGGAATATAACATTCCTTTTGTCTTTTGTCTGAATGTTCCATATAATACATGAAAAAATATTAATTTTAAAAACCTTTGAATAAAATTAAAAATATACTTAAATTTTCACTTATAATACATTTATATCTATATAAATAAATATTTAAAATAATATAACAATTATTGACATGGAGAAAACGATTTGTTGATTAAATCATTAAACATTCACAGTGTCCTAGACCACATTGAACATTTAAATCATAATCCCCATGAAATAATAACAATTAAAAAAATTAAATAACATGAAATTAAATTAATTAACGATATTTTATGACAATAGGAGGCTGTATATACACCTCATAAAATAATGTGGGTCTATTAAATCAAAATATGCATCAATGAAAGGAGATTTAGATGAATTACCTTACCTTGAGTCTGAATCATCATGTAAAGTATTTGTAGTAAGCGTAGGTTAATTATTTTATTGATTTAAACCTTTTTAAAGTTTATTATTCCTTTTATATCACTTATCATCATGTTATAACAATTACTTAATTATTTATGTTCATGTCAGACATTTTGATGATATTCGGTACATGGGTCTACAATGAAATTGCTTTCATGTATATAGTCAAAGAGTTCATTAGTACATAATATGTAGAATTATATTAATTAAATAATTAACAATTTTATAGATAAATTATGATTTTATATCAAACCTTTATGTATGATTATTAATAATGAACTACGTTATAATCATGGAGACGGTTGGTCATATATACACATGAGTAACGTATCTATTTTTCAATAATCGTCATGGAAAGAAGGTAAGTATTATTTTATATTTCCAAAATTATCAGAAGAACATTAATATATTATTAAAAATTTTAATATACACACACATATATATGTGTCATCCATGTTATTGGGTGACGAAAATTGAATCAAACTGCTTCATGGATGGGATAGTTCACACATATACATGAACGACGTTATCATTTTTATGTGCATAGAAAAGTATAAAATTAAAGGATAAATTTTTCTTTAATAATTATAAATATTTAATTAATATAATATATATTTTTTAATACCATAAATATTACCAGTCTTGACAGATGGTGATGGAAAATGAATTATATCAATTTTTGAGGTGGTAGTCCACCATACACACAAACGATTAATTATTTTCCCATTTAATGGAAGTGAATATGGATTTAGATGATGATATTATCATAATAAAATCTTATTATATTCAGTATTATAGATTTATTTTTTCATCATGGTTGAAGAATATTTTATGGAAATGGAAGAAGAAAAAAACATAATGAGAATGATACATTTTCTTCAGACAATCTCCTTCGATTAACACATTAAAACCTGTAAGGTGAGTGTCATGACTAAACTAATATTTATATAATTTTGGTAGGTATTCTAGGAATGTACTTTTTAAAGATAATTTTTTGAACCAGATTGGTTTTTTTATGTGAATAAATGAGAATAATGGGTTCCATTTTATAGTATAGGGGAGGGGCACTCTTGGAATTATTTAAAATATTATATTAATACAAACAAATTTTATTTTCCAAATAGAATAAAACAAATTTATTTCTTATATAGGAAGATTAGGAGTCTAAATCCATTCAAAAAATGAAAATTTCACAAGTTTTAATTATTTTTTAATCCTTATCTTTGAGATTTAACCCAAAATTAACCTTTTAAAATCTTACAGTGATATCATGTAATTTAAATTTTAGGGGATCATCTAATTACTATAAAATAAAAAATGACAAAACAAATGTGTCATTTATGACATTTAGATAATTATACCAATAATTTTATCAAATTTTATATTATTATGAATTTTATATCATTTAATAAAATATTATTTATTCTAAAATGTAATTTAAATCAAATTTGACACAATTCATTACATGAATTTGTAACAATATCATAAAAACATGATATATAAAAAAAAATATTTTATAACTTCGATAACATGTAAGATTAATCTATAAAACTAATGGATGAAATTAAATATCTCAAATAATTTTTATTATAATATTTTTAATGTCATATATTTGATATTTCCTTTAGTTAAAAAATTACTCCATCATCATATTGTCACCATTTAAGGTAACTATTTTATCATAAAAAATTATAAATAAATTACCATGATGAAGATAAATATTTTTTATTTCAAATGAATATTTTTTTTTGTAAAATTTAAACTATATAACCTCATTTTAAAAATATTTCAATTGATAAAAACAAAAGTATGAAAAATTTTAATTTTCTTCGAATAAAATATTATAGAGGTTATATTATCATCCAAATGGACATAAATGGTCACATAAACATTAAAATCATTATTATGGATGAAAAATAATCATACAATAAAATTATTACAAGTTTTGGTGTGAAATGGTGTTAGAGTAAAAACCTTCAAAAGAATGAAATGTTTTAGTATCCAAATTCAATGTGAAATTAGATCAAATGAACTTAATTAGATTAACTAATAAAATATTGATATAATTATATTTTAAAATAGTATAAAATTTAATCCATCGATAAAAGTTACTTGGATGAAAACACTTTTTTCAATTAAAAATGAAATGTTTGTTTCACTACTAATCAAAACATGAAACTTTTTTGAAAAATACAAAAAAATAATCTAAATTAAATTTTTATATTCCTATTTAAAATAAGAAGTTTATTTTTTTCAAATATAATTTATAAAAGTGTCAAAAACCATAGTTAAAACATGCTCACCATCAAAAGGTGAAAACACTCCCTTTTTAGAAAAATACATATTTTTTTGTGTAAAATTGGATTTTTCTTATATCATCTATCGAAGAATCATAAAGTGAATATAAAACATTATATTAAAAATATTATATATATATATATATTTCATTAATATAATCTAAAAAGAGTTATTTTTTTAGTTATTTGTATAAAACACACCTGTGCACAATTAAAATGTTTTTCAAAAAATTATTTTCTTTTATTTTAAGATTTTTTTTATTTATATTTAATTGGTCACCAAAGAATTAATTATATAAAAATGTGTTAAAAATATTTTCATAATTTAGTTTTTCATTTTCATACGTGACATTATATGGGCTAGGTTATAATAGTAACATTAAAATAATGATATATATTTGTTCGTTTAAGCTTGAGGTGGCATATCATGTTTGATATCGAACATATTGTTTGAATTTAAAAACTCTGGATGTTACATTCTCCACCCTTTAAAAAATTTAATCCTCATAATTTGAAAATTGGATTGAAACTACGAGTTTTACTTTTCAAAATACCTTTATTGATATCCAAATTAGAAAAAGGATAAATGAAACTTCCACATTAAAATAATGAAAAGTAAGTACAAATTTCACCTGAGATATCACATTGTAGGGTTACATATATGGATACATTGACATTGAAGATAAAATAACTCTAAAATAATAATAGTGAGTGATAGAGAGCATGATCATCATAAATTTAACCATCATAAAACCATAAATTTGTGATGGTTTAAAAGACTATTTATAAAAGTAAAAAGATTAAACTTTTGTTTCAATATCCTATAAATAGAGTTGAGTAATAACTTTTCTACCTGAAAAAATATCATATGGAAATATACTTACTTGAAACGTAGAGTTTCATAATATAAATTTTTTTCACAATATACTCATGGTTTTATCCAAACAATGAGTATTCATGTTGAATTTTTAATATCTGAAGAACTAGAATCAAATTCTAGAGAATCACATAATCCAAAATTGATTAACTATTTTTTATCCTATCATGAAATATTAATCAAAACCAAAATGGTTAGTACAAGATAAGAAAATTTCTCAAAAATAATAAAACATTAAATTAAGAAAGAATATTTTTAATCTCAAAAATTTAATAGCAATACCCAAATTTCAACATAGATAGTTGAAAAATAATTTTCCTTAAAATTCCTCATAATAATCCAAACTAATATTGATACCATAAATTCATAAGGATTTGATCACATAGTTTTCCAAGATAAATTTTATAATTTATATCCAATTAATGTCAATCACTCTTAATATCTCATAACAAAAAGTAATTTCCCTAGTAATCTTAAAGATATGCTAAACATTTCCATTAATAATATAAATCACTATAAGCCCATAAATAAATCATAGATTATTCTGAAATTTAATTCAACCTTTATTTCTCATACAAAATACCATAGTATTATGTTTTCCTTGTTCATAAAGGATTCCAAAAATAGAGAATGTATTCCTAAATAACATTCATCACTTAAATCCCCAAATAAGTTTTTCTAATATGATAACTTTTTCCCAAAATCAAAAAATTCACCATCCATATAATCATTTAACTAAAAGTAAAAATTCAAACTAACCAAGACTTCACGTAGTCCATTTGTAGGCGATTCTCCCTTTCCACCCTTTGACTATGGGTCCAATTATTATGGCCTTTCTAGAAGAGACAAGTTGTCATACATCCTATAGTTAATTATTTTTATAAAACAATATTATTCTTATAACATTCCCAAAATTATGATAAAGTTCTAAAAAAACCACAACATGTTTTGGCCTCAACTTTTATTTCATACCTTTCATTTTGAATCCCAAAATTTAATAACCCATAATTACCAAAACAATGAATGCCTATAAGACTATCATTAGTTACATTAAAATTCCATAATTTAAATCCAAAAAAGTGGTTTTTAAGGAAATGAACTTAATATAAATCTAAAAATTATAATCCCATGATGATATCCATAACTCTAAAGAAAACATCCTAATATACAAAGTTCTCTAAACCCTATTCTTATACCAACTATAAGGAATCACCATCAAAAATTACATATTATAGGTATTTTTAAAACTAGAAATAACATTCTTTTACCTAATATCTTCTAGTTCTAGTGTTTTAGAGAATTAGGATAGATTCCTACATATAAAACTCATAACTTATAAGTGGACCCTTTTAATCAGTATCCATTTTTATACCAAAGTATACCCCTTTAAAATAATAATGTTTTATCTATATTATTGGTTTAAAATTATCCCCTTTATCTCACACTTTATTTATTCCCCCTTAAACATTGTGAAATTTATTTTAAAAACATGGGATGAGCACACAAACTAAATAAGGGATACAAAAATAAAGGGAACTATTTATTTAGTTAACACATGAAAAATTATATAATGTTTACCTTCATTTATAATTTTTTTTATAATATGAAATAAATTATTTTCACATGAATGAAACACACATTGTGTATAAAGAAGATCATTAATACTCATAACAAGTAATTAAAAATCCTTTAGGTGACTTAGAGAATCATATTCATGAATCTCTTTAAAAACCCATTAAATTGGAATAATCTTAAGGCTGAAGTCCAATATTATTATTACCCAATGAATTAGATATCTATAACAGGGATCCCCCTTTGTATAATCTATATAGGGAAAACCTGTGAGCTATAATGGTGCTCATCCCTTCGTATAATCTATATCTGGCTCACCCGTGAGCTATAATGGGGATCAACCCTTCGTATAAGTTGTATTAGCCTCAACCGTGAGATATAATGGGGTCCAATCCTTGGTATAAGCTAACGTCCTCAAATGTTTTATATAATTTTGAAGTAAAATTTCTTGAATTGAACACTTTCATCATAAAACCTGTTGAAAAACTCTTTTAATACCTTATGAAAAAACTTTCATATAAAAATAAGATTTTCTTTTAAAAACCCATTTTAAATTCCAAAATATTCAAAAATATAAATAAGACCATTCATTTAATATAACATGGGATATTTATAAGGAATATATAATTTTAATAATACTCATGGTGGTAGAAAAGTTATTATCACCATGTCCGTTAAGAATAGAACACTCCTTTTATTGTTTGTCTAAATGTTCTTTATAAAAGATATAAAAAGATTAATTTTGAAAAAAATTGAATGAAATTAAAAATACTCATAAATATTTCATTATAATCATTTTATATTCATATAAATAAATATGTAAAATCATATCAATAATATTTACATGGAGAAAAATATTTTCTGATTAAATCTTTATACATTCAAAGTCTCTCATAACATTTTAAACATTTAAATCATAATAACCATAAAATAATATCATTTAAAAAGACAATAAATAAAATTATTATCAATAATTTAATTATATATGTGTCAAAGGGGCCTGTATATACACCTCATAAAATAAATTGGGTGTATAACATCAAAATATGACTCAATGAAAAGAGATTGAGATGAATTCCCTTACCTTGAGTCTAAATCATCATATATAATCGTTATATTCCAAAATATTAAATGGAGGATAATAATATAATTTCTCTAGAATCTATTTAATGTTTATAATTCCTTCTATATCACTTATTATCATGTAATAACAATAATTTAATTATTTAAGATATTGTTAGAAATTTTGATGATATTCAATACGTTATTCCAAAATGAACATAATATGTTGTCTATTTTAAAAGTTTTCATTAGTCTATATTCTCCATAAAAATATTCATGAAATGATTATAATTTTTATACATCATTTATACTTTTAAATAAAAACATTTTTAATGGTTATTAAAAATGAATTATTTTATAATCATCGAGATGATAGGCCGTATATACGCATGAGTAACATTTCCATGTTTCAATGATCATTATTGAAAGAAGGTATGCATTATTTTATATTTAAAAAATGATGATAAAATCAGTAATATGGTTTTAATATTTACATATACCTATATATATATATATCATCCATGTAATGTGTTGATTAATAATGAATCACATCACTTCGTGGAGATGATAGTTCACATGTATGCACAAACGACATTATCATTTTTATGTGCATGGAAAGGTAAGAACATAAAAGATATATTATTATTTGATAATGTTAAATATTTCATTAATATCATTTATAAACATTAATATCATCATTATTAATTGTATTGAAAGATGATGATGGAAAACTAATTATATCGTTTCGTGATGTGGTAGTCCTCCGTACACAAGAACAATTAATTCTTTTCCCATTTTATGGATGTGGAGATGGATTTAGGTGGTGATATTAAAATAATAACATATTATTATATTTGGGGTAATGGAATTTTTATCTCATCATGGTTGATGAATATTTGAAGGAAATGGAAGAAGAAACAAAACAAAAACAATTAATTGAAACAATACATTTTCTTCAGACAATCTCTTTTAATTAACACCTTAACACATATAAAGTGAGTTTTCATCCTAAAATAATATCTCTAGAATATGGCGGGGGATTCTAAGAAGTAATTTTGTATGATACTATCTGAAACAAATTGGGAGAATAATTGGTGCCCTTTTATAGGAGATGAGTGGGGCACTCTTGGAATTCTTCAAAATATTATACTAATATAATTTAATTTTCTATGCCAATTGTTTCCAAAAAAATTTATTTATAATATTTTATAAAAATGTTTCAATTAAAACCACTTAAATTAGAAATGTTTTTATTATTTCTTAATCATTTTCTTTTGGCTTTAATATTTATTTAATATTTTTAATTCTACCTATGATATCATGTAATTTACACTTTTAGGGTTAATATAATTATTATAAAATTCAAAAAGACAAATAAATATGAAATAGATGATTTTTTAAAAAATATAAATTTAATTTAGATGAAATTTATATTTTTATGAATTTTTTATCATTTAATAAAATATTATTTTTCTAAAATATCATTTATGCTAATTTTGACACTATTCAGTACTTGACTTATTATAAATATCATGAAAACATGATATATTTGAAAACAATATTCTAAAACATCACTTTTATTTCAAAATATACTATGAAATTAATTTATGACATTAATTATTTAAAATTAATTTTATTTGAATATTTTTAAAATCATTTATTTGATATTTGATTTAGTGAATCAATCTTGGCATCATCATTTTGTGACCATTTTGGGTAATTATTTTATCACTAAAAATTGTAAATAAATCCCAATGATTTAGATAAATAATTTAGATTCAAATTTACTATTTATAGTCAAAAAATATAACCTATATATCCCCTTTTTGAAAATATTTAACTTGTTAAAAGCAAAAGTACGTCATGGTTTTCTTTTCATTGAATAAAATTTTATAAATGTAATATTTTTATCCAAATGGCCATAAGTAGTCACATTACTGATAATTTAATAATTAGGGATGAATAAATATCATCCTATAAAATTATGATAGGTGTTTGGGTAATTTTATAATATTTATAATAATATTTTTACCCTTAATTAAACGTTTTACCCTTACGCATGTTAATAAAAATTACCAATGTTACTATTCATATTTTGTCCAAAAATAAATAGGACCTATTTAATAATTTTTTTTCCTTATGATTAAAAATATGGGATTCATTATTAAATATTAAAAATTCATAAATTCCATAAATTAATTAAAATTCAATCTTGTTCATAGTGTGAGATAACAAGTTTTTAACGTAAAACCCTTCAAAATATTGAAATATTTTTATATCGAAGTTAATTTTGAAATTTATTCCAATAATAAAAATTTTATTATTTGATAAAATATTGATATATACATACATTAAAAACATTCTAGAATATAATATAATAATTAAAATTATTTAGATGAAAAAGCAGTTCTCAAAAAAATGCAATATTTTTTCACTATTAATCAAAAAATGAATGTTATCAAAAAAATACAAAAAATTAAAACAATTTATATTTTTATAATAATATTTAAGATAATAAGTTTATTTTTTAATATATAATTTATAATGGTGTCATAAACTATATTTAAAATAAGTGCTCCATCAAGAGGCGACAAAAATTCATTTTTAGAGAAATACTTCTTTTAGGTGTCAAATTGGATTTATTCTTATATCATGACTATAAAACTCATTATATTATTATTAAAGATTATATTAAATATAATATATATATATATAATTAATATAATCCAACAAGAGTGATTTTTTTATTTATTGGTATAAAACACACTTATGCATATTTAAATAGTTTTTCAGAAAATCATTTCAATTTATTTTTAAAAGGGTTTTATTTTCATTTATAATTAATTGGTCCCAAAATAATTACATATATATACATTTTTAAAATCATATTTTCCTAATTTTGTTAATCTTTTTCATACCCTCCATTCGAAAAACTAGGTTATATTGGTAACATTTAAATAAAAATATTTTGTTTTTTCATTTAAGTTTGACGTGGCATATCAGATACACTATTGAACATAGTGTTTCCTTTTATAGACTTGGGATGTTACAATAAAATACATATATAATTCAAAGATATATGGTATATTAATGGTTTTGATATGGTAAATTTTTAATATATATTTATTTCAATTTAAAAAATGAATCATATTATATAAATTATATAAAAACATGATCAAATTAATTTTAAACACTTATATAATTTATGAAGTGTTTAAAAAAATTAAATTATAAATTATAAATTTTTCTTAATTTTTAATTAAATATTTCATAAATATTTGATAAAAATGTATATAATAATATGAGTTTATATCATGTTCCCCATTTTACAAGGTGTATTTTTTTTATTTTGATATAAAATGTCTAAATTAATGTTATATATTATTTTATAAAATTTTAATAAATTATAAAATTGGAAAATATGAAAATTTTATATTTATTATATGAATGGTTCATAGAATTCTAATTGAAATGGTCATATTAAATCCCTATTTTTATAATTTATTTTTTAATAATTAAAATTATTTTTAGTGGATGATATTAGGGTTTAAATAAATATAAAATATGTAAAATTTAAATAATATATATTTGATAAATTATTAACATAAATTTTTCAGGTGGATTAAAAAAATATGAATATTTCAAATTTTTATAAAATATATGATTTAAATACAAAAACGTTTGTATATATACGATGTAAACTTGATATATGAAGTGTTTTTAATTTTAATAATAATTAAAATAGATTATATTTTTTTGATTGAAATATAATATTCATTTTTAATGAATGAATTTTTTTATTCATGTTTAATGGAATGTTCATTACATATCATGTTTAAATTCATGAATTTTTCATTATGTAATTTATTCTACCATTCATAAATATTGATTATTTGTATTGTAAATCTTTTAATGTCATGTTTAAATTATTTAAAACTATTAAATAAATTTCATACCATGAATTTAATGAACATAAATTATTTAAAACTATTAAATGCATTTATATTTAAGATCACTCGATTGTTTAATACGTGTGACCATAATAGTTATGTGTCCATGGATTATGTTGTGTTTTGTGAGAATATTTTGGGTAACCAAAATTGTTATGAACTTATATGTTGTGAGAAATTTAGAATAAACAGGGTTGTGTGAAAAAAACTATTATATTCCCATTAGAATAGTGTTTAGAGTATTTATAAGATGGATGAGGTCATGTTGTTGTCTACTTAACTATCCAATAGTCATATATGGTATAATTGACACAACTATCCACCTAAATTTTGAATTGGTGAGATAATATCCTATTAATACTAAAAATATTGTAAAATATAAATCATGTAACATTAATAAATGAAATATAAATATAGGGGTATTATTCTATTATGTTGATATTAAAATAATTTTTTTTATGAAACAGTTATAAAAAATTAATGTTTTCAAAATAATGCTTCTATTATTGACTGAAAATGAGATACATTCAAAACCAAAACACTATATTAGATAAATTTTAGAAAGATAAAAATAAATATTAGTAATATTATACATTTTTATCAGAAAAATTTAATTATTATCAAATTTTAGGAAAACATTATGTTTTAGAAAAAATTCATCTTGACAATGCACTCATCAATGAAGCTAGTAAACAACGCAATAATTATTATAATAAATATAATATATATATATATATATATTAACATATTAATATATATATATTCATTCATGGTTCCATGGATTGTATGTTCCATAAGAAACATATATGGGTGCTCAGATAATGATAGAAAACTTAAAGAGGATCTACAAGGAACATGAAAGACTTGGGTTGTATAAGTTTTCTTAGGTGTTGTTTCACTATAATATTACTAAGGGGATTTTAATCACTTTTTTTCTCAATATTATAGGTTATGTTAATGAACTAGATAGACTAATGCCACCAGTCATGAATGATCTACATAATTACTATTTGAATATATGGACTAAACCTTATGCTGCAACATTATGAAATTTCAACACACTATGATTTATTTTATTACATAGTTGTTTCTTTAAAATAATGTTGTTCATCAAAAAATAATATGAGATATTATTTATTAATTTTATTTACTTATATTATTATAATGATGGCATGTCATAAGTCATTTGATGATTTTTTATAACGAAATTATGATTCAAGAGTTCAATGATTTTGTAAATAAATAAGGCCATACATTGGGAACATTATAACATGATTATGAAATTAATTTTTAGATAATTATGAATGACTGAAGTAGCTTCATTTTAAATATAAATTTTATTTAGATTTTTGTTGTTATTATTAATTTTATAATGACTCTCTTGGTTTGGTAGTGGTGGAACCAAGACATTGTGGGTACAAATGGAGTGGAATCTTGGAAAACATTTATTTTATTGAATTATAATCATGATGGAGATCAAATTAACATGCCATAGTAGTTTAAATTTGTGTTTTGGACATTGTGGGACATCTGAAATCTCCTTAATGAAGAATTTGATCATTGAATGGGAGCACCGAGTTCTATGTGCTGTAGCAGGATAACACTAAAACCTTGATAGATACCCATAATGAATCCAATGGATTAGACAATGGGATTGTCCCACTACCCCTATCATCAAGACCAAGGGAATACTGAATTATTGGGTTCCCCCAATATTTTAGTGGTTTCCCTATATCCCACACTCATGTGAAGATACTACATCTATATGATGAGTTATTTTTATGAAAACCCCAATTAATCTTCTCTTTAGCCAACCAGACTTCAGTAAAAGGTTCCCTCCCACTTATATCTCCCTCCACCATCATTGGTTCTTTATAGAAAAATATGATTCAAAATTAGTTTGTTTCATCTATTTAAGAAATGATCTCCTGCTTAGTGTTCATTTACTGCACTTTTAGTTACCCCTGTAATTTTTGTTTAACTGTATTAGGTAATCGTGTATTATTTTATCAGATTTAGATGAAATAAAATTTAATGTATATATATTTTACTCATTTTACAAAAATCAAGGATGGGGAGGATGATTGTATGTTGTTTATTATAGTTTTTCTCTAAATTAAATCATTTAAATAATCATTTTTTTTATTTCATCTATTTTAGGAATACATTTAATAATGATTGTGTTGAGAATCATTGGGATTGTTTATGTAATGTTATTTTGCGTAAAGATTGTTCAATCAACCAATAAATTATAATTATTTCTTCATCAACATGTTTCATAGAGATATTTTTGCATTTTATTCAAATTATGGCTTGATTAAGAAAATAATTTTATCTATTTTTGTTATTATTTAATTATCCGTTAAGTTTAGATTTGAGATAGTGATAATAAGGATGATTAATAAATCATTTATGAGAAAGGAAATGCACTATTTAATAGAGTTTTTCTCCACATAAATGAAGAATTAGATCAAATTATCATTTACCTTATTTATGTTTTTTATATATTTTCATTTATTCTTATAGAAATGTGTGGGTGAAATTGAATCGAGTGAGATATGTTTTGGATTAATGTATATGGGAAATTGGGTGAGACCCATTAGGGTTATATTATATAATTGGCATGTAATTTTAAGAAAAATATAATATATCTATGAATATATAGATAACAATGCATAGATATATTTTAGTGAAGTACCCATGGAGGGTGTCTAATCTTGAGGTAAATTATGCGTGACCATTAAAGGCCAACTGGGATTAGATACAAATCCCAATAATAGTGGAGAATTTTGAGTAAATTATATAATTAGGTCTTTTGTTTGACCATGTAAAATACAGGTTTACATGGATTAGTGACTTATAAAATATTATTGGAATCATCATGACAGAAAAAATACTACTACTATAGAGAAATGAATCTTTATTCGCGGTTTAAATCCATACAAAATCATTTCAGATTAGTTAATTCATAATATATCTAAGATATAGTTTCATGAGATATTATGGCCTATTTTTTGTAACTGTGAGGGGGTACCATCAAACTATCATAAAATTAAAATTTTTCACGGATTAATATATATTTTATGATAGTTTTTCAAGTTATGAATTAATAATAATTTATTAATAGTTTTAATAAATATTAAATAATTAAAAGTATCTCATAATGGTTATATCATCCATTTAGAAGCAGTTTAAACCACCCCCACTGATAGAAGTGTAAAAAAAATAATTTCAGATGAAACATCCCCAACACAAATACAAATAAAAAAACAAATAAATTTATTTTCATCCAATAATAATTCATGAAATAAGTAATAACATACACACACACAAAAACACACACAATATATATATATATATACATACAATCATCATATCAATTTTATATGATATAAAAAATTTGAAGATCGCCAATATTGTTAAAATTCTATTCTAAAATTCTAAAAAAATTAATACAATAATGTGACACCCATAAAGGCTAAAATTAATTCTCATCATGAACACCTATTGACGTGTAACGATGAATTTATCTATCAACACTACATAATTACACCATCTACATTATTATTTATTTTTAAAATGATACTATGTTATTTATACAAACATTTTTATCTTAAAGGTTTAAAATTTTATATTCTAATTGAATCTTATATTTTTGAAATTTACATAAATATACATTCAACAAATAAATTTTAACTTGACATTCATATTTTTAAAACAAGTTAAAAAATTATTAGATCATATATTTTAAACTATATATTGAATTTGAACTACCAAAATATATTTTTTTTGAAAATAATTTTAAATATGATAATGATTAACAATATTTAAAATAAATGGTATAATTAAAAATTTATTTGAAAGGTTAATGAATAACTATACGTATAGTCATTATCTCCTTCAATAGTCTTATCATTATCTCTCAATAATGTTACTTATTCCTCAACTTTAACTTCATCCTCCCATGAGAGAAAAATATTTTAAATATCATCATAGATTGATAAGATAAAGTTCTTTAACCAGAGTTATTTAATATAAATTGTTAAATCTATCAATTTTTCATAAAAATGATATAATAATATTTGTTTCTTTGGGAAAAATATAGTCCACCATTCATATACTAGATCTTCTATATAATATAGTTCTTTTTTATTTTGATGTAAGAATATACAAATCACACTCTTCTTAGTCACAAATATTTATCAAGAGAGATAAGTAATCATTAATAAATTGTAAGATATTGTTTTTAATAAACCAATTAATATTATACTACATGAATTTTAATAAAACATCTAAAAATGGATATTGTATTTTAACTCAATAATATAAATCAACATTCTATAATATCCAAGTTTTATGATTTTGAATATACCACTGGTATATGTTTTAGAAAATATCTTCTGGGAAGACTATATGAAAATTGAATCCATACAAATTTTATTTGTCCAATTTCCCTAATTTGTGTAGAGGAACTCAAGGAAAAACATCAAATTTCACATAAGTTTAAATATTTTTATTCATAATATAAAACAATTAATAAAATTTGTGACATTTAAAAAATATATATTTGAAAATATTTTACATATATGAGTTTCATAATTTATGATTTCACATGATGTGAAAACTGCTTAAAAAATCTTTATTAATTAATTTTATTACAACTATCTCTTTCAATTTTCAATATCTCATAAATATATTTATTTTTGTCCTTATTTAATATATGAATAAATAATTTTTTTTACTATTTAGTTTCACATATCCATGTGCTTGTAAAAATTACAGCTATGTCAGTGTAATATATTATGTCATCCCAACTATTTATCCAATATTAGGAAAGATTATTGATTTTATATAATTTAGAGGTTGATATGATATATCAAAAACATGGTCAAGTTGATTGAATCTTGTATCAATATAATCCAATTATAGGTAAGAAAAGTTTAGGTACTCATCCAGCAAATAAACTTCATAAATAGAGCCTTATAGTTTGTATTTTTTGGTCATATGATTTCAAATTACCAAGGAATATATAAAATAAAATGATTTAATCATAATCTACAAGTTGGATAATAAATTTCAAATAATGTTTTTCTTAAGAATAAAAATATATAAATATATTACCTCTCAATTAGATACATTCATTAATAAGGTAAGAGACATCAAAATTTAGTTTCCTAAATCAAATGTATAATTAAATACATCATTATTGAAAAAATGAAGGAGTAAAATCGATCTTCTTACGTCAAAGTGTCCATAAAATTCATTCCAAAATATTTTAATGATCATCAAGTTTTATATTTTTCTCATAAAATTATTTAAATAATTTCAACAAATCCCTTACAGATGATTTTTTATTTTCAAGTAAATTGTATGAAATAAAAAATATTGTAATAGTTCATTAGAAATATATGAATCTGGAATTTTATTTCCACACAATGTTTGTAGTTTTAAGTTAACATATATTAAAATTTTAATTAACAAAAAATATAGTACATTAACATGATTTCATATTTGAAGGGAAATATCCATGTAACCTAAAGTGTTTCCAAAACTAGTGAACATATTGAGTCGGTATATAATTCAACATCCAGTGATCATAAACGTCAAGTATAATTAGTAATATTTAGAATTTGAAATATTGGAATTGAAGTGTAATTAACACATCCATAGATCATTTAGAAAATATATAATATAAAACTCCTCTAAACCCTTAACATATTATAGTGTGTTCCTAGGTAATGTGATCAAACGTTTATCCATATATCATTAACTACATTAGAATTTAGAAGAAAATTATATTTAATAAAAAATAATATCTAAAACAATATTTTCAAATTATTATAAATAGGATGATTAATTTGAAAAAATAAAGGGGTATAAAAGTTATGGGTGACTCCAATTTATATAATAATTGGTATAGAAGTTAAATTATTTTAGGAGTTTAAATGGAACAAGTATCAAATAAAGATTATTAGGTGTGGGTTAATCAGTGTAAATGTTATTATATTCAAGAAATAAAAAAAATATAAAAAATCAATGTAATATAAAGGTTCAAATATATATTAAATAACGTTTTATATAAAGAATAATTAATTTAAAAACATCAATGCATGTTTTTCAATATCACACCAAATAAGTCCTTTTTCTTAGATCAATATAATCCAAAGAATAAAATATTTGGTCAATGAATTTTTAATCAATTTATCATTAAATTGATAAAAATATGAAAATAAACCCAAAATATTTTTATAATGTGATACATTTATGTTTTATGCATAATTAATACAACAAACTAGAACATTACACAATAACATTTATAATTGTTCCAACAAATATAGATCAACTATTACAATGTTTACAATAAAGATTTTATCTTGGGTAAAAATTTGATTCTTATTTATTATGAATTAATTATATAGGTAATGAAAATGATTTGTTTATTCTATAATAGAATGTGAGTGTTAAAACATAACTATTCTTATAACTTGTATTGGTGAGGAATTAATATTAAATATCATACATCATCATATAATTTATATTAAATCTTTAATTATTTTCATTTTTACTGAGGTAGAAAATGATAATAATATATGATAATATTATTTTATTTTCAATGATGACTAATATTGTAACTCCATGATATTTAAAAAAAGGAATACATTCTCGATAGCATACAAGGTATACAACACCGAGCATAAACGAGTCATGAAATAATATTATTTTCAATATGATCGTTATAACATAGCCATTATGTTGGATAATATGAATAATATTAACTACATTATTAAATATATGTATAAATTTCCAGATCAATTTAAATCTATTGATAAATTCAGAGTAAATAATCAATTTTTAGTAATGTAATTTTATTCAACAAAAATATGTTATCTTTGAAAAATGTTTTTATTGGTTTTTGTGGGAATATATTATAATTAATTTTAGAACATTTAGAAAATTTATTTGATAAATATAACATCATTTTTAAAATCATCATAAAAAATTCAATTTTGAGATATTTTTTTGGGAAATTTCAGAATATTTTCATTTTTTAGTGAATAGTGAAAATTCAAAATTTTTGTAAAAAATTAATTTCTTTTCTTTAATTTAAATAATTTAAAGAAACATTATTTTATTAATATTATTTAAAGTTAAAAAAATATTATTATTTATTTTTAACCCACTTAATTATATTTGAATCAAATTTATATCAGATTTCAAATGTTTATTTTTGGGTTTTAAAATGGGGTTTTCAACAAACTGTTATAATGTGCATAATGTTTCTATTTTAATTATTTGAAACAACCCCTAAATAGGAATGGTTTAAATGAAAATTAATTATTATATATTTGTATGGATGAATATAAATTTCTATAATTATCATTACTAGTAATGTAGTTGATATAAAATCATCTTATTTCTGAAAAATACATTTCTTGAAACCCCACTTTTTAATCAATCTTGTGGGTTTTATTTTAAATAAAATTATGCCACTTATATGAATTAAATTTTACAAAATGGATTCCATATTTTGAATCATTAAAATTTATATTATATAATAATTTCAACTTCATTTTTGGCCATAATGAATAGTGAAAATAGAAAAAGTAATCCACTACGGTTAAAGAGAAAATTGGTTTACCGGGGTTTAATAAAAAAATATAAGGATTAAAATGATTTAATAATTTTTCCACATTCTATTTTCTGGAAATATTACAACCTTATGTCATCCAAGGATCGATAATGGACCATTTTAGAGCCTCGTGGCATGTGAAAAATGTGGGTACAACTTTTTGTTGTCAAATATTACATGTGTGCCACTCACCCCACTTATAAAAGGACACCCTCTCATCACCACATGAAACAATAAAATCCATTTAGATATTACAATATCTTCCATAATGGATTACATACTTCCCACCACACTACCTATTACACCTTATTCATTTTTAGTATTAAAAGTGCTCCACTGACTACACAATTAAAAGTCATTCCCATATCCTCACCACTTCACTCCATAAAATCCCTTTTGGATTTTCAAATACATACCAATATAAATTCATTAATTCCCACTACAAAACATAGATACCTTTTTTATTATGATAAATCATTTCAAATAATTATTTTTGTGATAACAGAAGGTTTTTTTTGAGGGATAGGAATTCTGCCTAGCCAAGCATTTTTATTTTATTTCTTATCCCCCACCTTAAAATATTCTAGTATTTTTATGATATAATAAATCCATTATTTTTCATATTATTAGATTTTATGGTTTTAGTTGAATAACATAATTATAATTCCTTCCATAAAACGGGTATTTAAACCATCATTCTTGTGTATGGTTGACTATCACCTCACAAACTGATGTAATTCATTTTTCATTATCACCTCCAAAGGCTTTTTTATAATGATGGATATAAAGTATATCTACGATAGTGGTAAAATAATTTTACTTTTATAATTATTAAATAAAAAATATGTTTTTAGTTTTTATTTTATGGTGGATATGATAACATTGCTCGTGTGTGTGATAGACTACAGCCTCACGTTACGATGCGATTAATTTTTTAGAAACTCTTTATATGGAAGGTAATGAGGATAATGTTAATGAATATATGTGATATATATATATATATTTGATATTATTTTGAAATTAAGGAAATATTTATAATTATGAAAATATAATATATCATTTTCTTTCTTACCTTTCCACTCACTAAAAAATGATAATGTCATTCGTGAGTATGTGTGGAGTCCCGCCACCACGAAGCGATGTGACTATTTATTTATAACCACATCACATGGATGATATATATATATATATATGTAAAATTAATTAAATCATATGGTACTTTTTATATGATGATAATTATGTAAATATAAAATATTACTTAACTTCATTCAATAATGATCGTTGAAAAATGGAAACACAACTCAGGTTTATATATGACCTACTGCCTCCATGTTATAACGTATTCCATTTTTCATAACCATCATTCATGATTGATTGATAATGTATAATTTATTTATAAAAATTATAATTATTTCATGATTTTTATTCTTGAGATTTTTCAAATAATTATATCTTTGATCAAATTCAACACACTAAATCCATTTTGAAACAACGAACCAAACATCCTCAAAACACTCAAATTGGAATTAATTGATTAAGTATTTAATTATTTAATTTTAAATAAATAAATAAAAATATTTAATTATAATGTATTAAATATAGAATAGTTTCTTGGGAAATTAAATAATTTATATAAGCTCAATATATAGGGCATAACATATATACAAGAAAATTCCAGACACAACGTAAGGGACTTAATATCAAATTTTCTTCATTAAGGCATATTTAAATGTTATACACCTAAATTATTTTATATGGTTTATATATTGACCATTTTAAACTGTAATAAAATGAATCCTTCATCAATCATTGTTTCTTATGTTCCAATTTGAACTATATCATCCATGGTGATTTTAATTGAATGTTACAAAGTGGTAAATGACTTCTTAACTCATTTTTTTGTTGGGTTATGAATCATTTACAATGACTCCGTTATGAAATTCTTATGTTTTAATTGACAAATAAATTTTTTATTCTATATATACATGTAATGTTGTGGATTTTAATTTGTTACACATAATCTATCCCTTGATTCACTCCCAATTCAGTGATATGGTCTTTCTAATGGTTAATCATCCCAAATTCTTTTCCTTGGGATACATGTTTAAGATACATGACTATATTATTTAATGAGGTGTATATACTTCCCTTTTTTCATGTAATATAATGAATCTATTTTTAATCACATTTTAATTATCATTTGAATTTATTATTTCATGGGTCTTATAATTGAAGAGTTACCAATGTGGTAACATATGTTTTTTATAATTTAATTTCTTTTTATCATTTTTATATTAAATGTTACTTTAGAGGAAATAATATGTTCTTATTTTATTTAACTCCATCTCTTTATTAAACCCAGTTAATGATACTAATCTTATATTTTCTTTTGATTATCAATCCTTCTCTTCCATATCTATTTTTTCTAAAATTATTTAAAAAATGATATTTTAAAAAAATAAATGATTTATTAAATCTATTTTAAAATACCTCTCAACTTATTCAAAATAGTTTTTAAAAGGAAAATTCATAACATTTTTCCAATGGTTCATTTTTGAATTCCTCTAAAATGACTGAAATTAATGTTTATTTTTAAAAATTAAAACATGAATGTAACATTCCACCACCATAAAAAATAAATGATTTTAATTTTATTTTTTAAAAGGTTAATTTAAAATAAAATTTCAAATTTCACTTTTGATAATATTTTAGATTTTAAATAATTTTTTTAAAAATGGAAGGGATAATTTCCCTAATAAAATTTTTATGTTTTCTTTCAAAATTATTTTCTATATACGATGAAATTCATTGATGTTAATGGAAGTGAAAATGTTATTTTACATAAGAATTTTTTAATTATATTTTAATGGAATTTATATTCATCATGGTAAGAAACCATTGACGTTACTTATGCTCCACAAGTGTATGTTAAGTTGATATCATCCTTATTCTTTCTCTGGGTGGATTATTATTATTTCAAGACATTTCTATTGAAACCATTTATTTACCATGTGTTAATGAAAATTTTAAATTAATAATGATTATTTTTATGAATTTTATGTTTAAATGAAATATCTAGGCCTGTTATTCATGTAGTGGTTCTGGGAAAAATTTTATACATTTATTTAAACTTCATTAGAGCTCATTAATGTGCCTGGTATAACTTATTTGAAGTGTATATCTAGATAGTGCTTTAATACATTAGGTATGGAAGCTGAACATATAATTATTGAATTTTTAAGGGTTATATTAATATGATATTCCAAGATACCAACACTTTTTATTTATGATTGTTATGGGATTTTAATGATTCCTTTAATTAAGTTTGAAATCACATGGCTCATGATTATTTATTCTTAGGAATGTTTCTGTTGATTAGAATGAATTTTTTAATCATTGATGGTAATTTAATTTATAGGTATGAATATTAATATATTATGCTGATGCACATTTATTATGTTATCATACCCTTACTCTCTTGTCATTATCATTAATGAACTTCAATTATTATTGATTATGTTTACGCTTACTGAGTATTTGAGTTTACTACCCTTTTTTTTTCTCTGCCCCAGTGTATCAATAATGATGTTAAATTAATTTATTCCTATAATGGTTTCATATATATTATGAGTATGACTTATTATGAAATAATAATTTATGGTTATGGTGGGAAATCTAATCTCTTTAAGTAATTGGTATTGCATATGTAAGAGTTTTTCATAATTCTCAAAAAATATAACGAAAGGGTCCTTGAGTATATAAGTGATCCAATAATTCATATATATGTTTTAATTTTTTTTATTGTGAAAATTAGGTCACCTTAACTGGGATCAAATATAGAAATGTAAAAATCCATTATTTAGCACTAGAACCGGGAGTGTGGGTTTGGGTGTGTTATTGTTAGTATTAGAGCTGGGTTGGGTTATCATTGGATATTAGGGTGTTTTAATGTGAGGTTAACTTCGGATTTATAGATACTATAAAATTTATATAATATTATGTTTATTCATATTTTCTATTTATTAAACACACCATTTTTTATTTTATGTGATGCTATCATAGAATAATTAATGAATTTTTGGGAGACATTTTACTGGGTTGAGGTATATATTACACTTAAGTTTAATGTGATTTATTATTTGTGGAAAAATAAAATCAAATTTTTGGAAATACGTTTAATGGTATTGGATAACTTTTGTTTTTATAATATTTTTGATGTTGAGATAGATATGGGAACAAAATATTTATCCTATACATAACCATGGGATTGAAGTTGGATTTGGTGACTAAGTGATAAATGTTAATTCAAAATAATATTACTATATTTTTAGGAATTATGACTATAATATATGAGATAATTTTTGAGTTTAAAACACTGTTTAATATTGATGTTATTTTGGAATGATTTATTTCTATCTTTGGGTATTATTGTCGAATTTTAGAGATTAATGGATTATTTCAAAATAAGAAGTTTTAATCATTTTGGAAATTATAATACCATGTGATGACCATTTTGGTTGTTTAATGTATAAAGAAGGTTGGAATATATTTTTATCTCTTTTACAATCATTTTATCTTCAAAAATTCTATTTTAGTGCTTCAATCATGAAGAATTCATCTTGAATACTCATCATTTGGGGTAAAAATGAGAATTTTGTCAAAATTGATTAAATGGAGAAATAAAAATTATCAAGTAAGTATATTTACTTATGTTATTATTATAGATGGTACAAAATTACTTATCCCATGTAAAATTATATTAAAAATTAATATTTTCTCCTATTACCTTTATTTCTTTTGAAATTATGGTCTTATTCACACCTCTTTGGTTTATGATTTTGTGGTTATTGGATTTCTCATGACCATTCACTTTATTGTGATTAATGATCTCTATCCCTAAAAATCATTATTTTAGAATTAAAATTTTCTTCAATGTATAAATATTAACATCCCACCATGTTTCTACTATTTGTAAACCTAGTTATTTTTTTATTCAAAATGATATTCATACTTCCTTTCCTCTCTCTCCAAGAGGATGTTTCATTAACCCTTTTTATGGTGTGGTTTTCCAAAAAATGTATTTTCAAAATTTGACCTTCAATTAGTGAGATCATGTTCAAATTATGAGAAAACAGATTTTTAATGTGTGGGAGAATATAACACTATAATATTTTTTTAAAAAGGAATCCACACTTGGTAAAAAATAATACATGAAACACTATGAATAAACGAACCATGAAATAATATTATTTTAAATATTACAATTATATCATTTCCATTAAATTAGTGTATATGAATAGTATTAAATAATTTTTAATATATATATATATACATAAATTTACTACTCATTATAAATTTACTCATAAATTCATAGTAATAATCTATTAATTTTTAGTAAAGTAATTTTATTCCTCAAAAATATATTTTGTCCAAAAATGTTTTTTATGTTTCTGGGAAAATATAATAATTAATTTTTAAAAGTTTTTTGAAAATTAATTTGATTAAATTAATATAATTTTTTTCAATCATTATATCAAAATTAACTCAAAGTGAGTTTGTTTTGTTTTTTGGAAAATATTTAATTTTCAATGAATATTAAGAAACACTATTTTTTGTAAAAAGATCATTTCTATTCAATAAATTATGTAATTTAAAAGTACCATTGTGTTTTAAATATGAAATAAATAAAAAATATATTTTTATTTATTTTTAACCTAGTTAATTACATTTTAGCCAACTTTATATTGTATTTTATTATAACTTTTTTTTTTCAAAACGAGTTTTTTATGAAAAAACTATTTTAAAGTGCATAAATTTTCTCAATTTAAATTATTTAAAAATGCACATAATGAGGAATTATGTAAATTAAATTTATATACTATATATCTAAAAATGTTAATTGATTTTTTTTAATTATTATTATGAGTTATATATTTAATATAAAACCATCTTATGCTTGAATAATACATTTCTTAAAACCCACTTTTTTCATCACATTGGTGAGTTTTATTTTAAATAAGAATATCCCACTTATGGGAATTAAATTTGTTAAAATAGATTTCATATTTTGAAAAATTATAATATATATAATATAATAAGGCCAACCTAATTTTTTCTCACAATGAATAGTGAAAATTATAAAACTATTTTACTATAGTTAGGGTGAAAATGGGCTTAATGATGGGTTAAACTAAAATGATAAGGGTTAAAAAGACCTAAAATAATATAATAATTATATTTTATGGAAATATTTTGACCTAATATCATTTTAGGTATATATTAGTCCACTTTGGTTCCCTGTGGAATGCAAAAAATGTGGGTACAACTTCTTTTTTTCTAAAATTACAAGCGTGCCACTCACCCAACTTATAAAAGGCCACCCCCTCTCCTCTCCACCTTCCACCATTAAAGACTTTTTTATGACCAATAAAAACCAAAAAAACATACTTAAATTACTAAACATGGCATTGATCCCATGTTTTGATCACAAATCCATCCTTTGAAGGATTTTTGTGCTAAAGAAACTAGGTTGTCCGAAGAAGAGGTATCATGCCTAACCGAGAGTTTTTATTTTATTTATTCTTCATCCTCCTTCAAATCATATTCAATTTTGATGATATACAAATACCAGTATATAACATAAAAATACATTTCATTATTCTAATTTAATAACCGAAATCCTTCTCATATTCCATGAAATGGGAAATGAAACCATCATTCGTGTGTATGGTTGAGTACCGCCGCGTGAGCTGATGTAATTCATTTTTCATCACTGCCTATCATGAATTGTTATAATGATGGATTGAAATTATATATATATATATATATATTATATTATTATCATAATTATAATTATTTAATTATTATAACACTTATACAATCTTACATTCCATTCTATGTGGGATAAGATAATATCGCCCATGTGCATGGTGGACTACAACATTGCGAAGTGTTGTGATTCGTTTTTCACTATAACTTTACATAGAAGATAATAAAGACAAATTTAACAATTATTTTTGATATTAATATGAAATTATTATGATATTAATGAAATATTTATCATTATTAGTGGAAAATATTTCCTTTTTTTCTTACATTTCCACTCATTGAAAAATGATAATGTCGTTCATATGTGTGAGAGGACTACTACCTCCTCAAAGGGATGAGATTATTTTTTTCATAACTACATCACATGGAGGATATATATAAGTATATTTCAAAAATAATATTTCATTTATGATATTTTATTATTAAGTAATGATAAAATATTGTTTAACTTATTTTCATAATGATCATTGATGAATAGAGATGTTGCTTATGCGTATGTAGGGATTACCATCTTCATGATTGTAATGTAGTCCATTTTTCATAAAAAATCATGATTGGTTTAAAAATTATTATTTATTTATAAAAATCATAATTATTTCATGATTATTATTCTTAAGATGTTTAAATAATGACCTATTTGACCATGGTCAACACACTGAAGTTGTTTTGAATCAATAAACCAAAGATCCTCAAAAAACCCGATGTAGACTTAACTGATTATGTATTTATTTATTTAATTTAAAATAAACAAAAAACATTATTTAATTATAAGTTATTAAATATATTAATGGTTCTTAATAAATAAAATAATTTATATAACCTAATTATATATGATTTAGAGGACATACATTCAAATTTGATACTCGAGGTAAGGGAGTACGTCTCAATTTTCCTTTAGTGAGGCATATTTTAATGTTATGAACCTAAATTATTTTTTATGGTGTATATAAATTCCCTTTTTATATGTAATATCATTAATTATTTATATATAATGGTATTTTGTGTTTCAATTTAAATTATTTAATCCAATGGGATTTTACTTGAAAGTTACTATTTGGTAAAGGGTTTCTAAACTCAATTTCATTTTGTTGGGATATAAATATTCCTCATTTAATCTGTTATGAAATTATTATGTGTAAAATGAGCTATAATTATTTTTATTCTATATTTAAAATTGTTTTTCATGGATTTAAATTTTTTAAAAATAATATCTCCATTTATCAACTCTATGGTTCGTGATATGATTTTATAAGGGTTAATTTTCATAAATTCCATTCATTGGGACATATGTTTATGATATGAACCTTTTTATTTTTTTAAGATGAATATAATAAATTTTTTACATTTTTTATAATTAAAATCTATATTTAAATTTTATTTAATGTATCATTTAATGTTATTCTTTCTTGGGGATTATGATTGAATAGTTACCAAAGTGGCATAGGCTTTATGTTATAAACACTTTTCTATTTCAGATAGTTTATAGTCAATGTTACTTTGGAGGAAATCATATGATGATATTTTATCTGACCAAGTCACATTCATATCACATATTTATGATTTTTTAACATTTATAATTACTATTTAATTCCTTATTAATTTAATAAACATCAAGAAATTCATTTTTAAGTGATACTGATCTTGTATTTTCATTTAGATTAGCTATCTTTTTCTTTCAAATACATTTTTTCTAAAATGGTATCCAAAATCACATTTTCAAAAATTATAAGATTTATTAAAGTTATTCTACTGTAAATGAGACCATATTTTAGAAGGCTTTAAAAATATAATTTCTTAACATATTCTAAATGGGTCATTTTAACACTCGTTACAAAATGATTGAAATGAATATTTTTTTTACACTTAAAATATGAAAAATATTTTCCTTTATCATGACCAATCAAGGATTTAATGATTAGTTTTTTAGTTTCAAATGGTTTTTCATGGAAAATTATTTCTTTAATGTATGAGAATGTTTTTTATTTCCAATATTTGTTTTCAAATTGGAATAAATTTTTTCTTCGTGAAATGTTCTAGGTGATATTTCTAAATCACTTTACATCTAAGATGACATCCTTTTATTTTACTCAAAGAGAAAGGGTTATCTTCCTAATGAATTTTTTAATGAGATTATAATGGAATTTCCATCCACCAACATCAACAACCCATGATGTCACTTATGATCTACTAGGGTATGATAATATGATACCATCATTGTTCTTTCTCTAAATGGATTATCAATATTTCATGAGATTATCATGGAACCAATTTCTTTTCCAAGGGTTAATGATGTAATGAAATGAATAATCATTGTTTCTATGTTTTTTATGATGAAATAAAAGATATAAATTCTTTACTGATACAGTCATTTTGGAAAAATGTGTATATGCTCTGTTGAGCCCCATTATATGTCACAAGTGAGCCCGATATATCTAATATGATGCGGTCACTCAAATATTCCACCAATGAATTGGGTATTTAAGTTGACCATATGGTTAATCCAATTATTGGGGTTATGTAAGGGTTCTACAAATATGCTTTTCTAAGAAAGAAACAAGTCTTCTTTATGAATGATATGGGTTTTTAATGATTTCTTTAATTAGTTTGAAATCACATTGCTCTACATTATTGATTTTTATTACTATTTCCTTTGATAATGATTTATTAAATGTTTCATGATTTATTATCCATATATTTATGGGTTTTAGTATTATTATATTATGTTCTTTCAGTTTTATTATGCCATCATATCCTTATTATATTCTCATGCTCACTAATGATATTCGTTTGTTAATAATTAATTTTACCCTCGCTGAGGATTTGAGCTCACCCTTATTACATTAACTCTTTGTAAATTTATTAATAACAATTCAAGAATAATTATATCATGAAGGGATTATTATGGATAATGATGATGAGTTCTTGTGAAATAAGAAAATTTTGATATTTTGGGAAATACACTCTCTTTAAGTCATGGGTATTATTTATGATAGAGTTTATCCTAATTCTGTAAAGTTCCTTTGGTATGTATGTGATAAAATATTTCATCTTGATGTTGTATATTTTTAATGGTGAAAAATGGTCTACCATATTGGTATCAAATATAGAAATTTAAAGATCTGGTTTTTCGCCCTGAATATGAGAGTTCAGTTTCAAGGATGTTATAGAGAGTATAATAATTAAATTTATAAATATATCATAGTTTTTTCATTCTATTTATATGATTATCCAGTCATCATTATTTGTTAAAAAATTATTAGTGTTTTCATTATCATATAGTAAAGGATTCAAATAAAAAAATTTAATTGTATAAAATTATTATTAAATTCTAAATATCCTTTCAAACATCTGTAATTCCTGATATCATCTATAATAATTTAATGGAACTTGAGGAGAAATGTTTTTCTTTTAAATTAATATGAAAGCATAAAAAAACTTATTGTTAAATAAAATAAAATAAAATAAAATTTCCAAATTAAATCGACCAATAAAAAACTATTGTCTACTTCTTAGTCTACAAGGAAGGAAAGGAAAGAATAATATTTAGATTCTATAATAAAACACATTAATTGGGTCTATATGTCAATAAGAAACATATAATGTAAGAAAAGAAAAAAAATAGTTTCTATAAATGGATAAATATTAATGGAAGTCTATAAATATGTCATATCCTAGTCCAATCAAAGGCCTTCCACAATGATTTGATCTTTAAAGCGATAAGTTGGTAATTTAGAAGTCATAGATTAGAACGTTTCCTCAATGAAGTCCTACCATAAAGATTGTATTATTGATTCCACTACTTAGTAATTTTGAATTAAGTAATTTTTTTTACGCCATCTCACCTATAAACTTTTTCATTTAATTTATATATTATTGACATAATAATCACTCAACAAAGGAATTTACTAACTTGTTTTATATTAAATAAATATTTCTTTGAGTGTTGTTTGATGTTTAGAGCTCAAGTGAGGGGTGGTTGAAAAATTTATGAAAAGTGTTTGGGTGGGGAGAACATGGAATATTAGACAAAATGGACAAGGGAATGGGATATTTAGGATTTCTCTCTTCAGTGTTTGGTAGAAGAGGGAGAATAAAATGAATTTATTTATTTTTAAATTATTTTATGGAGATTTTGAAGAATCATCATGAAATAAATCCATATTTTTAGTAGTTATTTATGAAAACTCCAATAAAGAACCACCAAACATATAAATTTCTATTGTTTACGACCATAAGGGAGGACTCTACAAAGGTATGAGTAGTAGTTTTACAACCTAGTGATTAGTTCACCATATGTATTTGCGGAAAATATGACTGTGATTATAGTGATATTATAAGTTATCATGAGAGAGGTAACTTGTAATATGAATTGAGAATGGTTATTGTCCAAGAGTGGTGTCGTATGAATATGAGGAAAGGGTTTTTGAGGTTATGGGGTCATGTTACTCAGAATATGAAATGTATATTTTGAGAATGCGTATATGAGAAATATATCTAACGTCATAAGGGTTTGCATCACCAGTGAGCTGATTTTTTGAGAATTATAGGTACATTTGGGATGGGAAAGACCCTCACAAAATGAAATAAAATACAAAACACATACTATGTGAACAATGTGATCAACCAAGGAATAATATAATGATATTCCATAATTTTCTACACATGAGGTGTGATGGGATATTTTCAATGTGAAAATATTAGATAGTGTATTTCCCTATGATTATGAATATTATCCTAATTTTTTTTGGAAGATATGTATCAATTTGTATGAGGGTTATATGAATCAAAATATAGATATATATTATATAATAAAAATGGGGGAATGGATATAATTATTCTATATATATCTTTATGAATGTTTTATTAGGTTAAATTATTTTATCAACTTGTAATCAAGAAAAAAATCGAATTGGTTCAAGATACTATTCAGGGAATGGATACATACCACTCATTGACTATGGTTATATTTATAATTGAGACATGAAAGATGATTAATCTCAATATACATGGGTTGGATGTGGGTTATAATATGGCTATAAATATGTTTGGACCAGAAATTGATTGTTTGATGACTCCAAATATGCATGGGATTGATATAGACTATCCAAGGATACTCAATATAATCCGGAATGACACCGAATACCCGATGTCTCCCTATATGATTTCAATGTATGTAGTAAACTTGATCAATCTAAGTATACTTGGGTTATAGACAAGGTTTTAAAAGATTATAATTATGTCTTTAATGGTTTCATGCCACTTGAGGACTCTTAGTATTGTTAGGCTAAATATAGTCCATTCAATGACTCATAGTTTTCTCATTGTGGGAATATAAAACAAACTGAACACTAATATATACTGATATGGATTGGTATTTACCATGTATCTTGTTAATTAGTTTAGATAATTTAATCAATATACCAACACATTATTTACATAATTAATTTTTTCTCTGAATTATTGACAATAGATGAAGTACTAAAAAGTCAATGTTATGGTGGTATCACGAGCACCGGATAGTATAATACATGCGATGCACGTGTATGTTTACAAATTTCATTGGATTATTTACATGCATGTGAATGTATATTAATTTATATTTTGGTTATACCTGTAAAATTCTTGGATTTAATGATATATCCATCTTTAAATAATATTTATTTCTTTGATACCTTGCTTCACCCACAACACTGAGCCTAAATAGACGATAATATATTATTAAAATAACAATATTTAATGTGCTAGTTATCGCTTTGTTCGTGGATTTATGGGTATTAATAGGGTAAAATAAATTATTAAAATTATTTTTTTCATAGGAATAGAATTAATTTTTTAGTTTTCAATTGGTTATATATTAAAATCAAAACATTTGAAGGTAAAAAAATTCTTTTTCAAAAAACAAGTGTGCACAGCGAGTTTTTATCATAATAAATTTAATTAATATATTATTTATGAATTATTTTAGTTAAAGTTTTAGTTATTATATTCAAACAAATATATTTTAACTTTAATTTAATAGTTTTTACATGGAATATAATTATGGTAACCTTAATCTTATTCTTAAAATTAATTTTTCTAAAACTAGTTTTGTTGTGTTTTGAACACTTATTTTATAATGAATTTCTTCCAATTAATAGAATCAAATGATGTAAAGTCGATTTCATATTTGGAATAATAATTATCATTAATATATAATAATTTTAACTAATTTTTGGTCATTATGAATAATAACTGAGTTTAAAATTCATTACCGTGGTAAAAGTTAAAAGGGTCTAACAAGGCGTTAAATGAGAGAGATAAGGTATAACATGACCTAAAAACTGGTCTAAACAATATTGTATCAGGAAATTTCGTTTCTTTATCATATAATGTTTTAACTTTATCCATTTTGGAGCTAATTTCTCAGGATAGTGACTTTATTATTTTTTAATGATCAGAATATATAAAAGTGTGTCCCTCCCCTCACTTATGAAATGGAATCCAATATTATCAATTATCCACACAACTTTAGAGATTTTTATTGACTAAAACATACCAAAATATCATCTAAAATTCCATATACATATCATATTGGTTCTTATGATCTTAAAATAACAACCCAATCATCCTTAAAAATAGTTTCAAATGTGTTTTCTAAAATTAGTGGTATATGTTATTACCGATCTTTTTAAAGTTTTATTCTTCTTCTACTTATTATATATATTTTCTATCCATCCCAAAATGATTAATATATAATTAATTATATACTATGTTATTATTATGAATATGGGAAAATAATTTTCAACCTTTTTTCATCAAAAGTAAAATGAAAGCATCATCCGTGCGTTTATGAGGACCCCCACCACCACGTAGTGATATAATTCATTATCCGTCACTAAATTTAATGGTTGGTTATTACGATGGATTTAATGTCTATATATCATATTTATAATATAATTATTCCTTTTTAATTATATTATTTTGTCAACCTTCTCGCCCCCATCTTTTGAAAAATGATAACATCACACATGCTTATATGTAGACTATAACATCTATGAATCAATGACATTCATTTTTCATTTCCACAACACATGGATGGATATAAGGATATAATTAATGAGTATTAATGATATATATTATTTAATAATGATTCATTAAAGGTAAATTATAAGTTTATTTTTTTCATTCCATCCATTAAAAAGTGGAATTTCACCCATGTGTAAGTACAAACAACCATGTCCATGAAGAGATGTAATTCAATTTCCACCACCACTTTATTTGAATGGTTTTAAAAGTGTTTATAATGATAAATTTTGATCCATATTTTTTTATTAATATTATAAATATAATTAACCAATTATCGTGGTATAAGTATCGAATCCTTCTAACCGAAACATACATGGAAAGTAGAGAATTTTTGACAAAAATATCTATTTTAAGGAAGAATTGTTAATATAAGGATGAATGTAAATTATAAATTAATTACACATAGTATGTTATGTATAAATATGGTTCTATAATATATGGATAAAAATATTTATTTATTAAACCTGATTCTTGAATACATATGATGCAAGAAAAGGCTTTGGTAATGAAATTATTATACAATGTCTTTACTATTCAAGATTGTTTATGTTAAATTTTCATTTATGTAAATAATATGATAATTATATTTTAAACCATATATTATATATTACTGTTGGGTTATTTCTAATTTTTTAATGTTTTCCTTTCAATTTCCCCGCATTGGTACATGAAATGATCAAGAAATTGTTTTTAAGAAACAACGACCTTATTTCCTCTTTGGCACAGAATTTTTTCTTACATGTCCACAATTTATTTAATGTTCTTTAAATAATGTTTTTAATTTTAATAAATTATTGATTAAATTATTTTTCAACAATATTTTACATTCTAGTAATTTTTTTAAAAGGAATGTTATTTTTATTTTCAAACCAAAGAACTTTATAATAGAAGTTAAAAAAATATTTATTTTAATGTATACTCCATTAAAGGGTTTTACCACCATTATGATGATGATTTTCCTTGAATATTACATTAAACATTTCCATGGATATTTTAAATGAAATTTTTTTCCTACTATTATTTAATTTTATTACATTAAATAATTTGTTTCAAAATAAAAAGGATATTTTCCTCAACAATGAAAAAATCCTTTGAAGTGACTTATATGTCACTAGGGACTTGATCCATTGATACCATATTTAATATTTATCAATATATTTAGTGATTGTTATAATGGAATCATGAATAACCTTGTTTTATTTTCCACAAGTTATTCTGTGACGAAATGATAAATCATTCCAAGACCTAGTGGGATACATATGAACATATTATGATTATTTAACGGTTGGGTATGCTGGACCTCCAATGCATTGGTAAATGTCATATAGATATATCATGTGGTGATTATGATAAGGAAATATGTGTTTAATAATACATAAGTTAAAATTTTAATTCATGAGTATGATTTTATTCTATCTATTCTCACTTGATTATATATAAACATGATTTTGAATAACTATATTCTCCCTTGGATGTGTGTGTATGATTAATTATATCTATGCTCTCATGAATATGTGTGGAAATGATTTCAAATTTCTTTTTCATAAGATTACGATTCCATATTATTATAATTCCACACTATTATATTATATATATTTAATGTTAACTACCACTTTCACACCCATATTTATCAATTTTCTAGATATAAAATTATTTTTTAGTTTATGATCTAACATATATTTTGTATAAATATTTTACATTTCTAAGATTCACATGATTATGAAATCATTCAATTTTAAGCATCATCTGATCTTATGAAGGATATATCCTATGTTAACCCTTACTGAGCATATGATCACACCCTTTTTTATGTTTTCTATTCCTAGGTTTTGATTTATGATTCTAATTATGTTATTTATATAACGGTACTATTATAAAGAAATTTGTTGGG
This sequence comes from Viscum album, assembly GCA_963277665.1. Classification (NCBI taxonomy): domain Eukaryota; kingdom Viridiplantae; phylum Streptophyta; class Magnoliopsida; order Santalales; family Viscaceae; genus Viscum; species Viscum album. The sequence continues at coordinate 776,228,117 of OY728152.1, read as the reverse complement.
GAGGTTGAATATATTTTAAGATATAAGTTAATTATATATCTAGTATCTAAATCACTAATCCTTTATGGTGCCTAAGAATTTATAATTGTGATATCTATTAAATATTCATCTAGAATTATGTAATATCCATCGCCCCACCCCCTCCGTACCCCGCAGCCTCTGCGCCCCGCAGAGCTCCGTCGCCCGTGGCCTCCGCGCCGCGTGGTGCTCCGCCACCCCGGCCCCAAAGCCGCGCGGTGCTCTACCACCCGTGGCCTCCACCGCACCACAGCCTCCCCGCCCTACGGCGCTCCACCGCCCACAGCCTCTGCTTCCACGTGGCCTCCACGCCTCGCAGCACTCCACCGCCCACAGCCTCTACCGCCCCGTGTCCTCCGCGCCCTGTGGCCTGCACCACCCTGCGACACCCGCGAATTCCACCACCCTGAGGCACCTGCGGCCTCGCGCCGTCCCGCGGAACCTGTGGCCTCGCGCCATCACACGACACACGCGAACTCCGCCACCACGTGGCCACCTGTGGCCTTCGTAGCCCACGCGGCCTTCACGGATCACGCTGCGTCCGTGGGGATCCAGTCGGGTCACCCAGCGATCCGAGCTGGACCCAGCGGGTTGGGCCTGGTCGACCCAAATTGGGTAAGCTGAGGCTGGGTTGGGTCAGGTTGGTCTGACCAGGTCGGACCAGACCGAGACCCACTTCAACCCATTATACCCTTGTGGCCTTAACATTGGCATCAGATGTCCATTTGATGAACCATCTATAGCGCCATGAACCTTAGAGTGAGACAGTCTCTTTGGTATACCCCATTGGAGATTTGGATAAAGTTGGAGTACGGTCAGGTTGGATTGACCACGAATCCAACTGGGCCCTCGGGACTAAAAGGCTAAAAACTCATAGACCGGGTGTTCGATTGATGCACCGTCTATTGCGTTAAGACCCTATGACTTGAAAGTCCTTTGGAAAACTTATTCATGGGAATTAATATAGTTGGATTATCAACTAGTGTCTTGAGGAGTGGACCCTCCCAGAGACGTGCTAGCTTAGCGCGGGAACCCAGTAGCTAGATGGGACTTGAGGAAGAGATCTTTCATGGGTCTCTGATTGAGGGTCCCATATAGAACCGCTCTAGTATTCCATGTGGTAATACTCGATAGATACTATTTGGGTCAGCACCTAGCGATCTTGTGTGGGTCAGAACCAAGCGATCCTGTGTGGGTGAGCCCCTTGCAATCCTGTGTGGGTCTGCACCGAGTGATCCTATGTGGGTCATCACCGAACGATCCTGTGTGGGTCAGCACCGAGAGATCCTTTGTGGGTTAGCACATAGAGACCCTGTGTGGGTATGATGATGATTAGAGATCCTTCGTGGGTCTTCTTCTTAACATAGTAAGATGATTTAGTGGTTTCATCTAATCATCTCTAATACTGTACCAAAGTTATACCTGGTGTGAGGTGAGTTCGTACCTGAGCGGTACTTTCCTTTATGGTAATACCTTGGTGGAATTCTTCTATGTGGCGTACCTACGTGGTACTTTCCTTCATGGTATTCCTTCCTTTGTGTAATATTTGAGCTTTTGGATTTGAGTTTGACTATGTGTTTTCCTCAGGATTTAGATATGTATACTTGATAACATAGGTATATGTATAGGGATATACCTAGGTAGGGTTGTCAGTTGATTTCATGCTATTTGGTTTATCCTTGGTGTATTTTGTGAGACCTTGAGGGTCTCAGGGTCCCTAATGAGTATCGTTATACTCACCCTTGCACGTGTTATGCCCGCACCCTGTTGTGTTTTGTGCAGACGAAGAAAAGCGCTGATAGAGGACGAGAGTACCAAGACCGGAGGTAGCTCGGCGGTGGACCTTAGATAAGGTGTACTGCAAAGATGACCATTATAGAGCTGAACTTACCCCACAGGTATGATACTTGGCGAGTGATCGCAGGAGCCGTTCAAGTTTACTTGTACTTCCAATTTCATGTACTTACCAGTTGGGCTTTTATTCTGGCCCCTTTTACTTACTATACTCACTCTGTTTACTAATCAAATTACTTGATTTTGTATCTTTCTATGTGCTTTGTTGAGGGTGTTTACTAGTTATAATGGAAATTCCTTCCCAGTTTTAGAGAATACGCCTTCAGTGCTAGTCACCAACCCCTAGCCTATAGAAGGCGGTCTTGGGGTAGTCACAACACGAGCCATGGGGGACGGGTCATGACATTATTATTTAACATTACAGTTATGTATTAGCCATTATATTGGAGGTTATCAACTGTGTTACTAAATAATGATTTTTTTAATTTTTATTAATTTAATTGATTTATTTTAAATTTTTTATAAATTAAAATAAAATAGTTTTTAGTAAAAACTTTTTTATCTAAAAAACTATTTTTATGGACACAATGTTTTTTATAATAATAAATTACATTACTCCTTATTAATAAATTATTTTAATTTAATTTTTATATATTATATTTAATTAATTTTTTTAATTTTTTTATAATAGTTTTTATATGGCATGAAATAAAAGAAAACTCATTTTTATGTATAATTTTTTTTTTCTAAAAATGGGTTTTTTTATTTTTGTGCACTTATTATAAAATTATTTTTCACCACTTGTGGAAATATAATATTTAAAAATAAATTCCACATTTTTTAAATATCATATTTAATATTATTTAATTAGGTATATTTATTGTTATTTTATTACAAACAATAACCATAATTATTATTCATTCGAACAGTAAATGTTAAAAGTCGTAAATAAGATGATAAACTAAATAAACAAGGATTAAAATGATAACAAACTTTTATAAATACTATTATATAAATATAAATCGGTAATATATCATAATTTCTTAAAAAATTCACCAATTATAATCCACGTTTTCATAATAATAACGTTATTATATTTTAAAATTCTAAATATTGAAAGTGTATCACTCCCTTCATTGATAAAAGGGAAGCCCCTCTACTATATTATTTACACAACATGGAACTTTTATATCAACAAAAAGACTACCAAAATATGATATAAGATTATATATTCTTTTCAAAGATTTACTAATTTTCTTAAACGACCAACCCAAGGGTCCTTAAGAATAGATTCAAAGGTGGATTCTTAAAAAAGAGATACAGGCTCTTACCAATATTTTTCAATTTGTATTCTTCTTTTAATTCATCTAAATATATTGTATCTATCCTAACATAATTAGTTCAGTAACATAAATATATTTATATGTTATTAAAACTATGGTAAAACCATTTTCTACATTCTTTCAATAAAAATGGGGAATTAATGTATCACTCGTGCGTATGCGAAGACTAATGCCTACACATAATGATATGATTCATTTTCCATTTCCATGATTCAAGTATGGTTTTTATAATGGATTTAATGTTTAAATATGAAATGTATGAAATAATAATTATTATTTGATTATATTATCTTATATTCTTTCTTACCTACCCATAAGTTGGAAAATTATAATTTTCATATTATGTTGCTTTGTGCCACCACCTCCATGAAGTGATGCGATTCATTTTTCATTTATTCTTTACATTCTTAGTAATAAGGATAAATTAAATGATTATATATGACATATATGGTATATATGATATTTTTATGATTTTGGGAAGGTAAATTATTATTTACCATTCTTTCATTCCATCCATCAAAATGTGTATACATCACTTGTGCATACGTAAAGACTACAACCTCCATGAAGTGATTTTTTTTATTTTCAATCCCTAATTTATATTAATGCTTATAGAAGTGTATCTAATGAATAATTTTTATACATATTTGATGACTAATATTCTATATATTATGAAACCATGACTTATGTACAAGTACTGGAACCATCGATTTGAAACACAAATGGAAAACAGACCCTCTTTCACATAAATATCCCTTTTAAGGAATAATTATTAATAAAATGATCATTAGAAAATATAATGGAATGATAAATTGATTGTTATTAATTAATATAGTTATTCAATAGTTATATAATAAATATATATTCACTATATATTAGGTTTTAACATGTATTAAGAAATATTGGACTCGAGTTATTTTAATTATAATGGAATCTCTTTTCTTTTTGGTATTATTTATGCTACATTTACATTGAGAGAAATTATAATATCCATATCATTTAAACCCCATTTTTTTATGAATATTTATTGTCTTTCATTCATTTTTAATCTATATTTTACTTAAAATTATTGATAAAATGTTTTTTTGGAAAACTGACCATATTTCATCTTTGATTGGGAATCATTTTCTTCCATATTTATATTTTATTAAAAATGTTCCCATGAATGCTTTTAACATTAAAAAATAATTGAATAATTTCATTTTTAACCTTATTTTACATTCAATAAAATATCTTAAAATGAATTATTGTCATTTTTTGAATGAAGTTGTTTTAACCAAATGTGTGAAAAAAATATTTATTTTAATGTATAGAGCACAAATGACTTTTTTTACCATCACAAATACACATTATTTCAAGTTTCCTTTAAAAAATATCATGGTTCTCTTCAAATAAAATTTTTTTCCTTATATTTTGGAAATTATAGACTTTAAATTTGTGATTTCAAAATTAAAAGGTTATTTTCTTCAAGAAGTGTCATAGTCATATTTTTACGGTATTTTTATCTATGACAACATCCTTTGATGTTACTTAATATTCACTGCGAACTTATATAATGATATAATCCTTATTATTTATCTAGATAGTAACAGATTATAATGTTGAAGTCATGATGAAAACTATTTTATTTTACATTAGTTAAGCTATATTGAAATGTTAAATTTTTTCATGACCTTTAATCATATATATGAATGGATTATGATTTTGTGATTGTTGGATTCATTATAACCCTCTAATTCATTTGGTGATGTGATAAATATATCACATGAGATGTTGAAAATAATCATGGACATGATTGTAAATATAAAATTTCATATATTTTTATCTGAGGATGATTGTTTTTTAGCTATTCCCATAATATTATTGATAGAAATGATTGTGATATTTTATGTTCAAATTTTGATGAATGATTATGATTTCCTACAGCTATTCTCACAAGATTATGTATGAAACCTATTGTTATAGCTATGTTCAGAGGATTAATGTTTCATATGAATATATTTCCATATGCCTATATTGTGACTCTTGAATGACGATTAATTCTGTGATACCCTATTAACAATGTTTATGTATATAAATTGATTTTTATTTTTACAATAAATATTCTTTAGGTAATGAATATTTTACATTGATAACAAGAACTTGAGTCTCTTATTATACGAATGACATCATGTTATGATTGTATGGTTGATATCAACCATGTCGACCTATATCGAGTATATGAGCTCTAGATTTCTTAGGGTTTCATTCCCCACATTTTGATGGAAGTTTATCGGTATGATATCCCTATAATGATAATGATAGGAAGATATTTGTGCCAAAATTTAATGATCTTTTAAGAAACAAGTTAATTGTATATCTTATCTCTAAATAAACTTAACCTTTACAAACATATAGTATGTATAATTTTTATATGTATTGAATATAAAACTAGAATGATGTATATTTATTTATGTTATTATTGGATATCTTCACTTATGGTGTTTTTTGAATGAGCTTTAAACTTACACCTGACAGTCGCACCTCATATGACACGAAAACATTATATTTGGCTTATCATTCTGGTAAAGGGACCTAAAATAGTTTAAGAAGTTAAACTAAAATGACATGTATATTGGTAAAATTGTATGGTTAGGTCAAATACCTACTATAATTTCAACTCTATTTTATATATTATTTAATTTTTATTCCTTTTGTGTATCATTTTCTACAACCCTTGTCTTTAGTACACAATAATTCAAGATTTATTATATAATATTACACATAATACAAACTGAAACATTGATAAGTCTATTTTCTTTTGGAATTAGGTACATTACATAACAACTTAAAAAATGAGATACAAAAAAATTATTGAAATATTCCTTAACATGTTCATATTATTCAATCATAATTAAAAATACATCGGACAACCTGGGACATAGATAATAAAGGGGTAAACTATAAAGCTATGTATAGAAGTAAACATGGAATATTATGAGGAAATATTACATGTAAGAAAATAGTCCTCTCAATGAGGTATAAGATTATTTAGAATCCTAAAAATTAATAATTAGTCATGATATAAGATGATAATCATAAGGGAAACATGGGAAATGTGGAAACAACATAAAACACTGCATCATAAACATAGGACCGGGATAAATACTAAAAAATCATGATGGAAAATGTTTCATGTTGGATTATGTTAACTCCCTAACCATTTTATTGATGTCTCAAGGAGACTAAAAAATTACTCAATTCATTGGACCACTATATAATTTTGAGCTCATATGTAACTTTCATTTCATTCTCATGCTTAAGTGTGCCACATAGATAATAGAATATGGAATCATTTATCAAAAAATTAAATTAAAAGATAAAGGAGTATGGAATAGATACATTTATGTTCCCACATAAACAATTACTAGTGCATAATAGAGAACCGTATTGATAGGAAATGATTACAGGTATTGACTGGAAAATTGTTTGGCATGGAAAATCACGATGAAATTTCTCTAGAATAATGGTGGCATATAAATGTTCATGGATGAGATTAATGAGTTTGAAATGGGTCTAAAATAATTAATTAATATTATGGTATGTAAGAGGGACATGGGATAACATATATAAACATTATGAAATAGAGATAAAATGCATATGAAAATGGAGATGATTAAATAATTAGGAGATGGAGAGGATCCATTTTCTTAAGAGTGTGATTCCAAAAGCACAGTAGGATCTTCTTGAGATATTAATGGAACCTTTGGTGCACTCTAGAGATAATAGGTAATAGTAATGAAATTATTCATGGTTTTTAGTGGAGTGTAATGAGTTCTTGGGTGTGTCAATATAATAAAAAGAAGAGAGTTGTTTATTATTTCTCAAACATAGGGTTTGGACTTTGTATAATGAAATAACCAAAACCAAAAACCTTAACTTAATTTTGGACAATTGATTCTACCAATAATGAGTGTTTTTAACAATTTATAGGTAAAATGGCTGATATTATTAGAATATTTATGTTGCTGATGAGGAAGTGAGTCAAGTCCTTAAATAAATGATTTTAAAAACTTAAAATATAATATAGGATTTGTAGTATTCATTAAAGATTTATAAAATTAATTAAATAAATATAAAATAAAATTATTATAATAGGGAAACAAATATATTAATGTGGATACACATTATATTATTTATTACATCATTTTTGGTTCATTATGATTTCAGAGTATACACAACATATTTATACAGTATATAACTTATAACTGAAAAAATGACTGCCTAAAAAAACTATAAAAAATTCACAATTGGATAAATTTGAATTCATAATTAAAAAAATAATATTTATTTTAATGAAATAATTATCTAAATATGTGAATTTTCACTTTTAATATAAGAATAATCATTTATTGAGAAATTATGGGTTTTTAACAATAACTATTTTGAAACCCTTAAAAAATTACATTTGAATTCATAAAATTTATATGATCATATATATTAAATAATAACATTTTATTAAAATATTATTTATCTCAAAAATAAATTAATTCATCAAAATTAATGACTTTATTGAAATTGAATATTAATTAAAAATACAATTTTTTATTGTATTAAAAACAAAATCACTTATAAAGTAACAATAATAAGATGAAAATAAATTCATTATTATCTAATATATATATATATATATATTATTAGGGTCTTGATACATATCCATTTAATACAGCTGTAAAATACCTAAGGGTATGGTGGACGATGGTGATACTTTCATGGGGTGGTGCGTCGTACATGGTTTGGGTTGTGATCTCAAGGAGCTTAAAATTATCCTGTAAATGGTTTTTCTCATGCTTATATTATTGAATCTAAACTTGGACATGGGCAATGTAATATCCTAGTGATTCTTTCTCATTGGAATCTCTACCGAATGGGAATCATACGGTAAGATCATACTGGTTGAGGCCATCAATTCTTTTTTTGTCGGTTGGATTTTTCAAAACCCTATATTTATTATAATCATACGATCAATATTCAATGAATATATTATCAATGGTAATGATGCTTAATTTTCATTTAAATCTAATAGGATATAATAAAACCAATTAATTTCTTGTGTTTTCTATGTCCATAATATATAATAACATGTTTAATTAAATTTCAAGGGAAATTTTATTTATAAATGTTTGGGTCATTACAATCTTCCCCCTTCATAAATTTCACCCCCAAAATTTTCATTTCTCATACAAAAATAGATTAGTTTAATTTTGTTTCATCATTTTACATGGTTCTAATGTTGCTTCTTCAAACATGTGGTTTCTACACATTACTTTGACCATGAGCATTGTATTATTCCGTAGAACATTTTATCTGGGATATAAGATCTTCACAAGCATCACCTCATAGAAAAGATCATTCTCCAACAGTACCACCTCAAGAATGAGTACATGTGAGGGTATGGTATGTACTTCCTCAAGAGAGATACATGGAATACATCATGTACTTTATATAGGTTAGGTGGGATTTCTAGTCAATAGGCCATCACTCCAATGCAATCAAGGATCTCAAATGGGTTAATGTATATTGGACAAAGATTTCTATTCATCTCAATTATCATGACATTCATACAATGAGATATTTATAGGAATACCCTCTCTCCAACCCAAAATATTGGTCTCATCAATAACTATTATCATAGCTCTTAATTCGACTCTGAGCAGCCTTGATGTGCTACTAAATGGTCAAGACCTTTTTCCACAAATTTCTTAGATCATTTCAAGACCTATAAGTTTTTTTACCCTACTCCATCCCGACATTCATTTTTTTCACATCTTCCCAAAAAGGGATTCATAGGATAAATTTGGATACATGATTATAAATTATTATTGTGTGAGAACATGAATAGATGAATATGTTGTTATCATCATCTTTGGAGGTCAATTGATAATTATCTCAACATGTCCTTGAGTTTCTGGATAGTTCTCTCAGATTATAAACTAGTTTGATGGTGATAATCCATGGTAAAGTTCAACTCCATATTTAGATATGGTTAGATAATCTTCCATAACAAATAGGAAAATCATTAATCTTGATCATATATGATATATATTAGTGTTCCATGAATCATCACCAATTATTTAATGTATATCCCTACAAGTCGATCAAGTGATACGTCCCCTATAATTTCAATGAATTGAGAAGTATTTTTAAGGAGATCCACCAAAACCTATATAGCATTATTAAATTTTTATTTATTTGAAATAATAGTGGAAGAGTGCATGGTTTTGTTTTCTCATATCTATATCGGTACGGGTAATAGTTTCATTAACCCCTTGGATTATTGTCTTTATTCCTTCACTTGATGAAATAAAATACATCTTGATTTATATTCCATGATCTTCTTCTTAATATTGTCTTACCAATAGTTCTCTCATAGACAATGATACATCGTTTTTATTCCTAGATGGATGGATAAGGTCGAGATTTGTGCGTCATCCAATAAGTCCTTCTTCAACTCAGGATTTGATGGTATAGAAAGTCTTAACACAAATCTTACAACTCCTTCTTCGTTAAGATTCAAAACTTAGGATTTAGCTTTTCTTATGGTTTCAAATTTCTTCTAAATTATCACATCATCTCTTTGAGAATCAAATATTGTTTCTAAAAGGGATGGTTGAGAAATCATTATTTAATGTAATGATTATGTTCCTTACATTATGATTCCCCTATCCATAATCTTTAAGTATAAGGAGATTAGATCCTTCTCAATTCTCATAAATGATATATTTTTTGGAAACATTATACTTAGAGATACTTCAACATTATTTTCATTCATAAGATGGTAGCGGATTGAGCAGTCATAGTCCTTTACCAGATCTAACCATCTTGATTGGTAAATATTCAACTCTTTCTCAGTGAATATATACTTGAACATATTGTGATCAGAATATATTTCACACTTCTACCTAAAGAGATAATGGCACTAAATTTTCAAATAAAAGATCACAACAACCATCTCTAGAACATGCTTTGTTTAGTTTTTTTCATGAACTTTCAATTACCTTGAGGTATAATCTATCACATTTTCATTTTTTATTAACACGTAGTGTATTCCCTTATTCAAATCATTGTTGAATACTATTAGAAGTTCTACACATGATGGTAGTGTGAGTAAATGTGTAGTTTTAAGTCTTTTTTTTAAAATCCTTGAATATTTATTCACATTCATTGTTCCAAAAAAACGTGACTCCCCTCCAAGTTAGTTTGGATAGAGGGTTTGAAAATCATGATAAATTTCTCAAAAATCATTGATAATACCCAGCTAATCGATGAAAACTATGGATTTATATCACATATAATGGCCTCAACCATCCTTCAATTTCCTCTATAATTAAAGTATCTATAGATATCCCATTATATGTGATAATATTACCAAATAATGAGATTTCCTTTAATTAAACCTCACATTTTATTTAATTTCAATAATTATTCTCCTTTTGTAAGGTTTTTAGAATAGTTCTCAGATTCTCCTCATGCTCCCCCTTTCGTTTGGAGTATATTAGAATATCATCTATAAAGACCACTTAATTTTTTTAAGGTAATATATGAAGACTCTATTCATTTATATCAGGAATATTGGTGTACCATTAGTGAGTCTTAATGACCTTAATAGGAACTCATAGATCTCGTACCATATATGGAAAGTTGTATTCTGGATATCCTCCTTCTTCACCCTTACTTGATAGTATATTGATTAAATATCCACCATGGATAAGTATTATGAACCATGTATCTAATTGAACAAGTCATAAGTTTATGGTAAAATATACCTTATTTATCATGATATTGTTTAGATCATGATAATCAACGAAAAGATTCGTTGAACCGCCCTTCTTCATGATGAATAGGACTGATGCACCCCGAGGTGAAACACTGGTGCATATGAACACTTTATCTAGATTATTTTCTAGCTGTTTCTTTAGATCCTCAAGTTTCCTAAAATCAATTCTATATGGAGTCTGGGATAATGGTAACACCCTAGGTATAAAATTGATTGAATATTCAACCCCTCACCTGGGAGGAAGACCATGCAATTATTTAGTAAACACTTCAACATATTCTATCACAATAGGTATGTCTTCAATGATGATTTGTCCTTAGACATAACCATTTGAGCTAAATACTCTTTCTCATTGGGAAATAATACCAATGCTTTAAATTTTGGTGCTACATAATATTTATCCTCTCCTTACATTTTTATATAATTAGAGGAAGATTCACGATATAGAGAGTGATTTCCTTCTCTTGGAAATATATGTTGTCTCTTCATAATTAAATCAAACCCATGCCCAGAATTCCATAATATCAAAATAATAGGAGTATCACAAGGTTCACTGGGAAATTCATCCCACTAATTGTTATAGGGGAGGATTTACATACCTGATATGGAATAATTTTCAAATTCTCTGATGATTTGTGGTTGTGTTTGAATAGTTCTGCAAAACATGTCTTATATGAAGGAATGTGTAGAATAAGAATAAAACATTATATTCACTATTCTTGAATGAATAATTTGAGTACCTATATTCACTTCGTTTTAGTGACTCACCTCCGTGGTTGTGAGGGAATAAGATATCCTTTATTCCTTGGATGTTATTTTTCCCCCAAAACCCTTGGCGTAGTTCATTGGTTTTCCATGTTCCCTTGTTCATTTTAGTTCATAAAATAAACATTGCACTAAGGGTTGATTGTAGAATTCATTTCATCCATCACATTAGTGGGATTCTCTTAAAGGAAATCGCTACCTAGTTGTCCTTTCTTCCCATACCAAAATCATTTCCTCATCCACCGTAAGCAATTTCTAGTGTTCTTCTTTACATAATTTTGACAAGTGTGATGTTGAAATTTCATATCAAGGTCAGATTTCTCTATCAGAATTCAAGAATTTAACTCTACTATATTTTTATTATCCTTATGATTCCATATAGATTCACTGATCTGGATTTTTACTTTGAGGGAACATCCTAAAATTTCCTCATAGATATCAAAGTATTATATTTCCATGGATTTTCATAGACTAGGTTTTATCCCACCAAAGAAATGGTCAACATTTAATTCTTGGGTAATGAAAAATTAAGAGGCATATCTTAAAATCCTTGTGATGTTTTCCTCAAATTATCTTATAAATTTGTCATTTTTTCTAGAGGGAAACGAAATACCTTTCCATTTTATAATGGAGAGTGTATGAAAAATATTTATCAAAAAATAGTTTTCTAAATTCCTTCCACCCCATCACTATGATAACTTCCTTAGGATTTGTATTCATGATCAAAGTATGTCACTAGTTAGCTTCTCCCTCTATATGATAGACTACCAATGTAACCTTTTACTGAATGGAACATTTAAGGATCAAGAATATTCTCTCAAGGGATTTGATCCATTGTTCTATGATTAAGGAATTAGATAATGCATTGAAAGATGGAGGCCTTTTTCAAATAAAGGTATCAATAGAATCATGTTTTTTATTAGGGGATTTTGGGAACTACTCTTGATCTAGGTTTCTATCCATAACCTGATTTAATTGAGATATTATCTTAATAGAGTTATTTATTCCTACTCCCATTGGGTTGTGCATCTCATTTGGGTAATCAACACATTACAATTCTCATTGGTTATTTACCCAATTACACCAATTTACATCCATTTGGTAAAATAAAGGGCGAAATTAGGGATGATTATTTTTTAAAATATGAAACACAGAAATGGGAATCCATTAAAATTAAAGAGATAACATATAATTGGATTTTATTTCTCAACAGATAAATTTCTAGGCTTTAATCTATGTTATCCATTATCAATTTACTATCAGAGAGTCATATAGATATTACTTTTCCCTTAAGAATTGTTAATAATGATCTTGTGAATTCATCAAATAATATCCACAAAGAGTGTCGAACTAGGTTTAAATCAAAATCCTTTTTCGTGCACCATTTCCCGATCGAGTCTAGATTAACATGGGTTTTTTAGGTTTTACATATATATATATATATATATATATATGTGACAGAGCCACATCCACTTGTAGTATCCAGGTAGGGGTGTATTTTCTTGATAAGAAAATTACTCCAAATTTACCAATATTATGGGATTTTTTATAATTAGTTATATCGCTATGGATTTCACTAGAGTTTTCTAATCATAATCCCAAATTTTACCAAACGATTCCTTTAATAGAAACTATTATAACCCTTTTCTTCACTAAAATATAATATATGATTTATTAGATAATATTACACATAAGAAAACCTAAATGTTCAAGAAATATAGTGTATTTCGGTATTAGTTACATTATATGAAAAATTAAAACATGGTATAAAACAACATTATTGAAAACTTCTTGGACATTCTCTTACTATTCAATCATACATAAAACTACATGGGATAACCTAGGGACATTTATAAGAAATGGGTGATCTATAAAGACATGTAAGTGAGTAAACATGGAATAACATAAGGATAAATTACATTTTATACAATTGGACTACCAATTTGGTATAAAAGTAATGATAATCATAAACATGAACAATAAGGCATGATATATCATGAAATTAATAAAGGAAACATGGGAAATGCGGTAATAAATTAAAACACAACATCATTAGCATATGTCAAGGATAAATTCCATCAAATAATGATGGAAAAAGTACCATGATTGATTAGGTAAACTCTCTAATCCCTTTTATGATGTATCATGAGACAGAAATAATACCCAATTAATTAGAAGACTATATAATTCTGGGCACCCCATCACTTTCATTTCATTCTCATGGTTAAGTGTTCCATATAAATCATAAAACATGAAATCATTTATTATAAAATTTTATTCCATGAAAAAGTATTGTACAATAAATTCATGTAATTTCCCAATAAAATATATATAAGTGAATAAAGTTTAACACCCTTGATAGGAAATTAGAATTGGTATTCACTACACAATTGTTTGGCATTGAAAATTGCTGTGAAATTTCGGCAGAATAATAGGGGTGTATAAATGCTCATTGAAGGACATAATGATGGTGGAAGGTGTATATCATCATTTTGGAATAATAGGGGAATTATGGTCAAAATGGTAGAACATATCCCATATTTATGATATGTAGATAAAATGAGTAAGAAAATGGAGATGTTTGAATAAATAGGAGAAGGAGAGGATCCCTTACCTTGAGAGTCTGATTAAAAAATCATGGGTGGAGATTCATGAGAGCTTGGGGGAACATTGGGACAACTATAGAGACTGGATTTCATACTGATGATGTTCTCCAATGTTTTTTATTTGATAATAATGGGATATTGCGTGGATTTATATTAGAAAAGAGAGGGGAGTTATTTATTATTTCTCAAACATTGGTTTTGGACACTATATAAAACAATAACTAAAACTACAAAAATTCCCCAAATTTCATAAAATATTTTCATCTAAATATGGTTGATTTTAATTTTTTTTATGTAAAGTGTAGAACATAGTCAAATATTAAAATTTATTATTTATAACTAATTCATTTCCTTAAAGATTTTTTTTAAAACATCAAAATATAATATAGGTTTTGGAGGATTCATAAAGGATTTATAAAATTAATACAATAAAACCAAAATCATAATATTTTAAATGGGAAAAATATATCTGTTCTTGGACACCGTTTATAATATTTAGTAAATAATTTGGGACTTTTTTATATTATAATATACACCACATATTTATATCGTATCTAATTTTACACAAAAATTTGATTATCTCAGAAAATTATGAAAAATTCCGCAGATTATAATTTTGACAATTTGATCAATTTATTTATTTTAACTAAATAATTTTCTAAATATGTTCATTTTCACTATTAATATATGAATCATCATTTATTGAGAAATAGTTTATTTTTTTCAATAACAGTTTTCTATCTCTTAAAAAATTACATTTGACTTCATAAAAATTATATGATCATTTATATTTAATATTTTTTTTAAAATAATGTTTTGTTAATATATTATATATTTATAAAATCCATTAATTCATTAAATTTAACATCTTAATTGAAATCTAATATTAATTAAAACTAGATTTTTTATTTTATTGTATTAAAAAAATAATTTATAAAGTAACAATAACGAAATGAAAATATATCATTATTCTATAAAATATACATATGTATATTATTAGGTTCTTGTTATATATCACTTCAATACACCAGAAAACACCCTAATGGTAAGGTTCACAGTGGTGAGACCATCATGGGGTGGTTTATCATACATGGTTTGTGTCGTGATCTCGATGAGATTGAATGTCTCCCATAAACAAGTCCACTCGTGCTTATATTGATAGATCACACATTGGGTTTGGTCAAGTAAAAATTATATTGATACTATATCCATTATATTATTTGATAAATGGGATTTATAGGGTATGCTCCTCTTGGCCTAGGACATAACTTCCTTTGTCTACATCATTTGGATTTATCGAAACCCCATATTTATACTAATTATATGATCACTATTCAATGACAATATTATCAATTGTAATGATGCTTTATGATTTTTTAAATACAATAATATATAATAAAACTAATTTATTTCATGTTTTTTCTATATCCATAATATATAATAATGAATTTAATTAAATTTTAAGGTGCATTTTATTTTCTAAAATTCCGAGTTGTTACATCATTATTCCATTAGGTGATCCCTTTTATGAAATGTGTCTTATTTGGAAAATATCGCATTATTTTATTACAACATACTATAAGTTATTATATAGTCATATTTTCACTATAATTATATATTTTATAGAGGATTAATTCTCATTATATATATATATATGTTATTGCTATTTATTGTATTATTATGTTTTTATAGTTATAGTCTCCACATGAGATGTTATCTAATGCTCACCGCTAATCAACAACCTATGGAATATGAGGGAGATTTTTGGTGGAATGTGATGTTTCTTATTAGTCCAAAAATTGGAATATAGGGGTTTAAATACTAAAATATTGTATCAATTCCTTGATTTAATTATCCTATAATTAGTTATTTGGTATATTTTTCTAGGGTTGGATGGAACTCAACATGAAATTTGTATCTTTTCATAGTTAGAAGATTTGTGGTAGAATGTATATGGTTCCCAGGAGATGGGATTAAGGTTTATAACTTTTTTTACTATAGATGATATATTTTTAATTAAATTATGATATCCATGGTTATATTTTTATGTCATAATCTTGTCTTAGGGAAACAAGAAGAATGTATAAATGCATCATACTCTACACATTGGTTCAAATTTCATGTGTATAATTATGTTTATTTTGGAAACAAATTTTTCAAAAATGGTTTATATTTAATTTAAACATCAAGAATAAGTTATTTTATTGTCAATAAATAACTTATTTTATAAAATTAATGAAATGAACTATACTATGAGGCCTATCACGATACAAGTCATTTGATAGTGATTCCATTAATATACACATGGGTGTGAAGACAACCCTTGAGTGGGTTATATTGGAATATGGATACCACTATATAGATGATAAATGTAGGATGGGTTCATGGGTTATTTATTACTTAAGATATACATGATGAAATCATGGATGTTACTTCATGAGTTGTGAAATTTTTCAGATATGTGGTTTACAAACTAGGAAGGACTACAGTGTGAGGATGAGGTATGAATTAAGATAGTGTTGATTTATTGTGTTAGATGATTAGTGGAATTTAGATTATTTTTTGCTAAGATATATTATAATATTAAACATTATCATATTACTGTTATATGTTTTGATGTGTGCGGATATACCTATTTAGGTAATTCAAAAAGAGAAAATTCATTAATATAATAGGAGTATGGGTATATTTATTACATGATAGTAATTTCACATGGTAAATGTGTGATTAGTTGAATATACTTGGTTTAGAAATTGTTTTGGGTATGAATCAGAATGAAATAAAAAATAATTCTTTGTGTGAGATGTTATTTACATGTGTGGGATGATTGATTATCTGACTAGTAATCTAAGATGAGGATCAATGTGATAGGAGACAATGTGGTATTATTAGATTTTTATAGTAAGATAATATATGTGTGTATAACAAATAATGAATAAAATTTGATATATAACATGATGGTTATGGACTATTATAAGAGTGTTTATTTGGTTCTTATCCTACTACCAAGAATAGAATGAGGAATTTAACTCTGCATATGTTGAATATGAGATGTAATTTCCTAGGATCAAACTTATAATTTTTATCATTGTTATCTATTTTTGAATCATCATCCTTGATTTGAATGTGAGATATATCAATTTCTGGATGATCAAAAATATCATGGGAAGAGTAATTATAGGAGAGTTTAAGATTCATTACTTTCCGTAACAATATGGTGATCATTTTTTGTATTTTTAGTGAGATATTGATGAAGAATCACACTTAGGGTTTCCTTAGATATGAGGTGAACCAAGAAAATGTGTTAAATACCCTTTTAACCTTGAATGAGATAAATATTATAGTCTTTATGGGGAATCATTCATGTAATGCACCATCTCGGGATACCCTCACCATCTAGTATACAACCTAATCTGCCATATATTCTAAGAGAATTCCAGATCCCCACACATTTGTGACAAGAACACGATAATAAAAAACAATGTAAAGAATAATTTATCCTATCATGAAGTAGAAAACATTGTATATATATACCTATCTCATGGAAAAGATGGAAGATAAAATAGGTAAATATATTCTATAACTGAAAGAAGATAGTGGGAATGATACAAATTAAGTAGAGAGAATATCCCATAATAAAAGTACATAAAAAAGGATAACTAAAAAAAGTTAATAATCTATGTGATACATTGGGAAAATGTCCACCCTCTCACTACCAGCTACCCTGTAACATCTCGCCCTTATCATTGGCTTGATTTGATGCAGAATTTCTACTTGTCCATAGGTGACATCACCTAGAAACTAAAGTCTAGAAAAAAACAACAAAAAATTCACTTTTGAAGGGGTTATTTTTGACTTTAGAAGTGGTTATAACCCCTTCTAAAGACATTAGAGGAGGTGGTAAGGAACCACAACTAATGTTCCCACCTACTATTATTATTGGCGGTTTTGGGTAAGTGATGGTAAATTCATGATGACTTTAGCAGCGGTTACATTATTGGGGGTTTAAACACCCTCTAATATTGACTTAAATTGCACGAAAATACGATTGTTTGAGGTGGTTATAAGGAAACAAAACCTAATTGAAATACATTAGGGGCGGTTTGAGCCACCCCTAATAAGGGGTTACTTTTGGGGTGGTAGTGAAAACCACCCCTAAAGTTCATCATTTTTTTAATATACCCCATCCCACTCCTGGCCCTAGTGTAACCCCCCAAGACCATACCCAATGCTCAACTCCAGTTCCCCAGTACACATCCCCCAGCCCACCCCTTAGTCCCTTAGCTCCCTTGTAACTTTGCCCCACCCTCCTCCCCAAGACCTGGATTCCGTTCCCAATACCAGTACACTCCCTCCATTCCCAGTACCCCGTACCAAGTACCCCCCACACTCCCCTCCCACTCCCAGTACCTCATGACCAAAAACACTCCACTCTTGTTCCCCTCCCCTCCCATTCCCAGTACCCCCGCACCCACACCCATAACTCCCCTCCCATTCCCTCCCCAAGACCTCAATATAGTTATCATTACACCGCCCCCAGCCCCCCACCCTCTGACCCGTTCCAGCCCCATCCCTCATTTGATTTTAAAAAATATAACCCCTCGAGATTTGAACCGTGAACATAGCAACCAACAAGCCTCCAGATCCAAAACAACAAACCATTATGGAAAGCCATTTTTTGTTTATAAGATACACATGACTGTATTTATATATATCTGACTATTTATTCTGATAAATATAATTTGAATAATATATTTAGATTCATTTAAATTTTAATGTATATATTATTTAATATATTTGTATGTATATGAAATTATATATATTCAATATTCTATATTTATATATCACCTAAATATATTACACAAGTATATATGTATATATATTGTACTTATATATATGTTTGTGTGTATGATAATAACAATATTATTATTAATTATTATCATCCTTATTACAACTATTTTTAAATCTATAAAAATTATATGTTTGTTAAACACTATACATTTATTTTCCGATTTATATATAACATATATTATATTTAATACAATTTTATTATATATTTATATTAATTATATATATATATATATTTAAATAATATATATATAAGTATTTTCTTAATATATTTATATAAGGTCTTTAAAAATATATTTATTTAATATATTTCAATACAAATATTTATTATTATTTATATTAATATATATATATTTTTTAATAAATTGTATAATATTATATAAAATTAATATATTATTATTATTATATAAAATAAAATTTAAAAAATATTAATATTATATATAATTAAAATTATACTATATACAATTAATATTATGTTATATATAATAAATATTATATTATATATACTAAATATTATATTATATATAATTAATATGTATATTATATATAATTAATATGTATATTATATATAATCAATATTATATGAAATACAATTTATACAAAAATGTAGTTAATATTATATAAAAAACAATTTAAAATTATATACAATTAATATTATATGAAATATAATTTATAAAAATATTTATATAATGTATTTAAATAAATATATTTATTATTATGTACATTAATATATATTTGTATTTCAATAAATATAATTCTATAATATTGTGTACATTAATATAAAATAATTTATTTTTATAAATTCTATCTCATATAATATTAGTTATATATAATATAAAGGCATAAACCTATTATATATATATATATATATTTATTATTATTATATAAATTATAAAAACTACAAGCTTGGGTTTTTATATGATACATTTTTTAAATAAATTGTATTTATGTATATATTTATATAACATGTTTATTATTTTATATTATAAATAATTAATATTATATGAAATAAAATTTATAAAAATAAATATATAGTAATTTACTTAATATTGCAGAATTATATTTATTTATACAAATAAATATAATAAAATAAAATCATATAAATATTTTATATAACATGTTCATATAATGTATTTAAATACATTTAAATATTTTGTTTTAATTATATTAATATATATATTAGAAGTTTTTTTAACAGTGGGGGATCAGAACCCCCTTTAATCTTTTAAATTAGAGGGGGTTTTGAACCCCGCTAATTTAATGACATTAGAGGGGGTTTTGAACCCCCTCTAATTTAATGACACTAGAGGGGGTATTGGACCCTTTTAATTTAAGAAGGTCAGGGGGGGTTATACCCCCTTTATTTTAAGGCATCAGATGAGGTTTTGAACCCCGTCTAATTTAATGGCAATAGAGGGGGTTTTGGACCCCCTTTAATTTAATAATGTAGTGGGTGATTTTGAATCTCTATTTTAAGACATTATAGGGGGTGTTCCACCCCCATTAATTTAAAATATTAGTGGGGGATTTGAACCCCATCTAAAATTAAACTAAATATAAAAAGAATAATGTTAAAATTTTTTAGGGGGTTCAAAACCCCCTATAATTTATTAAATTTTAGGGGGACCTAACCCGCTCTAAATTTGATGATTAGTGAGGGTTGTAGACAACCCCTCTAATTTTCATAGAAAATGAATTTATATGGGGTTAATAACCCCCTTTAAAGTCGGTGATTATAGGGGTTTGTGCAGAAACCACTCTAATTATATTGAAAATAAATTTAGAGGGGGTTGTGAAATACCCACTCTAAATAACCCCCTCTAATGTACTATGTTTTTGTAGTGAAATTCCAAGGAATTAATTAACAAATGGGGGATGATTTCCCTATAATAAAACAACCCAAAAAAATATACCAAAACTAAAAAAAACTCTTATTGGTGCATGAAACTAGTGTAATTCTACTCAAAGTAATCCAAAAAGGAAAAAATGTAGTACTATAACATTACCTATATTAGAATACAATTTGGAAACCAAAACCAATACCAGAGTACAAAATGGATGAAAAACCCACGAACTCCAAGACTCAAAAAAAAAACTCCACATCACAAAAAACTCACCAATTTACAACTCTGAAAACAATTCCCAACATATCATGATACATTACTAAAGAAATGAGACAACATTCCTTTATTAGTGTCTCGATAGATAATATATTCAAACAAACCAGAGTTCCTAGGAAGGGGATGATTAATGAATCTCAATAGTTTTTCCCCAAATGAAATTCCTACTCACGCCATTATGATTGAAAATGTTATCACATTTATATAAAACAATTTAAAACATTTTATATCATAATATAATTCAATTTACATACCAAAATATCTTTCTCAAACCAAAGCTATTTCCATGTAAAACAACCAAAAAATAGATTAAAACCATTTCCAAACATTCCATTTTGGAATAACCCAAAACATTCCACATGTCCAATCATACTACAATGCATAAAACCATGGATCTACATTTACTTGGGAGTACTGAATCATACTTTCAGAAATCCGTCACTTGGAAAACAATTTTGCTGGGGGAATATTCATACCCTTATCTTCCCCAGATTCAAATGAAAAAACACAATTTTTTTCCAAAAACCAATCCAAACCAATTATTATAAATCATTTAAATAAAATTATATGTTTAGTGATAAAAATTCCACAAAACCATTTACTATGAATCAATCCAAACAACCATTTTTAAGACCATCATTTTGAAATCATCCGAAAAATCACTTTTCACAACAATTCCACAATTTCACAAACCATCACTAAAGAAGGATTATACCAATTACCAAACAAAAATTTCAAAATCAAATTTAGTAAATTTAAAAAACATGAAACCGATACTTCATGTTCTAAAAATAAGAGTCAAAATTTCATCCATCTACCTTGGAAACAATAATGAAAACAAAGATTAACACCAATTATTCATCAAAATCGGGTTAAAACTCCAAAAACCCTCCTTAGATCCTGTTACCTGACATATAAATAGCCATATATCAACATCATTGGTGTAAAAAAACATATATACACACCCAATGGATTAGGTCTAAGAATCCAAGATATTGAGTAAGAAAATAACTAAAGAAACCACCATGAATAGAGACTTACAAAGCTATTCGGCCTTCACCACACCAATATTTTCCAACAGATCACTATCAGATCGAAGGGAAGAGTCTCCGAAACCTTTGGGAGGAGGTAAAACTGTTTTAGGGTTGTAAAAGAGTAAAATGAGTTGTTAATGAGAAATTATAAATGAGATCCAAATTGTTAGGATCTAATTTTTAACCGCGCATAGTTAGGGAGCATGGTTACGAAAACCAAGCACTAAAGATGCCTATGCCTCTGTCTCTAAAATAAAGGTTTCTCCTTGGTGACCGCATGGTTTGGAAATACCATGTCTATATCCATTTGACTACCCAAGTCCCACTACCTCACTATTCATGGATGTAGGAGTTGTATGGTTTGTACTAATTGTGATCAAACCATGCACTTCTTGAAAATTCCCATAAACATTTTAAAAGTCTTCTAATCCCTTCCAAACATCACCCAAACACTTTATATACTTCAAAAACATAGTGAAATGGATACTTTATAGAATGGGTGATAAATTCTTCCCAAAATTGGCAAGAGTTAAGGTGGAGTTAATACCTAGTATTTGGTGAAATCCCTAAGAATCTTAAGGCTAGAAATAAAGGTCAAGGGGCTCATTAAATGATGAGGTTTAAGTTTCCATTTATTGAAAAACAACCACAACCAACACACCATAATTTAAAAAAAATTCTTCACGATTTATTAAACTAGTGTAAAAAAACTTAAAGTAATTGAAAAAGGAAACAATTACAGACTATATGATAACTCATATCAGTGTACAATACAGATACAAAAAATAATACCACTTTTAAAAATGGAAAACAAAACCCACAAACTCAAAGACTCGAAATACATAAATCAATATATTTGAACAACATACAAGATCCAAATCCACAAAAATTCCCATGTTATTATAAAAAATAATTATGAAATGGTATTCCTTACCATTTCCCATGTCTTGATAAACAATATCTACAAATTCACCAAAAATTACAAGTAGGGGGTGAGTAATGAACCACAATAGGTTTTTTTAAAATGAATTCCTAACTCACACCACAATGACAGAGCATGTTAGAACATTTAAATAAAACAGTTTAAAATAGTTTATATCTGAATATAAGAAAATTTCAATACCAAAATATTTTTCCCAAACTATGGCCATTTACATGAAATGAAACCAAAAAATACACTGAAACCATTTCAAAACATTCAATTTTTCTATAACCCAATCCATTCC
Organism: Viscum album; assembly: GCA_963277665.1. Taxonomy (NCBI): domain Eukaryota; kingdom Viridiplantae; phylum Streptophyta; class Magnoliopsida; order Santalales; family Viscaceae; genus Viscum; species Viscum album. The sequence continues at coordinate 776,204,547 of OY728152.1, read as the reverse complement.
ACATGCCCAGACATCCAACCATTCATAAAACCATAGAAAGCCCTATACTCATGAGTGATGAGTCATCATTTCACCAAGACATCACATGGTGAACCATTTTTCTGGGGGATTGTTCATTCCCTTATCCGTCCCACTTTTTATGTGGAAAACTTCATATCGTTATCAATCCAAAATGCACTTGGAAACACAACAACCATTATGAAAAAAACCAATCCAAACCAATTGTGAAAAATAATCCCAATAAATAAATATTTTTATTGAATTAATTTCCAAAAAAACATTTCATATGAATCAAACCAGACATCCATTCTTGAAATAATCATTTTAAATTATCCAATGATGTACTTTTCCCAACAATTACACAATTTAAAAAAATCATCACTATAGAAGTATTGCTACAAAATTTTCAAAAATAATTCCCAATGAAATATAATAACTTTAAGACATTTGAAACCAATTCATCATGTTATAATAAGAGGAGTTGAGAGTGAAGATAGTTACCCCATAAACTATGGTGGAAATTACGAATGGCACCAATTCATCAACAAAACCGGGTCGAAACTCAAAAACATTACCTTAGATCTTTTTCCACAACATCAACATAGCCATATATCAGTATGATTGGAATCCAAAAACTTATATCTATTACCAATGGATTATATCCATGAATCCAAGAGAGGAAAAAATAAAAGATCTATGGAAAAACACTAAGAATGTAGACATAAAAAAGAAATATGGTCTTTAATACACCATGATATTCTAATGGATAGCTACCATATCGATTGAAAGAATATACACATCATTTATGAGGAGAGAAAATTGAGTTAGGGTGTTAATATAATAATCAATACTGGTTAAGAATCAATTCCAATTGAGATACAAAATTTCCGGATCTAATATTTTAAAGTTCAAGGTTTTGGAACGTGGTTAGGAAAACTATGTGCTAACCATGAATATGGATATATATCCAAAATCATAGTTTCTAATATGTGGATATAGGGTTTATCCAAACTATGTGCCTACCCAGATCTTAGTGCCTCACATTTCACGGTTTTTGGTAAGATTTTCATGGTTTTGACTAACCATTCAAAAACGTTTCACCTCTAGAAAAACCCTAAAACATTGAAAATGTCTTCCAAAACCTCATAAAATCACCCGAAAACTATATATAAATAAAATATATAAATAAAGGGTTACTTAAATGAAACTGGGGGTGCTATATATCAAAATGAAGTTGATAGAAATTTCACTTCCTCTCCATGGTTCCTTTATGTTACTTGCATAAAAATACATAACCATGTCTAAAAACTACTAAAGGGTTGTGTATGTTGTAATATAAGGAGGGTGAATAGGTTCCTACCCATTAGTTCCATAAATGGTATCTATATATAAATATGAACTTTCTCAAATTTTATGAAAAGAATGCTTGATTATCTGTCAAATAGATTTTTATATCAAAATCATGGAAATCATTCCCCCTTTTCCATAGTTATAATCAATCTTGATAAAACAACATCAAAGAATATCAGATATTTCAAATAAGGAAATAAAATCCCAAAAAATTGAAATGAATTGGAATAATCAGGTAAAGGATCATTATAGGATAGGCTAGCTAGAACACTCATAACCAAACATAGAATATCATGAGTATAACATCCATAAACATATGAATAGAATCTAGAGATAAGAGGAACACACTAGCATGTTAAACACCAAATGATCTAATAAGTCCCTCAAACAATTGGCCTAGGGAGTATAGGAACACCCCAGGAGTGAACCCCTCAATAGTTATAACAGATGAGTCATATTACTAAACCCGCCACCTAATTACCCAAGACTTCCCAAGTGCTAAATTTTTGAAATAATTCCATCAAAACTGTGATTTAAATACCATTTCATAATTCCATTTATAAATTATTTTAATATACCTTATGTTTTTACCAAAAACGTGGGAAACCACGTTTTTGTAAAAAAACACTTCTACATACACAAAAATCAGTAAATCATGATGATTCATATCGAAAACCATTTTATAAGACAATATTTTTCAAGTTTCATCTAAAAAATAATTGATATGGAACAAAAAAAAGGTAATCTCAGGTCACAAACCAAAAGAGATAGGACGCAAAACCACCTGAAGGAACAAAAATAAAAATATAGAGGCCCTAATATTGATTCACACATCTTAGAATAAATTCTACAAGCAAGGAGTCCAGAATTAAAGATAAAACAACACATAGGTCAATGAACCCTCATGATACACCATAATAAACATAGGACTTACCTCTAGAATAAGGTCACAAAAAAGATCTAGAAGGGATCAAGAAGAACATAAGCACAAGATCAAAGGATCTAAAAAAACATCACAAAGCTTCTACCATGACCAATGTCATTGAATAATAAGTAAGGTCCCCTAACACAAAAAGATTAAGTGAAACCAACATGAGGATCAATCATTGAATGATGCAATATGGAAGGAGTGGGGACATACAAAATTCCAAGGGAGATAACATGAGGTTTGAGCGAGGAGGTTTCATGACAATTGAAATATTCTTTAAGCTTCATCGTACAAAAAATCATTGCACGTAAGGAATCTAAGATGTGAATATCTTGAGTAGTGGATACAATGAAATCATTGTCACCTTGTGTAAAAAACATTGATCCCAATTATCTAACAATATGAAATAAATTAATGAAACCAAAAACATTCACATAGTGAAATTTATTATTGCATTATTCCGAGATATGGTATAGTATAATGAAACACATTCTTGACATGAATTTATCCTACAGACTGTATCAAACTTTATCTCATTGAAAAAAATTATAAAACCCTGCTACTCAACCCTAAAACTAAAGAGAATCCTCTAATACCAATGAAGATTTTATATCTGGTATCCATTATTTTGAAAAAATATACATATCCAAATTTACGTAAACATCCTTCTAAAACACTCTCTATCCTTAAAAGGTTAATAATGATCCCATTTGAGAAAGGGAAAAAAGAGGGAAAAGTAATGCCTAAATTAATGTAAGGAGATGTTACAATTTACCCACTATAAGTCTTTAAATCATCAAGAACTCCTGTGGAAGAAGGATTATCCATAAATATGTGAGTCTAATTCTCTAGCACTGACATTTCATTCTTTGAAGTCTCATGATAATCTTAACCATGTCACCATAGTACCCTAAACAATAGAATAGACTTCCCTAAAAATACTTTTTCTAGGGAATAAATTATCTCCATTTGATACAATAAAATTGAAATGTATGTTTCTATCTCAATATATTCCCAACTCAGAATATTGGAGGGATGAGGATGGTACATCCTGAGTTGAGATATGTGGAACACATCATCAATACCTATCATCTAGGCTAGAAATTTCAACTGATAAGAACCCTACCCAAGTCACTAAGTGACCTAAAATGGTCCAACATATATTAGAACGATCATTACATATTTTCCAAGCCTTTTATAACCTATCAATGGAGAAAAATTCAATAAAACTTGATCACCAATGGAAAACTCGAAAGGGAAATGAAAATAATCCACATATGATTTCTATCGACACTAACATGGAACCCTACATAAATGAAAATATTGAATCATAACCGATGTATCATAAATAATACTCGGTCCCACAATATATACCCCACAAAACATTTCCCAACAATGAGATTACCCCCATAGGAGACCATACAAAGCCTCAAATGGATCCATTATGATCAATAGCCAAAAAATGTTGTTATAAAAAAAATCAACAAGTCCCATATTACTATCCCATCATCAAACAAAATCTCTGACATATGAACAATCTATATCCTTAAATATTTTAATAGAATGATATATATGAATTTTTTTCTATGAATGGTATGTTATGCTCAACCTGACCTAAGTCACCATTTCCTCTTAAGAAACTTCCAAAATTTGGAGGTAATCATCGGATAAATATCTAAAATAATGAAATACGAAAACCCATCACAAGTCATGATCTCCTTTAAATATAGATCACCAAGATATCCAACATTGGACGTGTCCTTGATCATAATGAAATGTCTTGATTTCATTAACTGATCAATCACCACCAAAATAGAATTCAACTTCTTGAGAGTCTATGGTATACCAAAATAAATTCAAGGAATACCTTTTCCCATTTACAAACTAACACCTAAAGAGGAGAGAAAAACCCACAATTTTTAAGATTTTATGCATTTATCTATTGGTAGGTGTAATAATAGGACATATAATCAACAATTTCATGGTTCATACAGAGCTGGCGGAATCATCGTTTCATGTAATAATTCATATTCAGAGTGTTTAGATTAATGATCTCCAAAGAACTATGATAGTAAAAAAATAGAATATTTATATATACTAGGATGAAAAACTGATCCCTAAAGAGGATAATACCATATGAATAGAGTTGCCAACTAGAAATGGTCTCCCCACCATTAAGGGATTTTGGAACTCCTCTAAACTCAACATCCTTTTGTTGACCTTGGAGAATAGACTTAATGAGAGAATTTAATAACTGAACACTGGTCAGAATCATATCTAAAACATCCACATGAGCATCTAGATGAAACTAAAGGTTACACTCTTCCTTTGATTCCAAAACAACTAGTAATGTCACTTTCTTTATAATAGAGTCTACAATGTCATTCCCCTTTCTCAAGGTATAGGTGATGTCAATGTTGAATGTCGGATGGTATTCAACCTATAGTCCCTACCTAAGATTAAAGAAATTTTCTACATTATTACATTGGTATAAGATACAATGAATTAAATCCCAAAGGACCAACTAGTTTTGTAGTATTTTTAATAAAATTAGGTCCAAGATCCAGACAAATCCCGCTCTTTATAAAAAGTTTAAAAGTCTGAAAAAGTGGTAGGTTAAGGGGGTTCAAAAATGAGAGAATAGAACATATCACGTGCGTCCAAGTCAATATGATTTGAGCAGAATTATGGGATGAAAAAATAACCATCATGAGGAGACCTCTATAATAGCCCTCTTGGATAGAACATCAAAAACTTGGTTTTACTCTCTATAAACATGACTGACCTCCAATTGAAGATGCTCAAGGAGACGCATGAATGAAATCCACGATGGAAGAATCCTCCAAGAGGAATCAATGGACCTTGTCCATAGGATGTAAACTGCTCTACTTGAGTTAGATTCCACCCATATGTTCCTCCAACCATTGTGGACAACATAGTTGAAAGCTTTAATCATAGCTCATAATTCAGTATCAAGTGAAGAACCAATTTCAATATAATGATAGTAGCATCACTTGACAAAGCCCCGATAATTACGGAACACCCCACCACAACCCGAAGGTCCTGGTCTTCTAGATGCCAGACCATCAACATTCACTTTAAACCATGATGAGATGGGGGGAATCCATCTAGTTGATTTCAACATCAAAGGCTTCTTGACTCTGCCAGATACCCCAAGCATTTTCAATGTTATAAGATCAGAAATATTATTTTTCATTATACCTATTTGTATCTTGGAAGTATGTTGAACTTCCCTATAAACAATATTCAGACCAACCATCAAAGAGGGATTTTAGTTTTAAAAAATAACCTGATTTCACGCCCTCCAAATCAGAGCAAAGGCCGCCACAACAGCAGTGAGAAGAAGTACTAATACCTACTCACATTGACCAGCTGTAGTGACCAATGTCATGAAATAATCTAGATTGTTCATTAATAAATGAGTCCCAAAGACCACTTGAAGATGTTCCCAAAATCTCCATGAGATGTTTCAAGAATAGAAAAGATGATGAATTTTTTCCTCAGTCTGTGTGCATAAATAGCAGAAGGAGGCCAAATGTATGTCCGTTCGTTGTAGGAGGTGTTGCATAGGTATCCTACCTTTCCAAATCCGGCATATCATCAGGTAATTAGAAGGAATAATGAAAGGTTTTTTAAAATTATGAAGCCACAAAGGACAAGACGCAATACTTCCACATAAGTGTCTATAATACTCCGTTAAAGTAAACCATCTATATGTGTTGGGTGTCCAGATCACAGTGTCAATGTCCATGAAGGAATATCACTTCATAACTAGCTTAATGTGATCTAGAAGTCATTTTTTCAAAGCCATGTCACAGTGCATGAAAACAATTGAGATATCCTTCAACTGTGAATGGATTTCCTTGAATTCCATGATGGGCCTGTCCAGCCACTGAATTGTCCAGAAATTGAGATTGGATTAGCTGGAAACCAGCTAGGAAGAGAAACAAATGATTCCAATATAAGCATGTTTAATGGAAGGCCATTTGGAGGAGGAAACATATGCTGAGTGCCCATTATTCAGCTTTGATATGTATTTCTATGAAACAAATTCATGGTAATCATCATTAGAAGTCAACAAGTTCCAAGTGAAATTACTTATGAGAGCATTGTTGAAGCCTTTCAGATCTTTAACACCCATCCCCCCTATTTTAGTGGGTTTGATGCAATATTTCTAGGAAACCGGGATGTGTTTCTTTTCATGTATTCACCCAGTCCATATGAAGTTCCTAATTAGAGGTTGAAGTTCATTGACAAGGGAATGTGGACACTGATAAACCGTGAAATCATAGACAAACACTGAAGTAATAATTGAGTTCAATAGAAAAAATTTTCTTGATTGAAAGATCAATTTCCCTTTCCAAGTGGATAGCTGATTAATAATTCTGGAGTATATGGATTCAAGATAGAATCTTTTCACCCTGCCCCAAAAAAGTGGTACTCCCAGGTACATAAAAGGACGATCACTTCTACTGAATCCAAGATTCTTGTCAATTCTATTCTTCTTGGAGACAATCATTCCATTCCCAAACATGACAACAGATTTATTCTAGCTTACCACCTACCCCAAATCATCCTCATAGTGGGAAAATATTTTTTGGATGCAAGATATTGTACCTCTATTGGCATGTCCAAATAGAAGAATATCATTATAATTCAGAAGGTGAGAGGTGGTGAAGAGATCCATTCCAACATTATTTTTCTTATAAAGGCCTACCTAAACCATGTCATTCAAGAAGATACACAAATAATATTTAGCCAGAGAAAAGAGTAGTCTAGATAATGGGTACCCCTGTCTGACTCCCCTAGAGAACTTGAAATAACCCCAAGGCGTTCCGTTGATAATAATAGAAAGTATCACACTATTAAGGATTTTCCTGACAAGTCTGATGAAAAAAATCAGAGAAGCCATGTTTTCTGAGAACTAAAAAATAAAGGCCCATTTCATGGTATCAAAGGCCTTATAAATGACCATCTTGAGGGAAAATATTCCATTCCTAAGAGTTTTTCTCATGTCATTGACACATTATGAGGTAGTGAGAAGGCAATTCTAAATATGTCTTCTAGGGAAAAATCCAAACTGATTTGGAGTAACCCTTGTGATGATAATGTTCCCAATCCTTAAAGAAATGATCTTACTGATAATTTTGGGGATGATGTTTCCAATAGCCACTAGCCTAAACTCCTTGATGTCTAAGGCATTTTTCTTCTTTGGACGCAAAGAAATAAAGTAGGCATGTGCACCAAAAGGCATGGATGCATGGTTGAAAAACTCCCAGACAGCATTAATGACCTCATTTTTTAAAATATCATAGCAAAACATGGAGAATTTATTGGTAAACCCATCTGGTCCATCCACACTATCAATGTTTAACAAGAAAAGAGAAAATTTGATTTCCCTCTCCGTCGGGGTTTCCACAAGCAGATTGTTTTGATGTGTACTGATTGTGGGTTGAATATTTTCCATCAGTTGAGAAGTTCCATAGATTCCCTTATCTAAGTAAATATATTCAATTTATTTCACCACAATATTTGAAATTTTTGGATCTGATGTATAAAGAGACCCATTTACTTCAATCGCAGAGACACCTCTCCTGAGCTTCTTTTATCAATGTATGCCGTCAAAAAAACTTGAGTTCCTGTCTCCTTCATGCAACCATTTGACATTGTATTGGCTCTTATAAATGCATTATTGTAGCATGATAAGGTCACCAAGATGAGAAATGGCCTGGATTTCAACCCTTGAAGGGGAATTGTGATTTAGACATGCATTATGGAAAAGTAGAAGCTGCGGTTCAGTGGCCTGAATTTCAGGCTCCAAGTGGGAGAAAGATACTTTTCTCATATATTTGAGATTTTTTTGGGTTTTTAAGCTTTCTAGACATTATTTTAAGAAGGATTCCAATTGTTTCAGTCACCCAATCCTTTAAGATGACCTCCCTACATCCAGGTACTACAATCCATGCATTATTAAACCTGAAAGGAAGGGGAGATGACTGTATCCTACCAACAAAAATATCCACAAGGATCGCATTATGATCAGAATGTCATTTGGGCAAGGTGAGACCAAAAGTGGTGATGAAATCATTCCTATCAGTGATTTTCACAAAGCACCTGTCCAATTTACTGGATCAGCGCTGATTCAATGTGTACCTATACCTTGTGCAATCATCTCTAACAATTGGGACTTAAGAGAGGTTAAATTTATCAACACACAATGAAAAATCAGTTGCAGGCAGTCTATTGAAATGAGAACTAGTATTTTCATCAGGCTTGAGGAAAATGTTGAAGTCACCTAAAACCACCCATCTCTTAGCCAACCGGTCAAAAATAGACTTAATATCCTTCCACATACCCCTTCTTTTAATATAGAAGTTTTTAGCATAAATAAACGAGAAAGAGATGATATCTCTTTAATTACAATATCCACTGAAACAACTTTTTGGTATTTTAAAATTAGATATATACTTTAAATTCAAATTATAGTTGTAATCATTAAAAAATAATGTGTTTTCTCTGTGAACGTGATTATTCATCATATAGTTTCTATGCATATCAATCAAAAAACATTTCATGGTATCCTGGGGAGAATAAAACATAAGAAAGGGTGAGATCAGACACTCACTAAGGGTAATAATATAATGGAATATATGAATAAATAATTAACAATAAATATGGAAGGGTATATAACTGAAAAAATTCCATTTAATCAATAACGTGATCATAGTATGGTAGGAATAAATGATAATCAAATAATTCCATACAAATAATCACATGATCTTGAAAAATTAACCATGGATATAATAAATAATTGAATAATCACACGGGATATCAATAACTGAATTATAATGAGAGATTTAATGATATCTGACATATAAAATATACCATCGAGGCCTTGTGAATTTACATCTAAATAATGTTTCTAGGTTTGGGCTAAATCCCAATCTAGTTTGTCTCATTAGACATGCCGATTCATCAAGGGGATAGAGTGGGCCTCACTAGTCACTTAATTTGTCAAATTTAGTACTCATATGAATGGGGTAAATATAATCAACAAAACATTTCATATTGGAAAGCTAACATATGAAATGTTAACACATACCCAAATCAATAAACATATTCATAAACCATACAGAGTAAAATAGTTAATGGTTAGAAAATTTTACATCCCCTATAAAACTGATCATAATTCATATCGATTAATAATAATGATTGTATAAATTCAATATATCCATAATGGATCATAAGAAAAATAGAGTTTTTTTCATTTTTTAATAGAAATACCTTGAAAATATCCCTAAAATCATATTTGAGAAAAATAACCTTTGGATTTTGAAAATAACATTTAAATAAATATCAAAAAATATTTTGCAAATACTTTTCATTGAAAATTATTTTCTATAACATGAAAAAAAAGAATTAAAACATTTATTGGTCATGATTTTGGAAAATTCAACTAATGATGTACACATTTAAACAATGATTCCTTATACATTTTTTTTAAAAATCCAAACAAGAATTATTTGAAAATTACATGAGAATTACATTAAAAAATATTATAGATAGAAAAAATGGGTAGAAATAAATTTAATAAATCATTTGGAAGTGGATATAATTTTTTTTTTGTTTTTTAGAAATCAATTATGATGATGAAAAAGGATTTTTGTCCAAAGTGATAAATAAAATATGATTTTTTAAAAAAATCTCAATAATTTAAAGTAAGAAAGACTGAAAAATGGAATTATTACTTGAAAAAGTTCATTAATAACCATATTATATTATAATATATATATTTTAATATTTATATATCAAATATTTCTCCCATGGATAATTTAAAAAAACAATTTTGAATAATGATGAGAATGTGAAATAAACCCTTATCACTTTGGTAAATTTTTAATCATAATCCCCTTGTTATAAGTAATATAAAATTAAAATTTAAATAACATGAACATAAATAGATTAATTATATAATTTATCAAAGTGGTTGTATATTCACCACACAATGGAAAAACGTGGTGAATATGGAACAAGTCTCTCTAAAGTAAGAGACAGAAAACACTTACCACTTGTTCAGCTTCCTTAATATTTGTCAAAACTTACATTAAATTAAATATATTTTTATGTAAAGTTCATTATAGAACCGTACTAATTTATTTCATACCATATAAGTTTTACTTATATTCTATTATCAATCAATTAGTTTCAATTCTTTGTAAAATCATTATTTTGGGTGATAATTGATTTTATTTTCATGTATGTTTTGGTCCATAATGTTGGTCCTCTTAATTTTATAACAGATAAATCATATATATAATTTTAACCATTATATAGATATCATATAAATTCATTATATATTTATTTATATTAATATATAAAATTTTGTGATAGAAAATGGATTGCATCGTTCAGGAAGATGGTCGGTTGTACGTACAACGAACACTATTTAGATTTTTATCAAAGAATGGAATATAAGGGAAAAAAATATAAATGAAACATTTAGGAATAATAATTATAGTATATATATCATTTATATTAATAAAATCTATTAATATTACCATCCATGTAAAAATAAAATGAAACAAATGTGTATCGCTACATGGAGGTGGTAGTCAACATGTAAGCACAAGTGATGTTACTATCTTCTAATGGATTGTAAAGAGAGAAGTTAGATGTTATGTTATATTTAATATAGTATGGTTAGATAATAAATATCCAAAATATTCATTAACCATTTTACTTACTTCCTTCAATGTAAATTGTATGTGTAAATCGAATCACATCGCTTCATGAGGTGTTTGTATGTCGTACACACGAGCGATATTTTCATATCACTCATGGAATGGAATGTAAGATATTATATGTGATATGATAATATTATAAGAATAATATATCATAAATATCATATAAATATGTTAAATTGGTCATTAAATTTGTCCTTGAGATGTGGTGGTAGAAAATCAATGACATCTGTTTGTGAGATTGTAGTCCTCCGTACAGACGAATGATCATTTTATAACCCATTTGATGGAAGATGATAATTATTTAGGTTGTTATATTAACATAATGAAATATTAGAATATTTCATACACTTATATGATTATATAGGTATTTTATAATAATATTTCATTGAGGGAGAGGATGAAATAAAATAAAATGTTTTGTTAGGGATGTTTTATTGTTTAGAAATTTTTTTGGGATTGAATAAAAACTCTTAATGGGTAGGGATTATGTTAAAAAAACAAGTATTATATGATGATAAATGGGAAGTAAAAAATTTATTTGTGTAGTTATTTTCCAAATAAATGGGTTATTAATGTGTTAAGAGGAGTGGATAGGGGTTGATGCTTTATAAGTTATGTGAGTGTCACAATTGTAATTTTTGAAAAGAAAAATACGTGCCCACAGTTTTGACATGCCATAAGGATCTAAAATGTTCCATTATAGATAATAAAATAAAAAGGTCAAAATATGTCATGAAATTTTTTTGGTCTTGTTTAGGGTCATTTTTAACCATTATTTTTTTAGTTTAACCCCCCTCTTAGTAAACCAATTTTTACCATCACCATGATAAATAAGTTTTACTATTTTATTATTCATTATGTCCAAAAATAAAGTTGGGACTATTAGATAATTTAAATTAGATTAATTATAAATATTTAATCCATTTTTATAAAATACATTCACAAAATTGGAATATTTTAATTTAATATTAATCGCATACATGTGATGAGAAAGCAGGTTTTTGGAGAAAAAATTTTAAATAGTCTACAATGTTTTTATATAAAAATAAAATAATTTATTTAAAAAAAGTAAATAAATTGTATTAATATATTTATAATTTAAATAAATTTAATTTTATAAACATATGAAAATAATTTTGAAATTTTTGAAGGGTTTCAATCAAATAAAAAATCTTAAAAAACCCATTATTTTTCATTATTCACTAAAAAAAGTTCATTTCAAAAATTTATCACCAATTACCCCAAATAACATATTTAAATTTATAATTATAAAATAATGTTTAGTTTTTCCAATAAATTTTTAGAAAGTGGTAGACATAAAAATTTAAATTATGTGAGCAATGCTCCACTGGAGCACCATTTTGAAATAATACTCTTTTTCAAAAAACATTTCTTTTCCAATCAAATGGTTCTTATTTTATTTATAAAAATTATATAACTATTGAATTTATTTTTTACATGTGTAAAAAAGTTAATTTAAATAAATTAGTTATTCCTATTCATACCGACCCAATTAATGTCTAGGTTATAATTTTCATGCTTAATTAATAATATTTTAATAGTGTGTCACATATTGTTTTTACCAGGTGTTGCGTGAATCACATTCTATCAAAGAGATTGAGTTTATTTAAAAATAAACTTATCATATTGTATAAGGATGTAATAATATATTATAATTTATTTTTTTGTTTATCATAAAATATATTAAACAAGATACTTTAATTTTAAAATATAGAGGTCTTATATTCTACCTGCTTATATAAATTTTGTCCATGTAATTTATTCTTTATCTCAGTAATACATGTTTTGATATTTGAAAATACCATTATTTTTAACCCATATAATAAAAATGGATAATAAAAAATCCACATAAAAGAGGGATAGGAAAATACAAAGGTCGTCCAGAATAACACATAAGTAGGTTTATATACAGGGGAAAATTTGTGGAAAGTGAAGATACGGTCAAGGAGGAAAAGAATAAATAATAATAGAATGTGATTCATGTCATTGATCATAATAAATTTGATTATAAATGGAATGTTAAGGACTAAAATTCTATATATATATGACGAATTGAATGACCATAAATTCATTATAAATAAAGGTATTCTGATAATATTTTGTTATAATATCATCTTCCTAGAGTAAAGGAATTCATTTTCCATCTTGTTTGAGAATAATTGAAAAAAACACTTGAAATATTTATAATTAGCGGGAACAATTTCATCCTTTGGTTGTGATTTTATTAATCCCCAATTAATTTCTAACTATATGAAATTAATATAAAAAATGAATTTTTATACCTAAAGCATATTTAATGAGTTATTATAATGGAATGTCATTCCTCTTGTTGGTATATATTTTCCAAAAAAAATGGTTAGCACCAGTTATCCAATAACACCCAAAGTTTACTTAATTAATTTTTATATATTTAGCCTTATGAATCATACAAAATAGTTTTTCTCAAATTCATTGTCTATTTTTTTGAATGAATATCATTAAATATACATCATTTTTTCAAAAAAATATAAAGTATCTATTAATTTCACATTAAAAATATGTGAATACCTTAAACATTGTAAAACATGAATGAAAAAAATGAAAACTTCCAAAAATAAAATCATTGGTTATCAAATATATTCCATAGATCAAAACATACAGTAAACTCCAGTAAAGATAACATAAACAATAAAATATCTAAAAAATTAAATGGTCAGTAATAATGTCTCATAAACAAATATATAAAATTATTATATCCATATACAACACACATTAAGAGTTATCTTCACTTATTTTTTTTACAAGTGGTTTAACTTGTCACTGAATCACTTTTCTTGGTCATCAGTATCATTCAACATATACTCTCAAATACCTAGTGAAATAGTATTGTAGTATAATATATATACATTTCATGATTCTTATAATGAGAACATAGTGAATAAAATACTTTTACAAAATATTTCCTATATCCAAACGTGAGCACATTAATTATTCCACTTCATTTTTAGTAACATCATAATCTTGAATTTAATCCCTTATCTAATTTTGAGGTTTATTCCCATGAATCATAAGGCATTTATTTTTGTTGTTCCCTATACCTATATAGTGGAAGGATTTGAAATCGTAATATTGTTTCATTCCATTAAAATCCTGAGAATTGGTGAATATTTCTACACATGATGAAAACTACTTTTCATTTTAAGAATGTATCGGGTGTTTCTTTCAACAAGTATCACATGATGAAAATGATTCTTTCCCTTATTCCCCTTGTAAATTTTCTAATATGTCAAACTCTTCTCCTCTATCTTCCCTTTGATTCCATACTACATTGATAAATATTTATCAATATTTTTATCACATGATATTATATCTCCATATAATGTGGATATTTTAGAGACTAGTTCCCTTAAAAAATATCTTCATCCCCTAAAATAAATGATCATTTTAACTCTATGGATTAAGTTCCTTGATATAGTTTTCATTCGTTCCACTAGGTTATATTTTGAAATTATGGAATACACTATAATAGATCATAAACTTAGGAAATATAATGTATAATCCATAAAATATTGAAACAGAAAGCATAAATTGAAAAAATTATTCTTGGAAAATATCATAATAATAAAAATAGTTTCTTCGAGAAAGTTTCCAAATCATAATAAATTTAAAATACTATATAATGGGTTTTAAAGAAAATGTGAATTATCATAATAATATTATTCAATATTTCCAAAATAGTTTTGAAATAAGGGTCATTTTAATGCACTTGGGGATGATCAATTCAATCCCAATGTTCCATTTTTAGAGTTATTACCTCTAGGTACATCCAATACAGAACCATGTCCCCTTGGAATTTTCAGTCTTGGACATATTTCTATAAAAAAACCACAAAAATACAACACTTAACAAAACATCAGGATGTTCTTATATAATTATCCTCAATGTCTATCATAGGGTTATATTCCCTAAAATATTTTTTTCCCAAAATTCAGTACCCATGCTTTATACTAAACTTTATATGATACCAATTTTCGGAACCCCAACCCCTGTAGCTCGGATTCTATGTCTTCTTTATTTTTTATTATATGATTAACATAATTACATCGTGAAGGTCTTAATAGTTTAATAGTCTTGGTAAACTAGATAAATACTTGACATTATCATCAAAATTGGAAACATAAAATACAAAATGTTTTTTCTATGGTAACACCATTAATCCATATAGTGTATCAATACATATCAATAAAAAAACCTGGTATCCTGGGGAGAATAAAACATAATAAAGGGGTAGGATTACACGATTAGTAAAGGTAAGAAAACTAAAAAAAATCTACGAATAAATAATGTATAATCAATATGGAATTGTAAATAACTGAAAAAAATATATTTTAGTCAATAACATGATAAATATATGTTAGTAATAAACGATGTTCAAATAATTACATTGAAATACTAACATGAGCTAGAAAACTTAACCACATATATTATAACAAACCAAATAATCACGTGGAATATCAATAAATGAATTCATATTGATGAACATAGAAATAATAGACATCTAAAAAAACTATCAAATCCTTTTTCAAATACATCTAAATAAATTTGTAAGGCCTCAGCCAAAACCCAATCTAGTTTTTCTCATGATTCCTAATGATGAATCAATAGACTATAGTGGGACCTTCCCATCAGTTACTATATTCAATGACCTCCTCATAGGAAATGGGTGAAACATAATCAACATAAACACTCATATTAAAAAATTAACATACAAAATGTTAACACTTACCCCAATCAATAAACTTAATTATAAGTCATGCAGACTAAATTGGAGAATTGAAATAAAATTGTACATCCCAATCCATTTGATTATAACCAATCTAGAGAAATAAAAATTATTGTATAAAATCAAAATATCCTCATTGAATCATAATTATAATATTGGATTGCTGTTTTTGATGGATATAAATACCACAAAGATCTCCACAAAAACATTTTTAAGAAAAAATAACCTTTTAATATTGAAAATAACCTTATAAATAAATCTGAAAGAAAACATTTTTTTAAAAACATTTAATTGAAAATAATCTCATAAATTTTTTAAATAATAATTATATCATTGATTGGTCATGATGGTGGGAAATTTTGTTCATACCGAAAAAGTTAATAATAAAAATCCTTTCACATTTTCAGTAAAAGTCAAACAAACATTTTTTACAAAAATGACATGAAAATTATTTTCAATTTTTTTTTTAAATTTAAATTTTGTGAAAAAATCTAAAATTAATCATTTCTAAAAGGATAAAAAATTGTTTTAATTAGAAGACATTTATTTTAATGAAAATGGATTTTCAGTCAAAGGGAGAAACAAAGATGGATTTTCTTAAAAATATTTTCTCAATCATTTTAAGTAAAAAACTGTGATAATGTGATATTATTAATTAAAAATTTTCATGAAAAACCAAAGGAGAATAAAATGTATTTATTTTAAGATATATATATATATAATAATAATAGTCCCCCAATGAAAACTTAATAAAAATCCACCCTGAATAATGATGAGATTTTTAAATAGACACTTATCTCTTTGGTAAAATTTGAATCATAATCCTAATGAAATAAATAACATCAAATGAAACATTAAATTACACTAAGGAGAATATATTCATGATATGACATATCATAGGGTAATTATATACACAAAACAATGGAAATATGTTCTTAATTTGAAATATTTCTCACTGATGTAAAATTGAGAAGAGAAACCATTACCACTTGTTTGAATTTATTCAAATATGTCTAAAACTCATATATAATAAATACAGTTTTATTAAAAATTAATTTCAAAACCATAAACATATATAATTTCATCAAAAAAATTAGCAATTATTTATTTAGTTCACTGTTTCAGGAGATAAGTTTTTCTGTTTTCATGTATGTTTTAGTTCAACAATATTTGTTCCATTAAATTTTATTATATTATTATCATAAAAATACTTTTAAACATTAAATAAATATAATATATTTCATTAAATCTTTATTTTTAGTAATATATAAAATTTTAAGATAGAGAATGGGTTTGACCATTCATGGATACGATAAATTGTACGTATGCATGGACATTGGTTCCATTTTTATAGAATGATGAATGAAAAGAAAATACATATTAATTAATATTTAATGAATAATTATTATATTTATATATATTATTAATAAAATCTATTCTTTTTTACAATCCATGTAAAAATTAAATGAACAATATTTAACATCGCTATGTGGAGGCAGAGTTTATATGTACAAAAAAGCGATGTTATTATCTTATAGTGGATTGAAAGGTAAAAAGTTATATTTGATATATACCAACCCAAAAATTATTACAATGGAAATTACCTTCTTATAATTATTTTTTATATTATAAATCACATAAAATCACATACAGAACAAAATAAAAACTTTATAAATGATGAATGATTTATATAAGCGGTATTCCCAGAAATTAAAGAACATGTACCATTAGAATAATGACTTTACCATAAGAATATTAATGTGACCATTAAGAATATTAATATGGCCAATAGAATAGTAATATAACCTTTTAAATAAAAAATTAAATTAAAGTATCTTATAAATGAAAATATGATATATTTATATAATGTCATAAGTAAATATTTTTTAAAAAAATGATAAATTATGAATTTTTATTATTGTATTCCCTAAGTATTTATTTAAAATTTTATAATAAATATAATGATTATTAAGAAAAAATATAAAAATATAAATTAATATTTTTTGTCTTATGATTGTAAGATAATTTATGAGACCTTGATTATTTTTTAAAGTGTCATAAAATCGGTTATAATAATAAAATTGGTATTTTCAAGTAATGGATTATTTTACTTAAAAATTAAATATATCTTATTTTGAAAATTATTCTCATAATTTTTTTCCTTTTTTTACATATACACATCCATAAATGGTTTGCGTGTATTTTTGGATTTTTTCTGAAATAGTTGAATTTGTGGTGAATACTTAAATGCAATTATTTATGATATAATCTAAATACATGATTTTTAATTCATTTTTGAGGTACGAATGATGTAAGCACAATTATATAAAACTCTCTTATATTTAGATTATTTAGTCGTGGGAATAATCAGTAATTTTATCTTGATCCAAAATAAAAAACTAAAGAATAAAATAATAAAAAATACCCCTCTCCTCCCACTATAAATACCACCCATCACCACCTCTTCACCACATACCACCAAATCCTTGAATATCATCTATATTTTCCCCAATACTCTTCCCAAGTCTCTCCCCCACTTATAGAAGCATTTTTTCTCAAAAGAAATTCCAAAACTAATTTCCCCAAGTATGTTCACAAGGAGATGAAGCTTAAGAGGTAAAATCCTCTTTTGTTTTATTTTATTTTATTGTCAATTTAAATTATTTTATTATCCTATCCTTACCTCTTCTATCAAAAAATACATGACAACT
Source organism: Viscum album (assembly GCA_963277665.1). Lineage (NCBI taxonomy): Eukaryota > Viridiplantae > Streptophyta > Magnoliopsida > Santalales > Viscaceae > Viscum > Viscum album. The sequence goes on along the minus strand of OY728152.1, from coordinate 776,186,010 downwards.
AAAATAACCTATATATACTATAATTATATAATTTTAATGTAATATTCATCATCAAAACCCTTTACCTCTCCTTTCTATTCAAAAAATGAAAACATCTTCCGCCGTTTGACGATTTACCACCATCATGGATGATGCATTTTCATTTTCTAATACCATCTTCAAGGATGGTAATAAAACTAATAATACGATCAAATTTGATTTTATTAAACAAATTATATGTTATATAAATTTATATATCCAATAAATTAACACGATATTATTTTTTATGAGTTCATGATGGTCGCAAAAACTAGAAAAATATATTTTATCATATTCATTATTGATATATCTAATGAATAATCCTAATGTAAAAAGGGAATTTATTTACGGAAACAATGAACTTTATGGAATTTAATTAATAACATATAATCTCACTTCTAAATATTTATTACAATTTGAAATGAACTTCGAAAATAAAACTCAAGGGAACCGATCTTGAAATCCATGAAATGAACTCTCCTAGAATGAAAAAATTAAAACAATAACTCAATGAAAAGGACATAAATAAACAAAATAAAGTTATAATATAAATTTTTTTAATAGGTTGTGAATTAAAGTTTTAAAGAATCATATTTCATTATCTCAGAAATTAATAGAAGTGGAAAATAGTTTCATACATAAGGTAAGAGATTCTCTCCGAACCTCAATTTGTTTTATGTTACACACACACACACTCTATCTCTCTAACCTATTATGGTTATAAATTCTTATTTTTTAATCATCCTAAATTATATATGTATGTTAAAAATATATTTAACTTGATCAATTATTCTTTCTTTTATGGTAAAATAAATGTTTTATAAGGTTCCCTTTTAAATTCATCTTAATAAGCCAGCCTAATTAAAGGGGTCTTCCAATTTTCATACCAATTTTCAATGAGTATCCATACTCTATTTTAATGAAAAATTATTTTTATAAAATCATTAATTTAATATTTATGAAACTAACTTAGTTATTTTGTCGTTTTGCGAAAATAATTATTCCTTTTCCTCCTTAAAGACTTTATATATTTCTCCTTAAACCACACCAAAGTGGATCATTTCAAATGTTTTTAACCACTATTTTTACATTTTTCACTTTAGTTAGACATAATTTATCATGATATATGAATAATTTACCATATAAATATACATTTAAATTTTAAATCCATTCTTTAATGAACATCGGCATGATCACCCATTATTTATGCCTTGTGACATTATTATGATACCCATTTATTTTGATCGGTAACCCTTATGTATATACCTAATGATTGATTCTTCATTTGACAAACATATGCATTAACATGTTTTGATGGGTGGAACTATATATCACTCAAATGAATTGGGTAATGTTTAGTATCGTGAGACATCATGTTGGGACATAGAGTGTACCTCATTCATTTTTGGGACTATGTTCACCATGTGCAATAGTCATGGCAGTTAACCTCGACTCATGATTATGTCATGTTTTATGTTGTTTAAAAATTCTTATGATACCATAATTACATGATATCATTCTCTAAAAATTATTATTACTTATGTTTATTCATGTTCCAATCCTTTTTATGTCCTCATGTTATGCCTTTTAACCCATGTGATATGTTTTATTTCAATTTTTATTCCCTAGTTGGGATTTTTTGATCATCCCTTTTTTCATGTATTCCCCAAGTTATCCTATGGAAATTTATGAGATCAAAGGAATTTAGGAACTCACTGTGGATCTAAATTAAAATATGTTTTTTATTTTGGTTTCATGCCTTATAAATATGTATGTAACATTACAAATATAATAGACTTTGAAATTTTTGGCTTTTATTTGAAAGTTGATTATGATTAAAATCATATAATAATATATTTGAAAGGCTAGGGTCATTATAGTTTTTATTAGAGTAAGGTCAAGTTATTTTTGGAGATTAATACTAGAAAAATTTAGTAATAATCACAGGGATAATTCTATTTCCATTGATAACCTATATTAAATCTTAAAAAATCACAATATGTGATAGACTTTACATTCATAAATTTATCCTTCTATGTGCAATGTGTCCTATTAATATTTTTATCATCAATGTATTTAAACCTCATCTAGAATTGCTTTATTTTTCTTAGTTAATGGCTATAAATTGAATAACCTGTTGCAAAAATCATTGAGATAGGAAATGTGATGATTTCCCTAAGGAAATTCCAAATATAATGGGAACTGTAGCTCAAAACTTGATGACAATACTTTCCCAACTACCTCACGTTATGAATAATATATTTAATTGAATGGAATTCCCTCCTTATCCTAAGAAAGAGAAAGTGACAATCAAATAATTTATGTGATAAATACCTCCTATATTTAGTGGATATTTTGATCCCATCATCACAGAATAGTGGATTAACTCCAATAAGAAGATATTATCTATCCTCCAGTGATTAGAAGAGGATAAATTCAGGCTGTTGGTCTATCGTTTTGATGGGGAAGTTGATCAGTGGTGGACACTAATTAAAAACCCAAAGTCTGTGGATGAAATTGATTCAATGGAATGTGAAGATTTCAAGAAAATATTTTTCAATAAATTTTTTCTTTGAAATCAATGTCATAAGATTGAGATTATGTTCCTTACACTAAAGTAAATGGAAGATAAATTTATTATAGAATATGAATCAAAATTAATCACACTTCTAATATGTGCCTTCAGATTTTTTAGGAACATTGAAATCAATGTGGATATATTATTTAGTTGACTAAATCCAGGTCTACAAAAATCCCTGGCGATTTGAGACTTTCATAACTATGAGGATATTGTCTATTATTCCCTCAAGGTTAAGGTTGAGATCATAGAATCGTAGTTTTATCATGGGACTAGAGAAAAATGGGGGGAAATGGTTTTTAATATGGTATGATCAATAGATAAATCCCATTATGGAAGGAAATCCCAACATCACACAAGTCATAAGGTAGGAAGAAGCATCCTAGAAATTTCACAATGGGAACCAAGAGAATCATAAAATATGGAAGGGAGGGAAATATAGGTAATAATGTCCAAATGTATTTGAAGATCCAAAAAAATGTGTAGGAATATTCGAAAGTTTATATTAACACTCAACCAGTTTTGCAATGTTTCAACTTTAAGGAACATGAGACTTATGCGATCCATTTCCCAAAGAAAAGGGTTTTCATAGGAAATCAATGAAAACCTCAAATGCTATAAGGAAGGGAATATTCTATCACTATTACTGAGGTGGAGGATGAAAATTAAATGGTTACATCTACCCTTTCTATTCATGAAAGATTATAAATCATAGTATTTAATTTATTTATTTACATTCATTAATATCTTGTAAGTTTAGAAGAACTATTTGAACACCACCTCAAAATATGGAGGTTAAGTTGTCTCTTAGAATTAATAATGGTGAAATTATTTCATTTAATTTATATAACACCTCTATAGTAAATTTTTGCAGACTAAGACTCCCAGAAAATCTTTTCATACTTATTTGGTGGAGTTTGATGCTGTATTTGGCATGAATTGGCGATCTCTATATAAAGTCAACATCAACTGTCTTGAAAGGGTGATCACACTTTACATCCCAAATATTCCTCCAATTTTGTACAATTAATGGGAGGAGGATTAATCCCCATTTATAATAATCATCTAAGTTTGGATATTATTGACTTATGAGAAAGTATATCTAGATCATATGATTGAGACAAATTAGAGAATCATACTTCAAGACATGCCCATTATGAGGGACTACACTAATGTGTTCCCTACTGAATTTTACGGTCTTCATCATAATTGAGAGGTTTTTTTCTTGATTGAAAATTTTACTATATGTATTCCTATATCAAATATGCCTTATAGAATGGACACCAATGAGTTGGAAGAACTGGAGAAGTATTTACAATATAATATAGATACATGTTTTATATGGCCAAGTGCTTCACCATGGGGTGTGCCATTCCTCTTCGTCAAGAAGAAATATGGATCAATGCACCTATGATTTGATTATCTTGAGCTCAAAAAAATCATGATAAATAATAACAATCCCATTCCATAGATACAATAATTGTTTGATTAACTATATGGGGCCAAGTATTTCTTTATGGTGGACCTTCGATTAAGATATCACCAATTAAAGTTGAAGTAAACAGATATACCCAAGACTACAGTTTGATCAAGGAATGGAAACTATGGGTTCATAGTGATTCCCTTTGGACTCACTAATTCTCTAAAAATTTTCATAGACTTAATTAAAATTATATTTAGAGATTACCTCATCAAATTTTTGGTAGTTTGTATCGATGATATTCTAATATTCTCTAGAAGTAAGGAAGATCATGAGGAGAATTTGAGTACTATGGTAAAGTATTTTGAAAGGGGAAAACTTTATTATACGTATATAAAATTTGACTTTTTGTGGAGGAAGTATCATTACTGGTGTACATTATCAATAAAAAAAATACTTTTATACCCTTCCGAGACAAGGGAAATCGAAGTGTAGCTCCAGATAAAATTTGTAACATAGATCTATAGTTTCTTTACTCTTTCTAGGTATTACCAACGTTTTTCTAATAACATATAATGAATTTAAAACCCCATAAGAATGAGGACTCAGTATGAAGTAATGTTTTATGGGCCATTTAATGTGATGAGTGCATCAATTAGTTGAAAAAGAGGTTTATCATTGCACCAGTACTCACACTTCAAACTAGTGGGGAACTCTTTTTGGTATATAGTGGTAATTAAAAATAGGTATTTGGATATTTATTTATGAAAAATGATAATGGGATAAACTTTTGTACCCCACACTCTTTGATTTTCATGATCACAATCACTTTCATATGTGTTTAACATTGTTTTTAAGTGTTGTGGATGATAGGCAAAAGATTGCCAAAGGATTGGCCCAAGAATGGACAAGAAATGGACTGAAATTCAGTCCACCGGCCAACCGGTGTGATAGCACCGGCCAGCCGGTGGAACTGGCAGAGGGATTGCCCACTGCCAGGTTCCACCGGTCGACCGGTGGCTCTGCCACCGGTCGACCTGTGGCACCCAGCTCAAATAGTGTTTGCTACTGTCTTGCCACCGGTCGACCGGTGGCTCTGCACCGGTCGACCGGTAGAGCCTGGATCAAGACTCTTCCTCTCTACCAAGACACCGGCCAGCCGGTGGAGATGTACCGGTCAGCTGGTGGCCCCTGGACAAGAATCCTATGCCTTTTTGCACACACCGGCCAGCCGGTGGGACTGTACCGGCCAGCCGGTGGATCCAGTCAAACTAGCCGTTGGGCTTTTGACCAGCCTGTCCACTTGGCTCCCAACGGCTCTCTAAGCCTCTCCAACGGCTCCGAAGCCTCCCCAAGGGTTCCATGCCTATAAATAAAGGCCAAGGAAGCCCCGGACATTAACCGGAAATATACGGAAGCCCACGGACACCTTGTTGATCATTTGGCGTACCTCCGGTGCATTCCTCCAAGGGAACCCCAAGTGCTCCATCCAATTCCACATCCAAGGAGCTCCTCCAAAGAAGCTTGGAAGCGGCCTTCAACATCTCTATCCAATCAAAGGCGCCCAAGGCTTCTCATATACGGTTTTTTATTGTATATTTATTTTGAGCTTTAATTTTGGGTTTGTGCTTACAAACCCCAACCTTTTCTTCATCCCCTCTTTCTTTGGGTTCTCACACCACCACTAAGGTGTGAAGAGGTTCACAAGCCTTACCTTGTAAAAGGCTTGAGATCGGTGAGCTAGCCTTCACCCGTAAAAAGGCTAGTGGGTTATTGCTTAACCACTAAAAGCATTGGGTTCTTGCTCAACCACTAAAAGCAAGCTGTAATAGGTCCTAGTGCTACCTCAAAGCCTAGTGGGTTTCTTGCTACAACCATTGAAAAGCAAGCGGTAGGAATCTCTCAACGGTTGAGTTGGGAGCGGAGACGTAGGCCGGGTTTTGGCCGAACTCCGTTATCAAGTTCTTGTGTGATTGCCTCTTTTATTTTCCGCTGCACTTTGATATTTGACTTTTAATTTTTTTTTTTTTTTAAAAGGCAATTCACCCCCCCTCTTGCCATCATTCTCCGTTCATCGGGGTTTCTTCCGACCCAACATTTGGTATCAGAGGAAGTATTTGAATAATTCCTTACCCGGTTTCAAATTAAAGATCCTATTTTTTGATGGCTTCTACCGCTTCTTCTTCTCAAACTCTCGAAGGACATTCTTTGGATCGTGCTCCATTCTTTGATGGAGCCGATTATACTTTTTGGAAAACCCGCATGTCAACCTTTTTAAAAAGCATTGGTTATCCAATTTTTAAAATTGTTATGCAAGGATTTTCCCTCTCCTCTCCCGATGAGTCTAAATGGACTCCCAATGACATTGCTTATTTTGAGCTTGATGGCAAAGCCATGAACGCTCTTCATTGTGGTCTTGACCGTAATGTTTTTCATTGCATTTCTTCTTGCACTACCTCTTATGATATTTGGAAATTGTTAGAACTAACCTATGAAGGTACTAGCGAGGCTCCAAAGCAAGAATCCGATCAAAAGCGAGAACTCGTCAAAAAGCAAGAACCCGACGAAAAGTTCAAGCCCGTTTGCCCACTTCACAAGAAAAGGGACAAGAAAAAGAAGGGAAAGAAGAAGGCTTCAAAGGCAACATGGAGTGATAGCTCCACCTCTTCATTCTCCTCCTTTTCCTCGAGCGACCAAGGTAATAATTGCCTAATGGCAAAACATGAGGTATCTTCCTCCTCTTCCTCCTCTTCCTCTTCTAGTTCTTCTAATTCATTTAATCATCTTTCTTATGAAGAACTCCAACATGCTAGAGACCAACTTGAAAATGGTTTTCATGAACTTTCTTCAAAATTTGTCGCTTTAAAAAAGAATTTCAAAAAACTTTCCTCCCAAAAAGACCAACTTCTCAAAGAGAAGGAGGAACTGTCCCTCAAAATCCAAAATTTCCCAAATGTTGATTCCATGGAATCAACCATCAAGGATCTAAGAGAATCCCTAGCCAAGTTCACCCAAGGTGAACAAAATTTGAACAATCTCCTAGGTTCCCAACGAATTTCTAGGACCACTCAAGGACTTGGCTACACCAACCAAGCCTCCTCCTCTCATGCACCCACTGTTTTTGTAAGGGGGAGCTCCGAATTTAAATTTTGTAATTATTGTAAAAAACCCGGGCACCTTATTTATGAATGTAATTGTAAAAATGCCCGGTATGGTCAACCCAAAAGTTTTTTCTTTTCCGATGAGTTTTATAGAAGAAGACCCGCTATGAGACAAGTATGGATTGAAAAATCCCTTCTTGCGAGTCTCTCCGGGCCCAAAATTGTCTCTTTTCAAAATCCCTCTCCCCGGTGACTTTTTGTTTTTATTTAGGGGGAGAACTTTCTAAATTGTTTTCAAACTTTGTTTCAAAACTTTCAATTTCAAATTAAGCCCTTTTGATTTCAATTTCAAAATTTTCGATTCCAACTTTCAATTTCAACACTTGGTTTTCAAATTTTCATTTCAAAGTATTCAATTCGAATTTTGATTCAAAACTTTCAATTCAAACTGTTATTCAATTTTTCAATCTTTCAATTTCAAAAATCTCAATTGATTTTTCAAATCTCCATCTTGTTTTTCAACTCTTTCCCTCAATCAAGTTTTATGCCCCATTCTATTTTGATAATCACAAAGGGGGAGAAATTTCTTGATTGATTGGGGGAGAATCTTTTCTCTCATGCTTAGTATCTATTTTCAATTTTTCATTTAAAGCATGCCTTTCATTTAAGTTTTTACTTTGCTTAGATAAGTGATTGTGATCATCAAAATAGGGGGAGATTGTTGTACCCCACACTCTTTGATTTTCATGATCACAATCACTTTCATATGTGTTTAACATTGTTTTTAAGTGTTGTGGATGATAGGCAAAAGATTGCCAAAGGATTGGCCCAAGAATGGACAAGAAATGGACTGAAATTCAGTCCACCGGCCAACCGGTGTGATAGCACCGGCCAGCCGGTGGAACTGGCAGAGGGATTGCCCACTGCCAGGTTCCACCGGTCGACCGGTGGCTCTGCCACCGGTCGACCTGTGGCACCCAGCTCAAATAGTGTTTGCTACTGTCTTGCCACCGGTCGACCGGTGGCTCTGCACCGGTCGACCGGTAGAGCCTGGATCAAGACTCTTCCTCTCTACCAAGACACCGGCCAGCCGGTGGAGATGTACCGGTCAGCTGGTGGCCCCTGGACAAGAATCCTATGCCTTTTTGCACACACCGGCCAGCCGGTGGGACTGTACCGGCCAGCCGGTGGATCCAGTCAAACTGGCCGTTGGGCTTTTGACCAGCCTGTCCACTTGGCTCCCAACGGCTCTCTAAGCCTCTCCAACGGCTCCGAAGCCTCCCCAAGGGTTCCATGCCTATAAATAAAGGCCAAGGAAGCCCCGGACATTAACCGGAAATATACGGAAGCCCACGGACACCTTGTTGATCATTTGGCGTACCTCCGGTGCATTCCTCCAAGGGAACCCCAAGTGCTCCATCCAATTCCACATCCAAGGAGCTCCTCCAAAGAAGCTTGGAAGCGGCCTTCAACATCTCTATCCAATCAAAGGCGCCCAAGGCTTCTCATATACGGTTTTTTATTGTATATTTATTTTGAGCTTTAATTTTGGGTTTGTGCTTACAAACCCCAACCTTTTCTTCATCCCCTCTTTCTTTGGGTTCTCACACCACCACTAAGGTGTGAAGAGGTTCACAAGCCTTACCTTGTAAAAGGCTTGAGATCGGTGAGCTAGCCTTCACCCGTAAAAAGGCTAGTGGGTTATTGCTTAACCACTAAAAGCATTGGGTTCTTGCTCAACCACTAAAAGCAAGCTGTAATAGGTCCTAGTGCTACCTCAAAGCCTAGTGGGTTTCTTGCTACAACCATTGAAAAGCAAGCGGTAGGAATCTCTCAACGGTTGAGTTGGGAGCGGAGACGTAGGCCGGGTTTTGGCCGAACTCCGTTATCAAGTTCTTGTGTGATTGCCTCTTTTATTTTCCGCTGCACTTTGATATTTGACTTTTAATTTTTTTTTTTTTTTAAAAGGCAATTCACCCCCCCTCTTGCCATCATTCTCCGTTCATCGGGGTTTCTTCCGACCCAACATAAACTATGCCTCAAGGAAATTGAAAACTCATGAGAAAAACAATCCCTCTTATAATATGGAGTTGGAAGATCTGATCTCTGCATTGAAGATCTTATGACATTATCTATATGTGGAGAAGTGAAAAATATATACTAACCATAAGATCCTAAATTATATATTCACACAAAATAATCCTAATATACAACAATGAATATGGCAGAGCTCATCCGGATTATGAATTCTTGATCCACTACCGTCACGATAAATTAAATAAATTAGAATATTGTATAAGTAAAACAGACACTGTAAAATTATCAATGATTAGAATTGAGAGGGATAGAATACTTGTATAACTTCAAAGGATGGACATGAGAATCATTAAGTAAGGAACATAATCAATCCTTTCTCAAATTATTTCTCAACCATCCCTTGTAGTGAAAATATTGGATTCTTAAAGAAATGAACCATAAATTCAAAAAATGAGGAAGACATAGGAACAGAGAAATCAAAAGAGTTCAAAATTGATTAGGAAGAAGTTATATGATTTTTTTCATGACTATGTGTACCATCAAATCTAGGGATAAAGAAAGATCTCATGAATGATGCACACAGATCAAACTTCTCCTTTCAACCAGGGATCACAATGATGTATTACGAACTCTGAGAGAACTATTGGTAAGATAATTTGAAGAATGTGATCATGGAATATACAAAAAGGTGTCTGGTATTCTAATATGTAAAGTATAAAAGGAAAAATTATTAGGGGATTATTCAACCATTACCGATACCAATATGTAAATGGAAAAATATTTCCATGTAATTTTTCATTGGAAATCAGACCACATCGAGAGGAAACAATGATATATGGGTTGTTGCAGATCATCTTACAAAGACATCTCACTTTATCACAATTTTAGGGGACTTTTCACTGGATCAAATTACACACACACAAAAATATTTATCCATGAAGTAGAAAGGCTGCATGGAGTACCACTCTAGACTATATCTGATCAAGATACTAGATTCACCTCCATGATCTGGAAAACAATCCAAAATTATCTAAATAATGATATGAAATTCAGTATATCCTATCATCCTCAAACCGATGGAAAATGTGAGTGGACTATTCAAAAACTGGAAGACATGTCGAGAGCTTGTTTTATGGACATCAAAGGCAGATGGGACAAACATATTTCTCTTGTCGAATTCTATTACAAAATTTTTTTCAACTCAAATATCAAAATGGGTCCATATGATATCCTTTATGGGAAATGTTGCAGAACATCAAGATGTTGGGATGAAGTAAGTGAACGTAAGCTATTAGGACCTGAAATGGTTAATGAAATGGTAAAAAGGTGAAAACCAATCATTAGAATTTCTGAGAATCCCAAAGATAAAAATAGTGTTATTTAGAAAATCATAGATGGAACCTTGAGTTTAAGGTAGGAGACTTAATATTCCTCCAAATATCTCCATAGAAGAGGATCATGAGATTTGGGAAGAAATGAAAGATATATATCAGGTACATCAACCTCTTATAAATTCTTGATTGCGTTGAAGCTATGAAATATCGAATAGAACTTCCACAGACCATGTGTCATGTACACTATGTATTCTATATATCCCTCTTATGGAAGTACATATCAGAACTCTCACATGTACTGAATCTATAGATGGTAAAACTGGAGAATGATCTCTCATATAAAGAGAAGATGGTGCAGATCGTGGATCATAGAGATAATGATCTACACAACATGACTAATCACAAGGTCATAGTACTACCATAGAACCATATATATGAAGAGGAAACATGGTAACTGGAGGAAGAAATGAAGGATATTTTCCACCAAACATTTTCAACTTAGAATGTAAAATAAAATTTTGAGGGTGAAATTTAATATGGGGGAATGAATGTAACAATCTGAAAATTTTATCAATAAATACTCCCTTCTTATATTTACATCATATATTTTATATCACATAAAATTAGATAGAAAACATAATACAAACTATAAAATTTAATAATGAATGAAATAAGAGCTATTTCAATAAATTAAAGAACCTATAACAATGGAATAGTAACATGACATTTGGAATAATAATGTGACCATTAAGAATAGTAATTCAGCCATTAGAATAGTAACCACACCAATGAAAGTATAAATATAATATAAGTATATTATTTTTGAGAATATAATTTATTATATCATGGTAAAAGTAGAATTGTTTTTTTAAAAAGGACAAATTAAGCATTGGTATTTTTTCAAGACAAAAATATTTATTTAAAAATTTATAATTAATAGAATTATTTAAATGAAATTTTATAGATTCATAAATTAATATTTGTTTTTATTAGTATTATAATATAATTTTATGAGACATTGATTAATTTTTCAATGTTTTATAAAAGAAGTTTTAATATTAAAATTGGAATTTTTTAGAAAATGAGGATTTTATTTAAAAATAAAATTTCACATATTTAGAAACATATTTCATAAATTTGACTCCATTTTTGAAATCTACACATAGAAAAATATTTATGGAATTTTTTTTGTATTTTTCTAAAAATGATGGATTTTTAGTAAATAGGGAAATAAGATAATCTATGATATAAGCTAAATACATTAATTTCCGAGTCATTGTTGAGGTATGGATGATGTAAGAACCATTATATAGAAATATCCTCCTCTATTTAATATATTTATTCATTGTAATAATCACTATTTCTTATCTTTATCTAAAATATTAAACTAATGAATAAAATAATAAAAAACACCCCTCACTTTCCACTATAAATACAACCCTTAACACCTCTTCACCGCACACCTCCAATGCATTGAATATTTTCGAAATTCTACCCCGTATTTATACCAAGTACCTCCCACACCTTTAAAATCTTTTTTTCTAAACCAATTACAAAAACCAATTTCCCTAAGGTGGTTTTCAAGGAGAAGAATTTCAACAGGTAAAATCCCCTCTCATTGTTAATTTTTTTATTTCCTTATCCTATGCTTAAATTCTCTATAAAAACGCATATGATAACTCTATTATATTATATATTCTTTAAGTTTGTTATTATATTGGAATATCAATCATCAAACCCTTTCTCATCTCCCTTTTATTCTAAAAATGAAAACATCATCTGTGATGTTTCAATTTACCGCCATCATGGATGCTGAATTTTCATTTTCAAATATCACCTTCAAATATATTCATAAAACCATTATTATGGTAACATTAGAGTTTATTATACATATTATATGTTATATAATGTTCTGTTACCAATAAATAAAAATGATATTAAATATAATGATATAAGTTCCTGATTGTTGTAAAAACCACCAAAATAAATTAAATCATTTTCATTAATGTTTTCTCTAATGAATCATAATCATGTAAAAAATGAAATGATGTATGGAATTATTTAAATTTAATGAAGTTAATTAATACCATATAATTTTAATTTTTTATAGTTATTGAAATTTTAAAAGAACTTCCAAAATAAAACTCAAGGAAATCGATCATTAAACACATGAAATGAATGCTCCCAAAATGAAAAAATTCAAACCATAACTCCAAAAAAATTCAAAAATGAATAAAATATAATTATAATTAATAAAATATATGAATAATAGTTTATTAATTAAATTATTTATGAATATAATTTCATTATCTATGATATTAAACACTATTGAGTAACAATTTCATACAAAAGGTAAGGGATTCTCTTCAAAATTGTATTTTTATTTCAGGTTACACACACTCTCTCTCTATCTACTTAACCTAGTGTGATTATTAATTATTCTTATCCTATCCTAAAAAATTCTACATTTACGTTCCAAAAATATGTTCCAAGATCAGTTATTCTTTCATTGATGCAGAAATTAATGTTTTATAAGGATCCATTTTCAATTCCACACAATAAGGAAGCGCAATTAATGGTAACTTCCCAAATTAATGCCCATTTTCAAGTAAAATCCATATAATGTTTTAAGACACAATTCTTTTTCTAAAATAAAGCACTTCATCATGAAAAAAGTTCCTAGTTATTTTATGGATTTATTGAAACAAAAAATCATTTTCCAATTTAAATGCTTTTTATATTTTCTATTAAACAACACCAAAGTGACTCATTTATAAGTTTCATAAACACTCTTTCAACATGTTTTCACTTTAGTTGGACATAATTTATCATTTTCAATTCCTAATTTACCATATTAATGTCTATTGATGTTTTAAATCCATTATTTCATGAAAATTATTATGATTCACCCATTGTTTATGCCTTATGACAAGATTATGATAGCCATTTCTTTTCATGGGTAACCCTTTTGTTGATACCTTATGAATGATTTTTCAAGTGGCACAAGTATTTGTGAACATGTTATGATGGGTGTTCCTAGATAGTAATCCAATTAATTTTTTAATTTTTAGTCTCATGATACGTCATGTTGGGACATGGAGTGAGCTTGATTCCTTTATGGGACTGTTTCCACTGTATGCAATTGTCTTGGTAGTTTTGCTTGAATCACGCTTATGTCATATGGTATGTTGTTGACACATTCCTATCTTGAATTTATTACATGATCCGATGATCTAATTTTTTTTGATTATTTATGCTTATTCATTTTCCATTCCTTTTTATATCATTATTTTATTCCTTCTAACCTATGTGTTATGTTTAATTTCTATGTTTATTCCCTTATTGGGATTTTTATCTCATCCCTTTGTTCATGTATTCCATAGGATATCCTAGGTAGATTTAATATATGAAATAAATTTATGATGTAATTATGGAGTTTAATTTTTTTTATATTTGTTTCATGTTTTATAATTTTGTACCTAATCATCTAAAGACACTAGAATTCATGATTCTTTGTTTGTATTTGATGGACAATCATGCTTAAAATAATGTAATAATATGTTTAAATGTATAGTTCCATTATATGATATTATATTTATAAAATATTTTATTGGAATCAAATATCACATATATTGATTATTTTTTATCCTGACTACCTTCTATTTAATGTGTATGTGAAAAACGAATCACATTTCTTCGCGCGATGGTAGTTCACCGTACACACAAGTGATGTCCTCTTATTCCTCGTGGAATATATAGTAATAAGGTTTATATGAAATGTTAATGAAAAAAGTATAATAATATAATAAATATCATACAAATATGTTATATCCATCATTAAATCCAACATTTAATGGTGGTGATGGAAAAAAAGGACATCGGTATGTGAGGCAATAGTCCACCATAAAAAGGAATGATTATTTCATAAGGAAATTAATGGTAGAGGATACAGATTTCGGATATGACATTAAAAAAAATATCAGCATATTTATATTATTTATTTTACTATATGAGTGTGGTATTATAATAATTAAAGGCGGTGGATGAATAAATAAAACAAAACACTCGATCTGGGATGTTACTACTTCTTCAGAAGACATATTTTAGCTTAGACCACAAGACTTTCAATGATGGATTTATGAAAAAAAATAAGGAATATAGGATGATTTTATTGAATTAATGAATGTGTTTGGGTATGTAATAGCTAAACCAATGGGTTTTATAAATGTTTAGATTATAGGATAGGATGCGTCCTTTAATAAGTGAGGTGATACGTACACTTGTAATTTCTTAATAGAAAAAGGTGTACCCACATTTTTCACATGCCAAATAGATTAATAATGGTAACTTATAGAAACTATAAGATATAAATTTGATATATTTCCATCCAAATGGTTTTATACATGTAATAAGCCATCTTTAACCCTAATCATTTTTAGTTTGACCCCATGGTAATTACATTTTTACCTTAACCATGGTAAATAATATTTTAAGGTTTTACTATTCATTACAGTAAAAACTTACGTTGAAATTGTTATATAATATATATTATTATAATTAAAAATATTTAATCTAGTTTTCCAAGTTAAATTCATAAATGTAGAAATATTTCATTTAATATTATTCTCGTAGATGTGATAGAAAAGGAGTATTTTCAATGGAAATTGTTCTCATGAATAAAATGTGTTTATATCAAAATCAAATATAAAAGTTATTCCAATGACCTAAATTGTATTAATATATATATAAATGAAATATTTTTTCCTTTAAAACCATATTGAAAAATTTTGGATGTTTTTTACTGATTTAATATAAATGACCATTTTTAATTACAACCAGAATTATTCACTACTCACTGAAAAAATTATCATTTTATAAAATTATAAAAAATTCACCAAAATATATTTTTGAAATATAGATTTGAAAAATATAGTTTATTTTTTCAAAAAATAAAAAAAAATGGTAAAAATAAATTTTAAATTATTTGAGAAAATTACGACTAGACCTCCTTATAGAAAAATAAAATTTTATAGAAAACATTTATTTATTTTTCATTCAAATGGTCCTTATTTTAAATCTAATAAATATGTAAAAATATAATTTATTTTAATCATCTCAAAACAATATAATTTTTATAGTTTAGTTATTCTTATTCATACCCACCTACTTAATGAAAAAGTTATAATGGTATTGTTTAAAGAAAAATATTTTAATAGCGTGTCATATATCATTAAACTTAGTGTTACATACATCATATTTTATTGAAGAGATTTAATTTATTTAAAATAAAATTTATTCTATGGTCTAAAGATGATATGTTGTCTTATATTATTAGATTTTTGTGTCATAAACACTTTTGAACATGATTTTCTAATTTTTAACACTCGAGGTATTATAATGAACCTCAATTCAAAGGCATAATGCCGTCAACATTTAATTGAATGCATAGCTGCAACAATATCCAAATTATGTTTGGTGTAAATAATCTTATGTAGTCAAATAAAAAGAGATATATGGTATAGATCAAGATCATTCTACATAAAAACACAACCACACCATCATCATAAGAATCATGGTACACCAAGCACCCCATACCGAGATCTTGTAAGATTAGAATAGGAGGCGATGCCATAAGTCGATTTAGTTTATTGATAGAAGAATAATTTTTTATCCCATATGAACATAACCCATTTCATGGAAAGCATAATCAAATAGGATTCCAAATTTTAGAAATCCTTGATGAACTATTGATAGTATCCATGAAGAGAAAGGAATGTCCCAATCTCAAAGATGTTATGTGGTTCCTCCCATGATTATAAATCCTCCACATTATTATGTTAAATTGATAATAAATATTTATAAAACCCTTTCCCCTAGAATTTCAATTCATTTACCTAAAAAATACATTTCAAAATCATTCTATAAAATGTTTTCTCTTCAGGATTTCCAAAACCAAACTCATTGTGTGCTCATTATCATGCTCGGATAATGAATAAACCAAAATACAATCCCTAAAAACTAAAACAATTGTGAGTTTATTAATGGAATATTGCGTTTATGGAACCTATAAATATCATAGGATCCTTATTTAGAGGTAATGGCATAAAAAGATACTTATAATGGCCATAACTACTCTTGAAATCCTTCTTTATAATATCAAACTCCCGAATCCTCAGAAGATTATAAACCCATCGATGATTGATAATTAAAAACCACTTTTCACCCATTAAGTGATAAAAACATCCATTTGGTGAAAATGATACATATTCTTAACCCTCACACAATTAAACTTCCAATAGTCCATGCACAGTCATTTTGGACCACCATCCTTCTTGAAAAAGATCGATGAGGCTACCATAGGTGAAACATTGGGGTGAACGAAACCTTTTTCCATCAGATAATCAAAATAAATCATGAGATAATTCGACACTAATTTTTCTATATGGAAAGAGGTTACCAATATCATATTTGTTCCGATTACCAAATCAATCCTTAATTACACAACCCTATCGATTAGAATACCAAACCAGTCATCTAGGAAAACATTTTTGAAAATCCCTAACAACCAATGGAATATTTCCAGCCTAGAAATCAATATTAGGAACTAGTAAAATAATATATAACAATATTCTTGAGCTGTATGAGAGATGGTACTACATGACTAGACAACATATCCCACTCTACTTGAAACACTGAAGATCTCTAATCAGCATCCAGTAATGAGACACATCAAATATAATAATCAAACTCAGCATGATGAGTGAAAAGAAAATATACTATGATGATGATTTCAAGTAGATCATGATAGAGAATGATTAAATCCTAAACTAACTCTAAATATGTTATCATTAGTGAAAAACAAGGAATCTAAAATTCCTTCACTTTTATCTTCCCAAGAGGTGTCACTAAAACCAATCCAAATGATAGAAGCTTCACTGGGAGTATTAATAAATATAAAAAACTTAAAAAATAAATGAGTGGGAGTCATAGATATCAAAAAATGAAATATCTATAGAAGATGCAAGAAAGATATTACCTCTCACTATCATTAGACCCACATCATCCTCCCTTAGAAACTCATTCACTGCATGAAGGTACCTCACTCTTGAAGAACATGTATGGAGGCCTATAGAATTTAATGCATCTAACTACATTGAAAGGTCCTTTGGATTTTATGTTACCTTTCCATAATTAGGCCTAAATATATCCATACATAATCACTATAAAAGGTCTCAGGGGTCATCACCATTTCACCTCTTCATAGGCATGGAATAAGAACATCATGTGTGCCATACAATTCCACACTGATAGAAAGTTAGTGTAAAAATATTGTATGATAATAATGCTTTAGAGGTTTCTCAATTCTAAGAACCACCTACCCCAACTATACTATGATCATGCCATATTCCCTTCATCCCATGCACTCTAGAAAAGCAGCCACTAAATAGAATCTAAGGAGAATAAAGTCAAATATTACAAACAATGTATATTTCTTCCTTGATATTACTATATAAAATATCCACATAGGTATAAATATTTATCATAAATACCTATGATCAAATATCTAGTCAAAAATACAGTAGTATCTTCCGAGTCTTCAGCAGATCATTCTTCACTACCTTTGGATAAAAACAAACTAACTCCATGAATTGAGTTATGTATGCCAAAATTGGTCACTCTCCATAAACTAAAGAGTTTAACTCCATATATTTTGGAATCATAAGGGACTTTGGATAAAACAATAGGGAGAAGTGTTTCTTGAAATCATTTCAATCCAATCCCAAGTGTCTATCTACATGTACAATGGAATCACACCATTTCATGTTGGGACCCTCGAGTATGAACATTGTACAAGTTACCTTGATATTATTAGGTGTACCAAGGAATTGGAAGATATGATCAATCTTTTACAGCATGTATTTTACCTGTTGGGGATCACTTTTACCCTAGGGTGGTTTCTTGCATAATAATCCCAGATATTGATCCATTTCTCCCAAGTTCTTATATGTACCTCAACAAATATGTTATTTAAATATGGTGCATTTTGGTCCATGAAACAAAATGATAATGTGATACCCCCTTATAATATTATAATCTAAGGTAATATTACCTTGAGAAGCATCCACTTCACCCTCATAAAGAACCCATGGAAGACATCTCAGAGGCTTGTAACACCAAACTATGAAAAGAAGAAATGATCAAATGCTATGAAAATATCAGTTCAAACAAAAAAAACTCTATCAAAAAGTAATATTCTGATCTATAACACATCATACAATAGATATATCCCAACATCCCATGGGAACATATATCTCATCCCTACAACAACTATCCACACACTCACCACAAACTACCACTGAATTATAGACAATCCTATCACCTATCTACCCACTTCCCAAGATTGACCATTACCATACTCTAATACTAAACTCTAACTCATAACCTGAGAAACAAATCACCATCCAGTACCCAAATCAAACCACCACAAACCCAAAGGGAATTCCTGATCCCCATAGACTGGAGACTAGAATACCTCATCAATAAAATCTAGATGGAATGATTTCCACCAATCTGAAGAAGATAACATGTTATATATATACATAGTAGAGATGAACCACAGAAGATAAAACAGGGTAACATATTACATCACAAAAAGAATATTGTAGAAACAATACAACTCAAGTAGTCAAAGAATATAAAAAGTACAAGTCCAATAGAAAAGGAAAACAAAATGAAAAACTAACTACTCAATGTGATAGCATGGGAACACTCCCACTATATCACCACCAGCTACCCACACATGTATGATACAAACCTCACCACCTCATTGTGGTGCCTTTCCCTTCCATATATCAAATGAAATAATCAGGCCTACACACCAACAAAGGTGTGTTTAGTGTTTGAGATTAATAGTCTTAGTAGGATCCCACCTAGGTGTTCCAGTGCAATTCACTATATAATAATCCAAACATGATCAAATTTAATGAAAACAAGGAACGATAATCAATAAAAAAAGTTTTTACAACAAATTTAGGGTAAATCATTCCCATTTTTCTAAAATTCTAAATAATCTAGGAGAAAGAGTTTCAAAATATATCACACATATCAAGGAGGTAATCAAATTCAAATTTTATAAGACAAAAGCATAGGTAAAACCATGCGATAGATCACTACAGGTTGGTAAAGCTAGAAAAAACATACTAAAACTATTAGAAAAAAATCCCTCATGATGGTTATTTTGGCATTATTTTGTTTATTGACAAGTTTTGGGTTTTTTGACAAAGGCTAGTTGTTCAAGAGGGAATGACGAGTTAGCATGAATGTTGCACTTAAATAACTAGGTGTGAGTGCTGAACTGATCTCGCAATGAGATCAAGTGAAACCTAGTTGTCTTTGGAACTCGCAATGGGTCACGAAATGCATTAAGAGACAACAACATTTAATATCACAATATTTTGTGTGATTAAATTTGAGTCTCATGATGAGATATCATAAAACACACATTATTGACATTAGATCTCATTGTTGGATCTTGGTAGTACTCATTATTATCCTTGGAACTTGTGATGGGTCACGAAAAGCATCGGAAGAAAACAACATTAAAGATCACAATATTGCACATGATTGGATTCGAGTCTCACGATGAGATCTTGTATAACACTCATGATTTCCTTTGGATCTTGTGGAGGGATCATGCACAACACTCATGATTGTCTCTGGAGCTCACGCCCATATCTTGAACAAAATGAAAATATGAATCATGCTAGGGAATCATGAAATAACTTAAAGATAATGGGAAAATATGGAAATGATGGAAGGACTTATGGTTATTGAAGATCCTATGAAGCACATGACCGTCTTTGTTACTAATGACCAAATCTCGTACAAAGCAGAAATGCAGACCAAAGACATAGGCAAAGTGTTAATGTGAATGAAGAATAAGGACATGCACAAAGCACACATATAGACCAGGGACTCGTGATAGAGACTCACACATGGATCTCATTCAAATCATGAGAAGATATCCTCACCATATCTCGCGAATCAGGTGATTCCCATGAGGTGGATAGTTGTCTTTGATTTTTGGAGTTAAGGCGGTGGACACTTGCCTATAAATATCCCATTAATCTTCCTTAAAAATGGATGAATTTTTGCATAATATATTTATCTGAATCTCATCCGGAGAAGAGACTAACTGAGATATCTCACGAAAGAGGCTCACGAAGAAGGATTATATGTGATTAACATTGTGTAATTATTGTTTATGATCTAAAAAAGGACTTTCACAAAGATAGAAATCAGAGTTGTGAAAGGGGACTCGAAAAAAATAAGACTCATGGATGATACTTGCGCATAGTGGGAATTGTATGAAGTGCGAACAGTGGTTCATGCTAGGGGTTTATGGTGAAGGTGGTTTGTGACTGGGGTTTTTGATGAAGGAGGGTCACACCATGGGTACATGGAAAAGGAGGTTCACACCTGTGGTTTACAGGAAAGGTTGTTTATGATAGGGGTTCATAATGAAGAGGTTCATGCTATGGTTTCATGGAGAATGAGGTTCATTCCAGGGGTTCATGGAAAATTAGGATCTCACAAGGCACTATGGGTTCTAGTTAGGGGACCCACACAAAAGTGGAACATGATGAATGCACTAGGTGGTCATACAAAGGGGCTCGTGCCTGGTGAGACTCACACAAGGAACAAGGGATTTGCACTAGGGGACTCTCGCATGGTGGGACTCACTCAAGGAGTAATGGTTTTATGCTATAATCTCACATAAGGGTAAGCATCAGGATCTCGTGCTAGGATTTATTTACTTATGTATTTCACATGGGTATAAGACTAGAGTCTTTAACATAGAGAAACATGCCTACTTTACCCTATGAGAAGTATCATTTTCATATCCAATTTCAAAAGGAGAAAAGGAAGAGAGAGGGTCTTCAAAAATTGACAATACTTGCTGAAGATTTTATTCATTGTTACATTAAAGGTAGTGATAGAAAGGCATGGAATCACTTAAATATCTTAGTAATGTAGAGGTAATTTCTATTTCTACAATAAAGGTTATCTAGTTCCATTTTTCAGGAAAGTGGAAGTGTTGCATCACAGTTGTTTCAAAAAAGTGAAAGAGAAGCCCAGAATGAGATTTAAAAGAGCATATACATACCATTGGGGAAGTATTCATTAGCTATAATGAAGGTAAATACTTGTATATAAACTCTCTGGGACCAAAAATTCCATAATATGTATGCGGTTCCTTTCTAGATTAATAAGAAAATAAAGAGGAATATGATGAAGCATTCCACCAGTAGTGAGCTAGAGAAAGTGAAAAAGGGCGTGACCCTTGGGAAAGAAATGAGCTGACGTTAAATCTTGTAAAGGTAGTGAGCCTGGTAATAGAAGTGATCTAGACTAAAAATCATTATTGGTGGTGATCCTTAGTGAATTTGGTTCAATGGGAACATTTTGATTGTATGATCCATGGATGCAGCCCAGTGAGGGTGAACCATGTAAAAATCTATATGTCCTTGTCCTTACTTTATTTCATTACATTTAGTGCACTATCATCTACTAAAATTGTAAAGGATCTGATCAATATAAACACTAAGGAGAAAATAATTGATCCCTATAATAAAGAGGTCAAGATCAAGTGGTGTAAAAAGAATATTGAAGAGAATATCCACACAATGATTCACCCCCCTATCAGCGTATCTACACCCATTTTGGACCAAACAATTAGTATTAGAGGGAGGTTACCCTTTTTAATTTGTTTTTTCTGAAAATGTTTTACACTACTATTGTACTTGAAGATTCAGTTTTCTCTTATCTTCATGTTCTAGTGAAAAAATATGAACAATAAATTAGAATCAGAAGTCCGGTGGTATTCCTCAGTGTAGAAGTGTCTATAAAAAAGTGTGATTCAATTTAGGGAAAACAATAGTTTAATGAACAAAGGTTTTGATGAATCAGATGATGAAAAGATAGACCCACATAATGATTTCATTTGAATTAGTGAAGAACATGACATTCTAATTGATGTTGAAACTATTGATGATGAAGAATGTCTAAGAACATGAAAAGTGGAAGTTGTATATGAAACAAAGGAATTGGACCAGAAATTGGATGAAGAAATTAAATATAATGATATTTGGATCAAAGCATTGGAAATTGAGGTCAAAAAGATAAAAGGTTCAAGTAAAAGGAATATTGAAGTGGATACTGACCTGAGGGAGAATATTGATTCCCATGTTAAAGAACACAAAATGTTGTCTAACAAGATAGAAATACTCAAAGTAGATGATAAGGGAATGAATTTGAAATCCATAAATGATGTTCTTCCTACATTTCTATCTAAAATAGTTCAGTAAAAGAAAATACAACAATATTAGAATTCATGTTGTAATGATTTTGTTAATCAGATGAAATCTAAGTTAAAGGAGAAATATGACCTGATGGATAATATCTCCCACGAATTGGAAAATTAGATGACTAGATGAATGAATCTCAATAGAGAGCTTAATTATCAACTTGAATCAAGGTATAAGAAGATTCAAAAATTGGGAGAAGAGTTATAATAAGCCAAGAAAGAATTGGAGAAATATAATTACAAAGGAAAGGAATAGTTTAAAGATGCTTTGCACTAACTATTTGATTATTCTTAGGTAGGTGATAATAAAATGAAAATCCAATATGCTAGTTCAGATGAGAAACATGAAATTATTGTCTCATCCTAAAGGATGTGTAATTTCAGAAAATTTAGTATTGGATATGAAGAACCCTCTCCCATGCAAGATATTAGGAAATTTTGAATATTTCCAAAAATAAGAAAAATCGTGTAGTTACATGAGATAGACCTAAAAAGTTTTTTACAGGATATGGTGATAACATGTTCTATTTCTGTGGTATTTATGGTCATACTTAATGTTTTTTAAGGAACTGGTATATATTTCATTTATTAAGATATATATATATATATATATATATATGATAATAAAGAATAAGCATATTGAAAAATATGAAAGAAAAATATCTTATAAGAAAGTAGTTGTCAAATAATATTACTGTGGAAGACAATGACACAAAATGAGTACATGTCAAAAATCCTGAGGGATCAATGTTAGAAAAATAACTATGGTTGCATCAACATCTCTCCGATGAAGGATAAAAGGATGTTTTCCTTTAATTAAATATGTTTTATACATTAATATCATGGGAATTTGGAAAGAAATTTCATATAGAAGAAAAAGGGAGGATATATAACAAATAAGATTATGAAGAATGTAAATTCATTAGAATACTAAAACCCAACACGAATGGGTGGGACAAATTGAATAATCAGTAAATGAAAAATTAATAAATAATGTCTTGAAAAATTAACATGTCATGCCTCATGGAATGATGTGAGGGAAAGATAAAGTGTCCTACAATGGACGTAGAAGAAAGAGAATATGGCCAGTGGAAAGATTCATATTTTATGAAATGACCATGAAAAATGTAATTTTAGTGAAGTTTCAAGGAAGGGAATTTATAAAAATGGGCTTAAAAACAAAATCATGAAAAAGTACAATCATATAGAATCTATATATCAAAGGAAGACTGAGCATGTGGGTAATGAATGTTTAATCATATGGTAAGAATAGTTGAAGTTGGCTGGGTAGTTGGAACAAGAACATAAATTGTACTTTCTTTTGTAAGAATGTATCAAAGGTTTGATCCCTTAGGATAAACAAAAATACTCTAATTGAGGTCTACATACATTCTCCTATCCCTATGTGTCTAAATTCTATTAACTGATGTTCATGTGTTTCATGTTACAGGGGATATACAATCCAAGGGGAGGTGGAATCAAAATATGCATAGTGGTGAAGTGATGTTCTCTAGAATTCCAACAGATTCAAATCAGTTACTAGAGATTAAAAATAAATCTATAATAATTTAGTGAAATTAGTTACTAACCTATGGATACAAAATATATATGGAAGTAATTGAGTGCAATGGGTAGTGACAGTGTTGTTAACAATAACTCTTTTTTCCTATACCGAGTTCCGACTTAGTAGGATTAGTGGTTTTTTTGATGGATCATTAATAAGTGGTAAATTAACCCAATGAAAATCTCAGGGAAGGATGATTCAAATGGAAAATGGTATATACCTAGAGAAGCTTCCAAAAAATGTTGTAACATATGATGAAATGATGTAGGAGAATAAGATTTTTTGTGGGTATATACTGTGGGCCTAAAAACTGGAAGAGTTTCATATCATGGGGGGGAGATTCTATCTCTTAATCAGATGCATGATATAAATGGTATATAAATGATGAAACATTTGAACATGTTCCCAGGATATATACAATTATATTATTCCTGGAAAAAAATAGCGCAACTAAGCTTCAATGTTTTCTAGATGGGCGTCAAGTCAATATATCTTAATGGTGTTATGGAAGAAGAAGTTTATATTGAGTATCTTGATGTTATTCTTATTCTTGAAAATGATAATTTAGTTTTTCTACTGAATAAGTACCTATATGGATTGAAGAACCCAATTAGATCATGGTATTCAAGACTATA
Source organism: Viscum album (assembly GCA_963277665.1). Classification (NCBI taxonomy): domain Eukaryota; kingdom Viridiplantae; phylum Streptophyta; class Magnoliopsida; order Santalales; family Viscaceae; genus Viscum; species Viscum album. The sequence goes on along the minus strand of OY728152.1, from coordinate 776,160,956 downwards.
TCAGTTTTTGAAGAACCTTGGTTTTCAGTGTAGTGGAATTGATAATAGTATATACGTAAAAAGTCATAGTAATAAAAGGATGATGGTTATGGTATATGTTAATGACATAATATTTTTTGGATCATATGAAGCAGGAGTGTGATGATATGGGAGTTGAAGTGAATTCTCTGATCAGATTTCATTATGATAATTCAAGTGCTATAAATCATAGAAAAAATTCAATACATCACTTGAGGACATATCACATTGAAATAAAATATCATTTTATCAAGTATAATGTAGATAAAGGGCTTGTGAAATTGGTTTATGTTCCTATGTAACTTTATTTTTTAGAAATTATGAAAAAAAACCATAACCAAATAATCATTTGAATGACATTGACCGAATCTTGGAATTCACTAGTCTCCCACACTTTAAAAAGTGTGGATGTGGGACCCCTTTCCCTATGATATGGTGTTTGTTTTACCAAATACGATGATCTATGTTATTTAACCTTTTAAATACCCCAAAAAGTGTCCTTTGGGTTCATTGACAAAGGGGAGAAATAGTTTAGCTAAAATGAAAGAAAATGAATTACTCTAGATTGGGGGAGTAGTGAAATAGGGGGAGTTTTAAATATGATGATGCTAAAGCTGATTGATCGAAGATTATATATCACGACAACTGAGGTTCAATATTAATTTATAAGAGTGGGTTTTTAATTAAATTAAGTGGTTCATTTATTAAATTTTCATTATACTATTTTATCTCAAACTGAGCAGGGATCTTGTGGGCTTAGAGTGCGTGTTGAGTAAATCTATAATCACTTTCGCAATCGCAAGAAGATAATTTTTGGTAGATGATGGAAGAAGATTTAATATGATTTCAAAATTTGAAGAGTGTTCAAGAAACCCAAAGGGGGATATTGTTAGCCAAAAATATCTCATGATAGTGATTTTGGGTTGATTGTGTTTGTTGAAAATGTTTGAGGTCATTGAAAAATGGATAGTTTTCAAAGAAGGTTTGAAGAGTTAGTGAGAAAGTTGAACTGAACTTGTGAAGCATGATTGCTGAACTGGTCTCACAATGTGATCACAGGTGATATACATAGTTGTCATTGAAACTCACAATAGGTCACACAAATAAATGGAAGACAACAACATTGAAAATTGAATGATTGCACATGATTGACTTTGAGTCTCATGGTGAGATCTCACACAGCGCTCATGATGGTATTTGGATCTCGTAGAGGGATCTTGTGAAGCACTCATGATTATATTTGGAACTCAAAATGGGCCATTAAATGAATTAGAAGAAAACAACATTGAAAATTGAATGATTAGGAATGATTGAATTTGAGTCTCATGGTGAGATCTTGCGCAACACTCATGATTGTGTTTGGATCTTGTAGAGGGATATCACACAACACTCATGATCTTCTCTAGAGATTGAATCTAGATATTTCACAAAGAAAAAAAGGGACTCGATAATGGGACTCACAAAATCACATGAAGATAAAGGAAAATATGGAAATGAAAGAGGGACATGTGGTCATAGATGATCACGCGAAGCACATGATTTTCTTCGGTACTCACACTCAGATCTTATGAAAATTGTGAATGAAGTACAATGACTCATGAAAGCCATGAAATAGAATATAGCCTAAGGAATCCAAAAAAGAATGAATATGGACTCGAGAATCATTCCTAGATCTAATGGAATAAACAAGCCAATCTCCATCCCATATCTCACAGAGCATGTTATTCCCATGAGGTGGATGGTTGTCCATGATTTTTGGAGTTTAGGTGGTGGAAACTCACCTATAAATATCACAAGACCCATTCCTAAACCTTGATGATGTTTTTATTAAAAGATTGATCTGAATCTTGTCTAATAGATAGACTCGCAGGGAGATCTCATAACATAGGCTCACCGAGAAGGATTATATGTGATTTACATCATGTAAGTATTTCACATGATCTGAACAAGGACTTGTGAAAAGAGATAAAGTAGAATCTTGAATGTGTACTCACAAAAGGAGACTCACGAAGGAGAAGTGATCAGAGTGGGACTCATGCAATGTGAGAATAGGGGTTCACTCTAGGGGTTCACTACAAATAAGGTCTACACAAGGGGTTCGTGGAGGAGGAGGTCTGTGCGAGGGGATCAGGATGAAGGAAGTCCACACCATGGGTTCAGGGCAAAGGAGGATGGCACCAGGGGTTCACAGTGAAGGATTTTCAATCCAGGGGTTCAAGGTGAAAGAGGTTCGCGCTAGACACTAACAATTCATGCCAGTGGACTCGTGCAGAGTGGGAGTCTTGCAATGAACTTAGGGTTCTCACAAAGGGACTCACAAATGGTGAGATTCATGCCAGACACCATGGGTTCATTCCATGGGACTCACATGAGGTGGGACGCATGTAAGTCACGATGTTTTTTCTAGAATATCATGAAAGGGTACGCTCTGGGATCTCGTGCAAGGAGTTATGGGTCAAGGTCTCGCATAGGGGTATCACACTAGAGTATTCCATCTGGAGATACCATCCAAAATTAACTTGTGATAAGTAACACGATCATATCCAATTTCATAATGAGAACAGGAAAAAATAAGTTCTACACCATTTGAAAATACTCACACAAAGAGTTTATTCACTACCAAATTCAAGGCAGTGAAAAAAATACTTGGAATCACTTGATGATCTTTCCAAAGTGTAGGTAATTACTATTTCTATAGTAAAGGAATTTTGGTTCCAATTTTCATGAATGTGGAAGTGTTTCATCTAGGTGTTTTCAAAGAATTAAAAGAACAACCAATAATGATCATCAATTGAGCATCTACATATTGTTAAGGATGCATTAATTAGAGATAATTAAGGGACCTACCTGTCAATACATTTTATGGTGCCAATAAGTCCATAAAATGTGTGTGGTTCCTTTCTAGAACAATGAGAAATGGAAGATGAAGATAGTGATCCTTTCCACCAGTAGTGATCCATAAAAATAGACAAAGGGAGTGGCCCTTGAAAAAGAAGTGAGCTAACCCTAAACCTTGTAAAGGCAATAATCCTGAGATTATTATTGATCTAGCATGAACATAAATATTGGAAGTGAGCCTTTGTGAATTTTGTACAATCATCACATTATCATTGTATAATATTTTGATGTAGCCTAGTGAGGGTGAACCAATTATAAATATTTGTGTCCTTGTTCTTGATTTATTTCTTTACATTTAGTGCATTATCATCAGATAAAATAGGAAAGGATATGAGCAGTATAAACACTAAAGATAAAAAATGTGACCCTTATAATAAAGAGGTCAAGATCTAGTGGTCATGATGAAAATTGAAACGAATATCCATGCCCTGATTAACCCCTCCTATCCAGGTATCTAGGAACCTTTTTTAGTTAACAAAAACATAGAAAATCACACACATCACATCCCTAGAGATATGAATCAAATATAGATATCTAAAGAACTCCCAATCAAGTGAACCCCCAAATGACTATCAAGTCCCTAGAATACACAGCCTAGGGAGTAGAGTAAAACCTAATGAGTGAAACCCATGATGGTATCAATAGAAGAGGATGATTACTACAACATCCACCTAATTAAAAATGTCTTACCTAAAGCTACATTTTCCAAATATTTTTTCAAAAACATTCTCTGAAAAACATTTCTCAATGTTCTGAAGATACCTTTATTTTTACCAAAAAAATGAGAAAATCACATTTTTTTTAAAATCCATTTAGACCCAAATATAAATCAGTGAATCATGAAAAATAATTTATAAAAAAATTTAATATTACATTAGAATTCATGGTTCATCCATCATAGGGTAGAGACTGAACAACCTACCATTAACTAGGGTCTCACAAGGAAATCTATTGGATCCAAAACCAGTATAAAGAACTAAGAAACAAAAAATGCCTTAGGATTTTTCCCACATCATAGAATAAATTAAACAAGTAATGGGGTTGATAGAGATTATATGAAAACACATACCATAATATCCCTCACATTTCACAACAACGAAAAAAGCACCAACCCTCAGATGAATATTGAACAACATATCTGTAATGTATGAAGAATAAAAACACCACAAGATCAACATATATGAAAACACAAAGAAAAAATGCTTCTATAAAAATGGAAACAAAAATGTATGAAGGACACTTATTTGGAGAGATGTAGAACGAACAACAAGATGATCAAGATCTAAATAATGACCTATGGAAGGAGCAAGGAAACCCAAAAATCACATGGGAGAGCACCTAGAGGTCTAGAGAGGAGGTTTAAGGAAAATTTAAATGTTTTTCAGGATTCACCATAAAAAACCTATTTTACCCTAGGAATTCATGTCTTGTATCCCAGATTCAGGATGTGAATATATATAATAAATGATATTTAAAAAAATGCATCACCTTGGGTTAAAAATACAGATACTGGCCATTTCACATCATTAAATTCATTCAAAATATAGAAATCATTCATTTTATTAAACTTATTCATGGATTATAAGGAGTTATGGATTCATGTAATGATTTTATCTTGTAGAAAGTACACAACCAGATCATTCATAAAAAATAGAAAAGCCTCAAGAAAAACTCATACCCTAAGGAAGTCTTATAAATCCTTGGGAAAATTTATATTGACAATTCATTAAATAAAAAACATATGCCTCTGAACATTATGCCATTTACATGAAAAATTCACTCCATCCTTGAAAGGTCTGTAATGCACCTAGATCAAAAAGTAAAAAGAGAGATACATTTTTCACTTGAATGAAAGTATTGGGATGTTAAAATGAAAGAGCCTGAGATGAATATGTTATAGGGATAATTGAATACATACTGATCATGGAGGATCAATAGAACTATATATGATAATTTTTTGGGCATAAATATATACAAAATTATTATTAAATGACATGGGATTTGTTATTACCAAGATTACTCTAAGAGAGTAAGCTAGTATGGATAATGAGGTGAGACATTTTTATATACACTAAAGGCAGTGAGATGATTAAATGTTATTCCAAATGCCATTGGGAAATTTGGATGATTATGTTTATTAGTATATTAGGAGAGTTTCCGGAATTCAATAAAATGGATCCTTATTAAAAAATATATGATATTATTCATAGGATAATGTTGATTCTTTAAAATGTAGGAATATAAAAGTATTTTGGTTGTAAATATTGTTGTAGATTTTTAGATATATTAGTTAGGGATTAGGTGTTCTAATGATGTTTTTAAGTGATGTTATAATGTGGTATTATGGAACCAAATCATGTTCATTGAATCAATAGGAAGGCTTATTAGATGGGTCCATCAATGTTAAATGAATCTATATAATGAGAAACCATGATTGTATAGTAATGAAATCTATAAATCTTAGTACTCTTGAACCATTGATAATAGATATCCAAAGTCATGGTGAACACCATCGATGGTTTAATGGTATAGATCATGATCTAGGTATGTATTGAGAAACATTATAGGTTATGTGTATGGTGGACCAACACTTATGGGGGTTTAGGTTTCATGTCAATAGTCACACGAAATTTTAAATGTATGTCTGCAAAGAGATACATATCCATATTTTGGTACTAGTTGTTTTTGTTTAGGTGTACTGTTACGTTAAATAACAGATGTATTTGGAATTTTGTAATCTCAAAAAAAAAATTCATGGATTACATTATTCCATTTAACAAAAGGGAGTGTGATGATGTACACACAGAGGGAGGATTCCTATATTATGTTTATTTTTTTTAGAATTATACATATTTTCAAAGGTGCTTGTTTTAGGAATCATAGTGTGTATATATGTATGGGAATTGTTCTAGTGTAGAACAGTGATGTTATAAATGAGAGTCTATAATTTGTGATTTAATATTTTACGAATTTGACCTAAACCAGGGAAGATTTTATTTGGTGATGGAAATATACTAAAATAAAATAAAAGAATCATGGAGTTTTAGAGGTATTCTATATAGAAATGTAAAATCATGCACATTATTATGTGAACAATATATACACAATAATGAAACTGAGGTTGGAATGAAATGACATTTATGATTACATGGTATGATGGAGTGAAGGGTCATGATTTGAATTAAAAGATAAATTCACATGTTTGGGTGTGGTAATGACATTAACATAGCTAGTTAGAGTCTTGGATACAAGGATGAGTCATTAGATCTGAATGAATAGTGCGTCACACTGAAGGAAAACAATGATATATATCAAGGATGAGAATGTTTGTATTAAAGAGTTGTGAATGTACCATGGAATTTAGTTTCAATTTAATCATGGAACAATGGATACGAATAGAGTGTAATCTTGGAAGAATTTAATTTATTTTAAATTAATATTGAGTTAGTTATTTTTTTGAAATATTTAGAGAGTTTTAATTAGGGTTGTACATATGAATGGGTTTGTATAAAATCATTATGGATGAATTTCATTACTGTATAAGAGAACCAAATTCATGTGGCTGAAATAAGAACCTACATAAACCCCAAGGGTGTCCCACTAGAAATAAAGTTAGATGAGAAGTATTATAGCCCCATATCCCCTTTCATGGTGTTCCTAATGGATGAATGAAATTATAGTTTGATCTATTGGGTGTTAGTTTATATCCATAATCCCCAACCATTGGAGGGTAAAATTAGGGTATTTCAATGGTTTTTTTGAAAATACTCTTCTCCCACCTCTTATTAGTATGACTCTGCGTTGGAGTTCCATACCACTATACTTTTATACTTGGGTTTTCATGATTTATGGTAATTAAAAATGAGTTTGGATCACTAAATAAAGGTACTATCTCCTCATTCATAATTCATCCAATTTATTACATTTCCTCCTTTGATTTTGGTTTACCTAGTCCTAATATTTTGGTGTGAAATCATATGAATATAGTGAAATGAATATATGATTTTGGATTTTGTTCTCATGATACAATTAGTAATCTTAATAATGTTAATTTAACATTGATGTTAACCAATTTTATAGAGGTAAATAAAATATTAATGTTTTTGTGTATTTCACTAATTTTATGATAAAAAATGATTAATGATTTCATTATGAAAGAATGTTTTTTTTCTTTTTTGGGTATTAAGAGAACGTATTGGACCATCTAGATATCATTTGTTATGTTAAATACATTTTTTCACTACCTGGTAAGATTTTACCCTATTATTCCAATTATATATTAATTTTGGAATTTATTATAAATTATATATATATATAATTATGTTAACCATTGGTTTCAATAGGGGATCATGGGCATGGATATGATCAATGAGGTTGAGTGGGAATGAAGGGGTAATGCTAATGATTGGGTAACTATATATAATATTTATGGTGGTCCCCTTATCATTTACAATTTTATTTAAATACATATTTGGTGTGATGTGCCTGTAAGGTTATACTAGTGTGATTTATTTTTGAATTAGATTGTGGGGATTAAGGGAAATAGGAAAATAAGTGAGAGTTATCTGAACTATAGAGAGTGATACTCGTGAGTTCCCATGAATTTAGGGGTTACTCTATCACACTATTGTTAACAAAACTTGAACAAAATTTTATGTGGAATCCAAAAAGGGTTTAAAATATTTTAGTGATTAATCAAATAGTCTTCGGGGTTCCTCTGTAAAAATATTTGATATTTCACCTAGAATGGTGAGAAATGAGTTATTTTAGTAATAGGTTTAATTGTACATTCTTAAAATAGATGGGTTTTAATAAGAGTGGTGGAATATAAACATAGATGGAAATCATCTTGAGAGGCCATTAATGGCTTTTTAAAACCACCAAGGCATATTATATCAATGATATTGTTTTAGGTTAACTTATTAGTGGTTATATTTCCTTAGGGTTTAATGATTTAATTGAGTTAATGATGACCTTAAATGGACAAATCATTACATCAAAGTTGACTTATGTAATGAAGTGGTTATTGGTATAGAATGATGGTTGTCTAATATTACTATGACATATGTACTACTAAGGGTTCGGTATGATTTACAATTTAAAATTATAGGTCTATTTTGAGACTATTAAAAATTAAAATATGAATTCTTGATTTTGTGACTATATAAATAGTGAAATGATGTATAGGAGTTATAGGTTGAGTCAAGGACGTTCTACCCCTGAACTATTTGTATTAGAGTACATGGCATAAGTAAAGTGATCCTTGAGATTAGTTATAGTAAATAATGTTTATATTTTGAATTATATTACACATTATGTGAAATGAATTATTATCCATGGGATAATGTTGGGAATATCAATTTTCTATTATTTTGATAGTTTTCTTATAATTTTGTCTTCATGTAATATTTTAATTTCTTTAAGGTGTAGTTGTTTCAAAAATAGGATAAATATTTTGGAATTAATAGTTTGTTGTATATGTATATTCAATGGAATATTTTTAGTGTAATTTTTTGGGGGGTTTCTGACTTAAATAACTTTTTATCTGGACGATGACTATAATTGTTTCCAGATAGTATACTCAGGATAGATGCAAGAAACCTGATGAGTCTACGTTTGCTTGGGATTCACATGTGCTACATAATTAATATCAATATATTTCAGTTATATAAAATCCACCAAATGAATAATAGTGTTCTTAGTAACTATGATGTCCACCAAATGAGTGTGACTATTCTTGGTCCTAGAACAGGCTACCCGATGACTCTCTGTACGCATAGGTTGGTTGAGTGCAACTTGATGACTCCTGGTATACTCGTCCTGGATGATTTTCTCCTAATGAATCTTAATATTGTTGGGTTGAATATTGGTCACCTAATGACTCTCAATATATGTGGGATAAATTCAGAATACAATACGACTCCCAATTATCATGGGTTGATCAAAGGTCTCCAGTTGACTTCCTCTTCAAATGGGGAGGGAGTACATGACTCCAATAATGATTCCAATTAATTTTTTTTACAAATGGGTCGTGTTCTATGATAATTTTATATCTAAATGACTATTTCTTATAACCAATTATAGTAACTTGATAAAATAGATAAAAGTTAATTTAGAGAGTGTCTTTAATAGAACATGATGGTATGAACTTTGTGATGCATGTATATGTTTTTTCCATTTCTCATCAAAAATTTTATCAATACACATATATTTTTTATGTTAGTGACTTATTATTGTATTTTTACTAAGTTACATACTCAAAACATTCAAATTCATCTCATTAGAGTTTTAGACCTTATTTTTGTTCATCTTGGTTAGTTAAAGGGCCCTAACAGTAGTGAGTAGGATTGCGTAGCTCAATGAGAACATGGAGACATTCTCATTAGAAGTTAGAGAACATGTTGTACTTTCTCCTTTTATTTTTTTATTTCATTCCATTCGAATAAATTTTATGTATTATCATCCCATCTGGTGATACATTTTGTGATATATGCATATTTTTTCATAATATATGTTTTTTATTTATATATTGTGTATATTATGGTTTTGTTATTTTTTCAACAAGTATTATAAATTTTTTTATTTATTTTTTTTATATATTTTTTAATTATAACATTTTCTATGTTGATAATATAAATTTTATAATATCCTTCTAGGATATTATCAAAAACCTTTTACTAGTCAGAATCCTCTAGAATATAAGTAGGAACAAACAATATTTTTGATTCTTTAGTCTCAGTCATGAAGGAAAGTATCTATATAAAGACATTAAAATTATGATCTTTAAAATATCTCTATTGTGATCTTACCATCATTTAACTTTTATTTGGTAATATTATAATAGTTAAAATGGGAAGAAATACTACTTTACGTTTCTTGTATTTCATATTAGTATGGGTTTCCTATGGAGGCATTTTCCAATTAATAGTTGTTAAGGGTTATTCACTAATCTCACTAATAAAAAATGGATAAAGATTAAAAGTGTGACATGAAAAATTAATTATTAATTTAATTTTATAATTTTCTATTATAGAGAATATTATTTTTAGGTTTTTATTTTAATACACCGCATTATAGGAATGTATATGTTTTATAAAACCCATTCGAAACACCCTACCCCAATATCTCTTGAATGACTACCAATTTGGTAGCATTACAAGCCCTCTATAAAACCTCTTCATATTCCAGATAATGTAAACTAGTGACAAAATTCGATAACCAATGTGGGGAGACTGGATAATTTTAACCACAACTTAAAATAATAATAAATAATATAATATTTGTTCAAAAAATTAGATAATGTTATAGGAATTAGAGCAATAATAAAACCAAGCATACTTTACAACATCATCATGCCATAATAACATTAAAATCAATGTTCAAAAATAGTTTATTAAAAAACGATCTCTAATATGTAAAAGATAAAAAATGATTAAAAATATAAGGAAACAAAGTAAAATGTTTGAGTCCCTCCTTAGACCTATTCCAAAAAATTCCATCCTGCTTCTCCCTCCATATCTGTTGTAGAACTGAAAATAATAAATTCAAATTTAATGTTCTATATACACACTAGAGTGGCAGTGTAGGGTGTGAGAAGGTAAATTTGGAGGGAATATCCAACATATCCATTATATATCATCATATATATTTCTTATTTGTATAGGAAAATAAAACAATAATTAATATAAAACCTATGACAATTTAATCCAAGTCATTGTGTACTAACCAAAATACCATTATGCTAGAACCAACCTACTTCTTATAATACCATTAATATATTTGTGATTTGTATATCACATAATAATACCCATTGAGGAAATCTATATCAAAGACTACCTCAGGACAATAATGTAAATATGTATCATCTCTTATTGACCCACATTCATAAATTTTTCATGCGGATCCACTAACAATATATAATAGGAACACAGAGTGTATAGGTATCCTCTCTTAATGATTTTTGAGAATAAAAAGTGTCCTAGTATTCTCCCTTGATGATCCATCAAATATTCATGAATTTTGAGATCTTAGATACTGTAATCTTTATAGCACCAATCCTCAAGGTCCAAAACAAATCCCAATATAAAACTACCTTATCATCATTAATATTTATTTTAGAAATGTATATGGGGAATTGTATCATATCCAGACCCATATAGTAGAGTAACTTGGGATCGTCTCATTCTACTCGTGATCCTCCAAGATCAAAATAAAAATGATCAACTGGGTGGGGAAACTCTATAGATTAGCCTATATGTTTCCATTCCACTACCTCTTTAATTATAGTTACAAAACATTCCGATGATAGACATACAAGAAACTCATGATATGCATGGCCCATACCTGAGACCTCAACAAGTAACAGATTTATGCCTATTTCTCCACTAAAATATAACACATAATAACTATGTATCCCACTATGGACACACTAATTTAACACCATTTTCATAACATGTAGTGGGGCTAACAAAAAACCATAGTTATCTATAGCCCATATTTTATACTCAAACCATTAGAACCAAACTATTGGTTATTCCAATATACATCCAAATAATATATTGAATCCTAGCCATAAAAGAACTTATATGGCCCTAAAAACACATATTAAACTCTACTGTAATGAATAGAACATCAATAGTACCTGAAAATACCCTAGGGAGACGCACATGGTTCTTTGGGTTCCTATCAAGTACTTGGCCATGAATTTAAAACACACATAGAATGGGGGATACCTCACATTAGATAACACTCAGGCATTATACCCCCTAGACTAATCAAACCACCAAAGGCATCACCCTTCTAAAAAAGGCTTCATAAGTCATCCTACTAGAGATCAATATGTATCCCATATATCAATCTCTCTAACATAGAGATCCATTCTCCATAGATCCCATGTCACCACATTACAAACTCCTAGTTCCACTACCCACACTCTAAGAGACTGATTACTCTCCATCCCAACCGATATTCATGTATATGTTAATCCGAATATCTTTCCACAATTTTATAGACCAATTACTAACAATATACTCCTCCCACTAATGGAGTTTGAAGGTTTCAATCTACTTTCATAACTCTTCTAAAACAACTAGAAATTCTTGGCATGGATTAGCTCCTCAGAGGAAAACCATTTTAAAAACCATAAAGAGGATTACTAAGTATAAAAATATTCCAACCATAACATGTTTCATGATACAAGATCACATTGGGTACTGTTTAGAAATTAATGAGTTTGGTACTCTTTTTGGAATAGACTTTGGCATCTCAAAAATCTACATTACAAGAATATTATACCATACTCACACCTAAAAGGTTTTATGGAATCTCAATGAGTATTTCAGAACTCACATAATCCCCTCATGAAAAGGATAATCCAATAACCATAATTAACAATCATATAACACATATAAATACACAAAAAATTATAATGAATCATAGGGGGAACCACCTCAGTATAAGAGTTTCCATCAGAATCAAAGATTACCAAACCTAGAACCAAGTCTATATCGAGCATCACAATGTTCTTAAATCCCAACCAATTTCCAAAATCCTTAATTGATTAATTATAAATTTTTTTAATTAATTTTCAATTTTAAATCAAATTGGATGTGTCACTATAAACTATTAAGGAATCACATAGAGAAACAAATTAGAGTAAATTTTTTTTAGATTAAGTGTAAAATAAAAAAAATTGATGAAAAATAATACGATGTCAAGAAAAATAGATTTATAATGTTATGGAATAATTACTACTTTCATAGAGAGGTATAATCATTTGAGATTTTTTGGAAAAAATTAAAATGATGTTTTATGTTTTACAAAAACAATAACTCGATGGGTTCTTATAAAGAAACATAGTTGTAAATTAACCTATGTTTCTATAATTTCAATCCTAATGGTTTGTTTAATTTTATATAGTATTAATGGTAGAAACTTCATTTGTGATAAATTTTATTTTCTATGTCTCTAGTGAGTAATGTTATGGTGACTATGTGGAAGTCTGAACCACTACTGTTTTACTATCAACGTCATCGTTGTCCTTTTCTATATTATGGGGTATGATTTGTTGGTCCAAATTTATATAATGGATCAGGATATAAAATTACAATATAAACTCATGGACTATAATCATGAAACCAAAAAAAGAAGAAAATGATGTGAGGAAGACCGACACTATATTGAACGCACTAATTCAACAAAAATATAAATGAAATGGGACAATAATTATCACAAATTTATATCTAATTTATAATATTACATAAGATAAATCAAAGATAGACTTACCTTTTTTCCAATATTGATGATCTGGTGGAGGTCATCCTACATTGAAATCCTTAATCCACTATACCATGAAGCCTTGTCGGTTCAATAATATTTCATCATGATATAATGAAATCATCTTCAAACTCTAAAAAATCCAACACTAATCTGGGTGATAAATTGAATAATAATTGTAAGGATAAAATATTGAGATTTACCAAGGTTAAATGTGTAGAAATAAACCAAATCAACATTATTTCCATGGACTATAAGGTAGTAAATATAATGGGGGAAGTTAAATTTCCACCTCTAATTCAATTAGTTTGAGAAGGAGAACCCCATGAGGGGTTTATAGGGGTAGGAGGGTTAAATTACGAGTTTGACATATTTTTTTAAAAACCTAATTCATCTATAAAAAATATCTAGTTAATCTCTGCTCGGAGGACACTCCCATACCATCCACCTAGTCTAGATCCACCAATTGTTCATTGGGGGTCCCGAGGTTACTCCTCTTCAAAGTGTTACTGGTTACCCACCCTAGAATGGGTATGTAGTGGCACCTTCAGATAATATCCAACAATAGGTCTAGCCACAACTTGGTCACCCCATTCATTAATTATAGAAATAAATTAACACATTAAAACACATTTCTTATAGAAATATTAACTCTCATAATTCAAATTTTAATCTCAATTCTCAATGCATCCCTTATATCAGGCCACAAAATTTGAAATTACCTTTAATCTACACAACCTAGTGACATGAGTTTTAATAATATTCAAATCATAGGAAATATCATCCACAATGATCCTCCTTTATTATATCCCAAACAAAATTTGATAATCAAGATCCAATTCCAGTAATCATTCTTAATTCTGATAGAATAAAACACCACTACTAATATACTCAATCCAACCAAAAAAACATCCTATTTAAAAATTATGGTATAATACACTATATTAATCAATAATTCTCTATTATATATGATCTATTTCAAATCCAAATTCACATTCCTAATTCTACGGTAAAATCACCATTTGATAATCCAACACACAGACTTCCTAAAAAATAACACCAACCCAGCATGAGGCCAACTCTTAATCCTCAATACAATTTCATAACCTGAATGAAATACTAAAAGCACAGAAGACTCACCTAGAATATTCAACAATTCTTAGTCCCCATCTTCTATAAAATTCAATGATGGTCCCATCATTTTAGATTTATCACCAAATTAGGTATGGACCTATTACTAGATATGTTTCATCACCCCACTACTCTATAGAAGAATTAAATACATAAATATATTGACCATGCTCAAAATTTTTAAAATTCTCATTTCAATGAAATCTTATCAGATGTAAGGGACACAATAAAATTGTTTGGTATTATTCTCTCACATATAGTTGTACTCATACCATTTTCATGAAGACACCACATCTCTTAAAACCAACATTACTATTTAAAACATAAAACAAAATAAAAAAATTAAAACACATAAAAATTGTCCAATAAATCCATTTTACTAGTCCTATGACATAAAAATATCTTGAATATACCATACATGATTTAATCATCTCTTAGTTTTCCCTGATAATCATTAGCACACTATAGCAACTAAGGGTGAACTGAAAAATTGAAGTTGTTGGTATGCCCTAAATTATTTTTATGTGATATAATATATTTTATGATATTTAAATATAGGGAATATTTTAATAGAAATAAATTAATGATTTCATATCATTTATTTGTAATTCATGTTTATAATTGAATTATATTGAAAGATGATTAGATGAAAAAGTCGTAATGTATGGTTACTGTATCATTTAGAATATTCCACAATACTATCTATGGTATTCATGATATAAAAACATTTATATTTGACATATTTTTTCAATATTTTATGATGGTTATCATGAATGAATGATTTAATTATATTAATTTCATGCGATTTCAAAATTCATTCAAGAGTTTCAAGATTTGGGCTATCCAATTTACTCTTGATTTATAACAAAAGAGTAAATATGAAAACAATAATGGATAATCCTAGAGAGCTATATATATGGAGGCAGTACCCCAATATATGGGTTTGAATATATGAATTATAGAATACCCATTACATGCTGAGAACACACTACAACATGAATATGTTTTTCTTTGAACTCCTTTACATAATGAGGTTCTAGTACACTATGGAGTATAAAGAGACCTAGACAAACATTAGGTGATTTGATATCCTATGGATGCATCTAGAGGTGGGAGTACTTTGAAATCCACTATGTTATCTTCATTAATCTCACATGAAGAAGATTGAATATTGTGAAGAGACATATCACATGTTTGATAGACACATTTGAATTTCATGCATTTTTTTTCTGCATGGATTTATTTATCCTTGCATGTTAATATTGGTTTAGGTTTCAATTTTCTCCAACTATCTCAACTGAGAATTGTTATATTTCAATAAAACTAACAAGTGGTTTTAATGATTTCTATGTTTGATAT
The DNA here is from genome assembly GCA_963277665.1 of Viscum album. NCBI lineage: Eukaryota > Viridiplantae > Streptophyta > Magnoliopsida > Santalales > Viscaceae > Viscum > Viscum album. The sequence goes on along the minus strand of OY728152.1, from coordinate 776,145,275 downwards.
TTACGAAATCTTGCCGGATATGAATTTTAACACAACTATATTCCATGTTATTTGAAAATCATAAAATATGACTTATTAAAAATCCAATAGATGTTTTCTATTCATTGTGTACTATATCATCACGTCCTTTGGTATGATATCATCATGTCGTGTTTTATAAACATATAGTGTTTCATTTCATTAGGGATATCAAATCATATCATTAAATAAGATATACTTATCATAGAAGACTATAGAATTATCGTTTCTATAATATGCATGAATGTAGTAAACATTTTACCATCATTTGATTATTTATCTTAGTCTATGAATCACTAGGGATTGTAAAATAAAATTGAATAAGGAAATTTAAATTTCTTGAAAATTAACAATGAATTTATTATTTTAAAATTGTCTATAAAGAAAAAATGTTTGTTTATGGATATTTATTAGTTTATAAAATGTATTTAAATTAATTAATTTGTAAATATTTTATAATTAATTAATAAATATTTGTATATAATTAATTATTAAATATTGTTTATTATTAAAATTTATATATTAAAAATAAATTTTTCTAAATTATTTGTATTTTCATATAACATCGATATAATGTTTTGTATATGAATTATAAGGATAATTTACTACGTTTATCAAATATAAAAAATATTTTTATAGAAGGTGTTTGTATTTCAATTATGAATTGTTCATAATAATTAGTTTGAGATTTAAAAATTAAAATATTATTTTTAGAAATTTTTTAGACCACCTGGATTTTTTTATGATTATTTTATCAAGGTTAATATAATATTTAGTATATGATATTTAAATTATGTAAATGATTACATAATATAAATCATATTATAAAAATAATTAAATCTTAGAAAAATAATATAATCAAATAAACAACCATATAATGAATAATATAATGTGTTTATATTAATGATTATATAATTTTCCATATCATTTAATAAATTTTATATTTTTTACAATTATTTTTATGAATTGTTAGTCATTATTTATGTCATGATTAAATATTTAAATTATTCATATATATACAATTTATTCCCATTTTATTATTATTAATGGATATAATTTATTTATATTGTGAGTATATGTATGATTTATTATAAATTTTAAAATTACTTCTATTTTAACATACATGCATCTATGGAGTTAAAAGATAGGTATAAAATTGTATTTAGTTTCCATCTACCTTGAATTCAGTTTATATTTGTATTTTATATCATGAAATGCGTTTTTGAATATAATTTAAATATTTTATATATTACGGTTAGGATGAATTGGAATCTATCTTCGGTAATGTAACTATGGGTATAAAATACTTGGGTCGGACCATTGACTAGCATTGAGGATTAGGACATGTTCTAGAAATGTTGGGGTCAATTGTTTGTGTATCTAATCTACACATGTAATTATTATTAATTTCATATAATTTTAAACCTTTATATGATTTTTCAAGTATCTTATACACGATATTCATTTAGAAATTTCTAAATATGACTTGAATATATTTCAAAGTGATTTTGAAAAATTGTATGTTGTGAAATGAGTTACAAATAAATATGGATTAAACATACTAATTTAGGGGAGGGAATGTGATTCCAAATAAAATCACTATAAGCCACTACAAGAAAATTTCAATTTCACAACGGTTTTTTTATATATGGCAGCAGATTAAACCGCCGCCATATGCTTCTATGGAGGTTTCTGAAAACCACTGCTAAATTGTGTGTCGAGAAACTATTTGTGACAGTTAAAGTGGTTTAGTAGTAGTTTATGGGAACCGTCATGGTTGGCACATTTTTTCGGCGGTTATATTGTTTTTCGCGGTGGTTTTTCCAGGCAGGTGATTACTTTTTTTAGCGGCTGCTAAAACCGTGGCTGAATTAAAATCGTAGCGGCGGCTAAAACTGTCGCTAACAGAAAAATATTGACATTTAGTGGTGGTTAAAACCACCACTAAATGTACAAGTTATAATTAGCTGTGGTTAAAACTACCGCTAAAGAGAAATTTTTTTTAAAAAAGAACTAGTTTCTAGAGCCCCTGTACCAGTGCCCTGAGAAAAACTATTCCAAGAATACCAAAACACCAACATAATACCTACTACAATCAATATGAAAAGAGATTATTATCTATGAACAACCAAATGAATCATTCAGTGAGTAAAGGAATGCAGATAATAATATCACATAGAATTATCCTAGTATCCAATAAAATGTTGTGGTGAATTTACAAGTTTACCTCTCTACTTTTCTTATACCACTTTCCCTTATCTATTTCATCTTCCAGTTATTTTAAATTCATTATCCTCTTTTATAACTCCAATTTTTTTAACATGGGTTCATCCATATCTCTATCATTAGACACCTAATTCAGGATTTGAAGGAAGCATTAGATATCTCAATGTAAAGAAAACCCCACTCATACATTCTATTTTAGTTTCCCATTGGATATTTTGTGCTATATAAGAATAGGCACATTTTCCATACTATTATGGAACTGAACCATTTCTCTTATTTCTCCCAAAAATCGTGAAATATGAAGCTGATATCGAGAGAGGCATCATCTATGACCTTGAGGTTGGTAGTCATGTAGTTTTCCCTTTGGGGTTCAATGTTTTGTAATTAAGACACTATGTTGCACACCATATTTGGTCAAGCATCTCTATTTAAGTTATTTATGTATAAAAAATTGACCATTGCAGACTCATATGTACTTGTTGATCCTTTATTGGATGTTCACATGTTGTGTACAAGTTATATGGTCACCCATTGGGTGATCTAGGTGAAATGGGACAATATGATTTTTTTTTCCAAATGTTGGTACTGCCACATATCTTCTAGAATTGTTCAAGAATGTTATATCCCTCTATATATGATTATTTGATAGAACCCAAGGAATACCTTTGGTGTTTGGACCACTTATAGTTGGAATTTATGAAGTAGGAAACTTCCAAGATTAACATGTCACTAACTAAGTGACTCTATTGAGATAATATATGAGTTTCCCATGTTTTAATAAAATGAATGTGTTAAATGTAACTGATAATGTGAAATGGATAAATAATGATGGTTTTACTTTCTTAAAATAAATCAACTGGTTTTAAATGGAATGACCCCAAGTAATTGTAATGTCATGTTATCGATTTATGCTTTATAAAATGCATCATACGAATTGTAATATTTTTATTAGGAATTAAAGATGGATAAAGACATGAATAAGAGGTTATTCAATATCTATTATAACAAAAATGATTATGCCTTTATTATGTATATGGTTTAGATAGAATATATGGATGTGAGGTAATTCCCCTTACTAGTTCTATTTAATATAAGCCTTTATAGAGGTTGTGGTATGATTGTATGAGATTGTTGAGCAAGGAGATATCACAATTCCTTACATCAGGTGTTGAGCAAGGTGTATCTCAAAAATGTTACTATATAATTATTGTGATTTACTCACCACATTCCATGACTAGAATTTTGACCTGAGGGTGAACTCAATATCCTATGTTTTGTTTCATGGCATCTCTCACTCTATTGGGATATATGGTACGTACCCAATTACATGATCACATAGGCTCATTAGAAAGGTTAGGGATGTCTGAGTTATGCCATGGTCTATTCATTAGTATTATTATTAGTATATGGATACATACATCTACACATACCTTGGAAATATAGGTGGAAGAAATATATATAGACTATATATATTAGTAATATATATAAACTATATATATTACTAATATATATATATATGTTAACTATTTATATTTATATTCCATCTATGTGTCAATTAATTTAAGCCCTCCTACAATCCATTAGGAACATGATTGGGTGGTTATTTATTTATTCCTTAGTTACTCAAAAGATGTGGGGTGTAGTATTCTGGTGGTAGACCCTTTATCAGGGGAATAATGATGTGGTAATATTTTCTTGCGATTAATTTATGTTGGTGTTCCGTGTGGAATTGTTATAAATGAAAGATAACATTGGAATTAGGTAAAATCATCTATTGCTTGGGTTATTCAATATGGAATTATTATAATTGACACTAAAGATAGAAAAAAGGTTAAATCATCTCTATCATGGATAAGGGTTCCTACTTTTTTTATGTGCGATAGATCAGGTTCAAGTATCATATTTTTTTCAGTCATGTGATTTATTTGGAAAAGAATTATTTTCTATGGTTTCCTTAGAAAGAATGTAATCTGGATCTTAATATATTGTAACTCTCATTATGCATCCAAGTTATTTTTGATGTGCAGAATATAATAGAAGTGATCAAGAACATTCCGTAAAAGGGAAGAGTGTCTCGTGAAGGGGGTTGATATATTCTATCAAGGAATATGGATGCTTATAATAAATTATTTTTGATAGGGTATTTGATGTAATAAATGGTATGTAACTGATCATGTAGTCTATTTAAAATTTTTCTAGGTAAGGGGGTCTAGAGAATCTACTGGTAGTTTCCCATCGGAATATCATTCCTACTAAGATAATGGATACAATCATTCACACTCCATGACTATTCATGGAGGTCACTTTGGAAATGGTGGGAAAAACCCATTTCAGATAGTGTAGCAAAATTTCCCCTAATCTCATATTAGTATCTATAGATTCCAAATAGTTTTTTAAATTTTGGATACTAGGATTATGACACACTAAAGGGTGATATATATTAAACATGTTAGTGAGACACATATTCTCATCCCTAGGGATTGATACAAGAGCATAACTAAGAAGTAATTCTTAGAAATGGAAATGTAGTGGTAAATGAATTGTGCTAGAAAATGTAGGATAAGTTATTATAATGAAAAAATGAATTCAGGAAAAATTAATCATAAAAAATTAATCATCAAAATTAATAATTGATATATATGGTGCATACCACACTCGAGAAATCAAGACATAAAAGGAAACATCAGAAATCAATAATATACCTAAAAAGAAACATGAGAAATCAAGAAAATGTTAGGTCATGAAATTTTTTGGAGGAAACTATGTACCACACATGATACATATAAAAACCAATTGTTACAATATTTTTCCACATATCAACAAAATTACTAATAATTTTCCGATGATGAAAAAATATCATCACCCTCCCTACCTCCATATCCACTTCCTACTACCACATGTAAGAACCTTATATTGAAAATTAAATAGTGTTATATATTTATATTTAAACTTAAAACAGTAAAAGTTAGAATAATAAATGATTTTGAATTTTTGTGACTTACCTACTCATCACCAATTGATGCAATACCACCATGGGGATATTTTCTCATCTGATGATGTATATCAGTCAACACTTTCTGCAAAGCGGATATCTGAGCCCCCTAGTCTTGAACTGTGTTTTGTAGAGAAACAATCTCTCTCTGAGCATATCCGAGTATGGACTGACTACAACCTGTAGAAGATGCAACAGTAATCCCTGATTTCCTTCCAAATACCTCATATGGTACGGGTCCCAAACCCACCATGTGCACTCTACTAGGATTCTCCTTCCCAAGGACTTTAGCAATCGAGCAATCCTGGGAGACTGAGTAGGACTGCCTAGGATTGGCATCCCAATTTTTTTTTTAATTTTTACCTATAAATCAAATATCAATATATATTAAAATAGTTAAAATAGATAATAAGTTATTATAATGAAAAAAATGAGTTCATACCCCAACTTCTTTGGCAGGCTCATTAAAAAAACTTCCATCAGATTTTTTGTGAACATTCAACCACACTTCAGTTCAAGATGCTTTGTGCCCTAAACTCTATGACTACATTAATCAATGATAAATCAAAAGTTTAATATATTAAACAGATAATATTGTCTTATAAATATTTAATCTAATGAAAATATTACCACAGTCGATCGGCTTCTAGAAAAGATTTTTGACCCCGTAGTGTGAGGAATGACTTGCATAGCCCGGATTGATGCATTCTTTCTTGAGAGATCCTGAAATAAATGATATGAAATTTAATAATAATTTATTCAATGTCATCTTCTATTCATATACATGTATAAATGTAAAATGAGGTTAAAATATTAATATAAATTTAAATACCATCTATTTCTCATCACGATGGCTGTCAACAAAAACTGTCCACTGTTCTTTGGGTACCCCATTTGGTAGCATCTCATACATTTGTTGTAAGGTCAATAAAGTATCATTGACATCGCTCCACAATTTCCACTTGAAGTCTTTCCATTTCTTATAATGATTGTTCAACGTCCACTTTCATGCTATCACATCGGCAATTGTAAAGTGGAAAAACATTTGTATATAGAAATTCATTTTGATCATATTAATAACATGACATTCAGTTACACCATAATGTATTAAAACTCCATTTATTTGGGAATCATTAACTTCAATTTTCAAACATGGAGGAATATGTCTCTAATAATCATTATAAATAGGAAGGGAAATGGGATCCACTGCCAGCTGGCCTACAATTTGGCCAAGTAATCCTGCAGCGTCATCTGTAGGGACCCTATATGAATCAAATGGGAAAACTATCTTATCATCATTCATATTAAACATATTCAATTTTTATATATTTATCCACAGTTTTATTTTTTTCATCCTTAATGAAAAAACAATTAGTATAAAAAAGTGCAATAAATTAATTTATATTAAAATTTTTACATATAATAGTGACCCTCTAGTATGCCCGAGATGAACTAGAAGTGACACACCACCGTCCCACTGCTGAGGCTACTGAAGGGGGAGTCGATGAATCCACTTCTAAGGGGATTCTCACAGAGGTTGTGAGAGATGGTGCAAGGGGAGATGATGCAGGGGGGGCAAGCAGCTGGTGGCTCAGATGTCGTAGGGAGGGAGACAGATGGATCGTCATCTGTCGCAGTAGTTGATGAAATAGTTTATTACTTCCACCATGGCTTTCATGTAATTTAATCAAATAAAATTATGTTAAGAACATATATATAAAAAAATGCAGAAAAACATTTAAAAATTATAATAGATGCCCAGTTCTAACAAAAAAAATACATAACAACGATAATAAATGATTGCACAAATGAAATAAGTGGTTGCTGAATGAATAAATTACTGTACAAATAATCATTTCCCCCTTCAATCTTTCCGGTTTCCTACTCCATTACTTCATCCACTTCATTCAACCTTGCAAGACTATTATTTTTAATATCATTATGGACAAATAATTCTGCTTCTTGTTATTCATGATATTTAATTACAGATGTAAAATATTCCACTTAATCACCCATATCATACAAATCTCTTTGTATTACATGAGAAACTACAATCCAACCTTAATCCACAAAATCATTCTCATAATGTACCATTTTTCTTGCGATGATAAGATATATGGATCATGTAGTTCATGATCACTAGCATCCATCAAGCGAGAGAAGTTCACAGAAGTAAATTGCAAGGAATATCTTTTAACACCTCTAATAATATCAACCCAATTGCATTTGAATAAAACAACTGTAAAATGTCCTTGGTATTTTAATTCAATAATATCAGTCAGCTTTCTATAGTATCCCACTTCATCAAATGTAAATATACCACTATTCTGTGTTTTCAAACCCCTTTCTCGATCTACTGTATGAAATCTAAATCCATTCATGCTGTAAGCGTCAAAATTTCTAACCTGTTATAGAGTACCTTGAGCAAGAAACATCAAATCTTCTGAAAACTCTACTCGAGTATAACTATTGATGATCAAAAATGAAATATAATTTATTACATTTAAAAAATGTATGTTTAAAACTAATATTCATATTTATTGTAATATTTATGAGCTTACACGTTGTACAAACCATTCTACAAGCTCTTTATTAATATATTTCGTTATATCTTTCTCATTTTGTGTTCGGCCTCTCATTCGTATCTTTGTTTGTATCCTCAACTCTTTAATAATTGGATTTGCAATTTCACTATTCATTAGCATGTATCTATGTGCCTGTAATAATTCAAATTCTGTTAGTGTCACATTTGAGGTCCTCCCAACTGATAGGCCAATAGTATGAATTATTTTTGATTTATGATATATTTGAGATTAAATCGATGTGTTGTCAACATGTCCAACTTGATCAAATCTTGTGTCAATATCATCCAAGTATCTAGAAAAAAAGGTAAGACACTCCTCATCCAAATAGCCTTCAGCAATAGAGCCTTCTGGTTGAGCTTTATTTCTCACATATGATTTCAAATGCCCAAGATATCTGTGAAATAAAATAAAAATAATTATGCATTTAATTAAGTGCCAAAAACTGTTTACTTAAGTCAAAAATATATAAATAAAGTACCTATCAATTGGATACTTCCATCGACATTGAACGTGGCCTCCTAATTTAGTTTCCTCAACCAAATTCCTAGTTAAATGCATCATGACAGTAAAAAATGACAAAGGAAAGATCACCTCCATTTAACAAAGGGTCAATACAAATCTCTCCTAGAGGTTTCCAAGATGAAATGGATGTAGATATTTCTCACATAGTTATCTGAAAAATGTGTTGAATTGGAGTATAACAACAGTAACTTTTTTAGGTAATAATTTATGCAATGCCAATGGTAGTAACTTTTGTAACAAAATATGTGAATTGTGACTTTTCAATCCATGTAACTTATGATTATTCATGTCAACACACCTCGAGATGTTACTTGAATACCAATCAGAGACCTTCACATTCTTTAAAAATCTAAGGAATGTATCTTTATCCCTATTTCTCATTGTAAAAATTGTCAGAGCATACATTTCATTCTCATCTGGCCGGAGATCATGTTTTATGTTCATTAATTGTATGTATTTACGAGCATTGAGATGATCCTTTGACTTTCCATGCTCATTAAGCAATGTGAAAATCAAATTTTCATAGACATTCTTCTCAATATGAATCACATCTAGGTTATGCCGCAACAAATTAAATTCCCTATATGGAAGTTTGAAGCATGTAATTTTTTTCATCCATTTTTGTGTTTGGATTTCACCTGACGATGCACCTCTAACCCGTTTCCCGCTATCATTCAAATGATGATCCTTCCCATTTCTATTTCAACATTTTCATGTGGTGTCAATATTTCAGAACCACTTAACAACTTTGGATGTGGTCAATGATCAATGAAAGAGTTAAATTTTGATCTGTTTAGCCGAAATCTATGAGATACATCGATAAATATTCTATGGCACAAGAAGAACCATTTTATACTGTGAGGTAGCCATTTGGGATCAAAATCAAAGTTACATACATGACAAACCAAACCTGTGTTAATGTTACAACCAGATAAATTCCCAAGCCCAGGGAAGTCACCAATGGTCCACATTAACGCATCATGCATTTTGAACATTGTTTTAGAAGAAGCATCAAATGTATCCAGACCGTTTCTCCATAACTCTTGTAATTATTCATTCAAAGGTTGAAAGTATACATAAATATCATTTCAAGGCATTTTTTTAGGAATAATCCTCGAAATGATAAAATATGTTTATTGCATACACATCCACGGAGGCAGATTATAAGGGATTAAAACAACTGGCCAAATGCTATAACTGGTACTCAATGTCCAAAATGGGTTGAATCCATTTGTAGCCATTCCCAATCTAACATTCCCAGGATCAACTGAGAAATATGGATGTAATTAATAAAATTTCTTCCATGATTGTGAATCTCGTGGATGTCTCATCAACCCATCACTGTTATTATCTATAGAATCCCACTTCATGTGTTCGGCGGATTTCGATGACATGAATAAAATTTACAATTGAGGATTTAAAGGAATGTAACACAAAACCTTTGTAGGTGTGTTCCCTTTCTTCTACTTAATTAAAGTATATTTATTCAGACTTCCAACATCACCCAATGACTTCTATCTAGAAAAATATTTTTTTTGCAATTCTGTCTTCTTGAATCCTCTCACCAATAAAGCATACAATCTTTGGGACACACATGTATTTTTGTATAATGTATACCAAGACTGTTAACAACTTTTTTCATATCATAAAAAGACTTGAGAATTTTTTCTTTAGGAAATGCATCACGCAACAATTCCAATATCATGGACACTTTCTTATTTGTAATTCCACATAGACATTTGATATGGTAAAACTTCAGTAGAAAATAAAGTTTTGAATATTTCAGACGTCCACTATACAACTCTTGATTTCCATAATCAACTAAATCATGAAACATATTTTCCTCAGTGAATTTTTCTCTTACATTTGCCTCCACAGAATCAATAGGAGGATCCAATGATATGTTACAATCTTGATCTGGTTGTGTTATAGTCTCAAAAACATCACTTGTCACGTTGTAATTTATAGCACTCTCATATGTTTGTTCTGTTATGTTTTGATGTTGATAGTGGTGTCTTGTAATGCTAAATGAATCATTTATCAGGTTTTGAATTTCATTTTCTAGTGTTGACGATGTTTAGATCTCATTCTATGGATTAACATCAGTTCTTAACCTTTCTGTAACATTTGATTCTCTATGCCAAATCCAACACAAATATTGATCATGGAATTGCTTCAGTATTAAATGTTCCTAAACATAATCTCTCCTCAACCATATTCTAAATTTACATTTAGGACATGGACAACTTATTCTCCATTTAACAGATCGATTGGAAATTGAAAAATATAAAAACTCTATCAAACCCTTTCACACTTAGGTGTGTTTCTCGGTAATGTGATCAAGATTTTATCCATGTATATCACAATGTGCCTACAAAATATTTTAAAAAATTATAACAAATAGTTACTACTAAGTAGGAAAAGAGATTCACATATACTAGTTGAAAAAATATATAAATATGTTACATAAGGTTTTCCTATATAAATACATATGGTAAATCACCCACTAGAAAACCAAAGCATGAAAATTAAAAAGATCCAATAAAGTAGATGAGAACAAGGATCCCATCCCTGTAGTTTTTTATGTTGTGCTCCACCAAAACTGATGGAAAAACTAATGATGACATTACATTGATATCACTAAGGTAATGTATTGATAAATCATATAATAATTGAATATATGTTAGGAATATGAAATGGAAACAAACTCTTACTTAAATTAGTGGCCTCAAATTAGGATTCAAAGAGTTGGGTATGGTCTGGGGATGAGAATTTTAGAACATGTGGGGTATCATGGTGAAGTGTTATGGGTAGAAACATGTTGTGTCCCTATGTGTGATTAAAATTTTCATATCTGGGGTGGATCATGGAACATCAATATGGGTTGAAACATAATGTGGACCTCTGTCAGAAAGAAATTATAGTTGGCCCTTTGACGTTTTCCTTTTAGTATCTATGTGGATAGGTAAGTATACAATGTATTATTTGACCCATTGGTGGGTAGTGGAATTAATAGGATATGACAAATCCATATCTTCTTTGATATATAGATGCTGTGTTCTCTTCTTTGTTTCTCTTGGTCCGAGTGTGGACTATCTTGGAATGGTAGTGAAGTCTTACTATGACAATGGAAATTGATTAAAATACATGGTTGGAATTGGATGTTATTGAGGAAGGTAGAAAGGTAAAGTGAAAGCATCCATTTGTAAATTCTTTTCCGGGTGTTACTAGTAAGGGAGCATGTGGCCCATGTGAATTAGAAATTGACCTTGATGGATTCATGAGACTTGATCGAATGTCATGATAGAAGTACATGCAATCTAAATTCTCCAAACATATATGATAGAGTAAGATTATGGAAACATAATATAGTGAGTCTTGAACATCCCAACTTCCAGAGCTCAAGAAAGAGTAAGTAAAAGATCAACCATTGAACACATAAAAACAAATCCACCTCAATTCCATAATTTACATAAACCAATTGATCACAAATTACCCCAAAAATACCCTCACTAAAAAATCCAAAAAGATCATACCTCATGAATTCACCAAACCAACCAAGTTATATGGGGAAATATACAAAAAAAACAAACATATAAAAGCATAATAAAACATTTAAAGGAAAAAAATAATGATTTACACTCCATTTAGATTTTGGTAAATATCCAAGAATAATATAAGGAAATCCAAGGAGATTAATACCCATACATAAATATTTTTCAGAACTACCAACTTTATTGAAGTGAAAAACAAAATATATCTTTTTAATAGAATTTATTTATTTCAAACATCACCAATTTTCATATAAATATAAAAAAAATTCACTTCTAAATTGACCATTTTTAGATGTACAGTCCAATAGGGTCAAATATACGTCTATAAATAAATCACCGACCAGTTTTAAAACTAATGTATATTTTATATTTCATAATAAAATTATCCAATTCCAAATATAATTCACAATAAACAAATATATATTATAAAAAATTCTGGATTTATTATTCCAATATAAATATATCTTTCATTATATACCCATTTTTGAAAAAATGTAATATCCAAAAAAAATAAAACATAAAAAGGCACGCAATAAATCAAATCAATATCAAATCCCCCCCAAAAATCACAAGGACCACATCATATCATTTCCCTTTCCTATGATATGATTCCAATAACCTAATAATTAAGGGGTCTAATTAAAAAATTCAAATGGGATGAAAATTTATGCTATAACTGACCACATGGTTTGAGGGGATGTAAGTTATTCATGCATTAATTTTTAAAACATATCTAAGATCTTGAGTTATGTCATTGCCCCATTTATTAGGTTGTGTATACAAAACTGATTCCATTGATCCCATTTTCATTTTCACTATAAATCCAGGGAAACCCCTATGAAACCCAATAAAATTAAAATTTGGATCTATACACCATAACTTGTAATCAATATGAATTTCCAAATTCAATATTCAAATCTCGACAACCCATTGTGGATGAAGTTCCATTATAATGGGTGGTGATCAAGAACTCACTAATAAACTACTTCTAGAGTCCCAACAATAAAACTAACTCAATCAAACCCTAATGAACCCATATAAAAATATATTTAATTTAGAACTTGGGTCCCTTTTGGGAAACCAATTTTCTGATACTATTTTTAATGAACGTACCTTGGATGGGATGATATGTTACCCATACGAATTTTCCATAAAGCATAATGGGCATTCTTGATACCTATAGGATATAAAAAAACTCAGGGGTATCAAGACCAAGATCCTGAGAATTGTATAAACCTTATATGGTAATAACAAACAAAAGATGAATATATTAAAATAATAATAATAACAATTCCATGAATTGGAATTCCTTACAAATGAAAAAATCTTAAACGAAATTGATGAATAAAAAAATAGATAATTATTAAAAAAATTCTTCCAAAAAAATAAAAAATATTTAAATACAATAGAAGTAGAACTTACACCTGGGAAAAATTTCCAATACAATATAACAAGGGAAAAAATAAATGGAACCTGAATAGCTTATACATCACCACTAATGAACCATATCGACTAAATATACACCACTCATGCATAAATGGTCCAGACTAAGAATCAATTAATAAAAAAAATAACTATGAACCTAAAAGAGAAGACTATGATATAAATACACCTATATGTGTATGTATGGTGTGAAATAAACAATCCACGTGGGATCTCCCTATGGAATCTTAGAAATTAATTTTATAAAACATTTAAAATATTCTAGTTTGAACTAAAATATTACCATAGATCTTTGAACTCCATGTAAAAATTAAACCATGTCATAATTCATTTCATGATTATAAAACACCCATCATTTCTAATTTAAAACATGGGTTACAAAACTCACTTTCATTATACATTATGAAACATGAGAAAGAGTTACTTTAAAATATTGTTTAAAAATCCAAGTCTTCTAATCACCCGACTTTTGATAACACATTACAAAAAGGCCATTGATACAAAAACCAATAGGATTTTAATTTAATACATCAATTTCCAAACCATTACAAAAAATATTTTAAAAATAAACCAAAGGTGAACTCAATGTAAAATACAATCAATTTCTTCCACCATGGTATCCGAAATAGAACATACAATAATATTAGACACTCATTGGTTTCTAAAAATTGTTAACAAGGAGATAAAAATAATGCACAAAATTAGATACCAAAAAATGTACTAAAAATAAAAATAGCATCTTATGGAACTCAATAGGTGTCAATTACTATACCTGGGAGTCAAGATAGGGCTTCAGGGGGTCGACAACGACGGGCGGTGAGGCCTGCTGATGGGCGGTCGGGTGTGTTTATGGGTGGTGAGGTCACCGACGAAATGGGTGGGGAGCCGATCTAGAGTTCGGGGCTCACTGGGGGAGAAGGCGGCATCGTGGAGGTCGGGGATCATCGGGGATGAGGGGAAAAGGCAGCGTCGTGGGGGTCGGGGCTCATTGGGGTTGGGGGGAGAAGGCAGCATCACGAGGGTCAGGGGGAGAAGGGGGGTCGAGGAGGGGGGTCGGGGTCAGGTGGTGGGGTGAAGCGTCGACATAGTGAAAAAAGGGGGTTCAGCTCTAGTTTATAAAATTACAGCTAAAAGACTGCACTCTAAAGGTTATTTATGTTCTAGTGAGCATTAAAATATGAATATAATAACATGAGATAAGATAGTGAGATTAAAACACATTATAATTACTATGTTTGAGATTTAATCAAAATTTTCACATTTCAAGACCTCGATCATTCAATCAGGTAGGTTCTTCCAAAGAAGGGATCTATCATATTATCATGTATGAGGCATGGTGGGAATTGATAACCCTAAGAGTTAAGAATACAAATACCATTGATTTAATTTTTGTATAATTTTTGGGGAAACACTTATGAAGGATACTATTGTAATAGAGTTGGGTTTATCTATATTGTTTTTGAAAAAAGAGTTTCCTCCTCAACTTTCCAAGATTCAAATATGATATGAATGGGAATATGCATTAAAAATATGGTTGATTGGTGAACACAATTTCAATGTAAACACATTTCTTAGTAAAATATTTATTTATTAACATTAATAGGAATGATTAAATCAAAATGGGTTATAATTTTTGCAGGATCCCACATAATAAAAGTACTTATCAAATAGTATTAAAGTAAGACATTCATATAATAAAATATTTTATTTTGGAGTAGAAACATAATCATTAAAAAACATTCCACATCGGTGGTGGAGCGGTGGTGAAGGTGAGTGGCCTAAACACGATGTTCTTTTGGAGGTTCATGGTTTGAATCCTAGGTGTTTTCATTCAGGTTGAGCCTCTCCCTCGGGATCCACCCGTCTTTCCGGGTCGCCCGTTCACAACTAGGTGGGAAAAATGAGGGGTAGTCCACTGTGCTGACAGATTTCTTTGATGATCCATCACCGAATAGACTGTTACCCTCCGGGATGCTCTATCATCTCAACTAGCAAAGACTCCTTCCCCGGCTGGGGATCCACCTCTGGGCAGTGACCCTTTCATGGGGGAGGGGGGGTGACCATGTGTGGAGGGTTCAAAAAGGCCACACATGGGAATTCACTTTCATGAAATAAAAAAATCATTAGAAAACATATATTTGAAATCAATACTTGAAAGGAGAGGCTTAATATATGAACTTCCTATGACTAGTAACATAGAAAAAATACATAAAAGGAAATTAAATGTTTTAAAACCACATGTTATTGTGTAACCAAGTGTTGAAGTTCCTCAATAGGTTAATGTAGTTTCTTTTGTGAATAATAGTATATTATACATTATATTTTTATAAAATATATGAAAAATAACCTAATAAATGTTATTCTAGTATAATACAATCAGTATGATTGAGTATACTAATGAATTGTAATGACTAAATGTTTCTTTATGAATTATTAAAGATAAGGATCACATCCTTCCATCATTGATGGAGATTTTAAAAAATTAATTTATCTATGAAATATTAACATTATATTGTAAATTATATATGTGTTAATGATCTAACTATATAATGTCGAGGCTTTGGTTCTATATTTTAAAATATCAGAATAGAAAAAGAATATTTTATAGTAGATTCCATCAGTTTCTCTTTGAGTTTACATTCATGGTTATTATATATTGAAGGTGAAATTAGGAAGGAATAAAGGTTCTAAGATATAGAATTTTCTAGGATATATGAATGGGTTTTTGAAACTCTATGAAATATACTTATTATGTATCAGTGTTAAAAAAATAAATTATTTTTTAAATTTCATATGATAAAAATTGAATATTTTACAATTTTTTTGCATATTGAAGAGTTCAATATCATTGGATGGATTTATAGAGAATTTATTTTTATTTAAAATGGAAAATAAATGATTAGTTTCTTTAAATACATGAATTTAAAGGATTTTATCAATCTCATATGGATCTAAATGAAAAAGGTGCAATACTACATAATTTTTATTGTACAATAATAGAAGGTCTTTTATTAAAAAATTATTTTTATGGAAACATGAGATAATTAATTTTGTACACTTGGTTTAAGATTCATCATATTCCATGTCTTGTTTTATAAATGAGATAGGGATAAATTTATTCTTAATGAATTCAATTTTTATAATAGAAAATTTTCAAAACTTGTAGATTTTTTAAAAATATATGGAAAAAATAAATTATATGTTAAATAATTCTACTAAAATGAAATAAGTTTTATTTCCAAACACATAGGAGTTTTAATTTCATAGCAAGATATTCTGAAGAGAAAATTTTATCTAAAAGGAATGTGGGAGAATTTGGGAAAATACATAGGTTCAAAATTAACAATTGAAGATAACACCAATAAAATAGGAGAGTGATTTACACCAAATATCATAAGAGTTTAAGATGTATAATGCTAAAGATAATTGTAAAAGATATATTTAGTTACCATGATAAATTGAATATTTCAATTTCCTATTGTATTATTCCTTTAAAAATAGAAATTTATTTATACATAATATCATAAATTAGTTTTAGGGTATGATGGTAAAAATAAATATAAATAGTTACACTTAGTTACCATAAAAAAGTAAATTTCAAATTATCCAAAAAGTTGTTAGGATGTGTTTCAAAGTAATAATGTAAATTATAAAATTTATTTTGAAACGTATATAAGAAATATTATTTTGGAATGAATTATATGAATGAGAATGATATACTTAAAAAATTATAAGTAAACAAGATTTCTTTTTGAAATCATAACATATGATGTTGTGATGTCAATCAGTTTGAATATGATCAGGGAGTTGAAAATTATGAATATTATTACCCAATCTTTCCATTATTTAAACTTTATATGTTCATAGATGCTACGAAATAAAAAAACATAGTGTGAGGGTTTTATCTGATACCGATCAAGAGATGTGGTAGGAATTTCATATAGATTTAACGGGTCCAAAAAACCCATAAAAAGTGTGGCAAGGTTAAGGCTCATCAAGAAGTCTATCGTATAAGATATGTTAGACTTGTATTTATTTAGTGTTTTGATATGTATTATTAAAAATATTTTTTAAAAAAATTAAATTTATTATATAAAATTCAATATATGCTTTATCATTCATTCACCATGGATACATAAATGTATATATAGATATTAAGTTTGTGAAAAGTAATGATGATTGACCTATAAAAGTATGTATTTGTGTTTTACCTAACTGATTTTCATCATTGAATAGTATAGTTTATGATGAAATTTAAGGTTTATCATGAGTACCATGCCTTAATTGAGATATATGTTTTAATCCTCAAGCAAAAAACTATTTTTAGGCACTAGATAACCCACTAATTATAACACATAGAGTTCCATAAAACATGTTTTTAGTATACTAGGGGTTCATGGATTGTATAATATTCCTCATAAATTGAGTTTTATGAGATTTATAGCATGAGAAAATTCATATTTTGATACCTATAATTTGAAATCCTTGGGGATTAGTTAATCTATGGGTGGTTAGGTATGTTTCTAATAATATCCTCATTTACATATCAACCAAGATGGGATTTATCATTTCTTATGATGGGTGTGACATCTAGGACCTAAATTAAGATAGAATATGGAGTTTAATCCACACCAATATAATATATTTTATCTTCTTATTAATATGGATGGGGGTCATTTTATGTAACTGTAATGACCATGAATTTTATCAATAAAATATTTCTTATGAAAAAATACCACATGATGAAATAAAAAAATTATTTTACTAATTTTAACATTAAATTTTGAGAACCAATATGGCCAGAATAATTGAATGTATTATAATGGGACAATAAATAGAAAATGAGATAATAAGAATGAGAAAATTTTGATCATCTCAATCCCCCTAAATAATCGCACTCACGAACAACACTATACAAATAAAGAAGTAAATTAGTAATGAAATATCATTTTTGAAAATGAAAATATATGAAAAATTGAATGAAAATAGAATTTAATGAATAATGAATGAAATGATAAGCATTTATACACCAAAATACATAATACAGTCATGTCGGTCGCAATAAAATTTAAATAAAATAGTAAATAGATTCTAACATTACAAGGAGTCATTACAAAGATAAGAATGTATCATTCTATGCATATATGCATTCACCATTGACACACAATAGTCTGGGACTATAAAAAACCACATCAAATTTAGTTCCGTGGACACATTATTGAATATAACATTTGAAACTAGAGTTTCCTCCCTATCTACATGTGATACAACTAAATTTATAAAATTTACAAGGTTTAGACAATAAATACACTATGGTAATATTTTCTGAGCCACACTCCTCATTCATGATTTCAATACATTAATAGAAATTTCTGAGTCATATTTGATCCATAAATAATTATAACAATATTGGAAAATGTACATGATTTAATAAATTAAGTCACATAACTCAGCCTCATAAGTCATTCCTATACAAATATAATGATAGAATAGTCGTTTTAGAAAACCACGATGTGTGTAGGAAAACCTCGGTAGACCTAGGGCCCCGGATTTCCAGAGGCCTCACCAACAACATTGAAATTAATCCACAAGACGATTGGTGGTGTCCAGTGGATGTGTGTGTGATGACATTGGGTTTCCTCAACCTACCTACAACACCCAAAAACCTATGAATATTTAGGCCATTCAAGCTCTTTTCCATGGCACAAACATGCAAATTTGAAGCACCATAAACATCCTTGTGCGGGGCAAGAGTACGTTCATGCATAGAGGGATTCTGGTCCTAAAAAATATGGGAGTTTTGGGTATTCCAAATGGATGATTATATGGATAACACTACTGCTAACATAAGGTTCAAAAATTTCTCACAATGTCCATATGTAGTGTTGTGCTCCATGAGATCAGAAAGGCATAGGCATGTGTCAGTATTTATACCAAAAAATGTTCCTACATAGTCCCATAGGTTCTGAGAAAATCAAGAATCTAAAAATAGACATTGGACATTCTCTTTAGCCTTCAAGACAAGATGAAATGATAACACAATATATTGACCAGCCCTTTTCAGCAGATCATGTGTGGGAAGCTTGATCTTCACAATCTTCTAAATAAGAATAAATCAAGAAGAATTATAAAGTATACCTTGAACATGAACAACCATGATAGTGGCCTTTTGGATATATCACATTATTGATTTTAGTAGTCTCTATAATAAAATTCTCCATTCCTATTTGTCTTTCGAACTAGAGTGTCAATGTCTATAAAAGTGTAGTTCTGGATTAACAAGATGACTTTCGTAGGGGCATCACCATCAAAATTTTGTTCTTTTGATATGAATTCATTAATGGACATATGTAGTCTTTCATATGGGACTTTCAATGTGTCCTAAAGTGGACTATCTAGCTAAGTTATGCTCTAGTAGTTGAGGTAATATTGGTTACATGGCATCCATTTACTGTCCTCCATAATATCATGAAATTAATTTTTGATTGAAGTCTAAATTGTGGAGGAAAGACAATATTTGAAACCATTTAGAAACATCCTTTTAAGCATATTTGATAAAAATCATAGGGAGACATATTATAAATCAAGGTCCATGTGAATTTACCAGTGAGACCATCATAAAAGTCCATGATATATTTTATTACAATCCCTTCCATTTCAATGGGTTTAATGAATTATTTCAAGGAAAATATTACTATATTCTTTTTATAAACTGATTAAGCCCATATAATGTTCCTAATCATGTTTTGGAGTTCCTAAATGAAACTTATAATCCACCAATATAGAGAGAATGAATACAAAAACATTGAGGTAATCACACAATTGAAAAAACACACCCTTCCTGCTTGAGGCATAGCCTTTCCCTTCCACCTAGGCAATTGATTGAAAATTCTAGAGAACTTTCCTTCCATATATAGTCTCCTCAACATGACCTAAAATAAAGGGACACCAAGGTAATTGAAAGGAATGGATACCCTCTTTACACCATGGTTTCAAGTTATTCTATTTTTCTTTCCAGCTATTATACCCTCATAAAAAACAATCAAATATTTCTCCTAATTTATTTCTTGTCCATCCACCTCCTCATAATGAGAAAAAATATATTGAATGTAATATATGGTCTTTCATTAATATTTTCAAAGAATCAGAATATCATCATCATACAATATATGTAGCGGGGTATAATCATTTTCTCAATATTTTCTTTTCTTATAGAATTGAATCTTATCAAGTTTATTGATACAAATGCTCAAATAGTCTCCCACAATTGAAAAAAGAATCCCTGAGAGAGGTTCACCTGTTTGATACCCCTAGTGCGTTGAAATAATCCTTTGGGGGTTATATTAACAAGAATGTATATCCTTGTAGAGTTGAGAGTGGTACTAATTATGATGTTGAGATCATTTGAGAAACTATATCTCTTAAGTATAAGAAGAATAAATCTCCATGTGAAAGTATCAAAATCATTTTAAATATCAATTTTAAATGAAAAGTTACCAACATGCATTTTCTTTTTCATGTGGTTAACACATTCTAAGACTGTGACATGGAAATTATGAAACACAATTATAGGGAAAAATCCCAACTAATTTATGGTAATGTGGTCCTGAACAATTCCCCCCATCTTATTAATATTAATCATGTTAATAAGTTTGGGGACAGTGTTTGAAAGTGAAAACAACTTGAGGTCCTTGATATCGACTGAATTCTTTTTCATGGGTATCCTAGAAATAAATCATGAGATTATAACATTAGACATCGTGGAATGGTTGAAAAATTCCCTAAATGGAATGGTGACATCATATTATTGGATATCCCATTAAAAACTATAAAAAAAATTTCAAACACTTCCAGCCTAAAAGAACTCTCCATGTTGAGAGAGAAGATCGTTTCTTTAATTTCCTCTTTCGAAGGGTCTGTAATGAGATCTTGGTTTTGGTGATCCTCAATTTAAGGGGTTTTGTTATTAACCATTTTTATGTCTTTTCCAGCCCATTATCAGTATAAAACCCAATAAAGTGATCCCTAATGTTATGCCCTGAACCTAGATTCCCAGAGTCGGTGCATTCTTTTAATACATTGGCATGATTACAAGGAATCAAGTCCCGAAGACAGATCAGTTTAGCAGTCTTGGAAAATAGATTGCATACATGAACATTACATTACAATTTCTGACATAAAATACAAAAAAATAGTTCTTTGAGAACACCATTATTCCCTTTAGCTTAACCCTGCATATCAATCATAATACACTTCTTGGAATCCTGGGAAAATAAAACATAAGAAAGTGGTGTGCTCAGATGCCCAGTAACGGTAAATAATTTAGTGGAAGTTATAAAATTTTAAGGCAAGATGTGTGATAAAAACAAAAAACTTTTTAAACATAAACATGAACATAATATGAAAAAAATAAATCCAACATTACCATATAAACATGCACATGAATATTATACTAGTCGAATAATCACATGTAATACCAAATTTCACAACGAGGGTGTAACGACCCAAAGTTTTATTAATGGAAAATCCCAATTGATCTTATTAAATGTATCTTTATATAAAATGTTTTTATAAAATGTAAACTTCATTGGTTTTATGATAATAATTATGACCGTTACTTTTATAGCCGTTGAACAGTGATCACATGATTAGTATAAATATAGGGCTTTAACACAGCCAATTTTACTTAAAAAAAGTAAGCGATGACCTCATCCAGTAGAATTTCCCCATACGAAGCCCATTTATCGGAGCTCAGAAAAGAGGTTGCATCCTTGGGCATCTCTCTTGACCAATCCCAAGCTAAGATTCACCATGTCAAGATCGAACGGTACCATCTATGGGAGAAGTGGAAGTTGATATAAATTACCACTCGAGCGATGTTATCCGAGCCACCCCAAGAGTCTGTCACCATCGCACACCTTACCCTTAGGTCTTATGCGGCTGTTTTATGGGGTTATGTAACTAATCGATAGTACTATGTTCATGTACATTATTTTTTTATATAATAATGAATACAATTTCTTTTCGTCACTGATACATTGTAAATTGTTTTTAAAGTACAAATGGTGTTTTTAGTTATTATTTAATTAAGAAATATATTTAATTAAATTAAGGGATTTTTGAATTAAATAATATTTTAATAAAATATTATTATTATTATTATTAGATTAATTTTATTCTATATAAATGATCATGTAATTGTATGAATGTAATTATAATTTTTATTAAGGCTTGAAAGCCATTTTTGTCAAAACCCGTGAATTTTTGATAAATGTCGGTTTTTATTTTAAAAGTGAAAATTAACATATTTAGAAAATTATTTAGATAAAATAAATTTTATTTTTTGAATTAGGACGTCGAAATTATCCAACGGTGAATTTTTCATAATTTTCTGAGACAGTCAAATTTTTGAGTAAAAATTAAATACCGTTTAAATATATAATTTGTTTTATGACATCATAATGATCCAATAGTGATGTAATAAAATAAAACAATATTTATTTTCGGCCAATATATGTTTTACCATTAAAATAATGTAATTTTGGGTTTTTTTGGATTACTTTTGAAAGCATTAATGGACCCCTCAACACTTATTAAACACCTTGTCTTTTTAAATTAATTTACATGGGAGTGTGACTCACCTCCACATAAGAAACCCTAATATTTTTAGAAGTTCGGACCTTGGCCTTATAAAATATTATTTTCCACTTCCCTTTTCCAAAAACCATGGGCAAAAACCATGGGTTGGTTTGTGGTTTGGATTAATTTAATATAAGGGGTCCCAAACATAAATAATAAAGAATTCCCTCACCTTTCCTCTATAAACCCACCCAAGCTCCCACTTCCTCCTCACTCAAAGCCTTTGGAGTTCGTCAAACCTCTGCCCTACTCTCTCTAGAATCCTCCCAAGGTTCCCCAAGCTCCCAAGATTCCTCTCACAAGCCTCTCTCTAGCCTTTGGATGCACACTTCCAACTAAGGGTTTTTTTCTTCCTTTCTCATTTTTGTCCAATTTTCTTTAAGTTGTTTTGCCATTTTAATTTTAATTAAGAATTTTGGGGTGTGGTTTCACACGTCCCTCATACGGCCCTCTTTATTTTTGAATGATGGTAGACCCTTTCTCTCTCATTAAATGCCTCCCAGGTACACCCGTTACTATGCCGAAATTCCGAAAGGAACTTCTCTCTCCTCTTTTACATTCAAGCAATAATTTTGTATCATGAATCTAAATTACATTAAAATTGGTGGGACATGTGTCTATATGACCTCCTTACTGTCCATTAAATGTAAATATGATGAGGAAACCCTTTCTCTCTCATCAACCATTTTTTATGAATTCTTATGTCACGTCGTTACGCTGCCGAAATCGAACCGATTTTCTAATCCATTGTCATTGTGTAGTGAATACCATGCCCATTTCTCCATCATGTGTATTCACCTTTATGCACATTTACTTATTGATTGTAAAGTTTGATGTATTAATTCCACATTCCTTTATCATGGAATAAATGATTATGTTTTATGAATCCATGTTTTATGATCCATGTGACACACTTATGCATGAAATGAAATGTTTAAGAAGGGTGCACCCTTATAGCGCTCTAATGCATTGGGTAAAGTATAGTGTTATGATACGTAATTTTCAATGAGTGTTGACTCATGATAATTAATGTGAAATGAGGGATTACCCATGCTTTATGTGCAATGATGATTTACTCATGCTCTATGTGCAATGAGCCTTGGCTCATGCTACTTCCATGTTAAGTGTTGTTGCCACATTTCCATGTTATCACTATCATGCTTTATCATGCCTTTATGTTCATGTTTTTATTATGCTCTATTGATATTCCTATTGTCTAACATGTATTGTACTCCTCATGTTATTCCATGTGTACTCGCTTACTGGGCTTTATAGCTCACCCTTTTCTTATGCATGTCCTCTGGTTATCCCATGCAATGCTAAGTACAAAGGAATGTAGTGGTCATGTAAAGGAAGTTTTCAATAAAGATGTTGTATTTCATGTTTTAAGTTTTTATGTAATGATACTAAGCCCCAAAGACACTAAATCTCTCAATCTTCTTTGTTGTATCAGGTGAAGTTTTATGTAATAAATCATGTTTAAGTTGTAATAAAAATCAGGGTTTTCATAGTTGGTATCAGAGGATAGGTTTGGTTATTTTTGGGATTAGGATTAGAAAACCCTAGTATAGCCTTAGATACAATAATAAGTACAATAAAAACTTCCCTAAGTTTTGGTGAGTATTGAGTAAGTGGGTTATCAAGAAAATACATCCCTGTCTGGATATGAGCAGGTAGAGGCGGCTCTGACACATATGTATCCTAGGCGTAAAAACCGAAAACACTGCTCTGAGCTAGACTTGAATGGGAACTGGTGCACGAAAATGGGCCTTGCTGCACTCTTGGTTATGACACTCCCGGGGGATGTGCTTTGGTAAATTCACAAGCTTAGTATAAAACCTTATTAAGGGAATTAAAAAAATCCCCCTAAGAATATATTTTAGAAAGTAGATCATGAAAAGCCTATATTGAAGCATATAGACTCATGAGTTAAGGAAATGAATGTTTATTTATAAGTCATCAACTTTTGTCGTTGGATTACCCTTTATGTGTTACCCCTAAATTTTCTTTTATTCCATCCAATGGCCGGTAATATGAGGACTCGGGCTAACAACCGATGTGAAGATCAGTGTGATGACTATACTAATGAGATAACAAATCCAATGGGAGCGGGAATCAAAAACTTTGTCACGCTTCTCTCCCAGATAACTCATGTTTTGAATAGAAACATGGGTTAAGTGGAACGTTCAACCCCCCTAAGAAAGAAAAAGTCTCTATCGAGAGCTTCATGAGACAAAGGCCTCCTGCATTTAGTGGATCATCTGATCCCACGATCGCTGAACAATGGATCAACTCCATTGAAAAGATCTTCTCCATCCTTCAATGTTCTGAACAAGAGAAGGTTCTCCTGGCGGCTTATCGTATGGAGGGTGAAGCTGATCAATGGTGGACATTGATCAAAAATACAAAGCCTGAGGAGGAGATCGAGGCATTGTAATGGAAGGATTTCCAGAAGATGTTTCTCGATAAATATTTTCCACACACCCTCCAGCTTAAGATGGAAAGGGACTTCCTTTCCCTCAAGAAAAAAGATGAATAATCTGTTGGAGCATACGAGGAAAACTTCACAAGGCTTGCATGATATGCTTCTGGATTTTTCGTTACCCCTGAATGCATAGTTGACTGCTTCTTTGGTGGGATGAAGCCTAGCCGGTGGAAAGCATTGGTGATCCGTGACTTCGACAACTATGAGGAAATTGTCTGATGTGCCCTCAAGGTCGAAATGGAAATCGGGGAATCATAGGGGTATCATGGGGAAAATAAGCGTAAGGTGGACTTCAAAGATGGTGGTCCGAGGGATAAATCCAACGGTGCTAATAGGATCCAACACCCCACTTGCCAAATGTGTGGAAAGAAGCACCTGGGAAATTTCCTTAAGGGGACGAGGAAATGATTCAGGTGTGGAAGAGAAGGGCACCTAGTTGTTAACTGTCGGAAAGAAAGATACTCGGCTGCGACAGAGGAGGGGAATGCTCCATTTGAACCTCAACGCATTCTTCAATGCTACAAATGCAAAGAACCGGGTCATTTTGAAAATCAGTGCCCTAATACAAGGGTTTTTGGAGGCAACCAACAACCTCCAAGGTAGCAAGGAAGAGCTTTTTCCCTCACTTCTGCCGAAGTGAACCCCGACAATGAAGTGGTGATAGGTACGCTAGTTATTCATTCAAGAATAGTGAACATACTTTTTGATTCAGGTTCTACGCATTCTTTTATATCTCGAATGTTTAGTGAAAAATCCCAACACCACCATAAATCATGGAAGTGAAGATATCAGTGAGTACGGAAAATGGGGAAATCATTTCATCCCATGAATATAAGTCCTCTACTATTATAATCTGTTGATTGAATTTCACATCGAACCTCATCATACTCCCTCTGGTGGAATTTGATGCAATTCTTGGCATGGATTGACTTTCCTTATATAGATCCAACATATATTGTCGGGAGAGGGAAATCACACTCCATATGGAGAATCGACCCCTGATTCTTTTCAAGTTTAAGGAGGAAAATGAATCTACTTTAGCACCATCATCTCAAGAATGGATATTATTACCTTAATGGAACACATATCTGGCTCATATGATTGAGTCCAAAGAAGAAACCATCCTTGAAGAAATGCCTATTGTGAGGGAATTTGCGGAAGTGTTTCCCGAGGAACTTCCTGGTCTTCCTCCTAAAAGAGATGTTGAGTTCTCAATTGAACTTATACCTGGGGATTTAACAATATCCAAGACTCCATATAGAATGACTATTGTAGAGCTTGAAGAGCTGAAGAAACAACTACATGAGAATTTGGATAAAGGGTTTATACTCCCAAGTGCTTCACTATGGGGTGCACCAGTCCTCTTCATCAAGAAGAAGGATGGGTCAATGTGGCTTGGAATCGATTATCTTGAACTTAAAAAAATCACGATAAAGAACAAGTATCCACTCCCAAGAATTTATGACTTGTTCGATAAGCTGCGTGGAGCATAATACTTTTCCAAGGTGGACTTGTGGTCGGGATATTATCATGTAAGGGTGAATAAGGAAGATATCCCCAAGACTGCTTTTCGCACAAGATATGGGCACTATGAATTCATAGTAATGCCTTTAGGACTCACTAATGCTCAATCAATCTTCATGGACTTGTTGAAAAGAGTCTTTATAGATTACCTCGACAAATTTGTGGTAGTCTTTATAGATGACATTCTAGTATACTCTAAAACCAAGGAGGATCATGAGGATCATTTAAGAAGTGTACAAGAGACATTGTGCAAGGAGAATCTCTATGCAAAGTACTGAAAGTGTGAGTTCTGGTTGAAGGAGGTCTCATTGTTGGGCCATATCATCACAAACAATGGGATATCTGTGGATACCTCCAAAACAGATGCAATTGAGGGATGTCTGAGGCCAACGTCGGTAACAGATATCCGTAGCTTCTTGGGGTTAGCTGGATATTATCGACGATTTGTGAGAAATTTCTCATGATTGTCCAACCCTCTTACCAAGAAAACTCGAAAGGGAGTAAAGTTTTCTTGGAGTGATGAATGCAAAGAAAGCATCAAGGATTTGAAAAAGAGGATTATCACTATGCCCATGATAACTTTACCCACAAGTGGGGAACTTTTTGTGGTATTCAGTGATGCTCCAAAGAAGGGCTTAAGTTTTGTGATGATGTATAATGATAAAGTGATATCCTATGCCTCAAGGTAGCTGAAAATGCACGAGCGAAACTATCCAACACATGATCTGGAGTTGGCATCGGTGATCTTTGCCTTGAAAATCTAGTGGCATTATCTCTATGGGGAGAAATGTGAGATATATACTGACCACAAGAGTCTTAAATATATATTCAAACACAAAGATCTTAATATGCGCCAGAGAATATGGATAGAGCTCATCAAGGATTATGACTGTTAAATACATTACCACCCTGGGAAAGCGAACAAGGTGGTAGATGCCATAAGTAGAAAGGACCCATCGATTCTATCAATGATGAGAATTGAGAAGGATCCAATATTCTTAGAATTGATGAAAATGGACATGGGAATCATAGATAAGGGAACATCATCAATCCTTTCACAAATGATTGCTCAATCGTCTCTTTTGGAAAGGTTAAAGGATGCACAAAAGGATGTTGTGGGAATTCAAGAATAAGTGAGAGCTATTGAAAAAGGGAAATCCTCGGAGTTTAATGTTAATGAAGATGGAATTGTGCAGTTTGGAAAAAGACTATGTGTTCCATCATGTTCGGAGCTGAAGAAGGATCTTTTGGTTAATGCACATAGTTCAAATTTCCCTACTCACCCAGGGAGCACAAAGATGTATCGAGATCTCCGAGAAAAATTTTGGTGGGATAATATGAAGAAGTAGATTTCGGAATATACATCACAGTGTCTAGTGTGTCAGCAAGTGAAGGCAGAGTGGAAGAAGTCTAAGGGGATGATGCAACCATTGCCCATACCCGAATGGAAATGGGAGAACATCACCATGGACTTTGTCACTGGACTTCTAAGGACATCCAAAGGAAACAATGCAATATGGGTTGTTGTGGATCATCTTACAAAAACTGCACACTTCATTGTTATTCGGGAGGATTTCTCATTGGATCAACTGGCACGAAAATATATCAGGGAAGTGGTAAGGTTGCATGGAGTACCACTATATATTGTGTCTGACCAAGATCCAAGATTCATCTCTATGTTTTGGAAGAGTCTTCAACATGATCTGAATACTGAACTGAACTGTAGTACGACCTATCATCCTCAAAATGAGGGCCAATTTGAGCAGACTATCCAAACACTTGAGGATATGTTGAGAGAGTACTCAATAGACTTTAAAGGAGGATGGGATCAACATCTTCCTCTGGTTGAGTTCTCTTATAATAACAGTTTCCACTCGAGCATCTAAATGGCACCATATGAAGCCCTGTATGGGAAAACGTGCAGAACACCGACATGTTGGGTTGAGGTCGGTGAACGTAAGCTACTTGGACTAGAAATGGTCGAGGAAATGGTGGAGAAGGTGAAAACCATTCAGCAACATATCAAGGCAGCCCAGAGTCGACAGAAGATTTATGCAGATAATCATCGACAAGACCTTGAGTTTAAAGTTGGAGATATGGTTTTTCTACGCATATCTTTGTGGAATAAGGTCATGAGGTTTGGAAAGAAAGGGAAGTTAAGTCCAAGGTACAACGGACCCTTCGAGATTCTTGATCGTGTCGGGGTTGTGGCCTATCGATTAGCACTTCTACCTACTATGGCCAAAGTACATGATGTCTTTCATGTATCCCTCTTAAGTAAGTACATACCGTACCCTTCACATGTACTCTCTTCTGAGGTGGTACAATTGGAGGATGATCTTTATTATGAGGAGAAACCAGTGAAGATCATAGATCGTAGAGAAAAAGTTCTACGAAATAAGACAATGCCCCTCGTCATGGTGTTGTGGAGAAACCACAAGTTTGAAGAAGCGACTTGGGAATCGGAGGAAATGATGAAGCTGAGTTACCCACATCTTTTTTAGTGTGGGGAAAAGGAAAATTTCGAGGGTGAAATTTATTAAGGGGGGAATATTGTAACGACCCAAAGTTTCTTTAATGGAAAATCCCTCTTGATCTTATTAAATGTATCTTTATATAAATTGTTTTTATAAAATGTCAACTTCATTGGTTTTATGATAAGAATTGTGACCGTTACTTTTATAGCCGTTGAACAGTGATCACATGATTAGTATAAATATAGGGATTTAACACATCCAATTTTACTTAGACAAAGGATGTGATGGCCTCATCTAGTAGAATTTTCCCATATGAATCCCATTTATCGGAGCTCGGAAAAGAGGTGGCGTCCTTAGGCTTCTCTCTTGACCAAGCCCAAGCTGAGCTTGACCATGTCAAGCTCGAATGTGACCATCTACGGGAGAAGTGGAAGTTGATAGAAATTACCACTCGAGCGATGTTATCCGAGCCACCCCAAGAGTCTGTCACCATCGCAAACCTTACCCTTAGGTCTTATGCGGCTGTTTTAAGGGGTTATGTAACTAATCGATAGTACTATATTCTTGTACATTATTTTTTTATATAATAATGAATATAATTTCTTTTCATTATTGATACATTGTAAATAGTTTTTAAAGTACAAATTGTGTTTTTAGTTATTATTTAATTAAGAAATCTATTTTATTAAATTAAGGGATTTTTGAATTAAATAATAATTTAATAAATTATTATTATTATTATTATTAGATTAATTTTATTATATATAAATGATCATGTAATTGTATGAATGCAATTATAATTTTTATTAAGGTTTGAAAGCCATTTTTGTCAAAATCAGTGAATTTTTGATGAATGTTGGTTTTTATTTTAAAAGTGAAAATTAACATATTTAGAAAATTATTTAGATAAAATAATTATTGTTTTTGGAATCAGGATATCAAAATTATCCAACGGTGAATTTTTCATAATTTTATGAGACAGTCAAATTTTTGAGTAAAAATTAAATACCGTTTAAACATATAATGTGATTTATGACATCATAATGACCCAATAGTGATGTAATAAAATACTATAATCTTTATGTTCAGCCAATATATGTTTTACCATTAAAATAATGTGATTTTCGG
The DNA here is from genome assembly GCA_963277665.1 of Viscum album. Lineage (NCBI taxonomy): Eukaryota > Viridiplantae > Streptophyta > Magnoliopsida > Santalales > Viscaceae > Viscum > Viscum album. The sequence goes on along the minus strand of OY728152.1, from coordinate 776,114,682 downwards.
TTTTTTTGGCTTACTTTTCAAAGCATTAAGGGACCCATCAAGACTTATTAAACACCTTGTCTTTTTAAATTAATTTCCATGGGAGTGTGACTCACCTCCACATAAGCAACCCTAATATTTTAAGAGGATCGGATATTGGCCTTATAAAATATTATTTTACTCTTCCCTTTTCCAAAAACCATGGGAAAAAACCATGGTATGGTTTGTGGTTTGGATTAATTTAATATAAGGAATCCCAAACCTAAATAATAAAGAATTACCTCACCTTTCCTATATAAACCCACCCAAGCTCCTACTTCCTCCTCACTCAAAGACTTTGGAGTTCTTCCAACCTCTACCATACTCTCTCTAGAATCCCCCCAAGGTGCCCCAAGCTCCCAAGAAGCCTCTCCAAAGCCTCTCTCTAGCCTTTGGAAGCACACTTCCAAGTAAGGGTTTTTTTCTTCCTTTATCATTTTGTCCAATTTTCATTAAGTTTTTTTCCCTTTTAATTTAAATTATGAATGTTGGGGTGTGGTTTCGAACCTCCCTCATAACGCCCTATTTATGTTTTAATGATGGGAGACCCTTTCTCTCTCATTAAACACATCCCATGTACACCCGTTACTATGCCGAAATTCTGAAAGGAACTTCTCTCTCCACTTTTACATTCATGCAATACTTTCGTATCATGAATCTAAATTCCATTACAATTGTTGGTACATGTATCTATATGACCTCATTACTGTCCATTACATGTAAATATTATGAGGAAACCCTTTATCTCTAATCAACCATTTTTTTATGAATTCTTATGTCATGCCGTTACGCTGCCGAAATCGCACCGATTTTCTAAGCCAATGTCATTGTGTAGTGAATACCATGCCCATTTCTCCATCCAGGGTATTCACCTTTATGCACATTTAATTATTTATTGTAAAGTTTAAATTATGAATTCCACATTTTTTTATCGTGGAATAAATTATTTTGTTTTATGAATCCATGTTTTATGATCCATGTGGCACACTTATTCATGAAATGAAATGTTTAAGAAGGATTCACCCTTATAGTGCTCCAATGCATTGGGTAAAGTATAGTATCATGATGCATCATTTTTAATGAGTTTTGACTCATGATAATTCAAGTTAAATGAGGGTTTACTCTTTCTTTATGTGCAATGAGTATTTTCTCATGCGCCATGTGCAATGAGCCTTGGCCCATGCTAATTCCATGTTAAGTGTTGTTGCCACATTTCCACGTTATGACTATCATGCTTTATCATGCCTTTATGTTCATGTTTTTATTATTCTCTATTGATATTACTATTGTCTAACATGTATTGTACTCTTCATGTTATTCCATGTGTACTCCCTTACAGGGCTTTATATCTCCCCCTTTTCTTATGCATGTCCTCAGGTTATCCCATGCAATGCTAAGTACGAAGGAATGTAGTGGTCATGTAAAGGAAGTTTTCAATAAAGATGTTGTATTTCATGTTTTAAGTTTTTATGTAATGATCCTAATCCCCAAAGACACTAAACCTCTCGATCTTCTTTGTTGTATCAAGTGATGTTTTATGTAATAAATCATGTTTATGTTGTAATAAAAAGTAGGGTAGTCATAGAGGGAATGCCTAACACCGGACATGATTACCACATAGTCAAGGACTTCTGCCAAGAATAAAAATATAATTTTTGTCAAGGCCTTATTCCAAGACACTAGTTTGTCTCATGATATCTACCGATGCATTGAGGAGTTATTTCAGGCTCCACCAGTCACTTACTTAGTCCACTACATTCCTCATATGAAAAGTTGAAATATAACATAAACATTTGTATTAAAACTAGCATAAGAAATGTCAACACATTAACCATAAAACATGAATGTTATAAAAACAGAACATCCACAATCAAACATATCATAACTCATTCAATACAATATAGAAGATTGTATTATAATAAATCAACCTCGATCAAAAATAATATCCAGTAAAGGATGCAGACATTGTTAAAAATGATGAGTAAAACTTTTTAAGAGAAATATCCTTTTTGTAAAATCATTTAAAAGAAACACATTTATAAAGAAGTAATTTAAAATAGATTTTTGAATCAATGTTTCCCATACCACTTTGAAACTTTTGGAAATAATTATCATTTCAAAACATTCATGTCCATATAAATAAATCGTTAAAATCATTTTGAAAACATGGACATTAATTAAAAAGATTTAGAAAGATAAATCTTTAGAACATTTAAAATTATGATCTTGATAAAGAGTAGCTTTCAAAAATCCTTAAAATATTCATTTTGAAATAATTTTTATGAAAAATGGACATGGATGATAAAAATGTCCCAGCAAATACTTACACATAAACAATCCTGGATAATAATTAGATTGAGGAATTAACCCTTACCTTGCACTTTCCTATAGTTGAGGGTACATTAAACCTCCTGTATGATGATAATAGTATGTTATTAAATTACACCAGAACCATATTAATATTTATGATATCATAAATGATTCATTTATGACTTTATACTACCCATTTAATAATAATTTCCATGTTAAATTAACATTTCGGTTAATAATCTCTTTCTTTATCGTACGTGTTTTGGATTGTTATTCTTGATTGTATCACTTAAATCATGATTTAAATACTTCCAGAATATAAAACATGATTTATATTTCATATATATTTAGAATATAAATGTGTATAATAGACATATATATGATATGAAAAACACCGTTTATGGTTACGGTAGTCCGTACATACGCATAAACGTTGTTTCCGTTATCATATCGTATTGAATGGAACTAAGTGAATAAGATATATGTAATTACATATATATATATATAAATATATATATCTCTAGTATCATTATTCTGTCATATATTACATACTTATTAGTAATATATATTTTTATAATCATCGATGAATGGTGAACGTGGAAAGGAATCTCATCGTGTCATGGAGACGGTAATCTGTACGTACGCACGAGAGACAATATCATTTACTAAAGGATGTAGAATTGGATGGTATATTAATTTTATAGAGACATTATAATTTTTTTTTCATTATTTATATACATATTACTAATCATTAAATCCATCCAAATAACATACTATTGAATAAAAAATTACACCACAACGTGGAGACGGTAAGTCATATGAACGCACACATGGTGACATTTTCATTAATAAGATGGATATAATAATGAATATAGTTGTTCAATATTTATAATAACATCACATTATATAGAACATACTGGAGTTATTAATTTATAATGGAGACAACAAAGAAACAGTAAGTGGAAGAATAAGATAACTTGAAAGAGGGTGGTGAAATCATTACCTCTTCTTCGGTTTCTTCCTTTTGATTTGATCAAAATGGATTATTAGGTTGCATTTATGACCAATGGAATGCCTCTAGGTAGAATTTAGGATAGCCGGGAGGATATTTGGGCAGATTTTGGCCAAGACAAATGGCTTTGGAGATGTGAATTTGAGAGAAGGGGAAGTGCCCTTTTATAAGAGGGGTGGGGGCACCTTAGGAAAAACTTAAAATGTTATTTTATATTAAAATTATTTTAGGTTTATAGTAGCTAAAAAATGAAGTATTTAAAATATAAGGTGGGTATGGGTCTAAAAAAACTCATCCGATAGGTTTTAGACAGGTTTAGGTTACCATATTAACCTTAACTTTTAGATTTAACTCTTAGTTAAGTAGTTTGACATTTACCAAGTCTCTTTGTATTTTTATATAATATGGTTAATAAACTAATAATAAAATGCTAATAGAACCACAATTGGTTCCTTAATGTCATATATATTATTATATAAGTCTTTTGGATGAACCATATATTTTTTGGACTATTATATCAATTAATAATGTAATATTTCTTTAAAAACTATTTTATGTCAATTTTGAGACTCTTTGGTATTTGTTTTTTGATAAAATAATAACAGAATTATTACTTATAAAAAAATACATTGAATCAATAATAACATGTCATATTCACCTAGAAAATTCTTGAATGTCATAAAAACTTTGAAATTATATTTTTTTTAATATTTATAATACCATTTATTTGATTCTTTCATTAATAAGGTATTTACTGCATCATCATTGTGTCATTAATAAAATTAATTATTTAATCTCTAAAAATTATAAATAAAATAAAATTATGTACTAAATTATTTTTTCTTTCTAATTAATATTTATAGTTGAATTTATCTTATATATAACCCTATATTAAAAACGGTTTAGTTAGTAATCTTTGATTTTAACCCTTTAAACTATTCTTTAAATAAAATACTTATAAATGTATTAATTTAATCCAAGTGGACCTAAAGGGTAATATTTTATTCCTAAGGTTTTATTTGGTCTAATTAAACTTATACAATAGAATTAGGACATGCGTTAGGGTAATAATAATATCATTTTTACCCTTAATTACCCTATTTACTTTTAACTGTGGTAAATAAAAGTAAAAAGTTAGTATCCAGGAAAATTATTTTTATCTTTTTGAACCAAATTTTACTCCTTGATATGAACAGTTTCTCTCGAATTTTAAAAATTAAACTCACAGAAATGGTAAAATTAAGTTTTATGTAAATTTGGAAATGCTCCTAGGGGTGGGTAAAAGACGGTAAAAAGTTCGATACAATTTTTATATATCTAAAATTATTATAAACTGACTCCAATGTATTTCATTGAATTTATATAGGTATTATGTATCTATTTTGACCTAAAATAAAATAAAATAAAATAAATAGTTATTTAAATAAAAAGTTGGTTTTAAACAATAACTCAGTGTTTTCCACTATTCATCAAAAATTGAATGTTTTCAGAAAAATACCAAAAATTCACCCTCAGATAATTTTGATATTACGAATTCAAAAATGAATTATATTTTACCAATTTAAAAACATATAATTTGCATTAATTAATTTAAAATTAATTCTCGTTGTCAAAACCAGGAAGCGTATTTTTAAGAAATAATAACTATCAAAAGATTGACACTTGTTTATGTCAAATTTCAATGAAAAATTACATAAAATGACAATCGTTGGATTAAATGGTAAAAATATAATATAATTATACTTCCAAACCATTAAAATTTATAATTAAACACTATAAATTATTTTTATTAAAAATGTTGTTTTCAGTTAAAATATAGTAATTTTCACTATTCACCCAAATATGAATGTTATCAGAAAAACACCAAAAATTTATTGGAACTAAATTATTATTTAATGATTCTAAATAAGAAGTTTATTTTGTGAAATTGAATATATAAAAGTTTCAAATATTAGATTTAAAAAAGGTTCTTCATTAAAAGGTGGTAAAATTGCATTTTTTTGAAAAATAATTATTTTATCTAAAAAAATGTATTTATTCTTACATTATGTCAAAGTAACTCATAATATGGATTCTAAAATTATAAGTATTATAAAAATTTCAAAATTAATTTAATAATATTCATAACCGCTTTTGAACGGTTAGTTTGGTAAGTCGTTGTGCGCTTTAACTCAGTGTTGTGTGTAGTGCAAGTTGTTGAATTAATTTTAAGAAATAATAGACTCTAAAATCTTGGGGTGTTGAATTCTTCCATCCTTCAATAAATTGCATCCTCTCAATTTGAAATTGTTCTTCAAAAATAAAAGTTTGAAAATAGAAAATACCTTTGTGGGAAAACCCACATCTGAAATTGGGTTGATAAAATTTTGTCTTAATAAGAGGAGTATATATATATATATAGATACTTCAAAAGTAGAGTTTCATCCTTCAACTAATTCCTGCCACAAACTCATCTTTCACTCCAAATGATTTCAAAAAAAATTCTATTTATCCAAATTGTATAAGGTTCCAAAAATAATGAATTTATAATTCATTTGTCAGACTATTTTAGAAAAACTAAATTATACAAACCAGTATATCACATAGTCTAGTCGTAGGTGATTCACCTTTGTCGCTCTTCGGTTATGGGTTGAAGTCTCGCGACCTTTCCAGACGCGACTAGTTGTCACCCAACCTCTCGGTCATCCTTTTTATAAAAATCCAAAAATAACCTTAACAATAGTATCCAATTTCAAACTTAATACATTCCATCCTTTAGACATATCCAAAATTCATATATCCAAACTATCAATCCAAAATTTATAATGAAGTTAAACACAATGACGATCCTTTTTTCCAGGTAATAACATGTGAACGCCTTCATCATGTATTCTTTTAAAACACTAAAATATCCTGAATTACCATAAAAACTTATTGATTAAATTCATGCTCCCTTTTTCCTTATAGAATACTAGATATACTCCTTCTATCCAAAAAAGTTGTAAACACCAACAATGATGGAATATACAAATCATTAATCAGTTTCAAATAAGTCAAGAATATTCAATATAATTTATCCAAATCTACCATCTCTTATTCCAAAATCACTACCTCATTATCAGGACCATATTAAGGATTACCTTTCCATCAACCATGTATTTTACAAAAAGCTTAACTTACTATTAAGTCACTTTTCTTAGAACCATATAATCTAAAATCCTCAATAAAATAGTACTACAGTAAAATCCTTATTTATCTCCATAATTCATGTAACTAGTATACTGTTCATACAACACCCAAATGAAATAATTCTATAATAACAACATCATAACACTAGTCATTCCTCTTCATCTGAGGTAGTATCATAACTTAGTTATTATCCAATAACATCATTTGCGATATACTCTTATAAACGGGACATTGATTCACGTAGTGTCTCAATGCCTTGCAGATGAAGCATTTTACATTTGAAAAGTGTTTCTTACCCTTGCAATCACATACTTAGGGTCCTTTTCTCCACACTTATAATAAACTCCCATTATCTTCAAGCACTTACCAATGTGATTCTTTCCGCATTAATCACTTGTCAGAAAATCCATCTTTCCCCTCTTCCCTTTATCCATCTTTCTCTCTTCCATCATTTTCTTCTCTTGCTTCCCTTCAAAGCCATAGGACTCAGAGAATTCTTTACTTATCTTATTATCACAAGATACTACTTCTTGATATGTTTAGAATACATGGGAGAATAGTTTCCTTCTATATTTTGGCTTAATACCTTGAAATATATGATCCTTATTACTCTTTGGATCATACGTATTGCTGGAGCTCACATTCCTTCGACTAGGCGCCATTTCTATACAATGGTATACACTAGGCTGGTTTATGAATTTCAATGAATAATTGAAAACATGTAAAATACCAAACATAAATTTAATAGTTTATGGATATAATCCATAAAGATATTTTCATTGAGAGGTATATACTCATAAATCCTTCACAATGATTTGTAATGAAAATGAGAATTATCCTAAGCATATCCCCGATGAGTTTCGTAACCAAGAGTGCAGCAAGGCCAATTGTCGTTCACCAGTTCTTGTTCAAGTCTAGCTCAAAGTGGTGTTTTTGGGTTTTACCCCAAGGTACATCTGTTACAGGGCCGCCTCTACCTACTCGTATCTAGGTAGGGATGTATTTGCTTGGAAAACTCACAAAATCTCTACATTACCAAAATTCTAGGAAGTTATTCTACACTAATCCTCAAAGTCTATCTTAGGGTAATGTTCTCTAATCAGAGTTTATCTAAATCTAGTTTCGAAGGTTATTACTAAAATTCCTCTAATACCAACTATAATACCCCGACCCAAGATTCTCAGAGTCAATGCATTATGTTAATACAATGGCATGATTACAAGGAATCATGTCCCTAAGTACTGATCAGTTTAGCAGTCTTGGAAAATAGATTGCATACCTGAACATTACATTACACTTTCTAACATACAATAAAAAAAATATTTCTTTGAGAATTCCTTTATTCCATTTATCTTAACCCTGCATATCAATCATAATACACTTCTTGGAATCTTGGGAAAATAAAACATAAGAAATGGGTGATCTCAAATGCCCAGTTAGGGTAAATAATTTAGTGGATGTTATAAACTTTTAAGGCAAGATGTGTGATAAAAACAACAGACTTTTTAAACCTAAACTCGAACATAATATGAAAACAAATAAATCAAACATTACCATATAAACATGCACATGGATATTATACTAGTTGAATAATCACATGTAATAACTAATTTCATAATGAGGGAATGCCTAAAGCCGGACATGATTACCACATAGTCAAGGCCTTGTGCCAAAACTACAAATAATTTTTTTTTCAAGGAATTGTGTGAAGACACTAGTTTTCTCATGAGATCTACCGATGCATCGAGGAGCTATAGCGGGCTCCACCCATCACTTACTAAGTCCACTGCATTCCTCATATGAAAAGTTGAAACATAACATAAACATTCATATTAAAACTAGCATACGAAATGTCAATACATTAACCATAAACCATGAATTGTATAAAAATAGAACATCCACAGTCAAACATATCATAACTCATTCAATAAAATATGTAAGATTGTATTATAATAAATCAACCTCAATCAAAAATAATATCCAGTAAAGGATGCTGACATAGTTGAAAATGATTAGTAAAACCTTTTGAGAGAAATATCCATTTGTAAAATCATTTAAAAGTAACACATTTATAAAGAAAGTAATTTAAAAGAGATTTTTGAATTAAGGTGTCCCATACCACGTTGAAACTTTTGAAAATAATTATCATTTCAAAACATTCATGTCCATATAAATAAATACTTAAAATCATTTTGAAAACATGGAAATTAATTAAAAAGATTTAGAAACATAAATATTTAAAACATTTAAAATTCTGATCTTGATAAAGGTTACCTTTCAAAAATCTTTAAAATATTTATTTTGAAATCATTTTTATGAAAATGGACATGGATGATGAAAATTTCCCAGTAAATACATACACATAAATAATCTCGGATAATAATGAGATTGAAGAATTAACCCTTACCTTGCACTTTTCTTTAGTCGATGGTATGTTTAACCTTCTGTATGAAGATCGTAGTATGTTATTAAATTATACCAAAACCATATTAATATTTATTATATGATACGTGATTCATTTATGACTTTATACTAACCATTTAATAATAATTTCCATGTTAAATTAACATTTCGTGTAATAATCGCTTTCTTTATCGTACGTGTTTTGACATATTACTCTTGATTGTATCACTTAGATCAAGATTTAAATTCATAGAGAATATAAAATATGATTTATATTTCATTAATATTTAGAATATAAATATGTATAATAGACATATATATGAAATGAAAAACACCGTTTATGGAGACGGTAGTCCGTACATACACATAAACACTGTTCATGTTTTCATATCATATTGAACGGAACTAAGTGAATAAAATATATGTAAGTAAATATATATATATATATATAAATATATAAAGTAGCATTATTATTTCATATATTACATACTTATTAGTAATATATATTTTTATAATCATCGATGAATGGTGAATGTGGAAATGAATCTCATCGCGTCGTAGAGTCGGTAATCCATACGTACGCATGAGTGACAATATCATTTCCTGAAAGGTGTAGAATTGGATGGTATATTAATTTTATAGAGACATTATCATGTAATTTTCATTATTTATATTCATATTAGTCATCATTATATCCATCCAAATAACATAGTGTTGAATGATGAATTACACCACGACGTGGTGATGGTAGGTCGTACGTACGCACACATGGTGACTTTATCATTAATAATATGGATAGAATAATGAATATAGTTGTTCCATAATTATAATAATATCACAGTATATAGAAGATACTTGAGTTATTATTTTATAATATAAACAAAAAAGAAAGAGTAAGTGGAAGAACAAGAGAACTTGAAAGAGGGTGGTAAAATCATTACCTCTTCTTCGAGTTCTTCATTTTGATTTGATCAAAAGGGATTCATTGGATGGATTTCTGACGAAAGGAATGAATCTAGGGTGAAGGTAGGAGAGTTTGTGGGATATTTGGGAAGAGTTTGGCCAAGCCAAATGGCTTTGGAGGTGTGAATTTGAGAGAAGGGGAAGTGACCTTTTATAAAAGGGGTGAGGGGCACCTTAGAAAAAACATAAAACATTATTTTATAATAAATTTATTTTCGGTTTCTAATGGCTCCAGAAAGAATTATTTAAAATTTAAGGAGTAGATGGGTCGAAAACAACTCAACCAATATGTTTTATATAGGTTTAGGTTACCATATTAACCTTAACTTTTAGATTTAACTCTTAGTTAAATAGTTTGACATTTACCATGTCTCTTTGTATTTTTATATTATATGGTTAATAAACAAACTATAAAATTCAAATTGAACCCCAATTGGTTTATTAAGGTCATATATATTATTATATTAGTCATTTTGATCAAACACAGATTTTTATAACTATTATGTCAATTAATAATATAAAATATTTTTAAAAACTATTTTATGTCAATTTTGACACTCTTTGGTATTTGTTTTTTTATAAAATAATAAAAACATGATTACTTCAAAAAAAATAAAGTGAATCAATACTAACATGTCATATTCACCTATAAAATTCGTTTATGTCATAAAAACATTGAAATAATAATTATTTTAAAATTTATAATACCATTTATTTGGTTCTTTCATTAATATGGTAATTACTGCATCATCATTGTGTCATTAACAAATTATATTATTTAATCTCTAAAAAATATTTATAACATACCATTATGTAGTAAATATTTTTATATTTCTAATGAATATTTATATTATAATTTATTTATGTATAACCCTATATTAAAAATGGTTTAGTTGTTAAACTTTGATTTTAACTCTTTTAACTCTTCTTTAAATAAAATAATAATAAATGTATTAATCTAATCCATGTGGACCTAAAGGGTCATATTTTATTCCTATGGTTGTTTTTGGTCGAATTACACTTATCCAATAGAATTATGACATGTGTTAGGGTAATAATAATATCATTTTTACCCTTGTATTTACTTTTAACCTTGGAAAATAAAAGTAAAAATTTACTATTCACCAAAGATTATTTTTACCTAATTGAACCACATTATACTCCTTAATATTAACCTTGTCTCTCAGATTTTAGAAATTTAACTCACAGAAGCGGTAATATTATGTTTTATGTAAATTCTCAAATGCTCCTAGGAGGTGTGTATAAGACGGTAAAAAGTTCGATAAAATTTTTATATATTTAAATTATTATAAACTGACTCCAACGAATTAAATTTATTTTATATTGGTGTTATGTATCTATTTTGACCTAAAATAAATTTAAATAAAATAAATAATTATTTAAACAAAAATTCGGTTTTAAACAATAACTCAATGTTTTTCGTTATTAATCAAAAATTGAATGTTTTCAAAAAAAATACCAAAACTTTTCCCTAATATATTTTTAAATTCCAAATTAAAAAATGAATTATATTTTTTTAATTTCAAAACATATAAGTTGATTTAATTGATTTAAAATTAATTCTCGTTTTCAAAACCAAGAAACTTATTTTTAAGAAATAGTAACTATCAAAATATTGACAATTGTTTCATTCCAATTTTGAAGTGAAATTACTTATAATGACCATAATTGGATTAAATGGTAAAAATAATAACCTTATTATACTTCCAAACCATTAAAATTTATAACTCAACACTCTAAATTATTTTTATTAAAAAAGTTGTTTTCAGTTAAAATATTGTATTTTTCACTATTCACCAAAATATGAATGTTATCAGAAAAACACCAAAAATTTATTGAAACTAAATTATTATGTCCCGGTTAAAAAGGAGAAGTTTATTTTGTCAAATTGAATATATAAAAGTTTCAAATATTGGATTTAAAAAAGTTTTTCTATTAATAGGCGGTAAAATTGATTTTTTTTGAAAAATACTTGTTTTATCTGAAAAAAATGTATTTGTTCTTACATTATGTCTAAGAAACTCATAATATGGATTATAAAATTATAAGGATTATATAATGTTCAAAATTAAGTTAATACTAATCATAACCGCTTTTGAACGGCTAGTTTGGTAAGTCGTGGTGCACTTGAATTCAGTGTTGTGTGTAGTGCAAGTTATTGAATTACTTTGAAGAAATAACGTAATATGAAATCTTGGGGTGTTACACCCAACTACCTACGAAATCCCACTTTACAAATTTTAGAGGTATTATAAAATGATCATTAATTTTTTCCTAGCTTTATCTCTCTTAACTTTATGAAATATATGAAATAGATTTGTGTTATTATCTCCATATTTAACCATTTAACATCCAAATGATTTTCTTCAAGCCTTACATTGATCATCAAGAGGTCATCCAGGTTTTAATGAGCTTAGATCTCTTCCCTATATGAAATATTCTGATCATTATTATTTTTTGGATAATTTTCAAGATGATCCTAACCACCCATTATTTCCAAATCCAAATCGAAAAATAATTTTTTTCTCCAATATTTTAATTTTTTTTGTACTAGTTAATTTTCTGGCCAAACATTGAGGTGGTATGCCAATGATTTCAATTTTTCTGGCCTCTAATAGGGTTTTCGTACATCATGGAATTATGAACCATTCATTGTTAAATCGATAAGTGAGATGAATTCAGCTTTCAAAATATGTGGAGATTTTCACAAGATAGGGTTGTGATTTGAATGATACCTCATTCATTGCACCCATAACATTAATTTCAACAAAGTATCTATCAATCATACATTCTCTTATTAAATTTAGTGTATATATCCTCCATGTGAACTCATCTCCTGAAATAGGTACCTCAACCAGATTGAATTGTTCAATATAATATGAGATCCCCAAGGAAGGAATTATATTAAAATTTTGTATAGTTTTTCATTCAGGACTCATAATATGTTCAAAAGCCCCTTGGATAATCCATTTTGACTCATGTTTTCAGATATTACCTCAACATCCCTCCATAATTCTCTTCTTCTAATATTATTTATGGATGCATAAAAAAGGATACATATAAATTTTGACCTGAAATGATACATGAAACTGATACAGTTTGAGTTCCCTTGTTGCATGTAATTACATGAGTGATGTCATGTTTCAAAACCCTTAGGTGATCCATATATGAATCATAAAATTTATTGAGACAAAAATGTAACCACATAAGGTCCATTTAAAGAATTTATAGTAATCAAGAAGAAAATTGGGTCCAATAACACCAATAATCATGGATTTGTATTCCATAATAATTTTTATAAGGGATTTGGACATTAAAGAATTCCATAGCTATTGATATTTCCAAAATAATATATTCATTTATTAATGTCATTTCCCCTTATCTAGGTTCCTTTTTTCTGATCCACATTCATTTTTATTTTCCCTTTTTTCATTTATTTTTTCCCTTTCTATATTTTTCATTACCGTTATTACCTATATAGTGGGAATATGGGAGCATTACTCCCATGAATTTGGGTTACATGCCACTTGCATGAATCTACTACTCCTCCAAGATTTCTCCTAGCACAATTAAGGTTTCCTCATCAAAACATTTTCTAGACTTCTCAAGAATAGAGAGAATTTGTGTAATCTCATATATATTTCCATCACCACCATAGCCTAAAATAGTTGTCTCATTATAAGGTTAGGTATAGTGTGAGGTGGGATCCTAAATATCCAATTACACTAGAACATCATGAGCAGCAATTGTAGCAGTCTGCTCTAGATATTCTTATGAAGTATTTTTATTACATGAAACCCCAGTGACACCAGCCTCTATGTCTGGTGGGCATATTCCTGCTATAGATATGGTTTCCTCGTTATATTGACTCTCAAATTGGGCATTTAATGAAGGGGGTTGTGTAATCCCATATTCATTCTAATCATTAAGAAGCTTTGTCTATCCTTGGGTATTCACTAAAATAAGTGTCTCCTTAGGACATTATTCAAATATATGCCTCTACTTCTTGGATTTTTCATTAGTGGAAAACCTAATAATAGTATTAGAGGCCTCTTGAATTGGAACATCCATATTATTCTCACAACTAATTGAAGGAATATCTGAAGTGTTCACCAATGTATAACAAGGTGGAATGAGCTACATAGAAACAACCTCATTCTATTCAACTGAATTTGATGGTTCAACATCCATGTTTCAATAAACATCATGGGGAGAAATATGTTTCCACTTAATATTTATACAGATATCTTCATGATGTCCCCTTAATTATCAGAAACTACATTATTTATCCCTTTTGCATTCAAATGTTAAATGACTAAAAAATTTGGGCTCCCTATCATACAAAATAACATGATAGAAATTTTATTCTCTTTTTTTGAGGAACACATACTAAACCAAATTATTATAAATATCAATAACCACCAAGATTACTGCATAATGACCAAATAATGGATTTTCATTCTTCTTATACATCAGAATAGGATTCCCCATATAGGATTCTATGTCTTAAATAATCCTTGGATGCCAATAAAGACAATTCAGTTTTCATATGTGGATACAAACATAGGTGAATATATTACTTACATTTTTTCGATCAATATTACGATCCCATTCCTAGATTCTTAAAAATCCAGTCTTTAAGGAAACTGACTGAAAACTCCAAGATCATTGCTTGAAGCCATCATATGAAAAGACTGCATGATAATACATTCACCCCTTTTCAGCAATTCTCCAATTGTCAAAGCCTCAAATTTCCACAATTCATTAGGTAAGGTCATTGAATCCCCATATTTTTCTCCCTTATGTATCATAACTTGATCAATAATGGAATACCATTTTAAGATGTCTCTTTCTTCAACCACATCTTGATTCGCCAAGATATGCACAACTCTACCTTTCTAGATAACCCTTCCAAGATGGGGTATATCGAATTCTGAAAAAGAAAAAGATTCCACCACCTTCACCAACCCTGAAAAATTTCTCCAAGGATTAACATGAACATTAGGGCCACATTACCCAACGTTGGATTTTTTCTCAATACGAAAATCTTCTCCTCATCCAACGTGATCAGCAAAATCCTTTGGAATTGATTCTGCGTTGAGTTGATCATAGGTTTTGGAATTTCCAGATTTTAGGTTTCCCTATCCTTCCCTTGTTCCTCCATCCAAATTTCATTATTCTTATAAGTATTTATAGAATGTAGGAAAAGCATATGACAATAAAAAATCTAACCATGAGATTAGTAATATAACCATTGAAAATCTGAACCAACTAGTATGAAATGTAAATTGACTATTATAATTATATCTTCACCTATTTTCGACTCAAATTTTATTTTGGTGTATTATGAATTGAAAATATTACATATTTATAGAAATTGTTGGTAAATATTTTTAAAATTATATATAAAATAAGTGATTTTTATTTTTGCAACATGTATATATTTTATTTGTAGTGTTTATCATAAATATTATAATTTAAAATAATTGTTATTTTCAATGAATCAATTTATAAATAAATATTACATTTTATTATAATGAAAATATAATTTTATGTGGCTGTAAGTAATTTTTCAAAAGGAGATAAAGCCATTCATAAAAATAAAATTAGATTTTTCAAATAAATGATGAATTTATATAAAAATAATATTTTTGATATTTAGAAATTTATTTTAATAAAATTTATTACATATTTGGAATATAATTTCTGAGACATAGTTAGGGTGAATTTTTTGTTTTTTTTCTAAATTAGATATTTTTTTGAATAGTGAAATTTAGCAAATGATAGTATTTAGCATTATAAGAAAAATACATGAATTTTTAAGTCTTAGATAATGTAATAACACATTATTGTGAACAAAAATACACTAATTACTATATATAGTTAAAATTATCAATAGTATTTATTTGTTTGAAGAAAAATAATAAACTAATACATATAATACTCAATAACACCCATATCATCCCATTATAAATATCACCCATCATCAGCCCTTCTACTCACACCATCTAAACCTTGGATATTTCCAATATTCTTCCATGAAATCTCCCCAAACTCCTCACTTATTTCCTAGTGTTTCTGGTCTAAACAAAATACAATTAAAATGTTCCTTAATGATTATTTCAAGGAGGTGTCATTTTAGCTGTCATATTCTCTCAATACCTCTTTTAAATTATTTTCTTCTTCTACCTTCCCCTCACCACACTCATCAAAAATAAATTAATGTATATTGTATACTATATGTAACATAATTTTAAGATTCTAATGGAACATATACTATCCATCCTCTTCACTTACCTTCTTATTCTATGAACGAAACCATTGTCCATATTATGTCAGTTAATTGTCTCTATTGATAATGGGGTTTTTTCCCTTACATCCATTAAGGATGGTGATAAAAGAATTACTATTGTTAAATCCAATTAAAATAATTACATCATAACTTATTTCATGTTATGAAATTATTATATATTGATAATACTAAATAAAAAGAAACTAGTTCATGATAGTTGGTAAGGCCTCAAAATAAACTAACCATTTGACATTAACATTTTTAATCAATGAACCAACTGTAGGTTAAAACACATATGCATATTCTGGAATATTTAAATATATGGTAGAACATTAACAAAATTTATTTTTTACTTCTATAATTTTATTCCCATTTGAAAATAACTTCCATAATTATGTACAAGTGATCCGACTAAGAAACCATGAAATGAAAGATCTCAGAACAAGGAAATTGAAATTTATATATCATCGTAATTTCGATAAATGAACATAATAAAAATATATTATATCAAGTATATATATAATAATTCCTAAATTAATTAATTAATTAATATAATTTGGTTATTCATGAAACTTAGTTGATGTGCGAAACTATTCTAGAATATAGTGTAAGGGATATCTCAAGAGCTCCCTATTTTATTTGTGTTATGATTTATCTTTTTTACCTCAATTTATCCAATATTTATTATTATATAAAACTTATATATTCTTTATATATGTTTAAAAAATATTTAAAATGTCTATTTACCATTTTTTCATGGGGTTATACCTGTTTTAAGGTTCCCTTCTCAATTTCTCGTTATATACAATAACATTTAAAGTGGACTTCACAATCTTTTACCCCATTTAAAGTTCACTCAATAAATTTTTTTTAGCCACCCATGATTTCATGTATCGCTAATTTAATAATAAAAATAGATTTTATATAATTTTATATATTTTTTGGAAATTATTATTCATGTACCATTTTTAACAACCTGTTTCCCATTTTCCCAAATCCTCACTGAAGAAGTACTTTTCCAGATGGATTTCCCTACACTTTTGGATTCTTTCACTTCAGATGGAAATAATTTATTATGTTATATTATTATTTTTCCTTAATATATTTATAATATTTATTTAATCCCTCCTTTCATGGGAACCCTTATGATACACCCTTTGGTAATGCCTTATGATATGATTATGAAACTCATTTCTTTCAATGGGTAATCCTTATGTTTGATCTATTTTTGTGACAAACATAAGAATGTACATGTTATGATGGGTGAACCCAAATATCCCTCTAATATATTGTGTAATTATTTTATCTCATGAGGTGATATGTGTTATATTAGGGAATGAACCTAATCAATGATTTGACTCAATCCACCATGTGATATTTTCTTGGTGGTTATCCTTGACTTATGCTTGTGAAATGTTTTACGATTTTTCCACATTCATATATTTCCATGATATTTGGATTCTCTGATCTTATTTTATGACACCATATGATTATCATTGATTGATTAATTTTATGTTATCTTGTTATTTCTTCTAACTCATATGATATTCTTCATTCCCTTGTTTATTTTCATAATGGTATTTTTAGTTAACCACTTATTTCTATATATTCCCTAGTTTATACTTTGAATTTTTGGATCTAAAAGGGATTTATGAGCTCGTTATGGAGATTAAAATAAATAATTTTTTTAGTCTCAAGTTTTATATTTATTAATATGGTAATCCAAATACTCTTATATTTTTCGATAATTGGTTTGTATTTAATGTATTGTTATGTCAAAAATCATGTAATAATGTGTGTAAAATGATTGGGGAAATATAATTGGCATCATAGAATGAACTAGTTATTTTTTTGGAGTCTGAATAGAAAAACATAGTTATAACCATTGGGATAAGTCTATGTATAGGAAAAATTACCATGGATAATGTCGATTTAAACATAGGGACTCAAAATGATGTGTACAATATTCATTTATAAGTTAATCTTTCTAATCTCATAATAACAATTGTATTTGATCATTAGATATGTATTCAAACCCTTTATTTTATTATCTATTTATAGTTAGTGGAAGAAACATTGTGAACCCACACCAACGACCAATGTCAAAGGAAATGTGATGATTTTTCTAATGAGATACCTAACCTGATTGGAGTGGGAGTTGATAACTTCATGAAAATACTGGCTCAAATATATCAAGTTAGGAAAAATAACATTAATCATGTATAACTATCGCATTCCCCTAATAATGATAAAGTCTTCATTGAATCCTTTATTCTACAAAGTCCCCTTACCTATAATGGATATTCTAATATCATTATAAAAAACAATTGATTAAAACCATTGATATTATATTCTATTTTATCTAATTCTTAAAGGAAGATAAATTAATGATATAGGTCTATTGTTTTGAAGGGGAATATGAGCAGTGGTGTAAAATGAGAAAGAACATGAATACCAAAGATAAATTTAATTCCATGGATTGGGAGGGATTAAAAAATGCTTTTAAATAAATATTTTCCCTAGAAATTCTATCTTAAAATGGAGGGGGAGTTCCTAAATCAAAAGAAAAATGAATATGATTTTGTGTAATCATATAAGGAAAAATTCACAAGGATTAAATGGAACTCTAATAGCTTCATCATCAACATAATATATAATGGTGTACCATTATTCCGTGGATTAAAGCACAATATATAAAAAGTGGTTGATATTTGAGACTATTATAGATAATAATTTATTTTCATTATGAATATATGGTCAAGATATAGACTATCGACTCTCAATGAATTCATCACCCTTGCGATAAAAGGAGTAAAATAAATATTTATATGGGTTGATTAGGAGATAAATACCATAGAGAAAATGATAGCCAACACCTCTCATGTCAAAAATATGGGAATAAATAACCAGAAAATTTTCTCAATGGAACCGGGATATGATTTTAATATATAAGGAAATTTCATTAGTCTAATAAATGTTAAAGGGAGATAAATAATCCCACAAATATTTTAGAAGAAAAGAATGTTCTTATCAACACTAATCTAGTAGTCTAGTGTGTCAATTTCAGGGAACCCGAGAATTATGATAACCAATTCCCTATTCCAAGGGTTTTTAGTGACAATAAATAATAAAATACTCTATGTACTAGAGAGAAAGGAAGGAATTATTCTACTACTAATGCTGAGGTGGTTCGTAATAATGACTTTGTGACATGTATGCTAGTTATTCTTTAAATAATAGATATCATAATTTTTTATTATAGATTTATACATTCTCTCATGTCATTCAGGATTAGTATAAATTTATAAACACCACTCTAGAACCTAGGTATTAAGATTTATATGATAAAATAATGTAGAGAAATTATTTCAAGAATAATTTCTAACTCTTCAATATCCAAGGTGTGTGGAACAAACCTCCGAGTAAATATAATCATACTTTCTTTAGTGGTTTTCAATGGCATATTGGGCAAAGATTAGATATCCATATATAATGAAAACATAAACTGTTAGGAGAGGGAGATCATTATTTACATCCTGGGTCATCTTATGATCTTATAAAAGTGTATGGAGTAGGATTAATCTCTATTGGAATCTTAATCTGATGTGTGAATATTATTTCTAAGAATATATAGCTCAAATGATTGATACAAAGTACTATATTATTATCGAAGACAAGCCCATTGTTATGGAATATCCTGATGTGTTCCCTAAAGATTTACCTAGTATTCCTCTTAACCAGGAAGTGGAGTTCACAATTAAACTTATATCATGATCTCTAAACATATCACAGAATCCCTATAGAATGGACATCGTTGAGATGGAATTACTAAAAAATTAGTTACAAGAGAATCTAGACAAGGTTTTTCTTTTCTTGAGTTCTTCACTATGTGGTGAGTCGATCCTCTTCATCAGAAGAAGTATAGATTAATTACTATCTATATAGATTATCATGATCTCAAAAAAGTCATGGTAAATAATATGTATCCCCTACCACTGATAGATAAAAACATTGATCAACTATATGGGGCCCTTTATTTTAGTAAGGTGGAACTTTGGTTGGGTATCACCAATTAATTATAAAGAAATAAGATATTCCCATGATTTCCTTTCAAATGATGTGTGGGAAATATGAGTTTATAGTCATCCCCTTGGAAATCACTAATGCTCCAAAAATCATTATAGATATAATGAATAGAGTATTCAGTTATTACCTTAAAAAAATTGGTATCCTTTATAGATGATATTCTAATATTCTTCAAGAGGAAGTAGGAGTATGAAGATCAATTGAATACTGTGATAACATATTTATGAAAGGGGAAACTATATTCAATGTATATTAAATGTGAGTTCTTGATGGGTAAATATCATTATTTGGAAATTTTATCACTAGTAAAGGGATATCAATCATCTTTTTAATGAAAAATGAAAATGAAGAGTGGACCCTGAAAACATATGTGATAGTGATCTATATTTTCCTTGGAAAATCTTGGTAATACTGAGGATTTGTGATCAACATGTCATGATTTTCAAGACCACTATCTGTGACAACTCAAAAGGGAGTAAATATTGTCAGTACTAGTGAATGTGAAGTGATCCCCGAGAATTTAAAAAAGAGTCTTAACACTATAGAAATACCTACACAGCCCACAAGTCAGGAAATGTTTGTGATATATAATGATTCTTCAAAGAATCAATTTTCAATTTTTACTAATGAAAAATGATTAAGTGATATCTTTTTCTTCAGAAAAGATGAAAGTTAATGAGAAGAAAGAAACCACACTTGATTTGGAGTTAGAAGCTATGATGTTTACATTGAAAATATAGTGAGATAATATCTATGGGGATAGATTTGAGATATATAAAGATCAAAATATCCCCAAATATATATTCACACAAAAGGATCTTATTATGAACCTATGAATATAGTTATAGATATTCAAGGATTATGACTATTCAGTCGAATAACATCATTTTAAAGTGAATAAATTTCTAGATTCCAAATGTTGATATGATACTAAAACATTATCAATGATGATAATTTAAAATCATCCAATCTTTTTATACTATTAACAGATAAACATGGGAATCACAATGTTAGGAACATCATCTTTTATTTATCAAATAATTGCTCAAATATATATGATGAAAATGATAAAAGATGGAAAAAATATGATGTGTAAATTCATAATAGGATAGATGATATGGGAAAAAAATCCATAGAGGTCAAAATTAATAAAGAAGGACTTGTATGATTTGAGTAATGACTATGTGTATCATCAAATCCCGAGAAAAATACAGAGCTCTTGAATGTTGCACATAGATTGAAATTCTCCATACACCCAGGGAGCATGAATATATTTATATATTTTCATGGTCAATATTGGTGGGACAATATGAATAAGAAGAACATAGAACATTCATCAAAGTGCATTGGGTGTTTGTAAGTGAATGGTGAAAGGTATAATTCTAATGGGATGATGTAACAATTACCATTACCTATGTGGAAATGGAAAACATCACCATTGACATTTTCAATTTTCATACAAAGAAATACATTGGAAATATTGGCAAATGGGTTATTATGGATCATCTTACAAAGAATTCCCACTGAATTTCAATTATAGAGGACTGGTCACTTGATCAACTCTCACAGATATACATCAGATAATTGGTGAGGCTATATAGAATAATATTAACTATTTTATTTTATTGAGATCTAATATATACATATAGGTTATGGGAGAGCATCAAATATGATCAAATAACTTAGTTGATCTTTAGTATGTATTATCACCCCCAAATATATTTCCATTCTAAAATAAATATTTTGAAATATGAATATAGGTTGAGAGAATTCTTGATAATCTTTAAAGGAGGATGTGACCAACATCTTCCTCTAGTTGACTTATCTGAAAACAATATTTTCCACTCAAGAATCCACATGGATCCATGTGAATCCATTTATTAGAAGAGATATAGAACAAATGAATGTTGTAATGAAGTAAGTGAAAAAAGATACTATGATCTGAAATAGTCAGGGAAATAGTAAAAAAGATCAAGACCATTAGATAGCACATCAAGGCTACTCAAAGTCAATAGGAGATCTATGATGACAATTGTCAATGATATCTAGGGTTTTTGGTCAAAGATATGGCATTCCTCCACATATCTATGTGTAAGAGATTCATGTGATTTGGGATAAATGCAATGATATGTCCTAGGTACATCTGCCCCTTTTATATTTTTGATTGTATTGGAGTTGTGTCATATTAATTAGCAATTCCACGAACCATGTCTCAAGTACATGATGTATTCAACGTATCCCTCTTGAGAAGGCATGTACCAGATCCATCACATGTACTGAATTTAGAGGTGTTATAGCTGTAAAATGATATATATTATGAGGAGTATAAGGTGATGATCTTGGAACATAGAGATAATGTTATTTGAAATAATAAAACTCTTATAGTAAAAGTTCTATAGTGAAACCATATGTATGAGGATGTGACGTGGGAACCAAAGGAAATAATAGAGGAGAAATAACCTCAAATTATTTCAAATTAGTTTATAAAATGAAAATTTGATGGTGAAATTTGTTATGTGAGAATAATGTAATGACTTATAATTTTATCAGTAGAATTTCCCTTTTATTTTTTTACATTGAGTATTATATTGTTATATAATGAGCATGTTCCATATAATGAAACAAAAATAAAACTATTTTACTAATTTGAACAGTAAATTTTCGGAAAAAATATGGCCCTAAGAATGAGAATTATTATACTGGGATAAGAAATCGAAAATAACACAACTGGAGTTGGAAAATTTAGATCTAATTGATCCCCTATAATAGTCACTCTCATGACCGAAGTTGTAGAAATGAACTAGACTATTAAAAATAAAATAAAAATTTTGAAATCTAAAATATACATAACCATTAGATAAAATATATTTATATGAAGACTTAATAAAATGACAGGTATTTATAGAAAGTGGGAAACCCATAACACTATTAAAAATCTTATCAATGGAATAGTAATATGGCTATAGGAATAGTAACCCAACCGTTGGAATAATAATCAAACTATTAGAAATAGTTTCATATCCATTAGAATAATAGCCTCACCTATTTATGTATATCATAATATTTAGTTATCTTAAAATTAAAATTTTATATATTAATTTGATAATAAAATTAAATAAATGTTTTTAACAAATATAAAACAAGTGTTTTTATTTTTGTCAAACATAGTTGTTTTATTTAAATTTTTGTATAAAATATAATTATTTAAAAGTAATTATATTTTCATAAAATTTAATTATAAATTAATATAATATTTTACTATAATTATAATATAATTTTATGAGACCATAACATGTTTTTAAAGGGTCGGATAATCGCTCATATTATTAAAATTGGATTTGTTCAAATAAATGAGGATTTTATTTAGAATTAAACTTTATATTATTTAGAAAATTATTTTAGTAAAATTAGTTTCATTATTATACTCCCGTCATTAAATACTAGATAAGTTGAATTTTTGGTTTTTTCCTAAAAGAGTTGAATTTTTGTTAATAGTGAAATATGGTAAATTACAGTATTTAACATTACAAGAAAAATAAAGGAATTTTTGTGTAATAGATGATGTAAAAATCAATTAATTAAATCTCAAATTAACTAGTTACATTATATTGTCACAATAATGAAAACTACTGAAATTCTTGGGCACACACTGTAAACTAATTATTATAATATTCAGAAAACACCCCTCTCCTCCCCATGTAAATACTAACCCTCTTCACCCCTTCTCCTCACACCTTCTAAGACTTGTATATTGAAAATATTTATCCCAAAAGTCTATGTAAAACTCTCTCATACATCCTAGTGCTACTAATGTCACCAAATAACCAATTCCAAGTGGCTTAAAGATTATTTCAAGGATGCGTCTTTTTAGAGGTAATATTATCGCTTTACTTATTTTAAAATATTTTCTTCTTATACCATTCATGACCTACCTCATAAAACATTATTTAATTAGTACAATATAATATATTTACTTGGATATAATTTTAAAATTAATTATTCCTCATTAATCATCTTTATTTCACCTTTTATTTTAATAATGAAACCAATAACCATATTATATCAGTTGACTATCTTTTAGGACAATGATTTTTTTTCCATTTCTACAATCAAGGATGGTCATAAAACATTAATTATGGTTAAATAAGATGATAATAAAAATATTAAAAAATTTATTATATTGAATTAATATGTATACATAATATTAAATAAAACAAAACTATTTCATGATGGTCGATAAAGCTACCAAAATGAACTAACCATGTGAGGTTATCATTTTTAATAAATGAACTATCCCTATGCCAGAACACATGTGGATATATGGAAGAATTAAAATTTATTGAATGAAATGAATACCAATTCATTTAACTTCTTTAATTTTATACCCATCTATCAAGAAAATCCATAATTATACACAAGTTATCTGACAGTGAATCTATGAAACAAACACTCTCTGAAGCTCATGACTGAACTTTATATCTATTGTAAATGGCCATAAAAGAACATAATAAAATTATAGTAAATAATATATAAATATAAAGTGTTATGAATTAATGAATTAATTAATTAGTCTTATTTGGTTATTAGGTACATTAAAATCAAAAACAAAATGAATCTTGAACATAAGTAAAGGGATCCCTTTGAAACTGCTTATTTTATTTAGGATACGACTTCTATCTCTTTAACCCAATTTATATCATAAATATTATTATATCGTAATTTTATAATAATTATATATTTCTCACAAATATATAATTTTTTTACCCTTTATTTGTCAGTTATATACATTTTTTAATTGATCTTATCTCAATTCATCTCGATAAGAGTACTCGATTAAAGGGAACATCCCTATTTATTATTCCTTTTCAAGTGAACTCATTAAAATATTTTTATCCACCCATGTTTTCTAAAACCACTCATCTTATCTTTCCAGCATATTTTTTATAATTTTATGGATTTATAGAAATTATTATTTCATTTCCATTTTTAAATACTTGTTACCCATTTTCCGAAATCAACACATAAGAAGTACTTTTACAATGGGATTTATCTACTACTTTTAACATCTTCATAATAGTTGGAAATAATTTATCATGATATATTCTTATTTTCTACATTACGAATGAACATGAATAATTTAATCCCTTATTTTATGAAATCTATTATGATTCACTCATTTTTTTACTTTATGACAAGATTATGAAACTAATTTCCTTCCATGGGTAATCCTTATGTATAATCCTTTTATTTTATTACTTTATGTGGCATAGATATGCATGTATATGTTATGATGGGTGCATCCAGATTGTGGTCATATTCCTTGGGTAATGTCTTGGACTCTTTAGGAAATATTTATGGGATTGGGGAGTGGACATAATCCATTAAAGGACTTTTTCAACCATGTGATATTGTCTTGGATGTTTTCCTTGAATTATGCCTACATTTGATTTTACGTTACTGTCACATTACTTCATTTACATGATATTTGGATTCAATTTTCATTATTTTATGCCTCAATATGATTATTCATGATCCATACCTTTTATGTAATCATGTTAATCTTTTTGAGTCTTATCACATGCTTTATTTCCATGATTAATCCCTTAATGGGTTTTTAGCTAAACACTTTTGTCCATGTATTAGTTAGGTTATACAATGTCATTTTTGGATCTCCATGGGAGTAAGAATATAATTATGGATATTAGAATAATTTTTTATTTTCATGTTTTTTATTTACACACCTAGTCTTCCATGGACACTTGATGTTTCAATCCATAGTTTCTTTTTAATGTATTTTAATGCCAACAATCTAGTAAGAATGACTTTAAAATGTTTGGGTCACTATAATACACATCTATAAAGGTGAATGTCACATGATTCATTTATCGACTAGGTTAATGGTTACTCTAAGAATAATGATAATTTGAGTCAACTATATATGATAGACATAATTCATGTCCCATGGTCACTTTATATCTTAGATCAAGGAAACATATGAGAGTGCATGATGGCATGTGTTGTGACTGGTGGGAACATGTATAGAGATACATGTTTTTTATGTAGATAACACCAAAAACATTTATAGTTTGAGTATCACTAATCCTTTTCTATAGGATACTCTTTATTTACATTTATTGAACTTTATATTCATATTTTTTCTAATGATAAAAAGTTCCATGGGGTCACACCTTCTGGTTGATCAAATGTGGACTGGATTTGAATTACAAATAATCTATAAAAGTTTTTTAATGTTTATAAGAAATATTATTAGATGTGTGTTCACAAGGTATTAAAAATTATTTTATATAATACAATTTTATTGATTTCATTTTATAAATATGTTTTGGAAGATTCAAAAAATATTTTTGGACATTATTTTACATGTTATCATAAATGTCACAATATACTGTGGGATACTATAAAGTGCATGAGGCATTAGTGAAATAGAGTGATTGAAGGATTTTTTATTCCCTAAATCCGTTTTTCTGTGATACAGTTAGTTATATCATATTGAGCTATATTTTATGTTATACTATAATGAAATATGTGATTCCATGAAACTATACTCCCAACCATATTATATAATTTAATTAGATTTCTGGGGGGATTTCATGAACACGTCTTTATATAAGATGACCATATCTAATGACATATTGTACGCAGAATTCTATAATATTCATGATGGAGAAATGTTAAGAGTTAAGGTTAAGAATAAGTATTTTAGGAATGATATAATCAATAAAACGTTTTCATTAAATATAACACATTATTTATTATTATTCATGTAAACATTACAAGAGTTTTTTCATAGTATTTACTCATCTATTATAACACATTAGTAAATAAAACAAAACTCGAGGAGAAAAATAAATCGATTTTTATATAGAGGAAGTACCCTATTTAATTTGTATGTGCATGGATAGGATACACTTTTCAATCCAAAAATAAAATTCCCTCACACCATACCATTATTTCTTCTACATCCATTTTAAGATTAGGTGTAAGAATGCCATGGAATTTGGATAACCCATTCAGAATGTTGGGTTATTTGATATCCCATAGATACTTATAATTGTTGGAGTCCTTTTTGTTGTGACTATGGGATATTGGTCAAGAAAATTCAAAGATTATTGATTTTGGTGAAGAGGAATATTCGATGTAAGTCCCATACAATATTGTTTTCTTCATTCCATTATGCATGGTTTCAATTATTCTTACATAGTGATCACAATATTCATTTATATTTCATTTTACCTTCTCTAATAATTTTATTAGATCTGTAACAAACATAGTACAAATATCATAGTATACCATGTTTTTATATTCATGTTATAATATTGGATATAATGTTTATCACTATATTATTTCAGTACATATGACTATCACTAAAAATAACTCAATACAAATCCCATGTGTTTTTACTATTTGTGGCATATGATATTATCCTATCAAGATTTCTGATTCAATCACACTATGATTCGTAACAATTCAGTTCATGTGAACTTATTAATGTAGACTCATTTAACTAAATATTATATTATTATCATTCAAGAAACAATATTTATATGTTATTGAATATGAATGATAACAATAAATAGTTTAGAACTATTTCCTTATCTATCATAGAATACAACTCATCATGGACAATAAAATATAGCATGTTTATTAATCCTCTCACAAAAATACATCTTACAAATATTTAATATAGCTAGATCCATGTAGTTGAGTGAAAGGGGATAATCTCACTTAACTAACAATCCTCATGAAACATGTGAATACTAAGATCAATGGTTATGACACTCCACACACCATTCCTTATGTCTCTATCCCAAAACATTTTATACTATAACTATTAAACATGAACCTGATATGAATATAAGAAAAAAATGAAATAAAAACTCCCAAACCATTTAATAAACTAGACACATATCCATAACAAGAATTCTTCATTTGAATACCATATAACATATCAACATCCTTCCTTGAACAAAAACACTAAACACCATTGTCTTAATAAGTATCATTTCTATAGAAAACCCATAGTGAGGATGATACCCTAGGCTATACTCAAACAAAATTTCTTGAACCTATAGTCATACCTAGGAAAATAAAAACACAACTCCCTACCTAGGATATAGACTACTACATAAGGTTAAAATGGGACATACTAATATTCAACCCCATCATTACCAGATCATTCATTCCCAATAATGCACTGATAAGATTCACTCACTGCACTTGGTTTCTTTATAGTTCCTACACATGCACTGATTCCACACCTGAACTAAGGAATTCCCCACTCTATCTTACAACCAAGCATCAAACCCTAAAGAATAATAAAACGACCAAGATGAATCACCCATAAAAAATTATCCCATTCTTATATTGCTCCCTGATAGTATTCTATTCTGATATGATATTCCAATCTTTCTTATGAAGAACACTAGGATCCATATATCCCATTCCCCTACTTGATGATAATAATTTTCCATTACGACCCCTAAAAGTGGTTGTTTAATCTCACTCACAACATAATCTGTTATTTTACTCAAGACCAATGAATTTACATGATTTTTCAGACCCATTTCCAATATTCTACTCCTATCACTCAAGAAGTATCAAGGAATCATGAAATATCCATATCTCTTTCTATCCAATACCTAGTACATAACCCCAACATGTCCATTCCTCAATGTACAAAAAATTATATGACCATAAAGTGGATCAATAAGTCTTTTTACATACCAAACGCAACTCATATCATGATTATATACCATTTAATGAAATATAAATAGATAATAGACTTTGAACCCCATAGTGGTGTATCACCCAAGTGTCTATAAACTCACCATATCAATTTTGGAATTCTCTACTCACTCCTCAATCTGTTTTCCAAAACCTTTTATAGAAAACTTTACTGACCAAATGTCTTAATGAAATTTTTTGACCAAACCCCCAAGGTAATAGTATTCAATTCGCATAAAATTAGACCTAAATATTTTAGTTTAGAAAAAAATCCTATATTTAAATCATTGTTAATATCCCAAGATAGATTCACCCAGCCTCAAACAAATCACTCAAAAATAATCCCTAAGATCCCAAACCCCTAACTCATACCACAAACATCTATTTATTAAATATAAACAACCATAATTCCCTATAAAATTAATTTTGAAGATGAATAATCATTAGAAACACACTGAGAATAATTTAGAGACCAAAACTATAATTAATGATGTGTTATAGAGTAGTTCCATAATTCCAATAAAATACTAACTCGAATGCCCATGAAATAAAACCCCAACGATCTCTATTTTTATTGGAAATGTTTGTCAAATCTATAAGAAAATTCATTAGAAAACTTATTTTTTTTACAAAATTAAAATAATTTTTATTATATCTCCTCTAAATCCTTAAGCCATGATACCACAAATACCCATCCTTATGAGATGATTTTACCATTTTTATGGAACCCACTTCAAATCTAAACCAATATCCACTAAAAATCAATTGGATAAAAGGTTGAAAAAAATTGGATAAGAGAGGTATTTTCTAAATTTTGTTTAGGGGAATAAAACATGATCTACCATGGATCCGTGGGAGATATGGGAAGGAATAAAGAGGAAGATAAGGACTTTCACCCCTCACGTTCGACTAGCCAGGGAAGGAGTATTTTGATGTTATTTCTGTTTCAACTCATTATATTTAATACGTTGGAGTTTTTTTCATTGACAGATGGATTGGATTGGTGTATAGGCAACAACACCAGGAATTATATGTGATTGAAACCATATAAATTTTATATATTTTAATATAATTATGGTTGAATTGATGTCTTGAAAAGTATAATTATCACCCATATTTTATTTTAGATATGGTGATCATGATGGTTTGATCATGATTTTTGGGGAATATGATTTATTGGTCGACCAGTCGACACTCTCTATATTAGTAAATGAGACTATAAAGATTAATAGATAGATGAACAAGTTGTTGAGAATATTTATAGTGTTTAATTGATATTATCTAATTTCTTCAAAATATTAATTTTACTTATTAATATATTTTTCTTTATTTTACTTCTGCTGAATATAATAAAATTTGAAGTGTCACTCCTATGAATGCATAACTCATTGTTTGAATCATGTTAATATATTTTTATCATTCCGTTGGTTTTAATTCCCATTTTATGTTATTATTTATCATTAATGTGTGCCGGAGTTGAGTGTTTATGGTTAGTGGATTTTGAAGACTTCATATATTTGGTAAAATTAATGGATGGATGTTCAGGAGGTCTTATTTCCACTACATAGATCCTTCATCATGATATATTTTAATGGACTTAAGATCCTTCATTCGATGATCATATAAAATATAAATTCACAAAAATTTGTATCGAATTAGAGGTTCCTGATCTGGTAGTACATAAGATTATGTAGAAGTTACCACTCACCACACTCAGTGGAAGGTTAGGTTTCGCATAATATTTACTTGAAATAATTTTTTTTCATTGGGACATAAATATGAGGGAATTTATAATTTCCGTTGATTTAAAGACCTAATTATATGTGCTTTATTAAATTTATTTAAGTTTCATGACAATTTATATGGAATATAATCTGATTAGAAAATGAAATGATGTTTCATTTACTAGATATTTCATAAAAAAAGAGAGAAGGTGGAATGTGAATATTTTGATAGAAAGACACTCTAATTAGTGGGTAAGTAACTGGAATAGAATGTTTCATTTAATATATTGGAAAATATAACCACTGAATATTTGATGAAGCCACTATAAGATTTTTATGAGTGGCCTATGGTAGTAAATATTTTTTTAAAGAGAATGTGACGCAGCTTGAGGCTACTAGGGGTAAAACCATCAGAATATCAGGTCAATGAATTCAACATGATCAATGGATAGCTCAAATCCATGAAAATATCATTCATAGAAAACCTATGGGTTATCCTTCTCCAATCATAACATCTTTAGAGCTGGGATACAATGGTTAATTCTATCAATAATTCCATTAGAAAACTGATTTAGTTTTAGAGGTAATTTGAAATTTATCGTCAAAGTGAATATTCAACAACGTGAATTATATAAACCATATTTTAGTGATCCTAATGTTGATGGATGATGATAGTCACCATAGAATTGATATCAAAAGAATCCATCATAAAATATGTCTCGTGAAAAAACAATGAACAAGTCATTTGGTCATGGTCATTTTTGATAGTGTTGTAAGATATTAGGAAAAGAAAAGAAGAATTGATGAAGTATCATGGAGAAATAAAAAATTTCATAAACCTCTTTTAGTTAAAATTACAATTATATTATGGATGGAATAAACACATTATTTTTTAGTGTCAATATTTCAGTGAAATTTGTAGTGGAAGATTCTAGTTTAACATACCTTTGAAATATTGGGAAAGGATTCATAGAAAATTATATTTCTAGAAGTTTTTGTAAAATTACATCAAGTACATAATGAATCTGTTAATTTCATTGGAATTATTTATGTAAATATCTAGTTGAAGAACGATGGGATATTGAGAATCAAAGGAGATAGTGATATATCATAACCTATTGGGGTCCAACTTGGACCATATCTATGTAATAAATTCTATCTCAAGTCCACATCCAAGAGGTTAGGGGATGGTGACTTGCACTGAGTAGGAAAATAATAGTCACAAGAGATCTTAGAATATCACAAAATGAAATAATATCATATCTTAAATACACATGTTAATCATCAACACCACAAGCACATAAATAATTACAAACAAATTTATTGAATATAATAAATGCATGATACATGTACAGGGATCCACATAGCTAACCAATGTGAATAAAAAAGAGGAAAAATGATAAATACATGCCTATGATCCAAATGAAACTTGAAACCAACCAATAAAAAGAGGACCTCACTATAATATACCATAAAGAACAAACGTCACCAAACCCCATCACCTCTAGGTACTACCCAGATAAACCATTTTCGCTTCCCCCAATGTCACTAGGTTTCATCTCTAAAGAATGTATATCATCTCTACATCCATAAGACCAACTCTGACATATGCATCATATTCATAGACTCAACATGTAGGGTAAAAATTTCATGTGTGGTTTAATATAAACTTACTCAGTATGAAATTCCAGAAAATGATAATGAAACAAAAATAATTTCATCATATCAATGATCCTAGAACTAAGGAACAATCCGAAAGAGATTGGGAAGAATAATCTATATATTTTAAAACACTAAAATACATTGGTATGTTGAGAAATCCAGATCATCATAGATCCTCCCCATGAAGGCCATATACCGCATGTTTTTAGGGTTCTCAAAACATTGGGGAGTCTAAACGCCTAAAGTCGAAATCTAGTTGAAACATCATAATATGAAGGAAACTCCTAGGCTTCCTTGAAATATCAAATCTTACAGAAGTCAATAATATCCGTACATGAGACATCCATGCAACATCCTGATATGTTTTAGTATACCCTAGTCTAACATAAATCGAACTCAAATATCTAGGTAAATGATGTTACTAAATGATAAAGTATAAACATAGATATCATCTAACAAGGTAAACCAATCATATAATAATTTGTTTAACCAATGATAAAGCACCTATGGGAAAATAACATCTAGTTGGGAAAAAGACTAGAATGGGAAATTTATCTCAAAAATAGTGGATAATTCATTAGGCATAGTGGAATTCCTACCTCCATATGATTTTAACTCATAGATAGATGATTATTCCCTATGATATTAGAGGATGCCTAAATCCATATATATTATACTTTAAGAGTGGATCACATTCCTAGATGCAGGTAATGAGATATGTCACCCCATATGTGGAAAATAGAATAGAGGATCATGACATAAGCCTTAGGGGATACTAGACTCTACACATGATTGAATCATAGAAAGGGTATCATATAGAATAAAGAGTACGGTGTGATACCTAACCTTATCTAGGGAGATCTGAGACTCTACCACCATATATTATGCGGAACCCTACATGGAGGAATTCTTCAATGTTCATAATCAATGTGAATGGAATGTACATTATGTTTAACCTCAATTCAACAACATGGTCATTCACAGTCACCTGGCATGGTATGAAAATGAATTACGACACAACATATGAGTCTAGATTAAATGTGTGTGGGTAAGGTTTAATCACTTGGAATGTTCCTCGTTGACAAATTTATGTTCCATAGGGGTTAAAAAACTTGTTTCCCCACTACAATTCATCTGATACGACTTGGGAACCTATGTATCCATATCATGTGTATGTTAAGTTTCATATCTAGGGTAACATGGTGAGTTAGTTTATCAACCTATTATTTTAATATTTAACTCAGTTGGAAGCCCTATCACCACATATCCCATGAAACATGATGTGTGTTATTTTGGACTACATGGTGTGTAGTATAGAATTTTCTGTAATCCTTGTATCACCCAGAAACTTCTCTGATGTCCCCATATTCTCTATAATTATCACTGGAAAACCCACAATGTACATTGACCATAATCAATACCATAATGAAAAGAATAATAATTCGACCCTTCAATGGAGGTTCAAATCTCATCATCCCATGTGCATGCCCCATTCTTGAAATTGTCCCCATAATTTCCTTCCTAGATTTTAGTGTTCATAATCTATTCTCCACTAATGCACCCATCTATCAATCCTATATTGTTGTGAAATGATTTCTGGCCACCAATTGGGTAGCATGGTCTTCTATTGAAAACTCTTCCTTCTACATTTCTCCCCCGCACATAATGAAACCCGTTATCATCATTTCCTCATATTTCATAATCATTTCAATTTCAAACCTTCATTATCATCCCCAAAATTAATTTTATATCAATGAACTTGATCTCATTTTACAATCATAATCTAAATTAGTTTTTTAAAAATTAGGCCACCTACCCCTTGATTGAGGGTGATAAACTCAAATGGAATAGTGAGAGATAACCTAGAAAATAGAAATGCAGTTTAAAATTACACACACACACAATTTTTCATCACATAATATCATGTAAATCAATGAAAATATAAATTAAAACATGTTAAAGATTCATTACTCAATAATAAAAAATCAACAAACACTATAAATTTTCAAGGATCTACGTTGGTCCACCAAAAATTAAATTTTATTAGAATTAATCTATGATTTTGAAAATATAATATATGGGGTAAAATCCAAAAAATAACAGAGTGCTACCTCATAACACCACAATAGTAACATTTATCTTTTTTCACAAACAAAGTTCCATTTACCATTACTATTTGAGACAATCATCGATTCAATTGAAGATCTAATCCATCTTCTTCATCCACTGTCCATATCATTGTACCCAAACTAACCCCCTCTCCCTCATCTCAGGGGTTTACATTATAAAAAAGGGATTACCCTAGGGAGATTCCATCAAATGACTTATATTTAGAGGCTTATTGGGTTCTATAACATTAAAACAATTAATTAATCATCCTTTTATTAAATCCCCCCATGGGTTTTCACTATTTAGATGCCTCATGGGAACACATATTATGCCATTCAATGGATAAAAATATAATTTTTGATTTTACAGCTGTCTTAATTTTCCCATATAATGTCGTTTTAGGTCCACTAGGTCAAATACCCAAAAGGGGGGGGGGGGTGAATCACGGTATGAAAGATTAAAACAACTACCCCTTTTGATTTTGTTTCTTTGTAAAACAAAACTATTTTCTCTCTCTCTCTCATATCAAGGTATGGACAAAAATTAAAGCATTCATAGGATATAATGATTTTACTTGGTTCACCCTCACTAGGATATTTCTAAAAAGCATAAAATAGAGAGGTATCAATGTGCCAATTCAACATAAAACACACTTTTGTTTTTAACATTTTTAGTGGACTCACAATCCCTCCTATTTTACAACCAATCACAATTTGAAAGCTCGATGCTCTCTCAACTGAAGTGTATTCACTATTTCTTAGAAGACCCAATCACTGTTTTATAGGCTTGTAGATCTGTTCATTATCTCAAATGAATTCATCCTCCACTGTACGTAGATGATATATTGATGCCCCACTATAATCCACTGATGAATACCACTTACCACACTTTTAATGGAAAACCTCAAATCATTCATGCAACCCTTAATGATTATTTCCCACAACATGGATTCCTTGAGTGTAAGATACACTTTTGTCTTGAAAGGCCTCTTTCACACAACTCAAATCTTATGTGAAATTCAAAATCATTCGCAAAACTCCCTTTTCTTAAAATTCTTATGCGATCCGGTGCTCATATTCTCTCTATGTGTTGAGATACATTGAATAAGGGGGGTTAACTTTTATTTATAGACATCATTAACCCCTGCACAAAAGATTTGATGTGTCATGAAAGATACTCCTTGACTTCGTAAAACCCCAATTAAAGTTGCATTGGGGGCATACGTTTCTTTTGGGAAACCTCATCTTTCACACATATTTAAAAATATTACATGAACATCATGCATTTTCATTTTTTTGAAATTAAAATACCTAAAATTTCTTAGTGAGAAATTTTACAAACCACCTTCATTATTGTGTACAACAATCTTTTCCAAAAACATGTTTCCCTATTTTCTGATTTAGAGGCCCAAAAATTTGAGAAACACAGAAAAACAATGCCACCTTATATTTTTTCTTTTTGCACCACCTCCAAACCATCCATCCTTTTTCATGGTTCTTTTCCAACATAGGATGTCAATAATATCACTAGAACACAAAAGCTCACGATGGAAACCCTCTTTGTTAAGAAACAAACCTTCTTTTTCAATAAACACAATCTACCAAAAAATGATTCAATGATTCCTTGAGATATTTTTGGCTAATAATCTCCCCCTTTGAGTTTGATGAAAAAAATTCATAATTTGATAACACTTGATAGATCCAACCATCTTGTACCACTGTTATCTTCATACAATTTAGATAGCGATCAAAGTCTTACTCAACACATACTCTAATCCCACATGAGAAATGCTCAACATGAGAAACAAGAGTATGATGAAAAGTTCATCAATGAATCAATTCAATCCTGACCCCAACTATTAAAACCAATCAATTTCTTTTAACATGAACCTCAGCTGTTGTGATATATTTTCTTTGAATGATCACTGCTAGCATTGTCTGATTTAAAACTCCTCCTTCACTTCTTGGGTTCTTTTGTAGTACAAGCTAAACATGTGATGATCACATTGTACACTAAATAAACACATTCTCTCATCATGTTACCCCCAATCATCTTCTTCACCTACATTGATTAACACTCCAATCTTGCTTCTCCACCTGTCAGTTTCTCCACATGTCTTGATGGAATACATTTATCCCTTCTTTATCCACAATTTCTCACCTTAAAGAGCCACATGTTCCACCCCATTGAAAAAAACCCAAAGGTCACTAATTTTTAGTCAGCAACATTGGAAAGAACATACACTAGAACATTATGAAAAAACACACCAAACTTCAGGTAGAAGGGGCCCCACATAAACACTTTTTCTTGTGCGGGTAGTCTACTGAACTCCCTAAACGAGTTGATGCCTCTCAAATGCTTATTTGGGTATGAACTTTGTTATAATGTCTAAAACCTATAACTCTGTAGGCACATACTCCATCTTCACAATCCCTTACTCCACATTCTCCTTGATAAAATGATATTTGATATCAACGTGCTTTTTTCATGAGTTATGAACTGGATTTTTTCTATTATTGATGGCACTCAAATTATCACAGTAGATTTTGATCAGAGACATCACTTCAACTCCCATATCATCAAGGTGATACTTCAACCACAATAATAGTGTGCATGCTCGAGTGGCTGAAGTATACTCTACTTTTTAGGTGCTCAATGAAATGAAAATTTCATTCTTGCTTAGCTAAGAAATACCCAATACACCAAGATATAAAGCACCTCCAGACATTGAGTTCTTGTCATCAACTAGACCAGCCCCATTTGAATCTGTATATCCCAACATCTGTAGCTAATATTTTTCATTGTACATAAATCCAAAATCTATAGTTCCTTTGATATACTGAAGTATTCTTCTCGCTAAAAAAATGTGGATTTCAATGGAATTGATTTTATATCACACTTCTTAGAATGTGGTGAAAACAATATCAGGCCCTGTCACATTCATGTATAGTAATATTCCAATAAACTTTATATATACTATGATATTAACTACCTTTCCATCATCATATTTTTATAATTTCATCCAGGTAGAAACTGGAGACTTCATCTCCTTGGAATTTTCCATTCCAAATATTCTCAGAACCTCCTTGGAATATTTGGATTGAGAAATTAAAGTGTCATTATTTCCTTGTGTCACCTGTAATCCAAGTATTAACATAAGTTTACCAATAATTGACACTTCAAACTCACTTTTCCTGATTTTGGAAAACTGTCTGCACTAAACATTATCTAATCCACCAAATATTATGCCATCAACATAAACCAGTGCCATAATTAATTTATTAATGTCATTTCTAAAATAAATATTTTAATCAACTCCACAAAACTAAAATCCATGATTTTTCAAATACTAATCGAGCCTCCAAGATCATTCTCTTAGTGATTATTTCTGCCTATATAGTGCTTTCTTCAACAACAAAACCTTATTCTTATCTTAATGAATGAGAAAACCATCTGGATTCTAAATACAAACTTCTTCTTCTAGAACCCCATTCGAAAATGATGATTGGACGTCCATATGGACCTATTTGAACTTCCATTGCACTGTAGTGGCCAATAATAATCTAATTTCCTCCATCCTTGAAACTTGTGCCAATGTTTCATCGACATAGATACCCTCTATCTAGGAGTATCCTTCACACAATAATTGATCATTGTTTCCAATAACTGTGCCATATTCATTCATATTGTTGTGAAAGACCCGTTTAATCCAAATGGAATTATTATCTGTTGGACTCGAAACAATCTTCCATATCTAATTCTTCTCAATCTGGTCTAGCTCTTCATTCATATCCTTGACCTAGTTTTCATCTTCAACTTCATCTGAAAAACATTTTGGCTCTACCTGAGATACGAAAGATACTTGATGTACTGACATCATTCTTCTTGTTCAGACATGACCTTTCTAATCACCAATGTTATTTTTTATATCAATTTCAACTAGATTATTTGGCTTCTTTGTAGACATAGACTTGATATCTTCTTTCTCATCATCAGTGTCTTCTTCTGAATAGGCATCTTCCACTTATTCTCCCCCTGTGTTACTTATGTCCTCATAACTTTCATCAGGAAACTTTTCACTATGTTTTCATTCATTTTCCTCTATAGTGACATCATTTTTCTCAACTAATTTTCCTAACATCTTGTTGATGCATTTATATTCATTTCTTTTTCTTCTATAGCCATGGAATATCCCCTCGACTCCTCATGACTCAAATTTCCTATGTTTTTATTTTTTGAGAATAAATCACTTACATCCAAAGATTTGAAAGTATTTAAATGTTGGATTATTTACATACCACATCTCATACCGAGTATTTACTTCCTTCAGACACAATAAATCACTATTGGAAATGTAAAATGTTGTCAAAACTTCTTCCTTCCAATATTTCTCAATTAGGTCTTTCTCAATAAGAATTGTTATGGACATGTTGTTGTTGATCCAATTTACCCTTTCAACCACTCCATTCTATTGGGGATTTCTCACTGAAGAAACATGATTCCTTATTACTTGTTTCTCAATATTATTTTCCACTTGAATGTCTGTGAATTCTATACCATTATATGTAGAAAACCTCAAATATTTCTACCCAAGAATCCTTTATGATACCCTCGGGTACCACTTTATGAAATTGAATACATCAGACGTGTGAGAAATGAACAATATCCATTCCATTATGCTATAATAATCACTGAATAAAACGTAATATATCATTCCTTCAATATAACTTGGTGAGATAGTTCCATATACATCAACACACACCAATTCCAGAATTCTCATTGTCTTGTATTTCTTTTCCTTGTACATCTTTATGATTATCTTCCCTTGTTGACATTAATTGCATGTATGAGTATGATGATGTGTTAGCTAAGGGAGATATCTAGCTACATCATACTTTACCAAATATTTTAGGGATGATTGGCATATATGACCAAGTCATTTTTGACATAAATTCCATTCTTTCTTTAGGGATAATAAGTACATATCTTCATCCCCAGTTACAAGGTATAGATTTCCCCTTGTTCTTTTTACCTATAGAAAAACTAAGTGATATATTCCTTTTATGAAACACATCTTCTTAGTAAATCATATAGAATTTCCAGAGTCACATAGTTGACTGAAACTATGCATTTTTTGACTGAGACCTTCTACAGCCAAGACATCAGCCTGTCTCCTTTCTTTCCCCCCAAAAATGGTCTTTCCTAAGCAAATTATCTTTAGACCTTCATCATTTACAAACATGGAATCTCCTTATTTTTCATATTTTATACCCATAAAAGATCCTTGTTTCTTATCATATGGGATGTGTAACTACTATGAAGGATCCATACAATAGAACAGTCTTATGCTTTAAGGTCAATTTCAACAACAATTCATTATTAGATATCTTCTTCTTGGTCCATGTTTTTTGTCTTTATACTTGGTTTATATTGTAAATCATTAACTTACTTGGAGTATGATGGAAAAAATTCATCCTTCAGGGCTTCAAATAGATCTTGAATTTTTATCTCACCTGTTGATTGTTTGATTTACTG
Source organism: Viscum album (assembly GCA_963277665.1). Lineage (NCBI taxonomy): Eukaryota > Viridiplantae > Streptophyta > Magnoliopsida > Santalales > Viscaceae > Viscum > Viscum album. Next base: position 776,074,634 of record OY728152.1, on the reverse strand, counting down.
CTTGTGACCACATTGATTCTGTTTTGTCAGATTCCTCTTCATGGTTGATGTATAGTATCTATCCATGTGCCCAAACCCTCTACACTAAAAACAATGTCCCTCGAAATATGGTCTATTGTAATGGGCTCTGTTTGGCCTCCACTTTGTTTCTTATGCACTTATATATCTCTTAGCTATCAAACAAGAAATTTGTGAGTGTCCAATCTTTCCATATAAATACCACCTAATGTGAGGTACATTCATACATATCACCTCAAAACCACTAGTTTTCCCTTGGGTTATCTAAATCATATGATTCTTCTTCATACCCAAATCAACTTTCAATTTATGAGAGGGTTCTTGTAGTCCAACTTCAACCATGAATGATTTCTATTTTTGATCAATCCACATACCAGCTTTATCACTTATATTTGACTATTGATTTCTTTATGTTGGAACTTTATTCCCAACTTCCAAATTTTCCAAATTTTGAATTAACTTCTTTCCTAATGTGACATTGGGGGTCAAGATTTTTTCTTGATTCATAATTTTTCATTGCAGACTGATGAATTCATATTCATGTTCTTTAATGTGTTTTATTTGACCTTTCACCATGTTAATTAAACCATCAATATCACATATATATTCTTCAACATTCAGTCTTTTCTCACTAACTGTTTCTGAGTCCGCTGGAAATGAAGACTTAATATTCTCAATTTCTTCGATTAAATTAGACTTATATTCATCCTGCAGGTGCATGTAAGGGTTGGCATGAAAAACCATTTTTTTTTGGATTTCGTCCTTTTGGATCTCCAAATGTCAACATCTTCATGAGTTGATTCTAATTATACCTCTGTATCAACTCTTACTTCAGTTTATTCTTCATCTATGTCAGTTTCTTCATTTTCCTGAGTGTCATTGACAACTTCCACCATAGAGTTTTCTCTACAATCATTACAGTTATCTATCTATTCAACCTTTTCAACCTCTGATTCTTCTCAACTATCATATTCTTGTGAATGGAGATTTTTTTCTTGAAGAAATTTATCTTAAATTTTTTCTTTCCATTCACATAGGCTGAATAATTCATTATAGGGATATCAATATCATCCTCACCATATTTATGGATCTTCTTGGGTAACCTTACGATGAGATGGACAAACTTTACACATCTAATGCAAGTAAGTGGAATATTCCTCTTCAAAATTCTTCTTCCTTTGTGAAGATTTGTAGAAAGGAATGACATCACCTTTTCTTTCTCTTCATCTTCATGAGAATCTTCAATATTAAGCTTCTTCATGTACATGAATGCCACCCCTTTAGATTTACCCTTTTCCATAGCATCATTATCACCATTTCTCATTTCATATGATACAAGGGTACTATAAAAGTTATCCAGTGTCATCTGTTTCAGATCATTATCTTCCAATACTGAGACTTTTAGATTTAACTAGGATGGATTTTTCCACAGGATATGCTTCACAATCATTATATCTTTAATGACCTCTCCTAGACCATGCATGTCTTCCCCTAAAACATTAACCCTATCAAATAATAAATCAACAGAATCATTTGGGTTCATTATCATATCTTCCTACTTGTTCCACAAAACCTACAAATTTTCCTCTCTGACATTTGAATCACATTCATAAATATTCAATAGCTTTTCCCACATAACATGCATTGTTTTTTATGACATTACATTCATATAGATATCATTGGATAGGGATAACCCTAAGGAATTTATTCCATTAGAATAATCAATAAATTGCATTATTTCTACTTCTGATAAAGCTCCTCTATTCTTGTTAGCTGAGACACCATGAATTGCTTCTATAAACACATCCATTCCCAAAGATCAGCAGTAGTGTTTCATATGATTCTTTCATAGATAAAAATTATTCCCCTCAAAGATCATAATCTCATTATGAATTGGGACATCCATTGAGAGAGAATTAATGATATTAGTGGTTACCTATGATACCATTTGTTAGGTCCACAAGGTCAAATACCTTGAGGGTGGGGGGAAAATTTGGGTTTGATAGATTAAAACAGCCACCCATATTGATATTGTTTCATTTTTTTAACAAAACTCTATCCTCTCTGTCCCTCTCACATATGATGGTATGAACAGAAATTAAATCATGCACATGACTCAAAAATTATTATTGGTTCATGATTACTGGGATACGTCCAAGGAAAAAACAATAGTGATGTTCCAATGTACCAAATAAACTAAAATCACACTGTTGTATACAAAGTTTGTAGTGGACTCACAATCCCTTATATTTTACAACCAATCACAATTTGAAAGCTCACTACTCTTTCAACTGAAGTATGATCACTACTTCTTCATATGATACACTCATAGTTTATAGACTTGTAGGTCTGTTCATTATCTCAAATGAATAAATCCTCCACTGAATGTAGTTTCTCTATTTATGCACCTCTTTTATCCACTAATTAATAACAATTTATCGCATTATTACTAGGAAAAAAATCATTCGCGCAACCGTTACTGGTTATTTCAAGAAACATTGATTCCTTGTGCATGAGATTCCACTTTTTTCACAAAACACCTCTTTCATGAAACTTCTATCTTACATGAAACTCAAATATTATGCCCAACTTCCTTATCTTGTGTGGAACTCAATATCTTTTGCACAAATCCCATTTCTAAAAATTCTTATGCAATCGAGATCTCAAATTATCTCTAATTGTTGAGCTACTTTGAATGAGGGGGGTTACCTATTATTTATAGGCTCCGTTGAACCCTACATGGAATATTCGACATGTCTCACAAGATCCTCCATGAGTGTGAAAAATCGCATTTGACATTGAATTGGGAGCACAAGTATCTTTCATGCGACCTCATCTTTCATGCACATTTCCAAATCATTCATTCACTTTTTGACATTCCATTTTTTGACATTCTAATCCCAAAATATGACTTTAAAAAAGTATCCAAACCACCTTTAATATTTCATGAAAATTCATTTTCCAAAAACCCATTTCCCCATTTTCCAATATCGATGCCCAAAAATTTACCATACACTGGAAAACGGTTCCACCTTGCATATGTTGTTTTTGTAACACCTCCGGATCATCCATTACATTTTATTATTCTTTTTCAAGATAGGTTGTCAAAAATATCTCTCAAACTCAAAAAATCACTATGTAAGCCCTCTTTTTCCACAAAAAAAACCCTTTTTCAACAAAAACAATCAACCCAAAAATTCTTCAATGCGTCCTTGAAGGACTTTTTTCCAATAGGTCATGTGTAAGATCTGTAATCATCTCTCAAAAAGCACTTATGTGTAGAATATAAATATATAATATGTCTATTATATTATTTTTGGATGCATAAAATATCACACTTTTCCATGATGGATTATACAATGGGTAAACCCCATATATTGAAACCATTGGGCTCCTCAAAAAAATTATTAGGTGTCATGATAGGATACAATTATTGTTATACAGCTTGTATAGTCTGAAGGCTCCAAAAATTATGAAATGGTGTTAGGTCTAAATCATGGAATGTACAGTAAATTATATCCTCCCCACCATGAAAATTTTTATCCTCAACATATATTCAATTATTTATTGAAAAATTACCCACAAAAATACACATGTGGAATACTTCATTCCATCACATGAAAATCATAAACCATTAGAGATGCATGATCTATGAAAACTTGAAAAATCACTATTTTAGAAGGATAGCACCATAACAGATGTTATTAGATATAATATCCATCCCATATTGATGAAATAAGGAATCAAAATCATGTTTCCACCTTTAAAATGTATTTCTCAGCCTCTCGATTCTATTTGAGGGTTGTCCTAACTCTTTGGATGAGATAAACCCCACAAGCCATTGAACAATGTTTGAAAATGGTTCATATAAAAATAAAAGTCTACTTGGAGCACCAAACTTTGAAATTTTTAATGAGTATCCCATATGGTTATCATAGTGAGAGACCCATCTATGATATATAATCACACTATGATCTTAACCATTTCCATACCGACACTGGAAAATCTATAAGGTAGCATGATTTTTTGAATTCACATAGTAATATCTACAAACAATTTCTAACTATTCATAAGATCCATCATTGATAGATAGTAGTATAAGTGCAATGTGGTTTTCCATAAAAATCATTACATCATAATATCCAAGGATTTACCATTCTTTCAATGAATTTTATAGATTTACACCCTTTTTCATTGATATCCTAACAGGGTTGTTGTTGCCCCTTTACAAAAGATAATGGTGATAACATCAGTTAAAATGATTATATAATACAACTAATTAATACTAAAATATTTCTCTACAGATGAACCTATCCACCCTAGGATAGAGTGGATAGTTTAGACCATTTAGATAATCCTGCATTTTATCTCTATACCCAAGAGAAAGGATCATCCCGGGTTAACTTTTTTATTAATCCCTAGAGGGAACCTCCTACCAACTTCACATAAATACCATTTTCAAGGGATTGATATACAATAAAATCTTCTATTTATGATAAAAAATGATCGTGTTTTACTAAATTGGTATCTAATTAGGATGACCCTAACCAAACCCACTTCAGACATAAGGGATGAATCCCAATCCATATATGGATGTGGAAAACATACTCTACACCCACAAGAAAACCTTTTGGCCCCATAAGAACACCATGTCGACAACACACAAATTTGTTTCCTTAAATAAAATAATGATTTCAGGAGACCACCATTAACATAAATCATGAAACATATCCATTTACTGGAATGATTTAACCACCCAAAGACAACCACTCACATGATTATAATATTTCCTGGACACAATGTTCTTCATTTTAGAAATCCAAAAAACACACTATATATTCTCTATTATAATCCCCTCATCCTCCATGTCCTTAGTTCTAAAGGATCCAATCCACTCCATGAATTTGGGTTTCACACTACAAGAACACCAGGGCCCAATATTCTCCACCAAAAATCATCTCAATTCTATATTATGATTAATAAATCATAACTCCATGAATCCACTCACCATCGTCAGCATTCTCATGGATGCAACCCCATCATATTTACCAATGTTATACCATAAGTAAAATTTATGAATTATTCAATTAATATTCAATAGTCATGGTATGGTAATGTCTCATTCTCATAAAAAACACATGAATCCATGATCATATATGGATCAGAATCTAACATAACATCCATAGGGTGGGACCTAATTACCTCACCATTGGGGTCTTTCTCACTATTTCAAAAAACCTTCCCTGTCTATAAAAACTCCTAAAACACATGTCATCTATAGTTGGTAACTAATTCATAATGATTTTGGTAGAATAACACCCATTATATTTAATGAATTAATTTTTTGAAATAAATCTTTCACCATCAAGGGTATACTATTTTCACTTGAAGGATGAGTAGATAATGATTCAAATAAATGGAAATATTAAAGATGAATATGATCTAGGATGAGGTTCCCCTAAAACCTCCAAATTTCAAACAGACATCAACAGGAAAATAGTGTGTACCTATGTGAAAAAGTATTAGGGTCTATGGGGAAGTAGTCATGAGTAAAAATATAGTTTTAATCAGTTTATACTCAAAAAAGGCATACACTATATACATTATTCTTGAAACTGGTTCATTAGCACTCTATTCTAGTCAGGATGCAGCCTAAGGTTGTGGTTCATGGGAAAAAATCAATTCATTTCCCCAATTCCAATGGATCTCAAACAAATAGTTTACAAAATAAATCTTCAAAAGAAACATCATTCCCTAAAATATTGAGATCAAAATTTTACAATTTAAAACATTATAGTTCATTCAAAGAACTACACTGGGTATATTCATTTGAAAGTGTAACCATCCCCTATAGCTCAGATTTACCTCCTCTATGATTTAAAATATTACTTAGATCACTGGAGTGACTAAAAAATATGTGGAATCATTAGAACACTGAAGGAAATGATGAAATATTTTATTTGGATCCATCCTGAGTCACTGAGATCAAAAAAATACACCTCAAAAAATATAGAAAACACCTATAAAATATAGAATATCCTAATGTGTACTTGAACTCAGTCTGGATGCCTGAAAATAGGTTCATGGTTCTCTTTTAGAAACATTACCTCTAAAAAGGTCTCAAACTCTAACCATGATAGAGATGTCCCATCAGGAGTTCATGAAATGTCACATCCACTAATGTCTTTCATTTCCTTATAGTTAGCACAATCCATGAAAAAAAATTGGAAATAGGAAGTTTTCATAAAATGGAAATGTGTGTAATGTCTTGGAATTCCATGTAAATATTTTTTATTATACGGGATTATTTTGAGACCAAGGGCTGAGACAGCGTGAGATTCTCAGGCCCAAATTACCTGGAATTGTCTGTCAAAAAATGATTGGTTTTATAAATCACGCATGAGCATTTCTACTGAAAATGTTGAACAAATCTGAAGCGGGGGCCCAGATCAGAAATTTGAGTGCACCGTTGAGTTCAGAGTAGTGGTTTTACCCAAGACGCGACTTAAGTTTAGTCGGTGTAGGTCCCCAATGGGGAAACCTAAAAATGGAATAACTGTAAATAAAATAATTAAATAAAATTATTTTATTTTTTAAATCCTTATAACATAGGAATGGTGACTCAGATTGAAAAATTGTGACCACCTTTGAGCAGGTGAGGGCATTCTTTCCTTAGGAAAAGCTTAAGATTGGTCGGCATGGGCCGACAATGGAAATTCTTTTTTGGTCATAAATAAAATAATTATATATAGTTATTATTTTTCCAAATCCTAACAACACTTGAAATGTAACATGAATTGAATATTTTAAACCACTGTTGATCTAATGAGGTTGTTCTTTCCTTAGGTGGATCCTACCATCAGCCAGTGCATGACGATTGTTAATGTTTAATTCTGGGACGTAACTGTAAATTAAATAATTTAAATAAACAAAATTATTTTATTTTAGAATCCTCAGAACTCAAAAATGGTAAGATTGATTCAAAATATGGGACCAAAAATGATTATGTAATTAGTTTTTCTCCTTATACCGGACCTAACCTCAACCGATGAGGGTTGAGGGTAAAAGTTAATTTTTGGATGTTCTAAGGAAAATAAAAATAAACCTAAAATGGTTATTTTATTGGAAACAATTTTTCTGCAACACAGAAACATGCTGACTATTTCATTCCATAAACAATACTGCATAACGACTCTACAATCCAATGTAATAGAAATGTTGTTTAATAAATGAAATAGCCTAATAATGGAAACAAAGTGTAACAAAAATTATGGGACGTATTTTCCCCATTTAATGAGATAATAGGAATTGGAGATCAGTTCTAGATCTTGAAAATCACCCTAAATCTCTATATGGTCACTATTGATGAATGAAGAATGATGATCACAAACAAATTTGATCAATTCCCCTTCTCTTTAAGAGATATCAGCCTCAAAGACGGATTAAGGACTTTTACGATTAGATCTCCTTCAATGACCAAGACTTCCTATAATTTAACCTATTCTCCATGCAGGGGTTTCTTTTATTCTAAGTGATTACCTTCCCATGTTCTTCTTCCTAAATGAGGAACGTGGGTAAAACCACCAATAGATTTACCTATGGATCGGTCATCTTTGTGGGACATGGGAAATTTCATTTGGGAATTTATAAAAGTGGATTCACATTTTTATTATCCTTTGTTACACCTCCTATAAAGGACTAAACATTTCAGCAAAAAACGAGGTCGTGGTCCATCATTTATGTCTTCATTGTGTGTTATTTTACTCCTCTCCCTTATCATGTCAACATGACGTGATGAAAACCGCGGTCCAAGACGGACCGCAGTGGTAGATCAACCTGGGAAGGAGGTCAAGGGAGATGGTGGCGTCGAGTGAATGACCACCAACATGGGAGCTGGAGGTGGAAGATGGAGAGTCATGGCCAAGCATGATGTAGCTGTGATGGAAGGTCACAGCTTTGAGGACCACGATGGTGGTGGCCCATGGCGGTGGTTGCGACCGGAATGCGACATGCCTTGGTGGCGTGCCGAGGTGGCAGAGGCTGTGGCCAGTAGCGAACGTTGAGGTGGAGGGGAGGGGGGGTGCCGGGGGGGAAGAATGTGAATGGAAGAAGCCCACATAGAGGGATGTGACATGCGCTTTCACAAGGTCCATGCTAGACCATGTGCAGATGGAGGTGGTTGGCCTTAGCCGATATTACTGCGTGAACCCAGATGCCAGCTGGCTTCCGATTGGACCCTTGCTGGCCCACCGATACGGGTGGGGCTAGTGCAGTAAACCGGGCCATTGGGTGGGCCAGGCGGGAGAAGAGCCAGCCCACCGATGCTAGCTAGCCCGAATAGGAAACCAGGATGTTGTGTGGCCTGGTTGGAAATAAATAGTTCCGACTAAGTCAGACCAGACCAGAGAATACAGACTGGGTCAGTTGGTGACATGGAGGCTTGGACCCACATCTGAAGCATGTCGGGCCCAGTAAGGCCCAATGGGCTTGACCACTGGTCCATTCCAAACCAGGTTAGCCCGGACCCAAGTGGGTCGTGTTGGTTCGGCCAAAAATAGTCTATTTCTGATGCAACAAACCCCTATTTACAAAAAAACTATATTTTTTATGCAGGTCGTCCGATTGATGCACTATCTACGGCGTTGGGACCCTTGCGATGAGATAGTACTTGGGTGTACTCTATTTTATTTTTCCTGGTAGTCGAGATATTATTGATGGATTGAGGAATATATTTTTCCTAGAATCAAGCATATTAGAGATCAAAAATCCTCTAGCTGGCAGTGACACAATGTATATGAAGAGCGGACATCAGTTGTCTAGTAGCCGAGTGGACCTCCGTGGCCGAGTAGCCGAGATGCCCGCAATGGTCCATCAACTGAGAGGACATGAGTGGTCCATAAGCAGAGCAGGCCACTATGGATCAAGAGCTTAGTATACCTCTATAGTCTATTAGTAGAGCGGACCTCCATGGTCTAGCAACTGAGAAGACCTCAGTGGTCCAGAAGCCAAGCGGACCTCTGTGACTCATCAGGGATGACTACCTCAACGGTATAAGATGATTCCGCATTATGAATGATAATATTACTTTCTATAATATGAGTTATAACTAGTGTGATATGTATTTTATTTGTGGTATTTTCTTTGAGGAATTACTTTATGGTCTTTCCTTTTTTGGTTTGGGGTCCTTACCGAGTATTGTGTTACTCAACCCTGCATGGGATTTTCCTACACGTGTCATGTCCCGTGCTGGTGATCAACGCTTCGATGGATACCTTGCTGGTTTGGGACCACGTTGTGATCAGTGAGATGGGATTGTCTAGTGTACTTATATGGCTAAAGGCATCTACCCTTCCCCTACCCTTCAAGTGAGATTTTTTGTAGATGGATTGTGGTATTATTACGTTCAATTATGGTTATGGGCTTGTATTTTAGACCCTTTGTACTTTCATTTTTTATAGTACTCTCAGTAGTTGTCTTAGTGACAGTTGTGGTTTACTTTGTGTTACTTCCCACAGTTTGAGATTTGTGCATTTGTACATGTTTTAAGGGAAATACCTACCCTTTTGGGATATTCATACTCGGTACTAGTCGCCAACCCCTGACTATGGTTGGAGGGATTGGGTTAGTCATGACACAGGTCCTGGGGTACAGGTCATGAAAAAGTGGTATCAAAGGGTGGTCAGTTCTACCAGAAGAAATAAGAGTCTATAAATTTTTATGGAGAAATAGTGTTAAATGTTTCGAGTTCGTCTTACAGGCTAGGAAGTCTAGTGTTGGTGAGATGGCCAATATATCCATACACAAGAACCCTGAATTCTTCTTTCCAAATTGGTAAATGAAGACCCTAGTTGCATGAGTGTTTGAATGTTTTGTCATAATATTTATAAGTCAGAGTCGGCACACCAGGTATACTCTATTGATTGTGGTATGTCTGGTATTTTTTCAAGTTTCTTCAATGTAGAAAGCTAGTCAGGATTACACCGCTTGATCACGAGGACAATTTGTGAGGTGACAAGATGGGTATAGTGGTTCATACCAGAGACAACACCACTTGATGATGTACCAGCTATACCACCACCTATGGAGTAACACACAATACATGTATTTCTATCAGATGAGATTCCCGAGATGAGCGCACTTCATGAGTTTCAGTAACAGAGACGCCTCGGGTTTTGGGGAATTCCTGACTCACAGGTGGCTAGGGACTAAATTGAGGTGGTGACCAAGTTTTCCATCTAGTGAGGGGACCATTAGATCGGATGGTAGTCCTAGAAGTGAGCCTTCTATATGGATCAATAGGGCGATGATAGGTTTTAGATTACCCGATCTTATGATGAGGGGACATTTCCATGGACAGATCTTGAGAACCTCCCTCAGAGAAGGGTCTCTTGTGGTAAAAGCTAAGGGACATGTGTTCCCAAGATCTTTTGTAGCTTTAGAAAGAAGACATGTGGGTAATGAGTATACATCAAGGCTTACCAACCCTTCCAGGTACTTTATGTATACGATACGACTAATGAATTAAGGCTGAGACTTCTGATCGAGATTTATTTACAAACATCTTAGCCGGAACTATTCCATTGTGCATTCCTACTTATATTATGGTGATATAGAGAACTTAAGTGGTTGTATGTACTTTCACTGAGCTAATACAACCTGCGGATGTCAGTAGGGGAAAAGTAGGGAACTGATGTCAGTCTCAGAGACTTTTACTTGTGAGATATTCTATGAATATGTCCCATGATAGGGGATCTATTGATAAAGGCTCATTGGGTGAGTATAGTCGGCCAAGAAATAGGTAATAATTTTCAAAAGGGCGGAAAGGGACATCTCTCTAGTGATTTTCCATCCCTTCATGATGATAGTGCAATGGTGGATAGGCCACTGGTGTAGAGACAGTGATTAGAACAGATTAATCTGCAGGGTGGTAGATGTTGAAGAGGATATGGGAGAGCAGTAGGAGGTGTTATACATTTTGACATGTTACAACCACCTCCCCAATGTGCTCCACACTAGGATCAGGAGCTGGGGTACAGGTGAAGGTGGTAGCTGCATGCAACCAAGGATTATGACCTGAGGGCACCAGGAATGATTTGAGGTTCGATATGTGTATACTCTTAGCTATCGTATTAATAGACACAATTTCTAATCATTCCATCTTATCATGAACCTTATTCAATACCAATAGTTTTTTGTTAGACTATTGAGTTGACCATTAAATATGGAGATACCTATAAGAGGATACTTGATAATCACACTTATACTGAAGGTGTGATCTGACCTTTGAGGAGAATGTTTTTGTTGTAACCTCTTGGTGGTAGTGTCATGGCCTTATGATGTTAGTTTATGGATGTACTGGACATCCACAGTTCAAGCTCAGATTGAAAATTTTAGGAAAAAGAATGTGGTATGTCTGCAGAATTGGAATGGGGATTTTATTGGTTAGAGAATACTGAAATCTAGTTAACAAGGGTTAAAATCATGCATAGGAGGGTGTATCCGATCACACTGGAGTTAGCCAATGTTACCCATGTGGAAATCGATGTTTTGTGTTTTTAGATCTCATCAGTAGTGGAAGAGTTCTGGGATGTCTTTCCTGAAGATGTTTCCAGGCTTACCTCCCTATAGGGAGATGTACCTTTTCATTATTATACTCCCTGAGATGGCACCGATATCAGCATCAGTATGTCATATGCATTTTGTAGATCTATGTGAGTTGAAGGTGTAGGAAGGTCATAATATGAAACAGTGTTCACGGTTATGTGTGTATTACTATCCCTTTTACCAGGTTTTTTTGGAGAACGAGTACCCACTACCAAAGGGATGATGAACCCATCCATCAGTTGAAAGAGGCAGACATTTTCATGAATGAAAGGTGCCCATAGGGTTTTCAATAATTAAGACAGATTTTGGTGAGTGTATCGATCTTGAGTTAACAGCAGTAGTGTTCAAATTGATGATGTGGAAAACTACCACTATGGGAGAATAGTTCATCATTTACTATTATTAAAAGAGTCTCAAGTATATATATTTTAGAAGGATCTGAATATGACATAGTGATGTTGTCAATAGTTCCTCTAGGAATATGAATTTGGGATAGTCTATACTCCTGGGAAGGGGAACGTGGTGGAAGATTCTCTCAATATGAGATAGAGTTCATAGCTACTGAACAAGGCCTCAGAGTAGTTGGCCTCGTAAGAGTTATCCTTCTAGGGTGGTGATGAAGCAGCTTATCTCCAGTTGTTGGTTGTTACCCCTCAACTCTTAAATGAGTTAGAGAGGTCTAACTCGGTGAAACCGATTGTGAGTCTTTATGTACAACAACAGAAACCACCCCACCATCATTATGACACCATTATAGGCACTATACGGATGACCATGATTGTCACAATAATGCTGGAAAGACCTAGGGGAGTCAGCACTAATGAGTCCAAATATTGTACATGCTACCAATGAGAAGGTACAGGTCATCCGCGAGTGGATGAAGACTATACAGATCTGACCAAAGTCATATGTTGTTAGGTGACGAAAAAACATGGAGTTTGAGGAGGGGGACCACACATTCTTACAGGTCCGTCCTCGACAAGGGATACAAATATTTGGATGGGGGTGTCAAGTTATCTCTGAGGTTCATCAGATGTTTCCTTATACTCGGTAGAGTGGGTTAGGTGGTATACTTCTTGGAAATACAACTATAGTTAGGGATTTTACATGACATCTTCGACGTATCCTAGCTCAGGAGATACATGCACAACCCTTCCCACGTCATAGACCCCAATGAGCTATATATTGATGATGGGGAGACATTCGCAGAGAACCCAGTGGAGATAGAGGATCAACAAAAGAGGATCCATTGTGGATGATCGATCCCTCTGGTGCATGTTCATTGGTATCACATGAATCTCTAGGAGATCACATGGGAGAGGGAGGCTTAGATTCATGATCTGTACCCCTATTTGATTGTTTAGAACTTATTTTGGCTTATGAGGATATAAATACCTAAATGTTGGGGTAATGAGATGTCCTGAAATTCCATGTATGTTTTTATTATATGGGATTATTTTGAGACCAAGTGCTGAGATGGCGTGCGGTTATGAGGCCCGGAATGGTCCGTCAAAAAAATGTTAACTTTTAAGTAGCCCACATGAGTAGTCTTCTTGAAAAATGGAATAACTCTTAAATGTGTTATCAAACCAGAAATCTAAGCTCATCGTTGCATTAAAATGAGTGGGTATATCCTAGGTACGACTTATGTTTATTCGGCGTGAGTCTCCAGTGAGAAAACATGAAAATGGAATAATCATAAATAAAATAATTAAATAAAATTATATTATTTATAAAATCCATATAACTCATGAACAGTGGCTCATATTGAAAATATGATACCACTATTGAGCTTGTGCGGGAGTTTTTTCCTTAGGCAGAGCCTAATATTGACCAGTAGAGGATTACAGTGGAAGGTAGTTTTTTTCCGTAAATAAAATAATTAAATAAGGTTATTTTATAGTAAAATCCCAATTAATCAAGAATAGTAACTCAGATTGAAAATACGAGACCACCATTGAGATCGTGAGGGTGCTCTATCTTTTGGTGGAGCCTAACATTGGCAGGTGTGGGACGGTTGTGAAAGCTGACTTTTTGGATATAACCATAAATAAAATATTTTGAATAAAAATATTTTTTTATTTTTTTATTTCTCACAACTATCAAATAGTAAATCTTATTAAAAATATGAGACCACCGTTGAGTTAATAATGAGATTTTCAACTTAAGAAGGACCTAACCTTGAACAACACAGGTTGAGGGTAAAAGTTAATTTTTAGATGTTTTAAGGATAAATAAAATAATCATAAAAAGTTTATTTTGTTTGAAATTGTTTCACTGCAAATCAGTAATGAGCTGACTTTTTCATTCCATAAATGAAACCACGTAATGAAACTAGAACAAAAAGTAACAGAAATTATATTTCATAAAAGAAATAGCTTAACAGTGGTGACTCAACGTAACAAAAACTATGCGACACATTTTCCTCATTTAATGGGATAACAAAAATTGTATATTAGATCTAGATCTTGAAAATCACTCAGAATCTCTGGAGGATCACATTTGATGAATTATGAATTACGATCGCCAAAAAATTTTAGCACTACCCCCTTCCCTTCTAGAGATCTCTCATTCGACAACGGACCAATGAGTTTCACCGACGAATCACCTTCAGTGAAGAAGCCTTCCTCTGATCTATCATATTCTCTAGGTAGGGGTTTATTGTATTCTAAGTGATTACCTTACAAAATTATTCTTCCTAAATAGAGAATACGGGTAAATCCATTAACATATTTATCCACAGATAGGTCGTCTTTGCTGGACATGGGAATTTTCATGAGGGAATTTTTGGGAATTGGATTCAAATTTTCATAATCCTTTGTTAAACATCCTAATAAGGAAAAACCACACCGATATGAAAAAAGGTCATGTTTCATCCTTTATGTGTTCTTTGTGTGTTTTTATACTCCGCCCATTAATTCATTCTTTGTGATGGGATAGAAACCGCGTTCCAAGGAAGACCAAAATGATGGATGAACCCAGGAAGTAGGATGAGGGAGACAATGTTTTCGGGAGAACAATCGCCAGCATGGGAGTCGGTGGTGGTGGGGGGAGTGTCATGATCAAGTGGTCCATGGTGGTCACAGAAGGCCGTATCTAGGAGGGGAAATGTGGCAGGGTTCCCTGGTGGCGAGTTAAGGCAGTGGAGGCTGCCTCAACTCATAATGAATACACATGATTTCTGATGATCTATTAATATCAATATGAGTATGAGTCTGTATTGGGATAACAAGTTTACTAATGATAAAAAATTGTGATTTTTTATTAACTCACTTGAGTATAAAACATTCAACATCATCTATAATTATATTTTTAAAATTAGAGTGCATTTTTTTATTTATACTCATTAATTTTTGTTGATAAGGTACTATAAATATGAGCTGTTATAATTTGATACCATTCATACTACATCCTTGAGTGGAGCTAAGATGGTGTAGTTTGGTTTTTTATTTTTCATGTGGATTTTTTTTATTAATCAGGATTGCATTAATCCCCATATTTTTTTAGTATGACATATAGAATAATGAAGTAAAAGGATAATGAATTTTAAATCCATACATTGTTCTGATGCATGTGATATACTCATTTGAGTATATGAAAAGAAGATAATGTATTAATTTGAATCAATGATTTAGGATGTATTTAGTAGTCATAATTGGTATGTAATTGAATAATCAATAGTGTATGATCTGACTTATACAATATTGACATGATCCTAGTCTCATGATTATATTAAACTCATATAAAAATTGATTATAAGATTATACATGATGTATATCATATATTTTTTAGATAATTGAAGATAAAAAAATTTGTTTGATGGGGATCATTTCAAATACCATGATGACTTGAGCAATAATTTTTTGATAGAGGTCTCCCATTAAATAATATAATTTTCTTGGAATTTATAATATCCCTCAAAGAGAAATAAAAATGGTTATTTGAATGATGATCTTATTTTGTTTCACACTATTTGTAGAATAATATTATATTTATACAATAGATTAGGCTAATGAATTTGGAATAATTTCCAAAACATTATTGGGTTTATTTTCAAAAATTTACATATATTATATGTGTCATGACCCGTCCCTCGGGTACCGTGCTGTGACTACCCCAAACTCGGCTTCCATAGGTCAGGGGATAGCGATTACCACCAAAGGCGTAAATCCCTAAACTGGGAAGGAATTGCCTTTATAACTTGAAAATTCACACAACATGGTACGATCTAGAAACAAAAAATTAAATAAAACTATATAAAAAAGGGGTGCTGAACAGTAATAAGGGGGATAAAAATACAAGCCCAACTGTAATTTACAAGGAAAGTACAAGTACTGTAAAAAGGTAAAACGGCTCCTGCATCATCCACCGGGAAATCCTAACTGAAGGGTAAGTACAGATAGCCACCACAGCACTCCACGTCCGTCCGTCTCCTCTATGTACCATCACATTGTGTGGTCCACCTTTAGGTATCATCTATTCTTGGTACTCTCAGCCTCAGTCAGTGTTGTCCGTCATCTGCAACCAACATAATGAGGTGTGGGCATAGCCCGTACAGGGGTGAGTATAACGATACTCAGTAGGGACACTGAGACCCTCAAGGTCTAAAAAAATCCAACAAAGATAAAACACAAAGTATGAAATCAACAAATAACCCCACATAGGTATATGCCCATACACATACCTAAGTTATCAAGTAAACCATCTAAATCATGAGGTAAACACAAAAGTTACTGACTTAGCTCAACCATGATTTTTTTCTAAGGGTAGTATCAAGTAACATCTCCAGTCACACTGTCGAAACCTCCGCAGCTGGAGAACTCCTCCTCTATCGAGTACACTAGGCATTCCGCATCACCAAGGCACTTCCCAGAACCCTTGGACCCCTGAGGTACTCTTCCAGTCAAGTACCGTGTGTCTGCTGCGTCACCAAGGAGCTCCCCACCATGGGTCTGCCACGTCACCAAGGAACTCCCCTTGTAGCGTGGTGAGGTACTCCTCCTGTCGAGTACCATTGGTCTGCCGTGACACCATGGCGCTCCCCACTGTGGGTATGCCGACACTCCAAGGCACTCCCCACTGGGCTAGTCGAATCACTTCGAGTCAAATCGGTCATCACTCGTCAGGTCTTAGCCAGCTACTAGGTCTCTACCCGAAGCTTGCTCATCTCCAGGAGGATCCGCCCCATGAGCTGTAGCTCGATACTCAAACTATCATGAAGGCCCATGTAGAAGTATCTTAAATGTATGCCACGTCATAGGGGTCTCAACGCAATAGACGACGAATCAATCAGACGCCCGGTTTGTGAGTTATTAGATTTTTAGTCCCAGGGGCCCGGTTTGATTCGTGATCGATCCAACCTGACTGTATCTCAACATTACCCTGAACTCCAGTGGGGTATACTCAAAGGGACTGCCGCGCTCCATGAAAACTAGCACCACTGATTGTTCGTCAAATGGTCATCCGG
The DNA here is from genome assembly GCA_963277665.1 of Viscum album. Taxonomy (NCBI): domain Eukaryota; kingdom Viridiplantae; phylum Streptophyta; class Magnoliopsida; order Santalales; family Viscaceae; genus Viscum; species Viscum album. The sequence continues at coordinate 776,057,545 of OY728152.1, read as the reverse complement.
TGCCAACAATATGGCCAAAGAAAGTTAAGGGTTGGTAGTGGGTCTGGGTCCGGTCTAACCAAGTCGGACCGACCCGGTCTGGGTCGACCCTGACTAACATGTTGGTTCTGGCCCGGCCCATTGGGCGGGCCAGCATGTTAGGTTTTGCCCAGCCCAGCAGGCCACGTGGGAGGTTCAGCCCGGGCTCGGGGCCGGTTCGGCCTCAAGCACGTGGGCCGCGTCTCAGCGTCTTGTCCCGGATGGCCAAGACCGGTTCGGCCTGCACTACGAGGGGCATGGCTCGGGTGGAACAGGGCACGTGGAGCACGCAGGGTGCGTTCCCAGCGCGGTTCAACCGAGCACACGGGAGGCGGCCGGGAAGGGCTCCAGGCGGGCCATCGGGCGGTCGGGCAGGGCGCGAGGCGGGCCAGCGGGCGGTTGGGTAGGGTAGCAGGCGGGCCGACAGGCAGCCGGGCTGGGCGCGACCCAGCCAGAAGGCGGCCTGGTAGGGCACCAAGTGGTCCAGCGGGTGGCCGGGAGGCCGGGCCATCACGGTTCGACGCGGGTCGGCGGGGTTCGGCCGAGGTGTGCGGAAGGCCGGCGGCGGCTAGGAGCTGGGTGGCGCGGCCAGGCCGGCAGGCGTCCGGGGATTCCGGCGGTAGTGCGGGATAGGGTAGCTCGGCCGGTTCGGCCGACAGATGGTGCGGCCATGACGGCTCTGCCAGAGGGCCGCAGTTCGGCCCGGAGCATAGCGCGGCCAGGCCGCGGTGAGGCTCGCATGGGCCGTAGGAAGCGCGGCCTTTGCCTATTGACTTCATCGCCTTCAATGCTGCTTCATTGTTACATCGCCATGATGAATATCATCACAAACAAGAACTGCAGAGGAGTCGGGCCATGTTGGCTTGGCCTGCACCCTCCGCATTATGGGTGGTAACATTTGGCTCATCAAGAAGTAAGAATGACGAACTTCAATTATTTCACAACCTCCACAACGATTCCTTTCCAACCAAAGAAGAGAATATGGAAGGTAATATTACTCAAATTAACCCCTACCTTTGTTCATCGTTCATCGACGGAGTCTTAGGAAAGAAGACGGTGTTGTTGTCGTTCATTGTGTCCACTGCAAACTTCCAATCCCAAGCTCACACGTTGGATGTGGAAGACGTTCCATGTCAGTTGGATCCAAGGAAGGATGTTGAAGTCACTTCTCGTCGGCTTTCTTCATTCTTCGTTCTTCATTCTTCGTTGGGAGCCTTTCTATCTTCTCCCAAGTTCCACCAAAAGAGCAATGCCAAACCAAATAAGAAGAGATTGTGAAATCTTATTAATTCATTAGCACAATATTCAAATTGGATGAATTAATTTAATTGGCTCCACCTAATTAATGTAAAGGATTTGGCATAATAAATTATGCGTTGTCTCAAATAATTAACGGGGAGGTGGTGGCAACATAAATGGTAGAGGAGGTCAAGGGGATCCCCCTCATTAATGAGGGGCATTGAGATCCTTTTCTATTCTCCCATTAATAAGGTGGTTTAGTCCTGTGTGGTCCCCATGTCGTAAGCTGTCGCAGGAGGTTAGGTTCTGCTGGGGCCCACCACTAGAACCCCTCATGGGAGGTTAAGGTCTGTTGGTCCCACCTCCAACTTCCAACCTCCACAAGGAGGTTATAGATCCAGTGGGACCCACCTCCAAATAGCTACATGGTTGCTCAAAAAAAAAAGTGAAACTCACTTTATTTTATTACTTTCCACGAATACCCCAAAACTAACTTTTAATCTCGATTCACTACTGTCAAAGTGAAAGTATCCTTCAGCGAATACCGGCGCTACGAGTTCAATGGTGCCCCCAGATTTCAATTCTGAGCACCAGTTCATAAGTTATAAAAACCCACTCGTACGTTTACTGAACGTACCTGAACAGAACTTCAGAAATTGATTCTGGATACACCGGGCCTTGGAATCATGCACCGTCAATTTTCGCGGGCTCTTAAAAATCCCATGTATTTAATGAAAAAAAATTTCCATGGAATTTATGGGTCGTTACATTCTCCCCACCTAAGGGATTTACGTCCCTGTAAGCTAAAACTCAAACTAAGGAAACAAGTGGCGTTACTGAGCACGCATATGTGCCTCCCACTCCCATGTGCTCTCCTGGAGGTTCCCATGCTGCCAGTGAATGCGCACCAGAGGTATCGACCATCCACATAGGACCTGATCCTGTCGATTCTCAATCTCCATAGGATCCTCCATGAAAGTTACCCCATCGTCGACGTCCAAATCTCCATGGTCGATGATGTGAGAAGGGTCGTGCACGTATCTCCTTAGCTGAGATACACGGATGACATCGTGCACCCAGTGCAACTGAGGTGGAAGAGATAAGCGGTAAGCCACCTCACCAACTCTGATAAGGACCTGAAAAGGTCCGATTAATCTGAGAGAAAACTTACCGCCTTGGCCAAATCTTTGTAGTCCTCATCGAGGTGAGACCTGTAGAAAGATGGGGTCACCATCCATGAAATCCAGAGGTCTCCATCTCTTGTCAGTATATGACTTCTGCCTGCTCTGTGCAGTCTTCATTCACTCCTGGATGATCTGCACTTTTTCCGTTGTATCTCATACCATATTTGGTCATACTACTGCTGACTCCCTAGGGTCAGTCCAGCACAAGGGTGATCTGCAAGGTCACCCGTATAATGCATCAAAATGTGCCATCACTATGGTGGAGTGATAACTGTTGTTGTATGAAAACTCCATCAAGGGTAATTGATCCTCCTAGTTGTGACCGAAGTCGAGGACACAAGCACATAGCATGTTCTCGAGGGTCTGAATGGTCCACTCAGTCTGGCCATCTGTCTGAGGATGGTAAGCAGTGCTTAGATGAAGCTGCATCCCGAAAGCCTAATACAACCCCTTCCATTTCCAGGAAGTAATCCGTGCATCATGATGGAAGAAAATAGATGAAGGTACTCCATGTAGTTTCACAATCTCCTACACATAGAGGCATCCCAAGCTCTCTACTGAACCCTGATCTCTGATCGGTAGGAAGTGGGCCGACTTGGTGTGTCGATCAACGATCACCCAAATTGAGTCGTGACCCCTAGATGTACGTGGAAGTCATGTCACAAAGTCCATGGATATCCTATCCCACTTCCACTATGGGACCTCTAAAGGCTAAACCAAGCCTACTGGTACCTGGCGCTCCACCTTCACTTGCTGATAGGTGAGGCATCAAGAGACAAACTCTTCTACTGGCTTCTTCATACCTGGACACCAGTTCCGTCGTCGAAGGTCCTGGTACAACTTCGCCACTCCTGGATGTACCACTAAAGGGGATGTGTGGATCTCCCTCAACACTTCCTCCTGAAGTGACAATGGTACCATAGTACGTCCTCTGAAGAGGATGACATGATCCCCACCTTTAGAAAATCCATCAGGTGACTTCCCTGTGGATATCTGAGCACATCATGTCTCACATTCATTATTCCCATGTTGTGCCTCCATGACTCGCTGATGAAGTGGGGGAGTGATTGTAAGGGACTGAAAGAAATATGCTCCATCTCTATCGATGAAGGATATCTGCAAAGCAGCTAGCTTCTCCATCTCCTCACCTAGTAGCTATATACTATGTCTCCTACTAAGTGAATCTTCTACAACTTTCCCCTTTCCAAGAGTATAGACTATCTCGAAGTCATAGTCCTAGAGGAACTCAAGAAATCAGCGTTGTCTCAGGTTCAGGTGCTTCTCAGAGAAGATATACCTGAGACTCTTGTGATCTGAGTACATGGTAAAACATTCTCCCATTAGATAGATTCTCCACATCTTCAAGGAAAAGACCACTGCTGCTAACTCCAGATCATGGGTAGTATAGTTCTGATCATGTTGACTTAGCTGCTGAGAATCATACGCGATCACTACTCGCCCCTGCATCAGGACACACCCGAGTCCAGTCCCTGATGCGTCGCAGTAGACTACGTACCCAACCCCTTCCTCTAGAAGCCTAATATGGGGGAACTAGTAAGCCACTACCTCAGCTCCTAAAATATCTTCTAGAATCTCTTCGACCACACAAAGGGTTTCCCCTTATTCTTCAAGGCTGATAGTGGTGCTGAAACTCTGGAGAAGTCTGGAATGAACCTCCGGTAGTAACCAGCCAAACCCAGAAAACTTCGTACCCCTATCACACTTCTGGGTGGCTCCCAAGAAAGTACCGCCTCAATCTTCGCTGGATCCACTACAACTCTAGCCTCCGAGATAATGTGTCCCAAGAAGTGAACCTCTTAGATCCAAAAACTGGCACTTTGAGAGCTTACCATGAAGATGGTTCTCTCAGAGTGTGTCCAGTACTACCTATAAATTATAGGCATGCTCCTCCTCAGTAGTCGAGTAAATCATAATGTCGTAGATGAAGACTATGACATAGAGATCGAGGTAAGGCTATAAAATACTGTTCATGAGTCCCATGAACACTGCTGGAGCGTTGGTTACGCCGAAAGGCATAACCAATAACTCATAGTGGCTGCACCGATATCTGAAATCCATATTATGCACATCCTTATCTCAAAATCTGAGCTGATGATAGCTTAATCTGAGGTCTATCTTCGAGAACCATCGTCCTCCTTTTAACAGATCAAAGAGGTCATCAATCCTCGGGATTGGGTACCTGTTCTTCAAGATCACCTGGCTTAGACGACGATAGTCGACACAAAGCATCAAGCTCCCATTCACCTTCTTGGCGAACAGAATCAGGGATTCCCAGTGAGAAACACTAAGCCAAATGAATCCCTTCTCCTACAAGTCCTCTAGTTGTACCCGCATCTCGCAAAGCTCTGTGGGAGCCATCCGATACGCTGGTGTAGATATCGGTGTCGTCTTGGGGAACAGGTCAATATAGAAGTCCACCTCTCTGCGAGGAGGTAGTGCTAGAACATCGTAATGGAAAACACCTGCGTACTGATCCACCACTATAGGATAGCTCATACTCTCCACATAATTTTCTCCAAGGGTAAGGAAAGCCAACTGATGAGTGATCAGTTGTACCCTCCTCCGAGTAAGTCTGTCCTGTGCTGCCATGGCTTCCTTCTCACCGGTGAAGGTAAACATGGTCCCATACATGCGGACACACCACAATTGGTGACTAATATAGTCTATATGGGCATGGACTATATATAACCATTCCATACCCAAGATGAAGTAATAAGGCCTCGACGCCGCTACTTTAGATCCCATCCGAAGCTCTCACCTTCTAGAATAAGCTCACACTGCCAGCACCAGTGAGTAATCATCGAGTTTGATCCCGTAAGAGTCTCTAGCCGTAAGTATTGAACCAAAAGCTCCGTAGGAATCTTCGAGATCTGAACAAGGGCAGTGGCAATGAAAGAGTTATAGGAACCTGTGTCTTTAAGAACTGCAGCTAAGGTATAGTAGAAACAGATCGTACCTCGAATCATCTCTAGAGAACCAAGATCGTTTTCTTCAGCTGCCTGGAACTCAGCTCTCGCCTGTCCACATACTCTCTGCGGTTGGGGTGGACCTCTTGGTGGTGGCATCGGTAACTCCTCAAAATGTCTCCCACCACTAGCTGCTCGACCAGCTCCTCTGCCACGTCTTCCTGCTCCCTGCGGACCACCTCGATTTAATCTATGTCTCTACCTGGGCGGACCTTCGACTCTCTGCAAATCATCTGAATGGAAGTTTGGACATTCATGAGCCATGTGACCCTCCCCGACACTTGTGAAACACTTCCCAGTCCTTGAATGTATGTCTCTTCCCTGTGTGACCCACAAAACTGATCCTAAGTCATGAGGTCATCTAGCCGTGGGTCTGTTCCTCTTGGACCTCTGCGACATCTGTCTACTTCCAGCTGTAGAAGACTCCGTTGCATGTCGACTTGTGGTTGGCCTTGCTGCTGGAGGCTACTCAGCAAGGAAAATATCCACTAAGAGGGCTCACTCCAACACCCCTGCCTATGTCAGGATGCTGAGGGAGTTTATCGAAGCCCTGATCTCTTGCCTGAGCCCCTGCTCGATGGTCCGGGCCCTGAAGAATGGGTCTCATACCATATCTATGGAGTAGTGCGAGAGGTCGGTGAACCATGCTGAGTACTAGGCCACCGTCATGCTGCCCTGATGCAGGTGAATTAGCTCCTATATTCGCACTGCACATAGGGTGGATGGGATGAACTCTGCCCAAAACAGGCTCTTGAGTCTGCCTAGAGTAGTGTCGCCTAATCATGCACCTAAAGCATTAGGCTCCACCTTCTGCCTGCTGCTTCCTGAAAGAGACTCATGGAAAGGTTCACAGTAAGGTCTGCTGGTGTCCCTACTAGTCTTAGGACTCTCACCACAGCCTCCAGCCAATCCTCAGATGCCTGCAGGTCCATCTGTACCCTAAACCTAGGCGGCCTCTGGAACTGGAACTCGTGCAACATGCTCAATCAGCGTGCATTGTCTGTTGCTAGGGCTGGTGGCATCGGTGGCCCAACGGGTAGTGGTACCGATGGTGCCTCCACTGGAAGAGGTCCCTGCACAGAGGCCTCATCACTCGATGGGCTATCTGCGTGTATGACTCTCGAGGCTCTATTTGGTCATCCACAGGGAGGCATCCTGAAAGAAATAGATGTGACACAGTCAAAGATTATACCTGGTGAGCTGACTTAAAGAAAACTTTTTAAGACACACACGCAATCAGGGTTTTCATGCACTGAGTCGAAAATCAGTAGTTAGGGTCTTGGTGTATGGATACGTCAGCCGCCGCACCAACACTGGACTCCCTGAACTAAAAACCACACTCCGTACCCTTAACACTATTGCTTCACAAAAAGATTAGAGTCCTTTGTTATGCGGCAGAACCAAGTATTTTGATACCAATTATTCATGACCTGTCCCTCAGGGCCTGTGCCATGACTACCCCAAGCCCTCCTTCCATAGGCTAGGGGCTGGAGACTAGCACCAAAGGCATAAATCCCAAAATAGGGAAGGCATTTCTTTTATAACATGAAAACTCACACAACACGGTATGAGCTAGAAAAAAACACTTAATGAAACTGTATACAAAAGGGGTGCTGAAAAGTAAAAAGGGGGCTAGAAATACAAGCCCAACTGAAAATTACAAGGAAACTGAAAATAAAAGAACTGGAAAAAGGAAAAACGACTCCTGGATCGTCCATCGGGAAATACTACCTGATGGGTAGGTACAGATAGCCTCCACAACACTCCACGTCCGTCCATCTCCACCATGTACCGTCACACCGTGTGGTCCACCTTCGGGTACCATCCATCCCTAGTACTCTTAGCCTCACTCAGCATTGTCCGTCATCTGCAACCAACACAAAGAGGTGCGGGCATAGCCCGTGCGGGGGTCAGTATAACGATGCTAATTAGGGACCCCAAGACCCTCAAGGTCTCACAAAATCCATCAAGGATAAAACAAAAAGTATGAAATCAATAGATAACCCCACTTAGGTATATGCCCATACATATACATAAGTTATCAAGTAATCCATCTCAATCATGAGGTAAAAAAAAAGTTACCGACTCAGCTCAACCAGGATTTTATTCTAGGGGTAGCATCAACTAACATCCCTATTCACACTGTCAAAACCTCGGCTGCTGGAGAACCACTCCTCTATCGAGTACAGTGGGACTCCCGTATCACCAAGGCACTTCCCACTAAACATGGACTGCTGAGGTACTCCTCATGTCGAGTATCATGGGTCTGCTATGTCACCAAGGCTCTCCCCACCATGGGTCGGCCATGTCACCAAGGCGGTCCCCCTTGTAGCCTGCTGAGGTACTCCTTCTGCCTAGTACCTTGGGTCTTCCCTAACACTAAGGTGCTCCCCACTGTGGGTCTACCGCGACTCCAAGGCGCTCCCCATTGGGCTAGTCGAATCACTCTGAGTCGAATCTGTCAGTAGTCGTTAGGTATCACCCAGCTACTAGGTCTCCACACTAAGCTCGCTCGTCTCCAGGAGGATCTGATCCACAAGCTACAGGTCGATACTCCAAATACAACGAATTCCCACATAGAAGTATCTCAAATCTCTACCATGTCATAGGGGTATCAACAAAATAGATGACGCGTCAATCAGATGCTCGGTCTGTGAGTTATTAGCCTTTTAGTACCGGGGGCCTGGCTGGATTTGTGAATGATCCAACTTAACTGTATCTCAACATTACCCTAAACTCTAGTGGGGTATACTCAAAGGTATTTTCATGCTCCATGAAAACTAGCATCACTGAAGATTCGTCAAATTGGTGTCTGGTGCCAAAGATATGGACAAAGAAAGTAAAGGGTCGGTAGTGGGCCCGAGTCCGATCCAACCCAATCGGACCGACCCAGTCTTGGCCAACCCGGTCTGGGTCGACCCGATCAGACCTGCTGGGTGTAGGCCAGCCCATTTGGCGGGACCTCCTGTTAGGTACAGCCCGGCCCACTGGGCCCATCCCAGTAGGGCACATGGGCGGTTTAGCCCAGGCTCGGGGCCGGTTCGTCCCGGAGCGAGTGGGGCACGACTCGGCGTCTTGGCATGGATGGCCGAGACTAGTTTGGCCACCACCGCAAGGGGCGAAGATCAGGTGGAAAAGAGTGCATGGAGCGTGCGGGGTGCGCGGTCCGGCGCGGTTCGTCCAGACACACAGGAGGCAGCCAGGAAGGGTGCCTAGCGGGCCAGCAAGCGGCCGGGAGACCGGGCCGGCGCGATTCAACATGGCACGATCCGGCGTGGGCCGACATAGTTCAGCCGGGGCACGCAGAAGGCTGACGGAAGCTGAGAGCCGGGTGGCGTGGGTAGGTCGGCGGGCGGCCGGGGAAGACGACGGCAGTGCGGGCCGGGGTGGCCCCGCCGGTTCGGCCGGAGGATGGCAGGACCAGGACAGCTTAGCCAGAGGGCCGCGTTTCAACCTGGAGTGTAGCTCGGCCGAGGCGTGGCACAGCTCATGGGGGCCATAGGAAGTGGGAAATTTTCTTGTTGTCTTTGTCACCATCAACGTTGCTTCGTTGTTACGTCACCATGCTGGAGATCATCACAAACAATAACGACGGAGGGTTTGAGCCATATTGGTTTGGCCCACACCCTCTGTGTTATGTGTGGTAACATTTGTCTCATCAAGAAGTAAGAAAGATGAACTTCAATTGTTTTACAACCTCCACAAAGATTCCATTCCATCCGAACAAGAGAATAAGGAAGGTAATATTACTCAAATTAACCCCTACCTTTGTTTGTCATTCGTCGACGGAGTCACGGGGAAGAAGATGGTGTTTGTAGAGACCCAATGCTTGACGTACATGGAAATTACATTAATTTTTCAGAATAATTAATACATAACAAAAACCAACACACAAGTACCGTAATAGTTTAGTGTCTTTGGAAACTCGGAACATAATCTTCTAATCATGGTGAATGATATTAAACATCTCCCATAAAGATCTTCCCATTTTGTTTTCTTACCTAAAACCTTTCTCTATATCTCGAGGAAAAGAAAACATATAAATGGTGAGCTCAAATTCTCAGTAAGAGTAAACATAGATAACATAAAACAATCCATAAACATTTGAATGTAAAAAATGAGCATAAAATATAAACATCAAAATCTTGAGAAATGTCATAAAACACTATAGTACACAAGGCATAGATCATAAAAGAACATTAATCATGATAAACTGGCATGGGAATAAAACATGTAATTGTGGCAACCATTAAGCACTTGGCATGATTTCTATAGTATCCAAGGCATTGCTGCCAAAACCATCTTAGTGGACAAAGTCCCTTACTGAATCGAGTTCACTCCTCGTTACAGTCCTGTATCACTGAACCAGATTAACATTCCATTCTAGACATGTCTATCTCATGAGATATAAATATTTACCCAATGCATTAGAGGGATATATAGGTCCCACCCATCTCATAATGAAATCATTCGTACGTGTGCCATAAAATAAACATACATCATTCATAATAACCCAACAAATAAAATTGGTTTGATAAACATCATAACACCATAACATAATCCATATAAAAAAATGGATGTCATTTATTCATAAGAAAAATGAAACCATGTAAATCATAGAGACATTATACTTGAAATAGAGACATATGAAATAATTTCATCTTAGATGGAAAATGGTTTTGATAAAACATTTGAAATGAATTCTTGAGGAAAATATCCTTTCTTCTTCAAAATCATTTTGTTTTCACAAAATGAAACGAAATTTTAAAAGAAAAGGATTTTGTTGAAAGTAATTATTAAATCTTGTAGAGTAAGATTCATGAAAATAAGGTGTTATGAAACAGTAAAAATTCGTTCATGCCGTATAAGTTAAAAAACATTTTTCTCATACTTTTTCTGGAAAAGTCAAAAAGTACATCGTATGGTAAACAAAAGAGAGATTCCTTTCATACCAAGTAGTGAAAGTAAAAAATGGGTAAAAAGTAATTTAAACCTACATGAAACCATTTTTAGAAAATAGTTACCTGTATGATAAATATAACCCCAGAAAATACTTACAAATAAATAATCTCGGATAAAAACGAGATTGGAAAACTTATCCCTTACCTTAGGTCTGATATGCATCGTACGTATCCAAACCTCCTGTATAATGATTTAAATAATGTCATTGACTTATTACAGAATCATATTCATTGTTATGATATCATATATGGTTCTCAAATGACTTTATATTACCCGTTCTTTTGTAAATTCCATGTTAAAGCAGTGTTTTGGGTAAAATCGTTTTATTTATCGTACGTGTTTGGACTTGTTGTTATTGATATTATTATTACTTATATCATGATTTAATTACATCCAGAATGTAAATCATGATTTATATATCATATATATTCTTTATATATATATATATAATAGATAAATAAATGAAATGAAATACACCGTTCATAGAGAAGGTAGGTCGTACGTACGCATGAAAGCTGTTTTCCTTTCTTTATTGACTTGAATGCAAGTAAGTAGATGATATATATATATATATACATAAATAAAGTAGCTTTATCATGTCATATATTTAATTATTATTCATTATATATACTTTATAATCATTCTTGAGTGGTTAACACGGAGAATGAATCTCATCGCGTTGTGGAGACGGTAATCCGTACGTGCGCACGAGCGATGATATCATTCACATAATTATTGAATTTAATTGGAGTGGATGATATAATATCTCAGAATCAGTATGATGTTATAATAACTATATATAGTTATTCTTTACACCATTATACCCATCCATGTATGGTGGTGGTGGAAAAACAGATTACACGACGACGTGGAGAAGATATTTCGTAGGCACGCACGGGCGACGATTTCATTTTCCGTAGGATGGATATAAGGTGAAATGGGGTTGTTTCATATTTATAATAACATATAAGTATATTAGTGATAATAATTTTATTACTTTATAATGAAACAACAAAATAAGAAGTTGAAGAATAAAGAAAACTTGAAAGAATCGGTAGAAGAGATTACCTCTTCTTCGACGCACCTATTTTATGCTTCCTCTTAAGGAACTAGAGTTGGTCTTTTGATGAGACCAGAACCTCTATAATGTTTCTATGGAAGTTGATAAGGGAAATGGGCAGGGTTTGGCCGAGCTTGAAGGCATGAAGTTTTGTAAAGAGGAGAGGGAGGAGGTTCCCTTTTATAAGGGAGGAGAGGGGAACCTTAGGAAAAACATAAAATATTATTTTATAATAAAGTCATATTTGGTTTATAATAGCTCCAAATTGATTTATTTCGAAGCTAAAATGGGGATGTATCGAAATACTCTCAACCAATAGGTTTTAGACAAGTTTAGGTTACTATTTAAACCATATCATTTAGATTTAACTCTAAGTTAAATAATTTAACTTTTATCATGTCTTCTTGTTTTCTTAAACTATAAGTTTAATAAACTTACAATAACAAGACAAACGAACCCCAAGTGGTCCATTATTAATATATAAAACCTTTTCTATGTGATTTGGAAAAACCTTAGATTTTTAAGAAAAAAACAACAATTAATACTATAATATTTGTTTTGAAAACTATTTTATGTCAATTTTGACTATATTTGGTAATTTCTTTTTGGGAAAATCATAGCAGCGTGATTAGTTGAAACAAAGTAAATTAAATCAATAATAACATGTCATATTTACCTAAAAATTTATTGGAATTTATAAAAAGTCTCAAATTACATTTATTTGGGTATTTATAACATCAATTATTTTAATATTTCATTAATAAGGTAATTACTAAATCATCATTGTGTCATAAATAAATTAAATTATTTAATGTCTAAAAATTATAAATAAAATACCATTATGTAGTAAGTATTTTTATATTTCTAATTAATATTTATAGTCTAATTTATCTTATGTATATCCCTATATTAAAAAATTTGTAGTTATTAAACTTTGATTTTAAATCTCTTAACTCTTCATTGAATTAAATAATAATAAATGTCCTAATCTAATCCTAGTGGACCTAAATGATAATATTATATTACTAAGGTTGTTTTGGGTCAAATTATATTTATCCAATAGAATTAGTAAATGTTTTAGGGTAATAATACTATCATTTATACCCTTAATTACCCTATTTACTTTTAACCGTGTTAAATAAAAGTAAAATGTTACTATTCACCAAAAATTATTTTTATCTTATTGAACCACATTTTACTCCTTGATATTAACCATTTCTCTCGGTGTTTTGAAATTCTACTCACAGAAGTGGTAAAATTATGTTTTATGTAAATTTTGAAATTCTCCTAGGAGGTGGGTAAAAGACGGTGAAAAGTTCAATAAAATTGGTACATATCTAAATTTTTTATAAAATGACTCCAATAAATTATATTGAACTAATATAGGTATTATGTATCAATTTTTACCTAAAATAAATTTAAATAATTAAATAATTATTTAAATAAAAATTCGGTTTTTAAATAGTAACCCAGTGTTTTCACTATTCATAAAAAATGGAAGGTTTTTCAGAAAAATAACAAAAATTAACCCTAGGCTAATTTCGATGTTCCGAATCCAAAAATGATGTCCATTTTCAAAGATAAAATTTTAAAATGTGGGTATTACTATTCATAAAGGCACGTTCATAAAAATATTATAATAATATCTCGTTTAGTGGAACTCGGTATTGCGTACTACACACGCTATCGAAGAAAGTCTTGATTGCGTGTAATGCAAGCCTAGTCAGGGCTGCGTGTAGTGAAAGAACTGTTTGGTGTTGCGTATAACATAATAAAAACTTACATAATTTATACATTAAACAAAATCTATACTTAATGTTGCGTAGAATAATTTCCACAAAATGAACGTGAAATTGTGTGTAACACGAGCCAATAATAGTGTTACATATACTACAAGCTAATACGGTGTTGCGTATATTACAATCCAATCTTGGTGTAGTGTATAATAGAATACATCAATGAAAATAATATATCTCATAAAATATTAGGGTGCTACATTCTACCCCCCTTAAAATGAATTTCGCCCTCGAAATTCGTCGTTGTTATAAATCATTTACTACTTGAAAGTTTAATTCATAGAAAACCACATCATAAAAGGAATACTAAAACATAATTTTAAAAATTAATGTAAGAAATGAAACGGTTACCTAGATTAACTCATCACTGGGTTTCCACATAGGATAATATAGGTGAAAATATGGATATAGAAGAGAAATCTAACCATCATGTTTAGATGAAGAGTGGTAGAGAACATGACTATGAAAAAAATCCATCAATAATAAAGCCATAAATTTTTTATGATCTAAGGTACCATCTAATTCATTAGATATGAGGGCACTGACAACATTTTTTGTTTTCAAGATCATTTCCCTATTGTTGAAGAGTTTTTGAATTAAAATAAATATTTACTATATTTTGGTAGAATCTCACCGTTGTTTGTGCCTTGACCAATTTACACTTCATCTCTTAAAGAAATTAAGTTGAATCTATCTTCCGTGAAGTGTTAATGGATCATGCGATAAAATGATAGGTCATTCCATTTGTCTCAAACAAAAGGTTAGAAAAAGTTATTAAATAGACATAAGTCCATCTATAGTGAGATTAATCTTATATGGTTCCTAAAATGGACTTATACATCATATATCATTCCAATTAATAAATTAAAACTAATTTATACTAACTGGGGACTTATTGTAGGCCAGTGGTTGGAGATAAAGGCCTGTCACACTTTGGTTGTGGGTTCGATTTCCACAGCCTTGTCTGACGCGATGAGTTGTCGCCCGTCCTGCAGGCTGTCCTTTTTCTAAAACTAAAGTATTATAACATTACAAAAATTATATCGAAATTTTTTTCTAGAATTAAACAATAATATCTTATGTGTTAATTAATTCATTTCAATCTTTAGGCTTATCCAAAATACTTCAGTCCAAGCTCATAGTATAAAGAAAATGGTTATTGGAAATGTCACCTAATAAGCAAGTGAATACCATCATTTATCTCCCATATATCATAATATATATATTGTTGATCACATTCCATACATGTGAATACCTTAATCATGTATTCTCTTGAAACATGAATTACCATATAACCTTAGTGAAAACATGAACTTTGTCAAAATTTATCTATTTCCTCATACCAAAATTCCAAAAATTCTTTGTACTAAAACCATGATATCACTTTGTCCTTATATTAGTCATGAGATCATGAATACTATCAAACATATTATTTTCTCTTTATCCCTTCATTATGTGCATATCATCTACTATCAAAAAATATTTCAATCACTTTTCCTGGTTGCTGAGGCCATATTCTTATGGAAAACCACAATGGAACAATACATAGATATTCCAATATACCATAAAAGTACATCAACATAATTATTATTGAATACCAGTACATAAACACTTCAATTCATCCTCTTCAATGATTGTCATGGAATAAGTCCATCCTTGATTTAGAAGTAACCTCTTAGGTTAGGGTATTGAGTTGGGTAATGCCCATGTTCTCCATGGATAAGACATTGAACTCCATAACAGTCTGTCACACTATGACCCTTTTCTCTACAGAGATAACATCTTCCCATCCATTTGAGGTATTCCTAAATGTTCTTCTTCCCTTCATCTTGATACGTAGAAAGCTTCATCTTCCTTCCTATATGTTCCTCTCCATGAGAACATTTATAAAAGTTCATCTTCCTCTTATTTGATGACTTTGGAATACCACTAAAGTTCACCTTGTTAATCATATATCATGATAACTGATTTGGCATAATCACAATATCTTTCTCTCTAGTAATTACCAGATTTTGTTGATCACAGTTACCAATTGGTCCATCAGAATCAACGTTAACAGAATTCCTTCTCGTTTCCTCTATTGACTTAAACCAGAAACCATAGTGTAAGACACATTTAAAATAACGAGGAACCATGTAATAATTAAAATTCACTTATGGGATGTCTAACTTATCACAGATTCTTTAATCTATGATACCTTAGGTTCACCCTAGGTTATTCATGATCGTCAAAATAACTCTAGGACTGTAACCTATAGTTATAATAAACCTTAGGGACATCCTTAGACATACATTAGAAATATATCTAGGGATATCACTAAAGTTTCCACATTCTAGTTTCCAAAGGTTAACTAAACCTTTCCTCTGATACAAACTGTAGAGACCCAAATCTTGATGTGCATGGACATTACATTACTTTTTCATAATACTGAATACATAACAAAAATCAACACACAAGGACAGTAATAGTTTAGTGCCTTTGCAAACTTGGAACATAATCTTAAAATCATGGTGAAGGATCTTAAACATCTCCCATAAAGATCATTCCCTTTTGTTTTCTTACCTAAAACCTTTCTTTATATCCTGGGGAAAAGAAAAAATATAAAGGGTGAGCTCAAATTCTCAATAAGGGTAAACATAGAGAACATAAAACAATCCATAAACATATGAATGCAAAAATATGGGCATAAAATCAAAACATAAAAATCTTGACCAATGTCATAAAACACAACAGTACATAAGTTATAGATCATAAAAGAACATTAATCATGATAAAATATCATGTGAATAAAACAAGTAATTGTGGAAACCATTAAGAACTTGATATGACTTCCATATTAGCCAAGGCATTGATGCCAAGACCATCTTAGTGGACAAAGTACCTTACTAAATCGAGTTCACTCCTCATTCCAGTCCTGTATCACTGAACCAGATTAACTTTCAATTCTAACCATGTCTATCTCATGAGATATAAATCTTTACCCAATTCATTAGAGGGAGATATAGGTCCCACCCATATCATAATGAAATCACTCTTACGTGTGCCACAAAATAAACATACATCATTCATAATAACCCAAAATATAAAATGGGTTTCATAAATGTCATACCATCATAACATAATCCATATAAAAAAATGGATATCATTTCATCATAATAAAAAGAAACCATTTAAATCATAGAGACATTATACTTTAAACATACACATATGAAATAATGTCATCATAGATGGAAAATAGTTTTGATAAAACATTTGTAATGACATCTTGAGGAAAATATCCTTTATTCTTCAAAATAATTTTCTTTGCACAAAATGACATGAAATTTTAAAAGAAAAGTATTTCGTTGAAAATAATTATGAAATATTTTAGAGTAAGCTTCATGAAAATAAGGCTTTATAAAACTGTAAAAATTCGTTCATGCCGTATAAGTTAAAAAAACATTTTTCTCGTACTTTTGCCGGAAAAGTCAAAAAGTACCTCGTATGGTAAAAAAAAGAAAGATTCCTTACATACCATGTATTAAAAGTAAAAAATGGGTAAAAATGACTTTAAACATACATGAAAACATTTTTAGAAAACAGGAACATGTATGATAAATATAACCCTAGTAAATACTTATGAATAAACAATCTCAGATAAAAACGAGATTGGAAAAGTTAACCCTCACCTTAGGTATGATATGATTCGTACGTATCCAAACATCATATATAATGATTTAAATAATGTCATTTACTTATTACAGAATCATATTCATTGTTATGATATCATATATGGTTCACTTATGAATTTATATTACCCGTTCTTTTGTAAATTCCATGTTAAAGAAGCGTTTTGGGTAAAATCGTTTTATTTATCGTACGTGTTTGGACTTGTTGTGCTTGATATTATTATTACTTATATCATGATTTAATTACTTCCAGAATGTAAATAATGATTTATATATCATATATATTCAGTATATATATATATATATATAATATAGATAAATTAAATGAAATAGACTGTTCATGGAGACGGTAGGCCGTACGTATGAATGAACTCTGTTTTCCTTTCCTAATTGAATTGAATGGAAGTAAGTAGATGATATATATATATATAAATAAATATAGTAGCTTTATCATGTCATATATTTCATTATTATTCATTATATATACTTTATAATCATTTTTGAGTGGTTAACATGTAGAATGAATCTTATCGCGTCGTGGAGACGGTAATCCGTACGTACGCACGAGCGATGATATCGTTCCAATAATTATTGAATTGAATTGGAGTGGATGATATAATATCTCAGAATCAGTATGATGTTATAATAAATATATATAGTTATTCTTTACACCATTATACCCATCCAAGTATGGTGGTGGTGGAAATACAGATTACACCACGACATGGAGACGGTATTTCGTACGTACATACCCGCGATGATTTCGTTTTCCGTAGGATGGATAAAAGGTGAAATGGGGTTGTTTCATATTTATAATAAAATATAAGTATATTAGTGATACTAATGTTATTACTTGATAATGAAACAACAAAATAAGAAGAAGTTGAAGAAGAAAGAAAACTTGAAAGAATCAGTAGAAGAAATTACATCTTCTTCGACACACATCTTTTAAGCTTCCTCTTAAGGCACTAGAGTTTGTATTTTGATGAGACAATAACCTCTACAATGTTTCTAGGGAAGTTTTGAAGGGAAAATGGCAGGGTTTGGCTGAGCTTGAAGGCTCAAAGTTGTGTAAAGAGGAGAGGGAGGAGGTGCCCTTTTATAAGGGAGGAGAGGGGCACCTAAGGAAGAACTTAAAATATTATTTTATAATAAAGTCATATTCGGTTTATAATAGCTCTAAATTGATTTATTTAGAAGCTAAAGTGGGGATGGGTCTAAAGCCTCTCAACCAATAGGTTTTAGACATGTTTAGGTTACTATTTGAACCTTATCATTTAGATTTAACTCTAAGATAAATAATTTAACTTTTACCGTGTCTTCTTGTTTTCTTAAACTATATGGTCAATAAACGTACTATAACAAGCCAAACGAACCCCAAGTTGTTAATTATTAATATATAAAACCTTTACTATGTCATTTGGACAATCATTATATTTTTAGGAATAAAATAGCAATTAATAATATAATATTTTTTTTAAAACTATTTTCTGTCAATTTTGACTCTATTTGGTTATTGATTTTTGTGAAAATCATAACAACATGATTAGTTCAAAAGAGTTAATTAAATCAATAATAACATGTCATATTAACCTAAAAAATTATTTTAATTTATAAAAACTCTCAAATTACATTTATTTGGGTATTTATAACATCAATTATTTTAATATTTCATTAATAAGGTAATTACTGCATCATTATTGTGTCATAAATAAATTAAATTATTTAATGTATAAAAATTATAAATAAAATACAATTAAGTAGTAAATCCTTTTATATTTCTAATGAATATTTATAGTCTAATTTATCTTATGTATAACCCTATATTAAAAATGTTTTAGTTATTAAACTTTGATTTTAACTCTCTTAACTCTTCTTTGAATTAAATAATAATAAATGTCCTAATCTAATCCAAGTGGACCGAAATGATAATATTATATTCCTAAGGTTGTTTTTGGTCGAATTATACTTATAAAATAGAATTAGGACATGGGTTAGGGTATTAATAATATCATTTTTACCATTAATTACCCTATTTACATTTAACCGTGGTAAATAAAAGTAAAAAGTTACTATTCACCAAAAATTATTTTTATCATATTGAACCAAATTTTACTCCTTGATATTAACCATGTCTCTCAGATTTTTTAAATTAAACCCACAAAAGTTGTACAACTATGTTTTATGTAAATTTTCAAATTCTCCTAGGAGGTAGGTAAAACACGGTGAAAAGTTAAATAAAATTTTTATACATCTAATTTTTTTGAAAATGACTCCAATAAATTAAATTGAACTTATATAGGTATTAAGTATAAATTTTTACCTAAAATAAATTTAAGTAAAATAAATAATTATTTAAATAAAAATTTAGTTTTTAAATAGTAACCCTGTGTTTTCACTATTCATCAAAAATTGAAGGTTTTTAGAAAAATACCAAAAAATAACCCCACTCTAATTTTGATATTCCGAATCCAAAAATGAATTCCATTTTGAATGATAAATTTTATAAAATTTCAAAATTTGGGTATTACTATTCATAACGGTTAGGTCATAATAATATTATAATAATATCTTGTTTAGTGAAACTCGGTATTGTGTACTACACACGCTATCGAAGAAAGTCTTGATTGCGTGTAATGAAAGCCAAGTCAGGGCTACGTGTAGTGAAAGCTCTGTTTGGTGTTGCGTATAACATTATCAAAACTTATATCATTTATACATTAAACAAAATCAGTACTTAATGTTGCGTAGATTAATTTCCACAAAACGAACTTGAAATTTTGTGTAACACGAGCCAAGAATAGTGTTGCATATACTGCAAGATAATACGATGTTCCGTATAGTAAAAGCTAATCTCGGTGTAGTGTATAATAGAAGACCTCAAAGAAAATAATATATCTCATAAAATATCGGGGTTTTACAGTGTTGTCATCGTTCATCGCGTTCGTCGCACAATTGCAATCTCGTGCTCGCAAGTCGGTTGTGGAAGACGATCCACATCGATAGGATCCGAGGAAGAAATTCAAATTCTCTCCTCACTGGCGTTCTTCGTTATTCGTTCTTCATTGAGAGATTTTCTCAATTCTCCCAAGTTCCACCAAAAGAGTAATGCCAACCAAAATAATAAGAGATTGTGATATCTTATTAATTCATTGCCAAAAAATTCAAATTGGATGAATTAATTTAATTGGATCCACCTAATTAATGTGAAGGATTTGTAATAATAAATTATGTGTTGGCTCAATAAATTAAAGGGGAGGTGGTGGCACCATAAATGGTAGAGGAGGTCAAGGGGAACCCCCTCATTAATGAGGGGAGTTGAGAGATTTTCCTCTTCTCCCATTAATAGGGGGTTTAGTTTCGTGTGGTCCCCACGTCATAACCTCTCGCGGGAGGTTAGGTTCGGGTGGGCCCCCCACCATATCCCCTCATGGGAGGTTAAGGTGTGGTGGTCCCACCTCCAACTTCCAAACTCCACAAGGTGGTTATAGATCCAGTGGGACCCACCTGAAAACACCCACATGGAGGATCAAATAAAAATAATGTGAAGCTCACTTTATTTTATTACTTTCCACGAAAACCCAAAAACTAACTTTTATTCTCGACTCACTGTCGTCGAAGTGAAAGTCTGCTTAAGTGAATTCTGACACTGCGAGTTCTATGGTCCCCTCAAATTTAAATTTTGAGCACCGATTCAAAAGTTATAAAAATGCACTTGTACGTTTACTGAACGCACTCAAACAAAACATCAGAAATAGAATTCAGACACACCGGGCCTTGGAATCATGCGCCGTCAATTTTCGCGAACTCATAAAAATACCATGTATTTAAGAAAAAAAAATTTCCACGGAATTTATAGGTATTTATAATATGATATAAGTTTACATTTTCATATAAACTACGAGTCCTTACTATATGTAAGAGATAGATGGAGTAATTACCTATAATACCATATCACATAGTATTGTATATGACATATCACTCTATGTGGTATGCATGAATAATTTAATTTGGCTATATTACCTACAATATAATATTTGAGGTATGATATTGAGTTTCCACATCATTTGATACTGGATTTCAAATTCCATTTTAATGTAATTTCATGAACATAAATTATTAATTTTCTTCAATTACATTATTTTTTGGTTGAACTATAAAGGTGTTATTAAATTTTTTAGGATATAATAAAATGAAATAATATAGAGGTTGGTTTGAATTATACTAAATCATGAATGTTACATGTGATTTAATATACTCTTTGTGATGAATAATTAAAAAAACACGTTTTTAACATAACCCTTGGAGAATCGATAGGTTCCAATTAAAATGATCAAAAACCAAATTATATGTTATATAGGTCCCCTAAAGAAAAATCCTTATTCCTTTCTTTATTCATTAATCTGCGATATTAAAATGTAATAAAGTTGAGGTAAATTGTTCTAAAAGTGTTTTTAGGTTCATATATATAATTTATACTAATAGATATATGAGTTTTTATAACTTTTTATTGATATTCATCAAATTAATGGAAGAAAAAAATTCGTATAGTCAACAATGGTGCATTTTTCATTTATTTTTTTTCTTATAAACCACCCATGGATGATATTATGGAATAGTTTTTGTATTTATATTCTAATTTTATTATAAATTTTTCTTTCCCATAAAATCCATAATCTTCTTGAATAGTCATAATAAATAAGAAGGAATAGAAATACTCAAAAGGATGAATATAAGAGATATTTTAAATTTTTCAAGTAGCTACTAATGCTTCAATGAAATAAAAATCATGGATTCTTGATAGTGGACTTTCACTCATATGGAAAATGATAAAAAAAATTAAAAATCCCTGAAGGTCATAGTGTATAATTTATTAACTTCGGTAATGAGAATTATTTTATAGTTAAATGAGTTGTAAATGCTATAATTGAAGCTCATAAATTAACATCATGAATATTTAATAATTTGTTACATCCTCCACTGCTCATCCATATATCATCCTTATCGCCTCCCACACTGCCTCTTCCTTTACTCCCAACCAATAATAATTCCCTTCTCCACCACACATCCCCACTCCGACTATGCATCTTTACCTCATCGCCACAAATCCCCATTTCCACCATACCTACCCCCCTCTCCGCCTCCGCCTCCACATCCCTGCTTATGACTCTGTGTTTCCACATCCATCATTTTGCCTCCACCTCCTTCTCCTCTACGCAGTTGCCTCCTTCTCCCAATCCCTCCAATATCCCATCATCTGCCCCTCAGCTCCATCTCTATCTCCCCCATTAAGTGGTTCGTCAATCCCTTCGATTTAAAATTGATGTCAGGGAGAGGGGTCCAGTCACGATTGATGTGATTTGTGGTATGATTTACGGAACCCAATCTACGTAACCAACCCCTATTGTCAACCATAAATTATTGAAATGTATCCTTGTGTTTTTCAATCTATCAGTAGGAGCTCATCTGTTGAGAGATATGTTCATACACCAAATTTGGAATTCATCAAGGCTAGTGTTCATATATGAAGGCTGAATATTTTATCCCACCATCTAGGTTTAATCTTATTTATGATATCATATTCTCGACATAAATCCACCAAAATTGATTTATTATATTGGTATTACATTTATTTATAATATTTTATTATTTACTCCATCAATTTATTTTACCATCATTCATATTTTTACATGTTCATATTTTTATATCTTCATATTTTTTATCATGATTTATATTTTTATTGATTCATATTTTAATAGGTTCATATTATTTAATAGGTTTATTTTTTACCTAGTTTCATATTTTAACAAATTTCTATATTTTTTACATATATACTCATATTTTTAGATCAAAATATCCATATGTCTGACAAGTATATTTTTACATGTTAATATATTTTACCAAAATTCATATTTTTTTACAGGTTCTTATTTTTTTATTAGGGTTCATATTTTTTACCAATATTTATATATTTAGATGATAATAATTATTATCATGGTTCATATATATGTGAGTTAAATTTTTTATAGTTTCATATTTTTTTAAATTTGTACATAATTGTTTTCATACATGTAAATAATTTTTTTTTTCACACCTGTTAATATTTTTATATTAAATAGGCACATATTTTTTTATACAGGTCCTTATTTTTTATGTTTATAAGGGTAGTATATTTTTTTTATAATTTATGTCACTTCAATATGTAGGTTTATAATTTTTATAGGTGAATATTTCTTATAGGTATATCTTGGGTGAGTTTATCAGACTAGATCATACTCTTTACAATTATATATATTTTTCACATCATGTAAAATAATAAAAAGGAAAGTATAATGGTTCCTTTGACATGTGATTTTCAAATATGAGTACCCCCCCACTCTAGACAGTTTTACTGTACGTTTCCTTTACAAACGAATTGATGGAATTCTCAATTATGCTAGAACTTTTATTTATTTTATTGTTACATCTCTAATCAACCGATATTTTTAATTATCTTAAATTCTATCGATTATATACCTTACTCCATTTGATTTCAAAATAACATGTTTATTTTTATGCATGTCACAAAAGATCATTCTTTTGATTTTATTTTACCCTTTATTACTTTCAATAGATCCATATGATGTGAAATGGGGCTCCCTTATGCTATTTAAAATAAATCATGCATGAAAAGTATTCAATTTGAAAAATATATATTTGTCATTCGGATTCAGTTACTCAGATCATTAAATAACTTTTCCTTTGTTTAATAATTTTATGAGAAACTATCATTTCACCAATGCATTCGAAAGGGGATGTGTTAAGGTCTGCAAGATATTTTTTTCTTCATTTAATTAACTCACTGAACATGATTCATATAGATTCTTAGTTCATCATTAAATAGTTTTATTTTTACTACTTTCTCACTGATCTTGTTACTCCAACATTAAATCATAGGTTTAAATTTTGATGATCCATTAGATCCCTCACTTTTTTCTTATCTTATACAACTGTAATAATTCATTCAAGCAGTGCCGTTTCTTTATCAAGATTTCCTAGTTCAATTGACGTGTTAATGGCGATATGTAGCATTAATGAATTCACATTTCACATTGGTGTGAAAAAGGTATTATTCCTATGAGTTTTGTGGTTAATGAGTTCTAAATATTCTTCTATATTGACTTTGGATTTTTCATTGTATTTTAACTTCAATTCGGTTTTATATATAATATTTTCTCACTGATTGTATTGTTATTTAACATGTTTAGATTTATAATTGTATTATTTAATACACTCATTTTAAACAACAAAAACCCAGTTATTATATTACATGTTGACAACTATGACGAATGTATTATTGTTTCTATTCAGTCACAACTGCCCAAATTTAATCCATCCATTTCAATTGTATGTTTTGTTTTTCAAATTTCTTAGTTGATTCCCTTGTGTTATTCTCCAAAATTATCCTTTCTCAGTTCACACTCACCCAATCCCTAATAATTCCTATTAATCCCTAGATTAATACGAAAAATAATTTTATACTCCTCAAATTGTGTTTGACTTGAATGTGATTGAGATTATAAAATTACAGAAAAATCATTTTGAGTGATATTTTACATTTTAAAACAACCCATTATATTTTTCATTTCATGTTTGAATTGAGATTTACTTATAATTATCTTCCCAAATCCACTTCTCGCATTTCCTAACTACATTTTTTTATTCTTGGTTGGTGAATTATTTCTATAAATTGGATGAATGTCCAGTTTTTTTGATGGTGTTTTATCATATAACATTTTTTGACATTACAGTGGCTCATATAAATTTAACTAGAATTCCTTTGACTATATAACTACTACATTAAAATTTAAATTTAAATATACATTTAATTAATTATGCAAATGATAACATGAATAAATTTCTAACTATTGTAGGAGATATTTCAATGGATTTAGTATAATATTACTATAAACATTGTTAAAATAAGCTTACCCAATAATGTCATGTCTACCTTACACCATGGAATCATAATAGGAATTGTTGTATATTAATATCCATATTATACACCACCATGGTATTTTTATAAAACAAAATATGTTAATTAATTTATTTTTTTCTGAATTTTTATTCAATTATTTATATTTTATTCTAAAGTATCTAATTATTTTCTTTTTTACACTTATTTAGGAAATCTATCGAAATTTTTTTGAAAATAAAACATTGGATCTCTAGTTTTTGTGGAATTGGTCGATTACAAGTAAGTTTCCAATTGAATTTTTTTCATTGATCTTCGGTCACTAATTATAAATAAATTAGGAACAGAAATATCAAAATATATTAGCTTGGTGAAAATTTCTAATGAGGAAAAATGTTTTTTTAATTCTCTTGATAAAAACGTTATTACTTTGATCCATTTTTATTCATGGGTTCTATATTTTATGGATTTATATCTTCATTTTATGCCTTCACGTTCAGTCCATTTTATATTATTTGTTTAATTTTTTTTTTCTTCACCTGTAATTGTTTTCTACCCATGAATTTAATTTCATTAAACATTAGTTAACATAGTATAATCATAATGGCGATGTTATGTGTAACAATAATTATTTCTTCACCGGGTTGTTGATGATTATTTTTAAAACATGGTGTCTGATGGTAGTTTCTATATAATTCAATTCATAATTGTTAAAATATATACATTTTTTGTGATCCATTTATGAGTTAAAGATATCAGGAATGAGAGTCATATGTGGTTCTTCAATGCATTCCTGATCCTTCCATTCAATGTTTTAAGATTTAAATTTATCATCCAACTGATGGAGTTATGCATCCTGCCTCCAAAGTAAACCATCCATTTGTGCTTATACTATTTTTCCTCAATTTTAAACCCATAACACATAATTCATGTAAATTTTTATACAGGTTCATTTTTTAATGATTTTTTGATCTTTCAAGTGAAAAATTACCAAGAATTATTCAAATTATTTATAGACACATCCTAAATAATTTTAATAATTATGTAGTTTATTTTTTATTACAATTCAAATTGATAAATTTTTAAATTTTCAATATTGTATGTATAAGTTTTGTCTATGTTTCAACTACATATGTTCGAGATGGTAACATTCTCAGGTGAAAATCACATATGTTCTATTTGTTTTCATTACATGTGTTTTGTGTGTTTTTAATTTATATATATTCAAACTGGTAACATATTCAGGTGAAAGCTGCCAATATACCTTGTGAATATTAGTAAAAAATTTTATATTTTATATTACATTATGGTTCATTACCTTAAATCATCCTTACATCATTCATTACTATTCTTAGTTAATAATCACTTGACCATTTGTGAAAAAGAAATCAAAAAACTAAAATATTTCTATAATTTCTTGTGAACTAACAATATTGGGTTTTTCTAGGAGATTAGAAATGGTGAAACTTGATAGTACAATATTGAGACAACTAACGTGGTAGAAACATCTTCCATGGCTAGATTACTTGATGGTACATAATGCATTAAACTACACTGTAACATTATATTTATATTAGTTTCTCATTCTATAAAATCGTACAATTATAGTACACATAATGATTTAGTGAGATCATGTAGATCACTATGGATATTTATATAGTTAAATTTATAAAGTTACATGATTACATTATAGTTAATAAATCAAAAACTATATGGATAATTTTATAGTGACATGAATACACTTCATTTAATGCAAATAAAACTCCATGAATTTTTTATAGAATACATTTATACATATAATGACATAATGAGACACTTCTATATAGTTTTTATGGGGATTCTTCCCTATTAATTACATTATACATAAGGTATAACATAAAGGAATTATAGTTTTCATTATGCATGTGTTTAAATTTTCATTACTAAATATTAAACTATTAATATAAATTTATTTATTTATAAGAATAGATCTTTTGGGTATCTCATCAATAAATTTAATTATGCTACAATACCAGTGAAATTTTAAATCTTCATCATTATTATTATATTTGTATTTAATTAAAGGTTTATGATTTTCCATATATTAACTAACAAAACTCTTTTCTAAAATATACGTTCCACAGATTATGACATCTTTAGTTTCCAATATCCTTCCAAATCATAATCTTGTGATGATGAAGTTAATTTTCAATTACATAACTCCATTATAAATCAAGGATTTCATAGATACTATAGTGTTTATCATGAAAAAAAGAAGTTCTGTCGATTTTGTATTCAATGATTTTTATGAATATGTTGATTGAAATGAATCTCTTACAAGTGCTTCATGGAAATAATTCATGAGCTTATAAATTATCAATCCCATTAAAATATGAACTATATTGTTCTTATCATATTTTTGACTTAAAATGTAAAAAAAATGATTAGTGCACCCATCAGTTTCCAGGGTTTCTTCCTCTAACAATATTCACCAATGATATTCAAGTTTTCCATTGTAAATGTTTCTCACATTCTCATACTTCTAGAAATACTTCATTGTTCAATCATCGATTAACATAGTAGTTTAATCTCTCAAATTTAACTATTACTCATTGTTCTATCATATTATATGGGTTCTATTTGTGATATTTCTATTTGTACACATTTTATGATCTCAATATTGTAGTTCTCAGTATTGAAATTATAACATTTTTGAATTTGAGACTTTGGAAAACATTGAGATGAATGGTCGTAAGTAATTTGTTATTTTTAACTCGAATAAGTGCACATACAGATCTTCATATGTGAAGAGTTATGAACTATTTGATCTATTTAAAACCAAATCCATGGTATTAAGGCACTTCTAGTCCACCCTCCATATCTGTATCGATTTCATCCAATGGGGTTTAATCCTAACACCCCCCTTTTATTTTTCTCTGACCGAGATCATCTGATATGGAATTACTATAAATTTGAGATAGCTTTAGTGTGTCTTGACAAACTAGTTTTCTTTTTTAGGGGAGTTCAGTCTAACTCATACCCTCTGTCCAATATAATTATATTGAGTTCCATTTTATTTTATCACACAAGAGACCATATAAATGGGAGGAGATTAGAAAAAGAGGCCCAAAAATGCCTGTAATTTATGTGGCCAGAGTTTTCCTTCTGGAAAATTGCTGGGTGGCCATATGAGGCACCACATGATGTATGGAGATTCACCCAATGAAGATGGAAAGGTAAATCTGCATCATTAAATCATTTATAATAGATAGGGAGAAAGAAGCTAGATAAAGAGAAACCATTGTTATTTAGGATCAAAGTTAATCCTAATAAAACAATGATGGCATCAGATGTTTTGATGTTTGTTTTTTCACAGTGCAATTGTTGTGGCATAGAGGTCCACTCATGGAGGGATCCCTTTGTCCATAGGGATATTTATTTGTTTCAATGAGGGTTTCCAAAACATCTATATTTTATTAAATTTATTTTTTTCTGTAGGAAAAACCGATTAATGAATCTTTAGAAGAAGATAGAGTGGAATGGAATTATGTGGGGCTAGATAAGAGAATTTCTTCCTCCTTGTTTGTTTGTGATACTAGGGTGGATACTACTTTATGTCTATTGATGTTTTCAAAATACACTAGTGACTGGGGAAAATCTAAATCTTCTCCAATGTCTTGGGTTTATAATACCCTGGATTACCAGGTATACATAGAAGGTCATCTATTTGAGAATTGTAGGGAGTCCTTGAAAAATAATGAATTTGCGTCTAGAGAAAGCATTTTTGATGCTAGGATATGAGTGGATTTAGAAGATCCATATTCATTGAAACTAGTAAAGGGAATACCTTGAATAGTGTTGGTGGAGCTACTCAACCCAATGGAAATTCCTTAAAAATAGATTTTATTCATACCACTACTAAAAGTTGTTCTTTCAATTCCGAAATCACGTACACATGTATGAATAATTTATGCATACATTGATTTAATTTATATACACATTTTCACATAAATTAAAATCTATAGTTATATATAATGATTCTACTTACATGTGTATCCATCTGTGAGTTACACAATGAGTAACCCAAGTTCCATATATTATCACCAAATTTTTTTGAGCGTGTGAATGAATTTTTTTATTTACTGACCATGCCATGAAAATGAATAGGTTGGGTATTAGTAGTATATTAAAAACACGAGATGGTGGATATTCAATAAAATAATCCACTATAACTTATTCATGTTGAATTTTTTAGTTCAATGATACCTTAATATTATGTGAAGGATTAGTATATTTATGATTTCAATATATTTAATAACTTGATTTTAATTTAGTATAATTATAAAAAAATTGATGTATGAAAATTATTTAAAATAGATATTTTAAAATAAATGAGGATATATCACATGATGTTGATAAGTAATAAATACAAAAAAATTCATATCATGGATTAGATTTTTGTCAAAAATTAATATATTACATCATAGAATCCTCATAAAAATGGTTAGTTTGAAAGGATGATTAAAAGAAAAGTTGATATGGGTGGGAACAAAATGTATGAAACAAATATCAAGATAATTTTGTTAAGAAGATATCTTAACAGATGTGTATAATTATAATAGATTCTATTTAATATATAATTCTAATAAAACTATTTATTAAATATTTCAAAAGAAAAATACATTCATATTATACTTTTTAGTGCTTGGAAATTTCAATTTAATTAAAATATGAAATCAATATTTGTGAAATTTTGATAATCTGGATGGTAAGGGTATCTTTTTGGGTTATCATTCATATGGAAAATTTTACAAATATTGGAGTAATTTTTTTCATAAAATGGTGGATATCTATGATGTTAAATGATATTAAAATTAATCATATGATGATTGATAATTTTTTTAAGATTTACTGTTGGAAGACTAGAAAACATTAAAACATGTACCTCAAATAGATTTAGGAGAGAAGGAAATATTGTGATATGTTCATTCGATAGAAAAGAATTATGTGGATGAAAATTTTTATTTGTGATCAAAATAAGGCATTTTAGAAAAATAGATAACTTAAAAATATATTTTCTAAATATATTTTCTCCTGAATTGATAAAATTATCATTTGTAATGATATTTAGAGTAAATAATATACTAAATTAAATAATGATTGTCTAAAAAAGATTTAAAGGAACTCTAAATTACATAATTTTTATTTTTAATAGAAAATAACCTAATTTATGTTAAGACCATGAACATGTTTAGATATATTTTTGTCAAAATATGTTGTTTGTATTCTTAAGGATGATTTTTATGAGCCCAAAAGATGTTTAGGCTGGATTTTTATGAGTATTTAAAGTGGGTGTGATCCTTAATATTGGTTTTTATTTTGATTTCAATAAAATATTCAAATTAATTCTTGTTTTAGGTCATGTTATTTAAATAATTTAAATTGTTTTATGGAACGATTGTGGTTTTGAATTGATTATAAGTGTTGTAGAAGTGTTTTATTATTTTTTTTAAAGATATATAATATGAGACATCATAATAATAAATTTCTTGATAAATTTTTTATGATGTGTGTTTTTTTGAACATGATTAGTTAAAGGTTTTACCCCAATTTATCTTTATTGGACTGTGATTTAATGACTGGAGGTGATGGTGATTAATCTTGTCTTCATGGTATATGTATCATTTTTTGAGGAAGGAAGTTATTAATTACATTTTTTCATCATGGTAATTGTGGGAATTGAGTATCTCCAAGAAGAAAATTGGTTATTCCATGATGGTTCTTGTAACATAAAAATATGAAATGTGACATGTTTTTTATGAAAATTTCAAGAATTATAGTATTGGATAGCACTCAAATGAAAGGGTGTAATAAAAATGTTATTTTGCTTTTAATTTATATAAGGGAACTATTCCATGATTTAAATGAAAAACATAAGATATAATGATATTATGTTTTAATGATATATATTAATGTTTATTTAGTTTTAAGGTAGTATTTTTTTCAATGTCATTTAAGGTTAAAATTTTGGTTAAAGTAACCATTACAAAAAAATTGACCCATAATACTATGATTTATCTATGTTTACAAATTTAAGTGGATTTGATGATATGTCTTGATGAGTGAAACACTGGTATATGTAAAATATAATCCTATCATATCATAATAATTTATATGCTGATTTAAATATTTAATTTGATCTAAAGGATGGAGTTAAAGGAGAATTTGATGGAATTTGAGGAGATTTTTTTGGAATTTTTATTTCATGTAAAAACGTTAACATATATTAAGAGGCTAATAGATAGTGTGAAATATGAATTTAAGCTAAATAATATAATAAAATTATAATTAATAAAAACCATATTTCCAATGAAAATTAGATTTAATATTGTTCTTCATACCACAATTCATAAACCAGTAATCCTTAAAATGAAAGTATTGAAGGCTTTCATTAAATAAGATGATATAATGACTTTTTTTTCTATGATAAATTGAGTATATACTTCTATTTTCATGATATAACACTTATATACACATCAATGTATCTTAGTGATAGTTGAATTTTTATTTTGGTTCATGAATGAGAGGTGTCCCCTCATTAAATTTTATCGATTTTGGTGAGTGAAGAAGAATAGTAAAATACGTACTGTAAAGGAAATAATTGTGATATTCTCTTTGTTGTTTATGAATACATTTTATGCTCCATTATATGAATTATTATTTTTATATGGGGGAAAATTTCATTGTTTATATACATTTATGTTCACATGAGTTTAATGATAAGACTTTTTATAATCATTGGACGATATTACTAGATTATGTGGATATGAGAAATACTATTCCAATATAATGATATTTCCATTCATTTTTATTGGTGAACCTTGTACATAATTCAATTCAATATGGTTTTGTGAATTTCTTATTAGAGGATACTGAATAAAATATTTTAACAGCAATAACATTTATTTTGAAAATTATTTTTAAAAGAGAGATTGAAATTAATTCTTCTTAACCAGTGATGAATGATGGTTTTAGAGAAATAATTAATGATAAACGTTCATTTATTCACACTTATAATGGATTTATTGTGGGATCTCACTACCATTTTCAGTTGTGATTATATAATTGGTATGAAACTGGTGTTTAGTATATCCATCGATGATATAAAATGGGTTTGATGTTATAAAGAGATGATCATTATCGTATAAATATTATTGTTGAGTTTTATTTTTTACACAATCTTGGACTATATTTTTATTGATCCACAATAATAAATGTTGTAAATTATTCTGGAAATTTGAATTTTTCATTTAATGGATGACCTATTTTGAGAGATGAGAATCAATATTGAATTTCAGGAATTTGAAAACCTATAAGAGTGTTTTTGGATATATAATAAGGATCAAATGGGAATTTGAGGGGTTAAAGAGGAGGTCAGGATGGTGTCAAGGGTGGTTTAGAGATATAAAAGTCCATCCGATCATTGATGGATTAATGCTCATTAACTCTTAATGGAGGCCCACCAGCCTGATGGCGGGGTTGGTTCAATGGTGTTTTAATTGGGGGGGGGGTGACTGGAGAAGGCCATTTTGGCCAGCATATACCTCTCTTTCCTTCCTTATTACACAATGATATGAAGAATATTTGGGGGGTGTTTTCCAGTTGATTTTTAAGGTAATATCTCTCCCACTCCTAGTATTTTTCATACACCATCCCTCTCACTAATATATCCTTGACTTTCTAGGGGTTCAAGGAAAATTTTCAATAGAGCGTGGAAAAATCATTATGATGGATTATGATTTTATGTGTGTCTTGAATTGGGTATCCCAAGATAGCATAATCAAGATTCATTTTGTCTATTGACATGAGGGATTCTACTATTTAGATTTAGTTTTCTATTGATGCATTTTTGTGTAATAAAGATCATCAATTCTGGTTTATAATTTATAGTGTTTTCATGGATTAAAATTGGGTGTGTATTGGGAATGAAATACAGCTGTTTTCTCATAATTATAGATTTATTAAGATTGTTGAGTATGTTTAGAGCCTAGTTGGATAACTGGCATTTTTTGTGTAAATTAATAAATTTCTTAATATCATGATGTTTATAGGTGGTTAGGTTATCATCAATATGTTTGAGGTAAAAACCGAACTTATATGGAAGTATTGGATCATCGAGGCCTTGAGGAATGAGGAATATCTTAAACATGTTGAGGCTATGATGCTCATGTAGAGGAATCAAAGAGGCATGTGATGACTTTTAAAATGTTTTTAAAAATATGAACCCACTTTTTTATTAAGAGAAATACTGAAGGGCTTGGTGTGATTTTGTTTTGGTTTGTTTGACCTCATGAGAGTGATGCACTGTTTTGGAAAGCATGTGTTGACTTGTGTGGATGTTTGTGTGCAGATACATGGTGACACTTGTTCTGTGTTTTGAATAACAATGTCTTCTTGTGGTACCAATGTGGTGAGATGGTATTAATAGAAGTGATAGACCCCTAGAGGGTTTGGATAGGTATATGGGATTCGGGAGAATGTTTTCATGTGGACATAGGTCCTAAGTGACTAGTTCCCTGATGATGAATTAGTGAGTGTTTGGGATCCCCAAGAACCCATGAGATTGAATAACATGCAGATTGGCCCTCCCAAGAACCCTCAAGATGATCTAGTGTGACTGATTAGACTCATGAGAATATAAGGGGATAAGCTAGTGAGCTTGATTAACTACCCCTGAGACCACTGGGTTGGGTTAGTGTGAGATAGTGAACCTCCATAACAATATAAGTATGGGTCAGGGTACTTGATGAGGTCATGACTTGGGTAAAAGTCATGTGCGATGGAATCCATAAGTAGTTTATTTTCTTACTAAGGTTCCTTACAGAATGGTGTTGTAGAACATAGTGTATGTATTATAGAAATAAAATGATTTTGGCATGGCAAAGAAGTATGTACTTTACAAGCTATGGATTAGACGGATGCAGGCATTGTGTTGAAACTTATATATTGGGTGATTGTTTTATTTTTCATGTTATGTTTCCATATGGGAGTATTATTAGGATATTATTTCAGTATATTTTTATATTTCTTGCACGTACACTTGATCATATAAGTAGTTAGTTTGGATGACGCATTGGGGATTCCTACAGTGTCATTGGACTCACCCTGTCCACAGACTCGATATGGGCTCTGATTTACAATGGTTGACCTTCTTGTTTTCATTCAGTACATAGGTACCATATGGAGCTGGGCACACATTACATGATGTTAGGTTATAGAGGTCATGTAATCAACAAGACTATATGGGTGTTGATATAGAGGTATATTTTTTTAGTTTTAGTCATAGTTAGCTTGCATTGGCTAGTATGCCTCTTATTATATATAGTGTACGTTTTATTGTTATCTTCTTCTTATTCCTTATTTATGGTTGATTAATCATATAGATTTTACTACTTATATTCAATATTGTGTGGTCTAAGAGGGATCATATTTTTTCTATAGGTTGGTGGGATGTCCTATACATAGGTGATTCATTTTTTTTGATGAATTAAGAAGGAACCCATGGACGTTTTTAAAAAAATTGTATCCCTATGACTTTTTTGGGCCATTAAATATATTGGATTCCTTTTGTGATAGGGGAGATATGCCTAAGCCCATGTGGAATCCCTAATTCAGTGTCGTTCTGGTGGCCATGCTCAGGGAATTATAAAATGGTATTAGAGAACTTTTAGGATTGATATAATAGTATGAAGTGAAAATAGGATTTCAAAACATGAGAGGTAGATTGAGTGTATTAATTCCAGCATGAAATTAGTTGAAACATGAGATTCCAGGGAATATTTGGTTTTGGGATTACAAACTCTCAGCTGAGTAAGGTGTTTGGTTGGCCGGATAGTTCTAGTGGGGGATGTATGATACTGAAGATATGTCATAGGGCTCAACTGGGAGACAATGAGTTATACATGAATTATGGTCATGGAAGCCTAGGAGCATCACACAAGGGCATATAGGTTGTGTTGTTTGACATTATGGACTTCTAAGAATACATATGAATTGAAGATACATGTAATATAATTAATATAATATCCCAAAATTCATGGAGGTATTTACTTGTTTAAAATTTGGTTCAAATCTCTTAGAATTAATTAATTAATTGTTCTCTAAGGTTATGAGGAAGATTGAGGGTGTTCTAGGGGTTTTTGGATCCAAGAAAAGGAAAATGTACATTTTTTCATGATTCATAAATGGTGCGTGGTTAGTGTAAACCATTTTCCTAAACCATGCTAACAAGAAGGAGGAGGTTCATGGATATGTAAACTGTGCAAGGGGGAGAGAGAAACCGTGCAACCTTGGATAATGGAATTATGCATGGTTGGCTCACAGTTTTTCAAACCTTGGGGAGACCCCAGGTAACCATGTGACACCACCATCCTTGGAATGTTTATGTTACCTGGTTTGTGCATGGTTTGGAAAGTAGTGTGGATAAACTGTACACCCCATTAAAAAGTTCGAAATTACCAAACTGCCCCTTAGGATTTTTATATCTTCACCCGATTTTCCTCCCCATTTCCCCCCTTGCAACCCTAGTCAAGAACCTAAAATATCATGAGATCCCAAGGATCATTATCCCCCATTTATATGTTATTTGGAGTGTCATTAGTTGTGGATCACAGCACCGAGTATGTCTAATGCTCATCTTTCATCACATTTCTAAATCAGGGTTTTTGGTTCCTCTCATCTTCTTCTGAAACCCTAAAACCCTCTTATTTGGAGGAATATTGGTTTGGAAATCAAGTTGTTATTGAATCCAAATAAAATTATATGATTATGAGTGTGTTTTTCATTGGATTCAATATATTGTTCTACATGTTATATCACAAATTTTTTGTGTTGATTTGTGCATGTTTGGTTTCGTTCTTGGTTATCTATTATTGTGATTTTTATGAATTTGGTGTGATTTGGAAAAATGAGAATACATATAATAAATTAAACCCATCATGATCCCCATGGGATTCACTGAGGATTATTTGGATGATTTAGGGCCACCCATGTGGTGTGCCGATATTCCCGAACCTAGAAATGGGTAAGGTTAAGTGTAGAGTTGAAGTGTGATAATGTAGAGCCCATGAAGAACATGTTAATTTGATTGGGTAAGTTGAAAATGGGATAATGATAGTTGTTCCTAGGGATGAAAATTGAATTAGGGGTAGTTTGGCATGACATGAAGATGGGTTAATTGGGTTAATTGAGATCGTGTCAAATGGATTATGAATTATTCTAGAAATGCCCATGTGGTTTAGTGAATATAGAATTGTGAATATGTGAAATGGGAAATGGATTTGGAATTGGTTAATATGTTAAATTTAATTTCATAAGTGAATTAATGAATCTGATAAATGGGTTAATATAATGGGAATTATGGAACGTTCCTAATGGATTGGGGCATGGTAATGGGAATTGGGCTAAATGGTCCATGTAATATAAATGGAAAATTTGTTATTTGGTTATGGAATAATATGCATTTCCATGTTGATTATTTTTATTGTTATTGTTATGTGTATTGTTTTTAGTATGGAATGTGATATGGTTTGTGCGTGGTGATTGGATAAATACAAATTTTAACATAGATTGGTAGTGTGGGGAATTGACATGAGGCTCTACGCTCATGGGTCGAGTTTGACTAAGGCTCTAAACTCCACCCCAAAATGCACTGGTTTGGGAAGGGGATGTATGATGTATTCCCCTAACAATTGCATTTGATGAGACCAACTAGGTCCAGGAATTGAGGTGAGTTTAACGTATTTGTTGTGATGTTTTTCCCCTAGTGTGACAGGTACATGATTTATTCCATTATGCATAGTTATTTAATTCTTTAAACCCTTGTGTAGATAATGTGAATACCTAGCCTAGGAAACACATGATAAAAATGGATCATGTAATGAAGATGGTATAAGTGATGAAAATAGAAATAATGGTAGAAATGGTCAAATTGTACAATTTAAACTAATGGAACCCAAGTTATACTTTTACATACCTTGTCATTTGTTTCATACATGAAAACACTATCTTTTTAGACTAGATATTTTGTAGACACCGTTGGGGGTGGCCTACTGATTTTTACTCACACCTTGATCGGGCTGTCGTTGGGTACCCATGTAGAGTTCATTATTGCAGGTTTGGATAAGGGAAAGGGCCTAGTGCAAGGGAGTTGAGTTAGGCTTGGGATATGAATGGATGAGGATCCACACTTGGATTCATGACCTATTTTTGGGATTCAACTGTTTGTATTTATTTTAGGTATCCTTAAATTTTAGAACTGTTAGCATCACATGGAATGTTTTTTATTGGTGGTGGTGCGTACCCTGTTTAGGAAGTGGTTATTATTGCATGTTCTGGTTTATTGATCATTATTTCCTTTATTTATTATGGTATATGTCATGGAATACTATGGTAAAGAGGGTATAGTATCCCCATGTAATTTCTTAGAACCTCACTACTAGTCGAAAACCTCTGGCGTATGGGGAGACGTTCTTGAGGTCATGTGGTGACCTATATCGAGGCAACAGTTAATGGAACCCATGTCAAGGATATTAAAAAATGGTATTAGATTGGTTCATTATAGTGGGATAATTGTTTAGGATGGAATATGGGAGAATATGATGTGTTGGGTCTTGGAAATGAGCTCATGCTTGGGATTAGCTAACCCACGAATGGGGGAAAACCCAAGTACCCATATTGGGAATTGTTGTTCTTTTTTTTGTGTTATAAAATTTGAATGTTATTTCACCATTAAATGATGCAATTATTGTGTTATTTGATTATTTGGTGATATTTTACTCAAGGATGAAATGGAATGAGAATGTGAATTCATTCAACATTAAAGGAACCTTGGGAGATAGGTGGTATACATCATCGTAAGCACACATAGTATGGCTGTTTGGGATATGAACAGTGGAATGTGTTATACATTTTTGAGAAATTTAAATAAATTTTTTTCTAATAAGAATAATGAAAATTATTAATATTGATGGAATGTTAGATAATGGTTAAATAATAATCATTAATAAAGGGGTTTTAAGGAGATAAAATATTTTTTGTAGTTAGTTTTCAAATGAGAAATGTTCCTAAGAAAAAGGATTTACATTGTGGGTGTGGAAATAGTTTTAAAAATGTATCGAGTGAATGATTGTGGCTATGTAAATTAGTTTAACAAATGTTGACCATGTTGGCCCATAGATGTTTTTAGCCACTATCTATAACTATAATGGTTTTAATTATCACAAATCATGTGATATATTAACATATATCTTATCTTATTATAGTTCCAATATTATTTCAAAATATTATATTGAATATAAGATCATTTCAATCACATAAAAATTTATTTGTGTTTAAGTCTAAACAGGATAATCTATGTGTTTATGGAATTTAACACTCTATGAATTTTTTGGATTGTAAGATAGAAATAACATCTAAAATTAACTAAGTATGAGTCACCGACACTGACAGGAAGATGACTCACCGTCAGAGACATGAATTTCGGACAGACCGATCATACAGGCACATGTTCTAAGTATGTGAAGTGTGAACCGTTGAAAACACTCACCATTGGACATGAAACTGATAGGGAAAAGACTCACCATTTTACTTGAAAATGATAGACGAAACACTCACAGTTGCACATGACACCGATGCAGACGACCTACTATTAGTTCAAGTGACCTTCCGTTCATGGTCCTACCAATGCAAGAACTAAATGTCAGTTGAAATGAGTCACCATTGGCTCATTTGTCTCACCGATATAAGGAAGGACTCCACGTTGATATGAGTCACCAATACATCATCTGTCTCACCGATAGAAGGATACACTGACACCCAGAGTTACCAATATTAATGGAAAGGACTCACCGGTACAGAGTGTTTCTGACGTAGACAGACCAATGAAAATTACTCACTGACACTTATGACTCACTGATAGACATAAAAAATGATTTCCGTTTATTAATTCAAATTTGTTTCTAACGGTCATATTTAGACAAATTAATGTTTCTAAAATTATTTGATGTTGTTTGTAGGACTTTTGGAAGACCGTACGTGGTACGATGAGCTGATGCATGTGGAATGTACATGCTATCTATCAGCCCTCAAAAATAAAAAGTATTCTTTAAAATAAATAAATACGATTGAATGAATACATATAGTCGAGCTGAGTAGTTTTTTCCTGTGAAAGATACTGAAGAACATCAACTATCATGCAACAACTATGTACTAAAGAATAGAAGACCACACAATTCATTATCAATCAATATGAACACCGAATAAAAAACACACTTCCCCATCTCACAGAAGGGGATGAATATACCTTCACAACCATACCTGTAGCTGAAATCCTGAAATGACATGCCGTTTTTGTGTCAAATTCCCAAAGGGGACTTGAAGTCCACTCTCACTACATCTGAAGAGTCCACAACTCATTCTCAAGGTAGACTAAGCCATCTAAATCCCTAATCATACTAATTTTCTCTGTTGTGTGCATTCTCACATAACGTTTGAGCAGTGTGTGTATCTTTCTATTACACACACTTAATCTTGTTTATAACTAAATGATACTTGATATCCCCAACCGCAAACTATTTTTATCCTTTTTTATCTCACATAGAATAGTGTCAGAGGTTATGTGTGACCTATTTGCGGTATTCCCACAAATAATTGTGGTAGTAGTCTAGTGTGACCTATATAACCCTATGTGCTGTTGTGAACCCTGATCCAGGCAGTGGATCAAACTAATTATTAATTAAAATTTCTTGGTGCCAGGTGATCCCCAAGTGGAGAGGTTTAAGTTTCAACTTGAGAATGAACCTCTTTTTTTATCCATTGTGTTTTCCATTTTGATTTACTCTATTTTTATCACATACATCATAAAACTAAATTGAATTCTGATATTTAGTTTAGAAATTGTTTATAATAGTTTTGAATGTGTAGGATGGTTTAAAATTTTTGTTTATCTTTAGATTAATATAGCTGAGAACTAATAAGTTTTTTGAGAAATTAATTGAACATTCAGGACTATTATAATTTTAATACAAACCGAATTACATTATATTTATAATTGGGGTAATTTTCAATGATCTATTATTAACAATTTTTTTTATAGATACTCAATTCACCACCCTCTTGAGTACTCTACTCCGACCAAAATTTGGTATAAGGGGGTTTTAAAAGATTGTTCAAATCTTTTTCAACTATGATTTTATTTGGATTTAAAAGATCATAAAATTTCTGTTATTTATATATTTTTATCTCTTAAATGTTTTCAAATTTTATTATGGATAATAGATTGGAAGATGATGAAACCAACATGCCTCCATTATTTAATGGAAAAAATTATTCACAATGTAAAATTGAGATGAAATTGCTTTTAGAAAGTACGGGTTTTTAAATATGGCCCTCAATTGTGAATGTGTATAAGATTTATACTACTGTTAGAACTACTTGGGATGAACCAAATAAGACTTCATATAATAATAACTGTAAATCCAAGAATTCTTTATATTTCTATTTAGGATATGTGTAATTCAACAGAATCTATTCTTGTAAAACAACCCATGAAATTTTTGATACTTAGTTTTTTTCACATGAAAGAACTTATATTACTAAGGAAATGAGACTTAAGACATATACTATTAAATATGATAACTTTAATATGATGCATGGTGAGTCTATTTCTGACATGTATCTCAAGTTTAATTAAATAGTGAACATTATGATCTCTCTGGGAAGAGATGTTACTGCCAAATAACAAATCATGAGAATTATAAGATGATTACCTAACATATGGAAATGAACCTCTGTCTCAATTAGAGAATCATGTGACATTAGAAAATTACCAATAAAAAACCCATTGGATAATTGATGATGTATGAGGAAGAGTTGGAAGACGACAGAGAAGAGGAGGATGAAACTAATTGAAAATTTGTAGCCTTCAAGACTAAAAACTCTAAGATTAAGGAAAAATAGAAGGTGATAGCCTCATTTGAAAGATCCCGTAATAATGAATTGATATGAAATAGTGATAAAGAGATGGCTCAGTTGGCCAGAAGATTCATGAAATTATATATAAATAAGTTGTTTTTTAGGAAGCCCAATTATAAAAGAAGATATGATAACCTGGGTAGCCGAAAAAATGACTAGAAAAGAAATGAAAAATCAGATGATGGTGTATGATATGAATTCAAGATGAGAGGACATGTAAATGATGACTGTACAAAGTTAAAATACTTAATTAACAATGAAAAAAAAGAAAAGATGTATAAGAAAGCTATGAAGGCCACCTGAACTGCTTCTAAGGATAGCACTAGTGAAGCAACATCATCTTATGATGAGAAAGATGACTTGGAAAATATGTGTTTTATGGAAAACACATCTAAGGTAACCTTAGATTCACCTGCACAAAATTATTATTATTTTGAAAATGAAAGTGACTCTAAGAATATGTGAAATGATGAACTATTTGAATACTATAACATGTTGGAAGAGGCATGTAATTAACTAAACAATAAATTTAAATAATTAAAGAGATAACATGCTCTTACTGTAACTGGTAAATCTTAACATAATACTAAAAAAGAGAACAATAATCAAATGATCAAAGAATACAATTAATTAAAAATGTATAACTTGGAATTGAAGAAAGATTTAAAAAAATTTACCAATGAGAAAAATACTCATACTCAAATTTTTGGTAAACCTATAGATCCTAAGTACACCACTGGTATTGGATATCAGACTATATAGAGAAACCTATCAAAATCACATTTTGTAACTAAATCTGGAAAATATTTTTTTCTACATAAAGATCAAACCTCTTCTCATAGTACCTATTTTGAAAAATACTTTACTCCCTCATGCTTTTCTAGACCAAATAGAGTCCATTTTTCAAATATGTTTCATAATGGTTATAAGAAACCCATAGAGAATATACGGGTACCAAAATCATTGATTACTAATTTCACTTGACCGAAACAAGTATGGGTTCCAAAACCTATTTTTGTTTCATTATCATGTTGGAAATCTGTTTGAAAAGATCATTCAAGGGTCAATGGTACTTGGGTAGTAGATGTTCATGGAAAATGATATGAGACTACTCAAGATTCAAGAACCTAGTCAATATTGATGGTGGATTTTTCACCTTTGGTGAAAATGATAAAGAAATATAATTGGCTTTGGACTGATTGGTAACTCTAACTCAGTTTTAATTTATAAAGTACTTTTAGTTGATGGATTAATTCATAATATGTTTAGTATTTCACAATTATGTAATGATGGATTTATTGTAAAGTTTTAAAATGATGTCTTAATTTTTTTTAACTCTAAACATGAATTGTTATTTTCTTTTCATAATAATGAAAACGTATATTCTATTAACATTGATTCTTTAGTCTCTCAAAATGTTTATTATTGATGTGCCTTTCATAAATAGACTTGGAATTTGCATAAGATACTTGGAAACTGTAATGTACACTCTCTTAGAATGATATCTAGAAAACAATTGGTCAATGATCTACCCAAACTTGAGTTTCATAATGATAAAGTATAGAATCCTTATCAAAAGAGGAAACACCACAAGATATATTTCAATTAAAAGAAAGAAGTTTCAACTTCTCAACCTTTAGAGTTGGTTCACATGGATTTGTTTGGACCATCTCGTGTTTCTAGCTTAAATGGGAAGCCTATGTCAATTTACTTGTGGATGACTATTCCAGGTATACATGGAATTGTTTCTTATCTCACAAAAATGAAGCATGAACTCACTTCACCAAGTATACTAAAACAGTGGAAAATCGAAGTGGAATTATAATTAAATACATAAAAGTGACTATGACTATGAGTTTGTAAATCTAGACTTTGAAGCTTTTTGCTCACACAATGGCTACAAACAAAACTTTTCTACCCCTAGGACAGCTCTAAAAAATGGTGTTGTAGAAATAATAAATAGAACCATACAAGTAATAGCCCAAACAATACTTAATGAATATAATTTACCTATTTACTTCTCGGTTGAGGCTATGAATACAACTTGTTACACAATTAATAGAGTCGTAATTGGACATATTCTTAAGAATACACCTTATAAGATATGGAAAAATAGAAAACCAAGGTTAGTTATTTAAATGTTTTTGGTTTCAAAGTATATATTTTTAATAAAAATGATAATCAAGATATATTATCATCCAAGAGTGATGAAGGAGTCTTCCTAGGTTACTGAACCTCTAGTAAACCCTATAGAGTCTTTAATAAAATAACCAAGTGTGTTGAAGAATCAGGGCATATCAAATTTGATGAAACAGATCAACATGAACCTAAGATCTCTCTAGAAAACCTTTATCATTATATGTAAAACCTAGAAATAAATGAAAAATCATCTAATCCATTTATCAATAGATTTGTTTAATCAATCAATTCTAGAAAGTCTTTAGAATCTGAACATGATGAACCCAAACCTGTAGATGAACTTGATGTTACTAGACACTCCTTTTATAGACCAACTAGATCTCTCATGAACCATCCCTTAGATGTTGTAGTTGGATATTTACACAAATGGACTTAGACTAGAGCTTCTCCTAGAAATCAGGTTGAACATCAAGCCATATTTTGGCAACTTGAACCTAGAAACATCAATTATGCAAATAAATATGAATTTTCGGTGATGGATATTAAAGAAGAACATAATATATTTGAAATAAATAATGATCAGAAAATTGTGTATAGACCTAGAGACACATTGACCATAGGAAATAAGTGGGTTTTTCGGAACAATTTAGATGATTCTGGTAATATTTTTAAAAACAAAGATAGATTAGTTTCACAAGGTTATAGTCAAGAAAAAGGTATTAACTAAGAAGAATCTATTACACCTGTTGGTAGACATGAAGCCATCAGAATCGTGCTTTCTTATGTTGTCCATATTAATATAAAACTATATCAAATGGATGTTAAATGTGCATTCCAAAATATATATATAGCTGAGGATGTTTTTGTTGAATAACACGTAGTTTTAAAGACCCTCATTTTCAAAATCATGTTTTCAAATTGACAAAAGATTTATATGGTTTAAAACAAGATCCAATAGCTCAGTATGATAGATTAAGTAGTTTTATTATTTCAAATGGTTTTTCAAAAGGAATTTCTAATACTACTATTTTTATGAAGAGAATTTCTAAAGAAGTTTTAGTAGTTAAAAACTAGGTTGATGATATTATTTTTCATTCATTAATAAAATCATTATGTGTTGAGTTTTCAAAAATGATGAAAAATTAATTTGAAATGAGTTTAAAGGGTGAACTCAAATTCTTTTTTATATTTTATATTTTTCAAAATAAATAATGAATCAATTGGAATTAAAGAAAATATATGAAATAACATTTAAAAATATTTGTCATTGATAGAATTAAAATTAGTAACACTCTCATGAGTACTAATTATAAGTTGGATCTTGATGAATATGATAAATCTATTGTTCAAACCACTTACAGACGAATGATCAAAAGGTTACACTAAT
This sequence comes from Viscum album, assembly GCA_963277665.1. Taxonomy (NCBI): domain Eukaryota; kingdom Viridiplantae; phylum Streptophyta; class Magnoliopsida; order Santalales; family Viscaceae; genus Viscum; species Viscum album. The sequence goes on along the minus strand of OY728152.1, from coordinate 776,013,140 downwards.
TTACATATAGTATGCAAGATATAATGTTAATTCTGTGTTTGTGTGCTCGTTTTTAAGATAACCACATAGAATTTCACTTAAATGATGTTAAAAGAATATTCAAATACCTCAAACATACAATCAATCTAGGATTGTTTTTCCCTAAAGGAAAATAATGTGATATAGTGTGTCATTCTGATGCTGACTTTGGTGGACGTAGGTTAGATAGAATGAGAACCTCGAGAACATGCCACTTTTTGGGAAAATAATTGGTTTCATAGTGTAGTAAGAAACAAAATTATGTAGCATTATCTACTACCGAAGTTTAATACATTGATGCTAGTAACTGTTGTGCACAAATTTTATGGATGAAACACACTTGTCTAGACTATGGATATCAATTTAGAAAAGTATTTTCAAAATGTGACAACATAAGTTCTATTACCATTTCTAAGAACCTAGTTTCTTATTCTAGGAAAACTATATTAATGTAAGACATCTATTTTTAAGAGATCATTATAAAAAGGGTGATATTACTTTAGAATTTATTGGTAATTAACATCATCTTATAGATATATTTACTATGTCATTGAACTCTTAAAGAATACATTACATAAAACATGAGTTAGGATTGATCAATCCGTAAGACCCTGTGTTTTCCTTTCCTTTAATCTTTTTCTATGATATTTTCATGATGACACCATTGTCATTTCAACACTATTAGTATTTTAAAGAGTCTGTCATAACGAAACTGATGACTCCCTGTATTTCTAGGTTTTATGTTTATATCAAAACGTTGATGTTTCATTAATTCCAATGAACCTGGTTCACAATTTCACGATTGAAAAATTTTGAATTCCCTAAATGATATAAATTTGAATTGATCCACTCTGCTCCTTTACCGCTACTCTATCTTTTCATCCTATCTCTTTCTTTACTCCTGACCAATCACCTTATGACCCCCAGACTGAACTAATCAAAATGGCGCTAGTGAAGCGTGCTCTTGAAGGAGGTGAGTCTCATCCATCCAAGAAACAAAAAGGGGAATCAAGAAAATCTGTAGGTCCTGTGAATCCTAGTTTGTTAAACCGTGCTGTAACTTCGAAGAAATATGTTTTGGTGGAATGGGTCTTGGAGAGAAAATATTTTTTGTTGAATGTACTACATGATCAAGGTTGGATTTAATGGTTCAAAAACAATGATAGAGTCATTTATCCGAATCTAGTATATGAATTCTACATGAATTTGGAACATTAGATGGAAGTAAGTGATGTTGCATGGGTGAAGTCGATTGTGAAAAGGAAGAGAATCTCCTTCTCTTCAACACATTGGGATGAATATCATAAGGTACCTCATGAAGGTAGGGTTGATGATTACCAAGGTAATTCTCCTCTTGAATGTGAATTCCTCCACAATGAGACAACTCTAAAAGAGATAACTGGAAATGAAGAGCACATGAGACATATTGCCTCTGAATTGAATGGTGAGTGCAGAATTTTATTCATGTTTATTCAGTATCATATTTTTCCCATGAAAGAAGAATTTTCATCTATAAAGTATCAGGATGTATATTTGGATTATTTTCTTCAGAACGGAGTGAAATGGAATCTATGAAAATATCTTATGATCCACATCAATGAGATGATAAATCCTAGGTGTAAGTCAAATTCTATTTTCTATTCTAGAATTATTTCAACTATACTGAAGGAGAAAGGCTATTTAAATGAATTTGAGGATGTGGTATTTAGAGAATGTAGTGTAATCTGATTAAGTACAGACATCTGTAAAAGAAGGAAATTAAATTGGGACCCATGGATGGAGGAATGGGTTGGTGATTAAGATAGATTGTATGAGAAATTTAATCGCCTAGATCATCCAGTTAGACCAACATATCTAGTGGATCCTGTCCTCGGTCCAGATTCTCAGGTAACCTAATCTTCAGATGAGAAAGAGGAGCCTACTCCTCTTCTTAGAGATGTGGGATCACCAGTTGATGATTTAAGTAACCCTGACACTACTAGATCATAAAAAAGAGTCTATATTGGACATGAATGTACACCTCTATACATAGCCTTTCATGAACCTATTCTCAAATCCTCTGGAAGTGAAGAAACTGAAGTTCAAGGAAGTGTAGAATATATCCGTGAATCTAATGAAGAAGAAGAAAAAGAAGAAGAAGCTGGTAGTGTTGAAGATGGTTCTTAATCCGGATGAGAAGAAGAAGATGACAAAGTTGATGATGAGCCTGGAGATAAGAAGAATGAAGATGTTGACATTGAAGAAAGTAGTGAAAGATGTAGTGACAATGACTCTGGTCATCCTGATGAAAATCCATATGCTGTGAGTATGAAAGTTTCTGAAGCTAATACTGGTGTCTCTGTTGAGGGTGTTGTTCAAGAAGAAAATGTTTCTCTAGATGAACCTATTTCTCAATTTGTTTATACAAGGAAAAGAACTATTCATGAGTAAAATAAACCAATGTTAGAATCCTTGACTGAGGGGGAGAAATTTTCCACAAGATGTGACACTAAGGGGGAGCCTCAAGGACTAGTTTCTCAAGATGATGAAGAGCATAAAACCGGAAAATTAAGGCTTGAAACTATTTTTTCATTGGATTCTGATATTCTTGTTTAATGGATAAGTAATCCTAGTTATGTTTCCATGGGATTTGATTATGATGATTCTAATGATTAAATTGTTTCTCTTTATGTAAGGGAACTAGTGGATGAGACCACTTCTAGTGACTATGTAACTAAAGCTGATTTTGAACAATTCAGGAAGAGATGTGTGCCTCTATAAGACACTTAATGTAATCTCAAATGAGATATGAGATTGATGAAGCCACGAGATAGAATACCAAGCTAATTGAGAATTTAAAAGAAATTATACTATGGTTGATGGTGTGAAGCAAGCTGGTGCTTCTAGTTCCACTTATGCCTCAACTATTCTATCTCAATCTAATGATGCTTCTATTTCAAATATGGTGATAAAAGAGATTCCTCAAAATCTTATCACAATTTCATAGAAAATTGTATTAATAAATACCAAGAATCAAAATGATATGAAGAAGTTGACAACTGCGGTAAATTCCTTAACCACAGAGTATATGAATACAATGGAAACTATCATGAAAGGACTTGAGAACCTTGTTTCTTATTTAAAATATCATGAATTTTATATTATAAGAAATTAATTTTAGGATCTTACCTCCTCCCCTCTTGCATAAACCTCTGCTCCACTTGCACAATCATCACAATCTTCCGATATTTCTACATTTAGTTCATTGTTGAAAGATGAGCTACAAACATTGACTGCAAGTATGTCCAAAGTGAAGGATACTTCATATAAAGTGAATGGCCATGTGGTGTATTATACAAGGAGTTATTCACATAATAATGAAGAGCTGACCAAAAGTATTAATGAGTTTTCCCCAAAATCATCATAAGGCATCAAATGAAACGTCTCTTTAAGAATTTTTCCACAAATGTTACAATTCCTCTAGTGACAAAGACCGTTAAGGATCTGATTCATAATCTCAGAAAATATAATTCATTATTGGATAATTTTATTGAAATTAAGGATGATTTTGAAAACGACATGAAATATGGTTCATATATCATTGAATAATTAATCAAGCTGTTAAAACCATATCTTCATGTCCAAAGTGAAGATGTTGTGGTAGCTCCTGCTGCAACACATGGTCCTACAAGTTTTGTTCCTAATCAACATCAAATGTCAGTTTCTCAGGCCTTATCTCACATAAGAACAGTCATCAAATAAAATTTTGAAACCCGTATTCTATCTTAGCACAGGTATTCCCTTGCTTCTATAGTTCCTGAAGGAGGACCTTTACCTCTTTTCATAATCTGTTCAGATGCTCCTACTTCTCAGCATAACCCTCCTAATGACCCTTCTATTGATCCTTATGATATGGGTAAGGATCCCCTTTATCCTACCCTGTATTGTGGAATGATTTTTATTTTATAGATCTAAATCATTGTATGTTTGTTTTATTAGTGTACTCTGTTTCTGAATGCTATTTCATTGTTTCTAATTTTCTGTTCTTCATTCATTTCTCTTACCATTTTTTACTAATTGTAAAAGTTGGAGAATTTTCATAAGAATTATTAAAATTTGGCTACCGTTATTGAATCTTACTATGTGTTTATTCTTCTCGGATACATTATGTTAATCTTCTCTTTGATCCCTTATTAATTGTTTAGTGTAATAATTTTTCTGTGGTACTCAATAATGCCATGATTTTTGATTATCAAACAGGGGGGATTGCTTCCCCATAGATGCTGTTGGACACTATCTCTATCTATAATGGTTTTAATTATCAAAAATCATGTCATATATTAACATATATCTTATATTATGTTCGATCCAATATTATTTTAAAAAATTATCTTGAGTGTCATATAATTTCTATCATATAACTATTTATGCTCGTTTAAGTCTAAAAAATATTTTCTATGTGTTTATTGATTTTAAAACTCTCTGAAATTGTTGGATTGTAAGATAGGAAGAACATCTAAAATTGTATATGTATGATTTAATGACACTGGCAGGAAGATGAATCACCGTTAGACACATGACTTACTGACAAACAAATCAAATAGGCACAAGTTCTATGTATTTGAAGATGACACTGTTGAAAAGACTCACAGTTGGACATGACACTGATAGAAGAAAGACTCACGGTTTCACATGAAACCGATGTAGATGTCCCACAGTTAGGTCACGTGACCTACCATTAATGGTGCTACCAATGTAATAACATGTCGTTAGTTGAAATGAGTCACTGTTGGCTTAGCTGTCTCACCAATAGAAGGAAGGACTCACTATTGATATGAGTCACTAATAGTTCATCTGTCTCACTGATAGAAGGAGACACTAACTCCCAGAGTCACCGATACTGATGGAAAGGACTCACCGATACAGAGAGTCACCGATGATGATACACTGATGCAGATAACTCACAAGTACATATGACTTAGTAATATTCATAAAAAACTGCTTTTAATTTATTAATTCAAATTTATATCTAACAGTCATATTTAGGAAAAATAATGTTCCAAAATTACATAATGTTGGCAATAGGACTTTTGGAAGAATGTATGAGGTACGATGTGCCAATGCTCATCGAATGTACATGATATCATCCAAACCTCAAAAATAAGAATTATTATTTAAAATAAGCAATAATATCAACAAAATACATTGAGTCGAGCCAAGTAGTGCATGCCTATAAAGGATATTGATTGAAATAAGCTCTCATGAAACAAATTTGAACTCATGAAAAAAAGAACACACGATGCAATATCAATCAAGATGAAAACTTAATTGAAAACTCACTTCCACATCTTAATGAAGGAGACGAATATACTTACACAACCATACATGTAACTAAAACCTATAATATGACACTTTGGTTTTGTGTCAAATTCGAGAAGAGGACTCTAAATCCAATGTCACTACCTTTGAAGAGTCCAAAGATGATTCTCAAGACACACAAAGCATTGTAAATACCTTCTCATGCTAATTTTTTTAGTTGTGTTCATTCTTACATAACTTTTGAGCAGTGTGTGTATCTTTCTGTTACACAGACACACTCACTCCTATGCATAACTGAAGGATACTTGATATCCAAAAACTCACACTATTTTTATCCTTTTGTATACAACATAGAATGGTGGAAGAGGCATTGTGCGACCTGTTTTTTGTATTCCCGAGAATAAAAATGGTAGAGGTCATGTGTGACATGGACATCTTAGTTTTGTGTTGTGAACCCCGATCTAGGGTGTGGATAAAACTGTTTATTAATTTAAACTAGTTGGTGGAAGGTGATCACCAAGTGGAGATGATTAAGTATCATCTTGAGACCGAACCTCTTGTTTTTAACCACTTTTTTACCATATTTTTTTACTCTGTTTTTATAACATATTTCATAAAACTAAATTTTACTCCAGTATATAATTTAGAAATTGTATATAACTATTTTGAACCAATAGGTTAGTTTCAAAAGTTATATTTATCTTTAGATTAATATTGCCGATAACTAATCAATATTTATAGAAATTATTTTAGCATTCAATAAAATAATAAATTCACTAAAAATATACTTAGGTTATATTTTTAATTTGCGGAATTTTCAATGAACTTACTTTAACATAAATTCTTATAGCTACTCAATTCACCCCTCCCCCCTCTTGAGTAATATACTCCGACCAATAGACCATAACCCATGGTAGGTATGGTAGAGGATAGTGTTATATGTGTGACAATATCCAATGGGGTAGTATCTGGGAATTTCTTGTTGAGGACCTGTGAAGACCCTTCTTGTACGTAAATTGTGGAAGCATTATGTTGTGTGTTCTGAAGCTTGTTTTTTGGAATGGCAGAAAAATTAAAACCTAAAGATGTGTGTTGAGAGGGAGATAAGAGGATGTTCCCATGAATTATTGCCTAGTAGTGGAGTAATAACCTATGGTGATTTATATTAATAGAGAAGAGAAATTTCTTGAGAACTTTCTTATTTTATGAAGATGATGGAACGAGACCCACGATGGGTTGTACTGAGTATGCTCGAGATTAATAGGGAGTATCAGCTACAACAACATCGAACCACTACCAGAGAGGGAGGTATATAGATAGCTGAGTTCTATATAGAGTCCATCTAGATCATTATTTAATATTTGTAAACTATTTCTGAGAAGAGAGTCATGTTGGTGGCCTATATGTTGTGAGGTCAGAAAAAGCATTGGTGGGACATCATGGTTCAGACTGAGTAGGTCAAAAGATTGATATAGAATGATTTCCAGGAAATGTTTCTAGAATAATTCTATCCATAAATCTTAAGGTAGTAGAAGGATATAGTGTCTATGAGTTTGACCCAAGAATTTGTTTCAGTGGTGGATTATTCTATCCATTTCACTAACTGGCACTTCTTTGTTCAATTATTTCTAGGAGACGAGGAAGCAATGAAAAAACATTTACAGGATGGGATTAGACACGAAATCAGGTGCGAGGTGAACATATTCTATTTGGAGAAGTTTATAGAGGTATTGGATAAATACCTTATCTTAGAAGGAAACCTGAAGGTGGCTTTAGGTAATGGTATTTTTGTTCATGTTGGACAGACCAGTGATGCAAATTCAAAGGGAAGGAACATTGTTTTTGGAATGTCAATTTGGGTGGTAGTGTACATAGTTGTTAGAAGAGAGTATCAACCTCTCAGGGTGGTGTCCAGGTGTTTTGATATTAGTGTGGTGGGTCAATAATCATGTAGGGTTCATGTCACTAACCACCAATTGAGTGCTATTGGTGTGGTAGTATGGGGCATTTGTAGGGGTTATATAAGAATCCTCAATAACCGAGTAGAGATGGAGGGTCAACCCTGATGCTGAGTACATTTAGGGGGCCGATTTCCCCATATCATATAGGTATTTGGATGTCAACTATTATTATCGGTCGAGGTGGTGGACATGTTACTTTGGGAAGAGAGTTTCCATATCTATAGAGTAGTGCAATGCAAGGGACATAGGTCAAAGCCCAGGGGAGAGGGGCAGGTCATCTTCACATAGTTCAGTCTACATCTAAAGTTGGAGAGGCTTGACCATCTACTATTTCAGGTACGATTCTTATAGATTCCATGCATTCTAATGCTTTAGTTTACATAGACCCCACAAATTCTTTTATATCTATTTATTTTTTTTTGTCAGGAATAGTAGTAGATCATGTGTGTGGGGTTATGTTGATTAATACTCCATTGGGGAATGTGAGATCAGGATATCAAACAATGTAAGGGTTGTGATATGGAGGTTGGTTAATACCATTTTCTGTGGGACTTGTTCATCTTCAAGATGTCTGGTATTGACCTAATTTTGTGCATGTATTGGTTGATGTTTTACTAGGACTATATCGAAGATTACCATAATATGGTAACACTCACATATCTTGAGGGAGACACTTATGACTATCATGATGAGTTGGATGTTCGAGCATGTCGTGCAGTGAGAGTTCTTTAGTAGCTGTATAAGCTAACAACCCAAGTTTCTTGTCTAATTATTAATGATGGGGAGTATAGAAACTTGTCTTTCCTCTTGTGGTGGATCATTTTCAAGATGTGTTTCCTAAGGGGTTGTTGGGGATGTCTCCTAAGAGAGATGTTGAGTTCATGATAGAGTTGTTGTTGGGAGCTGAACTAGTCTCTTTTACACCCTATTGAATGGAACTGGATGAAATCGAGGAATATAAAACTCAGTTAGAGGAATTAGAGAATAAAGGTTTTATTCTTTGTAGAATGTCACCTTGGATATATCTATTGTTGTTTTCCTAGAAGGCAGAGGGGTCATTGAAGATATGTGTCAATTATAGAAACTTGAATCAGATTATGGTTAATAAATGACACCCTCTTATGAGAATTTATGATCTCTTTGACAAGATGGGAGGTTCTTTAGTGTTTTGTAAAATTTATCTGAGATTAGGGTAACACTATTTGAAGTTGATTTCTATATATGTACTGTAGAATACCTTTAAGAGCATGTATGGGTGTATGAGTTTTTTTATGTCGTTTATACTGAACGCTGTGTCGGTAGTGTTATGGACATAATGATCTGAATCTTTCTCCCTTACCTAGAATATTTTTTAGTTGTCTTTGTGGATGACATCTTGGTGTACTCTTGGATGAATGATGATCATGCCAAACATATTTAAATAATATTGAGTAAAATAAGAGAGAATAGGCTATACGGCATTCTATCCAAGTTCCACTTCCAGATTAATAGGGTGAATTTATTAGGTCACATGATTTTTGAGGAATGCAAGTAAGTGGACCCAGAGAAGGTACATGTAGTTGTGTCTTGGGATCATCCCAAGAACTTTTCTAATGTTGATGTTATGTAGTTTTATTCAACTATTACATAAGGTTGATTAAAAACCTTTACCATTTTAGCACCTCTTTTAGGCTTCACCAAGATAGGAATCAAGTTGGAATGGTCCTAATCCTATGATAATGCTTTCCAAGAGTTATGTAATCGGTTGACTACGACACCAATTTGGATCTTACCTATATCAGGTATGAAGTATACCTTGTTTTGTGATGTGTTTGATGCTATGTTGGGAATAGTGTAGATGTAGGATTATTAGGTTGTTACATATGGTTCACATAATTTGATTCCTCATGATATAAATTATCCTATGCATGATATTTTATTGGATATATTTTTCCATGACTTAAAATGATGGTGGGATTACTTTTTGGGTGAACGGTTTACGGTATATAATGCCCATAAAAGTGTTAAATAAAATTTCCCTCCACATGATTTGAATCATCCATAGTAAAGATATGTTGAGTATATGAAATAATTTTATTTTGAACAAGTTTATACCAATATAAAGGGAAAAAAATTAACAGATGCCTTGAATCGCAAAACTCAAAAATCAAGCAGTTAGGGAATCTTGTTCTGAGTGGAGGATGATAGAATTATTTTTTAGAATCATTTGGAGATATAGGATAGACATTTAAATAAACCCCTTGTATCCTTGGTTTTTGAATCCACACATCTAATATGGATCAATGAGATTTAGCTTGAAGACCTGGAGTCTTTGGCTATGATGGAAATTCTTAGAGGTGGGGAGTCACATTCTGGTTGGGCTATTGGAGATGATGGGATCATTTTTTTTTACAGTCATGTTGTTGTGCTGACATTTATGTGAGATGATTTTATGTGTAAGCATCATACATAGAAGTGGTAAGTGCATCTTTGTTTGACCAAATTGTATCATGGTCTCCATAGGCAGTATTGGTAGGCATGGAAGAAGAAAGTTGATGTAGGTTTCGTGGTGTGATATCGTACCTTTCAGCAGGTGAAGGTTGAACATTAGTGATTAGGTGGTTTGTTTTAGCCATTTTTTATTGTAAAATGGAAATGGAATGATGTAAAAATGTATTTCGTGGTAGTAATTTAAACTATGACTTAGAATAATGGTGAAATCTTGGTAATTATTGATTTGTTGACTAAGGTGGCTAATTTCATACAGATTCAAGAGACATTCACCGTAGATCAGTTCGGTGAGTTGTATGTTTGATAGGTAGTGCAGTTGCATGGGGTACTGCAGAATGTACTTTCAAATCATAATCCATGTTTCACATCACCCTTATAATAGGGATTTCAGAATCTTCTTGCCACCCAGGTGTTCTTGAGAACATATTTCCACCCACAGATGAACGAGCTATTAGAGTATACCATTTAGGTACTAGAGGAAATTTTGTGGACTTTTTTATGAGATTTTGGTTGATCATGGGAAAAAAAGTTGTCATTTGTTGAGTTTTCAAAAAATAATAGTTACATTGCAACAATTAAGATGGTATTGTTTGACGTACATTATGTTAGATGATGTATATCTCTATTGTGTTGGATGGAATCTAGAGAAAAAGTGTTTTTGGGAAGAATTAAAATGTAGGAGACATAGATGTAGGCTCCGTTGATCTAGAAGATAATGGAAATAGTTCAAATTATTCATAATTCATACATAGATAATTGTCATATACCTCATTATTTTTTGGTGGGTGGTCATGTGTTTCTTTAGTTGTCACCAAAGATGGGTCATAATCAGATTCGAAATAGGGTAAGTTAGTGCCTAGGTCAATATTCTTATTTTATATTGTAGAGAGTATTGGCTTGATGACATACCGATTGGATCGTCCAAAATGGTATAACGGTATGTAATATTTTTTTCATGTTTCATAGCTTTGTCATTATCACCCTAACCAATTGCACATGATTGAAATTGATGATGTTGAGCTTGAGGTAAATTTCTCCTTTGAGACGTATTTGGTTTTTACTATGTATCAATGTGAGAAAGTCTTACACCAAATGATTGTGCCATAATTTCATGTTTTATGGAAGCATGGTAATGTTCAACAAGAAACATGGGGAAGGGAGTTTGATAAATGGGCTCAGTGGACCGATCTTTTTTCCTTGGAAGAATAGTGATTCATAAGAAGGGAAGCTCAAGGATAATCCATTTATGTTGGTGAGGTTGTAAGATCCCATTTTCCCTGGAGGTATGTCCCTGTTTAAATATTGTTTTGAATTCATTATAATTAATTAATTAAATGTCCATCGATTGTATAAGGAAGCTTGTGGGTGTTTTGATGTTTCAATGCATAAATGAAAAACAAAAATGGTCATTCTGTCATGTTTCATGGTTGGCACATGGTTAGTGTAAACTGTGTGCCAAAACTATGCTATCTAGGAGGAGGACATTCACGGTTATTTAAATCATGAAAGGGGGAGCACCAAACCAAGTGGACTTGGATAGTAGAATTCCACCCGGTTGGCGCATGATTTATCAAATAGTGTAGATCTCCCATGGTGACTGTGTGCTATCACCCCCTCAGAAAGTGTATGGTGCTTGTTTTGTAAAACCATGTGAAAAAACTATGGACCCTATTAAAAATAGGAAAATTACAAAACTTTCCCCTCTATATTTTTAGACCATCACTCGATTTTCCTCCCCATTTCCCCTTGAAACCCTAGTGATGTTCCAAAACCCTCATGAGCTCCCAAGGATGGATCTCCATTATTTATATGCCACATGGAGTGTCATTGGTTGCAGATCTATGATTCATGTATGTCTAACAATCCCCTCAGTTCACTTTTCCAGATTATGATCTACAATTCCTCTCATCTTCTTCTAAAACCATAAACCCCTCTTTTTCCAATGGAATCTATTTTGGGGCTTCATGGGGTTCTTGAATCCAGATCTAAGGCTACTATTAAGAGTGTTTTCATCCATAAATTCATGGTAGGTGGGCTTCATGTTTTTTCCCATAGTCATTGGTTTTATTTTTTTTGTTTGGTTTCGTCCTTGGTTATCACTTGTTGTGGTTTTGATGAATTTTGTGGGATTTGGTAAAATGAGTGTCTAAATGAAGAATTGTACCCCTCATGATCTTTATAGGATGCATTGAGGATGATTTTACCGATTTACAGCCACCCATGTGGTGCGTCAACATTCTAAAAACTAGAAACTGGCAAGGATAAGTGTAGAGTTGACGTGTGATAACGTAGATCCCATGAATAACATGTTAATATGGTTGGTTAAGTTGAAAATGGAATAATGATAGTAGTTAATTGGGTTGGTAACGACAGAATGGGTTGTTTATCATGGAATGAAATTGGGTTAATTGGGTTAATTAAGGTCATGTCAAATGGCTTCTGAATTTTGTTATAAATGCCTAATAGGGTTGGTGCATATGGAATTGTGATCTTTATAAATGGGTAAAATCTTGAGAATTGGGGAATATGTAAAATGGAATTTCATAAGTGAATTAATGAATATGTTAAATGGTTTTATCTAAAGGGATTTTTTGAATACGACTTATCATGACCCCTCTATTTATTGCACATTAAATACAAGATTTATTACATAAACGTACACATTATAAAATATGAAAGATCGATAAGTCTAGTGTCTTTGGGAATTTAGTAAAAACATAAAATATTGAAAATGGGATACAACAAAATTATTGAAAACATCCTTAAAACAAAAATAATATTCCAAAAAACAAAAAATTACATGGGATATCCTGAGGAAAAACATAAGAAATGGGTGATCTATAAAGCATAGTAAGGGAAATAAGTAAGGAATGACATAGAGAAGTTAATACATGCTAGAAAATAGGCATATCAATAGATAATAAAAGGAACATGAATAATAAAAAATTATATAGAATGATAATTATAACATGGGAAATGTGGAAAAAACATACTACATGACGTAAGCAAGAGTCAAGGCTCATTGCACATGGAGGAGAATGAGTCAAGGATCATTACACATGGAGGAGCATGAATCAAGGATCATTGTATATGGAGGACCATGAGTCATGGATAGATAATGATACCATTATACATGATGTATTATGATACTAAACATTACCCAATGTATTAGAGTGCTATCAGGGCACACCCTTCATAATCATTTTATTCTCATTCTTATGTGTGACACATCGATCATACAATATAGATTCCTTCATCATGATGATTTATTCCACGATAAATAATGTAGAATATATATATGTAATTCCCAAATAAATAAGTATATGTTCATAAACGTGAACATCATTGATAGAAAAATGTGTATGTTATACTCTACATAATTATTTCGGCCTGGAAAATTGTGGTGAAATTTTGACAGCATAACAATGGTACTTAAATATTTATACATTTTTTGATGAAAGTGAAACGGGAATATCATTATTTATACATGAAATTTAAATTAATAGGGGCATGTAAATACATTTCCAAATAGATTTAATCGGATATAGAAGGTGTAACATAATAAATACACTTGAAGAATGGGGAGAAACAAAAGAGACCTTACAAAAGATTTCCATGGTAACGAGTGCACATAATGGTTAACCAAAGGTATTAATGAGATCCAAATAGGAACTCATAATTTATAAATAAATTTGAAATTAAGAGGGTTATTTAATAACATATCCCTGAATAATAACATACAAATTAAAAGAAATAACATTAAATGAGTTCATGATTATAGAGGAGAGTAGAAGACCCCTTATGGAATTTCAAAATAGTAATGACATAGATAAATTTCAAAATAATATAGGATAAATAATATCCCATTCAAATAAAAAAATCAGATATTAATATAATCATAAAAAATTAATGACAATATAAACATTTAAAATTATAACAACTAACTTCAAAGAGGATTCTAGAATTGAAAGAAGGAGATTAAGGTGAGGAACCCTTACATGAGTGTGTGACTAAAAGTCTTGGGAAGGGATAATTTAATGCTTGAGGCACCTTTGGAGGACTCTAGGGAGTAGGGATAATAGTAGGATCATTCTAAAAGAGTCTGACTGATGAGAAATGCGATATTGGGAGGGATTATATAGGAAGGGATGGGGAGTTTCTTTATTATTTAGGTTTTTGACTCTACATAATAAAATATTCAAAACCACAAACCATCCCATGGTTTTTAACCATTTTTTTCTGAAAAAATGGATTGTTATAAATTATTTTATATGTATAAGGGCATAACCAATTAAAATATTACAAATTGTGAGGTAGAGGTGAGTCACACTCTTAAAGAAAAGATTTTAAAACCTTAAAATATATTATAAGTCTTAAATGATTCATAATAGATCTACAAAATTGATAAAATCAAATTAAAACCACAATATATTAATGTTAAAACATATATTTGGTCGTGGGTCCCATTTATATTACTTATTACATAACATTTGGGTCATTATGATGTCATAAAATACAAATTATACTTATTGGGTGTTTAATTTTTACCCTAAAATTCAACTATCTCATAAAATTATGAAAAATTTATCGTTGGATAATTTAAAAATCCTTACTCCAAAAATAATATTAAATTTATGTAAATAACTTTCTAAATATTTGAATTATCAAAAATAAAATATAAACCTACATTCATTTAAAATGATTGGTTTTTGACAACAAATTTTTTTGAACCCTTATAAAAAATGACATTCGACTTCAGAAAAATAATATCATAATTTATATTTAATAAAATTTATTTAATAATTATATTTTATTAAAATATTATTTATCTCAAAAAACAATTAAATCATAAAAATATATTTCTTAATTGAAATTTAATATTAACCAAAAATAATATTTCTAATTGAAAAATTATTTACAAAGTAACAATAATAGGATTAAAATATAGTCATTATTTTATACAATTTAAAGTATATATATATATTTAATTATAGGTTCTTGATACATATCACTTAAATACACCAGAATACACCCTAAGAGTAAGGTGTGTTATGGTGGGGCTTTCATGGGGCCGTTCAGTAAACATGGTTTGTTCTGTGATCTTTATGATATTGAACTTCTCCCATAAAAATTTTCTCTCATGATTGAGTTGTTAGATATTAGATTTGTCTTAGTCTTGGGAAAATCCCAAAAATAATATCTCCATTAGAATATATGATAAATGGGATTTATAGGGAATTTTCCCGTGGGTTAAGGCCATCACATTCTTTGTCTATGTCAGATGGATTTGTTAAAACAGTATATTTATTCTAGACACGTGATCACTATTCAACATATATATTATCAATGGTAAAGATAATTAACAATCATTAAAATACAAGAGATATATTAAAAAGATATAAGTTTATGTGTTTTCTATAAACATATTCTATAATAAGACACATAATTGAATAAAAAGGATAATGTTATTTACAACACTTTAGGTCATTACAATATTCCACCCATGAGAATATTATCCCTTGGAATTTTCTATTCCCACACTAAAACAGATCAGGGTAACTCTACTTCATCACCACCTATGGTTCCCACATTGCTTTTTCAAACTTGTGGTATCTACAAAACACTTTGATGAGGGGAATCATATTATTTTATAGAAATTTTTCCCTACTATCTATGGTCTTCACCGGCTGTTATTCATAGGAAAGACCATTATCCAATGGTACAACCTCTAGATTTAGTACATGTAATCAATCTGGTATGTTCATTATTAAGAGGGATGTGTGGAATACTTCAAGTAACTGAGATTGATTCAGTGTGAGTTCTAGTCAGTATTCTACTTCTCTGTTGTGATCAATGATCTCAAAAGGCTTGATGTACCTTGAACTAGGATTCCCCTTCTTCCTAAATCTCATCACTCTATTCAATACAGTTATGTGGTAGAATACCATGTCTTCACCATCAAAATCTAGTCCACATCGATGATTTTCATCATAGCTCTTGTGTTGAATCTAATAATCTTTTATGTGAATATGAATGGTCTTAACCATCTCCACTATTTCTTTTATCATTTCAAGACCTAGAAGTTTTCTTTCCCCAACATCATCCCAACAAGAAGGTGTTCTACACCTCTTCCTAGAAAGGGCTTCATAGGAATCCATTTGGATGCTTGAGTGGAAACTGTCATTGTATGTGAACTAGGACAAAGTAATATATTGGTTCCATCCATATTTTAAGTCCATTGATAATGTTATCAACATATCCTCAAGTGTTTGTATAATCCACTCAGATTGGCCATCATTTTGTGGTTGATAAGCCATACTGAAGTTTAACATAGTGTTTAGAGAATTCTGGAGACCTTTGCAAAACATATATGTTAATCTTTGATCATGATCAAACACAACAGATAGTGGTACTCCATGAAGAATTTCCACTTCATTGATGTATACCCATGCAATTTGATCTAGCGATAAATCCTCTTGAATTGCAATGAAGTGGGTGATATTTGTAAGAAAATCAGCAATTATCCAAATATCATTATATCTTATAGATGTATTTATAATTATAATGAAAATGTCCATTGTAATGTTTTCCCATTTCTATGTTAGTATGGGTAATGGTTGCATAATCCCCTTAGACTTATTCCTTTCATCCATAACTTATTGGCATAACATGCGCTTTGATGTATATTTAATGATCTCCATATTCATGTTTTCCCCCCAATAGTGCTCTTAGAGATCATGATACATCTTTGTGTTTCCTAGGTGGATACATAAAGTGGAATTATGAGAATCATTAAATAGTTCTTTCTTTAACTCATCATTTTATGGAACACATTGTCTTGACCCAAATCTCCCAATTACTTCTTCATTAACATTGAACTTAGAAGACTCCCCTTTCCTTAAAGTTTACACTTTATTCTGAATTGCAACATCATATTTTTGAGCATCCACTAACCATTACAAATGATACAGGTGAGAGATAATTTCATAAAGGATTTATGATATTCCCTTATTTCTGATTCCCATATCAATACTCTTTAAATTTATGAAGATTATATCTATCTCAATTATCAATAATGATAAATTTTATGGATCCTTACCACTTATAGAATCCTCCACTTTAATCTCTTTCCCATGATGGTAGTGGATTGATAATTCATAATTCATGATGAGCTCTAACAATCTTCATTGTTGTATATTATGATCTTTTGGTGTAAATATATATTTAAGACTTTTGTGATCGGTATATCTTTCACACTTCTCCCAAAGAGATAATGACGACAAATTTTCAAAGTGAAGATCACCACTTCCAACTCCAGATCATTTTTTGGAGGGGTTTTCTCATGAATTTTCAGCTTCCTTGATGTGTTGGCAAAGAATTTTTCATTTTTCATCCATATATAGCCTAATCCCTTATTTGAGGCATCATTGAAAATTATGAAACTTTTACCACTTGTGGGTAGTGTGAGCACATGGGAAATGTTAATCCTTATTTTAAACACCAAAAATATGTCTCAACACACATAATTCTATGAAAAATATACTCCCTTATGAGTTATCTTGGTAAAAGGGTTTGATAGTCGTGATAAATTTCTCACAAATCAGTGATAATTTCCAGCTAACTCAAGGAATCTATGGATATATGTCCCAAATATTGGCCTAGGAAATCCTCATATTTTTTTAGAATTTGATGGTTTCATAGATATCCCATTGATTGTGATGATATTCCCCATGAATGATACCTCCTTCAACCAGAACTCACACTTTCTGTAATTCACAAAGAGATTATGCTTTCACAAGGTTTTTAACACAATGCTCAAATGTTCCTCATGGTCCTCCTTCGTTTAGGAATATATTAGAATATCATCTTTAAAGACTACGATTAATTTTTCAACATAATATCTAAAGACTCTATTCATAAAGTACATGATTATTTTTAGAGAATTAGTGATTCCAAATGGAATCACTATGAACTCATAGTACTTTTCCCTCTTACAAAAATATGTCTTAGGGACATCTTCATTCTTCACCTTTACTTCATAATATCCTGACCACGTATCCATCTTAGAGAAGTATTGTGCTCTACATAACTGATTGAACAAGTTATCAATCTGTGTAAAAGGATACATGTTCTTTATCATGATCTTGTTAATCTCAAAATAATCAATGCAATGGTGCATTGACCCATAATTTTACTTGACGAAGAGGACTTGTGCACCCTATAGTGAAGCACTTTAGCGTATGAATCATTAATCTAATTTCACCTATTGTTTTCTCTTCAGTTCCCCAATTTCCACAATAGCCATCCTATATGTAGTCTTGGATATTGGAAATATCACAAGTAAAATATCGATTGAAAATTATACCTCTCACCTATAAAGAAGACTCGAATATTCCTTGAGAAAAAAATATGTGTATTCTCTCACAATAGGTGTGTCTTCAAGGATGATAATTTCCATAGACTCAATCATTTGAGATAGATATTATTGCTCATATGGCAGTAATATCAATGCTTGAGATGATTTTTCTAAATAAGATTCACCCTCCTCCTTCAACATGAATAGAATCAGAAATCATTTCGCCATATGGAGGGTGATTTTCTTATTTTGTGAATTTATGTAGGCTCTATATAGGGAAATCCAATCCATGCCAATAATTTCATCAAATTCCACCAGAGGGAGTTTGACAAGGTTCACTAGAAAGTTCATCCCACAAATTGTGATAGGGGAGGAGTTATATACATGGGATGAAATAATTTACCCATTTTTATTTTTCACAGAAATCTATACTTCCATTCTTTGTGGTGGTGTTTGGATAGATCTACTGAAATTTTATGATATAATGCAATGCGTAGAATTATGGATGATAACCCTATATTTCACTTTTTGATTCTAATTCTACATTATCTTATATAGACATAATGATGATTACTTTTAAACTATTAAACTCGTAAAGGGGAATCTAATAAAATTAAATGGATGACTCATAAATTAAATTTATCTCCATAACATATGAGTTTTAAGGCTTCAATATCTGTTATCCATGATTTATTTCCTAACATTGATTCTTAGGGGCATTTGTTTCGTTTAATAATGGTTTGTAATGAACTTATGAATTTACCAATTCATATCCCCCATGATTGTCAAATACTGTGTGGAAAAGGCCTATTGTTATGTCCCTGATTACCCCGAGTTAGGCCCAGAATATCTTGTCGGTGTTGTTACCCTAGGGTATGTCAGTGCTAGAACCATGTCCACTTGTATTCTTCAGATAGGGATGTATTTTCCGGAAAATAATCTTATGATATACTTACAAAAATTTAGGTACATTTTCTAATACTTAATCTTATCCCTAAGGAATTAACTAGAGTTCTCTAATCCCAAGTCTTTAACTAGTTTTTTCAATCATAATCTCAAAAATAACTAAACAAATCCTCTAACACCAACTATAATGGAATTACTCTTTGGTACAAATTAAATACATTATTTATTACATAAAATTACACATTATAAAATATAAATGATTGATAAGTATAGTGTCTATAGGAATTTGGTACAAAACATAACTTCTTCAACATGGGAAATAACAAAATTATTGAAAACTTCCTTGAAATGATCATAATATTCCAATGAACTTAAAACTACCTAGGATATCCTGGGGGACCAACATAATAAAGGGGTGAGCTATAAAGCATAGTAAGAGAACTAAACAAGGCATAATAAGAAGAAGATACTACATGATACACAATAAGAAATAGTGGATAATAAATGGAACATGAATAATAAGGCCCAATATAGATTGATAATTATAGCACGAGAAATGTGGAAGAAACATACAACAATAAATAAGCATGTGTCAAGGCTCATTGCAGGTGGAGGAGCACGAGTCAAGGCTCATCGCACATAGAGGAGAATGATTCATGGATCATTTCACATAGAGGATAATGAGTCGAGGATAGCTTCCAAGACCATTTCACATGATATATCATGATAATAAACATTAACAAATTCATTGGAGCAATATCAGGGAGCACCCTTCATATTCATTTCATTCTCATGTTTAAGAGTGCCACATAAATCATACGACATGGATTCATTCAACATCTAATTTATTCCAAAAAAAGTAATGTGGAATACATACATGTATATACCAAATGAATATGTATATGTTCATAATGTTTAATACCCTTGATATTAAAATTGGTATGGTAATGACTACGCAATTATTTTCACATGGAAAATCATGGTGAAATTTCTACAGCATAACGACATTAAATAAAAATTTATAAAATGGGTTGATGAGAGAGAAAGGGGTCTATCATAATTTAGAAATTAAATTAAAAGTAAAGGATAAATGGAAATACATGTCTTAATATAATGAATTGGATATAGAATGTCTAATATAATAAGTAAACTTCAATAAAAAGGAGAAAGGAAAGAACCTTTACAACATTTCAGCATTAAAATGGGTGTGCATAAAGGTTTATAGGAGTTATAATTGAGATTGAAATTGGATTCAATAATTTATATATAAAATTTATAGTAAGGTGGATATGTAATGACATATCCCAACATAAGGAAATAAAAATTAATAGACATAACATTAAAGAAGTTCTAGATAATAGTTGAGAGTGGAAGATCCCTTAAGGATTTTGGTGTAGTAATGGCTTAGATAAATGTCTAAACGAGAGAGGATAAATAATATATAATTAATATAAAATCAATTTTCTAGTAATAGAATCACATTAAATGAATTAAAATATTACCAATTGAAGTTATAAATACTAACTTCAAGGAATATTTTTAAATTGAGAGAATGAGAGGAAAGTGATGATCCCTTACTTGAGTGTGTGACTACAAAGGACTGAGAGGGGATTCATCAATGATAGGGGATCCTTGGGAGGAATCTAGGGAGTAGGGGAAGATTTTGGTCATGATTAAAAGAGTTTTAGGGAAGGGAAATTAGATATTTGGTGGTTTTATAAAGGAATGGAGTGGATTTCTTTATTATTTTGGTGTTGGACTCTACATAATAAAATATCCAAATCTACAAACCATACAATGGTTTTTTCCAAAGGTTTCTTCCAAATGTAATTTTTATGCATTAGTTTTATAATTATAAGGGCTGAATGTATTAAAATATCACCCTTGGTGATGTGGAGGCTAGTCACACTCTTAAATAAATTATTTTAAAATCATAAATTATATTATAAGTATTGGAGGATTAATAATGGATTTAAAAAATAAATAAAATAATCATAAATCCACAGTATTTACAAAGTTAAAAAATATATTTTGTCTCGTATCCCATTTATATTAACTATTAAATCACTTTTGGTTCATTATTATTTCATAAAACAAAAATTACATTTCTTGAGTGTTTAATTTTACACAAAAATACAACTGTCTCAGAAAATTATGAATAATACACTATTAGATAATTTTAGAATCATGATTCTACAATAATATATATTTTATCTAAATAATTTTCCAAATATGTGAATTTTCACTTTTAAAATGAATACTGACATTTATTGAAAATAATGGGTTTTGGAAAATAACATTTTTTGAACCCTTATAAAAACATTCATTTGACATCATAAAAATTCTATGATAATTTATATTTAATTAAATTTATCTAATAATAAAATTTTATTAAAATATTTTTATATATAAAATACATTAATCCATCAAAATTGATTTATTAATTGAATATGAATATTAGACAAAATTACTATTTGTTCTTTAAAAATCATTTACAAGGTAACAATAATAGGATGGAAATATATTAATATTTTAATAAAAAATAAAGTACATATTACTAATGATAGTTTATTGATAAATATCACATCAATACACCAGAATACTCCCAAAGTTTAAGGTGCATGACGGTGCGGTTTTCATGGTGTCATTTGGCGAACATGGTTTGGGACGTGATCTCAATGAGCTTCAACTTCTCTTATAAATGGGGTTTCTCATGCTTATGTTGTTTGATCATAACATGGTAATGGTCTAGGGAAAATAACTGAAATTATATCTCACTTGCAAAGTATTATAAATGGGAATCATAGGGTACGATCCTACTGGTTGAGGCCATCACTTCCATTGTATGTATCAACTGGATATTTTAAAAACAAAATATTTTTACTAGGCATGTGATCACTATTAAATAACTATATTATTAATAATAAAGATACATTACAATAATTAAAATCCAATTATATATAATAAAAAAATTGTATGTTTTTTCTATGAAAATATTATATAATAAGACATTTACTTGAATAAAAAATGGAATTTTACTTATAATAGTTCGGGTCATTACAAACCTAATGGGTTGGGGAATGATAATCAGAATTGGGAAAATGGATTGTGTAATGTAAATGGTAAATTATTTATTGGGAAATTAAATAATATGAATTCTCATGTTGATTATTTTTTATTTTTACTATTATGTTTATTCTTTTGAATATGGTTTTTGATATGATATATGTGTGGTGATTGCATAAATAGGATTGTGCACATTGATTGTTAGTGTGGGGTATTTAATCGAGGATCTATTCCCACTAGTTGAGTTAGACTGAGTCTCTAAACTACACTTAAAAATGAATGTGTTAGGTAAGGGGTTAGAGGATCTGTTCCTCTAATGGTTTCATTCGATGAGACCACCAAGACCGAGGCATCTAGGTGAGTGTAATGTATTTGCTGTGATGTTTTTATACCTAGTGGCATTGGAACATGACTTATTCCCTTATTCATAGTGATTTAATTCCTTATAACCTTTTATAGATGATGTAAATTCCTAACCCATGGAACAAATGATGAAAATGGATTGAGTAATGAAGATTGAAGAAGTGATGACAATAGGAATAATGGTAGAAATGGTTATAGTGTACAATGGTAACTAATGAAACCTGTGTTATCATTTGAATTATGTTGTCATGTATTTCATACATTTATGTCCTATATATTTAGACTAAGTATTTTCTATAAATCCACGGTGGTAGCCAACTGATTTGTACTCACAAGCTTCTCTGGTTGTTGTTGGGTACTCGGGAAGACTTCATTATTTTAGTTTTGGAAAAGGGAAAGGTCTCGGTGCTAGGGAGTTGAGTTGGGCTTGGGATATGCATGGATGAGGACCCTAACATGGATTCCGAACCTATTTTGGGGATTCATATGTTTTTCTTTGTTTTGTATTTCCTTCACATTTGTCCCAATTAGCATGAAATGTCATAATTATTATTGGTTGTGGTTTATACCCTTTTTGGGAGTGGTTATTAATGCATGTTGTAGTTTATTTCTCATTGTTTGATTTATTTATTATGTTATCTATGGTGGATTACTCTGGTAATGAGGGTATATTATCCCGTTATGATTGTTCAAACCCTCGTAGCTAGTCAGCATCCTCTGGTATACACTGAGGTGTGCTTGAATTCATGTGGTGACCTAGCTTGGGGCACCATTTATTGGATTTCAGGTTGGGGACGTTATCATGGATGTTTCCCCACATATATTACATGGATTGGATAGATTATTATATATGGAAAGGAAATTTATAATTTATCGTGATGTTCTAGTTTGGAAGCCAAAGGAAAATGGATTTTGGAAACTTTGGTTACAAAATAAAACCTGATTTTTGAAATAAAACTCATCCACTAGAGTGTGGTGTGTGTAAATGGTTTTCAGAATTTTTATTTATTAAAAGAGATTATAAGGATGGTGGGTTTGAAATAATTGGTTATTTTTGAGGGGTAATATCCCAGACTATAGATTCCTTGAGATGGTATTGATATGAAATTACTCATACAGAATACAAGAGTTTCCATATGATATAACGACTTATTAGTCCTGGAAGCCTATATACATATATAGATTTAATTTTAAAACATAAGAAAAAACATGAATTTATTTTTAAAAAAATTATTCTACCTTTTATAATATTGTGTAAAATGACACATTGTCCTCAACTAGGTTTCATAGAGAAAGGAAAAAAATAAAGGTAATCTTGGATTCTTAGTAATAAGTATCATAATAAAGATTACTGCATGACATAATATTGGAATAAGTTAAATGGAAACATTAAATGAACAAAATTATTCCTGAAAAAACATTAAATGATTACATATTATATATACATCAGTAAATTAGAGCCTGTATAAAAATATTCATAGATCTCATATTGATGGAATGCATAACGTTGAAAATCAAAACATTCTATCAAGGCCTTATGTCAAAAAACTTATCTTATTATGGGGATAGGTTAAGTAAAAAAATGACCTTTTTGTATTATGAGAAGTATGAATGTATTGAGGGGATAAATAATTTTAGGCCCCATACTTCACTTGATTAAATCAAATGCATTACTCACAAGAGTCACCAAGAACATTTATTACATTCCCTATGGAGCCACTTACTGAATATAAAATGGATATACATATAATGAGAAATATGAAAATAAAATAATTCTTAATTAAATAAAATAATGTGGACATATTGGATAAATTCCTTTAATTGACTTAGAAAATGTAGAGCATAATTTTGGTAACATGAAGTATCCTCATCAAGTAAATATAAGGGTCATGGTACTTTTAATATATTGAGTTAGCCAAGTAAGACAGTAATTGGGTTTAATACTTGTATTGGTAAGAGACCAAGTAAATGGTAGGATAAATCTTTTATCATATTTCATTAATATTTTTTGAATATTCAAATACATATCCCCTTGGAATGGCTTCATTGTGGGTTGTATTAGGCCCACTAATCGTGCTTTAGGGTTACAATTGAGTCAATGATTAACCAACACATTTCAAGTGAATTTCCTCTAGGTACTTCTATGAAATAGAAACATCCAAATTTATGTACCTAGAAAATGATGTATTTTATAGGAATGTATAGACACTTTTACATTACAAAAACAAAATCTGGCTTCTCTGCCATAGAAAAATTGTGTTTGACAACAATTTTGGTAACTATTGAGTAAAAATAATGTGAGATATTGATAAATATAAAGGATTGTAAATTCCAAAAAATTCAAGATTAGTATTTTAATAATTCTTCAATTTATAATTATTATCCACACAAAATAAAATAGGTGGTGTCAATGATATGATTATTAAAGAATGAAAATTTAGAT
Source organism: Viscum album (assembly GCA_963277665.1). Lineage (NCBI taxonomy): Eukaryota > Viridiplantae > Streptophyta > Magnoliopsida > Santalales > Viscaceae > Viscum > Viscum album. The sequence goes on along the minus strand of OY728152.1, from coordinate 775,988,239 downwards.
GAAAAAACACCACATATAGTTTAAGCCTCATTTAAATCATAACCTATTGAATGTGGTGACATAAAATTTATATTTAAACACCCCAAATAAAGTAATTTCTTGATATAATATTTAAAATATGAATAATATATACAAATCATGAATGTAATTAGGTCCATAATGCAAAACATATCTTTAATGGAGGATTTTGAGATGGAAAACCTTTACCTCTTTTCCTGACATCCATTAATATATATTAACCTCATGTATCAAAAACATATATATTTTAATATATATTATTATAAGCATACTCATACCCATTTTCATTAATTATCTTCATAAATAGTCATTCACTACATTAATTCTTCAAATTTTCCATATTGGGTGTTTATTATTTTGATGGTTTGTACAAATTTCGTAATAGCAGTGTTTGTATTCATTATACATAAAATTTAATTATTAAAAGGTCAATAAATATTATATTAGTGATTAATTATATTTCATTATTATTTTTCATATTCCATTCAAGATCTTTTTTATCCTTAAATATGAAATCGATAATATGCATGTTTTTTTAAATTTTGAGAAATAGAGGGTGTTTCCTTAATTGATGAATTCAATATTCATATTACATCTTAATAACCATAAAAATTATTATTTTAACATTTATATCATCTTATATATTTATTTATGTTCTATTTTTTCTTTCGTGATGTAAATTCATAGTATTTTTCAATTACGTGTTCAAACCTAAAAAAACATTAACATACACTGATTTGATGAATGATTATGAGTTGGTTTTGGGGTAATTTTATTATAAAAGTATTATAATGTTATTATTTAGTGATTATTATTATGATATATCATAATTTTATATAATTTAGGGAATAATATGTGGACATAAAAATATTACAAAATTTGAATAAAAGGTTATCCTCTTAGTATGCTTTTTTTAAATGGTAAAATTAAAGACGATCATTTTTTGATCAAATAATTAATAGGTTCTATAATTTTATTATGAAATAATAGTATTTATATAATAAAAATAATATTTATCATTTAATATCATTTTTATATCCTTGATTTTTTTAAAATTAAATAAAGTGAAACATGCTTCATCGTGGAGGTGGTAGTCTATAAAATGCATGAACAACTATTTCATTTTTCTTAATAAATGGGGTATATAAATAAAAAATGAAAATAATATTAATATAATTAAAAATAGTATATAAATGATACTAATATAATTACATTAATGGGTTTATAGAAAATTTTAATACATATATTTTAGAAGATAAATTAATTTCTGATAATGTGCACATCAGTGACTTGAGTTTTCAATGGAATCCTCCTTGGTAATGAAGGCCTTATACAATATAATGGGGAAAACATTTTTAATGTTGTATACGTAACTAGAATTGTAAATTATTTTTTTAATGGATAATTTTTAATGAGGGGATCCTTGAAGTGGTGAGGATGTCACCCTTTTATATTTTAAGGGAATGGAAAATTTGGGAGAAACCCTTACAATTTATATAATGTAACATTTCCATTAAACTGTCAAAGACCAAAAAATGGATACAAGGGGAGGGTAAAATTTGTGTGGGAATAAAATCACATCTATCAATAATTTTTTTTGAAAAAAATGATTGTCTTAGTGATTTGTTATAACTTTTAACTTTTTCTATAAATGACTTCTACAATAGTAATTAACTTCTAACTTTATCATTTAATTATAATGAAAAATATTTAGAATAAAAAATTTAAAAATTTTGGTACATATAATTTTAAATTGGGTAATTAATTTTCCATATAAAATCTATAATAGTTTTTAATTGTTTATTTTAAAAATAAGAACATGTAATCACATAAAAACAATTTTTAGATAAATAACCTTTTTATGATTTAAATTTAAAACATGATAAAGTTATATTTAACAATAATTTTAAATTAATAATATGGTTTATCAGAAGAAAATAATTTATATTAGTATTTTTAGAGAAAATATAAAACAAAATCTCACATTGAAAATACTTTATTAAATGAAAGAACAAAAAACAGATGTTATTATAAATCAATAATTTAATTTTTTCTAAAAACGTTTTCCATTAGTTTTAATGCTTCGTAGAATATTTTAAAAGTAATAATATTAATATTTTATTAATTAAATATTTTTAAAAAACACATAATTATTTCATATATAATGATAATTTAATATGGATTATAAGTTTAATGGAAGATGTAGTTTTGAACTAAAAACCGGTATTTTTAGAAAAATATCAAAAATTAATACAATGTTAATTTTGAAATGATGAATTTCAAAATTAAGTTAAATTTTTCAATATAAAATTATAAAACTTATCATCCAAAAAATTTCTTGAGTGTTTGATATTTAGAGTGTGATAACCTAGGATATTTTGTTCTCCTACTATAGTAGTGTCTTGAGTTTAACATTCTCCCAACCAAAAATAATTTCATCCATAAAAGTGTGGTGTATAACATCTATTAAATTTTTTTGATACTTATTATATAGTGTAAAAATCCTATTACAAATATTTTTTCTTAATTTGTAAACATAGATATCCAATAAGAAAAACCAAAGGATCACCAGGCCTTCTATCTTTCGAACACAAGGTTTATAATTCATTGAATTGAATATAAAACAATCCACAATTTTTTTAATTATCCATAATGATATTAAAATTAATTTTTACTTATTAAAATATATATGATTATTTGGATAATACATAAAATATGGTTTAGCTAATAATTTTAGTAATGGAATAAATAAGATAAGGATAAGTAACCTAAGAGACAATGGTATAACATAATACCAAAAAATATAAGTCTCATGAGTAATCACATAAATGCATAATTTAATGAAAATTGTATCATAAGATCATAGAAACAAAGTAAATTTTTTTGACACATATAATATGGTATAAAATCTATTCAAGGGAAACTTTCTAGATGATATCACATGGTGGAAAAAATCCCATTTTGTATTAGTTTTACTCTATAATCCCGTACATAATGCCTCAGGAGAAACAATATTGGCCCAATGAATTGGAGAAAAATCTAGGTTAGCAAACATAACATGTTAATGATTAATTTTTTCGAAAAGAGATATTAAGCATGAAACATAATAATTATCCATGTAATGAAAATGGGAACATAAGCTTTCCTCTTATCATAATTAATGGGAATTTCATAGTGAGTGAATTTGAGAAATGAACATAAGGAATGTGTTACCACATTAAAGTAAGGGATAATTTTATATGTATATATTCTATATAAATATTTCAATAATTTAAAAATATTCTAATACTTTAAAGAGATATATAAAGAGAGTTATATAGTGAATGGTCATAACCCGATGAAAATGATGGTTTAAAGAGATTTCTTACCTCGAGTATTACTTGTCACATATGTTCATTATCTTCCTGAATAATAACCTTATGTAAATTAATTAATTTATTATGAACATTTTTTTTAATTTTTTAATTTTTAATTTTATTTATTTACATTTCATATTCCATAACATAATCAAATAATTTTACGTCGGATGTCTTGACAATATTCAACTCATATGTCCAAAATAACTTTGGTAAGATGAATAAAATCAAATAGATTATTAGTTTATAATTTCCATAATTATAATCATAAAATAATTATAATTAATATTTTTCAATTATAGTTTTCAAACCATTCATGAAATATGCTTATGAAAAATGAACTATGATAAAATCATATAGACAGTAGGTCGTATACACACACGAGTAATGTTACAAATTTTCAACTATATTGATGTAAAGATGGTAAGTGTTATTTTACCATTATATAATTATAATTATATCAAAAATTATATATTATTTATTTAAATGAACTTATATATACCATCCATGGGTATGTTAATTAATAAAAAAATCACATCATTTCTTGGCGGTGGTAATCAACATATACACAAGAAGGATGATATCATCATTTTATGAATGGAGAGGTAAGAAAATATGTGATATATTATATTTACATTATGATAAATATATAATTAATATAATAATTATAAACTAAAAACAACATAAAAATATCCATGAGAGGCGATGATAATAAATGAATTATATCGGTTTTCCAGACTATAGACCGCCATACCCATGAACGGCAGTTTCAATTCATATTTGATATAAGGGGTGACATATTTAGGTTATGAAATTAACATAATAAAATATCACTATATGGTTAATACTAATGATATTATATTTTCATGGTTTAATATTATTTATAGTACTTGGAGGTATAAATAAAAGAAAAACACTCGGTTAATAATGATACGAGTTATTTTTAAAAACCACTTTAGATGTGAACTAAAAGCCTTATTAGGATTTTTTTCAGATAAAACAATACCGATAGGACATGTGAAGGGAATAAAGTAAGGGAATTGGTAATTTTTTTCCGAACAAAAGGTATTTTGATGTATGGCTAGGAGAAAAGAGGAAGAGACATTTTATAAGTGAGGCGTGGCCTTTTTGTAAATATCCGAAACTATTCAATAATGGGATGTCACTCCCAAGAAAAGTGCCGCCAAATTTGATAAATAATTGATTTTAGTTTATATAAGACATATAAACACATAAAATACTAAATTATAAATAGTTTTCAAACATTTAATTTCCTTTACCTCGAAGGTTACTCACTTTTAACATTTTATTTTTCTCTACGGTAAGTAGTTTTTCCTCTTGGTAATTTATCCTTTATAGAAAAAAACAAGTCTTATTAGATAATCTGGAACTGCTGATTAAAATTAATAAAAATAATATTTCAATTAAAATGTATTTTTGTGAGTAATTGTAATATTTATATTGGCACATGTAACGTGAAGAACCACATTTTTACCATAACTGTAGAAATTAATTTTTATTGTTTTTACTTTTCATTAAAACCAAAAATTAATTTAAAATTATTACATAATATTAATTTTTATGATGAAATATATAAATTAAATTTTATCAAACTCAATTCACATAAGTGGAGTAATTTATTATAAAAATAAACCCACAAAATCTGTTGAAAAAATGTTTTTCATGAAATGTATTTTCCAAACATAAGATGATCTTATATTAACTGCATGAATATAAATTATCCTCACATGAATTTAAATTTATATAAATATAAATAGAATATATAAATTTAATTTAAATAATTCTTTATTAGGGGTTATATTAATTAGTTAAAATATATTAACTTTAACCACACACAAAATGTGGTTATAAAAATGTGTTTTTGGAATGAAATTAAAGTTATACTGATATCATAAATATTGAAAATTAAAATTATATTAATTAGATTATAAAAAATAAAATATTTCATATGTAAAATTAATGAAAAATCAAAAATATAATCTGACTTATAAATTACATTATTTAATTAAATGAAATGGCAGTATTAGAAAAATTGATCATGTTCATTATTTGCTAAGAAATCAATCTTTTCAGAAATATCCCAAAAAAATCACATAAGTTAATTTTAATATGTTTATTTAATAAATGGTTTTAATTTATTTTATAATATTTTATAAATGTTTCGAGATATAATTATAAAATTTTCAAAAAAATCAATAATTAATTTTTTTGAAGAAAACATATTGTGTTGAAGAAAGAAATATCTACATTTAAAATAGAGTTCTTATTTAATTTGAATATTTAAATAAATTTACTTTGAGCAATAAAATTATATATCTTTCATAAATCTAGCCACCCAATTTATTACTACTAATTTAACAGCTATATATAATAGTAATATTTAAATCATCATTATTTCTTTAGGCATTGTGTTAAATTTCATATATAAAAAGAAACATAATATTCTATTTAAAAACCTAGGGTTTCACATTCTTACCCCCTTATATAATTTCACCGTTAATATTTTATTTTAAATAATATGGTTTAGAAAGGTGGTCATTCTTTTTCTTCATCGATCCCTCTAATTCTCATGTTTCCTCTTCATATTTATGGTTCTTCCATGGTACTCCGTTCTGTTGAGATAACTTGTTGCATAAAACATTATCTCTACTATCATTGATCATTAACCTCCTATCCTCATAAGAGAGAACATTTTCTATATTTCACCTTCTAAATTCATTACATGTGATGGATATATTTTGTAATTACTCAATAAAGATACATGAAATATGACGTTTACTTAAGAAAGGGTCGTTGGGAGTTCTAGTTGACGAGACATATCTCTGATGTGGTCTAAAATATTAAAGGGATCAATAAACATGGGGGTTATATTTCCCTTTATCCCAAATCTCATGACTTTATTTCATGTACATATATGGAGAAACCCTTTTTCAATGATATTAAACTCAATGCCTTATAGATGATTATCAACATATTTTTTATGTCGACTTTCGGTAGTCTTAATGTTTTGTATAATGGACATGACCATATATACCATTTCCAAAACCATTTTATTCCCAAAATTTATTTATCACTAAATTCATCACAAAAATATTGTTTTATATATCTCATCCAAAAAAGGGAGTCAGAAGAAGAAATTTAGATGCTTGAGTTAAAGTTATTGTTGTACAAGAACTCAACCAGATGAAGATGTTGTTCAATACTTTTTTAATTACATAAAGAATGATCTTAACATGTTTTCTAATGTTTAAATAGTGTTCTCATATTGGTTTTCATTTTTGGTTTGATAAGTCATTCTAATGTTTAACTTAGAATTTAGAGAAAGCTATAGGTACTTCTAGTACATGGAGGAAAATATCATATCCTGGTCAGATACAATCAATAGTGGTGTACCATGTAGCCACACAACCTCTCTGATGTATATAAATACATGTGGATTGATTGAGAAGTACTCTTTAATTTAAATGAAGTGATAATTCTCTATTATATGATACACCACACCCCATATGGAATTATTTCATTTTTATGTATTTGGAAGAGCAGTGAAATAGTGTGTGGTGATGTTTTCTCATTTCCATGTAGGTATGGTTAATGGTTTCATAATCCCTAAATAATTTTTCTATTGTCCTCAACTAGTTAACATACAAGAAACATTGATGCATATTTCATAATCTTCTTCTTTATATTGTCTTTCTAATAGTGTTCTTAGTGATCTGAACACAACATTATACTAACTAGGAGGATGGAGAAGGTGAATCTATGTTCTTCATTCAATAGATCATCCAATATCTTAGGATTCTATAGTACACATAGTCATTTTAAAATCATATAAATCTTTCTTCATCATTTTTTTAGTATAAGGATTTCAATTTTTTATAAATCTTCCACCTTATTCTCAATTTCCCCATCATCTCTTTGAGAATCCATTATCTTCCATTGAAGGGATGGTTGATAAATAATTTTAGAAAGGAACATTGTTATTCCTTCATTTATGATTCTAATTTCCATCATTTTCAATTATATTATTATTAGATCCTCTCAATTCTCATTAGTTAAAGAGTTTTCAGATCATTTCTACATCATGAATATAATACATTTTTTTAATTCCTCAGAAGCCAATGGACTGAGCATTCATAGTCCTTGATCATCTCTAACCATATTCACTTGGAAATATTTTAAAGACCCGTAAATTTCAAGGAATTTTTTTTCTTAATTTCTTTGGGATTCTATGAGTATGCAGTTTTTGACAGCACCTGATTACGAGGCCCGGTGTGCCTGGAATAAGTTTCAGAAGTTTAGCTCGGGTACGTTCAGTGAACGAACGAGCAAGTTTTTCTAACATTTGAAAAAGTGCTCAGAATCGAAATCTGAGGGCACCGATGAAACCGCAGCGCTGGTAATTGCTTAATAAGACCTTTACTAGAGTTGGGTTTTCTCAGAAAGGGTTGTTTAAATTTGTGGTTTAAGTGTTAAGTGAAATAAATTTTTTTTACAAATTTTATTCCACTTTCCTAAGTGTTAGAACCTAGGTGTGGAAGTTGAAGTGGGACCCACAGGTTGTTAACTTCCCATGAGAGGATTAAAGGTGAGGTGGGTCCCACATGAGCCCCCAACTTTTCAATTTCCCTAACTCCTCTAACCCTCATTAATTATGTGGCACTCCCTCACATTAATGTTGCCAACTTAACTTCATTTAATTTTGACAAACTGAAGATTAATTAAGTAAAGTTAATTCAACTTTTGAAATTTTAAAAGTGTTGGAAAAAGTAATAAAATAAGGAAAAAGCCTTATTTTATTTTTGGTTGTTTCGTTATGTGGAGACTTGGGAGAGAATACTCAAAGTCTTGAAGATCTTAATCTTCTATGTTGAAGAACGTGAAGAACGCCGGTGCCAACCTTGACTTCCTTCTTCTCGACGCTTGATGAAGCGATGATGTCATACTGCGACAACAACTGCGGAACAGCGGGGATTTCCCTTTCTTCATCATGCGATCCTTTTTGAATCGAGGTAAGTCTAGTTTTTCCGTTCGAAAATAATTTGAGGTTCATCATTAATATTAGCTGCCTGTTATCAAAATAACGGAGGAGGTCGGACCGTACGAACACGACCGAACCTCCTCCCCTTTTTGTTGAAATTATTTGTGGCTTGGAACATGGACAACGCGATGCCATAACACCATGCGGGAATAGAGGAACCGAGATCGGAGCGGGCCGTGACGATGGAGCACGACGCCGTTGCACCGCGCTTGTGAAGCCGAAGGAAGCCGCGACCAGGGCGGGTTGTGGTGGAGGGGCGCAGAGATGTCGCGCCATGCTGGAGCGCCATGGAGGGCCACATCCGGGGTGGGCTGCGGCGGAGGGGTGCGGCACTGTCGCGCCGTTCTAGACAAAAGAAATGCGGCAGCCTTTGGCCGTGCAGTTCAGCAAGGGGGCAGCCGGACTTTCCGCCGCCAGGGCTCCAGGGTGCGGGACCGGCAGGTCCCGCGGCAGCCACAAATGGCCGGCCATTTCCGAGAATCTAGGGGGCGAAACCACTAGTTTAATTAGGGCGGACCTCACCAATAATTGGGGGCCGTCGTTTCACGAGGGGGGGAAGCGCCCCCCCCCCTTTCCCGTCAGCTCAGCACGCGGGCACCCGCACCGCACCAGACCGCCCGCGCCGTGCCGGGTTGGGCCGCCCACGCTAGGCCAGACCGCACCAACCAGGCCGGACACGGAACCGAGTCGGGTCGACCCGGTTTGGGCCGACCTAGGGGGTATTGGGCTGGGTCGGACCGGGCGCAAACCCCCTACATTCGGATAGTTCCGTTCAAACACCCATAACATGGGATACAGACCTCTGATCGATGCACCATCTATTGCGTAGAGATCTTTGGATTGAGACGGTCGTTTAGGTATATTACACTCAGGGTTTCGAAGAACTTTTGGTATGTCCAGGTTGGTTTGAACACGAAACCAACAGGGCCCTTGGAGCGGAAACACTTATAACTTGAGCTCCGGACGTCCGATTGACGTTCCGTCGACTTTTTTGGATTCCTCTTAGTGAGACGGTTCTTTTGGATTACTCCTCTTGAGATTTGTATGCAGCTGGAGTATGGTCGGGTTGGTTTTAGCTTTAAAACCAACTTGGCCCCTAGGATGAAAAATCCAATAACTCTCAGACCGGACATCTGATTGACGCGCCGTCTGTCACGTTGAGTTCCTATTGACGATACGAAACTTTGATATACATCAACTCTGGAATTCTTTTCAGTTAATGTATCGACCCCCCTTGGCTCATGGAGAGGACCCTCCTGGAAACGAGCGTGCTGTGTGCGGGAACCCTAGAGATGGCTGCGACTGCGATGACAATGACGACTGTACTAGAATCCTACGTGGGTTCGGCCACGATGACGACTGTACTTGGATCCTCAGTGGGTTCGACAGTGACGACGACCGTACTGGGATCCTCCATGGGTTCGACGGCGATGAATACTATTCTGGTATCCTATGTGGGTCCGGTAGTACTTGACTACTGTTCTTTTATCCTATGTGGGTCCGGCAGAGTAGTTTCTCTTGTATCCTTTGTGGGTCCGACAACTTAGCTGGTCTTGTATCCTATGTGGGTCCGAGAGCTTCGATGAATCAGTGGCTACATCTGATCATCTCTATCGCCTTACGAAGTATATACCTGTGTGAGAAGATTCTTGACTTTCAATCATTATCATTGATGTGATTGACTTGATATCTTGTGTGGATTGGGTTATGCTTTCCTGTGTGGATTAAGTCATATTTTTCCTGTGTGGATTGAGATATAATTTCTTATGTGGGCTGTGTTGTACTTGAGCTCGTGTGTTGGAGCAGAACTGGAATTGATGACTTAGGTATATGTACGGGCATATACCTATGTAGTTTTGGTTGATACATCGTGATTTCATCTTTTATTTTTGGTTTATCCTTTGTGGATTCTGGGAGACCTTCAGGGGTCTCGGGGTCCCTACTGAGTATCGTTTACTCACCCTTGAATACGCTACACCCACACTACGTTATGTTGGTTGCAGGCAATGGACAACGTTGATCATGGTTGAGGCTTGAGGAGCGGGACAGTACCCAAATGTGGTCTACCAGGTGGGACGTACACGGAGTGGACGACCGGACTCGAGGAGCCGACAAGACTGACTGTACTCACCCTTCATGTGGGAGTTCCTAGAGAACGTCCTGGTGGTTGCTGTTTTGTCTCTCAGTTGTTGTACTTTACTCTCTAGTGGTACTGCACTTTCTGTTGGGTTTGTATACTGGCCCATGTACTTTCCAGCACTTACTTGTGTATACAGTTTACTTAGTGTTTACTTCAGTTTGTGAACTCTGTGGTGTTTGTTCTCTTTATAAAGGCAATGCCTTCCATTTTTATCAGGATTTACGCCTATGGTGTTAGTCATCATCCCCTGCCCTATGGGAGGCGGGCAAGGGGTAGTCACTACCCGGGCCCTGAGGACGGGTCGTGACACATATTAGGATTTATCTATGTGAATATATATTTTAGGCACTTATTGGGTATATATAATCCATACTTCACCCCATAAAGATAATTTCTTCATATTTTTGAAAAAAGTATCACATGATCTAACTCCAAATCATGTAATAGATTGTTTTCTTAATGAACATTAAACTACATTGTGGCATTGGGTATCAATTTTTCATTTTTCATTAGTATAAATACCAAACCCTTCATTGATGCATCACTATATACCAAAAAAAGATACCCAATTGAGGTTAGTGTAAAAACTAGTGTAGTGAGAAGATTTTCTTTCAGCTCCATAAATATCTCCTCACATTCTCTAGTCTTGAAATTTTTTCAAACCCTTTCTAGTTATATTGGTTGGTAGGTTTAATAATTATGATACATTTCTCACAAATAATTGGTAATATGAGATAGAAAATGGAAACTAAAAGTATCTAATATGGATGTTGGTTGGAGACACTGCTCAGTTTCCATTATTATAGAATATTCCAGAGATATATATTTGATGGTTATAATATGAACATATAATAAAACATCATTCATATAGAACCCACATTTAGTTTAAATTTGAGATATATTCTCTTTTTCAAAGGCTTTAGAATATTATTCAAATGATCCTTATACTCCACCTTGATTTTGGAGTATGTCATAATATTATCTATAAGGAATACCAAAAATATTTTGACGTAATATATAAGGACAGTATTCATTATGTATATAAATATTATTATAGGATTAGTTAATTTTAAGGGAATCATAATGACCTCATAGCATCAATAGCATGTTTGAAAGGTATTTTTTGGAATATCATCCTTCTTTACACTTAATTGATGATATCCTGAATAAATGTCCCCCTTCAAGAAATATGGGTCCCTATGTAATTGATAGAATAAGAAACCAATTCATTGTTGGGGATACTTATTCATTATCCTAATATTGTTTAGTTCAGGATAATAAATATTGAGGAACATTTAATATTCCTTCTTCTTGGCGAAGACGACTGAGTCACCCCACAATGAAGCACTTAGGTATATAAAACCATTTTTTAGATTATCGTGGTACTAATTTTTAACCTTTTATAACTCAATAGTGACCACTTTATACGGAGTACTAATTATGGGAATAGATTTAGGTATAATATTAATTTTGAACTCACCAACTTGGTTTGGATGAAGGAAAGAGAACTCTTTAGGGAATGTATCAATATAATCCCTCACAATGGAAATGTATTCAAACATGATTTTCCCCTTTTACTTAATAATTTGGGATAGATATGAAAGCTCAAAAGTTAATAATATCCATGAGTAAAAATAATATTCTAGGGAATATTCATCTTACTCCTTACCCAAGAATAAAATAAAAGGATGATTTGGGATGTGAAGAGTGAAATCACTCCTTTCACAGTTGATGTTGGATTTATTTAAGGATGTAAAATCAATTCCGAATATAGTAACAAATCAACAAAAGGAAGTAAGATGATATTTTAAGGATGATTTAGTCTAGAGATAATGGCTATGAAAGAGTTATATACTTGAGATGCCACAATGTCTCCATTTTCTGTTCTCATAGATAGATAAGCCCCTATGTTTTTAGGTTGTTCTTGAATAAATATACTAATCGTAATATATATGAAAAAATTTAGAGAGCCATAACTAAAAAGTACATTATATATAATTGAATGAATAAGCAATGTACATTTCACCACATCATTGTTAGGATAAACATCATAAATATTGATAATATATGTCTATCCACTCTCTCTACGAATTAGAAGTTTTTTTATTTGATTATCTCTAAAAAATATATCTTAGGAAATTATCATGGATAATGACTTTATTCCTTGTAGTTGAAACATTGAACCACATGATAAATGTGGATTTGAACCTTATTTTATTCTTCCATATTAGAGATTTTGTCTTTTCCCTTCTGCACAGATTAGCATAGTTCCCCTATTTCATACATTTTGAAATATTTTATGGTTCCATTGAGTTAGTTTATCGGGTTCTTTATCCCACACCTCTGGAAAGTGGGATATTGGGCCTTCTTTACTCCATGAGATTTATCTGTTGGTAGTCTTGAAGAGAACTCCATTTTATGGTTTTTGTCTCTAGTCTAATGAGACCACTGAGATTCATCAATACCCATATCAACATTGAGAGCACAATAAAAAAGATTTTTTACAGATTTGAAAGTGTTTAATCCATAATTTTTTTCATAGACTCATCTTTAACCCACTAAAAAATGGGCTACCTTACTTTCTTTTTTGATGAAAAACCTAGAGGTTTAATATGAACACCATGCGATGTTTTCCTCATATTCCTCGATATAATCATATCCCTTTTTCTTCAGTCCAAGTAATCCTCTCTATATTTTCAAATGGAGAGTTATTGGAATATATTTGTTGAAAAATAGTTTCATGAAGTCTTACAGTTCAATGGAATATATATCCTCTTTGTACTTTTTGTTCTTTATCATTGTCCACCACTTATCAGATTATCCCTCAATGAAATAAATGGACACCAAAATTTTATCCTTCTCTATATATTAGTGGATAGATAACATCTTAGAAATTGATTAAATCCACTTTCCCAATGTGAATGTATCCTAAGATTCAATAATTAATGGAGGCATTTTCATATAAAATACATAAATGAAAATTACTTTTTATTAGGAAGAGGAGGATGTTCTAGAAGATTCACTTTACTATTAACAATTTGAGATATTTTTAGCAGTGCTATCACAATTTTATCGTCTCCCTCACCTATAAATATAGTCATATCATTAGTTAAATCATCAAATTTATTATCACTTAGGTTTTTGGAATAGTTTCTCCTATTTACATCCATTAACTATGAGAAAAAAATAATGAGAAGAAATTAACATAAAAAAGAAAAAATTATAATATTAGAAGGAATAACTTATAAATAATAAGTATATTATAAATTTTGAGTCTCTTGTTTTTAAAATTTTTTAACTATTGAAACGTTTCCTATTAGGTTTTCCATACTAACAGTTTGTTCAAGTCCTTCATAGTTTTTTATAAAGAGTATTTGAATTTCAAAAACTTTTCTCCCGATACTATTAAATAAAGTTTTTAGGAAGGCCTTTTTAGATGAACAAAGTAATTTTCAATTTAAATTCCAATACACTAATTTAAAAGTTATTAACCTTAGGTAAAACTCTACTATAGACACATCCACCTATAGTATCTATAATGTTAATTAATTTATTCGGAATCACTCGCTCTTCCCTTCAAACAATTTATTGGGAATTTTCCAACACATCAACATATCCGTAGTGTTATTAATAATTTATTCTAGGCCTAATATTAAAAAATTACTATACCTTTCTTTGATACCAAATATAGTGGCTGAGTCCTTTTACACATATTATTAAATGACTTTTAGAAATAAATATCTATTAAGTGTAACCCAAAGATCTTGAGGACTAGTTTATTTAGAAGAAATGGTTCACAAAATGTCAAAAAGAAAACTAAAACATTATATCCTCATTTAATTGTTCATATTGAGCTCCAAAATCCATTTAGTATCCAAAAAATAAATAGGATAACCTGGGAAATACATAATTGAATGAAGTTATCAAAAAATCCAAATAAGGGAATAAATATGATGAGGAAAAATATTATATGAGATAAATGTAAAACATGATATCCTAAAAGATAATTCTCATAATTAATCACATGTAATAATATTATAAATACCATTTTATTATAAGATCATAAAAAATTAGCAAAATTGGTAGCAACATATTTCATTAGATAAAAATGAGTCAAGGCTAAGTTAATAGACAAAATAACATGGTGGAAAAACTCCCATAATGGATTTGGTTTACTCTAAAATCCAATATATAACATCACATGAGACAAATTAGTTGTTTCATAATCCTTCGTGTTGCGCGTTTCTGGATGGGGTGGTTAGCAAAATTGTCTCTTCCCGTTGTTTTCCTCAATAGTTGGTGTTGGTTTCTTTAATTCAAGAGGCAGCTCCGGTGTCACCCAGACATTGTGTAGGGAATATGATTTCTCTATTTAAGGAATATTATTTTTTTTGAAGAAGGTGATTCTTGTTCCAAAGAAGGGATCATGGTTATAAGGCTCTTTTAGTCTGGTTATATAATCGATGTCCAAGGATGAGTGTTGTAGAAGTTTGTTTGTCCTGATATTAGGTAACAATAGCCTTAGGCCCAAGAACTCTATCTGTTAATGTTTTCCTTGATTATATGGAATGATCGTGGTGTGGGTGTCCATGAAAAATGTTCCTTCTTCACTTATGAATCTCGTAGATGTAATGATTACTTGACTGTAACTCTTGAACCAAAAAAAGATTCCAATTTAATTGGATACATCATGAAAAAGATGGGTTTGTGTTATTTATTACATGTCCGTCTTAGGAATAAGCACATTTGTATTTTTTGGAAATGTAACATACAAGTGGATTTGATTCCCAAGACAAATCAATGTATTATGGTGAAGATTGGTATCAAAGATGTTGAACTTCTTTTCTCTTTCATTTATGCCAGTACTAATATACAAGAAGGACAGGTCCTTTGGGATAACATCAACACATTTTATTCAGTAGGTTTACCATGGTTCATCAGTGGGTAATTCAATAAAATTATTGAAATTTTGGAAAAGAGAGGTGGATTGGGGAGCTTTACCAATGTTATTCATGAATTTAGGAATTTCATGTCTAGAAAGGGCCTTTTGAATATGGGTTTTAATGGTTTCATGTAAACTTTTTAAAACTACTTCAAAAGAACTAGATGGATTTTGAGTCAGTTGGATAGATTCATATCTAACATTCAAGGGTTAGAATCTTTTTCTCAGTCTTCTATTTCACATTTCTCGCGTGTTTTTTCAGATAATAACCCACTTCTGGTAGAGCTTAAATAAGGATTCCAGGATAATTAACCATTTATGTATTCATATAATTGGAACCACAAGGATGATTTCATGCAAATGATGAGGAATTCTTGGGAACACGTGACATCTGTTAGCACCTCGGATGGACTTGATAGATGGTTAAAGCTCCTCAAGGTAGATATATCTCGTTGGTTCATTAATAACCCTATCATGGAGAACTCAGTGGAATTTCTACAGGTGGAAACTGATAGTTTGGAGGAGCAGTTGAAGAAGGGCTGGGATGATGGTATCGTCCTTCTGTTATCCGATAAACATGGTTTTTTGGCCAAGATGTTTCTAGAGGTCGAAAGGGGCTATATGAAATGTTCTTGGGCCAGATGGATTAAGGACGGTTATAATAATACTACTTTCCATCATGTATGTTTTATGGAACATATGAATATGAAAATCAATATTATACATCAAGAAAGTTAGTATACTTATGACATTAATGTTGCAGGAAGTTTGGACATGGAACACATTGAGCTGTTGCTTGTAGGTGATTGTAAGAGGAATGATGTGGATGATGACTCTTTGGAGGATCCTGAAGATTTCATGGATTGTATTCGTAGTAGGATTGGAGTTGTGGATGCTGAATCCATTATTGATATCATGGCTGGTGCTGAGGTTTGGGACACTGTATGTAATATGTCCTTGGATAGTGCCCCAGGCCCGGATGGTTTTCCATGGACATTATTTTTGGTGGATTGGGACATTGTTGGGACTAAGATGACTGAGGCTATTCAAGAATATTTTTGAGGTGGCGCCATTAATAGGAGTACATTATCCTATTGAGTGATTCTGCTACCAAAAATCAAAGACCCTTCCTCCATTAATCACATTAGACCCATTCCTCTGTTTAATGTATCTTATAAGATCTTAGAATGTTTTCTTGCAAGGATGATGAGCAAGGTGATTGCGAAGGTTATCTCATAAGCGTAAAAAAACTTCATTAAAGATAGAGCTATACTAGGGTTGATCGGTATTTCAAAAAAATGTGTTGATTATGTGAAGAAAAGGGTGATTGGGTCCAATCTTATCATTCAGGTTCACATGAAAAAATTATACAAAAAATGTAATTGGATCATTATTATTTGGGTCATGAGGAAGCTTGGCTTTCAAGAATGGGTTTGTGATCTCTACATCTATTGTTATTCTTCACCCTAGATCACCATTTCTCTTATGGGTAATGGGTTTGGTTGTTTCAAAAATGTGTGGTGAGTGAGGTAGGGGGATCTATAATCACCCATTGTTTTCATCATCACCCTGGAGTCTCTTTCATGGAATTTGTACAGAGGCATTGAGGAAAAGAGGATCTAGCCTTAAAACTCCTAAGTATTGGGTGGTTTCATTTCTCATATTATGTTTTCTGATGATATTCGCATTTTCTAAAATGGAAAGAGATATTCCACTCTTAATTGTATGGAAATTATGTCTATTTATGGTATTCTATGTAGCCGATGGATAATTGTTGGAAAAATCAGAGTATTTATTTCTAAAAAATTATAAAGAAGGAGGGCTCGTGACATCCAACACAATATGGGTATTAAACGGAAATTGTTTCCTAGGATTTACCTAGGGGTGCCTATTTCTTATGGTCATGTTAAAAAGATCCTCTTTGTTGAGCTCATCAACAGAATTCTTGGGAGGATTCTTATTTATAATATCAGGTTCCTCTCTTTTGGTGGCCATGTTTCTTTGATCAACAATGTTATTTCATTAATTCCAATGCACATAATGTCCATTATTACTCCTCCCAAAGTAATTATTTATATGATAGAGAAGATCCTAAATGGTTTTCTTTGGGATGGATACTCTTCAACAAGGTCTCATTGGGTTTTTTTGAATTCTCTGGGGGAACCAATTGAGGAGGGATGAGTCGGTCTTATAGATGTTTCGATCAAAATGTAGTCCATGCAATCCCATCTTTTATGGGATTTTGTCATTGGGTAATCTCTTTGTGCCAAAGATATCAGATCCAAATATCGACTGCATTGGGAGTTGTGGGACAGGAGGAAACTTTCTAGTTTTGGGGAAACACCCTATATCTTTAGGAGATTCTCCATGATGCTACACGTTTGGTGGTGGGGAAAGGGGGGATTAACGTGTGGAGAGATAATTGGGTTGGGGATAAGTTATTTTTTATGCATTTTCTAGTGGTCGATATGACGGTTAAAGATTCTAAATGGTTCCCCATACTACTTAACTCTATTATGTGCATTGAGTAGATAACTACATCTTAGGAGATTGTATTCACTAAGGAGGAGGATTGATGTTTCTTTATAGGATCATCTTAACATCTAGGACTACTGGTTCTTACATCAACATGGAGGGAGTTGTGATGAGTGGGCCCCATGACTTTAGTACATAGAGGTCCCCAAAAATATGAACTTCTTGGTATGGAGGGAACAAAAACAAGCTATCCCAAAAGTGGATAATATTAAAAAAAAGTGTGTCTCTGTGGCTTCCTGATGCTGCTGTTGTAATCACCCACAGTCTATGTTGGCCTATCGTCAGTTTATTAAGTTTGAATGGGCCATCAGCCTGTTGTCCGAGATGGGAAATTGGGGATCCCTCAACATTAAATGCACATACATGTTGTAGTTTATTTCAAGTTGGTTTTTGGGTTTGGAATGTCAGGAGATGGAATCCAAGATCTATGGTATCATTGTCATTTGTATTTGTTTGGACATTATGGGAGGCATGGAATAATGCGAGGAATGAGGCTCAACCTATGGTTTCCTTTCTCTATGTGAAAATGATGGCACTTATCCATGATATGGGTTCTATGGATAAATTCAAACAAAACTCTCATAATATTTGTAAGATACATAATATATTGGTGGTTCAGAATAGTTCTCTTGGTTGCATGGTCAAATAGATACCACTGTTGAGTGGCTATAAGATTAATACGGATGGCTCTTTTATAAATGGAATGTTGTGTGGGGGAAGTCTTCTACAAAATGTGCATGGGTTAGTGATATTTTACTTCATCATATATTGTGGTATTGGGAGTGTATTAGGTGTGGAAGTGAATGAATTGAACACTGGTATCATGCTTTACAACGGTCTTGTGATGACTATGTCAGAGGTGGAGTCATATTCTGAGACTGCAGTATGTGCTGGAAATAGAAAATTTGAGCCACCATGGAACATGATTTACCACATCCAAAGTTTCTTGCTGAAACATAGTCTAGGTAACTTAGTTATAAATATTCCAAGGGATGGTAACTTCTCTAGACAAGCCTTATCTTCAAGAATTTGTCCATAAGAGCCGTTGATCATGTACTCATGTTTGGGTTCCCTTCCCTGAGAATGCAGTATCTTTGTGAAAGGGGATTCCCTTGGGATTCATCACTTTAGACTGCTATGATCATTCCTTATTGTAATGGGAATGTAATCCCCTAGTTGAATAAAATAAAAATATCATTTTTGATCATATTTATACTTCAATTATACTTTTATAAAAATCTAGGGAAAATAGTTAAAAAATGAACTATGTTACGATCATGGAGACGATAGACCAAACACACCTATGATTAATATGTACATTTATAAATGATGAATATTAAATGAAATTAAGTGTAATATTATATTTATGAATTATCATTATATCATAAATACCATATTTTTTTTTAAATATAGTTATATATCCCATTTATGTGATGTGTTAATGAATAATGAATCACATTGCTTCATGGAGGTGATAATCCACACATACGCACGAATGAAGTTATCTTCATTAAATGAATGGAAAGGTAAGAAAATATATAATATTTCATTTTTAGAAAATTATAAATATTTAAATAATATCATAAATATTAATTAAATACATCATCATAAATAAATGTCATAGGCGATGATGGAAAATGGTTTACATCAGTTTACGATGTGGTTGTCCTCCGTACACATGAATGATGGGTTTTTTCCATTTTATGGAAGAATAGATGGATTCATGTTATTCTAAAAACATAATATAATAGTGTTATACATGATATATAGATTTTATTATTTAATCAAGGTTGTATAATATTAGAAGGATGTGGAATAAGAAATAAAATAGACAATCCCAATTAAGAACGATACCTCTTCTTCAAACAACCTATTCAGGTTTGCACCAAAACCATACCAAGGAGATTTTTACAGTCAAAAAGGACATTTGGATGTTTTAAGGTAATTAATAATGGTATATGAGTAGTTATTTTAAAATAAAAACATCTATTTAAGTGTGGATAGATGTGGATAATAGGTTCCATTTTAAAAGTGATATTGAATGCAATTTTTTAAGTACCAATCAAAATTACATAATAGGACGACAACCTCAAGTATATTGCCTGAAAAATTAATAAATAATGATGTGGATGGAATATAAGGTCATGAAAAACCTCAAAAAATAAAAAATAAACTTATTTAAAACTTTTTATTCCCTTTAACTGAAGGAATACTCACTTTTACCATTTTAGTTTTCAACATAGTAACTAGTAAAATTTTTCCGTTGTACTTTATTATTAAAGAATGTAAATGAAATGAAAATTAATATGTAATTTTTGAAAGAGAATTATAAATATTAAATTAATTTTATAAAATACAATTCATATATGTGTGGAAAATTAATTTTTACAGAAGTTCATATAATGCAGAAACCCGTGTTCTAACCTTAATCATTGTAATTAATTCTTATTTTTTACAATTAATTGATAAAAAATAGTAGGTTGATCTTATTTCATAATATTAATTTTTAAGATTCAAAATAATTAATCAATTTTATTAAATTCAATTCAAATATTTTTTATTATTTAATATAAAAATAATCCTGCAAAATATTTCGAAAAATAGTTTTTCAAGAAATTAATTTCTCAAGCATAAGATGAACTCATAATAACTATATTAATAGAAATCATCATTATATGATTTCCAATTATTATAAATTGATATATAATATTTAGATATCATTTAAATATTTCATAAATATGGGTTTATAATTAATTAAAATATATAAACATTATGTACTAAAAAACAGTTTTTTGGAAACCAAGTTTTTAAGCATTAAATTAATCTTACACCAAAATCAAGATATTTTACTATTAAAATTCAATTTATAAGATTATTAGAAAAAAGGTTTTATATTTCAATTTAATAAAAAATAATGAATATAATGGGACTTATAAATTACATTATTTAATGAATATAAATGGAATTATTTTAAAATTCAGGAATTTTTTCTATTCCCTAACATTTAAGTATTTTTAGATAAATACAAAAATATCATCCTATTTTATTTTCAATATAATGAAATAAAAAATGTAGTTTATTTTATCATATAAATTTTCTAAAATTACTTTAATTTATTCAAAATATTTTCTTTCAAAAACAAATAAAAATATTTTTTTAAATAAAACATATTTTTTCGAAGAATAAAATATCATGGTTAAAAATTGTTCGCTTATTTCTTATAAATTTATCAATAATTTTTTATTGAGTAGAAAAATTACACATATTTCATAAATTAGTAAATCTATTCATTATGGAAAATTTACCTTTAAATTTATAACCAACATATTTAACTAATCTTTGTTCATTTTGGATTAAATTTTCAAGTCAAAATTGCTATTAAACCAAGTTTAATTTTTTAAAATTCATTGTGTTACATATACTTCATAACTTCTTTAGGCTCCGAAGACAATTGTTTTTTTGTTTTTTATTTCTCCAATGGAATATCACCAATCAAGTTGTTTAATTCCATAACACATTCACTCTAGTGTCAGAATTTCGGAGATTATCATCATTATTTGACATTCCGGGCTCCAACTATATTCCCTCTAATGTGAGCACATGGGTTGGTTCAATAATATATTTCCTTAGTAATGAATCATGTAAGATTCCATGTCGTTTACAATGGTTTGGTATCATAACCAATTTGTAATCTAATGACAAAGATATTTCTTGTATTTCATAATTCAAAATGTACATGGAGATTTACTTATCCATTTTAAAAAATCTAAAAACTCCCTTACATAGTGAAACATTCAAGAATTCAGGATCCTCAACATGAAATTACAAGTCATTCACTTAATTTTTATTATTTTTATTTTTTATTATCTTGGATTCATAAATATAATGATGAATAGATTATAATTTAATAGTTTTATCCTCCCCAAGTTACGGAGAAACTAATTTTCTTTCTCTAAATTCTTCCCATAAGGTTGGAGTATGATTCCTGTGTCTATAAAATTATTTATATAGTTCCATTAAGATTCTTGAATGAATGTTATTATTTTATTAAAATTATACCAAAGATAGATACTAATCCCACATAACTTGGATGTGAATATAACATGATCTAAATATGTCTTCTAATGTATCTATAATTCATTCAGACATCCCATAAATTTTTGTATAATAGAAGGTGTTTAAATATATCAAAATGTCAAGATCCATTTGAATAATCTTCTAGATTTTTGATGTGAACTCAGGTTCATGATCTGATACTATTGAATGATGTACCCCATAAATCCACATGATTTCACTAACTTGAAGTTATGAAAGTCACTTAAAGGGAATATATTATCTTATTCCTTTGCAATGTGTGGACTTAGTAAGGCAACCATTGATGAACCCTGGATAATCATTCTTCCATGGGGGAATTTATAGTTCGGTGAAAAAGGAGTTGTTACATATTCCCACTTCCATATAGTTATTGATATAGGTTTCATGAATCCTTTACGATGTTGTCTTTTAAACTATAACAACATTAAAACTAAACATCTAGATACATAGTTTTCAATTCTCGTATTCATAACATCCCACAAAAACTATTCTCATGAATCCCAACACATGATTGTGTTACCTGGTTTTATATATAATATTTGAGATATGTGCTTCATAGAGCAATTCCATCTTTAATCATATAATGTAAAAAACCTATATCCTCTCCCAAAACATAAAAAATACATATCTATAGATGAATCCTATAAATTTTCCATCAGTCAAAAATCTAATATTACTTTGTACGAACTTATTATACCTTTGAGGTTTCTCTATCTTTTCATATAATGATGGTTAATTAATTTATTAAAAAAGAATATGTGGACCCCATTTCATAAAAGTGAGAATATCCATATTTATGGAATCATTATATATATGATCCTTTTTAATTTTTATCATGAGTAGAACTCCATGGTCCATCATACTCAACATGTTATCCACCTAATTTTCCATCCCAGGTTGGTAGTGTTTTTGGAAACTATTGTCTCTATGTAGCTCAAAACATCATTTTTTCCTCCCGATGAAATCCTTCAAAGAGAATATATAATTCAAAATTTTTTGGTCAATATATATATCATATATTTCAACAAAGATGTAGTGTCTTCATAATTTTAAAGAAAATAATATAGGTACCAACTCCATGTCATGTGTGGGATAATTTTATTTGTGGTTTTTCATTTCCCTTAATGCATAGAAAATCACTCAATTATTCTTCAAAGGAACACAACCATGACCTTTCATTTATACATATATATATATATATTAAAATTACTCCCTTCCTAGATGGGTAGTTAATAATTATATGTGAATCAGTATCCACTTTAGATCTTTAAAACATTCTCATATTCCCAATAACAATTTTAATTTAATTCCATTTCATGTTAAAATGGTTAACTGGTTTTCGAACATGGAAAAACACTAAAAAATCCACAAATATTAAACTTATATTCCTAAGAAACTTCATATCTTGATTATTTTTGTTATTTTAATGCATTGATTGGCTATTATTGGTATTCGATGGGTGAACTGATAATCTATCATTTGAGAAACAAATCAATAAAAAGAAACTTTATTCAACTAAAATTCATAATTACCATATTTCCCATTTTATTTATTAAGATACTCTTTAATCACACTATAAAATAGTTTTGTAATAATATATGGTTCAATGATCAATCCAAAAGTAATTTTGTAAACTCATAATGTCCAAATCTAGTTTGAAATACAATCCTTTGAATGTCATCCTTCTTTAATATTAAGTGTTGATAATCATAGAAAACTTTTATCAATGAAAGTTATTTTTATCCTGGTAGATGACTAAATATTTAATCAATATTTGGTAAAGGATAATTATTATTTGTTTTAATGGAATTGATATCCATATAATTAATGAATTTTCCCATATACCCATCATTTCTTTTCAAAAATAAAATATGGTATCCCCGTGATTGAACACTTGGGAATAAAAATACCTTTTCACTAAACTCATGTATCTTATTTTTTAGCACCACAAACACCACTGCTACATTCAATAAGGAGTTTTAGATTTAGTCCATGCCTCAGAAATGAGTTCAATTGTGAACTAATCTTCCTGTTCTCATGGATGAGTAGGTAATTATTTTAGAAAACAATAATTAGTTTTTACACCACATATAAATACTACATCCTTGGGAAATATTCCATGTCTATAGATCACTCTTGATCTTCCTCTCTTTAAATAATTTCATTAAGGATAGATATTGGGGGTTTTTCTAAAAAAGACTTGAGATCTAATGTGTCTCCCTTGAAAATAGGGATTATATATATTGGTCAAAAATAGTAATCTCAATGACTTCCATGGTAGGCATATCCCTACATTTACTATAAATGATGATATGATTATCATTCCTCCCACCAGTAGCCACCTCTTCAAAATAACATAATCATAATTATCTCATAATATTGAAATTTAAAATACACTTCATTATCTCTTTTCTATATTTTTTCCTATAATTATTGAGTATTTTTTATAGAAATTGTGAAATTTAACTTGGTTCCTCTACATATAGTCCCATATGGTCCTACCAAACATTTTCTGGTACCAACTGCAATATCCTTGACATCAAATTCTCAGTTACAGTACTTATATTACATTATTGGTATAGTTTAAAGGATTTACCAGAGTATTGATAATCTAATTAGTCCAATAAGACTATATATATACATAAATTACACTTTAAATTATACTAACCAATATGGACACTTGGTGAGAACATTATTATCCCTTCTATCATATCCCTGATAATTACACATAGTCCTCATCTAGGTTTCTTAGGGAATGATAAACAAAAAAGGGTTAGATCAAGTTATTTGGTAACAGTACCATATAGAATAATCTTAAATTTAATAGAAATTACATAAGTGATATGCTAACAATAAATGGAAAACATAAAGTGATCATTAACTAAATTTGGGAAATAAAATACACATGAAAATAAATGAAAACATGGATAACAATAATCATTAATCTCATACTGATCGAATGCATATTTCCAAACATTAAAATCATCTATCAAGTACTAGTTCTAAGAATTGTTTCCATTTATGTGAAGCTATATAGAATAAATGAGTGTTTCTTCCTTTTGATAACTATTGATTCATTGATGAGATATATAATTATTGGCTTCTCCAGTCACCTAATTAAATCAAATTAATTCCATAAAAAATACATAAATTCAATTTTTATCATTACATAAGGAACCTCTTGTTGAATGAAACATGGAAATACATAAAATGAGAAATAATAAATTCATATACTTCTCCATTCAATAGAATATTTTGGATGTGTATAATAACAACCCATAATCAACTCAAAAACTAAGGTTTATCATCAATGTAACCTTAAGTACCCTCATTAACAAAATATAGGGATGATAGGACAATCAATGTGATGAGTTATCCATTTATTATAGTAATTCAGATGAATAGTTTCATAGGTATGAGTCCATGGAAATGGAAAGATATATCCCTTATCATAGTTCATTAAGAGAATGATAATATTCCAAATCATATCCCCTAGGTGTGTCTCTCCATGTTTGTGATCATGGTAAAACACATCATAAATTAGGTTGAAAACAATATTCAATGTGATTACCCCTCATTAAATATAGTACATACCTACATATAATTTATATTATATAGATAGGGACTTATTTAAATTTAATTTACACACACTTTTACTTTTCCAAAACATGGTATGGATTTTCCACTATAAGAGGGATTTCATTTTAATACATTTTTTGTTGCCCGAAAATTAATAAAATATGAGGGGGGACAAAAATATATACTTTTTAACTACATAAATTTCGTGTGTAATATAGAAAATGGTATTACATGGAAATTTCTACACCACATAAAATAAAATAGGTTTCAATTATAACATGAGTACTAAATAATGAAAATTGAGATGAAAAAATCCCACATATTGTTGAGTCATAAGTTGTGTTTTGACTTTCCGATTCATTTATTTTTATTTCGAAAATCAAAAATAATTTCTTATTTATCATTGTACCCACATATGTTGTATCTCATAATAACCACATATGTTTTTCATCGTAACAACATATTTTTTTTCATCATAACCACATATGTTCTTTTTAATCGTAACCACATATGTTGTTTTTCATCGTAACCACATATGTTATTTTTCATTATAACCACATATTTCTTTTTCATAAAAACCACATATGTTAGTTTTCCTCATAACCAGATATGTTGTTTCTCGTCATAACCACATATCGTGTATTTCATCGTAACCACAAATTTTGTTTTTCATCATAAGAATATATGTTATTTTTCATCATAACCACATATGTTATGAAACATACCCATGTTATGCATTATAACCATTCAATGTATCATATCGATGTTATGAATCTAAGACTTTTTATGCATTGTATCCATGTTATGAATCATAACCATTCTATGTTTCATAATCATGTTATACATCGTAACAATGTTATACATCAGAACCATGTTAGGCATCATATCTATGTTATGAATAATATCCTTGTTAGGCATCATACCCATGTAATTCACCATATTCATGTAATTCATTTTACTCATGTCTTACTCTAATATCGCATATATGTTTCACATTATCCTTTTACTCATACTTTATATATTCACCATACCCATTCTTTCTTACTTTTTTACTTATTGTATTATAACCAAAAATATGTCATAGATTTAGTTATATTATAATCACAATGATGCTATGTATTCTATTTTTTTACTCTTATAGTGGTAGTTGTCTAAGTCCATCCTTGTTTTCTAGAGAAATATGACTATTGAAATCAAATATGACTGTTGGACATGATACATATAAATTAAAGGTAATTTGAACTAGAGAATAAAAACATTCATAATTAAACATAGAGGAAACACTATTGTAAATTATGTTTAGAGAGTTAGGGAGTAACCTATATCTTACTTCGTACGGAAATCCTTGAAGATAAAAGACATGAAGGGCTTGTTTCTAGTTCTTGGATTTCATTATGTAATTTGTACCATTTTTTGCGACCGATCATTGTGATAATGATCCGGTGCTTTCGGGGATAGGAAGATGATGCTTCTGATCATTTTATTGAGGGAATTCAAGTATTGGAAAGACCGAGGTGATAATTACATTATTAATCAAGGGATTCCATTGATTGGAAGACAGATGTTCCAATAATCTTATTTGGGGATTACCCATATGGTGGTAAGACATGCCTTTTATCCGAGGTGAAAGGATACCCTACTCATTGGGATAAAATAATTATAATACCCTTTACTTTTCAACTGTTATTTGTAATAGAAAGAGAATCATTTTATTTATTATTTATATCCATATTCATTTCTATTGTAATTGTTTTAATTATGATACTTTCATTTACACTCAATATTGTATTAAAAGATACTTTACATTGAATGGTAGAACCATTTACATTTTTTATACTCTGATCACTAAATTCATTTCATGTATAACTGTTTTTAGTATCCTGTGGTAGCATATTATATCCAATGAACCCAACACCAGTTATATCATTTTTTTATTCATTAGTGTATTTTTGAAAGTTATTATTTTATTATCTATTAAACTATGTATCTTGTTAATAGTTTAAATACAAAAATTTTTAACCTATAATTCACACCCTCTTGTATTGTTCCATGTCATATACATTTACATCTGTATTTCAATTATGAAATTGTTTTTTGAGGGGGCTTCAACTAATTTTTTTACATGCTTTATTTCTATTTGTAATTCAATTATATTTTTTTAAAACCCCTTTGTTTACAATTACTTACTACACTAACATGCTTAGTGGAAAAGGGTTGTTTTATAAGGTAGAAATAATGAATATTGTATCAATTGATAATCTAAAACTAACTAGGAAATATATTTTTGATGGGCATGATTATGATTACTATATTGATTGAATGAACTCATTTTTTGTTAATACTGTATTAGATAATTTTTTGATGTTCACTAGAGATTACAAAATTACAGAAAATTATGTCAAAACATTTACTAAATAAGAAAAACCAGAATATCAACTACATTACAATGTATACAATACATTGTTAGGTTATATGACCAATAATATATATAGTCAGATATCAACATGCGAAGTATCCAACTGTATCTAGAAGAAATTAGATGTCACACATTTTTCTACATCTAATGTTATATAAACAAGAAGGGCCATGCTGAGAGATGAATATCATTGTTTATTTTTTTCCCTATAGAGAATCAGTATGAATGATTCAAAAAATATTTATTTAAATTGTCCATAGTCTTCTATATATTGGAGAAAAAAGACTTTACGATGAGATACTTGTGGAAAAGATTATAGATATCCTGCCCAATGAGTGGGAATAATTAAAGAATACTATTGATGAAAGTAGGAATGTTACTCAAATCATTCATGATGAATTTTTTGGTACTCTATTAAAGAACGAGACAAGAATGAAAAGAGATGTAGATTTTAATAAGGAGAAAAATAGTAATGAAAGTGTATATTTTACTACTAAATCTAAATCCAAGAGACTAAAAAGGGTTACAAGATCTAAATCTAAGAGATATGTTGCTATATCTGAATATATTGAAAGTGATCATTCATAGAATGAACTTGAGAATATTTCTTGAAAAATGAAAAAGATTTCGGGAAAAAAATATTTTCAGTATAGATTCAAAAATAAATATATAAAGGACAAGAAAGGCTCAGATGTAACTTGTATCGAATTTAAAATATAAGGTCATATTAGACCAGATTCTCCATTTCTTAAAGGAATGAATGAAATGATAAACAATATTAAATAAAAAATTAAAATGAATTAAAATTCTAAGACTAAGATAGTCTATAAAGAAAATGATACCTGGAGTGCCAGAGGTGGTGACTCTTCAGACGAATCTTCTGAATATGAATCTTCTACTCATAAAAATATTGGACTTATAGCCAAAATACGTATTCAAAATCATAGTCTCATAGATAAGGTACACAATATAGAATCTCTTAAAGTATCTTTATATTACAACTAGCGTGATGAGAAATATTCATACTCTTAGGATGATGAATATTCCTCATCAGTGGATGATTTACATTCTTTTGAATACATATCTAGATTTTAAAAACTACTTGATAATTATAATTTAAAAATCAATAAAAATACTGATAAGGAAAATTATAGAATATATAACCTTGAAAAAGAAGTATCAAATTGTTCAAAATATATTTATCAAAAAACTATTGACTTTGGAGATATTTTAAAAAACCTTGTAGAAGTAATTTCAGATAATGCTAAAAAATTTAAGGACATTGAAAATCATCATTTAGAGAAAAATATATTTGAAATAAAAACCAATTTCAAAAAAATTTATTTTTAGAATAAAAATTTATTCAATAGACTAAAATACAAAAAATTTTCTCTTAAGAAACTTTTATCAAACATTACATCTTGTAAAGAGAACTTTGATATGATGTATTCTCCCATTCATCCTCTAAGAAATAATTCCAGAATAAGTTATTCTTTATCAAAAACTAATTTTACTCATAACTATTTCATTCTAAAGAGTGACCCATTCTTTCTCCAAGTGTTATCATGGTGAAAATTCGAAAAACAAATTCCCTTAATAAAACCCAATCATTAGGATTTCATAAAGATAACTTTAAAAAAAGGATTCCTAATGTTTTTTTGTCTAACATTTCTAGATCCAAACAAGTTTGTGTTTTGAAAATAAAATATTTTCATTTTCAAGAAA
Organism: Viscum album; assembly: GCA_963277665.1. NCBI lineage: Eukaryota > Viridiplantae > Streptophyta > Magnoliopsida > Santalales > Viscaceae > Viscum > Viscum album. Next base: position 775,958,374 of record OY728152.1, on the reverse strand, counting down.
ACAAAAATTGTACCAATAACAAGAATATTTGGTAAATTCATAGTGGATGTTCTCGACATATGACTAGTAATATTGGTTTATTTGAAAGGATAATTGAATTGAAAGGTGGAAGCATGTACTTTGGAGATAATTCTCAAGGAATGATCATTGATATAGGTAATATTGTTCTTTTAGTAAAAATTTTAATTTTAAAAGTCTTTTTATAAAAGGTGTTAAGATTAAACTTATAAGCATAATAGAATTATGTGACGAAAGTTACCTTTTGAATTTTAAAAATTATAAATGTTTAGATCACAATTCCAAAGATGAATTCATTTTATCTTCCTATATCCATGAAAATGTATACACACCTAATGTAGAAGACCTTATGATCCAAGACATACCTTAATTAAGTGCAATGGAAGACCAATCTTGGTTATGGAACAGAAGTTTAGGACACTGTAACCTAAGTAAACTTTGCAAAATCTCAAAGAAAAGACTTGTTAAGAATCTACCAGATCTCAGGTTTGATTCTTCAAAAGTCTGAAACCCTTTTCAATAAGGCATCCAATAAAAAATTGCATTTAATATATTAATTATGTTTCAAGTACTAATGCATAACTGTTAGTGCACATGGATATTTTTGGTCCAACATAAATTTGATGTATTTTAGGAAAATATTATATATATTTTTCATTGTTGACAACCCCATATTTTCATGGGACTATTTTATAGAAAATAATCCTTAAGATTTTTTCATTTTCACAACATTAATATACCATGTTAAAAATGAGAAAACCCTACCACTAATAAATATTCAATGTGACCACGGTGGATAATTCAAAAATTAAGATTTTGAAACTTTTTGTAGAAAGAATGGTATTGCTGACAACTTTTTTGCTCCAAGAACCCCTTGGATAAATGGTGTTGTTGAATGAATAAATCATATTCTTCAGGAAATGAAAAGAACCATGTTGAGTGAATACTCAATTTCTAATCATTTCTTGGATGAATTTTTAATTACTTAATTTTATACTATAAATCAATTTTTAACTAGACCTTTTATCAATAAAACGCCTTATGAATTTCGAACTGGATGAAAACCTAAGGTTTATAACTTCATATTATTTGGATGAAAATTATTAATATTGAATATTAAATCTAACTTACTTAAATTTTCACCCAAATCCAATGAATTAATCCTTTTAGGTTATTCCAATACTTCTAAGGCATATAGAGTTTTTTAAAAAAACTCTTATACTATTGTGGAAATAGTGCAGTGCATGTTAAATTTATAGAAACTAATCCTTTTGTATTTAGACAACCCCTACCTAAATCAATGAATGTGTTTTCACAAACTGAGTATCAACCTTTGATTATAAAATCTTCTAAAAAAGGACATACTAAAGAAAACGTTTCTAAAATATATACCCCCTAAAACTTTATACCTTATGTTGATGAGAAGTTTTTACAAAACCCAAATAAATGGTTTCTTAGGAATCATCCTAGTGATAGTATTATTGTTGAGGTAAATCAACCTATAAGGACTATTAATTCCTTGAGAAATGAAATATAAAATCTTTATTTTCTATCCCAATTTGAGCAAAAAACTATTTATAAAGCCTTAAGTGACGAGGATTGGATTAAACCAATGTAAGATGATCTAAATGAATTTGAAAGTAATAATGTATAGAACATGGTTTAAAGACATAAAGAAACAAATTTAATTGTAGTAAAATGGGGTTTCAGAAAAAAAAATGTGATGAAAATGGAGTCATTATAAGAAATTAATATAGACTTGTTGTGAAACGAAATAATCAAGAAAAAGGAGTAGACTATGAAGAAACCTATTATTTGGTTGCTAGACCTGAATCTATTCATATCCTATTAACCTTTTAAGCATTCATTAACTTCAAAGTTTTCATATGATCATAAAATGTTCTTTCCTCAAAGGATTTGGACAAGAAGATGTTTTTTTTCAAGAAACATCATGTTTTTTTAGATGTAAAACATCTTTATCATGTTTTTAAACATACGTAAGATTTATATGCTTGTTAACAAGCCCATAGATCTTGTAATGATATGATTATATGATTTATTTAAAAAACATTATGCTCAATGAAATAAAAATACAACTCTTTTTATAAAAATATAAAACAAAAAAACATTGATTGTTCAAATCTATATTGATGAAATTATATTCAGATCAAGTAAATAATCTCTAACTGACTCTATTGTGAATATCATTAAATTATAATTTTAAATGAGTATTATGGGTGAGTAAAAATTCTTTTTAGGTTCCCAAATATCCCAAGAACCACAAGGATCCTATATATACCAACATTTTTATTCGAAATTCCTTTTAAAAAAGATTGGAAATTAGAACACTAAAAGTATAAGAACTCTAATTTGTACCTCGAATTATCTTGATCTTGATGAATTTGGGAAACCAGTAAATCAATCATCTTTTAGAGGTATGATAGGAAGTTTATTATACTTAAAATCTAGTCATAATGACTTAATGTTTTCAGTATTCTTAAGTTCAAGATATCTATCTAATCCAAAGGAATGTCATTTAAAAGAAGTGAATAAAAATTTCAACTTAAAGGGAACCATGGATTTAGGACTATTTTATTCCTCTGGAAATGATTTTGTTTTGAAAATATTTTCAGATAATGAATTTTGTGGTTGTAGAATGGATAGAAAAAGTACATCCAGAACTTTTCATTTATTAGGAGATTCATTAGTTTCTTGGTCATGAAAAAAACATTATGCAATAGCACTTTCCACTGCTAAAGATGAATATTTAGCAGCTAGAAGTTGTTGTGCTCAAGTGTTGAGGATGCGACACACACTCACTGACTATGGAATGAGTTTTTTCAAAACTCAAATACTATGTGATAATACAAGTTCTATTGCTATATGTAAAAACCTAGAAGATCACTCATGTGTAAAAAACATAGATATTTGTTATCACTTTTATAGAGACCACACACTAAAAGCAGATATTATTTTACAATTCATCAGAACACAATAACAACTTGCTGACATTTTCACAAAACCACTATCTTACGATAGATTTGAAATCATTATACAATAGATAATAATGGTCACTATAATGTAATCATTAACTTATACTTCTTGTTTAAACCATCTACTTACATTAATTAACTATTATTAAAAGGGGGAGTATACATGTTTTATTAGTTTTATGTTTATCTGTTTCATGCTTTTTTTCGGTTTCATAATTTATCAGTTTCTTGTTTATCGGTTTCATACTTTATCAGTTTCATATTTTTTCAGTTTATTGTTTTTATTGGTTTCATGTTTATCGGTTTCATATTTTATTAGTTTTACAATTATATCGGTATTAGAATTTTATCTCTATTAGAATTTAATCAATTTTACAATTTTATGGGTATTATATTTTTATCTACTTTTATTGGTTTTATGTGATTTTAAAATAGTAATTATGTATTGTTATCATAAGAATAATATACTAAAACTAATATATCTATATATATACTATGGCATGTATAACTTTTAAAACCTTTTATTGTCCATTTTATTTCAAATTTAATGTATTTGAATTTCATTTGTTTTTTTTTGTACCTCTAATCGGATTCACCCTGAATACTTTTTTAAATGAAAACCTCTTGAGTTCAAAGTCATTATCAACCATTAGATCTTTTAGATCTAATCTCAACCGTTAAATTACTTTTTAAAAGAACCCAAATACCCTTACCATATCAAATGTTTTCTGTATTTCACCAAATTACTTATGCTATATAAATAACCGATATGGATTGAAATCAGAAGCACCTCAGTTTTTTGGAATCATAGATGTCCTTAGCTTTTGTAACAAAAAAAAATCTCTGTGTTTTAGATTGTTATTCAAGTATTTCATGTCTGATTCGAATGATTCATCTCCAAAAAAAATGTTCCCAAAAGATTTATTTTCTATGACCTTTCGAGGTGAATGGTTAGTTTCTCTAGATTTTTGTGAGACCTATGATTCTTCGTTGAAGAGGATTATAAATTTCCAAGGAAGGGAATCCCTGAGTATTAAAATACTTGGATGAGATCGAGATTATTTTGTTTTATAGAGAAGTGATTTAATTCTAAAAAAATGAAGATATATTATGGATCCAAATTTTCATTTATTTTGTTTGCCAAGAAATATACAACCTTAATTAAAAAAGAAGCTTCTTTCTAAGGAGTTTTTTTGAGGGATATGCTCTTTGACATTCCCTCATATTACCGGAACTGGATAAAACTTTTGAAAATATAAAAGAAGAGGAATTTCTTTTTGATATTCATGATTATAAGAGGAAGGTAAATCATTTATCATCTAAGAATAATATCATTTCCTTCTAGATGAAAGGTTTCCGAGTACCGAGAAAGGGTGATAAAGAAACTCTAAAAGTCCTTGATTTCTATGTTCTTGACTATATAGTCAATATGAGGTAGGTCAATATTAGGGGTTTTATTTTCTTGACCATCAAGAAAATTAAATCCAGTGCAATCATGTCCCAGCTGATCAAGTTTATTACTATATTAAGAATGTTTTTGAAATAATTCCTGTGTTTTTTAAATGTATCAATTGAATTAGATCCTAAAACATTCAAGGATCCTCTTATTAGTAAGGATACTATTAGGATACTAAAGTTACAATTCATCCCCAATTCCAAAAATATTGATATGGATCCAGAAGCTGAGAAAGAAAAATAAATATTTGAATGAAGTAAAAAAATTCAAAGCCATACAAATCAACATCTAGAAAAAGAAAGTTAGTTAAGGCTATAACCCCCATGAAGTCAAAGAAACAAAAAAGTATTATCAGATGATGTTATCGAAGAATGGAGGAAGAAGTTGGTTGAAAGAAAAGATGGTGATCCACAATTCGGATTGGACCCTACGAAGTCCTAGATGAGAAAATAAGAACTTAAGAAACCATAAAAGAAGAAGAAAATAAAAAGATAATGATGAAGAGAAAGGCTCAAGATATTGATATTGATAGTATTCTTAAGATATCTAAGAAATCCAGCGCTAGATTAGCCCTAAGGGAACCGACTATTCAAACCCAAATGGATCTAGTAGAGAAAGGGAAAGAAAAATAGGCAACTGAAAAATCGGCAACACAAATCCTCAATCATGTAAGTGAAGAAGAAGAAGGAGGCGAAGAAGAAGAATGAAAGGAAAAAAAGAAGTGGAAGTGAATGAATCTTCAAATAAGAATAATCATTCAGCATAATCATAAGAATCCCCATCCGTTATGTTTCCATCTCTAGATCCTCAATCATAAAAAGGAGTTTCTTAAGAGAATACATCGAAGAAATTTATTCAAATCTTAGACAATGATGAAGAAGAATATGATAAGATTTTGAATAAACCAGATGCTTTTGTCGATATAAAACTCATTTTTGAGATCTTTGAGATTTCAAGGAAGATACCAATTCAAAAAGGACAATTAGAGTGAAGGGAATTAAATATATTGAATAGGCCTTGAACAGATTGGAAAATATTATCCCTTTATTTCACAAAATTGAAGCCAATAGATATATCATTGAAAATAGTCATAATAAAAGAATGGATTTTGTAATGATTTTTATGGAAAAGTTCTTAAAACATGAATCTGATTTAAATGTATTCAAAGTACAAGTTACTGAGAATAGAAAGTCTTCTAAAAAATTTATTAAGTGATTATATAACACAGATTAAATTCTCAAGTATCAGGTGGACAAGTATTATGAATTGGTGAAGTGGTTAAATGATCGCAATTCATTCTACCAAAAGTTGGTCACTGATTTGAATGAAAAAGTAGAATCCATTCAAATTCGAAGTACTCAAAAGCAATATCATCTAGGTAGATTGATCCTCTAAAGGAAAAATTAGAAAATGGATGCTATGAGATTATTTTTCCCTCAAATAGATTTGTAATTTTAGAAAAGGCATACAGAGTTAGAATTGATGATTGTAATTCCTATGAAGTAAGGATCAAAGAACAGGAAGCAATCAATTGAATTCATGAATAAATGATCCATAAATAAGAATGGATAATTGCAGAACAAGATGTGTCGATAAAGGCTCAGCAATAAGATCTTGAAAAGTTTATAGTGGATAAAAAATAGTTTTTGAAGATGAAGCTTTCTGCTTTCAACCTCTTGGAAAAACAAAAGGGGAAAGAATGATTTTTAGAATTTTACTGTAATAAAAAATTATTACATTTCATTTACTTTCCATTGATTCATGTACTTTTTTCACTAACTCCTTGTAATAAATAAATGTTTTCCCTTATTAGTTTTGAAAATAAATAAGGGGGAGAATAATTTTAAAAGGAAAAAATTTATTTAATCAGAATAAATGTTTTTTCCATAAAAATGAAAACGGGAGAATACCTTATTCAAGAAGATAAAACATAATAAAAGGTTAATTAAAGTGAATATGATACTTAAAGATAATTTTCATCCTAATGTAGAAATAGTCGTATTCACGATTAGTTTCAGAAGAGTTACTAAACTCATGGGGAGCTAAGTCTTTATTTTTTGTTTTGTTTTTTACATTCCAAAAAGGGGGAGGTTGTTGGGTCAAAAGTTATGTTTTGACATTCCCATTCATTTCATTTTGTTTTAGAAATCAGAAATTATTTCTTGGTTCTCATCGTAACCACATATGTTATTTCTTATAATAACCACATATGTTGTTTTTCAACAAAACCTCATATGTTGTTATTCATCATAACCACATATTTCTTTTTCATCATAACCATATATGTTGATTTTCATCATAACCACAAATGATTTTTTTCATCCCACCCTTATACGTTCTTTTTCATTATAACCACATATATTGTTTTTCATTGTAATCACATATGTTGTTTCTTCTCATAACCACATATGTAGTTTTTCATCATAGCCAAAAATGTTACGCATCGTATACATGTTATGTATCATAGGAATGCTATGTATCACAGAAATGTTATTCATTATAACCTTGTTATGCATCATATCCATGTTATGCATCATAACCATGCAATATATCTTAATCATGTAATACATCATAAATATGCTATACATCATTACCATATTATGAATCATATCCATCTTTCACATCGTACCCATGTTATTCATCATATTCATGTATTGAATTTTACTCATGTCTTACTCTAATACCGCATACATGATTCACATTATCATTTTACTCATGATTTATATATTCATAATACTCATTCTTTTATACTTATATAATTATTTTTTTTAAAAAAATGATGTTGTGGAGTTATTTATATAATAATCAAAATGATGTTGTTTATTCTATTTTGTTTTGACCGTTATAGTCTAGGTGTCCAAGTCCCTCCGATTTTTCTGAAGAAATGTGACCAAAATAGGACCACTAGACAAGAGTCCTATAAATAGGATGTCATTTGAACCAGAGAAAAAAAATGTTTTGGACCATTAAACATAGAGGACACACTATTTTGAATTATTTACTTGAGAGAGATGGTTTAACCCCTCTCTTGCTTTGTGTGAAATGCCATAAAGATACAATATGTGAATGGATTGATCCGAGTTATTGTATTTTAATAAGTGATTTATTATGCTTTGTGTGACCGATCATTGTAATAATTATTGAGGGAATTGAGGATAGGAATATTGTTCTTCCAATCATTATTTCATGGGATTATAGGTATTTGAAAGACATAGGGGACGATTAATTTCTTAATTGAGGACGTCCGTGGATAGGAATATAGACGTACCGATCATTGTATCGACAGCTTAACCCAGTGGTGGTAAGAAATACCTTTTACCCTTGGTGAATGGATACCCTACTATTTGGGATAAAATAATTGTAATAGCCTTTACTTTTCCACTTATATTTGTAATAGAAATGGAATAATTTTATTTCCTCTTTCTAATCCTGTTCATTTCTATTTTATATTTTTTTAATTATGATATATTCATTTACATTACATATTTTATTAAAAGATTCAATACACTATACGGTTGAATCATTTACATTTGTTATAATTTCATCATTGTATTCAACTCAAATACAATTGTTTTTAGTAACCAGTGGTATCATATTATATCCAATAGATCCAGGACCAGTTCGATCATTTTTTTTTGTTTCATAACAATATTTGTGAATTGAAATAGATTAAAATATCTTAAACTATTTTTATTATTAAGAGTTAAAATACAAAACTTTTAAAGCTATAATTTTCCCCCTCTTGTATTTTACCATCTCATATACATTTACATCTATATTTTTATCCTACACATATTGATTAGGTAGAAATTAAATCATCACCCATTGGAAGAGGGGAATTAAAATTGATCATAAAATATCATGAAAAAGGGAATTTTGTGATATAAAATCTCAAATAAGAATCATATATACATCACATAATAGAAATTAGGTGCATAAAACAAAACATGTCTTAATGAGAGGAATTTGTTATGGAAAACCCTTAGATCTTATCTTGAATCCCACAAACAAACATTAACCTAATGTATCACAAACATATTTATATTTATAAATCATTTGAGAAACATATTAATTAAAAATTTAATTTATAATCTTTATAAATATTCATTATCTACATGAATTCATTTGATTTTACACATTGGGTGTTTATAGTTTTGATTGTTTGTACTAGTATCATAAAAATGATGTTTGTATTCATTATCCTAATGATGTTCATTATTAATAGGTCATCAATAATAATTTTATATATTATTTAATTTTATTTATAATGTTTCAAATTTAATTTATGTGTTTTTAGTCTTTACCCTTTAAAAGGAAATCAATAATAAGCACGTTTTCATGATTTATGATGAATTAAAAGTGTTTCTTTAATTATTGAGTTAAATATTGACATGAAAACTCTAAAAAATCATTATTTACACATTTATATCATAATATGTGATTAATTATTTTCCAATTGGAATTCATGATTTTAATTCCTAGTATTGTACAATTAGGCAGTTAAACTTATCCAAATATGAACATATCCTTATTTAATGAAGAATAATGTGGTAGTTTTTTGTAATATCATTAAAAAAAAAATTCTCTTATTAATTTAATTTATTTTATATATCATAATTTTATGCATGTAGAAGAGGGATTAATGGATATGAAATTATTACACAATTTAAATCAGTGGTTATCCTCTTAGTACACTTATTTTAAATGAATAAAATAAAGTTTATAGTTTTTTCATCATTTCATTAATAGGATCTATATTTTTTTCATAACATAACCATAGAAGTATTATAAACATCATATTTATCCTTTAATATCAAACTTATATCCCTCCTTGTATGGTAGTGATGTAAGATGAAACATGTTGTGTTGTGGAGGCTATAGTCCACACAACACTGGAACAATGATTTTTTTCTTAATGGATGGGATATACAAACAAAAATAGATAATACTAATAATACCACCACATTTTAGCACAAAAATTATAATAATATCATTATATTAGTTTGGATAGAATAAATTTTAAATGATATAATTAAGATGAAAAAACTAAGTAGTTTATCATATTCGCATCAGAGACTTGAATTTTCCGTAGTAGTCTCCTTCGAAATGAATTACTTCTACTAACTAATGGTGACCAAATGATTTTAAAACTGAAGGACCCTAGACCACCCTGAGGGGGGGGGGGGTAAATCAGGGTGTCAATTTTTTTTCTTATTTACCATATCTTGTTCCCACATTGGTAGGAACCCTTTTTTAAAATAGTTTCAGTGGATATGTGTTGTAATTGAAACATTCACATGAAGAAGGGAAGCACAAAAAATTTACTTGGTTGAACACTAATGGCTACATCAAAGGAGCTCATACGGACAGGTTGTCGGTTATACCAAATTCAACTAATATTCACTGGATGTGGATTATAAAAATGCAGGCACGGTAAATATATCCTAGGAACACTTCATATACAATTGATTAGGGATAACTCACTGCTTCCCTCAGATCACTTCCGTAGCCTCTCCCCGGCTCACTGCCTTGGAGAGGTCTTCACATAGTTTATTGAAATGATGGTCGCTTAAACAGATTGGCCTGAAAAGTCTTTGTCTCTATTCAGCATGAGAAACTACATTCATCAAAGTCTCTAATTGATGTGATTTTATGTTCAGTGTTTTTTAATAGTGAAATTACTAAATTCACTAGAACTTCTTCCCTTTTTTCGCTTGATCAAAAACTCTCTTTCTAATATTTTAGTTTCTGAGAACTGTACCTAATTATGAGGACTGCCTCTGAACTGCATATAATGCCTACTCTGCATACCGTTCCTGATCTGCATACTATACCTACTCCGTGTATCGTGTCTTCTCGGTGTACCTTTCCTGCTCTATGTACCACCTTTGCTCTGCATTCTTCCTCTACTACTAGTATTGTGCCTTTTTTGCGTATTGCTCATGCTCTGCGCACCATGCCTGCTCTTCACAACACCATCACATACTGCCTCTGTGTACAACCTCTGTGGACCACCTCTGCATACCACCTTTGCGTAATGACTTCGCGTTCGACCTCTGCGTACGACCCCTGCATTACGCCTTGGTGTACCATTAATTCCTTTCGTGAACTTCTACATACAATTATACAAATAATATTGTCTCTCGCATACCACTTTTTCTTATTCCAAATATCTATTCTGGACTACTCCTTCAAATTTCGTGAACCATTTAATTTCTCGCGTAGAACCTCATCCTATGAATACTCTCTCCAAAATACCATTTTCATACTTTTCTACGTTCTTCCACAACGATGATATTTTATTATTTAATTTTCTCTACCTTAATGATGGGATTAACAATACATTGGTCTGCATACTACAACCCTCCTACAAACTGTGAACCTTCACTATGAACCATGTGTCTTCTGATCTAAGTACCTCATCTCTTTTCCAACGACGAGTCATTCCACAGTGAACCATTTTTGGTACTAGGACCTGTTCCGAAAACCATTCCACGAACCATTCCGCATACCTTTCAAGCTACATGGTATGTTACCGTGAACCGTTCTTGGACATGGTACACAGACTGTGCTCTGAGGTACTAGTTCTCTTTCCTTTGATGATTTTTTTCTATTCCGCATCACATTAACTCCTATACAGAAATCCTTCCATAGAAAAAAAAATCTCAATTTGGAGGTCCAAAAATTTGGCAGACACTGGGAAATGACACCACTATAAATATTTGCTTCAGCAAGAACACCCATGCTTCTTAAATATCATCTTGATTCTTCAAAAGTCAGAAGATTTAATCAAAAAATCCTTCCCCCTAGATATATACTATTTAAATGATCAGTTTCCGCATCATTAGATTATCCAGGGAAATTTTTGCAACTTACCAACTTCCCTGTCTTCCAACAACATCAGTCTTTCCAGTCACCACTAAATATGACAGGAAACATCTTTTCAACATGGTATGATCATTCTCAATTCTTAAAATCTTTACATGATCCCCCATGCAATATTACATGTCTCATCAAGTAGGCTCTTTCATGGTTTTTTTGAATTTTGAGATATTTCCTAATCACATTATAACATCAAGACCTTCAAAATACTATGTGATGGTTTCATTGTTATAAAAAATTTATCAACTTTTATACATGTACTTAGAACATAAGATCATTTCCAAATTTTGTTTAATTTTTCACTCTTAATAACTTTGGAGTTCGTCTTATCTCCTTCTTCATTTTTATATTTATAGACAACTATTGACAAAAAATACAAACTTATACACAAAGTGGTCCATAAAATCTCCTCTTAAGTATTTTTTTGTCCATACCTTCAACTTCACCTCAAATGAATGTGTTGATATCAAAATGAGAATATTCTCTCTCCCCTTAATTTAATTTAACTTCTCTCCCCATTATTGATAGAATATACAATGTTCATGGGAAAAGGGTATCAATCCAAACCTAAGAAACACGCCATCGATAATTTTACTATAAGTCTACTTGAGCAATGCTTGGTGTAGAAAACAAGATGATTTGAATTAGACAATAAGGATGTCCATTATTTATGGATCATAAATCCTCATGAGATTATAACTCATGTAACTTTTCTTTAAGGGTTTTCCAATTTCTTTCCAGGTTGAATAAATTGAATATAGTAAGTAATAATCAACCTGAAACTCCTTCACTTACTTCAACAAAACAAATAAAAAACATTCAAGTTCAATTAGAAGGATATGTGGACTTGTGGAACTTCCATTCTTCTTATGTCACTAATAAATTAAGTTACCCCCCATTTCTAAAATTATCTTCATTCTAAGTAACCAAAGAAAAAGATGGATAAATGAAATACCTTTTCCAATGACATGTTCTAAAAAAAATTTCTAGAGTAATTGAATTTATTACCAACTAAGGTTGATAGAAATTTAATTAATAATTATGCCAGCTTCTAAATTTATCTCCCCGTCATGGGAAACAATCATTTTAATCTTCATCAAGGGTGATCATTCATCATTTTCATCTTTGAATATCAATTGAAAAATATTTCAAGGATGGAATATTCTTCAACATAGATTTCGAGAGTTGACAACATTCACTACTTCTCATGTTCTTCCCCTGAGAGCATGCTATAGCTTAAATTCTTTATACTATCAACAAAAATACATTACACAAATGATTAATGGAATATGACAGTTCCTCCTTGATTCTTTAATTTTAGAAGGAATTATTAGAAGGTTTTCTCAACCTGAATGATCCATTTTATCTAGTCTTTATGCTCACACATCTGATCCTCTTTTCTGATTCGTGCTGATGGGGCATGTATCTCTTCACACTCTCTTCTACATTGCGTAGAGAGTTGTTATTCTTAACATTCATCATGAATAATATATTATTACTCCTTTTAAGGACTAATTCATTATATGGTATCAAGGTTAGAAATTTTTTTTCAATGTGACCAGATTTTGTAGACCGCTCACATGAAAATTCTTCAATACATGTGTTTCCTTTGGTTTTCACTATCTCATGAAATTTATCTTCATCACGTGAAGGTTTTAAATTTCATTTAGCACCATCCTTGGTCTGTTCATCTTTTTCTTTCCTCATTTTTCCAAATCTTCTAGCAAGATGACCAATATTTTATTTGGAACTGTTGCAGCATGCTTGGTTCTTCCACATGGGTTCATCTGAGTTTCATCCTTATTACTTTCTCTTTTGGATGAATTTCTATTCTGTTTCTTGGATCTAAACACTAGGGTCTTCTCAGCTTCCCTGATTTAGATCTTCTTAGGGAAATTTGTTTTCATAGTATTCTTTTGTCTTCTTCCCAAGAAAGGTAATTCATACATAGCTTGTGTCAGAGATCTTATTTTCTCATCAAAGATGAATGATTATTGATATGGACATGTACCTACATTGTGACGATGATCATTGCATACATCACAGATTTTATCAACCCTTACAAATTTGTTTGTAGTAAACAGATGATTCTAGAATTTTAGATGTTTCTTCTTCTTCTCTAGATATCTTCCCCATGAGGTAGGCTTCCTTTGTGCTTTTACATTATGAGTATTTTACCAACAGTTTATTGTACTATTCTCAAATCTATTGTAGTACCAAAATTGACCGCCAAAATCATGATTTCTTGGTATATGGTTATTGAGCCATCTTCTTGACTTGATGTGATCTTTGTGGATATCCACCTTTCACATTATTATTCCTATTCATCCCAGACATGGTGTTAGGTAACTCCTCTCCTTCGTCATTCATAATTGTTTTTTATTTCTCTTCCATCCTACACACCTTTTGGAATCATATTTAGAAACATGGGTATAATATAGTTTGGATGGAACCTTATTCCTCTCATCTACCTATGATAGATCATTGATTGAATCCATGATCTTCTTATCACATGTTGGAAGTCTTTTGACAGCTGAATCCTCCAGTGAGCTTTGAGTACCAGCACCAAATGTTTCATTATTTTGTGAAGTCTCAATGTGTGTCTTATTAAGATTGGTAAACTATGCATCCAATTCTAGACATTTTCTATTGAGAATGACCTTCTAATATTAAATTATAATCATCTTATCTTCACAATCCTTCTTCGTTATCACAACTTCTTCCTCACACAGCTTCATTTTTTTTTGAATCAAAGAGTCATGTTCTTTGATCTTCATGGAAGTTTCTTCCAAATATGAAATCATGACTTCAGTTCTCTTCTTCATATCATCTTCAAGTGCATGGATATTTTCATCTACAGTCTTATTGACAAATTTTTTTCTGAGGCTTTATTATGATTGGTGAGATTTAAAAATTCAAGGAGTTTTTCTTCTAATCCCTTTTCTATATTATCATCTTCCTTTTCCAATCTCGTGATCTTAACCTGTATACATGGAAATATTCTACAAACAGCAACAACTCTTTTTCAGGCATATCACACAGATAGGTTCTTAATTTCTCCTAATCACTTGAGATAGAAGAGTATTCCATTCCTATGGTAGAACACTAAACCACATGCTCTTTACATTCCAATCATGATATTTCTTCATTATTGGAAGGGCATGGAAAACCAGACACTGATACTTATTTGTACATGAGGGACTTCTTCAACTACTTATTATCATTCCTTTTCCTATTTTTCATGGTATTCATGGATGTATACATATGATTATAAATGATTGAATCTTCATCAAGATTTTACTTCATTATTGAATTTAAGAAAGAAACTTAAATATTATTCTGAATTGAATTACTGTACAATATCCAAAATACGTGAACCTCACTTTTATGCCAATTGAAGGACCCTAGACCACCCTAAGAGGGGGGGGGGGGAATTTGGGTGTCTTGTTTTTTTCTCTACTTTACTGGATATTTTTCCCATGTTGGTAGAAACCATATTTTTAAAACCTCTATGATGGAAAAGTTCAATAATTGAAACTTTCACATATAGAAGGACATTACAACAAGTTTTACATGGTTCATCATTAAGGGCTATGTCCAAGGAGCATACGTCGGCATTTTTCTGGTCATACCAAATTCCACTGATCTTCACAAGAATTGGATTAAAAGGATGAGGCATAGTCACTCAATCACATTGACACTGCCTTAACAATGGTTCAAAGATAGCTCATTGATTCCCTTAGAAAAATTTCATAGACTCCCCCTATCTCACTACCTTGGAGAGGTCTACACTCAGTTAATCAACTTGAAGGTCACTTCAACATATTGGCATGAAATGACTGTCTTTATTCAGCAGAAAACACTACTTGCATTAATTTCCCAAATTGATGCTCTTTTATATTTAGTTTTCTCTTTTAGTGAAATTTCTGAATACACTAGAAAATATTCCATTTTTTCTGTAGATCAGAAACTCCTTTTCTAATATTTTCATTCCCGTGAACTGTCTATGATTCTTCGGATTTTCTCTGATCTGTGAATCACGCCTACTCTGCGTACAATGCCTGATCCACGTACTATGCCTGCCCCATGTACTATGCATACTCTTCATACCATACCTACTCGACGTACCTACTCTTCTTTGTGTACCACCAATACTCTATGTATTGTTCCTGCTTTGCATACTGCACCAGCTCCACCCACCTCAACTGCCCCGTGCACTGTTCCTGCTCTGCACACCACTTTCACGTACTGCGGCCAGATATGGCCTCTACGTACTGCCTCTATGTACTACCTTCAAATACTTACTTCACGTATGACCTCTTCATACTACTTCTACAAACCGCATTGGTGTTCGGTTTCTTCCATCCACATACTTCTTCTTCAAATTATACAGATTATTTGGTCTCCCACATGCCACTTTTTCTTATGAAAAATATCTTTCATGGACTACTCTTTCCAATTTCGCGAATCATTTCATTTTTGGCATACCACTTAGTTGTACACAAAATCTCTTTAGTGTACTGCTTTCAGACTTAGACGAGTTCTCCCATACTGATGATATTTTATTATTGAATTTTCTCTACATTAATGATGGGATTAAAACTCCTCATATAGGAAAATAAATCTGTAAATTTTCCAAATCCGTTTTCCCAAATTTTCAATGTGGGATAATCTACTCCACATGTTGAACTCCATTTTTGTACTTCATGTCTCCACCGTGTACCACTACTATTTTTCAATCCACAAAAATATTGTGATCCTTATGATGCATTCCATAAGCCTGTTGGTCCGCGTACTATCACCCTCCTATGAACTGAGAACCGTCACCACATATCATGTGTCTGCCAGTCCGTGTGCTACATCTCTTCCACTAACGATGAGAAATTATCCGTACCACAACTCCTTCCATGGAGAACCGTTTTTGGTACCAAGACCTGTTCTGTGTACCTTTCCCGCTACATAGTACGTGGCTGCAAACCATTCCCTGGCATGGTACGTGGTCCATGCTTCGAGGCATGTGGTTCCCTTCATTTTCCGATTTCCTTCGTCATTCCACATCTCGTTCACTCATATACAGTAATCCTACCACTTCTAAAAACAAAATACTAATTTGGAGGTTCAAAAATTTGTGAAACGCTGGGAAATGGCATGACCATAAATATCAAAGAACACCCATGCTTCTTAACTGTCATCTGGCTTCTTCAACAGTCAAGGGATTTCTTCACAAACTCCTTCCACTGTGATATATACTCTTGGACTGATCAGTTTCAGCATTATTAGATTCTCTAGGGAAAGTAATACAACTTCCCAACATCCATGTCTTCCAACAACATCATTATTTCAAGTCAACTCTGAATATGGCTGGAATCATCTTCCCAACTTTTTTAAGATCATTCTTAAATAATAAAATATCCACATGATCCCACATGTAATAATTCATATCACTTCAAGTAGTCTCTTTCATGGTCTCTTTGAATAGTGATATGTTGCATGATAAAATTATAACATCATTCCCTTAAATACTCTCTGAGATGGTTTCATTGTTCTAATCAAGGTATCACCATTGTTATATGTACTATGGTCTTACGATTAGTTTGACAATCATTTGAATTTATCACTCTCAATAACTATGGAGTACTTCATCATATCCTTCTTCATTTTGATCTTTATTTAAAATTGTTGACATAAAATACAACCTTATACACAAAGTGATCCCAACAGAAAGTGGGATAGGTTTATAAGAAGAATAAATGAAAATTTTTCAAGGATAAATTAGAATATTAGGTGAGCCTTGAATATGTAAAGATTTAACACTTTTATAATTAAATGGTAGTGATGCCTTAGGATTATCCAAATAATTTTAAATAATTTAAGGTAACTATTCATTTATCAAAGCTGAAAAGACAGAAAAAGAGGATAATAAAATGACTGCGGGTATAAAAATATTAGCCAATACGTTTTAGGAATTTTATTTTGGTGGAGATGATCAGAAAGATCAAAATATTTTCATCAAAATTGAAAGCTGGTTGGGGGTTTTTTATGTGATGATGAGAATAATATTATAGTGTGGAGAACCTTATCGATCACAGGTTAGTAACACATTTGTAGGGAAGGTCATGAATAAAGTGATATGATTCAAAGGATACTTGAAATTGATGTGGAATTTAATAAGGAGATGAAAATGATTTTGGAAGTTCAATGGGGTGCTTATAGGATTCAATGAGTGGGAATTATGATCATTGTGATGGTAGTGTGATTTGATCATGAATTAGATCATAGGAACACATTTATAGGGAAGATTACATAAATGAATTTGATAAGTTGCGTAATAGATCTATGAAATACACCATGTTGCAAGTTAGGCCATAATGTGGTTTCCTGGATGGTGGGAGAGTGCCTCTGGAGTAGGTTATCTTGTTCGAGTGACGTGGAGGAGCATCATCGGGTGAGGTTGAGTTTCTTTCACAGAATTTAAGCTAGGGAGGGAAAAATTGATGATATTGTGTCAAATCAGATACTATGAGTTAAAAGACACATGAAAGGATTTATTCATGAAATCGGTTATGAGTTTAGGGTAATGGACTTTTTTGTTTTAAAAAGGATGTTAGTGTTTCCACGATCGGGGTTTATAGTTTTTTAGTGGAAGTATGTGTAGGAATTTAAAGATGGAACACAATGACTTATTTGGGAAGTGAAGACCATGATAAATTAGGAGGTGCGGTTAAAAATTTACCATGGCTTCCTGAGAATGGGAAGCATTATGGGGGATTGTTTTCAATGACCCTCATCATTACACATTAGAAATTCCTAAGGGAAATTCTATTTTTTTTTTCAGCAAAAGGGATAATTTGGGAAACAATATTTAGTCTAGAATATCAAGAATTTCAACACTACTAGGGATTATTTTAGACATATAATGGGGTTCTTATGAGTTACATAGGGGATCATAAGAGGTCAGAAAGGTGGTCGATCTACCTAATAGGCCACTAAGCAGGCAGTGGAAGCCCATTAGATTTTAATGGGCTAAAAATTTTCCCTGTATCCACAATGGGAATTCTATTCAACTATTCGTCTTGCACCGACTGAACATTGGATACCCCATCTCCCATACTAAGGTAGCCTCAACGGGTATTTTTGATGGGTTATTTTGGTCTTTTCCTAGTTGGGGGGCCAGTAAGGTTTTACGGATTTTCGGTGATAGGAGTATCCCATTTTAGACATCCACTCCCTTTTGTTCTCTCCCTCTTCTGATCTTTTTGTTTCCATTATCTCTCAAAAAGTTTCAATCATATGGATAGTTTTTTTGTATAAATAATCCATATATCATGGAAGAATAATTGTGGATGGTATGGATTTTGTTTGATGTTTATAAAGGGATTTTGGAGACACTTTCATGAATCCATTATTCATATTTTGACATGAGGTATATTACTCTACAAATGTAGTTAGGTTTAGTTGAAATTTCTGGTAATGTTAACCATCAATTTAGTTTTATAAATCAGTTCATTTCATGGATTATTATTGATGGTGTATTGGGATTGAAATGTACTTGGTTTCTTGGGATTCTAGTATTGTTGGACTACTTAGTATGTTAGGATACTATAATTAAAATGAGTATTTCTGGTTTAAATTAATTAATTATTTAGTTCTTTATGGGTAAAACAGATTCTCATTGGATTATTTGATGTTGGAATGGACATTTAGTTGATTTATTAGACCACAATGGCCTTGAGGGTTCGGGTAGAGCATGGAAAGGCTATGTATTTAATGGTAGAGAAATTAAATTAAAGGTAATTCCCTTGTATGAGGTAAGGATCCTTAATCCTATATGAGAATCTTTTTCAATTTTTATTTTATATTTTTTTCCTCACTAATAATAACTAACTATATAATTTTATCTCTTGTATTAGTTTTCAATTAGGGTGGGGATGGGCTCTAGTGCTTGCGGTCCTCCTTATGGTTTGTTTGTGATGTTTTTTGGATTTCAAAAGGAATTTTTCTTCATTTTACAAATAAATTGTAAAATGTTTTTTTGGTTTAAAAATGGAAAATTTGGAGAATATTATCGATTTTTGAATTTTTTTTGAAGTATTATTTCCGGACAATGAATTAATTTTTAAGTATCCATTTGAAGAATTTTTATCCATGCGCATGTTGTGGGAAAATTGATAGTTAGTTCCATTTTAAATGATTTTTATGTTGGGAATTATAATGTTTTTATGTGAATGAATGAATGGTTTAGTGAGAGTGGTTTTTGGTTTATTTGACCTCTATTTGGTGATTCCCAATTTTTGAATTCATGTGTTCCCTTATATGTCCTTTTGTATGCATATACTTGGTGATGTCTATTGAGTGTTTTGACAAACAATATTTCCTCATGGAACCAACGTGTTGGGTGGATTTTTATTTAAATGATGGACCCCAAGAGTGGTGGGAACATTTAAAGATCCTCAGTAAATGCTTTAATTCTAGACTCTCTAATAAGGGACTATTGTAATAATGATGATTTGATGAATTATGATATGGTATTCACACTATGTTTTATTTCTTGTATATGTTTTGACCACATTTATAGTATGGTATACCTGTGTATGAAAGGTTGGGATGGAGTACCGGATGAGTGGAATTCCTAGAACATTTGGGGGATAGTCCAATTTGAATGATTGACATCCCAAGAAAACTCGGGATTGGTTAGTATGATGTTAGGCCTCCCAATAAACTATATGATGGGTTAATGCAAATATTGAACCTCTCAGGAACTACAAGGATTATCTGATGTGATTTATTTGAATCCCTAGAACCTACAAGGATGGGTTGGTGTGCATGATTTTCCTCCCCAGAGTCCTTAAGGATGGATCATGGTGACTTAGTGGACAACACTGACTATGGATGGATGGGTCTGGGTACTAGATGAGTCTGTGACATGGGGGATAGACCCAGGCCATGAGATGAATGTGTTATTTTGTTTCAAAAATATATTCCTTCAAGCATGGTTCCAAAGAAGGTAATTTACATATTATATCATGACATAGATTTTTACAAGGAACTGAAGCAAGTACTATTAGGTTTTTTGTATGTTATGGATCTTGTAATAGTGTCAAAAAAGTCATGTTGTGTGCTTTTTTTCATTTAATGTCATGTTTCCATGTTGGTATGTATCATGGCCATGGAAACACTTTATATTGGTATTGTATGAAAATAAAATTGATCACAACAACACACATTTTGGAAAAGTAATTGGGGATACCTATAGGGTCATTCGAGATACACTATACATGTCTACTTAGTGTGGGATTTGGGGTACATAAACAGATACTTATATATTCTTGTAGGACACAGGTACCACATGGACCTATGATCATGGTATATTATAGCATGAAATGGAGGTGGTAGATGCTATATTACTGTTTGGGAGTTTAGTCGAAGGCCATCATATTTATTTTTAGTCCTTGTGAGTATTTAATAGCCATTGTTCCTTTTATAGTATATGAAATCAACTCTATTTGAATATAATACAAATTATCTATTTATGGTTACCATAAAATATAGATTTTATATAAAATATTTTATACTATGGGGGTATAGTGGGCTCACAGTGTTTTTTATAGGTTGGTGGGATGCTCGTTATACAGATGAGTCATGATAAATGTTTGATGTATTTTGGAGTATACCCCATGACTATTTTTTGGATGGTGTAGTCTCAGCATTACTATTTTTGTACCTTGATTTTAGTCGATAGCCTCTTGTGTATTTGGTGTCTCACTTGAGTCTGTATGGTTTCCCCTCCCAGGATTCATTCGAGTTGATTAGGTCGTGGAATTGATAAAAATTATTTCAATGAATAGAATATTCTACAACATTTGAAATGAAAATATAAAATTTATATAATTGGGGAACCCCACCAAACAGGATTTAATTTTTTATATAAGTTCCAGACATTAAAACTGAAAATTTTACTCTTTTTATGAATGATATTTTACTCGATCAAGTATATTGAATGAATATTGATATTTCTAGTCATTAATGGAATTATATCTTGGATTAAATTTATTATAATGAAGGAAATTTTGAATAATCTATATAATAAACATTTAAAAATAATAAGGAGAACAAAGAAAAAATAAAAAACCTGTATATCCCATTTAAAGACATTTATATGCTTGGTGTAGGAAAAATGAATGGTTTAATTACTAATAATACAACTACTTTGTGATTAATTAGAGTTTCTGAAGGAAGTCTATAATAAAATACAATTTTCAAGAAATTTTTTGGGCATATAATGGGTAGGTATGATTCTAAATAACTATATGTAAAAGAAATTATTTGATTGAATTTTTTTACTATGAGACTCATAGTGTGTTTTTTTATTATTAGATATTGAAACGTGTTTCATTCATGAAATATTTTAAGGTTGATAAGTAAATGAATTTTAAATTCACTAAAAATGGGATGTCTCCTTAGGAGGTCAATTTAGAAGATGAAATTTTATATTTTAATAGAGATATTAATATAGAGTTTGATAAATTCATGATATTTATTTCATGTTTTTGTAAATGAGAAAACAAGTTTTCATCATAAAATACATTTCAATCATTTTAGTTTTGGATTTATTGGATTCTATAATAAAAATTATTTGTTGTTAAAGGTAGAAGAATTTGATGATTATTTTAAAAAGTAATTCTCTATGAATAAGACTTCAAAATTCAACCATAAGAAGTCTATATAAATGGTAAAAGATAATGAATTTTATAAAATTTTAAATAAAATTTAGTTTTGTAGGATATATGATGGCGAATATAATCACTATAAAATAAAATTTGATTCATCCCCTTATGTTCCCCAGGAATTTATTATTATTATTGTAAATAATCAGTATTTCTCTATTATTGGATGGAATGAAAAAATGGAAATGGAATTCCTACTATTGTGATAATTTATGAATTCACTCAATAAGATGTCTATAATATATAAATAAAACAATATATTATTAAATTTATATTAATTATCAAATGGGTTTGAGAAATTTGAAGGAGAAATGTTATTTTAAATGATGAAAGAATTAAAGAGTTCACTTACCATGAAGAATAATTTTAATTATCTATTAATAAATAATATCAAATAAAAAATAAACATTATGATTATTAGTAAAAAAATTTGGATGAAAAACAGTGAGAAATGTTCATGTATTATTTTTAATAATATTTGAGAGAAATTTTGGAATGTTGAATGCGAAATATGAATAATTT
This sequence comes from Viscum album, assembly GCA_963277665.1. NCBI lineage: Eukaryota > Viridiplantae > Streptophyta > Magnoliopsida > Santalales > Viscaceae > Viscum > Viscum album. Next base: position 775,935,779 of record OY728152.1, on the reverse strand, counting down.
ATAAGCATCTGAGAATTTTTGTGTATATTTTAATCATAAAAAGATTCAGTTTATATATTCATGATATATTAAAGTAATATAGGATATGGATAAAGATAAAAAATTAAATTAAGGTAAATAATGTTATTTTTTATTTAGGACCTCATGGATTTCAAAAATATTGAAATTATTATTTGAATAATAAATCTACTACAAATAGAAAGGTGAAAATTTTAATAAAATTATCTAACTACAAGAGAATTTTTTTGAAATAACATATGATATTGGATTAAAAAATAAGGTTAATATAAATGTTTATAAATTTTAAGGAAATTAAATTTTAGAATCTCGAGAACAAGAAATTTATGGTAAAATATTTTTTTTTGATTTTTTGTAGTTGTGGTGGTTTTGTGTATATGGAAATGGATTATTGGACTTAATAAAGATGTTTTAAAAATTATATAAGAGTTGTAATGAAATATTTTCATGGTAGAAAACATTTAAAATGAAGGAATATTTATAGAGAAACAAAAAATTCACTGGTTTCATGTATTGAATGAACATTTGGGAATATAAAATTTGATGGGTATTTTGGATGAGAACATTATTAATATTTTCCCATCATAATTAAATTTGAAAAATTATAAAATATTTTTTAATAATAAATAATGAGGAAAGGGTAAATCACCCATGGTATATTATTTATTGGATTCATCTAAAAAGGAATACACATGGATACTCATTAGAGGCTGATTATATTAAATGATAATTCATATGAGACTACTCAAAGTAATTGATAAGAGTAAGGTATAATGTGTCAAATTTATTGAAGATACATCACTCAAAATCAAATGGATTGGATCAATATTATTTGAAAATGATATTTTTTTGTTGACGAGGACTATCGTTATTGATAATTAGAAAAATAACCTACCATGTGTTTCATGAATATGTGATAAATGAAGTAAATTATTTCAAAAAATAAATAAATGTTTATTAATGTTGTTGAGTGTTGGATGTGTTGTAACTCAGGTAAAAGGTCTTTAGGTAACCTTTTATATGTAAGATAAGATTAAAATTCAGTATACATGTGAATAATGGTGGATAATTAATATACCTATAAAATTATTGGTCACATTATCAAATTGAACAAAAACAAGATAACCCAAGGAAATAATATTTTTGATGTTCCATTTCTAAAAATGGTGATAAAGTTGATGTATGCAATATAAAATATAGTAAATAATTTTGACACCTCTATTGTGAAATTTCTTGACTATATTTTTTATTCGTTCTTAATAATGTAATTATATATATAAGTTGTATAAGACATCTCAATTGAAATCTCAAGGAATAAGTCTATGAATTTAATAATAGGTATGATTCCATAAATAATACAACATAATAATTATTCAATAAAAAAAATAATTATTATTTTCAAACTGTTGATATAAAAATTATTAATAAAAAATGAATTATGGATTCTCAAGGGGTAGAATTGAGAATAAATTTATTTTAACAATTTCTATCATGAAGAAAATCAGTAACAAAGTATTAGAATAAATCAAAGAAGTTTTGTCAAGTTATTACGGAGAAGGGGGTGATAAATTGGTTCAATTATATCAAATAAAATCTCTAGTTGAAAACAATATTTAATTAATTAAGGAAATGTTCCTTGCAATGGATAAGGAATTTTAATATCTCCAAATACAAATACTCTAAAAATTAAATAATTTTAAAACATTAATGTATGGAACATCAAATTTAAATAATTATGTGGGAGAATGATCAATTAAAGATAAGTGTGTCGTTTTTAATGTAATACAATTATTTTTTCTGAATAAATAATAGTCTTACATACTATTAATGAAGGATCTAGAAATTCTTTATGAGAATGGTGAAGATTAATTATTGATGAAAAAATTTACAAATCTCACAAAAATAAAGAAAATTTTAAATTCTTCCTTTAATAAATTTTAAAATTTTTAGAAAATATATCATTCATTTATGAATGAAAAAAACATGAAAATGTTCAAAAATGAATATGAGAATTTATGGATTTTCTAATAATTTTGGTTCATCAAATAGATGTCAGAATTTTATTACAAAGTAATAAATTTCAATAGACCATTACTAATGTTGAGTTTATTAATTTAGTGAAAACTTTCCTTGAAATGTTCTGGAATAATTTTAAGCTTTACTTTTTTATTTAGGTGTTTTTGGAGGTTCTTAAATATTTCATAAATTCTAGTTTTTGTTTTAAAATTATCTTATAATTTAAAATGTAGTTATAATTTTTTTCTTAATTATGGAAGTAATTTCATGTTTTCAAATTTTATTATGAAATTAAATTAGAAATTTTTAAATTGATTATAATGTTTTTGGATGTGTTTTGGAATTTTTAATGAAATAACAAACCCTTTTAAAAAAATGTACATGTTATTTAAATTGAAATATTAATATTTTCTCTTAAATATTTACCCTAATGCATGAAATTTGAGTTTCATAAAGGTACTTTTGGTTTTAAATGGATTTTATTAATATAATATTATTTTTCTATGGCTTTTGTAAGGGTAACCCATATTTTAAATTTTATTTTCAAGGGTAATTAGAGTTGTCTATAGGTTGTGTAAGGGTAAATATGATCTCATGAGTGATGTGTAGAGGTGCCTCATGAGTTCAATGACTTATGTAAGGGTAACATGATATTATATAAGGGAATTCAGATATTTGAAATGATTTTTTAGGGGTAGAATCCCTGTTACATAATGGTATAAATTTTTTTTATATACCCACATATTTTTAATTTTAATCTCATATAAGAGTAATTGTGAAATTGAAAACTTTTGGTAAGGGTGTCTTATGGCTTGTATAAGGGTACAAGTTCACCTAAGGGTTACCTTTTAAACTATGTAATGGCACCTAAACGTTTTGAAAGAATATTTAAAGGTAATATTAATATCATTTAAAAGTAAAGATGAGATCCTAAAGCCTTTGTAAGGGTCCTACTGAGTTTCTTCTCCTTATGTAAGGGTAACACGTTGTGTATGTTTAAAACCATGAAACCCTACATAGAATATACCTCTTTTATATTGGGAGTATAATTTTTTATAAAAACCTCTTTATCTTCCCATGAAACTCCTCTAATTAGATTTCAATGATTTAAATTCCTAACATAATATTTTCAATTACTTTTGGCTCATTTAAATTATATTTAACATATTCAATGGTTTGAAATAGATTTGGTATCACCCCTACCATAGAATTACTATAACTGATATCTACTACAATTAAATTGTCATGATTAAAATTAAATTCATACCAAAGGACCAATTAGTTTATTTGTGTTTGTAAAAATTATATATACATGAGCCTTGTTTTACAAATGAATACACTAATTGAGACATATTTTTTCTAGGATAACATTATTACCACTTAGCATATACTTGTATAAAATTCGTAGTACAATTTTTTGTTAACATGGGGAAAGGAAAGAAAATAAGAGTTAGCTAAATTTCTTAATAAGGGTTAAATATAGTGTAAACAATAAGTAATCAATTAAAATGATCCATATAGAAAGATAAATAACTGAAAAAATTCCATAAAATCAATAAACTACTTGGGAATGAATAAAAAATATAGAAATGTAAATAAATAAACACACATTTCATGTAATAAATAAACTGGATAAGGAAAAATCAATATGTAAAGGTAAAAAACTGAACACACATGCCATTAAATAAATGAAATGAAAATGAAATGCATCCATAGATAATTTCAAAGAAAATATCTCATGGATAATAATAATAATAACTAAATTCTCAATAAAGTAATATATTAATTATTGAACATCATGATTCTAATATACATGATACCTTTACCTTCATGATTTATCCCCAAGATAGTTTAAAACATACTGGTTAAGAACACAATATCTTATGCTAGACAACTGAATTTATCTCTTAAGAATATTGATGCATCAAGGGGATATCTATAACAGAACTCCACCCCCTTTGTACCTATCTAATTCATTCCTCATATATTGAATAATCTATTTAATTCATGAAATATGTCCCTTATCAAATATCTTCATTGAGTAAAAGATATGAATTTATCAATATTTCACAAGATAAAAAATAACATTAAAAGTGAACAGAATATGTAAAAATGTTATATGGTTTAAGAAATAATCATGTCCAAGTTAAATGATACTAATATTTTGTGTAAATTTAATGTTCAATGAGCACCAGAAATTGAATATTTCATGGGGAATAAAAAATGAATCAACAAAGTGATTTTCAATATTATCCTTCACCAAATCAATTATAAACCATATAGAAACAAAAGAGGATGGAATTAATAAATAATATCCGTAGTGTAGGACAATTAATAAAAAAATGTTTTTTACTTTAATGAATTTAAATACCATTAAAATATTTTTTTATAATTCTTGAGGATAATAATCATAGAACATTCCAAGGTGCCCGATACCAAGATGATACATTTGAATCATAATTCCCATGAATTAATAAATTTAAATGAAACCTGGAATATCATGATAATAATTATATGCATGATTTTTAATATCAAAGGATAATTATATAGACCTCATAAAATAAATGAGTGGTGAATATGGAATAAGTCTCACAGAAATAAAAGTGAGACTTGATATCCCTTTACAACTATGGTAACATCTGAATTAGAAAACCCAAATGTAATAATCATTAAAAGAAACTTTTAATTTTCATTAAGATAAATTAGTTCATGATATAATATATCAAAATGGGATATATATAAATCACCCAAAATAAGTATTTTGTGACAATTAAATTTATCTCACAGATATAATAGGTGAGATGAAAATCCATTACCTTGCGTTTCATTTTGGGTGAACATCCTTTTACATTTGGTATAAAGATTTTAAGTGAGTTATTAACTTATAAAAGAACCATAATCATATTTATAATATAATATATGATATTCTTATAATATCATATTAACATTTTTTAATATTATTTCATTATTTTCCTCATTTCATGTGATACTTATCGTGTTTTTTGAGTATGATTTGATTTATTTTCTTTAATATTCATATTTAAGTCATGATTTCAACATATATATAATTAAAAAAATTATTTCATTATCATATATATTCATTATAAGTTTACTTATAATCATAATATTTGGAGACAGGAAATGAAATTAACCTTTCATGGAGATGGTAGGTTGTACATACGCATGAACGCTTCTTCCATTTCTTAGTCGTATTAAAAAAATGAAAATTAAATGATATACATATATATAAATATATATAAATATATATATTTATTATAATTAATATATCTTATTTATGTCAAATATGTCACCTATATTTTTAAAACCATCATTAATACATTCCATTTATAGTGTAAACAAATCACATTACTTGGTGGAGGCGGTAGTCCACGCATCCGTAAATTATGTTATCATATTCCCACCAAATGGAAACCATGAATATATGAGGTATATAATAATTATATAAGAATAAATAAATTAAAAATATAATATATTTCATATATAAACTTTAAATCTATCATTATTTACAACCTTAAAATATTGTAGATGGAAGAACGAATGACATTGATTCGCGAGGCGATAGTTCACCATACACACGAACGATGATTGAGTATCCCATTTGATAGACGTTTGTGAAGGTTTATGACAAAATAATAGAATAAAAACATCATAGAATATTTATTATATATTTTTTACTATATAATAATGATATAAAAATAATTTAAGGGGAGGATATGTAAATGACACAAAAGTGATTGTTGAAGAAGGTTACCTATTATTTGAGTAACTCCATTTATTTATACCAAAAAGACATTCATGGAGTAATTTTGGAGAAAATTTATGAGTCCAGGATTAGGGGAAGGATTTTTTGAACATATTTGGGCATGTTTTGGATGATAAAAAAGGGATTGAGAGGCTTGAATAAGTTAGAGGGGTGAGTTCCATTTATAGTGGAGGGGGAGTGGCATTCTTATAGATTTTTGAAATAGGGAAACCCAACAATGTTTTTTCCATGTAAATTGGATCCAATAATGAATAAAATTATATAAAATAGATTATATTGTTTATATATTTTAGAATAGGTTTTGGAAACATTTCTCTGTCATTTTGGCCCTTATGTTTAAGGTTTAGTGCCTCGAAAAGTTTAATTTTAACATAATCGCTATAATTAATTTCAGAAACATTTTGTAAGGTAAAAAAACTAACATTACCTTATTATAATTTAAAAAAAATTATGATTCCAACTCTGGGATCAATTTTTCTAAATTGAAATCATAGAATTGGTAGAAATTAATTTAAATTTAATCATACATATGGGATGTGAAAATGAGTTTTTAAAGTAGAAATGTTTAAATGTTTGAGATATTTTTATATACAATTTTAATGTCATATTTATTCCAATTATCTAAATTATATTAATTGATGAAATATTTATCTATTCAAACCTTAAAAATATTCAAAATATAATTTAACACTATAAATGTTTTAGATGAAAAGAATTTTTCAATTATAATTCAGTATTTTTCACTACTCATCAAAAAATGAAACATCATAAAAAAATATCAAATGTTCACCCTGAAATAATTTTTAAATATCTATTTCAAAAATAAATATTCCTTTTTAATATAATTTAAAAAATTTAAAAAATTTAATTTTAAGATAGGTGCAACCTTATAATATGGGATAACTTCCTTTATAAAAATTTAGATATTTATGTGTAATATTGAGTTTATTATTATCTTATAACTATGAAATATATTGGATTAATGTAAAAACATTTGATTGGATATATAATATATATATTCTCATAATTTATTTAATCCTATTCATAAACTCTAATTTTAATGCCTATGTTATATGTTAGTATATTAAATAAAAATATTTTACTAATATTTTATTGTCTGATAAAACATGGCCTTGAATATAATGAAGGCTATCGAAGAAATTCATTTTTGCATGAAATATAAGACAAACTCAATGTTATGTGTTGATAATTCTAAACATTGTGTTTCATGAATTTCATGTTGTATCTTAAATTTAATTTATTTAATATATTAAATGTATTGTAATTCCTCGAGATATTATATTCACTTCTAAATTTGGTTTTGTGTGTCCTAAATTCTATCAAATAAAATTTTATTTCATTACAATGTCATAGCATTAAATTTTTTCCAACTTAATTAAATTTCATACTTAATATTTAAACTCGTTTTTGGTAGTAAATATATTTATATTTGGAAATTAATTTGTTGAAACAACCCCTTCATAAAGGGGTTAAAAATATATCATATTAATAAGTGAGAAAAAGAAGTACAACATTATCTGAATTATCATATATATAAGTTTCCATATAGGGGAAAATTAGTGGAAATTGAATATATTTACTTAGGGGAAAAAATAATTATAGTGGGTGATTAAGGTCTTTGATCATAAACAATTTAGTGATAAATGGAATGTAGAGGGACTCAAAGTCATAAATCTGGGATGATTTAAAAGACCATCAATTTAATTAAAATTGTGGTATTCACAAAATATTTTACATCTTGATCATTTCTTAATTTTGGGTAATTATTTAAATTCTTTTTAATATAAGGAAATATTATTAATTGATATACTTATTTAAACACAATTTACATATCTAGTTTATACTTTGATCAATTTAAAATTCATCCATTACTTTAAAAAAATATCAAAAAACTGAAATTTTATGCCTAAAGCTCTAATATTTACATTCACTAAATCATAAGAACCATAAAATATTGAAAATTATTTTTATTTATCTCTTAATAATATCATAAACAAATATTTTTAATACATTAATCCTAAAACCGAATATTAATACTATTGGATCATCATTATTATTTATTCGTCCAATTATTTAAGTAAAAATAATTACACATTAACCAGGACATCACATCGGTTAGGGGTAGGCACAAAACCCTTATCACCCTTCAGTCATGGGTTCAAGACCCTCCACCTTATAGGTTTTCCTTTTTATCAAACCATATTTAATATAATTACCAAAATAAAGATTATAGATATCTAAGAAGATTACTCATTAAATAACCTTACCTATATGGTTTTCAATACAATATTTTTTTTCAAATACTAGTAATCTTATTTTTCTATTATTATAATTTCATTAATAATATTAATAACACTAAATGTTTTCAATACCAATAAAATCTAGTCTCTAAAATTTAAAGACATTATTTCTCAAATGGATTTTCCACTAAAATAAAAACTAAAATAATTAGTTGTATTGCCATAAATTTCTCCCAAAATATACTTAGTTTTGGTAGAATCCCATCAAATAAAACCTAAATAAGGGGTGTTTAGGATTTAGTACTTATTATAATATATAATCTCATAATCTCGTGATGGTATCAATAACTCTTCAGTTAATGTAGACATATTTTCTTTTATGTTAATCCTAAGAGACTATCAAATGGTATTGTTTTCTAATATATGTTTTCCTACATCTCAGTTTAATGGATTCTACTAAACTTCCTCTGATATAAAATTTCGTTCCTCGGTCCCATAAATCATTGAGAAAGTGTCTACTACTATTACATTTGAATGATTACAAGGAAATATATACTGAATGACCAATTGGTTTAGTAGTCTTAGTAAACTAGATACATACATGATTCTTGTTTTACATATTATTACACTAATTAAAATATATTTTTTAGGATAAACTTATTCCCACTTACCATATCCTTTAATACCATTATTAGTACAATTTTTGGATTCCTAGGGAAAGGAATCAAAATAATGGTGATCTCAATTTCTCAGTAAGGGTTATGTACAATGGAAACAATAATGAATAATTAAAATAATCAATATATAAGGTAAATAACTAAAGACAAATTACATGTAATAAAAAAATGGAAAGGGTTACCATAATAAATATGGAATGATAAATAACTAAACACACATTCCATGTAATCAATAAAAAATATAAGGAACAAACAATATAGAATGGTAAGTAACTGAACAGACAATGTATTAAATCAATGAACTGATAATGAAATGAAACAATAGATAATTTCCAATAATATATCTCATGGATAATAATAATAACTAAAATATCAATAAAAGAACTACTTAGATATTGGTCTTCATGCATCAAAGGTGCGTGATACCCTTACCATCAATATCTATCCTCAATATAATTTAAAACAAACTGGGTAAAAATCCAATAACTTAGGCTTGCCAACTGATTTTGTCTCATGAGACTGTCGGTGCATCGAGGGGATATCTATAACTAGGACCCAACCATATCATACTAGTCTAAATAATTCCTCATATATTTAATAATCTATTTATTCCATGGAAAATGTTTTTTATATAATATCTGCATTGAGTAAAATATATAGATTTATCAATATTTACCTAGATATAAAATAAAATTCAAAATGAACAGCATATTTAAAAATGGTATACAATTTAATAAGTAATAATTTCCATGAAAAATGATATGGACATTTGGGGTAAATTTAATGTTCAATGATCATTGGAAAGTGAATATTTTAAGGGGACTACAAAATTAATCAAGGAAGGGAATGTCAATACTATCTTTGGACAAATCAATCATAAAACATCCAAAAAATAACAAGGATGGAATTAATACAAAATATCCACGGGGTGGATAAGTAAAAACATATTTTTTTGATGTTATTGAGTGAAAATAAAATTAAATTTTCATTTAAAAACTTCTTGAGGAAATTAACCAATAAACATTCAATTGTGTCACATAGCACTAAGAGAAATTTGAACCATAAGACTTGGGATGGAAGAAAATTAAATTAAACATATAATATCATGAGAATGGGTACATTAATGAAATATCATGACAATGTAGATGTATATACACCTCATAAAATAAATGTGTTGTGAATATGAAATAATTCTCATTTAAATAAAAGTGATACTCGAAATCCCTTTACAGTTGTGGTAACATCTAAATCAGAAACCCAAAAAATAATAATAATAAAATGAAATATTAAAATAACATGAAAATAATATTTTCATGATATTTTCAATCAAATTATGAATTATAGACATCACAAAAACGAAGTATGTGGTGATTATGACAGTTATCTCACATATGTAAAAGGTATGGGGAAAATCCCTTACCTTGCATTTCCTTTTGGGTGAGAATTATTTAAAATCCTATATAATGGTTTTTACAGTGTTATTGTCTTATACTAGAATCATAATAAATTTTATAATATCATATATAATTTTTTTATAATATCTTATTATCCTCTTGTTAATAATAATTCATTATTTTCATCATATCATGTGTTAATTGTCACGTTTTTTGAGTATGTTTTTGACTTGTAATATTTTTTATTCATATATTGGACATGATTTCATCATATAAAGAATATAAATAATTTTTTAATTATCCTATATGTTAATTTTATATTTATTTAGACTAATACATAATATTTTTAGATATGAAATGAAGTTCACTATTTATGGAGACTGTCGGTCATACGTACGCATGAGCTCTATATCCATTTAATTAACGTATTTAACATAATTAAAATTAAATGATATATATATATGTGTGCGTGTGTGTGTATTATAATTATATTACAATATTTATGTTATATATGTTAAAAAAATTATTAAGACAATCCCTTTTACATTACGTGTATAGCGTGATCGAATCATATCTCTTTGAGGAGGTGGTAGTCAACGCATCCATAAACGATGTTATCATATTCCCAAAACAATGGAAACCATGAATTAATGAGTTAAATAATAATTAAATAAGATTAAATAAATTAAAAATATCATATATATATATATAATATAAACTATAAATTCATTATTGTTTCTAACTATAAAGGATGGTAAATGGAAGATCAAACAACATTGGTTTGCGAGGAGGTAGTCTGACCTACAGATGAACGATGATTGTGCATCCAATTTTATGGATGTCTGTGAATTTTTAGGTATTAATGTCATCATACTAAATTATAAATATATTTAATATACTGAGGATATTTTACAATCATGATATAAAAATAATATAAGGGATGGATAAGTAAATGATAAAAAGTGATTGTTGAAGAACGTTACTTCTTATTTGGGTAAATCCTTTTGGTTTATACAAAAAGACATCTTTGATTTCCTTTATACCTATACTTATTATTCTATGATAAGGAATGGGATACTGGGAGTTGATTTGGGCAGGTTTTGGATAATCCAATTGTGACTCCCTATGATTTTTGGAATAATAGAAAACTATGTTTGATAGAGTATATGATATGAAACACAGAAACAAAACAGAGAATAATTATTTAAATATGAAAGTTCTAACATTTCCATTAAATATTATATATTATTATGATTATATAATTTATGATATATATATATTTCTGTGTGTCGGCAAAATATATTGATCAGTGATTAGTAAATAACTAAAAAAATTCATAATGTCATTTTGTTCTTTAAAATATGTTTTCATCCAAAATGATTTTAATTTATTTTTATGAGAATAATTTTATAATTATTTCAATAAAATTTTTAAAATTTATTTTATAAAACTAAAAATATATTTTATATCATCATATCAGTATTAAATTAGGATAACAATTTTGGTTTTTTCTAAAAAAATCGATTTTTTAGTAAATAGTGAAAATAATGTTTTAAGTAAAATTGTCATTTCATTTGATAAATAAAATAATAAAAAAGTGAAATATTATTTAAATTTTATTTAAATGTAAAAAATTATTATTTAATTATATTTAATTAAATTTAGTTACATTAAAATCATCTTTATTCCATATTTTAGTATAAGATAATTTTTTTGATTAAAAAGACATATTTCTAAAAATTGTTATAAAATGTATCATGTTCTCTGTTATAAATGATTAAAATAAACCCTAATGATAATTTATTTTAATGGTATTTTTAGTTTATATATCTATATTTATGAATTTAAATTTATAAAATGAATATTACTAGTCATATAGTTAATGTACGATCACATTTTCATTTAACAAATGTTTTTTTTCAGAAAATCACCTTCCATATTGGTTGTGGGTTTTATATTAAATTATAACATTTCACCTCTATGAATTTATTTTGATAAATTTTATTCATATTTTATATCATCATATTTAATATTACTTAATATGGTCAGCTTAATGTTTGAACAATATGAATTATAGTTGTAGTAAATATTTATTACCATGGTAAAAGAAATATAGTTTAATTATAGGTTAAAATAATTTCAAAAAATTAGAAAATAGTTATCCCTAATATTAAGAATATTTATATTTCCACATCATATAAATTAATATTATATTTATTCCTTGTTTTTTTACTTTATTAATGATTAAGTAATCATTTAAATAAAAAATCATATTTTGATATGATACAAAAATTGTATTTTTTAGTATTACTCAATTTCAATTATGACATTTTTTTGTTAATTAATGGATTATTGAAAGAAATAATAATTTCAAAAAATATAATTATTAACAATTTTTTATCAAATATAAATATTCTTATAATTTTTATGAAGTCAAATGTTAGTGTTCAGAAAACTTTATCGTCAGAAAACCTAATATTTCAAAATAATTGACATTTTTTATTTTAAAAGTTGAAATTATATATTTTTAAACATAATTTTATAAAATAAATACTATTTTTAGAATCATAATTTTCAAATTATCCAATAGTGAAACATTCGTAATTTTATGAGATAGATGAATTTTTGGGTAAAAATTAAATATGGTATAAATATACAGTGTGTATTATAACAACATAATGAACCAAAAGTGATTTAATGAATACTATAAAGGGTATCCATGACCAAATATATGTTTTCAATTTAAAATAATTTTATTTTTTTCTTACTTTCTTAAATTGTTAGTCATTAGGAATCCTCCAATACCATTAATGTATTTTAATGTTTTAATATAATTTCTTTAAGAGTAACTCTCACATAACCAGAAGAAAGATTATACTTTTAAAATGTTCAGCCCTTGGCATTATAAAATAATGAAAATCCCTCCCATTTGGAAGATTCAATGGAAAAAACTCTATGAAGGTTTCTGGTATGATTATTTTATTATATAGATTACAAATCCTATGTTTTAGAAATGGAAAACAATTCCCCAATCTTTTCTAATATAACCCCACCCAAGCACCCATTTGTATTCACTCAATGTAACTTCTCGAGCTAAAACAATAAATACTATGTTCGATAGCATACATGATATGACACATTGAGCTTTAGTGAATAACTAAATATTATTATTTTAATGTAATTGTTATAACCAAACTGTTAGAATGGGAAGAATGACTAATATGAACAGAATTATGAAAATTGGGTTTAAAAATGTTTATATTATAGTTCATTGGTTCCCAAAATAATTAGAAATGGAAATAAAATTGAATTAAATATAGAGGAAGATTGTTTATGAAAAACTATTTAAATTTAATTAATTTTGTTAATAAAATAATCATATCAATCCTATTAGATTATATTAAAAAAATATAAATTAAATATAATGTTTAAAATTTATCTTATATGTTTTCTAGAAATTATACAAGAACAAATTCAATTTTGTTCATAAAAATAAATGTTTTTCGAGAAACAATGTTTTACATCCTTTTGATTGAGAAACCATTTTAAATCTAGTTTTGAAACATTTATAAGTTATATTCTACAAAATAAACTTCTTCCATGAATGTGCAGTATAAAAATTTACTTTGGATGAATTTTTTTTATTTTTCTGAGAAGTTGATATTTTGATCAATAGTGAAAATTACAACATTTTATTTCAAAACTACATTTTCATATAATTGATTTATATCGTTAAATTATGTTTTTATTTTGTTTTAATGTATAATTAGATCATGTTTTTATCATTTAATATAATATAGGTCATTAGAATCATTTTCACATTGAAATTTGATATAAAAAACTTATTGAACTTTTGAATATTTTTAATTTAACTCACTTTCTCACCACATCTGCAAGTTTAGCGTTAAACATAATTTTTTACAATTATGTGAAATTAATTTATAAAGATGGAAATACATTTTTGTATTTATTATGAAATTTTTGGTCTACTAAGATAAACATAATTTTTCATGAATAGTAAATTTAGTATTTTATATAGCATGATTATGGGTAAATCGTGTAAATTAGGGTAAAAATAATATTATAAATAATATAAAATAACCCTAAAAATAACATAATTTAATTTCATGAGTTATTTCATCTAATCCAATCATTGGGAAACCGTTTTTCCATTTGGAAGCCACTTGGGTGTGTAAAAGACCTTTATAAAATTATATTCAAAGAGAACCCAAATTTTGTCACAACCTCATTTTTAAAAAATAATGTATTTTTAATATAGCATTATAAATGGGATATATTTTAATATAAAATTAATTTATAAATATAAAAATATTACATACATAATGGTAATTTTTTTATAATTTTTATTGAAAAAATAATTAAATTAAATATTGACACAATGATTAGGAAATAATTGCTTCATTAATGGAAGAATCAAATAAATGATAATAAAATTGATAAAATAAATATAATTTCATATAATTCGTCCCATAAAATAATTGTATGGATTACTTTTACATGTTAGGGATGTACTAATGGAGTGTTTTTAAAGATATCATTTTGTTATGATATTTTTAAAAACTCATGAAATGAATAGTGTCAAAATTTAAACTAATTATATTTTAAAATATAAAATATTTTAATTAGAGAAATAGAATTTATAAAAATAAAATATTCATAAAAATATCTTTATAAGTCTTATAAGTTAATAAATAACCCATTAATTTGTAGTTTGGATTGTTATAGTAATTAAATTTATACTCAAACTGTAAATTTAATGATATCATTGTAAGAATGGTAAGGGTTAAAACAAAATGATAATGATTGAAAAATAATTTTAAAACTATTATAACTTTAATTGGATGATTATAGTTCTATTGAGCCTCATATTATCTTATTAATAAACCAGTTTGGACCCATATGGAATAAAAAATTTATTTATAAAAATTTATTACTTTGATGATTTCTAAAAGAGCCCCTCCCCATTCTTATAAAAAGGCACCCATTCATCTCTATTCATCACACCTGAAAAATTATTTTGTTTTCCATGATCTAAAAAAATAAATTAATAGAATCCCTACCCACATTTTAGATCTGTTAGTTTTGGAATAACACCCTCTTTATATGTGTTAAGGTGTTAATCAAAGGAGATTATATGTGAAATAAGTACATTTTAAAATAAGCATTTTTGTTTTGATTATCCATACAATTCCTTAAAAGATTATTCATACATGCTGAAATAATAATTCAATTACAATAAATACAATTAAATTTTATTATGTTAATATCATCACCTAAATCTATCTCATCTTCCCTCAACTAGAAAATAATTAATCATTCGTGCGTACGTGTGAATTATCTCCTCTAGTAACCTATATAATTTTCTTTTCATTAAATTCTCCAAAGACTAGTTATAATGATTAAATTAATATTTATAAATTATATTCATGGCATATTTATCATTACATTATAATAATATATCATTAAATTTCTCACTTTCCATGCACATGAAAATGATAACGTCATTCTTGCATATGTGTGATGTATTACCTCCATGAAGCGCCATGATTAATTTTCCATCACCACATCACATGGATGATATAAATAAAACAATATTTAAATGATAAATATAATATTTATCATATTATGATCATTATATAAAGAAAAAAAACAATTACCTTCTTTGCATAATGATCAATGAATAATGGGAACATTACTCATGCATACGTACGACTTACCGTATCCATGATTGTAACATTATTCATTTTTCATATCCATATTTAATTAAAGGATTTATAAGTGTAATTTATTTTTCATAATTATTAATATATCATGAATTTTATTCTGGATATGATGGAATTATGGCCATTTATATAATATAGATCATTTCAATGTCAATTTGGACTCAGGTACCGAATATTAACAAAGTGCCTGATGTGATTATAAAGAATTAAGTAATTATTATATCATGATAATAAGTTATATAAAATTAATAATAAAACATAATATTTCGCAAGAAATTAAACAATTAACCAATATTTATTATTCTAGAAGATAAAGATTGTACGTGATGAGTCAGACATAAGGTAAGGGTACTTTCAATAAAAACCTCATTTAACTGTTTTGTGGTTTATTCTTATAAATAATTATATTTTATGTACTTGTTTTAAAAATGGGTTTTATTAGTGTATTTATATGGAAATTATTGTTTTAAAACGGTAAATTTTAAATTTCTTTCAAATGATTTCATAAATACATATTTCTAATCAAATTTATTTTAAAACCCTTATTAACAGTCAATATTTCAACTATTTTTACAAAATCCAAAAGGAATGTTTTAAACATATAAGGAATGAATGAAATTTAACACTTTTATGTCACATTAATTTTTTATGTTTTTATTTACAGGTTGAAAAGTTTATTTTAAAATAATGTTTTTTCCTTTATGAGTGTGTCACATTGTAAAAATGAAATGTTATTTCAAGGTTGAAATGTTATTTTTTAATGCTTTTTTTATTTTTTATGATTATGTTATGGTTCATGGGAATTTTTGAGGTGATTCAGTGGACCTGTGATATAAATAAGGTGGGTGAGCCCATGATATCTCTCCAATTAATTGGGAAATGAGATATATTTAAATAGGAGGGTTTCTCCTAATAAATTCAGGTAATATACCATGATGGGTATTCAAAATGTAATCATGAAGATTAATCTTTATGTAGTCATGAATGATATAATGTATGAATGTTATGTATGCCTCAATATACCTTTATGATTTATATTTCCTATAGAGTTTTATGGGAATTTTATGATTTCATCAGATAAGATAACATGTTATTGTTTTATGGGTGAAAAGTACAACTTTGTGAAAAAAAATCATGGATTTATAAGAATATGTAAACTAATATTTTCCTTCCGTATTTTATATACCTTACTGAGTTTTTTATGATTATCCAATTTTTTAAAATAGTTTTTAGTGGTCTTGATATTGGTAAAGGAAAAGAATATGTCATGATTATTGAATTTAAAATGTGTCTCGAACGGAAGTCTTGTTTTATATTTAAATAGTTTCCTATGTTGTAAAAAATTGAATCTAAGTATATGTGTCCCCATGTAATGTATGGGTCTACTTTGTAAGTGTTTTACCTAATTATCTGAAACTCTAAACTAAAAATATCCATGAATTTGAATTCTAGTTCATCAATAATAAAATCCCTAATTATCATGGGTTTATAAATTTAATCTTTTCTCATAAGTTCACTATCATAGAATCCCTTTTGAGTCTTTAAGTTATAACATTTCAAGTAGATTAATGGAAAAATTTGAGGCTTTTTTGAGGCAATAATGGGTTATTACTTTTTGGGAAGAAAAATGCATGGTATGTGATAAAATTTGAGGTTAAAACTTTTTATTGTTATTTTTTATTACTTTATCATATTTTTGTAATGTTATAATAATTATATATTTTTTGAAAACGGAAAACTCGGAGATTGTGTGACAAACCATCTCATCTTGTAAGGTTATAAGAATTGAACCCACAAATGAAGAGTAATAGTGTTGTATCGCCTACCACTGGCCTCCATGATGTCCCCAGTTAGTATGAATGTTTCTTTTTAATTAAACAAGTTGACAGAATAATAATAATTTTATTTTTGGAACATATGTTTTATAAAATCGATATAAATGGTATTGTAAAATTATTTATGGATTAGGTGATAAATGTTATTTTATAAGACATAAAATATTTTGGGAACTTTATATGATTAAGGTAAATATAATAATATAAGATTATAGTTGAGGAATAAAGGTTGAATTATATTTTTGGAAGAATTTATTATTTAATTTTGGAAATATGGTGATTTAGGTTATTTATGGAAATAATTATCATATATTGGGGAGTATGTGATTTAGGAAATTACATTTTTGGTATGAGACATTAAAAATGATTGATTTAATTTGGATTTATGGTTTTGTGATTGTTATCATTATCCTAAACATGATTTATATCACTCCCCATCATAACATAATAGTTATTTTTTTATTCCGTATCTAATTTTTTCTACATGAAACCGTCTTATGTGTTGACTCATATGACCTTCGTAATTCCATTTTATTACTTTAATTTGCAAGCTTAATTTTTCCTTTTTCTTATGTGGGATTTAAACAACCGTATTTTTCAATTTCAAACACCATTTTTTTGATCCTGAGTTAAAATTTTGAGGACAAAATATATTAATTTCAGGAAGAATGTAACTTCCCTAGTTAAAAAAATTTCTATGTTTGAAGTATACGTCATATGCCACATCAAGTTGAAGCAAAAAGTTAAATATTATTATTTTAATGTTTTCATTTTAACCAAACAGTTATAATGGAAGGAATTAATAGTATTAACTAAATTATGAAAATATGTTTTACACATGTTTGTATAATGATTCATTGGTTACCAAATTAATTTGAAATCGAAATAAAAACAAATTGAAAATACAAGATGTGATTTTATAGACAACTAATTAATATGAATAATTGTGTTTATAAGATAATTAAAAAACTATTTTTAAATTATATTAATAAAATAAAAAATCAATATAATGATTAAAATTCATCTTATATGTTTTCTAGATAATATATAAGAACAAATTCAATTTTACGCATAAAAAGAGTAATTTTTTTAAAAAATATTTTGTTACCACGTTTTGTTGGAGAACCCATTTTAAATCTTTTTTACACACTATTATATTTTATATTTGATGAAAATAAATTTTTAATATGAAATTGGAGTCCAAAATTTTACTTTGATTGAATTTGTCGTATTTTTCTACTAAGTTATGTTGTTTGATGAACTGTGAAAACTACTGTATATTAGCTCCAAACTACATTTTTTTATATTTTTTTTATATTTCTTAATTTTATTTTGAATTTTTTTAATTTATAATTGGATATTTATTATTATTTAATACAATAGAATCAATTTCAAGTTGAAATGGATATAAAAAACTTATTGATCTTTTGAACATTTTTACATGAACTCGCTTTCTCTCTATATCTGCAGGATTAGTGTTAAACATAATTTTAGATATTTTTTGAATTTAATCAAGAAAAATTGACATAAATAGTTTTAATAATTATTAATTTTTTTATCTAAGATCATCATATTAATTTTTCATGAATAGTAACTTTAGTATTTTATTTACCGTGGTTAAGGGTAAATCCAGTAAATAAAGTTAAAAAGATATTATAAATAACATAAAAACACCCTTAAACTTGTCATAATTTCATCTTATTACCTTTATAAGACAAAAATCATTCTTGGGTAAAGATTATAACCATTGGAATCCAATTGGTTGTGAAAACGACAATTATAATATTATATTCAAAGAGGAGTCAAATTTTGTCAAACCCTTATTTTTAAAAAGTATAGTATTTTTAATATTGGGTTATACATGGGATATCTTTGAATAAATATAATATTTAGAAATATAAGTATATTAACTACATAATTTTAATTTATTTACAATTTTTAGGGAATAAGTAATTAAATTAAATGGGGACATAAAGATGATGTAGTAATTGCTTTATTAATAGAAGAATCAAATAAATAACAATAAATATGTTAAAATAAATTTAATTTTATATAATTGATTCCATTGTATAATTTTATGTTTTAATTTGAAATATTATGGATGTTTTAATAAAGTTGTTTATAATATATCATATAGAAATGATATTTTTATAAATTCAAGAAATGAATAGATTCCAAATAGACACTAGTGATATTTTGAAATATAAAATATTTTATTATATGATATTGAATTTTGAAAAATATAATATTTGAAGACATACTCATTATAAGTACTATAATTTCATAAATTATTCATTAATTCCGTGTTGGTAATGTTATAGTAATTAACTTTACCCTCAAATTGTAAATTATGCAATATCACAGTATTAATTAATAAGGGTTAAAATAAAAATATATATTTAAAAAATAATCCAAAAATTTTATAATATTAATTGTATGATTATATTTCTCCCCAATGTCATAGTATATTGAAAATAAACAACATTGGTCCTATTTGGAATAGAAAATCAATTTATATTATTTTATTACATTGAATATTTCCAAAAGTGCCCCTCCCTTCTCCCATAAAAGGGAACCCATTATTCTCAATTTTTCACACCAAAGATCATATTTTTTATATGAATATATAAAAATATAACTTCATATAATCCTTCATCCACATTCAATATCTCTTAGTTTTTTCAGAACAACCTTCTTTGAGGTGTTAAGGTGTTAATCAAAAGTGATCGTTTGAGGAAAATGTATCGTTTTTAATTAAGTGTTTTTGTTTTGTTTCTTATTCCATTTCCTTAAAATATACATCAACCATGATGAAATGATAAAACCAGTATCCTAAATACAATGAGGTGTTATTTTGTTAACAAAATCACCTAAATCCATCTCTACTTCCATCAAATGGGAAATAATTAATCATTCGTACGTACGTGTGAATTTTCTCCTCCACGAACCAATATAATTCATTATCCATTATTGGATCGCATGAATTCTTATAATGATAAAATTAACATTAATAATTTATATTCATGATAAAATTATCATTATATGGGAATAATATATCAATTAAATTCTTACATTACGTGCACATGAAAATTATAATGTTGTTCGGGTGTACATGTGAACTATCAGCTCCACGATGAGATGTGGCTAATTTTTATCACCACATCACATGGATGGTAAATATAAGTATATTTAAATAATTGATATTATATTTATGACATTAATATAATTATATGAAGATAAAATAATAATTACCATCTTTCTATGATGATCAATGAATAATGGGAACATTACTCATGCGTACGTACGGCTCACCATCTCCATGATTGAAACATTGTTCATTTTTAAAATCCATATTTAAATAATGGATTTGAAAGTATAATTTAATTTTAATAAAAATAATTATTTCATGAATATTATTTTTGATATGATAGAATTATGACCATTTTGAAAATAGACACCATTTCAATGACAATTTGGATTTAGGTACCAAATATCGAAAAAGTTCCACACATGAAAAAATGATAATTATGTAATTATTATTACATGATAATAAGTGATATAAAAGGGTTAATAAACTGTAAAAGGATTATTAGGAAAATAAATAATTAACCAATTTTTATTATTCATGAAGATAAATATTGTACGCGATGATTCAGACTCACGGTATGGGGCTTTTTAACTAAAAGCCTTGTTTTAATGATTTGATGATTTATTCTTATATATAATTACATTATATTTCAATGATTTTAAAAATTATTTTATAAATTTACTTATATATAAATTAGTGTTTTAAAATGTGAAAATTTTAATTTATCTCAAATTGTTTAATAGAGGGATCCATGTAAGGGAATTTTTTTTAGAACCCTCGTCAAAAGTTACTCTTTATACTATTTTTAAAAAATCCAAAAGGAATTTTTTTAACATATTTGGAATTAATGGAATTTCACACTTTTATGGTGATATAATTTTTTAAATATTCCTTTACAATTTTACCCATTTAATTTCAAATGTGATTTCAAGGTGGAAATTATATTTTTCTTTATGGTTGTTTTATGTGTTATGATTATATTATGGTTATTGGAATTTTGTTATGTTTTTGGGAGGTTCTGTGACAAAATGTATGTTATTGAGCCTATGATAGATCTCCAATTAATTGTTTAATGATACAGAGACAAATGGTAGGGTTTCACTTAAGAGATTTAGGGAATATACCACAATTAGTATAATAATTGTAACCATTAAGGTTACCCTCTATATAGTTGTGAATGATACAATGTAAGAATGATATAGAACCCTCAATTTACCTTTTTGATTTATGTTTTCTATGGTGTTTTAAAATAATATTATGATTTCATGAGGTAAGATAATGTGTTAATGTTTTATGGGTGAAAATTATAGCTTTGTGAAAATGTTTTTGTGAGTGTATAAATATTCATGGAATAATGTTTTATTTCCTTATTTTGTATCATGTAATAATTTTATTTTTCTAATATCTAGTTTTAAAATGATTTCAATGGTATAAATATTTGTAAGGGAAATAAGATTTCATGCTGAAATAATTTAATATGTGTCTCAAAAGGAAGTCATGTTTCATTTTAAAAGGGTTTCCTTTGGTGAAAAAATAGATACAAAGTATAAGTGTCCAAATATAATGTATTGAAATACAATGTAATAGTTTTTCCTATTTAGCTAAAACAATAAATTAAAAAGGTCATCAAATGTGAATTATAGTTCAAAAACACTACAATAAGTTATGTTTAAGGATGAACCCTTACATTAAAATTATTTGATCATGTCCTCACTCTTACTTCCCCTCTCTAAAGTCCTCACATGGTTCCCCAATCTCTTAAGAAGATCATCCCAAGACTTTGATATACCATTCCAAATTAATGGTTCTTTTTAATACCAATTTATTTAAGTTCATTCATTAAAATATATCTTTTATTTACAATTCCTAATGTTGGGATATGGTTTTACATTTCCCTATTAAATTCCATTTTATTTCAAAATGATGATAGACCATTTTTATCTCATCAACCCATTTTATCAATCTTTAACTAACATTGTTATGTTTCCAAAATATCACAATGATTTTCCTAGACAAAATTTTTTTTGTGAATACCATACCCATTTATTATCGAGGGTATTCACCTATATACAAATATAATCCATTGATTTGGGAATTAAATTTATGTATTACGCACTCATTAATTAAGGAATAAATTATTCCAATGATTGAATCCTTGTTGATTTAGGTGGAACACTTAATCATGAGAGTAAAACGAATGTGGAAAGTGATTTAGGAAATATATAGGGCTCCAATGCATTGGGTAATGTTTAGTCTCATGCAAACACATTTTGGGATAGGGATTAAACCTGATTAAATTATGGGATATTTTCTATTGTGACTACTTTGAATTTACTCTTATCCTATGATTATAATGCATAGTTTTATTTTTTTCCACATTTCCTATGTTTCCTTTATATTATCATGTTATATGATATGTCATTGTTTTGGTATATGATTATCACCTATTTTATTTCCCATTCATATTTCTATTGTCCAAAATGTATTAATTGTTCATGTTATTCCATTTTTATTCTCTTATTGGGATTTATTACTCACCTCGTTCTTATTTATGTCCCTAGGTAATCCCCCGTAGTTTTGAGTATGATCATGTTGCGAAAGTTTTCAATAGAGATAATGAATTTAATTTTTTTAAGTTTTTATGTAATGTACTAATAAAAAAATCACCTATAATTCTTGAACTTATAGGTTGCATGATGTGTAATATTATGTAATAAATCATCAATTAATGTGTAATGAAGATAAGGGTTGTCATATTTGGTATCAAGGGAAAATTTTAGTATTTTTTTATTAGGATTATAAAACTCTAGCAAAAGCAATAGGGATAATACTATGTATAAGAAAACATACATAAATTTTAGTAAGAATATAGTAAGGGTATTATCATGAATATCCATACATGTCTGCACACTATAAGTGGATGCAGCTCTGGTACAGATGTATATAGGGGTAAAACCCAAAAACAACATTATGAGGAAGACTCGACTTGGAACTGGTACATGAGAGTGGGACTTGTTGCACACCTGGTTTGACACTCTTAGGGGATACGATTTGGTAAATTCATAATCTCGTTATAAACCATTATTAGGGGAAAATGTCTATAAGAATATTGTTTAGGAAATTGAACATTGATAACATTGACTTAAACCTAATTATACATTAGTTAATGAAATATAAGAAATTTATATCTTTTCCTCTATGTAATTGAATTCATGTTTATCCGTTTGATAGTCTAAAAATATCCATCCTTATGTTTTTCTATATTAATTCCAATATCTGGAAATAGGAAGAAGCAATTTAAAATATAAATTACAAGGAAACAATTTATGAAATGTGGGAATAATTTTACAACCCTAGTTTTTTTAAAAATGAATAAATCTATGCTTGAGAGAATATACAATGTGCAACACCAAACTTAAACAAATAGACACTATTTAAATATGACTCTACTAACCTTTCCATTAAATTGTCGATGTGAGTATGATTAAATAATTTACAATATATGTATATAAATGTGTCCTAAATATGTCGATAATTGATTATTATATAATTAACCAAATTTTGGGGATTTAGTTTTTCATCAAAATATGTTTTCTTCAAAAAGGTTATTTATTTATATTTATGAAATGATATTATAATTAATTTCTATAAAATTTTAGAAAAATATATTTTATAAAATTAAATCCTTTTTTATAATCATAATGGCCAAATTAACTTAGGGTCAACTTTTTTATTTTTTAGAAACTATAAATGATTTAGTAAATAGTGAAGAATACTATTTTTATGTGAAATTATCATTTGTATTAGAAATTTAATTTATATTAAAGTCCCAATATTTTTTCAATTTCATTTCAAGAAACACAGGTATTATTTATTTATATTTAATTCAATAAATTTCATTTAAAACAACTTTATATCTGATTTATTATAATTTTATTCATAGGAATAAGAAAACTATTTTTTGAAAACTGTTTTATAATGCATAATGTTCTCTATTATAATAAAATAAAATAACCCCTATTGAGAAATTACTTAAAACAGATTTTTAGAATATAAATCTATATTTATTAGTTTTAATATAAATAAGTATGGTTACTTTTTATATAGTTAATGTAAGATTACATTTTCCTTTAAATTTTATTTTTTATAAAAATCGAATTCCATATTTATTATGGGTCTTATATTAAATTATGTTATTAAATATCTATGAATTGATTTTGGAAAATTTTATTCCATATTTTGAATCATCATAATTAATAAAATGTAATAATAGTAGTTTAATTTTTGGAAAAATATGAATAATTTTCGTAGTAAAAATTTATTTCCACGATCAAAGGAACATAGTTTAATTATGGTTAAAAATGATTTATCAAATACTAGAAACAACGTAGCCCTAATATTATGAATATTTATATTCCATTTTTATTTAGGTGATGATTATATTTATTCATTATTTTTTTACACTAAAAATGATTAATTAATCATTTTATTAAAAAATTATATTTTTATACGATAAAAAACAAATTTTTATTTTTGAGTAATATTTAATTTAAATTTAAATATTTATTTTAATTAATTAATGTATTTTAGAAATAAATAATTTTTTAATTAAACATTATTATTACATATTTTTTATCAAATATTAATTATCATATATTTTAATGAAGTCAAATATAAGGGATTGAAAACTGTTAATGTCAAAAAAACCCATGATTTCTAAATCAATGTCAATTATTATTTTAAAAATATAATTTAAAATATTTATAAAATTATTTTTATAAAATGAATATTTTTTTGAATTAGGACATCAATGGTATCCAATAGTGAATTTTTCAAAAAAATTTGAGACAGTCTTATTTTTGGGTAAAAATAAAATACGATATAATTATATGATTTTTATCATGACATTATAATGACCCAAAAGTTATGTAGTAAATAATATAATGTGTATAATTGACCAAATATATTTTTACCTTCAAAATAATATGATTTTATTTATATTTGATTTATTTTATAAATCTTTTATAAATACTACATAACAATTGATTTATTTTAAGGTCTTAAAATCATTTCTTTAGGAGTATGACTAAATTCCACAAAGAAAATGGTATTATTTTATTATTTTCGGCCCTTGGCCTCATAAAATAATGAATCCCACTCCCAGATTCATGAAACTATGTGAAGAAACCGATGGAATGTATTTTGGTTTTTTCCTTTTATTATATAAAGTCCAAAACCTACTTTTGAGAAATGATAAATAATTTCCCACTCATTTCATATATAAACCTACCCAATATACCATTTATCTTCTATCAAAATATTTATAAAACATTCTTAATCTACCCTACCCTCTATAGAGATGTCAAATATTTTTCCCAATCTCTCATGAAGCTCTTCCCAAGCATTTGGTGTCCCACACTCAAGTAAGTGTTCTTTTCTTTCTCCTCATTGTTCATGTTTCTCCATTAACATAAAATTAAATTTCTAATTACTAATTCTTGGATTTTTTTTGCATGTCTATATTATTATCCACTTGATTTCAAAAATTTGATAGGCCCCTTTATATTTCACTAACCCATTTTATTAATAATTACATGATTCCTTTATATTGCTGAAATTTCACTGTTATTTTCCATACAAAAATAATAGTGTAGTGAATACCATGCCTAGTTATTATAAATGGTATTCACATTTATAAAAATATACATCATTTATTTGGGAATTTCATGTAATTGTTACACACTCCAGGATTTTTTAATAAAATATTATAATGAATGAATCCATTTTGTATGATTTATGTGTAACACTTAAGCATGATAATGAAATGAAAGTGATGGGTGTGCCCAAAATTAAATATCACACCAATGTATTGGGCAATATTTTGTTTCATGAGACATCATGTTGGGACAGAGAGTAAACATGATTCTGTTATGGGAATTTTTTCATCATTAGGTATTTTAATTTATCCTTTAACCATGTTTGTGATGAAGTGTTTTATGTTATAGACACATTTTCAATGTTGCCTTTGTTTTATCATGTTATATCGTACCTAATTTTTCATGTTTATGATTCTCAGCCATTTTATTCCACATTGATATTCCTATTGTCTAAAAAGTATTAATTCTTCATTTTATACAATTTTTATTCCCTTAATAAGATTTATACCTCACCCCTTTATTATGTTTGTTCGTAGGTTATACCATACATTTTTATGTACGAGTATGTTAAGTATGGTTTCAATAAAGAAGATGTATTTCCTATTTTAAGTTTTTTGGGTATGTAGCTAATTCCCAATGACACTAGACATATAAATATATTGGGTGGTATTATGGGTAATATTATGTAATAATTAATTAATTAATGTGTAATAAAGATTAGTGTTTTAATACCAATGGTCTTGAGAGGTGTAAATGTGTGGGATGGGTGAGTTCATTTTTATAGTAGAGGTGGTGTGTCATTCCTATAGATCTATGAAATAGGGAATTCCACCCAAATTTTTTCAATGCCAATTACCTTCAATAATGAACAGAATTATATAAAAGTTATTATATGCTGGAAATATGGATATACAATAGGTTTTGGACACGTTATTAGGTCATTTTGGCCCATAAGCTTAAGGTTTAGTCCTTCTTTAAGATTAATTTTATCATAATTGCTATATATAATTTTTACTGAATTAACTAATACATTTGGTAAAAAATAATGTTAAACTTAATAGAAGTGATATATTAATATTATTCAAATAATGGAAACCATGTTTCCAATTACAATCACATAATTGGATGAAATTAATTGGAATTTAATCTAACTGATGGGTTGAGAATGTAGGTTTTTAAAGTAAAAAATGTTCAACAGTTTCACTTGTTTGATATAAAACATAGACATGAAATTTATTCCAATTACCTAAATTTGGATAATTTATGTAAAATTCATATAATTAAACATTAAAACCAAATCAAAACATAATTCAACACTATAAATTATCTAGATGAAAAATCTGTTTTCAATTAAAATTCAGTATTTGTCAGTATTCATAAAAAAATAAAACATCACAGAAAAATAAAAAAATTCACCATATTATAATTTTATGCTAAAATAACAAAAATTATTTTTTCTTATATATTTTTTAAATGTGTCTAAATTTATTTCTATAATTTATGTGCCATTAAAATGTAGAAAACTGCATTTAAAAAAATATAGCTCTTAGGTATTGTATTTTTCTTGTTCTTATCTTATGGTTATAAAATATATTGGATGAATGTAAAAACATTTGACTAAATATATAATATATATATTATATTATTTTAGTTTATCTTATTCATAACTGCTAATTTTAATGGCTAGGTTATATCTTATTATATTAGATAATAATATGTTAATAATATATTATTGTTCGGTAAAACTCAGTCTTGTGTTTAATGAAAGCTATCAGATAAATTAATTATTGCATGTAATAAAAAATACTCAATTATATATATAGATAAAGGTTAACTATGCATTTCGTGAATTTCATGTTATATCCTAGAATGAATTTATTTAATAAAGTATATGTATTGTAAAGTCTTAGGATATTATATTCCTTTATAAACTTGGTGATGAGTGACACACACTCTATCGAATATAATGCTATTACTTTATAATTTTAGGGAGTTACAGAGTGAAATTAATATTTTATTTTAGAATGAATTAAATGGAGAATAAAATGTGTAAATTTGTTGGAATATCCGTGTAGGGATACCCATGAATGTTAAAAAATAGTTTCTTTCTATCTTTTAGGTTAGTCCTCATTTCTCTAATGTAATAGTGACCCAAAAATCTAACATTGTTTTTGTTTTCTGAAGTATTATATGGATTATTTAAGTAACTTTTTTATTCTACATTTTTATTTGTATCCTATTTCTCTCTCCCCTACAATGGATATAGCATGGAAACTCCTTGTTTACGAGTTAGGGGTTCTGAGTTTTCTCTTTAATTCATTTTCATCTAATATATTATCATGATTTTGTTTCATTTTGGGTGGATGGTGAGATTTTGACTGTTGAAGATAATTTATTGGATTAAATCTAAAATTTGATGGGGTATAGATTCTCACCTGTATTTTACCTGATATCATGATTTTGAAAATAATTTATTTCCAATAAAATATTATTTCCTGAGTAAAGAGTTATTATTCTTATTATCTCACTCTTTGTTAATTTTAATAATAAATATATTATCCTAGAAAGTTAAAGTGATTATCACATTAAATTAATTATTATTTTCTAAATTTATTCAAAATAAAAATTTGTATTTACATGTAGTGTTATAATTTGATAAACTAGAAACTAACCTATTAAATTAGATTTATGGGTGCATGATTAAAGTGTTTTCTATTATTTATGACATTTTTTTATCCCTTATTAAATTTATTAATCTAAGGTTATGTGCACCAGATGGAACTATAAGTGTTTTTGTTTTATTGATTTTGATCTCATGGCTATGCAGATGTGGTAGTAATGTGTGACACATGATCCAAAAATTTATATTAAAATTGTTTGGGATTGAAATAATATGTGCTAAATATGATAATGATTTTTAATTATAGTATATAAATATTATTATGTAATGAAAAATTGTTGGTATTTGTTTTGGATAATTGGGTACTATAGAATTTATGTGATGTATTTGGATTTAATGAATTTATTGATAAATTAAATAGTTGTATGAAATTGAATAGAATGGAAAATGGGACGTAATTAAAACTCAATAATCATGGAAATTATGGAATGTATAATTAAAATTGTGTTTTTTGGCATATATGTGGTCGATATGTTAATATGTGGTAGTTGTAATGAGGAAGTTTATGTCATGTGAAATGGTGGCACTATGGGCCTTGTTGGATTAGGGAGCATATATTATTTTTGTGTTGTGAGGTGTTGTTCTTGTTTCCCTATAGTGATGAAATAAATTGTTAATAATTAACATAAAATTGTATTTGTTGGAATGTTTAATGAACTCTTGAATTCAAATAGTAATTAGGGTTAAAGAGGTCATTGATAAATATGAAATGAATATGCTGGCTGGATAATTGTTGTTGCTGGTGTTGAAAATCATGGAATTTTTTTAACATGAAAGTGAAGGTGGAATGTAGCTTTTTGGTTTTAATATTTCATGTTTTTTGAAGAATATAGATGTTGAAATGAAACTTGTTGAGGTTGTGAGAACATTATGTATATTTTATGGATATGATGTTATTATTTTTGAAAATCTAGAACATGGTTATTTTTGTGTGACTATTATATATTTTATATGAATTGTGAATTATATACTCTCCCACCCACATCTAGTTCTATGATTCGAAACTCTGAAGCCGAGTAACATTTCAATTTCACCTCTTTTAAAGTTAGAGACCCAAATTGAATCATCAATAGAGGAAACTATGTGTAGTGATGTGATATAGAAAGAATTAACAAATGAGTCTTCCAAATAGATTGAATAATGTTTATGTTCATTTTTTCCTTATGTAATCAATTAATTATGTAAATAGTTTCCATTTTTTGAGACCTAAGCGTTGGGCTGGGGGTGAGGGTTACAAATATCCAAATTTTGGGAATTGATATCTATATTCCCACTCTTACCTACTCTCCATTCCAGGAAATTTTTGTTATACATGAGTTGTGGTGGTCATAATTCAAAAGTGGAACAATGGTGATGTTTTTTAGATTATGAGATGGTTTGTGGTAGGGTTCATTCATGGCAGGGGATGGAACAATGTTTTAGTCCTTCATATCCATGATTCCCTACTATTCATCTTATAGATATGGTTGAGATGTGATTTTATGGTCTGTGTGCCTTGATGTTAGATGTAATGTGATGGCTTGGGTATCATAAAGTGATATGTGATGTGATAGATGAGGTTTCTTTAGAAAGGATTATACGTAAGACATTAGCTATCAGATATGCATGAACATGGGGTGTGAGAGTATCACAGTAGTGGGAATGTGGTGTGGGGTACCATTTAAACTCATATTATTCATATTATATAACCATACAAGGATGTGTAATTTGGAGAGTGA
Organism: Viscum album; assembly: GCA_963277665.1. Classification (NCBI taxonomy): domain Eukaryota; kingdom Viridiplantae; phylum Streptophyta; class Magnoliopsida; order Santalales; family Viscaceae; genus Viscum; species Viscum album. Next base: position 775,904,907 of record OY728152.1, on the reverse strand, counting down.
GTGTGGTGAGGTTGGGAACTAGTTAACCTGATTGGTCTTTGTTGATTATTTAATTTTTTAAATGGTTAATGAGTATTATTTTCTCAAATTCACAAGAGATTAAATGGGAATGATCTCATTGAATATTCATGTTATGATTTCCATATATATATATAACATTTTCAGGCTTCCATGAGGACTTTGATGACTAAGGGGGATATTAGTTGATTGTGAATTGGAGTAACGATTGAGTTGTTGTCATAGGATTTCCTTTGATTTTATACATATAGAGTTTTGTTTCATTAAAATGAAAAAATGTGCATGATGAAAAACTATTGATGTTTCCTTTTCTTATGTTATGGATTTTTTAGTGGTTAAAATTCTATCTCCTGATCTTACATTTCTGTCTATTGAGGGTAATACCTTCAATATGTGTGAGATTATTTATAACATCTATGATAGTTACCGACCTGGGGCCTATTAGAGGTAGGAATCAGGGGTTATTATCTTATATTCTCCAATACCATCCTGGAAGGGGTACCTTTAATGAGAGGGGGTTGTGAAAAAATGGTATCAAATTTTTAGTTTCTGAGATATAATGTAATTTGGAGTTAATAATTGTATAGATAACACCGGTTGGAAAGAAAATGGTTCAATTTGAACTTGGTGCATGATATAGGCCATGTAGAATAGCTGGTACATCATATTTTAGGCCCTCCATGATATAATTGAAGAACTATAAGCCTATAAAATGACCATTTGAGGTTTTTATTCTTGCAGTATAGAGTCCTTGGGGAGGTACATCCACCGTTATTGATTCTTATTATGATTAAATGAGTTAGTTTTAGGATGTTTAGAAATTTAATTAAAGGAATGATAATCTTTTATGTGTATTTGTCTAACTATTCCTATTTTTTGGTTTCTAATAATATTTTATTATTTCCTAAATATGTTGTATAATTAAAAAGGAAATAGAAAACAATTTATTAACTACCCTGATACATTTATTTAAATCCTTAGGGATACTAGAATTTGTCATTGCTATTACTATTATAAATTTCTAATCCTGAAATGATTTTTAATTCGTTTTTAAAATTCATAACAAGATAACCTATTTTCCACACATTTTAAATTTCTACTAGAGCATGCTTATTATATTTTACTATAAATAACAATTGATTTTTTTAAAATACCTATGATTCTTAAAACATTTATTATATTTATTATTTACATACTGAAATAATTTTTCTTTTAAAAACAATTATTATGATTATTTTTCTTTCAATGCAGTCCAATATGCCATTCATCACATTTCATTCATAATTTATCATGTTTATGTGTTATGGAAATATATTAAGCCACAATTTTTTTCATTTAAATTTTGAAATTTTTGATAAATTACAATTAGGATTATTCATAATTCATATTATTATTTAAAAACATTGGTAATAATAAAATTATATAATTTTTTGAATGATTATATCTCTAAGGTATTAATTTAATGATATTTTATAAGTATGTGTTGGGAATTTATTGCATGGATCAATTTTTATTGTTTTTTTAATTCATAGAAAATGATAATAATTCATTGTGAAAACCTGTTGGGACTCCAAACTTTTAAAATGAATGGTCTTGTTGTTTTTTAAAGTAATAATTTTTTTTTCATAATAATTTTTTCTCACAGGTTGAGTCATGAGTAGTTTGTTAGAGGAAGAATGTCTAGAGTTGATTTTTTTGTTACAATAGAATTTATAATATGTGATACTAGATCATGTATCATGTTTAAAGGTTTTATTATTATTTAGAAACATGTTATGTTTTGATCATGTTGTATTCAAATATGGACCTAAAATTATGTTATGTTTATTTCATAGTATAAGAATATTTTCCTGAGTAATGTATCGTTTATATTTTTTTGTTTGAGGATGATAATAATTACATATAATAATAAAACATGTTTGGTTTTTATTTAATGATCTAAGATTTTTTTTTGAGAATTTTTAAATCATGTTGTATGTGTATTGGGTTATTTGAATTGAGTAGAAGAACCTGGTAGGTGAAAATTTTCAAATGAATTTAGTGGATAGTTTCCTTGGTTACATGTGAACCAAAAATGTATTGTTTGAAAAACCTTGAAATGGTGCATGATATAATGAATGTGAAATTTTTTTCTTTATCCTAGACTCATGTTAAGATATATTTAAATTCCAGGAATGATGTTTCCATGGAAATGACATGTAATTGATGAGTATTGTTGTTGGTACATTGAATAAATATTTGGGAATTGAAGTGTTTTTATGAATTTAGGAAAACATGTTTCTGAATTATAGAATTATGTTTTAAAATCTATTTTGGAAGAATATGTTATGTAATAAATCCAAATCCATTAACCCTCTACATTTTCTAGCTTCCAAAAAATGTTTGTTCTTTGAAGATGATTTATCTTGTTATTGAGGACATATACCCCTACCGTGATTGTGTGTTAGGTTGTTGTTTTTTTGATACAATTATCCCCCTCACATAAATTTTCAATAAATTAAATTCAGTAATAGATATTTTTTTTTGGAAAATATTAAAATTGATGAACCTTGTCTTTTTTTTCATGCATAAATTATTATAAATTATGTAATTAATGTTTTTTATAGATATCATGCTGGTTGGTTAATTTTTAATGATCTTATAATAGAGGCATGTGTAAGGGACTCAATAATAGGTAGGGAGGGAAAATATTTCTTATATTAAGACATGTTATATTTTGAAATATTTAAAAAATATTTGGTTGAGTTAATTCCACCCCATGTGGAGAATATCATGGTGTGGTGAATGGGATCCTTTGAATTTTATTATAGATTAATATCTATCTATGTTTATATAAGTTTATTGTTTGGGTGAGAAATGATAAGTGGATCATTTTTAAGAATATCCATGCACCTTTTGGAAATAAAATTTTTGGAAATTGGACTATTTATTGTTTTTTCAAGAGTGGGATTCATGAAAAAAAATGTTTTGTTAGAAAAAATAAAAAACATTATTATTGGATAAGGTGGTTTGTTCGAACCTCATGTGTTGTCTTTGATTCATGTCACGATTCTCTAATTTTCTAATTTATGTGTTAATATTAAAATAGTTAATATAATTTTATTATGTTGTTAATGGAATATTAAGGATTTGATGAAAGTAAGTAACAATTCCATTTATGTATGTTATTTTGGGAATCATGTTTAATTCAAATCGATATAAATAATTCATGAAATGTTTTAATTATAAATATTTTTTACCAGAAAGACATGTTTGAGTTTTAAATGATAATTATAGGTAGATAAATTAAATAATGTTTTTCTTGATGAATTAAATTAGTCTATCCTCTAGTCATTTTTGTGTTTAAATTTCCTTGATTTATTTTTTTGGAAAAGTAAAATTTACATTGATTATGAGATCCTTTGAAGTTTTTTTCTTAATGTGTAACACTATTTTGTGATAACCATAATAAAAAATGTGTTTATTAATTATTTATTCTTAAAATTACTATGAAAATTGTTTTATAAAAATATTAACTTAATTAAATTGATCTTTTATAAATTGTGTGGAATGTATTTCCATGAAGTGGATTCTGATAAATATAATTTTATGTGAAATATTTAGATGTTTTCTCATATAATGTGGGGTTTTACATAAAAAATTTTATTAAACAAAAGATAATTTTGAAAATAATTTTCAACATTCTTTGAACATAACATGTTGTAAAATTTCATATCATGATATATATTTTGAAAGAAAGTAATCTTTAGGAATACATGATTATACATTGATCTCCTAAACTAGTGTAACTTAATTAACTATAAAAAGTATTATATAAATTTTCCCCGGCAAAGTGTTAGGCATTGGTCGATGGTTTGTTTTTACTAATTATATGGCCTTTTTATTGTTTGATAGGTCTTTCTATGGTAGTGTATTAAGAGTTGTTGTTTTTCTCAAAATATGGATAGGTACTTGAGAGGTATCACATGGGGTGGTCAATTTATCCCCCATACCTTCACTCTTATTAATGGTTTTATTTTAATACTTTTGGATGATAATAGTTTGAGAGGTATCTAATATTAAGGTATAGAATATTCTTGAGCCTTACTTTTCTATTCATTGTTGTCTAATAGTTTAGGTGTGATTTCATTAATTCTAGTTTTTGTATAAAACATTTCATGTAATGTATATTGTATTTTAATTTTTTTTTCTAATTATAGAGGAAATTTATCATTTTAATAGATTATTTGTGAATTAATTTTGAAAATTTAAAAATGATTATATGTTACTTAGAATCATTTATAAATACGTCTATTAATTTTCAATAAGTTATATTTAATTATAATTTAATATTTTTAGTGAAATATTTACCCTTACGGATGAAAAATGAGTTGTTTAACTGAAATGGTGATTTTTAATGGCTTGGATAAATGTAATATTTTCTTCCTAAGGCTTTTTTACATGTAACCCATATTTAAAAAATGTTTCATAAGAGAAATTAGTGTTTTTATTAAGTTATTTAAGGGTAACTTGGTTCTCTTAATCACTAGAAAATGATACCAAATGAGTTATAAATCACATGTAAGAGTAATATATTATTTCATAAGGGTAAAAAAATATTTAAACTAGTTGTATCTATTTAACTTCAACGTCTAATATTGGTATAGCTATTTTTTCTATAACGAGGTAAGGGTAAGACAAATCTAATTTAAGGTATCTTTTTAATTCCAAACATTTGGTTATGGTAGCTCAAGGATTTTATAATGGTACTAAATCACGTAAGGATCACCTCTTTAACTGCATAAGGTTACCTTTCCCTTTTCAATTCCTATATAATGTGTATCCCAATCTAAAATAAGGGTAACCATGATATCCATAATCATATTTATGGGTTGTACTAATTTTATTCTACTCAAATAAGGGTAACCATCTATGTAAGGGTAAACCCAAGTTACCCTTACATAGAACACACCCTATACATATAGGTAGTATTAATTTATTAAAAACTGTGGTTTTCCTTCTTGAAATCCCATTTCATGATTTTTGAACAATTTAAAAGACTAAATTTTTTATTTTTCAAATTTTAATCCATTTAAAATATATTTAACAAATTTTAAAGATTTTAAAACTGTAAAAGTTATTATATGATTTGAATGTGAATTAATTTAGGAACAAAATATATAAATTTGATGGAGAATTATTAGAGGGATATCGTTGAATGTTAAAAATTATATTTTTCCTTTTTTGGGTTCCTTATTTTTTCTCTCATGTTCTAGTGACCGAAAACCTAAAAATTTGATTTTTTGAAGTATTTTTTAAAAAAGTTATACCTCTTCTTTCATAGAGTCATTCAATGTACCCTCATACTCTCTTATTTGTTTTATGTATTGTGTGGAAAATCCTTATTTTGTAGGTAAGGGATCCAAGTTCTCTATTTATTTCACATTCCTCTGTGATATCATCATAACATTGTTTCCTTTTGGGTGGATTATAAGAGTTATCCTAATGAAGGAAATTAGATTGATTATATATGAAATTGAAGGGGACAATGAGTTTCTCGAACATTTTACATGATTTATTCATATTGAAAATATTTGATTTCCTAGAATATATTATCGCATGCATATAAAGTTATTAGTTTTACTATTTCATGTTTGTTAATTTTGATAATCCAAATTTTATCATAGAAACAAAATGTCCTTAGAACATGATGGAAATTATTATTTCATTATAATTATATAAAATTAAAATGGTGAATTGCATGAGTTGTTATAATTTTATGATCTAAAAAATAATTAATTACAGTGTAATTATAGTCACATGGTATTATTATTATTTTTATTCATGATATAATTTGTTTTTCCTTTTATTGTGAAATAAATGAATTATATTGTATGTATAATGATGGAATTATTGTTGTGGTAGTTTTTAAAATCATTATATAATCATTCTGCAGATATGTTAGTAATGTGTGTTGTGGGATTACAAAAATGATATAGAAATGTCTTTGGATAGAAATAATGAATGGTAAAGGGGAAAGAAATGTTTAATTCAAATATGAATAGATTATTAATGAAGGTTGAAATATTTGGTACCTAATGTTGTTGATTGGGAAAAACCTAACTGATTTGTTGTATTTAGATTAAATGACATGAAAGATAAATGAATGAGTTGAATGAAATAGATAAGATGGCTAAATGGGAGTTTGTGAAATAATAGAAATAGTTAACCTTGTAATTGAAATTTTGTTTTTGAGGATTATATTTTGAAGTTGTGTTGATATGTGGTGTTTGTGATGGGAATGTGGTTCTAATATGAAATGATGGAAATGTCGGGCTTGTTGGCATATGGAGAATGTGTTTTTTTCTTTTTGTACTATGTTATGCTAGTTTCCCTTAATGATGGAATAAAATGTTAATAATAATAATTCAATGGTAATTATTGTAATAGCTAATTCGGACTTGAATATAAATGGGAAGGGTGGTCAAAGTGCCTCTTAACTAATAATAATTGAATGGTCTTCAATAATAATGATTGTTAGTCATGAAAAAATCTTGGAATATTATTAACTTGAAACTATTGGGGGAATGTGTCATGTATATTATGGTATGGATTTGTGGTTTGACTTATTAATAAGTGGTATCTAAAGTCATGGATGTTTCGATGCCTTTATGAATATGTTTTTAATGGTATGTTAATATCACTGAAGAACAATAGGTTCAGATCATGTTTTGGACTATTATATGTGTTATTTTAATTTTGATTTCTATAAAAACCCCACCCATGTTGAATAGTATGTTGTGACACCCAAATATTTTGAGTGTGTTTCCCACATTTTCTAGATGATGTGGTTGGATGGATAATTTCCCCATATTACCTTCCCTCTCTTAAAGGTATTTTTGATATACATGATATTTGATAGACATAATTCAAAAGTGTACCATCTGTGGGGTTTTTTGAGATGAAGAGGTTTTTCCCTATTGGGGTATCATTCGTGGTAGGAGGAGGGAAACAGGTTTATATACTTTATGTTTATGATACCATACTATTTTTATGGTACGTGTTGATATTTCATGTGATTTCCTAGGTGTCTTTGGGTGATATGTGATGTGATCACCCATGTTTCTTCATGTGAGAAGTTATGTGATGGACATGGTGTCTTAGGGGAGGATCATACAGAAGAGATGGGAGTTCCAGAATGTAAGAAATTGGGATGTGAGTGCGGCACACCACTGAGAAAGTGTTACAACATACCCTTTACATCCATATGCCTCTTATTATGTAGATATACTTGGATATATTATTTGGAGAACAAGGTTTGGTGAGGCTGGGAACTAGTTGACCTAAAATGTTGTTATTGATTCTATTGTTTGTTCCCTAGGGAATTAATTTTCTCTTCCCACATTTTCAATAGATTAAATGGTTATGTTTTTATAATTTATATGTGTAATGGTCACCCTGTATAGATAAACAATATTCAGGTTTCCAAGAGGACATCAGGGATCAACCTAGAGATTAATAGCTTGGGAATTCAAGTTGTTAGTGAGTTTATATTATAGGATTTACATTGATTCTTTACTTGTAGTATTTTTTATATTCATATGGAATTACATTCATAATGATATATTGTGGATTTTACCTTTTACTATGTTATAGAGTTTCTATGTTTTGGATATCCTACCTCATAATCAAATATTTTATTTCCATTGAGGGAAATACCTCCCAAACGCATGAACTTCTTTATACCCTAAGTGGTAATCACAAACACAATGCCTACTGGAGTATGTAAAGGGGAGTCATTATATTCCATTCTCCTTTTCCAGCATAGGATGGGTACCTTTGGGGGAGGGGTCATTACATGGCCTTTTTTTCATTGGTATTTTCATAGGGGAAAGCCTCACATGAAATGATGTCTTTAATCAAAATAGTTTTCAGGTAATTATTTGATAATTGGTTGAAGGAACACAAGTTGGGGTACAAGTCAAATATAAAATAAAGTAATCAAGAAGATTAATTTAACAACAATGTATCAATTTAAATAACCATTTAATTATCTTGAATGAAGAGTGGGATAGTGATCCATGTTCAGGAAGAGTTTCTCATTATCTTAACAACATTAAATTTTTAATAACACGATTCATTACTACAATAAAAATCCATATAGCCATATTTTATCTAGAAACCATGGATATAGTCCACACCTATATCCAGTGTTTTCTAAAAATCATGGATATAAGTATTTGGTTATAAGATATAGCCATTGATCTATAAAACAATTGCAATAGAGCACACCTATATCCATCATTCTTATAATCCATGGGTATATGTTTCCTACAAATGTATGGGAAGGGTGTTGGAAAAATTATTTCCATAGTTAGAATTATATTTAAATGGTTTATTAAAATATATAATTATATATATAAACCAATAATGAGATGTACAACAGTGTTTACGAGGCTGGTTTTTGATAGTGGAGGTCAAGGGTTCAAATCTAATTAGTCACATTTTTTAAAGCCTATTGACACATATTAAATGTGTTACTATAATAGTTTTATATTGTAGAAACAATCATATATAAATTATTTGAAACTATCAAAATTGATTAATTTCAATGGTGGACAACCATGACTATACCCTTAAGACCATGTCTTTATCTCCAGTCCTATTTGCAAAAAAATAAAAACCATAACCAGATCAACTATGGTTATAATAAATTGGAATTGGTTTTACCTCTATAACCATGGTTTTTTACAATGGATATAGTTTAAATTTCTAGTTTTTCATGAAGATTTCAGAGTTGATACGAGAGATGGAATTCAGGTAAGAAGAGGTACCTTTATGAGAAAATATATTATTTAATTATAATGTAATTCTATAATAATTAGTCCGTGATAGATAGAAAAATATTTATACTAATAAATAAGGTTGAGAGAGTGGTATATGTTGTAACAGATTAAATAATGATGAATAATGATAGAGGTAATTATTGTACTTTAATATTAGGGTAAAATTTTCAATGTTACGAAAAGGAAGATAACGTGAAGTTCATTGAGAAGGAATATTTTTACTGTGTTTTTTTTATTGTAAAAAATATTATAAATTATCTTAATATGAAATATTACAAAGAGAATAATGTGGATAATCAAATGGATTTTTTTCAAAGGGGGAGTTTTCTACCAATCCATTGAGGTTAAAGAAGAAAATTTAATCCTCATTATGTCAGTGTGTTGATTCCATCCAATACCCTACTCATTATTTTGATTGTTGTTGTAAATGGGGATATAAAAATATAAACCCAAAGATATATTTTTTAGGGAAACATATTTTATAAATATGAGTTTATATTTTTGTAATAATTTTCAATATTTCAATTCTTTGAGATTAGTATACACATGCTGGTTTGGGTGTTAAGCTATATGTTTAAAATTATTTTTGTTTTTTTCAACTATTCTGATGTGTTCTTGTAGTATATTTTTTGGAAGATATTTTACCAGTATATTGGGGGAATTTTTATTAGAATATAATATTTATATTATTTTGTTAGTGAATGTGAGATTACATTATGTATAAAATGGGAATTTTAGTTTTATATTCTTAATACCAACATTGAACACAATCACACAGGATTATAACATTAGTATAATGAATTAGTTGAAATTTTTTAGGGTAATATATTTTCATTTGTTGACAAAAAATCCAATGGTGCAGACCTCATGGTAAAAAAATATTGGATATTTTAGTTTAAAGGAACTGAAGTGGATGGGATGAGAAAAATTATTGTTATTTTTTTCAACAAAAAACACAATAAATATTAGGTGAATATATGTGATTAAATGATTTCATTTATGATTATTTTATTGTATTTTCATACCGATTAGAAGTGTTTGAATGTATATTTTGAGAGGTACATTGTGGTGAATTGAAAAATCACATCCCAATTTTATATGATCGATAATAAATTTTTGGGATTTGTTTTTAGAAATTGATAATAGTTAAAGTTAAAATTTATATATATATATATATATAATTCTATAATTTCATGAATATCTGAGTATAATATAAGATTATTTAGATAGTATTTATGACATATTTATTGCAACATGATGAAATAGGTTGTTATTTACATGTGTTCATGGGGGTCATATGAGGACAAATTTTCACTATAAAGAAAAATGGCTTGGTTGTAAAGGTTGATGTTTTCCCATATATAGAGAAATAAATATATTACTATGTTGTTTTCATTCATTTTGACATTTTATATAACTGTAACAATTTCTTTAATAATGTGGTGTTTCATTGGGCATTTTTATTACATTATTATGTTCTCATGTTAAATAACAATTGTAAAAAAGGAACTATTCCAAAACAACAATATTTTACTGTAAATGATTTTATGAAAGTATCAATTTCACCTAATGTTTATGATTTTTTGTTATATTTGTAAGAACTAAATTTTAATTTAGTCTATTACATTTTGATTTATGTTTGTTTCCAAATTTAGGTGGTCTTGATGACGTGGCTTGATAATTTTCATGTTAGTATTATAAAAATCAACCCCCATTGTCCTTTACCCAAATCTAAGGTGATATAAATTATTGAATTGAAATAGTGGTTGAAATTAAAGGAGAATTTTATGAAATTTGAGATGGATTTTCTTATTAATTTTATTTTCACATCTATACACAATGAGAGTGTTAGAGTATCTAAGAGAGCAAAGCATGAGGGTTCTTCCTAAAGAGAAGATGAACAGATTAATGAAAAATAATTAAATAACCAAATAATATTATAATCAATATATTTCCTTAAAAAATAGTTATTGATGGAAAAAATGAATATAATGAAATGTTCACGGACATTATTTTCAGAAGTTGATTTACTTATTGGTTTTTATAGTGTTTAATTGAGTTATTTTGGTTGGTGAATAATCTATTACTCCAATACACTTCAATATATCTCTGTGAAAGATCAAATAAGATATTAGATAATCTAAGAGAATTTTAAAATCATCAAATTATATAGTCTCAATTGTTGAACAAGAATGTATTTTTTTAATATATTAATATAAATTTGAATATTTTTTTCATGGTGAAGGCCACGTTACTTATACCACATAAAAGAACTATATTTTTAATTTGAAGGATTGAATTTATCTTATCATACGACAATTTTAATCACATATTATTGTGGAAAAATCATGTGTAGTATAACTATTGGATGATACTAGTGTATTTTTTATTAATATATAGTATCAAACCATTCCAATGAAGTTTTTATTTAATTTTAATGATGAACCTCATATATATTTTTATTCACTATGTTTTAATTAGTTTGTAAGAGTGGTAACTAAGATAAGTAGATCCAATATTTAAATTCAAAAATAAAAAAGGAAAATTTTAAAGAAATATTGATTATAATTCATCTGAACTCATAAAGAGAATTGGATATAATGAAATCAGAAAATGTATTTATTCACTTATTTTATACACCACAATTGTTGAATGATTATGGGACCTCACAAATTAGAACCAACTATGAGGTCAAACACAATCCTAACAACATAAGATATTTATTCATAAATTATACTAGGATTTTATTGAAATGGTGTTTCTATGTAATGGTATTGTATTAGAATATAAATTTTCTCTTATATCTAGGCTGGAATATATAATATTTCATTATTCTCTACTCTATGAAAAATATAAATTTACCAAATGGATGATAAGTATCTTTTTATTAAGGAAGAACTATAATAAGAAATATATATTCAACAAACTAGTGTTCTTATTCTATATAATGATGGAAATTGAGTGAAACTATGAAAGGATCACTGAGGATTAATATAATATGCATGGGATTGATATTATACAATTTATGGTTGTGTAAATAACTGATCTTTCATTGAAGGGGTTTTGTAATGTAATATATATGGGAAGGAGATGCAACTTGGTAATCTTATTTTCATTTTTTATATTTGATACATTATTATTTTTACTGAAAATAAGTATAATTTTATGGAGATTTTTAAAAAATGATGCAAAATATTTGAGATTTTATTTTTTGGATAGATTAAATACGTTTTAAGATTACAACCGGCCTAATAAAATAATTATTTTTTCTATCAGAATATTAATATATCATGGAGTTTATGTAGAATTTTGTTACGATAGACTCTAAAGTAGTTTTAACACCTATAAAAGTGGGAGATAAACAACGTAAAAATAATTTTTGACAATGTTTTAATTAGAGGGAATTTAAAAAGATGATCACTAGTCAAATATATTTTAAAATACCCATACCATTCATGTTTTTTGTAATGAAACATTATACAATTTTCTAAAGTTATATTAAATATTCACACATTATTTTTGAAAACATATTTTAGAGATACCTTAGAGAAACACTATATTTTAGGTAGTTTTATGAAATTGAATGTGTGAATGAGTTATATGGATACTATGGTGAACACTAGTTAAAAAATTTGGATAAAGAAAAATCTAATTTATAAGGTGAAAAATATTCTGGATGAAATTATCGGAATTTTTATTATAAAAAAGAAAAATTTCCTCACATGTAGTATTGTTTAGGTTTACTATCTAAATACCTCACAAGTATGTACATAAATTTTATAGATGAGAAGGAATCAAGAAGAAGTAAATATGTTATTTGAATTTTCATTATAGACTTTTCTAATATCTAAAGTGTAATAAATCTATCATGAAATATAGTTTGACAAAAAATATCTAAAAATATTTATATCATGTATCATTTCCTTGAAAAATAGTGTTTTCATGGAACTTTACATCTAGAGTATACACCAACTGAAAATATATTATAGAAAATTTTATAATGTAATTATTAAAAAATATATTTTGAGAATTGAGAATAATGATTAATTTTTAGCCTTTTTTAACAATAAACATAATCTATTAACCCATTTAATCAACATTTAATTGTATGTGGTTTTCAATGGAGTAAAAATGATAAAAACATAACCAAAATTTTATAGTCAAATTATGAATTAAAGTGATGTTATATTGAATACAAAATGTGTTATAAAAAATAGGACATAAATAATTATGTATACTATCAAGATATAAAATTTTCTAAGAAAATAAGATTCATATTGATTTATGGAATTTCTAATAAAATTTTGGGGGTGGAAGTATTTATTTTTAAATAACCAATTAAATGAGGATATTTAAGAATATAACAAAAAATGGCTTTGTTATAATATATATTTTAATCTCAGTAATAGAAATTTATTTGAAAAACAACTAACATGGAAGATAAGAGATAAACATAGAATATATTTCCAATCTATAATAGAACCTTCTCATATTTCACGTGATTTAATTGTTTCACTGATTAAATATATATGCAAGAAGAGTAATTCAGTATATGAGTATGATATAGATTTATCATTTCTCAAAATATGATGTTTTTAGGATTAAATTCATCTCAAAAGTGGAATTTTCTCTTATATATGACTTTTTTAGAAAACATTCTCAGGTCACATTTTAACTATATTTTATTTTGTAAAATTTATGGAAAAATGAATGAAATATATTTGAATATCATTTTACTTGATTTTTTATTTTAATTAAATAATCTCAAAATAATTATGATGTGATTCAAGGGAATCATTGGAAAAATAGGATTTAAGGTTTCGAATTAATTTTTCTTGAAGTGTACTTCCTCTTATACTAAATGGGTTATCCTTTATAAAATAGATTATATATTTTTTAATTAAAGCATATTGATTAAATGAATTTAACTTTTTAATTTTTGAGTTGTGTGAGGTAATGTTATAAAAAAGAAACATTTTAAGTATTCAGGGATTGTGTCCATTTTAAAATAATGATTTAAAAATTATGAATGTGTTTTTATCAATGATGATTAATTATATTAGATACAATGATGTTTTCATGAATTTTATGAAACAATTTAGTAGAGTTTTGTTGATTTAATTGAACCAAATTGTACTAAAATAATTTCATTCATGATTTAAATCATGCTTCAAAAAAATGGATGGAGAGTTATTTATAGTTCTTAGAAAACATTATTGAAATTATTTTATCAATCGGGATTTGAAACCATGTTATATTGGAACCCATGATTCTCGAATAGGAAAAATTCTAATAGGGGAACCTTTCTTACTTATGGTTAGTTTTGAAAACAAAGAAATCCATGTTTGTACATTATAGTGAAGTATCATTGTTTAATAAACACATTTTGGAATTCATTATCAAAATGGTGTATAGTTGATAAATGGGTATGGTATATGGATGTTTTTATGAAATCATTCAGCTAGTAAATATATTGTTTAATGATAATGATTTTTTTCATAAACTTTTTATAAATCGTTATATTCCATAAGGATATATATTTTTTCATGGTTATCATCATGTTTTAATGAAAATTGATGAAGAGATAATAAGGAAAATCATGAAGTTTTGTGTTTTATCTAGAGAAGTAATGTTGAAAAGAAACATGTCATAGTTTAAAAGACACTACGTCAGGGTATACTTTGAAGAATGGCTATTAAATAATGTAAATTATTTGAATTTTAAGAGATAATAGTTTTACCGCTGTGTGTTTTGGAGATAATTGATTGATCAAAAATTATAATTCTACTAACTAGGACCTAGATTAGTCAAAATATGTATAAATACCATATATAATGATATAGTTTAAAGTGTCGTTTATTAGGCCTTGATGGGATTGTATTTACTTATATTTTCGAGAACCAATATTTATATTTGTTTCAATAGTGAATGGGAAAATAAAGGCCTTTCTTGAGATATATATTGATTATTTCCCTTGAACTAGAGAAAGACATTAGAAAAAAGAAGGATGAGAATAATAGGAGTAGAAAACATTAAGATATATATTCTAAAAGATAGAATAATATTGGCTCCCAATGACACACGTAGATAGAGGATAAAATAATATCATCAATATGCATGAACATGGAGTGAAATTTATAAGGAATTTCCTCTATACAAGATTTAAAAATTATTCAAAATTATGAATTTCTATTTAGTGGATGAGACTGATTTTGAGTTGGGATTGAAAGTGGAATTCTAAAAGGTTAAGTGTATAATTAAGGGGGGTTTGGACTATTTTTGATTGATAATTAATGTCAATGTGTCTTGGATAAGTGTCATAGGAAGTTTGGGTTGGCAAGTATATGGAGTGATTATATATTATATCAATCGGATAGTTGGTGGCGCAATACAGGATAGCTGGTGGACCTAAAATAGAAAAAAGACTATTTTATTCCATTGGATTTTTAAGTGGAAACCCCCTTTTCTCTATTCTGTTATGTGCATAGAATGAGGGCCGCATCCCCCTTCTTATCTTTCTTCCCCTTGATTTGGAGTTTTATTTTTTAGTAGTGATATATGTTATGGAATCCTCTACATCCTCCATCCAACTCCATTATTTTTCATTCTAATTCAATGTTCTTTGGGATTAGGTTAGAAATACTTATTTCATTAGAGAATGGTTAAACCCCTCGATATCGATGGGTGTTTTTCTGAAATTTGGGAAGAGAAAATTAGAATAATGATTTTCTTTCCTCATTTATTATATCATCAATGGAATACTAAGTTCACAAAAAAAATTAATGTTTTTATATGAACATTAATTTAATTAGTTTTTAAATTGACTCTGGTTCTTAATTATTTTCCCAAAAATGGCATTAGATGACCCTAGTGGAACTACCATAGGTATTTGGAAGTGATTACTATGTTATGAAACTACATTTTGATATTTCTTTCATTTATCTCTTATTATATGAAATTTTTTATCTTGGTTAATTAATTATAATTTGAACATAATTAAATTTTTTTTCTTATGGTGTGGGTTAGGAATTTGGTTGGTGATGTGTGCTTGGTCATGCTTGGATAGACCTTTGTATATTTTACATCTCTTAGACACAAATGGGAATTGATTCTTCTAATGTTGTTGGTCCTGGTACTCTCCCTAATGTATAATCCTTTTTTATATTTTGTGCATTGTGACATGAGATCTCAACACCAAGGTAACTGAACTAGTTATTTAAATTAATGGTGCAAGAGAAATGGATAATTAAAATTTTCAATTTATTTAATTCATCAATTATTTAAATTATATCCCTTGGACCCTTTATGGATCAAAGGTATATGAGGATCCCCTGTGTTCTAGTTTAATTCCACAACCACTGATAACTATGGTCATGACCATTATTTTAGTTTACCTTGATACGCTCATACTGAGGTGTGCTCCTTGATATTTATCCGATTAGACAAGGGTTGGGTGACAATAAAACCTAGACAGACTTTAGGGAGTCAAATGGAATGGGTAAAATCTCTAAGAGTTTACTGACGTGAAGAACCCTATGTATCTATGAGGGGCATGTTACCTTATTAATGATGTCTAGAATGACGTTTCCTTTGAGTATTTGTTTTTCACCCAAGACTTTTAATGAGACTAAGTATACTTATGGGGATTCCTCTAATTTTATATTTCATAGGGGACAAATGTGGGTGTATTGTTGATTGTCCAATGATTAGTAGGTTCACGTGGGTTATGATAGTCATGTTTACCCATGTCACCTTAAAACTATAACTATTGTGTATGCCTGATTGGGAACCAGTGATTTTAGTAGATATGTTAATTTGACCAGATCTTATAGTATATTTGAAAATTTATATTTATGATTGATTATATGTGATTTAAAATTATCTTTGATAATCACATGTTGGTTATAGTATTGATGTTATTTTTTGGGATTCCTGAGATTCACCAGATAGAATGGATGAGACCATAGGGCCCCTAGTAAGTTTGGGATCTGGCATAGTATTGTATTGGGGTAAGATTCAATGTTCAGGTAGTATCCATAATCGTGGTTAATGAAGGATTAAATTACAAGTATTGGAATATAGGATCCATCATTATAGATATGCTTTTTCACAATCACGAGAATTTACAAGATGGAATGGATTCCTTTCATACAGTGTGGCCAATGCGACTCCTTAGGGATAAAGGGATTAGAATGAAAATACCCATACAATAGTATTAATTTTGATAATTTATAATTATAAAAGGGAAGTATGAGGTTTTGGTTTGGATTATATCCTTGATAATGGATTTTTCACATCTCAATGGAGATTGTTGGATCCCCTCAGTGGATTCTTTGGGTACCCTAAATGATCAGGTGGATGCACTTGTTTGGGTTTGGTTGAGGAGTAATGTGATATTATATTCCTATAATATGTGACTATGTAAAATAGATTGGGTATTCATTTTTATTTCTAGGGTAAAATAGGAATCATTTATTACTAGATTAAATAGATTTTTTAGGTAATCCCCAACAAAGGAATCTGATATTGACAAAAAAATTTAAAATGCTAAGGTACTACAGTGGTGTTCAGCCTAAGGGCCTGATGATGAGGGATGACTGGTAGATCCCCATAGTTTTATAGTTAATATGTGATGGTGTAAGTGTGTGATCCAAAATTAAAAAAAATATAGTTTCCAATGAGGTGATGCTCATTCACCGAGACACTCTGACAGTAGTTGAATAAGGTATGGTCTTTTAGGGTCAAGGACATGAGGATTGAGAAAAGTTGTTCAGCATGGACATTGTTATATGTGTAAGACCATGGGGTGGAAGTCTTAAAATGTAGGAATGACCATTGTGAAATTATCATAGACACTCTATAATTTATCATAATCATGTATTATTGGTGGTTAATTTATTTATTTATATTCTATATTTTCTTAATTGTTTATATCTGAGCATGTCACATGCACATATAACAGTATATTATAGTTATTATGAGACTCTTTTGGGGGTTCACTATATATATTTATAGTAAACCCAAATCAGTGGGATAATTCACATGGGTACCTAAGATTCACTCATATGGTTAGTACATACATAGTTAGGATTGAGTCCAGGGAAAATTTTTTCATAGTGTTATAGGATAGATTGAAGGATATATGCGATTGGGTTATGATATGGATCGATAATGGAGAAAATAATTATGAATTTTATTATTCAAATTTCATGTATTTAAGGTAGTCCTAGTAGTACATTAGTGTTGGTACATAATATTCTGATCATGAATATTCGATATGTATATTTGATATCATTTTGTTATCTTATGTCATATTTTTTAATGTTTCCACTATGCCGTTTATCTTAATTAGGGTATAATGAATTTATTTTGTGATTATGAAATTTAATATTAGGGTTATAGGATCCCCAAATTACATAAATACACCCACACTTCTAGTCTGTAGCCGTTGGATTTCATGGAGATGTGCCTGAGGATAGGTGGCATGTAACATGCTAAAAATTCTAAAATAGAAACTTTTCATTGATGGCATGTTTGACACGCAACACCAAGCATAGAAATAAATATAATCTCCTAATAAATTATTATATATTTCATATTTTTAAAAACTAAATTCTACAGATTTTAATTCATGAAACACTGAGTTTTCTTGCATTAAACCGTAGAATGGCTTTGTTTGGTAGTTTTCCTTACACACAAGACCGAGTTTTACCGCACAAAAATATATTAATAAGATATTATTATTTAATATAATAAGATAAAAACTAGAGATTAAATTCATGGGTATAATTATAAATAACTAATATATAAATATAATATTCAATTTATTAGTGAACAACAAAATAAAAGTGAATATCAAAACCAATTGAATATATATGAAATAGATCTATAAAGAACTATTTTTTCCTTACCAATGATATTTATCACAATAAATTTAATTATTTAATATTATTTAATGACATTAATTTAATATATATGTATATATATATTATATTCAATTCATAAAATAGATTTGATAGGCATAAGATAAGAATAAATCTAGTTTTACGCTTAAATTTTATATTTTTCTAAAAAGAATATTTAGCAACATTTTAACGGAACAACTATTTTAAAACTGAATTTCTATACATTGATAATTTTTATTTGTGAAAATAAATATTATTTTTTGATATTAGAATTTAAATATTAATTTTTGTTATTTTTCTTTGAATTTTAATTTTTTGATGAATAGTGGAAAATACTAATGTTTATTTGAAAACGGATTTTTAGTCTAATTTATTTATATGGGTAAAATATATTTTAAATTGATTTTAAAGAAATATTAGAAAAATTTAAATAAATTAATCCAACTTAGATCATTGGATTCAATTTATCATTTAAATTTTAAATAAAAACATTTCAATCTTTTGAACAATTTTAGTTTAAAAAACATGAATTGTCGTCCCATATACATGATTAGATTTAAATTAATTTCTATAACATAAGTTATTTGAGTTCTTAAAAATGGATTAAATATTTTCAATCATAAAAATTTATATTTTCTAATAATTTTTAATTATTTTTTTATAAAAAATATTATAGAATGCGAATAAAAGTAATTATACTGATTGAGGTGAAAATAAGCTCAATAAGGGATGTAATATTAAAAAAATGGAACAAAATGGCATTGAAACATGTAAAAAACCTATATTATCACCATATTTCGACCATATAATACCTTTTGTTGAATTTGGATTATTATTTGAGGCACATGATAATATGGAGACCTCTCAATAGAGTTTACCTTTTTATATTTACAAGAATTCCCCTACTCCTCCAATATAAAAAAGAACTCACACCTTCCACTTATTCACACCTAAATGTCCATAACATTTTCATATAATCTCCCAATATCTATAACCTCATTATAAAAGCCTTATGTTTTGTATAAATCCATCCTAATAAATTACTTCGTATAAACCAAAAGGAGTTACTCGAATAAGAGGTAATGTTCTTCAACGATCAATTTTGTTTCATTTATTTGTCCACACAATAAATTATTTATATATAATTATTATAAAATTACCTAATTATATTAAATATAATGATATTTTTATTATAATATTTTTACCTACACATTAACACACATCCATCAAATGGGATATACAATCATCATTCGTGCGTATGACTGACTACTGTCTCGCGAACCGATGTCATTCATTCATCCATTACCACTATTCGTGGTTGGAATAATGATGGATTTATAGTTTAAATATGATATATAACATATTTATTATGTATTTATTATTTTTTAATATTTATATAACTAATAACTTTAGGCTTTCCATTTTTGAAAATACAATAACATCATTTGTGGACATGTGGACTACCGCCACCTCAAAGCGATCTGATTTTTTCACGCTATACATGGAACATATTAAAGAACGTTTTAACAAATATATGTGATATATATGGCATAAATATGATTATATAACTATTATATACATATATATCATTTAAGTTTCACACTTTTAACATGATAATGAAATATAAGTAGCATTTATGCATATGTAGGTTCTATCATCTCCATGAACGATGTATTTCATTTCCTACATCCATATTTTATATATTGTTATAAAAAATTATGTAAATATATATTATATTTAAATCATTAAATTCATTTTATATATGGTGAAATAATGTTCTAAATGATTTAAATAATAAGTTATAATTGAAGACAAACTCAAAAAACTCAGTAATTAACACTGGAAATTGTGAAAAGAATTAACGATTATTAAGAAATGTTTAATAATAGGTCATAAGAAGTTAACATATGATATTATAAATATTAATATAATTTTTTATAAGTTAATACAAATCTTAAAACCATTATACATGAGGTTAATAGAGGGTCACAAAAAAGGAAACACATTGTAATGTATTTTTATCTCACTTTTCATTCCTTGAGGCATACACCGTTTTGACCACTTATTTATTTTTTGGTGTGTATATAACTCCAATATTGTATTTTATATCATGTATAAATATATAATTATGGTATTTAGAGTTTCATATGATTTTTTTTCATGAGGATTATAATTCAAAGGTACCATGTTGTATCAGATTCATTCTCAAATTACATTCCATGGAGGCTTATTTGTTGTTATGCACTAATTTAATTCCATGGGTTGTATATACTTCCACTTTAACATTTAATATCATAATTAAATAATAATTTATGGTATTATATGATTCAATTTTAATTATCTCACCCAAGGGGTTTATCTTGAAAATTACCAAGTGTTAAAATTTCTCTTTCTAAACTCACTTTATTTTTTTATTATTAGATTTCTCTTGAAACAATCAATTTATTGTAATAATTTTTCATTTAAAATCACCATGAATATCCACATTATTGGGTAATTGATATTACTATTTACTAAAGTATATACCATTTTTTCACACATTTTTTAATTTGACAATTATATGATTATCTAGGGAAATATTGGAGCATGTGCATTATTTATTCAATATGTATATTTGATAAGGAATATTGTATATTAATTAAATAGATTAATCATTACATGTGTAATGACTAGTATTGGAAGTGAAGAGTGTGTCATGAACTTTATATAACCCCTAGAGGCATTGACATGTTCTCATGATACAAAATCTGTAAGCCAAATTAAATAGGTTTCTACCTATAGTTTTAAACTGTATTATAAAAGGTATTAAAGGTATTGGTATTCTTGTTAATTGGATATAGAATCCAATAATTAATAATTTACTTAATGGTTATTTTAGTTTTTTTACATTATATTTTCATACTATAAAATCTATAGACTCATTACATTCTTAGTATATTAATTAAATCGAAGGTGTTCCATTAATTTAAAAGGAATAATTGATTATTCCTTATCCAGTTATTTAAATAGCACGTGTTATTAGTTATATAACATTCCATTTTGATTTATTATTTTTTATTCATTATTTCTTCCCCTATACATACCATTACTGAAAATTTAATCTCTCCCTTGACTTATTTATTTTCCCCGGGTTATGAAGTGGAATCCTTTGAATGAGTTTCAAGGATATTGAGATTTTACTTATGTTATGCTTTATTTTTTTGCCAATATATTATGGATGTCATTTATATAATATGGTTTTCCTTAAATTCTATACTATTATTTCCTTCCTCATTTTATTCCTTGTAAGCATTCCAATGTAATTATGTAATTCATTGAATCTTGGTTTCTAGGGTCTTGGAATTATAGTTGAATCCTTGGATGTTTAGAAGAAAATTTGAAATATTGATTTTAGAAAAAATATATTAGTGGATATAAACCTAATACAGACTTTGAGGATAAGTATATATGATCATCCCAAAGACACCATTCTTGTTATTATGATATTAGATATGAATAAATATTACAATTTATAATGATGTTTTGACTACTTTTGGGATTAATCAGTATCTTGAAAAATGTTATGGTCTAATATAGTGTATTCCACTATTTTGAAATAGAACCGAAAAGGAATATGTGTATCAATACTCAGTTCATGTGTAGATATTTCCCGGCTGAGAAATAATATATAGATGGTATTGGAACTAAGAATATAATAAATATATTAGGGTAGAATAATTAGGATATGATAGATAACCTTTCATGGATGGATCCACCTCTTACACAATGAGATTACACTATGTTTTATTGATTTATATGAAAAAGGACCCCATAATTTAGTTTCAGTACCGACCTAATAGCATTTTAGAAATAGATATATTATTTGTATAATATATTCATGGAATTGGGATATGGTGAAAAGGAAATTGTTAAAATTATAGTGTATTATCTCAATAGTGATGCTAATCAATGGTGGATGATGATCTAAATACTAGAGTAAGTTGAAAAAGAACTGATGGATTTGACTGCTTTTAATGATACGTTTTTTGGGAAAAAATTACCTTGTTAATAAAAAACTGAGATGAAGATAAATTTCTTTAGAATAATGAAAAATGAAGAAGAAACTAATGTGGAGTATGAAGCTACCTTTATAAGGATAGAAAGGTATGCTATAGATTTCATATTAAAATAGAGTGCTAGATTTATCACTTCATTAAAGGGCCTAAGTTAATTCTTTGAATGGAAATGGTGTTTCAAACATTTTTTCATATGATGAAATAGTTTTATGTGCTATAAAGATAGAAAAATAATAATCCAATGTCTTTTGGATTTAAAGGGAAGCAATAGAAAAAATGAAGGATGTGAGAATAAAAGATGATGGGAATAAGTGAATGATGGATTTTCCCATATGTTCAACTATGGAAATAATCACTCTTGAAAATTAATGAAAGTATTGAGAGTGTTTTACTAGTAAAGAGAAAAGGGTCCCCATGGAAAATAATCAAAAGGGTAGAAAGAAAATTTTTCAACTCATTGTTAAAACTACAAGTTTTTGGGGCACTATGGAAACAAATGACCTAATAATTGAGGTAATATAGCTCAGAAGAAGCTATGGGATCATGGTCTAGATTATTCTATTGATATAGCCAAAGTGGAATGATTAATTTTCTCATATATTTGGATCCCTAGATAATGTGGTAAATGTATGTTGTTGATGATATCAAAGTTATATGTCTTATGGAATGTATCTGTATATGTACTATAGTAATTTTTCATCAAGCATTAAAAATCATTTGTTGATTGGTATTTATAAAAAAGAAAATTGATTGAGTTGTAATTTAAAAAATTTCGAAAAAACATGGTTGAGGGAAAGATAATCCTTATTATGATACTAATGTTGAGATAATGATTTTCGAATAAGGATATGATTGATATGGAAAAAGTAAATTTTATACTACTAAGTACCATATAAATAATTCGAAAGTGTATGATCATAATCTTTTGGAAAGTCTAGTGATTTTTGAAATAGTTTAAGTTGAACTTTGGATGCGGTTTTAAGGATTGATGTATTACATCACTATATGATGCAACCTAAACTAGTTAATTAAGTCAATTTTTTTTTCATGTAACAAAAAAAGGATAATCTTGTGTTTTTGAAATAGACATTTATATTTACTTATTTTATTAGAGAGTCGTATAATTTATCAACTCTAAGAAAAGGGTCTTGAAACAAAAATATTATAGAATTATCATCATTTTTACGATATCAATGACCTTTTCCATACTCTAGTTTATGGATTTGTGTTCAAAAACATTCTCATTAACATGTTACAGATCACCCTCAATGTGAACTTTATAGTTATATTTCTTTTCTATATCCATGTTTTTACTAATGTTCTATTATTCTAAAGACTAGTTTTTACGGTGACCATCACATTTCCTTTTATCTCTTATTAAGAAGACATGTTATTAACATTATTTATGATGTAGGTAATTCAAAAATATTATTTTAATATATCAAACCCTTGATCACTCAGATAATGTTTAAACTGGGAGAATGAAATTTAATTAAGGTAAGGAGAATATAACACTCTAAATATTCTAAAAGAGTAACTTTTATTCAATAGCATGCTGGACAAAAAACACCATAAATAGAAATAAATATAACCTCCCACGATGTTATAATATATTTAATATTTAAAATAAATCCATTATATAGAGTTTAATTCATCATACACTGAGGTAGCTTATGTTAAATGATAGATCGAATTTGGATGGTATTTTCCATTACATGCTCGACCGAGTTTTAACAAATAATAATATATTTCTAGAATATTATTACATAATAGTATACGATACAACTTTGGTGTAAAATTTGATGGATATAAATAGAAATAACTAATTTTGAAAAATATTGTAGAATTCATTGGTTAAAAACGAAATATAAATGAATATAAAAACCAATTGAATATATATGAAATGATTTTATAAATTACTATTTTTATTAGTGAAAATGAGATTAATGATAATAAATTAAATTAATTACTATTAGTGAATAATATTAATGAAATATATATATTATATATTCAATAAAATATTTTTTATTTTCCTATAATATATTTCACATGCATAATATAAGAATAAATCCATGTTTATGCTTAAAATGTTTATTTCTCTAAAAAGGAAATTTTGACTCCTATTAATGGGGGACCAATCTTATAACTGAATTATGAAAATTTTATTAATTTTGATTTAAAAAATACACATAATTTTTAAAAATTTAATGTAAAAATAAACATTAGGTTAATTTTTTGTATTCTTTTGTGAATTTAATTTTTTTTGATAAATTGTGGAAAAATACTGAATTTTAAATAAAAACTACTTATTCATATAATTTTTTTATATGGATAAATTATATTTTAAATTGATTTAAAATTAAAAATAGAAACATTATACATGAAGTAATCTAATTTATTTAATTGGATTAAATTTGGCATTAAAATTGAAAAAAAATCAAACTTTTGAACATTTTTAATTTAAATACCCTCTTTTTCATCCTGTATGTGGGAATAAATTTAAATTAATTTATTCCAATTATATTTTTGTAATTTGGAACAATTGATTCCATATTTTGAATCATAATAACTTATAATGTTTAACAATTTTTAATTAGTTTTTGAAAAGAAATAATTGTGAATGTAGTTAAAATTAAAAACAACAATTGAAGTAAAATTAAGCTAAACACAGGACTAAAAATTAAACATAAGGACAAAATTGAGCTAGAAAAATCTCTAAACCCCATTATATGGCCCTAATTAGACCATATACTCCATTTTATAGAATTTTAATTATTATTTTAGGTGCATGATGTAAGGGAGACCTCTTAATAGTGTTTACCTTTTATTTTTACAAGAATTCCACTCACTTTTCAATTTAAAACGACACTCATCCCTTCCACTTATTCAAACCCATAGAGAACTTTTTATCATAAAAAATCTACCTTAATAAGCTCTAAATATCCCTAAAATCATCCTTGAATCCTAAAATGGGTAATAAATTCCACCATATATGTCTTTTGGTAGAAAATTAAAGGAGTTACCTAGATTAGAGGTAATATTATTCAATGATCACTTTTATTTCATTTACTTCTCCAGCACTTAAATTATTTTTATAAAATTACTATATATTAACCCCAATATATTATATATAGTTATATTTTTTTTTATTTTAAGAGTTATACCTATACTTTCACACAAATCTATCAAATTGGATACATAATCGTTGTACCTGTGTATGGAGGACTACCGCCTTGCGAACTGATGTAATTCGTTCTTCCATTACCACCTTTAAAGGTTATAATAATGATATATTTATAGTTTATATATTATATATTATATGTTTATGATTTATTTATGCTTCATGTATTCTTATATAACACATAACTTTATGATTTTCATTTTGTATCAATATAATAACATCTTTTTGTGGATGCGTGGACCACCATCCTCTCAAAGCGATGTGATTCGTTCACAATATATATGGATTTTATTAAGGATGATTTTAATAAAAATATGTGAAATATATGGAATAAATATGATAATGTAATTAAAATATACATATATATCATTTATATTTCAATCTTTTCACACGAAAATGAAATGGAAGTTTCCATCATGCGTACGTATAAACTACTAACTCCATGAATTGTGTTTTTATTTCCAATCTCAAAATTATGTGGATTGTTCTTAATAAATATTTACAAAAATATATATTATATTAAAATCTTTTTTTAAATTCATCATATTCTGAAATAATGATCTAATTTAAAGTATCAAATGGTACCAAGTCAAATCATACTCTCAAAACTAGGCAATTAACACCCGGAATAGTGAAAATAATGAATTACTGTTAACAAAAAGGAAATAAGATATTATAATATATTATATAAGATATTATAAATATTATTGTGGTTATGGTTTTACTTAAACATATTCTTAAAACCATTTGGAAAGATTGAGTTTTCCCAATAGTTTTTGAAAACCGTTGGAAAAAATATGCCCCAATTTCTCCAAAACCCAGCAGCCGGCTCCCCATGATTACAGAACCATTCTGATGCTATCCAAAAGAAATTCCTTCACAAAAGCACTTGAGAAGCCCCACCTCTTCCATCGGATCAGCTGCTGCCAGGTTATACTCCTTCCATATTTTATCAAGGATATAGTTCCACCTCTTATCAAGCATATCCTTATATTCTCAAGGATTTCATTATTCCCAATTTTTAGGGTTTTTGTAAAATTTTATGATTCACTACTATACGAATTGTGTACTCAAATCACTACATCAGTGTATGTCCAATTAATGTTTTGATTACACATTTACATTTATAAGGGCATGGGGTCTCTTTATTGTGTTCTAATTTGAAAGATTCATAGTTTTTTTAATCTCAATGCTTCAAATATTACAACTTCATGTATATAAACTCATAAGAAATTGAATGTAATATTTATTGATATTATTTCATGAAAAGAACACCTTTCATTACGTTCATGTCATACATTAAGATCTTGTTCATCTTAATTTTTCTACACTATGTGTATTACATAACAAGTATGTATCATGTTTCTATCAAAATCTACATATATATAAAATGACACATTGTTCACTTATCCTTTGCACAATAGAACATATGGAGAATTTCTTGATCTTTTCAAAATAGTATGCGGTCCCTAATTAGTACTTCTTCATTCATCATGAAACTAATTCATAGAATTTCAAATTCGCAATATTAGTGAATATTAGTTTTCCTAATATAACCATTAATCATTATTCCTTTGACATCATACAAGTGTTATTCAATCAGCTTTTTAAAACACAATGACCATTTTCATGATTTGGGGTTCCTCAAAATGCTTGGGAAAATCATAAAAATACATGTATTGAATCATGTTTCTCATATGGTTTCATGGATACAAGTTCATCTCGAAAATAATGATTGCATGGTTCAAATATCATGAGGACCATGAGATTATTCTTCTTCACACAAATGAAGTTGGTTTCTGCAACTATGTGTTTTTGTTTTCACTTTTGATTTGGCCGAAAGGGGATCTTTGTGGTTATTAATCATGATTGTGGGTGGTCATTTAGGATGTAAGATAGTATGACTTCATTTTACTTGATATATCTAATATTATTATTGATTTATGTTCAATTTCATTATCTTTAACAAGTGATGTTGTTTAATAAGTTGTTATTAATGGTTGTAATAATGATGATATGGTATAAAGGTTCATATGGTGTGTATAAGGGTTCACATGGTGTGTATAATGGTGGACATGGTATCAGTGAACTCAAGTCATTAATTTAAGCCTTCATTGTCACTAGCATGTAAGAAATTGAATGATGTAAACCCATCCTCACATGATTTCTTACCTTAGATGGTGTCCAATATATGGAATAGGAGCTTTTGAATTCATCCGTTAACCAGGATCATATATTCCATTTCCCACAAGATGACTGTACTAATATAACATTAGGGTCAATTAAATATGGTTCTCATTGTACTATGTATATTATGTGTCCTTCTTGTCCAATACTCACTTTTATGAGGGTGGGGTTCTTTTCACTACCCATGCTAGCATGTGTAGACATCCATAAAAATGTTAGATAAGTCAAAAGTTTAATTCAGTAATATTTTTATAATTGACATACATTATTATTAAATTCAAATTTAAAAATAAATGTTTTTGTTTATACTTAAGGAAATTAAATCTTTTTACAAGCCATGAACAACCTATTTGTGTAGAAGCCTAAAATTTATTCACCCATGGGGTGCGCTTGACTTGGGGAAGTAATTGGGTAATAAAAGGTATGTCCATAGAGGTGCCAATAATGAGTTATTGAACATGAGTGAATGATTTGGGATGCCTATAACACAAGATGGGACCTGAGGCATGTCCCTCTTATAGACCTAATGAAAATGAATATAAATAAATTTTAATTTAACTTATGAGTACTTGTTCTTTACATTATTTTAATAGTTCACTACATCGACTATGAAATTATTCCATTATCATTTACTTAAATTTATTTTCTATTAAATTTCAATCCTATTAAATTTTTTATGACAAAATTACTTATAAAAATTCTTTTTACAAAATGGACAGAAGATGGATGTATGAAACAGATCGGATCTCAAGCGATTTTCAAAACAATTTGGAGAGAATTATAGACTTTTCATTTCATAATGCTTCAGATAGTGATCGCATACACTGCCCATGTTCCAATTATGTTCGTAGAACTTGGTTGATCCGTGAAGAAGTCAGCTACCACATAACCAACAATGGTTTTCAAGAAAACTACTTTGTCTTGTATCACAATGGGTAGAAAATGAAATCACTAATTTGTGATGATCGAAATGAAAGGACTGAAATTGAGAATTTGTTAGATGATCGGTTTCCGTTTATTATTCATCATGAAAAAGAAAGGATTTCAACTCAAGAAGACTTCAATATGAGGATAGCTGATGCTTCTAGTGAAAATGATGGTATTAATAGGGTAAAAAATTGAATAATGATGCCACGACTCCTGTATATCGATAATGCGATAAAATGAAAATGATGGAATTTTTAATTAGATTGTTTCATGGGAAAACTATGTATGATATTTCTAATACAGAAATCAATTAATGTCTTACCCTCCTGAAGGATTTACTTCCATATGATATAGATATTCCCTCAAACCACTATATGGAATGGAAGTTAGTTGAGGAACTTGGATTTTCAAGAATCAAAATTAATGCTTTCCCGAAAGATTGCAGTTTATTCTGGGAGGAAACCACTGAACGAAATGATTGTATAAAATGTGGCACATCCTTCTGGAAGTCAAAATCTGATGGAACACCATCCCGCATTCCACAAAATGTAATGTGGCACTTTACATTGATCCTCAGACAGCAGAATTTTTTTATGTCGGATGATATATCAATAAAAATTAGATGGCATGATACCGAGAGAAAGAAGACTAATGATGAGTTCGTTCATCCTATAGATGGATTTACATGGTAGAGATTTGATGCTCGACATCCTGATTTTGCAGCTGACGTGCGTAATGTGAGGTTGGGTCTTTCATGCGACAGTTTTAATCCGTTTGGGAAGATGCTTTCTTCGCACATCACATGGCCAATTATTATACACATTTATAATCTTCCCCCATGGTTGTGTATGAAAAAACCTTTCACTTTCATGAGTATACTCATATCTGGTCCTTCTGATCCCGACATTGATATTGCTGTATACATGCAACCTTTAATAAAATAGTTGAAACTTCTTTGGGATGTGGGTGTGCGCACATACGATGCATGTTCGAAAGACATATTTCAGATGCGTGCAATGCTTATATGGATGATCAATGATTTTCCATCTTATGCAATGATTTCTTGATGGAGCACGAATGGAAAACTATCATGCCCAGTTTTTATGAAGAATACACGATCCAAAAGACTGAAACATCGCTGTATTTTCAGTTTTATGGGACATCGACGATTCTTGCCAAATGATCATCCATATAGAATGAATCATCAAAGACTTGATAATACCATAGATACCGATGCTCCACCTCAGCGTATGTCTAGAACTTATTTGATTAATGAATTGAAAGATTTCAGTTTTTCATTCGTGAAGGGTCAAATGAAATCTGGAAAGAGAAATAATGTTTCCACTGAAACCAGTTACAATTGGAGGAAGAGGAGTATCTTTCCTGATTTTCCTTATTGGTCAACAAATTTGTTAATTAATTTCTTAGACGTAATTCATATTGAAAATAATATATATGAAATGATTCTTTCAGTTCTTATCAATGTCAAGGGGAAGACAAAATATTATTTAAGATCTCGGTGTGACTTGGTGGATTGGGGCATCAGACCAGAATTGCATCATGTGCGTATCCGTGAAAATAGATGGAAACATCCATGTGCTTCTTATGTGATGACACCTAAAGAAAAGAAACAATTTCTAGAAGTATTAGAGACTATTAGAGTTCCTTATGGCTATTCAAGCAACATATCTTAATGGGTCAACAGAAGAGAGTTGAAGCTAAAATCTTTGAAGACTCATGATTATCACATTCTACACCATGAGTTGCTTCCAACAGAAATTCGTCATCTTTTTTCCAATAATATAAGTGTGAATGTTATTCGGTTGTGCCATTTGTTTAGAGATCTTTCTGCTAAGAATTCTTCCAAGTCATTCTTGTAAAAAATGTTAACAGATGCCCCATTAATTTTTTGTGAGTTGGAGAAAATATTTCCTCTATAATTTTTCACATGCATGATGCATCTGACTATCCATATTCCCACTGAAATACATCTCAGAGGACCTTTTTATTTTCATTGGATGTATCCAACTGAAAGAAATATGTACACATTAAATTCTTATGTCCGAAACAGGAATCATCCTGAAGGTTCTATTATGAACGGTTACTTGGCTCAAGAATGTATGGATTTATGCTCTATGTATTTGTCTGATCATACAACAAGAATGAACAGACGAATGAGAAATTAAGAAGAACAGTATGATCAAATTGAACCCAGTTTTCCATCACTTCCTCAAATAGGAGGTATTACTGGATCATATACATTGAAGACATTAAACCATGAAGAGCGGGAGATGGCACATCACATAGTTTTTCTCAACTGTGATTTGTTCGATGACTATATCAGGTAACTAAATTGAATATGTATATCTTACATATATATCTGTTAAACTATTCATATTTTTTATTTACAGGGAACATAAAACAATGATAAATATGAAGAATCATTCTTTATATTTGAGAATGAGAAAGACTTTTCCTAGAAAAGTGTTTTCTGCTTGGTTAAAATTGAAGGTAAAAATATTACAGTTTAAAATAATTATTTTAATATTTAATTAAGTTTAATAGTCATTTATATTGCAAGTATTGAGTTTTTCTGTTGACTCTATCATTGAGGAAATAATAGGTTTGGCCTTTGGTCCTAATACCATGGTTCGTGACTGTAAATCAATTGTTATCAATGGGTAGAAATTTATTGTCACTGAATGAGCAAAGAACATGAGAACACATCATGATGGTGTTATTGTTACTGCCACAATAGATTGATATGCCAGTACATCAGATAGTAGACCGTGATTTGAAAATGTGGGATATTATGGAGTCATTGAGAAAATAATAATATTGGATTATTACTCTCATGGATGAGTCACAATGATGAAATTCCATTAGTTTGATTCGATGAAGAGACATGGCACATTTGTTGATGATTGTGGATTTAGAGTAATTAATATGACTCTAACTCTTGCTACGGAAGAACCATATGTGTTGGCATCAATGGGTAAACATGTTTTTTTTGTCAAAGACCAACATCGACCTGAATTTGGTGTCATAGTTGAAGTAATTCCAAGACATATTTTTGATGATGGTGATGATGGAATTGACACTGTCCCTAGTGCCATTGGAACCACTCCATTTATTTCTTTTGATGACTCCAATAGATGAATTGTCAGAGTTGATTGTGAACCTGAAGTTGTGGTTGAAAATATAAAGAATCATTCATACATGTTCTCAATTATTTTGGGTTACCTCAAGTTGGGTTTTTATGGTTAGTAAAATTCAAATTGATTTAGTATTGATTAGAAATATGATTTAGCTGACTTGACTGTTATGTGAATTTTCAATTTTTATTGGTTGTAGTTTTATTTTAATTTCATTTTCTAATTTGGAATGGAACTGTATTAAAACATAGTCAAACAATATTTCTAACTTGGTGAACATTACAACTTGTATGATTTTTTAAATCCATTCAAGATCTTCTAAAACAATTGATAGCTATATTACCAATGAATCCCATTATTTTCACATATATTTAGTTTTTTGGGTTACACATTAGTTTCCTTTTTCTAATTAATTACAAATTGGTTTTCAAAAGCAAGAAATGCGGCCAATTGAAGAGAGAAGAAGGAAAAAATGATGGAGAACAATCGTCGAATGGTGGAGTTGGGAATTCCACCATTAGTTCCTACAGTGAGTACTTTATTTCAAATATATATATTTAAAGAATATACAATGACATGTGATTAATTTTTTTGTAAATTTTTTTGTTGGATCCACCTATATGTCGACAGTTATTCGACGAGGAGCCTAGTACTGGTCCTAGTACTCTGGCTGGTGTTAAGAGGAGGGTTCGTACCAGATGTGGAAGAGTAGCTGCGTGTACCCGACTAGACCCTGGCCCTCCCACTGGCATGTCATTCTTCCCACATTTTTATCCCAATGTGTCGTTAGGGACACACGGGATATTTAGGCCTCCCATGTTTTTTCCACCTTTTGCATCTTCTGGCCCATCATTTTCACATCCCATGATGATTTCCACTCCCCAATCAGAATCGGGTCATGCAGTTGTCCCATCTTCTTTTTCTTCTACTTCTATCTCTCCGAGATTCTATATTCCATCGTCTTTGACTCCTATTCCACCACAGGGTGTTCCATCAGTTTCTATGGATCCAGCAGTGCTCAGCGATCAGACTGGCACTGTTATATTTATAGAACCTAACAAATTTTTATAGTAATATTTACTTTCATTATAACATTTTTTGATAAAATATTTGTTTTTAATTCATAACAGATACATCTACTGGCAGCAGGTGAGGAAGGGGGCGTACATGCATGCATTAAGCGTGGAACCGCTGCACACAGTTTATTGTAGATTACAATGAAGACAACCAAATGGTTGAGAAAACATGGCAGCAATGTCGGAGTTTTTTGGCGACACTTTCCAAATACTTCGAAATCATTCCCGTCTGCCCGCTATCGTGGAGACATTTTACACATGAGGTCAAGGATAGAGCTTGGGTAGAGATATGGGTAAAAAAATCTGTTGTATTTAATGCAATGAATTATTTTTGTATTTATATGAATTAATATTTTGATGTTAGCTTCAATTTAATTTTCCCGATGGTGAGGGTGCACGACCAGAACGTCTAAAGGATTTAGGCAAGCATTGGAGAGCCTACAAGCATGAGTTGTATATTGGATGACCTGCTAGATTTGTCACTCAGTTAGAGGCTGTACCAGTCATGGATGAATGTCCTATAGAGCAGTATCGTCAAATGATTACTCATTGGACGAGTACACAGTTTAAGTTATGAATTACATTTGAGGTATTTAAATAAAAACTTTCATGTTTTGCATTAATATTATCCTTTGCATTATGGAATTTTATTTAGGAGTCATCTGGAAAAAATAAAAAAACATTGATGCAAAAAAATACCTCCACACACAAGGATATACTTCGATGCCGGATCATGATAGGAAGCAGGTATGAAAATTGTATATAAGTTTTATTAACGACTTAAATTTTCTTTTGTTTTCCTCAATTATTTAATCATTTTCTAAAGTTTTCATATAACATTAGTTTTCAATGTCATTTTAGAGGCAAATATAGAATATTGAAGGGCATGTGCCTCGAGCAAAACTGTTTTCCTCAAGTAGACAGAAAAAGGATGGAAGTGCCGTCAATGAAGCGACTCAGCAGTAGATTGTATGTTTTAATCTGTTGATTTTATATTTTAATATCTATTTTTTCACTTAATAATATATTTATATTTGTAACAAGATGCTTTAGAGGCCCTCGATTCCCAAGAACTAGACAATTTTGGGCCAAATGATCACTTACATCCGGTGTTGGGAGAGGGGCATCCTGGCAGAGTACGCTGTCGACCTAGGATAGCCACGACGAGGTATTGGCCCTCCTCAGGTACGCGTTGTAGTGCCACCGATCTGCAGCAAGTTAGGGCATATATAGAACAGGCTGATAAAAGGGCCACAGATATGGTAGAATAGTATGCTATTGCAAACAGTGCATTTATGAAATTTATTAATGTTCTACATCCAACACTTCCAGTAGAGGCCAGCCCATATTTTGATGAATATATGTCGTGGATAAGTTCTATATATGGTGAACTGGGTGGTAGTTCTAGTGGTGGTCAGGATGATTTCTAGCGTGATGATGATGACAGTGAGGAGTCTGATGTGGAAGAGAGGGAGAGGAGGAGGGCGAGGCGGATGGCGGGGGCGAGGAGGAGGGAGAGGGCGAGGAGGAGGGCCCTAAGGATGGCGAGAACGATGATGGGGACGAGGAAGAGGGTGATTATGATGGTGATGATGGTGATGGGGGAAAAATTGATCCGTTACATTTTTGACTAATATTACTGAGATTTGATGTTTAATCTATTCTAGTTGTTGGTTTTATCTAGACCCGTAGTATAGTATTGGTGTTGAGTTATTTTTATATATTGTTTGTTTTTATATATGTTGTTGTCTTTTATTGGTTGTGTGTTTAGGAACTCCCTGGATAGCCCCCATCCTTCATGGACCCTGGACAACCCCCGCCATCCTCTTTGGACCCCGGACAGCCCCCCACCCTTCTCCCTGAACCCTAGACATCCCCACGGAAAACCCCCCGGATAGCCCCCCGGACAGCCCCCCCCCCCCCCCCCCGCACAGCCCCTCCACCCTCCTCCTTGGTCCCCAGACAGCCCCCCGGACACCCACTGGACAGCTCCCCAGACAACCCCCTCAGATAGCCCCCACCCTCCTTGATTTCATTTACTACAAGAAAATCTATAATATATATTTTATTTATTTTCATCATGATAATAAATGTAAATCACATTTACACATGTAATCAATATCATAGATTCTTGGTATGTTATAGAAGGGATGTATTCATTGGGAATGGCATTGTTATCTCTAAAATGTTTCAAGGATTGTATTTGAATAATGTGAATAAACAACTAAAATAATTTATCATAATGATCCATGGGTCATATGCGATGTATACGAATCAACCCCGCCTCAATCTCATACACGGTGTGGCCGGCACCACTCAAAGTGTCTCTCTTTTGTTTCAAAAGAACATCATTTTAAGTGAAAACATAAACTGGAATACGGAAAACTGACCAAATGAATTTTCGTTGCGTCGATACTTTAAAAAAACAATCCATGGGTCATATGTGATGTGTACGAGTCAACCCCGCCTCAATCCGAGGGGGAGTGTGGCCGACACCATTCATAGTGTCTCTAATTTGTTTAAAATGGACATCATTTTAAGTGAAAACAACAACTGACATACGAAAAACTGACCAAACGCATTGTAAATATGTTTATGCTTTAGGAGAACGATCGATGTCTCATATATGATGTGTACGAGTAAACCCTGCCTCAATACGAGGCACGGTGTGGCCAAGATCACTCTAAGTGCCTCTATTTTGTTTAAAATGGACAACATTTTAAGTACATATGGAAAACTGACCAAATTGATTCTGACTGTGTTGATACTTTAGCACAACAATCCATGGGTCATATGTGACGTGTAAGAATCAACCCCGCCTCAATCTGAGACGCGGTGTGGCCGGCACCACTCAACGTGTCTGTCTTTTGTTTCAAAAGAACATCATTTTAAGTGAAAACCTTAACTGGCATACAGAAAAGTGACCAAACACATTCAGATTGTGTTGATACTTTAGGAAAATAATCCATGGGTCATTTGAGACGTGTACGAGTCAACCCTGTCTAAATCTGAGTTGCGGTGTGGCCGGTACCACTCTAATTGTGTCTATTTTGTTTAAAATGGACAAGATTATAAGTGAAAAGAACAACTAGCATACGAAAAACTGACCAAATTCATTCAGAATCTGTTCATAATTTATCAAAATGATACATGGGTCATATTTGATGTGTACGAGCCAACCTGAGCTCAATCCGAGTCATGGTGTGGTCAGGATCACTCTAAGTGTCTCTTTTTTGTTTAAAATGGACAACATTTTATGTACATACGGACAAATAAACAAAGGGATTATGATTGTGTTGATACATTAGCACAACGATCCATGGGTCATATTTGATGTGTAGGAATCAACCCCACCACAATCTGAGACGCAGTGTGGCCGACACCACTCAAAGTGTCTGTCTTTTGTTTCAAAAGGACATCATTTCAAGTGAAAACATTAAATGGAATACAGAAAACCAACCAAACGCATTTGGATTGTGTTGATACATTAGGAAAATGATCCATGGGTCATTTGAGACATGTAAGAGTCAACCCTGTCTAAATATGAGATGTGGTGTGGCCGTTACCACTCTAATTGTGTCTCTTTTGTTTAAAATGGACAGGATTATAAGTGAAAAGAACATCTGGCATACGAAAAACTGACCAAACACATTCAGAATCTATTTATAATTTATCAAAATGATCCATGGGTCATATGTGACATGTACGTGACAACCCATGCTCAATCCGAGTCACGGTGTGGTCAAGATAACTCTAAGTGTCTCTCTTTTGTTTAAAATGGACAACATTTTAAGTACATACGGGAAACTGACCAAACAGATTCTGATTGTGTTGATACTTTATCACAACGATCCATGGGTCATATGTGATGTGTATGAATCAACCCCCACTCAATCTGAGACACGGGGTGGCTGACACCACTCAAAGTGTCTCTCTTTTGTTTCAAAAGAACATCATTTTAAGTGAAAACATCAATTGGAATATGGAAAATCGACCAAACGCATTCTGATTATGTTGATACTTTAGAAAAATGATCCATGGGTCATATGGGACGTGTACGATGCAACCCCGCCTCAATCCGAGGCGCTGTGTGGCCGACACCATTCATAGTGTCTCTCTTTTGTTTAAAATGGACATCATTTTAAGTGAACACAATAACTGACATACGAAAAACTATCCAAACGCATTCAAAATGTGTTTATGCTTTAGGAGAACGATCCATGGGTCTTATGTGATGTGGACGAGTCATCCCCACCTCAATCCGAGGGACGGTGTGGCCAGGATCAGTCTAAGTGCCTCTCTTTTGTTTAAAATGGACAAAATTATAAGTATATACAGAAAACTGACCAAACAGAGTCTGATTGTGTTGATACTTTAGCACAACTATCCATGGGTCATATGTGACAAGCACGAATCAACCCCGCCTCAATATGAGACGTGGTGTGGCCGGAACCACTCAAAGTGTCAGTCTTTGGTTTCAAAAGGACATCATTTTAAGTGAAAACATTAACTAGCATACGGAAAACTGACCAAACGCATTTGGATTGTGTAGATACTTTAGGAAAATTATCCATAGGTCATTTGAGATGTGTACGAGTCAACCCCGTCTAAATCCGAGACACGGTGTGGCTGGTACCACTCTAATTGTGTATCTTTTGTTTAAAATGGACACAATTATAAGTGAAAAGAACAACTGAAATACGAAAAACCGGCCAAACGCATTCAGAATATGTTGATAATTTATCAAAATGATCCATGGGTATTATGTGACGTGTATGAGCCAATATGGGCTCAATCTGAGTCGCGGTGTAGTCGGGATCACTCTAAGTGTCTCTCTTTTGTTTAAAATGGAAAACATTTTAAGTACATATGGAAAACCGACCAAACAGATTCTGATTGTGTTGATACTTTAGCACAATGATCCATGGGTCATATGTGATGTTTACGAATCAACCCCGCCTCAATCTGAGATGCGGTGTGGATGGCACCACTCAATGTGTCTGTCTTTTGTTTCAAAAGGACAACATTTTAAGAGAAAACATCAACTGGCATATGGAAATCTGACCAAACGCATTCGGATTGTTTTGATACATTAGGAAAATGATCCATGGGTCATTTGAGACCTGTACGAGTCAACCCCGTCTAAATACGAGACACGTTGTGGCCGATACCACTCTAACTATGTCTCTTTTGTTTAAAATGGACAGGATTATAAGTGAAAAGAACAACTAGCATACGAAAAACTGACCAAACACATTCAGAATCTGTTGAAATTTTAGGACAACGATCCATGGGTCATATGTTACGTGTACAAGTCAACCGCACCTCAATACAAGTCATGGTGTGACTGGGACCACCCAAAGTGTCTCTCTTATGTTTAAAATGGACAAATTTTTAAGTACATAAAGAAAACGGACCAAAAGGATTCTAATTGTGTTGATATTTTCGCACAACGATTCATGGGCCATTTGTGACGTGTACGAGTCATCCCCTCCTCAATCTGAGGCTCGGTGTGGCCGACACCACACAAAGTGTCTCACTTTTATTTAAAAAACACTTCATTTTAAGTGAAAAAAACAACTAACATACGGAAAACTGACCAAATGCTTTCGGAATATGTTGATACTTTAGGACAACAATCCATGGTTCATTTTTGACATGGACGAGTTAACCTCGCCTCAATCCGAGGCACAGTGTGGCCAGTATCACTCCAGGTGTATGCATTTTGTTTAAAATGGACATCATTTCTAGTAAAAACATATGGTATATGAAAAACCAATCAAATTATGAATTGAATTCCGGATTCTATTGGAACATTAGTACAATGATCCATGGGTCGTATGTGACATGTACGAGTCAACCACACCTCAATATGAGTCGCAGTGTGGCCAAGATCACCCTTCGTGTCTCTCTTTTGTTTAAAATGGACAACATTTTACGTACATATGGAAAACCGGCCATATGTATTCTGATTGTGTTGATATTGTAGCACAATGATCCATGGGTAATATATGACGTTCACGAGTCCACCCATCCTCAATTTGATGTGTGGTGTGGCTGGATCCACTCAAAGTGTCACTCTTTTGTTTAAAATGGACATAATTTTAAGTGAAAACAACAACTGACATACAGAAAACCAACCAAACACATTTGGATTCTATTGAACCTTTAGGAAAAAGATCGATGGGTCATTTTGGATGTTTACGTGCCAACCCTGCCTCAATCTGAGGTGTGGTGTGGCTGGCACCATTCGAAGTGTCTCACTTTTGTTTGAAATGAATAACATTTTAATTGAAAAGTACAACATACATAGGAAAAACAAACCAAACACATTAGTATTATGTTGATACATCAGGACTATGATCGTTGGATCATTTGTGATGTGTACGAGTCAAACCAACCTCAATCCAAGGCGCGGTGTGGCCGGCACCACTCGAAGTGTATCTCTATAGTTTAAAATGGACTTCATTTTAATTGAAAACAACAAATGACAAAAGTAAAACTGACCAGATGCATTCAGATTCTACAGAAACTTTAGGACAACGTTCCATGAGTCATTTGTGATGTGTACAAGTCAACCCCGCCTCAATCTGAGGCCAGTTCTGACTGGCACCACTCAAAGTGTCTCAGGTTTATTTGAAATAGACAACATTTTAAATGAAAACAACAACTGACATATGGAAAACTGAATAAATGCATTCAGATTCAGTTGAAACATTAGAACAATTATCCATGGGTTATATGAGACGTTTATGTGTCAACCCAACCTCAATCCGAGGCATGGAGTGGCCGACACCTCTCGAAGTGTCTCTCAATTTTTTAAAATGGACTTCATTTTAATTGAAAACACCAACTAACATACGGTAAACTGACCAATCGCATATGGATTCTGTTGAAACTGTAGGAAAACGATCCATGAGTCATATGTGACGTGAACGAGTTAGCCACGCCTCAATCCGAGTCACAGCGTGGCCAGGATCACTCTAAGTGTCTCTCTTTTGTTTAAAGTAGACAACATTTTAAGTACATACGGAAAACCGACCAAATGGATTCTGATTGTGTTGATACTTTAGAAAAAAGATCCACGGGTAATATATGATGTGCACGAGTCAACCCCACCTCAATCTGAGGCGCGGTGTGGTCAGTACCACTCAAAGTGTCTCTCTTTAGTATAAAATGGACTTCAATTTAAGTAAAAACAATAACTGACATACGGAAAACCGAACAAATGTATTCTGATTCTGTTGAACCATTAGCACAACGGTCCATGGGTCATTTGTGACATGCACGAGTCAACACCGCCTCAATAAGAGGCATGGTGTTGCCGGAAACACTCAAATTGTCTCTCTTTTGTTTAGAATAGACTTCATTTTAAGTGAAGAAAATAAATGACATATGAAAAACTGACCAAATGCAGTTTGATTCCATTGAAACATTAGGACAACGATCCTTGGGTTATATGTGACGTGTACAAGTCAACCCCACCTCAATTCTAGGCATGGTGTGGGCGGCACCACTCAAAGTGCCTCATTTTTTTTGAAATGAACAACATTTTAAGTGAAAACAATAATTGGCATACAGAAAACTGACCAAATGATTTTAGAATATGTTGATACTTTCGGACAATGATCCTTGGGTCATATGTAATATGTAAGAGTCTACCCCACCTCAATTTGTGCCACTATGTGGCCGGTATCACTGCAAGTGTATGTATTTTGTTTAAAATGGACATCATTTTTAGTAAAAACAACTGGTATACAAAAATATGAACAAACGTATTCGGATTATTTTTACTTATTCAGTTTTTTATGTATTTTATTGATAATTGATAATAA
Source organism: Viscum album (assembly GCA_963277665.1). Lineage (NCBI taxonomy): Eukaryota > Viridiplantae > Streptophyta > Magnoliopsida > Santalales > Viscaceae > Viscum > Viscum album. The sequence continues at coordinate 775,863,743 of OY728152.1, read as the reverse complement.
AATTATGTATGTATTTAATTATGAATTGAATTCCGGATTCCACATACAATTGTCATCTATATTTTAAATTGAATTCTAAATCAATTATGTATTTTTATAATTACGTTACGAATTTTGATTTAATTCTGGATGTGTATAGTTCAAGAATTAATTATATGTTAAATGTGTATGAATTTTTTCTCAATATGTATGTATTAGTTTGTTATTGTAAGTAGAAGAATGGAATGGAAGCTAGTGTACAAAATTAAAGGCTGCTGTGCAAATTGCAGGCTGCTTTGCCATTTTCACAGCATAGCCTATGACAATGGTTTCAAACCGTTGGCCTAGGCTTATAATAACTCTTTCCCAATGGTTTAAAAACCATTGGGAAAGGTTTCTAGGGATTTTTTTACCAGCGGTTCAAAGAGAACCGTTGGTAAAAACCCTTCCCAATGGATTAGAACCGTTGGGGAAGACTGAATTTTCCTTAGTTTTACTAACGGTTTGGTGTAAACCACTGGTAAAACTTATGCCAATAGTTTAACCAACCCATTGGTATAGGTTAATTCTACTAACATATACCAACGTTTCTTTGTAAACCGTTGGGATAGGTTTTCCCAACGGCTTACTTCCCCACGGTTTGCAGAACCATTGGTATATGTTATACCAATGGTTCTGCAGCCTTTACTAATGGTTCAGAACCGTTTTGAAAAGCCTTATTTCCAGTAGTGACCTGTTTAAAAATTATAAAAACATGTTCATATTTTTATTGAACGTACACAAAAAAAACTTCAAAAATTCATTCCGGGCTCTCCGGACCTCGGAATCATGCACCATCAATTTTCATGGACTAGTAAAATTCACATATATATTTTTTAAATTACATGGAAATTAGGGGTCTTTACATTCTCCCCACCTCAATCTATACATCCCTGTAAGCCACAACTCAACCTAAAGGAAAATGTGGGGGTACTGAGCATGCATCTGAGCCTCCCACTCCCATTTGCTCTCTTGGAGGTTCCCATACTTCCAGTGAACGCACACCTGTGGTATCGACCGTCCATTAAGGACCTACTCCTGTCGATCCTCAATATCTTCTAGAACCTCCATAAAAGTCACCCCATAGTCGAAATCCATCTCACCACAGCTGATGATGTGAGAAGGGTTCTGCACGTATCTCCTCAGTTGGGATACGTGGAAGACTTCATGCACCCGGTGCAACTGTGGTGGAAGAGCTAAGCGGTAAGCCACCTCTCCAACTCTACTGAGGGTCTGAAGGGGTCCGATGAATCTTGAAGATAACTTTACTCCTCAACCAAATCTCCATAGACCTCATTGGGGTGAGACCCGTAGAAAAACGTGGTCACCGTCCTAAAACTCCAGATGTCTCTGTCTCCTGTCGGCAAATGAATTCTGCCTGCTCTGTGCAGTATTCATCTACTCCTGGATGACATGCACCTTCTCTGTGGTAGCTTGTACCATCACTGGTCCCACTATTACTGACTCCCCTGGGTCAGTCTAGCATAAGGTTGATCTACAAGTTCTCCCGTACAACGCCTTGAATGGTGCCATCCCTATGGTGGCGGTTTAGCTGTTGTTGTATGAAAACTCAGCCAAAGACAAGTGATCCTCCCAAATGAGACCGAAGTCGAGGACACAAGCACGCTACATGTCCTCGAGGGTCTGAATAGTCCTCTCAGTCAGACCATCCGTCTGAGGGTGGAAGGCAGTGCTCAAATGAAGCTACGTCTCGAAAGCCTCCTGCAACCCCTTCTATAGTCGGGAAGTAAAACATGCATCCCGATCCGAGATAATCGTCGAAGGAACTTCGTGTAGCCTCAAAATCTCCTACACATAGTGGTGTCCCAAGATTTCTTTTGAACCTTTCTCTCTGATCAGTAAGAAGTGGGCCGACATGGTGAGTGAGTCAATGATCACCCAAATCGAGTCATGTCCCTAGAATGTATGTGGAAGTCCTGTCACAATGTCCATGGATATCCCTCCCACATACACTTTGGGACCTCTAAGGGATGAACCAAGCCAGCTAGTACATGATGCTCTGCCTTCACTTACTGACAAGTGAGGCACTAATAAACAAAATCTACAAGTTCTTTCTGCATTCCCGGCCACCAATAATATCGTCGTAGGTCCAGGTACATCTTCTCCACTCCTGGATGTACCGCTAGAGGGGATGTGTGGAACTCTCCCAACAGTTCCTCCTAAAGTGAAACTAGTATAATGGTACATCCTCTGAAAAGAATGATGTGCTCCCCACCATCAGAAAATCCATTGGGTGCCTGCCCTGTGGATATCTGAGCACGTCAAACCTCGCAGTCAGCATCCCCATGCTGCGCCTCCCGGACACGCTGAAAAAGTGGGGGCGTGTCTATATGATACTGTAGAAAAGATGCTCCATCTCTATCCACAAAGGATATCTTCAAAGCAGCCAGTTGCTCCGTCCCCTTTCCTAGAAGTTGAATAACAGATCTCATGCTGAGTGCATCTACATAAACGTTCCCCTTCCCATGAGTATAGACTATCTCGAAGTCATAGTCCTGGAGGAACTCAAGCCAATGAAGTTGTCTCAGATTCATGTCCTTCTGAGAGAATATATACCAGATAGCCTTCTGATCATAGTACACTATAAAATGTTTTCCCATCAGATAGTGTCTCCACGTTATCAAGGTGAAGACCACTACTTATAACTATAGGTTATGGGTAGCATAGTTCACCTCATGCTTTCTCAGCTGTCGAGAACCATAATCGATCACTTACTCACTCCTCCATCATTACACATCCGAGTCTTGTCCCAAATGCATCGCAATATACTACATACCCTACGCCTTCCTCTGGAAGCCTCAAGATGGGGGCACTAGTTAGCCTCTTCCTCAGCTCAAGAAATCTCTACTCACATCTCTCCAACCACACAAAGGGTTGCTCCTTCTTCATCAAGGCTGATATTGGTGCTGCAACTCTAGAGAAGTCTGGAAAAACCTTTGGTAGTATCCAGCCAATCCCAGAAAACATTGTACCTCCATCACACTCCTGGGTGGATCCCAATCAAGTAACACCTCAATCATTACTGGATCCACTAGAACTCAAGCCTCTGATATAACATGTCCCATAAGGTCAACCTCGTGGATCCAGAACTGGCACTTAGAGACTTACTATAAAGATGATGCTCTTGGAGTGTGTCCAGTAAGAACTGTAAATTATAGGCATGATCCTCCTCAGAAGTCGAGTAGATCATAATGTCATCGATGAAGACTATGACAAAGTGATCGAGGAATGGATGAAATATCCTATTCGTTGGCCAGATGAACACTGTTGGAGCATTCGTTACACCAAATGGTATAACCAAGAACTCGTAGTGTCCATACCTACACCTAAAGGTTGTCTTCTGCACATCCTCATCTCGATCTCTGAGCTGGTGATAGCCTGATCTGAGGTCTATTTTTGAGAACCACGATGCTCCCTTCAGCTGTTCAAAGAGTTCATCAATCCTCATGAGTGTATACTTGTTCTTCATGGTCACCTGGTTCAGGCGACTATAGGAAACACAAAGCCTTAAGATCCCATCTTCTTCTTGGAGAACATAATCTGGGCTGCCCAGGGAGAAACACTGGGTCAGATGAATCCCTTCCCCTGCAAATCCTTTAGTTGTACCTGCAGTTCGCAAAGCTCCACGAGAGCCATCCGATACACTGGAGTAGATATTCGTGTCATCCTAGGGTACAAGTCAATTCAAAATTCCACCTCTCTGTAAGGAGGTAGACCTAGGACATTATCATGGAAAACATCCCTGTACTTGTCCACCACTACAGGAAAGCTCAGACTCTCTACATGAACTGCTCCGAGGGTAAGGCAAGCCAACTTGTGAGGGAACGACTGCACCCTACTCTGGGTAAGTCCGTCCAGTGCTGCAAAGTCTCCCTTCTTACCGGTAAAGGTAAAACTTTTCCCATCTGTGCAGAAATACCTCACATTGCGCCTAATACGGTCAATCTGAGCATGGACTATAGAAAACCAGTACAAACCCAAGATGAAGTCATAAGGCCTCGATTCCACTACTAGGAGATCACAGCTGAAGCTCTCACCTCCTATAGTAATATCACACTATGGACACCAGTGAATAATCGTCGAATCTTCTCCCGTAGGATTCTCTAGACATACGTATTGAGCCAACGGCTCTGTCAGAATCTCTGAGCTTCGAATGAGGGTAGTGGAAATGAAAGAATGACTGGAAGTTGTGTTTATAAGTATTGCAGCTAAGGTAGAGTAGACATAGATCGTACCTCATATCATCTCTAGAGGGCCATGATTATAGGCCTCAACTGCCTGGATCTAAGCTCTCCCCTGTCCACCTACTCCATGCGGTCGGGGTGGAACTCCTAGTGGTGGTGGCGGTAACACCTTGAAACGTCACCCACCGCCAACTGCACGGCCAACTCCTCTACCATGTCTTCCTGCTTCCTGTGGACCACATTGATTGAATCTCTATCTCTCCCTGGCCGGTCCTTTGACCATCTCTTAATCATCTGTATGGTGGGTCAGACAATCACGAGCCATGTGACCCTGCCTGCCACATGAGTAACACATCCCTCTCCAGGCGTGTCTGTATCCTCTTCAGGTGCCCCACACAACCGATCATGTGTCAAGAGGTCTTCCACCTGAAGGTCTGGTCATCTTAGGCCCCTATGACATTTTTCTACTGCCAACTACAGAATGCCTTACTACCTGTCGACTGGTGGTGTATCTCGCTGCTAGAGAATGCTTAGCTGGGACACTCTCCAATAGGAGGTCTCTCTCTAACACCCCTTCCTGTTTCGGGATGTTGAGTGAGATAAATGAAGCTTGGATCTCCAGCCTGAGTCCCTGCTCGATGGTCCAGGCCCGGAATAATAGGTCTCGCACCATATCAGTGGAGTAGCGTGAGATGTTTTTGAACCACACTATGTACTGGGCTATAGTCATGCTGCCCTACTACAGATGATGTATCTCTTGTATGCGCACTACATAGAGAGTTGTTGGGACAAACTATTCCCAAAATAGGCTCTCGAAGTCTTCCTTGAGAAGCGTCATCTCATCATGAACCTAGGGCATCATACTCCACCATCTTACCGCTTCTTCTTATAGAAGGCTGGCATCAAGAATCACCATGAGGTCTGCTGGTGTCCCTACCAGTCGGAAGACTCCCACCATAGCCTTCATCCAATCCTCATCCACCTGTGGGTTCGTCTCTCCCCTGAACCTGGGTGGCCTCTAGTGCTAGAACTCATGCAACATGTTCAAGAGAAATGCATCGTCTACTGCTAGGGTCTGTGGCATCGGTGGCCCAACAGGGAGTGGTACCGCAGGTGCCTCCTCTGGTGCCTCTACTGGAAAAGGGTCCGGCACCGAGGCCTCGTCGCCCGGTGGGATATCAGTGCTTACAACTCTCAGAAATCAAGTTGGTTGTCTAGCGTAGAGGCGTCTTGAAATAAACAGATGCAACATGGTCAAAAGATTATACCAAGTGGGTAGACCTGGTTGATATGACTTAAAGAAAACTTTTGAAAACACACACGTGATCAGTGTTTTCGTGCACTATGTTAGAAATCAGAAGTCAGGGTCCTAGAGTATGGATACATCATCCGCCGCACCAACATTGGACTCCCTAAATTGAAAGCCACACTAACAACACATAACACTATTGCTTCACAAAAAATATCAGAGTCCAATGTTTTGTGGTAGAACCGACTCCTCTGATACCAATTTGTCATGACCCGTCCCCCGGTGCCTGTTCCATGACTACCCCAATCCCACCTTCCATATGCCAGGGGCTGGCGACTAGCACCAAAGGCGTAATTACCAAAAACTGGGAAGGCATTGACTTTATAACCTATAAACACATGCATAAAGATACAAACATGAGTAAACAGTATAACCAAAATATTTCTGAAAGTAAAAGGGGTTGGAATAAAATCCCAACAGTAATGGTACAAGTACAACTAAAAACAATTCAAATGAAGAAAAAGAAAGAAAAATAGCTTCTAGGTCGTCTTCTGGGATTCCAACCTGAAGGGTAGGTACAGATAGCCTCCTTGGCACTCTGTGTACATCCATCCCCTCCACGTACCGACACACCGTATGGTCCACCTCAAGGCACCAACTAGTCCTGGTACTCTCAGCTTCATTTAGTGATGTCCGTCAACTGCAACCAACCCAACAAGGTTCCGGCATAGCCCATGCAGGGGTGAGTATAACGATACCCAGTAGGGACCCCAGACACTCAAGGTCTCACAAAATACAACAAGGATAAACCAAAAAGTATGAAATCAACATATAAACTTTCTTAATTATATACCCATACATATACCTAAGTTATCAAGTGATCTATCTAAATCATGAGGAAAGCCCAGAAAAACTGATTCAGCTTAACTAGGATTTTATTCACATTATCAAAACCTCGGCTGCTGGATAACTCCTGCTTAATCGAGTATAATGGGCCCATGACACCAATTGCGCTTCCCACTAACCTTGGATTGTTGAGGTACTCCTCTTATCTAGTATTGTGGGTCTAACTCTTCACACAGAGGCGCTCCCCACCATGGGTCTGCCGCGTCACCAAGAACGCTCCCCCTCATAGACTACTGAGGTACTCCTCCTGTCGAGTACCGTGGGACTGCAAGATCACCAAGAGCGCTCCTCCAACTTGGGTCTGCCATGACACCAAGGCTCTCCCCACTAGGCTAGTGGAGTCACTCTGAGTCAAACAGTCATCAGTCGCCAGGTCTCAGCCAGCTTCTAGGTCTCTGCACTATGCTCGCTCATCTCTGGTAGGATCCACTCGATGAGCTACTATTTAATAATCCAAATATCATGAATTCCCAGAAAGAAGTATCACAATGGTCCGCCATGCCATAGGGGTCTCAACGCAACAGACTGCGCGTCAATCAGACGCTTGGTGTGTGAGTTATTAGTCTTTTAGTCTCGGAGGCCTGGTTGGATTCGTGCACGATCCAACCTGACCGTATCTCAACTATACCCCAAACTCTAGTGGGGTATACTCAAAGGGACTGTCATGCTCCATGATTACCAGTGTCGCTTCTGGTTCGTCAAATGGACATCCGGTGGGTTCGGCCCAGCCCACTCGGCCCAGACCAACATGCCGCGAGGGCGTGGACCGGCCGCAGGTTGGCCTGAGTGGTGTTTGGCTCAGAGGGCGCCACATGGGCATCTTGGCCCAGAGGGCGACTCTGCCAGTGGCATGAGGTCGGTTTGGCTCAGAGGGCACCATGAGGGTGGAGGCCTGTTTGGCCAGTGCGCCGCGACGGCTCGTCGGTCCGGTGCGGCCTGGGTGGCTCAGGAGGCTAGAGGGCGGCGCGAGCCGGCGGGTGGTGCGGCCAACATGTGGTGCGGTCGGAGGGTGGCGCAGCCAGTGGGTGGTGTGGTTCGGCCCGGTGTAGCAGAGACGGTTCGGCTGGGGTGTTGGAGTGGCGCAGGGATGGCGTGGGTCACAAAGGCCTTGTAGGGCATCGCCATTGCCTTCGTCTCCTTCGACGTCATTGTTTCCATCCTCTATTTCGAAGAACACCACAAATAAGAACAGCAGGGGGGTCGGGCCTTGTTAGTTTGGCATGCAGCCTCCGCCTTTAGAGTGGTAGCAGGCAGTTTTTCATGAACATAAACAAAGAATGAGCATGGAAGATATTTTGAAACATAAATTACCATAATCACTCGATAATTTCTATTCCCCATCCTGAAATGGAAAAAGAGGGGAGAACATGGGATGTGTTAATCCAATAATGAATAAACCCCTACAACTTCCTGCAACAATTTATTCCCAACCCTCAAGGAAAACATCCGTGGATCAACTTGATAATAGGTTAATAAGCATTCTTGGTTTTTAGAAGGAAATAATCAAGGGAATAAAATCAAACTTAATTAAAAACCCTACATTGTTAGATGTTGGTTGACGTTGACGTGAGATGGCAGAAGTCGATTCTTTGTAGAGGAACACATCCTACATCGAAGGGAGTTCTGAGGAAGAAGGTTGAAGTCATCGACGTTCTTTGTGGTGGAAGCATTCTTCACTGGAGAATATTTCTCCCAAGATATCCTCCTCTCCCCAATTCCACAAATTAAAAGAGATATCCAATAATAAAAAGTGTTTCCCCAATTTAATTATAGGCACAATTCAAATTGGATTATATTAAATTTGCTCAATTATGTGGTGTGTTGGAAATATTAATGGTATGTGCATTGGCACAATTAAGGTGGAAGAGGTCAAGAGGCTCTCTGTCATTAATTGTGGTAGTTGAGGGTTTCTCCCAATTAAAGCAGGGTTTCAAGGGGGTTTAATCCTGGGTGGTTCCCACCACAATAACCTCTCATTGGAGGTTATGGTTTGGGTGTTCCCCACCACCATAACCTCTCATGGGAGGTTAAGGTTTGGTGGTCCCCACTCCCAAATTCCACATGGAGGATTAGATTCGGTGGACCCCACCTTAAATATTCACATGGAAGCTCAAAATAAAATAAAATGAAGATTATATTATTTTATTATTTCCACGAAAACCCCCAAAAATAACTTTCTCCCTTGTCCATATACCATCGAGGTGAAAGTCTCCTTAATAGAATACTGACACTACGAGTTCAACGATGCCCTCAGATTTCAATTCTGAGAACCAGTTCAAAAGTTATAAAAACTCACTCATATGTTTACTGAACGTACCTAAAAAAACATCATAAATTCATTCCGGGCACTCTGGGCCTCAGAATCACTCGCTGTCAATTTTCGCTGACTCGTAAAATTCACATATATTTAAAAAAATAAATGTAAATTCAGTGTATTTACATTAATAAATCATTTTTAAAAATAAAATGAATTTTTTTTATAATTTTGGAATACACTTATATGGAAGAAAAATATATCATATTTAAATGAAAATAAATTAGGATTTTAAAAAACAATTCATGATCCAATTACCAATGAGAATAAATGTTTGAAGAAAATTTATAAAAACTTTTAATATCCATAGCTTATGAAAATGATTGGATCTTATCTAGGATAAATTTTAAGATTCCCTCAACAATAACAAAATAATTCATGAAATATTGTTAGATTGTAAAATTGATTATTTCCTCTCAGGTAACATTCATATTGTAACTCATTTAAAGAATAAACATGTACTAAGACATTTAACATCATGAATAAATATGTATTCATGTTAAATAAATCAAATGGGAAGTAAATTCACCACATAAAATTGAATATGTGATATTAAAAAAATGTATCAATGAAATGGAAATTCAGACAACATCGCATACCACATGGTTTCTTTTAGTTGAGAGATCATTAGTCTCAAATATTCTAGTTTAAAAATGTTTATTGTTTTTAAAATATCCATATTGATATTTATAATATCATTTATGTTCCTTTTTAACATCATATAACATGTTCGATAACAATCATTCATTTTCACTATTATTTCGGGAGTTAATTTCCATGTTTTCTCATGCATGTTTTTTCATAAATGTTCTTGATATTGAAAATAGGATATAGTTTTATCATGTACATTTTTATATTAATTCATTAAAATTTACTTATTTATCATTATATAATTGTTATTACCGTTGTATAAATCTTCATATAAAAAATGAATCACATCGGTTCATAGTGACGTTAATCCATATGGATTCGCGAGAAATAATATCATTTCTTAATGTGTGAAAGGGTAAATATGTGGGTGATATATTACTATTAAATAATCAATTTCGTATCATATATATCACATATTTTTATTAAATTTACACTTACTACCCTCAATAAAAATTGTAATTGAAAAACTAATCACATCTCGTTGAAAGGCGGTAGTCTTTCGTACGCATGATCCATGTTGTTATATTTTAAATTTTTGGGAAATTAAGATGTTATATATGATATGAAAATTTCAGAAATATAATTATATCAAAAATATTATATATATATTTAATTCATCATTATATTTAATCATAATAAGTGTTGATGTAGAATGAGTTATATAAATTTGTGAGGTAGTAGTACGTCGTACACACGATCAATAATTACATTTCACTTTTAATGGAACAGATTATCGATATAGGTTATGAAATTTAGAGAATAATATATATATATATTTATGATCTTGTTTTTATTATATAATTATTGTTTAATAATATTTAAAGTAGGTGGATGTGGAAATAAATAAAATCACATGGTAATAATGCTACCACTTATTCTGATTACATCTTTATGTATATTCCAAAAGCCTTCATAGGATGGTTTTATGATAAAACCAATGATTATAGGTTGTTGGGTGGTAATTATGGAATTTTTATATGTATTATCCAAAAAAAATTTAATGTGTGATGATGGGAAGAGGGTTGAAATTTTATAAGTGGGGGAGAGGGCACAAATCAAATTTTTGAAATGAATTAACTAAAGTCACAATTTTTACAATAAAAAAGGTTCCAAAATAGCCTAATTTAGAACGTTTCAAGTGGTAGTATCTATATATTGGTATAAAATAATAATAGTAAAAATTTAATCCATTTTTAATCCTTATAATCTTATTTTAACCTCTAAGTGAACCCTTTTTCAGATGAACCATGACAATATAATTTTAATATTTTCACTATTTATTATCGTAAAAATTTATTCTGAAGTTATTAGATATTATTAATTATTATTATTCAAAATATAAAATCTATTTTAAATATTTTATCTCCTATAAATTTTATAAATTAATTTAAAAACAATCCCACAGATGCGAAGAAAAAAAGGTTTTCTAAAGGATATGTATTGAAATGTATTAAAAAAAGTTATCTAATAATTGAAAATATAAATGATTAAAATAATTTAAATAAGATTAAAAATTATATTCTTCAACTAAAATTAATAATTTTGTTGAAACTAAATGTAAATTTTAAATTTCGTAAATGAAAATTTAGTTTTTAATAAAAATAATAATTTTTCACTATTGATCCACAAATGAAACTTTTTTGAAATTTTACGAAAATTCTCCCGCATAATATTTTGATATAAATATTTCAATATAAAATTATTTTATAAAATAAATTTCTAACACTTTCAAATATTAAGTCTATCATATGTGTGCAAGACACGATGAAATTATTTTTTAGAAAATATTCCATTTTATTTAAAATAATTTTCACAAAAATTTCTATAAAATTTATATTTAATAAATTTTTTATTTTTAATATTATTAAATGCTATTATAAATAAAATCTATGATAGGGATGTTCTAAATTTTTTATTTTTTAAAAATTCAAGGGTAAATTTCAAAAAATATTTCTAGGATTATTTTTACGAATTATGATCAAAATTGATTTTGATCCTATAAAAGGAGAATCATTTTCCATAAAATATTAAAATTTTAATTTTATTATAGATTTAATAATATTGAATTTTCAGTTACTATAATTGAGTATCTAGGATTCATGTTTTTAATTCCATCAAAGGGATTGAATTTATTTCAATGGAAATATATAATAATGTCATGATGTGTTACATTATTCCCTCCTAAAAATTTTATCATATAAATTTCATGGATATTACCTTCTAAACAAATGAGGATAGTTTTTATTCAGATAATTCGATGGTTATAATTTTTCTTCTTCCACTTTATGATTTCTCCATTGTACCTTTACCAATTGAGACATCTTATTCCTCAATACAGACATTCTAGTATCAAGAATCTAGATGGATTCTTCATAGTAAGATGGATCATGATCCAATTATATCTCTTTAGAGGTGAGAAGATGCCTTGGGTCAATAATGAGCTTCTTTAATAATGATATATGTAACACATAATGTTGTTTACATAGGTTTGGTGGCATTTACAACTAATAAACCATATCTCCAATGCATTATAATATTTTAAAGGTTCGGATGTACCTAGGACTCAGCTTCCCATTCTTACAAAACCTCAAGACACCCTTCCATAGAGATAATTTCATGAAAACACAATCTTCCATAAGTAATTAAAATACATCCTTTAATTTTTATCATAACACTTTCTCTTAATTTGATCTTCTTTTATATAATACATAATATTCAATGCCTTTACTATTATCTGTTCAATATATTTAAAGACTACAAGCTTCTTTTCTCCATCTTCATCACATCAAGTAGTATAACATCTTTTTAAAAAAAATTATACAGTTCCATCTAAATACTTAAGGCTCCTCCATCATATGACCAAACAAATTCAAAACCCATAATTATGAATGATTTGATAAATAATTTATCCCTATACAAAATAAAGTATCTCATAATTTTAGAAAAAAAATAATTGAATACAATAATATTATATTTTATTGAAGAATTTTAATGAACTAAATTATAATAAACCCCTAGGGATAATATAAATGCTTCAAAATATCAACTATTTATTCATTCCATAAATAAAATTGCATGATACTTAATATTTTTCATAAATCAGAAATTATTGTAAACTCCATCAAAGATAACATACACCAATTTTTCATCGAACCGGTAATTAGTTCCAAGGTAATAAAAATTATCCCATTTACTTCATCAACTTCAATCATCAATAAATATCATTATATTATTATTTATCATTTTTAAGGGTTATATTACCCTTAATCATGTGTTATATAAAAACATAACCTTAACACTAAATCACCTTTCTTGGTTATTTGTACCATTAAATATTTTCTTCCATATCCGTAAATAAAAACTACTATAATAAAATATTTATAAATTTGATGTCAATTATAACCAAAATATAATTGGTAATGTACTTCTATAACATAATTATTTAATCCAAATACAAAAGAACTATATTCATTCCACATGTATTGAAGTAAAAACATGAGAAAGTCCTTGATCACTTATTTTATTCTAAGGTATAATCTAATGAATATTGGGGAATTATATTTCATGTTACTCCATATGATTATAGTTGAAAAACCAAACATTAATGGTTTTTTACCCTTTCATACACATGCCTGATGGCCTTAATCTCCACACTTGAAGTAAACTTTTATTCCCTTCAATAATGTGTTATGTTTTTTCCACAATTATCACACATGGTAAAATTATTCTTTCTCAAATTCCCCATATCCAATTTTTTATTTTTCATCCTACTTTCTCTTAATTCCATTTTAATATAAAGGATCAAGAAATTTCCTTCTCATTTTTGATTGAACATAAAAATATTTCTTCATATCATGAATTTTTTTGACAAACCTATCACCATCGGAGACATGGCTTAAGAATATAAATGAAATGATCAACATTTTATTCTATATTGTGTATTTAGTCTTTCAAATAATTGTACAGTCTTGTAACGGAATGATCATACTCCAAAATAGTTTCTCACTCATTCTACATTATTCTAAGGAAGTTTATCTTATTTTAAATTGGTTGATCACGAGGGATATATCTATCAAATAATTTTTATTCAAAACCATTCCGTTAAATTTATTTTATTTCTTCATCGTCTATATAATTATGCACTAAATACCACCATTGACCAGAATAACCTTTGAGACTACAGACTCGGAGTGTAACTATTTTCCTTTTCATCACATACCAAGGCCCGAAATATATTCTCAAAGGAGTTAATACATATCTTATCTACCATTTGTTTAGTTTTACAACTAAAGTATGTGGTTTTGTTTTGCATGATGTGATCCAATATAGGATAATCTCACTATGTAACACTATCTTTATCTATTCAGGAAATGTTATTTTTTATAACCTGATTAAGATTACATATTATATCCATGGTTAAATTAGTTCCAATACTAGCTATATTGGAATACTCAGAAGTGAAATATATTTTTTTAGCATGAATACTGATACCCTTATTTATTCCTACATCCATTTCAGAAAAAATTAATATACTATATTAGATCATGAAATTATGAATTTTAATTTAAAATTTATTTCACAAAATCTTGTGTAACACTTATCATAAGTAAAAAAATTATACATTTTTTTAATCCTATAATATTAAACATGGTTTCATAAGGTACATCATTATTTTCAAATCGTTCATAATTGGTTTTAAAGGGGATGAGAATTATCCTTAGAATATCACCTAGGTGAATAAAACTAGGTACTCGGTAAGGACCATGTATGTATTCCAAGTAATAATTGAGTCAAGAACGACACAAATCTTTTAGAGTTATTAACAATAGGTATTTATGTTCTGGAACCACATTAACTTATAGTATCCATATAGGGATTAATTTCTTGGTAAAAGCACATTTTTTAAACATTTAAATAATTTTAGGAAGTTTTATTATACTTATCCTCAATGTGTACCATAGGTTTATATTCTATAATATATTTTTTCTTAATATGGTTAGAAAATTTTCTACTAAATTATTTTTTTTACCAAATACAATAACCCTAACTCTAATAACCCAGAGCAAACATATAATTTATACCATTATCATTGATAAAATGGTAAAATACCAAAGGACCAATAAGTTTATAAGTTTTGGAAAACTAGGTACATACATGATACCCATTTTACATTGTTAATAAGAAATAAAACATAGTAATGGAAAAATTTAGTTATCCATGAAATCATTCAAATAATTATTCTTCATATCCTAGTGAAAGGAAACCAAATCTAGGTGACCTCATATTATACATAGGGGTTATTTAAAGAGGAATATATCATGAATTTAAAAGTAAAAAAATAATTTGGTAAGGTAATTAACTTAAAACACATGATATTTAATTAATAGCTTAACTATAATGATTAGAAAATGTAGAATCAATATGTAACAGTAAATAATATAAAAACAATATATTTAATAAATAAACAAAAAATAAAATTAATAATGAGATAATATCAATAGGAAAATGTGATGTATAATAATTATAAGTGAATTCTCAATGATGTAATTGATTAATGATTGGAAATCATGATCCCAGGAATCATGATACCTCTATGTCCAATACCTTCACAAGATATATTTAAATTATGGGTAAAACCCCATTTAATATATCCAACTAATTTATATCATGTAACCTATTGATGTATCAATGAGATATATAATTGAAGGTCCCACCAACCACTACATTTCAAATGAATTCCTCATATATATAATATTCTATTTAATTCATGAATAATTTGACTTATCACATAGAAGGTATAAGTGATATTATAATTCCATCAATATAAATATATTATTAACATAACATATACCTTTGTTCTATCATTATTCCCACCCATGAGAGGTTTTAATGGAAAAAGACTTGTATAAGTTTAGAAGGTGGTAGTCCTCCGCACACATCATCCATGAATTAATTTCCCATTTGATGAAAGTCGATTTCTATATCGGTAATTACCTTAACAAAATAACATTTAAATTTTTGGGAGAGAGTTTTTTAGTTATATTAACCTAATTTAATAATATTTTAAGTAGGTTTAGGAATAAATAAAATAAAAACACTCATTTATGAACGTTGCATATTCTTCAGATGATGCCATTAAGTTTACACCAAAATCCACCCAATGATGGATTTATGATCAAAATATGGAATATTGGATGTTAATATTTATGTAAGGAAATTATTCGTGTAGTTATTGGATGAAATAATGGATTTTTAAGTATAAATAGTATAGTATAGGGGTATACACTTATAAGTGGTGGCTATAACAAAAATTGAATTTTTAAAAAGAATGAATTATAATCATGATTTTCACAACACAGAATGTTCCTAAATAGACTATTATAGATCCTTGAGTGATATTAGGTCTAAATATGTCAAAATATGTATAATATGACAATTTTTATGTCATTTTTAACCTTATCTTCTTTGTTTAACCCCCATAGTAAACCCATTTTCACCTTTAGCATTGTAATTATTTTTTATTATTTATACTCTTCATATGTAAAAAATTATGTAAAGACCCATAATATTAAATGGAATTTTTTTTTCATAATTTTCTTTGGGATTTTCCAAGAACACTGTTTCTGACGGCACCTGATTTTGAGGCCCGGTGTGCATGGAATCAATTTCTGAAGTTTGGCATGGGTACGTTCAGTGAACGAACGAACGGGTTTTCCTAACTTTTGAACCGGTGCTCGGAATCGAAATCTGAGGGCACCGATAGAATTGCAGCGCCATTAATTGCTTAAGAACACCTTTTCTGGAGTTGCATTTGCTCGGGTGTGGTTATAAAATTTTTGGGTTAAGTAAATGGATAAAATAAAATGGGCAACCAATTTATTTTAATTTAAGTTGTTCAACCTAAGCTAAGTGGTTGAAGTGGGACCCACTATATCGTACTCCACTAGGTAGGATATTTGTGGGGTGGGGACCACACGAGCCCCACCTTTTCAACTTCCACAAAACCCCCACCTTTAATTAGGTAACGCACCCGCACCCCCCTTTTTAAATGTATATAAACTCTTCTGTTTAAATAGAATAATAAACGCCTATTTAATTGGGCGGTTTAAACTCCTCAATTAATTCAATTAATTGATTTATTCAATTTTTTAATTTCAAACTTAAGGGTTGAGTAATAAAATAATAGGTGGCTTATTTTATTATTGTTGGGCTTGTTGTGTTGTGTTTTTGGGAGAAAAAGAGAAGTCTTGAAGTTATTCGTTATTCATCGAAGAACGCGAAGAACGCACAACCACCAACGAGGAACGCCGACCTTCGACGACGGACGATGGCGAAAGACGCCTTCCTCGGAGATCAACAAACGCCAACGATCCTCTTCTTCCACAACGATCATTTCCGCAATGTCCCTTTCCGCGACAAACCTCGTTCGACGACAACGCTTGAGGCAGGGAATTAATTTGAGAATGATATCTTTTCCCATGGGTTTTTCCCTTCTAAAACAAAGAACGCGGATCAACTAAATATTAAGTTGATCCGCGAAAGAATATGTTTGCGGGTTGGGAATTATTGATTGCTTGGAAAACCATAGGGGGTTTGAATTTGGTTCATGAATCTTTCTTGACCGTCCAAAAATCAATTTTTCTCAAGCCAATTGATATCGGATTAACGAGAGGTGGTCGGGACACAAGAACAAGACCGACCCTCTTCCCCCTTCGTTAATTTGTTTTTTGCGGCTCGATCAATAGTGGCGCGGTGCAATGGCACCCAGCGGAAACAAGGAGGATCATCGGTGAAGAAGCGCGGCGCCGTGGAGGCTGAACGAAGCCGCAGCACCGTCGCTCCGCATCGGAAAACCACGAAGAGACGGAGTTTGTTTATTTGGAATACGGATCGACGAGCCACGGAAGAACGGGCCGCAGGGGTGATTTGAAGGCTTTGAAGTGAAGGGCAGGTCCCGGGAGGAGTACTGGTGAAGAAGGAATTCAAAACGGACCACCGGAGCAACTCCGGTGGTCCACACAAGGCGGCGGAGGCATGCCGCCTGAATGGAACCACCGCGGCTCAGCCGCGGCGGCGGGCCGAACCAGAACGGCTTAGCCGTTCCGGAGGCTGAGCGGTGCTACTCAAAGCCGCGCCGGTTACTTCGACCGCGGGGGGTTTGTAACCTGCGCACCCACGGGCCACACGGGCGCCACGCCATGCCAGCACCATCACTAGGCCGGGCCAAGCCATCCGGGCCGGGCCGCGTCCGAACGGGCCGGACCCGAACCCGGTTCGGGCCGACCCGGGGGGTCTCGGGCCGGGTCGTACCGGGCCCGAACACCCTATTTTTCAGACTGTTTTCGTTCAAACGCCCATATCAATTAGATACAGACCTCCAATCGATACCCCATCAGCTACGATGTGATCCTTGGATCGAGGCAGCCGTTTCGGTATATTACACTCAAGGTTTCAGAGAACCTTGGGTACGACCGAGTTGGTTCGATCACGAAACCAATCGGGCCCTCGGAGCAGAAACGCTTATAACATAAGCTCTAGAAATCCGAATGACGTGCCGTTGACTTTTTTGGATTCCTTTTGAAGAGAATGAACTTTTGGAATACTTCGACTTAGTTTTGGATGCAGTTGGATAGTGGTCGGGTTGGATTGAACCCGTAATCCAACCGGGCCCCTCGAACGGAAAGGCTGATAACTTTCAAACCGGACGTCCGTTTGAAGAACCGTCAGTGGCCTTGGAAATATCGTTGAGAAACGTTCCCTATGAGTATAACCTATGAGAGTTCGGGGTATAGTTGAGATACGTCCGGGTTGGTTCGCACATGAAACCAACCCGGCCCCTGGGACGAAAAGGAAAATAACTCACAGACCGGGCGTCTGATTGACGCGCTGTCTGTTGCTTTGAGACCCCTATGACGAGGCGGTCCTTTGAGATACTTCCTCATGGGACTTTGTGATATTTGGAGTATTGACCAGTAGCTCATGGAGCAGATAATCCCAGAGACGAGCATGCGGAGTACAGAGACTGTGTAGCCGGCTGAGACCTGACGACTACTTGACCGACTTGACTTGGAGTGAGTCGACTAGCCCAGTGGACAGAGCAGTACTCTTTTTCGGTGCCGACCCATGGAGGAAGGAGCACTACTGAGTTTGGGTGCAAACCCACGTTACTCATCCGGAGAGTACCTCTGTAGGCTATTAGGGGGGATGCACTACTGTGTTTGGGTGGTAGACCCCGGCAGGAAGCACTACTGTGATTGGGTGGCTGACCTGCAGTACTAGACAGGAGGAGTACCTCAGCAGTATTAGGTTAGTGAGCAGTACCTCAGATTCGTGATAGGACCACCATACACTCCAGAGACGCGGCTCTTCAGCAGTTATAGTTTCGATAATAAGAATCCTGGTTTGAGCTGAGTCTATGACCATTGTGTTTACCTCATGATTGAGATGGGTCACTTGATAACTTAGGTATATGTATGGGAATATATCTAAGTAGTGGTTATCTGTTGATTTCATAACCTCTGTGATTCCTCATGATTGAGATGGGTTACTTGATAACTTAGGTATAAGTATGGGATTATACCTAAGTAAGGGTTATCTGTTGTGTTTTTGCTTTGTGGTTACCCCTGTTGGATTTAGAGAGACCTTGAGGGTCTCAGGATACCTACTGAGTATCATATTCTCACCCCGGCATGGGCTATGCCCGCACCTCGTTGTGTTGGTTGCAGACGACAGGCAGTGCTGACGAAGGCCAAGTGTTCGAGGACTGGATGTTACCAGGTGGTGGACTTATCGACGAGACGATACTCGAAGGAGGTTGACAGGAGAGAGCATCGTGGGGGCTATCTGTACCTACACTTCAGGTAGGATCTGTGGTGGATGATCCAGGAGTTGCGCTATCTGTACCTACCCTTCAGGTAGGATCCGAGGTGGATGACCGTGGAGCTGATTTTTTCTTCCAGCTGTTTGTCTTTTCTGTTGTACTTCATTTCAGTTGTAGCTGTACTTTTCAGTTGGGTTTGTATTCTGGCCCTTTTAACTTTCAGCACTTTTTTTGTACTTAGTGTTTTAATTCCTCTTGAACTCTGTGGGGTTTTGTTTACTTTTATAAAGGCAATTCCTTCTCAGTTATCGGGATTTACGCCTTTGGTGCTAGTCGCCAGCCCCTGGCCTATGGAAGACGGGCTTGGGGTAGTCACGGCACGGGCCCCAAGGATGGGTCGTGACAAATTATGTTGAAAAAATTAAATAATATTAATTAGTATGAATAAAAATTTCGAATCGATTTTACAAAATTCATTTCATTGATATAGTATGATTTTATTTAATGTTAAATTTGAAAATGCGATAAAAAAACTGTTTTCCAAAGTAACTTTTACAAAAGTATAAATAAAAATTATTCAATAATTAACATATAATTGATTCCAATAATATAAATTATAATAACTAAACCATAATTGAAATACTTTTTTTTTAAACAATTTTTTCACAAATGTATCTTTTATATTCTTTAAACAAAATGCAGTTTTTAATAAAAATCAGTATTTCTCACTATTCATCAAAAATTGAATCTTTTTAGAAAAACCAAAACATTCACCATAATATAATTATGATATTAAGATTTTAAAAATAATTTTTATTTTTAAAATAATTTTTCTAAAATCTTTAACCAATAGTTTTAACATAAGCGCATAAGACAACATAAAACAGTTTTTTTTAAATATTTCCTTTTCTTTCAAATGATTATAATATTTATTTATAAAAAATTTAGAGTTAATTTATTTTTAGTTATAATTACCAGTAATAATTATTATATATATAATTTGAAATATTAAAATAATACATTTTTTTATTTTTTATAAAATCTTTTTTTGGTGGGAAAAAATTAGAAATTGTTTTTGGGCTTATATCGAACAAGTATGTTAAAAATTGATCTAAATCCTATCAAATTATAATAATTATTACCTATAATTTTAAAATTTTATTTTAGTATATTTTTATTAAAATATAACATTCACCTACAACATTTGAGTCTTGGTGTTTCATGTAAGGAAATATACCAATGATATTGAATTTATTTCAAAGTAAATATATTGAAATGTATCGGGGTGTTATATAAATTCATTATCTACATGAGAAAAAAATAATTTTCCATTAGTCTAAAAATGAACTAATTTTTATCTAAAACATATAATAATAAATAAATTGTAATAAAAAATATTAGAAATGTGTTCTTTACGGTAAATAGTTTTTTTCTACATGAATTAGAAATTTTTTACACTTATAATTCATTTAAATACTATATAATTTGACTCATTTGATAAATTTTAATCATTTTTAACATAAAATCGGTGTTTCTTGATTCGTGAGATATCAAAAAATTTATTAGAGAGAAATATATTAAAAAATCTCTGGGGTTGTATTCGACTCTATTATAATAATTCCACCTTTTAAATATTGTTACTCTGATTAAAATAAATGAGGATACCATTTCATCATTATATCGTTGGGTTACCACATTTATTTCATATATTTTTAATTATTCATATGTACCTTAACCAGGTTAGTAGTCATATTTAATACAACTTTATCATTATGATCTATGGCTTCTTTGGTTTTTTTACTATTAGAATGATCATTCTCTAATGGTATGACCATTGAGTTTGATACATGTGTAGGATTGGGTATTATATTACCCAAAATATATTCATAAAAAACATCATGAAATTGGTATAGGTTAATAGGATGTTCCTAGTGATAAGATCCCATCCTAATATGATTAAGAATCTCACAGTGATTGATGTATCTACAACTTACCTTTTCTTTAAGTCAAAATATCATAAAATTATTGAATGGAGATATTAAAAGGAATAACTAATCACAAACATTGACCTCAAGATCTCACTAACTATTATCTGCATAACATTTCCATCAACTCTATGTTTTTTAATTTTTAGCTTCATCGATCTAACATTCTATATATTTCTCTTCTAGATTAAGCCATACTATCGTTCATCCTCGAACATCACGGTAATATGTTGGATCCCTTTACATAATTCTATATATAACATAATAAGGATTTATATGAATGTTTGAGAGAAATATATTGTCGCAGGAAATTTTTTATAAATAAATGTGTTGATCCTAACCTTGTTTGAAATCCAAAAAGAAAGTTTTAATGAATTATTCTAATATTTGAATGGTCCAGTCTGACTAACCATCTATCCGAGGATGATACATAGTACTAAAACTCAACTCTATATTCAAATATTGTTGAATAATTCCCAAGGAAGTCACTATAATAATCAGAATTTGATTTAATAAGATTTATAGTTTTACTACATCCAACTATTCCACATCCTTAATATATATAGTGGTGATATTATCAGGATATAATTGTTATTTCATATTAATAAAATTTGTTTATTTCATATGGTAATCAAGTTAAATCCAAATATAGGGGTTTCTCTTAGATTAATTTTCATGTCCTTTGATGAAATCTAGGGTTATGTCTTCCCATAACAACTCAGGTATAGGTAATGGTTGTAACATCCCCTTACACTTCTTTCTTTCATCCTTAATTTGATGACATATGAATCCTTGAGACACATACTCCATGATATCTATCATCTGGTTAACCTAGTATAAATTCATAGTAAGATCTATTTACATCTTCATATTTTAATAATTAATAGATAATGATGAACTATGAGCTTCATCAAATGGATCCTTCGTCAATTTTGGTATTTACGGGACACAAGATCTATTCAAAAACAATATCATTCAATTAGATTCATTATTGATATTAGGAATACTCTATACCTTCATTTATAGCTCAAACATATTCCTTCCACTTATCTTTAATATTAATATATAATATATTTTGACATTAATTTATGATAGATATGAACATTCTTATTTCAATTTTTTGAAAGGTTCGTCATATTTAAATCTATATGTATTGGATGTCTTTAATTACATATTGTAGACAAATATCCACGGTGCTTGCAACTATAATGACCCTTGACAACAATCATTGGGTGGTAATATGTTGAGTGTTCATAATATTTTATTTGTTACCACCATCAATTTTTGGTGAAAACTAAATATTTTTTATGTGAATATGTAATTTTTTCTTTTATGATCCATATATATATATATCCCTCCTTTCAATATTAAGAGATTTTTCCCATATATTCCAATAAAAATTTACCCCTTTATGTTCTAAATCAAGAGTTTGGTAATTAATCTCATGTAAAATCATTTAAAAATATGAATAAGCAAATAACATATCATTGTGCATGAGAACAAATGATAGTAATTTTTTTACATATCTCTATAGATCACAAAATCTTAACCACTTTAATGAATTATTAGAACAAGTGCTCTATCCAACTCTCTATTTAGTTCCTCCAAATTCTCTTCATAGTCATCTATCAATAGTAACATGGCTCCCATCCACATCAACATGTTTATTGGTTTCGATAGTTATAAGAAATTTCTCATGATGTCTTGGTATAATCCAACCAACCATAGAAATTAATGTATTTTAATGCCTGTGGATAGTCTGGGGAAATGTTTTATAACTTCTTCCTCTGAGTAATCCACCAACATATAATCACTCTCATTATCAATACCCAATAATTATAACTTGTTTATCTAGAATTAATATTTACAAAAAAATCATAGATAAATTCCTTCATCGAGGTCATAAACAACCCCCTTAGATGATATAAATTCTCTTAATTAGTCATAGAATATATAAGAGTAATTTCAATAAAGGCAACAAAAAACATATAAAGTTAATCACTATGGAATATATTCATTAGATATATTATGATATTAGGGGCAATGGAAAGTAGAAATGGTATCACTATAAATGAATAGTGTATACACCTTGTTTGGATGATTGTGTTGGATAATTCATCCTTTTAACCCTCAACTGATGACATCCAGATCAACGTTCATTTTTTAAAAGTGTTTATACCCTCACAATTGACATAAAAATCATCCATATAGGGAATATGATACCTATTCTTGATTGTAATCTTATAATGTTATTGATAATAAATGAAAATATGCATTGACCCATCTTTTTTCTTAATAAAAAGAACTACTGCTACCCATGGTGACAAACATGGATGAATGGATCAGTTATAAATATTATCAGTGATTTTATTCTTTAATTAATTAAACTCAGTCAAGAAAATTCTATAAGAATTATTTTAAAGATTCATATCCCTAGCTATGAGTACTTTTAAAAAATATAAAAAAAATATTGGTGAAGATTAGGAAAACATTTAGAAAATACAATTTAATATTACCACAAAATATTCATATCATCAATTTTGAGATTCTACCCAACCATTTGATATAAATACCCCTAATTAATAGTTAATAAGAACCATACAATAGAAGTAATTTCCATATCAATTTCATATTTCTCCTCACACTAATTTATTATGTCATGTTTTTTTTCATAATATGAAATGTAGATTTTGTTTTGTGGAAATGGATATGTGAATTATATTAGTAAAACAGTCCATACCCAAAAATAACATCAAATTAAATAAAAGGGGGAGTCATGAGATATTCATTTATTATGTTCCCATAAACTTCTATCAGAGTGGTTCTACAGACTTTATAAGTGATGATCATATAATTAAAATTTTAATTGATATCTCAAAATCTAATCATTGAGGTGGTTATGGGATACTCTAAGAATAGTATTCAAATATAAAAGAGTGGGTAGAAATATAATTAAATAATAACCGTGTAGTTTTAGGGAGGATAATAAGTTTACATTTAAGAACTTCACTCAGATGAAAAAATTCAATAATTATGTTTGGATTTTATTTCCATTATCTATTCATTTAAGAGTTTGTTGATGATGATTTTTTGTCATTAACCATTATATTTATGAAGAGGTTTGAATGAAAACCATGAAAATTTCATTGGTTTCATTGGGGTGTGGGAAGTGCATTCAACTGGGCTCTTCAAACTTTCATTTCATTGGATAGACACTTTACAAATTGTTAGTATTCACTCACACTATGTCCTTCACTTATACACATAAAACATTTATCATTCCCTATAATACAATTAAGCTCATTCTTCTTTCTAGACTTTTGGTATAAAGGATGATTGTTGTTGTTTACTCCATTGGTTTTATTACTATAAAATCCTTGAAAAAAAATATTTAACTACTTAATACAACTAGTTTTTTTTTTCAAGAAGCACATTTATAGAAAAGTGGGAATCCCTAAAAGGTCAATGTACCCAAAAATATCAAACCGTATATGAATTAACAAGATTATTCCATAAAATATTAAATTATTTGGAATGGTTTACATTATATAGTCCCCATTAGATGGATGAAACCATAAAATAATAGTTTTCTTGGATGAGATCTTTGAAATGGAGGGACATTAATTTGAAGGTATATAAATGTTTTTCGAAGAACATTCTCCCCTTGTTGAATCCACATATTAAAATATAATTATTTTTATCCATACAAGTAGCATTATCTCCATTCAGATCAACTTGAAGTGGTCATAAAAATATTCAATGGGAAACCTCCTTGAAAATAACAATCATGAAGGACTCCTTCATCATATTTTTTTATAATAAAGGATAATCCACTGAACATTTCTTTGTATCACCTTCCTCCCTATATTCTTACATCAGAACTATAACATTTGGTTCCAGCTTCGATTCTGGGATGGATTCCCTATCTTCCCAAGAAGTAATTAATATTTCCGTATCTTTTCCACCTCCAACCCTAGGTTTCTTGACGTTATCTAAGGATTTGGTAATAATGGTTTTAGATAATTTTGGGTAATACTTTCAAGGGATTGTTTTTTCATTTTTTTATTTTAATGTTTTCATATATGATTTAATCTTTCTTTCCATTTCTTGATCAATAAATAATTATCATAATTGTGTTTAGGTCATGGTCATAATATCTCAATGGATGGGATTATATTTAATTATCACTCAGTATAATATCATCAAGTGAACCTGACCTGAACATCTTCCATTAAAATCTTGGAATATATGATTTCTAACCACCACGATCAATATAATCCTTCTCATACTCTTCTATAAGGTTAAACTATTTTGGTGCTGGATTGAGATTGATGGGTTTCACTAGATATGGTATCTTCTACACTAAGGAGTTGTACCATTTAGACCTCGAGAAAACTGAACTGGAAATTGTGGGCCTAAATTAGTTATAGTATTACTATAATCAGCATTGATAGATTCTGATTGATTGAGCTTCTTCCCATTTCCTATACGGTCGGCCATCACTCTATTAGAAAAAAAGTGGGGAACCACTTGAGAGATTTTTCTCTCATTTATAAATTACAATTATCACATTTTTAACTCCAAAATCAGGTCTAAAACAAGAAAATATGTCAGAAACCTTCATAATTAAATTCCCTAGACACAATTACTTATGAGGAAGGGAAACATTAGAGGATTATATAAAATCAAAATTATCCTTAGATTGGGAATAATAATAATGTTTTCTAATCTACCATGGGATATTGAAAATCCCCCATATAGGCCATTATGACAATGTATTCGTAATAAGAAAAAATAACCCATTCCTTTACATGATTAAAAAAGATTCATCCAAGACTTAGAGATCACCACCTTTTTAAAGAAAAATTCTTCGCGAACTGTTATCCATACCCACTCCACTAGTTGTTTAAAAAAATCAACGTCTACACATATGTGAGGGGAAATCAGTTTTCAGACTAATTAGGTTATATTATCTATAAATAAGAAAAACCCAACCATATTTCCAAGTATGAAAATAATAGAAGGATTTTCAAATGGGAGAGTATTTTTAGGATATATTACCCAAAACACATTTTTAGAGAACCTCATTTCTTTTTAAATTAATAGTATATTATTATGAGGTAGAATCATGATCTGTTGTAGAAACAATGAGTTCATGACCAAGTAGTGATCAAATATTCCACCATTGAATAATGAAAAATAATATGTAACTTGTAGAAAATTCCAAAAGTCTCCCTACCCTTTAATACCCATAAAATAAAAATGAATCTATCGAAGGAGCCAACCGGAAGATGGTGCGAACTGAATTGAGCCACCAGGGTTAGGTGAAGGACATTCGAGGATTCAATGAACTCCAATTTTGAATGTGAGAGATGAGGAGAGCCTTGAAAAATATTGGGGAATTTATGTAATACAATGATGTCAAGGAATATTGGGAGAAAATAGTTATTTGAAAATGGATTAAAGGGGGCAGTTTGATCCCTTCAAGAAGATGAAGGTATTCTCTCCCCCTCTAATGGGGGAGGGATCTGAGTGGTGGTCATCACTTCCTAGGTCATCTGAGAGTGGGTGGATTCAATAAAGGGTCTTGATTTAAAATTTATCTCCTTATCAAAACCATGAGATTGATTGGAATATCCACTATCCATTTCCACCTTTAAATAATATCGACTGATTTATGTATAGATGATAAAATACCTTATGGAAAATATCTTTCAGTGACTTGATTTTATCCCACTAAAGAATATATTATCTTGTATTCCTAGTTCAATGATAAAACCAAATAGTACCTCCCAATACATCTAGTATATTCCTCATAGGTTACAATAGATTCATCATCATAATTCTAAATCTCAATGAATATTCATTCCATATTCATGTAAACAGTTTTAGGAAAATACTTATTAAAAATTCAACTCTTAAACTCATTATATTTCATGGATTCAATTTAATCCTCTTACATCTTGTCCGTATTAATATTCCACCATTGGTGGGATTATCCTACCAAATAATACACCACTAGGATAGAATGTTCATGCTCTAAGAACTGGAGAATATAAAAAATATCATTAGTGGTACTAATCCATTTCGTAGACACTAGTGGATTAGTGGATCAACGAAAATTACATTAATGTTGGCTCATTAAATTCTTAATGGTGAATTTATCTATCCATTCCTCATTTTAAAGCAGAACATGATTCATAGATTGAGAGAGTTGTGTGAGAATAAAAATAATATTTTTCATTTATCTCCCATGGTGTTTAGTTTTATAGGAGGAAAATCATATCATTTTCAAATACGATCCTTGTTAACATGATTCCTCATCATTATGTTCATTGAAATAAACACAAAACTAGTTTAATAATCAAACCAAAATAATGTGGCTAAGATTTAAAAGAATCATGAAAACCATTCAATAGTTGTTCAAAAAATTCAAACTTTATTATAAATATTTTAATCTTTTAGGTTCAACTTATATCACTTCTTGTTTATTATATATTTTCAAAGGTTCATTATAGATTTTATATATAGAAAAATATCCAAATTAATTAAACTCTACATTTATAACGGCTGATGTGAACCAAAAAAAAACTACATATATGTTTCATCTCCATAGATTGAAACATAATATATTAAATAATTAATCAAAATCTAGACCCATAATGGTTTAATGTATTTGATGACCAAGTACACAATTAGTTTATTTCATATATGATAATCAAGGTCTACCAAAAATTTCTTCTCTCATCTAACCCTTCGTAGAAAATTATTACTTAATATCATTCTTCATAACTTGATGAAAATGGAATGAAAATAAAGGGTGATCTCGATGATTAAAAGGGTAATAAAGTGAGATAATAATTTATGGACCTTTGAAATAATTAAATGAGAATAAGGGTATGATAGCTTGATCAAAACATAAGAAGTTCACAGTTAATCAGTCATAGAACATATATCATAAATCATTAAATAATTATTTATAATTTCAAAATACATTAGTCATAAATGTTAGGAATAATCAATATTTCATAATGTTCCTTGAGATAATATCACAAGAATAAGAACATAACAGGGGAATTTTGGCATAATCATTTGTATAAGAAAACCATGTCAACATTCATCCAAGGTCACTTCCAAGACCATCTTCCCATAGTGGAAGAAGTTCCAAAATGTAATGTGTTCACTCCACAAACTTGTTTCATCCATATAATGGTATTACTCCCCATAAACTTTATAATATCACTAGAGATGTAAATATTTATGAATTTGAGAGATTTAGTGGACCCACCAATAATACAATAGAAATAAAACATATGGGTGCCACAAGATCATAAAAATATTCATTAATTCATCATTGCATAATGAATGGAAAATAATTTCATTTCATAATGATTTAAATATTACCTAAAAAAATCTATCAATAAAATGAAAATGGTTTGTATCATTAGATCATATCCGTATGAAAGATTAAGAAACATTACATGTTGTTTAAATAGATTAGAAATTCATTTAAAAGTATATTTTAACCTTTCTTAAAAATAAAAAAAATCTATTCTACCAATATAAAATTAAATAAAAAGTCATTTATAATTTATAAAAAGATTTTATTTGAAAATAAATACAAAATATTTAAAGTAACTACCTTTTATCATGGTGGTAAAAAAATTTCTTATAATAAAAACTAAATTAAATATTCTTTTAGCATTATAAAAATATCATTAATAACATTTTTTTGAAAATATGGTAAAAATTAATTTTTATCAATTTAAAAATTAATTAGAATATAGTTAAAATTTATTTTATAGTATAACTGTATCATAGAAAATAATATTCTTCAAAACCTTTTAAATAACATAGATAAGGAAAAAATTTCACTGCCCAAAGAGGAAATATGGTTAACTCTCCATACATGCATTTCCAAGATCATTAAAAGAGAAATATTGATGTGAATGAAATAAAATCAAGAAAACACCACAAATGTGTATAATAATGAAATTATACAGGGTCTAAGACATAAATGTAATATAATTCCACCAATTAATATTCACGATTAATCAATCTCAATTAAAATGAGATTGCAATATAAACCCTTACCTCTGGTATATAATTTATTCATACACATTCTTAAGATCCTGTATAATAAATTTAGATTTATTTTATATCTATCATATAATAATATTAAAAATTATAATATAATATAACATTCCTTTATAATATCAAATTACCCATTTATTATCAATTATAGAGAAAAATATACATTCGGGGTGTGGAATGTTCTCTTTCCCATTCATGTATTGGTTTTATAGTTCCATTCCTCTAAATGTTTTCATGTTCTCATCATATCAAAAATTTTAATCACTTTATAGGAATATTATTTATTAATTATATATAAATTTTTTATGTTTTATATAATGTGGTGATATAAAATGTTACCCATCCCTTTGTGGAGACAACAGTCCTTATGTATGTAGGAGTAATGTTTTTAATTTCAAATAAATTGAATGGAATAAGGGTAAATAATAATAAATATTTCTAGAATAATAATAACTTAATAAATATAAAATATATATAAATATTCATTAAATCCATCCATATTACAAGATATGTATGGAGGACATCAAAAATGGATCACATCACTTCGTAGAGGTGGAAGTCCACACATAAACATGAACGATTATATCATTTATAATGTAAAGGAAAAAAGGTAGAAAATGTTTTTTAACATTAAAATATCAAACCTTTAGTACATTAAATTTATAAATTCCATAATTTTCAGTTGGGTATATATTATTTGGAGTATGTTAAGAAATAAAGTCACTCGAAATAGATCAGAAAAGATAATTTTATCTTCTTTTGGAATCCCCTTTTTGATTACTCATTGGTCCTTAGATATTTTGTATTTTACGAAAATAAGATGTTATATAACATTGGGGGTGATGGTATGATTGTATTTAAATAGGTATTTTTAATTCTATATAAATCAAAAAAATTAAAGAGTGGGGAGAATATGATATAATTTTATAATTGAGGGGAGTGACACTCTTGTAAATACTTAAATCATTGAAATATAATAAATTCATATTCAAGTGAAAGTGGTACTAATGAGAAAAATTCAAATATAAGAAAACGTTGGGTATAAATATAAATAAATAATCAAATTTATCTATGTTATAGTGATTTTTATGTTTTTTTGACATGGTTAATCGTTATTGATTCTTTTAGCCCATAATAGGGTGAAAACGTTTTTCCATGGTTACTATTTAATATAAAAAACATATTACTAAATTTTGAAATATTAATTAAAAATATGGAATCCATATAACCATATTCATTTTATATAAGTGTTAGAAATTAATTTTAATATAATCACATAAAATATAATGAAAACAATTTCTATAAGTATTATTTTTTATGCATAAAACTAAATTTAGACAGATTCCTTTCATAGTATCAATAATGAAATAAATTATAATATATTTTATTGAATAAATTATCAAAAAATATCCTCATGATCATTTATTAATAGAGATTAATTCAATTTATTAACATAAAAATATTTCCCTCTTATAAAAATAGTTTTTTTACAAACAGATCTTTTTACCTACAAATTATATTATTTGAATTTATAACCAATTAATAACCATTGAAATATTTTTCTAAACCTTTAAACGATATTTTATAAAGTGTCTAATAATGTTGAAATAAAATCTAAATGGTAGAAAATCCCATTAACAAAATATGTCAAAATAGCTCTTTAGTATCATTAGTATTTCTTACGTGAATCAGCAGTTAATTTAAACATTTATATTTCATTTAAATAACATATACTGTGAATCATTATAATGTATTATATTTATCTATATAAGTTAACAGTTACATGGTTTAAATGATATTGAACATATTTATTTATTGTATAGTAATAAATGAAAAAATCATAAGGTGTTTTAAAATTATCAATTTGGGTTTCAAAATAAGAAAATTAAAAATTAGTGGAAATAAATAATATGGATATGGAAGAGAAATTGATTATTAATTTTCATGGGAATAAATATTAAAAAAATCGATATTAATAAATATGTACTTCATATAAAGATGAACTTTTCAAATAAAAATACAATTTACCTTAATAGAGAAAGAGAATGTCATATGAAATAATTAAACGTAATAAATATAAGTATAATAGATGAAATAATTTCAATGATGAATATTATAACTTGGTAAGAGGGGGATAATTTAAAAAACCCTTATGAATATCAGAATCATTGAAGTAAAAATACTTAAGAAAGGATTTTGGGATAATTAATTATAAATCGATAGAAAATAAAATTGACAAACAATTCGATTCAATAGTATGAAAAATCAAATAAAACTTATATAAATGGGGTTGTATATGAAACAATATAACTCAATGAAAGGAAATTTTGGCTATGAAAAAAACCCTTATGGATTTTGTAACATTTGAATCAATCCAATATGAAGGAGTTTCTCCTGAAAGGTCATCATAATACAGTGAAATATTGGTTAATAATAATAAGAAAATCCTAATGTGGTATTAATTTCACAAAACAATAAAATCAATTGGTGCATAATATGAAAACATGACTTGCTGAATGGATGTTAATACAAAACCCACACCTTTATTCATAAAAATCAAGAATAAACATTAAACTCTTATATAAAAATAACTATATTAATAACTGAATTAATAGCCTTATTCAAATATATAACCTATTATACAATTCAAATATATTCATACATTATAAACTTATTAGTTTGTTATTGTATGATTTCATTAGAAGATTGTTAAAACTTTTTTTATTCTATACCTACTTTTTAATGTCAAAGTCAATCCCCATACATTTATACTAATTTAAAAATTACAATATTATTTTATTTATTTTACTGGATTTTAAATAATTCTAAATAAATTTATAATCTTATCTAATGACCATTTAGAAATGACAAATATGAAATCAATGATGATATTATTTTGCTAATTTTTTTTTAAAAAAAACGTAGTATGTTGACAACATGTTAGAGAGTAATATAATATCTAATTATAAATTTCTATAATCTAAATGAGTTTATAAATATAATTTTTATCCATGAAATATATTATTATGACCATCCATGTTGGGTGATGGTGAAAATTTGAATACATCATTCATGGAGTTAGTAGTTTGTATATAAAATGAGCGGAATTTTTCTTCCAAATAGAGGGGGATCGATATTTATTTTCCATAAAAAATGATTTTTAATATACTAATTACAATTTTATAATAAATATTTATTTTTAGAATATGATTGGAGTGTAATGACTACGAAAAAAGGATCAAGTAAAGGATAGTACTCCCATTGAGGAAATGATTCTTCAATTTGAGTAACTCTTGAAAACTGAGTTCATGGGTAACATTAATTCAATCCAATGGATACTAACCATTGATGATATTTTTTGGAGAGGAAAAATGCGTTGGAATTCATTCGAAATTAGATTTCTAACTATGGCATGATGTTGGAAAATGTTGTATCTTTTAATAGGTGAAAAGGGAATTTTACATGGAAATAAAAATTATTAGAGGGTAAATATGAAATCACATTGGTTTTAGTATATTTATGTTGGGATATACTAGTAAGATATGTGATATTGACTATTTCAGGTAAAAATTGTGTACTGTAAGTTTGATGAGTTCGGCATACATAACAAAATTCGAGTAATGTGAGATTACCACTTTTGACCAATTAACCATAATAAAATCATCATTATCATAGTTACCATTTCTATTTAAAATATAAAATGAAACCTATTATAAAATATTTATGTTATGAATCTAAATTTAGAATATATTTAATCTAATTTAATTTCTAAATTAGAGAAAATTTGAAGATCCTTTAGGATATTTTTTTTACTTGTTTTTGTATTTGTTGAAATCATATCTTATAGTGAATGTATTTGTATCTTTGGTAAGAAAGAGTTGTGGGATTTTTTATTATATTATTATTATGATGTACCGAGGGAGGTTGATAATGTTTCCTTAACCATCATAAGTAAAATTTCTAAAATCATTTAATGCAATGGTGATCTTTATGTTCCTAGAATCATAAAGAAAATCATGATCAATGATTTGTTTGTACAACGTTTGAGGTCTTGAAATGTTACAAGATATTCAAGTGATAAATATATCATAAAGATTATGGAAATAAGTTTGTGTAGATATATTTTTATGAATTTCTATAAAGTGAAGGAAATATAATGTGAGAGCAGTATAGTGTGAGATAAGTCAAATTTTGAGTGGTAGTACAAAGGGGAAGTTGTAAAATTGATCATATAGACATGTAAGAAGTTAAACTAGTTAATCATACTAGATATTAACATATGATGTTTCAAGGTAGATATTTTTTATGATCTATAGGTGTTGAATTTATTATACAAGTAATAAAAATAATGTTGTTATGAAGAAAATGAAATAAATGTTGTATGAAATATAATTAGACAAGTCCATCAGACTGAGTTATATAAGACATGAAATTTTTTCTCTCGGTGAAGATTTTTTTTTAATTTTCAATATATTCAAAAAGATCCAACGGATGGACAATAAAATTGAAAAAATATTTTGATTACATCATATATGAACCCATTATGTTGTACTAGCCATAGAATTTGTGAATCAATAATTAATTATGAGCTGAGAATTGGTTACTGAACAAAGTCTTAGATGGTTTTTCTTCAGAGATCATTCATCAATAAAAGATTTTATATAAAGAGAACAAGATAGAACGAGTCTGAGTTTATCATCCCTATTAAATCATTTGAATAACATCTTTAGGGAATGTTACTGATATGAGACAAGTCAGCCGACAGAATATCTCATAATTGATTCATTAGAATACCTTTTTCTGGATTGAGTTATGAGAAGATTCAATACATAATTATTAATGTACTTTATAGTAATGATGATAGGATGTAAATTCAATGTATGTTTACTGTTTATATTTTTTTAATGTTTTTAGATGTTCCTTGACATGGTGTTTTTGGATGTTCACATAAGGTTGAAAACAATGAGTTTGAAAGAATTTTTAGTAATGTTCTATAATATTTTTGATTGTCCCACAATGTTGATATTATATAGAGTTTCAAATTTATTTTTTTGATTTGACATGAAAATATTTTTAGAGTTCCCACATTTTCTCACTGGTACAATCATATATAAAATGGTGCACGTATAATATGGGTCTGTAGAACACTCGTTATTTAATAATAATAATGGTGAATTGTTCGATAATTTTGAGTATGGTGGGTTTCCAACTTATGAAACTTTTTTATGAAGAAGATTTATCTGATATAGATTATGTTTAGAGGCATTATATAGTGATTTTTTAATTATAGGATTAGTAGTCAGAGTTACTAGACATATATACTAATGTGAACAATCATATAGAGGTATTATACATATTTTGAGGTATACTGGTTTAGATTAGAACATAGGTGAAGTGTTTTGATGACCACTATATGAAATCTTGCTAGATGAAATTAATGTGCACTTAATGTAGGCACATTAGATAAAGAATTATAAAATGAAATTTCATGAAGCTATTAATAAAATATATTTTACTTTTTTTGGATTGATTGTATAAGAAATCATTATAACTTATAGAAGTTGATATAAGTTCCTATCAAGAGAAAAAATGATTCCAAATAGTATTCTCTAAAATTTTATTCACCTAATATTATAGTGTATTTCCTTAGGTTAATAGGAGTATCTAGGAAAAGGATATTATCAAACAAACTAGGGGAGGACCTTGTAAATAATGTGTTCAATAAATTCATTCTTAACATTTTAAACAAAGTTTCTATGAGTTTTTTAAAGTTAAAAATGATGAAAACACAAAAACGTTTTAGGGGATTTCTTGAAGAGTGAATAATTTATAAAATATCACCATTGATTAATCACCCCTTTACTTTCCTAGTGATTCTCACACTCCCTAAAAAATAATTTGTTACTAGAGCATTGAGGTTCCCTCTAAATTTTCCCTAATTTTCGTATCATTGATAATATTAACATTGTGAATATTATATGTATTTTTTCAATTCAAGGAAAAAGTATCATTTTTGGAGAAAAAATTGTACCATATCTTATGTTTCTTGGAAAGGTGGAAATTTATACAAATAAAATTTATTTTACACACATTGAGAAAGAATCTTCTATGAAATTTTATAAATAAAAAAATCACTAATTTTATAGGAATGACTGAATTTATAAACATGTATATTTATTATAAAATTATTAAACGATGTTTATTTCTCTCAATATATATAATTTAACATAGAAAATCTCAAATGTATCTTCTATGAAAATATAAAATTTGAAGAAGAGAATCTATAACTATGAATAATTAAGTTCAATAATATTTGAATGATGTATGATGAATCCATTAATTATTAATTCATCAGATACAATAAAATTTTAGGCAACATTATAGGACTAAATGATGTCTTAGATGATTCAACAATTGTTAATGAACTCATGAGAAACATTATCGATAGGTTTGATCCTAAAATGTTGACTTGAGTAGAAAAATATGATTTATCTCTAGATTAATATCCTAAAATTTTAATTTACAATAAAATATAGAATAATATATAATATTTAAAAAGAATAATATGGAAGAAATTTATATTAATTTTATAAATAAATTGAATTTTTAGGAACCAAAGAACATGTTGGTGTGATTTATGGAATTTTTAAATAATAAAGTTAATACTGGTGATAATGATAGAATCGTGTCTCTTATCTTTAAAAATTACTATAATTTTTTAGGAATGTACATAGGAAATCCCCCACTTCAATTTTCCAAATTTAGAATAATTGGAATTTTTTTGGTAAATTTTCCAAAAGATGAAATTTGGAGAATATAATGATTATTCTAAAGGAAAACCTTGGTGGAATAAGTGGAGAAAAATATCTAATAAATATAATAAATCTACTAGATGTATGAAAGAGTTCACTAAACACATATAAGAAGTATATTAAGAACCAAATTATGTTTGACGTTATGGAAAAAAGTTAATCAGAACATAAAAATATAGATAACTTCAAATCCTTATTTTATAATTATTAGGGGAAGGAAGATAAGTTAAAAAATTAAGAAAAAAAGGTAAAGAAACCTACAGATAAAATCAATTGAGTTCATAACATATGAATTATTTGAATAAAAACACATTAATCAATAAAGAGATAAAAATGTTGTAGAAATAAATTGAGAAAAAATAATGAAGGGAATATTTCATTAAAACATGATCTTCTTATTATGAAGATATTAAGAGACTCATGGATAATGTTTTTGGACAAAATAAATAGTGGAAGATCTTGGTAAGAAACTTTCTGCTAATTTATATGTGGTTTATAAATCATAATTGAGAATCCATGAGGTTTAATGTACTTTAATGAAAGGGATTGAATATTTTATAAAATAATTATATTTAAAGGTTAAAAAATCTCATATTTCTTAAAGATCTTGTCTAATGAATCATGTGAAACATACAATAACCAACCATAAAAATCATTTAGATTTTTCTAACCATACAAGAGTAATAATTAATGATGAAAATTATTGGTTTGATATTATATGCTAGAAACCAATCACATATAAAAAATTTGAAAATAACACCAAATAGAAGGAATCCTCATGCACATGTAAATTAAATGCTAGATGTTTTGTTGAACCTCAAAAAACATGTTATATATAATGATCTTTTTTCTATAAAAGTACATGTATTAGTTGATATTGTTGGTATTTTTGCATATAAAGTCAAAAATCTCAAACTTGTTGTCCCACAATGTCACTCCCATGGAATGTATATGAATAAAGGTGGATAAACAATTTAGGGAAATATATTAACATTATTAAGTAATTGGATGAAAGTATAGAAAATGTTATCAGATGTAAGAATTCTTCCAATGAAGAATAAATTTGATTTCCTGGAGGAAGTGTTTAGAATTTGGGACAATGTTATTCAATATGATAAAGAGTGTATGAAAACAAATCTTGATAATGCTTTTTATCCTTAGGAAGAAAATGATGATGAAAATAAAAAAAATTGAGGAAATGAATTTTTTGTTGAGGAAACTCTAAAAGTTATCAAAAATGTGAAAACCTTTGATTTATTATAGGGGTTGTTATTTGTATATGAAAAGTGATATAATTATACTGAATCATTTTAAATAATATTTTGGTGTAGTAGTTACTATTTTAAATGAAAATCCCTTAAAAAATTTAATATTTAAAGGAATTTATTGAAGCATTGAAACTAAAATAAAATAATGTTTTTTTGTTAATGGGATTAAGTGGAATGTGATGATTATTAACTAATTTTGTAATGATGGAATGTATTTAATGTTCCGAAATGGATTTTATATCATTATTTGTTTGAAAGATGTAATTTTTGTTTACCCAGGAAGAAAGGATCCATGTTAATCTTTTCCAAATTAGAGATATTTGTAAGTCATTTTACTTAAGTTTAGATGATTAAAATAAGATGCGGAATTAAGGATAATGGATTTTTTCCAATAAATTTAGCATCACACTATCTAAGTAAGATTCTATAAGATAACTACTATAGTTAAAATTATATCTGATGTTATTGGTATAATTTTCAAAAAATGAATGATTTTTATTAACATAAATAATAAAGAGAAAATGATATCCACCAGAACTATTAATATTATTCACACTAAAATTTATGGATAGATGGGAAATAAAACCGAAAATAATAATTTGTAATTTGATATATTAATTAATGAATTTTTCTAGATGACCAAGATAATGTTTGTGAAATATAAATCTGAGGAAGTATGGATGTTTAAAATTTTCATAAGGTATATAGAGAATGAACTGGGTGTTTATATTTTGAATATGTGTAAATAAAATGTGAATTAGTTAAATTTAAACAATTTTTAGTCCTACTAGAATAAAAATGGATAAATATTTATATATTTATACTTACACTCCTCTAAAAATAGAGTAGCTAAAAGGGAGAAAATAAATTTAGCTGAAATTAGTAAAATCATTTTTTCTAAATACAATTTTACAAAAATATTCCAAGGATAACTAATAAGTACATTAGTTAATGTAAAAAAAATTCATGGACATAATCTAAAATTACTACTAATGAGATATGGTATAAGAAAACTTCGACAGTGAAATACTTCATTTTTGGGATTCCATTATTTCTAAAGATAAAAAAACCATATATTTTAATTTTTGATGAATAGTAGAATGAAATATATTCTAGGAAGTATTAAATTGATTTAAGAAGTTGCAAGTTTCATAATAAAAATAAAAAATGGGGTTATTCCTCTAATTGTAACACCCTAATGTTCCATAATATGGTTCTTTTTAAAAAATTCAATAGCTTGCACTACATGCAACAATGAGTTTGAGCGCACCATAACTAGCATTTTCAAAAATGATTATGGAAATTATTAACCAAATTATAAATTTTATATAATTTTAATATTCATCTCATGTATTTATTAGAAATTTTATAATAAAAAACTCAATTTTTTGAATAAAAGAAGTATTTTTCCAAAAAATGCAGTTTTACCACCTTTTAACGGAGAAAACTTTCTAAATACAATATTTGAAAATTTTATAAACATATTTTGGAAAAATTAAACTCTTATTATTAATATGGACATAAAAATTTAGTATGGAATATTTTTAGTGTTTTTTAAAAACATTCATATTTTAATGAATAGTGAAAAAATAATGCATTTTAATTCAAAACTACTTTTTCATGTAATTTATTTATATTTTTAGATAAACCCTTTTGTTGGTTTTAAAGTATAATTATATTATTTTATTATAATTTAATAATATTTTTTTTATTGGAATGTTTTTCACATTTAAATTGTATATAAAATCGTGTCAATCTTTTGATGGTTTTTACTTTTGAAAAACCTGTTTTCTCATTTTGTCAAAGAGGATTAATTTCTAATAAATTAATGAAACATATATTTTTTGAATTTTAAAAAATTGATTCCATATTTTAAATTATTGTGTACTAATTATTTTAATATGTTACTTTTTTATAGATATTTTGAATACTAACATTAGTAGTTTTTTCCCACGGTTAAGGGTAAATCAGGTAATTAAAGGTAAAAATAATATTATAAAATTACCCAAACAGCTGTAAAAATCCTTTTAGATTAACAAATTAGACCTTTATCACCTATTATTTTATCTTTAATAATTTAATAGACTATATTCCATGAATATGTCATGAATATTATTAAAATTAATCAATGTGGAAAAACGTCACAATATATTCTCTTATAAGTATTATAATTTTACATTTGAGATATCTAGGAGGTATCATCGATTATAAATCATATATAGAAATATTAAATAATTAAACACCTTATTGAAATTTATTTTTAATTTATATATGTTAAATAGTTATCATTAATGACTACACAATACTGAAGTAGAAATTATTTCATTAGTAGAATTATCAAATAAATGATACTAAAAATAATAAAATTAATAAAATTTTACTAAATTAATAACATATTTTTTTAAATATCAAATAAATGTTATCCCTGTATTTTAAGTATTGGTGCGAAGTTATCATGTTTTTTTTTATTTTAAAAAAATGGAAATATTGAATATTATCAAAATTGACAAAAATGATACTTTTAAATGAATAATATTTTATTAAATGTTATAAAATTTTAAAAAAATTTAGTTTTATAAATATAACATGGATAGAGTTAAATATGTTATAAATTATCTAATTTGGGTTCTTTTGGTATTTTAATAGTAACTATACTATCCTGGTAGTTTAAAAAGAGAAGTTGTCACTATAGAGGTCAAATTATTTAATTGATGGTTAAATAAAAAAGATATGGTTAATTTTATGTCCTAAACTTGTCTAGAAATCATTGGTTGATTTTATTCAGACCCATACTCATCGTATCATCGAATAGACTCACTTTGGTCCTTTTTACATAGAAAAATTAATTTATATTAATTTAATATTTTAAGACTTTCCTAAAGTGCCCCACCCCTCTCTTATAAACGACACTTCTCTTTATCATTGATTAACACATCTAAAGTCCTTTTTTATCATCCAAACCCTATCCATTTCCTCACCCAACTTCCCTATCTATATCATAGATTCCATACCTTGGGTAGAAATCTATCCTATGGAGTCCATTTCTGAAAATCAAATAGTGATACCTGAAATAGTGGCAATTATTTTATCACATCTTTCAATGTAATTTTTTTTCTTCTACTTCCTATTTAAATTTTGTTTCCATACCAAAATAATAAATAAAATATCATCAATATAATGGTATTTTATTATGATAATTGGAAAACCATATTCCTTATTTTATCCATCCTCTTAATAATAATATCCCCATGTGTGAGTGCATACAGTTTAATGTCTCCACGTCGTGGTGTCATATTTTATTCAACACTATTTTATTACGTTGGATTTTATTATGACTATAATGGATATAAATAATAAATATAACATGATTATTATTGATTTATAAATAATATATCATCCAATTCCATACTATTTAACTATCAATAGAATGACATCGTTGCTCGTGCGTACATACGACATACCATCTCCATGATGCGGTGAGATTCATTCTCTACATTAACCATTAAAATATTATTATAAAATTTATATGCTTAGTAAAAATAATAATTATGAACTTAATATAATTTTAGAAATGAATAAAATCTATCGCATTAATAACAAAAATGTCATAGATGATAAAACTGGAATGGTAAAATGAAGCAGTTAACACCCAAACCAATGGTAATTGTAACACCCCAAGATTTCATAGTGTGTTATTTCTTCAAAATAATTCAATAACTTGCACTAAACGCAACAACGAGTTCAATCACACCATGACTTACCAAAAAAATCCATTCAAAAGGGGTTATGAATAGTATTAACTAAATTTTAAACTTTATATAATCCTTATAATTTTAGAATCCATATTATGAGTTTCTTAGACATAATGCAAGAACAGATTCATTTTCAGTATTTCACTTTTATCAACTTTTAATAGTGAAACCCTTTTAAATACAATATTTTAAGCTTTTTGACTAAACGGGGACATCAAAAAAAATTAAAATGAAACATCGCATGCTTCCACGGTACACTTTCCTTTGAATAATACAATAGCGTGTGTTGTACGCAACTTCGAGTTCTAACACACCACATCCAATCAAAATAGCCGTTATGAATAGTAATACCTAACATTTAAAATTTTAGAAATTTCATCTATCAAAATGGACTTCATTTTTGGATTCGGAATATCGAATTTAGCCTAAGGTGAAATTTTGGTACTTTTTGGATAACTTTAATTTTTTGATGAATAGTGAAAATTACTAAATTTTAATTAAAAACAACTTTTTTAATCAAAATAATTAATAGTAATAAATTATGAATTTAAGTGGTTTAAAGTATATTTAGAATATATTTTTACCATTTAATATAATTTTGGTCATTGGACATAATTTTACAATTAAACCAAACATAAAAAAGTGTCAATCTTTTGATAGTTATTATCTCCTAAAAACACGTTTTTTGTTGTGACAACGGGAATTAATTTTAAATTAATTTCTGCCACTTCTGTGTTTTGAATTTATAAAAATGGATTCCATATTTGGAATCAGAATGTTCAAATTGTGTAAATAGGTAACTTTTATTTTTAGACATTTTGAATAATTACTGCGGTAAATATTTTATTTTCCATGGTTAAGGGTAAATCCGGTAAATGAGGGTTAGAAAATAATATTATAATAATACTAAGTTACCCTAAAACGTGTCCTAGACTTATTGGTTGATACATGTTCGACCATAGTCATATTTGGGTCGATTTTGGGACCCCATGGTGCCACTTGTAGGTGATAGGGACACTTTATTTTAATTAAGTTAAAATGAATACAAAAATGACACAAGCATATATCTTTTAGCAAAACAATTTTTACATAGGGTTATATATGTTGGATTTTAGATTATAAATATTCATTAGAAAGAAAAAAGGATTTACTACATAATGATATTTTATTTATAATTTTTATACATTAAATAATTTAATTTATTTATGACACAATGATGATGAATTAATTACTATAATAGTGAAAAATTAAATTAATTGATATTATAAAGACCCAAATAAATATAATATGAAAATTTTAATGAATTAAACTAATTTTATACGATAATATGATATATTAGTATTGATTTAATTGACTTTATTTTAAGTAATAAATCTGTTATGGGTTTCACAAAAATAAACTATTGAATAGTGTCAAAATTGACATAAAAGTGTTCTTAAAACAAATATTATATTATTAATTGATATTAAATTCCTAAAAATCTAAGGTTCGGACAAGAGACTTATATCATTATAGGTTCCTCATTAAAGGACTACTTGGGGGTCTCTTCGATGTATATAGTAAGTTTATTAACCATATTATATAAAAATACAAAGAGACATTGTAAAAGTGAAACTAATTAACTTAGAGTTAATACTTAAAGATAAGGTTAATATAAGTACCCAAACCTGTCTAAACTCTATAGTTTGAGTTGTTTTCGACCCATCCCCACCTTAACATTTAAATAATCAACTTTGGAGCCATTAGAAACCGAATATGAATTTATTATAAACTAATATTTCTAGCTTTTCCAAAGGTGCCCCTCACCCCTCTTATAAAAGGGCACTCCTCCTCCTTATTGCTTCACACCTTAAAAACCTTTTGGTTCGGAAGAACTCTGCCCAAATACTCTCCCAACTTCCCTCACTACAACCTAGAGGCCTTAGTTTGATCAGAAAGCCAACCTAAGATCCCTTTTGATCAAATCAAAAGGAAGAACCCGAAGAAGAGGTAATGATTCCACCACCCTTTTCCAAGTTCCATTCTTCTTCCACTTATTCTTCCTTTGTTATTACCATTCTAAAATAATAACTCCAGTATAATATATATACTGTGATGTTATTATAAATATGGTACAACCATATCCAGTATTCTATCCACCCTTTGAATAACATGTCACCAAACATGCGTACGTACGGCTTACCATCTCCACGTCGTGGTGTAATTGTTATTCAATATATTATTATTTGGATGGGTATAATAATGATACGTAACTCATGTAAATAATAAATATAACATGTTAATGATTATGTATATAGGATATAACAACCATTTATATATTATTTCAAAAGAATGATATTGTCGCTCGTGCGTACGTACGGACTACCGTATCCACGAATGCGATGAGATTCATTCTCCATCGTATCCATTCAAGTATAATTATCATTTGATGATTTAAAAATGATGTTTAAGGACTTGATATCATTCTGGATATGAATAATATACAACCTATCCATTAAAAACATGGCTTACGTAACAAAACATATAAAAGAAAACAAGTAAGTTAACACCCGAAACAACGATAATACTAAGATATTATTATCAAATAAATATTAAAAGATCATATATGATATCATATTAATGTATATGATTATTGTATAATTTAATAACAATTATTTCACCATTATACAGGAGGTTAACCTACCCCAACCAAGGAAAAGTA
This sequence comes from Viscum album, assembly GCA_963277665.1. Classification (NCBI taxonomy): domain Eukaryota; kingdom Viridiplantae; phylum Streptophyta; class Magnoliopsida; order Santalales; family Viscaceae; genus Viscum; species Viscum album. Next base: position 775,819,968 of record OY728152.1, on the reverse strand, counting down.
CAAGGTAAGGGGTTTTCATCTCATTTTGTATTCTCGTGAGATTCATGCCATATTGCCACCATCACCTTTTGTGTGGTGAATGTACTGCCCATAATTATATTATTTGTGTAATACACTCTAATTTATGTGTATTTACATATTCATTGTATGATACCTCTTTCATGGGTTGTATGTTTCATAAGTTACCAAATTGGTAAGGGTTATTTTGCAATCTCTTCATTATCCGAGGTTGTTTATACGAAATAATATACTGGGATCTCTTTATCATCCACATCTATGTTTCTTAATAATGTATTTCAAAACATTTTTACTATTTACAAGAATATGGGTTAAAGTCATTTATACCCTTATGTGTTTTGAAAGGAATCTTTCCGTCGTTTTCCAAACAAGGCACTTTTAACCTTTTCGACAAATTTAAGGAAAGAATGTTTTTTTTAACTTATACGCCGGGTGCGGCTATTTACCTCCGTTATAAAATCATCAAATCTTACCTTACAAGATTATAAGAATATTTTCAAATTGAATGTTTTATTTTATAATTATGTTACTTTTAAAATGATTTAAAAAAAAAATATTTCTCTAAAATAGTTTGATTTCATCTATGTCAACATCCTTTGATGGCTTTTAAGCTTATTTGAAGTTGATTTATTATGATACAAAACATCCATATTTTATTGAAGGTTTTGTGATATTTTTGACTATGGATAAGCTAATCTTATGTCACTCATGGTTTTTTTTAAAATATTGACATTTCATAAGTTATTTTTAATCTGAATGTTTATGTTATATTTCAACCTTTCATTCAGATGAATGTGTTAGAGAAGTATGTTCCAGGTTGGGTACCGGTAAAAGTAAGCCCTCCGGTTTGGTCTCCGGTTATTAGAGGAACTCCGGTTTGGTCTCCGGTTATTAGAGAAACTCCGGGTTGGTGTCCGGTTATTAGAGGCACTCCGGGTTGGTGTCCGGTTATTAGAGGCACTCCGGGTTGGGTTTCGGTTACAGTTAGCCCCTAGGTCTTGGGACGAGGCCTTGACAAAGAAATTAAAGTTCAGCATATTGCATTCCGACATTACGAAAGTGGTTATTGATATTTCCTGTGATTATTCGATTAGTAGAATATCCATGTGAATAAGTAAATGGCATTATTTCATTTTACTTTTGCCATACTATGTTGAAGTTCAAGTTTAAAAGGCTTTTGTTTTAGTAATGCATTGCCTTAAATGTTTATGCTTATTTTTGAATGTTCTGTTATATTGTTATCCTTACTGGGAATTTGAGCTCACCCCTTTTCTATGTTTTATTTTTCCCACGATGTGAAGAAGTAAGTTATGAATGACCTGCAGGGATATTATGAGGGGATAATAGTGTGGACTATGGAGACATTATGTTGTCGTAGTAGTTTTTCACTTTATGATGTAATGTAAAACTTATGAATATATCTAGTGTTTCCAAGGCTACTAAACCAATCGGTCTTTCAAGATTTGATCTTTCTTGTGATCATGCCAATGTTATGTAATAATGAACCGACTCTGGGTAACTATGGTCGGGGCGTTACAGTTGGTATCAGAGGAAGTTTAGTACAAACCTTGGAAGCTAGATTTAGATAAACTCTGATTAGAGCACATAGATTTATGATGAATTTTGATGATTAGTATAGAAGAACTTCCTAGAATTTTGGTATTGTAGAGATTTTGTGAGTTTTCCGAGCAATACATCCCTGTCTGGATACGAGCAGGTAGAGGTGGCTCTGGCACAGATGTACCTAGGGGTAAAACCCGAAAACACCGCTTTGAGCTAGACTCGAACGGGGACTGGTGCACGACAACGGGCCTTACTGCACTCTTGGTTACGACACTCCCAGGGGATATGCTTAGGATAACTCTCATTTTCTTTACAAATCATTATGAAGGGTTTATGAGTATATACCAAGAAGGTTCAGCCAAGGGTGAAGGACCCATGGCTCCAAACATTATTGAAAAGAAATATGAAACAGTACATAAGAGTTTAGGAGATGTTAACATGCAGTAACCCACATCTTAAACAAAACACCAGTGCACATCCAGAAGTTACCTTTTCCGAGGCCGACCAAGACCCCTGGATCCACCCCGATCGGTAGGATGTCGACCTCCCCCCCTTTAATTCCCCATCACAGGAATCTTATAAGAGGAGTCCATGTGCATTGTATCTTCAGGTATTGCATCCTGAAGAAAAGTGGATTGCTTCTCCTTCAATTCATGAGGCCCTGCTTGCACCCCTTTTGTGACATACACATCCCTGTCCAAGGCATCGGCTACAACCTCAGCATCATATATCCCAGTACACCTTCTATTATTGCATCCTGCACTCTTCAAACCATCTAAATTAAGTAAATCAAATTCAGAATTATTAATGTTCACTAACATGGAGAAGAAATTAGCAACTGGTTTATACGCAGCAACTGAATCCTTTTGTTCCACCACCGCTGAGGGGTCCAACTCCAGATTTCCTAAATTATCCTGCTCCACATTAACGGGGGAAGAATCTGTCCTGTGGAGACAGTCCTCCCCTGAATCTCCTTGTGAGTTAACGGATTCAGCAGCAATTAAGATTGCTTGATTTCCTTGTTTCTCCAGTTTCCCTTTCCTAACCTGCTTGACATAATCAGCAGGCTTTGTCTCATGTAGACAGTCCTCCCCTTGAGCAATATGCAAGCTAGCACATTCAACAGTATTCTCAGTTATACCTGCCTGAATTCCCAGCTTATCCAGCAAATCACCATCCTCCACCACATTATATTCCTGCGGCTTTTCTTTAGAAGTTGAGCAAGCCCTCGGTTTCTTGTGCAGCACCATTTGGAAACCTTCATCATCAATAATCTTCATCTTCCCCTTACCAAAATTAGGGGCCATTTCAACATGATCAAGATCCTTATAGACTTTTTCTTGAACCTCAATTTCATGTTCTGCTTGATGCTCTCCATCCTCAGAAACATCAGCCCATGACTTATTCATAATTCCCATCTCACCATTGATTCCAGATGTCATCTGCTCCAATGTTTTAACAGTCTCTATATCAACAGCAGCAGTAGTATGTTGTGCCTCATCAGCCTTTTGCAAACCATGCTGAACAGCTTCAGCAAAAGTTGGAGTTACCTTGTGAGGATCCTTTTTTTGGAGCCATGTTTACTGCCATCTGCACCTTTCCTCTTACACTGATCCTGGGAGTGACCCAGTGATTTACATAGGGAACATTTTAAATTCCGACGGCATTGAGCAGGAGCATGACCAATGCAAAGGCAGGACTTACAAAAACTAGGCAACCACTCATACTGGATTGAGAGTTGCAGCTTGATTTCACCAGCAACCAGAAATACTGTATCTATCAGCACATTTATGAGTATATAATTCCTCAAGGAGACATTTTTATGATTATGGATTATATCCACAAACTATTTAATTTATGTTATGTGTTTTACAAGTCTGGGATTATGTATTGTTATTAATAAACTAATCTAGTGTATTCCATTGTTTAGAAATGGCGCCCTGTAGAAGGAATGAGAACTTTAGCAATGCACATGATCCAAATAGAAGGAAGGATCATATCTTTCATGGTCTTAAGCCAGAATTTATAAGAGAAATGGTTTCTCATGTATTATCATCATATGAAGAAATAATATCATGTGTTGATAATATAAGTAAGGAGTTTACTAAGTCCTATGGCTTTGAAAGGGAGCAAGAGAAGAAAAGGATGGAAAAGAGAAAGATGGATAAAGGGAAGAGGGAAAAGAAGAATTTTCCCATATGTGATAACTGTGGGAATAAACACCCTGGAACTTGCCTAAAAGGAATGGGAGTTTGTTATAAGTGTGGAGGAAAAGGGCACAAAGTACGTGACTGCAAGGGTAAGAAAATGGTTTCAAATGTACAATGCTTCATTTGCAAGGAGTTTGGACACTACGCGAACCTATGTCCCAGTCATCAGACTATTCCGCAAATGATGCTATTAGATAATAATCATGTTATGATACTACCACATATAAAGAGGAATGATTAGAGTTCTTATGTTGATTATGTCAATTGAGTGTTGTATCAACAATGTACTTGTTATAATAATTATGGAGTATATAAGGATTGTACTGTAGTACTATTTCATTAAGGACTTGAGATTGTGTGGAACAAAGAAAAGTGACTCAATAGCAGGATAAATTTTTGGATAATATGTGGTTGAGAGAATGATAATCCATAATATAGTTCTGATACCGAGGTGGTGATTTTGGAATAATACAAGATTAATTTGGATAAATTATATTGGATATTCTTGGCTACATTGGAACTGATTAATGATTTTTATATTCCATCATTGTTGGGGTTTCAAACATTTTTGGATTGATGAATTATATCCAGCATTCTATATGTTATAAGGGAGCATGAATGTAATCAATAAGGAATATGGTAATTCAGGATGTTTCAGTGTATTAAAAGAATACATGATAAAGGTATTCATATGCTATTATGGAGTAAAAATGATCTACATTATGTTTACCTTCCTTATAAATGTTGGACTGTGAGTTTGGACAGAATTATTTTGGATAGTTCTAGTTTGGATTATTTTGGATTTCCATAAAAGGACAACCCGGCGGTCGGGCGGCAACCCGTCGCGTCCGGCAAGGCCTAGAGACTTGAACCCACAACCGAAGGGCGACATGGGTGTATCACCTACCACTGGCCCACGAGATGTCCTGGATTAAATAATGTAGTTTTTTTTAAATATCTGGTAGATGAATTATAAATTCATTTATTTTGGAACCCTGTACGAATAGTATAAATAGAAAAAAAAATTACGTTCTATTATCTTTTAGAGTGAAAGATGAGTTTGTGGTAGAAATTTATTAATGGATAAAACTATAATTATAAAGTAAGTATATCTCCTTATGATCTTAGCCAATCTCATAAATAAATTCCTCAACATTAATAAAAGAAACTTAGAACAAAAATGTTGTCCTAGATGGTACCTCAAATCATCACTAATTTATGGCTTTGGGATTTTTGGCCTTTTCATTGCCATGTTCTCTACCACTCTCCATCAGATAATTGATGGTTATATTTCTCTTCCATATCCATATTTTCATACATGGAACCCTAGTATGTGTTATTTTTGGTAATCATCATACTTTCCACTCTTTATTTTAAATAGAGGCCTCATTAATTCATTTTTCGATGTGGGATTTCAACTAAGATATTTTGAAACGTCAAAAATGTGCTATCCCAATACCCTATGTTTTGTTGAACCGATGGTATTTCAAACCATCATAGATTGATGATTTTAAGGACCTAAATTTTATACTTGTTTGTGATTGATGACCTCAATAACTACCTATAAATATTTACGTTTTCCTCCAATTATATGTCTCTAATTGCCACCAATGTTCTCCTAATCGAGATCATAATTTGTTGGTGACCCTTTCATTTCTCTTTTCCTCATATTAAGACTAAATTTTAGTAAACCAATTTCCGATGTGGTTTTTCCCACAAATATATTTTCTATTTTCAACCTTTTATTTTTGAAGAACAATTTCAAATTGCGAGGACGCAATTTATTGAAGGAGGGGAGAATGTAACACCCCAAGATTTCATAGTGTGTTATTTCTTCAAAATAATTCAATAACTTGCACGACATGCAACACCGAGTTCAATCACACCATGACTTACAAAAAAAAGCCATTCAAAAGAGGTTATGAATAGTATTAACTAAATTCTAAACTTTATATAATCCTTATAATTTTAGAATCCATATTATGAGTTTCTTAGACATAATGCAAGAACAGATTCATTTTCAGCATTGCACTTTTATCAACTTTTAATAGTGAAACCCTTTTAAATACAATATTTTTAACTTTTTGACTAAATGGGGACATCAAAAAAATTTAAAATGAAACATCCCAAGCTTCCACGGTACGCTTTCCATTGAATAATACAGTAGCGTGTGCTGTACGCAACTTCGAGTTCTAACACACCACAACCAATCAAACTAGCCGTTATGAATAGTAATACCTAACTTTTAAAATTTTAGAAATTTTTTCTCTCAAAATGGACTTCATTTTTGGATTTGGAATATCGAATTTATCCTAAGGTGAAATTTTGGTACTTTTCGGATAACTTTAATATTTTGATGAATAGTGAAAATTACTAAATTTTAATTAAAAACAACTTTTTCTAATCAAAATAATTAGTAGTGATAAATTATGAATTGAAGTGGTTTTAAAGTATATTTAGATTATATTTTTACCATTTAATATAATTTTGGTCATTGGAAATAATTTTACAATTAAACCGAACATAAAGAAGTGTCAATCTTTTGATAGTTATTATCTCTTAAAAACACGCTTTTGGTTTTGACAGCGGGAATTAATTTTAAATTAATTTCTGCCACTTCTGTGTTTTGAATTTAGAAAAATGGATTCCATATTTGGAATCAGAATTTTCAAATTGTGTAAATTGGTAACTTTTATTTTTAGACATTTTGAATCATTACAGCGGTAAATATTTTATTTACCATGGTTAAGGGTAAATCCGGTAAATGATGGTTAGAAAATAATATTATAATAATACTAAATTAACCTAAAACGTGTCCTAGATTTATTGGTTGATACATGTTCGACCATAGTCATATTTGGGTCGATTTTGGGACCCCATGGTGCCACTTGTAGGTGATAGGGACACTTTATTTTAATTAAGTTAAAATGAATACAAAAATGACACAAGCATATATCTTTTAGAAAAACAATTTTTACATAGGGTTATATATGTTGGATTTTAGATTATAAATATTCATTATAAATATAAAAATTTTTCCTACATAAGGATATTTTATTTATAATTTTTAGACATTAAATAATTTAATTTATTTATGACACAATGATGATGACTTAATTACTATAATAGTGAAAAATTAAAATAATTGATATTATAAATACCCAAAAAAATATAATATGAAACTTTTAATGAATTAAACTAATTTTATAGGATAATATGATATCTTAGGATTGATTTAATTGACTTTGTTTGAAGTAATCAATCTGTTATGAGTTTCACAAAAATCAACTATTGAATAGTGTCAAAATTGAAATAAAAGAGTTCTTAAAACAAATATTATATTATTAATTGATATTAAATTCCTAAAAATCTACGGTTCGGCCAAGAGACTTATATCATGATAGGTTCATCATTAAAGGACCACTTGGGGGTCTCTTGTATTTATATAGTATGTTTATTAACCATATTATATAAAAATACAAAGAGACATTGTAAAAGTGAAACTAATTAACTTAGAGTTAATACTTAAAGATAAGGTTAATATAAGTACCCAAACCTGTCTAAATTCTATTGGTTGAGTTGTTTTCGACCCATCCCCACCTTAACATTTAAATAATCAACTTTGGTGCCATTATAAACCGAATATGAATTTATTATAAACTAATATTTCTAGCTTTTCCAAAGGTGCCCCTCACCCCTCTTATAAAAGGGCACTCCTCCTTCTCATTTCTTCACACCTTAAAAACCTTTTGGTTCAGAACAAATCTGCCCTAATACTCTCCCAACTTCCCTCAATACAACCTAGAGGCCTTAGTTTGATCAGAAAGCCAACCTAAGGAGCCCTTTTGATCAAATCAAAAGGAAGAACCCGAAGAAGAGGTAATGATTCCACCACCCTTTTCCAAGTTCCTTTCTTCTTCCACTTCTTCTTCATTTGTTATTACCATTCTAAAATAATAAATCCAGTATCATATATATACTGTGATGTTATTATAAATATGGTACAACCATATCCATTATTCTATCCACCCTTTGAATAACATGTCACCATACGTGCGTACGTACGGCTTACCGTCTCCACGTCGTGGTGTAATTGTTATTCAATATATTATTATTTGGATTGGTATAATAATGATATGTAACTAATGTAAATAATAAATATAACATGTTAATGATTCTGTATATATGATATAACAACCATTTATATATTATTTCAAAATAATGATATTATCGCTCGTGCGTACGTACGGACTACCGTCTCCACGAACGTGATGAGATTCATTCTCCATCGTATCCATTCAAGTATAATTATCATTTGATGATTTAAAAATGATGTTTAAGGACTTGATATCATTCTGGATATGAATAATATACATCCTATCCATTACAAACATGGCTTACGTAACAAAACATATAAAAGAAAACAAGTAAGTTAACACCCGAAACAAAGATAATACTAAGATATTATTATCAAATCAATATTAAAAGATCATATATGATATCATATTAATGTATATGATTCTTGTATAATTTAATAACAATTATTTAACCATTATACAGGAGTTTACCCTACCCCAAACAAGGAAAAGTACAAGTTAAGGGGTTTTCATCTCACTCGTTATTCTCGTGAGATTCATGCCATATTGCCATCATCACCTTTTGTGTGGTGTATGTACTGCCCATAATTATATTATTTGTGTAATACACTCTAATTTATGTGTATTTACATATTCGTTGTATGATAGCTCTTTCATGGGTTGTATGTTTCATAAGCTACCAAATTGGTAAGGGTTATTTCGCAATCTCTTCATTATCCGAGGTTGTTTATACGAAATAATATACTGGGATCTCTTTATCATCCACATCCATGTTTCTTAATAATGTATTTGAAAACATTTTTACTATTTACAAGAATATGGGTTAAAGTCATTTATACCCTTATGTGTTTCGAATGGAATCTTTCCGTTGTTTTCCAAACAAGTCACTTTTAACCTTTTCGACAAATTTAAGGTAAGAATGTTTTTTTAACTTATACGGCGGGTGCAGCTATTTACCACCGTTATAAAATATTCAAAGCTTCCCTTAAAAGCTTATAATAATATTTTCAAATTGAATGTATTATTTTATAATTATGTTACTTTTAAAATGATTTCAAAAAAAAAATAGATATTTCTCTAAAATAGTTTTGATTTCATCTATGTCAACATCCTTTGATGGCTTTTAAGATTATTTGAAGTTGATTTATTATGATACAAAACATCCATATTTTATTGAAGGTTTTGTGATATTTTTGACTATGGTTAAGCTATTCTTATGTCACTCATGGTTTTTTTAAAATATTGACATTTCATAAGTTATTTTTAATCCGAATGTTTATGTTATATTTCAACCTTTCATTCAGATGAATGTTTTAGACAAGTATGTTCCAGGTTGGGGACCGGTAAAAGTAAGCCATACGGTTTGGTCTCCGGTTATTAGAGGAACTCCGGTTTGGTCTCCAGTGATTAGAGGAACTCCGGGTTGGTTTTCGGTTATTAGAGGCACTCCGGGTTGGTGTCCGGTTATTAGAGGCACTCCGGGTTGGGTTTCAGTTACAGTTAGCCCCTAGGTCTTGGGACGAGGCCTTGACAAAGAAATTAAAGTTCAGCATATTGCATTCTCACATTATGAAAGCGGTTATTGATATTGCATGTGATTATTCGATTAGTAGAATATCCATGTGAATAAGTAAATGGCATTATTTCATTTTACTTTTGCCATACTATGTTGAAGTTCAAGTTTAAAAGGCTTTTGTTTTAGTAATGCATTGCCTTAAATATTTATGCTTATTTTTGAATGTTCTGTTATATTGTTATCCTTACTGGGCATTTGAGCTCACCCCTTTTCTATGTTTTATTTTTCCCAGGATGGGAAGAAGTAAGTTATAAATGACCTACAGGAATATTATGAAGGGATAATAGTGTGGACTATGGAGACATTATTTTGTCATAGTAGTTTTTCACTTTATGATGTAATGTAAAACTTATGAATATATCTAGTGTTTCCAAGGCTACTAAACCAATCGGTCTTTCGAGATTTGATCTTTCTTGTGATCATGCCAATGTTATGTAATAATGCACCGACTCTGGGTAACTAGGGTCGGGGCGTTACAGTAATACTAAAATATTTTTAACAAAATGATATAAGAGTATAAAATATGATATCATAAATAAGGAAATGGTCTTGGTATAATTTAATAACATGAATTAACCATTATTCAAGAGGTTAATGCATCATCGACTAAATTAAAGTAAAAGGTAAGGGTTTTTATCAAAATCTCATTATTATCCAAGATTGTTTATACACAAGTATCTATATAGACATCTTTATCATCCACTTAAATGTTTCTTAAAGTTTATTTCAAAATAATATAGAACTTTTTTAATGAAATTTTTAACTATGTTGTACTTTTCTATATAAAATTTTTTGTAATGTAGTCTTTCTATTGTTTTCCAATTTATGTTCCTTATAACCCTTTTGAAAAATTAACGAAAGAATATTTTTTTAACATATATAGTGTGAGAGACTATTTCCACTATCATGGAACCTTGAAATTTTGAAGCTTCATTTATAGTCTTACAATTTTATTTTCAAAATAAATATTTTATTTTATAATTGGGTTGGCCTTTAAAATAATTTCAATGTAAAAATGGGTATATTTCTCTCAAATAGTTTTAATGATTTTATTAGATTATTTTCTTTTATGTCAACATCTTTTGTTGGATTTTGTGTTTAATTGAGGTTGATTTATTATGATACAATATTCTATAATGTATTTAAGGGTTTATAATATGTTTGACTTTGGATGCTCTATTTTGATACCATTTATAGATTTTGGTTTTAATATTGACATTTCTTATGATAGTTTTAATATAAATGGTTATATCAGTTATATTTCACCCCATTCATAATAAGAATAAATTGGACTTTGTATGTGTTTGGTGGGGCCCTCTATAGCCCCTCGATGCATTAGTAGGTCTCATGAGAAAACTATTTTTGGATTTTTGATAATGACATACCCAATTATGTATGGTATCTTGGACAAGTCCTTGATGGTATGATTAATATGTCTCACATTATGCATTCCTTCATTATGAGGTTAGCTATTGATATTACATGTGATTAATGGACTAGTAAAACATCCATGTGAATGTTTAAATAGAATTATTTTATTTATTCTTGCCATACTATGAGGAATATTGTTTTTAAAATTCTTGTGTTTAATTTTTATACCTTTCTTAGAAGTTTATGCTTAGTTATTATAGCTTATGGTATATTGTTTACCCTGACAAAGCATCTAAGACCACCCATGTCATATTTTTCACCTTTTCCTAGGATGAAATGATGTATATTATGATTGAAATGATGGGATACTCTACGGTATATGAGCAATTTTAAAGGGGAAAAAATATTTCTTTTTAATTTGAAGATGTAATGTAATACTTATATTTGTATCTAGTATTTCCAAGGCTACTAAAATGATCGTTCCTTCAGGATCTGATTTCTTGTAATCATTCCAATGTTACATAAAATAATGCATTGAATATGGGATACTAGCATCGGGGTATTATAATTTGTATTATAGGATATTTACTATAACCCTTGGAAACAATATTTTTAAAAAACAATAATTAGGGAACATTACCCTAAGATAAAAATTGAGGATAAGTATAGAAGAACATCCCTGAATTTCGGTAATTTAGAGATTATGTCTGTATTCCAAGAAATAAATCCTTGTCTAAATACTAAAATAGGGCATGGTTCTGGAACAGATGTACCAGGGAGTTACCACTCCGAGAAGGTGTTCCGGGCATGACTCAGGGTAACCTGGTACACAAAAAATAGCCTTACTGTACACCTTGATTGACACTCTTGGGGGATATGTTTAGGATAATTATAATTTTATTTAAAACCCATTATGAAGGATTAATAATTAAATATATCCCCAAAGAAACAATTTTTTATTATGAGATTATATAAACATAAATTTTTCAATTTATGTTATGTATTTTACAAGATTGGAAATATGCATTATGATTCAAAACCTAATCTAGTGTATGAAATTGTTTAAAAATTGAGTCTATTGGAAGGAATATAAACTGTATAAATTCATGTGATCCATGTAAGTATTTAACTTCTATAAAATATAATGATTTTGGGGATTTTTAAACAACTGGTGTTAAATAGATTATAACCATACTTGGATAAGAGACTCAAGTTTTGAATAAAAACCTCACACATACAGTGCAGTCTAAACCACAATGTGGATGATCAATGCTAGAATACTTAATGAGTGAATATCCTCTAACATTAATGAGACTACATATCCATTTGTAGTTGATCAATGTATAAGTTCCTTTGAAAAGTTATTTCTTGAATTGGGAAGTAGTGAAAAGGGGAAAGTTATAATGGCAGTTTGTTGCCTCCCATGAGATGTGGAACAATGGTGGTCATTAATTCAAAACACAATGTAGGAAAAAAAGTATAAAATATGGAATGGAGGTAATTTAATGAAATTTTTCTAGAAAAATAGTTTCCTCGTGAATAACGAGTTGATATGGAATGGAAATTTATGAGTTTGAGGGAAAAGGTGGATGTGAATATTGCAATGTATGAGGCTAACTTTACATGTTTAAAATTACATGATAAAAAATACATACGTATCCTAAGACGTAAGATTGATTGATTCTTTTTTTGGTTAAAAAATTCCTTAGAAGAGTGATATTATCTAAAAAATTCTCATCTTATGAATATATAGTCTCATGTACCATCAAGATATAGAATGAATTCCTTAGTCTTACGACTTTAAAGGGAAGAAAGATAAGAAGAGGGATGTTGAGAATTATAATAATGAAAACTAAGTAAAGGGGAATATAGTAATGGTTGATGGTAATTTTAAATGCTTCAATTTTATGGATATGGGACACTATGAACATGAATTTTCTATGCGTCGAAGAAATTTACCCCAAATATGGTCAAGGAAGTAAGGCCAGGCTTATGTGATCATAGCTACTGAGGTAGAAGTTCTTAATAATTTGGTGGTAGTTACTTTAATCATCTTCTAAAATGTAAACAATTCTTTATTTTATTTTGGATCATTGCATTATTTTATATCTTCACAATTTGATAAAAAAATAGGCATTTTTCTTTTGATTTAACATAGAGTTGTTAGTCAAAACTTCAGAGGGAATTATCATTACAAAAAAGATATGTCTATCGATTCCCTTTTTGACACATAAACTTAATTTATTTTCAGAACATGTCATCATCCATATCATTGAATTTGATATAATCCTTGGTATGGATGGGATTTCAAATTTTTTGGGAAAAATTATTTTAAAAAGAATGATGTTAGGATATGTGAGGAAGAAGAATAATTTATATTTAAAGCAGAAACCTCATCACTTGATTCTTAAAAAAATACACCCCAGTAGCTTTACTGAATGAGATTCTTGGGGAGGAAGAAGAAATAAATTATTGGGATGAAGAACGATATCATTAAATTATGGATGTACCTATTGTATAGTTATAAATTGATTATTTCCCCGATGATTTACCTAGATACTGCCTAGATATGGAATATGAGTTTTGAATTGATTTAATCCCTGATACAGGATCAATGTCAATGAATCCCTATAGAATGGATACCATTTCATTAGTTTAGTTGAAGAAATTACATGATAAGTTGAGTAAAAAGGGTTTTATTCCCCCTTGTGTTTCCCCATGGGGCACCTATATTCTCTTTTTCAAGAAGAAAGATTGATCCATTTGTCTGTTTATTGATTATACAGATATCAATACTATTAAAATAATGAAAAGGTATCTTATACATCATATCAATGATTTATTTGATCAACTTCAATGAGATCAGTTATTTTAAAATATTGAACTTTGTTCTAGATATCATAAGTTATGATTAAAGAGGAATACATTATGAAGGCAAATTTTTGGATGAGGAACATTCCTTAATAATTTATAGTAATTCCATTTTTACTGACTAATACATCCTTAGTTTTTATGGATCTCATGAATAGAGTGTTCAAAGAATATCTTGATTATTTTGTTGTGGTATTCATTGATGATATTTTTATATATTCTAAAATCTATAAATACCATGAGAATCAATTATGAATCATTCTCGAGACTCTTAAAAGGGAAGAATAATATGGTAAATTTTGTGAGTGTGAATTCTAGATTCTAGAAATTTCTTTTCTTGGACATATAATATCAAAGGATGAAATCATTGTTGATCCTGCAAAGAAAAAAGATATATAAGAATGACCAGTACTGATGAGCATAAACGAGGTACGCAATTTTATAGTTTTAGCAAGTTACTATTGGCATTTCATTCATAATATTTCCAGATTGGCTAAACCATTAATGAAGATGTTACATGATAGATTTAAATTCATTTGTAAAAAAGAGTCTAAATAATTTTTTGATGAATTCAAGATAATATTAGTTAATTATCCTATCTTGAATTTAACATCTTGGAATTATGGGTTTGTGGTTTATAATGATTAATCAAATAAATTAATCGATTGTGTCTTTATGATGAATGATAGGGTTATTTTTCATATATCAAGTCAATTAATATTCCATGAAAAAAAACCCAACTCATGATCTTGAGATCGATGATATAATTTTTTTTAAAGATATAGTGTCACTATCTCTTCGGAGAAATATGTGAGGTATATACAAATCACAAGATTTTGAAATACATTTTCTCACAGAATAAACTCAAGATGAGACAAAGGATATGGGTTTAGCTACTCAATGATTATGATTTCACAATACACAACCACCCAAGAAAGGTAAATAAAGAGGTGGATGATTTTTGAGTAAAAGAACATAGATTTATAAAAAATACTAGAGTTGAAAATGATCCTATGTTCATGGATCTAGTAAAAATTTATATGGAAATTATCATTAAAGGTGAAACATCACTACTTTTCAAATGGATGCAAAAACATCTTTACTATAAAGGATAAAAAAATTTCAGACTGACGATGAGGCTTTTCAAATGAAAATTAATGATATGAATGATCAGAGATTGAATGGATTTATATTTTTATATTACATTTTTTAAATTTTGGAAGAGGCTTTGTGTTCGTATTATACTAGAGAAAAAAGGTAATTATTAGATGATGCTCATTTCTCCGATTTCTCTATACATCCTAGTATCACTAAGATGTATTGATATTTGAATGAATTTTTTTTTCTTGGACAACATGAAGAGAGAGATTGTATATTATGTGTCAAGATGTTCGATTTTTCAACACGTGAAGGTTGGATGATAGCAACCTAGAGTATTCATGTAACCTATTATTATACCTATGTGGAAATGGGATGATATTATGTCAGAAATTTTCATCGGGATACCAAGGACTCATAGACTAAATGATGTGATATGGGTCATTATTGGTCATATTACAAAATAATCACATTTTCTTGATATAAGAGAAGGTATACCACTTGATCTTTTAGAAAGACTATATATTAATGAGGTTTTAAAACATCATGGTGTACCCATATCGATTTTTTTAATCATGATTGCCATTTTACATTACAATTATGGAAATGTATTCAGAAGGCCTAAGATATTGAGCTTAGTTTGTGAATTTCCTACAACCCTCAAACTAATAGACAATCGGAGCATACCTTTCAAACATTAGAAGACATGTTCATATCTTTCTCACTTGATTTTCAAGGTATATGGGACATTATTTACCTATAATAGAATATTCCTAAAAAAATAGCTTCCATTAAAGTATTCATATGGCACCATATGAATCCTTATATGGAATGTTATGTCATTAACTGACATTTTGGGATGATGTTGGTGAATGAAAACTCGTAGGCCTAGAACCTTTTGAGGATTATTTGGAAATCATAAAGACGATTAAGACCTGAATCATAACATCACAATGTACGAAAAAAGATTTGTGTTGATAGCCGAATAAAGGATTTGTAATTTCATGTTGGATGTCATGTTTTCTTGAAGGTATCTCCATGGAAATGTGTTATATGATTTGGTATGATGGGTAACATAAGCATCATGTACATCAGACCTTTTGAGATGCTTGAACAAACTCGAGCTATAGCTTCCCATTTGGCAATTCCTCCAAGTCTCTCCAAATTTCATGGTGGGTTCCACTTATCAATGTTAAGGAAATACATGAAAGTCACAATGCTTGAACTCACCAATAAATAGAACTGGAACTTGATTTGTCTTATTTTGAAGATCCTATAATGATCTTGATACTAGGGAATAAGTTTTATGAAATCAGACAGCTCATCTGGTAAAAGTTCTTTAGAGAAACCATAACATGGAAGAGGTGATATGGGGACATGATGAACATATGATGAAGAACCAATAGAATCTTTTGATGAATTTATATTATATAAATTTTAAGGATGAAATTATTTTAAGATGGGACTAATGTAATAGACCAAGCTTCCATGGTAAGCTTCTTCTTAAATAATTCAATAGCTTGCGTTGCACACATCACGAAGTTCGAGCTCACTAAGACTAGTCATTTAAAAAATATTTATTAATATAATTAACAACATTTTTTATTTTATATGATTTTAAAATTCATCTCATGTGTTTCTTATACATGATAAATAAAATATTCATGTTTTCGAATAAAAGAAGTATTTTTCAAAAAAAATACATTTTACCGCTTTTTAATAGAGAATCCCTTTTAAATCCAATATTTTACACTTTTTTATATTAATTTAGACAAAAAAATATATTTCTTTAAAATTTATACCTTAATATTTATATTGTACAATGTTTTGGTGTTTTTCTGATAACTTTCATAATTTAATGAAAAGTGAAAAATACTTCATTTTAATTCAAAACTCCTTTTTAATCTAATTTATTTATATTGTTAGATTATCCTTTTAATTAGTTTTATAGTATAATTAGATTATGTTTTTATTATTTAAATAACTTAGGTTATTTTAATTATTTTCATTTAAAATTATATATAAACACATTCCAGTCATTTGATTCTTATTTCTTTGAGAAACTTGTTTTCTCGTTTTGTCAACCCGGATTAATTTTAAATTAATTAATGAAAAATATAGGTTATAAAAATTGAAAAATGGATTCCATATTTTTAATTTTTGGGTATGAATTATGTTAATAGGTTAATTTTATTTTTTGGATATTATTAAGATTAACTTTAGTAATTTTTTATTACCACGGTTAAGGGTAGATCAGTTAATTAAATGTAAAAATAATATTATAAAATTTCCCTGACAATAGTAAAAATCCAATTGGATGACTAAAATCAACTTTTATCACTTATTTTTTTATTTTTAGTCATTTATGGGATGCTTTTCCATGAATATGACTTTAATATTATTAAAATTAATGAATGGGACAAAATTTCAGACTCTTTTTTATAAGTATTATAATTTTAATATAGAGATATTAAGGGGATAACATAGATTATAAATAGTATCTAGATATATAAAACAATTAAATACCTCATATAAATTTATATATAATTTTTAATGATAAAAAGATTACCATTAATGATGACAAAATAATAATGTAGAAATTATTTTATTAATATAAATATCAAATAAATATTATTAAAAATATTAAAATAAATATAATTTTACATAATTAATGAAATAAATTTTTTAAATAACATAGAAATGTAATTAAAATATTTTATGTATTCTATCGATGTTATCATGTTGGTTTCATTTTTTAAAAAATTCATTATTGAATAATATCAAAATTGATATTAATGACACTTTAAAATAAATAATATTTTATTAAATGTTATAAAATTTATAAAACTATCAAGTTAAGATAGTTAAAATTGATATTTTTATGTATTTCCAAAATGAAACAATTGTGGTTCTTTTGGAATTTATAGTAACTATATTAAGCCTATGGTGTAAAAAGATGAATTGTCACGGTAAAGGTTATACTATTTAACTATGGGTTAAACCCAAAATATAAGGTTCATTTTTTGACTTAACATATATAAAATTAATTTTTTGATGATATTTAAACCCATAATAATATTATACTCTAATGAACACTTTGGATTAATTTTTAATTGAAAATTTATTTATATAAATTTAATATTTTAAGAGTTTCATAAAGTGCCCCTCCCCTCTCTTATAAAAGGGAAATTCTCCTTCTCCTTAATTGAAAACCTCTAAATCCATTTTTCTTGGATAAAAACTTCCCATTTCCTCTAAAAAATTACATCCATACATATTATAGTCCATAAATTAGGCATAAATCCATCTTAAGGATTCCTTTTGTGAAAATTAAAAGGGGATACCCGAGAAAAATGTAATTGTTTTATCACCTCTTTTAATGTTCATTTATTCTTATACATCCTATATCTATGATGTTTCCATACCAAAATGATAACTATAGTATCATATATATACTAATATTTTATTATACTCATGGAGAAACTATATTCCTCATTTTATCCATCCTATGAATAACACAATCACCTTATGTGTGTACTTACAGCTTTCTGTCTCCACGTTGTGGTGTAATTTTTTATGCAACAATAATTTGTTGTGATGGATATGATGATGAGAAAAATGAATATAAATAAATAATATATCATGTTAATTATTATGTATAATTAATATTCCATCCAATTTCATACCATTTAACCATCAACTGAATGATATCATCCCTCGTGCATACATACGGTCTACCGTCTCCACGACTCAATGGGATTCATTCTTCATGATAACCATTCAAAAATTATTATAGAATTTTGATGTTGTGTAAAAATTACAATTATGAACTTAATATAATTCTATATATGAATAAAATACATCATATTCATACCAAACATGACTAACATGATATGACTCGAATGGGAAAATGAAGTAGTTAACACCCATAAAAATGGAAATACATAAATATTATTAATAAAATGATATAAGAAGAACTTATATGATATCATAAATATGAATATGTTCCTGGTATATTTAAAAAACATTATTTAGCAGTTATACTAGAGGTAAACTCATCCATTACTAATGGAAATATCAAGGTTTGGTTTAATTTCAATATCTAATTATTATTCGAGTTTGTTTATATGTAAGTAACTACTCGGACATTTTTATCATCCATGTCCATGTTTCTTAAATTATATATCAAAATCTTATCAAAAAAATTTAAATACATTTTTACCCATGTTTTATTTTTTAAAATAATTTTTTTTCAAAGGAATATTTCCACAATTTTCCAAACGAGGAACTTTGTGAACTTCTCGTCAAATTAAAGAAAGAATGTTTTTTTAACATATACATTATGAGTGAATATTTTATCCATCATGAAGACATGAATTTTTAAGCATACATTATAAGATTACAAAGTTATTTTCTAAATAAATTTATCCTTTTAACATTTTTCATTCTTTCAAATAAATTTCATAGTAAATAAGGGATATTTATTTCAATGAGTTTTATTGATTTTATTATATTATTTTCACCAATATCAACATCATTTGTTGGATTTTGTGTTTAATTGAGGTTTATTTCTTTTGATACAATGTTCCATATATTATTGAAGGGTTAACGATATGTTTGACTTTGGATGTAATATTTTGATACCATTCATATCTTATGTCTTAATTTTTAGTATTTTGTATTCTAGTTTTAATACTAATGTTTATATTGGTTATGTTTTACCTCTTTAATAAGAGGAATGCATTGGACTTTGTATGTGTCTAGGGGGGTCCTATAGCCCATATATGCATTGGTAGGTCTCATGAGACAATATTTTTGTGTTTTTTTATAATTTATTAACCAATTATGTATGGTGTCTTGGTCCAAGTATTGATGGTATGTTTAAGATGTACCATATTATGAATTCCCTCATTATGAGATTAGTTATTGATATTACATGTGATTGTTTGACTAGTAGAATATTCATGTGAATGTTTAAATTAAATTATTGGATTTATTCTTTCCATATTACGATGAATATTATGTTTCAAAGGATCATGTTTCAATTTTATACCTTTCTAAAAAATTTATGCCTATTTTTGACAACTTCCTCTATATTGTTTATCTTTACTGAGAATCTGATCTCACCCCTTTATTATGTTTCATTTCCCCCCAGAATATGAATATGTATATTTTTATTGACCTATATGGATACTCTAATAGATATGAGAGTTTTTAATGGGTATAATTTGTTGTTTTTAATTTAAATAAGTAATGTTAAAATAATGTGTGTATCTAGTATTTATGAGGCAACAAAACTGATCGATCCATCATGTTTTTTTCTTGTGATCATGTCGACGTATCATAAAATAATTCATGGACTCTGGGAACCTAGGTTCGAGGCCTTACAGTGGTGTTAATGCTATTGAAAATAATATATTATTAAAAAAATATTTGATGATGAAAAGGAAAAGGATGCTGAAGGTAGACTAATTATTTCCATCTTAGATAATATAATGGAATATGACTATATTCTAAAAAATATAAAAATTGATTCAAATTAGTCTTTTGATGATGAATGTGAATCCAGAATAAAATATATTAAGATTTCTACTTTAAAAAAATGTTTATTTTGACAATATCTTTGGAAAACAAAATGATCCTCTTCAGACCTGAATGAAACTATGATTATCGAATCAGACTTCAGGTATCTCCCAGGTGAAACCATAACCAGTTTCAGAAGAAGTTAAACATAATGAGTGGATACAAGTAATAAATGAATATATTTATTCATATCAATAAAAATAACAGCAGTCGTAACAAACCATGTACATATAGAGCAATTTTTTTCATTATATAATTAAATAGTTAAATTCATTATAAATTTGTGTCATAATTCTCAAAATTAAAATGGAACTAGTTTTATTAAAATAAATTTTTAATTTCAATATATATAATTTTAATTGGACATATTAAGCCCATTATATAATTTAGAAAATAAAAATGATATTAGAATTAAATTTTTAGAATTTTATGAGAATATTGATTTTTGAGTTATAAGTGAAAAATACAAATTTTTTAAACTCTTTTTTTATTTTAGATAAATATTTTTTTGGATTATACATTAGTTAAATTTAAATAATAATAATCCAAATATGTATTTTTAGTTTTATTTTATATAATAATTTTTTATAAAAACATTTTTTATTTTAAAAGGGAATTTTTCTGAAAAGTTTTTATCTATTGTGTTTTTCTAGTTTAATTAAAATTAAATTTTATGACTTCTATATTTTGAATTTTGAAAAAACTATTCCATATTTGGAATATGGTTTTAAAAATTTAGTAAATAGTTCACTTTTATTTTAGTACAACATGAATAGCAACCTTAGTAATTTGTTTTCACCATAGTAACATATAAATTAGGTAATTGAGGGTGAATATAAAAGGATAAGGACTAGAAAATGACCCTAAAACTTTCCAAATGTAATATTATGACTAATATTTAACCATAATCAACCATATTTCGGTTTTATGAGTATTTGGAACAAAATATATGAGATTATGGCCATTATAATATTATATTTAAATAAAAGTCAAACATATCACAAACTTTTTTTAATAAATATAAAATTTTAAATATGTTGTTTTCCAGAGGAGACGTTCTACCATAAATATTTTGTTAAAATATAATAGATTTATATTAAAAATGGTAATTTAATTTAAAATTCTAGGGATTAAATAATTAAATTAAATGCTTGGATAACAATGATGTAATAATTATATAATTGATGGAAATTTTAAATAAATGATATTAAACATATTAAAATAATTATAATTTGATATAATTAATTAGATACAAAAACATTATAGAATAACTTTAAATTTTTTGGATGTAATAAACTTTTTGGTTCTAATTTTACATGTCATATTGATATTTTTAGTGTTAATGTAATGAAAAGAATTAAATTTTACAATAATTACATTTAATGAAATTAATATTTTATAAAATTATTAAAAACAAAAAAAATACAAATAAGACCAAATTTATAAATATATGATCTAAAATATCATACCATATCAATAAATAGAAATTTATTAATTATTTGCATCTAGAATAACAAAATTATATTTTTATATTATGAGAAATTACACGAGTCCCCCTCCCCTCTCTTATAAATGGGAACCCATTCTTCTCATTTCTATAAGACTAAAACCATTTTGGTGTGGACATGATCCCCCAAAATATCTTCTAGAATCCCTCCCCACATTATAAATTATTTTTTTATGCATAACACCAAACTCAATCGTCTAATGGTGTTAATCGATGTTGATTTCCAAAGGAAGATGTATTGTTTTTAATCAAGTGTTTTTGTTTTATTTCCTCTTCCAACTCAGTAAAATATTTTTAGACCAAGATAAAATAATAATTGTAGTATCGAACATATAATTATATGTTTTTTATAAGATGCATATCCATCTGCACTACATTCAAATGGGGAAAATTCATCATTCGTGTGTATGACAAACTACCACCTCGAGAATAGATGAAATTTGTTTTCAATCAATGTTTCTCATTAATTTTTATAGTGATTAAATTAATTTTTTTAAATTATATTAATAAAATATTTATCATTATATATAGATAATATTTCATATACTTTCAAAAAATTTAGGCATAGAAAAATGATAACGACATTCAGGCATACATGTGCTCTACCACCCCCATGAAGCAACACGATTCATATTTCAAAATCACATCACATGATTGATATATATAAGTATATGTGAATAATTAACATGATAAATATTATATTTATATTATTCTATAAAGGAAAAATAATTCTTACTTGTTTCCAAAATGATCATTTATAAATGAAAATGTTACTCATGCGTACGTATAGCCGACCATCTCCCGGATTGTAACGTACTTAATTTTTCATATCCATATTTAATTGATAGATTTAAAATTATTGTTGATATATAAAAATCATAATTGTTTCATTGTTATTATTCCATAGATAATATAACAATTTTCACTTTGACCATAGTCAACCATCTGATGTCATTTTAGACACATGAACCGAATATCTTCAAAATGTTTGACGTGAACATAAATAATTATGTAATTGTCATAAAATTTAAAAAATTTATATAAATGAAAAAAATAAAAGGCGTTATATAAAAAATTATATAATGAAAATATTTTTTAAAATCAAGAAGGTAAATTCCATATTTGACTAATCATACTCAAAGTAATGTAATTCTTAACTAAATTTCCTTTCCTCAAGTTAAACTTATACTTCATTGATTACACCATGTGATGATTAAGAGTAGAATGATTTTTTATTTTCTTATTTCATATTTCCGTTTTTGATTTAGTTTTATAGTTGATACACATAAAAGATTCTTTTTTATTAAAACTCACTTCAATGAAATGATATTTATAGGGGACTTTTTTCTATTAAAAAACCTCATCTAAATTTCCACTTTCACACCATTTTCAAAAAGCCAAAAGATTTTTTTTGAATTATAAGCCATAAAAATTGACTCGTGCATTAATGATAAATTAAGTATGTAATTTTTACCTTGTATATTTCCATGGTTATTTTTAATAGAAAAGATTTATTTTTTATGTGGGAAATATATCTATTTGAAGCGTTGTTTTTAAAAGAAAAAAGGTATTATAATATCTAAATTTAAATTTTGATGAATATAAAACCGTTTTCAAAATTTTTTATGATGAAAAAGTGAAAGAATATATTTTTATTCAGGATATGGTACTTGAAAATTATGCATGAGAAATGGGTGCACCCAAAGAGCACGAAGTGATCCTGTTATAGTTTATATGATAACGTGGCCCAGGTAGCGCCTGTTGAGCCCATCACAAATTAAATGGTGGGTACACCCAGATAAATCTCTAATATATTTGGTAATATAAATTTTCATATAACATAAAGAATTATGAAGTTACCAAAGTGTTTCTTCTATGTATTTAACCGGGATCCAGTTATTTCTGAAAAGGGTTTTAAAAATGTTATGAATGTGATGTACTGTGTTTCGAAAAATGGTATTTATTTTCATGATATTAGATTAAAGGACTTTATATGAGGTAAAATTGTTTTTTTCATTCGAAAAGGATTTAATTAATAAATTTCATATAAATTGAGATAAATGTAAATATTAGACTGGTTTTCATGTTTTTCATTGGACTGAAATTTTTCTTTATTATATGTCCCTTACTGATCATTTTTTTATTTTACCATGTTTTCATATAATTTTCACAGGTATTTTTGGGGAAAAACCCTTAAGGTAAAATTGAAATGTTTTTGGGTTGATTGTGTTTGTTGATAAAGCTATTTTCCATGGTTCATTGTGGATTTATATATATATTGTTGATAAGGTATAATTACAAATAACTAAGACAAAGGAATTCATTCTTTACTGGTGGTATATAAAGATTTTTATACAAGGTGGTGGTGTTTCCCAGTGTTTTCCAGATATTTGGTGTTTAAAATTTGGAGAATGGAGAAATGTGTTTTTTTCAAAAGAAGTTTCATGCGAGACTAAAGGTGAATCTGAATTTTTTTCGCAAGACAGGATTCAGGATCATCACGACTAAATATGGATAAGTCAAAAAGTACGGGAAATATTATAATGTTCATGAATGAGAAGTTATCAAAAAATAATTTAAACTTTTATGCATTCATAAAACAATTATTAAGTAATCTACAGAAAATAGAGTTACACACCAAATGTGATGTCTATTATGCACTTTTGCGTGCGTGTAAAAGTTGTGTGCCTATAGTTGGTGTATAAGGGTTTTATGTGAAGGTTTGGCTTGGAAAATAAAATGGGGTCTACCCACTCATTTCATTCGCTCAACCCTTAGAGATTATCTTGGCTTTGGATCTCAAAATAGTTTCGTTAAAGGAAATAAAGTTGCACTCAAGGAGAGTTTCTCGAAGCAATGAATAAAATATTTGTCGTGGGAAAAGGGGACTTGAGTCTACATTAGCAATGGACTTGCACAAAAATAATAGAATTTTCACAAATTTTATAAAATTTTTACAATTTAAAATGTTGTGCACATGTTGGTAAAGTTTTTCTCAAGGCACAAAAGGTTTGCGCAAAAGAAAAATCATGATCATAAATAGATTCCCCAATAAATATGTGGTAAAGTGGTATTGATATTGAGGATGGAAGTGGAACTTAATGGTACAATAAATGTGGTGTAAATTATATATATTCATTTACTCAAGGAGGATCTCTTGAAAGAGAAGTATGCACACTTCAGTAGAGAGATCAGTGAGCTTTCACTTTGTGATTGGTTGTAAACCAAGAGGGAAAGTCATTTTTATCTGAAATCTATAAACAGTAATGAACTTTATTTGGATATGGTACATCGACACATTTTTGTTGTATGATCCTTGGACATATCCCAGTGAGGGTGAGCCACTTAAAATATTTTTGTCTCATGTACACTTTCATTTCATTCATACATTTTTACAGGTAAGAGAGAGAAGAGTGTTATCTCTAACAAAGAAACAAGATCTAAAGGGGAAGTTATCTTACTATTTCATAACCTTATTCATCCCCTCGGGATATTTATCCAAGTTGGAATAACAATTTGTATCACATCCAAAGGTTAATTTCAATGTTACACTCTTGGAAGTTGTTATTCATAATGGGATTCTAATCATTAATGTAAACAATTTTAAATTTTGGAAGAATAAGATTCATCAATGTTTCTGATCATTATGTATGTATGCCTATATAGCAACAACACATGGTATTTCTTCTAGAGTGGATAAATGTGATTTATCAGAAGCTGAAGAAATAGTATTGGAAGCTAATGTTAGAGGGATCAATGTATTAAGAGGAACTTTATCAAATTAAATATATACAAAGGATATGTCATGTAAATCAAATCATGCCATGTTGGAAAGGCTATTGAATATCTTTAAATGAAGTTAAAAAGTAAGAGAAGAAAACTGTAAGTTACGTTGAAGAAATATGAGGATATGAGAATAAACCCCAAGGATTCAGTTGATGCATTATTTGATCGGGTATATATTTTTGTGGAGGACATGCATGGTGTTGGATAAATTTTTAAATATATAATCATTCTTAAGCGCATATTTAAAATACTCTCACCATGGTTCAATCCAAAAATTTCTATTTTGTAATAAAAAGTTCCAAAGGAGCTGACACTGGATAACTGACACAGTAATCTTGTTGCATATGAGATGGGAAACAATGATATTGAATATATGTAAAAAGGGAATTCCAATAAGTATCATTCAGGTCTATAAAGAAGATCACCATAGAAGATGGATAGAAGGAAGAAAATATGAATGAGGTGGTGTCATTCCTTTCTTCAAATATTCAAAGAGGAAAAAGGAAAGTTAAAAGTGAGTCTCCTACTTAAATACTTTTTCTGTAGAATTGTTGGATATATTTCAACAAGGTTCCCCAAGAAGTTCCATGATGATAATGAGGATGAAGTTGAATTTACAATGAATCATTATTCATCCTATGTGAAAGGTATGAAAAAGTTGAAATGATATTTCTTCAAAAAGAATAATCTTCATTCATATGAAAATGATAGTTTACAAGAATATATGGTTTAAGAGGTATAAAACTGCAAAGATCATGGAGAATTGTTTTGGTGGTAGTTGTCGATAGTTACCATTAAAGGGAAGAAATCAATAATCATAATGAAAAGTTGAAGTAAGATTTGATTTTGTGGCTAAATTAAAAGCCTCCCTTGATGAGATACATGTTTAGAGAACCAAAATGAATAAATCCAACAAAGTGGTTCATGATAAAAAAACATTATATGAAATAGTAGAAATAATAAAAGTCGGAGCTAATTAAAGAAATTGAAAAGATGAATTATTCAATGCTAGGGACTTCCGAAAAGGTAGTTTAGTATATCCTCAAAAT
This sequence comes from Viscum album, assembly GCA_963277665.1. Lineage (NCBI taxonomy): Eukaryota > Viridiplantae > Streptophyta > Magnoliopsida > Santalales > Viscaceae > Viscum > Viscum album. The sequence goes on along the minus strand of OY728152.1, from coordinate 775,793,239 downwards.
GAAATAATAGAAAATTGAAATCAATCATTTGTCTGACAATGGAAAAGAATAAATTGAATGTGTCGAAGAATATGAAGCAGAATTTGTTGTCTAGTGATGAAGTACTAAGGATCAAGAGAAAATCATGAATATCTGTATGATAATGGGAAAAATATAATTCAAGAAATATAAAAGATGAATTTGAAGCATAGAGGTCTAGAATAATATAAAAAATTGTCAAATCCAAATAATAAGGCTCGTATAGTGATTTAACAAAAATATAAAATAGTAATTGTTGAAGTTAGACCATAAGTACCTACTCTGAGATTGAATATTGATATGGGTATGTAGTAAAATTATATTATTCATAGAACCCTTGGGACAACCAATGTTGTAGAAGTGACACACATGAATTCACCTAGCATCAGGTGTTATTGTTCTGTAAAGATAGGACACTGAAAAAATGTGTGTTTTTGGGCCATGAGGTACCGAAGAGAACAAGAACAACAGCGGCATCCAAATAGATCACAATACTCTATGACATAATTTGGGGCTCATTGTTTTTGGTTTGTGGTATTTTGTAACATGTCAAAATATTAAAAATCAAAAATTCATAGTAATGCGCAAAAGAAGAATCAAATTGTCTGCAAAAAGAAACTCAATCAAACATCAAGTGATATGAAAACACAAATATCGATTTTCATCTCTGCAATAAGATATTGTTAGAATATACTCTAATGAAGATCAGGATTAAAAATATATATCATGTATGAATTCAAAAACATGGATCAGAAAGATAAGAGTTGACAAGGTAAAGGTTGCAGAAATTTCCCTTAAACCATCAGATCATTCTGGTGTATGGATTCTTGATAGTGGATACCCATCGCATATGATAAGAAATAAGGATCTTCTTACAGGCATAAAATATGATAAGTAAGGTGTTGAAAAATTTGGAAATGTTGTAATCATGAAGATAACTAGATTGAGAAAAGTCAAATTTGGGATAAAAGAAAGGAGACATCCTGATGTCTTAGTGAAAGAAGGTCTAAGTGAAAACATTCTTAGTGACAGTCAAATATGTAACTCAGGGAATTATATAAGAATTACTAATGAAGATTTGAATCTTTAAAGTAAGATATGGTGTATTTATTCTATATGGAAAAAAGAACACAGTGGAATCTATAACATATAAGTGAAAAAATATACATTTATTTTATCTATAGTGGAAGAAAATAGGCTATGGAATAAAAAAATTGGTATTATATTCCAACCATCCCTAGAATATCTAGTAAAATGTGATTCATATCTATACCTACCTATGATAAAATATGATCATACTCATACATTTGATTCTTGTCAATAAGGGAATATAATCAGAAATAGATACATGGAAATAGAAAAATAACTCACCAGCAGTGCTTGAATTGGTTCTTAAAGTTGGTTGGGGACCTATCTAACTAAGATAAATTGATAGGAATAGGTATTACATTCTTTTCGTTGATGAATTTAGTAGGATGATGTGGTTATTTTTCATTTACCATGAGATTGATGTGTTCAGTTTCCAAAAAAAATATCATATGGAATCGGAAAGGATGGAAGGATGAAAAATTATAAATATTGATATCGATAATGGTATGTAATTAAAAAATATCCATGTGAAGGATTATCTTGAGAAACATTGGATAAATCATAACGTTTCATCCATTATAACTCTTTATCAAATGGAGTGGTTGAAAAGAAAAATCGGAGTTTCAATAAAATGGCTAGAACAAGGCTTATTGAAAAGGACCAACCGGGTAAATTATTGAAGAAGAAGTCTTGACAGCATTAAACATGTCTAAAAGGGATCTGTTTTTTTCAGAGTAAGAAAAGACTTCATAAGATATGTGGTATGAAAATAATCCAATATTTTAATACATTAGAATCATTATGAGTATGTGTTTTATTTTCAATAAATAGAAACACATGAAATTTGTGTCATGTGGAGATGAGGTGATATTCCTTAGATACTCAAGAAAAGGGAAAAAATTAAATTATTTAATATTAGGTTTGGGAATTTAGTTGAATGAATTGAAATCACTATAGTGGAAGATGAAATTAATCTTCAAAAACACAATGAACAATTCCCTGATGAAATTGATGAGGAAGTAAGAAAAATAGTGGGAGAGGAATTGGAAATTTTGGATTTATAAGATGATACTGATGAGGAGTAGAAAGAATTAAAATGTATATCTACATAGAAGAAAACTTTTCGAGCTGAAATTGATAAGAAAAATATCATTTGTGAATAGGACGTACCAATTCAATCATAGAGAATGAATTCTTTACAAAAGAAAACTTTCTTATCTCAAGTAGATTATAAATGTTTTGTGGAAGAATCTGGTGATGCAAAACTAGTTTCCTGATATGAATGAGGAGATATAACAAATTGAGAAGAATCAAAACTCGTAGATTGTTTTGAGACTAATGAATAAGAATGTCATCATGACTAAATGGGTCTTCTATAAAAAGAACAATGAATATAGTACATTGATTCAAAATAATGCATGAATTGAGTGAAGAGGGTAGTCATATATTGTGGGAATTGATGTCGATGAAACATGTTTACTAGTTTTGAGGATATAAATAGTTATATTATTCTTGTCCATAGAAGTGCAAGGAATGTTCAATGATTTATAGATGCATGTTAAGTCATAATTTCAAAGTGTGGTTTTGGAATAATATGTTTATATTGAGTAGTCAGATAGTTTTCTCATTCATAAAATTGAGAACAGAGTTTGTAGGCTAAGAAAGGATCTATATGGGTTTAAGAAAACAGCATGAGCATGGAATTCAAGGCTAAATAATTTTTTAAAGTACATCAGTTTTCTGATTATTTTGGTTGATTATAATATGCATGTCAATAATTATATAAATCAAAGGATGACAGTTTTGGTATATGCTGATGACATAATATTTGGTGGATCAAATAAATCATTGTCTAGATATTTCATGTAATTAATGAAAATTGAATTTGAAAAGTCAATGTTGGTGAACTGACATTTTTCCTTAGTTTACATGTGACACAAGGAACGAATGGAACATTCATTTTACAATATAGATATTCCATGGATGTTTTGAGAATATTTCAAATGGATAATTCAAATTAAATGATGAATCTTGTGGATACGGTATAAAACTATCATGGGATAATGAAATCATTGCAGTTAATATAATATAATACATGAAAATTATTAGTAGTATATTATACTTAACAGTGAGATGAAATGATATTTTTTCACATTTTAAGTGGAATGGTATCCAATAAAACCCAAAATAAATATACTTTTTTAGAGAAAATAATACTTTAGTATATTAAGGTAATAGTGGTCTTCGGTTTTTTGTGAAATGAAAATTATCTAAAAAATTATTGGGAAATATAGGTTTAGATTGGACCTGATTAGATTTTGATAGAAAATCATAATTAGGTGGTGCATTCTAACTTTGTTAATTTTTATTTCATTTATAAAAAGCAAGACATCATTTCATTGAGAATATTATAATATTGATATATTTTGGCTACTCAAGCAAGCATGAAATTATTGGGGATGAACCATCAGCTGGATGATATAGGAGTTGAAGTGATTTCCCCAATCATAATACATTGGGATAATTCATGTTCTATATATCTAAGAAAAAATAATTTCCATCACTCAAGGAAAAAGAAGATTAAAATAAAATATCATTTTATCATGGAGTAGGTTGAGAGGGATCTTGTGAAGCTAGAATATGTGCCTACAGAACTATAGGTTGTGAACATTTTGAAAAAGAAACTACCGGAAGAAGTGTTTTAATTTCATCTACTTCCTCTAAGAGTTAATTTGACTCCCCAAACATGAAAATGATTGGATGTGGGACCCCCTCTCCCCAAGGTATAGTGTGTTTTTCCTAATTTGATTATCTATGTTCTTTACCATGTAATAGACCACAATGAAGTGACCATAGGGTTCATTAAGAAAGGGGGTGAAATTGTGGATGTTAAGGGGGGTAAATCCCTTAAATAAGAAAGGGGTATAATCTAATTGGGGGAGAATCTGATTGGGGGAGCAGCGAAGTAATATGAGTTTCAATGTTTATAAAGTTTTCAGGATTTCGAATAACCCTGCAATGATTATGTGACACGATGAGAATCAGGTTCTATGTTGAAATAGTTTGTGGCTCTCAGAGATTAGGTTGGACATCATTATCATTCTAAATCATGAGAAACAAAGTAGTGAAGTAGTAGGATCTTTAAATATGATGATAATAAAGTTGATTGATCATAGGATATATATCATGAAAGATGGAGTTTGGGATGAAAAAAGTTGAATGGTTTTAGTAGTGAAGTGTCTCATTGATGAGATTTTCATTATACTATAGTTTCTCATGCCACACATGTATCATGTGGCTTTTAGTGCATGTCGATTAAATCCTTCACCAGTTTTTGAATCATAAGAATCAAATGTTAGTTAAATATGGAAGAATATTTACTATGTCATGAAAATATGAAGTGTTTCAAAAATATCAAATGAGGTATATTTTCTAGAAAAACCCCTCAAGGTAACATTTCAATGTTTTTGGGTTGATTTTTTCTGTTTACAATAAAGGTTTCCATTGTTATTTGTGGAGTTCCAAAGATATTTTTGATAATATATGGTTAAAAATATCCAAAACAAAGTAATAGATGCTCGGGTGGTAGTATAAGAAAATGTGTATACAATGTTACAATATTTTCTACTGTTTTCCTAATTTTTGGGGTCCAAAATCGAGAGAATGGGGAAAGTTTTTATTTTGGAAAAGGAAGTTTCATTCAAGACTCAAAGTGAATCATAATTTTGGATGCAATTCAAGGTTCATGATTATCACTTCTAAATATGAATAAGGCAATAAGTTCATGAAATATTTGAATGTTCATGAAAGACAAGTTTGTGTGGTAAAAGCAGAGTTCTTTGAAACTATAAAATAAATATTAAGTAATCTCTGTGAAATAGAGATACAGTCCAAATGCGGCGTCAATTATGCACTTCTTCACATGCGTAAAATTTTCACACCTAGAGGAGGGTGTGTACTGATTTTTCCTACAGGGTTGGTCGGCTCTATATATTGGTATCTAGCCCCCATATTTCTATAGCTCATCCCTTTGAGAATATCTGGGATTCGAATCTCTTAAGAGTTTCATGGAAGGTAGTAAATTTTTGTGTAAGGAGATTTGTGTGAAGAAATGAATAAAATATTTTTCTATGGGAAAAGAGGAACTTAATTATTCATGACCAAGGGAGTTGTGTGTGTAGAATAAAATTTGTACACAAGTTATACTTTCATGAAAAAGTTAAATGTTGTCCACAAGTTTGTAATGTTGCACACAACACATACAATGGTTGCACGGAAGAAAAATTGTGATACAAATTGTATTTCCCAATAAATATGTTGTAAATTGGTATTAATCTTGAGGATTAAAGTGTAACATAATGGTAAACTAAATGATGTGTAAAAAATATTTTTTCATGAAATCAATGGAGGATCTTCTGAAGGAGCAGTGAGAGTGAGATTCAAATTTTTGATTAGTTTTAAACCAGGAGGGATAGTGAGACTAATATGAACTCTATAAAAAATTGTGTAATTTTTTGGATTTGGTACATCGACACATTATAATTATATTCTCCCTAGATGTGTCCTAGGGAGGGTGAAACATGTAAAATTAGTTTTTATCATGAATGATTTAATTTTTAGTCATTAATTTCTATGGGAAAGAGAGATAAGAGTGTTTTTTCTAACAATGAATCATGATGTAAAGGGTAAGTTGTTTTATTATGTTATACCCTGATTCACCCCCCCCCCTCCCATGGTATTTAACCTAGTTGGTTTAACAATTTTTTTAAAGCCCAATGTTACTTTTAGTATTTCTCTCATGGTGGTCGTTAATCATAAATTGATTGTAATAATCAATGTCAACATTTTTAAATTATGGAAAATTCAGATGTATATCTATTTATGATTATTAGGATTGAATATCTATAAATTAGAAACACATGGTATTTCATCCAGTGTGGATAATGTTTCTTTATCAGAATATGAAAAATTAGAAAAGCATACTGATGCCATTGGAATCAATGCATTATGGAGAGACTTATCCAATGAAATATATAAAAAGGTGATGTTATGTAAGAAAACTAATTTAATTATGGAAAATCATTTAAATATCTATAAATGTGATTCAAAATATAGAGATGAAAAAAAACAAGTTCTATGGAAAAAATATGTGGATCTATGAATGAACCCCAAACAGTCAGTTTATGTATTATCTGATAGGGTAAATATTTTTATGAAGGACATGTGTGGTATTAGAGAAATTATTGAAGATGAAAATATGGGTAAAGGGATTATGAGTAACCTCTCGCCATGTTTCAATATGAATGGTTTTTTGGAAGATAAATATCCAAAGAAGCTGACAATGGATAGCCAACACAATACTCTTATTTCATATGAGATGATAAATAAAGATATAGAATATCAAGATAAAGGGAATTCCAATGAAGTGTCATTCAAGGCCCGGAAGAATCTCACACTTAAATATGGAAAAAAATAAAATGACAAGGATGAGGTGATTTTAGTCCATTCCTCAAACCTTCAAATAGGAAAAGGAAATTTCAAAGGAAACCTCCTACTTTCATGTTTTCAATCTAAAAATGTTATAAATCTTGCATCAATATTCCCTAACAAGTTTTAAGAAGATTATGAGGATGAATTTGAAATTCCCATGATGAAGTATTTAGATAATGTGAAAGGTATGAAAAAGTTTAAGAGAAATTACTTCAAAAATAAGAATCATGCTTCACAAAAAAATGAAAATTTAAAAGAATCTAAGGATGGAGAGAAGGAGAACTAGAAAGATCATAGAGAAAATGATATAGTTCCAATTGTTGATAGTTCCAATAAAAAGGAAGAAATCAATGATGGTGAAGATGATGTTGAAGGTAGAGTTTATTTGATGTCTAAATTAGAAGACACTCTTAAGGATATAGATATTTGGAGAGGAAAAAAAGTAATCAAATAATGTGCTTCGTGATTCCATATGTTATATGAAATAGTAGAAAGAAGATAAGTTTTATATTAATATATAAATTGAAATGTTTAATTATTTAATTATAGAGAGAAAAAAAATCTTTTTTGGTACAAGCTTAAAATATAATAATAGAAAAGGGAAATAAATATTTTGACTAACACCGGTAAAGATAAAATCAAATGTTTCAAGGAACGTGAAGAGGAATTCATTAGACTGCGATGGATTGTTAATGATTATGAAAAACTCTTCACTCTTGGTTAGCCATTTGGAAAGAGAATCATTTAAGAAAAGGAAAAGATAACTGTGGAGCATAGTGCTCCATATGAATAGAAGAAATATTTTGATCCAAATGATAACGCTGGTATGGGGAATTATTGAAAATAGAAAATAGTAATGGTTGAATTCATACCAAAAGAACATACTACAAGGTTGATGATGGATTTGGATAGGAAGCATAATTATAAGATTCATAGAACCCAAGTAATAATCGGTGGTGTAGAAGTGACACATAATAACACACCACACATTAGGTGTTATTATTGTGGAAATATATGACACTCTCCAAATGTTTGTTCTTTAGCAAATAGATACTGAAGGTAACAAGAAAAACATAGTCATCCAAATAGATTTCAATACTCTAGGATAACTTTATAGGATCATTGTTTTTAGTGTGTAAGATTTTGACACATGGATAGATAGTGTACATCAACAATGTAGATGAATGTTCCCAAGAAGAACCAAATTTGTCGCATGTAGCATCTCAACGAATCACAAAGTGACTTAAAAACACAAAATTTATTTTTAACAATGCAAGATGATATTGGTCCATCAAACTATAATGAAGATTAATATTATAAATATATACCAGGTATGGATTCAAAAACATGGATCCGAAAGAAAAGAGTTGATAAGGTAGTGGTTGTGAAAATTTCCCTTTAATGAATTAGATCAATATGGTGTATGTATTGTTGATAGTGGATTCACATACAATATGATAGGAAATAAGGATATTGATACAGGAATAAAATATGATAAGTAAGGTGTTGTCAAATTTATAAATAATGATGTCCTGAAGATAATTGGATCAAGAAAATCTATGTTTGGGAAAAAGGAAATGAGACATGTGGATGTCTTATTCATTGAAGGTCTGAGTCAAATCATTCTTAGTGTCAGTCAACTATTTGACTCATGGCATGCTATAAAATTTTCTATGGAGATGTGTATAATAAGAGAATCATATGGTTCATTTGTTATATAGTGAAAATGAATAAAGGGGGATCTGTAACTTGTAAGTAGAGAAAAAGATATGTGATTTTTATCCATAGATGAAGAAAATTGGTTCTGGAATAAACAACATGGTCATCTATTCAAACCATCCCTAAATGATCTAGTCAAATGTGACACATCTCGATTCCTCAAGAATGTATAACAATATCATATTCATATGTGTGATTCTTGTTAATAAGGGAATATCATGATAAATATGTACAAGTAAAAAGAACAATAATAAACCAGAGTTCTTGAGTTTTTGATCGAAACTTTATGTGGACCTATCTAAAAAGAACCATTGATGAGAATACGTATTTTATTCTTTTCATTGATGATTTTAGTAGGATGGAAAGGGTTTTTGTCTTTTCCCATAAGACTAATCTATTTAGTTTCAAAAAAAAATATCAGAGGGAATCCAAAAGGATGCTTGGAAGAAAAATTCTAATGTTTTATATTGATAATGGTAGGGAATTTACAAGTATTTAGGTGGAGGATGATCTTGAGAAACATGGGATAAGGCATCATGTTTTAGACATGAGAACGCATAAAAAATAGAGTAGTTGAGAGGAGGAATCATAATACCATGAACATATCCAGAACAATGCATATTGAAAAGGACATAAAAGAAAAATTATGGAAGGAAGTAGTCTTGATATCGGTATACATATCTAATAGCTCTATATTGTGTCTGAAGGATGAAAAGACTTTCTATGAGATGTGGTATGGAAATAATCCAACATTTAAATACATTATAATTTTTTGAAGTAGGTGTTTTATTATTAATAAGTATAAACACAGTAAATTTGGGTCATGTGGATGTGAGAGGATATTCCTTGGATACTCAGGAAAAGGTAAATCATATAAATTCATCAATACAAGGTTATAAAAAGTAGTTGCAATCAATGATGTCACTATAGTGGAAAATGAATATAATCTTCCACAACACGGGGTAAAATTATCTAATAAGAGTGATGGGGATGTAATAAACACATGTAGATAAGATGTGGGATACAATGATTCAGAGGAAGATACTGATGATGTATAGGAGGACGTGAAATCTTTATTTGTACAGAAGAAAAAGCATCGAGCCAGAATTGATAGGAAAAATATCATCAGTGATCAGGAAGAACCAGTTAAAATATGGAGAATGAAGTCTTTACAACAAACATATTTCTTATCTAAGGTAGAGCATAAATGTTTTGAGGATGCAACTGGAGATGAAAATTTCATTCCTTCTATGAATGAAGAGCAAGAACAAATTGAGAAGAATCAAACATGGAAGATTTTTTTGAGACTAATGAATTATAATTTCATTGGGACTAAATTGGTATTTAGTGACTAGATGCATGATGATGGTTTAGTGATTAAAAAATACTTAGTGTGAAAAGGTTACTCTCTGATAGAGGGAATCGAAGACAATGAAACAATTTCCCCTATTGCAATGCTAGAGATAATTATATTTTTCTTGTCCATAGCTGTGAAAATAAAGTTCGATGTTTTCCAGATGTATGTAAAGTAAGAATTTCATATTGGGGTTATGAAATAAGAATTTCATAATGATTAAACTTGTAATTTTCTCATTCAAGAATATGAGAGTAGAGTATTTGGAATGTTAAAGAAACTATATCGGTTAAAGCAAGCACCAAGATCATGTTATTCAAGGGTCGATTAGTTTTTAAAGAATCTCGACTTTTTGTATGGTGGAGTTGGTTACAATTTGTATGTTTACAATTATAGTAATAAATGTATGATGGTGCTGGTATATGTCTATGACAAAATATTTGGTGGAATATATGAAAAAAAATGTAGACTATTCTAAGAATTCAAGAAAATTGAATTAGAAATGTCAATGATTAGTGAACTAAATTTTTTCCTTAGATTACTGGTCACATAATGAAATAGTGGCACATTAATTTCACAATATAAATAATTCAAGATAGTTTTGAGATGATTTTGAATGGATAAAACCAATGAGATTATGACTCCAGTGGCTACCCTGATGAAACTATACTGGATGATGAAGGAAATGTAGTTAATGTAACTGAATATAAGAAAATTATTGTCATTTTATTGTAAAAAACCACAAAAATACCACATATTTTTTTCACATTCAATGAAGCATGGTATTAAATAAATTCCAAATAAATACACTTTTTAAGTGAAAATAATACTTTAGTATATTAAGGGCACAATGTACATCAGGTTTTTGTACGCTGAAAAATCCTAGAAAAATTTATTGGACTATACAAATGTATATTTGACCAGATTAGCTGATGATAGAAAATCAACATCAAGTGGTGAATTATGACATAGAATATTGTGTATTTCTTTGAAAATACAGAAACATGATTTAATTTTGTTTAGAATAGAAGAAATTGAATATATTGTGGATACTTAGGTGTGTATGCATTTATTGCAGATGAAGCAGTAGGTTGATGATATGGGAGTTGAAGTTAAGTATCCAATCATAATCCATTATGATAATTCGTGTTTAATATATCTTATAATAAATATAGAACATCACTCTAGAAAAATCACTTTTAAATCCAATATCATTTTATCTAGGAGAAGGTAGAGCATGGGCTTGTGAATTTGGAATATGTGCCTACAGAACTACAGGTTGGAAAAATTCTTACAAAGGAACTATCCAAAGAATCATTTGAATGAAATAGAATGTATCTTAGAGTTAATTTGAATCCCCACACTTGAAAAATTTTAGATGTTGGACCCCGCTCTCTGAGTTATGGTATGGTTTCCCTGATGTGAGGATTAATTTTATTTACCTAGTTATAGACCACAATGAACTGAACATCGGGTTTTTTGACAAAGGGTGATAATTATTGAATTTAAAGGGGATGAAAATGTATTAAACAAGGTAGTGGGAGAAACATATAGGGGATAATCTGATTTTAGGTGCAATTATGTAGGGGAGTTTCAATGATTTTTAGGGGTTCAAGTCTTTTAAAATCTATGAAATGCTTCTATGACAAGATCAAAATTTTTAGTTATGTGGAAATAGTTCATGGTAGTCATAACTTAGAAAGGATATATTTATCACTACAAATAACGATAACCAATGCAATAAATTAAGTGTTTTAAAATATGATGATGCTAAAGGTGATCAATTAAAGTATATATATATATATATATATCGATATATGGTGTTAATTAAGAAAACAATTGATTGGTTTTTTGAATTTAGTGTTTTATTGATGGTCTTTGGTTGATACAATTGTTTCTCATGTTGACAAAGGATCATGTGGGTATATAGTGACTGTTTAGTAAATCATTGATCATAATAATAATCACAAGACACATGTTTTGGTTGAAGTTGGAAGAATCTTTAAAATGGAATAAAAATGTGAAAATCTGTCAACAATCCCAAAGGGGGAGATTGTTGCATAAAAATATCTCAAGGTTACATTGTAATTATTTTGGGTCGATTGTGACTGTTGACAAAGAAGGATTATATGGTATGTTTTGGAGTTCCTGAGTGATTTTTGAAAGGGTATGGTGATAGAGATCCATGAAAAAGTATTATATGATCCTGTGGTGCTAGAGGAAGATGTGTATATAAGGTGACACTATTTCCCAGTGTCTGCAAAAAAATGTTCCAAAATCTAGATAATGGAGAAATGTTTTTTTGGAAAAGAATTTCACACTAGATTAAAAGTGAATCGGAATGTTGAGTGAAATTCAATATTTGAGATCATCTCATGTAAATATGGATAATTAATGAAGTGCTCAAAATTTTTTAATCTGAATGAAATGTGAGTTTGGGAAACAAGGAGAATGTACCTATAAAATAATTATGAATTAAACTACCTGAATTGAAGTTATGCACCAAAAGAGTCACCAATTATTCACTTCTGTGCGCATGTAAATGTTTTGTGAACAAATAAGGTAGTGTAAGGATTTTGTCTGCAGGTTTGTATTGGTCTATAAATTGGTGGCTACCCTCCTCACTTATTTTCGTATCTCAACTGTTAGATAATATTCTGGCTCTGAATCATGTAAGAGTTATGTGCAAGTAATTTTGCGTTCAAGGAAAGTTGCATGAAGTAGAGAATAAAATATTTATTATAGGAAAAAGGGACTTGAGTCTGCATGACCAAGGGAGTTTCATGAAAATAATAATAATTTTTTCACAAGTTATACTTTCATAAAAAATTAGATGTTGCATACAATTTGGTAAATTTTCTTGAAATTCATCTAAAGGTTGTGTGAAAGACAACGTGTAAAATTAATGTAGTTGAGTAGATAAATCTGTGGAAACGTGTGATTCATCTTCTTGATGAATGTGTAACATAATGGTACACTAAATGAGGTGTAAAACATATTGAATCAATTACTAAAAGGAGGATTTTATGATTGAGTAGTGAGAAAACCTTAGTTGAGTGAGTAGTGATTTTTCAATTTGTGATTGGTTGTAAACCAGGAGGGAGAGTGAGTCCACTCCTAACTCGGTAAACAACACTGTGATTCTAGTGTAATTGGTAAATTGACACATTTTCTTTATATTCTCCTTGGATGCTTCCTATTGAAGGTGAACCAAGTAATATAGATGTGTCTCATGCATGGTTTCATATCTGTTCATACATTGATAATAGAAAGAGAGAGCGGAGTGTTTTTTAAAAATGAAACCAAATATGAAGGGGGAGTTATTTTAAGATTTCATACCCTGATTCACCACCCTCTCATGTTATTTAACTGAGTATGTATGACAGTGATTAAGGGATTGTAGGGAAAAGGAAAAGATCAAGAAGAAAATTATAAGGAATTGTCATGAAAGGAAATCACATTTGGTTTATAGATGTTCTATTTTTTTTGAAAATGGATATTTAGTATAAGTGTCTAATTTGTAATTTTTAAGTTTTAATGCATGATTTATGAACTAATTATCTAAAAATAAAAACCAAAATGATCCAAGGGATTGTAATAATGTGATTTATAGTTCAAATACATAGGAATATGTAATTTTTATGACCAATAATTATTGATGGAACCAGAGGATGAATAAGATAACTTTTGGGGTTAGGATAATGTTAATAGAATATATATATATATATATATTTGTATTTAATTTTTATGTAGAAATAATATCAAAATTATCTATTTCCATGATCCTTCATCTATGATAGACCTATTTAGATTGGTTCTCTTCAGATGTAACCGGTCAGCTGTGGTGGGAAGGTTTCAAGAGGAAAATATCCTTCCAATATCCGTATTTAAAGAAGGTTAAAATTAGAAAAAGAAAATAGCTTGTTGCAGTGATGGATAAGTTTAAACAACCAATAAAATGGTTCTTCTATCCTTTATAGGGAGTATATGGATAAAAATTGTACAAATATGATTATAGTCGAGCTTTTCATTAGAAAAAATCCCCCATAATTCAATGCATAATCTGACACAATGATATCTGATTTGTGGATCAACTATTTTGAAAATATATTTGAATTCATTTGGTGTTTGGATGCCAAAAGCTTACCCTTTTCATTTATTTTTTTAAGGTGATGCTGACCGATGAAGGTCTCTAATTAATAATAATAGATTGAAATATAATATTGATGTTATGGAATGGGTTGATTTTAAGATTAATTTTCTTGAAAATTATTTTACAAAAAATGTTTGACCTAGAATTAAGATACAATTCCTAGAGAGAAGGCATAAAGATGATTATTTTTAGGTAGTTTATTAATATAACATAAAAACACTAGTGATTCATGTACGAGATTTTTTTCATGAAATTGATATGAAAATTTATATATTTTACTCTAGTTTGTAAACATGTTTATGAAGATCTTTTTCCACATTAGAATTTAAAATTTATGGTAAATTTGTTATTTTCATTGAAAAATTCAAGATGGTGTTTTCCAACATTTATCTTCTTTGAGATGACAATAGTAAGAAATGGTCGAGGTGGAAGGTAATGGAGAAGACACCAGTTATGAAGTCCAGAGGGAAGCCGCAAAAATGTTCCATGTGTGGTCAATGAAATTTAAAGTAATGTTTATTAGGATCAGGATAGTGTTTTCGGTTTGGTCAATTTGGTCATAGGTCTTGTGACTATAAATAAAAGAATCATGAAAAAATATTGCATTAACTGATATCCATCCAATGTGGAGGTGTTTATGTTTCAATTAGTTGTCTCATTATGCTAACATGTGTCTGATTCTAGTTTCACATGATGGAAATAAACATGATAGGGTGATGAAAGGTATAAAAAATTCATTTCATACTACTCGGTTGATATGGGTCCTTAAAATGATTTGCTGATGGGTATGTTACTTATGTATTCAAATTATGCCACTACCATATTTGATTTTGGATCTTTTCATTTCTTCATATCTACAAAATTAGAGAAAAAAAACTAGAAATATCACCTCATGATATTATGATAGAACTTTCATCAAAAAATATATGGTGGGATTATCAAATAAACCATGTTATATAAGACTATTCCAATTATAATTGGTGAAATGGTCCTTCCACCAAATATTTTTGAACCTACCCAAGTTGAGTTTGATATTATATTGGTTTTGGAATAGATTCCAGTTTATTATTCCAAGATAGATTGTTAATATAAGAATTTTTTTCAATGAATTCATACCCTTAATAACCCCCATGAAGAAGAAAAAATTAGTATAAGTGGAAGTGAATGTTAATTAGAACATTTTGTCAACACGAATGAAAATGTTCAGATTAGTGATGTTCTAGAAGTTAATGAAGACATGAATTTTTTTCCTAATGATTTTCATTGTGTTATTCATGATCTGGAGGTTGATTTTATGGTTGATGCACTACTTGATACTAAGACTATTTCAACACCCACTTATTGAATGTATAAATTAGATCTTTTCAACTAAAAAATCAGCCATAGGAGATGCTAGATAATGGTTTTATTATACATAGAACATCACAATTGGGTGATCCTCATTTTTTTTGAAAATAAATACAGTTCTATGAGGATTTTCATCAATTATAAATAATTTAATAACATCACTGTTAAGAATAAATATCATTTTATTCATATCGATGATTTTTTTGATTAGCTCCAAGGAGGGTAATAATTTTCAGAGCATGATCTTAAGTCAGGGTATTATTAGCTAAAAGTGATGGAGGAATATATTCTGAAGAGTACATTTTAGAAAATTAATTTTTATTATGATTTTGGAGTTATGCCCTCAAGTTTGACAAACTACCCTACAATATTTATGGATCATGTGAAAAGGGATTTCTATGAATATCTAGAAAATTTTCTGGTTGATTTTATTTATGATAAATTATTTTATTCAAAATTTTATGTGGATCACTAAAATCATATATGGATTTTTCTGCAAATCCATAAAGAAAATATGTAATATTGAAATTTTAGAACATGAATTTTTTTGCTTCAAAATATTTATTTCCTTGGGAACATTGTATGTAAATTTGGAATTAAAGTTGATCTTGATGAAAACTAATGTTGTTGAAGACTGGACAAGACCTACCAGTTTTGCATAGATTCATTATTTTCATGGATTAGTGGGTTACTACTGATGGTTTATTGAAAAAATTGATCAGTTGTATGACCTCCTAACTATGTTAACATGAAATGGAGTTAAATTCATCTGGATAGAGTAATGTGTGGTTTTTTAGGAAATAATGATAAGATTGGCGAATGCTCTAGTTTTGTCCCTACCTTTGAGGAATAGTGATATTTTTATCTTTAGTGATTTTTCATTAATGGTAATTGTTTTTGTTATGATGCGGACTAATCAAGCAATTTATTATTCATCATGTTAATTGAAACCTCATGATTTGGACTAACATACACATGATCTAGAATTATTTTTAGTTGTTTTTTATTAGAAAACATGGAGGCATCATTTTTATAGATCAATGTTCTTATTATTGACTGATAAAAAAATATTGATTAATATATTTACTGAGAAAACATTTACCATGATTTAGAGAATATATATATAAAGAATAAATTATTGTGATAACGTGGTAATTTACCATCCTATAAAATCAAAAAATAGTGGATGTGTTCAGTCAACAACATCATGCATCATTATCCATGTTTCATATCGATCATGACCCATTGGTTAATGATTTTATGAATTTTGGAATAGATATTTTGGGTGTAGTAAATTTCCCCCTTTAGCTTCAGGTGTTAGTGAAATCATCACAATACAATTGAATTACGAAAGCTCAGAAGGAAGAACATGATTAATAGAAAAGGGAGGGATTGTTTAAGAATGGTATGTTTCTAGAATTTAATTTTGATAAATATTGGGATTTGAGATTTCTATAGAAGTTATATTTTCCTTTTGATTCCCAACTGAAGAGGTAATTACTGAGTGAAGATCATTTTTTACAGTTTTCAATTAATCCAAAAAGTACTATGATGTATAGTGTAATTTAGAAATATTAATCATGGGATAGAATTAAAAGAAACATGGTTGACATTAAAATGAAATTATTGACTTATCAGTAGGTAAATTAAGAATGAATATTACTAAAGGTGTTTCTTCATCCTTTTCCAGTACCAAATAGGACATTGTAAAATATATCCCTAGATTTTTTGGTGGAATAATTAAATACATATCGACATAAAAATGTGATTTGGGTTATTGTTGATCAATAAATGAAATCTAAAAATTTCATTCCTATATGAGATACATTGTATTTTGAAAACATTTATCAACTATACCTCAAATAGATAGTATTATTATATAGAGCTCTTATCTCTATTTTATCATATTGTGATACCGGGAAAACTTATAATTTTTTTAAAGGCCTTCAGAAGTATTTTGGAACGGAATTAAATTTTAGTATATTTTTTTATCCTAAATAAAATAGATAGTTAGAATGCAAAAATCACACCATGGTAGACATGCTTCGTGATTTTTCAATGGATTACCATGGACTTTGGGATCAACATCTTTTTTTTAGTTTTCTTATAGTAATAGTTTTCATTCCATTATACAAATGAAACATTTTGTGGTATTATATTCATATATGTGTCGAACTCTAGATTTTTGTGATGAAGTTGGAATACTGAAGATGATAGAATTAAATTTGTTAGAGGAAGTGTCTGGGAATAGGAAAATGACTCAACAACATATGAGGAAATCCAAGAGAAGGTACAAATGTTATTAAGATAATAGTAGGAAATAACTTCAATTGGAGGTAGGTGATTGTGTTTTTGTTAAGGTATCTCTATATAAAAGTGTTATGTGTTTTGGTAAGAATGGAATATTATGACCATAGTTCATTGGACCATATAAAATCTTGTAAAAGTTGGATCATTTCCCAACCGAGTGGTCATACCTTTGATTCTATCTGACGTACATAATAATTTTCATGTTTTGATGTCTAAAATATATGTTCTAGATTCATAACATGTTTTGAAACAAAATGTTGTTCAATATAATGATAACTGTTATTATGTGGAGGGGCCTATTTATATTCTTGACCATAGATATAATTTATAATGCAACAATGTAATTCAACATGTTAAGGTTTTGTGGAGAACCCATATAGTTGAGGAAGCAACATGGGAGTCTATAAATTCCATTAGGTAAATATATTTTAACTTTTTTTATATGTTAACAAAAATTATAAGGAAAAAATTTCAATAGGGGGGATAATTTAATAGCCAAGGTACTTATATATTATTACTTTTCACTCTAAAATTAAATAGTAAAATTCATTAAAAATATGTTATGTAATTCTTATAATCAAAAAGTTACTAGTTTTATTAAACTATATTTTTATTTTAATTTTATATAATTTTAATTTTTAAAAAATAATTTTATTTTAAAATTCGTCAAGTATAAATAATAATACAATTAATTTTTGGGTATTTTGAGAGAATACTTAATTTTTGAACGGATTGTGAATAATTTTTTTTATAATTTATAGGTAAAATTTGTTTTGGATTATAAATTAAATAAACTAAAAATATATTAATTCAATTATTGTATTTTTAAATAATTTTATATTTTAATTTAGTATAAAAAATTTATTTTTAAATCGGATTAAAAAAATGATTTTCATTTAATTTTTCTAGATTAATTGAAATTAAATCTTATGAATTTATTTTTTTTGAAGTTTAAAAATTGGATTTCATATTTTGAATCAGGATTCCCATATTTAATAAATAGGTCAATTTTTTGGGAGAATTTTAATAATAGACATAGTAATTTTTTTTCATCGTGGTAAAGGGTAAATCGAGTAATTATGGTTAAAAATAAAATAATAAGGAATATAAAAATGACCCTAAAACATTCTTCAATTTTATTTTATGAGTAATAATTGATCATAATCATTCATTATTCAGTTTCATGAACATGTTTAACCTTATAAATGATATTATAACCATAATAATAATTTATTTAATGAAAATTCAAACACATCACACTCATTTTTTAATAGGTATAACATTTTTACTTTGTGGTTATCTAGAGGATATGATAAAAAATAAATGGTATTCTCAAGGGAAAGTTATTTATATTAATCATGGTAATTAATTTTTAATTTTTATGGATGAAATAATTTCATTAAATTCATACACAATGATGATGCAATAATTATTTAATTAATGGAAAATTCAAAAAATGATATTAAAAATATTAAAATACATATAATTTGATATAATTAATGGGATTCATGACTTTTATATATGACATTGACATGTTTTAGGAAATAATTAAATATTTGGTTTGAATTTTACTTTTCGTCATGATGTTTTTTTGTCAATGTAATGAATATTATTAAATTTTAAATTATTGGTATTTTATGGAATTAATAATTTATTAAATAATTTAAAAATCATAAAATATAAAATAAGTCCAAAGTTTATAATATATTGCCTAAAAATTCATCTAATATTCATATATAATCCTTTTTATGTCCTTATATCAATAATATCCTTATTATATTTTACTATTTTGTGAAATTCCAAGAGTGCACCTCCCCTCTCCTATATTAGGGTACCCCTTCAACTCATTTATTCAAACATGAAACCAATTTTGGATCAGAAAATATCAACCCAAATAACTTATGTAAAATACCTCCCCACATTATATAGTCCTTTTTAGGGGTATAAAGACAAACTTATTGGTCTTATGGTGCTAATCAAAGGTAATTTCACAAAGAATAGCTGTTGTTTTCAATCAGGAGTATATGTTTTATTTATTCGTACACCTCCCTAAAATATTATTCAGTGATGATAAAATCATATAAAAAATTTAATACATATACATATTTTATTTTTTTACCTTAATGATCCATATCCATCTCCACATCCATTAAATGGGAAAAGAATTCATCATTTGTGTGTACATCGGACTACTGCCTCACAGACCGATTAAATTATTTTTTCATAACCACCTCTCAGGACATGTTTTAATGATATAATTAATGTTTATATATTATATTTATTAAATATTTATCATTCTATAGAGATTATATAACATTTATGTTCATACATTTTTATGCGTATAAAAATGATAACATAATTTGTGCGTACTTGTGGAGTAGCACCGTCACGAAGGGATGTGATTTATTTTTCATCATCACATCACATTGAAATATGTATTGTTAAATATTTAATATTATATATATGATATTATTATAATTATTTTAAAATAATATAATAATTTTTTTCTTTCTTAAATGATCATTGGAAAATGAAAATGTTACTCATGTGTAAGTACGACCTATCGTCTCCATCATCGTAACATAGTTAGATTTTCAATTCTATAATTAAGGACTCAATTTATAAGTATAAATTATTCATAAAAATTGTGATTATTTCATGATTTTTATTTTGGAGTTGATGGAAATATGGTCACTTTTACCATAGTCAACCGACCAAAATCATTTTTGGACACATGAACCGAATATCATCAAAACGTCCTACGTGAAGTAAAATAATTATGTAATTTTCTTAAAATTGGAAAAAATGAGATAAAATAATTAATAAACATGAAAAAGTATTTCATGAAAGTAAATAATTAACATAAGTTTATTATTATGGAATATAAAGTACATACGTGGCAAATTAGACTTGATGTAATGGAATTCTTAACCGAATTTCCTTTCTTTGAGTTAATCTTATACTTCATTGATTATACCATGATATGATTATGAGTGAAATGATTTTTTTAAATATTATTTTTTATTTATTCTAGTTTTATTTCTATTTACAATTGATAAAATAAATCAATTATTAATATTAATACTCACTTTAGTGATATGATATTTTTAGGTTACTTTTTAAAAAACAACTTTTAAAGTTCCTCTTTTATCACTTTTTTCCAAAGTCTAAAGGAATGTTTTTTAACTTATAAAAGATGAATATTTTTACAACATCCATGATTCTATATTTATTTAATGTTTTATTTATATGATTCAATGTTTATTTTTAAATTTAATTGTTTCTTTATGGGGGTGAAATTTTACGATTTAAAAATATATTTTTTAAAGAAAATTGTACTTAGATATCCAAAAGATATTTTTAATGGTTTAAAAATAGATTTTATAATTTTTTATGATAAAAATGTGAACTAGTAAAAAAAATATTCATGAAATTGTACTTGAAAATTATACATGATAAATGGGTACTCCGAGATAATGCAGGGTGATTCCCTTATAGCTAATATGATGGGGTGGTCCAAATAGGTTTGGGTGAGCTTGTTATAGCTTAAACGATAGGCATGTCTAGATAGTTCTCTAATTAATTGTTTAATGTACCTTGTATTTTTATGGAATGAAGGAGGTAGGTACTAAAGGGTTTCTCCAATATATTTAACTCGGACATATTATTTACTAACATGGGTTTATGAATGTTATGCTCTTTGTTTCAAAATGGGTTTTCTTTTTCTTTTTATGAGTTTAAAGGATTATATATATGATAAAAGTGTGTTTTTTGAAAGGAAAAAGATTTAACTAATTATCTCGAATAAAATTGAGATAAATATTATATGGGTTTCATGTTTTTCATTGTAATACTGGTTTTCTTCCTTATATGTCCCTTCCAAAACTTTTTCTGCTCATCCGATGTTTTAAAATATTTTTCGCATTGTTTAAAGGAGAGTATGGAAATGGATGAGATCAAGAAAAAAAATTATAAAGATTTATCATAAAATGAATTGTTTTTTAATGTTCTAATTTATTTTAAAATGATATTTAGTAAATGTGTCTACTTTGTAATTTTTGAGTTGTTATGAATGAGATATGACCAGATGCTATAAAACACTAACATGGAATTATCCTTGGGACTGTAATAATTTTATATCTAGTTCGAACACACTAGGAAACATATTTTTTGAGGTAGGGTCATTATACCTGGGATCTTGTTCCTTGACTAATAGGAAATAATGTTATAAAAAAAATTGGATGTTAATAAAAAAATTTAACAAACATGTTTAAATTTCATGAAAAAACATGACATTTTTAGAATCATAACTCAAATGTGGATTATTTTAATTTTAAAAAAACATTTTCTCTTATTGTGAGACGTGAATTTATAAACATATTCTTCGTATTTTCCATGCATTATTGATACAAAGAATATTAGATTGATGTAATGTATTATTTTCTAAAACAGAGAAATTGAATATGAATTTATGTAGAGAAACACTATTGGATATTTCAAGATAATAATAGAACCATGATTTATATTATAAAGAAAAGTTTTTAGGGTTTTAAATAGTCTCCTCGTGCATGGTACAATAAACATGTTAATTTCCTTAGATAGTTTATATTTCCTAAAGATAAAGTTGATAGTAACATGAATATAAAAGACATGATAATAGGTACTATAATTTTCATTCTTTGTAGTAATGATATTATTGTTATTGTATTAAGGGACAAAACTTGTTAAGAGTTCACTTATAATTTTATGAGGATATTTAAATTTTCTATGCCTGGAAAATTAACTTTATTTCCCTTCTTATAAGTCAACAAAAGAATATTTATAAATTCATATATCAAGAAACATATGCCAATGAATTATTAATAAAATTATTTTTAAGGCTCTAACCCCAGTTACCCAGAGTGGGTGCATTATTACATAAAATTGGAATGATAAAAGGAATCATGTCTAGAAAGACTGATCAGTTTAGTAGCCTTGGAAGTACTAGATACATACATGAGGTTTACATTACATCATGAAATAAAAAAACAACATTGTGTGCCCTTTGAACACTCTTATATTCCTTATCATATTCTGTTAGGTTAATCTTAATATACTTCATTGCATCCTGGGAGAAATAAAACATAAGAAAGGGGTGAGCTCATATGATCAGTACGGATAAAAATATATCGGAAACTATCATAAATAAGCATAAACTTTTAATGAAATTTATAAGACTAAAACACAATCCATTTAAAAATAAACTTCATCATAATATGGAAAAGATAAATCAAATAATTACATTTACTTATTCACATGGATATTATTCTAGTCGAATAATCACATGTAATATCAATGACAAATTTTATAATGATGGAATACATAATGTCGGACATCATAACCACAAAGTCAAGGCCTCATGCCTAGAATACAAATAAGATTTTGTCAGGGTCTTCTGCCAAGACACTAGTCTATCTCATTAGACCTACCAATGCCTCGAGGAGCTATAGTGGACTCCACCTGTCACTTACTAAGTCCAATTCATTCTTCATATGAAAAGGATGTAAAATAATCTAAACAATCATAATAAAACTAGCATAATAAATGTCAATATTTTAAACACAAACCATGAATGGTATAAAAATAGATCATCCAAAGTTAAACATAACTCATTCCATACAATATAGAAGATTTTATCAACCTGAATCAATAATATTGAAGGATATTGACATAGATGAAAATAATCAGTTAAACAATTTGAGAGAAATAACCCCGTTTTATTTAAAACATTTAAAAGTCTCACTATTTATCAAGAAGTTATTAAAAATGTTTTTTTGAATCAAAGTATCCCATACCAATTTGAAACATTTAAAATATATTTTAATTTTAAAACATCCATTCCCATATTAATAATTCCTTAAAACCAGTTTTTAAAGACATGGACATTAATTAGAAAGATATAGAAGAATAAATCACTAAAACATTTAAGATGATATTGGAGTTGAAGAGTTACTAAACAAATAAGAGACACATTAATACAAATAATTAAGGAATAAAATTAATCAAAACTGTATAATATCATGAAAATAAATGGATTCATGATATAATATGCCAAACGACAATATTAACCCCATATAATAGTGAATTGTTTCATAACAACAATGAAGTCTCAATGGAATGTACATTGAGACGAAATGACTTATAAGAACTATAACCTCATATTAAAGATAAATAAATTACATAATAATGTTTGATAAATATAAATACACTCAATATTATTGGATATTATGTGTAAATCAATCATAGGACATTCACACATGTTATTTTTAAAACAAAACCAATAACTTGGACGTTTAACTCAATGTATGGAAATTGTGTTACGATTACCCTTATCAAGTTCATATCAATGACACGAGAATTTATTAATTGAGAGATAATGTGTATCAAAATTATATCCACACAACGGGGAGTCTAAATTACAACATAAATAAATAAACAGTGATTCCACACAAAATCGTAGCATAACATAATTAAGAATTAGAACATTAACACAAGGAATAGAAATTGGGTTTAAAAGTTCCCTGACTGATTTGGTATCTTACAAGAAATACACCCCATGAAATAAGGATAATAAAATGAATATTTAAATACCATCATGTTAAATTATATTAAACAATTAATACAATTTTGGGCAGTACATGCACCACACAAATGGAAATAGTGGCAAATATAGCATGAATCTAACGGGAATAAAAAGTGAGATGGAAACTCCTTAACATAAACATTTTTTTAGTCAAGGGTATTTTAACCTCATTTATAATAGATAAATCATTATTATTAAATTATAAAATAACCACATTAAAAAATATGTTATCGTATATGACCTTCTAATATTCCTTGGTTAATAATATTTTTGTAGTATCATTGTTTTGCGTGTTAACAGATTCATTTTCCATTATATGTTTTGTTACATAAGTCATGATTGTTATGGATAGGAAGTATTGGATTCATATCCATAATTATATTAAGTTATAAAACCTTATTTTTAATCATAAAATGAAATTATTCTTCAATGGATATAATGGGGAATGAATCTCATCACGTTCGTGGAGATGGTAATCCGTATGTAAGCATGAGCGACAATATCATTCAATTGAGGGTGAAATAGTATATAATTGGATGTTATATAATATATAGAAAATCATTAACATGTTATATTTATTATTTAAATCAATTATAATGCATTATTATACCCATCCAAATAATTAATTTTTGAGTAACAACTACACCATGACGTGGAGGCGGTAAGCTGTAGGTACGCACATATGGTGACTTTATCATTCATAGAATGGTTGGAATAATTAATATGGTTGTAACATATTTATAATAAAATCATATTATGTATAAGGTACTACAGTTATTATTTTGGTATGAAAAAAACAAAGAAGGAGGAAGTGGAAAAAGAAGATAACATTAAAAGAGTTGATCAAATTATTACCTCTTTTTCGGGTGATTCCTTTTGATTTTATCAAAAGGGATCCATACGTCGGATTTATTAGAAAAAGAAGTCCTCTAGGATGAATTTAATGTAGTTGGTAGAATATTGGGGCAGGTATTGGCTGAGATAAATGGATTTGGAGGTGTGAAATTAAGAGAAGGGGAAGTTCCCTTTTACAAGAGAGTAGAGGGTCACTTTAAGAAAATCTTGAAGTATTATTTTATTATAATTTTATTTTCGGATTCTAATGGCTCAAAATATATTTATTTATAGGATAAGGTGGGGATGGGTTGAAAACCTACAAACCAATCGGTTTTAGAGATGTTTAGATCGCCATATTAACTTCATCGTTTAGATAAAACTCTTAGTTAAATAGTTTTACATTTACCATGTCTCCTTGTATTTTTTAATTATATGGTTAATAAACATACTATAAACTGCCAAGAGAAACCTGGGTTTTTCATTAATAACATATATATTATTATATATGTCCTTTTGCCTAACCTTATATTTTTAATATTATTATATAATTTAATAAAATAGTATTTGTTTTAAACACTAAATTATGTCAATTTTGACACTATTTAGTATTTGGTTTTTTAAAATATCATATGAACATGATTAATTCGAAAAATAATTCATTAAATCAACCATATAATGTCATATTAACCTGTAAAATTCTTTTAATGCATCAAAAGTCTAAATTTACATTTATTTTAATATTTATAAGATCAATTATTTTAACCATTCATTAATTTTGTAATTATTGCATCATCATTGTGTCATAAATAAATTTAATTATTTAATGTCTAAAAATTATAAAAACTTATCATGATATATGAAATATATTTATCTTTCTAATTAATATTTATAGATGAATTTATTTTCTGTATAACCCTATATTAAAAATGGTTTAGTTATTAATCTTTGAATTTTACACTTTTAACTATTCATTAAATAATATAATAATAAATGCCTGAATCTAATCCATGTGGATCAAAACGATCATATATTATTCTTAAGGTTGATTTTGGTCTAAATACACTTATCCAATAGAATTCGGGGATGTATTGGGGTAATTATAATATAATTTTTACCATTAATCAGCCGATTTAATTTTAACCACGGTAAATAAAATTCAAAAGTTACTATTCAACAAAAATTATTTTCATCTTATTGAACCAAATTTTACTTACTAATGTCAACTGTGTCTCCTAGATTTTTTATATTCAATCTATATAAGTGGTAAAATTTCATTTTATGAAAATTTTCAAATATGCGTAGAAGGTGGGTAAAAGATGGTAAAAGTTTAATAAAATTTTATACATCTAATATTATTATAAAATGAATCAAATGAATTAAATTAAATTTATATAGGTATTATGTATCTATTTTCTATAAAAATAAATTTAAATAAAATAAATAATTATTTATGTGAAAAGTCAGTTTTAAAAAACATAGGAGAGGTTTTCACTATTCATCAAAAATCGACAGTTCTCAGAAAATTACCAGAAATTCACTCTAAGATAATTTTGATATTTAAAATTACAAAATGACTTCTATTTCACCAAAATAAAAACATATAAGTTCTATTATTTAATTTTAAATAATATTCCAATTGTCAAAACCAGAAAGCAGGTTTTTGAGAAGTAAAAACTATCAAAAGAATGATATGTGTTTATGTCCAATTTAAATGTAAAATTACATCCAATGACCTATATTGGATTAAATGATAAAAATATAATCTAATTATACCTCCAAACCATTCAAATATATAATTTAACACTATAAATTAATTGTTCAAAAAAGATGTTTTTAATTAAAATTTATTATTTTTCAATATTCATGAAAATATGAAAGTTATCATAAAAGAACCGAAAAATTATCCAAACTAAATTTCTTTGTCCCTCTTCTAAATTAAAATTTTATTTCATCAAATTTAATATATAAGTGTTTCAAATATTGGATTTAAAAAAATGGATAGCCAATAAATGGTAGTAAAATTGCATTTTCTGATAAATATTTCTTTTTTCTGAAAAAATGAATTTGTTCTTATATTATGTCTAATAAACACGTAATATGGATGTGAAAATTATATAGAGTATATAAACATCAAAATTCAGTTGATATTATTCATAACTTCACTTTGAACGGCTAGTTTGGTAAGTCGTGGTGCACCCGAACACAGTGTTGTGTGTTGCGCAAGCTATTGAATTACTTTAAAGAAAATAACTTACTATGAAATCATGGGGTGTTACATTATTCATGATAGATTCAAAAACATTATTCTATAACAATATTTTGTGTCATGAATATTAGTGATGATAATGATTATAAAGGTATGAATTATAATGTATTTTTAAAGATGATTGGAATCTTATTATATCTTACTACATCAAGACTATACAATATATATATCTTTACCTTATGTGACAGATATTAGAATGGACCAAATGAAGCACACATATTGGAATCTAATGTAATTATTAGGTATGTTAAAGGGACATACAAATTTTGTGAAGACATATAAAAGAAGCAATGAGATAAACATTCATAGGATAACTAATGCCGATTGAAATGGAGATTATAATGATATAAAATCTATATCAGGGGGAACATTATACTTAGGATAATGTTATGTGAGATGGAATAGTATGGATTAATAGTCTATTACTTTTACACAATATAATAAAAATATGTTTTCATCCATATCTTATACAAAACTTCTGTGGGTTAATTTTCAACTAGACGATTCGAGTGTGAATTTTTGTGAACAATTGAATATTATCCGTGATAATTAATTTTACATTTATCTTTCCAAAAATACTATTCAAAATTCAATATCACTTAACATTGATATTATGTTTCATTTCAAAAAATAAAATGTTATTGGTTGAGTAATTATACTTGAGTATATTTCCACAATGTTTCAAATTCATAATGGTGTACCCAAAGCTATGAAACGAGAATGATTTGGTGAATTAAGGTTGTAACTACTTGTTAAGAATCCACCAATTAATTTATAAATTTATTAAGGAAATATTATCCACCTTAATTTGTACTACATTTTAAAAGGTGAAGAAAAGTTAAATCTTTCTAAAAATATGAACAACTCATAATTTTGTGAATATGAAGTTGTTAACATAAAAATAGAGAGAATAAAATATTTAGGGGGAGTTTACATTATCATGTATATAATATTATTTTTCACCGAGGGTTGAAATTCTTTAGAAAAAATCACATTATCAAGAAGAATTAATTTGGTACATTATGTCTGAGAATTGATATAGTATAAAAAAATGCTGAAGAAGTAGTTGTTATAAAAATGTTTACATATTTGGGATTTTTTCAAAGAAATACAATGGGTGAGATTGATTATACATTGGGATGATTTCATAATATATTTTGAATCTATTGTCAAAAAATAATGTAGTGAATATTTATGTATCCATGGTAAGAAAGCGTTTATGGGGTTAATAATAAATATTTCATATAATGTTCTAAAAGATGATAATTTTTTTCCATAACTATGTTATGAAATATTCCAAAAGTTAGACTATGTTTTATTGATCTTCACTTTCTAAATTTCTAGAAGAAACATGGGATGAAATAATTGCTTGTACATTTTATGTGGTGATACAATGTTACTAGAAAAAGCAATACAAATGTTACCAGATAGATGATAGATATAAGTCTTCCCTAGTGATTTTTTGAGATGTTTATCAAAATGAAATAACTGAAAAGGAAGAGTAGTACAAAGTGGGATAAGATAAAGTATGAGTGGTAACATGATGTTAAATCTGCAATAATGATTGTATTGAGATATATGAAGATTAACTTATTGACTATATTAGATATTGGTTGATGAATATTCCCTAAAAATAGTTTGTATTATGTTCATGAATCATAGATTGTATTATAAGTTATACAATGTTTTATTTCATGATGAAAATGAAAGTTCTCTTATATTAAATCTACCAGATCGAGTCCACCAGGATAAGATGTTTCAGACTAAGTTACATTATATATGTTTTCTATTCTCTAAGTGAATAAAATATCATTATTTTATTAGGAATATCTTTATAAACATCTATAGAAGAAAGGATAATTTGAAAAATATAGTGTGATGTCATCAGATGGATGATAACATTATGTTTTACCAAAATATTCATTTTTTGAATCATGTGTTATGTTTATGGTGAGGTAGGATGACTAATCTAAGATATAATAAGATGTCATTTAGAGATCGTTCATCTCAAAGATATTTTATATAGAGGCCACCAGATGGAGATATTATGAGTTTATCAGACATAGTCAATCATTCAAGGAAATGATGGGGAACATAAATATGAGATTACAAAATTCATTAAGCATAATATTTCTTAATTGAGACTTCACACAAAATTTTTGATGCATGGAGATCTAATAAGCTTTAAAAAACATTTTAAATTCCTTTACAATATTTATGATAACTATCCATTAAATGTTTGGTTATTTTTCTTAGGTAAATAATTTTGTAAGTTGTTCCTTAATACTTAGTTAATGTAAATTTACATAAGATTATAAAAGTTTCATTTATAAGAACTTGTTTAATTTTATTGAACCATTATAAAGCATCTAGAGATATTAAAAATTTATGGAGTTTCTACTTTAATGTTTCGAGTTGAGTTGGAAAACATTTTTGATTTCTCACATTTTTCTCTTGATAGTGAACCTTTATTAAAGGGTTCATGCACTAAATTGCTGTGTGGGACATTGTTCATCTGTGTGAAAGATAAGTATATTGTTTAAGAATTGTGAGTAGGGTGAGTTTCTACCCCATGATACTTTTGGTATAAATTGAGTAAGTTGAAATTGATTTTGGTCAAAGTTGTAAAAAAGAGGTTTTCTCAATAGAGTTATGTTTTCAACTTTACTAAATAGATGTAATGATTTGAAGCATCAGAAAGAGGTATCAATAATAATGTGACATTCAATGTTTTTGATAGATTTGTGGTATTGGGTTTTGTGGCATAATGGATTGAATAATACCAGATGATTTCTGAGCGTAGCAAATGGAGGCACACCAAACATTGTGAATTGGATGAATAATTTTTTATAAACATTTAGTGATTTATTAAGAATTTTGTGGTGTACATTTGGATACTAAAATTATGTAACTGATAGGATTCATTATAATTTCATATCGGGATATAGAAGGAGTCTATTGAGAGAAGGCTCAAGTTTTATTCACTGAATATTACCGTGGATTTCCATGGATCGATGACAGTCTTATTATAAATGATTTAGTCACCCACATAAGTGGAAAACATTGTAAATCATCTATTCTTTGATTTACTTTCCTAATAATGAATACAATATGTGGTTAATTTTTAAAAGTCTAAAAGGAAAAAAACTCTAACATCTTTCAGGGGTTAATTTAAAGAGTTATGAAATTGTAAAAGATCACTACTAATTCACCCCTACTCATATTAGTCATTTCACACTAGTCATTAGACCCTCAAAATTAAACATTAAATTCAAACATAATATATTACAGAATAGTTTTTGAAGAGGAATGTATTTTTTTACATTATGTGTTTTTATTATTATTTCAAAAAAATAATGATTAAATGAGTTTGCATATATTGTTTCTTAATTTTAAACATTACATTAGAGCCATCCAAATGTGATCAACTGAATTTTAAAAAACAATAACACAATGTTTTTAGAAAACAAATATTTGTCAAATAACTATTTTACCATCATAACTAATATTTACTTTGGTAACTTATTTTTATGTCAAAAATGAAAATTTCCATTTTACCTAATTTGTATGTTATGAAAATAATGTGGATTTTTTTTATTATATTCAATTTATATAGTTAATAGAATTTAATTTTAATATAAGTGTGCATATCACATTAAAAATATTATAGGAAAATTAATTATTTTAAGAATAAAATGAATATATTCTTATGGATTGTGAAGTAAATAATATCTTATGGTTGTTATGTGGTTTTCCTTTAAATATTATCAATACATTACATTAAAGTCATTCTTAATAAAGGCTAATATACAACACATTAAAAATTAGTTCATTAAAATTATAATTTATTTATTAAATAATCGTCAAAATATATAATTAAAATTAATTATTTTTATTCTATAAATTTACTATTATCGATCTATTAATTTGATAATATTTATTTTAATTTTATAAATACATAATATACTAATATAATAATAATAATATATAACATATAATAAATTTAACAAATATTTTAATGATATATTTTTATTTCATTGACTATTATTTATGAATTATAACATATTAAATTGTTTTGTAACGTCTCACATTTTCCAGGTAATTTTTTTATTTATATGGTATTTATTCGAGACTGCGAAATTTGACGGTACGTGATTCTGTGGTCCGAAGATCCCGGAATGGAATTTTGATTTTTTTTTGAGGTACGTTGAGTAAATGTGCGAGTCGGATTTTCTATCTTTTGAACCATTTCTCAGATCAAAAATCATATGGAAACATTGAATTCAGAATGCTCAGATTCTCCAAGAAATGAATTAACATTGGCCAAAAATGGTCAGGCGGAAAAGTTATTTTTCAGAATTTTTGAGAAAAATAATAATATAATTTAAAAGAATTATTTTCTATTATTTCTCACTTTTGAGAGGCGGATGTTGACACTGTGGGGAAATGATGAGGAAGAAATGATTTGAATTAATTAGGATCAATATTGTCTTGTTAAACCCGCAATGTGACGATGCTTTAATGACGCATAACAATTACAATGTTTCTTAAATAAAACAGTGTAACGAAACAACATCGCATCATAATGGAAATGATGTGATGTTCTTCTATTTATAGTTCGACGTTCTGGGTAAATATGGATTAAATATTTAGAGGATTATATGGTTAATGATGAACTTCCACCCAAATGATGAATAGCGAACGCCGACAGAACATCATCATCTTTTACACCTTTCGATGATCAGAGCTGGGAAGCAACATTGACATCTTAAATACCTCGAGGATGAAAGTCGTGGAATCATATGTCATAAGAACTCGGGGTTATTTGATTTTAATGTTTTCCAAATTCTTATTCCAAAATGAATAATGTGGATTAACCAACAATAAGGTTAATATACAGACCATGCATTCTATCAGAAGGGTGAGTTCTTGGGGTTATTTTTATTCGGGGTCCAAATCATGGTAAGGAATGATTGAACAAAATCTCCCCTAACATACCCCGTCTATAAACCTCTAACACAGAGGCCCCAAGTAGTCAAAAACATAGCCTGAGAACCTATGCATGTGTGTTATTGGTTTTCGTACCTATTAAATGATGAAAAGGAATGTTTGGGATACTCACAATGAAGAGGGCGCTCCCTAGAGGTCACAGACACAGACAACTCGAAAAATGGACCACCGGAGTGCGTCCAGTGGTCCGCTAAACATTCTGCGGCGCACCGGTCCCGATAGCGGTAGCGGTGGCGGCTAACCATGTCGACCGCATAGAAGAGGTAGCCTGCACTGGCAGGCCATTGTGACCGAGAGACCATGGTTTGTCAGCTGCGGTGGCTCAGTGGAGGGCAAGGCACAAGGTGGGGCGCTGCGTAGAGGGACAACCCGCGTCCTAGGCCATCCTAATGAGCTATCAACCACATTTATTGAATGCGGCATGCTGAGGAGCCCCGCACATTTTTGGGGTAGGCGGGAGGCCGGGGCCAAATGGCCACGGCAGGAGCTGGACGCAGCACCAGGCGGGCGCTGCCTTAGAGGTGTAGCCCACCTCTTGAGGGCTGCATTTAGATAGGGAGGGGACGCAGGTGGCTGCTGCATCCCAAGTGCTCACAGCGGTTGCACATCACGACCGGTAATGACTTGGTGGGCCAGAACCGCACCCATCGGGCCAGACCTTCTCCCTATTCAGGCCAGGCCAGACTAGATAGGGTCGTCGGGCGACTCGGTGGGCTAGACCCTAGGCCAACCGGGCCGGGTCCAGTGAGGCATATTCGGCCTATACCACTGGCTCGGCCTGGACCAGACCGACCTTAACCTGTACCAGGTTGGTTTGAGTTCATCATAATGAACAAGAGTATGTGGGACCACCGAGCTGGGCTGGTCGGGTCGGACTGGGCCCCGTCGCAACTGGTCCCCTGGTTACTGAAACGCCCATATCTTGAAAACCTCGCATCTGATTGATGAGCTGTTTACGGAATTGGGACCCTCTAGATGAAGTGGATATTTTGGAAAGCTCTATGGAGAACTTTGTGAAAGTTGAGATGAAAAAAAAGTCTTGAGTATTAGTTCACCCAACCACACTACATACAAAACCCTACGACTAGTTGAGACCTGAAGACTGTTGACTTTTGGCCTAGTTGGAAGCACGTCACTATGACATGGAAGGACCGTGATGGGAAGCACCTCTTAGTGAATTTGGATGCCCATGGTACGTGATTAAGATTGTAACGCCCCGACCCCAGATACTCAGAGTCGGTCCATTGTTACATAACATTGGCAGTATCAGAAGAAAGATCAAGTCTCGAAAGACCGATTAGTTTAGTATCCTTGGAAACACTAGATACATTCATAATGTTTACATTACATCATAAAATGAAAACTACAACAACATAGTCTCCATATTCCACACTCATATCCCCCTCATACTATCCCTGTAGTTCATTCATAAAATACTTCTTCACATCCTGGGAAAAATAAAACATAGAAAGGGGGAGCTCAGATGCCCCGTAAGGATAACAATATAGCGGAAACTTTCATAAATAAGCATAAACATTTAAGGTAATGTATAACTAAAACAAAATCCTTTTAAACTTGAAATTCAGCATAATATGGTAGAAATAAAATGAAATAATACCATTTAATTATTCACATGGATATTCTACTAATTGAATAATCACATGCATTATCAATAACCACTTTCATAATTATGGAATGCACAATGCTAGACTATCATAACCACGTAGCCAAGGCCCCATGCCAAGACCAAAAATAATATTTTTTCAAGGCCTTGTCCCAAGACACTAGTTTGTCTCATTAGACCTACCGATCCATCGAGGAGCTATATCGGGCTCCACCCGTCACTTATTAATTCCATTGCATTCCTCATAAGAACAGTTTTAAACATAACATAAACATTCGTATTAAAACTAGCATAAAAAATGTCAATAATTTCTCCATAAACCATGAATGGTATAAAAATAACACATCCATAGTAAAAAAAATCACAAAACCCTCAATACAATATGGATGTTTTGAATTATAATAAATCAACTTCAATTAAACTTAAAATTTATCAAATGATGTTGACATAGATGAAATCAAAACTATTTGAGAGAAATATATATTTTTTGAAATCATTTAAAAGCACATAATTATAAAAGAAAACATTTAATTTAAAAAAATTATTATAAGCTTGTAAGGGAAGCTTCGACAATTTTATAACATAAGAAAATAGCCGCACCCACCGTATAAGTTAAAAAAAGACATTCTTAGCTTAATTCTGTCGAAAAGGTTTAAAAGGACCTTGTTTCGAAAACGATGGAAAGATTCCTTTACAAACATATTATAAGAAGTCAAACAAGGGTATAAATGACTTTATCCCATATTCTGTAAAATAGTAAGAATGTTTTGAAATACATTTTTAAGAAATATGGATGTGGATAATAAAGAGGTCCCCGTAGATAATTACGTATAAACAACCTCGGATAATGAAGAGATTGTGAAATAAACCCTTACCTTGTACTTTTCCTTGATTGAGGGTAGGTTAACCTCATTTATAATTGTTAAATAATAGTTATTAAATTATACAATAATCATATACATTAATATAATATTATATATGATCTTTTAAAATTGATTTGATAATAATATCTTAGTATTATAATTGTTTCTGGTGTTAACTTACTCGTTTTATTTTATATTTTTTTACATAGGCCATGTTTTTTATGGATAGGTTGTATCTTATTCAAATCCAGAATGATATAAAGTCCTTAAACAATACTTTTAATCATCAAATGATAATTGTAATTGCATGGATACGATGGGGAATGAATCTCATCGCGTTCGTGGAGACTGTAGTCTATACGTACGCACGAGCAACAATATCAGTCTTTTGATATTAAAATAATATATAATTGGATGGTATATCATATATAAATAATAATTATAATGTTATATTTATTATTTTCATCAATTACATATCATTATCATACCCATCCATATAATAATGTTTTTGAATATCAATTACACCACG
The DNA here is from genome assembly GCA_963277665.1 of Viscum album. Classification (NCBI taxonomy): domain Eukaryota; kingdom Viridiplantae; phylum Streptophyta; class Magnoliopsida; order Santalales; family Viscaceae; genus Viscum; species Viscum album. The sequence continues at coordinate 775,758,008 of OY728152.1, read as the reverse complement.
ACGTGGAGATGGTAAGCCATACGTACACACGTATGGTGACATGTCATTCAAATGATGGATTGAACACTGAATATGGTTGTACCATATTTATAATAACATCAAAATATATATAATATATTGGATTTATTATTTTGTAAGGGAAATATGAAATAAAGAAGAAGTTTAAGAAGAAAGTAACTTGAAAACGGGTGGTGAAAACATTACCTCTTCTTTGGGTTCTTCCTTTTGATTTCAACAAAAGGGCTCCATAGGTTGGATTTCTGATCAGAATAAGGCCTATAGGTAGAAGTGAGGGTAGTTGAGAGAGTATTTTGTTGGGTTTTTCTAAACCAAAAGGCTTTGAAGGTGTGAAGAATTGGTTAGAAGTGGTGTCCTTTTATAAGGGGGGGGGCTCTTTAGGAAAAACTTAATGTATTAAATTATAATAAATTAATAATCGGTTTATAATGGTTAAAAAGTGGATTATTAAATGTATAAGGTGGTGATGGATCGAAATAATTTCAACCAATAGATTTTATACAGGTTTGTTTCATTATATTAACTTTATCTTTTAGTTTTAACTCTTAGTTAATTAGATTGACATTTACCATGTCACATTCTATTTTTATATTATATTGTTAATAAAAATACTATATAGATCCAATAGACACCCAAGTGGTCCATTAATGATACACCTATCATGATATAAGTCTTTTTTGCCTATCCTTAGATTTTTCGTAATAGAATATCAATTAATAATATAATACTTGATTTAAAAACTCATTTATGTCAATTTTGACAATATTTAATAATTGATTTTTGTTAAAAGTCTTGAAAACATTATTAATTCTAAAAAAATTCATTTGAGCTATCCTAACATGTCATATTAACCAATAAAAATCGTTTATGCCATAAAAACGTTCAAATTATATTTATTTTAACATTTATAATACTAATTATTTGATTCTTCAATTAATAAGGAAAATATTGCACCATTATTGTGTCATAAATAAATTTAATTATTCAATGTCTAAAAATTATAAATAAAATACCGTTATGTATGAAATCATTTTATATTTCAAATTAATATTTATTGTTGAAAATATAACATATATAACCCTATGTAGAAATTGTTTTTCTAAAAGATATATGCTTATGTCATTTTTGTATTTACTTTAACTTAATTAATATAAAGTGTCATTATCACATACAAGTAGATCCATGGTGTCCCTAAAACGACCCAAAGATGCCCATGGTCGGAAATGTATCAACCAATAAGTATAGGACACGTTTTAGGGTAATTTATTATTATTATTATATTATTTTTTACCCTTATTTACCAGATTTACCCTTTAACCTTGGTAAATAAAATATTTACCGAAGTGATTATTCAAAATGTCTAAAAATAAAAGTTACCTATTTACACAATTTGGACCTCCTGATTCTATATATGGAATTCATTTTTATAAATTCAAAACACAGAAGTGTAAAAAATTAATTTAAAATTAATTCCCTCTATCAAAACAAAAAGCGTGTTTTTAAGAAATAATAACTATCAAAAGACTGACATTTGTTTATGTCTTGTTAAATTGTGAAATTATGTCCAATGAACAAAATTTTATTAAATGGTAAAAATATATACTTTTAAACCACTCAAATTCATAATTTATCACTATTAATTATTTTGATTAAAAAAGTTGTTTTTAATTAAAATTTAGTAATTTTCACTATTCATCAAAATATAAAGGTTATCTGAAAAGTACCAAAATTTCACCCTAGGATAATTTAGATATTAAAAATCCAAAATTGAAGTCCATTTTGAGAGATAAAATTTATAAAATTTCAAAAAGTGGGTATTACTATTCATAACGGCTACTTTGATTGGTCGCGGTGTGTTAGAATCTCAAAGTTCCATACAACACAGGCTACTGTATTATTCAAAGAGAATCGTACCATGGAATCTTGGGGTGTTACATTCTCCCCTCCTTCAAATAATTCCATCCTTGAAATTTCTAGAATACTACCACATGAAAATACTTGGGTGGTTCTTCATCATAAGTTACTCGGGTTACCACGCTGCCTCTTCCATCTTATGGTTTCTCCACAAAACTTTTACCAAATGAGTCGTTCGGTTTCTCGGCACTTGTTCTCTTGTATCAATAATCCTGATGGGATCTTCGTAATAAGACAGATCAGGTTCCAGTTCTAATTCCTCATAGTTGAGTACATGTGTTGGGTTAGGCATGTATTTTCTCAACAATGATACGTGTAACACATCGTGAACTTTGGAAAGATTTGGCAGCATTTCTAAATGGTATGCTACAGCCCAAATTAGTTCTAGAATTTCTAAAGGTCCGATGTACCTAGGACTCAATTTACATTTCTTACCGAAACATATAACTCCCTTCCAGGGAGATAACTTCAAGAAAACATGATCTCCTACATGAAATTCCAAATCCTTCCTTCGATTATCGGCATAGCTCTTCTTCCTACTTTGAGCTGCTTTGATGTGGTTTTGGATTACCTTTACCTTTTCCATTGTTTCCTCCACCAGTTCTGGGCCTACGAGTTTTCTTTCACCAACTTCATCCCAATAGGTTGTTGTGCGACTTCTCTTTCCGTATAATGCTTCATATGGTGCCATCAAAATACTTGAATAGAAGCATTTGTTATAGAAAAATTCAACCAAAGGTAAATATTGATCCCATATACCCTAAAAGTCAAGTGAGAAAGATCTCAACATGTCATCTAAGGTTTGAATAGTCCGTTTTGATTGTCCATCAGTTTGGGGGTGGTAGACAGTGCTCAAACGAAGTTTAGTATCCAGGTCTTTCTGAATACTTTTCCAGAATCTTGAAGTAAAATGGTGATCACGATCAGAAATAATCGATAGGGGTACTCCATGAAGTCTCAAAACATCATTAATATATAGTCTTTCTAGACGTTCAAGTGGTAAATCTTCCCTTATAGCAAGAAAATGTGCTGACTTGGTAAGACGATCAAAAATGACCCATATTGCATCATTCCTTCTAAGAGTCTTTGGTAGTCCCATGACAAAGTCCATAGTGATATTATCCAATTTCCACTCAGGTATGGGACGTGGTTTCATGACTCCTCAAGGTTGTTTCCTTCCAGCTTTCACTTGTTGAAAAACCATACATCTTGACACAAAATCAACAATATCCCTCTTCATGTTGTCCCACCAAAAATGTTCCTTCAAATATCTACACATTTTGGTGCTCCCATGGTGTATATAGAAATTGGAACTATGAGCATCATCCAACAAATCCCTTGTTAGATCAAGTATTTCAAAAACACAAAGTATCTTCCCAAATTTCAAAATTCCATCTTCATACACAGTCACTCAATCTCCCATCATTAACAGCTCTAATCTTCTTTTGAAATTCTTCATCATCGGTCTGAGAACTCTTTACCCTTTCTAGTAATGATGGTTTGGAAACCATTTGAAAAATTATCGATGTTTCACCTTCTATGGAAATTCCCATATCCATATTCACTAGATCCATGTAAATAGGATCCCTTTTAATTATCATCATGTTGAAAACTCCATGATCCTTTCTGACCAAAGCATCTGCCACCTTATTTGCCTTCCCGAGGTGGTAGTGTATCGTGCAATCATAATCTTTGAGTAGTTCAATCCGTCGCCTTGGCCTCATGTTGAGTTCTTTCTATGAGAAAATATGCTTCAAACTCTTGTGATCAGTATAAATCTCAAATTTCTCACCATAGAGATAGTGTCTCCATATCTTCAAAGAAAAGATCACAGATGTTAACTCAAGATCATGAGTAGGATATTTTTGCTCATGAATTTTCAGTTGTCATGATGCATAGTCAATAACCCTATCATTCTGCATAAGGACACAACCAATTCCTTTTTTTTCTATGCATCACTATAAATAAAGAACCCACCATTCCCCGAAGGTAGAGTCAGTATAGGAGAATTGACTAATCTTTTATTCAGTTATTCAAAAAATTCTTCACACTCTTTTTTCCAAACAAATTTAACCCATTTACATGTGAGCTTTGTTAATGGGTTAGCCAATCGGGAAAAATTCTGGATGAAACGTTGATAATAACATGTTAAACAAATAAAACTATTTACCTTGGTTATAATCATGGGTGCTGGACATTCTTGGATTGCTCTTGTCTTAGCAGGATAAATAGAGATTCTATCCATAGAGACAATATGGCCAAGAAAAGAAATCTCTTGAAGCCATAATTCACAATTTCTAAACATCCCATATAATTCATGTCTTCTCAAAGTCTTCAGGATAATACACAGGTGATTTTCATGATCTTTGTAGCTTTTGGAGTATACCAATATATCATTAATAAATACCACTACAAAATCATAGAGATATTCCTCGAAATATTGTTCATTAGATCCATGAAAACAAAGGGTGCATTAGTCAGCCCAAAAGGCATTACTGTAAACTCGTAATGCCTGTACCTGATTCAAAATGCTATCTTCAGAATGTATTCCTTCTTCACACACAAATGATGGTATCTAGATCGAAGATCAATCTTAGAAAAGTATAGATCTCGATTTAGTAGGTCAAATAAATCATCAATGCGAGGCAGGGGATACTTGTTCTTTATTTTTATATCATTGATCTTCCTGTAGTCGATACATAACCTCATAGATCCATCTTTCTTTTTAACAAAAAAATAGGGGCTCCCCATAGAGAAAAACTAGGGTGAATAAATCCCTTATTACTCAATTACTCTAGTTGTTTCTTCAGTTCAACTAACTCCACAGTGGCCATTCTATAAGGGGTATTCTATATAGGCCATGATCCAGGAATTAAATCAATGGAAAACTCATCTTCTTGTACTGGAGGATGCCCAGGTAAATCTTCCAGAAACACACCTACATATTCTTTCACAATAGATACATCCTCTATTTGAACATTCCTTTCCTCACCCATAGTCATTTCATTATCTTCCTCCCCAATAATTGAATTTAGTTGAGCTACTACTGGGGGTGGATCTAGATAAGAATTAGGTGGTGACGATTCTGCTCTAAAGATATGGTGTTCTTTATCATCATCATCAAAAATCGTAACCTCCTTCTTCTTACAATAAATCTTCACATCATGGTCTGAAATATAATACATACCAAGGATTATATCAAACTCAATCATAGTTATGATGATGAGATCAGTGGATAAAGAAAATTTATGTGCTCTAATGGGGACTGATTCACAAAACACTGTTGCAATGATACATCCCTTAGGAGTTTTAACTGACAAATCCATTATTAATTCAAATTGAAAATATCTAATTTTCTTAGCAAATTGGGAAGATATGAAAAAATGTGATGATCCAGAATCAAATAAAGCATTTTATAAACTTGAGGAAACCAATAAATTACCTTCCACCATGTCTTTCGGAGCATCTACCTCAGCAGTAGTGATAGCATAAGCTTGGCCTTGATCCCTTGGCCTTTTCTATGTTATGTTCCCCTAACGATTATGACATTCATTTGAATAATGCCCCATCTCTCTACAATTATATCATTCCACATTGACAACAACTCTCTTTCCCTTGAAATCATGAGCTTGGTGGCCTTTTTCACCACACTTGTAATAGACTCCCATTACCTTAAATAAAGTACCGGGGTGTTTCTTCCCACATTTACAGGAGGATAGATAATCGAATTTTCCCTTCTTCCCTTTATTTACATTTCAATATTGGTAAACAGATCTCTTCTTCTCTTGATTTTCCTTAAAGTCGTAAGACATAGCGAATTCCTTTTCTGTCTTGATAGGACATGAGAAAATATCTTTGTATGATGAGAAATATTGTGAGAATAATGCTCGACGAAGAAACAGTTTTAACCCATCAAAGAAACGATCAATATTACTTCTTGGGTTACATATATAATCTGTTGCATGCCTCGCTAACCATGTAAATTTATCCTCATACTTTGCGACATTCTCATCCTCCTTTTTCCTCAGACTCAGAAATTTCCTTTCCATATCTGCTCGATGGTCACGAGGAAAGTATTTTTCTAAGAACATCTCTTTGAACTGCCTCCATTCCATATTTGATACTTCATCATCTTCCTTCGTGTTTTGTATCAATGACCACCATTGATCAGCATCTCCAGTGAGGCGATCAACTGCAATAATAACTTTTTCCCCTTCACTACTCCCCAAAACCTGAAATATTTTCTCTAGGTAACTTATACATTGCTCATCTACTAATGGATTTTTACTCCCATTGAATGTTGGTGGTTTCTGCCTCATGAAGCGATCTAACATTGATCCTACATGCAATGGATCAGGGTGCTCCATATAGGTAAGGTTATTATTCATAACTTGAGTGAGTTGTCCCAGTATGGTGATTAGTTGATCAGCACCAGTTTCATCACCATCTCCACTATAATTATCTTGAGAAGGAGGGAAATACCTAAATGGAGTGTGTGCATTCATACGGTTTACATTCCTTCCACTAGGAACCATTTCGAAACAATGGAATAAACTAGATCAATTTATGAATCAAAATACATAATTCCATACTTGTAAAAAACTTAACATAAATTGAACTATTTATGAATATAATCAATAATCATAAAAAAATGTTTTCTTTGAGGACGTATATACTAATAAACCCTTCATAATGGATTGTAAAGAAAATGAGAATTATCCTAAGCATATCCCCTGGGAGTGTCGTAACCAAGACTACAGCAAGGCCCGTTGTCGTGCACCAGTTCCCGTTCGAGTCTAGCTCAATGCGGTGTTTTCAGGTTTTACCCCTAGGTACATCTATGCTAGAGCCGCCTCTACCTGGTCGTATCTTGACAGGGATGTATTTCTCAGAAAAATCACAAAATCTCAACAATAACAAAATTCTATGAAGTTATTCTATACTAATCCTCAAAGTCCATTTTAGGTCTATGTGCTCTAATCAGAGTTTATCTAAATCTAGCTTCCAAGGATTATAATAACCTTTCTCTGATACCAACTGTAACTCCCAGACCCCAGTTACCTAGAGTTGGTGCACTATTACATAATATTGTCATGATCACACGAAAGATCATGTCTCGAAAGACCGATTAGTTTAGTATCCTTGGAAACACTAGATACATTCATAAAGTTTACATTACATCATATAATGAAAACTACAACAACATAGTCTCCATAGTCCACACTCATATCCCCTCAAACTATCCCTGCAGGTCATTCATAAAATACTTCTTCACATCCTTGGAAAAATAAAACATATAAATGGGTGAGCTCAGATGCTGATTAATGATAACAATATAGCAGAAACTTTCATAAATAAGCATAAACATTTAAGGTAATGTATAACTAAAACAAAAGACTTTTAAACATGAACATCAACATAATATGGCAGAAATAAAATGAAATAATGCCATTTACTTATTCACATGGATATTATACTAATCTTATAATCACAAGCAATATCAATAACCACTTTCATAATTATGGAATGCATAATGCCAGACTATCATAACCATGTAGCCAAGGCCTCGTGCCAGGACCACAAATAAGATTTTGTCAAGGCCTCGTGCCAAGACACTAGTTTGACTCATGAGACCTATCGATGGATCTAGGAGCTATATCAGGCCCCACCCGTCACTTATTAAGTCCAATTCATTACTCATATGAACAATTTTAAACATAACATAAACATTCGTATTAAAACTAGCATACGAAATGTCAGTAATTTCCCTATAAACAATAAATGGTATAAAAATAACACATCCACAGTCAAACATATCACAAAACCCTCAATAAAATATTGAAGTTTTGTATCGTAATATATCAACTTCAAATAAACTTAAAATCCATCAAAGTATGTTGACATAGATGAGATCAAAACTATTTGAGAGAAATATCTCATGTTTTTGAAATCTTGTAAAAGTCACATAATTATAAAAGAAAAATTTTACTTTAAAAATATTCCTATAAGCTTGTAAGAGAAGCTTTGATGATTTTATAATGGCGGAAAATAGCCACACCCGTCATATATGTTTAAAAAGGACATTCTTACCTTAATTCTGTCGAAAAGGTTAAAAAGGACCTTGTTTAGAAAACAACGGAAAGATTCCTTTATAACCTTCTTATAAAAAGTCAAACAAGGGTATAATTGACTTTAACACATATTATTTAAAATAGTAATAATGCTTTGAAGTACATTTTTAAGAAATATGGATGTGGATGATAAAGAGGTCCCCATAGATAATTACATATAAACAACCTCAGAAATGAAAAGATTGTGAAATAAACCCCTACCTTGTACTTTTCTTTGGTTGAGGGTAGGTTAAACTCATGTATAATGGTGAAATAATTGTTATTAAATTGTACAATAATCATATGCATTAATATTATATCATATATTATCTTTTAACATTTATTTGTTAATAATATCTTAGTATTAACATTGTTTCGGGTGTTAACTTACTCGTTTTCTTTTATATTTTGTTACAAAACCCGTGTTTGTTATGGATAGGTTGTATATTATTCATATCCAGAATGATATCAAATCCTTAAACATTACTTTTAATCATCAAATGACAATTATAATTTCATGGATATGACGGGAAATGAATCTCTTCACGTTCGTGGAGACGGTAGTCCGTACGTACGCACGAGTGACAATATCATTATTTTGATATTAAAATAATATATAACTGGATGTTATATCATATATACATAATTATTTTCATTATATATTTATTATTTACATCAATTAAATATCATTATCATACCCATCCAAATAATAATGTTTTTGAATAACAATTACACCACGACGTGGAGACGGTAAGCCATACGTACGCACATATGGTGACATGTCATTTAAAGGATAGATATAATAATGAATATGGTTGTACCATAATTATAATAACATCACAGTATATAGAAGATACTGCGGTTATTATTTTTGAAAGGAAATAACAAATAAAGATGAAGTTGACGAAGAATGGAACTTGAAAAAGTGTGGTGAAAACATTACCTCTTTTTCGGGTTCTTCCTTTGGCTTTTACCAAAAGGGCTCCATAGGTTGTATTTATGATCCAAATAATGCCCCTATGATTATGTGATGTAAGTGTAGAAAGTATTTGGGCAGGGTTTGGCCGAACCAAAAGGCTTTGAAGGTGTGAATAATTTTTTAGAAGTGGTGTCCTTTTATAAGGGGGGGAGGGGCTCTTTCGAAAAAACTTAAAGTATTAATTTATAATAAATTCATATTCAGTTTCTAATGGCTCCAAAGTGGATTATTAAAAGTCTAAGTTCGGTATGGGTTGAAATCCTTTCAACCAATATATTTTAGATAGTTTAGGGTCATTATATTAACCTTATCTTTTAGTTTTAACTTTTAGTAAATTAGGCTGACATTTATCATGTCACTTTCTATTTTTATATTATATTGTTAATAAACATAATATATACATCCAAGAGACCCCCAAGTGGTAAATTAATGATACACCTATCATTATATAAGTCATTTGGCCTAACCATATATTTTTACGAATATAATATCAATTAATAATATAATACTTGTTTTAAAAACTCATTTATGTCAATTTTGAAAATATTTAATAATTGAATTTTGTTACAGTGTTAAAAACATTATTAATTCTAAAAAAACTCATTTAGGAAATAATAACATGTCATATTAACCAATAAAATTCTTTTATGGCATCAAAACTTTCAAATTATATTTATTGTAACATTTATAATACTAATTATTTGATTCTTCCATTAATAAGGAAAATACTGCATCATTATTAAGTTATAAATAAATTTATTTATTCAATGTGTAAAAATAATAAATAAAATAACTTTATGTAGGAAATATTTTTATATTTCTAATTAATATTTATAGTAGAAAATATAACATATATAACCCTATCTAAAAATTGTTTTTCTAAAAGATATATGCTTATGTCATTTTTTAGTTACTTTAACTGAATTAATATAAAGTGTCATTATCAATTACAAGTGGATCCATGGGGTCCAAAAATCAACCCCAAGATTCCCATGGTCAGAAATGTATCAACAAATAAGGTTGGTACAGGTTTTAGTGTAATTTATTATTATAATATTATTATTTTTTTACCATTATTTAGCGGATTTACCCTTTAATCATTGTAAATAATATATTTACCGAAATAATTATTCAAAATGCCTAAAAATAAAAGTTACCTATTCAAACAATTTAGACCTCCTGATTCTGAATATTGAATCCAATTTTCTAGATTCAAAACACAGAATTGGCCAAAATTAATTTAAAATTAATACCCATTGTCAAAACAAAAAGCCGGTTTTTAAGAAATAATAACTATCAAAAGATTGACAGTTGTTTATGTCCGGTTTAATTGTGAAATTATTTCCAATGACCAAAATTGTATTAAACGGTAAAAATATATACTTCAAAAACACTCAAATTCATAATTTATCACTATTAATTATTTTGATTAAAAAAGTTGTTTTTAATTAAAATTCAGTAATTTTCACTATTCATCAAAATATAAAAGTTATCCGAAAAGTACCAAAATTTCACCCTAGGATAATTTAGATATTATGAATCCAAAAATGAAGTCCATTTTGAGAGATAATGTTTATAAAATTTCAATAAGTGGGGATTACTATTCATAACGACTACTTTGATTGGCCGCAGTGTGTTAGAATCTCGATGTTGCGTACAACACACACTACTGTATTATTCAAAGCGAATCGTATCGTGGATGCTTAGGGTGTTACAAATATGAGTACTTTAGATTTCCATGACTAGTGGGAAACACCTCTCTGTGACTTTGTAGGCTTACAGTATGCGATGGGGGAGGAGTACCTAATTAGTCCAATGTTAATGAGAATCACATCTTCGTGACTTGGCAGGCCCAATGTACTCCCTTATGGAGGAGTTCTCCAGCAATCGAGGTGTTCGACGATGTGACTGAGGATTCTACTATTACTACTATATAATATACATGGTGTGAGATTTCTAGGGTTTTTTGATTTACTTTTACAATTGTTGTGTGGTCTTTCCTTTTTGTTTTGGGGTCCCTATTTAGTAATGTGTTACTCACCCATGCACGAGCTTTGCTCGCATGTGTTGTCAATTGTGCAGATGACTCGCATTTCAATAGGGGTGATCAGGGATATGGGACTGAACGATGCCCTAACGGTGGACTTGGTGGACTTGGACAAGGCGGGGCCCAGTTAGACTGGGCGGAAAGGACATACTACTTCGACTTCCTATAGCTTCACTACTATCATGATCAGGTGGGTTTTTTTTTCTACGGATGGACATCAGAGATTCCTTTTTGTACATAATGTTTATAGTTCTTTGTTGGGTTTTTATTCTGGACCACGTAATTTCAATTTTACTTTTTCTCATCTTTTGTTATTGTGGTACTTGATTCGCCCTTTCAGTGTGTTGGGATGTGGTCGGGCATGTCTTTTTATAGAGTTACACAAGAAAATTCCTCCCATTTGCAGGTTGATTCCATCCACACTAGTCTCCCACAGTTCACCTTCGGGTGGCTGGCTTGGTGTAGTCATGACATGGACCCCAGGGGACGGGTCATGACAAAGTGGCATCAGAGGGTGGTCGGTTCCCTCTCAATGATCAGGAGTCTTTGTGTTGTTTTTGGGTAACAATGTTAAGGGTTTCAAGTCTTGTTTTCAGATTTGGGATGTTCAGTGTTGGTATGGCAGCCGATGTGTCCATACATTAAGACCTTGAATTTTGTTTTCAACTCAATACATGAAAATTGTTGTTGCATAAGTGACTCGTTATTTTGAGTGAGAGTCAGCTCACCATGTATGAATTTAAAACCGTGGTACATCATGATCTATCTCAGGAGGTATCCACGTGGACGACTTTCCAGGATCTCGATATGAGATCGTGTGCACAACCTGCCAAGCTATGATGCATCCGTTCAGGGACCAGTTCTAGATATGTCCCCACCAGGTGGTGCACCAGTGCTACCACCACTTGATGGTCATCATTTAATGCCGTATATTCTGGTATAGGATGTTCTTTGGATCCGTTTCCTACATGATTTTTAGAGACAGAGGCCTCCTAGGTTCATGGGCGAGATGGATCCTCAGGTCGGTGAGGGCTGGCTGGAAGCTGTGATGTGGGGCTTCCGGTAATTGAGGAAACTTCCTGACCAGATAGTGAGCTTGGCAGTGAGACTTATACAATTATCAATATGGAGATGGTATATTATGACCATCCAGACTCATGATGAGGTGACCCTCACTGGGGTTGACTTTGAGAGGCTTTTCTGGGAGCAGTTTTCTTCGTGACCTTGTGATCTGTGCGCAACAAGTAGTTGTTTCACCTACAACAGGCATCAGAAACATGCACCCAAGTGGGTAAAGTCATTCAGAGGTCAACCCCAGGACACAGGGTTGGCAGTGCAAAGCTCCCATTCCATAGGGAGTCAGACGGGGGCCAAGCTTTTCTACTCCAATGGCAGGCAGGGACACATGGCACATGACTGCCCGACCCACCGTAAAGATGAGGATTAATGGTTGAGGGGCCACCGAGGCAGGGGCAGTGGTTCGAGCGAGGAGGTTCGAAGTTCTATGGACATGGAAGGGGAGATGGAAGAGTGGCAGGCATTGGGTGATGGTTCAAGGTGTTACTTCCACCACCCCCAGGTGGTCCACCCCGACCTCAGGTAGTAGGTGGACAGCGGTGAACTCGGCTTTAAGAAGTAGAGGCTTATGACCACAATTCTCTAAATATGATCTGATGTAAAATCTGTTTCTTCACCACCCTATCTGTAGTACTTATAGACATAGGTGCTAGTCAGACATTCCTTTCAAAGACTATTGTTCAGAGCTCATAGATTTTGTTGGAGCCGTTGCCTCGATCCTTACAGCAATAGACTCCTACAAGAGGGGATTTTATGATTACACACTAGTTCCAGCAATGTGAGCATACTCTAGGAGGCGAGAGCTTCGGCTGGGATCTCCTAGTAGTTGCGTTGAGGCCATACAACATCATCTTGGGTACCGACTTGTTATCCACAATCCATGCTTATATCGACTCTTTTAGGCATAAATTGTGTTGTGTCTGTAAAGATTAGACCATGTATTCCTTCAATAGTGAGAAAGAAACCCTAGAAACGTATGACATACTCTCTTGCAGGAGGGTGTAGCTGATCACTCACCAGTTGGCTATCCTCACCCTTGGTGTAGTGGAGGAGAGGATTCCATACTTCCTGGTCGTGGAGGACGAGTGCGATGATGTTTTTCTTGATTTGGTTCCAGGGATACCTCCTCATAGAGAGGTAGAATTTTGTATCGACCTTTACCCTGGGATGAAACTGATATCCACACTGGAATATCATATGGCTCCCACAGATCATCACGATCTGAGTGTATAGATGGAGGACTTGCAGTAGAAGTGGTTCGTAAGGCCCAACATTTCACCATGGGTAGCTTCGTTGCTTTTAACCAAGAAGGAATATGGGAGTTTGAGGTTGTGCATGGAATTCAGGTTCCTGAACCAGTTGACTGTGAATAAAAAGTACCCACTGATGAGAATTGATGACTTCTTCCACCAGATGAATGGAGTGATGTGGTTCTCAAAGATAGACCCCAGATTAGGATATCACCAGCTCTAGGTACGAGATGAAGATGTACCGATGATATCATTCATGTACTGGTATGTTCACTAGAAGTTCATGGGGATGCCTTTTGGCATCACCAATGCCTCATTAGTGTTCATGGGCCCCATGAACAGGATCTTCCTATCCAACCTCGACTGGTTTGTCGTGACCTTAATCGACGATATCCTATTGTACTCAGCATCAGAAGAGGATGATGTTGTACACCTTCGGATAGTCCAAGATACATTCCAAGAGAATCAACATTATGGTAATATCTCGAAGTTTCAGTTTTTCATTCAGGAATTCCACTTCCTAGGACACGTCATCTCATAGGCTGGAGTAGCAGTAGATCTAGCGAAGATAGAGTTCACGATTTCTTTGGATCCACCCAAGAGTGTGAATGAGGTGCAGAGCTTCTTGGGGTTAACTGGTAACTATCAAATGTTTTTTCATGAATTTTATAGGGTAGAGACACCCTTATTCGAATTGACATGGAAGGGACATCCCTTCGTGTAGATGGAGAAAATCCAGCAGTGTTTCCAGAAGTTGAGACATATACTAACTAGTGACCTCATCTTGAGACTACCAGAGGAGGGTGCTAGGTATGTAGTTTATTGCGAGGAATCAGGGACTGATCACAGTTGTGTCCTGATGTAGGAAGAAGAGGTGTTCTCTTATGGCTCACGGTAGTTGAGACAAAATTATCAAAACAACACGACCCACGACAAGGAGTTAGAAACTGTGGTATTTTCCTTGATTTTGAGGGGGAACTACTTGACGGGTGAATGGTTAAACATTTACTCTGACTACAATAGTCTCAGGTATATATTCTCCTAGATGGACCTGACCTTGAGACAATTATGATGGATATAGATCTTCTAGGACTTTGATTTTGATATATTCTATATGCCTGGAAAGGGGAACATTGTGGCAGACGCACTAAGTAGGAGGGCCGGTTGCAGCTGCTGAGTGAGGTGACAAAGTAGTTAGCTGCAATGTGGATATCGTTCATGGATGATGGTGAAGATTCATACCTCTAGTTGATTAATGTTACTCCCTCACTCTTAAAAAGAGTAAAGAAGGTACAGTTGGGGGATGTTGACTGCAATGCCTGACGTGCTCAGTTATCCTCAGGACGAGATCCTGATGGATTTCCGATACGTGGGGAGAACATCCTCCTTTTTAGAGGGCACACCTTAGTACCAATGGTCTTGCAAGAGGAGTTATTGAGTGAGTATCATAAATATCCCATTGAAGTACATCCTCAAGTGGTAATGATGTACCAGGACTCTCAACATCATTATTGGTGTCCATGGATGAAGAAAGCAATAGTTGAGTTCGTCTCACAATGCCTCACTTGTCTTCAAGTAAGGCCGAGCACCATTTTACAGAAGGCTTTACTTAGCCACATGAGGCACTAGAGTGAGAATGGGATGGTATTTTGATTGAATTCATGAAGGGGATGTCATGTACGTTTAGAGGTCGTGACTCTTTTTGGGTGATTATTGAAGGACTCTCCATGTTGGATCACTTCCTACCAATCTGGGAGCAGGGACAGGTAGTGGGCCTGGGATGCCTCTACATCCAGAAGATAGTGTGGATTCACGGGGTGCCTTAAATGATTGTATCATATCATGACTCCAGCATTACATCCTGATTGTGAAAGGGATTATGGGAGACGGAGACCCTTGGAGTTTGAAGAGGTAGATCATGTGTTCCTTAGGGTCTCACCCCGACGATGATTCCAGAGATTTGAATAGGGCAGTAATCTAGCTTCGATGTTCATCAGACCATTTCAAATCCTGACTAGAGTTAGCAAGGTGGATACTACCTAGATCATCCCAATAGATGCACTAGGTGCTTGATGTTTTCCATGTGTCACAGCTAAGGAGGTACGTGCAGGATTCATCACAAGTCATCGACTAGGGAGAGCTGAGCATTAATGATACGACGGCGTTGGTAGAGTTACCAGTGGAGATAGAAGATCGACTGGAGCAGTTCTTATGTGGGAGGTTGATACCTCTAGTTTCCATCCTATTACAGCACATGAATCTCAAGAAGAGCACATGGGAGCAAGAGTCTCAGATTCGTGCTTAGTACCCCATTTTTTGTTTAGATTTTTTTTTGGAATTCAGGGACATAAATCCCTATGGTGGGGAGAATGAAACGTTTTGGAATTTCAATGTAATTATTTTTGTTTATATGGAATTATTTTGAGATTGTGAAATTTGAGGGCACAGGATTCTGAGGTCTAGAGTTCCTGGAACTGAATTTTGAACATTTTTTATGGTACGCTCAGTAAACGCGCGAGTGAAATTTTCTATCTTTGGACCAGTTTCTTGGATCTAATATTCAAGGGAACCGTTAAATTCAAAAGGTTGTGATTCTCCTAGAAATGACTTAACTTTGGCTGGAACGGGCTGAATGGAAAAGTTATTTTCCGGATGTTTCGAGAAAAATAATAAAATAATTTAAAAAAATAATTTTATTTTCATTCTAACTTTTGAGTGACGAACGGTGACGTTGGGGGTAACAATGAGGAGAAGAAAATATGCATTAATGAGGCTCACTAATTTCATGTTAAACACATAGTTCAATGATGCTTTAATGATGCGTAAAATCAATGTTGTTTCTTAAATAAAATAGTGTATCAACACGAAGTCGCATCGTAATGGGAACACTATGTTGTATCCCTATTTATAGTTTCACATGAAGGGGAGATATAGATTGAAAAATTGGAGGGTTCTCTAGAGATCCTCGAACGGGATTACAAAAAATAAAAGAGTGATGAATGCTGAAAAAACATGATCACCTTCAATGACTTTCGATGATTGGAGCAAGGAAGCCATATTGATGTCTTAAATCCCTCGATGAAGGACGTTGTAGTATCTGACGTCATAAGAGGTAGGGGTAAATTGATTTAAGAAATTTCCCCATTCGTATTTCAAAATGAATAATGTGGATAAACAAAAAAATAGGTTAATCCATGGACCATTCATTTTTTTGGGAAGTGTGACATCTTGGGTTGATTTTTATTTGGGGTCCAAATCTTGGCATGGAAAGATTGAATGGAAACTCACGTAACCCCCCCGTCTTTAAACCTATAACACGGAGGCCCTATTCCAACATGAACAAGGCCTGAGAAGCTCCAAAAGTGTGTTCTTAGTGGAAATATCCTTGAAATGATGGAATGGTAGGTTTTGGATCCTCACAGTGAAGAGGGCGCTTGCGACAGGCCACAGAAGCAGACGACTCGAAGGACGGACCACCTGAGCACATCTGGTGGTCGGTGAAACATTCTGTCGGTGCACCAGGGATAGTGGTGGTAGCAGCGCCATCTGGACATGATGGTCATGTGGAGAAGGTGGCTTTCACCAGTGAGATAAATTGATCGAGAGACCCCAGCTCGTCAGCACCGGCGGTGCGCGGGAGGACGTGGAGCCAAGAGAGGCGCTGCTTGGAGGGATAGCCCACGTCCAGGTCATCCGGACGAGCTAGTAGCTGCACTTCTCGACTATGGAAGCCTAGGAGCTCCACAAATCCACATGTTATGTGGGTGGCCACAGACCACTGGCCACTACAATAGTTGGACGCGGTGCCAGGAGGCTGCTATGTAGGAGTTGTGGCCCTCCTCTTACGAGCCACATTCGGACATGGTGGGGACGTTGTAGGTAGCCACATCCCAGGTGCTCACACCGGCTGTAATGCACGGTTGGTCTCTAGATGGTTTTTCGAGCCCCCAATGGTTTGGGCTAGTCCCATTGGGCTAGACCCATTCCCTCTTCGGGCTGGGCCGGACTAGACCTGGTCACTAGGTGACTCGGGGGGCTGGATGCTCGGCCAACCGAGCCGAGTCCAACGAGACCTATTGGTCCTGGACCACTATATAGGTCGGGACCAGACTGACCTCAACCCACAATAGTTCATTTGGATACCTTCTTAATGAACAAGGGTATATAGGACCCTCAAGCCGGGCTGGTCGGGTCGGTCTAACCGGGTCGGATCGGGCCCCGTCGCAACAGAACCCCTTATTACTAAAACCCATGTATCTTGAAAACCGCCTATCTGATTGAAGAGTTTTTTGTGATTTTGGGACCCTGTCGACGATGAAAATATTTTTTTATGTTCTATGGTTACATTTTTTGGAATTCAATATGCGACTGAATGCTTGGGTAGTGGTTCTCCCAAGTAAACTACATACAGAACCCAACGACTGGCTGAGACCTGAAGACTACTTACATTTGACCTAGAGGGAAGCACCTCTCTATGAAATGGCAGTCCGATGGGGGGAAGCACATCTCTGTGAATTTTCAGGCCCACGGTATGCGATTAGGATGAGTACCAGAGTTGTCTATGACTAGTGAGAGTCACCTCTATGTGACTTTCCATGCCCACAGTACGCGATGGGGGAGGAGTACCTAAGAAGACCAAGGTTTGAAGGATGTACCTCTTCGTGACATGGTAGGCCCACTGTACTCTCTATAGGAGGATTTATATAGCAGTCGAGGTGTTCGACGATGTGACTGATGATGCTACTATTACTACCCTAGAATATACCTTGTGTGGGTTGTCTTGTGTTATGTGTTTTATTTTGAGAACTATTGTGTGGTCTTTTATTTTTGTTTTGGGGTACCTACTGAGTACTGTGTTACTCACCCCTACATAGAATTCACCCACACGTGTTCTGTGTGGTGAAGACAACCGATGTTTTGATAGGGGTGCTCAAGGAAATGGGACTGACAGATGCTTCGATGCTGGACTTGCTGGCTAAGGACCAAGTGGGGCCCAGTATGACCGGGCGAAGGTGACATATACTTCAGATTCCAGTAGCTTCACTACTATCACTATCATGTAAGGTTTTTTCTGCCTAGAGACATCAGAGATTCCTTTTTTTACTTGATGTTTATAGTTCTTTGTCAGGTCTGTATTATGAACCACTTACTTTCAGTTGTACATCCGCTCATATTTATTTTAGTGGTACTCGTTTCCCCCTTTCAATGTGTTGGGATGTGGTTGGTTGTGTGTGTGCATACATGTAGATAGGAAAATTACTCCAACTTGTAGTTTGATGCCTTCAGTGCTAGTTTCTATCCCCTGGCCAACGGGAGTCGAGCTTGGGGTAGTCACGGCATGGGGCCCAGGGGACGAGTCATGACATTGTTACTAAACTACCTGACATCAGTACACTTATTGGATGCATTTATATACAATGATTTTATTTTCGAGGAAAATATTTCAAACAATCATATTTTCAATAATCATATTAAAAATTAACAAATTCCCCTTTATAACTACTATATTACCCACACTACCTCTTATAAATTGATTTCATTCCTTCTTCATAAGCCACAGTTCTCAATCCCTTTAATTTTAAATTTCATAGTATTCTTTTTTTCCATTAAAGATGTAATTTCTCATTGATGGTGTAGTTGAACTAATTGTGATTCTCTTTAGGAAATAATATCTAAGTGATCTACTAGTTTGAAAATTGTTATTCTATTATTTTGGTTTTCCATTTTATTTTATACAGATTTAATGGATTTAATACATGTTGGTATATAATATTCTATGTTATATAAGACATTATATCATGTATATTTGTTGTATTATTTCAATATGAATGAATAATGTATTGTTAGTTTGATTTATATCTTGTATAACTAATTTCATAATCAAAAGTAATTATTTTGAAATAATAATAAAAACATCTATAGATTTATATTTTGGTAAATTAATGAATGATAATAGGTTATAAAACTAGTGGTGTTATATTCTCACCCCATTAATATATTTCTTTCTCAAATTTTTTAATTATTACTAACTAATTAAATTATATATGGATAACTATAAAATAGATAGGGATCATGATATAATATCAACCTCAATATCTTAGGTAATACTTTTAAAATGATTTTTTTCAATCTTAGATAGAAAACTTTGAAACTATTTATTGTAATATTTTTTTTCATAGTTAGTTATAATGCGTATGGTGTTCTAGATACATAACATTCATGATTTCATTTTTAAGAACCTGTGTCCACCAAAATTATATGACATAAATGGTAATAAAAACCACTAATAAACTATGAGAATACTAATTCTATATTTCTATATCCAATGAGACATATACCATAACTTATGAATTTATAGGTTTCAATATTTGTTATCAATGTTCATATATGTATTATTTTATATAACCTCATTAGTAATATTTTTCATCCTCAAATTGAATTTATTTCATTAGTAATTTTTTTAAAGATCATTTGAATAAACCAAATAATATTCCCTGGGAGTTTCAAACCCAGTGTGTCATTAGCACCATTAATTTCTCATCGAGTGACGATCAAGTTAATACGCAACAAATATATATCAGGGTTTTTTCCCCTAAGATAATTTGATCCATATATTATATCCATTTTCTTGTATCGTGATAGTGACTTCATTTATATAGTAGTATACTCTCATTATATTATCAAATTTTTTGAATTAATTACTATATTTTGATTTATCCTTAGTGTTTCTAATAATTTTTCCTTTTCGTAATCTATAATTAAATTGAGATCATTAATTCAGAATCATAAACCACAAATTCTTGGAAATATAAAAAACCCTGAATATAAATTAACTATCATCCCCAAACAGCACAATATCTCATACTAATAAAATCCCTTACACATCTTAATGGTTACGTATACCTTAATCATTTACTCTTTATAACCTATAAATTTATCTAAAATCTTCTCATGTAAAGAATTATGTTTTCTAGAATGGGAAATTTTACAGAAATTTTATTTTTTGGTTTTAGATACTTGAAAGAGTAAAATTGTCTTTTTACCATAGTGGATGATCTCATATAATTTCTCAGACCACTCCATTAGTCCCAAAATACGGTGTT
Organism: Viscum album; assembly: GCA_963277665.1. NCBI lineage: Eukaryota > Viridiplantae > Streptophyta > Magnoliopsida > Santalales > Viscaceae > Viscum > Viscum album. The sequence continues at coordinate 775,737,510 of OY728152.1, read as the reverse complement.
TACCCTAGGATGTGTTTTTTGTGTAATTCTCAACAACTCAAATTTTTATAGAGTAATTAATATAAAATTGTTAATTAATTAAATATTAATTTATTGACACATATTCATTGGATAATAAAATTCTATTAGAGTATCATAATGAGATTTTACCTTCGTTTTTGAGTCCATAATACGGGTTTTCCTTAGGTTAGGTTTATCCTTGTGTCAGTGCACTAGGGTCAGGCCCTAGCCCCCTTTTGCCTTTTCTTTTCTTTATCTACCATTTATTTTTCCTCTTATTTTTTCGTATACCATGTATAATCATGTATTCACCTATGTAGGATTCTCCTTACTTGACAAAGATATGAAAATGTAGAGAGAGATATATAGAGAGAGAGCTCTTGTAGAAGATATATATCGTCATGGAGATTGGGAGGAGCCAGATTGTCATGTGGTAGTGGTTAAATGTGAATCTATATAAAGAATCCTCAAATTCCTCTCAAAGGTAGATCATTATTATGTTTTTTTTTAAATTTAATAATCCATACTAATTTCTAGTTAATTTTTATTATAATTACTAATAAATATCTCCATGGGGTAGATCTATGATTAAACTACGGAAAATGTGTGTTTTTTGGCGGATTGATGGGGTTCATGTTCTGGAAATCCTCATCAGACGATGTGTGTTTCTTTGAAAAAATAACATATTCATTTCATGTTCGGGGAATATGAATTTTTTGATGTAAATTCTATATACATGGAGTAAATTACATGTACCGGTACATAAAAATGTAGTTGAGTACATGGGCAGATATAGATTTCAAAACTACACACCATGAACCACTGGTACACATCGTGTTTTCATACTAATACATGTGAATATGTACATGAAAAAAACCCATGAGGGGTATGATTTTCTTGTGGGATATATGGTCATACCATGTTAGGGTTACACACTATAAAACCTTATTTGGAGAGGATAAGACACATGGTCAGGATCTGTGATGCATATTGAAAGGTACCTCATGTAGGGTACACTCCTTGTACATGACATACATGTTGTTTACATGGGTTTTTCATTACATATTTAGATGAGGAACACACCCAGTTGTATTTTTGAGAGTATATACTATGTACTTGGTTGTACTTGTCTTTAACATATTTCTTATTACAATTTTGTTTGTTTTTGTGACTTTGTTACCTAAAGATAAAATTAGACATTGGAGGAGTCCATTTTTATAATTTTTACTATTAGATCATGTTGGTGGAACCCTTTTGGTGATTTTAGGAATCTAAGAAGTGGTTTAGAGAGGTGGAAGCATAATTAGAGATTTTTCGTCTATTAAATAGTTTTGGTTATCTCTTGGGACTGAGGCATGGGACGAGACTCACCTGAGGGTCGTGGAAATGTTTAGTGAACTTGTAATGGGTTAACCAATGATCCTATTATAGTTTATCTTAGGATAGTTCTTTTTGAGAAGGACATAGATAATACTTAATATGATAGATTATATGCTTGTTCAAACTAAACAATTGTGAGACCATGATATAAGATGGGCCTTGATCCATCTCCCTAGACTAATTCATACATGCCTTTTACCATGAGGACATATCCCTTATGAGGACTGCCACTTTTTCCCTTAAGTCCATGGGTTGATAAAGACTAGTGTGTGACTGAGGATCCCTATTAGGATGTCTGTAATTATATATCGACATAGAGGATGTCACGTGTGATGCGTCTGCTTAGTTTCACTTGTTGTGGATTTGTGCATGAGAACTCCACTTACATAGTCTTCTATAGGATCCCATTTATAATGTCACTTCACTCCTAATAATTCCAAGGATCCCATTTAGTATTCCTATGAAAAAATATTATCTATGAGGATCCCAATAGGGAATAATTTTCATAAATATTGACTAGAGGATTCCTAGAGCGATGAATTAACATATGTGTATACCATGAGGATCCTAAGTATGATGAATCTCCAGTGTTTTGAATTGTGGGACCCAGTGGGTTACACATTCTTTAACTAGACCTAAGCTAGTGAGTTAATGTTTTGGGTAGAGGTGGTAGAAGGTGTCTCTTTATAACCCATATAAAACATGTTACATGGGGAGTTTTTGGAATTTGTGATGGGTTTAATCATTCTGCTACCCTCTCCCTTTACTTATGATCTTACATATTTACTATTGGTGTGGATACATAGTGTATATGATATTCATATAACTCGGCCCTTATGGAATGATAGACTATAACACATATAGTGGGGATTCCCATAGGTTCCTCTTGAGATCTTTCTTATCTTCTTTACTTGTTTGGATGATGTATAGACATGGAATTCATCAGTGATTGTTGAAATTATTGTATAGTGCATTCCCCAGTTATGATTGAAATTAAGGTATATGGCATTGCATAGTTAACATTTATGTCATTGGAAATGGAATTCCATATTTATGATTGAAAATAGTAGAAATGGTGTTATATTTTGGACATGAAATTCCATATATATTTTTTATATGGGTGGACATAGAATTACAGAGATGATTTATCTAGGTGGGAGAACTACCCCCAAAGCATAGATATTGTGATATTCTTAGGGATGGATGATGATCTCCATGATTGATGCCAAAGATACTCTTTAGGGTTGGGTTGGATGCACTATTCCCGCATTATCCATACAAAACTAGAAATGGGGATTTTGAGAAATTTATCCAATCTATATATTATGATGTGTTAACAATAATTATATAATTCATGATTATCATTATATGTGGATGATTCAGTCTTGTACAATATGTATTAATTTTATTTATATAAAGAAAATTTAATTAATACATTTTGGCACAAACTAATCTAGGTATGGTTGATCATGATCTAGCCCCTGGTATCCATGATGGTTTTAATTATTTACTTTATTAGTTTTGTATCAGCATAGCCAAACATATTTCATAAACATACACTTATAGTATATGTGTGTAGGTTCATTTTTGGGCGTGGAATTATGATATTTACTTATCACCCCATTTATTTTATATTTGGTTTTCTTAGAGACCCTATGTCTAGTTTTTGGATAATCATGGATGCATCATGTATTGGGATGTAGTGTATGGTTGCATGATCGTGCAGAGTTTCTCATGTGGATTATTATAATCTGACTGGATCAGTTCAATTATGTCTTAGAGACATGGTATGTGGTTTAGATCAATATTGGTAGTATTGTTTCAGAACCCTCCCTCCAAAGATGCCCCTCCATAGCTAGTAATGATGGAAGAGAGATAATGACCCCGACTCCCGCCTCTAGTAGGCCTCAGGGTGGTAACCAGCACCAAGGTTATACAAATCTCATAGAATAGGTGGTATTGCCCTTATTATAGTAACCAATATTAGGAGATAATATGTATCAACCTCAAAAAATCTATGATATATATATATATATAAGATCCAAAAATCCATTCCACATGCATGTTTAAAGTAAAACTACTTGAAATACAATGAAAAGCTCCAAATTAAATACAAAATGAACAAAGCTACGAATTGACATGACAAATTTCCCAAAATATGAGATAGTAATTACTAGCATGGTCCCCATAGTCATATTGGAATCATGAAAATATTTTTATATACATAGGGTGAGTATATAAGTACAATGAGTAGGGAAAAATCAAAGTCTTCCCCTGCACAAGTTGAGAAATATACTAATGCCTCCATGAGAAACAATAGAAACCAAAAGCACCTAACAAGGTATAATAGCCCCCCCAACCTCACCAAATGAATCCTCTCCAAATAATTCAAGTCATGGAAAGTAATATAGTAAGAACATCAATGATAGGGTACCACACACTAGTTTCCCACATATTAGCCGCTCTCACACCCAAACGACAGTCGTCCTGGTGCCGCAACAACGTTTGAAAATACCAACCCACATCATAACCCACACACACACACACATGGGTCACATTCCACATCCCATCCCTCTCATACACACCTGGGTCTAACAACTATATCATTCTTATAGACACCTGGGAATACAACACACCTCATACTGAAGACACATGAGAAACCAAAACTCGCCCGTACACACATTGGCCTCTAAAATCACTACCTACCCAATGAATCTTGGGATATAAACACCTAGAAGAGTGATTAGGGAAGAGATGATGGATAGCCATCCATCCTCCCATCAGGATTTTTTGGGAAAGGCACCCTCCCCCAAGAAAATGGGGGTGTTTAGTACATAGTTCTTAATTAGGGTGGCGTGTGTATAGAATAACAAGAATGTAAAATTATATATATATATATATATATAGGTACCAAACACTCTACCCAACCTATGGGTTCTCAATAAAACAACCACCCCAAAATGTTTTCACCTTTTTTTTCTCTAAATGCACGTATCAGGACAAATGATGGTCACAACCAAAGCTGATAAAAGAAATTTTCTCAACACCCAATAATTTTGAAATTTTTATGCATTAACCAGTTATTTCATCCATACTCGAGGAACTAACATCCATAACACAAAACTAGCGTCACAACAAAGACAAATAGATGAATATTAATATGATAAAACACCCCAATTCACATTTTCTCCCCACTTATCACCCAAATACTACCACTTTTATTGTCATTCTTCAAAGTAATTTCACACGTACTAAGGAAAACCCCCCAACTCACAAAAGAACCCTACAACATATCATGTCAGAACCAATCTTGGCATCCCCACTACATATCCACATTTTTCCCTAAAAAACAAACAACACACAACTCAATTGAAGTACCACACTAAAACACATCTCACCCATTCCACAATCAAACAATTTCTCAATCTATGATTCTATTTCACCCACAAACCATCCAGACACAATTCCATGCTTTCAATAGTATAACCACACAACTCATATAGAGAACCATATATAAAATATCCAAACACTATAGACATACACACCAAACAAGGAATGATGTATTCATATTTAACACACTCATTAATTAATTCTTCTTCAAAAATTTTGGGGTTATCAAAGAACAAGTTTGATCATGTGGAATCCATTTATTTAACACGAAATATGTGATTAATCAAGTTTTCAGGTTCACATCCGTTCAACAACAAGTGTTCACAAGACACTTATGAAAATAGAGGCCACCAAAAACCATGATTTTCAGAATTCAAATCACAAATACAGATCAAAAAAGGGATCATGTATAATAGAAAAACAAATAAAAACATCATTATCATCTTCCGTGCCACAAATTTATTACTAAATTACTAGGTGGGATTATATTTGTTATCATCATCTTATTTCCATCATTTATTACATCGTTTAAATCGGATCCAATCATATTCGCAAGAAAACAACAGTATACCCACCTCGCATGATACAAAAATTAAAAAGATATGAAGGAATCCCTACTTGGAACAACAGTCAATTAAACCCCCCCCCCCACATCAAAACAAGGGTTGCATGAGCAGTAGTAATGACTGCAATGAAAAACTAGATCTGATGGCCACGACACAACACACGACTCCACCAAGAAGGAAGGATCTGTGTGCACCTTGATAAAATATAAGGGTTCAAGAAAGAGTTATTATAATCTTCAAAAAAGTCAATATCCTAGATGAATATAAGGGAGACAATATCAATGTACTTAAAAGTAAGGTCGTTCCCAATACCGCACATCTTATTTGTTTAAATGTCATGAGGGAAATAGTGTATTAATCATATAATTAATATCCATTGAAAATAACTCATAAATTGTTAAAAAAATGTTTTAAAATTGATCTAGAAAAAATATAATTTAAATGGGGAGGAATAGGAAAAACATGGAAAAGCCGGAAATGACTCACCCCTGGGTGATTCACTAACACGACTCAATAATGTCACTCACTGATGCCACTAACCAAATAAACTAACTGAGGAAACTCACTTATGCTACTCGCCAATGCCACTCTCTGATAGTGAGTCACTGACAAGACCACTTGTGAGACATATTGATAGTGAGCCACTAACCCAACCAACCAACATGACCTACCGATAGGGAGTCACTGACACGAACCAATAATGTGACCTACCGACAGTGAGTCACCGACATAACCCACAGACACGACCTACCAACAATGAGTCACCGACATAACCCACAAAAGGAACTGACTGACAGCAAGTACCTAATGTAACCTACCTACATGACCTACTGAGAAAGAGTCATTAACATTACCTGCCATTGGGAAAAACAAACTGGAAAACTCTTGAATTCAGTTACTGTTACCTCTCAGAACACCTCAAACACTAGATCTTCACTACATAATGGACTGGAGGGGTCTGGGCCATTATATCAGATACCTCACAAAATATTATAACCCTAAATAATTTAAAACCAAACTTAGAAGAAATATGGGTCCAAAAAACCACCTTGTAAGATACATCATAAGGATAAACTACCATATGGGTTCCAAAACTGATGTGAAACCTCAACATCCTCCGAAAACTACTACCCCCAACCAACCAAAAGATACACCACACATGTACCAAAACCACACTATTCAGACACATAAATCAAGGAGTTCCTTCCTCCATTTAGAGTTTCTACCCACTCTTTACGGCACTTAATTTCCTACCCAAGTTTGAACGCTTGTAAATTAATGCATCCCGTTTAGGAATTATTTCCTCCAGTTTTTATGTATTAGGAATTTATCACACATTATAGATCATGGAGACAACTCATCTAATAGAAAACACAGTTCGGGCATTATATCACAAAGCAAAACACACAATAAAATCTCCAAACAACCCTTGGTACTGGGCATGCATCTACGCTTCTCACTCCCAAGTACTCTCCTCCAGGACACCATGCCTCCACAACACATGAACCAAAGGAATGATTTTTCCATATAGCATCGTCTACCGATGATCCTAGATATCCACTGGTCCTTCAACAAAATGTGTGTCCTCTTTGATATGAAAATCTCCTTTTTCAATGACATGGGATTCATCGTGAATATAACAATTAAGCTGGGAGACATGAAATAAATCATGGATCCTCTCCAAATTTAGTGTAAATGCTAACTGGAATCATAGAACGCCAACTCAACCCAGCACCACAAAGTGTCCAATGAACCTGGGTGAAATCTTGATCCCTCTATCGAACCTACGCTGCCCATGTTGAGGGGAAACATTAAAGAACACATGTACCCCAACCTCAGACTCCATGGGACTCCTCCTATGATTGGAATACAACTTCTTCTGGTCTTGTGCTACCTTCATCCTCTCACGGACTAGCTGAACCTTCTTTATCATGGTTTTCACCACCTCGAAAAAAACATTTATCTCCCCAACCTTTCTCAATCATAATGGTGAATGAAAAAACCTTCCTTACAATGTTTAAAGTAGATCTATTCTAATGGAAGAGTAATTGTTATTATGGTAAGGGAACTAAACCAAGGGAAAGTGTCACACCCATGAACCAACAATGTCTAAGATGAATGCACACATGAAGTCCTCCAACACCTGGATGGTCAGCTATATCTCCACATATATCTGAGGGTGTAATGCATTTCTAAGCCATAACTGAGTGCCAAAAGCATGTTCCAATCCCCTCCATACTCATTGGGAAAACAATACATCCCTGATTCGAGATAATGAATCTCATAACACTATTCATTTTCACCACCTCATCCACATACCACTTAGCCAAGGCATCCACTACGCTCAAATCCTTAATCACTATGACGTGAGCCGATTTTGTTAGCTAATCTAACACTACCCATATTGCATCATAGCCGCCCTAATCCCTAGGTATTCCAATGATGAAATCTATTAAGACGTAATGGCACATACATTAGGGGACATATAAGGGTTACAAAAAACTGTTGGGATCACGATTCTTAGCCTTCACCTACTGGCACAATAATTACTTTTCTACAAACTCTGCCACTACCCTCTTTATTCTGGGCCACCAAAACTGCATCCCCATGCCACGATACCTCATGGAAACTCCTAGGTGTACCACTAAAGGAGAACTTTGAAACTCATGGAGAAATTACTTATGCATTTCCATTGGAATAAATAGCTTCCCATAAAATAAAATCCAATTCTAACCATTCTTTTAGAGAATCACCATGGTCAACACGATTACACAACAACTCTACCTTTGAATCTACAAAATAAGACTCCTCCACATACCTTATTAGAGAAGACTACTCCATCATCTAAAACAATCAACCTCTACCACCATCCATTTTAGTATCCAAGTGCAAGGTGGATAATTCCCCCATCACCTTACAAGCATCCGCAGATTCCTAACTACTTCCTTCTTTGAATTCCTTCTCAAAGAATCATCCACGACATTTCCCTTTCCTAAGGTGTAAGAGATTTCAAGGATGAGGTCCTTTAGAAACTCCATCCACCTCTGTTGTTGCAACTTTAGATATCATTGGGAAAAGATATACTTTAAGCTCTTGTGATCTGTGAAGACCACAAAGCCCTCTCCAATGAGGTAATGTCACCAAAACTTCAGTGCGAACACAACCGCCACTAGATCTAGATCATGGGTGGCATAGTTACATTCATGGGGGCATAATTATCTAAACCCATAATAGATCACCCCATATTGTTTCATCAACACACATCCCAAACACATTTGGGAAGCATCATAAAACTATTCAAACATCAACCATTACTCTAGAAACCAGAGCAATGGAGCACCGGCCACCATCCCTTTTATATATTTGAATGCTACCTAGAACTGCTCACACCACAAAAATTCCTTGTCCTTTATGTTCAAGGATATAAATGGAGGTGGCACTCGAGATAAATTGGGTACAATCATATGGTAATAGCCTGCCAGACTGAGAAAACTACAATCCTCCAAAACATTATTGATTTCTACCCATGAATACACTACCACGACATTTTATGGGTCCACTGTTACACCCTACTGAGACACCACATGTCCATGTAAGTTCACCTCCCGCATCCAAATCATGAACTTGGAAAACATTCAATAGAGCTGGCGGAATCGAAGGGAATCCAAGATTGTCTCGAGATGCATGATATGATCCTCCTATGACTTTGAGTAGATCAAGATATCATAGATGAATAAAATGATATATCGGTCCAGAAATTCATGAAAGACAGATTTCATGATCCCCATGAACATGGCTGGTGCATTCGTAACACCAAACAGAATAACCATGAACTTAATGTACCCATACCTACCATTGAAAGTAGTATTTCAGATATCCACTTCCTTCACCATTACCTAGTGATACCCATACCACATACCAATATTATAGAACCAACTTTCTGCCCTCAATTAGTCTAAATACTCATCTATTCTCAGAAGAGTGTAATGTTTCTTGATCATTACTTGATTCAACCTCTAGTAGTGATTGCACAACCTCAGACCACCATCATTTATATCACAAACAATACCAGATCACACCATAGTGACACACTACTCCATATAAATCCCTTCTTCATCAGATCATCCACTAGAATATGCAACTCAATAGCTTGAATGGTTCCATCTGATAAAGATCCATCAAAATTGAAGAGGCCTAGGGCTGCAGGTCTATCCAGAAATCAACATCATGTCGAGGGGGTAATGTCACATCCTCCTTATGGAACACAACTAGAAACTACCAAACAATATTGGTAACATCGTATATCTCAGTATCCACTTCTTCCAATGATTGTTCATATACCAAAGAAAGATGGGGCCTCACACACCAACAACCCATCTGACAACTCTGGTCACCAAAAAAAACCACACGTTGTCCATCCACATCTGAAAGCATTACTATCCTCCAGAAGAATTTGATAATAGAATGAAAAAATTACAACCAGTCGATGCTATGGATTACATCGTATGGTTTAATCTATAACAAGAAAATATTACCATGGGACTGATGCAGCCCCATCATCAGTCAATATCTCTTGAACACATCAAACAAGATGGTCTGACATACGACTCGCATATTCAACACCAGTGGTATGTGAATCCTCTATACGTATATTCCTAGAGAATGGGATAGATCATGAAAAATGAAGGAGTGTGAATCACTCAAATCAAACAAATCACAAGCAAGAGTAATGAACATGTTAATTGTATGCTGAAAAATCACTGGTACTACTCGAACTACTACCAATGTGGTGTGTAACTGACCACACCCATCTCCTATACCCATTTGTTGACAAACTCCTCCTCAATAATTCCCTGGTCAATGTACCTGAGTAAAACACTAAGGTAATCCTCCACCTACTCCATTTCCCCTTAGTGGACCAGGATCCAATTTTTCCTGCTACTAAAATGGCCAGGCTGGTAACTGATACAGAAGCGGGCAGCGAACCTGCCCACCTCCACCATACCGAGCTCAAATGGCCATCAGGCATTAACTATGATGTTTCCCATGAACTTAATAGATAAAAAACTATAACTAAGACAATAGGATATGTACGAGGACAAGAAGGTTGAAACAAAAATTAATGAGGTCAACTCCCTAACTAACAGAACCTCAATGACCCTAGTGCCAAATAACTTCCGCTGGTATCATTTCCTTTATAGGAACCATACTTTCTACTCTCTCATGGTATACCTCCTCATGAGTGCATTTTCTAAACTACCACCACCTAATTATGGACCTCTACGTATGTAGGAATATTGAAGGGATTAACAGCATACTAGAGATATGTATTAAGTGCCTCATCTATGTGTGTCACCTGAGACTCTTCATCCTGAAAGAGATATAGGGTGAAGCGAAGGAGATCCTTGAACTTGATCCCCAACTCTCATACCAACATTATCCCCTTATGAAGGGAGATTACCTCTAGTTCCTGCTCACCCTTTATGGTTGAATAAATGAATTCTACCTATAACTCCTTCACAAAATCAACCAGTAGAATATTAGCCTGCTTTCTCTCCCCTAAGTATAACATCCACCATTGATGCACAACTCCCCTCTTTTGACTAACTGCCAACAGAAACCAGTACTCTTTCAGAGCTCGAATCTGAATGAAGGTGATCACATGTTCCTTGAGCTAGCTCTCTATATCAATAACTAAGAGACTTCCCTCATACATTCCCAAGGACTTATATAGGAAAGCATTTAACATTATCTAACACTGGATGCCTTCCTCCTCCAGATCAACCCTCTACCGATCAATTAGATCATCTTGGAGAGCCTCCACTTTCTGAGCCACTCGAGGATGATTACTAGGTTCCATAAATGATATGTAAAGAAGGAACTCCTAACTCTGAGTAGTATTAACTTTTGTTTAAAGTCCATCATAACTCATTTTATTCTCATCCATTCCAATTTTTTCCATGACAATAATTCAATAAGAGAACAATTCTTTATGATTCATGTACCTTTTCTAGGGCCTCTTCCCTAAAATAGTGTAGTCTCACTTTGTTATTCGGTAGGCTCAGAGTCCTTGCATCAGGTTACAGGGGGGCCTAAAAATCCCAGGTCCTAGATGGTCTTACAAGGCCTGTGTCACAGACCATGATAACCTAGCACAGTTTCTCAACCAACCCATGGAATCATCATTATTCCTAACTCCAAAATTAATACTATATCTCAATAATCTCTATGATAACATTCTATCATGACCTCCTCCCTCCAGAGATTCCCCTCTGGAGTGGGAAATGAAGGAAGAGAGATAATGACACCCCGAGTCCCACATCTAGTAGGCCCTGGGATGGAGACCAGCACAAAGGGTATATGGATCTCATAAATTGGGGTCATTACAATTTTAATTGTATCCAATATTGGGAGATAAGATTTATCATCCTCAAAAAACTATGAGACATATATATGTATAAAAAAAATACCACTGCATCTTTAAAGTAAAATTGTTGGAAGTACAATGAAAATATCTAAAGTAAATACCAAAGGAACATAGATAAGAAGCAACACAGAAACTGTCCCAAAGTCCAAGCTAGTAATTCCCATAATGATCCTCATAGTCCTCTTAGAAATCCAAAAATAGTTTTATATATATAGGGTTAGAATACAAGTATACTTAGTAGGGAAAACCAAAGTCTCTCATGCTCATGTGGAGAATTATACCAATGCCCCCTTGAGAAACAGTAGAAACCAAAAATACCAAAAAAGATATACTAGCCACACTAACCTCACCGAAGGCACACCATCCAAAAAAAATTCATGTAAATTAATATAGTAAGAACATCGATGATAGGGTACCTCAAACCACTTTCCCACTGATTAGCTGCTCTCACACCCTGACAAAAAATGTCTTAGAGATCCTTCTTCTTATAAACATACCAAACCACATCACAACCCACTCGTACACACCTCAACCACATACCACATCACATCCCACCCACAACCTCCTAGGACACACAACTTCATCTTTCCCATGGACACATGGGAACACAACACACCTCATCCTGATGACACTTGGGAAAACACAACTTTCCCGCACACACCGGTGCCTCACAAATCACTACCTGCCTAAGAAATATTGGGAAATCACTACAAGGAAGAGGGAGAGGGGAAGGATGAATGGAAATCCATCCATCCACTAAGAGGGATGTTTGGGAAAGACACCCTCCCCCGTGAAAATGGGGGTGTTCGACACTGTTCTCAAATAGGGTGGGGTGCGTATAGAATCATAATAAATTAAAAGTACATATATCTATATATATATATATATAAGTACCCAATATTCATCCAATATTATGGGCTCTCAATAGAAAACCACTCTATAACATTTCTAGCTTTATTGCTACCTCAAAAAGAACATATCAAGATGAATGAAAGTCAGCTATGAAGTTCATAAAATAATACCAATCAACACCAAATCATTTTTACATTATGAATAATTTTTCGATTATTACATCCCTACATAAGATACTAAAAATGATAGAACACAACCGACCTCACAACCATGCCAAACAGATAAGGAAAACTATGATAAAACACCCCATTTCAGACTTCCTCCCCACTTAGCACCTAAGCCTACCACTTCTATTATCATTCTTCAATGTCATGTCACCTATCATAAGGAAAACACCCAAATAAAAATAGTACTCTCCAATATATCATGTCACAACCATCCCTGTCAGCCTCACTGCATATCCACACCATTCCCAACAAAACAAACAAAACATAACCTAATTGTTGTCCAACTGCACAACACCACTCACCCATAGCACAATCAAACATTCTCTCAACTGTTGATTCCATTACACCCTCAAATCATCTACACACACCTTCATTCTCTGAACAGTAGTACCATGAAACCTATACAATTAAAAACAAAGAAAATATCCACACACCAAACAAGGAAATGTGTATTCTGATTTAACACAATTCTTCTTCAATTCCACATTTATAATTCTTGGGTTATCACAAAATAAGTTTTACCTTGGGTAATCCATTTATTTAACTAGATATACATGATTAATAAATCTTTCATGTGCAAATTTGTTCAACAAAAAACATCCAAAATACATGTGTGAAAATAGAGGACACAAAATACCATGATTTTTAGAAGGCACATCATACATATGAATAAAATGGATCAAGGATATGAGATAAATAAATAAAAATATCATCATTATATTCTCTACCACACATTTATTATTAAAGTAACATGTCTGATTATCTTTGTTACCATCATATTCCACCCCTCATTTATTACATGATTTAAATTGGATCCAACCATATTCCCAGGAATACATTTGTTTACCCACCCCTCATGATACAAAAATTAAAAAGAGATGAAGGAATCCTTACTTGGAACAACAGTCGATCATAAACTCCTTGATTTAAAATAGAGGGGTGCATGAGCAACAAGAAGGACTATAAGGGAAAACCGGATCTAAAGGACACAACACAACACATAACTCCACCAGGAAGGAAGGATCTAAGTGCACTAAGATAAAATGGACGTTTTAAAGGAATATAAGATCTAGGATTTATAAAAGGCTATATCATATATCAATAGAAGGGAGATGATTTAAAAGTACATAAAAGTTAGGTCATAGCCAAGACCAGGTATCTTGGCTATTTAAATGTCCTGGGGGTGGGGGATTTCATATTAAATATATAATTAATATACTTTAAAACTACCTCATAAATGGCTGAATAAGGTTTTAAACATGATTTACATAAAATAAAATGTAAGAGGGTTGGAACTGGAAAAACTGGGAAATGATGGAAATGACTCACTGTTGTATGTGTCACTGACGTGACTCACTAACACCAACCACCAACGCCACTCACTGATGCCACTCACTAGCACCACTCACCAACAGCGAGTCACCAACATGACCCAACGACACCACTCACTAATTCCACTCACCAATGCTGCTCACCGACACTACTCACTGAAAGCGAGTCACCGATGTGACCCAGCAGTGTGTCCAACCAACAGAAAGTCACCGAGCGACAAACTGATGCTGCTTACCGATATCGAGTCACTGACTAGACCCACCAATGGAACTACTGACAGTGAGTCACCAACATGACCCACCGACGCATCCTACCGACAGCGAGTCACTGATGTGACCCACCGAAATGACCTACTGATAGAAAGTCATCAACACGACCAACTGATGCAACCTATTGACACCAAGTCACCGATGTGACCTACTGTTGGAAAAAATAAATTGGAAAACTATTGAATTGATTCCAAATGACCTCCCAAAAGACCTCAAACACTATCTTTTCACAAAGGAATCGACCGGATGGGTGTGGGACATTAAATATAGCCACACAGTATTATTTATGTTTATTTTTAATTACTCTTGTATATATTATCGGCCTAGTGGGTGGTCAAACCTGTATGTATGGCATTGATGTTTTTTCCATTACTACATTTCAATTTATTATTATCGCCTTTTTATTTGTACTGATTCCACAAAATGATTATTTATTACTATGGTTGATGTTGGTATATATCCATTGTTTTCTAAATATATATGTGGGAATAGTCTCTTCATAGACATGTTGTAGGCCCTCACTACTAGTAAGTAGCCTCAAGTGTGAGGGGAGGTGAGTGAGATGCATTGTCACCAATTGGTATGGTTACTATTTAAATATTGAATTAGGTTGGTACATGAAAAATTGGTATTATATATGTTTCTTTTCTTATAGTATTACAACTTAGGATATGGTATAAAACAGTATTAGGAATAGGTTGGAACCTATAAAGGATATCAAACTAGGGGATTGAGAACACTTGATCTGTTAAGAAGACTCGATTTATTGGGATATGAGATTTCTATTTTTTATACGCAATGTTGTGGATTTATATTATATCCACCTTGAACGGTGCACATGTGATTTGGAGTTTTGATTTATCATGAATTTATGTTTCTCGACACATTGGTGAGAGGTCAATGATTGATATTGACTCATGGCCTAGAAATCCAAGAGGTGTCTCTGGAATTATATTTAGAACATTGGGTGCACATGTTATAGGCATTATAGTGTGTGATTTAACTACTTATGGTGTGGTCAACTATTGAATGTTTCCAAAAAAACCTTCATGGTGGATTACCATATTGTTTCTTAGGTAATTATACATAGTTATATATATATATATATAATTATGGTGTAAGGACATGTGGATCTATAGTGAGATGTTTGATAGTGTGGTTGATAACTCTTTCATCATGCATGGGAGGCGCATTGGCCCTAGTAGGTTGATGGGGTAGATGGTTCCTAGTGATAAAACCATATTGGGGTTTTCTTTTATTTTGTATTGTTATTTAAAGTGTCAGTAACACCCTTTACTCTATTTTCATGCATATCATTGAATGGAAGTCTACTTAGCCAAGCCATGTGTGTGTTCTATGAAATATATTGTTGAGATGATGTTATTAATTTAATGTGAACCCACATAGGTCAATATTGATAGTGATGTATTTTAATACACAATATATTGCTGTATTCATTTTAGGTGAATTTAACAAAAGATTTGTAATAACCTATATAGATTTTTCCCTTCTATATTGCTATGATAATTTTGTTAATCAATCATCATTTTTAGTTACATAGTCAGAACATCTAGAGTGATGATGATAGGAAACTGAATGTTAATATTAAACAGGAACCTTGAGGGGGTATTACCATAATTGAATGCATGATGATGTTAATTTTCTATCTTTCCTATATTCATATCATGAACGTTTATATACCATTCCTTTAAGGATCCTTGGTGTGGATTAGGGTCTGGTAGGTTGATTCATGTCAGGTGATACCATTAGAGTTATTTCATTAATGTTAATAGCCATTTACGGGATGAAATTTATTTTCCTTCCAATTACAACTTATAAGGTTTTTTCCTCTATAGAATTTATTTGAAATAATTTATAATTATAACCATGTTGACTAGTTTTTGACCCTTATAGAATGATTTTACCATTACATCACTTTGAGGGGTCTGAACATTTTGGTTTTGGTGTTTGAAACTAGTGACCCTAATACGAGACATGATTTTTATAGATAGGTAGGAGAATTAGATACCCTTATTTAAGACTTGTACCCTTATAATTAGATGTTTTGATTTTTTTAGGGAAACCTATGATATGGGTTTTACTGGGTTGGATTATTCCTTTCTAGTATATAATATTTGTTCTACACTTCTGTTATGATATATACATAGGTGGTTCAGGGATTTTACAATATTGGAATAATTAAGCCTTTGATTTATAAGGAATCACATAGGGTGATTGTGAATAAAGACCATGTTAAATATGTAGGAATATTCGGGTGTCTGGACCTATTGACCAGTGGATGTGAGGTTTGTGATTTAATTTTGGAAAAGGAAATTGGGTGATCTGCGACCACGGAATAATTCATGGAACATGTGAGGTGACTAATTTTGATGATGATATCCAAGTGATATTATGGTATAATGAGACATATGTGTTGTTTATCACGGTAAAATTTTACTTTATGATGGTTGAATCTGGGGAGTGTGAGTCATGTGGTAGTGGTACACATTTGTCTCATGTTGTATCTCTTAAATCATTAATCCATGAGAGTCCATGTGTGATACAAGGAACAATTGTTTTTATGAAATATTACGAGCATGTTTTCTCATGATTTATGATGAAATTAGGAATGTATCCATGAATTATAGGATAAATTGTTAATTATTCATGTTCTATGGGGCAGTTTATCCATGGATAGACCTAGAAGAAAAATTTCAAGACACCTGGTGTCAGGAGAGGGTTAAAGACATGTATATCATGTATTGGTGTTATTATTGATTAGGGAGATATATACATGATTATTAATGGAATTTTATTGTTCTCCTTTTCTAGAGATGATCATGCCTAATATATTGACATTGTTCTAAATACATTGATGTAGAATTTTTTATACATATAGATTTTTCAAATATATTTTTTGGTTTATGGAATGAACACCATGGGTGTTGTGCTCAAGGATTATTATAAGGTAATAAATATATTTGGGATAGTAACATATTCCATTCAGGATGGATAAACATGTTATGTACCAAAACCTATGTTTTTAGTGGGAAATATTCATAATAAGTGGGAACTGGTGATGTTTTAACATTGTGGTTTGAAACTTGTGATGAGTAATTTTAGTAATTACAGTCATTGATTTAATTGATGGATGGAGTGTGGGTTGTGAAACTTAGAGCTTAGTTATGAGGTGATGATTTAGATAATTATATGGAGGGAAGTACTAGATTGGTTGTGGTTAAATATATTCCTTTTGGGGAGAGTTTTTAATGATATGGGATTGGTCATTTAATTACCATGATATAATTTTTTCTCTGATTCTCTGGGTGATATAATTGATTCATTATTACCACAATGTCTCATATGGTATGATAAGGGTTGTTGTGGTGAGTTTATTTTGAAGCATTTTTTCAGATAGAGAAATTCAAATGAAATTTGAATTTTTTATTTCAGATTCCTATAAGGAGAAAAATGGTTTTTCTAAAAGAATATGATATCAAATAATTTTTATGACAACTTAGTTGGTCCTACAATATTGTCATTACCATAGGAAATGAGTTTTTTGTAATTCTGAGTCATTTAATTTTTTTATGAAGTGACTGGAAATTAATAATTATTTAATTATGTATTAATTTTTTTACATGTGTTTGGTAGGTGTTACATATTGATCAAGCATTCAGATTAAGACTCTACCTTCTCTTTCAAGTCTAAAACATTGTATTTATCCTAGGTGGGGAATAACCTTAAGTTGGGTGTCAGTTTTGAGCCCCATTTTTCTTTTTTATCTTTATTTTCATCCTTTTATTTATCATATTATCTTTCTTCTCCTCTAATATCTTTTCATGTACAACCCCTATTGGATTCCCCATATGTGATTGAGTGAGAAAAATGGACAGGGAGAGTGAAATTGAGAGAGATAAATAGGAATATAGGTTCCACTGTAGATCTTAGGGGGAGATATATCATATTACTGAAGTGGTGGAATGTGAATTAGTGAGAATCTTCAATGGTGTCTTCCCAAAGGTAGTAATTTTTTATATTTTTTCCACATATCCCCTTATATATATTTATATCTAGTTTTAATGCCCTTTTTTATTACTATGGACCCTCATGGGGTAAATCTATTCTTAAATGTGGGAAAACAAGTTTTTCATACCAATTGTAGGGGTTCCCATTCAGGAATTCCCAATAACATGGCATGTGGTTCTATGAGCACATGTCATGTGACCTTTATGTTTGGGAAATATCACTTTTTTGAAGTACATTATATGAATGTGGAATGCACATCTTGTACTATCATATTTCCTTGTAGATTAGTACATGGGCTTTAACACCCTATGATTTTATGTTTTTTTCATTTATAAAATTAAATCCTTTTTATTGTCATGTTGCACACAAAACCGAATATAAAAAAAGATGAAATAATATTCTATGATCAATATAAATTTCGTGTTAAATTTTTTGGAATGAATATTATTAACAAAATTATGAAATTTATATATTTTTTATATTCAGTCAAATGTTTTCAAGAATAAATCCAAATGTTTTACAAAAAAAAGTTATATTTTTCTAGAGGTACTTTCATAACCTTTTAATAGAGCACATATTTTAAAACTAAATTTCAACACTTATATAAATTAAATTTTGTAAAATAAACTTCATCTTGAAAATAGGGATGTCAATATTTATGTTCATTAATTTTTTTCGGATAAGTTTCATGTATTAATGAATAAGGAAATATACTGAAGTTTAATTTAAAAAAACATTATAATCAAAATAATATATATTGAAAAATTATATTTTTGATTTGTTTTAATGGATAATTAGATTAATTTTATGCCATTTAATATATTTTTTATAATTGAAATCATTTTCTCATTGAATTTGTATGTAATAACATTTCAATCTTTTGAACTTTTTAACTTCATAAACTCATTTCACGCCATGTCTGCGAGATTGATTTTAAATTAATTTTAACCAATTATATGTTTTTAATATTGAAAATTTAATTCCATATTTATAATAATAAGTTCCATATTTATTAAATTGGCCCCTTTTTGGCCAATATGAATAGAAACATTTGTAACTTTTGTTATCACAATTAAGGTTAAATTTGGTAATTCAGGAAAAAAATATAGTAATGAAGATAATAAATGACCCTAAAACTGGGTAAAATTTATTGGATAATGTTTATTTGAAACGTAACAATAATTTTTCAAAATTTAATTATTTAAGGGATACTAATTCATCAAAATTACTTAGATATTATTAAAATAAAAGGTAGTGACAAAATGTCACACTCTTCCTTTTAATAGGTATAATATTATTAATATGGGGTTAAATAGTTGATATGAATGATTACAAATATTCTTATAAAATATGAAATGATTATATAAACCATTGTATTTTATTTTTAATTTTTAATATTGAAAGTATTATCAGAAATAATTACACAATGATGATGTAGTAATTATTCAATTAATTAAAATCACAATTACGGTGTATTAAAATTGTTAAAATATATAAAATTATAAATAATTATGGTGATACATGAGTTTTATAGTGGAATATAAATTATATGGGTGTATTAAATTAATTTGTTTTAAGTTTAATATATTTAATCATTTTCTCAAAGCCAATGTAAGGAATAGTAGCAAAATTGACACCAATGATTTTTTATGAATTTTTTTTTATTAAATTGGTTATAAAACCTAAGAATTATAAATAAGGTAAAATGAGATTAATTATGGTCATAAATATAATTTGTTGAACATTTATGGGTAAATATACACTTTATAAGTAAAATTCCCTATCTTTTAATATTGAAAATGTTATTACCCTAGTTAAAAATAAAATTGGTTAACTAAGTTTTAATCAAAATGATAAGGTGAAAAATTTCCAAAAAACCTAAAGAAAATATATAAGATGATTTTATCAAAACCCCTTACCATATTATATTGAAATATCTTTCCATTTTTAGGTATTTGGATTGATATTTAATTTATTATAAATTAATCTTGTGAGAAATTGGAAAAGTGCCACTCACCTTTATTATAAAAGGACTCCTTCTCCCTAATCTCATTTCATAAAATTGATTCTTATAGCTTGAAAAAACTCAGAAAAATTATATTATCCACTTCCCCATCCACATTATAGATTTGATTCTATTCCCAAATGACCAAATCTAGAGTAATTTAGAGGAGATCGAATGGAGCTGTTTTGAAGAAGAGGTAATCGATCTATTTGATTACCTTATTTTTTAACTCTTATATACCTCCTCTAATTATATTATATATATCATAAAATAGTAAAATAAGAATCCAAAATATTCTTATGTTTTACTATGATTATTAACACATCATTTGAAAACCCCTTTCTCATCGAATAAGATGTGAATTCATCCCTAGAGTGTACTTACGGCTTGCCATCTCCACGTAGCGATACGATTGATTTTACATCACCATATTTTATGAATGGTCATTATGATGGGAGTAATTTTTATATATTATATTTTTTATATTATTATACTTCTTGAGTGAAAATATCATATTTACCTTTTTACCACCTAATCTTTTGTGAAATGATATTTTCACTGTTGCGTACATATACCTTTGCATAATAATAATGCGATGTGATTCGTTTTTCATGTATATTTAACATGGATTGAAATAATGATGATTTTATGAATATTTCTGATATATATAACATAATAATAATTCTTTAAATGATGAGACCCTGATCAATGTGTAAGGATCAAGACCAAATAACCAAAATATGATCCGAAAATGAAGCAAATGTAACCTAGAACTGTGATTTAAATTATTAATAGACAGGTAATACGATGTTATAAAAAAATTATAAAAGGTATTATTTATATCTGGTTTTTTAATAAATGTATAATAAATCCATATTTATTATATAAGTGGATTTAATTTGAAAAAGGAAAGTATAGACTTGGGGTAAGTGATTTTTGTCTCACCTTTATTTCTGTGGGACACATGCCTTATACACTATTTTTTTCTTTTTCATGTTGTATATGATGACCATAATTTAATTTTTTCAGTATCATCCAAAATATTATGGTATTTTCATATCCAGAAAAATTATGTCTTTTAGGGGCCATATGATTCAACTGATTATAATGTGGTATGTATTTTCATCACAATCTCATCAATATTCTGGATTTGTTTTGATTTAAGTCATTATTGGGGAATATTTGTCTTCCATGTACATGTTTTATAAATAAATTAAATGGTTTTTAATATATTCCTATGAATATTTAAATTTATTTTTAACAATTTTTTACTTTTATTTATTTTCTTGAAAAGAATATTTTTATTGTAAACAAATCTCTTAGTGAATGTTTTGAAAAAACACATATATGGAAGGAATGTTTTTTAACTTATACGGCATGAAGGGAATTTTCCATTGTCAATAAAACATAATGAATTGAATAATACTATAAAATATTACATGTGTATTTTAAATGAAACGTTTTCCTTTGTAATTTCATGACTCCATAAAAATATATTTCATAAATGAAATGATTTTTTCATCAAAAATTATTTCAACTGACATTTTGAAAAAACCATTTTTCATCTAAGAAGACATCAGGTACTATTACTTAAACATTACTGGGGATATAAACCTTGTTTATCATTATTATTTTTTCAATAAATTTTTTATTTTTATAGGGAAAAATTATTTATGAAACCTATTTCATTTACATGAGGAATGTTATGAGGTAGTGTTTATGTAACTCATTTTGTTACATGGGTTCTAAGATAGTGACTGATTTATGGTCTTGTGGAACATATATGCAAAATTTACATTAATTAATTGTGGGACATATATCTCACTCCAATAAATTGGTTAATTAATTATATCCCATTATATAGTTTGGGGAAACAATATGATGACAGTTATCCTTGATGGGAATCAAGTAGGTGTACTAGATCCATTAAGGGAAATAGGTGATAAAGCCTAATCCAACAGTCTTGATAGTTAACTTTGACATATGAAATTGTTTTCTATACTTATCATTATTTCACACACATTTACGACTTAAAAATATGGTTAATTATTGGGTTAAAAGGAAGTATCATTCTTATGATTCATGTCTTCTAAAATGATAATGTTTTATTCCATGGCTCGTCTTTATGATCCATGATTGGTTGTGTGTGAACTTTTTCTGTTATTCTAATGATCAAAGACCAATATATATTACCTTATGCATTAATAATATAATAAATTTATATCTTCCCTTTTAACCATTACTGATCATATGATATCACCCTTTTCTTATGTATTATTTCCACTAGATATGTAGAAATGTGATAAGTGTGATATAGAACAAATGGGATTAAATTATTATGAAATGAGTGCAAGATTATGTAAATATATTATGGACTAGTTTTATATGTTTCCATTTTTACAAATGTAGTAGACATTTATGATAATTAGTAGTTTATTTGTATAATGTAATGAATATTCCTATAAAAATATTTAATATCTAGGTATGAAAATCTTGGGTCGTTATAGTTGGTATCAAAGGATGAGTTTAGTTAACCTTTAATTTTTTTTTTGAGAAAACCTAAGTAAGAACCCTATTGATAAGTCTATATATAGGATAAAATACTATTATTTTGGTAATGAATATGAATTTCCTAAGATAAACCTAAGGAATAATAGATATTTTCACGATTTAGGACATTTTCTAACTATTTTTCATGATTCCTCACAATGGTTGTTATTTATCACAATATGATATTTGGTTTTAGTCAACGTTTGGAACCTAAATGAATCATATTAATGTAGAATTTGATGGAAAAGTAAATGACTTTCCACTTGAGAAACCAAATATTATTGGATCTGGAATGAGGAACCTTGTTTCTATGATAACACAAAATTCTCAGGCTATGAATCATAACAATTATCCAAATGATCAAATTAGGGAAAAAATTACTATTGAATATTTCAAGAAGAAACAGCCAACAATGTTTAGTGGATCTTCTAACCCAATAGTGTCTGGGATATGAATCAACTCCATTGAGAAAAAAAATTTCTCCAATTATTGGGACATGAAAACATTTCTGTAGCTATCTATCATCGGTAAGGTGAAAAAGATCAATGGTGGAATCTTGTCAAGAGTATAAGGCAAGAGGAATATATTAAATCCAAATAATGGGAATAGTTCTAGTACTTATTTTTCAATATGTAATTTCCTTGTATTCATTATATGGAGACCAATAAGGAGTTGTTTTAGCTAAATAAAAAGGATGATGAATATATTGGTATATATGAGGAAAATATTAAAAGACATGAAAGGTACACTACTTGTATAATTATTCATCCTAAATGTAAGCTTGCAAAATTCTTCAGTGGATTGATACTATGTATCTGAAAGGAATTATCCATAAGAGACTTCAGTAGCTATGAAGAAATTTTTTGATTTTATCTTAAGGTGGAAATTGAAATTGGAGATACCCTCCATTATCATGGCATTGATAAGAAAGGAATGATCGGATATCATATAAACTCATATAAATTACATGGTAGAAAGAAATTCTATCCATATACAAGCTACAAATTTGGGAAGAAACATCAATGGAATTGTTAAAATGGAACTGATATGTTCCTCAAAAGTGGAAAGGTGGGTCATAAATACAATGAGTGTCAAAAAGAAATGAATATTCCACTTAATTTAAAGGTGGAAAATAAGATGCTAACTGATACATAACACACACTCTAATTTTATAAATGAAAGTATCATAGAAATTATCTAAATCATTCCATGAATTTTAATTATTTTAATAATCAATGATAGGAACCTCTAATGTATAAATACAAAGGTAAATCTATTATGATCATGACAATTAATGTGGTCTATGATAATGGCATAGTAAAAGGTACACTTTTCATCAACTCTAAAATAGTTACTTTATTATTTGATTATGGATCCACCAACACTTTTTATAAATCAATTGAAAATGGTATTATAGTATCACCCCAAAAATTACATGTTGAGTTATTTGTGAAGACTCCCAATGAAACAAAAATTGCATCTCATTTTTATATTTCTTCTTCAATTGAGGATTTTGGAAAATTACTTCCAAAAAATATAATGATTCTCCCTATAGTTGAATTAGATTTGATTCTAGGAAAGGATTGGATTTTTTTATTTGGATGTCATATTGATTTTGGAGGAAGATAAATCACACTCTATATTCTAAATAATCCAATAATCTTTTATCGATGCATGGATGAATATGAATTTCCAATGGAAATAGCTTCCATCTTGTGTGTCTTAATTACTATACATGAATTTTATCTATCTCAAATGGTTGGTGAGAAACTCAACATTTATAATACACCTATTTTATGGGAGATTTTTTATGTTTTTATAGAATAGATTATAGGTATTCCCCTAAATAGTAAAGTTTATTTTTCGATAGAACCCATAACATGTTCTATTACTATTTCAAAGACTACTTAGAGATGGACCCAATTAAGTTGCATGAATTAAATAAGAAACTCCAAGACAAATATGGTAATGGATTCATATGCCCTATTGAGTCACCTTAGGCTTCACTTATTCTATTTGTTAAAATGAAATATGGGTCAATTATTCTTTTTATTGATTATCTGGAGCTTAAAAAATTAAAATCATGAAAAAGAATCCTCTACCCCATACCAATGATTTATATGATGAACTACAGGAAGCTAAATGATTTTCTAAAATTGACCTTCATTCTAGATATTATCAATTTAGGTTCAAGAAGGAAGATATACCAAAGATAGTATTCTGAATAAGTTATGTACACTATGAATTTATAATCATTTTTTGGTCTTATTAATGCTCCCACTATCCTCATAGACTTTATAAATATTGTATTTAAGGACTAGATTAATCTGTTTGAAGTAGTATTTATAAATTATGTTACTGTATATTCAAATGGAAAGTATGAACTTGAATATCACTTGAGGATTTTGTTAAAACCCCCAAAAAGGATAATCGTTATAAAAAAATTACCATGTTTGAATTTTTTATTTATAATGCTTCATTTTTGGGAGATATAATCACATGTGAGAGTATATCAGTAAAACCTTAAAATATCAATGGTTTTGAGAATTGACCTAGACCCACCATGGTAATTGAAGTCCTTATTTTTCTTAGTCAGCCAGGTTATTATAGGTACTTTCTGGAGAATTTCTGTTGAATATAAAATCCAATCACAACGTTAAATTGGAAGTGTTCCATGTTCTTGTAGACGAACGAATGTGAAGAAAATTTTAAGGAACTAAATACAAGATTAGTAAATTCCCCCATTATTATAATAACCTATAGTATATATGGGTATGTAATTTATTGTGATAAATCCAAGAAGGTATTGGGATGCATTATTACGAAAAATGCAATGGTGATAGCTTACGCCTCATGAAAACTGAATTTTCATGAGAAACATTACCTAACTTTTTTTTTGAAGTTATAAATAGTAATATTTTCAATAATGATATAGAGGAATTATATTTATGGATAAAAGTGTGATACTTATATTGATCAATAAATCATAAAGTGCATATTCATAGATAATGAGTTGAATATGCGCCTAAGAAGATGGTTGTAACTAATTAATGATTATGATTACTCAATACATTAACACCCTAGGAATGCAAAAAAATGCAGTAGATGCTTTGAGTCAAAATGACCATGCGATCTTATCTATAATGAGGATCACAAAAGACTAAATATTTCCAGATTTTCTAAGGACGGTTTTGGATATCATAATGGATGGGGATAAATACTATCTGAACTATATGAATGTTAGACCATCTATCCATGTAAATATTAAAGAGGCATATAAGGAAGATATGGATATGAAAAATGAGTTGAAAAGTTTTCATGGCTTCAACAATTATTTTGATATAATGATAAGGTTTAGGAACTATGTATGTGTATCTGTTATAAAATATTTTAATAAGTTATTATTGGTTGAGGTTCATCATTCATCATTCTCTATTCATCCATGATGTACAAAGATGCATAAAGACCTGAATAAATATTTCTAGTGGGAATGAATGAAGGGTGATATTTTAGATTATGTTTTTTGGTTCATGGTTTGTTACATAATTAAGGCAGAGAGATAAAACTCCAAGGGGATGTTATAATCTTTATCCATACCTGAAAGGAAATGGGAAAACATCGTAATGGATTTGGTTTTCAGACATCACAAAACATCTAAAGTCCATACTTATATATGAGTTATAGTCACTCACCTAAAAAATTCCTCATGAACTATATTTTTACTAAAGAAGATTTATATCTTGACCAGATTGCTAGAATATATATTAAGGAAGTGGTAAGACTTCATGGAGTTCCACTTTCCATTATATGTGATCAGGATCCAAGGTTTACCTCAACGTTCTGGTGACGTCTTCAACAGACATTGGATATAGAGTTATGTTTTAGAACTAATTATCATTATCATATTGAAGGCCAATATTCGATGAAACTTAAAACTCTATAATGGATGTTGTGAGCTTTCTCTATGTATTTCAAATGTGGCTGGGATCAATGCCTTCCTTTGTTTGACTTTTCCAATAACAATATTTTTTTACTCTAGTATTATGATGGATCCTTATGAAGCCTTATATGATAATAATTTTTGAACTCCATTTTTTTTAATGATGTTGGAAAAATGAATTTATTGGGAACTAATCTAGTCGAGGAAATATCAAAAAAGGTTAGGTATATTCAACTAATCATAAGAGAAACTAAGAGTGAACAAAAAAGTTATGTTTACAATCGATGGAATGATATGGAGTATGAAGGGGGGAAAACTATTTTTATGAATATATACCCAGAATATATTAATGATATTTTGAAATAAGGAATATATAATCTTGCTACATATCGATCATTTTGATATTCTTGATCGTATAGGGATGGTTGCTTATTGATTGGATTTTCCACAGAATATCTCTCAACATGATGTGTTATATGTATCTCTCCTCAGAAATTAAATACTTGATCCTTAACATGTAATAATCTCATAGGAAGTATCATTGGAATAATATTTTTCTTATGAGAAATAACTTGTATCTATTTTGGATTTTAAATATAAATTTCTTACAAAGCAATACCACTCATCTAAATAATTTTTTTGGGAGGAAAACCCAATTTGAAGAACTTACATGGTAACATGAGAATTTTATGAGGTATAGGTATCATATATTTTTAGTATAAGAGTGAAGAATTTTGAGGGATAATTTCATTTTAATGGGAGCATAAAGTAACACACCAAGAATTTATGTTGTATCCCTATTTAGATTTAAATCTTTTGATAGTTATATTTCACACAACACCCATCATAAATGAAAAATAAAATATTATTATTCGATAATTATAAACTAGCCATTTAATTGTGGGAAATTAATTGTATTAAGAACATTATTATATTTATATATTTTATATTTATTCAAATGTTTTCATGAATAAATCCATATTTTTTTCATAAATTTTTATATTATTCTAAAGGCAGTTTTGTCACATTTAAACGGTGCACATGTTTTAATGTTTAATTTATAAATATAAATATATAATGTATTTAAAAATTAATCATCTTATTTGAAATAGATATATAAAAATTTACTTTGGATGAATTTTTAGTATTATTCTTATAGGTTTCCTGTTTTGAGGAATAGTTAAAAATACTAATTTTTTAATCAAAGCAACTTATTCATCTAAATAATTTATAGTGGTAAATTATTTTGTTGAGAGGGTTTAAAGTATAAATAGATCATTTTTATATAATTTAATCCAATTTAGTTAATTGGAATCATTTTCTAATTTAATTTCAATACAAAAATATTTCAATCTTTTGAACATTTTCACTTTAAAAACCAGTTTTCTCGCCCCGTCTATTGGATTAATTTTAAATTAATTTTATCAAATTCTGTGTTTTGAATTTTTAATAAATGGATGAAATATTTTCAATTAAAATATCAAAATGTATTATATATTTCCCTTTTGTCTTTGGTCAATATGAATAGTAACATAAGTAATTTTTGTTACCTCAATAATGGGTAAACTGATTAATTTATATTAACAATACAGTGATATAGACTATAATATAACCTTAAAACTATCCAAAAGTTTATTTTATAAAGTTTATTCCAGCCTTAACACCATTATTTTTAAATTTATTTATTTAGTAGACACTTTTCCATGAAAATTACTTATATTATTAAAATAAAATGGAGTGAAAAAATGCCACACTCATGCATTTTAATATGTATTATATTATTAATATGAGGTTAAATATTAGATATAATAAACTATAAATATTATTGGTAAATATAAAAGTTTTATATACATCATGATAATTAAATTTAATTTTTTTTCCTTAAATAATTATTATGCAATAACTATTCAATTAATGAAATACTTAATTAAGTGGTGTTGAAAATATTAAATGAAATATAATTTGATTATCAAAAGCTTTTCCTCAAAATTTATAGGTGTATATAAAATATTATCGGTTTATTAAATTAATTTTTTCCAAGTTTATTATTTTTTATTGATTTTCTTGAAGCCAATGTAATGAACAATGTAAAAATTTACACTATTGATATTTTATGAAAATAATAGTTTATTAAATTAGATAAAAATAATAAAAAACTAAAAATAGCAATAGGGATAAATTTTGGTTGGAAATATTATAAATTTACCATTTATATTTCAATTTGAACCTTATAAGTAAAAATAAATTCCATTTAATATTGAAAATTTTGTTATCATAGTTAAAATCTAAACAGGTTAACTAAGGGTTAATAAAAATGACAACATTTAAAGTTACAAAAAAACATGAATAAAATATGTTTTTGATGGTATTTATACCCTATCTCACATTATATTCAAATATCTTTAGATTTAATATTTTTAATTGAACTTTAATTTATTATAAAACAATATTTTCAGAAATTTCAAAAGTGCCCCTCACCATTATTACAGAAGGATGCATCCTCCCTCATATACTTTCACCACACTTATTCTTATATATGGATCCACCACTTCAAAATTATCTTCTCCAAATTCCTATCCACATTTTATATGTTCTTGTCTTACTAAAGGATCAATTCTAGAGTCCTTTAGAGGATATCTAAAGGAGCTGTTTTGAAGAAGAGGTACTCGCTCTAATCGAACAACCTCTTCTTATAATTATATATAACACCAATAAATATATGTTATATGTAATAAAATAATAAATTATGAAAAATAAATATGATGAAATATTATCATAATTATTAACACAGAATTATACATCCCCATTCCCATCGAATAATAAGTGGTTGTATCTCTTGTGCGTGTGTACGACTTACTGTCTCCATGTAGCGATAAAATTAATTTTCAATCGCCATATTTTATTAGTGGAAATTATGAAGGGTTTAATGTTTATATACTATATTTATGGAATTATTATACTTCTTGAATTATAATAGCATAGATTCCTTTTTACCATCTATTCTTCTGGGATATGATAACATCGCCCATGCATACATATGACATTCCATATCCACAGTGTTATGTGATTCGTTTCTCATATATACTTATTCTATGTGTTGTGTGTACTACCCAATAATGTATTCTATGACTATTCTCCTGAATATTATGGTATTTTAAAATATTGTTTTTCTTTCATTGGCCATACAATTCATTTTATTATTAAGTAGTAAGGATTTATTTCCCAATATCATCAATATTCAGGATTGTTTCATCTTAAGACTCTAATGGGGATTATTTATCTTCTATATCCATGTTTTCTAAAAACAATTCAAAAGTTTTGTTATTATTATCCTATTAATATTTTTAGTTTTTTCTGCTGATGAATAAAATTTTAAAAAAAATTTGAAATGAATATTTTTGTCGTTTTCTAAACATGGAATTTTGTGACTTTTCTGACAAAAAAATTTGAAAGGAATATTTTTTTAACTTATATGACATTAACATAATTTTTCACCATCATTATTCCTTAATTAATTGAATCCACCATTGCAGTATTATGAGGTTATTTTCAATGACATTTTTTTCTTTTTTTATTTCATATCTCATTAAAAAAAATATTTCCTAAATGAAAGGACATATTCCTCATGAATTATTTTATCTGAACGTTCAAAAAATAATTTTCCTTCTAAAATGAAATTATTTGATGTTGCATTCGATTTACTAGGGATATAACCCAAGTATATCATTTTTATTATTTAAATTAATGGTATGTGTTTATGATAGAATTATATTTATGAATCAAATTTCCTTTTTATGAGTTATGTTATTATGAAGTATTTATGAAAATCATTTATTTAAATGGGTTCTGAGATCATGAATGATTTATAGTCCTAAGAAACACATATTTATATATTTAATTAATTTATTTTTGGGACCTATTTCTCCCTTTGATTCATTTTTTAATGAATTATATCTCATGATATAGTTTTGGGAAACAAGTCGATGAGCTTGATCCGTGATAGGAAACAAGTTAGTGTGCTTGGTCCGTTAGGGGAAATTGGTGATAAGGCTTGATCCGAGAGTATTGGTTGTTAAAAGTGACATATGAAACTGTTATATATATATATAAGATGATTCCAGCCACATTTATGACTTAGTATTATGGTTTGTGATTGACTTATGATGACGTTTCATTCTTGTGATTCACATCATCTGAAATACTGATGTTTTCTACTATGACCCATGTTTATGATTCATGATAGGTTGTATATGAACTTTTTATGTTATTCTCCTGATCACAAACCCATATTTCATATATTATGCCTTTAAAAGACAATAAATTGATATATCACATATTTACCCTTATAGGGAATCTTAGTCAACACTTTTCTTATGGTTCCAATTCCATAGGATACGATGAAATGTGTTAAGTGTGACATTAAAAAATTGGATCTAAATATCAAAAAAAATAAGTGGGAGATGTTGTAAATATATTATTATCCATTTTTTATGCTTAAATTTTTTCAATGTAGATATTTCCTTAAAATCCTTAAGAATTTATATTTATAATGTAATTAATATTCTTCTAAAAAGATGTAATATCTATGTATGGAAATCTGGGATCGTTATATAGGTATATGAATATTTCAGAATTGAATTTCATATAACCTAAGTACACACCATGTAGTCATACTATGTAATGACCCAAAATTTTAGTAATGAAAATTCATCTAGATCTATGTAAACTACTTATTATATAAAATTGTTATATAAGACATATTCACTTCCATGGTTTTTTGTTTTTTGGATTTTAAAGTACCATTAATAATTATTAACATTGCTAACATATCCATTAAACAATGATCAAATGATTTGTACAAATATAGAGTTTTAACACAACCAATTTACTTAGATAAAGGAAGCGATTGACACATCCAGTAGAATTGCTCCATATGAAGCCCATTTGTCAGAGATCGAAAATGTGGTGGATTCACTGGGCTTCTCTCTTGACCAATCCCAAACCGAGCTTCAACACGTTATACATGAATGGAACTGCCTATGGGAGAAGTGGAAGGTAATAGATATTACCACCCCAGTGATGTTATCTGATCCACCCCAAGAGTCTATCACCAGTGTGCACCTTACCCTTAGGAATTATGCGAGTGCTTTAAGGGGTTATGTACCAAGACCCTATCACTATGATTATCTAAATTATTTTTTGTATAGAGAATATATATTCATTTAATTATTGTTACTTTGTTAAGTGCTTTTAAAGAACAAATAGTATTTTTAGTTGATATTCAATTAAGAAGTCCATTTTGATGAATTAATGGAATTTTTAATTAAATAATATTTTAATAAAATATTATTAATATAATAATTTTTAATAAAATATAAATTATTATATAATTTTTATGAATACAATTGTAATTTTTATTAAGGATTGAAATATGTTTTTTTAAAACCCATTAAATTTACATAAATGTCAGTTTCTATTTTAAAAGTAAAAATTCACATATTTAGAAAATTATTTAGAAAAAATTAATATTATTTTCAGATTAATGAGTTCAGGATTATATAATGGTGAATTTTTCATAATTTTATGAGACAGACAATGTTTTGGGTAAAAATTAAATACCATGAAATATATAATTTGTTTTATG
Organism: Viscum album; assembly: GCA_963277665.1. Taxonomy (NCBI): domain Eukaryota; kingdom Viridiplantae; phylum Streptophyta; class Magnoliopsida; order Santalales; family Viscaceae; genus Viscum; species Viscum album. The sequence continues at coordinate 775,704,899 of OY728152.1, read as the reverse complement.
ATATCATAATGACCCATTAGTGATGTAATGAAATACTATAAATGGTATTTCTATAAAATATTTGATTTATCATTGAAATAATGTGATTTTTGATTTTTTTGATATATTTTATAATTCCTTAGTGGACCCTCCAAGACTTATAAAACATTTTTTACTTTTAAAATGATTTTCTTAAGAGTGTGACTCACCTCCACATAAGAAAGCCTAATATTATAATACTTTCGGCCATTGGACTTATAAAATAATTTTTTCAACTCCCCTTTGTCAAAAACAATGGGCAAAAAACTTGTTTTTGTTTGTGGTTCTGATTATTTTAATGTCTAGTGTCCAAAACTTAAATAATAATGAACTCCCTCTCCTTTCCTATATAAACCCAATCAGTCTCCAATTAATCTTCACTCAAACCATTTTTATCAATACCAATCTCTGAACTCCTCCCTATATAATCCTCCCATGGAGTCCCAATTTTCCAATAAGCCTCTCCCAAGCCTTTGGGGTCGAACATTCATGTAAGGGATTTCTTCCTTTCTCATTTTTGTACAAATTTATTTATATTGTTATACATGTTTTTCAATTAAAAATGATGGGGTATGATTTCCAACCTCCCCATACACTCATCCTTATTTTATAATTATTATAGACCTATTTTCTCTCATTAATTTCTCTTATAATCACCTGTTACCACGCCAAAACCTTGTAAATAATTTCTATCTCCTCATTTACATTCAAGAAATTATTTTTTATTATCAATGTAAATTCCATTTCATATGTTGGTAAATGTATCTATATGATCCCATTATTTTCCATTTAATGTAAATATTATGATACACCCATTTATCAATCATCATCTGTTTTTATTAATTATTATGTCACACCGTTATGCTGCTGAAATTGGACCACGATTTTCCAAGACAACGTCATTATGTAATGAATACCATGCACATTTCCCTATCAATGTTATTCAACAATATGAACATTTACTTATTGATTATATAGTTTCATTTATTAATTCCTTATTCCTTTATCATGGAATAAATTATGATGTTTAATTAATCCACGTGGAACACTTATGCATGAAATAAATGATTAAATAGTGTTCACCCTGATAGCTCTTAAATGCATTGGGTAAAGATTAGTGTCATGATACATCAAGTGAAATGAGGGTTTAATCATTCTAATTCAAGTGAAATGATGGTTTAATCATTCTTTACGTGCAATGAGTCCTGGATGAGGCTAATATCATGTTAAATGTTGTTGCCACATCTGCATGTTATGATAATATTTTTATATCATGCCTTAATGTTCATGTTTCACATAAGATCCATTGATATGACTATTCCCTAACATGTATTGTATTCTTCATGTTATGACTTGTTTACTCATTTGATGGTCTTTATAGATCACCCTTTTCTTATGCATTCCCCCGGGATATCCCATGAAATGATAAGTACGAAGGAATGTTGTGGTTATGTAAAATAATTTTCTAATAACGATGTTGTGTTTTGTATTCTAAGTTGTTATGTAATCTTCCTATTCCCCAAAAAAATTGGACCTATCAATATTATGGGTTGTATTAAGTGCTATTTTATGTAATAAATCATGTTTAAGGGTGTAATAAATAGCAGGGTTGTAATAGTTGGTATCAAAGGATAGGTTTAGTTATTTTGGGATTAGGATTACAAAACCCTAGTTAAACCCTAAGAGATAAGAATAAGTATAATAAAAAATTCCCAAAAATTTGTTGAGTATTGAGTAAGTAGTATATCAATAAAATACATCCCTTCCTGGATACGAGTAGGTAGAGGCAGCTCTGACATAGATGTATCTAAGTGTAAAACCCAATAAAACTGCTTTGAGCTAGACTCAAACGAGAACTAGTGAACGAAAACGGGAATGGCTACGCTCTAGGTTATGATAGTCCCAGGGAATATGCTTTGGTACATTAATATGATTAGTGTGAACCATTATTAAGGGAAATAAAAAATTCCCCCTAAAAAATATGTTGGGATGTATATCATAGATAACATCTATTGAAGCCTTTAAATTCATATGTTAAGGAAATAAAAATATTTTATAAGTTATCCCTTTTCTACATTGGATTACCCTTTATGTGTTACCCTAACATTCCTTTCTTAGAAAATTTCTAGTAATAGGAGTACTCATGGTAACAATCAATTCAATGATCAATGTGATGTGTATTCTATGGATATTCCCAATTAGATGGGATCTGCAATCGAATACTTATTCATGATACTCTCTCACTTAGCTCAAGTTTTTAATAGAAACATGGGTCAAGAGGAACGTTTTACCCCCTCCCCCACAAAGAAATAACAAGTCGTAATCATGATCATCATGAGACAAAGGCCTCCTGTTTTTATTGGATCATCTAATCTATCAATTTCTGAACACTGCATCAACTCCATTGAAAAGATATTCTCCATCCATCAACGTTCCGAACAAAAGAAGGTTCTTCTGGCTTCTTGTCTTTGGAAGGGAGAACCTAATCAATGGTGGAAATTGATAAAAAATACCAAAACTGAAGAAGAGATCGAGGCATTAGAATTGAAGGATTTATAGAAAAAAAAATTGATAAATATTTTCCACACACCTTCCGATATAATATGTAATGATAATTCCTTGAACTAATGAAATAAAGATGAAGAATCCATCAGAGCGTACAAGGAAAACATCACAAGGCTTGCACGATACACCTTTGGATTTGCCGTTACCCCTGAATACAAGGTTTATGGCTTCTGTGGTTGGCTAAACCCTATCCTACGAAAATCCCTGAAGATCCATGACTTCACGAGTTATATAGAAATCATCCAATGTGCCCTCAAAGTTGAAATGGAGATCAGCGAATCTCAAGGGTATCGTAGGATAAGAAGCATACAGTGGAATTTAATTCTAGTTGTCTAATGGATAAATCCAATGGTGGTATGAAATTATAGCACACCACTTGCCAAAGGTGTGAGAAGAATCACACCATAAATTTTCTGAAGGGGATGAGGAAATTCTTTAGGTGTGGAATCGAAGGGAACATGGCCATTAACTGCAGACAAGAAAAATCCGCTACTACAACAAAGGAGAGGAATACTCTGTTCAACTCCCATTTCACTGTTCATTGCTTAAACTATAAAGAACCTAGGAACATTGTAATCTATTTCCCTAAGAAAAGGGTTTTCAGAGGCAACGAACAACATCAAAGGTAGAAAGGGTGATCTTTTTCCATCACTACTACTGAACTGAACCCCAAAAACGAAGTGGTGACGGGTACTAGTTATTAATTCAAGATTAGAAAACATACATTTTGATTCTTGATCTACACATTCGTTTATTACCCAAAACATTAGTAAAAAATTCATAACATCACCAAAAATCAGGGAATTAGAGATGTCGGTGAGAATGGAAATTTGGGAAATCATTCCAACCCCTGAATAGAACTCCTCCCCTATAACAATTTGTGTATTGAACTTCTCAGAGAACCTCTTCATACTTCATCTAGTAGAATTTTATGTAATTCTTGGAATATTTTTTTTACCTATATAGAGCCAAAGAAAATTTTCATCAGTGGTAAATCACTCTCTATATAGAGAATTGACCCCATATTCTTTACAAGTGTAAGGACGAGGATGAGTCTTCTTTAGCACCATCAGCTCAAGCATTGATATTACTTCCCTATGACCAAGCATAACTTCCTCAAATAATTTAGTCTCAGGAAGAAACCGTCCTTTAAGACAAGCCTATTGTGAGGGAATTCTCCAAAGTATTTCCCAACGAATTTCCATGTCTTCCTCCTAGAAGAGATGTTGAATTCTAGATTGATATTATACTATGGGTATTGCCAATGTCCAAGACTCCATATAGAATGTACATTGTGAAGATTGACAGTCTGAAAAAATATCTACAAGGGAATCTAGATAAAGGGTTTATACGCCCATGTTCTTCGCCATGGGGTGCAGCAGGCCTCTTTGTGATGAAGAATGATGGGTCAATGCGCCTTTGTATTTATTATTGTGAGCTCAAAAAAATCACGACAATAAAAAAATATATTCTACCCCAAATTGATGACTTTTTTCATTAGTTATGTGGGTCAAAATACTTATACAAGGAGGATTTGTGGTTGGGATATTATCATGTAAGGTTTAAGAAAGAGGGTATACCCAACACTACTTTTCATATAAGACACGGGCACTATGAATTCATAGAAATTATTTTCGGACTCTCTAATTCTCTAGGAATCCTCCTGGAAATGATGAATAGAGTCTCTAAATGTAATAGTACAGACCTCTCTGGTCTATTCCCTTGCAAAAATATGGTGGTTGAGGTGTTGTGGGAGGTCAAGGGGACTCATCCCCAACACTTTTCCAAATTTCAAATTCTGTGAATAGTGATTCTTGTTTTATGAACAGTGTCACAGAAACGTTGTCAACAAAATGGTGAGGCTAAAGTGTTTTGATACCAATGATTCAACAATGTTTCTAGACTTGTGAGTCTATAGTGTTTCCAGAATGGTGAGTTTATAGTGTTTCTAGACCAGTGAGTCTATAGTGTTTCCAAAATGGTGAGTCTATTGTGTTTCTATAATGGTGAGTCTACAGAGTTTCCAGACTGGTGAGCCTACAGTGTTTCCAAAACTATGAGTCTATAGTGTTTCCAAACTGGCGAGTCTATAGTTTTTCTAGAATGGTCAGTCTATAGTGTTTCAAGATAGGTGATTCTATAGTGTTTCTATAATGGTTTCATATTTCCTTTTCCAAATTTCCCAATTTTTCCGGTTTCTCTAATTTTATGTTTTATTTTATATTAAACACATTAAAGGCCTTGTTTTAAGGTATTTAAGGCTGATTCAAAGCCCATAACTCTAATATTAATTTTTATAAGGTTCTGGATGCCTTGACATGGTCAAACCATGTTGTTTAATGCGATTCTCTATTAATGGAAAATCCAGTGTATCTTAATCCACTACTTCGTTAAATCTTATAAAGGGATGAGATATCGTCCTCCCTTATTCTTCCACTTTTTTATCTGGTGTGAGATGATCAAACCTTTCCTTCCTTCTCATAGGATTCATGCGATCATAATTTCCTCTTGGGATTGGTTCCCCTTGAATTTCTTCTTGTTGCAAGTGCACTCTCTATTTTGGCGCAACCATGCAGTATCGATCAATCATCGTTATGAGGTATGATTTATCATCGTTCTTTTGGGTTCATCTTATCCTATTTCTGTTTTCCATGTTATGTAATGCTATATGCATGTTCCTAATAGAGTTTTCTTCGGTTTTGGCCGATATGGTGGTATCTCTGCATCCTCGGGTGGATGCTATCCTCTAATAAAGGTGATTGTGATATGTTTTCTTAGTCTGTTCAGAGAGCATCAGAAACATTTTGAGGTAGGGTATTCATTTCTTCGCTATTCATTTATGTGAAACTATATTGTTATAATGTTTTATCCTACTTTATGAAAATAAAATTGAATTAATAAATATTTAAACCAGATAAATAAATTGATATCAATCGTATGTTATTGCCTCTTGTTTTGATAGATAGTGTGATATCTATTTTTGGTTTGTTTAGCTTTTCATTCATGATGGAATTTTTTAAAGAACATAAAGCTATAATTCATTGAAAATTATTTGGCTAAATATAGATAGGAATGTAAATGATTCTGGTTGTTGTTATTTCAATTTGATTTCAATCAAATTGATTTAGTAAGAATGTTTAATAAATTTGTGATAACTTTGATATGTTTCTATTTAAGTTATCCATAGTTGGATCCTACAAATAATAAATTGGTTAATTTCAGATGAGTTAAAGAAACAACTATTTGATAAAAAGATATTCCCTCATAGGGTTTTGAGTTACCCTATTTCTAGTAAAGTCCAAGAGCCTTATGCTTGGAGATGTGAGAGATTAATGTGATTGAAGGTTGGATTACTTTTTTAAGGTCCAAGAGCCCAATTGATATGATGTTTCTTTTCTTGATTCTTGTGTTTTCATGTGATCCTGGATGGATGTTGTGATATGTGTGGGTAAGGAGGCTCATTTTTTTTTGGGAGCAGTTGATTCATAGAGTGGCGAGATGCATCGGTTTATGTATGTGGGTGTCAGGGAGGACATCGGGGATGATGAAATGAGTTGGATGTGAATGTTTGGATGCTTAAAGATTCTTGTTGGTTGTTTCTCTTCTTTACTTTCCCACTGCTCAAGGAAGCTGGTTTTACATACCCTTCTTCCAAAAGGGGCGTCGACACGCGGGGTATACCACATGCTTTCAGTGTTTATCTTCTGGAGGGAAGATGGGTCAGTACTCTTGATATAGGAGGAAAAGACTTGATGGGTAGTTCATTTTCTCACCGAGTTGATCCCCCTTTAGTATAGTATAATATAACATTTTTCTAGAATCCAGGGATTATGGGAAAATAATAATGTTGTTAATAATTGATTGAATAAATGATGTTAAACCTTGGGGTTGCAGCTTGCTGGGGTGCAATACTGGAGTTTCAATTTAAAATAATAATGTAATTTGGGTGTGATGCTAATGAAATATTATTGTTAATGGTTAATTAATGTGTAATGATTTAATTAACTCAATGTGTAACTTTTAAAAATTGAATGATGTAATGTAATAAACCTCTTTCAGTGGTTGTGTGCTTATAGGATACCTAGTCTTAGAAGTGGAATCCAGGAGTCTGAGAGACATTAACTGCAGTTGAGTCTAAGAGTAGATTATGCCCATACATTGGTTGCGAGATATAGTATATTATATACTCTTTTTTTCTATATGCTACTCCACCCCATCAATTAGGTTAACTGACAACCCATGGATTCTGAGCCCTTGGGAGGGGTTTTCCACAACATTCTAGTGGGAGGACGTATGGTTGACTACCACCTTTGGACCCGCTCTCTTCTCTTGGTAGTTACCTGTGCTAGTAGGAAATGTGGTTAGTATTCCCCATATATGTGTGTGTAGGGATTGAATGGATTGTGTTTATTCACACACATATATTCTGGATATAGTTTTTTATGTAATACAATAGGTGTAACGTCTATAGGATACGATGGCTTAAGGATCCTCACTCGGTATATGAGATATAATAGATTGAGGTTCAATAACTAACTTATGATGCAAGTTATGGAAGCTATGGTGGCTCTTGAAAACTACAAGTTTAATTTTCTTACATGGAAATGGTTTTTTTTCATGAGGAGGATGTTACGGTGCTTAACCCAAGTGTCTGTATGAAATTCTTTTTAGAGAGAGAAGTTTAGGATGTGCGACGTTGGGGAAAAGTGGAAAACTATTGTGGAATGAGTAGCGGGGTACCCTTGATAATATTTTTTATTTTATATACTCTTTTATGCGATACATAGTGAGAGTTGCAATGGTGAGGCTGTGAACATAGTATACATATTTAGGTGAAAATTTAGTTTCACTTGTTGTTCGCTGCTCTTTAGCATGATTTCCTTAATTTTTCACGAGAGGATCTAGGGAGGATCCTAAAAAATATACTATTATACACAACCTATGTATATATAAACTAATTTTTTTAGGTCACTTGGAGTATGTTGGAGATCAGTCTTGTTACTACAAGTTGGGGTTTCATGAGCCGTTTGAGCTTCGTGGTTGCTATCGTTTTTACTTTCCATTGGTACTTGAAATTTTTCTATTTAGTTGAAGTAGTGTATCATGAAATTAAATATGTGTACTTGGGATTTATTTTATATTGTAGTCGAAGTGGGAGTTGATTGGAATCTGTCTTATCTCTCTCTCTTTCGCATGTGTTCTCTTAGAGGATAATGCCTCCCATTTGTGTGTTTACCATACCCTCGGTTCAAGTTTCCAACCCAGGCCTTACTGATGGAGGGAATCAGGGTCATTATCTCCCTTCTCACATTGTTGTATTATGAGGGGTACACCTTGTGGGAGGGGTTCATGACAGAGTGGTGTCATAGCTCCAGTCCAGGGATAGAATGGAGTTTGGTGTTTGGCATAGGTGAGGTTTCATGGGTAGGTAGGGAAATAGTGTTAGTCAAGATTAGCAAGCGATGTAATCCCTAGAGACCGGATGAGACATAGGTGTTTAGGTCCCCCTGTGATCTGATTTACAGACCTTTAAGTGTACAATGAATACTAAATGAGGTGATTCTAGTTGAAGGGGAGAGTCTTGGAAAAGGGTCATGCATCATTCTTCTTTGTGCCTGTGTTTGAATGGGAAGACCTTGAGACAGGCTAACTTAAAATGAATAAATGAAACCAATTAATTAATTAACGTTGAGTATTCCAAATTACATGTTTAGTATCTCTAACTATTTTTCATTTTCCAAGTATGGATCTAGGTCTATGTCCTCGTTAGGTTCACAAAGAATATGTACAACATGTTGTGCCAACAGTTCGTCGCAGGGTATAGGTTGGCAAAATCACTTGGAGGAGGAAATTCCTTGAGTTTCATCACCAGAATCAAAAAAAGTATTAGGGTTTTGTTTCAGATGCAGTCACATAATACTGGTTAGAGGACGTCGACATAGGCTTCATTTTGACCCGTGAACAGAAGGAGCACTGTCTGTCTTTAGTTGTGATGATCCTGCATGGATCAACGAGGCAGTAGTGGTAATTGTTTCTTGGGGATCGTGAGGAGTTTCTGATCTCATGGGAGTAGTTCTAAGATAATTTTAGACTCGAGATTCCATCTTTGACCACGAAGGCTTCCAGTCACCAGGATCATCATACCCTTTGACAAGGTATCCCTAGTGTTTGAGGGTTTGGAATCCATTTCAGGAACCATTTACAATATGATTCGGACCTATTACCTGATGAGGAAGCTTGAGCGAGGCATTTCAAGGTGGCTTTGTGTCCAGAGATTCAACATCATGTCACCCCATTTATTTTGAATACATACCTTGAGGTTCTGGAGAGGGGAGAGTTCATTAATAGGAAATTGGAAAGAACTGGATTTTCTCAAGAGGGGAGTCATCATGATTCCTCATGAAGCAGAGCTATGGTCCGGGGTTCCCTATTTTTAGGGGAGAAGAATTTACCTTCATTTGTGGGTAGGTCCAAGCCCTCAACATCTCTTTTCTCCTAGGGAAAAGGATCTCATGCCTATTCCAAGGGATAAAGTGCTTGATTTTCTAATGGAGGATGAGTTCATCAGAAGTGAGAGTACTTGACCATTCAGAGTGATAATCGTGCACCAGGTGTTCCTCTCGAGGTTCCTCTATTGAGGTAGTTACAGCCAAGGTAGCAGTAGAAGGTTGCACCAGCATTGGATCAGCTGAGAGAATATGGGGTAGGTAGAGGACATCCCCATGATTCTCCCCATCCTCAAATAGTAGATCATGGTCATGGTATAGGTTGTTATCAGAGACATAGAGTCCATGGATGAGTTCACAGTCATCTTTATGTATTAGCTTTGCCAGCACTAGGTGATCCAAACTTCGTTCGTGGTACCCTTTTCTTGTTTTATACTTGGGTGTATGCCTTGTTTGATTTAGGAGCAAAAAAATCATTCATATCAACTTCCCTTATCCATGCTTGGGTACATGAGGTAGAGAGGCTTACCATTCCCTTGGCGTTGACTACACTAGTTGGGGGTGGAGATGACTTCCTTGAAGAATGTAGAGACTGTGATCTTGTGTTAGGGAAACACCATTCATGGGGAGATTTCCTATGTTTAAAGATACAACCATATTATTTAATCATCAACACGGATTGGTTGTATTCGGTGAAGGATATCATGGATTGCTTCAAAAGGCAGGTGATGTTCTTTGTTGCTGATAGAGAGCCAGTAGTGTTTTTTGGAGAGTGAGACCCACAGATGTGTTAGAGGCGTGTTTCATCCTTATCATCATTGATGGATAATATGATGTGGAGTTCTTCAGTGGTTCAGAAGTTGTAATTTCATAGGTTCCAATAAGAGTACTATGATTTTTTTCCAGATGAGTTTGTACCACTACCCCCTCGAGGAGAGATCGAGTTTGGGATCGAGCTACAACCAGGAGAATGTCCTATCTCTATGTCTCCATATAATATTTCCCCTTCTGAGTTACAAGAGCTATATATACATCTTGATGGTCTTTTATACTGAGTTTTTGTTTAGCAGAGTGTGTCACCGGGGGGTTCACCTGTTTTGTTCATGATGAAGGCTAACATCATTTTGTGGTAGTTTATCAATTAGCCTCACATTAATAAAGTGATAATAAATAATCTTTATCCTCCTCCATGGATTGATGATTTATTCGATCAAATGAAGGGTGAACATTAGTTCTCAAATATCGACTTGTGGACAAGATATCATCAAATGCGGGTGAAGTATGAGGATATCCCAAAGGCTGCTTTCCGTTGTCATCATGGGAATTTTGAGTTTTTTGTAATGACATTCAGTTTGACTAATGATCTAGATGTGCTCATGGGATTGATGAATGATATGTTCCGCGAGTTCTTGGATATATTCATGGTGATTTTCATCGATGAAATCGTTGTTTACTCCATGTATGAGGTGGATAATGCAGCGCATCTTCACACTGTTTTGGGAGTTCTTCGTTAACAACAGCTATTTGGGATGTTTTTGAAGGGTGTGTTTTGGGCTTGATAAGTCCATTTCATCAGGCATGTTGTGTCCCGTTTAGGAGTAGTTGTAGATACATAAATGAAAGTAGATGTTTTTTATATGAATCCCCCATGATATTAGAAGAGGGGTAAAGATTCCTTTTTTATGCAGGATACTATATCAGGTTTGTAGCCAATTTCTATTAGGTTGCGACTCCTCTAATAGCATTGACCAACTTCATGTTGATTGATAAGTGTCAGGAAACTTTTATATATCTAAAGGAGAATTTTTGAAGTGATCCAGTTCTTTGTCTTCCAGTAGAGGGAGTTTAGTATGATGTTTTCTATGATGCTCCGCATTTGGGGTTAGGATGTGTTTTAATGCAGCAGAGATCGATCTTTTCATATGGGTCTCAGCTGTTGTGTCCCCATGAATGTAACTATACCACCCATTATATTGAGTTGTCAGTCATGGAGTTTCCAATAATTTTATGGAGAAATTAACTCATTGGATTGCGCTTTATGGGTTTCACAGATCATAAGAGCCTGAGTTATATTTTCTCCCAGTACGACTTAAACAGTCAATAGCGTCGGTGGATAGAGTTCTTATAGGAATATGACTTTGAAATCTTGTATACACATAGGAAGGGAAATGTTGTAGTTGATGCACTGTGCCAGATGTCACGTAGTGAAGCAGTGCATAAATTTAGTTATTCCTAGAGAGTAATGGAAGAACATTCATCATTATATCTATATATGGGAGATGTTGGGGTCATAGGTTGTCTTTTTATGATGACAGTGCAGTCATCTAGTGGAAGTGTCCCAGATTGGGGATCCAGAAGTGGAGATTTAGATAGACCATGTTTATCGAGGCGAGGCCCCTGATGGTTAGTTTGAGGATGAACAATAGTGGGTGTTTAACCATGGAAGACATTTTGTTCCTTTGGATATGTGTGAGATAGATCTCAAGGAGATCCATTGTTCACCTTTAGTGGTGCATCCTAGTTTGACAATGATTTACTAAGGATTGAAGAGTCTTTATTGGTGGCCTAGGATGAAGCGTTCAGTTGCAAAGTTTGTGTCTCAATGTTCTGAATTCCAGAAGGTGAAGGTCGAGCACTGTGTCCCTAGTGTTTTACTCCATACATTAGATATTCCTTAGTGTAAGTGGGAGGACATATCAATGGGAATTATTACCAGTTTACCTTGATCTTAGGGAGTAAATGACAATTTTTTTGTGGTAGTGGAACATTTCAAAAAATCATCCCACTTTATAGTGATCGAGGAGTGAAGCTCAGTGGATTTTTTGTTGAGACAGTATCCGGAGGCGGTTGTGAGAATCCACGGAGCCCCAAGGATTATCATTTCTGATCGAGATCCTCATATTACCTCTACGGTGTGGATAAGTCACCATCATGATTTTGGTTCTCAGTTATTCCTTAGCAATGCTTTTCATCTACAGACGGATAGTCATACAGAGAAGACAATCCATACTCTTGAAGACATGTTTCACTCTAGTGTCCTAGATTTTGGAGGTTAGTGGATGATAAACATAACTTTGGTGGAGTTCTATTACAATAATAGTTTTCACTACACTATTTTTATGGAAATTTTTGTAGACATTCATGGCCAACCATTCCATTCACCATTATGCTGGACTGGGGTCAGAGAGTCAGCAATTATTGGACCAGAACAAGGGAAGAATATGGCAGAGATGGTTCAGGTGATTTGTGAGAGGATGAAGACAGAATAGCATCATCAAAAATCATATGTCGATCAAAGGAGAATACCTTTAGAGTTTTATGTTGGGTATCACATGTTTCTGAAGGTGAATCCCTTTCATGGGAAGTGAAGGTTTGGTCATGGGAGTAAGATTTCTCCCTGGTTTTTTAGAGCTTTTGAGGTGTTGGCTCGTGTTGGATCCGGGGTGTATCGAGTAGAAATTCCCCCATAAATGAGCCAGATACATGAATTTTTTCTTGTGTCACAACTCTGTTATTATCTTCATGATGACTCTCATGCCATAAATTGGAGATAGATCAATGTTGATTTAGATGAATCCTTATAGGAGCAGCCTTTAGAAATCCATTACTGCATACAGAAGGTGTTTCATGGGAATTCTATCCACTTGGATTAGATCATGTGGTGACACGGTGGAATGAAGGGGTGTGCTTAGGAATTTGAGTCGCAGATACATGCTCAGTACCCCGATTTTTTTGATGTATAACTCTTTTCATGTAAAAATGATTGTTTTGTGGTTATAGACCATTCATGATTATAAGATTTCTTTTATATTATTGCTTCACGTGGCTTGCTCTCTTTTGACAGGTATCTCGATGGGTGGTTTTTTGGACCCCTTTTCTGTTTCCTTTTGGGTTGGTTTTTGATTCTCGATGACAAGAATGTATTGAGAGGTATATGATGTAATGTTCGGGCCTTCTCTGGTTCATTCCCATAAAGAAATATGGATGTTGAGGTGTTCAAGGAGGTCAAGGTGACTCATCCCCAACACTTTTCTAAATTTCCAATTTCTGTGAACACTGTTTCTAGTTTTATGAATAGTGTCACGGTGTCACTAAAACGGTGTCACGGAAACAGTGTCACAGAAATGCTATCATAGAAACAATGAGTATACAATGTTTCCAAACTAGTGAGCCTATAGTGTTTCTATACTAGTGATTCTATAGTGTTTCTAGACCAGTGACACTATTGTGTCTCCATAATGGTGAGTCTATAATGTTTCCAGACCGGTGAGTCTATCGTGTTTCTAGAACGGTGAGTCTATAGTGTATTTAGAACGGTGAGTCTATAGTGTTTACAGACTGGTGATCCTACAATGTTTTCAGAACAGTGAGTCTACAGTGTTTCTAGACTGACGAGTCCACATTGTTTCCAGAGTGGTTTCACATTTCCTTATCCAAATTTCCAGACTTTTCATATTTTTCCAATTTAACATTTTTGTTGACGTTAAATGCATTCAAGGCCTTGTTTTAATGGATTTAAGGATGATTCAAACCCTATAACTCCTATATTAATTTTTTTAAGGTTCACGATTCCTTTATATTGTCTAACCATGTGGTTTAATTTGATCCACTTTTAATGGAAAATCTAGCATATCATAGAAAACTTCTCTATTAATTCATTAAAAGGGGATAAATATCTTCATCCCTTGTTCTTCCTCATTGTTCCTTGGTGTGAGATTCTCAAACCATTCCTTCCATTCCATAGGAGTCGTGTGATCAAACGTTCCTCCTTGTATTGGTTCCCCATTACATTCTTCTTACTGCAAGTGCACCCCCTATTTTGGTGCAACCAAGTAGTATCGATCAATCATTGATATAAGGTTTGTTTTTTTGTTATTATTTTGGGTTTATATTATCCTATTTATCCATTACATGTTATGGAATTATATATCTATGTTCCTAATAGAATTTTCTTGTGGGTTGGATATTTTGGTGGTGTCTCTGTATCCTCGGGTGGATGCAGTCCTCCAAGAGAGGTGATCGTGATTTTTTTTCCTAGTATCTTCCAAGAGCATCGGGAAACTTTTTAGGTAGGGGATTCATTTCTTCTCTATTATTTTACATGAAACTATAGAGTTAGAATGATTTATAACACTATATTATAATGGAATTGACATAAAAAATATTTGAACTAGATTAACAAATTGATATTGATCGTATATTATTGCCTATTTTTTTATAGATAGTGTGATATATGTGCTTCCTTTGTTTAGATTTTCATTCTTGATGGAAGTTGGTAAAGAAATTAAATAAGAAATTAAATGATAATTATTTGACTAAGGATAAAGAGGCATGTAAATGAATCTAGTTTTTGTTGTTGTAATTTGATGTCAATCAAATTGATGTAGTAAGCATGTTTAATAAATTTTTGATATCTATGATAGATTTTTGTTTATGTTACCCATAGTTGGAAACTACAAATAATAAATTAGATAATTCTTGAAATATTAAAGAACTAGTTATTTGATAAAAATATATTGACTCTAAGGGTTCTGAGTTACCCTATTGCTGGTAAAGGCCAAGATCCTTATTTGTGGAGGTATGATAGATCCTTGTGGTTGAATCTTGGATGCCTTTTTTCGGTCCAAGAGCATAATTGATATGATGTTTTTTTCAGGCTGCTTGTGTTGTGATGTGAGCCTGGTTGGCTGTTGTGATATGTGGTGGGTAGGTAGGCCCATTGGTTGTGGAAGCAGTTGACGCCTTGACGAGCGAGATGCATTAGTTTATGCATGTGGGTGTTGGGGAGGACACCGAGGATGATGAAATGGGTCGGATGTGAATGTTTTGATGCTTTCTAATTATTTTTAGTTGTTTATATGCTTTACATTTCCCACTACCCAAGGAAGCAGGTTTTTCTTAACCTCATTCCAGAAGGGGTGACAACGTGCGAGGTATGCCACATGCTTTCCATGTTAATTATATCGATGGAGGATGTGTCTATGTTATTGCTATAGGTTGAATAGACTTAACGAGATGTTCGTATACTCACAAAGTTGAGCCCCCTTGTGTTTAGTGGCTTAGAATGTTTTTCAAGAATTCCTGGTAATATGGGTAAATAATATTTTTTTAAAAAATGATTTAATAAATTGTGTTAACCCATAGGGTTGGAGCATGATGGGATGCAATGCTACAATTTCACTTTAGAGGAACAATGAAATTTGGTTGTGATGGTATTGAAAAATAATTGTTAATGGTTAATTATTGTTTAAATATTTAATTAACATAAAGTGAAACTTCTAAAAATGGAATGAAGTAATGTAATAAACCTCTTTAAATTGTTGTTTACTTATAGGATACCTAGTATTTGAAGTGGACGTCTGGAGTCTGAGAGATGTTAGATGTTTTTGAGTATAAGACTTGGTTATTCCCATAGATTGGTTTTGAGATGTATTATATTCTGTACTTTTTGTGTTTACATATGCTACTCTACCCCATCAGTTAGTGAAAACGACACCCCATGAATTTTGAGCCCTATAGGTGTATTTTCCCCTACATTCTGGGGGGAGGATGGATAATTGACTACCTCCTTTGGCCCCGCTCTCTTATCTTGGAAGTTATTTTTACTAGTATGCACAATAGTTAGTTTTCCCCATATATGTGTGTAGACGGATATAATGCCTTGTTGTTATTCACAGACATATATTTTGGATATAGTTTCAAATGGAATACTATAAGTGTAACGTGTATAGGCTATGATTTCTTGAAGATCCTTACTCGTTGTATTGGCTATAATGGCTTGAGGTTAAATACCTGAGGTATGATACACATTATGCGAGCTGTGGTGGCTCTAGGAAACTACTTGGTTACTTTTCTTATGTGGACAAGGTGGTTTTGTTGCATGAGGTGCATTTTTTGGTGCATCACCCATGTGTCTGTGGGAAATCTTTTTCAGAGAGAGATTCTTAGTACGTGCGATGTTTGGGAAAAGCAGAAAACTAGTGGGGAAGTAGTAGAAGGCAACCCTTTATGTTCTTTATTATATTATATACTCTTGTATGTGATACTTTGTGAGAGTATCCATGGTGAGGATGTGAACATAGTACACATATTTAAGTGATGTGTTAGTTTCACTTGTTATTCACTATGCTTTATCATTCTTTCTTTACATTTGCATGAGAGGGACTGGGGAGGATCCTACTGAGTATACTATTATACTCCCCCTATGTATATATAAACTATTTTTCATGTCACTTGGAGCAGGTTGGAGATCAAGCTCGTTTCTACTGGCATTGGGTTATAGAAGCTATTTGGGATTGTGGTTGTTATTATTTTTACTTTCATTTGGTACTTGCAGTTTTTACACTCATTTGTAGTAGTTTTGCATGACATTAATTATGTTTACATTTAATTTCTTTTATATTGCAGTATGAGTTTGAGTTGGTTGGTGTATGTTTTATCTCTCTATTTATCATGGGTTCTATTAGAGTATAATGCCTTCCATTTGTGTGTTTACTATACCCTCAATGCTAGTCACCATCCCGGGGCCTACAGGAGGTGGGACTTGGGTGTCACTATCTCCCTTATCACATTTCTGGCCCAGGAGGGGTACACCTTGTGGGAAGGGGTCATGAAATTATAGATTACCTTGAAATATTTGTGGTATTATTTATAGAAGATATTCTAATATACTCCAAAAACAAGGAGGATCATGAGGAGCATCTAAGAACTATACTAGGGACCATGTAAAATGATAATCTATATGCAATGTACAACAAGTGCGATTTATGGTTGAAGGATGTCTCATTCTTGGGTCATGTCATGACAAGAAATGGGATAACAATGGATCTCTACAAGACAACTGAAATTAATGGATGCCTGAGGCCAACATCGGTGATGGATATATGTATCTTCATGGGGTTAGCTGCATATTATCCCCGATTTGTGAGAAATTTCACATGATTTTCAAACTCCCTTACCAAGCTAACTTGGAAGGGATTAAATTTTTCATGGAGTGATGAATGCAAAGAGAGCTTAAAGGAGTTGAAAAGGATTCTTATCACTATGCTTGTCCTCCCACTACCCACAAGAGGAGAGCATTTTATAGTATCCAGTGGTGCTTCATAGAATGGTATGGGGTTTGTATTGGTGGAAAATGTCAAAGTCATTGCCTATGCTTCAAGGCAATTGAAAGTTCATGAGAAAAATTATCGAACACTTGATATGGAGTTGGTTGTAGTAGTCTTCGCTTTAATATTTTTTCAGAATTACCTCTTTTGGGAGAACTTTTAAATATACATATATCATAAAAGCCTCATGTATTGATTCACCCAGAAAGAGTTGACATTACACCAAAAAAGACGGTTAGAGCTGATCAAAGACTATTACTTCTCAATCCATTACTACCCTGGGAAAGAGAACAAGGTGGAGGAGGCTCTATGTATAAAGGACCTGGAAATTATATCATTTATGATAATTTAAATGGATCCAATCTTCTTAGATTTGATGAATATAGACATGAGAATCATAAAAGATGGAGCATCATCAATCCATTCAAAAATGATTTCTCAACCGTATCTTTTGGAAAGGTTAAAAAATTATCAAAAGGATGATGTGGGAATTTAGAAGAAAGTAGAAACTATCAGAAAATAGAAATCCTCAGAGTTCAATACTAATGAAGAAAATAATTGTGAGATTTGGGTCAAGACAATGTCTTCCATCAAATCCAGAGTTAATGAAAGAAATTTGGGATGATACACATAGTTTGAATTTCTCCATTCACCCAGGAAACACAATGATGTATCGAGATATTTGGGAGAATTATTGGTGGGATAACATGAAGAAGGATATTGTTGAGTATACATAAAACTGCCTGGTATATCAGCAAGTGAAGGATGAGAGGCCAACATCTAAGGGGATTATGCAACCATTACCCATACCAACATCGAAATGGGACAACATCATAATGGACCTTGTCACCGGACATTCCAATACATCCAAAGGAAACAATTCTATCTGGGTTGTTATGGATCGTCTTACAAATACTGCACACATCATTGTAATATGAGAGGATTTATCATTTGATCAACTTGCAGGGATATACACCAGATAAGTGGAAAGGCATCATGGAGTAGAACTATCTATTATATCTGATCAAGATCCAAGATTCACCTCTATGTTCTGGAAGAATCCACAAATGCTCATAATACTAAGCCAAACTTCATTACGACTTATCATCCTCTACCTAATGTCCAATCTGAGAAAACTATCCGAACACTTGAGGATATGTTTAGATCATACTCAATGTACTTAAAAAGAGGATAATATCAAAATATTCCTTTGGTTGAGTTCTCTTACAATAGTAGTTTCCAGTCAAGCATCCAAATGGATCTTTATGAAACCCTTTATGGGAAGAGGTGCAGAACACCGAACTGTTGGGATGATGTTGGGGAGAGAAAACCCTATTGCCCAGAAAAGGTTGAAAAAATAGTGGAGAAGTTTAAGACCATTCAGCATCACATTAATGCCACTCAGAGTCGATAAAATAGCTATGATGATAATCATCAATGATACCTATATTTTGATGTTAGAGACATCTTATTCCTCTATATATCAAATTGGAAGAGATTTAAGAGATTTGGGAAGAAGGTTAAACTTAGTCCATGGTACATCAACCCTTTTGAGATCCTTGATCGCATGGAGTAGTGGCCTATCGACTACAACTCCCACCAAACCTATCTTAAGAACATGTTGTATTCCATGTATCTCTCTAAAGGACGTAGATACCTGACCCATCACATGTACTCAATCCAGAGGTGGTACCATTGGTGAATGTCCTCTCCTATGAAGAGAATTCGGTGAAGATCATAGATCGTTGGGTAAAAGTTCTATGAAATAATACAATGCCCCTTGTGAAAGTGTTGTGGAGAAACTAAATGTTTGAATAAGCAATGTGGGAATCAGAGGAAGTGATGAGGAAGAGTTACCCACATCTATTTTAGTGTGGGAAAAAGAAATTCTGAGGGAACAATTTCTTAAGTGGGTAAGGTTTTAATGATACAAACTTTTATTAATTAAAATTTCTCTTTATTTAATTAAATGTCTTATTATGTAAAATGCTTATATAAGTCATAATAACTTCCATGGTTTTATGTTTTATGGATTTTAAAATACCGTTATGAATTGTTACCATTCGAAATATAGCTTTTGAATAATGATAGAATGATTAGTATAGATATAGTGCTTTAAGAAATCCAATTTACCTAGAAAATGGAAGCGATGACCCCATCTAGTAGAATTTCCCTATATAAAGCCCATTTTTTGAGATCATAAAGGAGGTGGAATCACTAGGATTCACTCTTGAACATTCCTAAGACGAGAATCAACACATTAAGCTTGTATGAAACTACCTATGGGAGAAGTGTAAGTTAATAGGGATTACCACTCGAGCTATATTATCCGAGCCACCCCAAGAGTCTATCACCATCACGCACCTTAATCATAGGTCATATACGGGTCTTATAAGTGGTTATGTATCAAGACCCAAGAACAATGATTTTTTTCATTATTTTTTTATAGAGAATATACATTCATTTTATTATAGATACTTTTTAAATAGTTTTTTAAGGACAAATAGTATTTTTTGTTAATATTCAATTAAGAAATCTATTTTGATGAATTAGTGTATTTTTGAATTAAATAATATTTTAATAAAATATTATTACTAAATTCAATTTTAATAAATATAAATGATTGTATAATTTTTGTGAATACAATTGTAATTTTAATTAAGATTTGGAAGACGTATTTTCAAAAACCCATGAATTTTAGATAAATATCAGTTTTTATTTTAAAAGTAAAAATTCACATATTTAGAAAATTATATAGATTCAATGAATATTATTTTTGGTTTCAGGATGTCGAAATTATCTAATGGTGAATATTTCAAAATTTTCTTAGACAGTCAAATTTTTGTGTACAAATTAAATACTGTCAAATTTATAATGTGTTTAATGACATCATAATAACCGAGAAAAAGAAGTAATAAAATACTATAAATGGTATGTTCAGAGAATATATGTTTTAAATTTAAAATAATGTTATTTTATGTATTTTTATGTATTTTAGAAAGACCTAATGAACCCTCCAATACTTATAAAACATTTTAACTTTTAAAATTATTTCCTTAAGAGTGTGACTCAACTCCACATAATCAAGCCCAATATTTTAATATGTTTAGAAATTGGCATTATAAAATTATTTTTTCCACTACGCTTTGGAAAAAACCATGGGAAAAAACCATGGGTTGGTTTTTGGTTTTGATTGTTTTAATGTGTTGTGTCCAAAAAATAAATAATAATGAATTACCTCTCCTTCCTTAAATAAACCCAGTCAACCTTCCATTACTCTACACTGAAACCATTCGGAAATTGACCAACCTCTGACCTCGTATCTCAAAAATCCTCCCAAGGTTCCCCATTCTCCCATGAAGCCTCTCTCAAGCCACTACAGGCCTTTGGGATCAGGCTTCCAAGTAAGAGATTTCTTCCTTTCTCATTTTTGTCCAAATTTCGTTATATTGATATACCCTTTTGTTTTCAATTAAAAATGTTGGGGTATGATTTATCTCCTCAACCATTTATCCCTCATTCTGTTTGAATGATGATATACCTATTTCTCTGTCATTAATGCCTCACATACAAAACCGTTACCATGCTGAAATTCTATAAGGAATATCTCTCTCCTCATTTACATTAAAGAAATTATTTTGTACTATGAATCTATATTCCATTACATAGGTTGGGACATGTATCTATATGACCTCTAAGATTTCCATTTCATGTTAATCTTATGAGACACTAATTTCTCTCTCATCATCCATTTTTATGAATTGTTTTTTCATGATGTTATGTTAGCGAAACTTCACAGCAATATTCAAAGTCAATGTCATTGTGTTGTGAATACCATGACCAATTCTCTAAGAAGGGTATTCAACATTATGCACAATTACATACTGATTATAGAGTTTCATATATGAATTCCAAATTTCATTATCATGGAATAAATGATTATTTTTAATAAATCCATGTTATATGATCCATGTGGCACACTTATGCATGAAATGAAATGATTAAGAAGGCTGCGCCCTGATAGCGCTCCAATGCATTGGGTAAAAATTAGTATCATGATACATCAAGTACAATGAGGGTTTACTCATTGTAATTGATGTGAAATGAGGGTTTACTTGTGCTCCATGTGAAATGATCCTTGGATCATGCTAATATTATGTTAAATGTTGTTTCCACATCTCCATGTTATGATAATCATGTTATATCATGACTTTATGTTAATGTTTCACTTATGCTGAATTGATATGACAATTATCTAACATGTATTGTATTATTATTCATTTTATGACATTCTTACTCACCCAATGGGACTTATACCTCCCCCCTTTCATATGTATGTCCTCAGTTTGTCCCATGCAGAGCTCAGTACAAAGGAATGGTGTGGTCATGTAAAAGAAGTTTTCAATAAATATATTTTGTTTTGTGTTATAAGTTGTTATATAATGTTCCTATCCCCAAATACACTAGACCTCTTGATCTTCTGGGTTGTATTAATTGAATATTTATATAATAAATCATGTTTATGTGTGTAATAAAGAGAAGGGTTATTATATACTCGGCCATGTATCTGAGTACATGAATAGAAATACCATGTAGGTTAACATGGCCTTGTGAGGTAAATGATAGGAACCCATATTTTTTACACACCATGTAGATGTACGTTACCCAGAAAAGGAATATTCTAAAGCCATGTGGGGCACATAGACAGGTTCCCGATATAGGGTAGACATAGTGTACATGAATTACTTGATATGTACATGGGTTTTAAACACAATTTTTGGAAGAATAACATTCCTAGTCGGGGGTTTTGGTGCACACATAGTGTAGTTAGGTATACACACTATTTACTTCTCCCTTAGTACCCTTTTGTAGGTTTTTCCATGTATTTGTGCCCTTTAGTCAAAAATGGAAATAAGAGGATTCCATTTTGATAATTTTTATTAATATATCATGTTGGTGGAAACATTTTGGTGATATGAGGACTCCTAGGAGGTGGGTTATGTCGAGGGATCCATAGTGGATAGGTTTTTCCTCCAGTAAATAGTTTATGTTATCTCCATTGAGTGTGACATAGGATGAGACTCACCTATGGTTAGTAGAGACCTATCCTTATCATATATAGATATGAAATATTAATATATGAATATTAATTACATAACATAACAATAAACTCCACAATCATTTAGGTTTAGTGCCTTTGGAATCTTGGGAACAAAATCAACTTGTCCATAAGTGAGTTGGGTCATCTAAAATTATGTTCTTCAGAAATAGAATCGTTTATAGAAAAATCATGTATAATATTTTCTTGAAATCACAGTGAATGTAAATCAATGATAGTGTTTAGTAAGATGTTATGTAAGGGTAAAAAGGGGTATTACAATGATTATATAAGATAAAATGAGCACAAGTGTATAAAAACATGATCTTAACAATTGAAAACCATACCATGCATATAATATATCAAAAAACATGGGCTATGATATAAATAATTGTAGTTAATATGTCATGAATCATAATGTAATAAAAGAAAACGATCCATGAGAACAATATATTGGATTAAGATATAGATTTGGGGCATATAGATATGAATATAAACTAATTTTTTAATAGATCATTGGTTATTCCTAAGACTGTCATAATAGAATGTGTTCACTCCACAAACCATTGATGTAGTCACATTTAACTCCCAATAATATCATAGATGAAATAGTACCTTATAAAACATAGTTCACTCCTCATTATATTACAATTTATCTCTTTAGATATCAATGTTTGGATAATACATTAGAGGGACATATATGTCCAATACATCTTGGTTGTAACGAACCCACCATCCATGGTAATAACATAATCAATGTACTTGGATATAAAGTAAACACCGTCACATAATTAAAATCTTAAATATGTGTGACATAAGATCATAAAACATTTATCTTATCCAGATCCATATAAATGGTTTTCATAAAAATTTCATCAAAATATAACCCATGGAAATGAAATATGATTCATAATCATTTCATTATTTCATCAAAGAAAAAACCAATCAATTAGAAGAGTGGTTCAAAATAAATTTTTCATATAATAACCCATGGAAGATAAATGGTTTTAATAAACATCTTTTTATCATAAAAAACATCCAGATGAAGAATGTGGATAGTATCCAAGGAATACAATCATAGTAAATCAACTGTAACATCAATGGAAGTCATATTAGAAGAAAATTTATTTTGGAAGATCTCCTAGAACATTTAAGAAGGAAAATATAATTTCCTCATAAAAATAACTCATTTAAAAACAAAAACCTTTGAAAATACTTTTTCATTGAAAACAACCATTTAAATAAATAAATGAACCTTAAAAATAATTGAAACAATTTCCTATTGAAAATATAATTTTTTCTTTGATAAACACATCTCAAAAAATTAAAAGTATTTAAAATATTTTTCATTAAAAATAAAAATTAAAACATATAAATAATGTGATAAAAGTAATTTAAATCATTTCCGGAAGAATAATTATTTTCAGTATTGAAAATTTATTTTTTAAACATGAGGCATTTTCAAGATAATTTTCCTTAATAATAAAATAGAGAATATATAAAGGAAGCTTTAAAATTCATTGAAAAATTAATAAGGGAAAATATCCTTTCCACATTTAGAAAAAAATATTGAAATACCAAAACACTTAAAAATCTTTCTCTTTGAAAATGAAAATGAAAACATATAAAGGAATCTATAAAATACTTTAAATAATTTCTTAAGGAAAATTTCATTTTGTTTTTGTAAAAAACATTATAAAATTATAAACATTTTAAAATCCATTACATTTAAAATAACCCTTATAACTTATAAAGGATGCTTTAAAATTATTTAAAATAATTCATGAGTAAAATATCCTTACAACATTGAAAAAAACATTTGAAAACATAAAAAAAATTCTAAATTCATTTATTTGAAAATAAATATTGAATCATATAAAATAATATTTAAAATTATGAGTTGTAATGATGTCATAAAATTTTCCACATGTCATACATGTTAGGACAGGTATTCTTTTATAATTTTTTTTGTAAAAATTGAATAGTAATTGTTTTGATAATTATACGAATATTAATTTTAAATCATTTTTAAAAAACCTAACATGGGTAAAAATTTATTTTATTATTAATTTGGATAATTTTAAATTATTTTTTAGTTTTTATAGAAAACAGGATTTTAGATGAAAATTTATTTTTGATCGAAGAATGAAATAATTTCGTTTGACAATAAAAAAATTCTTTGGTACTCACAAGTACATAAAGAGATTTAAATGAATATAAAACATTTTTTTCATGGAATACCAAGAGGATAAAAAAATTATCTATTTCTTTAGATATAGATCATAAAAGTTCATCATCTAAAGTGTAGACATAAATAACCCTGATCAACACCCAGATTGTAACATCACACTTTTATAGCTATGGTATCATTTAAATCATATGCCCCGTTAAAGAATTACATAAAAT
The DNA here is from genome assembly GCA_963277665.1 of Viscum album. NCBI lineage: Eukaryota > Viridiplantae > Streptophyta > Magnoliopsida > Santalales > Viscaceae > Viscum > Viscum album. The sequence goes on along the minus strand of OY728152.1, from coordinate 775,680,258 downwards.
AAAAAATTTAATATTATAAAAAGAATGATATTAAAAATGTAACATGTTAAACGAGAAGTATATCCATATCATATAATATGATATGTGTATAACATATGTTATGTCCCAATAAAGTCAAATTGGGACAAAAATACCTTACTTCATTGATTATTATTTAACAGTAAACCATTTTAATGGGAGATACTCAAATGGATTTTTAAATTATAATAAATATCAGGATAATTTTAATAAAATAAATTCATGGGAAGTATATACACCACATAAATTAAATATGTGGTGAATATGTATTGAGTACTATAGAATTAAAAAAGTGAGATAAAAATACCTTTCCTTAAGTATCAAATTCCTTTTTAAATGTCAAAATGTGAAATATAAAAAATATCTGTTTAAAATAAATCTATTAAATAACAATAATTATATATATTAATACCTTTTATTTCTAATTTATTAAAAATTCCATGGTGATGACATGTTTCAATTAATTACTGCATTATTTTCCGTATATGTTTGGATTTTCTATTTTTTGGACCACTTACATTGATCATGGTTACATAATATAATAAATATTAATAATTATATAATTGTTATATAAATTCAATATTTATTTATTTATAGTAATCCAAAAAAACTAGAGATATAAAATACAATACACCATTCATTGAGATGATATGTCACAGGTACACATGAATGTTATTTCCATTCTCATGACGAATTGAATTGAAAGAAGGAAAAACAATATATTACCATTAAAGAGTAATATTATATATATATATAATAGATTCATTAAACCAATCCTTATTTCCTTTAATGGAACATATAATCAAATCACATCACTTCGTGAGGTTGTAGACCACTGTACAAAGGAGCGACATTATCATATTCCCCCAGAATGGAAATAGGATGGTATATGTAATATATTAATTTAATAAGTATAATAAAATAATTTGTATCATATATATATAAATTTAATAATTCATTATATATATCCTTGAGATGTGGTGATGGAAAATGAATAACATCGATTCACGAGGAGGTAGTCCACTATACATAAGAATAATGATTTTGTATCCCATTTGATGGAAGATGAGAATGATTTTGCGTATACCATTAACATAGTAACATATTATTTTATTTAATATACTTATTTTATTATATTATCATGTATTAGTAATAATTTTAGTAGGATTAGGATGAAATACATAAAATTATTGGTTAGGGATGTTATCGCTAATTTGGATATCTTTTTCTGGATTGCACCAAAAGATTATAAGGATGTATTTATAACCAAAATAATCCTTTTATGAATATATTTGGGAAGTGAGGAAGTTATGTGGGTATCAAATGGTTGTTACGATGTGATTTTAAAGTGTAAATATGAAAGGATAGTGGTTTCCTATTATAAGTGATGTGAGTAGCACACATGTAATTTTTGAAAAGAAAAGGTGTACCAAGATTTTTTACCTGAAAAAAAGGATCCCAAATAGTCCATTCACATATAATAGAGGAAATAAATTCAATATATGGACATAAAATGAGTTTTGTTCATGTTTTTGGTAATTTATACCCCTTTTAATTCTATGTTAACCCCCTACAAAACTTATTTTTACCTTATGTATAGAAATTCATTTTCACTGTTTTTACTATTCATTATTATCATAAAATATGTTAACCTTATTATATAATTAAAAGTATACTAATTTCAAAAAATTAATTCATTTTTTCATATTAAACATACATAATTTCTAAAATTTAATTTAAATTTAAACCAATAGATGCGACGAGAGAGTTTTTTTTCCAGAAAATAATATATTCAAATGTTAAAAAAGTTTTTTTATCAAATATTAAAATGAAATTGATTCCAATGAAATAAATTGGATTAATAGATATAAAATTTATCTAATTATTTTTTTTAAACAATATGAATATGAATATTATCTTATAAATGATTTGAAAGAAAAATAATTGTTCTAATAAAAACCAGCATTTTCACTATTCATTGAAACACTTATCTTATAAGAAAAATATCAAAATTCACCCCATGATTATTTTTACATTATGATTTAAAAAAATGAATGTTATTTTTTGGAATAATTTTTTTAAAATTGGGAAAAATTAATTCTAATATAATTCCTCAAAAGTTGATAAATGACCTATTATAAAAAAATTATTTTTGAGAGAAAAATTATATTTTTTATTATATATAATATAAAAAACACCTATGATTAGTATTGAAATTTTTATTTAATAAGTAATATTAATTTTTAATTAAAATTTCCAACCAAAGATTATTTTATTAATTAATTGTGATAAAATGTTTTTGTGTAAATAGAAATTGTTTTTCAGAAAAAGATTTACTTTCTTCTCTTATGGTTTTTATTTTAATTTAGAATTAATTGGTTCTCAAATATTTAATTATATATATATATATTTATTTAATCCATATATATTCATAATTTATTTAATCCAATTCACACCCATCATTCCCACATTTAAGTGATGACTATGATATTAGATAAGAATATTTTAATAGGGCGTTGTGTTTCATTGAAACTCAATGTTGTATATAATAAAAGATAAAATTAGTGTTGTGTGTAATAAAAAATTTCAAAGAAATTAAATTTATTTAGAAAAATAAATCCATTTAATTATAAGGAATTACATTATACCCCTATAAAATTAACATCACACTCAAAATTCATCACTCTAATACAAATATATGAGGATGTATTGGCCTCATCATATCCTTAGTTTCACTAATTACTTCCTAAAAATTGTAGTTTTTATATTAAAAAATTGACTAGGTTAGTGGTCTAATTTCATAGAAATTTTTCTATATGATCCATAATCTCGACCGGTTTTTCCTTGTAAGAAAGATCAGGCTCTATTGGTACAACCTCTGATATTAGTACATGTGATGGATCTGGTATGTACTTTCATAGGATAGACACATAGAACATATCAAGAACATGGGAGTGGTTTAGTAAAAGCTCCAAGAAATAATCTACCAACCTGATATGATAAATAATTCCAAAGGGAATGATATACCAAGGGCATAGTTTTCCATTCATTATTCCATGAATAAATTTGTAGAATCACCTTCTCACCGACATCAAATTCTTGATCACATCGTCTATTATAATAATTTTTGTCAAAATTTTACTTTCCGGGATTGCTTCTATATAGATATGATCTTGTGTTCCATTTCATCATCTTTATCAGCTCCCAATAGATTATTTTCTACATATTAATTCTAGTATATTATATTTCTAAACATCATTATATAAATGGATTTATATAGAGACATATAAATTTTTGAGTGAAAGATGTTATTATAAGAAAATTAAACTTGAGGAAGGTGTTGATCCCAACCACCATTGAAATCTGTAGAACAATATCTTAGAATATCCCCAAGGGTATGAATCAATCTATCAGAATAACCATATATCTGAGGATAATGCATTTTTCAGAAAATCATCTCTTTGTCAAAATCTTCATGAATAATTTTCTAAAAGATTTAGGTTATATTTAGATCCCTATCAGATACATTTGAATGTGTTTCTCCATAAAACCTTACCACACTCTTATTGCATTATTGTGAAATCATTTCTAGATTGGAAACATCTCAGATATAAAAAAATTGTGATTACTTCATAGTGTAAAACTACAACGCATAATTACCTCAACATCAAAGATAAGATAAACCATAAAGGATACCAATAAATTTAATCAAATATCTATAAAGTGTAAAGGCATTCATACTAAAATAAAATTTTCACTAAAACACATTATTTCTAAAAATGTCACTTAAAATATCCTAAATCTTGATAAACTCCTAAAATATAAAACCTAAAAATTAGAATCAATGGATTCAAACATATGATCAACCTTAAAATCATAAAGTAATGATTGTATCCATAAATGTTATGTCACCCAGAAATAGAGATATATACACTTAAAATGTACTGCACCGATTATTTTTTATATAATATATTATATTTAAAAAAATTTCATTTGATACTTGGGTTCAAGATTGTACAAGTAGATTATCAAATATGAATTATTTATTCTATAATCCATGTAGAGGGAGATAATCCTGAGAAATTTTTCAAATGGATGATCAAAAATATTTTCATGGGGATAATTAAAAAAACAAAAAATTCCCATATAAGGAGGTGAGAGTAAGAGTTTCTTAATTATCATGATTCTACTAATCCATTTTTATTTCATGATAGTTTCCCTTTCCCTTTATCTTCATAGTTTTTTTGGATTATAATCCACATTAGCTATTAGATTTGGTAATTAATTCATATAATTCCCAAAATACATTCACTTGAAGCACTAGAGTCTAGGTGGTGCATATTGTAGTGTTATCTCCCAATTTGCATCAGTATCTAGATTATTCCCATCACATCGACATTTATCCACTATATGTCCTTAATTTACTTATGTAAAACATTTATCAGTACCTTTAAGAAAATTTCCTCCATGTTTTCTTCTACACATAATGCATGAAGGAAATATCAATCTCTTTTCAACATTGATTTTAGAGTTTCCCTTGAATTAATATTTACTTTTCAAATAAAATCCATATGGTTTATGGGTAATTCCAATATCGTTTTCCACCATGATAATGAAAAAAACAAATTCTTCATAGCTAACAAAAACCCATATGGTTAATTCCCTTTGGAAACATGGTTTTAATCAACTAATTAATTGGTCAACATTACCTTTAGGTTTGATGATAAAACCAAAAGCGTACCTTGAAATTCATGTAAAATTTTCCTCATATGTTCCAATATATTGATAATTATTTTTTATTATCTCAATTAATTAATTTTCCATTATCATTCAAGGAATACAAGGGAAGTAATTGTTAAAAAAAATAACTTAAACTCATCCCTCTCCATGGAGTTAATTTTATCTTATTGACTCATGTTCCTGATAAGATTCCACCATTGATCTACATCTCCTTCCAAATGACAAACAACAAAAATGAATTTTTCATGATATTACCACTAGAGAATAGAAAATATATTTTTAATGGTACCGATCCATTACTTAGTAGCTAGTGGATTGGAATAACCACAAAACAAGCTGTATATTGTCTCATGAAGGACTAAATATAATATTGTTCCATTATTTTCTCATTTTTGTGTTCAGCATGATATATAGCCTGAAAAAGTTGTGTGATCATAGAAACATGATTTTTCATTACATTCAGTATTAACATGATTTATTCAATTTACAGTCATCAAATAAGACCAAAATTCATAGTGTGTGAAGTAATAATCATAGATGGGAACCATATACTCTGTAAAATTAACTTATAGGATTTTAATATAACGAAACCTTATTTTTAGGATTTCAAACCTTAATCATAACAAAGGTAATTCATGGTAATTATATATAAAAATAATTCATGATGTTTCATAATGAGTTGTTTAATATCCAAAGAATATCCCCCCTGAGTTTTAAACCAGGTATGTAGCAAGCCCTATTTCCATGCACTAGGTCTTGATTGAGACCAGCTAGATGAGACTTTTTCAGATTTATTACCCCTAGGTACCTTCTTTATACCGCCTCATCCACTTTTAGTGTCGAGGAAGGGTTTTAATTTCTTGTAAACCAATAATTTTATCCTATCCAAAAATTCCATGACATTTTCTTACACTTTGACTCATCCTTATACTTATCCTTATAAATTTTCCTAGGCATGTACTTGGGAATATCATAGGGATATCACTAATTGTTTATTATCCAAGTTTATGAAAGATAACTAAACCTTTTTTCTGATACCAATTGTTGAGACACAATCTTCCCATACATAGATATTACATCTTAAAAACGAATATTTATTACATAACATAATGATCCATTCTAAGATAATTTGGGTCAATTTTCTTCAGAATCATTGAAATGTAAACAATTTTTCCAAAATTGAGCTATATCATCTCCCACAATGTTCTTCATAACTAGTACCCTTATTTTAAATATCATCCATAATACAAATCTTCATATCATGGGGAAAGACAATTTAATAAAGGGTGACATCCGAATCTCAGTAAGGGTAAAAATGTAAGATATCAAGGATTATATATAAAAAATGGGAATTAGGGAATGAGAATTTGATCTTATGATTTTTAAAACATAACTTGTATATCATAGATCACAGAAATGAGTCATAGTATAAATATTCAAAGTTCATAAGACATGAATCCTAATATAATCAAAGAACAACATTCATGATAACATAACATTGTAAAAAGACATCGATTTTTTGTATACATATAAGCCTAAAAAATATTATTCCTAGTATTTTAAGGATCATTTCCAAAATAATCATAGTTTAAATCATTTAATTCCCAAACCATTATATTTTTCATGATTAAATGATAAGAATATAAAAATGGATAATGTCCCTTACTGAACTCCATTCAATCATTATTCCAATACTATTTATCTAATGATATATCAATCTTAAACCAATAGATTAGAGGGAGATGTAGGTTCCACCAATATTTGTTATAACATAACCACCATCATTGGTTATAATTTATATATTATCCTTATATCTAATTTAATCATTATCACATAATAAAAATGAAACATATGTGTGACACAAAATTATACAACTTTCATCATGTCAGAACCCATGAAAAGAAATCTATTTCATAAATAATTCATGATCAAAAAACCTATAGAAATCAAACTGGTTTCATAATAATTTCATAATTTCATAAAAACAATAACCCTTGGGAAAATTACTAGGTTTAATAATCATTTTATCATGGTAAAACCAATGGAAGTTAAATGGGTTTCATAAAAATATTCTCATAATAAATAAAAACCATATATAGAAAAAATAAGAATGATATCCTTGGATAATACATCCTATTAAGAATTAATAACCTCAAAGGATGTCATGTAAAATTGAAAACTATTTTTGAAGATCAGTTGGAACGTTTTTTCTAAAAATAGAATTGAAATGTTGAATATTAAATTTTAAAATACAAACAATTTCAAAGTAATTTTCATTGAAAATAACCATGAAAACATATAAATGAATATTTAAAAATAATTTAAAACATTTTTGGAGGAAAATATAATTTCTACATTGAAAAGGATATTTTAAAACTTTATAATGTTTGAAAATCATTTTTATTGAAAATATCTGTAACCCATATAAATGAATATTTAAAAAATATTAAATAATTTCTTGAGGAAAATATCATTTCAATATTAACAATAATATTAAAACATGAAATATTTTAAAAAATTCATCTATTTTAAAATAACATTGAATTCATATAAATGAATCTTAAAAATAATTTTAAATATTTCTTGATGAAAATAAATCTTCCCCATTGGAAACCACTTTTTAAAAAATATATCATTTTCCAAAAACATTTCATTGAAAATAAATTTGAAAAATATAATGTAATCTTATAATATAGAGTAGACCAATTCCTAAGAAAATAACATTTCTTTTTGGAAGAAAAAATATTTTAAAAATAAAATATTTTGAAAATATTTTTCTTGGAAAATATCATTGAAAATTTATAAAGGATTCCATAAAATAAAATAAAACAAATATTGAAGAAAATATCTTTTCCTCTTTGAAAAAAATTAATTTTTTTTTTGAAAATGAATTATGAAACATATTAGATAATCATTAAAAAATTAGTGTGAATGATAGTGGGAAATTACATAGAGGTCATACATTTTAAAACCATGTTTATGTTTTAATGTTTGGTAAAAGTCAAACGGGTATTGTTTTGAAAATGAAAAGATTATTTCTTTTAGATAAATTCTTATAAATTCATATAGGGTTCAAAATATATTTGTAAAATCCATTGGATAATGATAAAAAAATTAAAACCATTTTTAGAATACATGATTTTAGAAGAAAATAAATATTCAAATGAGGAGAAAATTATATTTGGTTTTATTTTGAAAATGTTATTTTGTTCTCTTGAGTATATAAGAAATTAAAATGAAGGGAAACCTTATTCTAATAAACTAACAATAGGGGAAGAAAATTAATGTGTTTCTTGAGAAATGTATCATAATATTACTTCATCAGAAGAATAAACATAAAAAACCATGATAAACAATGGAATTGTAACATAAAACCATTTACACTTTGGTTTCTTTTGAATTTTAAACCAATTAAGGAATATCGTATAGATTGATGATTTCATACCCCATTTGGTGGAAGAGGATTGGGATTTAGGTTAATACATTAACAAAATAACTTCTTAGAATATGAAATATACTGAGTTTATTATATCATAAGGTTTTAATAATAATTAATTTAGGTGGAGGAGGAAATAAAATAGAACCCATAGTTAGGGACAATATATAATTTGGACTAATTATTTTGGTTTGAACTGAAAAGACTAATAGGATAAATTTATGATAAAAAATCAACCTATAATGAAATTAGGGATATAAGGTTGTTATTTGGGTAGGTTTTGGAAGAAAAAATGGGGTTTTATGTGTAAATAAGAGAGGATAGTGTGTTACCTTGTATAAGTGAGGTGAGTCATACAGTTGTAATTTTCTAAAATATAAAGTTTTATGCTTGTTTTTTAAATTAAACATTGATCCAATATGGTAAATTATAGAACCTTGTAGTTGATATGGTATAACAGTGTCTATAATATGAGTGTTTTTCAGGTTTCTGGTCATTTTGAACTATTATACTTGTAGTTTAATATCTGGTAAACTCATTTTTAACTAAACTGTGATAATTAATTTTTTCTATTTGTTTTATTGAATATGGTAAAAAATTAAGTTGATAATATTATATAATATAAATTAAAATTATTTAATATATGCAGTCCACTTTTCCAAATTCAACTCGTAGTTGTAAAAAAATTAAATTTATAATAAAATCAACAGATGCGATGAGAAAGCGCTTTTCCAAAGAGAAAATGATAAAATGTATAAAAAGTAAGTACATCAATATTAATTATTGAATTGATTAAAATGGCATAAAATTGATTAATATATATATATATATAATTGAACATGTTTTACATTAAAAACTAAAATAAAATAAACTTTATCGTGTAAATTCATTGAATTAAAAAGATGTGTTTTAATAAAAAAACATTATTTTTTACTATTCATGAAAATTAAATATATTTTTATAAAATAATCATTAATTCAATCCATGAAATTTTTTATTTTATGATTTAAAAAAATTATTTTTTTTAATTATGAATTTTGTTTTTTATATAAGTGCGCAAATATAGACAAAATTGATTCTTAGAAAAAAAAAATTTAATTGAAACATTAGATTTTTAATTTTCCCATATATAGAAAATAGATAAGATGAATATAAAACATTTGAATGAATATATAATAAATATATTTCATTAAAATCATTCACTTAATGTTTTTTCTATATTTATTTTGGTGAAATGCATTTGGGCGCATAAAAATTGTTGTCCAGAAAAAGAAATATATATTTTAAAAATTATTTTAATATACATTTATAATTAATTTTTCACCAAAGAATTTGATATATATATATATATTCAAACAATATATTTTCATTATTTTCTTAATTTGATTCATATACATCATTCTAATAGCTATGTGATAACTATAATATTAAATAATAATATTTTAATAGTATACCTTTTATCATTAAAACTCTATGTTGCGTGTAACACAAGATAATATCTTTGATATGTGTACCCCAAGATATCCAAAAAAATTAATTTTATTCAAGGAAAATTTTCATAAAATCCTGGGGTTTCACAAGGTTCATCGAAATTGTTAGTCTTCTTTCCATAGATTAACCAAGGTCTATGTCTAATGTATCTTCGGATAGTCCCACATTAGAGAGACTGAGAAGTGACCTATTAATACATGTTTTTTACATGTTCAACCCATTCTAGAGTGGAACCTTGATCTGAGATGAACCATGATATTTCTCCCCATACCATTTCTTACAAGTAATTTCCCTTAAGTACATATCCCATTTGAATTCTTCCTCTTTATGCATGTGACACTATGTGTTGTTAGAAAATGATTTTTAATCAAGGATATTTTGTTGGATTTATAATCATGTGCATCAATATTGAATATATCATGTTTTATTACTCCTATTAATTTCTCTTTATTTGGATCCATCAAATATTCCTTTATATGCAATCTTTTCATAATGATCCCATGTAGTATTCCTCCACTCTCATAATATTTCGGTGGATCCTGACTAGGATTCCTCCATTATATTTATATATCTAAATATACTAATAGGGAATCCCTTTCATACATTCTAACTAGAGGATCCCAAGAGAGATGTATTCAAATATGTGTTTTCTTGGCCCCCTCCCCCAAAGAGTACATCATCTATGACGGAAATTAGAGACGGTGGATGGTGACCACCTAAGACTCGCCTCCAGTAATCTCTAAGTTAGATACTTACACAAAGGGTATAACTTTTGGAACCAAGGTTGTTATTTTCTAGATATTGAGTATGGTTTGTGTTTTTTTTTCAATACACAGTTGGTTGATCAAGGAGTTTTCAAGGAATGTGGTCATATGACTAAGGTTGAATGCAGTATTGAAGGTGGCATTGTTTTCTAGTGTTTGCCAAATTTTTGGTCCTTGAAATCGATAGATTGTTTTGGGAAAAGGATGGGTTTATGAATATAAGTGAATGAGATTCAGAATGGTGAAGGAAATTATAAAATTAAGGGAAGTGCTTAATGTGGGACATGAACCATGTACCATGTACTGGGAAAGTTTCACGGATGACGAAGAGCACCATACAGACCAGATGAAAATGTTTTTACAAATTGAAAACACTTCATAGTGAAGGTTTGTGGTTTTCTTCAAGTATTATAGTTCACTGGAGGCGAACAGTTCTTGGGATGATGTGTCGTTTTCAAAAAAATGGTGTAGTTTTGAGAAGTTGTGAAGGGTTTCGTTTGCGGAAAAGAGGCAGTGATTTGTGTCGCTGCATAGCGAGAATAGTAGTACGTAGACCACATGGAGAATATAGTTCGTGGGAGATACATAGTATGCAGTAAAGGTGGTTCCATGTTAATGATTTGGTGAATCTCGTTTTATCCGATTATGTAGATCTATTTTCATATATATGTAGAAATGATCCCTTCATTAAGGAGAGGCTCTAAGATAAAAAAATCCTAGTGGTATTTGGAGAAATATCGATGTAGTTCATGAGAAGACTACCCCTTAATGAATTTAATTTAAAAATTCAAGAAATTTGATAAATTCCATAATAGTTCATGTAAGACAATACCTGGATAAAGAATGATAATTTGTAGAATAAGTAGTCTCCTTAAGGAAGTGGTACACGTAGTAGAGTCTTTACGTGGAGGAAGAACTCGATATGTGGTACTCTTGCAGCATGAGGATAACGTGAGGTGGTATGCGGAAAAGGGTAGTATGTAGTGTATAATGGATGTACATGGAGAAGGGTAGTACTGAGTATAGAAGGGATGTATATAGATCATGGTAGTACATAGGGGAAAGAGCGTAGTATATTGAGGAATAAGGTCAGTTTACAGTGGAGCAGTTCAAAAAATATCACGATATAGAAAGGTAAACATCATATGGATATAGAAAGAGAACTTCAATAGAGCATCCTTATATTGTTGAGGGTACATGATTTAATTCCAACTTATTAAAGAATCATTGAGGTCAATAAGCTTAGTTAATATTTATCCCAACATAGTGAGCAAAGATGAGTTAATGGAAGTGTTTTGAGGGACTCAGTGGGTTATCCCAAAAACCTCATAAAGGCAGTGTTCCAAGAACAGTGTGACTATGATAAACTTTTTTACTCCATAACTAATAAATATTAGTGGATTTTGGTATGACTGAAAACATGTCAGCATATGCACTTTGAACGTAGCCCTTAGTGGTGAACCATGTAAAATTGATGCGTCTTCTCTTTGCAAGTGATTTTTTATTTTTTTCTCTTTCGCATCAGAGATGTTTAACAGGTTCCTTCTAACAGGGGAACAAGATTCATTAGTTTAAATGAAAATGTTGACACACTGATTCACCCCTCCCATCTGAGGGTGTTTCAGGGTCCTTCGATATTAATTTTACATATGGGATGCATTACCCTCTATGAGATGATATGAAAGATGGTGATAATAAAAATATATCATTAAACACCTAATAGTGTCTTTAAATAACCACAAGTTTATTCAAGTAATTTCATATAGTAATATAACAATTTAATTGAATATTCAAGTACCAAAAAGGTTTACTCCAAAGCAACCATGAATCCAAAACAGCTCTTATGAACCCATGATAAATTATTATATAGCTATATATTTAACATAATTGTACTCACCAAAAAATAAATTTATATACATGTGAGGTGAGCACAATAGTATACTCATTAAGATCCTCCTTGGATCCTCATAGAAATAATAGATTGAAAGCATGATAATGTACAGTGAACAAAAGTGAGACTAACATATCACATAAATTACTATACTATGTTCCCATCCTCACAAAAGCTAATTATAACCAATTATATGTACAAGAGAGCATATAATAATGTAATTTAACATCAAGGGTACCACGCTATCTCTTCCCCCATTGGATTTGGGGTCTACCACAACATCATACATCATAATCCATCTCTCTCCAAAATAATATAGCCCAAAAAACCTTGTCTATGTATTGAAACATGAACCTTGGGTATCACATCATCAAATCATCACATATCACAACTCCATATAGTAAAAAATTAGTTTCTTTGAGCCACCACAAACCATATGACATGTATCATATATCTAGTATTATACCTCAATCCATCATATCCCATACACTATGTAAGGTACCTAGATCCATAACATCATATTCCCATCATACATATAATAAATATTTGGATACGATATCTAGAGATACATGTGTGTGTAATAACCAGAAGACATTATATCCCTCTACTCACATATATAGAAACTATACGATGTGTATAACTATACATATAACAACAAAGAGAACAGAGTGTGGGCGGAGGGGGTATCCATTCATCCATTCTCCCATCAGGATGATTTTGAAGATACCCACCTAGAGTCTACTATGTTTCGATTTCCTTAATCAGCGTGGGTGAGGTTGCGTATGAAATCATAGAATATTCAATGTATAATTTATCACATAACCACACATGAGATATATCGTAGTCTAGTAATCAACTTCATTTAATGCCCATTAGAATCATGGTTTCCACTATGAATATTAGATATCAAATTAGAACACAAAAATTATAAACATAAACAATAAATTAAATTATTTTAATTGATTAATTTGATTTATTTTTATTCATTCATTATACATTAATTAACCATCAACATTATTCCACATTAATTATTATTATCCATAAAATCCATGACAAATACCTACATGCATAATCCAAAACAAGGACATGGTCTATCTAGAGTATCATATTTTAGGCATTTTCATTCCTATAAAACCAACCTCATTGGTTAAAATTTTATTTGACATTATTTAACATTCCATGATTCTAGGTACTCTTGGAAAAAAATTTAAGCTTCCACCATGAAGAAACAAGAATCCAAGCACATTTGGGTTCCTTAAGAAGTGGGGAAAGGAATGTAGATATAAAAGTAGCCCTTCCAACATCCATTGAATTGAATAATATCAATCAAAAATCTATATTTATTACACCAGCAGGTAATCTCACCTTCAACAAATTCCATCATCTTTGGTTCTCGACGGCCTCATGCATTTCACACAACATATCATAGTCACATGAGGTAACTACTATGACATCATCTGGTCCTACCCACCCCACATCTCATTAGCCATCTTGGATCAACCATACAAGGATCATACCTAAAAAAAATCAAATCTAGATAACATCATAAGGATGAAAGAAAATAATCATAAAAAACATGGTTACATTTCCCTAAAATAAGGCATTCATCCTTTGCATATAAATAGTTGCTGACAGACCCCGACTCAAGGCACCTGACTTTTATAAAAAATAAACACTCATAGACCAAAATATTTATCATTATCAAAATATCACATCATATTCCATATTGAATTATCTGATTCATTATTTACATGTTCCAACTACGTGAAATGAAAGGCTTGAAGTAGCAACAAGAAATCAAATGTTAAAAATTCTCTTAATATTAATTTAATTTTCATAGACTTAGTTAATTACCATTCTGATTTAAATTTCCTTATTATTATTTATTACAATTATCATTAACCATATCCACAATCTATTTTAATTAAATTAACACCTAGAATATCATATTCAATTAAACATGAACATTAATTCAAATTGATAAAAATCATATTAAAAAAATTGGATTCCTTTAACATGACTCTTTTTTAATACGTAATCCAATTAATCTATTATCATATTTATATTCATTACAATTTTTTCATTAAGTAAAAATGTTAATCTAATCATAACAACCTTTTATACAAGAATGTAATTGATAGGACGATATCAATAAAATCAACAGGCAAACTACTTTCACAGTGGAAAGAAACAACATGAAATCACTTGAACCAAATTTCATTATTTAATCTGATTAAATATTTATTAGGTTAATTTCATTACCATTAAAAGGGATATACATTGATATATTTATGATTTCATATAATTAAATAGGATAAGTAAAAAATACCTTACCTCGAAATTGTAAACATTCATTTCATGAGAACAAAACAATGTTGCAGATCTCTCATTACCTCCCCCACGATGCAATACCATATCATGAAAACAGTATTGTCATAATCAGACCTTTAAATTATAGGATAAACCCCAAACAAATATCATAGATCATGCATAATGACATGGAAATAATAAATTCTTTGAAAATATGAACCAAATAGAGACAAACCACTTGAGAGAGGAAGTTGAACTCACCTTGAATTACCACAGAATGATCCCTAGTATTTAAAGATAAATTCTGACCAGAAGGTACTTTAAATCAATTGAAAAATCCCTTTATGTATTTTGTTTTTTGTTCAATATGTATAATATAGTGGGAGGAAGTGGGTCTTAGTTTATTTATAGTCCAACAAAAAATGAATACAACAGTGCATCCCCATGGATCAATCCACATCATTTTCTGTAATAGGGTCTTCCACAATGTAGCTTTAGGGTCCATGAAATACCTACCCATTTTAAATTTTGATCTTATGGTCTGAAATAAGATCATATTTAAGTGGATCTATAGGAAATTATTTATCTCATCAAAACACGCCATCAGACCCACTCCTCCATTAGAGAGGTTATTCCTTAACCAGTCACCGTAGAACAACTTTGACTTAAAATGTAGTAGCCTTGTTTTTATTCCCCAAGATATCTTATTATTTAGCTGGATCCACCATGATGTATCCACCAAAACTATGGAACATCATATCTCACCATGCCATAAATATGAAATTTTGGAAGGTGACACTCCTATTTTCCTCCAAACATTCTCCAAATTCCGATGAACCTACTCTAGGTTCCTCCAACACCCCAAAATCCTATTGTGAAGGGATATTGGATTATAGGCCATTACATTTGATATAGCTCAAGGAATTTTCATCCTAGATAATCCAAAACCAAACCCAGAGTGAAGCAAAGAGAATAAGGGTCTTTTGAATAAACATCCCTCGATATTCCTCTCAACTATCTCACTATCAGAGGATCTCAACCACCTCGTCAAGGAAAAAAGAATGAAACCAAAAAATAACATAAACCATATCCTAAAACATATCAAGGAATGATTCCTATCAAAAAATATATAAACAAAAAAAATAACCAAATGGAATCTATCTCAAAACCAACAATAATTTAATTGGTGAATTTATAATTAGAATAAGAGAATAGCTAAACATCAAATAGATTGGTGTATTGAGGATGTATATGACTCACATCCATATATACACTCCCCCAAGACACTATGATACAACAAGATAATATCTAAGGCAATAAAATGCCTATGAAACACCATCTACTTGAATTATTGTATCTCTGTATGCCTCTCCCCATAGCTCAAATCATCATCATCATTGATCTAGCACCAATCTATGATGTGAGATTTGTCATGAAGGTATTGTTGAAGTTTTTTTCTGTTAAACTAATTATTTATCCAGAGTATCAATGGGGGATGTTGAATCTGATATGTCATGATACCAACATAATTTAACACCATGAATGGATAGTAAAATATGGGATAAATTTTACCCCCATATCCAATCTGTGATTTTCCATGATGAGGATTCACATTTCAAAATAACATTATTTCCAATTTCAAACACTAGAGTTATACTCCTATCATTATCATAGGATATATAACAATCCTATTTTTCATTAATCCTCTGATGAATTACCAGAACCATATCAGTTGAATTCTGTACTATTTTTGGCCGGAGAATTTCATCATCTTCGACCCCAGTCCTTTAAAACAATGTATAGAAATCACATATATACAATGATTCAAATGGAACCATAACATAAGTGGAATTAAATATATAATTTTAAGAAAATATACCATGTTTAGGTGCCTCATCCATGATCCTACAAAATATTGGACATAATAATGCAACATGCCTTCAAGATTTTGGATGGTCTACTCTGTTTGACTATCCATATACTAGAGAAAAGTATTTATATGGTATAACTATGTGAAAAAAGATTTTTGAATACATCTCTACACCCTGGAGGTAAAAAGAAGAACTCAATCAGAGATGATCATCCATAGGACTCCATGGAGTCTGATCACCCCTCCAAATAATACCTTGAGAAAACCCCGATTAATCCAGACTCCCTGATCCTTATGAGGTGTGTGGATTTCAAAAATTATCCACTATCACCTATATATTAATAAATAGTCCATCAGATCGAGGTAAACTGGTAATGGATCCCATCAGGATGAACAACCACTTAAACTTGGTAACATCTAATTGATAGGTAAAAATATTCAGAACAGAATTCTTGGACATTACCTTTTGATAAACCAAGCATCGAGAAAAAAACACTGCAAATACACTCTTCAATCCAGCCCTTGAAAACAAACCTATCACATCATGAAGTATTTTTGTCATGTTGGGATGTACTACCAAATGTGAACTATGTAACTCAAAAATAACCATCTCTTGTGTCATAAAATGATGAATATCCACCCCTAAAACAATGCCTAATTTTTAATACTAAGACCATCCATTAAGGGCGTCACAAAAAATAGTGTGGTCTCTTTATAACTCCACCATAAAGTCCCCTAACTGGGGATCCTCATCCTGTTTCACCAAATATGACTACTCTATCATTGGGAAAATATAAACTCTCCCTTCATCATATACCATGTCATGATGCACTGCTGAGAGTTCATCCATCAATCTCTAGGAATCTCTAGATTCATTCAAAACATTACTACGTGACCTCCTACTCAATGCATCATAAACATCATTTCCCATTCCTGGTGTGTATGAAATATAAAATTTGTATTCCTATAAAAATTACATCCACCATCAATGAAACACATTCAAATCATGCTTGGATAAGAAATTACACTACATATTATGTTCAGTAAAAACCAAATCTCATCCACCAATGAGGAAATTTAGCCATAAAACTAAGGAAGAGATAAGTAATACCAACATAAGATCATGGGTGGGATAGTTACACTCATGTGGATATAACTACCAAATTATATATGAACCAACCAATCTATGTTGTATCAAAACATAACCCAATACAAGATGTGAATCCTTATACAATTCCCCAAAATGACCTCCCTCTACTTGAAAAAAATGATTGTAATGTAGACCAACATCTCATTCGGGTACTCAAAAGCATCAAGACACAAGTCAGTCCAAATAAATGCTAGATTTTTTATCTTGACGTCTATCTAACGAGTCTTGAGATGAGGGAAATTTACAACGAACCTCTTTTAATAGCCTTCAGGCCTAAGTAATCATCACACATCAATATGTGTCTTGGAGGATAAAAAAGAAACAACAACATATATCTTAAAGAGGTACAAAACTAAAATAAGTTGGGAATGATGTTCCATGACAAAAGAACCTCATTTTTTCAAAAATCACACTTCAATAACATCTCTAATAGATACTGATTATGAGGAACTCCCAAAATATAATTCATAAATTCTACAATCACATCATTATAAATAGATTCCATGAGGATATCATCAATGAGAACCTCCATGAAATAATCTAGTAACTCTCTATGTCCATCATCCCCATGTAAATGGAAAAAGAATTCATTACACCAGACAACATAAAAAGGGACTCATAATTCCCATAATGAAATTAGAAAGTGTTCTTCAGAATATTCTCGTACTTCACCTACATCTATTGATATATTCACTACATATATATTATTGAGAACAATCTTTCTCCTCCAATATGATTGAATAAATCCTCAATCTATGGAATGAGTATACAATTCATTCACAATCACATGATCCAATAAATGTTAATTGATACAAATATGAAACTACCATCAACATTATTCATGAAAAAAACTAGTGCACCTCACAGAGACACACTCAGCCAGACAAAAAATCACAAAAAAAGATTATCAAGTTATAAATGAAACTCTCAAAACTCTAAAGGTATCATCCTATATGGAGATGTAAATATAGGAGACACTCTTGGTTTTAGATATATTCCAAACTCGATCTCCCATTGAGAGGGTAACACTACAATCTTCTACAGAAATCCATAAAAATAGTTTTCCACTACCCTAGGAATCAATGACTACTAAACCATTGATGTTCTCACGATCAGTTCAAACATCAAGTCTCAAAAGTATTGAACACACCTATGACCCATCTGAGGGTCTCTCTCTCTAATAAACACTACTAGATCATTATTAGTATCATATAACACAACATGCCTCCAAAAAAATCTGAGAATATCTACCAAAAAACAATTAATCCATATTGAGGATGAATTCATGTGGTTGTATATATAAGAATAAGAATTATCCTCAACAAAAGTATTACCCCATTACTAAGTCACAATATCTATATACTTCATACAAATAATCTTGACCTAAAACTAGCATATTCAATTCCCAGGGAACTGGATGCCTCTCCACCTCATGTCCTAAATCATGGAAAAGTGTTGGTGATATGAAGTAATTCAAAGATCCTAAATCAAATAAAGAATTTACCCATATAGAAAACAAGAAAATAGTACATTATATGAGTTATGGATCATCCATTTTTGAAAAAAATAAAGAATTGATCAATATAAAAAATCTTTCATAACCTCTATGATCCTTATAATGACCATCTACCTAGACACACTCTTCTCTTTGAGGATGAGGAGCATATTGGGGTTTTCTTGTTCCACCCCATCTCCTCTCAACGGATCCCTAACTTCAACACTCTGATACTAATTACTCATATAAAACTACCTCATGGGATGATGTTGATGTGGGAAACCTGGCGCATGTTGACTCTTAATAAATGTAGGTAACTCTTTCGACTGATGAACTTGACCTCCAAAAGATAAAAAATTGTATGGCCTCTTTGAATAATTCAAAGAATCACCACCCCTGGAGAATTCTGATGATGAGGATTGGGAAATACCACATTCCAAAAAAATATATTCTATCCAAGAAGTTGGTGACCCATTCCAAGCAAAATATTATGTGATGAATCTTGAGGAATCCCGTCTCATGAATACTCATTTTTGAGAAGATTCCTCTCAATTAACTTTTTTGTTTAAGAACCTCATGTTATGTCGACAACGTGAACAAAGGGACTTAGGATTGTATCTTTAGATGAAAATACTCTCATTATTCTTATACCTAGAATCCTTATATATAAATAGGTATAAATCATATCACAAAATGTTTTTGAAATAGATCCTAAACTCTCAAAAAATGGATCTTCCCTATCAAAGGGTAAACAACTCCAGAAGACTCGATTCATTCACAGTCACAGAAAGAAACACGGCTCTGAACTGGTCTCAAAACATCTCAATTGAGACTATTATATCCTCATGGTACCCAAGGAACAAGATGCACAACTACCTTACTTCTCTCCTCAACATCATTAAAGCTAAGGATTCTATGTTCTACATCCCATAACAAATCAAACTAATGTTTACATCATCTTTATCTGACCAATATTATATGACTAAATCTAAAATAGAGTCATCGTTCATCTATTTACTATGGTGTTAAAAATCTAGAGGTTTCCTTTTCTAATTTTTATCCTCATAGACCTATAATGTAAGATTATCTTCTAGAATTTCCTGCTGAACATATTCAATGTTAACATGATGAGGATGTCTACTTGGATCCATGAATTGAAGAAGAAAAAATATTTATATTAATAAATCTAGAATATGGAATAGTTAACATATATTAATTATATCATTTTATTCTTTATGGTTGAACTTATCCCTAGGTCCATCCATTTCAAACATAGGCACAAAGAATAATGTTTCATGATCTATTCCCATCTCTCTACCCTGTAACTAGTATCAAATAATTTAGTATTCTTGGTAATATTAAGGTATAATGAATTATATCACAGGGGTCCTAAATACCCATTTCATATTCAGTATCCCATGATTACATTAATTACCAAACATAGAATACATAGTGTCCCTATCACCCATAAAATATCACCTATGTATAACATTGAAATCCATCATATCCCTCATCCAGAACATTTGATAAAATTATTTCATTATCCCCTCCCCCGAAATGGTTACCCCACCTAGGCACACAATGGGAGAAAGGTGATGGTGACCACAAATGTCCCACCTCCAATTTCCCCTGCTTGACGATTAACACTGAGGGAATAATAAGCATACATGTGGGAGGTATTACCATCTATGAGAACATGTGGAAGAAATGGATACAAAAATAAACCAGTAAAACAATCTAAAATATATAAATTATCCCCATGTGAATTACTGTAAAGTGAGACAGTACTATAGCAATTGAATGGGAACTACATGTACCAAAAATGTAAGCTCAGTAGTGACTATGAATCCCAAACAGCTCCTTCAAAACGAAAATCTAGTAATATATAGCATTATCTCAGGCCTACTCCTTCTAAATAAAAATTTTATATATATATGTGGGGTAACAACAATAGTATACTCATTAGGATCATCCTCAGAGCCTCTCATGAAAATGATAATGAAATCATGCAAAAAAATAATGACCAATAGTGAACAAAACTCATATCCTAAACTAGTATACTATAATTCCATCCCCCATGGATAAATCTCACCATGTATATCATAAAAGATATCATATAATAACGTAATGAAATATCATGGATTTCCCTCTATCAAATCCACATTGGTTTTCTATTATGACCCAACATAACACATTCAAATCCATATGTCTCCAAAATAAGACTACCCACACATCCCATATTTCATCTCAATATAGTAATAAAGTAGTTTCAATGAGCCACCACTACAATTATTAAATGTATCATAAATTGGGTATTATACCTCAATCCATCACATCCCATACACAAAGTAAGGTACCATAATCCATCACATCCTATACTCATCATACCTATAATAATAATTTGGATAGTATATGTAAATATACATTTGTAAAAAATAAATTCAATCCATACAAATCCTCTACACTCATATATGGGAAACTAACCACCACACATAATAGTACATAAAACTACTAAGATATGAGATCATGGCCAACATGGGTAGTTAGCTATCCAACATCCATTAGGGATATAGGGAAAACACCCACCTAGAGTCTACTAGGTGTCATCCTCCATAACATTTATGAGTGGGGAAGCATATAAAATAATATAATATATAAGATATTATATAGCTCACAAACACACTAATGGAATAACCTTGTCTTATACTCAACACCAGCTAATGTCACTGTGACTCCTAGTGGCCAATACTATGACTAGATATTCTATAAAAACACAAGTTTTTTAATGAGTTAAATTAATTTACTAACTTATAATTTAGAAAATTAATTTATGTTAATTAATCCATTATCAATTACTTTACCATCAACATTATTCCACATTAAAAAAAATTATCCATCAAATCCAAGTTCGTTCCCTACATGCATAATCCAAACTGAGTTTATGGTCTCTCTAGAGTATCATCTTTTCATCATTTTCATTTCCACAAATCATATCCAATGGGTTAAATTTTTAAAAAGATTATTAAAATTTCAAGGATTATTGGTACTATAGGAAAACATCCTATGATACCACAAAGTGGAAACAATAAATAATGAAAATGATGCAGCCTTAACAAGTGGGGAATGGATTGAATAGAAATATAAAATGTGACCACTGATTATTGAATAGTTTCAAATCAATAAAGAATTAATATTTATCACATTAATGGGTAATCCCATCTTCAATCCATTATACAACCTCTGGTTCTAACATTGACACCCACATTAATATCCTAATGCATATCTCCACCATATACATTAGCTTTTGTGACATCATCTGGGCCTCACAACCTTATATCTCAATATCCATCCATGTTAAACCATATGAGAATCATACCATAAAAAATCTCTCATCAAAATAACATCACAAAGTTGAATGAAAATAAGAAAATCAACACGGAAAATTTTCCCTAAAACAGTGCATTCATCTCTCAAAGTTAAACGTGTTCTTAGGGATCCAAACTCAAGGAATCCAAAATTTATAATAAATGGAAACTGATAAACCCATATATAAGATTTTTTTTAAAAAAATTAGTTATTATTCCATATTTCATTAACCAATTCATTATTTACTATTTCAAAAATAGGGAAAACTAAGTCATGAAGCTATAACATTCTATCAATAGTTAAACATTTTTTTCCAATAATTTGAGTTTCAATAGACCTAGTGGTATACCATTCTCATTAAATATTCCTTATGTTACATTTTATAAAATACCATTAACATTATTCAAATTCTATATAAATTACTTTAACACATATAAGACAATATTAAATTAAACAAGCACATTGCATCAATTTGACTAACATCAAATTAAAAAACACTGGATTGATTTAACATGCATCTTATTTAACTATGATTCCAGTTAATAAACTATTTGTGTTAAGTTAATTAACATTTTTTAATGAAATAATAATGTTAAACTAGGAACAAAAATATTATATACATGAATTAAATAGATAATACACAATTTAGAAAATCCTCAGGCAAATCATTATAATGGTAATAAGAAACAATATGTGACCGTTACAACCAATTTAATTTTCTAATATGGTTAAATATTTTTGTTAGGATAATTATTTTACCATTGATTGCATGAAATCAGGATAACATTATTATTTCACCCAAATAAATAGTATAAGTAACAAATCATGTACCTTGAAAGTGTCAACCTTCATCTCATGATAAAAGACAAATGTTTCAGATCTCGAATCACCTCTTCTGTCAGGAACTATGATCTCTCAAAGACATCGAGAAACTAAGATACTAGAAAATAATTGGAGAACCCCCATAAAAAATAAATATGTATAAACTTATCATGTAAAGAAGAAATGGGTTTAATATGAAATAAAATCGATAGAAACCCATAGAGAAAAGAAGAAGAAGTCGCATAGGATTACTATAGATTGATCTATAAGGGATGAGGATTAGTCCCTATGAGTTAAAAAACCGAGAAAAACCAATAAAATAACCTTTGGTTCAAGTGAAAGATGTGGAAAATATTGGGGTTTAGGTGACTCATGGTATTTATAGACCCACGGAAAAACTAAATACCATGATTAAACCCCTTAGAACACTCCACAAAATTGTCTAACATAGGGTATACTCTGATACAACCCAAGGGAATGTGATTTATCTCCCCTTGGTCAAATCCATCTCCATGATTAGTTGGAAGATACTATGCATTTGTATATAGAGGCAATTACATTGCCCAATGAACTACACTAAAAGAACCACACTTCCATTAGGTATGTTATGTTGAATCCTATCACCACTGCAAAACTATGCATGAAAATGTAGTAGCATTGTTTTTTATAACTGATCCCTCCTACACTAAAAATGGATCCATCATGGTGAATCCACCAGCATCATGGATCAACATATCCCTTTATGCCTATACCAGTACATTTTTAGTAGTGACACTCCCATTTTAATCCAAACTCCTCAGAACCTCCTAAAGGTTCCCCCAAAAACCAAAAATTAAAAATTGAATGGATACCTAAATCTGGGTCCTTACATTTGTTGACCTTATTGGTAAAAATTATGATTTTAATCCAGTGTTTTGACATTAAAGTCCGAGTGCAATCATCGAGGTTTTTCCAACCTTGATCTATTACATTATGGGTTTGGGTATTGATGATAGAGAGTTTCACATTATAAGATGTCCCAAACCTGTGTGATGAGGGGATATGTATGTACTTATGAGTTTAGGTGTTCATCCATCCTCACTCAATACATATTCTTTTATATTCTTACTATTGATGTAGCTATACATTCCATATTTACTTCATTTAAATTATCCCATGGAGGCTCAAATGATGTGATACATATGATAGGAATTCCAAGAGGCACTTCTTGAGATTCATCTTATAAACATTACTTGTTTGGATGATTTACATGGAATTCCACATAGTTTATTAAAACTAGTGGACATGATGATCCCTAGTTAAGAGTAAAATAAATGGACGTATCATTCCATATTATTTATTAATATTAGTAGATTTTTCATTCTATAGTTATGATTGAGATTAAATGACCTGTAATTGCACATTGTTCATAGAGTTTCACATTGTACCTACAATTCTAGGGTTAGGTATGAGATGGGTGGAAATATAATTCCAACGGTAATATCATCTTGTGAGAACACATCCCCCCCCCAAGAATAGATACTATGATTTTATTTTAGATTGATGGTGATCTCCTTGAGTGATTCCGGAGATACTCCTCAGGGATTCAGTGGAAGTTCCATTACTACATTATCCAGAGTAATATAGGAATGGGGATTTCAAGACATATATCAAATTTATCTCTTCTTATATGGTCATTGTTATTATTTTAGGATTGATTACCATTATAAATGAATTCGTTTTTTAAATACCATAGGTTACTATTTTATTTTTATAATGTAATGTGCTCAAAAACATTCCAATGCTTTATGAAGCAGGTATGATTGATTGGTAACACATACGAAAAGAATGACTATGGTTATAATTATTTTTTTATTAGTTATGTTTCATATAGGCTTAGCATATTGCGTGATAATGTTCTTAGGGAATTAGTGTATATGTTCACTGTTGGGGGTGGGGTACCAGAATTTATTTAGCACCCATGTATAAGAACAACAGTGATCTTTTAACATTATGTCAACTTTATTATTGAGCATAGATGCATGATGGAAAGGGATAATGACCAAGGATTCATGATCGAGTGAAGATTCTTGTGTGGCTACTTATAATTGGTATAGAGAAGTTCAAAACATTCTAAGAGACAAGTTATGTGGTTTAGAACGATGTTAGAATTATATCCACATACCATCATTTCTATTCTTTATTATTTACTCAAATATTTCTGACTATCCCTACGGGTGATAAGTGCTACACGTATGACATGGGCATACCTGGATTTACTGAAATTAAATTTATTATTAATACATAATTTAATTTATGTCTTCTTAACTCTGATTATTTATCAATATGGATTATGTTTGGTTATTTTTTCTATTTTCATACTCTGATATGAGATAATAGTCTCCCTATAGACACACCATAGTTTCTCTTTATTATTCATTAGCATTTGGAATTTGTGGAGGAATTCTTGAGATCATGTTTTCAACTGATATTGTTACAATTTATAGAGTGAACCCGGTTAGGTCATGAAAAATATTATACCAAACATTATTCCTCAGACCCACACTCTTGGGTCTATATTAATAAAAAATTATGTTACATACCATCTTTGAAAGAAACTAATGCAACTCAAACACAACGATCCATAATTATAAATTATGAATCAGATATTTGTATACTTAAATACAAATAAATATTAGGTTTTTATATTTATATATATGAGAAAATAATTTTACTAATAAAACCCATATCTGTCCAATCCAATATTTATTTTTCCCATTAATTGAAGATTAGATATTATACTTATTGTCTTCTAAATCTCGAGTAAAAACTACGTGCATCATACCCATCAATATATATCATACATAATTTTCTTCTTCATCACTTTTGGGAAATAAAAACATAATAATAGTGATCTATAATTCTCATAAAGTGGTATATTATAATAGATGTATTGATTTAATAAATAATGAATAAATTATATTTCTTGAATAAATAATAATCAAATATTTCTGTGTAATTGTTAACATGAAAATGTAATATATCCATTGATAACCTGACACTAAATAAAATCAAAAATAATAAAAACAAATTTTATATTGTTGGAATGAATAATTATAGAAATATTACTCTTATCAGAGAGGTCTCATGTGAAGGAAACATGCATAAATGTGTATGTTTTACACCAAATTCCCAAGATAGTTTATCTCATTAGAAATGTTATGGCATCGAGGGGATATATATTTGTGGGAACCGCCCCATCACTAATTAAGATCAATGAATTATAAATATGAAGTTAATGAATAAAAATTATATAATCATCATTCCTTAGTCATTACCATTTATCAGTATTAAAATAACTTTTGTATGGATTTTCAAAAACTCCTCGGTTAATAAATTAAATTGCATTATTACTAACCACCCTTAAATTTTAAATGTTTTCACACCAAATATATTAAGGGATATATGGGTAAGTAAATATTTTAAATGATATATAATAAATCATTTTGATTAAGTAATATTGATTTAATAATGAAAGATAATGCCAAGAGAGGGTGGAGAATGATGTACAACACTACCCTCATGAGCAATGTGGGGTATGAACTGTAAATTCCTATGTGTATTTAGGTGGTAATATATGAAACATTACATAAAAGGGGATTGATATTATAATTTATTAGTTGAAAATAAAAGTGAAATTAAATAAAAATATTTTATAATACATTTTAACATTATCGTGAGTAGGTGAAGTTATGAGTCACTTTCAAATTAAATTATCTAAAATTTGATTTAAAGACATTTTTTATCATTAGATAAATTTATATATCAAAATTTAACCATGAAATGGAATAATGGAATAGTCCATAAATGTGGATTGGAAGATAAAATATATGATATTGAAAAAAAAAGATTTTTATTATTTTAAAATACCTTTATTGAAACACACATTGAAAAAAAGTATATTAAAAAATCCTTGTGTAAAGTTGTAAAGATAAATATCAAGAACATGTGAGATTATACATATTTGGGTTTCAATATATAAAAATATTTTTTTGGAAATAAATGATTTGTATATGGAAGGGAATGAACTATTTAAAGAGGGGGATAATTATTCTTAATTATAATAAAATTTAATTAGAAAATCCATGAACGAAGATGTTTTGAATTTTAAATATTATTTTACTGGAAATATATATGGAATTTATTACGAAATAATGAAATTTATTTAATATAATACTATAAAATAAAGAAATTCAGGAATAATTAAATAACTCAAGAAAACTGGGTTATGATTTTAAAAACCCTAAATAATATCATAATATTTGAAGTAATAATCCTTTATAAATAAGATAAAGAGAAAGAAATATAAATACCCATAAAAGATAGTGGATATACTGTTTTCTAATACATTAGGATAAATTAAATCATTTTTTGAAGAATATGGTTCAACAATAAACATTATAACTCAAATAAAGGCAATTTGATCTACTAAAACCATTATGATATTAGTAATATTTGAATAAAATTAATATGAATGAGAGTTTCATGAAAATAAATTTAAATACTAGGAATGAAACTATAATAAAAATAATAATACGCATTTTTCTATTTTTAGATGAAAAAACAATAATAAGTGCGTTATATGAAAACATGGTTCGATGAAGGGAAATTGATATGAAACAAATACCTACATTACTAACTTCCACATAAGTACATTAATCTCATTTTTAAAAAAAGTTACCACCATAATAAATTATTTAAGAACCTTATTCAAATATATTACCTTTTATACTAGTTAATTATAATAATTTATTATACATTTAGTTATTAGTAATTTTTTTCATTATCGTGTGTTTATAACATTTATCTATATGAACATGATTTTTAATGTAGATATTGATCCGTATACATTGATATAATGTTTAATATTCTTATATTATATAATATATTTCAATATATGATAAATAATTATTTGTAGTGTTTTAATCTAATTATATAAAAGTTTTAGTTTTGATTCTTGATGTTGAAACCCATTATGAGCATGTTTCATTATTTTTTAGGGAACATAATTTAGAATATTAATAATTGGTTATGTATTCAAATTAATACTTATTTACAATTTTAAAATCAGAATTATATCTCAAATATAATATTTATTCATTAAATAAATTCTTATAAACATCCATATTGGGCAGTCATGATTAAAAACATGCATCCATCATAGATGCAGTTGTCCACATATAACATGGTTTGTATCATTATTTTACAATGGGAGGGACTTAGATATGGTTATTCCATAAAAATAATGAATTTATATTATAATAATGATAATTATAAAATTATGTTAGTATGTTACTGATGTTATGGAGATTAAATTTTGTGAATAAAGGGTTAGGGAGTGTATAGTACTCACACTAAGGACTTGATTATTCTTTTAGAGGGCCTCAAAAAATGGAGGTATTGAGACACAATAATGCAACTAAGTCCTAAAAATCATGGAACTTGATTCTATTAGAGGTATAATTGGTTTAAAATCAAGGGAAATATAAAGGATACATGTTTCTTTATTAGTTGGAAGGTGAGGTATTTTTAATGGTGGATAATATGAACATTACCTTATAAACTAAAGATAGTTTGTAGATTAAGATGGAGTCATATGGGAGTGGAGAGAGTTTGGAGATGAAATATTAGTGAGAAATCTTGGATAAACTTTACCACTTAAAAATGTATTCTTTATGGTCAATGTCTCATATAAAATTATCAAAATTTGACCCAAGTTGGATCACCTCTTTCTAACCATTAACCAAGATTTAATATTTATTATAATAACTATATTTTTTATTAAAAATATAAGATGAACCCTCATACTATATTTTTACATTTTGAATATGAATTTAGACTCCCTTAAATAAAATTATTTTTCTAAATACCTGACAAATTAAATTTTTAATTTTAAAAAGATGTAGTGAGGATCATTTTTTTAGTGAATTTTACTTTTATACATTCTGTTTTTTTATTATTAATTCCAATAAATTAACAATTATATATATATTGATGTTTTTTATATGTATAAAAATCACATTAGATACAACAAAAATAAATTATTTTAATTTTGATAAATGTTACACAATATTTCCAAAAATAATTCATTGAAAAAAAATATTTTAATAAAACAATCCCAACCCCATCAACCCAGAGCGAGTGTATTATTTATTAAATTTTTAATAGATTCATAAGATCTCATCCCAACGGGTTGAATAATTTAGTAGTATTAGTAAAATACATTAATACTTGAATATCACATTATAGTTGAATACATAATATACAACACACAATTTTCTTTTATAACATCATTATTTTATCAAGTATATCCATGTATATATTTTATAGTAATGATCCAGGTATCTTGGTGAAAGGTAGACCAACAAAATGGTGATCCCAAATGTTCAGTAAAGGAATGCATAAAATAGAATATGTCATGGTAAAATAATTAATAATAAATATAGAATGAAAACTAAATCAAAAAAAATACATTTAATAAATAACATGAAAAAAAGGGAATTAATGGAAAATATCTTTGCATTAATCACATGGATAATAATAACAAAATTATCAACGATAGAAACGCTTAATCTTTGATGTAATAATCTCAAAGATCTTGATATCATTATTTTGAAATCATTATTCTGAGACAGATTAATCTATGTGTAGTTCTAAAACAAAAATCATTAAATTAGGCTATATGATGGATTTTTCTCATCATACATATTGATGCATTGACGTCTTATTTATAGCTATTCCCAACCATCATCTCATGTCCAATGCAGTACTCTTATATTTAATGATAAATTTAATAAATAAATAATATTTCTAATAAAGAAATGTCCATATTGTGTAAATAATACTGAATATTAATATTTCCCCAGTCAATCAAATAAAATTCAAATTAATACACCATATATTGTGTGGTTATGGAGGTATGAGAATGAACTAACACCGTAAAAATTAAAAATACACATTTCTATTGAATTTTTATAAATATAAACAGTAATGGACCATCTAAAAAACTAAAATAAGATTTATATGAAAACATTTATCAATTGAAATATAATAAAAAATTTATTTAATATTTATTTTTCTAGAATAAAAAGTAATTTAATAAATATTTTTCCAAAATATTGAAACGAAAGAAAAATATATTTGTTCAAAATAAAAACCAGATCAAATTTTATTTTAAAAATTACATTATTGATTAATGTTAAAAATATAATAATTTTTAAATAAAACATTTAAATTCCATAAATATCTATAGTATATGAATATATATAGTGTTTATTAAGGATTTTTTATGATTCTTTAAATAAAAATGCAAGAAATCCCAAAGAATTGAGATTGGGAAATAAATTCTTACCTCTTTAGTAACATTTTAATTATAGCCCCTTAAAAGGGTAAATATAAATTTCAAAACTAATAATCAATAATAAATATATATTTATTCTAAATACATAAATGGGACAATATATACACTATATAAAAATAAATAAGTGTATTGTATAAAAATTTTCTCAATGGAGTTTAAAATGAGATGAAATCCCTTATAATTATCATAATGTTAAGGTGAATCCATGTATAAAAAGTAAATACAAAAATATTAAAATACCGAAAGGTAACCATATATAATTTCAAACATAACCATATCTTATAAAAGACAACAAATATGTAAAATAACACTATTAAAAGATATTGAGTTATTAAATCTCAGACCTCATGCTTCCACTTACCTGAAAGTGATTTTACATTATATAAAAGGAATTTAAATTTATCATAATTATATTAAATTACCATATATATATAATTATAATATAATATATTATGCACTTATATAATTTCAATACCCATTTCTTAATAAAAAGTTATTAAAATAATCATTTTAAAGTGTTAACAATCTCATTTTTCATGTAAGTTTTTGTTTCGTATTTGCAATACTTAAATACATCTCATAGTAAAATAGTCTAATAGTTTTATTCATGATATACATATCATATATATTCAATCTGTATATATATATTTATTTATATTCAACAATAAAATTTAATGGTTGAAAAATTAATTACATTTTTTATGGAGATTACATGTCATACGTATGTGTGGACATTGTTTTAAGATTTCGATGGATGGAAGAAATGAAAGGTAGATAATAATTCATCATTATAGAAACATAATAAAATCATATTAACAAAATTTATTTATTAATGAAATAACAATAACCATTAGTTTTTATTAGTGTTTAAATAAAATACACAACACTCTATGGGGGTGGCAGTCCACATGTACACAAGAGTCATGCATTTCATTCCCTTATGATAAATATTTGGTGGAAAATGGGAGTTAAAATATCATTATAATTGTTTTTAATATTTGAGATACTAAATTTATATTCAATAATTTATACCATGGATTTAGAGGATGTAGAGTATGAAATAATATTGACAGCTCTCGGTTAATAGATATACCTCATTGTTAAGAAACCTATCTTGGCTTACAACTTACACCTTAAAAGAATGGTCCTTTTGAAGGATCGTAAGATATATGATTTTTCAAGTATGATAAGATTTTATTTTTTAGTTATTTTTAGATAAATAATGATAAAACCATAATAATAATTATGGATAGGAGGTTCCCATTTATAGGTGTGGGGAGGGGCACTATTGGAATTACATAATATATTGAAATAACATAAATTGATTTTCATAATCAAGTAGGTCCAAAAAGGTTAATTTTGATGTTAATATAAGTATAATTATATAAATTATCATTCAGTAACTTTTTTAACATTTATTGTTATGTATTTACACTTATCACTTAGTTTTAACCCATGTTTACCCTTTTTATGATTATACTAATATAATAGTTTTTTTACCATTTTAGGTCAAGAATATTAGTTTAAAAGGATAATTAAAACATAAATGGACTATTGTATATAAAATTAACCATATTCAATTCACTTTTTGGAATATAATATTTTTTTAATTATATATAATTTAATAAAATATTTATAAATTTTAAAATATCATTAATTCCATTTTTTGGAAATACGTGAAATATTATATTCAAATATGTCTCTAAATAATGTAAAATAGTTCCAAAATTAAATTAATTCAAATAAAAAGAATATTTTGTATTAATACAATCATCCAGTATAATTTTTATAGGTTTATATATATTTTTGAACATTATCATTTAGTTTTACCCCTTTTTAACCAAATTTAACCATAACCATTGTAATAAATTTTTTAGTATTAAATGTTTTTAATTTAACTTATAGGGGCGTATAAACTCATAATAGTCTAGGGGATCCAATTTTTGAATAATTATCATCCCAATTTTATTATTTTATTATTATAATCATTTTTTAAAAAATAATTTATATTTAACATAAAGTACTATCAATTTTATTTTAAGAATTATTCAGATAATTTGGATTTGAAAAAATATGTGGAAAATTAATTTTAATTAACATCATTTAAACATATCCATAATTTTATATTTATCTTAAAAAAATAAGGTGATACTTTAAATCACCCAAAAATTATAAATTTTAAGGTTTTTTTAATCATTTCCTTGATTTTTTTATGCACATACACTGTTTCGGTGTTGTGTAAGCATTTAATATAATTATTTCATCACAAAAAATAACAAATAAATTTCCACCATAAAAATAAATTAAATATGTTAAAAATGTGATTTTATATTAATTAAATATTTTTAATTACATATATCTATATCATGAAAAATTATTTCATATGTTATTTAGACTTTTCTATCTTTTTTAAAATAGTACACATAAATTTGGAAATTCCAATAGTTATACGGCAAGAAATACATATATATCTATCAAAATAATCAATAATTATTATTATTTAAATAAAAAATATAGAAATGGCATACTAATTATTTAATACTATCATTATGACTTTATCTTTGCCTTTTCAAGTGCAGTGCATGCTTTGTATCGAGAGTAAAAATGATTTTCACTCTTACATTTTAATAATTTATAATTTATATATTCAAAATTATTTTTTATGATCTTTGTAACAACCCGAGATTTTATGAGATATATTATTTTTAATTTCTTTGATGTGTTCTATTATACACTACACCAATATTAGCTTGTACTATACGCAACACCGTATTAGCTTTCAGTATACGAAACACTATTCTTGGCTCGTGTTACACACAATTTCAAGTTTGTTTTGCGGAAACTATTCTACGCAACATTAAGTATAGATTTTGTTTAATGTATAAATGAAATATATTTTGATTGTGTTATATGCATCACCAAATGGAGCTTTCACTACACGCAACCCTGGCTTGGCTTGCATTACACGCAATCAAGACCTTCCTCGATAGCATGTGTAGTATGCAATACTGAGTTTCACTAAATGAGATATTGTTATAATATTATTATGAACCAGCCATTATGAATTGTAATACCCACTTTTTGAAATTTTATAAATTTTATCTTTCAAGATGGAATTATTTTTTGGATTCGGAATATCGAAATTAGCCTAGGGTGAATTTTTG
The DNA here is from genome assembly GCA_963277665.1 of Viscum album. Classification (NCBI taxonomy): domain Eukaryota; kingdom Viridiplantae; phylum Streptophyta; class Magnoliopsida; order Santalales; family Viscaceae; genus Viscum; species Viscum album. The sequence goes on along the minus strand of OY728152.1, from coordinate 775,646,342 downwards.
GTATTTTTCTTAAAACATTCAATTTTTGATGAATAGTAAAAACACGAGGTTACTATTTAAAAACCGAATTTTTATTTAAATAATTATTTATTTTATTTAAATTATTTAAGGTAAAAATTGATACATAATAACTATATAAGTTCAATGTAATTCATTGGAGTCATTTTATAATAATTTTAGATATATAAAAATTTTATTGAAATTTTCACCGTCTTTTACCCACCTCCTATGAAAATTTGAAAATTTACATAAAACATAATTTTACCGCTTCTGTGAGTGGGATTTAGAAAATCCAAGAGACACGGTTAATATCAAGGAGTAAAATGTGGTTCAATAAGATAAAAATATTTTTTGGCGAATAATAACTTTTTGCTTTTATTTACCACAATTAAAAGTATATAGGGTAATTAAGTGTAAAAATGAAATTATTATTACCCTAACACATGTCCTAATTATATTGAATAAATTTAATTTGACCAAAAACAACCTTAGGAATAAAATATTACCCTTAAGTCAACTTGGATTAGATTAGTACATATATTATTATTTTATTTAAAGAATAGTTAAAAGAGTTAAAATCAAAGATTAATAATTAATTTTTTTTGAATATAGGGTTATACATTATATAAATTAGACTATAAATATTAATTATAAAGATAAAAAGATTTCATACATAATGGTATTTTATTTATAATTTTTAGAAATTATATAATTTAATTAATTAATGACATAATGATGATTCAGTAATTACCTTATTAATAAAATATTAACATAATTGATGTTATAAACACCCAAATAAATGTATTTTGAGCCTTTTTATGAATTAAAATAATTTTTAGGTTAACATGACATGTTATTATTGATTCAATGAACTATTTTCGAACTAATAATGTTGTTATGATTTTCACAAAAATCAATTACCAAATAGTGTCAAAATAGACATAAAATAGTTTTAAAAAAACTATTATATTATTAATTGTTATTCTATTCCTAAAAATATAATGTTCGGCCAAATGACATAGATAAGGTTATATATATTAATAATGAACCACTTGGGGTTCGTCTGGCTTGTTATAGTAAGTATATTAACCGTATAGTGTAAGAAAACAAGAAGACACGGTAAAAGTAAAATTATTTAACATAGAGTTAAATCTAAATTATAAGGTTTAAATAGTCACCTAAACATGTCTAAAACATATTTTTTGAGATGATGTTGACCCATCCCCACTTTAGCTTCGAAATAAATCAATTTGGAGCTATTATAAACCGAATATGACTTTATTATAAAATATTATTTTATGTTTTTCCTAAGGTGCCCCTATCCTCCCTTATAAAAGGGAACCTCCTCCCTCTTCTATTTACACAATTTTGAGCTTTCAAGCTCGGCCAACCCCGGCCCATTTCCCTTATCAACTTCTCTATAAAAATTATAGAGTTTCTTGTCTCCTCAAAAGACCAACTATAGTGCCTTAAAAGGAAGCTTAAAAGAGGTGTGTCGAAGAAGAGGTAATTTCTTCTATCGATTCTTTCATGTTTCTTTCTTATTAAACATATTCTTCTTTAGTTTTTTCATTATAAAGTAATAAAATAAGTATCAATAATATACTGATATGTAATTATAAATATGAAACAACCCCATTTCACCTTCTATCAATCCTACGGAAAACGAAATCACCACGCGTGCGTACGTAAGGAATACCGTCTCCACACCATGGTGTAACCTAGTTTTCAAACACCACCTTACTTGGATGAGTATAATGGTGTAAAGAATAACTATATATGGTTATTATAACATCATAATGATTCTGAGATATTATATCAACCACTCCAATTAAATTCAATAATTATGGGAATGATATCATCACTCATGCGTACGTACGGATTACCGTCTCCACGCCGCGATGAGATTCATTCTCTATGTTAACCACTCAATAATGATTATAATGTATATATAATGAATAATAAGGAAATATATGAAATTATGAAGCTACTGTATTTATTTATATATATATATATCATCTAATTACTTCCATTCAAGTCAACAAGGAAAGGAAAACAACGTTCATGCGTACGTACGGCCTACCGTCTCCATGAACGGTGTATTTCATTTCATTTATCTATCTATAATATATATATATATATATATAATGAGTTTATATGATATATAAATCATGATTTACATTCTGGAAGTAATTAAATCATGATATAATTAATTATAATATCAATAACAACAACTCCAAACACGTACGATAAATGAAACGGTTTTAACCAAAATGCTACTTTAACATGGAATTTACAAAAGAACGGGTAATATAAAGTCATAAGTGAACCATATATGGTATCATAATGATGAATATGATTCTGTAATAAGTCAATGAAATTTTTTAAATCATTATACACGAGGTTCTTATACGTAAGAAGCATATCAGACCGAAGGTAAGGGATAACTTTTTCAATCTCGTTTTTATCCGAGATTGTTTATCCATAAGTATTTACTGGGGTTATATTTATCATCCATGTCCTTCTTTTGTAAAAATGGTTTCATGTATTTTTAAATTCATTTTTACCCATTTTAGAATTTTACCACATGTTTTGGAAGGAATCTTTCTTTTTTTTACCATACAATGAACATTTTGACTTTTACGACAAAATTACGAGGATAATTTTTTTTAAACTTATACATCATGAAATGATTTTTACTGTTTCTTAACGCCTAATTTTCATAAAGATTCCTCTACAAGATTTCATTACTATTTTCAACGAAGTCCTATTCTTTTAAAATTACCTGGCATTTTGTGAAAATAAAATGATTTTGAAAAATAAAGGATATTTTCTTCAAGAATTCATTTCAAGTGTTTTATCAAAACCATTTTCCATATTAGATGACATTATTTAATATGTTTATATTTAAAGTATAATATCTCTATGATTAACATGGTTTCAGTTTTCTTATTTTGATATGATATCCAATTTTTATATGGATTATGTTATGATGGAATGATGTTTATGAAGCCCATTTTATTCCTTGGGTAATGATGAATGATTTATGTTCATGTTGTGGCACACGTAAGAACGATTTCATTATGAGATGGGTGGGACCTATATCTCCCTCAAATGCATTGGTTAAAGATTTATGTATCATGATATAGACTTGGCTGGAATGGTAAGTTAATCTGGTTCCGTGTTATATGACTGGAACGAGGAGTGAACTCGATTCAGAAAGGGACTTTGTCCACTAATATGGTTTTGGCAGCAATGCCTTGGCTACTATGGAAATCATAACATGTGCTTATGGTTGCCACAATTACATGTTTTATTCTAATGATATTCTATCATGGTTAATGTTTCTTTATGATCTATGCCTTACGTACTGTCATGTTTTATGTCATTGCTCAAGATTTTGATATTTAAACATTATGTTCATTTTTTTAAGTTCAAATGTATATGAATTGATTTTTTTTCTCCATGATTACCCTTACTGAGAATTTTAGCTCACCCTTTATATGTTTTCTTTTCCCCAAGATATAAATAAAGGTTTTAGGTAAGAAAAAAATATAGGAAGATCTTTATGGGAGGTGTTGAAGATCTTTCACCAAGATTAGAAGATTATATTCCGAGTTTCCAAAGACACTAAACTACTACGGTCCTTGTATGTATATTTTTGTTATGTATTAAGTATTCTGAAAAAGTAATTTATTTTCCATGTACGTCATGCTTTGGGTCTCTATAGTTGGTATCAGAGGCAATGGATGTAGGAATGAATCTGATCCTTGGGAACTCTCACATGTGAGCGTTGTACAAATCTTGGCTCTCCGCCCAAGGGCTTCATGTGGAAATGGATGCCACTGTGGATGGTGGTGTGTCCCACCCAGGGGGTGTAGCCGCCCATGGAGTGCCCTGATTGGTGTCAATTATAGTCCACTAGAAGTAATTCCAGACCGCTACAATTGGTATCATAGGAAATGTTTAGTTAACCTTTGGAAACTAGGATGCGAAACTTTTAGTGAGATCCCTAGAGATATTTCTAAGGTATTTCTAGGGATGTCCCTAAGGTTAAGTATAATTATAGGTTATAGTCCTAGGATTATTGTAACAGTCATAGAATTAAACCTCAGATGTTATATATTGAAGGTACACACCCTTTATTATGTTGTTTTCCCTAGCATGATTTTTGCCTCTCACACTATTCTTTTTGAGTTTTAGACGATGGTTGGAACCCGAAGGAACCCTGTTGATCAATGTAATGGACAATGCAATGATTGTCCTCCTGCACTACTGGAAATCCAGCATTTCCCAATGGTTTAGAACCATTGGGAAAGGCTGCAGAACCGTTGGTATATGTTATACCAACGGTTCTGAAATCCATGGGGAAGTAAGCCGTTGGGAAAGGCTTTTCCCAACGGTTTACAGAGAACCGTTGGGAAAGGCCTTTCCCAACGGTTTGGCCCGTTGGGAAATCAACAGAGAAATTATTTCCCAACAGTTTACAAACCGTTGGGAAATCAACAGAGAAATTCTTTCCCAACGGTTTACAAACCATTGGGAAAGGTTTTTACCAACGGTTCTATGAACCGTTGGTAAAAATAACCATTCAACAGGATATCCCAACGGTTTCAAACCATTGGGATAGGTTGTTTTTACCAACGGTTCCTTGAAACGTTGGTAAAAACAGCTACATAGAGCCTATGCCAATGGTTTGAAAACCGTTGGCATAGGCTTTGCTGTGCAAATTGCAGAGCAGCCTGCAATTTGCACAACAGGTCTCGGTTTCAATTCAATTTTCAATCCAATTATGCCCTCGTTTTCAATTCATTTTTCAATCCAATTATTGTACCTGTAACACATATAATGCATACATGTAGAGAACAAACCAACACATACAAATAATGCAAACCAACCAACCAACACATATAATGCATCCTGAAAATATACACATCCATAATTAATGTAGAATTCATAACATAATTATAAACATACATAATTCATTTAGAATTCATTTTAAAAGTTAGATGACAATCATATGTGGAATCCAGAATTCAATTCATAATTTGATTGGTTTTTCATATACCATATATTTTTAATAGAAATGATATCCATTTTAAACAAAATACATACATCTGGATTGATACCAGTCACACCGTGCCTCGGATTGAGGCGAGGTTAACTCATACACGTCACAAATGACTCATTGATTGTGACAACCCTGCTTTTTATTACAACTTAAACATGCTTTATTACATAAAACGTCACTTGATACAACAAAGAAGATCGAGAGGTTTAGTGTCTTTGGGGCTTATGATCATTACACAAAAACATTAAACTTGAAATACAACATCCTTATTGAAAACTTCCTTTACATGACCACTACATTCCTTCGTACTTAGCATTGCATGGGATAACCTGAGGACATGCATAAGAAAAGGGTGAGCTATAAATCCCAGTAAGGGAGTACATAATGAATAACATGAGGAGTACAATACATGTTAGGCAATATTCATATCAATAGAGCATAAGAGAGACATGAGCATAAAGGCATGATAAAGCATGATAATCATAACATGGAAATGTGGCAACAACACTTAACATTGAATTAGCATGAGCCAAGGCTCATTGCACATGGAGCATGAGTAATCCCTCATTGCACTTGAAGCACGAGTAAACCCTCGTTGCACTTGAATTAGAATGAGTCAACACTCATTGCACATGACGTATCATGATACTATACTTTACCCAATGCATTGGAGCGCTATAAAGGGCGCACCCTTCTTAAACATTTCATTTCATGCATAAGTGTGCCACATGGATCATAAAACATGGATTCATAAAACATAATCATTTATTCCACGATAAAGGAATGTGGAATTCATACATGAAACTTTACAATCAATAAGTAGATGTGCATAAAGGTGAATACCCTTGATGGAGAAATGGGCATGGTATTCACTACACAATGATATTGGCTTAGAAAATCGGTGTGATTTCGGCAGCGTAACGGCGTGACATAAGAATTCATAAAAAGGCTGATGAGAGAGAAAGGGGTTCCTCATCATATTTACATGTAATGGACAGTAAGAAGGTCATATAGATACATGTCCCAACAATTGAAAAGGAATTTAGATTCATGATACAAAAGTATTGCTTGAATATAAAAGAGGAGAAAAAGGTTCCTTTCGGAATTTCGGCATAGTAACGGGTGTACATGGGAGGCATTTAATGAGAGAGAAAGGGGTCTCCCATCATTCAATCAATAAGAGGGCAGTATGGGAGAGGTGAGAAACCATACCCCAACATTCATAAATGAAATTAAAAGGGAAATACAACTTAAAGAAAAATTGACAAAAATGAGAAAGGAAGAAAAACCCTTACTTGGAAGTGTGCTTCCAAAGGCTAGAGAGAGGCTTGTGAGAGGCTTCTTGGGAGCTTGGGGCACCTTGAGAGGATTATAGAGAGAGTAGGGCAGAGGTTGGACGAACTTCAAGGGCTTTGAGTGAGGAGGAAGTGGGAGCTTGGGTGGGTTTATATAGGAAAGGTGAGAGAATTCTTTATTATTTAGGTTTGGGACGCCTTATATGAAAATAATCCAAACCACAAACCATCCCATGGTATTTGCCCATGGTTTCTGGAAAAGGAAAGAGGAAAATAATATTTTACAATTCCAAGGTCCGAACTTATTAAAAAATTAGGGTTGCTTATGTGGAGGTGAGTCACACTCCCATGGAAATTAATTTAAAAAGGCAAAGTGTTGAATAAGTCTTGAGGGCTCCATTAATGCTTTGAAAAGTGAGTCAAACAAACCCAAAACCTCATTATTTTAATGATAAAACATATATTGGCCGAACATAAGGATTATGGTATTTTATTACATCACCATTGGGTCATTATGATGTCATAAAACACATTATATATTTAAATGGTATTTAATTTTTACCCAAAAATTTGACTGTCTCATAAAATTATGAAAAATTCACTGTTGGATAATTTCGACGTCCTGATTCCAAAAAAAATATTTATTTTATCTAAATAATTTTCTAAATATGTGAATTTTTACTTTTAAAATAAAAACCAACATTTATAAAAAAATTCACGGGTTTTGACAGAAATGGCTTTCAAACCTTAATAAAAATTTTAATTGCATTCATAAAATTATAAGATCATTTATATTTAATAAAAAATTAATTTAATATTAATAATAATATTTTATTAAAATATTATTTAATTCAAAAATCCTTTAATTTAATAAAATATAATTCTTAATTAAATAATAACTAAAAACACCGTTTGTACTTTAAAAACTAATTACAATGTATCAAAAATGACCAGAAATTATATTCATTATTATATACAAAAATAATGTATATGAACATGGTGCTACTTATTTGTTACATAACCCCTTAAAATAGCCGCATAAGACCTAAGGGTAAGGTGTGCGATGGTGACAGACTCTTGGGGTTTCTCGGATAACATCGCTCGAGTGGTAATCTCTATCAACTTCCATTTTTTCCGTAGACGATCACGTTCGAGCTTGACTTGATGAAGCTCAGCTTGGTCTTGGTCAAGGGCAAAGCCCAAAGACGCCACCTCCTTTCCGAGCTCCGAAAAATGGGCTTCGTAAGGGGCAATTCTACTGGATGAGGCCATCGCTTCCTTTGTCTGAGTAGAAAATTGGTTCGTTAAAGCCTTATATTTAAACTACCCAGATGATCACTGTTCAACGACTATAAAAGTAACGGTCACAAATCTTAACGTTAAACTAAAGAAGTTGACATCTTATAAAAACATTTTTTTTTCATAAAGAAACATTTAACTGGATCAAGAGGGATTTTCCATTAATGAAATTTTGGGTCGTTACAACATTCCCCCCTTAAGAAATTTCGCCCTCGAAATTTTCCTTTTCCCACACTAAAACAAATGTGGGTAACTTAGCTTCATCATATCCTCCGACTCCCATGTTTCTTCTTCAAACTTGTGGTTTCTCCACAACACCTTGACGAGGGGCATTGTCTTATTTCGTAGAACTTTTTCTCTACGATCTAAGATCTTCACTGGTTGCTCCTCATAAGAAAGATCGTCTTCTAATTGTATCACCTCGGAAGAGAGTACATGTGAAGGGTCCGGTATGTACTTCCTTAAGAGGGATACATGGAAGACATCATGCACCTTGGCCATAGTAGGTGGAAGTGCTAGTCGATAGGCCACAACCCCAACACGATCAATAATCTCGAAGGGGCCGATGTACCTTGGACTTAACTTCCCTTTCTTTCCAAACCTCGTGACCTTCTTCCACGGAGATATGCGTAAAAACACCATGTCTCCGACTTTAAACTCAAGGTTTCGTCGACGATTATCTGCATAACTCTTCTGTCGACTTTGGGCTGCCTTGATATGCTGCTGAATGGTTTTCACCTTCTCCACCATTTCTTCGACCATTTCTGGTCCAAGCAGCTTACGTTCACCGACCTCATCCCAACATGCCGGTGTTCTACACCTTTTCCCATACAGGGCTTCATATGGTGCCATTTGGATGCTCGAGTGGAAACTATTATTATAAGAGAACTCAACTAGAGGAAGATGTTGATCCCATCCTCCTTTAAAGTCCATTGAGAACGCTCTCAACATATCCTCAAGTGTTTGGATAGTCCGCTCGGATTGGACATCAGTTTGAGGATGATAGGCTGTACTGAAGTTCAGTTCAGTATTCAGATCATGTTGAAGACTCTTCCAAAACTTAGAGGTAAATCTTGGATCTCGGTCAGAGACAATAGATAGTTGTACTCCATGAAACCGTACCACTTCCCTGATATATATCCGTGCCAGTTGATCCAAAGAGAAATCCTCTCGAATAGCAATGAAGTGTGCAGTCTTTGTAAGACGATCCACAATAACGCAGATTGCATTGTTGCTTTTGGATGTCCTTGGAAGTCCAGTGACGAAGTCCATGGTGATGTTCTCCCATTTCCATTCTGGTATGGGCAATGGTTGCATCATCCCCTTAGACTTCTGCCTCTCTGCCTTCACTTGCTGACACACCAGGCACTTTGATGTATATTCGGCGATCTCTTTCTTCATATTATCCCACCAAAAGTTTTCTCGGAGATCTCGATACATCTTTGTGCTCCCTGGGTGAATAGAGAAATTTGAACTATGTGCATCATCCAAAAGTTCCTTCTTCAGCTCCGAACATGATGGGACACATAGTCTTTTCCCAAACCGCACAATTCCTTCTTCATTAACATTAAACTCTGAGGATTTTCCCTTTTTGATAGCTTCCACTTTTTCTTGGATTCTCGCATCATCCTTTTGATCATCCTTTAACCTTTCCAAAAGAGATGGTTGAGCAATAATTTGTGAAAGGATTGATGATGTTCCCTTCTTTATGATTCCCACGTCCATCTTCATCAAGTCTAAGAAGATTGGATCCTTCTCAATTCTCATCATTGATAGAATTTCCGGATCCTTTCTACTTAGGGCATCCGCCACCTTGTTCGCCTTCCCAGGGCGGTAATGTATTGAACAGTCATAATCCTTTATGAGCTCTATCCATCTTCTCTGGCGCATATTAAGCTCTTTCGGTGTGAATATATATTTAAGACTCTTGTGGTCACTATATATCTCACATTTCTCTCCATAGAGATAATGCCGCCAGATTTTCAAGGCAAAGATCACCGCCGCCAACTCCAGATCATGCGTTAGAGAGTTTCGCTCATGGATTTTCAACTGTCTTGATGCATAGGATATCACTTTATCATTCTGCATCAGCACACATCCTAAGCCCTTCTTCGAAGCATCACTGAATACCACAAAAAGCTCCCCACTTGTGGGTAAAGTGAGCACGGGTGCAGTGATAAGCCTCCTTTTCAACTCCTTGAAGCTTTCTTCGCATTCATCACTCCAAGAAAACTTTACTCCCTTTCGAGTTATCCTGGTAATAGGGTTGTACAATCGTGAGAAGTTTCTCACAAATCGTCGATAATATCCAGCTAACCCCAAGAAGCTACGGATATCAGTTACCGATGTTGGCCTCGGCCATCCCTCAATTGCATCTGTTTTGGAGGGGTCCACAGATATCCCATTGCTTGTGATGATATGGCCCAAGAATGAGACCTCCTTCAACCATAACTCACACTTACTGTACTTGGCATAGAGCTTCTCCTTGCGTAAAGTCTCCAGTACAGTTCTTAAATGCTCCTCATGGTCCTCCTTGGTTTTGGAGTATTTTAGAATATCATCTATAAAGACTACGACAAATTTATCTAGGTAATCTCTAAAGACTCTATTCATCAAGTACATGAAATTTGCTGGAGCATTGGTGAGTCCAAAAGGCATTACTATGAATTCATAGTGCCCGTACCTTGTACGAAAAGCAGTCTTGGGGATATCTTCCTTCTTCACCCTTACTTGATAATATCCTGACCGCAAGTCGACCTTGGAGAAGTATTGTGCTCCACGAAGCTGATCAAACAAGTCATCGATTCTTGGGAGAGGATACTTGTTCTTTATCGTGATTTTGTTAAGTTCACGATAATCGATGCAAAGCCGCATTGACCCATCCTTCTTCTTGACGAAGAGGACTGGTGCACCCCATGGTGATGCACTTGGGCGTATAAACCCTTTATCCAGATTCTCCTGTAGTTGTTTATTCAGTTCTTCAAGCTCAACCACAGCCATTCTATATGGAGTCTTGGATATTGGTAGCGCCCCAGGTATAAGTTCAATTGAGAACTCAACATCTCTTCTTGGAGGAAGACCAGGAAGTTCCTCGGGAAATACTTCAGCGAATTCCCCTACAATAGGCATTTCTTCAAGGTTGGTTTCTTCCTTGGACTTAATCATCTGAGCCAGATATGCGTGCTCATAAGGCAGTAATATCCATGCTTGAGATGATGGAGCTAAAGGAGATTCATCTTCCTCCTGACACTTGTAAAGAATCGGGGGTCGATTCTCCATATGGAGTGTGATTTCCCTCTCCCGAAAATTTATGTTGGCTCTATATAAGGAAAGCCAATCCATGCCAAGAATTGCATCAAATTCCACCAAAGGGAGTATGACGAGGTTCGTCGGGAAATTCAATCCACAGATTATAACAGGGAAGGACTTATACTCATGGTATGAAATGATTGCCCCATTTTCCGTACTCACCGACATCTTTACTTCCATGATTTGTGGTGGTGCAGGGATTATTCTACTAAACTTTTGAGATATAAAAGAATGCGTAGAACCTGAATCAAAAAGTACGTTCGCTATTCTTGAATGAATAACTAGCGTACCTGTCACCACTTCATTGTCGGGGTTCACTTCGGCAGAAGTGATGGCAAAAGCTCTTCCTTGCTGTCATGGAGGTTGTTGATTGCCTCCGATAACCCTTGGATTAGGGCATTGATTCGCAAAATGACCCGGTTCTTTGCATTTGAAGCATTGAACAACGCGTTGAGGTTCGAACGGAGGTTTCCTCTCCTCTGTCACAGCCGCAGGACCTTCTTGCTGACAGTTAACAGCTAGGTGCCCTTCTCTTCCACACTTGAAGCATTTTCTTGTCCCCCTAAGGCAATTTCCAGGGTGCTTCTTTCCACACTTTTGGAAAGTGGGGTGCTGGAATTTCTTAGCGCCGTTGGATTTATCCATCGGACCACCAGCATTGAAGTCCACCTTCCGATTCTTGTCCCCATGATACCCCTGTGATTCTCCGATCTCCATTTCAACCTTGAGGGCACATCGGACAATTTCCTCATAGCTGTCGATGTCACGGATCGATAATGCTTTCCGCAAGCTAGGCTTCAGCCCACCAAAGTAGCGGTAAACCTTGCATTCGGGGGTATCGACAAAGCCGGAAGCGTATCGTGCAAGCCTTGTGAAGTTTGCCTCGTACGCTCCCACAGATTTCTCATCTTTCTGCTTGAGGGAAAGGAAGTCCCTTTCCATCTTAGGACGGAGGGTGCGTGGAAAATATTTATCGAAAAACATCTTCTGGAATACCTTCCATTCCAAAGCCTCGATCTCCTCCTCAGGCTTTGTATTTTTGATCAATGTCCACCATTGATCAGCTTCACCCTCCATACGATAAGCCGCCAGGAGAACCTTCTCTTTTTCAGAGCATTGGAGGATAGAGAATTTCTTTTCAATGGAGTTGATCCATTGTTCAGCAATCGTGGGATCGGATGATCCACTAAAAGTATGAGGCCTTTGTCTCATGATGCTTTCAATAGCGACTTGTTCTTTATTAGGGGGGGTTGAACGTTCCTCTTGACCAGTGTTTCTATTCAAAACTTGAGTTAGCTGAGAGAGAAGCATGACAAAGTTCGCGATTCCCGTTCCCATTGGATTGGGCATCTCATAAGTACAATCATCACACTGATCTTCACAATGGTTGTTAGCCCGAGTTCTCCTATTACCGGCCATTGGCTGGAATAAAAGGAAAGTTAGGGGTAACACATAAAGGGTAATCCAAAGAAAAAAGTTGATGACTTATAAATAAACTTTAATCTCTTTAACTAATGAGTCTATAGGATTCAATCCAGGCTTTTCATGATCTTCGTTCTAACATATATTCTTAGGGGCTTTTTTTTCCTTAATAAGGGTTCATACTAAGTTTGTGAATTTATCAAAACATATCCCCCGGGAGTGTCGTAACCAAGAGTGCAGCAAGGCCCGTTGTCGTGCACCAGTTCCCGTTCGAGTCTAGCTCAAAGCGGTGTTTTCGGGTTTTACCCCTAGGATACATCTGTGCCAGAGCCGCCTCTACCTGCTCGTATCCAGACAGGGATGTATTTGTTTGATAAACCACTTACTTAGTATTTACCAAAACTTAGGGATGTTTTTATTATGCTTAGTCTTGTATCTAAGGATTTACTAGGGTTTCCTAATCCCAAAAATAACTAAACCTATCCTCTGATACCAACTGTGACAACCCTTCTTTTTATTACAACTTAAACAAGCTTTATTACATAAAACTTCACTTGATACAACAAAGAAGATTGAGAGGTTTAGTGTCTTTGGGGATTAGGATCATTACATAAAAAATTTAAACTTTAAATACAACATCCTTATTTAAAACTTCCTTTACATGACCACTACATTCCTTCGTACTTAGCATTGCATGGGATAACCTGAGGACATGCATAAGAAAAGGGTGAGCTATAAAGCCCAGTAAGGGAGTACACAATGAATAACATGAGGAGTACAATACATGTTAGGCAATAGTCATATCAATAGAGCATAAGAGAGACATGATCATAAAGGCATGATAAAGCATGATAATCATAACATGGAAATGTGGCAACAACACTTAACATTGAATTAGAATGAGCCAAGGCTCATTGCACATGGAGCATGAGTAAACCCTCATTGCACTTGAAGCATGAGTAAACCCTCGTTGCACTTGAATTAGCATGATTCAACACTCATTGCACATGACGTATCATGATACTATACTTTACCCAATGCATTGGAGCGCTATAAAGGGCGCACCCTTCTTAAACATTTCATTTCATGCATAAGTGTGCCACATGGATCATAAAACATGGATTCATAAAACATAATCATTTATTCCATGATAAAGGAATGTGGAATTCATACATGAAACTTTACAATCAATAAGTAGATGTGCATAAATTTGAATACCCTTGATGGAGAAATGGGCATGGTATTCACTACACAATGATATTGGCTTAGAAAATCGGTGTGATTTCGGCAGCGTAACGGCGTGACATAAGAATTCATAAAAAGGCTGATGAGAGAGAAATGGGTTCCTCATCATATTTACATGTAATGGACAGTAAGAAGGTCATATAGATACATGTCCCAGCAATTGAAAAGGAATTTAGATTCATGATACAAAAGTATTGCTTGAATATAAAAGAGGAGAAAAAGGTTCCTTTCGGAATTTCGGCATAGTAACGGGTGTACATGGGAGGCATTTAATGAGAGAGAAAGGGGTCTCCCATCATTCAATCAATAAGAGGGCAGTATGGTAGAGGTGCAAAACCATACCCCAACATTCATAAATGAAATTAAAAGGGCAATACAACTTAAAGAAAAATTGACAAAAATGAGAAAGGAAGAAAAACCCTTACTTGGAAGTGTGCTTCCAAAGGCTAGAGAGAGGCTTGTGAGAGGCTTATTGGGAGCTTGGGGCACCTTGAGAGGATTATAGAGAGAGTAGGGCAGAGTTTGGACGAACTTCAAGGGCTTTGAGTGAGGAGGAAGTGGGAGCTTGGGTGGGTTTATATAGGAAAGGTGAGAGAATTCTTTATTATTTAGGTTTGGGACCCCTTATATTAAAACAATCCAAACCACAAACCATCCCATGGTATTTGCCCATGGTTTCTGGAAAAGGAAAGAGGAAAATAATATTTTACATGTCCAAGGTCCGAACTTATTAAAAAATTAGGGTTGCTTATGTGGAGGTGAGTCACACTCCCATGGAAATTAATTTAAAAAGGCAAAGTGTTGATTAAGTCTTGAGGGCTCCATTAATGCTTTGAAAAGTGAGTCAAACAAACCCAAAACCTCATTATATTAGTGATAAAACATATATTGGCCGAACATAAGGATTATGGTATTTTATTACATCACCATTGGGTCATTATGATGTCATAAAACACATTATATATTTAAATGGTATTTAATTTTTACCCAAAAATTTGACTGTCTCAGAAAATTATGAAAAATTTACGGTTGGATAATTTCGACATCCTGATTCCAAAAATAATATTTATTTTAACTAAATAATTTTCTAAATATGTGAATTTTTACTTTTAAAATAAAAACCGACATTTATAAAAAATTCACGGGTTTTGACAGAAATGGCTTTCAAACCTTAATAAAATTTTTAATTGCATTCATAAAATTATAAGATCATTTATATTTAATAAAAAAATAATTTAATATTAATAATAATATTTTATTAAAATATTATTTAATTCAAAAATCCTTTAATTTAATAAAATATAATTCTTAATTAAAAAATAACTAAAAACACCGTTTGTACTTTAAAAACTAATTACAATGTATCAAAAATGACCAGAAATTATATTCATTATTATATACAAAAATAATGTATATGAACATGGTTCTAATTATTTGTTACATAACCCCTTAAAATAGCCGCATAAGACCTAAGGGTAAGGTGTGCGATGGTGACAGACTCTTGGGGTTGCTCGGATAACATCGCTCGAGTGGTAATCTCTATAAACTTCCATTTTTCCCGTAGACGATCACGTTCGAGCTTGAATTGATGAAGCTCAGCTTGGGCTTGGTCAAGGGAAAAGCCCAAAGACGCCACCTCCTTTCCGAGCTCCGACAAATGGGCTTCGTAAGGGGCAATTCTACTGGATGAGGCCATCGCTTCCTTTGTCTGAGTAGAAAATTGGTTCGCTAAAGCCTTATATTTAAACTACCCAGATGATCACTGTTCAACGGCTATAAAAGTAACAGTCACAAATCTTAACGTTAAACTAAAGAAGTTGACATCTTATAAAAACATTTTTTTTTTCATAAAGAAACATTTAACTGGATCAAGAGGGATTTTCGATTAATGAAATTTTGGGTCGTTACATTGATTGTTGTCCTAAAGTATCAACATATTCCGAAAACGTTTGGTCGGTTTTCCGTATGTCAGTTGTTGTTTTCACTTAAAATGAAGTGTTTTTAAATAAAAGAGAGACACTTTGAATGGTGTCGGTCACACCGCGCCTCGTATTGAGGCGGGGTTAACTTGTACACATCACAAATGACCCATGGATTGTTGTCCTAAAATATAAACACAATCAGAATGCGTTTGGTTGGTTTTCCGTATGAATTTAAAATGTAGTCCATTTTAAAGAAAAGAGATACACTTAGAGTGGTCTCGGCCAAATCGCGACTCGGATTGAGTCGTGGTTGACTCGTACACGTAACATATGACCCATGAATCGTTTTCCTAAATTTTCAACAGATTCCGAATGCATTTGGTCAGTTTTTCATATGTCAGTTGTTTATTTCACTTATAATCTTGTCCATTTGAAACAAAAGAGACACAGTCAGAGTGGTACCGGCCACACCGCATCTCGGATTTAGACGGGGTTGACTCTTACACGTCTAAAATGACCCATGGATCATTTTCCTAAAGTATCAACACAATCCGAATGCGTTTGGCCGGTTTTCCATATGTCAGTTGATGTTTTTCACTTAAAATGATGTCCTTTTGAAACAAAAGACATACACTTTGAGTTTTGCCGGCCACACCATGCCTCGTATTGAGGTGGCGTTGACTCTTACACATCACATATAACCCATGGATCGTTCTCCTAAAGTTTCAATGGAAACCGAATGCGTTTGGTCAGTTTTCCGTATGTACTTAAAATATTGTCCATTTTAAAAAACAAAAAGTCACTTAGAGTGGTCCCGACCACACTTAGATGACAATTAAATTAGAATTCATAATGTAATTATAAATATACATAATTCATATAGAATTCAATTTAAAATTTAGATGACAATTATATGTGGAATCCGAAATTCAATTCATAATTTGATCGGTTTTTTCTATACCATATATTTTTACCTCAAATGATGTCCATTTTAAACAAAATACATACACCTGAAGTGATACCAGCCACACCACACCTCAGATTGAGGTGGGGTTGACTCATACACGTTACATTTGACCCATGGATCGTTGTGATAAAGTATCTACACAATCCGAAAGCGTTTGGTCGGTTTTCTGTATGCCAGTTGATGTTTTTCACTTAAAATGACGTCCTTTTGAAACAAAAGACGGACACTATGAGTGGTGCCGACCACACCGCATCTCCAATTGAGGCGGGGTTGATTTTTACATGTCACATATGACCCATGGATCGTTCTCCTAAAGTTTAAATGGAAACCGAATGCATTTGGTCGGTTTTCCGTATGTACTTAAAATGTTGTCCATTTTAAACAAAAGAGTGACACTTAGACTAATCCTGACCACACCGCGACTCAGATTCATCCCGGGTTGGCTCGTACATGTCACATATGACCCATGGATCATTGTGATAAATTATCAAAAGATTACGAATGCGTTTGGTCGGTTTTGCGTATTCCAGTTGTTCTTTTCATTTATAATCATGTCCATTTTAAATAAAAGAGACAGAGTTAGAGCGGTTTCGGCCACACCGCGTCTCAGATTAAGACGGGGTTGACTTGTACACTTCACATATGACTCATGGATCGTTGTGCTAAAGTATCGATAGAATCCGAATGCGTTTGGTCGTTCTTCCATATGTCAGTTGATGCCTTTCACTTAAAATGACGTTCTTTTGAAACAAAAGACGGACACATTGAGTGGTGTCAGCCGCACCGCATGTCGGATTGAGGCAGGGATGATTCGTACACGTCACATATGACCCATGGATTGTTCTCCTAAAGTTTCAACAGAAACCGAATCCGTTTGGTCGTTTTTCCGTATGTACTTAAAATGGTGTCCATTTTAAACAAAAGAGAGTCACTTAGACTTATCCTGGCCACACCGCGACTCAGATTCATCCCGGGTTGGCTCATACACGTCACATATGACCCATGGATTGTTGGGATAAATTATCAACAGATTCAGAATGCGTTTGGTCGGTTTTCCGTATGTCAGTTGATGCTTTTCACTTAAAATGAGGTCATTTTGAAACAAAAGACGGACACTTTGAGTGGTGATGGCCACACCACGTCTCTGGATTGAGATGAAACCACAGTTCAACATTCTAATTATTATGTGTAACGTGTACGCGTAGACGGCACGTCAATCGGACGTGCGGTTTGTGCGGTACGACTCAATATTCGTGTTTTAAGTGATGTGCGCGCTTCGTAAACGCGCGTGAGGGGGGTACAAATGGTCCGAACGAAGTCGGAATGGCCTGAAATCAGACGAAAAATACTGGAGAGTGATTTATGAAGTGTTCGAGCAGACGGCACGTCAATCGGACGTGTCGTGTGCCCGCGGTGACCGACAACGCAGTTCTGGTGTCATAAACGGCCAAAACGGGCGTCCAACGGTCAAATTCATAGAGGATGACCTCAGATTGAGCTGAAACCACCGTGCAACATTCTAATTATTATTCTTGACATGTACGCGTAGACGGCACGTCAATCGAATGTGCGGCTTGCGCGGTATGACTCAATATTCGTCTTTTAAGTGATGCGTGCGCTTTGTAAACGCGCGTGAGGGGGGTCCAAACGGGACGAACGAAGTCGGAATGACCTGAAATCAGACGAAAAATAAGGGTGAGTGATTACTGAAGTGGTCGAGTAGACGGCACGTCAATCGGATGTGTCGTGTGCCCACGGTGACCGACAACGCAGTTCTGGTGTCATAAACAGCCAAAACGGGCGTCAAACGGTCAAATTCATATCGGACGACCTCGGATTGAGCTGAAACCACCGTGAAACATTCTAATTATTATTCGTGATGTGTACGCGCAGACGGCACGTCAATTGGACGCGCGGTTTGCGCGTTACGGCTCAGTAATCGTGTTTTAAGTGATGCGCGCGCTTCGTAAACGCGCGTGAGGGCCGTCCAAATGGGCCGAACGATTTCATAATGGCCTAAAATTAGACGACAAATACAGGTGAGTGATTTATGAAGTGGTCGAGTAGACGGCACGTCAATCGGACGTGCCGTGTGCCCGCGGTGACCGACAACGCAGTTCTGGTGTCATAAACGGCCAAAACGGGCGTCCAACGGTCAAATTCATAGCGTACGACCTCGGATTGACCTGAAACCACCGTGAAACATTCTAATTATTATTCGTGACTTGTACGCGCAGACGTCACGTCAATCGGACATGCGGTTTGCCCGGTACGGCTCAATATTCGTGTTTTAAGTGATGTGCGCGCTTCGTAAACGCGCGTGAGGGGGGTCCAAACAGGCCGAACGAAGTCGGAATGGCTGAAATCAGACAAAAAATATGGGAGAGTGATTTATGAAGTGTTCGAGCAGACGGAACGTCAATCGGACGTGTCGTGTGCCCGCGGTGACCGACAACGTAGTTCTGGTGTCATAAACGGCCAAAACGGGCATCCAACGGTCAAATTCATAGCGGAAGACCTCGGATTGACATGAAACCACCGTGCAACATTCTAATTATTATTCGTGACATGTACGTGCAGACGACACATCAATCGGACGTGCGGTTTGCGCGGTACGGCTCAATATTCGTGTTTTAAGTGATGCGCACGCTTCGTAAACGCGCGTGAGGGGTGTCCAAACGGGCCGAACGAAGTCGGAATCGCCTGAAATCAGATGCAAAATACGAGAGAGTGATTTATGAAGTGGTCGAGCAGACGACAAATCAATCGGACGTGCCGTGTGCCCGCGGTGACCGACAACGCAGTTCTGGTGTCATAAACGGCCAAAACGGGCGTCAAACGGTCAAATTCATAGAGGACGACCTCGGAATGAGCTGAAACCACCGTAAAACATTCTAATTATTAATCGTGACGTGTACGCGCAGACAGCACGTCAATCGGACGTGCGGTTTGCGCGGTACGGCTCAATATTCATGTTTTAAGTGATGCGCGCGCTTCGTAAACGCGCGTGAGGGTGGTCCAAACGGGCCGAACGATTTCGGAATGTCCTGAAATCAGACGAAAAATACGGGTGAGTGATTTATGAAGTGGTCGAGAAGACGACACGTCAATCGGACGTGCCGTGTGCCCGCGGTGACCGACAGCGCAGTTCTGGTGTCATAAACGGCCAAAACGGGCGTCCAACGGTCAAATTCATAGCGGACGACCTCAGATTGACCTGAAACCACTATGCATCATTCTAATAATTATTCGTGACGTTTACGCGTAGACGGCACATCAATCGGACGTGCGGTTTGCGCTGTACGGCTCAATATTCGTGTTTTAAGTGATGTGCGCGCTTCGTAAACGCGCGTGAGGGGGTCCAAACGGGATGAACGAAGTCGGAATGGCCTTAAATCAGACGAAAAATACGGGAAAGTGATTTATTAAGTGGTCGAGCAGACGGCACATCAATCGGACGTGCCGTGTGCCCGCGGTGACCGACAACGCAGTTCTGGTGTCACAAACGGCCAAAACGGGCGTCTAACTGTCAAATTCATAGCGGAAGACCTCGGATTGACCTAAAACCACTGTGAAACATTCTAATTATTATTCGTGACCTGTACGCGCAGACGGAATGTCAATCGGACATGCGGTTTGCGCGGTATGGCTCAATATTCGGGTTTTAAGTGATGCGCGCGCTTCGTAAACGCGCGTGAGGGGGTCCAAATGGGCCGAACGAAGTCGGAATGGCCTGAAATCAGACGAAAAATACGGGAGAGTGATTTATGAAGTGGTCGAGCAGACGGTACGTCAATTGGACGTTCCGTGTGCCCGCGGTGACCGACAACGCAGTTCTGGTGTCATAAACGGCCAAAACGGGCGTCAAACGGTCAAATTCATAGCGGGGGCTATCCAGGGTCCAGGGGGGTGGGGGGGTTGTCCGGGGGGCTGTCCGGGGGGCTGTCCGGGGTCCAGGGTGGAGGGTTGGGGGCTGTACGGGGGGCTGTCCAGGGGGCTGTCCGCAGGGGCTGTCCGGGGGGGGCTGTTCGGTGGGTGTCCGGGGGGCTGTCCGGGGACCAAGGAGGAGGGTGGGGGGTTGTGCGGGGTCTGTCTGGGGGGTGTTTGGGGGTTGTTCAGGGGGTTGTCCGGGGTTGTTCAGGGGGATGTCCGGGGGGTGTTTGGGGGGTTGTCCGGGGTCCAAGGGGAGGGTGGGGGGGGGGGGGTTGTCCGGGGGGCTATCTGGGGTCCAGGGTGGAGGGTTGGGGGTTGTACGGGGGGCTGTCCAGGGGGCTGTCCGCGGGGCTGTCCGGGGGGTGTTCGGGGGGTGTTCGGGGTCCAAGGGGGAGGGGGGGTTGTCCAGGGTCCAAGAATGAGGGGGGTTGTCCAGGGAGTTCTCAAACACACAACCACTAAAAGGCAACAACATCCATAAAAACAGACAATATATAAAAATAACTCAACTCCAATACTATACTACGAGTCTAGATAAAACCAACAACTAGAATAGATTAAACATCAAATCTCAGTAATATAAGTCAAAAATGTAACGGCTCAATATGTCCCACATCAACATCACCATCACCATCATCATCATCATCATCACCCTCATCATCGTCCTCCTCATCGTCCTCACCCTCCACAGCGCCTTCCTCCTCGCCTTTGCCCTCCTCATCGCCCTCCTCATCTCCCTCCTCTTCCGCATCAGACTCCTCGCCATCATCATCTTCAAGATGGACATCGGCCTGACCACCACTGGAACTACCACCTGGTGCACCATATATAGAATGTATCGATGACATGTATTCATCCATCGCTAGGCTGGCCTCTGCAGGAAGTGTTGGATGTAGAACTTCAATAAATTTCATAAATGCACTGTTTGCCCTAGAAGACTGTTATGCCGTCTCTGTGGCCCTTTTCTCAGCCTGTTCTGCCTGTGCCCTAACTTGCTGCAGCTCGGTGGCACTACAACTCGTACCTGAGGCAGGCCAATACCTTGTCGGGGCTATCCTAGGTCGGCAGCGTACTCTGCCAGAATGATCCTCTCCCAACACCTGATGTAAGTGATCAGATGGCCCAAAATTGTCTGCTTCTTGGGCATCGAGGGCCTTTAAATCATCCTGTTACAAATATAAATATATTATTAAGTTACGAAATAGATATTAAAATATAAAATCAACATATTAAAACTTACAATCTGCTGCTGAGTCGCTTCGTTGACAGCACTTCCATCCTTTTTTCGTCTACTCGAGCAAAACAGTTTTGCTCGAGGCACACGTCCTTCAATATTTTGTACTTTCCTCTACAATGACATTGAAAACAAAAGTTATATAAAAACATTAGAAAATGATTAAATAATTGAGGAAACAAAAGAAAATGTATGTCGTAAAGAAAACTTATAAACAATTGTCATACCTGCTGCCTCTCATGATCCAGCATCGTTGTGCGTCCTGGTGTATGGAGGTATTTTTTTGCATCAATGTTTTTTTTATTTTTTCCAGATAATTCCTAAATAAAATTAGATAATGCAAAGGATAATATTAATTCAAAACTTGAAAGTTATTATTTAAATACCTCAAATGTAATTCATACCTTAAACTGGGTACTCGTCCAATGAGTACTCATCTGACGATACTGCTCTATAAGACAATCATCCACGACTGGTACCGCCTCTAACTCAGTGACATCTCTAGCACGCCAGCCAATATACAGCTCATGCTTGTAGGCTCTCCAAATCTTGCCTAAATCCTTTAGATGTTCCAGTCATGCACCCTCACCATCAGGAAAATTAAATCGAAGCTGAAATCAAAATATTAATTCATATAAATACAAAAATAATTCATGGCATTAAATACAACATATTTTTTTACCCATATCTTTACCCAAGCTCTATCTTTGACCTCATGTGGCAAATGTCTCCACGACAGCGGGCTGACGGGAATGATGTCGGAGTATTTGTCAAGCGTCACTAGAAAACTCCGACATTGCTACCCTGTTTTCTCAACCATCTGATTGTCTTCATTATATTCCACCATAACCTGTGTGCGACGGTTCCACACCGAACGCATGCGTGTATGGCCCCGCCCCCGCCTCCTGTCAGTAGATGTATCTGTCATGAAAGAAAAAGAAATATTTTATCAAAACATGTTATAATGAAAATAAATATTGCTATAATTTTTTTTTAGGGTTTTATAAATATACCTGCGCTAGTCTGATCAATGAGTGGCGGCGGATCCACAGAACCTGATGGAACACCCTCTGGTGGAACAGGAGTCAAAGACGTTGGAATATAAAAGCTCGGAGAGACAGAAGTAGAAGGAAAAGAAGATGGAACAGCTGTATGACCTGATGCTGACTGGGGAGTGGGAATCATCATGGTATGTGAAAATGATGGGGCAGAAGATGCAGAAGGTAGCGAAAACATGGGAGGCCTAAATACCCCGTGTGTCCCTAACGACACACCAGGATCAGAATGTGGGAAGGCTGAAATGTCAGTGGGAGGGGCAGGGTCTAGTCGGGCACGCGCAGCTCTACGTCCACCTCTGGTACGAACCCTCCTCGTACCACCGGCCTGAGTACTAGGACCAGTACTAGGCTCCTCGTCGAATAACTGTCGATGTAATGGTGGATCCTACAAAAAAGTTTACAAAAAAAATTAATCACATGACATTATATATTCTATATATATATATATATATATATTTGAAATAAAGTACTCACTGTAGGCACTAATGGTGGAATGCCCATCTCCTCCATCCGACAATTGTTCTCCGCCATTTTGTTTCTTCGTCTCTCTTCAATTGGCTGCATTTCTTGCATTTGAAAACAAATATGTAATTAATTAGAAAAAGAAAATTAATGTGTAAACCAAAAAACTAAATATACGAGGGAATGAGGGGATTCATTGGTAATTTAGATATCAATTGTTTTAGAAGAGCTTGAATGAATTTAATAAAACATACAAGTTGTAATGTTCACCAAGTTAGAAATATTGTTTGATTTGGTTTGAATACAGTTCAATTCCAAATTAGAAAATTCAATTCAAATAAAACAGCAACAAATAAACATTGAAAATTCACATAACGGCCAAGTCAGCTAAAACATATTTGTGATCAATACTAAATAAATATGAATATTACCAACCATAACAACCCAAATCGAGGTAAACCAAAAGAATTGAGAACATGGATGAATGATTCTATATATTTCCAACCACAACTTCAGGTTCACAATCAACTCTGACAATTGATCTATTGGAGTCATCAAAAGAAATAAATGGATTGGTTCCAATGGCAATAGGGACAGTGTCAATTCCATCATCAGCATCATCAAAAATATGTCTTGGAATTACTTCAACTATGACACAAAATTCAGGTTGAAGTTGATCTTTGACATAAAAAACTTGTTTATCCATTGATGCCAACACATATGGTTCTTCGGTAGCAAGAGTGCGGGTCATATTAATTACTCGAAATCCCCAATCATCAATAAATGTGCCATGTCTCGTCATCGAATCAAACCAATGGCATTTCATCATTGTGAATCGTCCATGAGAGTAATAATCCAATATTATTATTTTCTCAACGACTCCATAATAACCCACATTTTCAAGTCGCGGTCTACTATCTGATGCACTGGCATAACAATCTGTTGTGGCAGTAACCATAATACCATCATGTTGTGTTCTCATGTTTTTGGCTCGTTCAGTGACAATAAATCTGTACCCATTGATAACAATTGATTTACAGTCACGAACCACGGTATTAGGACCAAAATCCAAAGCTCTTATTTCCTTAGAGACAGAGTCAGCAGACAAACTCAATACCTGCAATATAAATGACAGTTAAACTTAAGTAAATATTGAAATAATTAATTTAAACAGTAATATTTTTACCTTCAATTTTAACCAAGAAGAAAACTCTTTGCTATGCAAAGTCTCTCTCCTTCTCAAAGATAAAGAACGATGCTTCCTATTTATCATTGTTTTATGTTCCCTGTAGATAAAAAAATATGAAATGTTTAACAGATATATATGTAAGATATACATATTCAATTTTTTTACCTGATATAGTCATCGAACAAATCACAGTTGAACAAAACTATGTGATGTGCCATCTCCCGCTCTTCTTGGCTTAATGTCTTCAATGTATATGATCCAGGAATTCCTCCTGTTTGAGGAAGTGATGGAAAACTAGGTTCAATTTGCTCATATTTTTCTTCTTCATTTCTCATTGGTCTGTTCATTCTTGTAGTAAGATCAGACAAATACATTGAACAGAAATCCATACATTCTTGAGCTAAGTAACCGTTCACGATAGAACCTTCGGGATGATTCTTTTTTCGAACATAAGACTTTAATGTGAACATTTTTCTTTCAGTTGGATACATCCAACGAAAATAAACAGGTCCTCCGAGAAGTATTTCAGTTGGAATATGGACAGTCAGATGCAGCATGCATGTGAAAAATGATGGGGGAAATATTTTCTCCAACTCACACAAAATTAATGGGGCATCTGTCAACATTTTTTGCAAGAAAGACTTGGACAACTTCTTAGCACAAATATCTCTAAACAAATGGCACAACAGAATAACACCCACCCTTACATTATTGGACAAAATATGACGGATTGTTATTGGAAGCAACTCATGCAGTAGAATGTGATAATCATGAGTCTTCAAAGATTTTAGCTTCAACTCTCTTCTGTTGACTCGTTTAGATATGTTGCTTGAATATCCATCAGGAACTCTAATAGCCTCTAATACTTCCAAAAATTGTTTTTTTTTCAGTAGGTGTCATCACATAAGAAGCACATGGAAGTTGCCATTTATTTTCACTGATACGCACAGGATGCAATTCTGGTCTGATGCCCCAATCCACCAAGTCACGTCGAGATTGTAAATCATCTTTTGTCTTCCCCTAGACATTTAGAAGAACTGAAAGCAAAATTTCACATATATTCTTTTCAATATGAATTACGTCTAAGCAATGACATAGCAAATTGGTTGACCAATAAGGAAAATCAAAAAAGATACTCCTCTTCCTCCAATTGTAACAGGTTTCTGTGGAAACATTCTTTTCTTTCCAGATTTCATTTGACCCTTCTTGAACGAAAAACTGAAATCTTTCAATTCATTAAGCACATCAGTTCCAGACATACGCTGAGGTGGATCATCGGTCTCTATAGTATTATCAAATCTTCGACGATTCATTCTATATGGATGATCCTTTGGAAAAAAATCGTTGATGTCCCATAAAACTGAAACTACAACGATGTTTCAGTCTTCTGGATCATGTATTCTTCATACAAACTGGACATGACAATTTTCCCTTCCTGCTCCATCCAGACATCATTGCATAAGCTGGAAAATCATTGATCATCCACATAAGCGCAGCACGCATCTGAAATATGTCTTTCGAACATGCATCGTATGTGCGCACACCCACATCCCAAAGAAGTTTCAACTCTTTTATTAAAGGTTTCATGTATACATCAATATCAATGCCGGGATCAGAAGGACTAGATATGAGTATACTCATGAAAGTGAAAGATTTTTTCATACACAACCATGGGGGAAGATTATAAATGTGTATAAAAACTGGCCATGTGCTGTGAGAAGTAATCATCTGCCCAAACAGATTGAAACCGTCGCATGAAAGACCCAGCCTCACATTACGCACGTCAGCTGCAAAATCAGGATGTCGAGCATCAAATCTCTGCCATGCAAATCCATCTGCAGGATGAACCAACTCATCATTAGTCTTCTTTCTCTCGGTATCATTCCATCTCATTTTTATTGATATGTCATCAGACATAAAAATATTCTGGAGTCTGGGGATCAATGGAAAGTGCCACATTACTTTCTGTGGAACGCGGGATGGTGTTCCATCAGATTTTGACTTCCAGCGGGATGTGCCACATTTTATACATTCATTTCGTTCAGCGGTTTCTTCCCAGAATAAACTGCAATCTTTCGGGCAAGCATGAATTTTGTTTCTGGAAAATCCAAGTTCTTCAACTAACTTCCATGCCATATAGTGGTTTGAGGGAATATCTGTATCATCTAGAAGTAAATCCTTCAAGAGGGTAAGAATGTAATCGATTCCTCTATTAGAAATCCCATACATAGTTTTTCCATGAAACAATCGGATTAAAAATTCCAGCTTTTTCATTTTATCGCATTGTCGATATACTGGAGTCGTGGTAGCATCATTCAATTTTTTCACCCTATCAATATCATCATTTTCACTAGATGCATCAGTTATCCTCATATCGACGTCCTCTTGAGTCAAAATCCTTTCTTTTTCATGATGACGAATAAACGAAAACCGATCATCAAACAAATTCTCCATTCCAGTCCTTTCATTTCGATCATCACCAATTTGAGATTTCATTTTCTCCCCATTGTGATACCACACAAAGTAGTTTGCTTGAAAACCATTTTTGGTTATGTGGTAGCTGACTTCTTCACAACTCAACCATGGTCTACCAACACAATTGGAACATGGGCAGTGTATGCGACCACTATCTGAAGCATTGTGAAATGAAAAATCTATAAAGCTCTCCAAATTGTTTTGAAAATCGCTTGAGATACGATCGGTTTCATACATCCAACTTCTGTCCATTCTGTAAAAAGAATTCATATAAGTCATTTTGTCATAAACAATTAAATAAGATTTAACTTTAATAGAAAATACATTTAAGTAAACGATAAAGGAATAAAATAATCATGGTATCAACTACACATGTGAAAAAAACATACTAATGTGTTATTGAAAAAATGTTAAACCAACAAGAACTTAATGTGTTATCACATCAGAGCATGCCTCATCCCATAACCATATTAGTAGGGTATCCTCATATGCGATTTACCTTTTTGAATTAATATACACTTCCTCACTAGGTACCTGAGTAGATTTCATAGATATAATCATCTCACATCCTGTAAGGCTTCCATTATGTATGATCTGCAGAATAATTTGAGTGATCATGAATCATGTATGGGATCTTCCCATGATCACTATAGATTATGAGAAGGAATTATGATAGGTCACGTGAAGAACATCAAACACATATTTTAGATAATTTGAGACATAATATAATAAAATAATGTATAAATCTATGGAATTTGGGATAAAAGGTGGGTTGTCCACGGGGGTCGATGATGTTCGGACGGGGGGTTCACGAGAGCACGGCCACCCCCTGTGGCCAGCCCACCCAACCCCCCTGGACAGCCCGCCCACCCCTCCTTGACAGCCCGACCACCCCCGTGGACAGCCCGTCCACCCTTGTGGATAGCCCTCCCACCCCCGTACTCCCCTGGACACCCCGTACCCCCCTGGGATAGCCCCACCCACCCTCCCAAACAGTCCACACCCCCTCCCCTGCAACCCCACCACCACCACCTAGACATACCAACCCCCCTGGACACCCCACACACCCCTCCCCCACCAGGACACCCCACCCAGACCCCCAGGACAGACCACACCCCCTGGACAACCCCGCCCACCCCCGTGGACAGCCTTTCCCACCCTCGTGGACAGCCCCGCCCACCCCCATGGACAACCCACCCCCGTGGACACCCCCTACCCCCTAGACAGCCCAACCACCCCCGTGGACAGCCCACCCACCCCCCTCGACACCCCTTCTCCCTATGGACAGCCCCCCACCCCCTTGGATAGCCCGCCCACCCCCCTGGACACCCCTACCCCCTGTGGCCAGCCCACCCACCCCCCTGGACAGCCCGCCCACCCCTCCTTGACAGCCCGACCACCCCCGTGGATAGCCCGTCCACCGTGGACAGCCCGCCCACCCCCGTACCCCCCTGGACACCCCGTACCCCCCCCCCCCCGAGATAGCCCCTCCCACCCTCCCAAAAAACCCGCACCCCCCTCCCTTGCAACCCCACCACCACCACCTAGACATACCAACCCCCCTGGACACCCCACACACCCCTCCCCCACCAGGACACCCCACCCAGACCCCCAAGACAGCCCACACCCCCTAGACAGCCCCACCCACCCCCGTGGACAGCCTTTCCCACCCCCGTGGACAGCCCCGCCCACCCTCGTGGACAACGCACCCACCAACGTGGACGCCCCCTACCGCCTAGACAGCCCAACCACCCCCATGGATAGCCCACCCACCCCCCTCGACACCCCTTCTCCCTATGGACAGCCCCCACCCCCTTGGATAGCCCGCCCACCCCCATGGACACCCCTACCCCCTGTGGCCAGCCCACCCACCCCCCCTGGACAGCCCGCCCACGCCTCCTTGACAGCTCGGCCACCCCCGTGGACAGCCCGTCCACCCTTGTGGACAGCCCTCCCACCCCCGTACCCCCCCTGGATAGCCCTGCCCACCCTCCCAAACAGCCCACACCCCCCTTCCCTGCAACCCCACCACCACCACCTAGACATACCACCCCACCTGGACACCCCACACACCCCTCCCCCACCAGGACACCCCACCCAGACCCCCAGGACAGCCCACACCCCCTGGACAGCCCCGCCCACCCCCGTGGACACCCCCTACCCCCTAGACAGCCCAACCACCCCCGTGGAGAGCCCACCCACCCCCCTCGACACCCCTTCTCCCTATGGACAGCCCCCACCCCCTTGGATAGCCCACCCACCCCCCTAGACACCCCTACCCCCCGTGGCCAGCCCACCCACCCCCCCTGGACAGCCCGCCCACCCCTCCTTGACAGCCCGACCACCCCCGTGGACAGCCCGTCCACCCTTGTGGACAACCCGCCCACCCCCGTACCCCCCTGGACTCCCCGTACCCCCTGGATAGCCCCGCCCACCCTCCCAAACAGCCCACACCCCCCTCCCCTACAACCCCACCACCACCACCTAGACATACCACCCCCCTGGACACCCCACACACCCCTCCCCCACCATGACACCATACCCAGACCCCCAGGACAGCCCACACCCCCTAGACAGCACCGCCCACCCCGTGGACAGCCTTTCCCACCCCCGTAGACAGCCCCTACCCCGAAAATCCATTATCCAAAACATATCAAATTGGTTTGAACACAATCCATAATTCCCACAATCCATTATCCAAAACATGTAAACGTCCCAACTCTGATTTACATGTTTTGAACACTCTCCTTCCAAATATAGAATACAAAAACATTAAAGAAGTCTTCACAAACACAAACAATATCCTATTTAGATATTAATTTCAATAATCAATTAAACCACCAACACCTGGAAAAAATCTATTCATTAAAACAACTACAACAATATGGTTGAGATCAAATTTTACCTATTCGTATGGGGTGTACCTGTTGGGATGGGGGGTGCTCGTGTTCGGATTCGCGAGAGCAGTGGAGTTGGATGGGGTTCGCGAGAGCACCAGAGCGAATAGATTAGGGCTCTGTCCGAATGGGGAGAGGAGATCACGATCTGCAATTTGGGAGAAACCTTTTCCAATGGTTTATAAAAATCGTTGGAAAAGGCACACATTTCCCAACGGTTCACTGGAACCGTTGGGAAGGGTGTGAGTTTTTTCCAACGGTTCCACTGAACCGTTGGGAAATGTGTGATTTTAGCACCCTTTCCCAACGGTTCCAGTGAACCTTTGGGAAAGGGTCCACCGAAATTCTCTTTTCCAATGGTTTTCTTAAACCGTTGGCAAAGGCTCACAATACCAACGGTTTAAGCAAACCGTTGGTATACTGCCGTTGGGAAAAGAATAAATTCCAGTAGTGCTGCACAAACCAATGTTATGGGAGATGGAGTACAAAATCTTGTTTCTATACATACACAAGCTATGAATCATTCTGGACTTCCAAATGAGTAGAGAAGGGAACAATATTCTATTGTGTCCTTCATGAGGCAACGTCCACCTTCTTTCAGTGGGTCTTCTGATCCACTTTTTTCTGAACAATGGATCAGTACCATTGAAAAGATATTTCCATACTTCGATGTTCGAAACAAGAAAAAGTCATCCTAGATGTTTACAGTTTAGAAGGTGAAGCAGACCAGTGGTGGACTCTAATTAAGAATACAATGCCCCATGGTGAAATTGAATCCATGGAATGGGATGAGTTCAAGAACTTATTTTTCAATAAGTACTTCCCTCTTATTCTTGAAACAAAGATGGAAAAGGAGTTCCTTGAGCTTAAGCAAAAGGATGATAAATTTTTTGGTATATACGAGGAGAATTTTACAGGGCTTCCAAGGTATGCATCTGGATTTATCATCCAACCTGAATGTAAAGTTGATCAATTCTTCAGTGGCTTAAAACCATGTCTTCGAAGGGCATTATCTATAAGAGACTTCAGTATCTTTGAAGAAATTGTGAATTATGCTATCAAGGTAGAATTGGAAGTTGGTGTTACATATCCATATCATGGGTTTTACAAGAAATGAAAGATGAAGTTCAAGGATAAATCTCAGAACAATGGTGAAAAGAAGATGAATGTTTCTTTATGTTCAATGTGTGGAAAGAAGCATGGTGGAGATTGCCTAAAAGGTACTAGAAAATGTTTTAAGTTTGGAAAAGAAGGTCATTGAGTAGTTGATTGTCGAAGAAATGGGAAATAGGTTTCTAATGATGTGAAAAGAGAAAAGACTACAGAGAACGCTCCACCAACACTTCGATGCTTCAAGTGCAAGGAAATGGGGAATTATGCTAATAAACGCCCTAATCCACGGGTTAATGATGATCAATGTGAGCAACCTCTTAAGGAAAAGGATAAAGGGAAGTCTCATGTGATCACTATTTGTGATGTTGAGTATGAAAATGATGTTGTGTAATGATTATGTGTTTATGTAATTGGATTTCAAAATAGTATCATGGAATCTCATTTATGGTATTTTGGAATTTTGGAATATCTATGTATTGGTTTTCAATAATTATATGGTACTGGTAACCATGAAAAAGTGATTGAAATATTTTTTGATAGAAGATGATATGTGTATAATGAAGGGATAATAAAAAAATAAAATGAGCTCATGAATGATATAAGGACAAAGTTATATCATGGTTTTAGTATATATAAATTTTGGGATTTTGGTATGTGGAAAGAGTTAACTTTTGACAACATTCATGTTTTCACTAAGGTTCAATGGGTATTAATTTTTTAAGAGAATACATGATTAAGGTTTTCACATGATTGGAATGGGATCAACAAGATATATCGGGGATAAATGATGGTATTCACATGCTCGGTAGATGACATTTCTAGTAATTGTTTTCTTTCTACTATGAGCTTGGACAAAAGTATTTTTGATAAGCCTAAAGATTGGAATGGATGATGTTAGAAAAAAGTTAGAATTGTTTAAGGCTAGAACTTTTTTTGATATTATTGATAGAATTTCATAATGATGTAAATTTAGAAATAGGTCAACCTGCAGGATGAGCGACAACCCGTCACGTCGGACAAAGATGCGGGAATCAAACACACAACTGAAATGTGACATGCCTTTATCTCCTACCACTGCCCTACAGGAAGTCCCTGGTTAGTAGAAACTAGTTTTATTTTATTAAGTTGTATGATATATGATGTATAAGTTAATTTTTGTAATTGTATACAATTAACCTCACCATATATGGACTTATGTATATTTGATAACTTTTGCTAAACTTTTGTTTGAACCAGATGGAATGACCCATCATTCTATCACATGATCTGATAACAATTCACGAATAACAAATTCATCTTCATTTCATTAAGATATGAATTGGAAATTTTTCAAGGCCCGAACAATTGTGAGATTGTACCCAAATCATGTAAGTATTTATTTTAATTCATCAACTTTAGGGAAATGATCATGAAAACAAAAAATGTTGTCCTAGTGCCCTCATATATGATGAATCAGATGGTACCTTAGATCATTACAAATTTATGGCTTTGTGAGTATTGGCTTTTTCATAGCCATGTTCTCTACCACTCTCCATCAGAATTTGATGGTTATATTTCTCTTCCATATCCATATTTTCACCAATGATCTACTATGTGGAAACCTAGTGATTAGTTAATTTGGGTAACCATTAAGCTTCATAATTTAGTTTTTAAATTTCAATTTTGGTATTCCTTTTTATGATGTGGGTTTCTATGAAAGAAACTTTCAAGTAGAAAACCATTTATAACCCGACGAATTTTGATGGCGAAATTCATTATAAGGGGGGTAGAATGTAAAAACTTGATATTTTTTGAGATATATTATTTTTAATTTCTTTGATGTGTTCTATTATACACTACACCAATATTATCTTGTACTGTATGAAATACCGTATTAGCTTTCCGTATACGCAACACTATTCTTGGCTTGTGTTAGACACAATTTTAAGTTCGTTTTGCGGAAACTATTCTACGCAACATTATGTATAGATTTTGTTTAATATATAAATGAAATATGTTTTGATAATGTTATATGCAACACCAAAAAAATCTTTCACAACACGAAGCCTTGACTTGGCTTGCATTACACGCAATCAAGACCTTCCTCGATAGCCTGTGTAGTACGCAATACTGTGTTTCACTAAATGAGATATTATTATAATATTTTTATGAACTAGCCGTTACGAATAGTAATACCCACTTTTTGAAATTTTTTAAATTTTATCTTTCCAGATGGACTTCATTTTTTGATTTGGAATATCGAAATTATCCTAGGGTGAATTTTTGGTATTTTTCTGAAAACTTTAAATTTTTGATGAATAGTGAAAACATTAGGTTACTATTTAAAAACCGATTTTTTATTTACATAATTATTTATTTTATTTAAATTTAGTTTAGGTAATAAATTATAAATAATACCTATATAAGTTCAATGTAATTTACCGGAGTCATTTTATAATAATTTTAGATATAAAAAAAATTTATTGAACTTTTCACCGTCTTTTACCAACCTCCTAGGAGAATTTGAAAATTTACATAAAACTTAATTTTACCGCTTCTATGAGTGGAATTTCAAAAATCCAAGAGACACAGTTAATATCAAGGAGTAAAATTTGTTTCAATAAGATAAATATATTTTTTTGGTGAATAGTAACTTTTATCTTTTATTTACCACGGTTAAAAGTAAATAGGGTAATTAAGGGTAAAAATGATATTATTATTACCCTAACACATGTACTAATTCTATTGGATAAGTGAAATTCTACCAAAACCAAACTTAGGAATAAAATATTACAATTTAGGTCCACTTTTATTACATTAGGACATTTATTATTATTTTATTTAAAGAATAGTTAAAAGAGTTAAAATCAAAGTTTAATAACTAAAAAAAACTAATATTGGGTTATACATTAAGTAAATTAGACTATAAATATTCATTATAAATCTAAAAATATTTCCTACATAGTGGTATTTTATTTATAATCTTTTTAAATTATATAATTTAATTAATTAATGACACAGTGATGATGTAGTAATTACCTTATTAATAAAATATTAACATAATTGATGTTATAAACACCCAAATAAATGTATTTTTAGACTTTTATGAATTAAACTAATTTTTTATGTTACTATGACATGTTAGTATTGATTCAATTAACTGTTTTAGAAATAATCATGCTGTTATGATTTTCACAAAAATCAATCACCAAATAGTGTCAAAATTGACATAAAATAGTTTTTTAAAAAAATATTATATTATTAATTGTTATTATATTCTTAAAAATATAAGTTTTGGAAAAATGAATTATATAAGGTTATATATATTAATAATGAACCACTTGGGGTTCGTTTGTCTTGTTATAGTAAGTATATTAACCATATAGTGTAAGAAAACAAGAAGACACGGTAAAAGTAAAATTATATAACTTAGAGTTAAATCTAAATTATAAGATTAAAATAGTAACCTAAACATGTATAAAACATTTTTTATAGAGGATTTAGACCCATCCCCAATTTAGCTTCTAAATAAATCAATTTCGAGCTATTATAAACTGAATATGACTTTATTATAAAATAATATTTTAAGTTTGTCCTAAGGTGCCCCTCTCCTCCCTTATAAAAGGGCACCTCCTCTCTATTCTCTTTATACAATTTTGATCCTTCAAGCTCAGAAAACCCCTGAAAATTTCCCTTATAAACTTCCCTATAAATATTATAGAGGTTCTAGTCGCCTCAAAAAACCAACTCTAGTGCCTTAAGAGAAGCTTAAAAGATGTGCGTCGAAGAAGAGGTAATCTCTTCTACCGATTCTTTCAAGTTTCTTTCTTCTTCAACATATTCTTATTTTTTTGTTTCATTATAAAGTAATATCATCAGTATCAATAAAATACTGATATGTGATTATAAATATTAAACAACCCCATTTCACCTTCTATCCATTCTATAGAAAAAGAAATCACCGCGCGTGTGTACGTACAGAATACCGTCTCCACGCCGTGGTGTAATCTGTTTTTCCAACACCACCTTACATGGATGGGTTTAATGGTGTAAAGAATAACTATATATGGTTATTATAACATCATACTGATTCTGATATATTATATCATCCGATCTAATTCAATTCAATAATTATGGGAATGATATCATCGCTCGTGCGTACGTACGGATTACCATCTCCACGACGTGATGAGATTAATTTTCCATGTTAACCACTCAAGATTGATTATAATGTATATATAATGAATAATAATGAAATATATTAAATTATAAAGCTACTATATATATATCATCTAATTACTTCAATTCAAGTAAATTTTGAAAGGAAAACAGCGTTCATGCGTACGTATGACCTACCGTCTCCATGAACGGTGTATTTAATTTCATTTATCTATCTATTATATATATATATAATGAATGTATATGATATATAAATCATTATTTACATTCTGGAAGTAATTATATCATGATATATGTAATAATAATATCAAGAACAACTAGTCCAAACACGTACGATAAATGAAACGATTTTACCCAAAACGCTACATTAACATGAAATTTACAAAAGAACAGGCAATATAAAGTCATAAGTGAACCATATATGATATCATAACAAGGAATATGATTCTATAATAATTAAATTACATTATTTAAATCTTTATATAGGAGTTTTGGATACGTATGAAGTATATCAGACCTAAGGTAAGGGATAACTTTTCCAATCTCGTTTTTATCTGAGATTGTTTATCTGTAAGTATTTACTAGGGTTATATTTATCATCCATGTCCATGTTTTCTAAAAATGGGTTCATGTATTTTTAATGTCCTTTTTACCCATTTTTTACTTTTACCACTTGTTATGGAAGTAATATTTCTTTTCTTTATCATACAAGGAACATTTTGACTTTTCCGACAAAAGTACGTGGAGAATGTTTTTTTAACTTACACGGTATGAACAGATTTTTACGGTTTCATAACACCTAATTTTCATAAAGATTACTCTAAAATATTTTATTACTATTTTTAATAATTTTCTCTTCTTTTAAAATTGAATGGAATTTTGTGAGAAGAAAATGATTTTGAAAAAGAAAGGATATTTTCCTCAAGAATTCATTTCAAGTGTTTTATCAAAACCAATTTCCATATAAGATGACATTATTTAATATATTGATATTTGAAGTATAATGTCTCTATGATTTACATGGTTTCACTTTTCTTATGATTAAATTATATCCATTTTTTGTATGGATTATTTTATGATGGGATGATGTTTATGAAACCCATTTTATTCTTTGGGTAATGATGAACGATTTATGTTCATGTTGTGGAACATGTAAGAATAATTTCATTTGGAGATGGGTGGGACCTATATCTCCCTACAATGCATTTGGTAAAGATTTATATCTCATGGGATAGACATGGCTGGAATGGTAAGTTAATCCAGTTCAGTGTTACAGGACTGGAACGAGGAGTGAACTAGATTCAAAAAGGGACTTTGTCCACTAAGATGGTCTTGGCAGTAATGCCTTGGCTACTATGGAAATCATAAAATGTGCTTATTAGTTTCCACAATTACATGTTTTATTCTCAGTATATTCTATCATGGTTAATGTTTCTCTATGATCTATTCCTTACGTACTACCATGTTTTATGTCATTGCTCAAGATTTTGATGTTTAAACATTATGTTCATGTTTTTTTAATTTCAAATGTATATGATTTGTTTTGTTTTCTACATACTTACCCTTACTGAGAATTTGATCTCACCCTTTATATGTTTTATTTTCCCCAGGATATAAAGAAATGTTTTAGGTAAGAAAAAAACGAGAGGAAGATATTAATGGCA
Organism: Viscum album; assembly: GCA_963277665.1. NCBI lineage: Eukaryota > Viridiplantae > Streptophyta > Magnoliopsida > Santalales > Viscaceae > Viscum > Viscum album. Next base: position 775,609,629 of record OY728152.1, on the reverse strand, counting down.
GATATTGAAGATCATTCACCAAGATTAGAAGATTATATTCCGAGTTTCCAAAGACACTAAACTATTATGGTCCTTGTGTGTCTGTTTTTGTTATATATTAATTATTCCGCAAAAGTAATGTAATGTCCATGTACATAACTATTTGGGTCTCTACAGTTGGTATGAGAGGCAAAGGAGGTAGGAATGAATCTAATCCTTGAGAACTATCACATGTGAGCATTAGACGAAGCATGACTCTCCACCCAAGGGCATCATGAGAAAAATCACTACCACTAGGGATGGTGGTGTGTCCCGCCCAGAGGTGTGTAGCCACCCATGGAGTGCCCTGATACGTATCAATTATAGTCCACTGGAAGTAATTCCATACCGCTACAATAGTTTTAATATATTAAAATTCATATTTCTAAAAAAAATTAAAATAAAATTTTATATCAAATTTATATCTTGGTGTTTTCCTAAAAGATTCAATATTTCATAAAAATTGTAATGTTTTCTTAATCATAAAAATTTTAAATTCATCAAAAATATAAAATTATATCCTTAGGTAGATTTGAATTTATAATTCTAGAAATTAATTACATTTCATATAATTTAATTCCTATTTGTTTTATAAATCACATTTACTATAAATAGAATCAAATTTGTTTTTCAAAAACTGTTTTTTTAACATAAAAATTAACTTATATAAATATCAATAAAGTTGATGATTAAAATGGAAATAATTAGATTATTATGTATAAAAAGTAACATATTGAACTTTAATACCAAATCCAAAATATAATTGGAATTTTAAATTAAATAATTAGATGAAATGCAATGCGAGTATTTTATAAAATATTATTTTTCCCTATTCACTGAAAAAAAATATTTTTAGAATAATAAAAAAATTTAACCTAAGATAATATTTATATAATAATATTAATAATTATATTCATTTTATAAAATAAAATTTAAAAATGTTGTAGAAATTAATTTTAATTTTCACACACAAATGAAATAAAATATTTTTTGAAAAAAATGAATTTTTGAAGAATGAAATTAAGTCACTATAAATTGAGTGATTAAATCATAATAATTCATCAAAAAAATATTTAGTATGAAAATTATGCATAAAATTTATTATTTGGTTAATCAGATTCATACCTAGTTCAGTTATAATGGTATCATTTAAATAATAATAGTTTTATAATATATCTCAATTAGATTAATGATATGTATTATGTGTTAAGAAAGTCAGAGAGATTATAATTATTTTAAACTTAATTTTCATGGTGTATCATTCTAACACCATTAAATAAATTAGTCCCTTTTAATTTTAACTTAGTCTTTAATGTTCCAACAATTTATAATATCATTGTTACAAAACACAACATACAAAGGGATAATAAAACAACCTTTGAAAAAGGGGAAGTGTAAAACATATAGGTTATCTGAAATATCACATATTCTACTTCCATGATATGAATAAAATTAGTAGGAAGTCATAATATATACATGGAGGAGAAAAATAATTGTATTAGGGTCTGTTGCAGAAGTCGGTGGGCTGGGGATTTTAAAATTCCATCAGCTGATCAACGTAAAATCATCAACATCAGTCATATGATCCCTAGTAAAGACATGAGGATCTTGTGAAAATTTATTTAAGCACATCATTAAAATGAATGATTACCACATTTGTATTTATTGTGTTGTTATCAATAACTCATAATTGGAATCTGTTTCTCAAGGGATCTAAGGATGAATACCACTAGATAATCAATACACACTTCAAGAGTCTTTGGGAATGATTCCCATCATAACTTGGTGGTAGAGTATAGGACTCATGACCCATTTGATATAATGATGACCACTACGATATTGTTCATCCGATATACATTGACAATAAAATATAGATTCATGGGAATATGGTCTTTCTATATCTAGGTTTGTGAAAGGAGGAGAGAATCGATCTCAAGTTTGAGTGTATAAATAGTCATGTACAATTGAGCTCTCTCTTCCTTATATAGTGTGAATAAAACAATCAGAAAGCATTAACCATCCCCAATAAACATAATGACCACTAAATAACACATATGTGAAATTTCATTAAAAACTAACTATATCATACTGTAATTTATATTTTTATCAGTTTTAAAATATAATAAATATATTATGTGATAATAGTGAGTAATTAACTCGACTCATAATTCTCTTAAATATTAAGAAAACTTTTAATATTAAAATAATATTAATTCAGATAATATTTTTCCATGTATTTACCAAATACCTTGTGAATACATTTAATAAATAAATTCAACTCCAATTATTCTATAATTGAATAATAATGAATGTATTTTTTCATTTTGGACCGTTTATACCCAGAAATGTATCAAACATTGTGTTGAGGACCACCATGTATTATACACCCATTCATTAAAATAGGCCATAATTTTGAATATGTTGTCGTTCGTATTCCCCTCTAGACCCTTATCTCTATGGTAATGAAAACTATTCATGGATCAAGAGTGGAGTCCAGGAAACCATGAAGGTTCCTAAGGAGATATGGAAAATGAATATCAATAAAAACTATTCTTAGGAACAGATTTTTTTTAATATAATATCTTTTACTCATGATGCCTCAAAAAAATGATGAGTAGCATGTTCCAGCATCCATACATTACTTATTATTCATTGAAAAAACTGGATTATGTTATCATATTCTACCATTTCTATGTATTTATTGAAGGTACTACCATCCTGATAAAATTGGTCGGATGTATAACTTCCATTTAGAACAAAAATTATTATTTAATCAATGTCATACCACCGATATCATAACCAATGTAAGCTATATTACTATAAAATTAATTCCATTGATTTGTTAATTCATTAAATAAATTAATAAAATGGTTCAAATTGATTATAATATCATGATTGGAGACTATTACATGTGTTCAAAGATTTGGAAAAATAATGGCACCTAAAACATGCTGTGTTTCTATTGTTATTTCAGTCTTCATGATCTCATCTACTTGAGATAACCATTCTTGAAATTTTGGAGAATTAGTCTCAATTATTTTTATCCCCCATACATAATAGTCACATATTATCGATGACCTATTTTCATGATGTATCTTAACCATAGGACACAGGTTCAAGATTACAATCATGGTATCTACGGGGTCTCATTATCACATTAGAAATTTTATTGCCCTTTTATATGACATGTAATATTAATATATAACCATTAATATTGTGGATTCATAAGTATCAAAACTATTATGGTATGATAATCAAATTTATATATTTAATAAATTACAAATGTAGTGTTAATCGATGTATTTACATCAATTGGGTATCGGAAAACCACTTACAACACTCTGACATGTACTATAACAAAAAAAATTATGTCTCAACCTCCTAACTCTCACATGAGAATTAGGCTTCTACTAAGATATGGAATTATTCATGGGTTGTTTCATGTTTTCCTCTATGGATAATAGTCTAACTATAAATTCATCACTTTATGTGAAATCTCTCATGATATGAATCATCTGATGAATGTTCCTTATCCTCTATTATGACATGAGCTCCTTGAAAGAACCATTACTATAGTACTATAACAATAAACTGGAACATGGTCTTCACTTGTGTACACAACACCAAATGTACAAGATAATGTTTTTTATCCAAACTGTCAAATTAGAAGCATTGGATTCCATGATATACTTGGATTATATTGTAGAATCAATGAGTACAAGTTTCTTTGAGTATCACCAGATCACTTCACCACCATTGAGGATAAATACCAAGCCTAACTCTGATTTTATAACATCAAGATCAATCTATAAAATAAATTCAATTTATCACCTCAATACTAGTTCATCATCTCCTTTATACACTAGTAACATATATTTTGTTCTTCTCATGTATTTAAGTATAGATTTTACAGATACCCCCTGAAGATCTCCCTGATCAGTTTGATATATTCCTACTATGAATAATGAAATGGTAACATTAAAACTAGTATATAATATGTAATACATAATGGATCCCACATATGAGGCATATGATATTCTTTTCATTATTTCAATCTCCTCCTGTGTCTGTGGACACATTTTTTTTGGTTGATTCATACAGTGTGACATTAGCAAAAATCCACTCATGAGTTGTTCCATATTATAAATTTTGAGTACATTGTTAACATATGTATTTTTTACATAGTTGAAGCAATGAAAAGATCTCTCATGGTCACTCTCATATAAAGTTTGATTATTTGGTACTTAATTGTAGCAGAGTACCTGACCAAGGCCCTCTCTCAAGGGAGGATGTAAATTTGAAAACATTTTAAAGGTATTCAAAAAATAAAATAAAATGGAATAAAAAACTATTTAAAATGTATGGGGGATTATTTTACCGTTTTTAAATCTAGATGAATTATGTTGGAATAAGATTTCATTTTTTGTTTGTTTTTGAAATGAGATTTAAGAAAACGTAAGGATAATATGTTCTTTTAGAAAATATTTTAAAAGGCGTAATCGATCTACCTCTACCTCTTCAATTAATTATTGTTTATTTTAATTTAAATTAATATACACTTAATTATGATCCCCTAATTTGTTAATATTCGTACCATATGAGAATTAACATTACCATAAATATTGAAAGAGTTAATCCCTATACCTGCTTCTGAACATGCAATCACAATACCCTACATTGATTGTCATTCTAAGACTTGCATAAGGTTTATGGAAAATTAAGGCACAAATACATTATGGAAATAAAGATGAATTTATTTATGGATTATATTTTACCTCTAAAAATGTATCCCATGTGGTTTGGTTTTACATCTTATGTTTGTTCTCTCACAATTTACACAAATATCAACCTCGCGTGTTTTTTTGTCAATTTTTCAATTGTTTACATAGATTATTATCATTTTAAAACCAAATGAATGGATAATATTTTTTAAATTATATTTTCTTAATTATTATAAATAAATAAATAAATAAGGTAGTAGGTTTATCGATTACTAAGAAAGAAACTCTTCCATGGGCGACGTAGTCATCGTAGAAGCGAATTTCATTTGCACAAATTTAGAAAGGCTATAACCCAATCTAATTTATACTCTATGATTTCCATCCCACATAGGATTATTAATAGATGAATAAAATTTAAAATAATAGATGGAATGGAAGATAAAATAAGTGTTTATTGAAAGTACGACAACATTACATAAAATAAGAGGAAAAGAAAAGCATTTTGGTGGAGATCGTAGCTTGGTATCTTACTTCCTCTAATTGTTAATTGAAATGGAATGTATCCAATTAACCTATTCAACCAATCTATTAATTCATGTCCCAACCCCTCTTAATGAGAGAAAATCCAATTTATAGAGTGTAGGGGAGGTTATGTAGAGGTTTCATGTGTCAATGGGAAAATTCAGCCAAAAAAATTATCCAAATTTTACATCTTATTTTACCACCAAAACATATGAACAATCATGATTTGTGAAAAAAATGGTCCTCGATATCCTCTCCAAATTTGCACCTAATCAAAGCATGGATGAAAACATTATGGTCTAAAAAATTAATTGATATCCAATCTATTGAGTCCAACACAACTTTCACATCAATTCCCATTAAGTCTAATAAAATGCATGATTTAGCTCATATGCCCTTAATTAAATATTTATCACATTAATTCTGGAATAAAGTTACCAAAATTATTTTTTTAAATAATTCAAATATATTTATTTATGATTGAAATACTATAGTGAATTTGAAAAGTGTAAAACCATAATTTTCATCAAATTTTCAAATGAATGATCTAATCCCAAATATTTTATAAAGAAACATATTTAACACAATTTGAGGGAATTTTTTCAAACACCGTCATTAAAATATTGAACCGAATTTTGTTTTAAAAGCTCCCTCACACATACCCTTTTGCACTCTGGTAAAAAACATCATCTCCTGTATTCGAAACAAATTGTGACAAAATATTAATATTAATATTTCTCAATTCACAATGGAAATATGGGAAATGTGATAATCCCCTCAACTATGAATATAAATAAATTTTAATGTCATTGATTCATAAATCATGTTAAAACAAAATCCAGTGACTTTCGTAAAACTAATCATGGGGAAACAATTCATGGGTCTACCATGCAACTAATTCTTCTTCTGTGTGTGTGACAACAATTCCAAACTCATAAATCCACCCTTTATTTAGTATATTCAAGTAAGGTAACACAATTCTTCTTACTTAGTTTAATTCGTCGTACCTTCTCTACATTCCTATGTAATCGAATTTCAAGACCCACTAACTTATGCATTCTAAAAAGTCAATCCTTATTCTCTCGACCGATATAACCCCATATGTCTTAAATTTCATCACTCCCTCATTTATAATTTTTTGGTTTTATTAGTTACACTTGAAAAAATTATTGCACTCAACTCTCAACATGTGTTTGATCTCCTCACGACACTAATTGAAATAGTTATGACATGATCAATGTTTGAGGAAGAGTGGTTTTTGACATTTCCAAGAATAACCCATATTTTTTAATTTTTCGTTTTTTCTGATGATGTACAAAAGTTGGATAACAAGTACACATGCATAGTTCAATTCAGTATATTAATGAAACCAATCAGAAGATAAATGAATGTATGGATCAACAAATGATTTTTCCCAAACTTGATTATACCTTCAATTGAATAGGAAAATTTTCACAAGCCTTTGTTGAGTGAAAATTTTTGTGGAGAAATTAATGACATATTTTACCATAGACAAATATCACAAATAATTATTTCAAAATCTAAATGGTTTCATAATGATAAAACTAATAATACCATCGACGACATCAATTTTTATAATAACCAACCATTGATGATGAAATATTACTCATTATTATCATTATACCAATGAATTTTGAAAACATGAATTTTCCATATATTCTACATGATAATGTTATATGATATCTTTTTTAAATTTTTTTAAATTTTAATAAAATAAAAGAAAATACCCACAAAACACACAAATAAAAATCCTAAATATATACCCAAAAATGTTGTCCCTACTCCCACACTTAAAATATTTCATTGTTCTCAATGTGAACATATGAAGTGATATTTGCAAATGAAATCCATAATTTTAGATAGGATATGGAATATAAAATTGAAAAGTTTAGGAAGAGACAAATATTCTAAAGTGACAATGGGCTTATGCAGAGTGATTAAATCCACTGCATAAGTATAAATTACCACAATGTATTGCTTCAAGAATTTCCCATTGACTTTAATGTTACTTCTAGTGTCTTATTGTGTGATATTCCCTACACCATAAGGATAATCATTAGATACAATATAAGAACCTTACCATCTGGAACACAACTTATAAAGAATCAGCTTCAATCGTGAACTATAGAGAAGGACTTCATCTCCAACATGAAACTCCTATTGTTGGATCATTCTATCATTAACTTCTTTTGATATTTTCTTTTATAGCCTTGAGTTCTCATATGATGAAAATTGAATATCCTAATGCTATTTAATTTATAGCTTCCTTTGGATTGCATCTTGTGCCAATTCCATGTTTCATTTCTTATATCCCAATATTCCCAATGCATGACTTCCACGAGGAGATGAAATTATTTCCTAAAAATAGTCCAAAATATGGACATAATGATGTGTGTCTTATATGATAACCTATAAATATATAGTGCATCATCTAAGCACTAACTCTAATCCTTCGGATTTGGCTGCACAGTTTTTCAAAAATTTGTTTCAAATACCATTTGGAACCTCATCCTAGACATTTGTGTTGTGGTTATATATTGTTGATGTTTGGTGTGTGACCCCATACTTGCGAAGGCGCAAAGCCAAATTTTTATTACATAAGTGTGTTCCCAGATCACATATGATAGCCTTTGGTACTTCATCCCTACAAAACAACATGTTCCTTGAAAAAGTCGATTACATCATGAGAGTCATTGGTCCTAGTGGCCTTGTCCTCCTCCCATTTACTCACACAATCAACAAAAACTGAAATATACAAAAAACCAAATGAACTAAAAAAATAACACATAAAATTGATTCCCCATACATAATAAATCTCATATAATAGTATGGTTTATTGGGGAATCTCATGTCTCCTAGAAATGATCCCTGTTTATTGTAAATGAGATCATGACTTACAAAATACATGGGCATCTTAGAATAATCTAGTCCAATATAATCTAATGTCTAATAATTTTCTAGTGGTTCGTTGGGTTCCCAAGTATCATCCACATGAAATTGTATGGAATAAATATAAAATAGACTCAAAATCATGATCAAGAACACATCTCATAATAACTTGATCACTACACATGATCCAGAGATATGGATAATCCCAAACATAAAATTGTGACTCACTAATTAACTTTTGGACTAGATGATTCTTTAAATTTACAAGAATTTTTGAGTCAACAAGGTTGTTAACTAAATCAGGATACCAAGGATTCATACCTAAGATAGAATAAAGATTCTCATCATGGAAAGTGTCCTGAAGTGTTACTTGTTCTAAGGTGTCATCCATTAATGCTTGAGTAGGCCTACTCTTGTGGTCCACCATGAGGTATTCAGAACCCTTATAATCCTTTATCTTTTATCAAATTCTTAATGAAGATGCATCCATCAGATAACATTGGGTTTCGCATCTAGCTTATTCAAGAGGTACATCAGAGCTGCATAGTCATTAAAAACTACTTTAGAGCGTAATTAACATGAATTTATCTAAAGATATTATAACAGAAAAAATATCATTTTATGTGGTTGTGTAGATTAATTGGTATGAATCCAATTTCATTAAAGAATAGGTGATCACATGTGAATGTCTCTCCACCCTCTGTGATAAAGCTACACCAAATATGAAGTTCTAAGCATCACACATCAAATTAAATGGAATGTCCCACCGTGCGGTTGTATGATTTGTGGAGTGTGCAGAAACTATTTTAGCACATAAAATAATGTCCTGCAAGAATCATAAAAAAATTAGAATCCTCTTGATGTAATCGTGACATTGGAAGAGAAATATTACTAAACTTTTTGTTGATGCATCAATAAAATCATGCATGAACTAGGAAAGATCTGAAATCACACACACATAAAAGATAGGGTACATATGAAATAATATCTACCTTACATCTATAAACTTCTATCACATATTTTGACACTACATTCCCTAAGACAATCCATTGTTCTACCATGAAATGAAACTTTTTAATGTTTAATACCATATTCATCTCAATACAACAATTCAAATCCTTTCCCAAACTAGAGATACAATCATCAAATGAAGAACCATACACTGTAAAACCATCAATAAATAACTCCATATAGGTCTTAATTAAATCTAAAAAAATGATGAAAAAGCATCTTTGGAAGGTTCCTAGGGCATTGCGAAGTCTAAAGGCCATCCTTCGGTCAGAAATCACACTGAATAAACAAGTGAATGTTGTCTTATCCAGATCTTCTAGAGTAATAGGAACCTAAAAATATCCATAAGATCTGTCCAAGAAACAATATTGTGTTTTCCCATCAAATTATCAAGCATTTGATAACTAAATGGGAGGGGGAATGGTCCTTGCGAGTGGAATTATTTGGTTTCCTATAATCAATACACACATGTCAACTGTTTTACACCTACATTAGAACTAACTCCTCTTTATCATTTTTAACAACAAAAACACCAATTTTTTTAGGCATATCATGAATAGGACCCAGCATTAGGGAATTTGAAATAGGATAAAAAATACATTTCTTGAGAAATTTTTCAGTATCCTTTTTTAAAAAATAAAGAAGAGTAGGATTCAGTTTCCTTTGTGGATGCCTAACTATTTTATCCACATCCTCCAAAATAATCATAGGCTTGAAAATGGAGGGGCTATTAATAGATATGTCATCCAATTTCTAATCGATTATTTGATGTTCTCCCTCAAAATATTCAAATGATTTTCTACATGTTTAAATGAGATATTGGTAGAAATGATAATAGGTAATTTCTCACCACTAAATAAGTATAACTATTTTTGATTTTGTGGAAATGTCTGGAGTTCAAATGTAGGGGGATATGTATGGATAATGAAATAGATGGAACTGAAATATGGGCACAATGAACATCAATATCAGAATATAAATCATCAAAATAATAGAATAAGGCATCAAATCGATCAGAACACTCAGCCTCCATGTCATAATCAGAGTGAGAATTATCAAAATCAGAATATGTATCCACTTAAAAATCAAATATAAGAGAGTTTTGTGCATTCGAACCGTGTTTGGAAGTACTCATAGACATAAAATTAGAACCAATAATCATAATATCCCTAAATGTTGGACAATAAAATTCCATGAGGTTTTTACTTGGTGGTAAAGAAAAGAGATAATAAAATCAGAATGGTCCTATGAGGGAAATTCATAGAGTCTGTAACATTAAATATCAAAACATCATCTCCAACCTCTATGAAAAGTGTACCCTTGTGGACATTTATGATCACTTTTTCATTTTTTTTGGAAGAGAATACCTAAGATAATGGGAGCTCAAAAATTTACATGGTCAACCTCTATGATAAGCATGTAGAAATATGATAGAAATACCATGTATATAACCCAAAAAGGTACATTCCCAATGACTCCTACAAGATTTGTTGTATCTATATTCACTAACTGCACCACTACTCACATCGGCTTCAACTCACCAACCTATAATGAAGATAATACAGAGTGTGTAATCATATTTATGGAAGGTCATAAATCATGTAAAGCATAAAAAAGTGTTACTCCCCTATGGAGTATGATATAGTGAATGTCTTAGGATCCTTTATCTTAATTTCCATTACAAGAGACGGTGTAATGAGTGATGATACATTCCTTCCAAGATTGATCCTCTAATTTCCCATGAGCACCCTTCGTTTGGTAAAAAGTTTATTAAAAATTTGGCATACCTTGGTATTTTATTTTATTTCATCAAGTAGAGGGATATTGATCTAAACACACTTGAATGTATCCAAAACATCTTTTTTTGCATCGCCTCTTTTTCCATATTCTTGGTTTGTAAATATTTATTTAGAAATGGAAGGGGTTTAGTAGGAACATCATCAATATTTTTCTTACCTTTGTCTGTCTCCTTGGGATAGTCATCAGTGGTTCTTGAATAGGGCCTCTCTAGAGTTAAGTTGTAACTCGGTGGAATGGTAGTAGCATAAGTATCAGTTGTTTTCTTCCTTCTTCTCAATGTTATGAAACTAGCATTCCAATTGAGATTTAGAGTAGGTTGGAAGGAAGATTTCAAGTGTTTTTACCTACCAATCTAGGGAGGGCAGTGGGATTTTGGCTCATTTGAGTATTCAAATCCCTCATCTTTGAACCTTGATTCTTTAGCACATTCTATTGATTACGGATATTTTTTTTCAAAAGATCATTTTTATTAGAAATTATCTTTTTTATAAGTCCCTTGTTGTTTACTTGGTGATGCGTTCACTTCAAATATTCTTTCTAGTTGTTGGAAACACTATTTATAAGGTAGAGGCTATAATAAATTTTATTTAGAAGGGGATTTATTGTTGTCTAGAGCCATACCTCATGTATGATTGATCCTTCCTCCCATAGATGTATGTTGGAGAAAATTAATCACACTTCTTATGGGGATGTGGTTTATTTTGTCGTTGATATGGTCTCTTAGGAAATACCAAATTTTTTTGTTTTGTTTCTTGTAGCTGGGGAAACAAAAAGTTAGGTGGTCTTTTTAGTGGAAATTCCACAAGATATAATAGGAGTGGCTTGGGATGTCTTTTGATCAAAAGAAATATATCTCACCATGGTGTTCAATTCTTCTAACTTTTTATCAATTAAATTACTTTCTAGAGAATTTGGACTTACCTGGTGTACTCCTCTAACATGTGATGTACATCGATTGCCAAATTGTTGGGAGATTTGTTCCACATTATCATTCAATGCACATATAGATACTAGTTTTTTGTCCACCAATTCTCCTCCAGTTGTGTCATAGACCATTATTCTCTCCATGTATGTGAGTCCTTCATAGAAGTATTTGATGAAGAGTTTATCACTAATTTGTTGATGTGGATAACTTGCGTACAACTTCTTGAATTGCACCAAGTACTCATATATTGACTCCCCTTATGCTTGTTTGATCCCTATGATCTCCTTTCAATTGGAAGTGTTCCTCGATGCTAGAAAACATCATTCTATGAAGATACATTTCAAATCATTCCAACATGTTACATCATCATGTTGTAAGTAATACATCTAATCCTTTATAGTTCAATACAGTGAGAATAGGAAATGATCTTAGTTTTATTTGATCTTCATATTCATTTTTTGTTTTTAATTTTGAGAAAACCACATTAAATTATTTTAGATATTAATTTGGATCCTCACCAGATAATCCATGAAATTTTGGAAGTAAGTGAAATAACCCAGATTTTAATTCAAATTCTGATTTGAGGTTTGGGTATAAAATACAATTTTGTTGATAGTTAATGTCGGGTTTATCCAAATATCAAATGGTTATTTAAGTTCATTGTTATTGTTTTTATAATTTTGTTCTTATTTTATGTTTTAATTAAAATTGATTCCAATTTAAATGTTACCAAAATGGAGTAATTCTCCAACTGACCAAGGTTGTCCCTTAATAAAGAAAGTAAATTAAAAAACATATTAAAGGTATTATAAAAATTAAATAGCAGAGAAGAAATAGATTACATAAAATTGAAGGGGGATTTTTTCATTTAAAAATCTAGATGAATTATGATGGTATAAGATTGTATTTTTTTGTTCTTTTTGTTTTTGAAATGAGATTAAAAAACCACAATAAGATGATGTTTTTAAAAAATATTTTAAAAGGCTTAATTTATCTAAATCAAAATATTCAGTTAATTATGGATGATTATCATTTAAATTAACATCAAATTAATTATTATCCCTTAATTTTTTAATCTCCATAACCTATGAGAATTAACATTACTGCAATGATGAACATAGTTAAACGTTAAGCATGTTTCAGAACATGCAATCGCAACATCCTGCATTGATTGTTGTTCTAAGACTAGATTATGGTAAGTGTAAAATTAGGGAAAATATACATTCTAGAAATAAGGATGAATTAATTTTTGGGATTATATTTTAACCCTACAAATTTATCTCATGTTGTTTGGTTTTTACAATTAATTTCACGCTCTCACAATGTCCACAAATATCGATCTCACGTGTTTTTGTGTCAATTGTTCAATTTCATTATTAGTTTCTTCTATTTATAAAACTAAATTGATGGATAATATTTTTTGAATTATATTATATTAATTATTCAAAATAAATAAATTAATATGTTTAGAGGTTGATCTATTTCTAAGAAAATAACTCTTCCTTGGGCAGCGTAGTCATCATAGAAACAAATTGCATTTAAAAATATTTATATAGGGTATAACCCAATAACATTTATACTCATTTATTTGTATCCCATAGAGTAATATTAATATAATAAAATTATTAATATAATATAATAAATGTATGATAAACTAAGATTTTTTAAATTACAACAACATTACAATAAAGAAGAGGAAAAGAAGATCATTTTGGAGGAGATCACAGCTTGGTAGCTTCCCTGTCCCAATTATGAATATAAAATGTATGGAAAGTTTTATCTTCTTTTACCAATATCCTAATGAAATTCCCAACCCATGAAAATGAGAAAAAACCAATTTATATAGTTGATAGAGGCTAGGTTTTAAGAGGTTTCAATTGTGAATGGATAAATTCATCCAAATAAATTAATCCAAAATGAAATGCCTATTTTTTCACCAAAACATGTAAAAATGTTTTCTTTATAGAAGGTTGATTTCTGAAAAAATGGGTCCTTGATATCCTCTCCAAATTAGGGCCATATAAAATCATAGATGAAATTTTGTGTCCCAAATATAGAACTGATATCCAGTCAAGTGAGTTCATCCAAACTTTGAATTCAATGCCCATTATGTCTAATAAAATGCATGATTTAGCTCATATGTCTGGAATGAATGTTGTATCCCATTATGTTAGTAACACAGTTACAAATTTTATGTTTAAATTATTCAAATAAATTTTTTATGTTCGAAATAATATATTGAATTTGTACAGGGTAAAACTGGAATTTTCCGCAAAATTTCAAATGAATGATCTAATCCCAAATATATTATAAATGATCATATTTAACACAATTTGAGGAAATTTTTATCATTTATTATCAATAAAATATACAACAATTTTTTTATCAATCATAATCTATGATTTATATTAATAAATAATTATCCATAAGATTTAGGATACATTAACGTAGTCTTTCAGGGAGAATCATTCAATTAATAAAGCCTTAACAAACTATAAGACATGAATTTAGTTTTCCGTAATTACTATTTCAACAAAAAATATTAAAAGAAAAAACATTTCATTCCCACTAAACATCATATTGACAGATGGATCTATTTTGTTCTCTACAAAACTAAATTATCTTACAGACATATCAAAATTATAATTCTATGATTGGGATGCATACTTAAACCAATAAATGTTTTTTTTGTAGTTTTTAAAATTTATTGGAAATATTTGAATCAAAAAACACTTCAGGTTGAGTCATATAAACATCATAAACCAACATACCATTTAGAAAATTAATTTTTACATACAATTTCAAAATCACATAATCGTGAAAGGATTCTCTTGAAATTAATATTCTAATATATTTCAGAGTCACTGTTGGTGAGAAGGATTAATCATAGTATATTCTATGATGTTTTTTGAAATCCTTGAAAGCTATTCATTCTTCAATGTTTTTTTCTTCCTAATCCATATCAAGCATTTTCATAATTACTAATATTCACCTAATGGGTTTTACATCAACTTGAAGTTCTACCAAGATCAAAAAAATAGTTCAAGCATATGGAATCGATCTAAAAATGAATTATATGTTTCTATTTAGCATAATTCTTGACTTCCACTTATTCCTTGTTGGTTATAGATTCATCATTCTCTAATATTATTGTGAAACCCAACTCGATTACAAGAAAAATACATCACTTTTGTTCTCTAACAACTCCTTTTAATCTACATAGTAATTATGTCTCTAAAACACCATCATCTCCCACTGTCACTTATTTAGATAGTTCCCATAACACCCTTTATGAATCTAGAGAATTAACATCATCAAATTTTATCTTTCACCTACTATTTCTATTAGAAATGTGTCCCATTTTTAAAAATATAGAATGAAATTGCATAATCAATTTTCTATTTGATTTGTTATATAGGTAAAAACCTTTTGTTTATTTATGATAACCTATAATGATTCACATTGGGCTTCAGGGAGCTAATTATTTACAAGGTATTGTTTTGAGAAAATTTACTCATCTGCATACATGTATGTGTGATATATAATGTTCCTTTCCATCTAAAATATCATATGTAATTCCATCAACATCATTTTTTGTTACATAGTTAAGAAAACATGGAATTTCCTATAACATGTATCCAAAAAAGGATTTTGGAAGTGTTTCTTGAATCATCATTGTTCTAGAATTTTCCAGTAAGGTCAAATTACACCATTCACTAACACCATTCCAATGATGTATACATGGAAAAGTGAGTTCAGATACTGTCCCACACAACTTCAAGTAATTAATGAATGGTTAGTTATGATACTCTCTACCTCTATATGAGTAAATTCTATTAATCTTCTTAATGAAATAGTATTATACTTCATGTTGATATTTCATAAAAATCGGAACGGAATCTCACATATACCTCATTATGTAGAGGTTGATATATCAACTATAGTGACTGTTAATAAGTAATGATGTATGAAAAAACCACCCCTTACATCCAATGGATAAGGACTACATTTGTCTGTATGAATAAATTCCAAAAAAATCAGTGGAACTTACTCCTTTTTCAATGAAGGTTTATTTGGTCATTTTCCATATAAAAAAGTGTGGCATTCTTCTAGGGGGTTTAACCTAGTTGAGTCCAAAAAAAATGAATGATGTAATTTTGTCAATTGTTTATAATTTACATGACCAATCCAAATGTTAAATATGTGGGTGTTATATGCATCATTTTCATTTGTTTTTTAATTAATTCCAATTACTGTGTTTTTTAATACAATTATATAAAATCCATTTTCATGATTAGACATACAATAACATATGTTATCCAAATAAAAGAGGAAAAATTTATTTCCCTACTTTTAATAAAATACAATGGTGTTCAAACTCAACACTAACACAATGTTTCTTATAATTGATTGAACATAATAATAATTATTTAATAAAATAGAAAAAACACTATTCTATATGAGATGATAATCTACCACTGGCGTGGCTGTAAGTCTCACATAATTTTTGGACCAAAGATCTATCATGTCCATTTCAGTCATCATAAATCTACTTATTTGTTATAGATGAATAAAAATGAGTGAACCACATGTTGTATCCAATACCCAACTTGTAGATAAAGACAAATTGCTTTCAAGGATAAAAATACATGAGGTAGAAGTAGAAAATTGTTTCATTTTCCACGACTTGAGTTTATTTTCCTATTGGCCTATAATAACTCGAAAAAAGTAGAAACAATCTCATTTTCCTCACTATTTATCATTAAAATTGTTGAAGGATGGTGCATTAGTGTTTTCAACATGGGTATAGACATAAACCTTGTAGCCTTTCCCATCCTCATATTTATCACTATAAGGGCTAAAATCGTTATTCTTCATTGCCTTATAAGTGTAGAAAACTAATTCCAATAGTTCTAATAGAGTCTTTTTCATTTTATATAGTTTTAATGGAAAATAAAATTATAGAATAATATAGGTAAAGATTAATGAATGAGACCAGTCACTATTTCGATGTATATCTTCAACAAAAGTGATTCAAGTCTCTCAGTGTACCCAACGATCTTGATTACATGAGGTCCTTCTTGATTCCCTTTTACTAGCATGAAATTATATAGTGAAATTGATATCTCATGCCTTTGTTTCCTTATTGGCTCTTGATATAAAATATGGAGATTTGTTAGCATCTTGTAAGAATATTCAACCTCATGTATTTTCTATAGTTTACTGGACACTAATGAAAGTACGATATACTATTCATTTAGTAAATCATCTCCATGATTATTATATTTTTATATATCTAACATAATTTATCTTAGAGGGGGATCATAAGGAATAGAGGATTCCAACACATAAGGCTTATTATCATGTTTCAGTACTACCTACAAGCGCATGTACTAGCCATGAATGTTATTGTCAATTAAGATATTTTCATTATCCAGAATTGATCACAATGAAAATATACTGATGGTATTGATTTCCATTTCATCTACAACAAATAAATTTATCAGTTAATTATTTATCCTAATTACCTTTTAGAAATTATGGATTAATTAATTAAGTCATAAATGTATCACTCTATTTTATCGTACCCTAGTAGCCCTCACTATTAGATTCAGAAAACCTAGTCACTTGAGTATTCTTGTGGAAAGGATCCTTGAAACATATTATCATATTAAAAGCTATGTTTACACACCAATTAATATAATTTAAATTTAGACATTATAATTTCGAATCTTATTTACTCGTTATTACATAAACACTTTAGTGATGTCTCAGGTTCTTAAGACCATTACGTTGATTCTCTCAACACATTTCCCCAGAAGTGGCAGAAAGTTACCTATATAGACTTATTTTCTATCATATTTGGTTAAGTCGGTCAATCAACCTCATTATAACACCCTATTAGTAGAAGGAACCCAAAATTAGGGATGAAAAACACCACATACACCCAGTTTTGATCATATTTTGGTGACAAAATATTTTATTACTTATTATTACATTGATGGTTTTTATTATATGATGACACATGTAATATATTTATATATAAATTTTTCATTATATTAGATCAATCTCAGAACTAAACAATGAATTCATAGATAACTTTTATCACATATTTTATAATTAATTTTTTATTATTTTACATATTCCCATAAGCATAAAAAATTTTAAGATAATAAACAATGAATAAAATAAATGAAATACTCCACTGATCATTACCATTTGGTATTGGATGGCCTGTTTAAACTCAATAGATCAATCATTACCTAGGGAAATAATACACGATTTGGGCATTGATTAGTATTGTAGCTCACTCCATGGTCCAATGATTCAACATCTTGTATGGGATACTGCCTCATATTGTGGTGATATACATCTTATAATTTCATCATCATAATAAAAAAAATACTCATACGCATGTAAGGGGGTCTCGAGGAGAACACAATATATGTAGAATAATGTTGATGGACACACATGTCCTTATAAATATTAAATGATTAATATTTATGTGTGGGCCATAAAAAATAAATAATTATTATAATCATCACACACAATTATAATAATTAATAAAATAAAATAAAACCGAACAAAATAGTTTTTGGTCAATGCTTAAGACTAGTTTCCAAAAAAATTAAAGTTCAATAAAAATTATGATTTGAAAAATCATAATTTATGGAAATTAACTAAATTAAATAAATTAGGTTATTTGTAGTAGTTTATTTATTTTTGGTATAGAAATTCATTTAATTTATATTCCAAAATTTAATAAATTTTAAAATATTAATGTTATAATTATTTTAAATAAATAAAATTATATTATTATTTTGGATATTTAAAAAATTAAATGAGCGCTAAAACCCATCCATACCCACTAATATCTCTGTGAAACCCATGGAGGCTTATTTAGGGTCAGTTATAAGGTTTTCCTAGGTCGGGAAAACATGACCATACACATTCTTGGTCGAGAATAACTCACAGGAAGGCCAGTTCTTGAATGTTGGGATGTTGGTGATAGCCTATAGGTCAGAACCTAGGGAATGAATATTATGATAAGTAGGCCACCCAACTCAAGGGGTTCTTTTTATATAGGTTACTAGGTATAGGATGACATTTAGAGCATGGGGTAGCAGCAGTGCGGAGTTGGGAAGTCTACAAGAGGTGATGGGTGGGACGACTAAGAGGCGATAGCTACAGGTTGGGGGTGGTTGCATAAAGAGGCCAATGTGGGCCGGTGAAATGCCAATGATAGTTAGTGGAGGAGTCATGATGCAAACAGTGTCCATTGGTATGGAGGAGGTGGAAGTGGTGGGACCCCTTTAGTTTTTTTTAATTTAACTATATCTTCCATGGGAAGGAATCCACTCATAAACATTAAAACATATTTTTTATCTTGTTGGTAGACTAGGAATATTACCACCCCGAAAAAATCTTATTTTGTCTTTATGAACATTTCAAAAACACAATATTTTATAGTTCTTTTTAATTTTAGATGATCCCACAATGGTTTGGAATTCACTCCTAATGGATCGAACTTTTATGGCTACTAGGTTCTGGCTAGTAGAGGGAAAAAATCTAGGTTTTGCTCGAAAACTTCTTGATAAATTACTTGAACAAAAACACACACATATATAGAGTACTTCAATATGATACCTATAAATAATATTTTTGATCTAAATTAAAATTTTAAATGGCCATAACATCTCTAACTAAGGGCAGATCGAATTGTTTTCTATTATATTGGGACCTCAACCAATATTTGTGCATAAATTTAAGGTGAATTTAATTTTTCTAGGCTTAAAAAATTCAGGTGATCACTCTGATAAAAAATGATGGTTCCTAATTGCATAGTAAAATCTAATGGACCAAAGATTAATGCTCCTAATCACTAGTTAAATTTAAATTCATCAAATTTTGTGATTCGTACCCCAGTGAAATCATGATGATCTCATTTGAATTTATTTAACAAATATATTAAAATGAAAAGGTTACTTGTTCATATATATTATGAATTCATAAATATCTCATCAATGTAGTCAGTTTCTCAAAGGATGTGAGGTTGAATCCTTCTACATTGTCTGCACATTCTTCAAGAGTCTTTAGAAACATTGAGTGTCATGATCAAAGTGTTGGTGAGGAGGTCTAAATAAACAGTGGATGTCTCGATGATTATCATGATCCGTTTATGTCGATATCCTATGTTTATTTTTGATTGAGTTATTAGAATGGGTATTTCACTCCCTAATATTTAGGAAAGAGGATAAATAGGCTCTAAAATTAGAGTGGATGAAAAGTAACTCATAAATAATCACCCTCATGATTATATAGTCAGAATTAATATCCCGGAAAGGGTTCCTTGATCCCCTTATCTGTAAATCCTTATAAATAATCCATAAATGACACATTATTAAAAATTAACACTACTACAAAATATGATTATATCATCACTAAATAAGTCTTTATCAGTGATAAAAAAACACTGATAATGGATGCACTATTAACCGGGGCGGAACCCCTCCTATCAATGCTTGATCCCCTTTTATCAGTGGTCATCTTGCCTCCCCGATTTAACCTGGCAATACAGCTACCTCACTTTCTCACGAACCCACCTTCCTTTGCTGGGTTTCGTACCTCATACTTCCCCCTCATAATCCAGCACCTTTTCCCCTCCACCATATTGTTTTATTCCAACTTTTATGATATATCTATATATTTATGTATATATATTTACATTATTTTATCCATATATTTATATTTATATATATATATTTAAATACATATATAAAATATGTATGGTGTATGTGTGTGTGTGTTCATCTTTAAATATAATTATACATATTTATATCTATTTAAAAAAATTATCTATAAATATTTCTATAAATGTATTAGAATATATTGATATGTATGTGTGTGTGTTTGTCAATACACACACTCCAATATATTTATATATATATATAAACATTGTATATACATTAATTTTATATGTTTATAGATATTCATACATTGTTATTTTAAATAAAATGGATATTTCTTTTTATTTAGATAAGGTTTATATATTGAAAAATAAAGTTTATATGAAAATAAGTTTAATTATTTATTTATAAAATTAAATTATTCAATGTGAATATATCAAAAATGTGTATATATTGTTATATATTTTATTATAATGAAAACTTATTGTGATAAATGATATAATTTCACGTCCAAAATATCAATATGAATGTAATCCCAAAAATTACATTTAGTCCCCATTGAAAAATGGAAACAATAACCCCTTAAACAAGCCAGAAAATCCATCAAATTTTAATAATTGAGGTACCCTAACAAAAAAATCAGTTTTGGAGACCTTCTAGGCCTTTTTTCGTCTCCAAAAATGTGGAATACGGTTTCCCTATATCAAAAGGGCATAGATCTCATTATAGAATTTGATTTGATATGCGGTGGTGACCAAACGAACACCCAAATCAAAAGTTATGGCCGTTTGAAGTTTGAGTCTTATTTTAAACTTATTTTCAATCTTTTTTTAAAATTTTGATCTTTTATATTCAAATTATTATTAAATTACTATTAATTGTTAAATATTAGAAAATTTTTAATTAAAAATATTAATTATTTTATAATCCACATTTAGTAATTATCTTATATATTAAGGTTAAATGTCTATTTAGTCTTGTCCATAACATATTTAAAATATATATATTATATTTATATCCATATAAATTTATCAAAAAATTTATTTTTAATGAATTTTTTGACATATTCTCTTTATCAATACATTAAAAATCCGTGATAAATGGGGTCTTTATCAGAACTTATAAAAAAAATCGTAGAAAAAGGGGGTCTCTTTAAAAGCGCTAAAAAAATGATGATAAATATACCCCCTTTATCAGTGCTTTGTTAGCGCTGTTGAAGTGTGGAACTGCCAAAAGCTATATTTTAGGTAGAGTAAATGTGTCATAATGTAACTTTTTTATTCACTTAACTATAATCAATATTAATAATATTTCATAAGAAAAGTGATTCATTAACATGACTCTAAACTACATTAAATATTATGCAAATATTAAATATTAATATATTATTCATTTATTTAATATTTTACCGTGTATTCACTAAATACATTAAAAATTATTTAAATTAAAAATTAAACTCCAATTAAAAGTATAATACCATGACTAATATAGTGATAATTAACATGGTCATGATAATGTTTAGGACCAAAAAATAGTGACTACATAAAAAACCATCACTTCAATGTAAATGAAGATAAAAAGTTAAAAATTTTCTTTCATGATTCATTTTCTAAAGTTGGGAGATTATTTTTCTATCAGGTTACAATGCATGATAAAATTTAGTTTCTAGATTTATTCCCATTCAATAAGAATAATTTCATCCTTTAGTTATTCTTTGAATAATTCTACTTCATCTCTTACTCAATGAAATGAATATTAATGATTAATTTTCAATGTATGAAGTACTAAAATTAACTTTTAACAGAACATAAGACCGATAATAAAATTACATGTCATTCCATATTTCTATAAATATTTACCATAACAAAATTTGATAGCACATGTTATCCCATGTTTATAAATATATTAAATAAATTTATAAAACATTAAAAATTATCCCCAATGTTTATCTTAATCTATTCCATAAATAGTTAACCTTACGAATCATAAAAAATATTTATGATCAAATTCTGAAACCAAAAACATGAAACATTTAATCTCATGTTTTTAAGATAAACACTCACATTTATCACTATAAAAAATAATGTAACACGTAATGTTACATACCAACCATGTGAATACCTTAAATCAAATATTCTATAAAAATGAAAAAACATAAATCACTATAAAACCCCAATGAAATAATAATTTCTTTAAACAATTGTCTTTATCATTATTCCTATAATAAAATCACAAACTACTGAATATATTCTCTAAATAAAATATTATAGTAAACCACTTTTTCTTCAAATCACACATCAATTTAAAGGTCTCTAATACTATCCAATTTATATATATTTATTTCAATCATATATTTATCCGAAATAATAATTATTAACACAATATCAGTTACATATTAAGGGATATCTTACCGTTAATAATCTTTTAAAAAATATCTATATACCTCTAAATAAATTGTCATGGTTTTCAGTACCATTCAACATATTATTTAAAATACATAAAGAAAAACTACTACGGAATAATCCATAGATGTATCATGATTCTAATAACTAGAATATTATTGATATAACACTAACAAATATTATTCTAAAAATATAATAAACAAATTAATTAATCTTGGTCCATTAATGATATAGAAGTTTCCATTCCCTGGTTGTGGAGCGAACCATTGGTTTAGGACTGAATTTACTCGGATAAATCCCATCTTCCCCACACCAAAGATATTGAACTTGAAATGGTACAATAGGATTAAATTCATATCCCTCTATCAAACACCTCATTTTCCTTGGAAATTAATTTCTCTATGACCTCCTTTTCCATACCCAAAACACCTTCTCATTCTATAGAGTCATTTACCCAAGTTCTTTATACCAAATTCTTGATATGTTCAAAGTTGAATAGTCATCCCATCATGGTCTTCATGGAACACCATTTTCTCTTATTATGTGTGTCAAGAAGCTAACCCAAGTTGAGATTGTTAATAATATGATGATATATCGAAGTTGGAATGGATACACAGTCTCACCTTCCAGCTCCCATTTCAATTTTTTGTTCATGTGGAATTTAATGCCATTATCTTTAACATTCACTATTAAAAAGATTTTTTCCATTTCTAGACTTTAACTATACCAAAAATAATAGTGTGAGAAGCAATAATTGTAGTGATAAACTATATAATTGAGAAAATCACTTGACAAATTTATATATCATGAAACGTTATTTTAAATCTAATAAAACCCAGTTTTAACCAGGTCATTCATCATCATCATATTTTTAAATCCATTAAAATGGTTCATCAGGAAAATTTTAATTAACACAAGAATATCACATGAGAATGTAGAACTAGGTGCGTAGTAAGGGATTACACACTATGCACTAAAATTATGGTTGATGTATATTAACTATCTCTTTTCAGGGTTATAACACCGAGATGCATCTTAAAAAAACCACAACCAGTTATATTATCTTGTCCATGATTTCTTCCTAGGAGAACCAAAAAATATCTACCTTATAATAACATTGATAATATTATCCAAATATCCTCGATGTTCTTAAAAGGGTTATTTTTTCTAATTTCTATTTTTATAATGTTATTTCCTAAGTTTTATACTGAAATTCCTCTAATACGAACTGTAACAACCTAAAATATAGTAACATAGAGACGATATCTTATTTATTAAATTGGAAAAATATTCATGAAATAATATACCAAATGAAAAAATATGTTTGTAGTATTGTTAAACTATATATATACATGAATCTCATATTATATATAAATAGAAAAAATACCACACCATATTTTCTATGATAATATTGTTATTTTCACTAGCATATCACTACATATCATTCATAGTAAACATAATGGGATCCTTAGGAAAATAAAACATAAGAAAAGGGGGATATTATATGCTCATAATGGGAATACATACAATGGAATCTATCTTGTGTAAATTAGAAATAAAAAATATGGAAAGGTAAATAACTAAAAATGTGTGTCATTTAATGAATAATGTGATCACAAAAGCCATCCCTCAAAAATATTAATAGATGACTCCCATGGATAATAACCACTGAATTCTAAATGAAGGAAATTATTAATGTTGGATTTCATGATCTCATACATCATGATATATTTATTATAAAATCCATTAGTGAAGATATTTTAATAAATGGATTTGAATACACTAAAAACCAATTTAATAAGGCCAACCAACTGATTTGACTCATTATTCCCATTATTTCATCAAGAAGCAATCTATTACCAGGTTATGGCTCTCACATCATGTCCAATTTAATCCTCATTTTTTTAGTGATCAATTTAATTATAAAATAATATGTCGTTTTAAATTTCCATACTGAATAAGGAATGAAAAGTATAAATATTTCCATAGTCAAACATCAAGGTAAAATTATATTTGTTCTAAGGTTATATTGTTTAGGAAATAATTATATCAATGATATATAAAATAAGGATTAATAATATAACTGTAATATCCAATGAAATTTGATCATTCAAAAGTGAATTTTTTTGTGAAATGTAACAAGTACATAACTAATAAGAGATAAAATATGACCTTAAATTCATCTAAAAAGAAAATATTATTGTAAAATAAATTCATTTGGATAATAAAATACTATAGGAGAGAAAAACATAAAATAAATTTTCATTAAAAAATTTTATTTTCAAAACAATTAAAAAATTTAGAATAATCTAAATAGTAAAACATGGTTATGGTGGTGTGAATATCTATTAACACTATAAATGTTAAAATGAAACATTTCTTTTGACATTTTATAAATAATAAAGAAAATTAAACTATCAAAAACAATTATAGATATTTCATGAAAACATTAAAAAAATTTCATGCATAACAGAAAAATCCCTTTATAAATTTTTATTGAATAAATATGTATTTGGGAAAAAATTCAAAATATAAACATGGAAGAAAAATATATTGACTCAAAGGAGAAATATGGTCACATTTTCTGTTAAAATTTTTTTTCTTGATTATTTTTCATAAGAAATTAAAGGTTAAAAGAAAATGAATAATCACACAACATATCTACAGTATAAGAAAATATATGGAATTTTTTAAGGATATATTATAATATCCCTTCATTGAAAATAATATAAATCCAAAAAAATGATATTGTAAAATAATTTCTTACCACCATGTAAACATTTAAGTTGTAGCCCCCTCAAATAGAAATCAGGTAATAAAAATTCAACCATAATGAATATATATATATTAATGTAAATTAATTAAATGTTTAATTATGTAAACTACATAAAAATAAATAGGTGCCTAATACTAAATATATCTTGATGGAGTGGAAATTGAGACGAAATCCCATTATATGATACTAACATTCAATTGAGAAATAATCATTGAAGTAATTATCTATATAAAATGTAAATCCATAGAAATCATGAATTGATATAACATAAATAATTAATTATAAGCACACAAATAATTTTAGTATATCAAATATATTGAATAATTCATATAACTTAATGAGATGAAATCTAGTTATGAAATCCCTTACCACACTCTTCCACTTAGTGAAACTTGATATAAACCTATTATATAAAATAGTTAATTTTTTATAATTATATAAAATTACTATATAAATACTTATAATAACATATATTATCCCCCTATAACATTTAAATACCCATTTATTTATAGTTATTTATTAAAATCATCATTTTAGTGTTTTTATTGTCTTGTTTTTCATATAGCTTTTGGTTCGGTAGTTTTAGTCCATGTGTCTTTATCATGGTTTCAGCATCTCTAAAATTTTATTAATGAAAGTTAATATAATACAAGATATATATATATATATATATAATATGATATTCGATAAATTATACATATAGATAAATGAAACAAATTGTTCATGGAGACGGCTGGGTGTACATATTCATGAACATTATTTTCCCCATTTCATGGATGGAATGAAAAAAGAAAAATAATAATTAGACATTAAGATACCATTGAAATATAATATATAAAATATATATTTAGTAATCCCATCATCATAAATATAAATGATAAGTTGTTATGAAAAATGATACACATCACATTTTGGTAGTGGTGGTATACATAGATATACTGGTGATGTTTTATTTTCCCATTTGATGCAAATGAGGTGAATACATTTTCTTCCATATTCATAAATAGATTAAAATTAATTAATATATCAATATAAATTACTTTATAATGGATTCCTTGGATTTATATGAGGTGGAATAATATATAAAATTGAAAACTCTTGGTCAGGAGTTATACCTTTTCGCTGGGAAACAACTTTTGGATTCCAACTTAAATATAAGAATGTTGGTCTTTTAGAATGACCAGAAGCTCTAGGATCTTGTTCGAGAAGCCATGATTATATTTTGGTGGTGTTTTTCTAATATATAAGATGAAAAAAATTTAATAATTAAAGAGAGTAGGTACCCTTTATAAGTGAGGGGAGGGAACCCATGCAAATACTTGATGTATTAAATTAATATTAATTAATTTCTATAATAAAGTGTCTCCAAATTGTAATATTTTAAATATTGATATATCTTAAGTAAATATAAAATAATATAATACTAATTGGACAGTTGTTTGTTATATTTTTGTCCTAATCTCCTAGTTTTAAGCCTCATTGATCCTTTTGAAGATTAACACAATATCATTGGTTTTAACACTCTAGGGGTAATAAATTTACTATAAATGGAACACTGTCCGAGAAATGGAAATTTTTTTGTTATTATAAACAAAATAAATTTCCCCAAGATGAGAATATAATTTTTTAAATGTTTAAATAATTTATTAAAATATTTTTTATTTTAAAATATCATTGACGACATTTTTGGAAATACGTGAAATAATATAATAAGATGTATGAATAACTCAGGTAAAATGGATCCAAAATGACATGGATTAAAAGATAAGGCATAAATATACTATATATAATTATACAAAAAATGTATAATTTTTAGGTATCATATGATACCATATCATTTGATTTAACCCCTTGGTTAAGGATTTTTATCCTTAACTATGGTAGTTATTTTTTCAATATTAATGGATTATAATTTTACTTATAATAAATAAATTGGCTCAAAAGTGACCAATATATGTAAATTAGGACCTTTTAAAATCCTAGTTGTACTCTTTTATAATTCTAATAATTTTTAAATAATTTAATAAAATAAATTTAACATATACAACAATTAAGGTCATTTAAAAGAAATATTTGCATAATTTTAATGTGCAATATACATTACTAAAATTTATTTTGAAATTAAACTTTTAGAATATATCTCATATTTTATATTTAACTCCAAAAATCATCAGAAACTTAATATCATTAATTTAATATATATTTTATAATTTGTAAAAACAATTACTTGATTTTTTTACTGTTTGCACAAGTACTATGTCAGTGTTGCATTAGCTTTAAATGTGATTATAACAACACAAAAAATTCATAATAAATTACCATCATAAAAATAATTAAAAAAAGTTCTATATAAACATTTATGTTCATTAAAATATTATATTTACTCGTATTTATGTATTGGCGAGTTATTTAATATGTTATTAGGACTTTTCAAGCCTTGCTCAAGCATTGAACATGTATTTGGATAAGTCGCCTGTTATATAACTAATAAATCAGATAAATACATGAAAAAATTAAATAATAATTAATTTATAATAAACATTCATTAAAATTCATCACCCATGTTAAATATTATCATTAGGATATGGAATTTTACCTTTCTAGTACTACACATGAACTACATTTTTACTGCAAGAGATTTTCATTTTTATCATGAATTATATTAAAATTCATATAATTTGAATTATTTTTGTATGATTTTTGTAGGATATTATAATTAATTTTTCATTAAATATGGTTAATAATTATTTATACCATTTTTATACATTAGTGAAATCATTAAAGATACAATATTTCATAAAAACTGTATGTTTTACTATTTATAAAAAAATTAACTTCTTGAAAAAAAAAATATTACAATATATTCCAAATATAAAATATATTTTTTTGTCCAAAATTCACTTACATGTTGTTAAATTAAATTTATTTATTTTCAGAATTTTTTTCTAATGAAAATTAAATTAAAAATAATTTTTTTAGAAATTTTTATGCATAAAAATTAATATTTATCAAAATCATGAATATTGTTGATTACAATTTAATTAATTATATAATTATAAATAAAATTGATAATATTACACTTAATACTAAATAAAAAATGTAATTAAATAATTGAATAATTTTATTTAATTAATATAAATGAGAATAATTTGAAAATTTTATTTTTTTCACTATTCACTAAAAATAAATCGTTCTAGAAAAAATATAAAATTTCACCCTATGTCAATATTGAATAGATAAATAAAAATGAATTTAATTTTAGATAATTAATATTCTAAATTTCTAATAAATTAATTGTTGTTTTCTTTCAAAAAATACAATGAAATCATTTTTGAAGAAGATACATTTTGGAAACATTATATTACATTACTAAAAATGGAATAATTATTTTCGAATAATTAATAAATGAATTTTTATTAATTAGGACCATTATAAACGTGATTTATAATGATGTTACACATATTAATACATGGCTAGGATATAACAATTACATTTTAATAAAAAAATATAATATATATCGATTATCTTAAAGCTTGTTGTTTCATGATAAGAATGTTATCAAGCTTATTATTCTTATAAAATAAATTTTCGGGGGGTTTAATTTACCGTGGTTACACATATTTTCTTTGGTAAATTTATTTATTTTATCAAATAAAATGTACATACTTTATAATTTTATATATTGATTAAATGTATGAAAATAATTTAATAAAACATAATTTATATAGTTGATGTAAATTAATGTTAATAAAACAAAGAACATCGAATAAAATAAAGTAATGGAAAATTTATCTTTTAATAATAAAATAAAAATATTCTTAAGAAATTCTATGTAAATAATATTGTATGGATGCTAATTTATATTCCTATAACTATTAAGAATTATTTCATTAAAATAATTCATTAGTAATGATTAGTACATAACACTTAAAGACCCTTATTTTAAAAATATCACTAATATATTAAATAATCTTCAAAAAAATCCATTTCAAAGAATTATTTATTACCTGAAAATTTTATTTTATCAATACATTTCTATTAAAATATTTATTTGAGATTTATAATTACATTATATCACACTATAGTAATACCAATTTGTAGAATATTTTTTAAAACTAATATGACAATATTATACTTTTATTTTATTATTCATTATTTTTGAATTATAATATTTTAAATTTTTTACTAATGATAAAAAACCTCAGTGTAACTATCAGATATATTTATATCCACCGACTATATTATAAATGATTATATTTTATATGTCTATATTTTCAACAACCATATACCCCTTTATAATAGTTATATAACCCCCACTGACACCTACAAATTAATTCCATTATTTCGTCTTGAATCACCCTTAAAATTACCTCTTGTTTTAAGTTTCAAAACATTATTTCTCATTGTATGATGTTCTTTATCATTTTAGGTTTATTACAGTTAATAAAAATTATAAAAGGTAAAAATGATTCGGGGGATCCCATAATTTTTATAATAATATTATTATCTATTTGTTGTCCCATTTTAATTTAAGAACATGTAATTCATTTAATATCTTACAGTAAAAGATATTCTATTATAAGTAATACATGGTTTCATGTACAATTATTGTAATGATTCACTATGTAAGAATAAAGTGTTTTTAGTTTCATTCATATATTTTATGAATAATTTCCAAAACCTTTTTAATTGTATTAAAATATTAAAAAAGAACTCCATATATTTTTAAAGATACAATTTAGAAGATGAAAATGTGTCACAAAACCTAATGTGTTATAATGAGAGATTCCTTTGAGAGTTAAAGATAAAAAAATAATCAGGACCAATTTTTTTTTAAAAAAATAATTTAATGATGAATTTATGGGTTTTTTGGGACAAATAATGACATGCGTAAAATATATCTTCCCCAATTAAATAAATTATAGTGGATGAGAAATTTATTCATGTGTAAGGATTCGAAATGTTCAGAGTATTCTTGTCCATATTGGTGAAAAACTATTTCAAGTAATTATAAATTGATACTAAATCATCTAATACTAAAAGAATCCTTGGATAATTAGTATATATGGAATAAATAGATGTTTTATTATTTATAATGACGATAAAAAAGTATGTTGATGAAGAAATAAACTATAAAAAATAAATTAATTATTTTGGTCTTGAATTCTTGGATTGAAAAATATGATAAATTGTAAGGATTCTAAAATAGAGGGGTTAATCATAATCTATAAATTAACAAAAAAGATGAATATAAAATTATGGGGTTAATTTATATTGATGATATAATATTTAGTGGCTCAAATTAATCTCAAGGCATGTTTTTTTAGAATATTTAACTTGTGAATTAAAAATTATTATCATTGGTGAATTATGATTTTTTCTATTGACTTCAAGAGATTAAAAGAAGGATTTAAACATTTAATTCACTATCCAAACATGTGATAGATCTGTCGAAAATATTTTCCAATGATGTTTTCATAGTAGTAATAATTACGGTTAACTGTTAAATGAATTTATCAAAAGATGATAAAGAAAAAGGAGTTGATATTACAATATATAGGAAATCATGGGAATTATAACATACCAAAAAGAATCAATACAAGACTACATTTTTTATTTTTTCATGAATAATGGTATTAATATTGTACCAAGAAAATCTATAGGAATATGTTAAAAATAATACATATAATTATCAATACAACTACATATTTTAGATTGGTTTATCATATAACCATGATGTTTGAATTATTAAAATTTATGGATGTTTATTGGGATGGTTTAGGGGATTATATAAAGACTACATGTAACGACCCATACCCCAGTTTCCTCTAGCCAATTTCATAGTTTATTACACTGGCATAGATATAAGTAATCACATATATAAGGAATTCAAAATTTAACAGTTTTGGAAATATAGGTTAATACATTATACCTATTTTACATTGGGAAGATAAAATAAATCAGAACAAAATTAAAACATAGAATCATAGAAACTCATTCAAATAATTCACCTTTCATATCCTGGGGAAATGAAAAAAATGCATGGCTCAAATTCTATGTAGGGGTTAAGTAAAATGCAATATATCATGAATAAATAATCATAATCAACATAGATGGTAAAAAATGGGAACAAATTCCATTTCATTAATTTCAATATCATGATTAGATACGTATGAATCAATATGGAAAGGTAAATAACTTGTAACATATGTCATTTAATCAATAAGCTGATAATAAAACTAATCTAGGGATAATATCATAGCCCAAATCTCATGGATAGTAATTAATAAATTCATAATGATGAAATTTATTAATTATCAGATATCAGGTCATAAATTGGTTCATTTACCACCATGATTTATACTCTAGATTGTTTAAAACATACTGTGGAATAACCCATCAAATTTGGACAACTGATTATTCCCATGAGACTACATATTCAACGATAGGATTTCATTAATTGTCCCCCAAACCATGTATTGATTGTTCAAAGCATTATCCTAATATTGAATATTAAATTTAATTCATAAAAAATGTGCCTTATTATATATCCATATTGAGTAAAGGATATAAAGTTACCAATATTTCCCCAGTTAATAAAATAATGTTCAATGTAAAAAACATATATAAAACTTTTATACGGTTTAGGTAATAATAATATCCATCATAGAAAAATATGATTATTTAAGAAAAATTTAATTTCAAATTAAAATTTTTTAAAATAAAGTTATTGTTTTACGAGAATGTTAAAAATCAAAAAATAAAGTGAGATTATATAATAAATATTATTATTTGGTAATTATCAATTCCAATCCACTTGGATGAAATAATTAAAATTTAAAATTAATATAAAATGAATAATTATGTATTAATGATATTACATGAAAAATAGGATATATATACACCACATAAAAGTTAATTTGTGAATAATAACAAATAAGTTTCAATGGAATGTAAAATTGAGGCGAAATCTCTTACTACATACATCCTTTTTTATGGATGTTCTTCATCCTATAAAATTGTGGTTTTAAACATGTCATTAAATTAAAATAGAACCATGTTGATATTAATAATATAATAAATGTTCCGTTTATAACATATTATCACCCATTATTTAATAATATTTTATTATTTTCAGTGATTCGGGTGATAATAGCAATATTTTATTCATGTGTGTTTTCTATAAAAGATCCATTTCTTGAGAATATTAAAAGTATTCATCATATACAGAGTAATAATAATGACATAATTGTCATATTTATACATAAAATATAATTTTATTCCCAATCATGGATGATATTTATGAGAATCAATGTGTATTACAATCATAGAGATGGTATAACATTCGTAGACATGAGTAGGGATTCAATTTCTCAATGATCGTTATTGAATGGAGGTAACTAATATTATAATGTTTCATAGTTTTCATAATATAATATATTCGAAATTATTCATATATATATATCATACTCATTTTATGGTGATGAAAAGATAGTCACATTGCTTCGTGATGACGACATTCCACACATACACAAAAGATGTTTACATCATTAATTGTGTGAAATGGAATAGTAAAAAATGAGATATATATATATATATATATATATTATAATTATAGAATCATAAATTTTTAATTTATATCATGTTTATTTATTTTATATAACAAATAGTCATTAACTCTATCTTTATAACCTTCCATGTGAACTGTTATTGATTGAGGAATTACATTGCTTCGCAAGGCATTAGTCCACCGTACACACGAGCAATGTTGTTGTATCTCACACAGAATGGATGGTAAAAATATTATATGATATTATTATTTCTATCATATTAATATGTTATGAATATAATATAAATACTTTAGATCAATCATGATACTAAACCTTGAGAGGTGTAAAATGAAAATAGAATGACATTGGTTTCTGAGGCGGTAATCCACCATACACACGAACGATTATTTAATAACCCATTTTATAGAAGTGGAGATGGTTTTAGGTCATGTACATATTATAAAAACATTCTAGTATATAGAATATAATGAATTTATTATATCAGGATTGTTTAAAATAATTACATGAGGGGGAGAATGATATATAATAAAGACTCTTGTTGAATAACATTATATCTTATTTGGGTGTCCTCCTTAGGTTTTACCTAATTAGTTCCTTGGTTGTATATAGTCCAAAAATAAGGATTTAAGGTTGGTCGGATGATTTTTTTGGAAGTTATTTGTTCGGGTATATTCTGAACCTATTTGATTTGAATGTGTGGTGTGGACAGGAGAGTGGGGTTCCTTTTTTATGTTGGGGGGAGGACACACTTGCTATATTTGAAAATAATTGAGTGATATGACATTATTCATATGTATCAAGGGTCAAAATTTGTCAATTATGAAACCGTATAGGTATAAGCTTGAAATATTTCCATTAAAGAGTTTTAAATGAGTACATAATTCATTTTTACCCCAATGTTTTTAGTTTAAACCTTGGGAAAACCATTTTTACCTTAACCATTATAATTAATTTTTACTTCATTAAGTATTAATTTTGTTCCAAAATTATGTTGACCTTTTTATAAATTTTAAATTGTGATTATTTAAAATGTTGAAACAATTTTTCTATTTTATATTCACAAAAATTGGAAAAAGTTTTTTTATCCAAATTAAATTTGAAATTGACCCTAATGGACTAAATTATATTAATGGATGTAACATTGAACTAGTTTTACTTTAATACAAATTCAAAATAAAAAATTTCATTATAAATAATTTAAACAAAATGTTGGTTTTCAATTAAAATTATGTGCTTTTTCTTATTAATCAATCAATGAATATTTTCATAAAAATACAAAAACATCACACTAATATAATTTGGGTATTTTGAATTCAAAATAAATTTTATGTATTTAAAATAAATTTTATGTAAGTGTTAAAAATTAATTTAAAATGTTTGGGGAAAATCATGACTAAAGAATGTTTTGTTTAGGACCATTGTTGTGTGCATCACAATATATCAGTGAAATGTATTCTAAATGAATTATATTATAATGTCTTGGGCCATCAAATGATTCTCATCAATAAAAAATTTTCCTCATTATTTCATAGATATTACCTTCTAAATTGATTATTTAAATTATTCTTAATAATATCATCTGGTCCCACTTTGTTTCTTGAATTTTTTTAATTCTCCAAATCACCTTTACCAGATGTGTCATCCTATTATTCAAAACATTATATCTAGTATTGTGAATCTGGATGGTTTTTTCTTAGTAAGAAATATTATGTTACAATTATACTTCATTTTAGGTTATCACTTAGATTGTTCTTGGCATAAAATTTCTTAGCAATGATATGTGGATCAAATCAGGTACTTTTGAGTGATTTGTAAACATTTCTAAACAATAAGAAACAAAAATAATTCTTTCACGAATTTAAAAGTGTCAAAGGTAACTAGGGAAAATTTTACCTTAATTATATATCCTTATAACACAATTCCAGGATGATACACTAAAAAAACACGATATACCACATGGAATTCAAAATCCTTCCTCTAATTATCAGTATAACTATTTTTCCAACTTTGGGATGATTTAATGCGATTCGGAATATAATTTACCTTTGTTTTTGTGGCTTCAACATGTCCTAGGACTTTATTTTTTCCTTATCCAAATTCATCCCAAAAATATGTAACATGAAATCTCTTTCCATATAATACATTATATGACAACATTTGAATACGTCAATGGAAACTATTATTATTGGAAAACTCAACTAAAGGTAAAAAAATAATCCAACATGACTTGAAATTCAAGTGATAATGCCCTCAAAATTTATTACATTGTTTCAATCATTCTACAATATTTTAAACTAGTTTGAGTATTGAATGTAGTAGTCAAATGAATATTAGTATCAAGAGTCTTTTGAATACTCTTCCATAACTTTGATGTAAAACAAGGATCTAGATTAGAAAAAATTTATAGATGTGCACCATGAAGTATCAAATATTCATTAATATAGATCCTTGTGAGACTAGTAAGAGTTAAATCTTCTCTTATAGTGAGAAAATATAGAAATTTAGTTAAGTGATTAATGATAACCAATATTGTATCATTCTTTCTAGTAGTCTTTGGTAGTACTGTGAAAAAATTCATAGTAATGTCATCTCATTTTCGTAGAGTAGTATAAATAGGTTTAATGAATCCTCTTGGATATAACCTCATAACTTTAATTTTTTTACAAAACAATCATTTTTACACATACTCAATAATTTCCCACTTCATGTTATCCCACCAAAAATACTCTCTTAAATCTCTATACATTATTGTGATACTGGGGTGTATTGAGAAATGTGAGCTATAAGAGTTATAAATAAAGTCTCTTATTATCTTAGGTATTGATAGAACACATATTATCTTTCCAAATTTCTGTGTACCATCTTCAAAAATAGAGTCTTCTAATTTCTTATCAATAACTGCTTTAATTCTACTTTGAATGTTATCATAATTATATTGATAATTACATATCTGGTTAAATAATTATGGGTTTTCAATAAAAAGAAAAATTATTTATCTCTCCCCTTCTTTAGTAACTCAAAAATCCATTATTAAAATATCTATGAACATATGATCCCTCTCTATCCACATTTGGGTAATAATTTCAACTTATTTCCAAATCAAAGCTTCCACCACCTTATGTGGTTTCTCTAGGTGGTAGTGTATAGAGAAATCATAATACCTGAGTAGATCGAGCCATCTCCATTTCCTTATATTGATATCATTTAGTAAAAATATGTATTTTAGGCTTTTATGATTCGTATATATATCATATCATTCACCATAGAGATAATGTCCCCAAATCATAAAAAAAATGCTTACACCTGCCAACTCAAGATCATGAGTTTGATAGTTCTATTCTAGAGTCTTCATATAACATAATGAAAAGGAAATAACATTATCATTTTTCATTAGGACACAACCAATTACCTTCTTTTATGTATCATTATACATCACAAACCCAATACTTCCAGATGTTATATTCAAAATTGGATAATTGACCTATCCCTTCTTTAGTTCAAAAAAAAAACAATCTTCACATTCCATAGTCCAAAATAACATAACCCCTATACATGTAAGCTTTGTTAAAATGTTATCTAATCAAGAAAAACTATGAATAAATCATCGATAATAACCAGAAAAACCATTGATACTATGTTCCTCTGTTATGTTCAATAGTGTAGGACATTCTTTGACTAACCTCATCTTCGTAAAAATAACAATCATTCCCTAATTTGAGAAAATATGGCCCCAAAAAGAAACTAATTAAATCTATAAATAACACTTAATAAATATCTCTTATAAATAATTCATCTTAAGTGTCTTAATAATAATTCTAATTTGATTATCATGGTCCACATATATTTTATAATACAATAAAATATCATCAATGTATACCAAAAACAAAT
Source organism: Viscum album (assembly GCA_963277665.1). NCBI lineage: Eukaryota > Viridiplantae > Streptophyta > Magnoliopsida > Santalales > Viscaceae > Viscum > Viscum album. Next base: position 775,572,398 of record OY728152.1, on the reverse strand, counting down.
CCACAAGATATTACATTAATACTTTATTCATTAGATCCATAAATAATGAGGGTTCATTAGTAACTAAAAATATAATTACTGTAAACACACAATTCCCATGTATCATTTGAAAAGTTTTCCTTATATGTTCTTCCTTATTTACTCACAATTGGTGATATCCAAAATGAAGGTATATAATTGAAAAATATTTCCCTCCACCATGTTGATCAAATATTTCATCAATTTATGGAATATTATAGATGGGATTTATCATAATAGAATAGATCACTAGATAATCAATTTATATACACATTAATCCATCATTCTTCTTAATAAAGTGAACATGGTCTTCCCAGAGAGAGACACTAGGGGGAATTAATCCATTATCACCCAAATCCTATAGTTTCTTATTCAACCCAACTAATTCCATAGTGTCCATCCTAAATGTAATCCATGATATTGTACATGAATCATAAATTAAATAAATGTAAAACTTGATGTCATTCTGTGGGGAATGTCAATATAATTACTTAAGAAATATATCAATGTAATCGTGAAAAATATAAACTTCCTCAATTTTAGGATCAACTTAATCATACCTATATATTGCTTCAACTTATTCCCCATTAATATTATTAAATAAATCATTTGGGGGTATATATAGTTTTGGAATAGATGATGAATTATTTCTTCTAAGAAAGGTAATTATACATATTCCATAAAAATAAAAATTTCCTTCTTTGTGCAACAAATGTTTTCATCATATTTTGAAATTCATTCCATAACAGGACTATATTGAATTCAACCAAAAGTATGATAATAATTTCATAAAATAATGAAAATTTATTTTCTATAATGGGGACTAACTGACACATCCTTGTAGTAATGAGACATCCCTAATATGATTCTATAGAAAACACTCTTCTTAAATTAAAAGAGGAATGTATACTTTTCTTGGAAATCTTGGTAGATATAAAAGTGTGAAAGGATCCAGAATCAAATTTTTATTTTGATAAATGTGAATATAGGATTAAAGTACATACCACCACAACATTGGGTATGTCCACCTCACCTATAGTGAATACATAATTTTTCCCTTCCCTCCTAAGACTCTTCTATGGTGGATTCCCTTGACGGTAAGAGAATTCAATTTCATAGTGGCTCATCTCCCTACTATTGAAACATTGAATTTATATGTTTTCATTCATTCCTGTGCATTATTTAAACAGAATACCCTTTTATCTACACTTATAAAAAAAATACCCATCCATTCAAGAATTTACTAAGGTGATTCATTATGTAGTTCCCTCATGATGGAAATTGATTATTTCTCATATTCTTCATCATCATCATAGTGAATGTTTATTAAGAAAAGAAGAAAAAAACCTAATCCACACTGAAGCATACACATCAAAAAAGTATCTATGGTGTTCTGAAATAGTGTAGACTGAGTTCATCCCCTTTAACCATATTTACACCCTTTTATTTTAGGAATCTCACCGTATGTAGGCAGATCGTGTCAGGGCCCAAAACCACCAAATAATCAAGATTTTCTGCGACTTGGTTCCCCTCTCTCCACGTGTTTCTCCCATGATGTTGTTACTTATCTATTCCTTTCACTTTTGGATGATGTATTAGATGGACTATGGAGATTGGAAAAGTCCATGTAGGACATCATGAAGAATATTGGAGTCAATTTTTTCCTCTTTAACCAGAACATTCTTGAGTTAGCATAAATAAAGTCACCTAAAAAAAGAATTGGCCTCGGCTTGTAAAGAGGAAGCTTGGCCTATTCTGGTAGAGAAAGCCAACACCACCTACCCTGGTCATCACGCACAACCTCTCCACCCAGAGGGATCCCCATGTTTTTGGGCACATTTTTGTTGAGTTTTAGTCCCCTAGATGGTGGGGTCCATCGATCCATTTGGCCCTAGGCATTAATATTAACATACAGAGAAACATGAGAACTTACATGTAGACTTAGGATTGAGGGAATATCTTTCCAATTGCTGACAAGATTAGACATATCTAGGTTGAGCTATTTATTCTTGATTTTAATAGAATAGGACATTGCATTCACTCTGTCATGCCTTTCCATGTTTCAGGCCAGATAGATACACCGGCATCTAACATGTCGGCTGATGATATGTGCCATCTTCTCGGGTCCACTTTCTACCAATCCATGGAACCACCATTCCATGAAAAGAGGTGACCTAAGTTGGGGATGATGAGATATATGAACTCCTCAAAGAAACAAAAAACATCACACACCCATTTTCCGCTGAATAAGAGGTGGTACATACCCTCCTTCCATTTCCCGTGGTGATTTGATGGCTTCTTCTTCTCTTAGATCCCCTTGAATATATAATATTTATAGAATTACTTCCTTCTTTATTATCAGGTTGCATAAAACTATTGCATCATATGATGGAAATATTGGAGGGACTATCCCAAATTAGATATTTTCCTTAATCCCATCAAATAAATTGTCAATATTTTACTTGGTGTTACATATGCAATTCATAGTTTAACTAGATAAACTTGTAAAGGTTCCATGAAACTGTATTCTTAAATTATCATTATGAAATAGAAAACTCAGGGAATTTCAGTTTCTTTCTCATATGGTAAATATGTTTCAAAAATGTCTCCATAAAATATTTCTATTCAATGAGTTCTATATCATTTTCATCCCTAGTATTCTGGATGAATAACCACCATTTATCATCATCCCCTTTGAGATAATACACCATAGGTGTATCCTTTTTATTTTCAATACATACCAAGGCTATAAATATCATATCTAGTGACTCAATCCATTTATCAGATAAAATTGTATTAGTAGTCCCACCAATCACTGATGGTTTCTATCACCCGAAGTTATCTAGCATAGGATATTCATGCTATGGGATTTGTTTCTCTATCCAAGAATGATTATTAGTCATAACCTAATTAATCTTCACTAATAAATCCATAACATGATCAATGAAAATATCATTTGTATTGGATTCCTGAGTATTTAGACCTCTATATTTTCCATGATTATTGATTCCCTTATTCCTTCCAGGATCCATTTCTTTATAATTGCATAAACCAGATAAGATCAAAAAGTTATGATATTGAATTCATAATTTATAATACAAAAAATAGTGAAATACTTAATATAAGGTAAACTCATAATAATTAGAATGGGTTTTTTAGGTATATCTCTCTGTTCAAATCCTTCATAATGGTTTTTAAAGAAAATTTGAATTATCCTAAGAATATCCCCTAAGAGTGCCAAACTAGGTCTGCAGTATGGCATATTGTTGTGAACTAGGTGATGATCGAATCAATGCCAAAGAATTATTTTAAAGGTTATTACCCCTATGTACATTAGTGTCTGAACTATGTCCTCTTGTATTATCCATACATGTATTTATGATTTTGAAAGACCCCATAATCACTACATTAACAAAACATTATGATGTTCATCTAAACTTATAATCATTTTCTATCAAAGAGTAATGTTCCCAAAACCATTTTTTCCTAATTCTAGTTCAAAAGGATTCTACTCAACTTTAATTGATACCTACTATATCAACCCTAGCCTGGTAGGTTGGAGTAGGTGTGTTACATTATTACATTAGAATAAATATAAGGAATCACATCTCAAAGGACTGAAAATTTTAGCAGTTTTGGAAATCATGATACATAAATGATACACTGTTTAAATTGAAAAAAAATCATTATAAAATTAAAAAATCATAATTTTTTAAACTAATTAAAATAATCCATCTTCATATCCTAGGGGAAGGAAATAAAATAAGATTAAGATGAAATGATTTGTAAGAGTTATATATAGTGGAAGCTATCATGAATCAATAATAATAATAATCAACATGGAATTTTATATAACTAAGATAACATGAAATTTAAATGTCATAACTATCATGATATGATATGGAAGAATAAATGTGTCAAGGGAAATACCCAATAACATTTTCCATTTAATAAATAAGCTTATAATGAAATGCATCCCTATATAAGGTTATAGTAAAATTCTCATTGTTAGTAAAAACTGAATTCTTAATGAAGGAAATGATTAATTATCATACATAATGTTTCTAGCGACATTATATGGTTACTATCAAGATCTATTCTCAAGATAGTTCAAAACATACAGATTAAAAACACATATGATTTGTCCAACTCATTCATATCATTAGAAAACCGATGACTGAGGGGATTGAATTAACTGATCCCTAACCCGTGTATTGAAAGTCAAAATAATTACTCATATATGAAATAATAAATTTAATGCATAAACAATGTTACTTATCAAATATCCTTATTGAGTAAAACATACAAATTTCTAAATATTTCCTCTATTAATAAAATAAATTTCAATGTAAACACTATCTATAAAAGTGGTATACAGTTTAGGCTATAATCATAACCATTATACAATAATATGAAAATTTTAGTGAAATTTATTGTACAGTGAAAATGGATTACATGAATGTTATTTAATTAGTATAATGTTAATAATTACAAATGAATATGTCATTTCTTCATAATTCTTACCATTTGGTAATTTTAAATTCAAATCCCCTTGGATAAAAAAATTAAATATCAAACTCAAAATTTAATGAATAATTATTTATTCATGATATTACATGTCAAAAGGGTTGTATATTCACCACATAAAAGTTAATTGGTTCATAATAACAAAAAAGTCTCAATGGAATATAAATTGAGATGAAATACCTTAACCCACACTTACTTTTCGTTGAATATTCATTATCATCCTGTATAGTGGTTTGAAACAAGTTATTTTCATATTAAATAACCATATTAACATTTATAATATCATATATGATCCTTTTATGACATCTTATCAACAGTTCATTAATAGTCTTTTGTTATTTTCTTTGATTCCAAAGAAAATTACCATATTTTTTTCTTTAGTGTTTTATTATCAATGCTCTAGTTCTTTTTCATATTATCTAGTTTCATTATCTCTTAAATAATATTCATGTCATAATATTCATATTCATACATCAAATATTCTTTTATTACAAATAATGAAGGATGGTTATGAAAAAGGAAGTATGTTAAGATCATGGAGATGGTTGGTCATACAAAAACATTATTAATGATTCAATGTTTCAATGATAATTATGGAATAGAGGTAGGTAATATTTTATCTTTTCATAATGATGATGAAAAATAGTCACATATCATCGTGCAGGTGGTAGTGCACACATACTCGAACGATGTTATCATCATTACGTGAGTGAAATGGAAAGAAAGAAACATATATATATATATATATATTATCATTCACAAATGATACATATGAAATTGATATAAAAATTATGTCCTTTATATCACATATAATCAATAAATTTATCATTATCACCTTCTATGTGAAGCATTAGTGAAGTACGAATCATAGCGCTTCACATGACGGTAGTCTACAGTACCCATGATTTGCATTATTGTATCTCCTTGGGAATAGAAGGTAAATTTATATATAAAATTGTGACTCTAGATGTTTAAAAATGATATAATGATCATATATAATCTTTATATCCATCATCATACACTATCTAGAGATGTGTAAAATGGAAAATGAATGACATTGATTCATGATGTGATAGTTCAACGTACACATGAATGGTGATTTCGCCACCCATTTTATAGAAGTGGAGATGGTTGTATGTCATGTACATATTATTAAAAAATCAGAGTATAAGTATGATATTTTGGTTACTATATCATCATGTATTAATTAAAATTGAAGTTGGTGGAGAAGGAAATAAAATAAATACGGTTGATGAATAACATTACATATTCTTTTATCTGCTTTAGGTTTCCCTAATTCCTTCCTATGTTGTATTTTTACACAAAATAAGGTTTATAGAATTATGGTAATAATGTTTTATATTGTATTATAGGATCATGGATGAACTAATGTGGTTTTACGGTATGAATTGGATAGGAAAGGGAGTGTCCTTTTATAAGTGGGGGATTGACAAACACTGTATTTTTTTAAAAATTGACTTCTCCCACGTTTTTCGTATTTAAAAAGTATAAAAATAGGCCTTTATGTAAATAAATAGGTATAATTGTTTATTTACATTCATAAAAAAATTAGACAATTTTATGTCATTTTTACCATTATATTTTTAGTTCAACCCCTAGAAAACAGATTTTTACCTTAACCACCATAATTAATTTTCAATGCATTCACTAATAATTTTGGTTAAAAACTATGTTGAAATAATTATAAATTTAAAAAAATTATGATTAAAAATATTTCATCTATTTTTTCAAATTCAATTCATAGAAATAGAAATTGTTAATTTAAAATTAATCCAGCAAACGTTATGAGAAAACAGGGTTTTAAAGTAAAAATGGTCAAAAGTTTGAAATGTTTTTATATCCAAGTTAAATATGAAATGAGTCCAAATGACTTAAATTATTTTAGTTTATTTTTAATTGAACTAATTTTTCTTTAAAACCAATGAAAAATATAATTTATGATTATAAATAATTTAACAAATATATATTTTTCAACAAGAATTTAGTATTTTTCAATTCCCCTTAAAAAAAATCTTTTCAGAAAAATATCCAAAATTCACAAAAATATATTTTTTATATGAATTTAAAAATTATGGTTATTCTTATAATAAATTAAATAAAATTGTTAAAAATTAATCATAAATTATGTATGGAAATCATGACTAAAAAGTGTTTGTTTAAACCCAATATTGCATGAATCAGAAGCCATAAAAGATAGTTATTCTTAAATAAATATATTGAAAATTATTGGGGTTTGAAACTATATATTGTTATTCCTTTTTATATGGAAACTTATATATTATATGGCTGTTTATGAATCATGATTTGAAATAATAGAGCATTTATAAATCTAAATACATAACCCCTACTCAAGCTCATTCACATGTCTATGGGTGAAAACTCATAATGAAGACAGTGGATTTGAGGTATATTATTTTCTTTTTATTAAATATTATAATTTGAGTTCTCTAAAACTTAATAAAAAAGTATTATGATATTCAAGGATAAAATAGATGAATAAAAAGTATAATTTTATTATGGTTATTTTTTAGTGAGGGTTAATGAAATTTTATTTTTCATATATTAAAGTTCAAATAGATGAGATTATGACAATGTAACTATCGAAAAAAAGTTCTAAGATATTTTTTGGCCCATAGAGTTCATCCACCTTCATCATCATAATTATTCTACGAAAGTTTCCCACCACATTAAAGGATATTTTTATTTGATAAATATTTTCCATATGATGGAATATGTATTAATAGGTATTGATTGATTGAATAATTTATTCTTCCTTGTGAACATGAGGATCTCTAAGGTTTAATTAATGAGTGGACTGATTATAAATTGATTAAAAGTGGTAGATATGGTGTGTATCTAACAGAATGTAACTCCGAGAGTAATATTTTTTCCATGATATGTTTTCATGAGGAAGAGTACACATTATATATGATTGTGATTTATAAGAGATTATATAAATTATTTATCATGTGGGGGGAATATGATGTCAACATGAGTTAAATATATTTAAGAGGTACATGACAATGATTTTATAAAAAAAGGTTTTAATTGATGAGGATAATGAATTTGTTCATTGATATACTATTATTTTAACTCTCATTTCCCTCAAAAATCATTAATCATGTCAGACTAGAGTGAATTATTGTTGACTAATTGAGTTTACTTTAAAGATGATTCTTGAAATTAAGAGTGACTATTTTAAAATAGGAATTTTTTTTTGAAAAAGTGTATTGTCTATACAATTAATGGTGTGACACTGTTACAAAAAAATCATTGAATTTGATTTTATATTGTGATTATTATTATATGATTGAAATATTATTAAGGGTTTATTTATCATTAATAATTCACTATATTGTGTTTAATGAATTTTTATGTAATTTGAATGGTATTTTTATATAGTATGGTTAATTTTCCAAAACCATGTTATGGGGGAGTTATTTATTTCAATTAAGAAAAATGTTTCTAAAAATATATGGATTATAATTGTTGGTTCCTTAAAAAGTGTTTCACATATATTTTATAAAAAATGACATAAAATCATATGATAGATAAATTTTTTATAGACTATTATGTTATAAAAAATAAGTCAATTTAGGCTAACAGTCATAGTGAAAAAATTATGGTAGATCTTATGTATTTTGAAATTCATTAATAAAATACTGATCAAAATATAAATTGGTTTGGTCATGGATTTTTTTGTAAAATGGGTAGTTTATCAGGGGCTTAGGGATTATATTGAGTGATTATTTTCATAGAATATGTATATTTAACTATATTAAATGATAATTAAATAATTTTATTGGTGGTCAATGTTGTTTTAATAAAAATATAGAAGATCTCATGATGAAATGTATGTAGTTGATTTTTTTTTCAAGATAATTAACACTCATTAAAACTGATCCTGGATTAAAAGAAACTACATTATGGAATAGTTAAAATATATTTTTAATAGTTAATCCAAATATAATTAATGAATAAAATGAATTTTACCAGTATAATTTTGGTTTTAAAAAAAATTATAAAAAACACATCATGGTTATACTAACCACATCATTGATTTTTTGATGTCCGTATGATTTCTAAATTTGAAAATATTTTTTGTAGTTAAAATTCATGGGGATTAATTGAAAGATAGATACTAATATTTTAGAGATACAATATGGATTGTTTTAAACATTATAGAGAATGGATGTTAAGGATTTAATCAATGGAATTATTGAAAATTTCTCTTAAATTAGAGGAATAAGTTTGAATATAGATAAGGATGTGAACAAATATAGAATCTTATTTTCCAAGAGGGATTATATAAGGAAGTAATGTATTGGATATAATTTATGATGGATATTAAAATTGTTTTATAAGATTAAAATTGTACACTTGAGGGGTAATTAGTTCTTTTGTGTTAAATAAAAATGGTGTTTCATTATTGTGAGTGGTTGGGAACAAATATTGATAACAAGTCTATTATAAAATAGTATACATTCCTTCACCTTAGGGAATTTTTAAACATTGGAATATCATTATGTTTAATATTAATGTACATATACTAGTATTTATATGAAATTTAATATCACTTGGTTCATTTATCTTCGTTATATATATATTTGGAAGGGAAGAGTGGGGTGTTTTGAATATTTAATAAATAAGGTCATTGAAAGGAAAATATAATAAATTATCATACCAGGATTTACACCCTTTGAATGTATCAATCCATGGATGAGAAAATATATAGAGTGATTAATTATACTCAATACATAAGATTATAAATTTTTTAAACCATTGTATTGGTTGTTGTAATGGATTTAGATACATAAAACATGTTCCAAAATATTTAATTTTAAATCAATTGAAATTTTCAGTGAGCGAATTAATAAAGAGGGAAATAGAAAATAATTATTCAATTTGTTTAATATTAAAAGGATATTAAATTGAATTATCCATGATGATATGGTAAAATAAATTTCATCTTAATTTGAGGATGAAATAAATACATATGATTTAATAATTATGAATAATTATGGTTAGATTTAGTGTTCATAATTTATTATTCATGTAATTGTTAATTTTAAATAATATTATGATATTTATGTTTGAGTTTTATTTATGAATTTTTTCATGAATATAATCATAACATTATAGAGAGAGATAAATATATATATATTACAACATTAGATGAAAATATTGTTTAAGTGATTAAATAAATAAATAATAATACTTTTGGAATCAATGTCAGCTAAGGATGATCAATTATGATATTACCATGAATTTTTTTTGTTATAACATTTCACAGTTTTTACTTAATTGATATAAAATCATGTGTGAGGTACATTGTTGGAACATAGAGAGATTTAAATATTTCTATGTCAAGGATGACATTGTTCCCAATATTTGTTAATTTTATTTTCGATATTTTATATTTAATCTCTAACAAGGATGATTCCAGTAATAATAATAATATAGTCACCCATATGAAGGTTGTAATCATTGAAAATTTAATACATTCTTATTTTTACATTTTATGCATACTAGTGAATGTGTGATTGAGAATCAAAGGGAGACACAAACAACCCAAACTCCCACACCTAGGTCATGTGCTAAAAATAAATTCTTTTTAAAATATCTTTGATAATAACAGTGGTGTACCAAGATTTAATTTAATAAATATTACATCAGATTTAATGAATAATAAATATACCTCAAAATAATATCACACAACCCCAATAAACATTAAGTTTAGTGTCTATGTATACGGGATACATACTCAATATTCTTTGAAAAAATCATTACTATCTCCCAAAAACATTCTCCTGACATGGTACCCTTAATGTATTATCATACTTGATATTATTCTTCAAAAACATAGTGATGGAAACATAAGAAATATATGAATTTATATTTTAAGTTTGTGTATAAAAAATATATAACCACTAATAATCATAACTTTCTATAAGATAAGAATGTGGGTATGAGAGATTAGTCATAGACATTAAACATAAAATTAGAAAATCATTTGTAAATAATTAAGGAATGTAAATAATAAATAATGGGATAAGGATCTATGAATAACATAATATATGATTCATAATAACATGATAACATTTCATAACATAAGATTAATGGAGAAACATAAGAATTTAAAACCATTTCCTTCTTAAACGGTCACTTTTACGATAATCCTCACATAGTGGATAAATTCCCATAATGGATTGGGTTTACTCTAAAATCCCATAATCATAGATAATAGAGTTCCATAATAAATTTCATTATCTTTTAAATCCTTTAAACATTGTGGATAGTGGTCTATAATGGTTTTGGTTATCTACCAAATTCCTACAAAGATAACACATCATATATAAGCATTTACACAATGCATTGGATTAATATAAATTTTTGAGCCCACATCTCACCTAATTAAAATCATATTTATAGAGAATAATATAACATGAATATATTTATATTTAAAAAATTACTTAATTAACCAATGGGTATGAGTTTGGTTAAAAAACATTCATTGAACATATCTTGAGACATCCTGAGAATGAAGGTGGATAGTAGCACAAGAACATATCCCATGTGTAATATAATAAATATAAATATTTGTTAACATGGATGAATGACACCCGTTTAATATTATTGGATAAATATATCTAAAATATATATAGAGTGATATATAATTTTAAAATTCTTAAAGACTCCTTAATTTGTTTTTTCTTTTTCATGATGTACTTGAGCTTCATAAAATAGTTTAAATATTTCCATTTAAAACCAATAATATATTTTATAAAAAATTATAAATGAAATATTCTTTCAAAACACATTCTATGATATGATATAAAAAAATAGAATATTTTTTTCTTAAAACCACAAGTCTTTAATATCCCTTTTTAAATTTGGAATTACTTTGAATAATAAAATAATTTATTTAAAAAAATATAAAAAAATTATTTTAAATTTAAAAACCCTACTAATTAAAATAAATAAAAACATTTAACTTCGAAATGGAATAATAAAAATGAATAATGATCATAAATTAATGAGTTCACATAGTAATATATAAAATGATGTTCTGTTCACACATTAAAAAAAAATAATAACACATGTGGAAAATGATAAAATATTCCTATAAAACATTTAAAAAATTTAAAAATATTATAAAATAGTATTAATCAACTATTGATCCTAATATAAGTTCATCCATAATATTAACTGTGAGTGAACAATAGAGGAGGAAAAATACAAATAGAAATTAATTGGTGGGGTTTGATTTTGTCAAAAAACAATCGAGTAAATTAATTAACATGGAAAATGAAAATTAGAGAGGACTTGTGAAAACATAACAATAAGTTGTGGAGAATAAAATGGGTGATTTTTTATAGATTAATTTCAGATAAATTTCCCCAGGATTTGAGTTAATTAATAAAAATATCAACATAAAAATACGATTGGAATGAAACCCTAACAAATATCATACATATATAATAAAAAACTCTGAAAAGTATTATATAATATTGATTGTTAAGTCCAGTAAATTAAATTATAATAATTTAAAAAAATCCATTGGAAGTTCACACACTATAAAATGATATAAGGGGTGAATACAGAACATATTTCAATAAAGAGAAGTTGAAATGGGAAAACCCATACATTTAATATCGACATCCATGAAGGTGATTTAACATCATGTATAATAAACATACCTATATTAATGATTTATATTATAATTGTGTTCCTATATCTTTCCTTTTATATTCCATATCTATACTCATTCATGATCTATATATTAGTTTGATATTGTTTATCTTCTTTATCAGATATTTGTAATTTCAATTATTCCACCCATGTTTTATAATTCATACACTGAAACCAATTCATTTAATCTAAGATCATTATTAAATTAATAAAATTAGTATTTATATCATTTTTTCAGTTATTTATTCGTCTATATTCTCATTTCATGGATACTATCAACATGGATTTCATGAACAAAGTCCATGATCGGCTTATTTCATGTAATTCACCAATATTAATGGGTTGATTAATAGTGAAAAATAATTTTTAATATATATTCCAAACCATTTTATAGAATTATATTACTACTTAATGTCATATATATTAAGAAAATATATGTTCATAATTATCCATTTATGGTAGTGATGAAAAATGGAAAACATCTCTCTGTAGAGGTTGTAGTCCACACATAAAAAGATGGAATTTTCATTTTCCAAACATAAGGAATGCAGATATTGATTTTTATTTTCAAAAAGACAATATAATTATAAATGTCATATTTTTTATTTAAAAATACCCATATAACCTATCATGTATAGTGGTTATGAAAATCCGAACATGTTGTTCTTGGTGGAGGTAGAATGCACGTAAAGTGAATGCTGTTTTACATTTTTGAATGGTTGGGAGGGAAATAGAAAATGGTTTTTTAAAAATATAATAAAACATTAAAATACTAATGATAATAATTTTTTAATTTTTTGATGGTAAAATAGAATTGGAGTTAGAAGAAGTAAATTCCATGAAATCAAAATGAAAACATGTGTTTGTGAATTTTTAACTTACTACATAGAATAAATCTTTTGGAAATAATATGAAGCCATTAAGAGTTTATATTTTTAAATTTATTAATGCATTATGATGTATATAGTGGTGTTTGGGAGGTATTTAGGTAGATTATGTTTGAATGAATTGGACTACAATTTTAGGAAAAATTGGGAGGGAGAAGTCTCCTTTTATTTATGAGGGTAGTGGAATATTTTGTAAAAATAAAAAATGATATGTCACAATTCAAGTAAAGTGGTTCCTAAAGTGAGAAATAATGTATAGGGGAATATTTTTGAATGAAAAAACCCCTCACCATAGAACATAAGATATGTTTTATGGATTTTTTTGCCTTTTTTTATTATTAGTTTTATCTTTTACCTTAGTTACTCGTTTTTTACCCTTAGTAACTTATTATTATAACTAAAAAAAATTATTTTATAATTTATTTATTATTTTTAAAAATATAAAATCCATTTCATAATAATAAATTTCTAAAATTCATAAAAATTATTTCTAAAATAATTATTGTTTGATTCATAAAAATAATATTTTGAAAAATATTTCTTTGGTTGAGTAATGTTAATCATAGATTTTAAAACTAAAAAACAATTCATGAAATTTATAATTTTAATATTTGAATAATAATTTTAAGAGATAATGGTTTAATATATTTTTTAATAGAATCTTTAATCTAAACGATGTAAAAAATGTCACTGTATTTGAAAAAATGGTATTTTTCAGTACTTAAATAAAAATGAATATTTTTAGGAAAAAAAATACATAGGTAATATTTTTATAAATAATCTAAAAATTATATTCATTTAATATATTTATAATTTTAAAAATTAGGTATTTATATTTTCAATGGATTAATAAAATATAATGTATTTTTTTATATAACAAAACTGCATTTTAAATTATTTACCATTTTTATTCTTATTTTAGATCAATTAAAATTTATGTAAATGATAATATATTATTAATATGAAAAATAAAATCTATTAAGATTTGTCCATAATACATGTTGTTTCTTAAAATAAAAAATGCATAGGTCCTAAATAAACATTTTAGAAAATTATATTTTATTCTTTAAAAGGTATAATTAGTTATTTAGAAACACAAATTGATTTTATCAATGAATTATTATTAAAAATTATCCGTTAAATTTCTTCCAAAATAAATTTCAAATTTTTGTTACACCTATTTATATATACCAGTTGAAAAATTATAATACAATGATCGCATTTATAAATTATAATTTTTTTCTTAATAAAATGTATTGTGATATGTTTTGGTTCAGTCTTGGAAGTTGAGAACAATATTAAACATATTTTTTTAAGATAAATATATATAAAAATAACTAATATTTTCATTTTATCCCTTAAATAAAGTGTGTCATCGCAATTTTTATTTCTTCCATTGATCATAATAGATTATGATATTCCGCATATAATCATGACTTGAATAATTATTTCTAATGATATATCAACCTCATATTCATGTGTAAGACTAGGAAGCTTATAACATCCCACCCCTCATCATTAAATAAGGACGGTGATGTGACATTTCTAGGGATTTGGTGACATCCCCAATAATTCAATGGCTGGAAATAATTTCCAAGTGCTTCATAAATAGTTGGGGGATGATTTTCCCTTTTAAAAAATATCAAAAGGAAGAATACTATAAACTAACAACCAATATATGATGCATGAAAATATTATCACATAACTCAATGTAATAAGAAGTAAAAAACCAAATTACAACCATAAACTATATCAGAGTACAAATTAGTTACTAAAACCAACATCCTAAAGGAATCTAAGAAATCCATCAAAAACTCCAAACAATCTCCATCCTCCAACTTAATAACTGATGCTCATGGTGTCATGATGTGCCACTAAAGGACTGGGATAATATTTTTTACATGTTTCTAGATAAATTATATCTACTATCAAACCAACATTCCTATGTATGGTGTGAGTATAAAACCTAGTAGTATTTCCCCAGTGACTTCCCGAATCACACCACTATGATAGAACAAGTTATCACATTTGTATAAAATAGTCAAAACAACATAATTTTTTGTCAAAACTAATCTCATCTCTATGAAAAATAGATTTCCATGGAATGTAACCAAACTAGACTTTAAAACAATTTTTCATGTCCATTTTAAAACCCTTTCTATTAACACACATCAACTCATGTATGCATCCATGGACCCCACTGTACTCAATTTTTTTGATTCATCCATTCAAAAATCCATCACTTAGTATACCCTTTTGATAGTGGAATGGTGATACTGTTATCCTTCTGACCTTATTGGGGGGGGGGGGATCTTCATACCATTATGTATCTATTTTCAAATGAACACATGCTAACCATTTATACCATAAACCATGAAAAACTAATTTATCCACCATTTCAATAATACTATCCTTTTATTGATAAAATTTTCCAACAAATTTCCCTCAATTTAAAACCAAAAAACCATTTTAAAATCATCATTTTAATATCATGTTACCAATTTCACATTCCATTAAATGATTATTTTATACAAATTTCAACTAACTTCACTAAAGAGGATTTCCAAAAATATTTCACTTAAATTTAAAAATATCAATCAAAAAAATTCAATATATTTTAACTCAATCCTTCACGTTCTAACTGAGATAATTTTATATTGAAGCCACGTACCTAATAAACATAGGTGAAATGAAATAACAAAAAAACATCAACAACCTAGCTTAGATCTTATAAATATGACATTAGATGTTGTTCCCTTTCATGAAAAAAATCATATATCCTCATGATTGACCTCAAACACCATATATCTATCCCTAACAGTTTATATCTATGATTCCAAGAAAGGTAAGAAGAAAAATTATTATGAACACAATCATGAACAAGATCTTACCAATGAATACAGTCCTCCGATGCAGTTTTCTTCTCCTAAGAAGCACTCTAAAATCAAAATAAATTGTCTCTCTAGCATTAGGAGAAAAATTAGTTTGGGTTATGTGTGAATTAGGGAAATAATGAGAGGTTAAGGGTCTAATTTATATTAGATCCACAATTTAAAGTGGTATACCTATGCATCGCATGGTTAGGCCACATGTTTTTTCAAACTATGAACAAACCATGATGGTGCTTCATCCTTAAGACACCCCTTTCAATATTGGATTACACCGTTGGAAAAACCATGCACCAACCAAGTGTTAGAAATGATCTCAAATAAATGTAGGCTCATACAGTTTATTCTGGGCATATGCACTATTTTTCCAACTGGTGCTCCAACTAAGATCCCTCATTGTGATGTTTGTTTCCTCTTTTATGGTTTCCTGGAAGAGTTACACTATGTCTACTAAGAGGGCTCAAATAGTTCACCTCTATAAAAGACTCTTATAAGTTATAAAACCCTACAAAACCCCACCCCCACCCAACTTATAAAAATCATTATATAGAGTTAAAATAAATAATTTAAGGGTTAATTACCTCAAACCAAGGGTGATAAAATCTACCCACCATTGGATTTTCCATCCTTAGAATGATGAAAAAGACCATTATACTAAACGATTTTGGACAAGTATTTGACTATTTCTATCTAACACTCCATTGTTTCTTCCTAAATCTAACTATGTTTGCATAAAAACTACACTAGAGAGCTGATTTTCCCATTATATAATTTCTCTATCATATCCACAATCCACACTAGCTCATAATCCAACATATCATCCATATCTAGGACAATGTGATCCCATCGAATCACATGGTCATGATTAGGTTGATAGTTCTTCAAATGAGATACATGAAACAAATTATGAAATGAACTGAACCTTTGTGGAAAATCAATCTAATAAGGCACCTCAAAAACCTATTCATGTATTCAAAAAGGGTGAATGTATCGAGTAGATAAATTTCCCTGCTTCCAAAATGATTATTCCCATGATTTGGGGAGATTCTTATGAACACATGATCACTCACCTCAAATTACGACAACCATCATGGATGATATGCATAATATTTCTGCTGATTTTGAATTATTTCCATTATCTTCCTTATCAACTGAATCATATCTATTATATCTTACAGAATGATTAGTCCGACTAGTAATGTATCCCCTCTTTCCACCCCAAAAGGATGAGAATGAAAAGGACTCCTATACAATGCTTCAAATGGATCCATATGTATTAGTGCCCTATTATGTTTTTTATAAATGAACTTCTATAACCGTATGTGCACCTCCCATGAGGCACCAAAATCCATTACGAATGATAGAAGCATGTCTTCCAACATTTTTATCTCCCTTTTGGGTTAGCAACTCATTTAAGCATGATTTTTTTTTCTCATAGTCAACTGAGTCTCAAAGAATTATAGTAAGAATTTATAAAAATGTTATATAAAACAGGAAACATGGACCAATAATATAAAAACTTGTATTCAATTCCACAATAACACTTCTCGGATATTCATTTTAGAAAATATACCACCATATGGGATTCAAAAATAGGGATGAAATTAAAGAAAT
Source organism: Viscum album (assembly GCA_963277665.1). Classification (NCBI taxonomy): domain Eukaryota; kingdom Viridiplantae; phylum Streptophyta; class Magnoliopsida; order Santalales; family Viscaceae; genus Viscum; species Viscum album. The sequence goes on along the minus strand of OY728152.1, from coordinate 775,554,751 downwards.
TGTGATCCAATACAATATCACCCATATGGAATCATATTTTCAAATCATCCTTAGTAGTCCTATCACAAAATATATAGTTATTTGAGCCTATTTTGAAATTATAATTTGAAAATATTGTAACATAACTACTTTCCACTATTTGGCAGCCTTAACCTTCTTATAGGATATGTATCTCAAAGCATAACCAATAGCACTTCTTTTCCTAAAAAACCCCCAAAATTGTTCTTTCAACATGTTATACATCATTTAAATTCCAAGATGAAAACCCATATTAAATGGTGGTAAGGATGAAGAATTTTTTTCCTACCTAGGCATGGGTAGGAAAATCTAATTTAAAAAATTAAAACACTAATCCATTTTTAATATTCCAATACTCAATTGTCTCCCAATCATTTTTTTTTGAACTCATAGAAACGCTTTTCGAATATGATGCCTATACCAATTTAACATTCTACACAAAATTATGAACAAAATAAAGTGGAATGAAAACTACAACACTACCGTGGTCATCACAATCCATGTGCATGTCGACTATCAAAAATATCATTTGTCACTAATTTGATGCCTCTTTTTCCAACTAACTATACGGAATTCTTCTTAATGATTCTACCATCGAATTTCCATTACAAGGGGTATACATCATGTAAAATTCAGAATTTTGAGATACCATATCCTTATTATTTATCTCAAAATCAAATATAATTGTGATACAATGAGATTCAAAATCTTGTGATTTGTAAACACTGTATTTTTTTACCAAAGTGGTAGTGACACCATGTTCATAAAGTATTCAGTACAACAACTACTCCAAACCACCTTCCTGATCCAACATAATAATCCATGCCCACGGTATTGTGATGCGTCACTAAATAACTGGGATATATATCTATTATATGTGTATGGATACATGATATCTATAAATACACCAATGTATCCAAGTTGGGGGTGAGTATAAAACTCGGTAGGATTTCTCCAATGACTTCCCAACTCACACCACTATGATAGAAGAAGTTATAACATTTATATCAAATTGTTAAAAATAATTGAAATTAGGGTATATCAAAACCAAATCCATTTTAAGGAAAAACATTTCATGGAAGTCAACAAAACCAAACTTTCAAAAAATAATTACAAATCGATTTGACATAACAATTCCATTTTGACACATCCACACAACCACACATCCACAATTACATAAAACCATTGACCTCTATAATCTCATGAGGGGTGATTCATACTTTCACAAAGATGTCACATGGTGAACCATTTTAATGTGGGTAATTACATACCCTTATTCATCTCAGTTTTTATGGGTGAAACTTCATCCCCTTATCCATACCAATTCATATAAAAACACGCGAATCATTTATTCAATTAACTATGCCAAACTAATTGATCCACCATTTCAATAAAAAATAATTTTATTCAAAACACTTTTCAACTAATTTTCATTCATCAAAACCTATAAACCATTTTAAAATAATCATTTTACAATCATATAACCAATTTCACATTGTACAAAAACCCATATTATAAAAATTTCAGAAACCATCACTAAAGAGGTCTTCCAAAAACATTTCCCATCAATTTAAAAAATAAAACCAAGAAATTGAATCTATTTTAAATCAAAACTTAGAGTTCTAAATAAAAGGAATTTAGAGTGCATCCAACTAACTAAAAAACATATGAGAAAATGAATAAAGGCATAAAACATTCAACAAACTGACTTTAATAATCTATATCCAACCTTGGATCTTGTTCCCATTGATGAAAAAATAATATCTCATCATGATTTACATCACACACCATATAAATATAAAAATTAATTAGAAATATGATTCCAAAATATGGGAAAATAAGAAAACTAAGTAAAATAATGAAGAATGAGGACTTACTGGTGAATTTGAGCCTCCAATGCCCTTTTATTCTCTTAGGAATCACTATAGGGTCAAAATGAATTGTACCTAAATCCTTAGGAGAAAATGGATTTTCAGATATGGGAGAATAGGATAAAGACATTAGTTTAAGGCTATAATTTGGTTCATGTTCCAAATTCAAAGAGTTACGCCTATAAGCCACATGGTTAGGCCGCGCAATCTATCAAAAAATTCACTAAATATGTTGGTGTTGCTATCTTAAGCACCATATCATGGTTGGTTCACATGGTTATAAAAACTATGCACCAAATATGTATTGGACACTGTCTTTAATGTTTTTAGACTCCCATGGTTTCTCCTGGGAATTCTAATGGTTTGTCCATACAATGCACCAATTACAGACCTGCCCAGTGAATTTTATTTCCCCTTGCATGATTTCTTGGATGTGTTCCATGGTTTCTAATAACCATTCTAAAAATACGAACCCCCATAAAACCTTCCAAAAAGTTAAAAATCCAATAGTAACCACTCCAAACATTATCCAATAATTATTCATACATAAAATTCATAAATTAATTGTAAATTAATTCAATGAGGGTGTGATAGAAAACTTATCTTTTTTTATTAATATGATTATATTAAAATTAATTTTGAAAATTATTCATCTATAGTAAGTTTTAAACTTATGAGTTTCTAGGGACATACCATTTTAAAATATGATTTCCAAGAACTCTAATTATATTGTTTCTTTTAGAGGTTCACAAGTTTGACATGTTGCGTCCATGAGTTGATAGAATGCGTCATTATGATTTTAAATTCCAAAATTTTTGGGGCCCTTGGATAGTGGTGAAAACATAGATGGAGGATATGATTTTACTTCAGCTTTTGAATAATGCATTTTTTTTAGATATTAAAAAAAATCATAAATTAAAAAAAATAAATATTCTATATGATGGTCACCATATATTACACTAGAATAGAGGATATTAAGATCATCTTATAATCATTCAATTGTTAAAACTTGATGATGCTCTATATAGAATTCTCTAAATGAGATAGAAGAGATTGTTGGGGTCTAAATGTATTTTCAAATCATTCCCATGATACTTCATTATGTTGAATTATGTATGTTGTTTAGTATATATTTTAAATCTACCCAAATGTAAGTTTAATGTTGAAAAAGGTTTCAAAATGACATGAGATATATTAACAAATTATTCTCTCAGTCATATCCTCTATAAGGGAAATGATTTTTTTTTTCATGATTCTATGCATCCATATTGAGGGAGTGATTTAATTTCACCACATCATTATAATTTCACACATAAATAGAGGTGATTTTAATAAATATTTTTTGTTCACTTATTCTACGATGATGTTGATTTCTATCATCCTTTATCATAGTTGGATTGGTAGATTTGTTGTCATATTGTATATATTACATAAATTAAAAAAATTTAATTGTTTATGGAACATCGTGAAAAACTTCATTTCCCTCTACCATGATTATTGGAATCTATATTTTTTGTAGAATTTTTGTTTCACTATTCCATATTTTTTAAAATAATTTCATTTTCATGTTCCCATGAGAAATTTCGTTGGGTTATTATAACCTCATTAATGTCACATAGAATGTTGAAGTCTATTTATTCTATGGTCTTGACCACCTGAACATCAATGAAATCTTATTTTTATCTTATTCCATTTAATTTGAGTATTAACATTTTTCCTGTTATTAATCAAAACCCATGATATATGATTAGGAATAACTGTAATATTTTCAACACCACATTCTATCCCATTTTTTTCTCATTAAGAAAATACCTACATTTCCCCTTACCTCCTTCATTAAAATAGTTTCCCCTTAATATATCCATAAAATCAATAAATGAATGATTAAGAAAAGGGCTACTAAAATTGATAAATTTATAAAAATACAAATTTAAACGTTAAATATTTTACAAATAAATGATTTAATTTTCCAACCATATGAATATCTATGTTTCAATAAATGAAATTAATAATTGTTTCCTATTAGTATTTCATAAATAAATTGATTCATACCCCTCATAATGGTTTATTAAGAGAATATTGACCACCAAATAATATCCCATAATTGTTCCAAATTAGTTGTTTAGTTAGAAATATTTTTAATGAACAATGTGAAGATTTAGTAAATACCCAACTAGCCTTTTTGGGTCTTAACCTCTTTGTCATTTGTTTCTAGTGCCTACATCAACTTAGTGGTATACAAATAAGGATATCATTTCATAGAATCCAAAAAAAATATATTTTATAAAAACATCATGAAGTTATATTATACATATAATTATCCCAATATATTTAATAATTTTATCTCATTAGAATCCCCAAATATAACTAAGACATACATTGATACCATTTGAGGTGCACCATACCCAAAATTCAGAGTCTGATGTCAAAAAAACATTAAAAAATCTTTTATACCATGTGAGATTACCCATGTCAAACATACATTAATATCATGTCATTTTAGATGTATAATCAATACATATCAAAATAATTTCACACAATCATGATGAACTTTAGGTTTAATGGTTTTACAGGAATGATACATAATCGAATTTTTTTAACACACTTTAATATCTATTGTAAACATTCTTATAACATAGTACCCTTGTATTATTATCACACTACACACTATTATTGAAAACATAGGGAATGTAAAAATTATAAAGGGGTGATATTGTATGATTATAAAAGGTAATTATAAAAGATAACCATTAATGGCCATATGTTGGAAAAAAATTAATCACGTGGGTATGAGAGCATATTCATGGTGCTGGAACATTACATTAGAAAATAAAACCCAATGGAACACAGATAATAAATAATAAATCATTTCATTGGGATTTTGGAATAATATAATACACACGTCATTATGACCATAGAAAGTAAAAAAATATTAAAATACAAAATTAATAATTGAAAACCATTTCCTTTTCCATGGATCACTGCCCGGGTCATCATCATATAGTGGAACGAGTCCCATAATGGATGTTTTTAACTCTAAAATCCAATAAAAATAGTGGATAGATCCCCATAATGGATTGGGATTACACTGAAACCCCATAAAAATTTATATATAATCTTATAAAGGATTGGGTTCAAGCACCAATACAAGTAATGTAGGGTAAAATGTTCTATAATGGATTGAATTCACTCCCAAAACACATAAAAATAGTGTACATAGACCCATATTATATTAGGTTCACTCCCCCATCCCTCAAATGTCATATTAGATATAAATATTTACTAAATGAATTATAAGTTTATATAATTCCATGCCTACCAATCACATTATAAAAATCATATAAATTTCTTCCATGAGAATATGAAAATATATATATTTAAAACATCTCTTAAATTACCCTTGTAAAACTTGAGGGTTTAATAAAAAAATTTAACATTAAATAATCTATCCAAAGAAATAAGTTAGATGGTATCATAATAACATATTACATGTGTCATAAAAGGAATTTAAAGGGTTGATTCCATATATGAAAAACTATTTTTCTTGATTATTGGATAAATCAATTTGAAAAAAAAGAACAAATATCCCTTTTTAAAATTCTTGAACATTGCTTAAAAATTGCATTTTTATCAAAAAATACTTAATTTTGGGAATTTAATTACAAAATTACACATCCAAAACAAAAAATTGATTTTAGGAAAAAAAATTATAAAGGAAATATCTTTTTAAAATACAATAATTTGGAAGATATAAAAACATTGAATACTAATTTCATAAAAATAGAATAATTTAAAATCAATAATTCCATTTTAAAACAAAAAAATTACATTTGAAAATTTTTAAAATATTTACATCTATTTTGAAAGAAACTATGAATTAAAATAATTTTTAAAACCATTTTAAAACATGAAAAGTAATCATTGTATTGGAGAAGGGTCATAAAATAATGTATTCACATGGATAATGTTAAAAAGATGTTTTGTTCACACTATTGAAAAAATCATACAATGTGGAAAAATTTAATATATTCAACAAAAAAAATAAGCAAATAGAATATTATATAAAATAACCTTGATAAATTTTTTAATAATAGATATTCATAATAATTAAATCATCCAATGAATGTGGACGTAGTTGAGGAATATTATCGACATAAGATAGGAGTTGTGATCAATTTCTCTAACAAAATTAACATCAGTTAAATTAATTATGAATGTAATTGAAATTGATAGAGGAATTTTAAAACCCTAATAATAAACCTATGATAGGAAGATGTTTTAGGAAAAATATTTAATTTTCATACAATATTCCCCTAGATGGAAATTTATTCATGATGATCTAGATTTAAAAATGAGATTGGAATGAAACCCATACAACTTCATTACCCTTGAAATAGAAAACCCATGAAAGGTAGTGAATAAGTTGGATTTTTAAATAACTATTATTTCATTATTATAATATTAAAAATAAATCTATGTGGGTTTTACTTACCAAAAAATAAAATGATTGGTGAATACAAAACATATCTCAATGAAGTGAAATTGAGATTCGGGAACCCTTACCTTTAATCTCAAATTCAATGAATGTTATAAAAATATAATAAAATAATCATATTAATATTAGTAAATTATTTAACCACATTATTTGTATAATTTCCCTTCTTCTTTCCCCAATTATAATCATTCTCTACCAATATAACGGTTTGATGTTGTTTATCTTCATCATCAAATGCCTATAATTTGGATTGTCTCACACTATTTTTGTAACGGTTACATAGAAAGCCAATTACTGTTAAAAAGATCATAATTATTAGATTAATATATGTATATAAATCATTATTTTCAGGTGATATATTCATACATATTGTAATTTTTTGAAATTATGTGCTTGGTTCGCATGAAGAGAATCCATTCCTAGAATGCTTCAGGTAATTTGCTGATAATAGTGCATTATATTATAATAATCATTATTTTTTATATTATTAAATAAAATCCATATTACTAAATTATATTACTCCATAGTATCATATATATTTATAATATATATTTTTAGAATCATCCATTTATGGTAGAAATAAAAACATGAACATGTTGATCCATATCAAAGGATGTCCTCACATACACATGAATGATGTTTTCTATTATTCCAAGGAATTGACAGAATGTGAAAAAATATTTTTAATTTAAGATATTATTAATTTTATATGTATCATCTCAATTAATTGAAGAAAAAACATATAACATCCATGTAATTTTGTAACTTAAACTACAACTTGTCACAAATGGAGGTGGTAGTCTACATGTAATATGAATAGTGCTTTCATTCATTGAATGGTTGGGAGGGGAGTAGATAATTGTTTTTACATCAATATAATAACAAGTAATTATGATAATTATATAGATGTTATTATTTTATGGTGTTATAATATACTTTTATATAGAAGAAAAATACTTAGGTAAATAGAAATGAAATAGAGTGGTTTTGAATTTCCACATTACGCCATAGAGAAACTCTTTTTAAATTTTGATTATACCTCTGAGGGGTGTGTTTTATGGTGTTTAAAAACATATATGATGTATTCATCATGGTTGGGGAAGTACTGTTTTATATTTAGGTAAATTCAAGTGGATTATTATGAGTGTAAATTTGGGGTGGTGGAAGTATCCTTTTATAAGTGAGGGGTGTAATTTTTTTGTAAAAATATAAAAGGAGAAGTCGCTATTTTAACGTTTTGTCAGAAAAAATAAAATTGATTATGATTTGAAGAAGATTTTATAGTATATGGAATACCCTAGGTAATCTCTCAAGTATAATTTATTGGCTTATAGTGTTTAGTTGTAATAAGAATTAATAAAAGAGGGGGGTAGTTTTGAAAACAGTTTTAAGAAAATAACCTAATTTAAAGAGTTTAATATTTGAAAAAATAAGTGAATTTTAAAAAATACGTGGTAAAGGGGATGTTTCTGTTTTATTACACACGTTTCATGTTAATGTTTTTTAGAGATTCATTCATGTTTTATGTAATTAATAGGTTGAAATTAGTTGGAATACCAATTAATTCCTAAGCTCTTATTTCAATAATTGATGAACCAAAAATTGTCTTGACAATATTATTTACAAGGTCTAGATATTATGCATGTAATAAGAGATTCCTAAAAATATTTAAATCTCAATATGCAGGGTAAGAAAATGGTTATTGTGTTGTCCAATAAGAACAATACAAGTCACGCACTCGAAACCTCACAACGGTCTGTTAGAAATTAATAGAAAATAAATCACATGCATAAAAATAACTCAAATATTAAATAATTAATTATACATGGAATAAAATGTTTTCACACCCAAATTATGACAAACTAGTAGCTAATAAGTGTTTCGGAACTCCCTTGAAATTTGTGTAACTCCCTCACAATGAACACCATCTATTTAGACCAACATTTAGAGGAGGATAATGCTAGGGTGGATATCTGTCATCATTTCAGCTCAACCTATATAGATACGGAGCTATATAAACACTAGGGGATGAATGGGATTATTTGGAACATCAATTTGGAATAAATTAACTCTCTTGTTTTAACATTAAAATTAGGTGTTCATGGTTCCATTTTATAGCCGAAATGAGATGGGGTTTTGGGAACCTAGTTTTGGTCTTTCCAATTATATCTCGAGTTTTAGTTGATAAATAGAATTATATCTACTTGAACAAAACTAAAAATACATTTAACCAATAATTAATGTATCCACCGATTTTTCAGAATCATTTGGAGTCATACATCTCATGATATGGATGAAAAAAAGCACAACACTTTTGACATCTTGCATATTAGGTGGCTTGGACAGATCAGTCCGGATCGGCCAACATATGGCAGAATTGGCTTGTTTTCCTTCATAAATGTTTTATAAAATGATGTTTTTTATAATTCCACAAAATCTTATCCCATTTTGAGCCACATATTTTGGACAATGTTCAATCCAGTGGGCATGTTTACTTGGGCTTCAATGTAGTTTGACCCATTTTCCATCTGGATTGTAATCGGCCCTCTAAATCACCTCTACCTATAATAAAATCACCAAAATTTTATTTATTACATGTTTAAAACTAATTAAAATAAAATTATTTAACCATATGGAATGTTAAATTTGTTAGTAAATTTTTAATATCAAATACAAAACCAGTTTACAACTATGGTGTTTGATTAAAATAAAGTAGTGAACCATGGTGTGATCACACGACCACACCGAAACATTATCACTCATAGAAAGTTACATTTACAAATATTATTATTGTATATATTCTCAAAATCATGAGGATTTAAAATTCAATGAAAATTTGAATTTTAATAGAAAAAAGATCAAAGAAAAAAATCACACTCTAGAGTTAATTCTAGGGATCATGGAGAAAGAAATCTCAAAATTTGTATCAGAATGAAATTCCAAGAGATTCATGATACTAATTGAAAAAAATAGTTCAATAGTAAATCATGTCACTTATTATCCACAAGGGCTTTTGAAAACCGTTTCATGATATTCTTTCCACAATATAATGAGTAAATAGAGGTTATTTTAAAATTTGTCTTCTTATATGATCCTTCCTACTGAACCTGCACTATATCATTTGTAATAAAATTTCATGACCCACTCATTTAAGAATTCTCAAATGTAAAACCATAATCTCATGACCTAGATATCCCCATATGTTTTAAATTTCATCACTCTTGTCAATGATTATTTTTAGGGCATACAACATTTGAATAATAGGTACAAACACATAGGTCAATCTGGTATAATAATTAAATAGATCCGATAACCAATGAATGTATAGAAAATTATTTTTGGAATGTAGAGAAAAATTAACCTAACATATATATACCATCTATTATGTATTAAATTTTCACACTTCCGAGTTGGGTGCAAAGATGTGTAGATAAATTAAGTGACAAAAGTTTCCCATAAACTACTCACACAATGTGTACCATTATTCTGAACGGTTTGAAAATGATACAACTATTTATATCATCGAAAAAACCAAATTTCAAGAGAAAGTGACACCATAGTTTTCAATTATTGTTGAAATGAAAAATTAATCAGAATTTTTTTAATGTGAAACCAACATGAAATTGGAAAATTCCTCATGAATTTTCAATAACATCCATGATTAAGTGGGAATAATTTTCCATGATTATGTGGGAATAAAAAATTAACATTCTAGAACAAATGTGAGTGGGAAAATAATGGTGAATGTGAAAATAAAATATACAAGTCAAAAAGAGAAAAAGAAGAAACCTGTTGAAAATTCATAACTATCCTAGGAATGTACCCATCACCCCACACCTAGAACATTTATTACCCTCAAATTAATAAATGTTAATGTTGGAAGGAAGGGTAAAATCTGGTGGGTTTCATTCTTATATTACTTCTTGAATATGGATTTCTACTACTAGGTACTCTGAAATGGATTCATGAACATGATTTAGCTACTTCCCATTGACAGTTAAGGATTGTTAGTTTTTTTATTTCAAACATGAACAACACAAAATGGATAAACATTACTAATAATTTACAGACCAAACCAGCTAAAATAATGCTTTCTGGGATGAAACGTTAGCCTTGCATTGTAGAGAAGGAACTTCTGCCTAATGTGGAATTGACGATGAAGGATGAGATGTTCATGGGATGCCTCAGATCACCCCTTATAATTCTGGGAGTTCTCATATGAATTTTTATGCATTTCATCCAACTACAAAATTTTCAACGCCCTTTGAGCACCTTCCCCTTAATAAATAGAATTACATTATTTAATGTCCCAATGGGCCTCATTATGAATATCAATAGGGTGGTGACAACCCTATCCAGTAAAAAGCTGATAGGGTGAAATTCCAATGGCAGTTTTGAATGAAGTATGGTAATCCCATAAAGAATCATTGAGTCTATGTTAAACTATTTTTTCAAGACTTTGCTTTAAATCCCTATTTGATAACTAATATTGACCATTAATTTTTAGGTGATATGTAGTAAACATTCTATTCCCGACCCCATAAGAACACAAAATATATTGCACTGTTCGGTTATAGAAATGAGAACCCTGGACACTAATTATAATTATAATTATTCCAAACCTATAAAAAATTTGGGTTCTTATAAATTACAAAATAGTCTTGAAATCATCCGTCTTTATGGAGTGTGATTCTACCCATTTTGACACATAATTCACTATCATAAGAAATTAAATGTTTCCAATGGAATTGGGAAATGGACCCATAATGTTAATTCCCCAAATAGAAAAGATTTCCTAGAAGGGAAAGGGTTGTTGGAAGAATTTAATTTCATTAAGATACATTCCCCATTCATTAAAAATGTGGACATGATTTATAGAATTCATGGGAATTCCAAAATAATGTCCACCTATATAGGAAAAAATCGATGACCGTACGAGCAGTCCATTGAGGAAGAAAGTGGACCCCACAAGAAAGAGTGTGGAAGAACCTAAGGACAGTCTAAAACTCGTTATAGGGAACAAAACACCTAAATACGTGGTCACTACATGTGCTCCAATAGTAGGGTTCATCACGAATGAAATAAAGGGACTCATGTTTTATATGGTCATCTTGGTTTTTTTTGAAATCAGCATGAATTCAAGCTGATACTAAATAATAAATAATTTTGACATACTAAGAAATATCATCATTCACTCAGTACAAATTCTTATAAAAAATATTCTATTCATGGGAATACATGGTAATGAGTCAATGTTTAGGGATGGGAGGATCCTGCTAACATGGTCGACCACAACATTATTTTCACTTTTTATCCCTAATTTAATGATTAAATTACTATAGTAGGAGTATCCAATGAATGATTTTTTTTTTGGATTTTGGTCTCTTAATGAAATTCTGGAGGGATGCATGGAATGAGAATACAATGATTTTGGACCCTAAAATGAAGGAACTGAATTTATCCAAGGGAAAAAACAATGGAAAAGTGTATTTATTTTGTTTTGATTTTGTTTTCTTCGGCAGGGTCCAGTGTTCATGAGGCATAGGCAATGAAATGTGGAGCTCAATCGACATGTTGTTATCAGACAGCCCCAACTGCATAGTGAGTGACCGCACACATGAGCTCAAATAGTAAATCCCACCATGGTGGTTGGATTACTAGTGGTGATTTGAGACTCCTTATCGATTTTTTTAAATCGTCTTCACATAATTTATTGAAGACAATTTATTTTTCATTTTATAGTAATCAAGATAGCAGGAGTTCATTCTTTCTAAAGTCACAAATGAAATGATGGTAAAATCATGCATGACCTAAGAAAGACCAAACATCCCAGACATTTTTGTATAATGTTAGTGAAGAAATAACACCCACTTTTGATTTTTCTTCTTAGATATCATCCCCTGAGATCACATGTCCCAATACTATACCTTGTCGCACCATGAATTGACATTTCACGTAATTTAATATATGATACTTTTCAATACAACGATGTAGGAAAAACCTAAATTAATAAAACATTCATCAAAGGAGTATCCATACACAGTGAAATTATCTATGAATACTTCCATGTAATTTTCATGGTAATCCAAAAAAAACTAACCGTACATTTCTATAATGTACCCTTAGCATTGAACTGACCAAATAGATTCTGTCTATATGAAAATGTTCCAGAGGGTCAAGTGATGTTTATATTTTCTTGATCCTCATGGGAAATATGGATATGAAATTATCTTGAATACCAATCAAGAAAAGAATAATGGGACATCCCTGCTAGCCTCTCTAGCACATAGTTAATGAATGAGAATGGGAAATTGTCCTTCCCAGTGCGTTAGTTCAGTCAATGATAGTCTATACTTACACACAAACTATTCTGCACATGAGTTGGAACCAATTCCTTATTTTCATTTTCAGTTATTGTAAGACCATTTTTTTGGAACATCATAGACTGGACTAACCCATTGTGTGTTAGAGATGGAGTAAATGATTACAAAAGAAAATAATTTTATAACCACCTTTTCTAAAACATCTAAGAGGTTTGGGTTCAATCGTCATTGTACATTCCACACTGATATAACCTTATAATTTAACAATATATTATGTGAAAAAATTGATGGGATAATTACATGAATTTTAGCTATTTTCCATCCCAATTCTTTATTATAATCCCTCAAAATTTCAAGCAGTCGCAATTTATTCTCTAGATGGAGTGATCTAGAAATGACGACAAACATCTTGTTTCTATTCTGAAGAAAAGAATATTTAAAATCATGAGGAAGTTATCTTCGTTCCATGTCAGGAGAATTTTGGATTTATGGGAGTGTGTGTGAATGTGAGAGGTCATTAATCTCGTCTAACTACTCAATTGTGTCATCCCCATTTGAGGAATGATATTTTACAGGATTAGTAGTATCATTAATGGTCATGTGATCCTTATTGTTCAGTAAATCATCAATTAATAAACATACATGACATTTTTCTAGACAACTATGACAATCAATGCATGATTCATTACCTTGAATTTTAGTAAAGGATAATATCATAGAAAGGGGGTCAAGGGAAAGAAATTTTTTTAGGGTAATGGATTACATCAATTGAATTAATATAAAGAGAGGGATGTTCTTCTGAGTGGTGCTTTATGGAATCAAGGATATTAATGTGGAAAATGTCACCACAAAACTTAATTGATAATTTACGATTGTACACATTAATTACGGTTTTATAAGTTTTCTAGAATGGTCTCCCAAATATAATTAGTTCATTCCCATTAATTATGTCATGTTCAATTTTATGAATATAAAAATCAGTATGAAAAATTAAATTTTCCACCCTCACTAGAACATCCTATTACAATCCATAAGGGTGTTATGTAATCCAATTTTCTAATTGAAATGAAATTTTTGTGGGAATCAGTTTTCTGACCTGTAATGACGAGTAAATAAAGTGAGGTATCACATTTATAGAATCAACCAAATCAATAATGACATTGGAAAAGGTATACTCCCCTATGTTGCCTAGAATTGAGAATATGGCCAGATCAGTGTATTTGGTGGGATGTGATGGCTCTATAAATATTTATATGTTCTTTCCAAATGTCACATTTTCATTACCTTGAATTTTCCTTTATTGTGTAAACATGTCCTTCCGAAACATGGCATATCATTTAATTTTCTTCACAACATCGATCTAGAAGATGTAAAACTACACAGTTTTGAAAGTTCCAAAATTTCTTCATCATGTTCAGTTCATTTAATTTCTTGGTTGGGTGGCCCTTTTGGGGAATATAGGAGGAATAGTTGGTTTATATGACACATAAATGGACACTCTCTTTCCATTTAAAGGTTTTCTTTTTGTATATGGATTTTCAATATTCGGACTAATTTCAACCATTGGGATAGTGTTTTACTCAGGAGGGTATGAATCTAATGGAGGGGTCATTTCGATTTTAAGTTGAGTTCCACTCCTATGGGTGATGGCACTAATGTTTCCCTTATCCCTTGGGTTGACTATTGGTTGAGAGGGTAGTTTACCCGACCCATGACTTTGGATTTCCCCCACTAAGAAGGCTAGTTAGACTAATTGGGTTTTTAGGTCTAGTATGGTAGATTGGTTGGTTTAATGGAATTGGAGAGCTTTTGAAGCCATTTATTTAATCATCCCTTCTAGGATAGGCTTGGGTTTTGTAGGGGGTTGATAGAAAGGGATTTGGGGTGGTTGAGTATTTCTTGGTGGTGCTGGTTAATGACTACTCTGCCTCAGTTGGTTCCATGTTCATTGAGCATGGTTTGAATACCCACTTACCTATAATATTAGTTTTATTTCCTTGAAATCTTGGATGGTTGGTATTATTCATTCATAAAGGGTTTGTTATAGGGGAGGCCAAGAAATATTTCCTTACAACTCTTTGATGATTCTCTCAATTGAGGGCATTGGTCATAATAATTGGTGTCTATAGAATAGATACCACAATGGACTGGAGGAGGAGATTCAGATTTTCCTTGGTAAACGGAAAGTTTTATAATAAGGGTAATTACCTCTTCAAACTTCATGTCCACCTTTTTCTCAAATTCAGTACTCTATAACTCAATTACACCTTGAATGGGAATACTAGACCATGAACCGAATTAATGGGTATTCTGCGCCATGTTCTCAATTTAGTTTTCTTGCAGTAATTGGGGTCTTATAAACTATCACACCACCTACCAAATCATTAATAATATTTCAATAAATTGGAATTAAACCTTCAAAACAATACAAGATTAAAATTTGATAACTTATTTAGTGGCGTGGGAAACTAGAAAAAATAATTTTAAATCATTCCCTCTATTCATGAATCATTTCCCCTTGATATTTCCTTATACCATAACTATCGTTCCTTATTGTTCTATTTCTAGAATATGGGAAATAGTTTTCCTAAAAAATTCATTTCATGTCCGCCTAACCTCTAATTAGGAAATTAACATAATATATCCAATCTTTTGTAGTGTCTTATAGTGAAAATGAGAATTCCCTAAGCTTTACTTATTCTTCATCCACATTATCAAGTTTTAATTTAAAACACATAGTATGAAATTCTTTTAATTTCTTGTCGGTATTTCTCCTATAGCTCAAGGTAATCTTAGTAATAAATTAAATAGACCAGATTTTAGATCAAAATTGGGTGCCTTACCTTCCATTTGAATATATGTGGTTTGGATATCAACATCAGGTGAGGTTAGTTATTTTAGTTTTCAATTTTTTTATTCATGTTATACATGTTAATTTCCAATTCTAATTTGGTTCTAGAATAATATGGTCTTAGAAAAGTCTCAAGTTTTGGTGTGTTTTCCTTCAAACAGTTGTCTTCTATGTCTCAGTGTCACTGAAAAATAATACTATCCAGTTCGAGTTCAAAGGGGGTAAATTTCCTGGAGTATAATTCATCATTCACAGAACCTACACAAGAATTAAATTATAACCCAAAAATATATTTAATGGTGGAAGATAGAACAAGAAAATACTCACAATATTTACAAATATGTTATAAAAACACTCACTAAAATCTGAAGTGCTCTCCAAGAAGATGCCAAAATTTGAACACATTGTCATGAAAATGTCAAATTTATTATGATTTAAATTTCATTTAATAGTATAGGGAATACCTAGGTTGTCTCTCAAGGATCATTGATAGGTTTAGAGTGTTTATTTTTAAAATCTACTAAAAGAGGGGGTTGGTTTTGATAGCAGTGTTATGAAAATAACTAAATTTAAAGAGCCTAATAGTTGAAAATCAAGTGGATTTTAAAAAATGATGAGACATATTGGTATTTTATTTAACTACACACATTTCAAGTTCGTTTTTCTTTGATATTAATTCTTGTTTTAAGTAATTATTTAGTTTAAATTAATTAGAATCCAGATTAATTTCTATGATATTATTTCAATGCTTGAAGAACCAAAATTTGACATAACATTTGTATTTAAAATGTAAAACACATATGGATGGAATTAGAGATTAAAAGTAATATATAAATATAAATAAGTTTGGTAATAAATGGGTTCTTTCTTTTCCAAACATAAAATCACAATTCGTACACTCAAAACCTCACATTGATCAGTCAGAAATTAAGAGAAAATCAATCACATGCATCCAAAAAAGAACTAAAATATGAATTAATGTAAGATAAATGGAATGAAATGTTTTAATACACAAATCAATCCAAAAAAGTAGATAATAAATGAACCAAAACACCCTTTATATATGTGTATCTCATTCACAATGAACTCCCACTATTTATCCCAATATTGAGACGAGAAGGATGTCCTGACAGATCACCTTCTTTATTTAATCTCCAACTATGAGGATATGGAGCCCAAGAAACTCCAATGGGATTCAGGGAATCCTATTGAACTTCAATTTTGTAACAATTCACCCTCTTGTTAAATCTTTAAAATGAGGTTCCCATGGTTACTTTTTATATCCAAAATGAGAAGTAGTTTTGGGAACCTTGTTTTGGTTATACCAATTGTATATTGGTTTTAGGATGGTAAATGGCATTATATAGACTCAAAAAAAACTAAAAACATATTTCCCCTCCTATTTACTATCTCCACCGAAATTTTGACATCATTTAGAGGCCTACATGTCAAGATATGGATGAATCATAGAACACCACTTTTGACATTGTGTAGATTTGGTTGCATGGATATATTAAAATGGATGGGACAACATATGGAAAAAATGGGATTTGTTCCCTTCTTATAAGTTTATTCTGATTAATTTTCGGTTCTGTACACAAAATCTCATCCTATTTAGTGTCATATATTTCTTTTAATGTTCAAAACACTAGAACAGTGTCATTGGGTTTCAATGTTGTAAAGACCCGTAAAATTCAAGGGAAATTTGTTTCTTAATTTTCTTTGGAATTTTACAAGAACGCGGTTTCTGACGGCACCTGATTCTGAGGCCCGGTGTGCCCGGAATCAATTTCAGAAGTTTGGATCGGGTACGTTCAATGAACGAACGAGCGGGAATTTCTAACTTTTGAACCGGTGCCCAGAATCGAATTCTGAGGGCACCGATGAACTCGCAGTGCCAATATTCGCTTAAGGAGACTTTTTCCGAGGTTGCGTTTTATGTGGGATGAGAGTTAATTTTGGGGGAAATTAAATTAAGTTAAATAAATTGTGGAAACACAATTTATTTTTATCCATGTTGGTTATATCCTCCCAAAGGGAGTTAGAGGTGGGACCCACATCCACTTAACCTCCCTTGAGAGGATTAAGTGTGGTGGGGCCCACATGAACCCTAACTCCTCAACTCCCCTTTAAACTCCCAATAACTCCAGTCAATTTAATTTTGACAACTTGAGTTTTAATTGAGATGAGTTATTGTTTTTCAAACTTTTGAAATTCAAAGTGGTTTAGTTGTGTAAATAAAATAAGGCTTAAGCTTATTTTATTTTGGTCAGTTTCCTTTGCCACCTTGAGAGGATTGGGGAGCTTTCTTCTTCTTCAAACCACGACGAAGAACGCGAAGAACACTTAGGCTCCGACGAAGAACGCCGTGACATGCCGCCTCTTCTCTTCCTCACAGCCGGTGTGTTTCCGAAGATCGACGACGCCACTTCTTCGATCTTCTTCCCGTGTCAACGAAAGGAGACGCCACTTCCTCCTTGGACTTTCTCCGTCAGCTTACGAAGCTTCTCCGGTGAGGTACCTCTTCGGACGAACCTCGACATCAACGGAATCGACGTTCGATTCCCGTGACGCCCGACCTCCGCGACGCTTGACTTCCACGGCTTGTTGACGTGATCCGCACATGAAAACGAGGTAGTGGTTTATTGTTATTTTATTTAATTATTTCCATTATTGATTCTGGTATGTCGAATTTCGTGGTTATCGACTAATTTTTATTGAATAATGCGAGGAGGCCGGACCGCACAAACACGGCCGACCCTCCTCCTTATTTCATAATTGTTTTCTTTGTGGTTGGTACGAAGGAGCATGGTGTCGTTGCACTACGCGGTTCATGCGGAACATATGCGCGGCGCCGTGGAAAGAGATTCAAGAACGCGACGCCGTCGCGCCGCGTCAAAGGAAATTGAAGGCGCCGCGGCCGGAGTGGGGCCATGGCGGAGGGGCGTGGTGCCGTCGCACCGCACCGTACGGCATAGGCCGCGGTCGGTTCCGGGCCACGGCGGAACATGGTGACCGGCGGCCAGCCGGGCCGCCGGTGTCGGAAGCGGGAAGGGGACCGACCCTTGCCGGTCCCGTTGAGGAGGAGTCGGTCGGCCAGGTCGGGCCGACCGGAAATGGGGAAACCGGGGGAAATAAATTCCCCCGGCCAGCACAAAACGGCCCCCCATAAATGTGGGGTGGGCCGCGGTTTCACAAAAGGGGGCCAGGCGCCCCCCGTTCTCAATCAGTTCGGCCGAAGGCCGAGCTGGCAGCGCGCTGCCTTGAGCCGGACCGGCGCGCCCGGCCGGTTTTCCAGGCCGGGCCGAGCCCAGCCGGGCCACGCCGCGCCGGGCCGGGCCGCACCACGCCGGGCCTTGCCGGGCCGGGTCGACCCTGTCCTGGGTGGGTCGACCCGGTTCGGGAAAACCGGGGGGTCTCGAGCCGGGTCGGCTCGGGCCCGAAACCCCCGATACCGAACTGTTTGGGTTCAAATGACCATAACATGGGCTACGGACCTCCAAACGATGCGCCATCAGCGGCGATGCGATCCTTGGATCGAGGCAGTCGTTTCGGTATATCGCACTCAAGGTTTCCAAATACTTTGAGTTCGGTCGGGTTGGTTCGTACACGAAACCAACCGGGCCCTCAGAGTGGAAACACTCATATCTCGAGCTACGTACGTCCGAATGATGTTCCGTCAGCTTTGTTGAGTTCCTCTTAGTAAGATGGATCTTTTGGCACTCTCTTCCCGAGGTTTGGATGCAGGTGGAGTACGGTCGGGTTGGTTTTGCCTTTAAATCCAACCAGACCCCTGGAACGGAAAAGCCAATAACTCTCAGACCGGGCGTCCGATTGACACGCCGTCTATTGCGTTGAGTTCATGTTGACGATACGGAACTTTTGGATACATCAACTCTGGAATTTGTGACAGTTGATGTACCAGCCTCACGGCTCATGGAGCGGACCCTCCCGAACGAGCTTGCTGTGTGCGGGAACCCTAGAGCTGGCTGCGACTGCTACTGTGACTACGACGACGACTGTGCAGAGATCCTCAGTGGATTCGACGACGACGACTACAGCACTCAGAGATCCTGTGTGGATCAGTGCTACCGATCCTGTGTGGGTCTGATCCTGTGTGGGTCTGCGCTCAGCAGTCCTGTGTGAACCAGCGCCTACAGATCATGTGTGGGTCTGATCCTGTTTGGGTCTTTTCGGGGGTTAGTACCTATCGATCCTTTGTGGGTTTGACGACTTAGATGAATCAGTGATAATCTCTATCATCTTTCGAAGAAGTATACCTATGTGAGCTGAACCCTGTTTACCTTCCTATGTGGATTGTGTTGTGCTATCCTGTGTGGATTACGTTTTGCTTTCCTGTGTGGAATACGTATACTTTCCTGTGTGGACTAAGTTGTACTTGGGCTCGGAGGTTGGATCGTATTGGAATTGATGACTTAGGTATATGTATGGGCATATACCTAAGCAGTGTCGGTTGTTACTTCGTGTTTGTATCTTTCCTTTTTGGATTATCCTTTGTGGATTTTGGGAGACCTTCGGGGGTCTCGGGGTCCCTACTGAGTAGCTTATACTCACCCCTGCATGGGCTATGCCCGCACTACTTTGTCTTGGTTGTAGACGACAGACAGCGTTGATCGTGGTTGAGGCTTGCAGAGCAGGACAGTACCTGGAGGTGGACCACTGGGCGGGACATACTCGGAGGGGACGGCGGGACCCGAGGAGCAGTGGAGCTATCTGTACCCACCCTTCAAGTTGGATTTCCAGTGGACAGCTCGGTGTAGTGGCCTTTACTTTACAGTTTCTATTTTCCCTTTCGAGTTGTACATTACTTTCAGTTTGGGTTCGTATACTGGCCCATTTACTTTTCTACAATTTCAGTTGTACTCTGTTTTTACTTAGTGTTTACTTTTCTGCTTGCTTACTCTGTGGTGCTTGTTTACTTTACAAAGGTAATGCCTTCCCTTTTTACCGGGATTTACGCCTTGGTGCTAGTCTCCAGCCCCTGTCCTATGGAAGGCGGGCTTGGGGTAGTCACGGCACGGGCCCTGAGGGCGGGTCGTGACAAATGCAGTTTGGCCAATTTTCCTTCTGAATAATATTCGGCCCTCCAAATCACCAACTCCTATAATGAAATCACCAAAACAAATAGAATATCATTTTTTTAATGTGATAAAAATTAAATTATGGAATATAATTGGTAGATCAATTTTTTATTGAATTTTAATTTCAAATACTAAACATTTTTTCAAACGTGGTGTAAGAGTGAAATATGGCAGTGAATCACAGTGCAATAACAATTCAATGAAAGTGGATCTAGAAGTGTTAAATAATAGAGATGTTAAGAGTTTTGATTAATTAAACTTGTCACCAAACACCTTTAAATATGTTATTAGTAATTTTAGGCTTTATTATCATAACTTTTAACTTTTATCAAAATTTACTTTTACCATGATAACACTTTTTTTAACTTTGATAACTTCTTTCCATAACTATTGGTCGGAGTGGACACTCAAGAGGGGGGGTGAATTGAGTTCCAATTAAAATTTTTGTTAAAAGTATTTTCTATTAAATTACCCCAATTTATAAAACAAGTTAAACTCTAGTGAATTTGTAAAACTGTAAAGGTTCAATTAGATTCTCAAAAGATTGATTAGTTATCAGGTAATCTAATCAGAAGATAAAATTAGATTTTGAAACTAACCTACTGATTTACAGTAGATACAAAGAATTGTTATATTAACTATGAAAGTAACTTTAAAATAGATTTGTTATTTCAATGTAATAAGCAGCGGAATATAAATTAGATACTGTATATTTTTAACATAAACTAAAATGCATAGCAGATATAACCAAGAGGTTCAGTCTCAAGAAGAGTCTAATCCTCTCAAATTTATATATAAATTTGATCCACACCCTGGATCAGGGTTAAAAACAATACAAGACTGTCCAGGCCACGTAGTGACCTCTACCACTGTTTTTTGTGGGTAACAAAAATATAGACCAGGCCTCGCAAGGACCACTTCCACAGTTGTCGTGGGTAAAAAAGAGTAAGGAGTTTTGGTGTGAGGATTATGATATCCTCCAATTCAGAAAATGAGAAAGTGTGTGTGTAAAATAAACAGGATACACACACTGCTCAAAAATATATAATAAATCACTTATAGATAGTATATGAAGTTATCAAAACTCTAGTAATTGGTAGTGCAGCTCTGGACTCGTTGGATTCAGCAGAAATGATTCTGAGTCCTTCTCTGGATTTTCTATTGAAAAACAGAGTGTCGTGGTTCCGATTTTGTTTCTCCAGGAGATAAGATGTTCTCTTGACTCCAAAGTACTTCCTGTGTTCTTCAGTAATGCAGGATTGAATGTATGGAACTTCTTTGAGGATCGTGCAATGTGTTCTTCACAGTTGTGCGCCGGATTTTTATTTGGTTCAGTATAGAGCTCATGTGTATTCTAGTATGTGTGTCGAGGCGTGTCAAGTATGAGTATATCCTCTACTACAGCTCAATCGTGTTTTTATTCCATGAGCTCCGGCAATAGGAATGATTTCCTTTCCATAGGTACGAGGTACGGTTTCTTGACCGACCAACAATTATGATTAAATAACATTAATTGCATTAAAATTATCAAATATGACCATTAGTATTATTAAAATAATATTGACAAAAAAGATAAGAAAATGGTGTCACAGTAGTTGTGAAAATGGTGTCTCTTTGAACCGGTTTCTCCTTCACGGTATGTGCTTCATGGTGTGTCCATGTCACGGTGTCTAGCTCACGGTGTCTGAGTCACAGTGTCTGACTCACGGTGTGTCATTCACAGTGTCTGGGTCATGGTGTGTCCTTCACGGTGTCTAGATCATGGTGTTCCCTTCACAGTGTCTGAGACTTAGGCTTCACGGTGTCTGTTTGACTGTGACTGTGTCAAAAATCACGTTGTCTAAATACTTAGACAAATATTTGTATTCAAACATAAACAGTAATATGTATAGAATGAATTAAGCTTAACCATTATAAGATAAATGCAGAGGTTTTATACAATAAGTGAGATGTATGATCATGCATAGGATTTGTAAATAATAAAGAGATTAATTGTCAGTAATTAGATTTGTGATCATTAAAACAAGATTAATACATGAGGATTCCAACAATCTCCCCCTTTTTGATCATCACAAATCATGTATAGTTAAAATATAAATTAAATGCAACATTAAAGAGAATAACATATATAAAAAGAATAGATAAAAGACTAAGAGATAACTCTTCACTGTTTCTCCCCCTTTTGGGATTATCAAAAAATAGAGAGAATGGAGTGAAACACTGCATTTGTCCTTAAGATGTTTCATAATAAATCATACAGGAGAAATAAAAATAGTAAACAATAAAGGACATACTATAAAAAATTAAGAAAAATTGGTTTTCATCATGGATTGACTATCACTTTGCCTTTATCAGCAGGATTTGGAGCTGATGTAGAAGAAGGCATGGAGGTAGTAGACATAGCTGGTAAAGGTACACCTTCAAATATGGAGGGAGCCAAGGTAGGAGCTATAGAATATCTAGTATGTGGTTGATCAAGAATGACTGGTCTGATCTAAGAGTGGGCTTGGCTGACTGACATAGTAGTTGAGGCTAAGGCAGTTAAACCTAGTTGAAGAGGGGCAGCAACAGGTGGAATTATAGCTGTACTCTGCACAGAAAGATACGGCTTCAAAATATTGATGAAATCAGTAATGATTTCTCCACCATATTGCATAGCCTTTTCAAAATCGTCCTTATTCTCCATGAATTTTTTCAACAATCTGGTGAACACTGTAAGCTTCTAAACTTGAGCTTTAAAAGCTTGTGTTACTGGAGGGATTTTCAGGTTTTCTAGAAGATACTTAAAGTGATTTGTCATGTCACTTTTAGAGAAAATCCAGGTGAGATAAAAGTCTATCTTCTTGGTGATCTCTTGTTGAGCATCACTGGCAATCTTGGAATGAATTCTAACCAGGTACAAAGTTCGACCACTGTTCTTAACCACTTCTGACAAAGGAGACAAATCCAATCCACAGAAAGCATTCTGAATTTCTTCCTTGATTATGGATCTAAGCACAAAATCATCCAAAAAGGGAACAGAAGTATCAACAGAGGTAGGAGAAGCCTTGACAGCTTTGGTTCGTACTTTGAGTTGTTTCAAAACTTTTTACAGACATCCAATGTACTCATCTATGAGCTTATTCAGATTTTCTACAAGCTCTCTCATGCATTGCAGCATATTTGTGTGACTTTTCCAATATTTTCATCAAAAGATAACATATAAAGATCCAATTGAGACAAAATCTCTCTAGAAAGGTTGGAAACATCTGGTTCATGAGAAGCAATAATAGGGACAGGAGTAGAAACATGAGCATGCTCTGATCTTGAAGACAATTCTGTTTGCAGGTTTCCCACCAAACCATTCAAATTTGCAACATCAGCACTAAGAAACTTATTTTCAACTCTGACTTCTTGTATTTCACGGATCATCCTTGGTTGAATATGCAGAATAATATGTTCCAAAAGTATCGATGCATCTTCTTGACTTAGTTCAGTCACGGGACGAGGTTGAGAAGTTATAATCTTCTCAACTCCAGCCAAGATAGTCTCTTCAAAGACTTTCAAGTAATCCCTAGTTACAAATGATTGTTTCTCAGGTAAGAGAGTAGATGAAGGTAGTGGTATAGGTTCTGATGCAGATTCTGGTTGCAGTTCAGAACTAGTTTTAGTTTCAGATTCAGATTGAGGTTGAGGTTGAGGCTCTGGTTCTAGTTCTGGTTGAGCTACTGACCTCAGTTGAAACAAATAAGAGAGATCTATACTAGTTTCACTCACATGATGTGATTCACTCACATCATAAAAGCTTGGAAATTCATAGCAAGTATACACAGAAAATGCGAATGTTGGTTGAGAAGCTTCAGCAGATCTAGCTTCATCAATATCAAGGTTTTGAGGTTCCTCCCCCTCAAACTGTGCTTTCATTTCAGATTCTTGAGGCACAACTGCATGATCAAGATCCACAGGATCAGCTCTAATCTCTTCAGCAAATTTTTTCCTTGCCAGATGAATGGAAATTTTCATCCTCTCTTCAGCAGAGGGTATGTACTCAGGAACCTACTGTTCCACTAGTTGTGCTTCCAGAATTGCTTCTCTTTCAAGAGGGAGATCCTCTCGATTAACATTTTTCCAAGTAGGGACTTCTCATATATCAGCTTCTTCCATGACAGGAAGGTATTCTACACCACTAGGCTCTTCCATGGCTTGTAGCTCTAAAATAGGGAAAACCAATTATCTTATAGCCTTAGGATGTGTTTTTGGATCAACATCCTCACTAGAAGTAGGAGATTCTTCCTCTCCAAGAACAGCAGGAGATTCTTCTTCTCTAAAAACAACAACAACTTCTTCTCTTAGAGGTATTTCAGAAGGAACATCAGCAGGGAAAACAGTCCTTTCTTTCTCAATAGGAGATGCTTCCTCTTGATGTATTTCAGTCTCTTCTTCTTCTTCTTCATATTTTGGGTACTTAGCCACTTCATCTGGTTCCAAACCAGGGTCAGTTAGGTTCTTTGGCCTTCTTGGATAATCAACAGGATTATACTTCTTATAAAGTTGATCATTATCCTCAACCCACTACTTTTTCCATGGGTTCCAATTAATTTTCATCCTTCTGATGATAGTCTTGGATAAACAGAAATCAAAATCCTCTAGTTTTTTTTATTCGGTCCAACCACTCCTTTGGAAACTAACATGGATGAAATAATCCTTGAGTAAAACAAGGAGGTGGATTTGGAAGTTACTTTAATCAGCTCACATATGTGGTTAATGACATATTTGAAAAGATTGATCTTATGGAAATTATTCAATAGGTGAATCAGGAACACATCCTGATACTTCATCAAAACAAAATCTCATTTCCTTGGACTAATCAAATTCTGAACAAATTTGAACAACAGTCTGGACTCCCCATCTAATTCATCTATTATGGCCCTTCGCTTGGTGCCATTTCCAATCAGGATTTCCAAATCATTCTCTAGGTCAAATATGTTAGTTGAAGGAGTAGGGTCTCTCTGGTAATCATCACACACTCCTTCATGTGGAATCCTCAGACATGCATCCCATAACCTTGAAGAAAATGAACACTTTTGTCCATTGACCAAGCTTGTTACTATATAGATTTCTCCAGCATCAAAGGAAAACTTTACATAATGGTAAAATTGAGATACCAACCTTGGATAAATTGGTCTATCTTGTCTAGAGAACTATTCAAGCCATCTTTGTTTTCTTAATATTTTTAGAACCAAAGACTTTCTAGACAGCAGTCACTCAGGGCAAATTTATTTCTTAGGAACTACGGTACGACTTACATGGTTCGGATTTAGGGGTCCTTTGGGTGCTATCCTTAGTTCCCTCTTCTGTTTCTTAGAGTGGTGCTTCTCAGATGAGGGTGAAGATGGACACTTCATCCTGGGCATCCATTGAAGATTCGAGCGAGGGAGAAGGAGAGAATGTTTTCAAGGTAAATAGGGTTCGAGAGAGTGAGCAGCAGAGAGCTCGGGTAAGGAACCGAGTGGAAAACATTATGTTTTATCGTTTGGGAATGTCAAACGTCATAAAAACAAAAACACGAGAAAGTAAACAGTGGTGAAATAAAAAATACCATGATGCGAGTTAAAATAAATATATAAAGAATATTCACGGTGAGACCGTGAATAGGAGTTACGGTGCGATGAGAAACAGTCATCACGGCGAGACAGTTGAATCTCATCACGGTGAGATAGTAAGGGAACTGTTCTATCATGGTGAGATAGTTAGGTGACAGACTGTGAACACAAGGTGTTAACTGTGAGACCGTAAACATGAAAGAGTAACTGAGAAATAGGGAACATGAATCTGTAAAGTAAAATATAGTAAAATAGTAAATAGTATGATATGTAAGATGTCTATTTATGGTTAATCATACCAATATCATGTATGATGTAATCTAATCTCTCAGAATTTAATGGTTTAGTGATTATATCAGCAAGTTGATATTCAGTACCAATGAATTCTAAAGTGATATCACCTTTTTGGTAATGATCCCTCAAAAAGTGATGTCTTACATCAATATGCTTTGTCCTAGAATGTGAAACCGGATTCTTTGAAATTTTAATAGCACTTGTGTTGTCGCAATTTATTAGGACCTGTCTGAATTGATATCCATAGTCTAGAAAAGTGTGTTTCATCCACAAAATTTGTGCACAACAACTTCCAGAATCTATGTATTCAACATTTTGCAGTAGATAATGCAATCGTATTTTGTTTCTTACTACACCATGATACTAGTGACTTGCCTAAAAAGTGACATGTTCTAGAGGCGCTTTTTCTATGTAACATACATCTAGAAAAATCAGCATCAGAATAAATAACTAGTTCAAATGATTGTCCATTTGGATAGAACAGCCCTAAGTTGAGAGTACGCTTGAGGTATTTTAAAATTCTCTTTACAACATTTAAATGTTACTCTTTAAGGTTTTCTTGAAAACGAGCAGTCATACACACACTAAAAATAATATCAGGATGACTAGAAGTCAAGTTGAGTAGACTTCCAATCATTCCTCTATAAGTGGTTTGATCTACAGATTTTCCATCTTCATCAAGATCCAACTTATAGGTGGTACTCATGGGAGTGTCACTACTTTTAGTTCTATCCAATCCAAAAAGTTTTAAAAGATCTCTAGTATATTTACTTTGAGTTAAAATAATTCCATCATTGTTTTGACATATTTTAAATCCAAGAAAGAATATTTTTTCACCCATTAAACTCATTTCAAATTCGTTTTGCATCATTTTAGAAAAGTTAGTACATAAATAAGTTTTTGAAGATCAAAAAATAATATCAGCTACATAAATTTGTAGAACTAAAACATCTTTAGAAATTCGTTTTATAAAAAGAGTTGGATCATCTATTCCTTTTGTAAAAACATTAAAAAATAGAAAAGTACTTAATCTATCATACCAAGCTCTTGGAGCTTGTTTTAAACCATATAATTATTTTGATAATTTGAAAATATGATTTAGAAAATGAGGGTTTGTAAATCCATGTGGTTGTTCAACAGAAACATCTTCAGCAATATATCCATTTAAGAATGCACTCTTGACATCCATTTGATATAGTTTGAAATTTAGATGTGCAGCATAAGCAAGTAAGATCCTAATGACTTCTAGTCTAGCTACTGGAGAAAAAGTCACCTCATAGTCAATTCCTTCCTATTGACAATAGCCTTGTGCAACTAATCTATCCTTGTTTCTAACTATATTTCCAGCTTCATCTACTTTATTTCTAAACACCCATTTAGGGACGATGGAAAAAGTGTCCTTAGGTCTTTTTACATGTTTACAAACATTATTCATTTCAAACTAATTGAGTTCTTCTTGCATAGAAATTACCCAAAATTCATCATTAATAGCATCATCGATGTTTTTAGGTTCATGATGTGGAAAGAAGGCTTGATGTTTAACCTGATTTCTAAGAGAAGCTCCAGTCTGTGTCCCTCTCTCCACATTTCCTTCCACAACATCTAAAGGGTGATTATTTAGAATCCTAGTTGATCTAGTAATGGTCGGGCACAAAATTTCAGGTTCTTCTCTAGGTTCGGGTTCATTAGGAGCAGATTCTGAAATATTTCCAGAACTGGTTGTCTTTACTGAAGGTTCAATGATTTTATCATTAAGGTTCAGAACAGATAAATCTTCTTCAAGATTTTCAAGAGATGACTTAGGTTTATGTGGATCGGTTTCATCATATTTGATGTGAACAGATTATTCCACACACTTGGTTCTCTTATTGAAAACTCTATAGGATTTCCTAGTTATAGAATATCCTAAAAAGATTCATTCATCACTCTTAGAAGCAAACTTATCCAGATTATCCTTGGTATTATGAATAAAGACTTTACAACCAAAAAAATTAAAGTAATTTACCTTAGTCTTTCTATTATTCCATAGTTTATAAGGGGTCTTGTTGAGAACATGTCTGACTAAGACTCTATTGATGATATAAGAAGGTGCATTTACAGATTCATCCCAAAAATAAATAGGCAGTTCATACTCATTAGGCATAGTTCATGCTATTTCTTGAAGGTTTCTATTCTTTTTTTCTACTACACCATCCTACTGAGGTGTCCTAGGAGCAGAAAAGTTGTGACTATAGCCATTGTATGAGCAATAAGATTCAAATTCTTGATTTTCAAACTCACGGCCATTATCACATCTAAGGGTTTTAATCTTAAGTCCACTATGGTTTTCTACAGACATAGAGAATTTAACAAAGTAAGAGAAAGCTTCAATTTTGTGGGATAAGAAATATACCCATGTATATCTAGAAAAGTCATCCACTAAGACATAGACATAGTGCTTCCCATTAAAGCTAGAAACTCTAGATGGTCCAAACAAGTCCATGTGAACCAACTTGAGAGGTTGAGATGTTGAAACTTCTTTGTTTGATTTAATAGAGATTTTGTGTTGTTTTCCATTTTGACAGGGATTACAAACATTTTCATTTGGAAACTCTAGTTTGGGTAAGTCTCTAACTAAGTTCTTCCTAGTTAGTTTTCTAAGAGAGTGGTTATTTTAGTGTCATAATCTCCTATTCCATAACCAATACTCTTTATGAAAAGCATTTAAACAAGTAACATATTTATTAGCTAAAGAATTTAAATGAACAACATAAACATTTTCATTTTGTAAAGTAGAAATTATTGAAACATTCTTAGAATTAAAAACATTACAAGAATCATTTTCAAATTTAAAATTAAAACCATCATCACATAATTGAGATATACTTAACAAGTTATATTTCAATCCATCAACAAATAAAATATTTGAAATTATAACTGTGTTAGTGTTATCAATTTGGACTAGGTCGATGGTTTTTCCATTAGAATTATCACTAAAGGTGACATGGCCTCCATCAATCTTGATTAGGCTCTTGAAGCATGATTAATCCCCAGACATATGTGTTGAACATCCACTATCCAAATACTATGTCTTCTTGTGGGAATTTTTCAAACAGGTTTCCTACAAAATAGATTTAGATGGGAAATGAGTTTGGTACCCAGATCTTCTTGGGTCCAAATAGGTTAGCAATCAATGATTACGGTACCAAAATTTGTCTTATGGGTCTCATATATTTTACAAAATCATGATATTTTGAAATATAAACTCTACTTGATCTATAACTGTGTGAATAACTAGCTGAATCATATTAATTTCCAGAATTAGAACTATCATAATTTTGTCCAAACATTATAATAAATCGAGTTTTAGTGAACTTTCTTTTTCCAGGTTGGTATCCCAACCCAGTAGTGTATTTTGGTTCAACTTTCTTTCCTAGGATTTGATTTAGAGTATCTTTTCCATTTGTGAATTTTTTTAAGTCCTTTCTAAGTTTCTCATTAGACATTTTCTATTCTGTATTTTCCTTTAACAGTTGAGCATTTTTTTCTTTTTCTATATCAAGGGTGGATTTATCATTTGCAGTGAGAGCATGTTGTTTCTTTAATGACTTATATTTCTCCTTATGTTCATTGAATGTTTCCTCCAGCATGTTACAGTATTCAGATAATTTAGCTTTTGACATATCTTCAGAATCAGAATCAGATTCATGATCCACTCCAGAATAATAGGAATTTAAAATAGGAGTATATAAGGTTACCTCAGATGTGTTGGTCTTGAAACACATGTTGGCACGATTCTTTTCAGAATTAGAAATTTCAGGTTCACTTGGGCAGTCTTCTGAATCACTCCAAGTAGATTTCATAACTTTCTTGTACTTCTTTTCCTTATAATCATGTTTCTTTTTGAATTTTAATTTTGGACATTCAACCTTGATGTGTCCTTTCCTTTTGAATTCATGGAAGACTATATCATATTCCTTATCAGACTTCTTCCAGTCCTTTTTCCAGTGACTTTTGTTGTCACATTTATCTTTGTACTTTTTTTTCTAATGAATTTCTTCTTCCTATAGAATTTCATAAACCTCCTGGATATCTATGCCATTTCAGCATCATAGTCAGAGTCTGAACTTTGACTTGTTGAACATTCAGTTTGTATTTAAAATTTGTCTTTGACTTTTCTCTTTGAAGTAGTAGACTTAAATGCCACGGATTTTCTCCTGGGATCATTATATTCTTCCTTATTCACCTTGAGTTCTTCCTCATACATCATTAGCTTACCAATTAGTTCTTTGACAGGGAGAACTCTAATGTCACATGATTCTCTGATTGAAACAGAAGTGCCTCTCCATCGGTCTGGTAGACATCTCAAGATTCTCATGATTTTTTCCTTTGTTGGAACAGTGTTTCCAAGTGAGCTCATAGTGTTGAAAATCTCATTAAACCTAAGGTACATATTAGAAATAGGTTCATCAGTCTTCATTTTATAATTATCATATTTAACATTATAAGTATTTAATCTCATTTCTTTAACATTGGTTGTTCCTTCATGAGAACCACCTAATGTATCCCAAATTTCATAAGATGTTTTACAATTAGATATTCTATTGAATTCATCATCTATAAAAGCACAGTATAATGAATTCATAGTTTTACAATTATTATTGTAAGCAGTTTTTGTAGGTTCATCCCATGTTGTTCTTTCAGTTTCTGGAATTTTATATTGAGATTCTATAGCAGTCCATATATCAAAACCCATGCTTTCTAAATGAATTTTCATCTTAAGTTTCCATTCAGAATAGTATGTACCATTGAATAATGGTGGCCTGTTATTAGCAGAACCTTTTAGTCTATTGTCCATAGCTAGATTTTAGAAAACATATTTAAAGAGATAAAATTTAGAACTAACAGAAATTTAAGATATTTAAAGATGAAACTAAAATCACAGTTCAAAAAAAGAATGTTTTGAAAACTTTTATTAATAAAAAAACCTCTGATACCAAATTTTGGTCGGAGTGGACACTCAAGAGGGGGGGTGAATTGAGTACCAATTAAAATTTCTGTTAAAAGTATTTTCTATTAAATTCCCCCAATTTATGAAACAAGTTAAACTCTAGTAAATTTGTAAAACTATAATGGTTCAATTAGATTCTAAAAAGATTGATTGGTTCTCAGTTAATTTAATTAGAAGATTAAATTAGCTTTTGAAACTAACCTATTGATTTACAATAAATACAAACACTTGATAGATTAACTTTCAAAGTAACTTTAAAATAGATTTGATATTTCAAAGTAATAAGAAGCAGAATATAAATTAGATACTGTATATTTTGAACATAATCTAAAATGAACAGTAGATGTAACCAAGAGGTTCAGTCTCAAGTAGAGGATTAGTCCTCTCAATTTTATATATAAATTTGATCCACACCCTGGATCGAGGTTAACAACAGTACAAGACTGTCCAGGCCACGCAGGGACCTCTACCACTTTTCTTCGTGGGTAACAAAAATAAAGACTAGTCCTCGCAAGGACCTCTTCCACAGTTGTCGTGGGTAAACAAGAGTAAGGAGTTTTGGTGTGAGGATTGGGATATCCTCCAGTTTAGCATAGGAGACAGTGTGTGTGTAAAATAAAAAGGATACACACACTGCTAGAAAATAGATAATAAATAACATAGAGATAGTATATGAATGTTATGAAATCTCTAGTTATTGGTAGAGCAGCTATGGACTCATTGGATTTATCATAAATGCTTCTGAGTCCTTCTCTGGTTTTTCTGTTGAAAAACAGAGTGTCTTGGTTTAGATTTTGTTTCTCCCGGATAGAAGATGTTATCTTGATTCCATAGTACTTCATGTGTTCTTCAGTAATGTAGGATTTTATGTATGGAACTTCTTTGAGGATCATGCAATGTGTTCTTCACAGTTGTGCTCATGATTGTTCT
This sequence comes from Viscum album, assembly GCA_963277665.1. Lineage (NCBI taxonomy): Eukaryota > Viridiplantae > Streptophyta > Magnoliopsida > Santalales > Viscaceae > Viscum > Viscum album. The sequence goes on along the minus strand of OY728152.1, from coordinate 775,522,295 downwards.
TCAGTTCAGTACAGAGCTCGTGTGTATTGCAGTATGTGTGTCGAAACGTGTCAAGCATGAGTGTATCCTCTACTATAGCTCAATCTTATTTTTATTCCACGAGCTCCGACAATAGGAATGATTTCCTTTCCATAGGTACTACGTACAATTTCCTGACATACCAACAACTGGCATTAAATAACATTAATTGCATTAAAAACATCAAATATGGTCGTTAGTATTATTTAAATAATATTGAAAAAAGGTTAAGAAACGGTGTCACATTAGTTGTGAAAATGGTATCTCTTTGAACCGGTGTCTCATTCACGGTATGTTCTTCACGGTGTGTCCATGTCACGATGTCTAGCTCACGGTGTCTGAGTCATGGTGTTTGACTCACGGTGTGTAATTTACAGTGTTTGGGTCACTGTGTGTCCTTCACAGTGTCTAGGTCACGGTATGTCCTTCAAGGTGTCTGAGACTTAGGCTTCATGGTGTCTGTTTGACTGTGACAGTGTCTGACTTCACGGTGTCTAAATACTTAGACAAATATCTGTATTCAAACTTAAACAGTAACATGCATAGAATGAATTAAGCTTAACCATTGTAAGATAAATACAGAGGTTTGATACAATAGGTGAGATGTATGACCAGGTATACTATTTGTAAATAATAAAGAGATTAATTGTTAGTAATAATATTTGTGATCATTAAAACAAGATTAATACATGTGGAGTCCAACAATAACTATGAATAAAAGTTTCCATATAAGATAACTTTTTATTCTACTTCAAAATAATCAAATATTTTCAGTATATTAATTTTTGAAACATATTAATAATTTATTCTAAATCAAAATATTTTTAACGCATAAAAGTTGTTTTTACATAATTTATATATAGGTTGAAAAATGTTAATCATCTGTTTTTATTCTTAAAATAATATTAAAAATGAGTAGTTTTAATTTTTAAATAACCCTTTTATTAGGAAAAATGTTTCATTAATTTTTTAAATCAATTCATATATCAAAATGATTCCATAAAAATCATATTATTTAAAAAAATGACATTTTTTACTATTCACCTAAAAAATAAATCATTTAATATAAATCATAGATATTCATACCTAGATAATATTTTTATGATGAGTCCTAAATTTAAATTCATTTTTTAAAATTAAAATTATATAATTTATTGATTTAACTTTTAAATGGTAATGTAAATTAGAATGAAATCTGTTTTTATTGGAAAACGAGTTTTCCAAGTATTAAACAATTTTATGCTTATTACCTATGAATTTATAATTATGTTAATTTTAATATATTGTTCATATAAAAATTATTCTATCATCATTTATCCATAATTTATTTTTTTTCTTCAAATAAAAAATGCATTATTTTTAAAATTAATGTTTTTTAAAATTAATTTTAATCATAAAATGATCTAATTAGTTATTTAGCTACACCAATTTAATTTCCTTAGTGAATCTATATTAAAAATATCCCCTTATTTATTTAAAATTCATATTTTAATGTTTGGTAATGTATATTTAAACCTTTCAATTAAAAAGATATATTATAATGGACTTATTTAATACACAAAATTTTATATTAATAAAATATATTAGAATTCATTTTGGTTTGATATTTCATGTGGTGTTGGCTATTCAAAATTTTATAATAGTAAAATATATGCAACAATATTTGGGCATTATAGAGGTATTATATTAAAAAATATTTATATCTTGACAATTTTTAATGGAAAACATTACTAAAACTAATTTAATCCAACCCCCACATAGTGTTGGATCCATGTATTTTTAGAGAACACATGATTATTAATTTATATATTTATATAGATTATGATTAAATATTTCTAGAAAAATATTATGCTTTCCATTCTATATGATGTTTCGAAATAATTATTTTTCATTGACCAGATTAGTGAATTCCATTTTAACATTTGTGGATATAGGGTTTTAATTTTAAGTGAAATATTATATAGGATAAATATTAAACATAAATATGGTCAGTGAAGCCTCAAATCATTATTGAAGAAGATAAAATTTATTAATGGTGTTGTGTAAAATTATTTCTATGTCAAAAGGTAATTAAAACATTATATAATTGTTTTTTATAAATGGATAACATTTTATTTTATTTTTCACAAAAGTTAACAATGATAAGATTTTTTACGATAATAATAGAATGATTTTAAGTATCCTTATATACATTAATAGACCATATTCATGGGATTAAAAATTATGTATAAAAACTATGGAATTTTTTATTACAAAATGAATACATAAGGGTTATACTTAAGATATTTGATATAAAGGAATAAAAACTAAAAATAACTAACACGGTTATTGAAATATGAGAATAGAAAACCAATGGATGTCCTTAAGGGTATAAATACCATAGAATGATTACGTTTTCTCACTAACATTGGTATAATAATTATTTTTCCAATATTTTTTATATAACATGTTAGAATGATCTAATGTAATGTCACATGAGTTATGTAAAATCAATTCGTGATACATTAATTACATTGTGTAATTTTTATTTTTCTTTGATACAAATAAATATGAATATCTTTTAGAATTTCTCAAAAAATTACTAGGTTAGTTTATTGGGTGACAAAAAATCCACTTCAAGAGAATCATTTTACTTACATACGGTGTGCATATTTTTTTGATCAAGAAACAAGAGATGTATTCATAATGAACTATTCGGTAAGTGTATTTTAATTAAACTCATTATCCTAAAAACTATTGGGATTTAAGTATTAACTCATTGAAATGGAATCAAGGAGGAGCATCCCATTTCCATACTATGTTACAACAGTTGTAGCACTATCGATTTCAATTAATTACCCCAATATGTATTATTTTTATGTATGTAATGTGATTGGGTGAAGTCTGGGAGGTTTTTTTAATACTTTTGGAATGTTTTTGGAGATTTTATAAAGGTGTGTGGTTGGTTCACGATTAGTTAAAACTGTGAAACTCCTATAAGAAATTGTTAAAGGTGAAAAAAGGTCTAAAAGGAAGGCACACATTAAGGCACATATTATTTTCAAACCATGAGACCACAAAGGAAAAGCCATGAAAATTGTGATAGTGTGATTTTACAATGTTGGAACATGTTTTTTCTAACCGTGTGATCCAACCATGTGAGGTGATCCTTATGGTATAGTATAGTTCATGGTTAGCACATGATTTTCCTAACTATGTATCTTATCACACATGGATTAAAAATAAGATCCTAAAAAATTTGTTCTTGGTTGGGAATATGTTTTAACCCCACATTTTTAGTCCATTTGGCCCTAACATGAAAATTATTCCTCCCTAAGGTCGTGGAACCCTCCCCGCTTCAAATTGGAAGCAATATAAAGGTGTTTATTAGCACCTTGAATCGCTATTATTGTGGAAAGTCAATTTTAATGGTATGTTTTCATAGTTTCTCAACGATCAAATTTCATCCCTATCATGTTTTCTTAGATCTAGTTCCATTGAATGTATATGTATATCCATTGTTACTAATAATGTTTATATTTTCCTTTTTTTATTTTAGGGGAAGATATCTGACGTTTGTTTTTGTAAATTCAACCTGGTTTCATATTCATTTCATGTCATTTGTTGTTTTTGTCATAATTCCTAAGGTAGGTGGCTTCACCCACGACTCTTCTTTCTAGATCTATAAGGATGGATTTAAATTTTATTTTTTGTAATTAATTTGATTGTGAAATTATTGTGAAATAATTTTTGGAAACCTTCATTGGTGATAGTTTTAAGTAATTGTTCAAAATGGATATTTTGAGTCAAAAGTGAAATAAATTTGAATGATCTTAAAATAGTGATTTTAAAATTATTTTTTGGATATTTGGAAGGGAAATTTGTTTCAAAAATTGTTTTCCATAAAAGGGAATTTTTTATTGAAATGATTTGGAAATATAGAATCACATGTGGTTGGATTGAACGGTTAAGTGTGTGTGGAATGGGAATGAAAATGGATGTGAAGTACCACCATTAGAGGGATGAGTTATGGAAATGAAGTTACATTGTAAATGGTTACACCAAGCTCATGTGGTTGTGTGATTAATTGTGAATATTTTGTGAAATTGAATGGGTTATGACAAATTATTAATAAAAAATGGATTAAATTTGTGTTTGTTACATTTCTATAAAGGGGAATTTAGCATGGAAAACTATTTTTTGGATAAAAACTATTATAATTTGAAATGGATTGCATTTGAAAAAATCTATGAATTTTTATATTTTTTTTTATATAAATGTGATAACATTTTATATCCTAGTGTCGTGAGTATGGAAGTTATTTGGTGAAAATATATTGAGTTTTATTACACACCCCTTCTTTGGAATGTTGGTGCTTTGGAAAATATCAGTTATTGAGAAATGTTTATCGGTAATGTATTACACTTCTCTAGTGGTGATTCATGGTACTTGTTTTCTTTGTAGAGTTGGAGCATGAAGCCTTTTTGCCTTCTCTATAGTAGTGTCTTTATAGTCTTTGGTTTTATCGGGTTCTTCTTCCACTATGTACATTTATATTTGTAGTCTTCCACTATGGTAACATGTTATTCATTGGTTTTGATGTCAATGGTAGTAATATGACTTAATTAATATTTTTATCATGCATTATGTTGTTGTTTTGATTATGGTTTATTTGGTTTTAGTTTATTATGTATTGAAGGGAAAATCATCTCCCAATTATATTGAAGCCCTTGAAATTTATTTCCACCCTTTGGCGTCATTGGGATGTCGTTAAAGTCCATGTAATTTTCCACTTCCATATCAATACAATGAGGAGGGGAAGGATGTTAAAAATGGTATCTTATTAGTCCTTTCGAATATCTTGTCGAACATGTAGGATTAGACTTATTCAGTCATTGACTTGGTATTGGTTATTGGTCTTAGTTTTGACAATTCATTTTTGGGTTATTTATCAAGTTGGGATCATATAAAGGAGTATGGTTGTTGGAACATGAAATTTAGAGCATAAAAAGATAGAGATAACAATTTTAAGCTCCAATTCATGTTACCATGGATTGGGGTACATAAGTGATTTGTAGACACTTAAAGGATTTGTAATAAAATTTTCATGGGTTCAGCCAATGAGATGAGCATGGAATTTGTTATAGAAATTACTTCCCACTAAGAGTGAATATTTCATTTTGATAAATGATTTATGATTTTTAGTGGAGTGAGTTGATTTTTGAATTATATTAAAATTGTTTTCAAATGTGAGATTTCAAAAAAGAGCATGATTCTAGTATTTTCAAATTGGATTACTTTTCAAAAATATAATGGAATTTAAAAAAAATGGTTGTAAATGTGAAGTTTTGAATTTTGGAATTCCTTTTTATTATAGAATATTTGATATAATTTGAAAATGTTAATCCTTTAGATTCTTGAGAGAGATACATATGATGTTTTTTGTGTTTCTAGAAATTTCCTCCCTATAGACATTATAGAAACCAATCAGAAGAAGCTGATGAGAATGCGGTTTCACCAGAGCCACAAGTGAACGCAGAGCTAATCTAACCATCTGATTGGGGGTCATATTCCGAACTTTGAAATCCGTGTCCCTCTTCTTCTTTCTCCCAGAATTAATGATCCCAACATTTCCCATTGGTATTAACATACTCCCTCCCTCCATATATCTTTATATGTCCCTTTTTTACATAGTTAGTCTATTAACCATATATGTATGGTTGGTTATGTATATAACACCAATATTTTAGTGAATCTCCTGCCTCACCACAAATTAAAATATGCATGCCTTCAAGGATACACTAGCAACATCTTTGGATGCTAACTGGGATAAATTTATGAATTTAGCCACACAATTCATCACTATAAGGCTCCCCTGCTTAAAGCTGAATAAGTCCATTATTATTGATATTTTTAACCTATGGGGATAGAATTATTTGTTGAACAATTCTTCAAAATCCTCCCAACCAATGCCTTGGTCTAATTTATCCTGAATAACTAAATCCCACCACTGATGTGAAAGATCCCACAACATATACATTTCTAGCTTGACTTTATTCTACACTAGTGTTCCAAGAAAATTGATGGTTCAATTCATCATATTCAGCCACATCTTTGCCTTCTTTGGTTATGAATCACATTGAAAGATGGTTGAATTCTACTTCTCGTAAAAAATATTCTTCTAAAGCCTAAGAGAAAAAAATGACTTTTATATAGTAGTTATTTGAATAACACAAAGCGACAGTGTATGACACTTCCTAGATCATGCCACAATTTCAACCATATGAGGCATCTTTAGTGCTAGTATAACTTTTCTATAAGGTTGGGTTGTCGGGACACTTCTCATGTGTCACAGATGTCATATGATTTGATGGGGTGAAGGAAAAGTAATACCTATTATTAGTAGAGCAGATCTATCCATGGTGATTCTAGGAATACCATGAATCCTTCGCAAGGGAAATCTCTACTGAGCAATATAGAACAAGGTGTTACAAGAAATAAATTACATGAAAGTGAGAATGTTATTTTGTGTGATCAATCAGAACCATTAATGGTGAAAAGTAAGATTCAAAATAATTATAGCCTTATGAAATATTTTTTTGAAACAAGTGAATATCATTACATTATTTATTCTTCTACAATTGATTTAAAGGGTTTATAATTTGAGATGACGCATTCTATGTTAAAATTTAAAACTCATATTGGTAAAAGAGAATGTCAAAACTTTGTGTGTAGAGAATTTCCAATACCTGTTTATGGTGATGAGTTGATATGGGATTTACCTAGGCTCAAGATTGGTAGCTATGAAATAATCCTGGGTATATATTTATTGACAATGATCAAGGTTTACATCAACTTTTATACATGAAGAGTCGTTTTATGAGAGAGGATGGTGTTGAGCATCACTTTTGAGGAGACTAGAATAAGAAGGTAGGTGGAATAGGGTTGTTGGAACCTATAGTTGGAATGATCCAATACTAGTTATTAGTGTTAACCATGGCACCGATGGAAGATATGGACAATAATAATTTTCTAGTAGCCGTGGAAATATTTTCAGATGTTTTTTCACAAAAATTTCATAGGGTTTTTACCTATTAGAAAAGTGACATTTATGATTGATCTTCTCCTGAGGACTAGTACTATATACATTATATCTTATCATATGGCACAAAAAACATTAAGGTGATTTAATGTTTAGTTGCAGAAGCTATAAAGTAAAGGGTTAATCTGGCTGAGCACATCTCCATGGGTAACACCAGTCTTGTTTATCAAAATGGTGAATGTAACTCTAATTTTGTGTGTGGATAATCATAATATTATCCAAGTAATGATAAAGAATCAGTATCCAATTCCCTTCATTTATGATATGTTCTTTTAATTGAGGGGAACTTAGTGGTTCTCTAAGATTTAATTTCACCTAGGATATAACCAATTTTGAGTTCAATAGGAGGATATTCCAAACATATCTTTTTGGATTAGATATGGCCATTACGAGTATGTGGTAAGGTCTTTTGGTCTAATTAATGCACCATTAGTTTCTATGAAATTTATTAATAACATATATCATAGATATAAATATTCCTTTGATGTGGTATCTGTGGATGACATATTGGTTTATTCCAGGAAAAGGGTTGAACATGAGAATCACATGGAAACAGTGTTGGTAATATTGAGAGATCTTCTGTTGTATTCCTAATTATCAGAGTGAGGTTTTTGGTTACACTAGGTATGCTTTATTGGCCATGTAATTTCTAAAATAGGTGTCTCTGTGGATCCAAAAAAGATAGAGGCTATTATCTCTTGGAAACTGCTAAGGAATGACTTTGAGATACGTGGTTACCTTTGTCTAGCTGGTTAATATTGATGCATTATTCATGAATTTTTATGGATATCTTCAACTATGACAAATTTGGAAAGTAATAATGTTCCATTACAATGGTATAATGAATGGCCAAATTCATTTAAAGAGTTGAATGTTTTCCTTACATCAGAACATATCATTATATTTGTATAATCATTAAAATGGTATGTTATTTATTATGATGCCTCACGATCAGGGCTGGGATGTGTTCTCATACAGGTAGACCATTTTGTTGATTATTTCTATAGGAATTTATATTTACATGAGAAGAACTACCCAAAACATAATTTCTAATTAGTTGTTATAGCCCTTAATTCGAATACTTGTTATTATTATCTATTTTATGATAAATTTACTATATTTATATATCATAAGATCTTGGAACTTATTTTATCAAAATGATATTTGAACATGAGAAAATGAAGATCGATGAAGTATCTCCAAATGTTTGACTTTGGCTTAATTTATACACTAGGTAAAGGAAAAACAGTGTAAAATTCATTAAGTAAAAATTCATTTGCTTAGTCGGATAAAGAATCTTCATATGAGTGGCAGTTTATGTTAGTCCTAGAAGTCAAGAACTTGGAATTTGATGTTCTAGGTGATGTTATGGTTTCCATTATAGTTTATTTAGTTTCTGATTTAGTGATGATAGTCAAATAGGTACATACATATGATGCATAATAAGTTTCTATGAGGTCAAAACTCAATGGCGGGGAGGCCAATGAAGGATGGAAGATAGATGAGAATTCAGTGTTGCGGTTTTGAAATTGGATGGACGTACCTATGGCTTATAGGAAACAAAATCTTCATGATTGAAATAATTGAATATGGGATGTTCATCATAGAATATACAATATGTATTATTCATTAAAATCACATATTTAGTGGGACAATATAAAAAGGAAGGAGGATGGTGTAAATCCCCAACCCTAATAGCATGGAGTCAGTTCATTACTTATTTACATTGGATCTAAGAACATTTTTTTACATCTCGAAGGAAAAAATAGTTTAGTATCTTTGGAAAACCATATAAATATGTTTTATATTAAAATTTTAATGTAATAAATAATATAGAAAATCCATTTGAAACACACACAAACTTCAATATTAACCATGAATATTGTTTATAATATACATCTTCTCTTCCAGAAAAAAACAAAAGAAAGAAGTGAGCTCAGTTGTTTAGTAAGGATAAGTAATACAAAAAAAGATGGAATGAATAATTTTGGACAACTAAAATATACCATTGAGGCATTGGCCAAGATATTACAAAATAAATGGTTATGGCCTCATCTAAATCTATATCTAGAAATAAATTGGGAAAGGTCTCATCTTAGTCCGTATCTGGTTTGTCCCATGAGACCTACTGATGCATCGATGGGCTATAGAAGGAATCAACCATAAATTATTAAGTCCAATGATTTACTCATATGAATAGGGTGATACATAAACAAAATATACATATGAAATTCAAATATCATTCCCCAATTTTTAAACATATTCACTAACCATTCTAAGTAATATGGTGAACGACATAAAGAAAACACATCCACGGTCAAAATAATAACAATAAATTTAATAGAATATGATGGATTATATAAAAAAATATAAATAAAAATTAATAATAAGGCTTAATATAGGGTTTTGAAATAGTTTAAAATAATCTCTTAAAATCCTCGAGTAATTCATGAATGAAATACCCTTTTTACATTGTAATGAAGAGTTATTTTGGAAAATCATTTTAATTTGTCATGAAATTAGAATATAAAGATGTATATGACAAAGAATAAATACTAAGTAAAATTAAATTATTGTTTTGGAATAAAATATGTCTAACATCAGTGATAACATATAAAATGATATTTTATGAAACATTAGAAATGGGTCACTTCAGTGCGGTATAAGAGAAAATATAAAAGTGTCTTTAAAATGGATAAGGCTTAACTGTTTACATGAAACAAAAAAAGAGGTAACATTTTATTTCATGATAAAATTGTGATTTTATAAAAATATTTTTTTATTAAATCATAATATGGATAGTACTTGAAAATGGGTAAGAAATTGGGAAGTTCCTTTAAATCGGGCTTGTATATCAGGATGAATTGAGAAGGGAGACTTGTAAAACATGTGTTTCCCCATAAATGAAAAATGAAATGATCTATATACATAATTTTTTAACGTACACATTGAATTTATAATAATCATATAAAAAAATTTGAATTACATTATGGTAAATAGAGTGAAAGTGTAACCTGAATGAAAAATGGATGTTTGGGAAGAAACCCTTACCACTTCACCAACATTTGAACCATATGTCCAATAAAATTAATGGTCATAAAATAAGATATATAATATCCTAATGATAAAGTGACTTATTATATGATACATCAATGGGTAGTATAGATACACTACACATAAGAAATATTGGAGAATAAGGCATATCTCACAAAAATAATAGTGAGATGAGAAAACCCTTACCTTATGTCTAATAGGGTTCTATACTTGTACTTAATATCCTGGATAATGAAATTCGATTCATTAATAATTTAATTTAGAATATAATTAACATTTATTTTATTTATTTTAATTTTATTATGTTCATTTATGTTCTTTTTTATGAGTTATAAGATTTAATTTTGTCGTTCGGAAGTGTTCTTTTCCTTCTTTTAATGATATGTTCACTTATATACATGTATGAAAAAATGTGTAAAATGGGAAAAGTTATCCATTTTGAAATTATATTTTATTAATGAACCTATAGAATATAAAATGGTTATATTATTCAATTAGTTATTTGGGATAAGGATGACTCATTAGATAAAATCTTAATGATAATCATTTAGATTATTTAGGGTGTTTTTGATCATCGAATTATAGTTTTGTCTCATTAATTAATATTATGTATATATTCTGGTTCATTAACATTAAATAAGATTCAATAAATATATTATAAAAATTTTTAACCATAAAAATGGTATAATTTCCACACATTATGGAGTAATTTAAATAATGAAAACATGTCATCCACGAAGGAGGTAAATCGACACCTCACGTAGGATGTTTCTATTTTTATAATAAACATAAAAGGGGAGGAGAAAAGATGGTAAATTTAATTTTGGAATAATAAAATTATAGTATATATAATATACTAGATTTATCATGAATTTTTGGATAGATAGGGATAGGATATTATAATAAAATAAAAGAATGTGAAAAGAAACTACCGAGAGTGAAAGAGGATTTTACCTCTTGAATTCCTCTCCTTGAGAACCTCTTTAGGGAAATTTGTTTTAGTATTTTTTGAGAAACAAACCTCATAGTTGTGAGGAAGAGACTTTTGAGGGGTATTAGTATGACATTGGAGAATATTTAAGGTGTAAGAGGCAAGAGGAGAAGAGTTGGTGCGGGGTGGTCTTTATAGTAGAATAGAGGGGTGTTTTCTCTTTATGTTATTCATTAGTTTTTTATTTTTCCTCAGGACTATGAATAGTTTCAGATATATCACTAAATATTTTAACATAGTTAATTATAGTTCTATATTATGGTATTATATCATTCATACATCATTTATGACTCAACAATTCATTTATTTATTTAAATACCATAAATCGTCGTATTTCACTATTCCCCAAATATTCAACTATTTTAGAAAAATATAAAAAAATACCCAAAACTTTTTCTATATATAGAATTAATAAATTAACTCCATTTTATGAAAACAATTTTAGAAATATGAGAAATTAAATTTTTAAATAAAATATTCATTTATTCTGAAAATGCTATTTTTTAAAATTAGAACTGATTTTATAACACTTTGAAAAATTAATTAAGCTATCATAAATTAACCTTATAATCATAAGAAAAAAATTTTATTTATAGGTATATTTTAGGAAAATATATTCTCTTTTAAATAACTATATTAGTTATAAAATTTTTAGTAGACATTTAGGTTTCACAAAAATACCAATAATTAATTTATTGTTTTAAAAAAATTTATTTACTTATTCCATGATATAAATTTACTATATTATCATTTATAAGATAAAAAAATTATTTATAATCCCATATGTTATGTTACTATTAAGATCATAATTATACTGTTAATTATAACAGAAATTACTATTTTATAAAAATCGGGATTTTTCATTATTCAATAGAAAATAAATATTTTCATAAAAATAAAAACAAATCACCATACGATAATTACTAAATTCCAATTTTAAAAATTATGTTAACATTTATTAATATAATTTATAAAAGTGTGAAAAAAAATTAAAACACAGGCGCTATTAAAAAGTGGTAAAGTCGCCATTAGAAAAATGTGGTCTTTTAATGCGTGAAATTTGATTCATTCTTATCTTATTCCTATTAAATAATTTGGATAAATGTAAAAAAATTGGGTTAAAAATACAATATATAAATTCTATAATTTTTTAAATACTATTCATTCTATCTAATTTAGTGCAATGTTATAATTTTTGTGCTAAAATAATGATATTTAGGAGTATATCAATGTTCGTTTAAGCTTGATGTTGTGTGAATCTTATGTTGTAGACAGAATTAAATTTTAAAAGATACAAGAAATAAAATATTGGGATTTTACATTATATAATCCTTCAATAAATTACATAAAATTAATTTTAAATTTCTTTAAAAAAAATTTATACTTGAAAATTAATTTATGGAAATCCCACAAATTAAAAATGGTCTATAAAAATTCCTCCTTAAAAGAGCTAAACGGAAATGTGAAGGTTACCAAAAAAATTATTCTTAACTGAGATAAAATTCGTAAAAATATAGTAATGGAATTGAAATTAAACTATCATGTTATGATAGAGAGTTATAGAGAACATGATCACTAAAAAGATTACCATCACAAAAAATGTAATTTTTTTATTGGTTAAAAGGCCATTGATTTTTTTAGAAATAATAGAGATCAGATGATATTTTTATTCCAAAATCATTTTTCCTAGAGTTGTTTGGGTTTTAAAATATATAGATAATCACTTGAGAAGGTAAACTTACTTGATTACTTTTTATTTCATAAGAATAATCTCATACATTGGTTTTTATTCAATCTATATTCAAATCATCCCATACACCTGGAAATGAATGTTCATGATGAATGGTTCCCAACTGATGCACTTTTATTGAATCACGTGATTCTTAAGTCATTTTTATACTATTAAATTTTTACTATACCCAATAACATTAGTACATGTTATAAATACATAATAATTTCCAAATATTCACTTGATCCATTCCACAAGTATTTAACATTAAGACACATCAAAAATTTGTCTGTTAAAATTCAATGACCATAAAATATAGATGGAAGATCACTAAATTTCAAAAATCAAAATCACATAATATTCCCGAAATAATATAGCTATTATTGTCACATACAAAACATATGAATACCTTAATCTTCATTAAACCTTAATGAAACTATCATGCTTCAATGAGTGTAATCTCATGTGGTTGAATAATGTATTTAAATCCATACATTTAATAATTCTAGAAAAACATAAACCATATGATCACTAACCACATTCATGGTCACTGGTACTATCCCATAAACATATTTTTATTATTATATTAATATAAATAATATATTTAGGGTTATTTTTTCTCAAGTCATATTTTTCACTAGGATTAACTTACAACAAAATAACTCTCTTGATTCTTATAACCAGAACATTAATGGTAATATACTAAAAATAATTTAATTTTTTAATCCAAACAAATTAATAAATATCATTCATTATTTTCTTTGGTAATATCATATTCTTAAACCTGATCCATTATCCTTTTTTGGGGTATATTCTTTTTATGATTGAGTCATTGATTTTCATAGTGTCTCATCCCCTTGTTGTTGAAGCATTGTACATTGAATTCTTTTTCTTATGTTTTCAATCACAAGAATGGTTTCCATTCTCTTAATGATGGTAGGAAACTCCCATTCATTTTATGAAAGTACTTGGGTGCTTCATTCCATAAATATTACATGTGGGAAAATACTTCTTTCTATTCATTCCTTCATCCTAAATTTTCTTAGTTTTACTCTTATTCTCATGCTTCCCTCTGAATCCATAATACATAGAAACCTATTTATTATTATTGTTATATCATGATACTATTTATTCATATGATGACAATGTTTGAGAGACTTGTTCCCTTTGAAATTATTGATTAAATCCATCGATGAAATGATCTTTATTACTCTTCTGTTCATGAGCATTGACACATTTCTCATTCCTTACACTAGGGGCCATTTATAAACAATATAATATAGTAGATTATTTCATAACCTTGGGAAACATATTTTATAATCCAAAAAACTAGTGAAACACTAAACAAAAATTGAAAAATTTATGTGTAACTAATATCATAGTCAAAAAAATGGTTTCTTTGGGGACATTTTAACTTTTAAATCCTTTATATTGATTTGTAAATAAAATTTCAATTAACCTTGGAATATACCATAGGAGTTTCAAACTAGGTTAATAGTAAGGTATATTGTAATATATTAGGTTACAACTTTTCCAGCCCAACACAACTTGTTAGAGTTATTTCCCCTATGTACATCTGGTCTAGAACCACAACCACTTGTAGTATCCAATCAAGGATGTATTTTGAGGAAGAACCGCATAATCTCTACATTACCAAAACTCTAGGATGTTATTATATTATTACCATAAAATTCTATATTATAGTCATATTCCCTAATATTTTGTCTCTAAATGCTGTTTATAAGGACTCTAGTAAATTTGATCTCTTAACAACTATGAAAACAAAAACCCCAATATCCTAGAGTTGTTCCTCACTTAATTACATTGGTAATAAGAGTAAGAATTCACATCCCAATGGAACCAATAGTATAATATATTTTTGAACACCAGATACATAATTTATAAATTAAAATTTTATTGAAAAAACATTACAAAAAATCCACTATAAACACCTATAAACTACTTTATTATGCATGAAAGTCATCATAATATACATCTTCGCTTCCTGGGAAAAAATAAAACATAGGAAAGGGGTGATATCAGATGCTCATTAAGGGTATGAAATTAAGTAGAATATAATATAAACATGAAAAATTAGTCTATATAAATAACTAAAAACACATTCCATTAAACTTAATCATGAGTAAATATTGTATGAATAAAAGCTGATCAAATAATTCCATATAAATAATCATATAAGAATGGAACTTAACCATGGATATCCAGTGAGTCAAATAGTAACATTTATTATCAATTACTAGTTTCATAATGATGGAATTCATAATTTTGAACATCTGAAAAATAACCTCTAGCCCTCTTCCAATACATCTCAAAATAAATGTTTAAGGCCTCATCCAAATCCATGTATGAAAATAAATGGGTAAGGCCTAGGCCAAGTCCATATCTGGTTTGTATCATGAGCCTAACCAATGAATCCCGGGACTATATAGGGTTTTTACCATTATATAATAAGTACAATTCATTATTTATATTAATGGGGTGAAATATATACAATATATAAATATGAAATATAAAAAAACTTTCCCCAATTAGTAAACATAACCACTAAACATTCTGAGTAGTACGATGAATAACATCAAGATAGCACATCCACAGTTAAACTGAAGATAAACCATTTAATAAAATATGTTATATGATATGATAAAATATCAATGCCAATTAATCATAAGATTCAATATTATGTGTTTAAATAGCTGAAAATACTCTAATAAAACCATCAAGGAATTCCTGAGAGAAATACCCTTTCTACTTTGAAAAGTATAGTTCTTTTGAAAAATCATTTTTATTTTTCAAAAAAATAGACTATAAAAATTTATATCACATAAAATAAAACATAAGTAAAATTGAATTATGTTTTAGGCCTAAAATATTACCACATGAAGTGAAAACATTTAAAAACGTTTTTCAAGAAACTTTATATATGAGCCACTTCAGTGAGGTTTAAGGGAAAATATAAATGCGTATGTAAAGTGAAAAAGGATTAATTGTATACATGAAAACATAAAATTTATTAGATATCTTTTAATTATAATAAGATTGATTAAATACATATATTGTTTTATTCAAATATAATATTGAATTTATTAGAAAATTGGTAAGAAATTGGGAAGTTCCTTTTAATAGGGTTTGCTTATCGGGAATAATTGAGAATGGAACCTTATAAAAAATTTATTTACCCAATTAAATAATGATTAAATGGTCTGGATACATTATTATTTCACATATATAAATAATTATTAAGAATTATACAAACAAAATGAATAATTACGTTGGGCTAAATAGAGGAAGTGATACCCGAATGTAAAATGGTGGTTTGGGAAGAAAGCTATACACATGGAGAACATTTGAACCATATGCCCCATTAAATTAATGATAATAATATAAGACATTTATTACCATGAAGATAAATAGATTAATGATATGGTACATAAATGGGAAATATATATACACCTCACATATGAAGTAGTGGTGAATAACGTATATTTCATAGAAAAAAAAGTGAGATGAGAAAACACTTACCTTAAATCTGAAAGTGTTATGAACTTGTACTTATCATCTTGGATGATAAATTATAAAAATCATTAATTTAATTCATAACATATTAAAAATTAATTTGATTTATTATAGTTTTATTAATATATTATATTTTCTTTTTGATGAGTTATAATATTTAATTCCATTGTTTTGGAGTGTTCTTTTCATTGTTTTTCAGGATTGGTTCAAGTGTATACATGTACAAAAGATCATGTAAATTGGGAAATGATATACTAAATTGAAATTATATGTTATAAATGAAAATTAAATTTTTGAATAATTATATAAAAAATTTGGTTATTTTGGTTGAGGATAAATCATTAGATAATATGTTAGTGATAATCATTTTAATTTTTTGGTGGTTTTTGATCATCATAAAGTTATTTTGTCTAACTAATTAATATTATGTATATATACTAGTTACAGAACATTATATAAGATGAAGTAATTATATTAAAATTTTATTTAACCATAAAAATTGTTTTATGACCAACCATGAATGTGGGATTGAAAAACAAAAACACGTCATCCATGAAGGTGGTAAATTTTCACCACATGGGCGATATTTTTATTTTTAGAATAAAATGAAGAGGATAAGATAATTTATTGTGGATTTTACATTGACATAATAAAATAACATTATATATAGGATACTGATGTTTTCAAGCATTTTTGGATATAGAAGGTTAGGATAGTATCATAAAATGAAATAAAGTTAAAAGGAAAATAAAGAAAGAGAAAGAGGATTTTAACTCTTGAATTATTATACTTGATAACCTTTATAGAAATATTTGTTTTGGGATTTTTTTTGTGCAAATAAACTCCGTGAAATGGGGAAGAGACTTGGAAGATTATGGGCATATGATTTTCAACTTTTAAGTCTAATGTGGTGTAAGGAGAAGAGGTTCTGGGGGTGGTATTCATAGTGGAGGAATGATGTGTTTCCTCATAGTTTAATACATTAGTTTATTAGTTTGACTAAAAAAGATGGATATTTTGAGAATTATGACTAAATATATTAAATTAATGAAGTATATTTTTATATTATGGGCTTAAATCAGCCACACATAATCAATGAAACAATAATTAATATATTTTTTAAATACCATAAATTGTCGTATTTCATTATTCACCACAAATACAACTATTTTTAAAAAATATATAACATTAACCATAACCATTTTTTAATGTTTAGAATTAAAATATGAATTTAATTTCATGAAAATGAGTTTTTAAATATGATAAATTTAATTTTAAAATGAAATCTTTATTTATTCAATAAATACTGATTTTAAAATTATAACTGATTTTATAACACTTTGAAAGGTAATTAACCTCTCATAAAATTATCCTATAAACGTAACAAAAAAATATTAATAGTTTTGTATATTTTATGAAAATATATTTTCTTTTTAATCATTATATTTATTATAAAATTGAATATAAAAATTCATGTTTCAAAAAAATACTGATACTTAATTTATCATTTTTAAAACATTTATGTACTTATTCCATGATATATATATAACATATTTTAATTTAGATTATACAAATTTTTTATTTAAAATTTAAAATGAGATTTTACTATTCAAATTATAAATATACTATTAATTATAATGAAAATGAATGTTTAATAGAAATCAAGATTTTACACTTTTCACATGAAAATAAATAATATCATTAAAATAACAAAATATCACCATAAGATAATTTTTACATTATTCTTTTAAAAATGACGTTTTTGTACAATATAATTTATAAATGTGTCAAAATATAGTTTTAAAACTTGTATTCAATTAAAATGAAGTAAAACTACCTTTAGTAAAATATATCCTCTTAATGCTCGAAATTGGATTCGTTCTCATATTATTCCTATAAAATAATTTGCATAAATGTTAAAAAAATTGATTAAAAATATAATATAGAAGAGTAATTATTGTTTTAATACTATTCATTCCCTCTAATTTAACATCTTGGTTATAATGATCGTATAAAAAATGATATTCAATTGTATATCATTGTCCATTTAAGATTCATGTTGTGTTAAATGTATACTATCAATGAAGATCATAATCGACCAGTAGGTATATTACAGTCTTTACCTATTCCATTTTGGAAATGGGAGTAGATAGCTATAGATTTTTAGTAGGTCTTCCTAGAATGGTTCAGAAACCTAATTCCATATGGGTGATAGTAGATCAGATCAAAATGTTGAATCATTTATTTTTTAATGGTAGATCAATAATTAAATTATTAGGTCTCAAATTTATTTTTTATTTTATTATGTGCATCATGTGTGATATGATATGAGGGCATGGTAATTATGGGAAATGTGTCCCAAATGTTAATAGAGAGAGTATAATATAACATGGAATAATTTCATGATAATTTTTTAACATAAATAAATAATTCGGGCATGAGTGATTAATTTTATGGGTTCTTGGTCACTGTATTGCACTATAGATGTGATAATGTTTGGTGAAATGGTACCTAAATGTCTATTTGGTCTTGAGATAAATATTAAGGGCCATAGAGTGGTCTGTAGTTTTTATATTATAGAATATCCGAAGAGTGGAAATGTGATGGATTGACTGATAACCATATCAACACAGTGGATGACATTAGTATGGTTGACATATAATATTATTAGGACCTTGAGTTTCACCTTTGTGGTAAATAAAGAGCATCCCATGGTTGGGATTATTATAGGACACATGAATCCAAATTTAGTGAAGTGGAATAATAATTATGGAGTTTAATAGTTTATTCACATACTTGAAGATATATTCCCAGGGAGAATAGTGTATGAAAGAGATAAATATGGAGTTATTCGATATATAATAAACTTTTGTGTGATTGAGTGATAGATATGATATTAACTATAGACTTATATAACTGGAAAGGTATTCAAGAGAGGGTAAGAAACCTAGTTTACTATGAAACATTATGTTCCTCATACTTGATTCCCCCAATTAGAAGGGGGTTGAATCAATGGATGATAGTTTTGACAAATTGACCTTAATTAAATCAACCACAACAATATTTCAATATTTAGTCAAATAAATTACAAAATCTAAATGCCACTAGTGTATTCCAAAAATAATGTAATAATGACCATATTTATTTTTACTGGGTTAAGCCATTAAAAGCCTCCTACTACTTAACATGGTTGGTCAGTATTCTCTATAACTGATTTATCACTATATATAACATCAGTTTATAGGTTTTCAAAATTTTCATAGAGTCACACAATTCATTTCACATTTTTCAAAATATATCCATCCAAAAATTCTAACTATAATGGTAAATATTTTGATAGGTATGTTTCATCATCAACAATAGATGTTGATATATTTTGATAAGCCTTCAAGAATCGTCAAAAAGTTTTTACAACTTCACAAAGACCCGATATTGAACTTCTTCGAAATATCTCTATCATTTGATCTCATTGATTTATTACGATCAACTATATGTAGATGATAATTGTTAAACATTGTCTTCATAAACTCTCTCTTGAACCCTATATTTTTTCCCAACTAAATAAATATTCCAAGATTTATATTTTATTTCATTGAAAATTCCTTATGTTTTAGTATCTATTAATATTAGGATTAATTTAATTCTATTAATTCATTTTCATGATCAGTAATCTCGATTCATCTACCAACAGAATTTTCAACATTATCTCCCACATTTACATATCTGGTTATTGTCATAAACATGCCTAATAATCTTTTAAACATACTAAACTCTTATTAACATCCTTTTTATACCAAAATACCTGTTCTATGGATTATTTTTCTCATAATGATAAAAAAAAACTCATTACAAAATATTCTCTAGTATAATTAAATCCCATGATTAATTAATAATTAGTTAATGTTTGATTTCAAATAATATGTACCATCTTCCTCCTCACTGAAATAATCTTGAGAACTACCTTATTAAAACTACAGTACATAACTCTTTATCTATTTAAAATGAAAAATCAACTCAAATATTCAACCATTTTTGGAATAATAAGAATCACTACATGTATTGATGTTTTTAATTGTTTTTACTCCAGAATTGTAAATCATAGTCCAAAGAACATTTTTTCACAATTTAAAGAGATTCTACTTTAGGAAACATAAATTTGAGCTTAGAAAAATCTTTTTATATGAACTAGCATGGAATAATAAATAGATATGATCATTAATAACCATTCCTAAAATCTCATATGAAGCATTTTTTATCACAATTATGATATGATATGTTAATATTTAATGAAATTCATGAGAATCAAGAGATATTATTTAATTGAAATATATGATTTCTTTAAATATTATTTTCCCCTAGCTGATTCATTAAAAATTGCCTAAGTATGTGATTAAGCATGAAAATTTATTTCACTATGTGAATTTATTTTGTGGATCAAAAGCATGAAATTTTTTCAGAACAAATGGATCGATCATTAGAAAATTGGATAAACCATATAAAAAAATCAGGTAGTGTGGAAATTTTACATGAGTCAATTTATATGATAAATTTCCAAACCACTTATAATGAAAGAATCTATTATATGAATAGTTAACTAACCACATGTCTAACTAATTAAAAACATGTTTAAATTATCGATATCCTGGGAAATTGATTGACTATAGAATGAATAAAATCACAATTTTTTCACATATAAAACTCAAGATGAAGTAAATAATTATAGAAGTATGAATATAATTTCATTATAATAGTTTCATAGAGACTATATTAAACTAAAAAAATTTCAAAAATATCTAATAAAATCAAATAAACCTTAAATAAATATCTCAATATATTCAATAATTTTGAGTGAAAATGAAAACCATTAACAACTTCATCAATAACTCCAAGGGTTTCTAAATATCCCCCATTTTTATTTTCTTTCAACTATAATCAACTATTCTGAAAATTTTCATATCATTGAAATCTTATCAATATTCATGAGAATTATAAAATCATATAATATATCTCAAGATATTTGTTTCAGTACATAAAAAAATAATTTTATATTTTTGAGAGAATTTCATCACCCAATGTGAAGAAATTATGGACATGTGATTTATATGAACTCCTCCTTGATTGATGCATCTAATCTGACATTCATATGTCTGGCCCATATAATAATATATATTAATCTAAATAAGAAACATGTTAACAAGAACCTTTTAACTAGAATTATATCACACATTAGTCAAGAGTTGTGCCATTATTTGACAATATTTGGAAATAAAATACAATGACTAGTGGGGGGTTCATGAAAAAATCATGTGAGAGGGGTGGGATAAACATTTAGTTTTTTTCTCAAATCTTAGAACTCTTCTATTGGAATATTTTTTTCTATCACATCTACAATCTGATTCTGAGTTGAAATGCATGTAAACATATTATCTCTATTTCTCAACTTTTCTTTAATAAAAATTCACATTATGTGTTTTTTTTGAATTTGATTGATTTTTAATGGTCCCTTATTTATTTTTTCACATTGATTGTCACAAAATATATCATATGGCATCTCACTGTTAAACCTAAAATCTTTTAACTACACAACCATCTATAAACTTGATGTACATGAAAGAGTGGCTATCACCTACTCTCTATATGTTGTGTTGACTATCACTAAATTTTTCTTCTTACTATACCATCTCAAATAGACCAATCCATTGAAGAAAATCCCACAATATGTGTATATTATATCTATAAGATCACATTCCAAGTCTGAATCATTGAAGTTAATAAACATTAATCATTAGTATTTTTTATTCCAAACTGTAATTTACAATTTTCATGAAAAAACCACGATATCCAATCAAACTAGGAACCCGATAAATTTCTCAAGAAGATAAGAAGGGAATTCTTGGTCCCCAAGGGCTATCTATTACAAGGTAATTGAGGAAATTTTTTATAATGATATTTACCAAAGATAAAGAATATATCAAATATATTTATAACATATAGTTCATCTAAAAAAACATAGAGGTACAAAAAACATGTCTAGACAAAAAAAATATTATAATAAAGAAGCTGGAAAAATAAGAAACACAATTAGGCAAAGAAAAATATGAACACTATTTGGTTTGGGGCCGACATCCAACCACACCAACAACATCTCACACCCTATAGGACACATACGTTCCATCCCCAGTGATACCTTTCCATTATATCTAATTGAAAAAACTATTTTATCATATACCTTAGGGTATATGGTGGGTGTGTTCACAAAAATCCTAGTAGGATCCCAAAAATTCCTAAATGACCTAGATTTTATAAATAAACTAAAAATCATCATTTTAAGGAGAAGACTTCAATCAAAACATGATTTTCCTTATTTTATTTAATTAATTATAAACTAATAATTTTCATATCATATATAGTAATCATATAATGAAGAATCACATAAGAAAGCATCAATTGTCAATTATTTGATTAATATATTCCTCATTAACATTTCAAAGAAAGACATATATTAACAATATTAAAATGTATAAATAGTCATGCATTTCATTAACCAATCACCATATGGTGAATCCTTTTGGTAATATAGACCATGGTCATGTTCGATCCTCACACATCCTTGATTAGTGATATATCTTATGCATGTTCCAACCCCCATAGAAGGGAAACCTCAGAGACTAAGGATGGATTATAAATTTGTTAGTGTCTCTATATCATGTCAAAAAACACTTTTAGTAAATGTTATATCTTCAACCTAATTCTAGGTAGCCACAAACCATCCTAGTGTGATTTTTCATGTCTTCTCACCTATATACCCATTTTCCCATTTTATATTATCATCACATTTTCAAAAATTTCATATGGTTACTTTTAAAAAAATAGATAGATCAATAATCATAAATCAATATCACCAAAACTATTTTCACAAGCCTTTATATTTCAATTCAAAACCATCATCGAGGAAACGTTTTTCAAATTCATTCATCATTAAAATAAAATCCTTTGTAACAAAAAAATGAATCGAAAACCCATTTGGAAATCCCATTAAAACATAAAAAAATTCAAGATATTATTAAGAAATGATAACATAGGAAACAACCTACCATAGTGGTCATGTTCTAGAAAGAAATACACCTGATTTGAGAAAACCAATATTTTATATCCCTCTTATTCGATCATTATAAATTATTTTCCATTATTTAAAACCCAAATCCATATATTTATATAAATAGTCCAGATATATCATTTTTTCATGAAGATAAGTGGATATCTAGAAGAACAAAGATGAATGGGTGAAGATAATCCCAAACAGTTCAGTTCATAGATTCACGACACTTATAATCAATGAATTCACTCTCTAGAGTTGTATAAATAAATAAAATATTCAAGGAGAGACATTGGTTTGAGACCATACGACATAGGTGATTGATTTGTGTCTTCATGTATAAATTCAGAAAAATTTATATTTTTCATATTATAATAACTCATCAGTATAGTTTGGCTACATGATTAGAAAAACTGTGAACCAAATTTGTGAGGATTATTATTTCTCAGCATACCTTCATGTTTTGGATACATTGTTAGGTTAACTATTTCTAACCTTTTAAATACCACTATCCAGATATGCATTTTTGGTTAGAGAAGGATACATGGTTTGACCAAACTATGTTCTACACATGCACCCCTACCCCATCATGGAAACATCAAAATATCGCACCGTTTCCAAGGAATGGTGTATGATTTCCACTAATTATGTATCAATAATGAGGCTTCCGAAGCACTCCTAAAAACCAATTAAATGTCCAGAATAAATATAGTAAAATAAGGTAGTTAAAAAATGATTATTGGTACCTAACAGTGACACTAAGGTGTGCCAATTCTCCCTACAATATCAATTTCTACTAAAAATGAAAAATAAATGAAGGAAAAATCCTGAATATATAATTTAATTTATCCTTGAAAATTTATTCATGTTCCAAAGTCTTATACTAAACCATCCCTTATTTTAAAAGAACTCATAATAAAATATTATTTTTCAATTGTGAGATATTTTCCTATGAATAATCTATTCAAATAGGATGCTCAATCATCAATAAATATAGTTCTAATTTGAGCTCATCACCAACAAACTATATCAGTGGGGTATAAATCAAACTTCATGATTTTAGATACACAGAATATGTTATGAATTTAATTCAACTGTCATAGTAATTTAATCTGACATTTCACCATTGAAATCATTTCAATGATCTCAAATGTTCCCATGTATCTTGGAGCCATAATTCCTTATTGTCCAAAAATTTAGTGCACTAACAAAGTAATCAATTTTAAGAATACACAGTCACCGACAATGAACTAAAATGGTTTTAATTAAATAAATGTATTTATGGAGAATTTGAGATGTATCCATCCAATGACATAGGACTTGGATCATTATTGACATCTCCCTAATGATGTTGATCAAAACAAAAGAAGTTTCACCCATATGTGACCAACAGGGTGTGATTTGAAAGGTTGGTCATATAAGGAATCATGGGGAACCATTTTTATAGATTATTATTAAATATTATTATATGTAAACTTAACCAATCTAAAATATTTATCCCAATATTCTTCAATGACTTCAATGAAATAACGAATCATGTCCCCTATAATCGGAAAATAACTATGGAAACCCTTGTTTTTATTACACATTAATTCATGATTTATTAAATAAGATTACACATAATACA
This sequence comes from Viscum album, assembly GCA_963277665.1. Classification (NCBI taxonomy): domain Eukaryota; kingdom Viridiplantae; phylum Streptophyta; class Magnoliopsida; order Santalales; family Viscaceae; genus Viscum; species Viscum album. The sequence goes on along the minus strand of OY728152.1, from coordinate 775,497,165 downwards.
ACCAAATATTTTTGATATGTCTAGTGCCTTTTGGAATTAGGTAAATTACATAATAACATCAAAAATATGACAAAAATTATTGAAAACTTCCTTGACATGCTCATATTATTAAATCATACATAAAATGGAATAGGGTAACCTAGGGACCTACATAAGAAAGGTGTGATATATAATGCCTAGTAAAGGAGTAAAGAACACATAAAATGAGAAAAATATTACATGTTAGACAATGGGAATATAAATGTGTCATAAAAGGAGTTGCAATTAGAAACATGAACAATAAGTAATGATATAGCATGATAATCATAGAGGTAACATGAGAAATGTGGAAACAACTTAAAACAATCCATTATAAAATGAAGTAAAGGATAACATCCCATAAAACAGGATGAAAAAAATATATAATGCATTAGGTTCACTCACTAATCTATTTCATGACATATCATGAGACAAAAACATTACAATATCTATTGAAGCAATATATAATTCTGTGTTCACCTGTAACATTCATTTCATTATCACACTGAAATGTGCCACATAGATCATTAAAAAATGAATAATTTATCATAAAATATTATTCCAAGATCATTTAGTGTTGAATAAATAAATACATTTACCAAATAAAACATTTATAATTTCACAACACTATTTATTGGAAATGTGTATGGGTATTCACTACCAAATTGTTTTTCATGGAAAATCGCTTTGAAATTTTGGCAGCATAATAGGGGTGTATAAATTTTCATGGAAGGGATTAATGAGAGTGAAATGGATATATAATCATTTAGGAATAATATCTAGAGTATGTAGGATATGATAGAACATATCCCAACATTAGTAAATGTATATAAAAGGCATATGAAAATGGATATTGTTGAATAAAGTGGAGAAGGAGACGATCACTTACATTGAGAGTGTGATTCCCAATGCTTGGGAAGAGATTTTGGAGGGTTTGGGGGAACCTTGAGAGGAATATATACTGGTTAGTATTGATTAATTATGTTTTCTATGGTTTTGGAGTAATTAATAATGGGGTCTTGGGTAGGATTATACATTAAAAGTGAAGGGATTTCTTTATTATTTCTCAAACCTAGGTTTGGGGCTCTATATAATAATATAACCAAAATCACAAAAAATACCAAGGTTTTTTTCTCTTTTTTTCTACCAATTAGGGGATGTTTTGATTATTTTATAAGTAAAAGGGATTAAATAATTAAAATATTACCCCTTCTGATGTGGATGTGAGCCATGTCCTTCAAGAAACGATTTTAAAACCATAAAATATAATATAGTTTTCTGAGGATTCATAATGGATTTATAAAATTAATAAAATAAACTTAAAATAAAATTATTTTAATGGTAAAACATATATTTGTTTTTGGATACCCTTTATTTTATTTATTTCATAATATTTGGTCCATTATGATGTCATAATATATACCGTATATTTATATCATTTTTAATTTTTTTTCGAAAATTTTAAAATATTATAAATTTATAAATAATCCACAATTGGATAGTTTATTTTTTATAATTAAATTATAATATTTATTGTATCCATATAATTTTCTAAATATTTTAATTTTTATTTTTAAAATAATAATTCTAATTTATTGAGAAATGCTGAGTTTTGGACAAAATTAGTTTTCAAACCCTTAAAACATTACATTTGTCTTTATAAAAATTATATGATCATTTGTATTTAATAATAATTATTTAATAATAATATTTTATTAAAAAATAATATATTTTAAAAATACACTAATTAAACCTGACAAACTCCTTAATTGATATGTAATATTAATTAAAAATAGAATTTGTGATATATTATATCAAAAAATAAAATATTTGATAAAGTATCAATAATAAGGGGAAAATGTATTAATTATTCTATAATATATACATATTCATATTTTTAGGGACATTATTAATATCTCTATAATACACTATGTAACTCCCTAAGGGAAAGGTGAATGACCATGAAACTTTCATGGGGTGGTTCGGCGTACATGGTTTGGGTTATAATCTCGATGAGCTTGAACTTCTCCCATAAACAGTTTCGATCATGCTGAAGTGGTTGTATCTCAGCTTCATCTTGGTTAAGGTAAATTCCCAGTGACATAATCTCCCTCATATGCTCTGATAAATGGACTTCTAAGGATACCATTCTACTGGTTGAGGCCATCACATCATTTTTCTATGTTAATTGGATTTATCAAAACCATATATTTATATAAAAATTACGATCAATGATAAATGGAAATATTATTAACATTATTGACACATAATTTTATTTTAAATTCTATAATATATAATAAAACCAATGAAGTTCATTTTTCATTTATCTATAACATATAATTATTCCTTTAATTAAATTAGAAGGGAAATATTATTTATTAATGTTTAGGTGGTTAAAATCTACCCCCTTCTGAAATTTGGCCCAAGAAATTTTCATTCCTCCTACTAAAACAGACAAGGATAATTATATTTCATCACTTCCTATGGTTTCCAAATTTCTTCTAAAAACACGGGGTTTCTCCACATCACTTTTTTCATGTACATTTTCTTATTCTGTAGAACATTGTCTCTTTGATTTATGATCTTCCCCAGATGGTCCTCAATGGAAATATCATTCTCCAATGATACCACCTTTGGATTGAGTTCATGTGAGGGGTATAGTATATACCTCTTCAAGAGTGATATGTGGAATACATAATTTAATTTATATAAGTATGGTGGCAGTTCTAGTTGATAGGAAACCACTCCAATGGGAACAAAGATCTTAAAGGGAATGATGTATCATTGACTAAGAATTCCTTTTTACGAAGTCTCGTGAATTTATTCTATACAGATATGTGGATAAATAACTTATTTCTAACCTCAAACTCTAGGCCTCATCAATGATTATCATCATAGCTCATTTTTCAACTTAGATCATCCTTGATGTGTTTCTAAATGGTCTTTAGATTTCAATCTTTTCCTTATCCATATTATTTCCTAGAGTGTTGCATTACTCAACCTCATCCCAATATATAAGAGTTCGGAACCTCTTCCCAAAAAGGGCTTCATAGTTAGCTATTTGGATTCTAGAGTGGGAACTGTTATTGAATGAGAACATGACTAGATGAATATGTTGATCACATACTCCTTTGTAGTCAATTGAGAATACTACCAACATGTCCTCCAGTGTCTGGATAGTCCACTTAGATTATCCATCAGTTTGAGGGTGATAAGCTATGATAAATTTCAACTCAGTATTTAGAGAATGTTGGAGACTCTTAAGAAATATAGAGGTAAATCTTGGATCTCGATTAGATACAATCGATAGTGGTGTTCCATGAAACATCTCAACCTATCTAATGTATATCCTTGAAATTTGTTCAAGTGTGAAGTCCTATCAAATTTAAATTAATTGAGAGGTCATTGTTATAATATCCAAAACAACCCCTATAGTTTTATTCCCTCTTGAGGTCTTCAGAAGACTAATAACAAAGTCGATGGTAGTTTTTTATATTTATGTATTTTTATGGGTAATGGTTGTGTAATCCATTTGGATTTTTTTCCTTTATTCATTTACATGCCGACATAAAAGACATTATTATTTATATTCCCTGATCATATTACTTATATTATCCCACTAATAATTCTCTTAGAGATATATATACATACTTGTGTTTCCAGGATGGATAGAGAAGTTCAAATATACATCATCCAAATCTCCTTCTTCAACTGAGGATTTTATTGTACACATTTTTTTGAGGAAAATCTTACATATCCTACTTCATTAACACTGAATATTTAGGATTTACTTTTTATAGTTTCTTCCACATTCTTTTGAATTCACACATAATCCCTTTGATAAATCATTATCATTTCTATAAGGGATGGTTGAACAATAATTATTATAAGGATTGATGATGTTGATTCTTGTATGATTCCCATTTCCATCCTTTATATGTATATGAATATCATATCCTTCTCAATTCTCATCAATGAAAAAATTTGTGGATGGTTCCTATATAAATCATATGACACTTTATTTTCTTTCCCCAGATAGTAGTGTATTGTGCAGTCATAGTCCTTGATCAACTATAACCATTATCATTAGCACATATTCAACTCTTTCTATAGGAATATATACATTAGTATTTTTTATCCATATATATTTCACACTTATGGAAAATAGATAATACCACTATATTTAAAAAATATCACTAATGACAACAAAAAACATAAATTGGAAATTTCTATTCATGAACCTTCAATTTCCTTGAGGGATAACATATAAAATTTTCATTTTAAATTTACATATAGACCAATAACTTATTCAAAACATCACTTAATACCATTAAAAATTCTATACCCGAGGGTAGTTTGAGTATAGGTGTAGTGATAATCCTCTTACTCAACTCTTTGATATTGTATTCATATTAATTATTCCAAAAAAACATGAAACTCTTCGGATTTACATTCGTTAGAGGTTTTGATAGTCGATAACATTTTCTCAAAAATGGATGATAGTCCCCATATAATCCAAGTAAACTATGTATTTTTTTTTGAAATATGTTGGTCTCATCCATCCTTATATTTATTTTATATTTGAATGGTCTAAATATATCACATTGATTGGGATAATATTCCTCCATAAATATGATTCCTTTAACCAGAACTCACAATTTATATATTTTTGAAAAATAATCCATTAATAAGGATATAGAATAGTTCTCATATGCTCCTCATGATCATCCTTTCTTTTGGAGTATATTAGAATATCATATATAATGTTTACCAAAATTTTTTTGAGGTAATCCTTATAGAATCTATTCAATAGTTCCATAAATATTGTTGAGTACTAGAGAGTCTGGATTGAATTACTATGAACTCATAGTGCCCGTACCTTATATGGAATGTGGTATTGGGGATATCCTCCTTATTCAATCTTACTTGATAATATACAGACCAAAGATCCACCTTGGGGAAGTATTGGGATCCAAGTATATGATCAAACAAGTCATTAATCCATGTTAGAGGATACATGTTATTTACTTTGATCTTATTGATATCAAGGTAATCAATGAAAAGGTCCATTCTCCCATCCTAAATCTTTAGAAATAGGATTGGTTCACCCTATGGTGAAACACTTATGAATACGAACCATTTATGATGAATCAAATTTTTATTTTTCTTCTTCTCCTCATGTTCCACAACGATTATTCAAAAAATAGTATTGGATAATGGTAACACCCTAAGTATAAGAACGATTGATAATTAAACCTCTCATCTAGGAGGAAGACCATGAGATTTTTTTAGAAACAGAGTCGTGTATTCCCTCACAATGAGCAGGTATTCAAAGATGATCCTTACCTTAGACTCCATAATTTTATCTAGATATGTTTTCTTTTAGTGAAATAATATCCATGATTGAGATTATGGTGATAAATAAGATTCATCGTTCACAATGATTTTTTAAAGAATCAAATGATAATTAAAGATAAAGAGTGTAATTTCCTTCTTATATTTTTTTTCTATATATAAGGAATGAAAATCCATTCCCATAATTACATAAAATTCAACTAAAAGGAGTATCATAGGTTTCACTAGTAATTTCTTCAAATAAATTTGATATGGTTGGAGTTATATACATGGGATTCAAAAATTTCCTCGTTTTCCTTTTTCACTGATAGGTCTACTTCCTTGTTTTTTAGTGGTGTTTGAATATTTCTACTAAAAATGCCTGATATGAAGGAATTTATAATAATGGAATCAAAAATTTACTTCAATATTATTAAATTATTTACTAGATTACCTATCACCTCTTCATTTTTTGAATCTGCCACCAAAATTTTGATGGAATATGATCATCCTTACTACCTTAGAAGTTGTAGGTTTTCTCTGAAAACTGTTCTCTTAATACATTGTTTTGCAATGTGACCTTGTTCATTGTAGTTAAGTCAATGAAAATTCACTGAGGGTTGACTGGATAATTCCATTCCTCCATCTTATTAGTGGGATTATCTGGAAGGAAATCATTTTCTAGGTGTCTTCCTACACCTAAAGCATTTCCTCACCCCACCTAGAAAATTTCTTGGGTACTTATTTTCACCCATTTTGCAAGTGGGATGTCAAAATCTCACAATACCATCATATTACCCCTTCAGAATGCCAAAAATAAACTCCACTTTCCACTAATTACCCCCTTGACTCCCTATAGATTATCTGTTATCCATTTTGACATTCAGGGAACATCAGAGAATTTACTCCTAGCTATCAAGGTTTCGAATCTCTAGGGATTTTCTTAGACTAGGTTTTAGCCTACCTAAATTTTTTTTGATCTTTAATTAGAAGGTTAAAAAATCCAGAGGTGTTTCAGGAATGTATTGTGATGCTTTCCTTATACACCCCAATAGATTTCTCATCTTTTTTTTCTGTGAGGTCATGGAAATCCCTTGCCATTTTATGTCAAGGTGTGTGACAAAAATAATTAATGATTTTTTAGAATTCTATCAACCCCCATCACTTAGATTTATTCCATAGGTGTCATATTATCTATTCATTTCTACTAATACTCATATTCTACCTCAATAAGATAAACACCTAGTATAACATTCTCTATCTAAAAACATTTAAAGATAGAAAATATTTTCTTAATCGAATTGATCCATTGTTATGAGATTAAACAAATAGATAATCCAGTTAAAGAGAGAGGCCTTTGTCACATAAAGGTCTCAAATGTATCCTTTTCATTATTGGTGGGATTTTGGTGCTCCACTTGATCCTAGATTGTATTCAAAACCTTTATATATTGGGAGGGTATCATCATAATATTCATTATTATTTCTCCCATTAGGTTGGGAATTTCATTTGGGAAGTCATTACATTGACCATTACATTGGTTTTTTACTTGATTCCTCCTATTTCATTTAATTGGATAGAATAAAATGGAAAATTATGGATGATTATTTTTAAACATTTAAACACATTTAATAGAATCCATGAAAATTAAATGGATAACATAAAAATGGAATTTATTTCGTAACATTTGAATTTCTAGGATTCAATATTTGTTATCCATTATCTATTTCAAATATATTTTCTTATAGATATTCATGTTACCTTAAACAATTGTAATAAGCTTTTAAATTTATCAAATCATATCCCCTGGGAGTGTCAAACCCAGTGTCCAGCAAGGCCCATTGTCATTCACCATTTCCTGGTTAAGGCTAGCTCAACGTAGTGTTTTCAGCTTTTACGCCTATGTACATCTATTCCAGATCCACATCCACATATAGTATCCATAAAGGGTTTTATTTTATTGATACACTAATTACAATATACTTTATCAAAATTTAGGGATATTTTCTTGTACATAGATTTATCTATAATAATTTTTTTGAGAGTTTTCTAATCCTAGTACAAAAAATAACTAAAATTTTCATTTCATACCAACTATGAAATCCCGTGTATTTATTACAAATTAATTCATGATTTTTTACATAAAAATACACCTATTACAACCCAAAATATCTATTGGACTAGTTTATTTGGGAATTAAGTACATTATATGACAACTTAAAACATGGGATTTGATACTATTATTCAAAACATCCTTGAAATGATCATATTATTCCATAGTACCTAAAACTACAAGGGATAACATAGGGACATACCTAAGAAAGTGGTGAGATATGAAGGCCAGTAAGGGAGTAAAATGGATTAACATGAGGAAAATATTACCTTTTACTCAATGGGAATATCTATGATGCATAAAAATAGTGATAATAAAAAAACATGAACAATGAGGCATGATATTGCATGATTATCATAAAGGCAACATTGGAAATGTGGAAACAACATAAAACACTATATCATAAACATAGTTCAAGGTTAAAATAAAATATATAATGAAGGAAAAAGTCTTTTTATGGATTTGGTTCACTAACTATTCACTTTCTTGATATCTTATGAGATTAAAATATTACATAATGCAATGGAGAACTATATAATTTCTGTCACACTTGCCCCTTTCATTTCATTCTAATGATTATGTCTGCCACATGTATAATAAAACATGGAATAATTTATCATCATATTTTATTCCATGATATAATATTATGTAATACAAGCAATTTTGTTCCCAATCAAAAAGTATAAGTGCATAAAGGTGATCACCCATGATAGGAAATGGGTTTGGGTATTCAATACATAATTTCTTGGCATAAAATCATGGTGAATTTTCGGTTTCATAACATTGGATTATAAATGTTCATGGATGGTGTTAATGATAATTAAATGGGTCTATCATAATTTCAGAACCATATGGTTAGTAAGGGGGTATGGGAGAACATATCCCAACATTCATAAATGGAGATAAAAGGCATAAAAAAGGATATTCTTAAATTAATATAAGAAGGAGAGGATCTTTTATGTTGAGAGTGTGATTGAAAAATCATGGGAGGTGATTCTTGAGAGTTTGGGGGAACCTTGGGAGGAATATAAATATGGGAGGCTAGAGTAAGGTCATGCTCTAACATTATATAGTGGAGAGGAATGGGATATTGGGTGTCTTTATATAGGAAAACTGGTGTGTTCATTATTATTTCTCAAACATAGGATTTGGAATCTATAATATAAAATAACCAAAACCAAAAAACATGCCATGGTTTTTTTAAAATTCTTCTACCAAATAAGAGTGGTTTTCATTATTTTACATATGCATGGGACAAACATATTAAAATATTACACTTGATTATGTGGAAGTGAGTCATGTCCTTAATGAAATGATTTTAAAACCGTAAAACACAAGATAAATTTTGGGGGATTAATAATGTATTTATAAAATTAATCAAATAATATTTAAAAAAATTATTTTTTCATCGATACACTTTATAGTATTTATTGCATCATTTTTTTCATTATAATTTTATAATATACACCGTATATTTATACCATATTTAATTTTTATCAGAAAATATGACTATCACATAAAATCATGAAAAAATTATTGTTGGATAATTTATAAATTATTATTCCAATAATAATATTTATATTAACAAAATAAGTTTCTAAATATGTGAATTTTCACTTTTAAATATGTATAATCAATTATTGAGAAACGATGGGTTTTTGAAAATAACTAGTTTCAAACCCTTAAAATTTTATATTTTAATTCATTAAAACTATATGATATTTCATATTTCATAAATGTTTTTAAATAATAATATTTTATTAAAATATTATTTATTTAAACAATCTATTAATTATTCACAATGAATTTCTTAATTGTAATTTAATATTATCTAAAAGTACAATTTCCAGTTTATTGTATCAAAAAACCATTTATAATGTAATGATAATAAGATGAAAATATATTCATTATTATATAAATTATACATATTCATATATAATGGTTTTTATACATATCTGTTAAATAAAAATAATCCATAATGTTAAAGTTTGATATAGTGAGATGTTCATGGGGTAGTTAGGTATACATGGTTTTGGGGAATGATCTCATTGAGCTTGAACTTATCCCGTAAAATTTTTAACTCATGCTAGTGTTTTTGGATATCAGACTAGGCTTGGTCAATGGTAAATACTAGTGATTATGTCTCCCTTGTTATATCCAATAAATGGGATTCATAGGGTATGATCCTACAGGTTGAGGTCGTTACTTCCTTTTTCGGTGTCAATTGGATTTATCAAACCCCTATATTGTCACTATTCAATTAGTATATTATCAATGATAATGATGCTTTATAGTATTTTAAATACAATATGATATTGTAAAAACAATAAACTACATGTTTTTTCTATATCCCTAATATATAAGAGTGCATTTAATTAAATCTCAAGGAGAATTTTATATATAATTGTTTGGGTCATTACATGCACCCTCAATCTTCTCATCTAATTTCAGATGATATGTTTTCCTAAGCAAAACCTGAGTTATCATCACAACTTGAATACCCTTCTATAACTGGGAGGAAAATGATGATCTATATCAGATATGATATTTTATGGAACTTTATGCAATCTCACAATCTATTACATGTACTACATACCAACACTTCAAATATAGTAGTGTCTTGAATTCGATAGAAGTGATCCAACATAGTGAATTAGTCAACCACCACCCTTATAACATTCCTCCCATGGGATTACATGGAAGTATAATGATAAAATACATTAAAATGTCATCCCATTTACATAGTATCATAAAGAGAGGCTAAATTAACCCAGATGTATGTTGGTTTACAAACATAATTTGATGACTAATATAACAACGAGAAACAATGTCACTTATATCTATTCTCATACCTAGTCACCAAAACCAGTGCTTTATGTTTTAGTACATATTTTTACATATTGTATAAATTTATTAGTGAGATAAATGACATGATTATAATATTTTACTTCTCACTAATGATGGAAATACCTATTAATTACTAATGAAAATAACACCTTCATGTAAGATCATCCTTTTGAGGATGGCCTCCCCAAAATATAAAGAATCAAAGAAACCATGGAAATCATTATTTCATTTTTTTATCCCATTATACAAACTCAATAGGATATGGTTTCCACTATATACTTTCCAAAAAGATAGATGTTTCATCCTCCATTGTATCAATGTTCATTCCTATAAATAAAATCATGAAAATCTAATCATCCATGGATACATTAATGTAGTAATAAGAAAATTTAATACTAAATTAATTCTCCACAACATGCCCCTTTAATTGTTAAGATGAGATTTCATAATCAAACAACTAAAACTACTCTGTCAATTTCCATTTTCCGAGATTCATATCATTATGATAATGGAGGTCTCCTGAACTCTTATGATCTGAATAAAAAGTGAACATTAAAAAAAGGAAATTACTCCAACACATGAGGGAATTAATAACTAATACATGTTCAAAATATTGTGTTGTTTAATACTACTCTTAAGGTAGAAGTTGATAAGAAATAAACACCACAAAGTGAGCTCCTTATATAAGAACACAAATCAAACCTACACATGATGAATCAAAATAGACCACATTTCTATGACTAGAAATTATAAAAAAATAATACATGTGGATATGTTAGTTGTCCATAAAAATCAAAAAAATATGTATGAAACTCTGAGTACTGTCAGGGATTTACTCCCTTTCAGATAAGATCATCCAATGTGGATGAAATCATAGAGAAATAATTTATGAACTGCTGGTAATATCCCACTAAGCCTAAGACTATTTTAATCTCAAAGACAATATATGGATCCTCAAATGACATGAATGATTTCACCAACTCTAGGTTGACTAAAATGACACATTTTGAGACCATGTGTCCTATGAACATAACTTATTGAATCCATAAATTACATTTTTTAACATTACATAAATGTGGTGTTCTTTTGGAATTCCCAATACTACCCGATGGTGAATCTCATACATTTCCATAATTCTTGAGTGGAAAAAAATGTCACCCATAAATACATTAAATCAAAAATTATGGTATTGGTGGAATATCTAGTTCATAAGATACATGAAAGCTGTATGATTTATAGTTATGGAAATAGAATAACATGATATTGAAAAATATCTTACCTACACTAAAAAATGTTTTTAGTGACCAAAATTTGCTTAACATTATTTGGGTTATACCCCAATTGAATTATGATTTTTTGGATCACATTTCCCTCCTTAGAATGAAAATATAGATTACCAATATGGAGTAATAGTTAGTTATTATTGATCATCACCTCATTAATATTTTTATAATTAACAAATAATTAAAGAATCCCATCATCCATTAAGGAAAAATGTATTGAGTATTCTGAAGGATACACACTCATACGGATAAAACCAATATCTTTGAAATGAAAAAACTAAATATTCAACAAATTTAACTCCTACAGTTCCATTTATTTAGATTTTATAAATTTACAATGAGTTCCTAGCTTCATATCTATCAATAACATCACCTCTGTCTCTATAGGGAGGCCAAATAAGTCATATGGAAAAACTTCATGAAATTCCCTAACATTGGGGAATGTTTAAAAACTAAAGGTTCCTTTTCATTTTAATATTAAAATAAGATATTAATTTCCCAAAATATGAATATAAAGGCCCACTAGCAATACCACTAATTCTATTCCCCTTGAAATAGTCAATTTCACCCATCAATTGGATGTAAAGTAAACCCACCGATGATCAAAATTGATATGATATTTAAAGGAAACTAACCAATCCATCCTATGAAAACATCAAATAGATCAATATCAATGAATATGATACCCTATATGATATCTATATATGATATAGAGAAGTTGTAACAAGGGAATCTATAACCTTATCCCTCCCTATTTCCATGAAGGGTTTCTAGTTTCATAACAAATGGAATGATATCCATTGGGAGGATTATGGAATTTGAGAAATGGGTTGATATATAAAAGTTAGAGTAACCTTTATAAATAATTAATCTATATATAAAACCCATAAAAATGTTACATCTCATGGTCTCAATACTTGGCTCCACTTCTACCCATCATTCATAGACTTCATTAGATGAATTTACCCCAGAATTTTTCTATTTCCCACCAAATGTGTATAGATGAAAACCTACATCCTTTGATGAATAAGGGTATAATACAAACCCTATAGATTTTAATCAACATTTTACACCATAATGAGCTGAGAGGACTTGACAAAACATCTATTATTGGCATCAACATCCACATTAATTATTTTTTTGGAGGTGTTGAGAAGTTTTGTTTCACATTCCATGTCATACCACACTAGTAGAAAGTATTGTACCCCCTACTAACTATGGAATATGGTGGATGAGAATACATATGGGGTTTTCTACCACATTATTTGTTAATATAACTATACTATGTCATCTTTCCATAAGATATACTAGAATTAGAACCATGAATTGGGGAAAACTAGAAAGACTACTAATTCCTGACTACCCATTCACTACCACCAGTGATCTATTAACCATCTCATCATAGGTTGAATAATTTTTCATGTATAACTACGATCAGATGTTTTGTATAATGAGAATTATAAACCTTTGAGTCTTAATTTTTTGTTTGATATAACCTCAATAGATAAATATGCATGTTCTAAAAAGTGATATGCATACTTCATCACTGTCAAATTGCCTTGTTAAAGGGTGAAAAAACATGGAATTTTAAAATTTTAGAATCACTAGGAAAAACTATTGGTAGAATATGGCCTTGATATATTCAAACTCTAATAAATCTTGATATCATTCCAAAATGATGATATCCCGCCATCTCTTGTTATTTACTCATATTTAAAAACAACACACTTCACATTAACTATGTATGGGGTTTCCATGAAATCAAATTTCCCTTCAGTCTTATAAAAAATCCTCTAATTGATAAGGGTCATTCCTCTATTGTTAAGAAGTCAGTTTCTGGAGGATAACCTCTTGGGAATTTTTTTCCTAATACATATTTTAGTTCTCGTTATCTTTCTTGAATGATAATTTGATTGGAACCATGGTCCATGGGATAGATTGAGATCACTACAACATTAAAAATATTTTTGTATACTAAGGGATTCTTCCATAGGACATTATATATATCACCCTCCTAGATATTCATGGGTCATCTTCTAAGAGAAATGGTACATCAAAATACTATATAAAAAAGAAAAAACTATCAAATGGTCAAATATATTGAATTAAAAACTACCAATGATGTTTTTTTAACAAAATTATACTATATTAACTTCATAACTGGACTCAACGTCCCTTTTTCCAAAAAAAACATGGTAACATAAGTCTTCTTAATCTAAGATCTATCAAAGAACATTCTTGTAACATAATCCTTATGTTCAAAAATCCTTTATCCTATCTACCAAGACCATCACTAACTAGAAGAAGAACCTATAATGAGATCAATTCCCCCAAAATCAACCTAGATCAACCTTTAAACAATATACATGAACTAGATCTCATTAAGGAATAAAATGTTTTCTTGATCCCTATGATTTAAAAACATGTTCTTGGGTGAAAATTAACACCTTTTGGGATGATTTCTCCAATTGAATAAAAAATATATAAAATAACGAAATAAAAAATAACATAATAAATATTTAATAACATAAATGTACAAAAAAACATGTCTATACTAGAAAATAAATAAATAAAGAAGCTGATAAAATATGAATCTCAACTATCCAAAAAAATAAAAATTACGTGTGACATTGGGTTTTTCATCCCAGCATTCAATTTCTAATATCCCTCACCATTTATCCTATTTACCCTCCATGAACTAGTATAACCTTTACTTTACATGTACTTAATAAAATATGGTCTATATATACCCAATGGTATATGGATGGTTTTTGTGCAACATGTCTTGTAGGATCCCATGAAATTATCTATATGTAGACTTTAATAAAAAATCCAACACATCCCATTTTAAGGTGAAACACCAATAAAATATACTTTGTACATATTTAAATAATGCATGTAATAATAACCATTTTCATATCATATATTGAAAAAATGTATCAAAGAATATTTTCCAAACCCATGAATGAATAAATAATTTGATGAATATAATCTAGTTCCACATTTTAGAGGCAAAATTTGTAAATTGTTTTCAAGGGTAAAAATAGTAAATAATTTCAAGAATATATCACTATAGGGTAAAGCCCTTATATAAGCTAAATCATAGTCAAGTATTATATACACACCTCAATGATCATTAAAATATCAATTGTACATGAAAACCACATATGGAGAGATATTTAATGTATTACGTAGGGATACCATATAGGATGTTTCCCCCCCATCATGTGTAATAATTGTTTAGTCAGTATTGTAGTTTAAATAATTTTTTATGTATCCATAAAGAACCAAAGAATTAATTTCCCAGCCTTCCCAGATAAACATCATGGTTCCCAAGGGATATCTTCATCACTTATTCAGACATTTCCATTGGTGTATTTTAGAAAACAAAAGAACTTAAATAATCATATATCAACAGCCCAAAAAACATTTTCACATTCCTTTATATTTTAATACAAAACCATTGTCAAGGAAATTATATTTAAATGTTTCTGTCTTTCAAAACCAATATAATATAACTATAAATTTCTCCAAAAACCATATTAAAAAAACTATTAAAACATGTTCATTAATTATGAGATTATAGATAAAATAAATCTTATGAAACCACCAATCGCAATGGTCATGTTCTTAATGAAAACACACCCTAAATAAGAAAATCAGTATTTTGTCTTCCTACCCTTTGATTGAGGCATAATAATTTCCATTAGATCATACCCCAATCCATATATCATTTCATGAACATCCAATTATATCATTAATTTTAATGAGTGAGGAATATATATATAATCGTGATGAATAATAGTTGACGAACAAACACAAAACCATATTTTCATTTATCTAAGACCCCTAGAATAAATGGAATCAATCTCTAAAGTGGAACAAATAAATAAAATCATAAAAGGATATCCAAATGATTGATACCATATGACACATTAGAATAAATGGTGGTTTCATTTGGTAATCTAAATAAATAATAATAATTTGGGATTATTAAAACCTATCATTATAGTTTTTTAGATATTTTGAAAATTCCTAATCCAACCATGAGAGTCTTAATATCTCTAAAGAGACATGTAGAGTTTGGTCATATTTATAGATTAACCACTCACAAACCATGGAACACCACATTCTCAAGATAAATTATCTATTTTATAAGGTTTTATGATTGGACCAAACATTGAGCTACCCATTCACCCCCATCACGGAAACTTCATCCAATGAATAGATTTATAAAAAGTACCAAAGATTTCAATAAAATGAGCACCAACCATGACCATTTAAATCACAACCAAAAATTACAAAAAGTAACACGGGAATTTATAGGAACATAAATTATTCAAAATGAAAATCTTAAAGTCCCAAAATATTACACCAATTAGAAATACAATTTTCCATTTTCATATATTATATCCCTCCTTATTTTAGTCATGTGTGAAAAAATTGTGACAAATTAATATCTAGAAAAAAACGGAATCTATAAATGAAATTTTTGGAAATGAAATTTTCTAATTCAAAAAAATAAAAATGGTTCTTCTTAATTTCTTTTGATCTAACCTGATTCTATTTTTATCTTTACCGAATTTGGTTCTAATGTAAATTATTATTGAAAAATATATGGATTCTTCATTTTAAACATTTTCCAGAACACATTAGTATATTTTTATTGTGAAAAAAATTAAATTATTTTTCTTATTAATTTTCAATCATATAATATTATTAAATATTTCTAGAAAAGAAATATCAAAATGGTATTTCATTTTATTATAAAACTCCTCAAAATGCCGCTCATTATAACTACACAAACTTATATCATCGTCATTTACTGTGATAAGTAGTATACTAGTACCGAACTATTTCACATTCAAATACTTGTCATCTATTCATTTAATGAAACCCATTTCATTAAAGTTTTCATCTAGGTTTGATTGCCAATATTTAGGATCATTCTTCAATCCCTATTCATAATTTTTCAATATTTAAATAATGATGTCGTCAATATAAACCATAAGAGGATCTGGCTATTTAATAAATACTTCTTCCACAATATCACCATTAAAAAATGATGATTTCACATCCATTTGTTGCACATGATAGTGTTTGTGTATAGATTCTACCAAAAAAATACCTAAAATCTAATGCCTTACTATGGGTGATTTTTTTAAAGACTATTCCTTCCATTTGAGTATATCATTTTTATAGAATCATGGAATTATTTCCTATCAACATTCCTTTCATATTATATTTTCTTATTGAGATACACTTTGTTAAAAAAATTACATTGTGATCTATAAATAACTCAAATATAGTGTTTTATTTAATTTTATTTAAATATTCATACATATATTGTACCCACTTATTATTCTAAATATCTTTAGAAATTGTTCTTAGTTTAAACTATGATACAATATTTTATTTTCTTTTGATTCATAGTATTTTTCTATGTTGAACTTGTGCATATTGGTTTCTGAATATATTCTACGTATCAACATGTTTTTTCATCCTTTAATGTTTAAAACCCTTATTTACAGCATCCCCATCGTCAGAAGTCTAATCAGAATCAATATTTTCATATTTCTGCTCAAATTATACTTATTATGGATACTTCTTTTCCAAAATCATGTTATTATAGGCTTCTATTTCATTAAATTCAGATTCAAAAAACATTCTATGATTTTATTTATTTTAATATTATTTTACATCACAACATTCCGTAATTTTATATATCATATAGTTCCAATAAATTTACCCACTACCACTAGATTGGTATCCCATAAAGACCATGTTTTTTACCTTCCCAATAAATAATACCATATTACAGCATTTGATCTTAATAAAGAATGAATTTCTAAAAACATTTCATAACTTGATATATGGAATACTATTAAACCACATATCATAACTATGTGAATGTGTTTTAGGTATCAAAATACATAAGTTCTAAATGTCTAAAATAGTATAAACATATTGTCCCTTAAATATTTTGTGGAATTATTTCCATAAAACAGTTTTAGTATGACATAAAATTTTCTTCTAATATTCATTTTTATAACACCATTCTATTGGTTAATATATGATCTTTGTAATTTTTTCTTAATTACATGATTTCATAAATAGATTCCAAATCCATCATAATAATATTCATTCCCATTATCATATCTCAATTTCTTAATGAGTATCCCCAACTAATTTTCAACATTTCACTAAAAAACATTAATATTATTAATATATTTTGAGGTGTTCTTTATGAAAACTATAGTTTTCATTAAAATATGAGAATTAATGAATATGATAAAATATATATCACCACTTATAGACTTTTTTCACATTGAACCTCACAAGTCGGTACAAATTAATTATAGTGGTTTGGTAGAGAGAATATCAACATTTTTTCTGATATTTGAGTCATAATTCTGTTTTAACATGATTCACAAAGAACATTACCTTATTTTTTATGATTGGGGTGGTCTCTCAAAATATCATGATATTGAATCTTAGTAGGATTCTTTTCGAAAGTTGATCTAGGTTCCTATTTCATAGAATAGTCTCATCTTTTTTACCCACATAATAGTAATTGTTTGGATAAAAAACTAAAAATAAATTGTAAATTTTTCCCTTGGTGATGACCCTTGTATCCTTTATGTTTTTAATAATACATGAGTTATTTTCAAAAAATAACCTCCCTGTACATCATATCATAATTGAATAACACACAAAAGATTAAAAACCCATGACTTAGCTATTTTTCTATCCTTTAATAGAATTTTTGTTAGACATGATTTGTCTATATTGATTTTATGAATACCATTTCCTTTATAAGTATAGTAATCCATTCCAAGTAATAATTTCATAATATTATTTTCATAGTGACCTCACTTATCACATTATCCTGAAATATACTCAAGGTAATCAAATAAGTTCTAAGTTGGCTAGTTAGAAGTATTTTCCTTCATTCCCTTCTTCTCTCATGATATGGTTTCCTATCCTATTGATCACTCCCAATTTCATTATGCATAATTTAATTTATTTAAATGTTATAACATTATATTTAGGATTATTTCCAATACACTTTATATAACTAGAAGTACCCATGAATCCTAAATCACTGTGGGTCAACAAAATTCAAGTCATACCACTATCCTGATTTTTTTTAATTATATAAAATTGAAGACATGATTTTCTTTGTCTTGGTAGTTGAACAAATTTTTGAATTACTCTTTTAATATACTTGAATGTGAGAGTATATCTCTTCATAATTATTTTCCATAATTTTACCATATTTTATTTTTAACCATAATGGTTAGTGAATTTAGATTCATGAAAAAATTTATTAGTTAAAAATTGTACCTGATCATTTAAAAAATCTCTCATAGTTGATTTATCACATTTATATTTTAATTAAATTGAATTTTTTATTTCATATTTTATATTTTTATAACATTATTTTCCACATGTCACATATATTTTTTCATTGATAATTAATTTTCATTGAAAGATAATTTTTCTACAAGGTCTTTTATCATTTTATATTGTTCATCATAGCTCAACTTGTTGTTTTTCATTTCTCATGAAAGGTAATCTTATTTCATTTCAAACCCATTTTTATCTACAAACATGAACTTTTTTTCCTTCAATAGTTTTTTAATCTCATTTTTTCCATGGTATTCTGCTCAATAGATCATTCAATTTCATCCTTCAATATGTGTTCTAGCTCAGTTAGTTTTGATTCAACTTCCTAAAAACATGATTTTTCAAATACATTGTCATTAGGATCATTGAAATTGGTAAATTTTTACCATTATAATATTATAATTCATTACTAGATGATTAAATATATCATTTTTTTCATTATAATTTTTATATTAACTATATAAAATCCCTTCTTAATTTATAATTATTAGGATGATTCTTTTGATATACTATTCCAAATCATCATAGAAGGTTTATCTTCTTATTTAGATTCCTAATATGGTTCTTTCAAGTTATGACTATTAATGAGAAAGATCCGATTACATTACATTTATATAATCTAAGTGGAAATTAAATATTTTCCTTATCATTTTTATTTTTTAATATTAATGAAATAAGAGTATTGATTCTTGGATAGACTCCATCATCCAATTCTTGTAAAAAGTCACATGAATATATATTATCAACATGTTTTTTATTTTTCAACTTTCAAATAACAAAAAAATAATTTTCACATTTTATATTTTTCTTGAATGTTGTATTTTTTAAATTTTCATAATCAATGAGAATTTTATGTAACTCATACATGGAAAGATCGTCTATATATTCTATATATGATATCTTAAGATTAAAATTTTTTGGAGAATTTTCCATGATCTAGTTCAAAATTATATAAACAATATTTTTTCCCCAAATCCATAAATGTTTCTAACAATATAATATACCTAATTAAAATAGCCATCAATGTTATCAAACTCATCCATATTAATGTCTTAAAACATACTTCTCTATATATGTAATTTAGCCTCCTTGACTTTCAAATTACCTTCATAACTTCTTTCTATGTTGTCCAATATTTATTTTGGATGATTAAAGCCTAAAAAATTTTGTGTAGAATATTTCTAAGGCAGATATTTGAAAAGATTTCTTTTAATAAAATCATTCTCCATATTAATTTTTTCTGCTAAGATAAATAGATCATTATCTTCTAGGAGTCGGAAAGAAACTAAAGCATATCTAAACTCCAAAACAAGTGATGTGGGGTATGAAAACATTATGTTCTTCAAAATGTGTTATGTTTTCAAAAAAAAATATTTGAAAACTCATACTATTCCTATAATTATGATTTCTCATTCTCAAAACATGATAAAATCTATTAGAGTGATATTAATCTAATATAAAAGGAAGTTCTAAGGATTATAGTACACCAATGACAAGGGGGGATTAATTTATAGTGGAAAATTTATATAATATTTATTTTTAATTAAATAAACCTATATAACTTACTAAATCCCAATCTGTTCAATTACAAAATCTCAACCTCCCTCAAATCTGGTAAATATAATAGAGCTATTAATGAAATTATTTTCACAAGGTTTATACACATTAAAATAACCTTCTTTTTGTAATGGTTGGTTAGTATACCCAATAATAGATTCTTCACTATAATAAATAATAGCTTATGAGTGTACAATATTGGATGAGATTCATAAAGTTCTTGTATAGAGTCACATTGTATTATACAGCTAAATAAAGCATCAATACTGAATGTGTAACTAGGATAAGAAATATATTCTTGAGAGTTCAGTTTCATCATCAACTATAGACGTAGATATCCATCCATGATCCATTAATAATATTCATGAATACTTAAATACTTCATATAGATCCAACATACAACATCTTCAAAATCGTATATTAATATGTTCTCAGTGAATATTTGAGATCTACCAGATATAGAAGATAATAACTAAACATTGGCTTTAGGATCACTCACTATAACACTATATTTTTATCAACTACGTTAATATTAATAGAGTTACATTTTATTTCATAAAGAAACAGTAATATATTGGCAAATATGAATATAAATGTTAATTGAATTATAATAATTTATTTTTTAGATTAACATTCTCAATCTACACCCTATATAATCTCACAACATGACCTCCATAATTTCCAAATTTAGTTAATCTCACAAATATACATCATGACCTTTTGAATATAATAAACTTTCAATAACTACATTTTTTTTAAAAAAATTGTTCTCACCTTATTCAATCTTAAAAACCTTTTAAGAAATAATTTCAAAATATTCCAAATTATCAATCATTATTGAAAATAATTCCCAAACATTGAGTTTTTGTTTTCTAAAAATACCTATAACCTTCATCAATAGTGAAATATTTTTGTTCGTTACCCTTTTGACCCTACTCTTCATAACATGAAATATTTTGAAAATAAGTTAGTATCCAAAATACTCAACTTTTAGAAACATGAAAATATTCCTTTCTTATCTACATTCTAATGATTATTTTATTTTTAAAGAAATAATGAATAATACTAAAAACAATCAATACATAATATCAAGATATTCTTCTTTAACATGCATAACTTTGAGTGAACCCATGAATATATTTGTAATAGAAAAATTACATGAACAATAATCACCATTTTGGAAATATAACATGAAATAACTCGAATCCCATTTCAAATTTTATGGTTTACTCTTTGAATGATATATAAGAAAAATCAAATTTTATTTCATTGGAATTTAAATATTTTGGAAACACATATTTTATCCTAAAATATTCATCATGTATTCTCAAATTACATGACCTACCATGAGTATGATAGGTCATATAAATCTACCAAACTATTTTTATTGACTGGGTTGATTGACCATAAAAAATTAGATGAATTTATATATTGATTTTAATAAATTTGGATTCACCACATGAATAAATCCCCTACCATATAGATCGACTACGAGTCTTTATGTCAACAAATTGACAAAAAAACTTATCATGATTTAATTTACCAAATGAAAAACTAATCAACTATATGAAAAACGGATTGATTTCATATTTAAATAATCAACCACATAAGGAATTGACTGACTATATAAGGTATGTGGTTACTATAAAGACCACAAGTAAAAAAATATCAATTCAAATTCTATAATCTTCAATATAAGTACATAATTACTTCCAAATAATTTCCATCCACTAGGAATAAACTAAAAAATAGTTCAAATTGATCTAGTAACTTCCCAACAACCTAAAATAACTCTTTTATTTATTCAATCATGTTTAAAAAATGAAACTAATAATCAATTCGTTAATAACACCATGGTTAGTTAAAAACATAATTTCCATTGATTGTTTAAATTCATAATGACATGTGGCCGGAAAAAACCCATACGATCATGTAGGATATAATAATTTATAATGATGAAACTAGTAGAAAAAAGTCTTTAACGTTGGGGTTTTTTTATTTTTTACCTTGGTTTTTAACCAACGTTGAATTTCCCGATGTAAAAATATATGACTTGTTATGTCAGTTTTTGTAAACTGAATCCAAAAATGAGCTGCAATTGATTTTAGCGTCGGTTTTGAAAAAACCTGAGGACAAAAAAACTCATCCGCATAATTTTTTGTGTTGGTTTCTTTAAAAACTGTGGCCAAAACTTTGAGTAAATAGTACCAGCATTGGTTCATTAAAGAAACTGAATCCATAAATGAAAAAAAATATTTTTGGCGTCAATTTTTTAAAAAAATGAAACCAAAAGGTAAATTTTTTTATTCTATGTTTTAAAACATTTCATAATCTTCGATTTGACTGGTCGTGGAGCTAAAACGGAGTTACGGATCAAAGGTTATGTCTGTCGGAAGTTGAACCTCTCAAAGTTTCGATTGACACAAATCGTTGTAAAGAAAACATGATAAACATGAATTAACATAACATACACCAAATGATATAAAATAAACATAACACTTCAAACATATTTCAATGGTTTTTTGGACCTTCCATTGAATTGATGTGTTTTTTATCATCATATCTCTTATATTTAGTGTAGAACTCATGCGATAATGAAAACAGTGATCGATAATTAAATTTACACCATGGTTGGTAAATATCATCCAAATGTTTTATATTTTTAACTTGATAATATAAGTAAATCATCATTATAAGAAAGATAACAGAGTTTATTAGAAATGAAGGATAATAATAATAATGAAAATAAATGAACAGAATTGGTACCGTGATCAAATTAACGATTATAGCCGTGTTGAAAACATGATTGAATCGAAGAATTTGAAAATAATGAATGAAAGGGAAATGGATTTATATATAGTAGATGAAAATATTTTCGATTTATTTGTATGAAAATGTAGGCGGGGTTTTAAAAAGTGAAATGCGCCTTAGGGAAAAATTGATATTTTGATCCTACGTATTAGAGAATACTCTTTGGCATCGCTTTTGTTTGAAACTGACGCAAAATAGAATTTACATTTGTCTTTTGGGGTCAGTTATTTAGAAAACTGATGCCAAAAATTCCAATCGATATCTTTTTAGGCGTCTTTTCTTTAAAAAACCGATGCCAAAAAGTAAAAAAATTGTTTTTCGCGTCAGTTTTTAAAAAAACCGATGCTAGAACATTTAAAAAAACTTTTTGATTTGGTTTTTAAAAAAACTGATATGAAAAGTAAAATTTAAAATTATATTTGGCATCAGTTTTTAAAAAAACTGATGCCAAGAATTTTAAATAAAAAATCGAGTCGGTTTTTTAAAAAACTGATACGAAAAACTAAAAAAATGTTATGGCATCAGTATGATGAAAAACGATGCCAAAAGTTAAAAACAATACTTTGTTTTATAAAATACCTCCATCTTCGATTTTACTATTCGTGGAGCAAAAATGTAGTTACGGATTAAAATTTATGGCCATTGAAAGTTGGACATCTTTAAGACTTCTCTTAGAGAATATCAACTTCCTACAAATAGAACTTTTAATCTGTAACTCATTTTTTTCTCCACGACCAGTCAAATCGAAGATTAGGGAATTCTATAAAACATTGATTTTTTTTAAATTTGTTGGCGTCTGTTTTCATAAAAACCAACACCAATACGATTTTTTATTTTTTTTCGCGTCGGTTTTTTTAAAAACGGACGCCAAAAAGAATAGTTTTAGTCATCGGGTTTTAAAAAACTGATGCCAAAAAGTCTCTGAAAACATATTTTACGTCAGTTTATAAGAAAATAACATCAAATTGAAGATGTTAGAAACAATTTTTCTACTAGTTTGGTGTATACTTCTGATAGAAATGTTTTTGAGTAGAGTGTATCAGGATTTGTGGTGTTAGGGATTCAATTTCTTTTATCCTCGAGATAAGACTACATGTGATACACTACTTACTAGATTAGGGATAGAGCTTTGGGATATGTGAGGCTGTGATTTTTTATTATTATCTATATTGTGATGTCATTCTATTTTTATATAGGACTATTATCTCCAAGGGGTTTTCATAGGTTTTAGAGAGCCATCTTGTGTGTCATGGAATCCCATGGTGTTTATTCATCATGATTCTTTCATATTTAAGGATATGGGTGCATGATTAAGAATCCCATGTTGTGGGTTTCTCTTGATGAAAATTATAATATTAGGTGGTCATCCTATATGTATTGCCACCCCATTGTGTGATATATTCCCACGTATGTAGGTTAGGTTATTCCCCTACCATGACTTGGATTCTCTTCTAGAGGGAACCTGGAAGGTTATGCAATTCCCATAGATAAAATAAACCTTTCAATTATTATGAATTCATGGGTATAGATTATGTATTATTGCACCATATAGTGTGGATTTATAATGTCTTATTTTACTATCACTTTCCAATGTATATAGGGTCAATCATCATTGTGTCCTAGTAAGAAAATTTTTACCCCAATTGTTTATTTATTTATAAGAGTTATATTTTTACTTATTATATTTTATATACACTCAAATATATACATTAAGGTATATCAAAGGGGGTAAATTTAATATTTCCATATTAATTTCATACACATAACATACATTTCCACCTCGGTCAGTGTGAAAATAACATGTTTTTATGAAACCATGTTTTGGAAATGACTTATTGATATGATATTGAACAAGATTAACTATTAGAGAATATAGTGACATTATCATGGATAGGCCAAGGTTCTAATAGAAAAATATCCTTATTTTTTATGTGATATATATATATATATATGATAGTCCCATTAAAAATCACTATTATAAAAAATCGATACTATTATATGAGTTAGTTTTATTAGTTTCAACATGATGTAAAATTTCATATACACTTGTACTTTTATAGTTATTCTATAATTTTATAGTTATATTAACAGATAGATATTTATTTTAACAATTACTTTTATATAGTTATAATTTTAATGGTGTATTATACCAAATATTAATCATAGATCATTATTATATTTTTCTTGACATAACAAAACATGGTGGCACACCCAAGGTCCTGTATTGAACCCTAAACCAGGCCTTGTAAAAAATGAAGGTTTACGGATTTTAAAATAAAAAATTAAAGGGTTTTTGTTTTCAATTTTTTTAGATATAATTAGGTGGGATAGAAATTAGAATATAAGAAATATGTTTACTTATTCAACACATGTATGTAGAATATCCCTTTTACTATTGTTATAATATATTCTATTATTGGGTTTTATATTATAAATAAGAATATTTTGATAAATTTTTATGTTATGGTTATGTTTTATGGATTTAATATTTCTTATAATAGATAGAGGGTTTGAATTATTATATCATTCATGTGACATCGATTTTTATGTCATGTGAATTAATATATCATACGGGAATAAGTTTTGTAGAAAAATGACATTAATGGGTCTTGGTTAATTAAAAAATGAATAATAAATTGTTTTAGTTTTTTCTAAGTATCTTATTGTGGTCGTATTAACTTGGTAAAACCA
Organism: Viscum album; assembly: GCA_963277665.1. Taxonomy (NCBI): domain Eukaryota; kingdom Viridiplantae; phylum Streptophyta; class Magnoliopsida; order Santalales; family Viscaceae; genus Viscum; species Viscum album. The sequence goes on along the minus strand of OY728152.1, from coordinate 775,471,101 downwards.
ATGGTGATGTTTTTTTCATATTTAGGAACATGATTATGACCATTGATATATGATTGTGGTTTCAGTATTACCATAAAATGGATTAAAAAATTAGATTCTTAGAGAGTAGATTTCTATGGGCATTAAATGAAAATATGGATTAAAATCCCTAATGTTGGTACAGTAGTTCATTGGATTACATTAGGTATATATAGGTGTGGATTCTAATCAGTGCATCATAATAAATATATTTTTCTTATGAAATATATGTTTTTATGGATTCATATGTATTACAACCAATAGGTTATGTGTTGAAATTTATTGAAAATATATATTAAAGTGGTTCAATGCATTATAGTGTCTTATATGGATACATTTGAGGAATTGTATTGAGTAATATGGATTTAGTTTTAATAGATTATTGGATTGTTTGATAATGGTTAATTGAATAATTGATGAAGGAATGAATCATAATGATTTTCCAAAGGATTGGGAAAAGAAGAATTTATTCATATCACATGAGATTTTGTATTCATAAGGATGTTCATGAGGTGATTATAAATTTTGGGATATTTTTTAATTTGATTTTAGAGTTCTTTTTGTGTAATCTCGTCATGAGAAAATGTAAATGAATTTTTAAATATATTGAAGAAAATATTTATATGAAAATAAAATGTTCCTACCTTTGGATAACCATCATATATTGGCTCTAAAACTATTAATCAGTGTCTAGCTTCAAAAAAAACCACCTAGGTGGTGAATGTGTATAGATCAATCACAGGAAGATTCCAACTTTAGAAGCATGGGGTGGCTCTTAAAAGTAATGGTGCTGGTGGTCATGGTGTTGGGAAATCCCATGGGAGGTCAATGCTTATCCATAGAATGAATGGAGTAATAAAAAAGTTCCATTATATATTTGATTCTCATATGGGACTCCATCAAGCATGATGTCACGAATCGTCCCCCAAGGCTTGTGCCTTGACTACCCTAATCCCACCTTCCATAGGCCAGGGGTTAGAGACTAGAACCAAAATGTCTTATCCCTAAAATGAGATGACATTGCCCCTAAACCTGTACACACACAGATATGGAACACTCCACACAAGAAAAGACAACGGAAGAAGAATCATACAACCACAATTAAAAACTACCACTGAGGGTAAAAGTAACACTGAAAGTAAAGGGTCCAGAATACAAGCCCAACTGAAATGGATGTTCAGCAAAAAGTTAAAAAAACTCCTGATTTCATCCGCCAATAATCCAACATGAAGGGTTGGTACCACTCGTCAATGTGGTTCTCTACGTCAACTGGTCACCTCTGTGCACTGTCTATTAATCACCTCTTAGAACCATCTAGCCTTGACTCATCAGGACTCATTCAATCTGTCTGTCGTCTGAAAAAGACACAATAATGTGCGGGTGAATCTCGTGCAGGGTAGAGTTTAAAAATACTTAGTAAGGACCCTGAGACACCCGATGGTGTCTCAGAATTCCACAAAGTAAAGCCACAAAGAATTATCTCAATCAAAAAGCAAAAAAGAAAAATACATCTCAAACCAGGTATAACATAAGTACAAAAGTATAGATGATTAGTTGTAATGCTAGTTAACTTTATTCTTCCAGGAGGCTCTGCTAATGACCAACACAGGATCGATCATTGCTGACACAGACATAATCGCTCAGTGATGACTCACATAGGATTACTATGTGCTGGCCCACACAAGATCGCTCGGTGCTAACCCACACAGAATTGCTCAGTGCTAAACCATACAGGAGCACTCGGTTCTGACCCACATAGGATTACTCGGTGCTGACCCACATAGGATCGCACGATGTTGACCCACACATGATTGTTATTCATTCTTCACATCACAGTCACCCACTGGATTCCCGCAAAAAGAACAACTGATTCAGGGAGTATATTATCCCAATCCATCGATCATATTTTAGGTAGCATGAAGTCCCCTGAAGAAGTAACCCAATGAACATGCATGCCATAAATGTTCCAATTCAAAAGACGACACGTCAACCGGACACTCAGTCTGTAAGTTATAGACATTTTAGTGTTGAGGGCCTAGTTGGGTTCTGGTTCAATCCAACCTCGCCATATTCCAACATTATCCAAAACACAAGTGGTTTATCTCAAAAAGACTACATCATCCTAAGGTTTCTAGAACCATAGACGGTTCATCAGAATGATATTTGATTAAGAAGATAAGCCCATGGAAGCGTAACTAGGATGAATGGGATACAGGCCCGGTCTGACCCGGTCTGATGGGTGTAGCCCAAAGAGGATGCGTTTGGCATAGTATGGATAGGCCTGGTCTATCCCGCTGGGCCAAGGGCATAGCCCTCAAGGCTGCGGGTTTGGCCCGGCCTACCTGGTTGGGTGTGGCCCCCTGGCTGGGTGCTGGGGTATGCTCCCCTCTCGAACGTTCGACCCGTTCAAGTCTTCAGTGCACCGGCGCCGGATGGCGCCACACAACCTGGTCGGTCCATTTGTACTGGCCTTCTGCGGAACCCACGGACCGTTGGTCATCCCTCCACCATTGCTCAAAGCTGTTACCCTCCTCTATGAAGCGCTTCCAAAGCATGTCGCCTGGTTCCAACGCGGCCAGAAAAAGGCAGCCACCCCTTGTCTATCGTGGCGCCTTCGGACGTCGTTGTCCCTTCGCGGTCAGCGGGTGCCGGGTGCCGCCACCCTCGGTCGCCAGCGTCGCCACTCCGGTGGAGCTTCTGCAGTCCATCAGTGAAGCTCCGGTGGTTTGATATAATTTATGTTTGCGCCTATGGGATTTCTGGGATGTAGCCTATGTTTCACGGCCCTTTGGTCCACCTTTCCACCATATCTTCCAGTTTCCATGAAGAACACAACCAATACCGAGATTGGTGGAGGGTCCGGACCTTGTTCGTTTGGTCCACACCCTCCACGTTAACATAATAAAATGGGATGCATTACATGATTGAACAAATATTAATTAAAAAACAAAACCCCCTACATCGAGTTCGTTGGAAGTCACTACAGAATAGTAAGAAGTTTCCATGTTCAAGGGGGTTGCGAATGATGGGGAAGGTTCAAGTCCTTTGGCGGTCATCATCGAATCCTCCAATAGTCATTCAAGTTTCGTTCTACATTGGAGGATGACATCGTCGACACTTTTTCAGAGGTTTCTATATTCAGTTCCAAAAACCACTTCCGTAACTTTTCTTAAATAGATGAAAAGAAGAGATCAACCCACCACACAATTAATGAGGTTCATTAATAAATCTAATTAATGAACCTATTAATTCTACCAACGTTTCAGTTACACAATCAAGTGTAACCGGTCATTAAATGATCTTACAACCTCACAGTCCTTCCACCACCGATCAATAGTTACAACGAAATAATTAAAATAACTCATTGAGTTATTTTATTATTTTTTTATAATGTCCAAAAATTATCTTTTTCATCCGCCCCATTATGGTTGAAGTTAAGCTTACCTTAAGCGAATCCTGGTGCTACATATTCAATGGTGACCTCCAATATTTTAATCCAAGAACTAGTTCAAAAGATAGAAGCCATCACCCACACGATTATTGAACATACCTTAAAAATGTTCAAATTTCCATTAGGGGCTCTCCAGGGCTCAGAATCACTTGCTGTTATTTTTCAAAGACTCATAATAATCCCAAATAATTTAAAAGAATGAAATGGAAAATATGGGTCTTTAAATTGTCCCCACATTAGGGATTTTTGTCCCCGAAAGACATAACAAAACTAGGGAAACCTATGGGGGTACTAAGCATGTAACTGAGCCCCCTGCTCCCATGCGCACTCCTAGAGGTTACCATGAAGCCACTAAACTCACACCAGAGGAATCAACCAACCATGAAGGACCCGCTCCTTTGGATCCTCTATCTCCACTGGGAACTCCAAAAACATCACCCCATCGTCAATATCCAGCTCTGCCCAGTCGATAACATGCAATGGATCATGCAAGTACCTTCTCAGCTGCGACACATGGAAAACATTATGCACTCGGTGCATCTGTGGGGGAAGAGATAGAAGGAATGCCACCTCACCTACTCTGCTAAGGATCTGGAAAGGTCCAATGATCCTCGGAGATAGCCTCTCACCCTGGCCAAATCTCCACAATCCACATCATGGTGAGACCCGTAAGAAGACAAGATCTCTCTCCTCAAACTCCAATGGTCTCCTTCTCATGTCGGTGTAAGACTTCATCCAACTCTCTGTAGTCTTCATCCATGCATGGATGATCTAAACTTTCTCAATGGTATCACGTACCAACATTGGAACCATAAGTGTTGACCCGCCTAGCTCTGTCCTACATAGAGGTGATCTTCATGGTAACTCATACATAGCCTTAAACGGTTTCATGCCGATGATGGAGTGATAACTATTGTTTTATACGAACTCCACCAGTGGAAGGTGGTCCTATGAACTACGATTGAAATCTAGGACGCAAGAACGAAGCATGTCTTTGAGTGTCTGTATGGTCCACTCCTTCTGAAATTCATTATGAGGATGAAAGGGGGAGCTCAAGCGCAGCTAAGTCTCGAAGTCCTCCTACAATCCCTTCAATAGCTGGGAGGTAAAACGAGCATTGCGATTTGAGATGATCGTCGATGGAAACTCGTGAATCCATACAATACATTTTACATAGATGCGTCCCAAGACCTCTATTGATCCCTTCTCTTGGATGGGTAGGAAGTGGGACAACATGGTGAGTCGGTCAATGATCATCCAGATTAGATCATGGCCCCTGGACATATGTGGTAGCGCTATCGCGATGTCCACAGAGAAATCATCACACTTCCATTTTGGTCCCTCAAGTGGTTTTTCTAAGCTTGTTGTAACATGATACTTGGCCTTCACCTGATGATAAGTGAGGCATTGTGAAACAAACTCTTCCAGTCCTTTCTTCATATCTAGCCACCAGTACAGAATCGAGAGATCCTGGTACATCTTCGCCACACATGGATGTATCACCAAAGGGGATGTGTGGAAATCCCTCAACACCTCCTCTCGTAGAATCATTGGTACCATGGTGCGTCCTCTGAAGCAGACGATGTGATCCACACCTTCATAAAATCCTTCAGGATATTATGCTGAGGATATCTGAGGATGTCCGGACTCGCAGTCCACATCCACATGATGTGCCTCCCGAACACACTGAAGGAGTGGGGGAGTGACAATCATAGACAATAGGTATGTTGCTCCATCACTATCCACAAAGTATATCTACAAAGCAGTTAGCTTCTCTATCAAATCACATAGAACTTGTACTCCAATCCTCCTGCTAAGTGAGTCTGCTGCTACATTCCCTTCCCAGGAGTGTAAGAAATCTCATAGTCATAGCCGTGGAGGAACTCCAACCATCATCGTTATCTCAGGTTCAGGTCCTTTTGGGAGAAGATATGCCTGGGACTCTTGTGATGAGAGTGAAAAGTAGACCGTTCACCCAACTATACTCTCAACTACCGGAGCTCTATGGGATCCATCCGATATGAAGTTGTAGATATTGGTATCATCATAGGGTTCAAGGAAATGAATAATTCTCTCTCCCTATGGGTAGTTAATCTTGGAAACATCTTTTTAAAGGATGTTCTTGAACTCTTCCACTATTGTTGGGAACTGAAAACTCAAAACACCTACTACCACGAGGGTAAGCCTGGATGACTCATGAGTGATCGTTTGAACCCTTCTATGCATGAGTTTATCATGTGCTGTCTGGATTTCCATTCTCTCTGACCAAGAAAAAAACCCATTCCAACACTGTATATATACCATAACCTTTTTTCCTCAAACAGTCAATCTGAACACGAATGGTGGATGACCAGTTCATTCCCAAACTATCATCGTATATCCTAGACACTTCCACCAAGAGGTTCAACCAAAAACTCTTGCCTCAAGGGTCAGATAACAACATCGGAATAAGTGTGATTATCGAGTCTCCTGTCATTGGTATCTATGTACGTAAGTTTCAAGTCAATGGTTTAACTGGAAACGCTAGGTCTTGAACAAGATTTATGATAAGAAGTAATGATTAGTAACAATTTCTATTAATATGGCACCTATTATTAGACACAGAACGTACCTCGAATCATTCATGTATCCCTTGGATCACACTCCTTGACTGTATGCAGCTACTCCCTTCCCATGTCCTCCAGCTCTCTAAGCCTGGTGGGGACCACATTGGAGTGGTGGTTGTAACATGTAGAAATGTATACCACCTCCTACTACTCTCCTAGATCCTTTTCCATGTCTTCTTCCATATAGATGTATTTATCCCTATCACTTCCTCTTCTCGAAAAATTTTACATGTCTATGTCTCTGAGACTGATGTTGGTTTCCTGCATTCCCACTGCTGACATTCACTCGATGCATCTACTCATCCAAGTATTTTCAACCAAAATGGTTCTCTTTAGCACCCTAACATATGTAGGAATTCATAGAAGAATAGTTCTCGCTCGGATGTCTCTAAAAATTTCTATCTTGGTGGTATGAGCCTTGAATCACTGGTAGTATTGTATTAATCAAGTACTTGGAGTGGTCGGTACACCTCGAAGAATACTCAAATAACGACATGTCATCCTTTCAAAACTGTAGAATCTCTTGGGAGAACAAACCCCTTAGCTTTTCATGGAATGGAACCCCCTTCTATGTGGGAGGTTATCAAGCTCTGTTCACGAAAATAAATCACATCATCGTAAGATAGGGGTAATATAAACCATTCCATCGCCCTGATGAGCCACATAGAATTCTCACTGCTATGACAACCATCTGATCTAATGGTTCCTGATCTAGATGGAAACATGGTCACCACCTCAAGCCAGTCCATATCCACTTGTCAGTCAGGTTCACCTCAGAACCTAAGGGGTATCTATCACTGAAACTTGTGGAAGCCACTGAGATGATATGTGTCCTCTACCAGAAGTGTCAGTATTAACTACTGACCAATAGGAAGTTGTATTGCTGGGACACCACCCAAAGGCACCAACAAGGGAAAGAAATACATATACTGAAACCTCATCACACTATGGACCATCCACATGGTCACGCATTGTAATTCCGAATGGTTGTCTGCGTGGATGAATCATGAAAGAGAATCAAGATGAACCACGATCAATAAGTTATACCTGTTGAGCTGACATGAAAGAGATCAAAAGGAAAAAAATTTAAAAATCCCACACAATCATTGTTTTCATGTACCGAGTCAGAAAAAAGAATTCATGGTCTTGGTATATGGATACGTCAGTCATCGCCCCAAAATTGGACTCCCTGGACTGAAATCTGATCTCATGACACTTAACACTATTTCTTCATTAGAAATATAGACTCTTAGTTCTTATGGTATAACCAACCACCCATTGATACCACTTTTTCTTGACTTGTCCCCCAGGGCCCGTGCGGGGACTACCCCAAGCCTGACTTCCGTAGACCAGGGGTTGGCGACTAGCACTAGAATGGAATATCACTAAAATGGGAAGGCATTGCCTTGAAACTTGTACACACATAGACAGGGCACACTGCACACAAGAAAAACAAAATAGAATAATAATGGTATAACCACAACTAAAAACCACCAATGAGTGTAAAAGTAAGTACTGAATGTAAGGGGGAGAGAATACAAGACCAACTAAAATGGAAGTAAATGAAAACAAAATGAAAAAACCGCTCCTAAGGTTTTCTGCCAAGGATCCAATCTGATGGGTAGGTACAGCTCATCAATGTGGCTCACCATGTAAATCGGTCACCTATGTGCACCACCTGTCAATCCCCTTTGAGCATCGTATAGCCCTGACTCCTCAAGAATTTGTCAAGCTGCCCATTGTCTGCACAAGACAAAACAGGGTGCGGGCGAAGCCCAAGTAGGGGTGAGTATAAGAATACTCATTAGGGACCCCGATACCCCCAAAGGTCTCTCGTAATTCCAAAAATTAAAAACTACAAAGCATTCTCTCAATAAAAAAGCATAGCGAAAAAGGCATCTCACACCAGGTATCACATAAGTACATAAGTATCTATGATTAGTCGAAAATCTAGATCATCTTATTCTGTAAAGAGGCTCTAATTCTGACACACACAGGATCGCTCGGTGTTGACCCACACAACATCACTCACATTTGACCCACATAGGATCCTTGGGTGCTGACCCACACAGGATCGCTCGGTGCTGACCCAAACAGGATCGCTAGGTGCTGACCCACACAGAATCACTCAGTGATGACTGACATAAAATTACTCGGTGCTTGCCTAAACAGGATCGCTCAGTGCTGACCAACACATGATCTATTGGCACTGACCCACTCTGGATCGCTATTCATTCATCACATCACATCTAGCCACTTGATTCCCGCAAAAATCATGCTTTATTCTAGGAGAATATTATCCTCACACCATCTGTCATATTTCAACTGAAATGAAGTCTCATGAAGAATTAACTCAGTGAACCTCCTTGTCCTGGGGGTTCCAATGCAACAGACGGTGTGTCAACCGAACGCTCGATATATAAGTTATAGACATTTTAGTGTCGAGGGCCCGGTTGGGTCTATGTTCTATCCAACCCGAATGTACTCCAAATTTATCTAAAACTCAAGTGAAGTATCTCAAAATTACCTCATCGTCTTAAGGGTTCTAGTTCCGCAAACGGTTCGTCAAAAAGACGTCCAGTATAAGAGCTATTCACATTTAAGTGTAACTACGCCAAAATGGGATCGGGACCGGTCTAACCTGACCCGCTGGGCCAGGCCCAAAGGGGTGGAGCTCATCCTAGTATGGCTAGGCCTGGTCCATCCTACTAGGCTACTGGATCATCTTTCTGGGCTGAGGGCTTGGCCTGCTGGTCATGTGTTTGGCCTGGCCCACCCAGTTGGGAGTGCCCCACTAGGCCGCAAAACCTCTCGGCCTACTGGCCGGGCATGGGGGTCAGCTCCCCTCTCGAACGGCCAAGCCATTTGGGTCTTCAATGCAGCGGTGCTGGATGGAAATACACCATCGGGATGATCCTCTTAGACCGGCCTTTTATAGAACTCGCGAACTACGGGTCCACCCTCCTCCGCAGCTCGAAGCTATGACCCTCCTCCTCAGCGCGCCGCCGTGGCCCCTTCAAGTATCGCCCCCTCCCTCGGTCACCAATGGTGCTGAGCTAGCAGAGCTTCTACAGGCCACTGGTGGTCCGATTTTATTACCGTCTGCAGCTACATGCTTCCCAGGATGGTGCCTACGTTGTGCGGCTCTTGGTTCCACCATGCCGCCATATCTTCCAGCTACCCACAAAGAATGAAACCAATATCGAGATCGGCAGAGGGACTGGGCCTTGTTCGTTTGGTCCGCTCCCTCTACGTTAGCATAATAACAAGGTAAGCATTTCAAGAATGAACAAATATTAGTTAAACAATGAAACCCCCTATCTTGAGTTCGTTGGGGGTTGTTGCGGATGAGGATGGAGTGTCCACGTCTGAGGGTGTTTCAGATGAAGGATAAGGTTCACGTCCTTTGGTGCTTGTCATTAAATCCTCCAATAGTCATCGAAGCTCCATTCTACGTTGGTGGAAGACATCACCGACAATTCATCAGAGGTTCCTCTATTCAGTGCCAAAAGCCCATGCCCATGCATTTCATAAATAGAAGAAAATAGAAGATTAACCCACTACACTATTAATGAGGTTCATTAAAAAATCTTATTAATGAAACTATTAATTCTCCCAACAGTTCAGTTACACCAAAAAGTTAACTGGTCATTAAATGGTCTGAGAACCCCGCGGTCCCACCACCGCCCCTCAATAGTTACAAAGAATGAAATAAAATAACTCATTGAGTTATTTTATTATTTATTTATAAAGTCCAAAAATTATCATTTTCGTTTGACCCTTACTGGTCAAAGTTAAGATTCCCTTAAGCGAGTCCTGGCACTGCAGATTCAATGGTGTCATTATATTTTTTAATCTGAGCACATGTTTAAAATATAGAAATCACCACTTGCATGTTTACTAAAAGTAACTTAAAAAAATTTCAAAATTCTGTTTCGTTCACTCTAGTCCTCAAGATCATGTGTCTTCAATTGTCGCAGACTCGTAATAATCCCACATAATTAAAAAAAATTATATTGGGAATTTGGGTCTTTACACGTGACACTATTTTCATTTTTAAAACATTTGGGAATGTTTCACAATATCTTTTGATCCTCGTGAGCTATGATTTTTTTGTGCATTATTTCCTTACACCATGATTGATGAAATTCTAGGGGATAATATAGATGAACTTATAAATTCAAAATGAATTTGAAAAATTATAGGTATATAATCCCAATAAAACAATGCAGAATATATTAAAAGAACATAAAAAGGACTCTTGTTGTGGTGAAATATATGATCAATGATTTCCACACCATGGAAGTGAGTTGTGTTGCAACAAATCATGAGATTGAGGATAATTTTTAATAGGTTGAATAATTTCAATAAAAATGTAAATGGATAGATAGATTTCATAAATATGAAGTTCATATAGATGACATACTTCATAAGGATAAATATCATTATGATGAAATACATTATAAATATGTGGTTCATAATTATTAGAATTCATAAGTATCAAATTTCATAATGTTAATTTCTACAAGGATGACCATCATAAGCATAAGTGAAAAAATGATCATCAAAATTTTGAATATTTAATGATAACAATATTAAGGATAAGAATCTCTTATTTGAATGGATTTGAATCGAACATCGTAAGGATCGAGCCTTTTTAATATTCACTTGTGTGAATATATCCAAAACGGGCATTGAAAGATTTAATTTTACAGATATCTAAATATTTTACTTCTACATCCACCTTTATTCACACCTATTACAATTGTCCACCAAGATTACATTCAATAATATATAATTTAATTTATGATTGATTATTATATTAGAGATGGTTGAAGGTTTTGTGGTTTTTGTGATGATTTGTTCATTGTATTTTTTAAGAATGAAATAGATCTTGAAAGACCATAAGTTATGGAATTAATTATAAATGTATAGTTGATGAATTTAATAGGTGTTTATCATGTGTTTTTATTAATTAAATTTTTTCTAAAAGCTATTAAAATATTGTTTCCATGTTTATAATATTTAAGGCTTTAAAATTTATAAGGCTTAGAGTAAGATAGACCGAAAATCATATAGAATTGAATGAAGGAGATATCAACACCATGATTATAAGAAGAATTTCATATAAAAAATATGAATATATTATCACACGTGAATAATATATATATATATATATAATAGAATGAGAATAAAAAAATATGAGATATTTCTATAATTATCAAAAGATATGTGAGAGATTGAAGTTAAATATAAAGTGTACAATATCAATCCTAGGCATTTTTTTAAATCAAATAACTATATTTTGATTTATATTAATGCATTTGGTTCTAAAATAATTGATATATATTATCAAATTAAAATACATCAATTATATCTTGTTTTTTAAAGGGGGGAAAGGCTCAAAGAAAAATTGGGCCTTACTGTTATACCTTGAAGTTAAAGAAGGAGAACCAAAAAATAATTATAGTGTGGATTTATTCTCATTTACAGAATATTTTCTATATCTAAATAAGAATATGAAGAAGGGATAACCCTCACCCTAATGTTTTTGAAACTATATAGTTTTAATGAATGAATATTCCATAAATGATGTGGATAAAAACACATGAACCTATTGTTAATGATGAAAAATGATTGTTCTCATTAGACCTATCATGAAGTAAACTATATATAAATATATATAAACTGTTTAATTACTTTACTAAATTAGTGAGTTGAGATAAAAAATAGAGAGTTCCCCTAGGATCATCATTTTGAATTTCCTAAACATTTTTCATCTATATGTGGAGTAGTATTTCCTCCTAGAACATTGACCTATCATGAGTGTGTTATCCTTAGACTAGACATTGACGGTGAACCGATTAATATCCATTTTTTCTTTCTTTATTTATTTATAAATATCTATTTTTTCATGAAAATGATAGTAATTATAATAGTTGAACATGTTGAAAATAATTATTACTAACATGGGAACAACATCCTGAAGAAAAACAATAAGAAAAACGATAAAAGAAAAAACAATTAATTTTACCTACAACCTGATTCACCCACAATCCTCTTAGAGGTGGCTCCGGATGTAACAATTGATAAAATAAGAAACAATTTATGTAGTTATATAATCATTATTATCTAGTTTTCAGATAGTTTAATATTATACAACATGTTGAATCAATAGTTAAGGCTCATGTATTTAATTGGAATTAATTTTCTAAATAAATGAACGAATTTATATCATATATTGAAATACATATTGGTACCCATTATCATGTAATAATATATATGTCTAAGGTATTCCCAATGTGTGCCCAAAAATTATAGTGTAGAGATTAACTATAACTTATTTTAAAATATATACATATTGATAATAAAATTTTAATATCGTAGTATTATTGCATAAAAATTCAATAACTCTTTATTGAATTTAGTAGAAGACGAAAATAATATATGAAAGAAATAATGAACACTATATTTTTATTGTTGAACATATCCCAATGACCCTATATCTACTCTTTAGGCCTCTCTTCTCCTCAAGAAATAGGCTACTCAGTATGTAAAACATAACTTTTGAATGGACATGATAACCTTTTGCAAGACCTGATTTTTTCTCAAATGATGGAAAATATTAAAATAATATCTATATTTCTATAGATAAGAGAACAAAAAAGAATCTGGATTTGTACTAACAATCAGTACCCAATAAGTATTTCTTTTTTTAGGAGGTAAAAAACATAATAGAACTCATTTCAGAAGGGAAAAATAATTACTTGATGAAAAATAATAAAATAAATAGATAACAATATTGAAAATCAGTAAAAGATGAAGAATATAATTCCAATTTAGACATAACACTTCTAAAAATAATAATTTTTTAATATCCCTTGTGATCATACATTCATAGTAGTAAAATATCATCACTTCAAAATGTATTTCATGTAAATCACGTGTTCTCATTGAGTTTCCCTAATTATAATTTTAAGAAACAAAAATTTCAACTTCTTATTCACTTTTCATAAACTCCATGATCTTCAGGATCACATGGGTGTTTTTTAAAACTAATCATAGCTCTCTGTGATTAGAATAAAATATAAATATTGAAATAATATCATTTCCCTTGAATTTAAATATCATACATTTTTTGAAAAAAGAATCATGTGGTATTCCATCATAAAATTAGTCAAAAATATTTCATAGAGAATAATTAGTATTAACAAATAATTTAAATCTAAAATATATATATTATTTTAGCCATATAATCTTATACATAATCATAATAGTAAAATCATAATAATATTTTGTTTCAAAAAATGATTTAGAAAAAAAAGAATATATGAGTAAATATAATTATGATTTATTTCAAAAACCATGTAAATATATTTCATGTAATCATAATTAATATAATAATAATAATAAAGAAAACATAATTCTCATAATGGTAATTCAAACAGAATTACAAAAGGGTAAATCATATAAACATAAACTTGTGTTGTGTAAAAACAACATTTTAATAAGATTCATTTTTACATATGCAAATAATCATGTAATATTAAAAATTCCGTAATCATAAAAATACAATAAGTATAAAATCTAAAAGTATCATTTTATAAAATACAAAAATTCATAAGGGTGAAAAATAACTACATATATGATTTATTAATAAAAATTTTAGGAGTCATTCAAATAATCATTCTAGTGTTTCCATAAATGTGTATGATTCAACTAATGTCTGGGTATGAGTTACCTATAATTTTTTGAATGATTTATTCTTATAATCTTTATGAAAAAATCATGAAACTTCAAGACTATATAACTCATAACGATCAGGTTGATCATTTAATAACATTTATTTAAAGGTTCTTAAAAACCCCATCAAAAGCATGATACTAACCATCATAAGTTTCATACTAACGATATTAATGTTGATAGAGTAAAATCATACAGTCTATAAAATGAAGCTATAATGTAAAACCAGACCTTCATAGGATTGATACAACAAAATAGTCTATTTGAGACAATAAACGACTATAAAACCCTATGATTTTTATAATAGGAACATCACATTCAATAAAATGTATTAAAAATACCTCTAAGCTTGTAAGAGAATATAAAATAATGATACTTTATGATACATTTATTTTTAGACAAATTCAATCTCTCTGATATATTGTGATTCATTCTACACTATGTTTAAATGAAACATGATACTATATTAAAATAAAATTATTTAAATGTGGCCATTATAAAAAATATGTTAAGTTGGTGGGTATGAAAGGTAATAACTAAATTATGATATATTTATGGTATACAAAGGTATAGAAAATTAAATATTTATCTATTTATTTTATATAAAATAAGAGCCATTTGAATGAAAAAGAAATGTTTTTTTTAAAAAGTATTATTTTTATAAAATGAAAATGATTCATGATTTGTACAAATAATTTATCAATACTATTTACCACTTTTAGAATATTAATTATAAAAAATAAATTTTATTTTTAAAATTTATATATTTATATTATTTTACAGTTAATTGTTTTTATTACTTTAAAATGATTCATTATTTAATGAATACTGAAAAATACTAATTTTCATTAAATAAGGAGTTTTCTTTTAAATCATTTGAAAAGTAAAATTATATTTAAAATTGCTTTTAATGTGACATTACATCAATTATATTATAATTTATCCAATATTGTTCAGCGGAATAAATTTTATATTTAATTTTTATATGAAAAAATTCTATACTGATGAGAATTTTCTTTTTCAAAACCTGCATTTTTGTCGCATCAATATGTTTAATAAGAAATTTAGTTATGTAACTTCTGTGAATAAAATTTCGAAAAATGGAATTCATATTTTTAATATTCATAATTTATAGTAACTAATATAATAATATTCATTTTTTACCAAAACAATTATTGAATGTGTAAAAAATAATTATTTCAATTAAGGTAAAATCAGTTTACTATGGAGTTAAAATAAGAATATTAGGTTTATAATGACCAACCAACATGACAAAATACTATTGGATGGAAATATTTACACCTTATAGTATCCAAAAATTGAACATAAGGTTATTTTTATTATTCTTTCATGTTAATGAATTTATCATTTTTTATTTTTTTAATGAAATTTCCATATAGTTTCAAAGAGGGTTCCCTTCTCCAACTTATAAACGGAAAATTTATCCTCTCACTTTTTCATACCTCAAAAGACCTTTAGATTGACACAATAATATAAAAATATCTCCTCAAAAAACCTGATAAATATTATAGATCTATTATTCCTCCTAAAATAGAAACCCTGGTGGTTGTAATAGGATATCCAAAAGAGGTCTCTCTTAGAGAAGGTAATTATCTTAACAAATATATTTAATTTTATTTATTCTTTTTCCACCAGAAATTATGTGATAAAACTTACAATATAATAAACTTACTATCTCCCATATACTTATATAGAATTATATTTATATAATAATATTTATTCTTCTATTCTTCCATCAAATGGGATTTAAAATCATCGATCATGTGTATGACAGACTACCAAAACATTAATGACAAAACTCACATAAAAAACAAGGAAATTAACACCAGAAACAATAAAAAAATATTATTACCAACTAAGTGGTAACATTTCTTCATAGGATCATATCTAATATTTAAAATTTGATTTTTATTCTGTTATAAATAAATAACATGCTTAAAACCACTATAAAGGAGGTATAGACATGTACGAAGGAAATCAAAACTGAGGTAAGGGTTTCTCATCTCAATTTTACTTTTATAACACATATTCCATATTGAAAAAATATTTACTTTGTGTGTTTTATATAATTTTCCATCAATATTTTATATAATGAATCTATTTATATTTCTGGAATATAAATTTTCATTTTATGTTATTTATTTTATGGGTATAATGATTCCAATGTTACCAAATATGTAATGGTTTATCTAATAACCTCATCAATATTCGGGATTGTTTTTCATTATGATTCCCCTGGGAAAATTATTTGATATCTCTTTCTTAAAATAAATATTTTTTCTACTCCTATGGTTATTTATAAATTGTTTTCATTTAATAGTTCTATTTCCCCCACTTTGGTAATTAAAATGTTTAGAATTGTTTTTTAAAAAATCCAATTTTTTTTCTCTCTTTGGTCAAAAATCCATTTCTATAAAAATCCATGTTTTCTAAAAATGTTATCATATGTTTTAACAATTATAAAATTATTTATTAAAATTATTTTTTCCTAGTTTTACTTTTTTAAAAGTTATTTAAAATAAATCATCATGTCATTTTAAAAATATTGTCTATTTGGTTATTACCAAAAATGTGGAAGGAATATTTATTGTTTATGACATGACTATAATTTTTTGTTTTCTTGAACAGTAAATGTTTTATATATTATTTCAAATGTTTTCACATTTTATTTTCAAGTAAAATTATTTTCAAATTTTGTGGTGAACAGTTTTTATTAAAAATAAATTTTCCATGTTAAAAGTTTATTCTACTCAAAAATATTTTCAATGTAATATTTATGGTATTTATATTCATCAATGACATTATACATTTATTTTAATTA
Organism: Viscum album; assembly: GCA_963277665.1. Lineage (NCBI taxonomy): Eukaryota > Viridiplantae > Streptophyta > Magnoliopsida > Santalales > Viscaceae > Viscum > Viscum album. Next base: position 775,454,441 of record OY728152.1, on the reverse strand, counting down.
TGATTCACTAAGGATATGTTTTATTGAAGTTTTTTTATTTCTATTTTTTATGATCATTTTTTTGATTATGTACAATTTTGTTACCATTCGCCATATTACTCATGATAGTTTATGATTATGTTTGTTTGATTGGTGTAATTATTATTTTTTCCTGTGTTATATTTTATCATGAATTTTTATGTTGATTAGGTTTTACCCCTTTCATATGAGGAATGAATTTTAATTAGTATTTTATGGATGGATCCAAGTTATCGATAGCTCCTGGATGCATCATTAGTTTTTGTGAGAAAAACTAGATTTGGTTTTGGAAGATTCCTTACCCATTTACTTATATTTCTTAGAGCATGTCCTAATATATATTTTCAAAATGTATGAAACTATACATTCCATTATTGTGAATTCATTTATTTATATTCCATGTTATTATTCAATTTTTTAGAATATAAATGGTTATTTCTTCAAGATCATGTGATTATTGATATGGAATTATTTGATCATCATTTATTGTATTCATATTATGCTCAAGATATGGATTAATTGTAATGTGTTTTTGTTATCTTCCTTTATTTATTGATTATTCATTATTTATCCATCACATCCAGTGTATAGATACATTAAGTAATCAAATGACCACACCCCACTATTATGTTCTATTTTCTCTAGGATACCATTACGTTTATTTTGAATGATATGTAGGGATATTCAATGAGGAAAAATTGAGTTCTTAAAGAAACAAATTTTTTTATTTTATTAATTTAATTGTAATAATTTAATGTCTCATATTTTCCATGGAATATTTTTAAATATTATATGAATTAATTTTGACATAAGGGGATGAGATGATATGTGATTATGAGGCCAGGTGTTCTTGAAACAAGAGTATGAAAAATAATAAATATTTTAAATAGCGCACACACACAGATTTCCTAAAAATTGTAATAACTACTGAATGAGTTCTCAGATTATAAATCTAAGGGCCCTGTTGAGTTCAAAATGAGAGGTTTACCCTAGGTGCGACTTAACATTAGTCGGTGTGGGTCATTTGTGGAAAAGTCATCATAGGTGTAAAAATGAATAAGATTATTTAATAAAATTAGTTTATTTCAGTTTCCAACACATTTATTGACACATATTTAAAAATATTATTATAGAGAATTTTTTGGGATAGCATTGTAACCAGGGAAACATTGATGATCCGTTTGAGAGAGAGAGTTTGGGAGAATTCTCTCTGTAGAATGATGATGAATCGTCGATCCGTAATCAAGGAACTTATCATTAGATAGATCATTCTAACAAAAAGGATGATGCATAATTCTTCATCAAGGATGGAACCAAAATGTGTTATGGAATGTGCTTCTATTTTTTATTCCTCATTCTTGATTTATATGAAGAATTCAGACCCATCAATGTACATATTGATTTTTGGTTTGATAGTCTTGTGGGATGGGTATGATTGCAGGGATTATTGGGAGAATTGTATTTATTATTGATTTAATATGGTTCTCATTCTAATGAAAAGAGATCTATGTTGACACAAAAATTGGAAATGGTTCATTCTACTCTTTTGGTTTGTGCTTTAATACCCTAGTTCATCATTCATCATAGGTGTTCTTCGTTTGTCCCATGACTCGAGTAATCCCAATCAATTGATCATTGAATACCTATTTCTTGGAATAATGATCCAATATAATAGATCTGGGACCGATGCGATGCGATAGAGGATACATGGTGGTTTCGGTAGTGGATCAGATAATGGTAGATACTTGTTTTTGAGTTCGTCAACATGTAACGAAGAATGGTGATGAACCCATTTTCTGAATATATTGAATGCCCATATATTATTGATTCAGTGATGGAATTAATAGATGTTTTTGGATCATGAGTTCCGTTTCATGGGGTTCGACAGATCCATGGCTGGAGGATCAGATGTGGGGTATGGAGGAATAATCTTAGATTTTGGAATATCCCATAGAACATTGGGTTTTAATCAGTTCTACAGGCCATGTGGGTCTCCCTGAGTGGCGTCTTGGGTTTCAGAGTAATTTTAACATAACATGAAATATGACCCCTATCACATGACATATTTTCCCTCCCTATATAATTAGTGTGTACTTTGGAAAGTAAATAGACATTGGGGGGATTATACACATTGCCTACATGATGTGTACTCCCCCAAACGGACACATGATAGAATAAGTACACATGATACGTCGTGTACTTGCACACTGACATGGGTACATGGTCTAAAACCATGTACTAGAATATGGGTAGATTACATGAGGTATCTACATGACATGTACTACTAGACAGCCATTGTTTGAATGCATGAGATATTTACATATATAGGAATCTGGGTCAAGGGACATAGTGTGTACCCATTCTACACACTGTGTACTCTTTTCTACAGATCATAGAGTCCTTTTTGTCAGTGAATTGGAAAGGATTCATTAGGGGTTTTCCCTTTTCCTTTTGCTAAAGGTTTTTATAGTATCATTTCATACTCCTAGTACAATGATCCCTTTATCATTACTTATTGGATAGAGATGTTGGAATCCCTCGAAGAGGCTTTGAGTGAGATCCTATATTCATCATTGTTCCCTTGGTGGAGTTCTTGGTATCAATTTGAACAACACTCTATGGGTGTCAATAATATACTTATAGGATTAATCCACATTGTGTTTTTTGTATCACCCCTTGACCCTAGAAGTGATCCTCATCTATTGTATCATATCTCTTACAACTATCATTGTGTTCTTTCTCATAGAGAGACATGACGTGTGGTACCTATCAGATAGATTCCATTAGTTCTACTAGACAAATGATTGTGTTCTACCAGATGAGTGCTTCATGTATTTGTTGAGAATATAAGTATTTTATTTTAATATGTTTTGTATACATATACATGTGTATATTTTACTATATCTCCTTTGTTATACTCTTTTTTTGTTTTCAAGGTATCCTACTGAGTATTATTATACTCATCCATACATGGGATTTTCCTGCACATGTCATGTCTTGTGAAGATGATCAACCTTTTTACAGAGTCCTAGGTGGACTAGTACCAGATGGTGCTTTGTTAGGTAGAACAAATAGAGGTGTGTTCCTACAGATTTTTAGATAGTAGTCCCTTTTCATTCAAGTTGGCCTTATGTTATAGACTATTTGTGGTGGGAATGTATTTGGCCCAATTTACTTTCTTTACATCCTGTCATACTCCAGATGTGGATATTGATGTATGCATCAATTGATTGTCAGTTTTTTTTACATTTCAACATATTTTAGGATTGGAGATATGTGCATATGTACATGTACATAGGAAATGCCTTCCATGTAAGTGATATTCCTACTTGATTCTTTTGACCAGCCTCAGGCCTATCGAAGAGGGGCTTGGGATTTACAGTAGGGGTCCCAATGGGACGAGTCATGAAATAGTGGTATCAGAGTGAGTTAGTATAACATTAGGACCAAGAGTCTTTGACATTGATTTGTGGGATCAATGTAAAGTGTTTTGTGTTCGGATTTCAGGACAGAGACTCCAGTGTTGGTGCGGTGACTAACATGCACATACACCAATACCCTGATCACATTATTTTCAACTCATCCCATGAGAATATTTGTTACATGGAAAAATAGTTAATTCATCATATAAGAGTGGTTTTTGGTTCTATGTCCTTATTGATTCATCCCTCCGGATATACTCATTGATCATGGTACATATTATTAGTTTCAGGATGCCTCCACAGTGCATACTATTTAGGATTCAACATGATGATAATAAGGATGATCCCCTTAGTGAAGAATCTTCGATACCTGGATCAGTTATAAAGATGTTACCTTCAAGTGGGGCACTATCGATACCACCTATAGAGAAGTATGTGGTACCCTAAAAACTAGCAGATTAGGTTCTTAGACTGAGTTTTCTTCATATGTTTCAATAAAGGAGACCCCCCAGGTTCCAAGGAGATCTTGAAACATAGGTTTCTAAGGAATTTTTTTGAGGTGGTGGCCCATGTTTTCTGTAACAACCCGGATCTTATTTTCAGGTTTGGTTTTCATTTTTCTGGAGTTTTTTAGAAAAGAGGAGTTTCTGGAAATTTTTTAAGTACACGCCATGTACATTATGAGTACACGACGTGTACTTCTTTGCCGCAGGAGGCCATGTGCTGGCCTTGTCATGGCCACACACACTATCATGTGGGGTGACATGGAGGCAGCCTAAAGCGGAGTACAGAAAGGGAAAGTACACTCCCTGTACTTTAAAAGTACACATCGGGTATTTTGTTTTTTATTAAACCCACTGGGGTCGCGTCTGACAAATAGAACCATATTCTTTTATGTATCATTCATCTGAGAGAACCCATACAGTCATGGATCTTCAACGAACCCCTGATCCTCCGTCCGTCCTCTGAATCAAACACCATTGATTGCATTGGAATCGCGTCGGTGAGTTCTCTCTTCTTCTTGAACCTCATTTTCCAATTCCTATTCTTTTCCATTTTATTTTGGGTTGACCATTTTAGACGTTTTCATAGATCTATGGCATTATAAGGAGATTCAAGATTTGAGGTTCAAGTATATTGATCTCCTAACCCCGAGGTAGGTGGTTTGTGCCTTTCTGTAGAAAGTCTTTGAGTTTTATGTGCAAATTTTCCCAATACCCATGAACGGGGTATTGCGTGTTTACCGTTTTAGCCCTATTGTTTGCCTACTTTACTTGTATGCCTGAGTAGAATTTATTGATTTCTAATAGGGTAATTTATTGTTTTTTGGATTTATTTCCCATGCATGCTTTTCCTGTATTTATCTTTGGGTCTAGTTGCCTTTAGGAAACTATTTAATTTCCCATGGCTTGTATTGTAGGATGGGGTGATTGTTGCTCTGATATATTGTTATGCTGTAGAATTCTAGCCAAGGAGTTCTTGAGGTTTAATTTGTCCGTTAAGCGATTCTATACTTGCTGATATACACAGGGTCGTGATAACCTAGTGTAGTAAACCATATGGAGAATGGACGTAAGGGCTTCTCCGGAGTGTCTTATAATTAACGATGTGAGACCACAAGGGGGAATTGACATTGAGTGCTTCCTCAGAGAGTCTGTAGTTCCTTGATGCGGGCCACAGAGGGAATGTTACGTAAGTGCTTCCCTATAGCACCCTTAGTACCGATATGAGACTATAGGGGGAATTGACAGTGAGTGCTTCCTCATAGATTCTATACTTTAGTTGAACCAGAGGGGTGAGACTATGGGTGCTTCCCATAGGTTTTCTAGTATCTGTTAGGTAGTACCAGAGGGGATAGGTAGTGAGTACTTCCCATAGGGTTGCCTATTTGTGTTTTTCTGCTTTGATTAGCCATTGCTTGATAGTTGGACTTTGTATTTTTTTACTCTTTCTATACTTTACCTGCCATATATTCACTGACTATTAGGCACAGATCTATTGGTGGTTTCCTACTAGGATTCGTCTCATACCCTGTTTGGGACATGCTTTTGGGCCCATAATTCTTATACTGTTGCAGGTATATACATGGTAAATGTCCCTTCTACTTCAAGTAATTGACTTGTTGTGGATCTAGAGAGCATGTGACCAAGCTGAGGCTTGTGATGCTGAGGAGTCGCTTATCTATTTTCCTTTTGTACTTTGATTTTGTACAGTATTCAGCATTGTGACTTGTTTGGCTGCTTTCCTAGAAATATATGTATCATGCATCATTCATATATATATATTCTCCAGATTTTTCTTTATCAGTCTTCCACTGTTTACTGTTGTTGGATATTACTTCTTCCGCTATTGTATATTTGTTTCTATTCCACTCTGTTACTCTGCCAATAAGGGCATATTTTCCCCATTGTCACACCCAAGGCCCTCGCTGCTAGTTGGCAGCCTCTAGCCTTTGGGGAAATGCGCTTGAGTCCATTTGACCAACCGGGTACGGGATGCCTCTGGGTGGCTTCCTTGGGGTTCTCCTATCCTTGGGGTTCACCTATCCTATTTTCAAAGAAGGAAAATGGTGCTTTTAGGCTTTGCGTAGATTATCAGAAGTTGAACCAGTTGACAGTCAAGAACCGATATCCCTTGCCCAGAATTGATGACCTCTTTGATCAGCTTCGAGGATCCCGGGTGTTATCGATGATTGACTTGAGGTCCGGTTATCATCAGTTGCATGTTAGACCATCTGATATACCTCTTACGGCCTTCCGGGGAAGGTATGGTCTATACGAGTACTTGGTTATGTTGTTTGGTCTCACGAACTCACCTATAGTTTCCATGGCACTGATGAACCAAGTGTTCCATCCGTACTTGGATTCTTTCGTTTTTGTTTTCGTGCATGATATATTGGTGTACTCTCACACTTGACACGACCATGATACCCATCTTGAGATCATTTTGAGTACACTGAGAAAGCATCAGTTATATTCTAATCTCTCAAAATTCCACTTTTGGATGGAACAGATTCACTTTTTGGGTCATGTTATCTCAGAGGCAAGAGTATCAGTAGATCCAAAGAAAGTGAGAGTTGTAGTCTCCTGGGAGAAACCAAAGAACGTATTTGAGGTAAAATGTTTTCTAGGCCTGGCTGGATACTATAGGCGCTTCATACAAAACTTTTCACACTTAGCAGCACCACTGATAGGTCTGTCCAAGAAGGGTGAGAAGTTCTTATGGTAAGATTTTTGTGAGTCAACCATTCAGGAGCATAAAGAGAGGTTGACTTCACAACTAATACTAGTATTTCCAGATCCAAGAAAGAGTTATACTGTGTATTGTGATGTTTCATGTATCGGGATGGGATCTTTGCTTATGCAGGGAGATGGAGTCGTTGTGTATGGGTCTCGGCACTTGAGGCCACATGAGGGGAATTATCCGACACATGATCTAAAGTTTGCATCTGTTGTCCATGATTTACGTTGTTGGATACATTATCTTACGGGAGAGAACATTGTGGTTTTCATCGACCACAAGTGTCTCAAGTACATATTCAAATAGTGTGATCTGAATTTGAGACAGCGAAGGTGGGTTGAGTACCTAAATTCCTTGAAATTGAGCTTTCCTATATGCCTGGGAAAGGCAACACAGTGGCTAATGTGTTGAGCAGGGGGACTCAGATATAGATAGTTCGGGAGGCCAGTAGTGAGTGGAAGATTAAGGCTCTATTCTCAGAGATGCATCAGGAGGTGCAAGATAGATAGGGGTAGATTTTATATCTTCTATAGCAGTTACCTCTAACCTTCTTGACCGACTACGAATGAGGCATCTATCAGATTTTGAAGGTCTGGTACTACAGGAATGCATGTCAGAAGAGGACCCTCTTCCTAGGTGGACCATAGGCGAAGATGAAATCATGCATTTCGAGGGACGTGTATGGGTTCTCACAGTTATATATAAGGAGCTGATGCGGGATATCCATTACTCAGTTTGGGTAGTTCATCCTGGAATCACCAAGATGTATCATGATATACACCATCAGTATTAGTGGCCAAGTATGAAGACGGATGTTTCTGGTTTTATCATGAGGTGTTCCACCTGTCAGTAGGTGAAGGCGGAGCATCAGTGGCAAATAGGGATTTTACAGTAGTTACCCATTCCTGAGTGGAAGTGGAATGATGTCGGGATGGATTTCATAATTGGGTTGTTGAGGTCTCCTAGAGGGAATGATGCAATATGGGTTGTCATCAACAGACTTACGAAGGTCGCTTAATTCTTTCCGATCATGGATATGTTCAGTGTTGATGAGCTGGGACGATTGTACATCCGTGAGATTACATGTCTGTATAGAGTTCCACACTCCATAGTTTCTGACATGGATGCTTTTTTTACTTCTCGGGACTGCCAATGACTATAGAAAGATTTGAGTACACGAGTGCTTTTGATTACAACTTACCATCCCCAGACAGATTTCCAGTTCGAGCGTATGATTCAGGTCCATGAGGACATGCTCCGAGCATGCATTCTGGATTTTGGAGGTTCTTGGAAGAAGCATCTACCTCTTGTGGAGTTTTCCTACAACAATAGTTTTCAAGAAACTATTCATATGGAACATTATGAGACTTTGTAGGGTAGGCCATCATGATCACCCTTATGTTAGCTAGAGGCAGGAGAGGAAGCTTTGCTGGGACCTCGTCTTGTTCAGGATATCACATATCAAATAGAGTTGATTCAGAAGAGTATGGCTACTGCACAGTCTCGTCAGAAGTCTTATGCTGATCAGTAGAGATGACCTCTGGAGTTCAAGGTCGGGGATCAGGTTTTCCTACATGTCACACCCAGGTTGGGACACAAGAGGATTAAGAGGCAGGGTAAGCTTTCCCCAAGGTACGTCGGGCCGTTTGAGGAGTTGGAGAGAGTTGGGCCAGTTTCCAATCGGTTGTAGTTACCTCAGAGGTACCGGGCTATGCACGACGTTTTCCACGTTTCTCAGCTCCCACATTACTTTTCAGACCCATCTCATGATTTCCAACCCAAGGTAGTTGAGTTGGAGGTGGATGCATCCTTTGAAGAATATCCTATCCAGATTGTCGATCGTAGTATGTAGGTTCTCTGTGTTCGTTCTGTTCATCTGGTAAGGGTGCTATGGTAGCACGGGTGAATACAGGAGAATACTTGGGAGAGGGAGGTCGATGTGCGATCACAGTGGCAAGAGATGTTTGAGGTTTCTTCTTCTATGTCATGCTAGGGAGATTCATGGACGAATTTATTTAAGGGGGGATGTTTGTAGGAACCTAGATCTTTTTTTTAGGTATGTTTTTCCTTTTTCTGGAGTTTTTGAGAAATGAGGAGTTCCAAGAAATTTTGGTAGTACACGCCGTGTACTTTATGAGTACACGGCACGTACATAGTTGCCACAGGAGGCCATGTGCGGGCCGTGTCATGGCCACACACATGGTCATTTTGGGTGATGTGGAGACCGCCTAAATTGGAGTATGGAGAGGAAAAGTACATTTCATGTACTTCAAAAGTACATGTCGTGTATTTTTCTTATTAAACGAACCGAGGTCACATTTGATGGACAGAACCATCTTCTTTTAGTTCTTGTTTGTCCAAGAGAACCCATACAGCTGCGGATCTTTGACGAAGCCCTGAGCCTACGTTCGTCCTCCGAATAAAACACTGTTGATTGCGTTGGAATTGCATCATTGAGTTCTCTCTTCTGTTGTAACCTCATTTCCAATTCCTCTTCTTTTCCATGTTATCGTGCGTTGAATGTTTTAGACGTTTTATTTGATCTATGGAATTCTAAAGATATTCAATATTCATGGTTCTAGAATATTGATATCTTAACCCAGAGGTAGGTTTTTTGTGCCTTTATTTAGAAATTCATTGAGTTTTATGTGAAAATTTTCTCAATACCCATGAACAGGGTATTGCACGTTTACCGTTTTAGCCCTATTGTTTTCCTGCATTGCTTGTATGCCTGAGTAGAAGTTATTGATTGTGAATAGGGTAATTTATTGTGTTTTGGATGTATTTCCCATGCATGATTTTCCTTTATTGACCTTTAGTTCTAGTTGCATGTAGGCTACTATTTACTTTCCCATGCCTAGTATTGTTGGATGATGTGACTATTGCTCGGATATGTTATTATACTGTAGAATTCTAGACAAGTAGTTATTGAGGTATACTTTTTCCATTATGTGATGATATACTTGATAATATACATAGGGATATGAGAACCTAGTCTAGTATACCATATGGAGAATGGACGTAAGGGCTTCTCCAGAGTATCTTATAAGTTACGATGCGAGACCACATGGGGGAATGAAGTTGAGTGCTTCCTCATAGAGTCTTTAGTTCCTCAACGTGGGCCATAGAGGGAATGTGATGTAAGTGCCTCCCTATAGATCCTTTTGTACCGATACGAGACTATAGGGGGGAATTGACGGTGATTGCTTACTCAGAGAGTCTATACATTAGCTGAACCAGAGGGGTGAGACTATGTGTGCTTCTGAGAGGGTTTCTAGTTTCTGTTAGGTAGGACCAAAAGGGATAGGCTGTGAGTACTTTCCAGAGGGTTACCTATTTGTGTTTTTCTTCTTTGATTAGTTGTTTCTTGATATTTGGACTATGGATTGTTTACGGATTTTTTTACTTTACCTTCCATATATTCACTGACTGTTTGGCATAGATCTTGTGGTGGTTTCTTACTGGGATTCATCTCACACCCTGTTTGGGCCATGTTTTTGGGCCCAAACATATTATAATGTTACAGACATAGACAAGGTAATGAACCCTTCTAATTAAGGTACTTGACTTGTTGTGGATCTGAAGCGCAAGGGACCAAGCTGAGGCTTGCGATGCTAAGGATTCGCCTATCTGTTATCCTTTTGTACTTTGACTTAGTACTTTATTAAGCATTTTGACTTGTTTGGATGATTTCCTAGACATATATGTATCATGAATCATTCATATATATATATATATATATGCTCCAGTTGTTTCTTTATTAGTCTTCTGTTGTTTATTATTGTTGGATATTACTGCTTCTGCCATTGTATATTTGTTTATCATCTGTTGTGTTACTCTTCCAATGATCGCATAGTTTCCCCATTATCACACCCAAGGCCCTCACTACTAGTTGGCAGCCTCTGGCGTTTTGGGAAATGTGCTTGAGGCCATGTGACCAACCAGGCATGGGGCACCTTTGGGTGGCTTCTGGAACCAGGATGTTACAAATATATTGAAGAAAGGTCTTTTAACTAGGGTAACTGATGAAAAATAAGAGAGTAAGATTTCTTTCACCAGTGAATGAAATGAATCAATCCAATATACTATTGTGATGAAAAAATAATGTTGTGTGGGTTTTTTTGAATTGTTGTGCATATAATGGCAATAGAAGAGCAGTGTCTTGAATGCTGATATGTATGTATGTGAATATAAAAAAGATAAGGAATAATCATGACATCCAAAAGATATATAAACTTATATAATAATTTATGGTGTCTCAATGATATTGAATAAACTGAAGATAGTATAAACATGACGTATAAATATCCATCAAGATAAGTAGATGTACCTTACATTCACCAGATTCGGGAATGATGATTTTTTTCTTTTACCCTTCGATTGTGTTGGGAATTACACATCATTTTTGGATTTCTTCCAAGATAACCCTCTATAATTAGTAGCTCAATATAATAGAAAATATATGTTTCAATACACAAAAAGGACTAGATACTATTTCTATGTAGTGAACCCTGTAAATATTTCACATTCCTTACTCGATTATCATTATCTACCAAAATAAGAAAAAGGAAGATATAATGATGGAATCGTGATTTTAAATGGTCAATGAAGTAAATTGATATAAGTTTTAATTGGTCTAAAACTATACAAACACAAATACACCCTCTCTTAATGTTTATTATATCACATGTGGCCCTAACAGATATTTCTATGTAATGGTGTCGTCAAACCTAACCCAGTCTCCCATTATGGGTTGCGATCCTCTATGAACACCTCCTGTTTTTCTAATTCAAATAAATACATTACATTAGCAAAAAAATGATTAAATTAATACCTCTTACACATGTAGGGTATTAAAAATGGAATATAATATCATGAATTAAACCAAATCCTTACATTTATATTTTAATTAAAACTCGAATATTCTAATCCTTATCAGATCATTAAAAGTAAATTTTATTAAACTGTACTATGCAACATTTTAAAACTTTCTAATTGTGAATTAGGTCCACTGTGTATCAATATTCCAAATTAAAAACTATAGTTTCTGTTAAAAATAATTATTTAATTTATTTCAAAAAAAAATATTAAAATGTGGATTTATAATTTTTTACCTCACCCCCATAGTTTAGGGTAAATAATATTAAATTAATATTTTTTGAAAATATTTTCCTCCATATGTATCTTTTAATCCTTATTGATTTTCTAAATTTGAACCATGGTTTCTTATTATCATTTCATTTTGAAAGTACTACCAATATTTAAATAATATAAAATAATTCCCCATAATGATTGATCCTTTATTGGGTAGAGGGTTTTGGCTTCCACAAACATTGAAATTATAAAAAATAATAAAATAATAAAAAATAAACAATGCTAAACATATAAAATAAAAATAATAAATGAGTATTATTTCAGTTAATATATATAATATTTCTCTCCCCAACATTTATACTTTCTGAAAATGAAACAAAACCATTTGTTGTGTGAGGAATATTTAAACCACACTCACCTGAATTTTATAAATTTTGAAGTCCTTTCAAAAACATAATGAAAATAGTTTTTAATGGAGTTATTTTATAGATTAACACATTCATATGATTCTAATCTAAATAAAATATTTTAATTTTAATATGTATGGAAATGTATTTTTAGTTATTTAATAATTCATCCACAAAAATATATAACAAAGGAAATGAATAAATGTGAATATGCATGAATAGAAAATTTAATAGAGTATACCATACAAAATCATGGTTTAGAAAATATTTAAATAGATGAATGAATTTTTACCTTCATGGGAAAAAATTAAAAATATATTTTTCATCCTATAATTATTATCTCTTTATTAAAACAGTTAAATAATTTTTTTGTTATAAAAAACTTTCATGAATAAGTAACATTTATGAAAATTAATAATAGGTATTATATTCATATATTTCATGTGAATAAAATAACTTCCATTTGATTATGTATTGACGTTTAATTATTCATAATTAACAATCCTCAAAGATATTAACAAAATATATTTTTGATTAATTATATAACAAAAACATTAATTAATAAATAAATAAAACTAGATAATACATCAATAAATAACTAATATAATTTAATATGAGACACAATGAAACATGGTGAGCTAGATTTTTATTGGATATTTCAAATAAATGAAAATATATTATACTCAAAAAATGAATAAATAATCTCTTACACATTACAATATTATCTATATGATTATAAAATAATAAATTTAATTCTAAAAGAACATCAAAAAATGAATTATAATAAATCAAAGACCCCATTATCCCCAGTGATGTTATTCTCATCTTTATCAATTGATTTAGACTATTTATTAATAAAAATAATATAACTATAACCCGGAAAGACTTGAAATCTATCATGATGTGGTATCACATATCTCTAAAAAAATATCTACAGAAATAAATAAAATAATTTAAGTGTTATATTCTATATCTTCACATTATTAATATCTAAAAATATAATAACCATAAAATAACCTTATCTATAATTTAATATTAAAATATCAATTTTGGAACAGAAATTTCACATTAGTTATAATTAATGTGAAAAACCCCATGAATTTATCTTTGAAATTTATTAATATTCATGGAAAGGTGTAAAATCAGGTCATTAAATAATATTTACTAATGATCTACAAACATTAGTTCCTCATTAAAAACCATGAGCATGTTACAAAAATAGTTTCCATAAATCGGATTCTAATATTCACCAAATCATTCCAATTATGACCAAATAATGAATAATCATCATCACTATCTCGTTAAATTTTTCTAATTTTTATCATTATTAGTAAAACACCCATAAATTTATAACATCAATTAAAATATAACTATACATCACAACCATTCCATTAAAATGTAATCAATTCCACAAAGTGGAATCACTAATATTTTTTGTTACTTTTTCACATCCTTCTGAAGTACTCATAATTCTATAATGTCTTCAGAATCTATAAAAATATACTAAAAGCATCAAAAATTACTCAACACTTCCGAATAGTACCATATAAACCTTAAAATTCCTTCTTTTTATAGAAATGAAGTCATAAATTTTTTAAATAAGAAGCCAAAAGTTCATTTAAAATTTACCTACTAAAGAAACAACTAAATATTTTGATAAATTCAATTACATTATCATCATGAAATAGTTATAATGAAAATTAATTTTCAATACCATTTATTTTTTATGAATTATATTAAAATTTAATAAATAATATTTTGGAATAACAAAACAAAAAAACATATTGTATGAGGAAATAAATATAATTAAGTTATTGGGATTATATTTTTATGAAAAAAAAATCTGTGATATTTTAATTTTGGTTATTAATATTAATACAATGCATCTAAAAGAATCCATTTTTTTATAAACAATTGTAAATGTTTGAAATATTTTTTATAACAACAAAATAAAACACCAATTTAAAAATATAACTTGAGATGGAGTATCAAAACTAGAAAAATATTTGGAAAAAACAGTCATAAACTTCTATATATAGAGGTTAAATGAACATAGGGTCCTAGAAAAGAATTTCATGATACACTACCTTAAATAAGGTAGGATTATAGGAGTTATTTGGAAACATAGAATAAAAAATTAATATTAAAAATTTTAAAATTGAAAAAAGTGTCCTTGGAATACCAATATATTAATTGTATCCTCAAACATGATCGAAAACTTCTTATGGGAAAAGTTATATATGTTTAAAGGACATAATTATTTTCATATATAGAGATACTTTGGGACATTTCAATTGTATATGAATATTATTGAATGGTAAAAACTGTATATTGGTTGTAAAACCATTCAACTATTAATTGAATAAGAGTGTTGGGTGGATGAAACAAGACTATGGTCATTTTAACATATTAAGCATATATAATGGATCTTATATCATGATGAGTAGTCATATGAACTGTTATAATAATGAAAGAGGGAATCATACTGGTATTATTTTTACCATCATTTACTTGGTTCAACATCTATAAAAAATATTATCCAATGGAATTAAAGCTCATTATTCTACACCAAATTTTTTAAAAATCTCACTGATTATACTTACAAAGGGGTTGAGGATTATTACCTAGACTATGCTCATAACCAACATAACAAATATGTATTCAAATATATAAAAAATATAACCAATGGGATATTAATTATATATGTATTGAAATATTTGACTTTGGTAAATGTAAATTAAATCACCTAAATATCTTTTTCATTTTCAATATATATTGGGTTTTATTCACTAATATTATTACAATGAATTTCATTTCCCTTTCACACTTTGTTGAGTTAGTTTTTTTAATTTCACCATAAAGTCATTCACACAACATATGTTGTGTAAAATACCTAGAATAAAGATCATAAAAAATTATAATTTTTTCTAAGTATGTAAGTTCAACATGTTCACTATTATAGACAATATCATATTTTATATTTTGAATAAAACATCATCACTTCTATGACACCTCATATTCAAAAATATTTTTTAGTTCATTCACCGCATTAATAAATTTTATCTCATGCTAATACATTTTCACTCATATTTAGGATATATTTTATATACCATGGAAATAATTATGAATTTATAATCCCCTATATATATTTAATACTTCAAATACATTGAATATAATACCTTCTACAATATTCTTCAGTTATTAGATGATTATGACCTCCCCTAGAGATGATATGGGGTTTACTATGTGATCTCAAGAATGAATCACCATACACTTGAGTATTCAAAATAGAAATAATTGTTTATGATCATTTTTGGGGAGAATATACCCTTTATATCAAAAACAATTATAATATTAAATCATATAAAAATAAATAAATTTAAAAAAGTACAACTAAATATCATATTATAGATCATTGTATTCACTTATCAAAACATGGATTACCTAATGGGTCAATCATATTCTAGTAATATATAAATATCTATAGGAAAAATTGGGGAGAATTAGCTATATGAACCTAAATTTCACCTCATTATTTCATCCACATCCTCATCAAGATACACTAGATTATTCTCTTATCAATGGGAAAATTCCATTTCTATCATCCCTACAACATCAATTATTCATCTCCATTGATGTGCATGTGAAGGTTGTTAAAATTAAACTATCTAGAAAAACACCAATGGGGCCCCTAGCATATACCAACATTTATATATGTGAGTATATAATCAATGATCCATAGGAGGATGTTAATAGAATATTTGAGAGAATGGTTTTAGTTTTTATTAATAATGGATAATGGTTGTGGATTAATAAAAAATATTTCAATTTGGAACAAGGTTTCAATGAAAGGAACATCAATTTGGAAGAATATATCTCGACATGGGAAAATTTGACCAATCATTTTGAAAATATAATCATGGATGATCCATATATATAGTTAAATGCACCTCATTGGGGTTATATAGGGAAATTTATTCCAAGAATCATATTATCATATGTAATTATTTCATTATTAATTTCTATTTTTAGTGAAATTTTTCATTTAACTTGTGTGTTTTTGAACTTTTTCCTCAAATGTTATTTTGAAATAAATATTTAATTTTCATTCAGTGACTACATAATCAGTATAATAAAAAATGTATTACATTTGGCATGAAACAAAAAATTCAATTCACATTGTTCTAAGAAGATGAGGATGATTGAACATACCAAATTTGGCATGTATTGATAAAATAATATATTTATAAGTTATACTATTGGATTAAAAGACCCTTGGTTTTTCTTCTATCTATTAAAATTAATTGAGTTGTTAATCTAAGTCATGGAAAGTGAATAATTGAGTCAGTTCCCTTGGAAATAGAATATAAATCATGGGAGGGGCCTAACATACCCAACTCCATTATGAATGGACCACACCATTCGATTTTATAGCTTAAAATATACTATATATAATATAAATATAAAATATTAATGATCCCCCCTATAGGAAACCGCAATATATTATTGCCTCTCTAGAATATAATAATATAGAATAATCCACACTGTATGGTGTCATAGTATATATAAATTCCCAAACATCAAATATGAACCCACAATATTAATAGTCATAGATACATGTTTCATCATATCCAAGTAAAGATAAAATAAATAGCCATGTATTCACACATCCCAAATTTATATACCCCGGGTAATAACTACCAAATCATACGATCCACATATCCTGACATGTAAACCATTTCTCCAAGATAAAACATTTTATATCCAATATATTACTCCTTTCAATATAATATAATAAGCTTCCAACTATCCTAATATAATCTCTTCATTCTCAATTATTTTCACTAAAATAATCCCAAAGTAATTTTTCCATCACAAATCATTCCCACATTCTAACTCTCACGGTTAATTACAGTATAGGATCAGTTAACCAGCATACAATCGATTGGTCAACATACTCAAATGCATAGGAAAACATTTTGTCCTATATAATTTACATGATGACCTATTATATTATTTTGTAGTTTATGGATCTGTTTATACCACATTCATTAATTAATCCCCTTAGTCCAACCATTATTTAGGTAACTAACAAAACTACCTACTCCATGTAGACAATTCCTATTATAAAAACATATTATAATGAGTAATTTTATGATCCAACCCATGTTATTATAACTGTTAATCTATATGGTGAAACCTAAATATATAACACCATTTCATGTCACACTTTTTGATCTCAACACATAAGGATGGATTATCAATAACACATAACTCACTTCATCCACATATAGTAGATGATACAAAATATCTACGGGAAAAATAATATAAGACCCTTTCTATTTATCTCAATAAATAATACATATATAAAGACAATGCTGCCCATCAATCCATGGATAAAAAAATCAGGTAACACATGAAATTGAAAAATCAATCTCCATTATGTAAAACATCAATTATTTTCTTAAGAGGATCTTATAATTCCTACATACCATCCAAAACTCCAAAAAAATTAAGTTGGGTATCCTTATAATGAATACACACACACATACCATAACTCATACAACTCATGAAAAGAACATAAAAATAAATTAGGTATCACCATAACACCATATTCTATTTCACCTGAATAACACATGAATTCATGAATCTACTAGAACTCAAGAATTCCTTCATATTCACCATACACGATTAACTATTGTACAGATTCAAAAATAAATCAGCAGAAAATTATCTTAGTATCACAACAAACACTCACATGTAATTAAGTAAAAAAAAATTATCACATTAGTGTAAGTGAAAGGAATTATATACATAGCCTAACCATTATTAAAATATAAACACCCGCATGTTATAATATAATGGGTCCACGATAAAAATAAAAAAGTAAATAGAAGTATATAAAAATGTACTAATAAAATATAAGAGTTTTCCAAGAAAAAATAATATATAATGAGACATAAATAAAATTTCTATGTCCTACCCCGGTCCTTTCTTCCAACACAATTAGGCTATAATATCTTCATCTTCCAGATATCATATAGTTAATTTTTACAAAAAAGTCACATGGTAATTAATGTTCTGTTATATGGAATGATCATAAAACATAGTTGGAAACCACCAATGAGTTCCCTTATATATTACAAAGTACATATGTATGTATGTATTGGAAAATAAATAATATAGTAACATATATCACATGTCAAATCACATTAGTTAATTGTATGATATTCGAGAAACCACATCACATAATCTCTCCTCCTGCAGTCAAAGATAATAGTCATGTTTTTATAGTTTCATCATATTATATATGAATCTTGGATATCATTAACATAATAAAAATCAAGTATACCTAATCCATAGGGGAATGGAATAACATATCCGGACATAGGTACAAGAAAAACACATGGGGAGGCATAAAAAAATCAAAACATCATATTATAAGACCTTAAGGATACATGGTAACATAGAAAGATAATGAATGTTAAGTCAAAACGTGTTTTGACTTTCCCATCAATCTTTTGTTTTGTAAATCATAGACCACATATATTGTAATCATATATATTTTTTATTATTTGTGTTGTTTCATAATTGTAATCACTCACATTATTTTAATTATATGTTGCATTCTTATCATAATTATGTATGTTGTTCACTCACATTTTTTATTTGTTGTCTCAAAATCGTAACCAGATTATGTATTGAATTGTAATCAGAATTTGTAACTAGATTATGTATTGAATTGTAATTAGAAATCGAAACATGATTATGTATTGCATCGTAATCAGGAATCGTATCCAGATTATGTATTGCATTGTAATTAGGAATCACAACACGATTAGGTATGGAATCGTAATAAGGAATTGTAACCATGCTATGTATCACATCGTAATCAAGATTTGTAACCAGATTATATGTGGCGTCAATTTCACATGCATTGTATCCACATGCATTGTAATCACATGTATCGTAACAAGGTCATCATAACCATGTGAATCGTAACTAGGACAAGTGTCTCATCATAATTATGCATCCTAACTAGGTTATGTATTGTATCATAATCATGAGTAATAACCCGGTTAGTTACCATAATCTTATTATTCATTGTAGTCAAGCATCAGACCCAGTTTAATTATCATGCATTCTAACCATTTTCATAAGCGTAACCCAGATATAATTTTTAATCTTGATATACATTTTTATCATGATAATCCTAGTAAATAATTTATTTATTGTACTTTTAAAATTCATTACATTCTTATCATAACTCTTATACCAATTCAAGATTACTCATACTCATTGTTTCATTTCTTTTTTACTTAATATTTTCTAACCTAAAATGATGTCGTTGAGCTGATTGTTTACTAATCAAAATGATGTCCTTTATTCTATTTGTTTAGACTGTTGCAATGCCAGGTGTCCAACTCCCTCTGATTTTGTTTAAGAAATATGACTGTTGGAGAAAATATTACCATTGGAACCTAAAGCCTATAAAAAATAGTTCAATAGAAATAGAATACAAAACTTTTTCTTCTATCAAGTTCTAGAGGGAGATGTTATGACTTCTTTCTTACTACGTACTAAATCCTTGAAGATATAAGAAGTGAAAAACTTGTTAAATTTTATTTTATTTCTATAACTGATTTGTTTCTGATTTGTGTGACCGAACACTGTGATAATGATCGAGGGATTCTACGGATAGGATGATGTGATTTCAATCATCATATCAAGGGATTTTAATTTTTTGAAAGACCGAGGTGCTGTTTACATTTTTATTTGAGGGCTTCCACGAATAGGAAGAAAGTCGTGTTGATCGTCATATCGAGGTCTTACCAATGTAGTGGTAAGACGGTCCTTTTATCCTAGGTGAAAGGATAACATACTCTTTAGGATAAAAGATTTATAATACTTCTACATTTCCTCTGCAATTTTTATTTGAAAGGGAATTTTATTGTTTCCTCTTTCTATTCATACTCATTTCAATTGTAATTTTTTATAATATGATTCATTCTTACATATTTCATTATGTGATTCTATACGCTATATCGTAGAATAATTTACATCTGTATTACTCTTATCATTGTATTCAATTAAAATTCAATTTTTGTAAACTAATTGTAGTATTACATCATATCATAAACAACGGATCCAAGACCTATGTGGTCTATTTTATTGTTTGTCAACTGTATGAGTTTCAGACCACATAAACTAAGTTCTTTCTTAACTGTTTAAATAAAATGTTTTTAAATCAACAATTCACCCCCCCTCTTGTATTGTTCCTTATAATATCCATATACTTCAATATTACGATCCAAATATTGGTATAAGAGGAGGTTTACACTATTTTTCATTACATTCTTAATTTCTTTTGGTTATAAAATTTTATTCCTTTTACAAATCATCTGTTTATAACTACTTACTACAATGATATGTGGAGTGGAAAAGTATTGTTTTATAATATTTGAGGAATGAATATTTGATCAATTGAAAATATGAATCCAAAAATACCAACTATTTTTTATGGAAATTATTATGATTAATAGAGACAGCAAATAAAGATTTTTGATATTAATACTGGACTAGACAAATTTATCATGCTTACTGGAGGCTACAAAATCCCTGACAAGGAAGTCAATACCTTCACCAACCTAGAGAAAAAATAATATCAATTAAACTACAAGGTACACAATACTTTGTTGTGGTCCATGACCAGTAATATATATAGTCAGATATTATCATGTGAAGCATCCAATTGTATCTGGAAGAAATTGTATGTCACACATTTGGTACATCCAATGTTATAAGAACAAGAAGATCAATGATTTGGGCAGAATATTATGGGATTATTTTTCCTTATAGAGAACGAGCATGTAAGATGCTACAATGATTTATGACAATCGTTAATAGTCTTCAATATATGGGTAAAAACGGTCTTGATGATGAAGCTATTGTGGAAAATATTATCGATATAATGCACAATGAATGGGCATATAAAGGGAAAAATATAATTGAAAATAGGAAAGTTACTCAAATCACTCTTGATGAGTTATTTGGTACTCTCTTATAGCATGAGGAAATAATGGAAAGAGATGTTGATTACATTAAGAAGATGAATAGTAATGGGAGTGTAGCATTTACTACTACATCCAAAGCCAAGTCACCGGAAAGGATAAATAGATCCAACGCTAAGAAAGATATTGTTATATCAGAATCAAGTGATAGTGATCAATCAGAGAATGAGTTATCCAATATTGCTAGAAGGATGAACAAGATTTTTGGAAATAAATACATTCAACACAGATTCAAAAAGAAAGATAGTAAGGACAATAGAGGCACATAAGTAACATATTCCTAATGTAAAAAAGAAACTAATATCAGACCAGATTTTCATTTACTAAAAAGAAACTATATAAAGGATAAACAATTAGTATGAAACAAGAAAAATTATTAAAATTCTAAGAATTAGAATTTCATTAAGTAAAATGGTACATAGAGTGAAAGTGGCAGTGATTCTTCAAAATAATCCCCACAATACAAATCTTATATTCAAAAGAATATAGGACATATAGCCACACTACATATTCAAAATCAGTGTTTCATGGCTAAGGTACACAATGTTGAATCTCTTTAAAATGTATCTTTAAATGAAAATTACCCTAATGGGAAACATTTTTACTATTTCGATGAAGAATCTTCCTCATCAGAGGACAATTTACCACCTTTTGAATAAGTATCCATACTTTCTAAATTACTTGAGATTGAAAATTCCAAACTCAAGAAAAATATTCATAAGGAAAATTCTAGAATATCTATTATTATAAAAGAAGTTTTGGATCTTCCAAATGATCATGATAAAAAGACTCTTGGTTTTGAAAAAATTTCAAAAATCCTTAAGAATATATGATATTAGAAGGATAAAATTTCTAAGGACTTTGAACAACTTGTTTTAAATAAAAATGATTTTGAAACTAAAAAAAAATTCCAAATAAATTTCTTATGGAAATGATAATATAGTCATTAGACTAAAATCAGAAATTTTTTCTGATGAGAAACTTTTATCAAACTTTACTATTGGAAGGAAAGAATTTGACAAAATGTATTCTCAAATTCATCCTCTAAGGAATATTACTAGAATTGGTTACACTCACTCAAAACCAATTATTAGTCATAACTATTTTGTTCCTAAAAATGCTCCTTTATGCACTAAATGTCAATGTGGTGGGCATTGGGAAATAAATTTTTATCTTTATAAAACTCCATCTTTAGGATTTTATAAATCCTATTTTGCAAAAGAAGATTTGGATTCCTAAAATTCTTTTATGTCACATTTCTGGATCCAAATACATTTGGGTTCTGAAAAACTAATTGTTTATTTTTCAAGAAAAAAATAATGTCACAAAAAAACAAGGACATTGGGTACATGGATAGTGGTTTTTCTTGACACATGATGGGAAACAAAGATTTTTTTGAAATGATTATTGAAATGAATGGTGGAAGAGTGACCTTGAGATATAATGCTTAGCGAAAGATCATTATTATAGATAATATTGTTCATTTAGGAAATGTTTTAATTTTAAACGTTTTGAATGCAAAAGGTCTTAAGCACAACCTTATCTGCATAATTCAATTATGTGATAAACGTAACCTTGTGAGTTTTAGGAATGATAAATGTTTAGTTCACAATTCCAAGGATGAATTAATTCTTTCTGCCCATAGGAATGTGAATGTATACACAATAAACATAGAAGAGCGTAGAAACCAATACATACCTTGCTTAAGTGAAATGGAAGACCAATCTTGGTTATGGAATAGAAGGTTAAGAAACTGTAATCTAAGGAACCTTTCTAAATTTTAAAAGAAAAGACTTGTTATGGATCTACCAGATCTAAGGTGTTATTCTTCAAAAGATTGTGACCCTTGTCAATATAGAAAGAAACATAAAACTACCTTTAAATCAATCAATGAAGTTTTAAATTCTAATGAATTACAGTTAATGCACATGGATCTTTTCATTCCTACATAAACTGGAAGCATTGGAGGC
Organism: Viscum album; assembly: GCA_963277665.1. Classification (NCBI taxonomy): domain Eukaryota; kingdom Viridiplantae; phylum Streptophyta; class Magnoliopsida; order Santalales; family Viscaceae; genus Viscum; species Viscum album. Next base: position 775,431,219 of record OY728152.1, on the reverse strand, counting down.
AAGTACTATGTATTTTTTAGTTTATGACTACACTATATTCACATGGCACTGTCTTCTAGTCAAGAAATCAGAAGAATTTTTCTATTTAAAAACATTTAGAGAACAAGTTACAAATGAGAAAAACGTACCACTAATAACTATTCATAGGGATCATGGTGTAGAATTTCAAATTTTGGATTTTGAAACCTTTTTTAGTAAGAAAGGTATTAATCAAACATTTTATGCTCCATGAGCCCCTCAGAGAAATGGTGTTGTTAAGATAAGGAATCTTATTCTTCTGGAAATGACACAAACTATGTTGATTGAATACAAATTTGCTAAGAATTTATAGGATGAATCTATTAGTACAACATGTTATTATATAAATTGTGTTTTAACTAGTCTATTTTTAAATAAAACACCTTATGAATTGAGGACTAGCTAAAAACCTAATTTTTCTTACTTCAGAGTGCTTAGATCAAATTATTCTTATTGAGTATTAAAGATAATATACATAAATTTTCACCCAAATCCGATGAAGGAGTCTTTCTAGGTTATTACACAACTTCTAAGGCCTATATAATTTTGAATAAAAACTCTAGTACTATTGAGGAAACAGTGCATGTTAATTTTGATGAAGCAAACCCCTATGTTTTTAAATTATTATTACCTACATCAACAGATGTATTTCCACTAACTGATTATCAACCTTTGGTTGAAAACTCTTCTGATAAAGGAAATACTCATGAAAATGTTTTTGGAACATTTTCCCCCAAATACTTTCTGTCTTATTTTGATGTATTAGTTTTTCAAAACCAAAATCAATTTCTTCTTAGGAATCATCCCAGTGATAATATTATTGGTCATGTAAATCAACCTATAAGGACTAGAAATTCCGTGAAAAATGAAATATGACATCTTTATCTTCTATCTAAATTCAATCCTAAAACTTCTAATAAGGCCTTAGTTGATGAAGATTGTATTAAATCAATTCAATATGAACTAAATTAATTTGAAAGAAATCATGTCTGGGGATTGGTTGAAAGACCTAAAGAAACAATTTTAATTGGTGTAAAATTGGTTTTCAGAAGAGAAAAAGTGTGATGTAAATGGAGTCATTGTATGAAATAATGAAATACTTTTTATTAATGGCTATAATCAACAAGAGGTAATAGACTATGAATAAACCCATGATCCATTATCTAGACATGAATATTTTCTAATTCTGTAAGCCTTTATAGAATACTTCAATTTCAAACCTTATCAATTGGATGTAAAATGTACTTCTCATAATGGTTTTGTAAAAGAAGAAGTTTTTGTTGAACAACCTCTAGGTTTTATAGATTCAAAACATCCTCATAAAGTTTTTAAACCTACCAAAGATTTATATGGTCTTAAAAATCCCCTAGAGCATGGTATGATAGACTCACAAGATTTATTTTAAAAAAAAATTATGAAAAAGGTACTTTTGACCCAATTATTTTTATACAAATGGGAAAAAATGCAGTGATTGTCCAAATCTATGTTGATGAAATTATATTTGGTTCAACTCATCAATACTTAAATAATTAATTTGAGAATCTAATGAAATCTGAGTTTGAAATGATTATGATGGGCGAGTTATCATTCTTTTTAAGTTTTAATATAACTCAAAAACTATAAGGAATCTATATATATCAGCATTAGTAAATAAAATACTTACTCAAAAAATTTGGATATAACAACACTAAATGTATTATAACTCCAATTGGTACCTCAAATATACATGATATTGATGAATCTAGGAAACAAGTGGATCAAAAAACATTTATAGGTATGATAGGATGTTTTTTATACTTTACAGCTAGTCATCCAAAAATAATGTTTTCAGTATGCCTATTTGCAAGAAACCAATATATTCCAAAATAATCTCATTTAAAAGAAGTGAAAATAATTTTTCACTACTTAAAGGGAACTTTGGATTTAAGACTATTCTATTCTTATGTAAATGATTTTGTTTTAAATATCTTTTTAGACGCTGACTTTGGTTGATGTATAATGGATAGAAAGAGTACATTCAAAACTTGTCATTAATTTGGAGATTATTTAGTTTCTTGGTCATGAAAGAACTAACACTCAGTAGCACTTTCCATTACTGAAGCTGAATATGTAGCAGCTGAATACGGTTGTGCTCATGTGTTGTGGATGCAACACACACTCACTGACTATGGAATGAGTTTTTACTTAACTCCAATAATGTGTGATTATACTAGTACCATTTATCTTAGTAAAATCCTTGCACACCACTAACATGAAAAACAAATAGATATTAGGTATCACTTTCTTAGGTATCACACACAAAAAGGAGATATTTTTTTACAATTCATCGGAATGAAAGAACAACTTGCTGACATTTTCACAAAACCATTATCTTCTGATAGATTTGAATATAGTAAACAGAAACTAGAAATGATCACTATAAAGTAATCATTCACATCTATTTATTGTTTAACCCATATCCATAGATTATGTTACACATTTTAAAAAGGGGAGTATACATATTTTTTTCTTTTTGGTTTTACCATTTATGTTACATATTTTATCAGTTTTACATATTAGTTTTGTTTATATTGATTTATAATAAATCATTTTGGCATGAATCTATTTTTCCGTTTATCATTTTCACTTTTTAGTTTTATGATTATCGGTTTTACTTTTTAGTTTTATAATTATCGGTTTTACTTTTAGTTTTATGTTAATTAGTTTCACTATAATCTGTTTTACTCCATAGTTTTTCATTTTATCGGTATTGGTCTTATCAGCTTCAAAATTTTATTATTTTTATAATTTTATCAGTTTCAAAGTTTTATTGGTTTCATAATTTTTGATATTTGGTTATGCTATTGGTATTATGATCCTTTGTGGGAACTAAACTATCAGCATTGAAATAATCTATTTCTACTAGATTATCGGGGTTAGATTACCTTGTCGGTATTTGAGTATCAATTGTGGATTATTCTATTAGTACTAATTAATCAGTACCATCCTATTTTATTTTTTGGTTTTATAAATTTTATTGGTTTTAATTTTTTTTAATTGTTTTCATAAGAGAAATATATTAAAACCAATACATATTTCCCGATACTCCGACAGGTATAATTTCTAAAATATTATTTTGGTTGTTTTAATAGTTGTTTCTCATTTGATTCTTTTAACTCCTAATCAGTTTCAGTCTGAATATGATTTTATTTTATGAAAATCCTCATGAGTTTGAAATCATTATTGGCCATTGGATCTTTCAGATCAAATCTTGACCGTCAATTTCTTTTTAAAAGAATCTATCCCACATCAAACTCATATGTTTTTCTCTCAATATCAGTTTCTCTATTAATATTCAACATGGATTGAAATCTGTACCTACCTTAGTTTTTGTAATCAGGGATCTAATCAACTTTCGTAATAAGAAGGAACATTAGTGTGCAAGTTAATCTTTCATGACTGATTCTACATCATCTTCTCCGAAAGAAATGAATCTAAAAGAATTCTCTTCTATGAACTTTCGGGGTGAAATGTTAGTCTTCCAATACATTTATGAGTCTTTTGATTCTTCTTTTAAAAAGATTATATGTTTTCATGGTTGTGAATATATTATTGTGGAAAGACCATGTCATGATCAAGATTATGTATATCATGATGAGGTGTTCTTATTTTACGAATGAGTAGAGGTAGACAAGGATCTTATGATTTATTTTATGATTTATGAAAAGACCTATACAACCTCCTCAAAATAGAAATCTACATTTCTAGGTGTTCGATTTGAGGTAGATGCATTATTTCCTTCTCATAATTTACCAGAATCTAATGGAACTTTTGATAGGTCTAATTCCGAAGTAACGATTTTTGAGATTCATGATGACATGAGAACAGTAAGTCATTTATCCGTGGAAAATAGACTTATAGCCCTCTGGATACAATGGTTTTTGGTACTGATAAAGGTGTACAACGATACATTGAATGTTATAGATGTCTATGTTCTTGATTACTTGGTCAACATGAGAATGTTCAACCTTTTGGGGATCATTTTTATGACAATAAAGAAGCATAAATCTATTGGCATAAAATCACAGATGATCATATTTCCCACCATTATCAGTAAATTTTTGAAAGAAATCTTGGGCTTGTGTAATATTGCAATCAATTCAAATCCAACTCTTTCAAGGATCCCTTAATCTGCAAGGATACGATAATGAGGATGATGTTGCAATTCAACCCTGAATTAAAAAGGTTTGAGAAACATCTGAATGCTGAGAAAGAAAAGGATGTTATTGAAGGTAGTGAGAAACTAGCTAATCCATAAAAGACTACTTCAAATAAATGGAAGGTATTTAATACAACAACTCCAAATCCTTTAAATAAACAAAAGGTTGTATCTTATTATGTTCCTGCAGAATGGAGAAAAAAAGAAAGAAAGGAAAGTAGGGGATCCTTAGTTTGGATTGTATCCTACTGAATATTTTTCATTGAATGTATGTTCTGAAGAAACTTTAAAAGAAGAATAGATAAAGATGATATTGAATAATAGAAAGGCCGAGGACATTGAAATTGATAATCTTCTCAGAATTGCTGAAAAACTAAAATATTGATTTGAAATCATGGAGCCATCTGTTAAGTCTCAATCGATTCCCATAGAGAAAGGGAAGGAGAAACAAGTTTCTGAACATTTAGACACACAATCTCTTTCTCAATAATATAAAGAATATGTAAAAGATTGGGAAGGAGAAGGGAAAGAATAACAGGGATAAGAGGAAGTAGAATTCCAAGAGAAAGAAGATTCAAACAAAAGGATTCATACCGTAGAGTCATCTGAAGTACCTTATTTCAATTTTCTATCTCTGGATCCTCATTTTTCGAAGAAATCTTCTCACAAGGATTCCCACAAGAAAGTTATTCAGATTTCTGATAATGTACATGAAGAAGAGAAATAAGAATAAGATAAGGATCTGAATCATCCATCTCAGGTGATCGACCTAAGAACTTATTTTGGTGATCTCCCACAATACACTATGGACACTGATTATAAAAGAACAATCACTATGAAAGGAATCCAATACATTTAACAGTCCTTGAATAGATTGGATAAGTCGTTATCATTCATTCCAAAAGTTGAAGACAGGCTGGAAATTATTTGAAATGCTTATAATGATAGAATAGATTCTGTTAAGGTTTTTATGGATAGTTTTCTTTTTCTTGAAGGTGATTTCAAAATTTTCCAGTAACATGCTATTGAGCACAGTAAGGCTTTTAATACGGTTTTGAAGTGGTCTTACATCATTGATGAGAGCCTCAAGAACCATCTGGACAGGCTGGAAGAATTGGTACACTTGGTAAATAAACACGAATCTCTTTATCTAATGTTGACTGATGATTTGAATGAAAATTTTGATGAATTTCAATGACCCATTACCTCGAAAGAAGTATCTTTATAAGATCTTGAGAGTTTAAAGGAAAAGTTGGAAAAAGAAGAGTAATGAGATTTTTTTACTCTCAAATAGAGAATCTGTCTATGAAAAATCCTATAAACTCATAATGGATGATTTCAATCACAAGGAATCTATCTTTAATGATTAATAAGAAATTAATCGGCTTCATGAAGATTGGCTCCGGAAGAATGAAAATATTATTACTAAATAGGATATGAAGATAAATTCTCAGCAAGATTCTATTGATAAACTCGTGCAGGATAGAAAGGAGTTCAAAAAGATGAATCTTACGATGTTTAATCTTTTGGAAAAAAATTGAAAGAATGAGTTTTTAACAATTATTGTAATGAATTTTTTTTCAAGTAAAAATTATTGTTTTGTACTCTATTTCTCAAACCATTTGCAGGAAATAAAAACATTCCCTTATTATTTTGAAAATAAAAATGGGGGATAATGGTTTTGAAAAGAAAATTTTTATGAATGCCTTATTAAGGTGGAGAAATATTTTGTAAAAGTAAAGAGAATATGATCCCTTGTAAGCTGTTTTTATACCATGTGTTGAATTAGTCATATTCACTATTATTTTTGAACAGTTACTATACTCAGGGGGAGATAAGTTATTTATTGTCTATTTAGTTTGGTTTTGTTTTTGCTTGGTGCTTTTCAAAAAGGGGGATATTGTTGAGTCAAAAGGTGTTTCGACTTTCCAAACAATCATTTGTTTTGGAAATCACAAACCACACATATCATAATCATATATATTTTTTATCATGTGTGTTGATTCGTAATTGTAATTACTCGCGTTGTTTTTATTATATGTTAAATTCATATCATAATCATATATGTTGTTCACTCACTTTGTTTTATATGTTGTTTCACAATCATAACCAAATTATGTGTTGCATCGTAATAAAAAATTGTAACCAGATTATGTATTGCATTGTAATCAAGAATCGTAAACAGATTATGTATTGCGTCATAATCAGGATTCGAAACCAGATTATGTATTTCATCATAATCAAAAATCATAACCAGATTATGTATTTCATCATATTTGGGAATCGTAACTAGACTATGTATCGCATCATAATCATGATTCGTACCCAGATTATATACTGCTTCGATTTTACATGCATTATGTCCACAAGAATTGTAATTACATGTAACGTAACCAGGTCATCGTAACAATATGCATTGTAACGAGGTTTAGTATTGCATCATAATTTTGCAGCATAACCAGGGTAGGTATTGTATCATAATCATGAATAGGTTGGGTACCATAATCTTATTATGCATTGTATTCAATCATCATAACCAATTTAAATATCGTCCATTGTAACCATGTTCAAAACCATATCCATGTTATAATATGTAATCTAGATATGCATTCTTATCATGATAAGTCTAGTAAAGAATTTATGTATTGTACTTTTCAAATGCATTACATTCTTGTCATAACTCCTATACCAATTACATGTTACTCATACTCATTATTTCATACCTTTGTACTTACAATTTTCTAAACTAAAATGATGTCATTGAGTTGGTTGTTTACCAATAAAAACTATGTCATGTATTCTGTTTATTTTGACCTTTGTAATGTCAGTTGTCAAAGTCCCTCCGATTTTTTCAGAGAAATATGACCGTTGGAGAAAATATGACTATTGGAAACTGAAGCCTATAAATAAGAGTTCATTAGAACCACAATACATAACTTTTTCTTCTATAAATATCTATAGAGAGATCATGTGACATCTCTCCTACTTTGTGTGAAAGCATTGAAGATACAAGAAGTGAACATCTAGTTCCATGTTCTTGTATTTCTATAAGTGCTTTGTTTCGGATTTGTGTGACTGATCATTCTGATAATGATCAAGGTCTTCTAGGGATAGGAAGACTTGCTTTCGATCATCGTATCATAGGCATTCAATTGATTGAAAGAAAAAGGTATTGATTTACTTCTTAATCAAGGGATTCTATGGATAGGAATACGTTTGTGTCGATCATAATATCAAGAGATTAACATGGTGGTGGTAAGACAAAACTTTTATCCTATGTGAAAGGATACCCTACTATTTAGGATAAAATAATTTTAATAATTTTACATTTCTGCTTCTAATTGTATTAGAAATAGAATTGTATTGTTTCCTGCTTCTATTCATATTCATTTCAATTGTAATTTTATCAATTACGATTAATTATTACATATTTGATTGAGAGATTCTATATTCTATAGGGTGCAATCATTTACATCTGTATTACTCTGATCATTGTATTCAATTCGAATACATGTTTTTACATTAGTTTTAGTATTGCATTATATCATAACCATCATATCCAAGACCTATATGGTATATTGTATTGTTTATGAATTATATGAGTATAAGACCTTTTAAATTATGTTCTTTATTATGTTTTTAATTTCAATCTTTTTAAATCTACAATTCACCCCCCCCCCCCCAATCTTGCATTGTGACATCTAATATACATATACATCTATATTACGATCCAATAACAAAATATTACCATAATTTAATATAGTAAACATATCCTGAAAGGGAATAAAATAGCCAAATTTTCAAATTTGAAACCCATATAGGTAAAATGTAATATATAAAATCCCTAGTGTATTAGAATTAAAAAATAACAGAAAGACATCTTATAAAGGATTAATATAGATTGACCAAGGTAATAGAGAAATTGGGGGAACTCACTTTACCATGATCATTCCAAGTCTCTAGAGAAGATGATAACATAGGTGGTTTTACATTACTACCAATTTCTAGGTCCCCATGCTACAATAACTTAATTAGTAGCACTATCCACTAACATTTTAAATTAATAAAAAAAAGTAGAATAAAAAATGGAAAATAGATCATTGTATCATATCTTTCATATAGTAACCAATACATACCTAATTCTCTATAGTAGGATAATATCACGTAAAAAAATCATGAGCACATACACTAAATAATAAATTCAACCAAAAACCAACAGATATAGTGGTCAATATTGAAAATAATACATCCCTTACTCTATGAATAATCTATCTAACTAGATCCCCAATCAAACATGGCTAAAATAGTAAAAACAATTGACCCCATATAAGTAAACATCATATATGTCTAGAGGTACATTCTAAAGCTTAATAATTTATTAAAAAACCTAATTCTACCACCCCATGAGGATTTTGACACTTGACCACCACTGACCACCCAATATTGATTTAATTGTGTGGGAAAATACCATCTATAAAAAAAACCTCCCACATACATTGTGGTAACAAATTATTCTCTATTATCCAATCCATATATGGATTCGTAATAGAGGATATTACCTTACATATAATAATTCTATTCTCTAAGGGAGACTAACAGTTTTCCTCATATTGAATATTTTATGGTGGTAAATAGAAGTTTTTACAAACATAAACAAATATTATTATTAAAATAACATAAATTTTGGATGATGATATAATATGAACAATTAGCGTGACATTAAAAAATATATCTGTAAATATTAAAATTGGAATGTTAAAAAAATAAAATTAGACAAATTATTCAAAATTATTGAATAAAAAAATGTAAAAGACATAACCTAGAAACATAATACGGTTTTAGGATAGTAATGTGAAAACACCTAATTTTTTTAGTCGGTATATCCAATATCTATCACTAGCACATATTCGTGATTAACCCACAAAAGTAGGAGTAATTATACATATTTCTTATGAATCATGTTCTAGAATGGAAACCTATTCAATATCAGAGATAAGAAGATTGATATCATGTCCAAAATATTATTCGATATAAATTTTAAAAATTCATACCCCATGACTTCTTTGATCAGCAATTATTTAATGAAAAAGTTTATATCCTCAAAAAATAATTGATTAGAAGATTCGTATCAGAAGTTATAATCCCAAGAACATATTTTATCAATGATCAGAAGTAATCAAGTCATTTCCCTTGAATTTATTGATGACATAGGATCAGAAGAAAAGAAATTGCAATAAAGAATCTATGTTCATTCATAATAAGACCTCATATTGATATAAGAACATAGATACACTAAAAATAAAAACCATAAGAATAGATAAATTACTAATGTAGTGAGAATCTCCTAAAATTTAGCACATCATCAATGAACAATCAACTGATTATCATTCCTCTACCTCATATTTATAGAAAAATATATAAATGAAATTATAAATATTTATACAAGAAGATTTAGATGAAATATGTCATAGAATAATTTTATATGATTCAATAAATCAATTTTTTTGAATAAATGTTTATATTGAAATTAACAATGTCTTAGAATATATAGGTTCGTAATGATTTGGTTATGTAGATGATGATTCAAAAATCAAAAAACTATAAATATATACTAAAAAAATTAATCTCAGCATAAGAATAATATAATGTGTATTGTGATTTATCAAAATGAGAATTTAGAAGTTTTCATTTTGGAAAATGAAATAAAAATGTATCAATTTATGATAATAAAAATAGATAATAAAAAGTTGAGTCTAAAATATTTAAATTAATGAAAAAAACTAATTTTTCTTTCAAAAATAACATTAACATTATTCCCCTTAGAATATTCAAACTTCTATTTCAATAGATATTTATCCTCTTATTTAAAAAACATACCGTAAGGAACCATTCTGCCACAATGATAATGTCACGACCCACCCTCGGGGCCCGTGTCGTGACTACCCCAAGCCCGCCTTCCATAGGCCAGGGGCTGGCGACTAGCACCAAGGCGTAAATCCCAAAAAAGGGGAAGGCATTGCCTTTGAGAAGTAAACAAGCACCACAGAGTAAGCAAGTGGAAAAGTAAAAACTGTACAAGTTGTGCTGAAAGTAAAAGGGGCCGGAAATACATGCCCAACTGTAAAGTACAACTGAAAAGAAAAACAGCAACTGAAAGGAAAAGCTGCAGCGTCGAGCCGTCCTCTGGAAGTCCCACCTGAAGGGCGGGTACAGATAGCCTCCACATCTCCTCGGCCCAACCGTCCGCTCCGAGTATGTCCCGCCCAGTGGTCCACTTCCAGGTACCGTCCTGCTCTGCACGCCTCCACCTCGATCAGCGATGTCCATCGCCTGCAACCAACACAACGAAGTGCGGGCATAGCCCGTGCAGGGGTGAGTATAAGCTACTCAGTAGGGACCCTGAGACCCCTGAAGGTCTCCCGAAATCCACAAAGGATAATCCACAAAGGATAGATACAATCACAAAGTAACAACCGACACTGCTTAGGTATATGCCCATACATATACCTAAGTCAGCAATTCCCATCCGGCTCCAACGTCCGAGCCCAAGCACAACCCAATCCACACAGAAAAGCAAACTTATACCCACACAGGATAGCACAATACAATCCACAAAGGATAGTAAACAGTAATCGACAGAGGATAGCTCAACACAATCCACAAAGGAGAGTAAACAGTAAATCCACACAGGATAGCTCAACAGAATCCACAAAGGAGAGTAACACAGGATTCATCTCACACAGGTATACTTCTTCAGATGACGATAAAGATGATCACTGATCCATCTAAGTCGTCGGACCCACAAATTATCAATAGGTAACTAACCCCCGCAAAGACCCACACACGATCGGGCCCACACAGGACCTGTAGGCGCTGGCTCACACAGAACCGCTGAGCGCTGACCCACACAGGATCGGGCCCACATAGGACCTGTAGCACTGATCCACGTAGGATCGCTGAGTGCAGTAGTCATCGCAGTCCACTGAGGATCTCCGCACAGTCGTCGTCGCAGTCCACTGAGGATCTCTGCACGATCGTCGCCGCAGTCTACTGAGGATCTCTACACGGTCGTCGCTGTCGATGTAGCAGTCGCAGCCAGCTCTAGGGTTCCGCACATAGCAAGCTCGTTTGGGAGGGTCCACTCCACGAGCCGAGAGGTTGATACATCAACTGACACAAAGTCCGAAGTTGATGTATCCAAAAGTTCTGTATCGTCAACAGGAACTCAACGTCGCAGACAGCGCATCAATTGGACGCTCGGTCTGAGAGTTATTGGCTTTTTCGTTCCAGGGGCCCTGTTGGTTTTTAAGGCAAAACCAACCCGACCGTACTCCACCTGCATCGAATCCTCAGGCGGAGTATGCCAAAAGATCCGTCTCACTTATAGGAATTCAACGAAGTCGAAGGCACGTCAATCGGACGTCCGTAGCTCAAGATATGAGTGTTTCTACTCCGAGGGCCCGGTTAGTTTCATGTACGAACCAACCTGGCCGAACCTCATGTATTCTGAAACCTTGAGTGCAATATACCGAAATGATCGTCTCGATCCAAGGATCGTGTTGTCGCTAACGGCGAGTCGTTTGGAGGCCCATATCTCATGTTACGAGAATTTGACCGAAACGGTACGAAGACAGGGGGTCCGGGCCCGGGCCGACCCAGCCCGTCCCCCCTGGGTTGGCCGAACCGGGTCGACCCGGTCCGACCCAATCGGACCCGGTCCGGCCCAGCCGGTCGGCCCGGTCTGGCTCGGCCAGCCCGGCCCGGCTCGGCCGCGCGGCCGAGCGACGTGGGGGGGTGCCGCCGCCCCCGCGTGACACCCCCGCGGCACCCGCGGGGTGTCGCCCTGGACAACACAAGCGACGCAGGGGGGAGCCGTCGCCCCCCGCGTGACAACCCCACGGCACCCGCGGGGTGTCGCCCTGGACAACCGGACGCGGCTTCAGCCGTGTCCCACGCGGCCGCGGGTCCGCCGGTGTCGCCGCCTCGCCGGCGACCCGCGCCACCGGCGGCTTCCGCGGGCCCCCGGAGTTGCTCCAGTGGTCCGATTCTGTTCCCGTCTGCGCCGCTGCTCCTCCCGGGACCCTCTCTTCACTGCGGAACCATCAAACATCCGTTGCGGCGCGTTCCGTCGTCGCCCGTCAAATCCGTACATCAACAAAGAACGGTGGAGGGTTGTCGGGCCGTGTTCGTTTGGCCCACACCCTCCGCGTTAGAGATAAACAACGGGAGAAAATATATTCAACACATGAACACATATTCGAAAACAATTTTAATGAAACAAAATTGTTTAGTGAATCGGGTCCTTCATTTTGAACGGAAACAACACGGGAAATAAAATCATCCAAATAAAAATCCCTACCTCGTAGTCGTCGTGCGTGAGCGTTCTTCGCAGAAATTGATCGTCGTGGAAGGTGTCGCGTCGTCGCGGAATCCGGCGTTGCGTTGACGAACTCAACGGGCCAAGAAACAATAGATTTAATTATAAATAATTAAATCCGTGTTTCGGTAAAAACCACAAGGGATATTAAAAGAAAAATCTGAGACTCTTACCTCAAGCAGCTGATCGAAGATTTTGTTGCGGAGGAAGAGTCATCGCAGAAGAACATTGCAGGAAGGGAATGTCGGCGTCGCGGAACATGGTGTCGCGTCGTCGACTTCCACGGGTTCGGTGTTCTTCATTGGAGGTCGGCGTTCTTCGCGTTATTCGCGTTCTTCGTGAAGGAGGACGAAGGCTCAAGAACTCTGACAAAACCTCTCAACGAGTAATCCTCCAAAAAGACTTGTTGGTCTTATTTTATTATTACGCCAACAAATGAAAAAGGTAAGTAACGACCCATCAATTCGTTGAATTAATTAAACGAAATAAACCGCCCATTTAATTCACTAAATAAACCGCCCAATTAAATGGTGCATTAAGGATTTAAGAAAACGTGTCAGTTGACTTTCATAATGACGGGTTTTCGCGAGTGCGTTACTTAGTGGAAAGAAACGACAGGGCTCGTGCGGGCCCCACGTCACAAATATCCTACCAAGGGGGTAGGATATTTTTGGATAGCACCATATCCGTTTTAACTCAGTTTAAGTGGCTTTCAAGTGGCTTCAAGTGGATTAAGTGAAATAAAATAAAGTTGTCGTAAAAATTATTTTATTTCTTAACTTTAAGCCCGAAAATTAAAAACCACACCCGAGCAAATGCAACTCCGGAAGAGGCGTTTATAAGCGAATACCAGCGCTGCGATTTCATCGGTGCCCTCGGAATTCGATTCCGGGCACCGGTTCAAATGTTAGAAAAACCCGCTCGTCCATTCACTGAACGTACCCGAGCCAAACTTCGGAAAATGATTCCGGGCACACCGGGCCTCGGAATCAGGTGCCGTCAGAAAGTCCTCTCTTGTAAAATTCCAAAAAAAATTAAAAAAAAAATTTCCTTGAAATTTACGGGTCTTTACATTAGTCCCACCTCAGGGCTTTACGTCCCCGTAAAGATACATCATAAACTAGGGAAACAAATGTGGGTACTTAGCACGCATCTGAGCCTCCCACTCCCATGTGCTCTCCTAGAGGTTCTCGTGCTGCCATTTGATGCGCACACGAGGAATAGATCGCCCATGTAGGACCCGCTCCTGTCGATCCTCTATCACCATCGGGACCTCCGCAAAAGTCACCCCATCATCCATGTCTAGCTCCCCATGGTCAATGATGTGCGTTGGGTCGTGCCCGTATCTCCTCAGCTAAGATACATGGAAGACGTCGTGCACCCGGTGCAACTGAGGTGGTAGAGCCAGGCGATAAGCCACCTCGCCAATCCTGCTGAGGACCTGGAAAGTCCCGATGAAGCGTGGAGACAAATTGCCTCCTCGGCCAAATCTCCGCAAACCACGTCGAGGTGAGACACGCAAGAAGACGTGGTCGCCATCCTCGAACTCTAGTGGCCTCCGCCTCCTATCAGCATATGACTTCTGTCGGCTCTGATCTTTCCTCATTCGCTCCTGGATGACCTGGACCTTCTATGTCGTGGCCCGGACAATCTCTTGTCCCACAAGTGCTGACTCCCCAGGGTCTGTCCAGCACAAATGAGATCTGCAAGGCCTGCCGTACAACGCCTCGTATGGTGTCATCCCGATGGTGGAGTGGTAGCTGCTGTTGTACGCGAACTCCACCAAGGGTAGGTGTTCCTCCCAGCTGCGACCAAAGTCGAGGACACATGTGCAGAGCATGTCCTCAAGAGTCTGAATGGTCCTCTCTATCTGACCATCCGTCTGAGGGTGAAAGGCGGTGCTCAGCTGTAGCCGCATCCTGAATGCCTCCTGCAACCCCTTCCAAAGCCCGGAAGTAAAATGAGCATCCCGATCGGAGACGATAGTCGATGGAACACCGTGAAGCCATACAATCTCCTAAACGTAGAGACGCCCCAAGCTCTCCACTGAGCCCTGCTCTCGGATGGGTAAGAAGTGTGCTGACTTGGTCAGTCGGTCAACAATCACCCAAATGGAGTCGTGGCCTCTGGAAGTGCGTGGATGTCCAGTCACGAAGTCCATAGATATCCCATCCCACTTCCACTCCAGGACCTCCAAGGGATGTACCAAGCCCGCTGGTACCTGATGCTTTGTCTTCACCTACTGGCAGGTAGGCACCGTGAAACGGACTCTGCCAGAGCCTTCTTCATGCCCGGACACCAGTGCTGCCGCCTGAGATCCTGGAACATCTTCGCCACACCCGGATGTACCGCCAAAGGAGAAGTGTGAAACTCTCTCATCACCTCCTCTCGTAAAGCGACTGGTACTAGGGTACGTCCTCTGAAAAGGACGTCGTGATCTGCTCCAAGGGAGAAACCATCAGGTGCCTGTCCCGAGGATATCTGTGCACGCCGTGTCTCACAGTCAGCGTCCCCATGCTGAGCCTCTCTGACCCACTATAGAAGTGGAGGAGAGACAGTGAGAGACTGAACGAAGGCTACTCCGTCTCTATCCACAAAGGATATCTGCAAAGAGGCTAGCTGCTTTGTCGCCTCCTCAAGTAGCTTGATGCTCGTCCTTCTTCTGAGGGCATCGGCTACCACGTTCCCCTTCCCAGGAGTATAGACTATCTCAAAGTCATAGTCCTAGAGGAACCCGAGCCATCGCCTCTGTCTCAGGTTCAGGTCCTTCTGCGAGAAGATGTACCTGAGACTCTGGTGGTCAGAAAAGACTGTAAAGCGCTCGTCCATCAGATAGTGTCGCCATGTCTTCAGAGGGAAGACCACTACTTCTAACTCCAGGTCATGGGTAGCGTAGTTCTGCTCATGTGGCCTCAACTGACGTGATCCATAGACAATCACGGCCCGCTCCTGCATCAGGACACACCCAAGTCCGGTCCCTAATGAATCGCAGTAGACTACGTATCCAACTCCCTCCTCAGGAAACCTCAAGATAGGTGCGCGGTCAATCTCTGTCTCAGCTCCTGGAAGCTCTGCTGAAATCTGTCTGACCACACGAAGGGTTTCCCCTTCTTCTTCAACACTGAGAGTGGTGCCGATACTCTTGAGAAGTCTGGCACAAATCTCTGATAGTATCCGGCAGGACCCAAGAAACTCCGCACCTTCGTCACGCTCTTGGGTGGCTCCCAAGCTAGCACTGCCTCGATCTTCACAGGATCCACTACAACTCCCACCTCAGAAATGACGTGCCCCAATAAGTGGACCTCACGTAACCAGAACTGTCACTTAGAGAGCTTTCCATAAATATGGTGCTCTCGGAGTGTGTCTAGTACAACCCGCAAGTGGTAGGCGTGCTCCTCCTCCGTGGTCGAGTACACCAAAATGTCGTCAATGAAGACCATGAAAAATCCATCGAGGTATGGCTAGAAGATACTATTAATCAGGATCATGAACAGTGCTGGAGCATTAGTTACGCCGAAAGGCATAACCAGAAACTCATAGTGGCCATACCGACACCTGAAGGCCATCTTCTGCACATCCTCGTCTCGAACTCTGAGCTGATGGTAGCCTGACCTGAGGTCTATCTTCGAGAACCACCGTGCTCCCTTGAGCTGATCAAAGAGGTCATCAATCCTCGGTAGCGGATACTTGTTCCTCACTGTCACCTGGTTCAGGTGATGATAATCGACACACAGTCGCAAGCTCCCGTCCGCCTTCTTGGCGAAAAAAATCAGGGAAGCCCAGTGTGAAACACTGGATCAGATGAACCCCTTGCCCTGCAAGTCCTCCAACTGTACCCGTAGCTCTCGAAGCTCGGCGGGGGCCATCCGATATGCTGGAGTGGATATCGGGGCTGTCTCAGGGTACAGGTAAATGTAAAAGTCTACCTCTCTGCGAGGAGGTAGTCCTGGAACGTCATCGGGATAGACGTCCGCATACTGATCCACCACTGCAGGAAAACCAGGACTCTGCACGTCAACTGCTCCAAGGATTAGGCTAGCCAACTGATGAGTGATGGTCTGCCCTCTCCTCTGCGTGAGTCCATCCTGTGCTGCTAAGGCTCCCTTCTCGCTGATGAAGGTGAACCTGCTCCCGTCGGTGCGCACACATCGCACCTTACGCCTAAAACAGTCAATCTGAATATGGACTGTAGATAACCAATCCATGCCCAAGATGACGTCGTAAGGCCTCTACGCTGCAACAAGAAGATCCCAGCAGAAGCTCTCGCCTCCTAGAGTAAGCTCACACTGCCGGCACCAGTGTGTAATTGTCGAGTCTGATCCCGTAGGAGTCTCTAGCAGTAAGGATCGAGCCAACAGCTCTGTCGGAATCTCCGAGCTCCGAACAAGGGCAGCGGCTATGAAAGAGTGACTCGCTCCTGTGTCTATAAGAACTGCAGAAAGGGTGGAATAGACACAGATCATACATCGAATCACCTCTGGCGCACCGTGGTCGTAGGCCTCTGCTGCCTGGAGCTGTGTCTGTCTCTTCCCGCCAGCTCCATGTGGTCGGGGAGGACCTCCTGGTGGTGGTGGTGGCAGAGCCTCAAAGCGTCGCCCACCACCTGCTGCTCGGCCAGCTCGTCTGCCTCGTCTGCCTCCTCCCTGTGGACCGCCACGGTCGACCCTCTGCCTCTACCTGGGTGGCCCCTCCACCGTCTGCTGCTGCTCAGTATGGCGGGTCGGGCAGTCACGAGCCATGTGGCTCTGCCCGCCGCACGAGTAGCACCGCCTGCCTCTCAGAATACTGGCTCCGTGCTGTGTGCCCCGCACTGCTGAGCCAGTGTCCCGAGGTCGTTTTCCGGAAGGTCTGGTCTGCCTAGAACCATAAGTCATCTGTCGGCTACCCGCTGTCGAAGAATCTGCTACCTGCCACCCTGCGGTAGGTCTCGTTGTGGACTCAGCCAGAAAGCTCTCGATCAGAAGGGCTCGCTCTAGCACCCCTGCCGGGGTCGGGATGCTGATGGAGATCAGTGATGCCCTGATCTCATGTCTCAATCCCTGCTCAAAAGTCTGGACCTAGAAGAAGGGGTCTCGTACCATGTCTATCGATTAGCGAGAAAGGTCGGTGAACCTCGCCGCGTACTGGGCGACCGTCAAGCTGCCCTGCAGCAGCTAAAGAAGCTCCTGAATGTGCACGGCACGGAGGGTGGCCGGGACGAACTCTGAGAGGAAGAGGCTCTCGAAGTACGTCTAGATGAGGGAGGCCTCATCGTGTACTTGGAGCATCAAGCTCCACCATCGTCTTGTTTCTGCATGCAGTAGGCTCGCCGTGAGGATCACCATGAGCTCTGCTGGTGTCCTCACTAGCCTGAAAACTCGAACGACCGCCTCCAGCCAGTCCTGGGATTCCTGGGGGTCCGTCTCCCCACGGAACATGGGTGGTCGCTGGCAATGGAACTCATGCAGAGCTCCGAGGCGACGTCCATCGTTAGCGATCGGCGCTGGAAGCATCGGGGGCTCGACGGGTAAAGGTACCGTCGTTGCCTCTGCTGTCAACGGGCCCTACACCGAGGCCTTATCGCTCGGCGGGCTGTCGTCGTGCTCTACTCTCGGAACCCTAGATGGCTGCCGTCGTGGGGCCATCCTGAAAAGGAAACAAGTGCGCCACGGTCAGAACAATATACCTGGTGAGCTGACACAAGTAATCACAATGAAAACTTGAAACACAAATGCAATCAATGTTTTCGTGCATTAAGACGGAAATCAGATGTCAGGGTCCTGGTGTACGGATACGTCGGCCGCCGCACCAACACTGGACTCCCTGGACTGATAACCACACCCAATACGCTAAACACTATTGCTTCACATAGAAGAAATATCAGAGTCTGCGGTAGAACCGACCACCTCTGATACCAATTTGTCACGACCCCCCCTCGGGGCCCGTGCCGTGACTACCCCAAGCCCGCCTTCCATAGGCCAGGGGCTGGCGACTAGCACCAAGGCGTAAATCCCCAAAAAAGGGGAAGGCATTGCCTTTGAGAAGTAAACAAGCACCATAGAGTAAGCAAGCGGAAAAGTAAACACTAAGTAAAAACTGTACAAGCTGTGCTGAAAGTAAAAGGGGCCGGAAATACAAGCCCAGCTGTAAAGTACAACTGAATAGAAAAACAACAACCGAAAGGAAAAGCCACAGCGTCGAGCCGTCCTCTGGAAGTCCCACCTGAAGGGAGGTTACAGATAGCCTCCACAGCTCCTCGGCCCAGTTGTCTGCTCCGAGTACGTCCCACCCAGTGGTCCACCTCGAGGTACCGTCCTGCTCTGCACGCCTCCACCTCGATCAGCGTTGTCCGTCGTCTGCAACCAACACAACGAAGTGCTGGCATAGCCCATGCAGGGGTGAGTATAAGCTACTCAGTGGGCAACCCGAGACCCCCGAAGGTCTCCCGAAATCCACAAAGGATAATCCACAAAGGAAAGATACAATCACGAAGTAACAACCGACACTGCTTAGGTATATGCCCATACATATACCTAAGTCAGCAATTCCCGTTCGGCTCCAACGTCCGAGCCCAAGCACAACCCAGTCCACACAGGAAAGAAAACGTATACCCACATAGGATAGCACAACACAATCCAAAAAGGAGATTAAACAGTAATCCACAGAGGATAGCTCAACACAATCCACAAAGGAGAGTAAACAGTAAATCCACACAGGATAGCTCAACACAATCCACAAAGGAGAGTAACACAGGATTCAGCTCACACAGGTATACTTCTTCGGATGACGATAAAGATGATCAATGATCCATCTAAGTCGTCGGACCCACAAAGGATAGATATGTAACTAACCCCTGCAAATACCCACACAGGATCGGGCCCACACAGGACCTGTAGGCGCTGGCTCACACAGAACCGCTGAGCGCTGACCCACACAGGATCAGACCCACACAGGATCGGGCCCACACAGGACCTGTAGCACTGATCCACGTAGGATCGCTGAGTGCAGTAGTCATCGCAGTCCACTGAGGATCTCTGCACAGTCGTCGTCGCAGTCCACTGAGGATCTCTGCACAGTCGTCGCCGCAGTCCACTGAGATTCTCTACACGGTCGTCGCTATCAAAGTAGCAGTTGCAGCCACCTCTAGGGTTCCGCACACAGCAAGCTCGTTCGGGAGGGTCCGCTCCACGAGCCGAGAGGTTGATACATCAACTGGCACAAAGTCCGAAGTTGATGTATCCAAAAGTTCTGTATCGTCAACAGGAACTCAACATCGCAGACGGCGCGTCAATCGGACGCCCGGTCTGAGAGTTATTGGCTTTTTCGTTCTAGGGGCCCGGTTGGTTTTTAAGGAAAAACCAAGCTGACCGTACTCCACCTGCATCCAAACCTCGGGCGGAGTATGCCAAAAGATCCGTCTCACTTAGATGAATTGAACGAAGTCGACGGCACGTCAATCGGACGTCTGTAGCTCAAGATATGAGTGTTTCCGCTTCGAGGGCCCAGTTGGTTTTGTGTACGAACCAACCCGGATGAACCTCAAGTATTCCTAAACCTTGAGTGCGATATACCGAAATGACCGTCTCGATCCAAGGATCGTGTTGCCGCTGACGGCAAGTCGTTTGGAGGCTCATAGCTCAAGTTACGGGCATTTGACCGAAACTGTCCAAAGACGGGGGGTCCGGGCCCGGGCCGACCCGGCCCGACCCCCCCCCCCCCCTGGGTCGGCCGAACCGGGTCGACCCGGTCCGGTCCGGCCGGTCGGACCAGTTTGGCTTGGCCAGCTCGGCCCGGCTCGGCCGCGCGGCCGAGCGACACGGGGGGGGGGGGGGGGGGGGGGAGCCGCCGCCCCCGCGTGACAACCCCGCGGCACCCGCGGGGTGTCGCCCTGGACAACCGGACGCGGCTTCTGCCACAGCGGCCTTATCCGGCGGCGCGCCGGGGCGCCGTCGCTCCCGGCTGCCGGTGCCGCCGCGCCGCCGGTGGCTTCCGCGGGCCACTGGATTCGCTCCGGTGGTCCGATTCTGTTCTCGTCTGCGCCGCTCCTCCTCCTGGGACCCGCTCTTCATTGCAGAACCATCAAACTTCCGTTGCGGCGCGTTCCGTCGTTGCCCGTCAAATCCGTACATCAACCAAGAACGGAGGAGGGTTGTCGGGCCGTGTTCGTTTGGCCCGCACCCTCCGTGTTAGAGATAAACAACAGGAGAAAATATATTCAACACATGAACACATATCTGAAAACAATTTTAATGAAACAAAATTGTTTAATGAATCAGTTCCTTCATTATGAATGGAAACAACATGGGAAATAAAAACATCCAAATAAAAATCCCTACCTCGTAGTCGTCGCGCGTTAGCGTTCTTCGCGGAAATTGATCGTCGCAGAAGGCGTCGCGTCGTCGCGGAATCCGGCATTGCGTTGACGAACTCAACAGACCAAGAAACAACAGATTTAATTATAAATAATTAAATCCGTGTTTTGGTAAAAACCACAAAGGAGATTAAAAGAAAAATATGAGCCTCTTACCTCAAGCAGCTGATCGAAGATTTCGTTGCGGAGGAAGAGTCGTCGCAGAAGAACGTTGCAGGAAGGGAACGTCGGCGTCGCGGAACACGGCGTCGCATCGTCGACTTCCATGGGTTCAGCGTTCTTCATCGGAGGCCGGCGTTCTTCGCGTTCTTCGCGAAGGAGCATGAAGGCTCAAGAACTCTGACAAAACCTCTCAATAAGTAATCCTCCAAAAAGACTTGTTGGTCTTATTTTATTATTACGCCAACAAACAAAAAAGGTAAGTAACGACCCATCAATTGGTTGAATTAATTCAACGAAAGAAACCCCACATTTAATTCACGAAATAAACCTCCCAATTAAATGGTGCGTTAAGGATTTAAGAAAACGCGTCAGTTGACTTTCATTATGATGGGTTTTCGCGGGTTCGTTACTTAGCGGAAAGAAACGGCGTGGCTCGTGCGGGCCCCACCTCACAAATATCCTACCAAGGGGGTAGGATATTTCTGGATAGCACCCTATCCGTTTTAACTCAGTTTAAGTGGCTTTAAAGTGGCTTCAAGTGGCTTAAGTGAAATAAAATAAAGTTGTCGTAAAAATTATTTTATTTCTTAACATTAATCCCGAAAATTAAAAACCACACCCGAGCAAACGCCACTCCTGAAGAGGCGTTTATAAGAAAATATTGGCGCTGCGATTTCATCGGTACCCTCAGAATTTGATTCTGGGCACCGGTTCAAAAGTTAGAAAAACCCGCTCGTCCGTTCACTGAACGTACCCGAGCCAAACTTCGGAAAATGATTCCGGGCACACCGGGCCACAGAATCAGGTGCCGTCAGAAACTGCGCTCTTGTAAAATTCCAAAGAAAATTAAGAAAAAAATTTCATTGAAATTTACAGGTCTTTAAAGAACAAATTCACTTATTATAATAGTAAACATTTTCTCCCCCTTCTCATTGTCAAAATGACACTAGGAGAGTTAAGTTGTAATGATAAGTTTTGTATAATAAGAAACAAAATTATTCTATATACATAACAAAAAATGTGAAGTGTGTATTTTTAAAATATTGTTATTTTTTGATCGATTCCTCATGATTTATTTATTTTTAGTACTGATTAATTATTTTATACTGTGATCTTGATTCTCAAATTAATGATATTGGATCTAAAAATTTAGATTGTTTTTTATTAAGACATTACTTTTATATTCTAGAAGATTAATTGGAATTCAACCTTGAATAATAATAAACCATAATCTATCTAAATATATTTGTTCGGTATCTTAATCTAGGACCATAAATCTTGAGAATAAATAAATTTATTCTCTATGATACACAATATAGTATTGGTTTCATGAAGAATTAAGACTAATTTCGATATATTATCCATATTAGTAGTATATAGATGCAACTCTTCCTCAAATATATATTTCATTATTGCATACATCATCATCCTATGAAAAAGGAAAAATGAATCTTGATTCATAGTTTAGGGGGAATCTACTATAACATTCCTATAAATAATTATTTGTATTGATAGGGTATAGAATATAGTCTAACAATCTTATAGTTATTATCACTATTCAAATAAATATCATAAGACGGATCTTCCCCTGAACTATAGATATCTATAGGATTTAAAATATGGTTTTATTTATGCATTAAGGATTTCCTAGATCACTAATTGTTCTTTCACACCCTGGAAATTATAGATTGACATATCTTATATTCTTACAATAATAATAAATAAAATCACTATAATATTTATTATCATATATTATTACATATTTAACATATTAATATTATATATCCTTCCAATTTTTATTACAAAAATTATTCTTCTGAAACATTATCCCATTACACTAAGAAAACTATAAAAATTCACAAACATTGTTGTCTATATTTTTATTATATAAATATATTTTCTTTGGTGTAAAAGGATTTAATGTATTAGTAGAATTATTAGTATAAAAAAACTGCATTATTTTATTTCTCTTTATCAATGTCTTAGTTCAACCTATTCTCATATTTTATCAAAATTATCATGAGATCATCAGTATATGACATTGTAATATTCTATATTTAATTAATTTATATCGGTTTTAATTCCCATTATTCTAGATGTATGTTGATTATATTTTCAAAAACTAATCATGAGTAATTTTATTCTCTCAATGATATTTTAAACTATATTAAATATTCATGAACATCTAATTCATTTGATAACTAAATTCTCACTAAACAAATATTATTATTATTAGTTTACTCCCTACATAGATATTCTACCCTCCAAAACCATCAATGTTATTGATGGTGTAATCATATGTTTTCTTTAAATTTTATTTTTTCACTAAAGGATCTGTTAATATAGTCTAATTTCTAAATCAAGATCAAATATCACTGAGAGGGGGTGGGGGTTAATCAGTGATATCTTTTTCTTTTAATTTTCCTTTAATATGATAGAATATTATCCTCCATTTTAAATATTTATCACCTTTCTAAAAACCAAAAAATCATATATTAACAGGAACACAATAATTTACAAGGTTCACTACTCAATAAGAGTAGATAGGTCTTTTATATGGTTTTCAAACATTCGAATACCAAATAATATACTATGAAGTAATTCTTTTGTGTGGGATAAAACAAGTAGTATATGACGTAATACTATTTATATGATCTTGTAATTCTTGTAGATGTGTGATCATTTAAATTTTTGTTAAAATATCTAATTTTTGTTAATGGAATGTTTATTAGGGGTATTAGGAGGCTTGGGATGTTTTGGGGGGTTGAAAAATTAAATAGATAGAGAAATGGCCATCCAGTGCATGTTTCATGGCAGGAACCTAGTTAGAAGAAACTGTGTACCCAAACTGTTCTATCCATGAGAAGGGATGCATAATTTTGTAAAACCGTGATAGGGGTATGATAAATCATGTTGGAAAAGAAAGATTTATTCCAAATTTTTGGCACGTGACATGTCAATCTATGTGAGATAAAAAGGTAACTAGTCCACTTACACCCCTCTTGGACAATTTCTAGTGCAGTGTTGGCGCATAGTTTGGAAAACCGTGCTACCAAACTGTGCGCCCAATTGAAATGTGAAATATTCGATTTTCTCCCATTAGGATTTAAGTTTCACATTCTATTTTATCCACATTTCATCCTCCTTTATCCATTGTGATGATCCTAAAACCACAAATATTTCCAAGGTTTGATATCCTTCAATTCTACCCTCTTTGGAGTGATGTTGGTTGTGTATCGAAGCTACGATTAGGTCTAATGCTCCTCTTTCTTTTCTATTTCAGATTTGGACTTGTGGTTTCGTTATTCCTCTTATGAATCCATAAAACCCCCGATTTATAGTGGATCATAGGTTGGGGTTTCAAAGGGTGCTTGAATCTAGATCTAGGACTAATTTTGAGCTTGTTTTCATCTTTGTATTCGATGTGGGTCGTCTACAAGTTATATCCCATGGTTTTATTGTAAATTTTTTCTTATTTGGTTGTGTTATGTATTCCCTCTTGATGTTAATTTGATTAAATTATTAGGATTTGGTAAAATGGTTGGCTAAATGAAGTTTTATACCCCTCATGATCCCTGTGGGTTCCATTGAGATTTATTATACTAGTTTAGGACCACCCGTGGAGTGTGCCAATATTTGAAATCAGGGTAAATTATAGTTTTCATCCTAAAGATCACTCATATTGAAATATATCACAAGTTAAATGTGATTAAATGTTAGTTAAAATTATAAATAGGCATTAACGGTAGCTATGTCTAGCTATTGGAAATAGCATAATGGATCATTTAGAAAATTTTGAAAAAGGTATAAGTGGAATAATGTGAATGTGTCAAATGTCTTATGAGTTAGTAATGGAATAGAATAAATGGGATAAAACAAATGAATTGATGAATTATATGAAATGGGTTAATGTGTGAGAATTTTTTCATATGTTAAATGAGGTAAATGTGATATAATTAGTAAATGGTAAAGATAAAAATGGGTTAAGGCTTGACGATGATTTATATGTTGATTGAAATGTGAATTGTAAATTTTTTGTGTTTTGATTTTGAATGGTTTGTGATATGGTATATGTGGCTAATGGATAAATAAGCTTGTTCACATGGATTGTTTGTTTTGTGGTATTGGAATTGATGACCTACACATATTTTTCAGGATAGGATGAGGATCAAAACATTACCGCATAAATCAGGATTTAGGTAAGGGGACTAAGGGTATATGACCCTGATGGAGGAATTTAATTAAACTAACTAGACCGAGGCTCTAAGGTAAATGTGATGTAATAGTTTGTGAAATGATTATCAGTAGAGAGATAGGTAACTTTATTAGACCCATATTAATAGTATTTAACCTGCATATACTGTAATGAAAATTATGTAAATTCCCAACCCATGGATTAAGAATTGAAAATAGATATACTAATGAAACTGGATTTAGTGATGAAAATTAAATAAATGATGAAAATGGTTTTAAATGATTAAAATGGTTTATGTTAATATTATTAGCTAGTGGAACTGAGTTTCCTTCTATTTAATTTTCCATTTATTTAGTTTTCCTTGAACTATCAATTTATACATGATATTTTTAGACACCATTGGTGATGGGATACTGAGTTTTACTCACAACATACCTAGGCCTCAATTGGGTGTCCGAGTAGATTTCATAGATACAATTAAGGATAATGGAAATGGCCCTATGTTAGGGAGTTGAGTTGGGCATGGAATGTGCATAGATGAGGATATTGATATGGATTTAGGACCCATTTTGGTGATGATTCCATTATTTTTCTTTTTGGGTTTTCTTGAACATTGGCACTATTATCATGACATAGAATACTTATTGTTTGGTTGTGTTAGTGCCTAGTTTGGGGAAATAGTTGGTAATGCATATTTATTAGTTATTTATTTTTGATTCCTTTATTTGTTATTTATATCTACTCCGAAATACTCTAGTAAAGTAGTTATATTATCCTCACCTGTTTACTTATACCTCTACTGCTAGTCGGAGTCCTATGGCATACAGGGATGCCTTCTTAGATCATTTAGTGATCAAGCTTGGGGCATCAGTTTAGTGTCACCCAGGTTGAAGATGTCACAATGTTGAATTAGAGTAGTTCTTTATTATGAATTAATATTTGGGGATAGTAAATAGGCGATAAGGATGTGTTGGGTCCTAGAAGTGTGATCATTTTTGAAAGTAGATAACCCATGGTAACGGGATGGACCAAGTACTTAGGATGTGAATTTTTGTTCATGATTTCTGTTGTTACAGTTGAATGATATTTCACCATTGGGGGATGAACATATTGTATGATGTGACTATTTATTGATATTTCTCTCATGGCCAGAATGGAACAAGGATGTGAATTCCTGCATCATTATATAAACCTAAGGAAATACGTGACATGTATCCTGATAGGAACACATGGGATGGGCGTGTGCGACATGAAGGGTAGGATGCATTTTACATTCCTAAAAATTTAATGAAAATTATTTCTAATAAAGATGATAAAAATGGGCAAATGGAAAGAATGTTAAATAATGAATAAATAATTTCACATAATGAAGAGTTTTGAATGTGTTATAATATTTATTGTTACAATTTTTTAAATGAGAAATATCCACAAGAAGAAAGATTTACTTTGTGAGTGTGGAAATTATTTTAAAAAAGAGTCTAATTAATGACCTATTGATAGGTATATTGGTATAACCCATGTTATGAATGACTAAAGTAGTGATGGTAGAGGGTAATGTTCTATATGTGATGATGTCAGTTGGGATAGTCTATGAGAATTGGGTTGTTTATGGCTACTGGAGGGCCATATTTTGTGCAAAATGTGAAGGATGTTTATTATGTGTTTTATGAAATGTATTTGAAAATATTTAGAAATTCCAACATGATGACGTGTACCGGTTGGATGAAAAGATAATATCACTAGGAATTATCTGTTAGTAGTAGAGAAATAAAATCCATTGGTAATTGATAATCGAGGAGAGGAGATGTTTTGTGAGAACTTCGCTCATTTTATCTAGATGATGGAATAGGACAAAGGGTGGGTCATATCGAGTATGTTGGATCTGACCAGGGAGTTTCAATTTCCATTCCCTATAATTTTTGTCATAGAGGGTGGACTCGAGGCTGTATAGTTCTGTATAGAGTCCATCTAGATGATTTTGTATCACTTGGAGACTCCTGTAGAATATAGAGTCAATTTGGAATCATATATTTGGTGGGGACCAGTGAACTACTGGTGGGATATCATGGTTTAGACTCAATAGGAAATTGGGATGATATGGATGGACATCTATGAAATTTTTCAAGAACACTTCTATCAAGAGGAATTGAGACTGCATAAGGCCACAATGCTTTTGTGGATGACATAGGGAAATATTTTACTGATGGATTTTTTTGGCTAGTTTATGGACTTGAAATGTGTTCTTCTATCATTTTTAGGGGTTGAGGTCACTATAGTAAGATGTTTTAATGATGAAATTAGAGTTGAGAATAAGTATTAGGTGAACAGATTCTGTTTAAATAGGTTTATAGAAGTGGTGGATCATGAAATTTTTACAGAAGGGAATGTGAAGGAGGATTTAGGTGGTAGAATTGTGGTTTCCGTTGGATAGACCAGTGGTATAACTTCTGATCGAAATAAGATTAACTTAGGGAATATTCACCAAGTTGGTATAATTATGAGTACATAGAAGAGAGGGACAACCTACCAGGTTGTTGGCTATGCCTTTTTCTATTAGTGTGACACACTGGGACACGTGCGGGGTTAGTGCCCCTGGCCACCACTTGACTAAGGATCATGTGTCAGAATGGGGAATATGAAGGGGTTAGGTTGGAACCCTCAATAATTGGGAAAGTTTAGAGGATAGATTTTGATGTCGTTTGTAGGTAAGGGGTTGCTTACCCCATATCATGATGGAAGTTAGAGTCCTGCTAGTTGTTGAGTCGAGGTGG
This sequence comes from Viscum album, assembly GCA_963277665.1. Lineage (NCBI taxonomy): Eukaryota > Viridiplantae > Streptophyta > Magnoliopsida > Santalales > Viscaceae > Viscum > Viscum album. The sequence goes on along the minus strand of OY728152.1, from coordinate 775,403,148 downwards.
ACGATGTTGTACTCTGGGATGAGAGCACCCATATCAGAAGAGTTGTGTGGCACTAGGGACTCAGGTTGAAACCCATGGTAAATGGGTAGGTCATCATTGTGTAGTTCTGACTACACCTAGCGGTGGTGACGCTAGATGATCAAATTTTGAAGGTATGTTCCTTATAGATTCCACACTTTCTAGTGATTTATTTGATACAGGTTCCACGCACACTTTTCTATCTTCTATGTTTTTTGTTGTGTTGGTCCTATAAGTAGAACGTATGTGTGGGTCAGTTCAATTGACATGCCATTAGGGGTGCGAGAAGAAAATATCTAGCAATTTAAGGGGTGTTCGATCGAGGTTGGTGTGTACAATTTTATATGGTACATGTTTGTGCTTGAGATTACATGTTTTGATCTAATTATAGGTATGATATGGATACTATTTTACCAATACCATATAGATCGGTACTTCCATAGTGTAATTTTCTTGTCTCTTTAGGGTGGAAACATATGTCCATCGTGGAAAATGGGATGTTCGGGCAGGTCATGCGAGGCTAGTTTTTCAATAATTCAGTAAACTCATAGCCCATGTGAATTGTATTATGCATGATGATGGGGTAGTAGAGTAGTCTATCTTTCCTACGAGGGATCTGTTCCAGGATCTATTTCCTGAGGACTTCTTGTGGTTGTCACCCGAAATAAATTCCGAGTTCATGATAGAGTTGCTGCAGAGAGAAGAACCAGTTTCCATTCCTCTATATAGAATGGAAATGGACTAACATCAAATTATTGAAAAATCATTAGTGGAATTGGATAATTACGGGTTTATTCTCCCTATTACGTCACCTTGGGGATCTTAATTGTTGTTTTCCCTGAATGTTGACAGATCATTCTGGTTTTGCATTGATTATAGAAAGCTAAATCTGATGATAGTAAATAATTGATACTCTCTTCCTCAAATTGATGATATGTTTGAAATGATAAGGGGTTATTCAATGTTATATAATATTCATTTGATACTATGGCATCATTATATAAGGGTGAGACCTTCTGATGTACCACAAACTTCCTTCAGGAGTAGATATGGGCTTTATGTTGTTCAGGTTGACCAATGCATCAGATGTATTTATGGACCTAATGAACCAAAGCATTCACCCATAACTGGATCAATTTGTAGTGGTATTTTTTGATGACGTCATTGTGTACTCGAAAACTCATGATGATCATGCCAAAAATTTTGACATTATCCTAAGTAAACTAAGAGAGAATAGGATATATGACAATGAATATAATTAACATTTCTAGATTTATAGGTTTCATTTATTTAGGAATATCATCATAGAGGAAGGATCTTCAGTAGACTTGGAGAATATGAAGGTATTTGTGTCTTGAGAGCTAGATAAGAATGTTTTTTTTTGTCTATTATTTTGGGATTGGTGGGTAATTTCCAAAGGTTGATTAATGTATTTTCCCATTCAAAAGCACCACATTCATGATTAACCAATAAGGATATCATGTTTGAGTGGTCTTTAGGATGTGAGATTTCATTTCAACAGTTAAAAAAGTGTCTGACTGCCGTGCCAATTCTTATCTTACCTGAGATTGGTAAGGGGTAAATATTGTTTTGTGATGCATCTGGTGTTGGGACAGGGGCAGTGTTGAAGTAGGATGACTAGGTTTTGGTGTATGGGTCACAATAGTTGAGGCCTCATCAATGATGATACCCAACTCAGGATCTTGAAATGGATGTGGTGGTTTGTACCTTAAAATTATTGAGGCCTTACTTGTTGGGGGAACAATTTAAGATGTATACCAATGGTAATATCCGGAAGTAAATTTTCAGTCAATGTGATTTGAATATTCTAGGGTGAATGTGGGTTGAATACATGATATCCTTTGACATTGTGTTGGCTTATATTCTAGGAAATTTAAATAGTGTTGGAGATTCTTTGAGTTGGAAGACTCAAAATCAGGAAGTCCGGGAATCATGTTTAGAATGGAATATTATGGAGTTTTTTGGAATGATGAATCCCAAAGTGTATGATGAGAAAGGGAATATAACCCTTGAATTCTTGGAAATTTATTTCATTGTCCTAAACTAGATCAAGGATAATGATCATGATGATTCATAATTTCTGGATTTAAGGGAATGCATTAAATGTGGGGAGTGACCTTCTCATAGGAACATTGTTGATGATGGGATCATTTATGTTTTTGGTTGTGTTGTTGTGTCGACATGTTTACGTGATGGTTTTATAAATTAGTTTCAAGAATAAAAGTTGTAACTGAATCATATTTAGAACAAAATTTATCATGATCTTTGTAGACAATATGGGTAGCCCGGGATGAAAAGGGTGGTTTTATGTTTCATGGCATGATACCTTACCTGCCAGCAGGTGATATCTAAGCATTTTTGGCTGATTGTTTTGTTGTATCCATTGGACATTATAGAATGTAAATGGGATGGAGTGTTGTGGAAATTGTTTTTGGATATTACGAGGATTCCATGGAAGAATGGTTTTATTTGGGTAGTTAGGAATTGATTGAATATGGTGGATCATTTATTACAAAATCGTGATAGTTTCACAGTGGACCAGTTGGGTGTGTTATGTTTTTCGGGAGATGGTGTGGTTTCAAAGGGTACCTCAGAATATATTTTTCAATAATGATCCATGTTTAACATTGTGATTCATATAGGGATTAAGGAAGGTTCTTGGTACACAATAGTTTTTTAGTGCAACATTCCACCTATAAACATATGTGTAGTCAGAGCATACAAATAAGGTACACCCTGTCATCTTGGGGATTGTGTTCTAGACTTTGGTGATTTTTTGGAAAATTATCTTTAACTAGTGTATTTTTTTCAAAAACAATAGGTACCAAGTTATTATTTTTATTGAAACATAAGATGTCCACAATGGTAGACTATGTAGATCTCTGTTCTATTTGATAGAAGCTAGGGAATTAGATTTCATAGGATTGAGTCTCATGATGGAGACGACTGCACAACTACCATTGACTCTGAAATATATGGAAATAACATATAGTTGGAATAATTCATATGAGGATCAACATCATAGACCTCTTTTGTTTTTTGTGGTTGATAGTGTGTTTCTTCGGGTGTTACCAAGGATGGTTCACCATCGAATTCAGAAGTAGGAAAATTTAGTTCCCAAGTATGTTTGACCATTTGGGGGAGGATCAAACTAGTGGTGTACCAATTGGCTATTCCATGGATATATAGTTGCATGTAGGATGTTTTTCATGTTTCATATCATTAACTATATCACCATTACCATATCATGTGATTGATTTTGAAGATGTTGAGCTTGAGGCTGATGTGTACTTTGAGGATAATCTGGATTGTATTGTGGATCACAATGAGAAATTATTATGAGGAAATATTGGAAACTTGTTTATAGTTTCAGGTCATCTTGGTAATGTTTAGGAAGAATCATAGGAAATGGAGTTGGTTGTCTAGGACTAGTGGAATGGTTTCTTTTCATCAGAAGCTTAGTGATTCTTGGAAGCATGACTCAAGGATGATCCATTATATGGTGGGAAGCTTATAAAATCCCAGACATCGTGGATATATATCCTTGTTTAAATTTTGTTCTAAATAACTTATTTTTTGTTAATGGAATTTTTATCAGGGGTATGAGGAGGCTTGGGGTGTTTTGTGGGCTAGGAACATTAAAGAAAGGGATAAATGACCATCTAGTGCATGTTTCATGGCCATAGAATGGTTAGAAGAAACTGTGCACCCAAACCATGCTTGCCAGGAGGAGGGTGCATGGTTAAGTAAAACTATGAAAGGGAGAAGGCCAAACCATGTGGTCATGGATAGAGGAATTCCACATGGTAGGCACAATTATTTCTAAATAGGGAGAGATCCTTAGGTATTCGTGCAACTTGGACCCCTCTTGGATATAGTCTAGCGCACAATTTAGAAAATCGTGTGGCCAAACCATGTACCCCATTAAAAAGTGTAAAATTAAGATTTTCCCCCTCAGGATTTTAATTTCCTCACCTTATTTTCTTCCAATTTTTTCCTCTTACATACCTAGTGACCAACCTAAAACCCCAAATCCTATCAAGGGTCAATATCCTTCAATTATAGGTCATTTGGAGTGTAATTAGTTATGGATCGAAGCTCCAGGTAAGTCTAACGTGCCTCTTGCTTCTATTTTTTGGATTAAGTATTGTGGTTCCATTATTCCTCTTTCATATTCCTAAAACCCACTTTTTATAGAAGATCATAGGTTTTGGATTTTAAGGGTGCTTTAATTCAGATCTAAGACAAAGTTTGAGCATGTTTTTATCATCAGATTCAAGGTAGGTGGACAAAAAGTTGTATATTATAGTTTTATTGTCGATTTTTGCATGTGTGGTTGAGATATTACTTCTTTAGTGATGTGAATTTGAAGCATTTAGTAGGATTTGGTAAATAGTTGTCTAGATGATGATTTAATGCCCTCCTGATCCCCGTGGGATGAGTTGAAATTGAATTGATAGGTTAAGGGCCACCCATGGGGTCGGTTAATATTTCCAAACATTGAATTTTTTTGTGTTAAGTGAAAAGTTCACTCGTATTAAAAAAATTTCCAAGATAATTGTGTTGACGTGTTAGTTCAAATTATAAAGATACACTAAAGGTAGTTGTGTCTAGTAGTAGTCAATAAAAAAGGGGTCATTTGGTAAAATGTTAAAAAGGGATAAATGGATTAAATTGAATGCGTTATGTGAATTATGAGTGGATAATGTAATTTCATAAATGGGGTATTGCATGTGAATTGATGAATTATGTGAAATGGGTTAATGTATGGGAATTATTGAATATGATAAATGTGTTAAATGGGTGATTCTATGTAAATCGTAAATATGCTAATGGGTTAACTCTTGAGGTTGATTTATATGTTGATTGAAATGTGAATTTTAAATGTTATTTGTATTGATTTTGAACGGATTTTGATATGGTATATGTGTTTAATGGGTAAATAAGCATGTTCACATGGCTTGGTAGTGGTGGTGTATTGTACTTGAGGATATATTACCATGGGTCTGGTCAGACTAAGGCTCTATACCTCACCCTATAATGTATTTATTAAATTAGGTGAATGAGTCTCTATTCCACTAAAGATTGCATTTGATGAGACTACCTAGACTGAGCCTCCAAAGTAAGTGTGATGTAATTTTTTATGAAATGTTTATTCCTAGAGAGATAGGGGAATTATCTTATTATAATATTAATAGTATTTAACCACCATTGGATATATTGAAAATGATGTCAATGAAAAAATTATAGATTTACAAATGAAAATGGATTTAGTGATTAAAATTATTTTATTGATGAAAATGGAAAAATTGATAAAAACAATTTAAGTTTTTAAAATGGTTTAAGTGAATATTGTTATCCAATGGTACCAGGTTTTCTTTTGATGAAATTTTTATTTATTTATTTATTAATGAACTATCTATTTAGATAGTATATTTTCAGATATAGATTGTGGTAGACTATTGAGTTTTACTCACACACTTTTTGCACTACCATTGGTTTCCTGAGCCGATTTCATGGTTGTAGGTCTGGAAAATGGAAAAGGCCCTATGTTTGGGAGTTGATTTGTGTTTGGGATGTGAATGTATGAGGATCCGGACATGGGTTCTAGACTGGTTTTGGGGATTCTTCTGTAGGTTTTCATTTTGGGTTTCTTTCACTTTGGCACTGTTAGCTTGAGATGGAATATTTATTGTTTGGTTATGGTTTGTATCCAGTTTTGGGAAATGGTTTGTAATTTATTTTTATTTGTCAATTTATATTATTTACTTTATTTATTATTTTTATATTTTTTAGCATACTCTGGAAAAAGAGGGTATAGTCTCCTCACATATTTACTTAGACCTGTTCTCGTGGTTGGAAACCTCTAGCCTATGGCGAGGCGCAATTGAGGTCTTGTGGTTCCAGACATGGGGAACTGGTTTAGTGAATATCGGGTTAGGGATGTTACACTCATGTAACACAATGTTCAATACAATAGAATGTGTACTTCAAGTAGCACAAATTAATTTAATAAAATTAATGTAACCATGTTAAGAAACATGTCACTGTGATTACTTATCAATTATCACAAATATGATCTTGAAAAACAATTTATCACTTTCTTAACCATAAGAATGAAAGAACATCCTTGACATCATGATGATACTCAATCTGATTTAAAAATATGATTCCCTAGTCCAATTTTCTTAGTCTGATAAAATATTTCTACCAAAATGTGACTAAAACAATAATGTACCACTTCTATATTAGTCTAGAAATCTCATTCTGATTGGTCGATCCGAATTTGGAAATGCTGATTATGATCATGTATCTCCTTTATTCTTCTTCTGTCCAAAAATATTCCTTAGGTATACTCAATCTAGAAACTAATTCTCCATAGAATCTCATATTTTCTCTATCTTCTTCCACTCACAATACATGTTTGAAAATGTACAAAGTACCTTCTCCTTTTATAGGCTACACAAATATGGTTTGGGTGGGATTCATATAATATTTCCCGCTCAATTTTTTTTTCCAAAATCGTATTCTTCCGTGAATGTTGGACGAATCCTTGACAAATTCAACACATTTCAACTATTGTCAATTCTTCTAAAATCTTCACAACATCATCTCTCTTATAAGTTTCTTAAAAAAATTAGTCAAAATCCAATTTTACATTTTGTTTTATTCATTATAATTAAGACATGGGATCCTTTGTTATGTTGCTCTAAAACAATTAAAAAACATACATACGTCTTCTCATTAATATTATTGGAACCAACTATTCATTCTGTGTTCTTCATTATGATGAAGACATAGTATTTTTCAGTATGTTTATCTACACCAAACGAAACATCTAAACACCATACATCAAAATTATTCTACAGATTATATGATCCCATTTGATAAAATATTGATTAGCTAAAAAAATTATCCCTTTCTTCTTTTCCCATACTAATGATCTTATGTCCATTGAAGTCATTGGTTTCAGCCTCTTCTTGAATAATTGATCTCTTCTTAACTCTGATGGATTAGTGTAACAATCAATAAGATGGTCGGATCAACATGATGTTCGCTAACTCTTGACTCAATTGTGAAACACCAATATCTTCTTCCTGACAAATTCAGAATACCTCAAACACTCTCCCTATTTGAAAAATGCTCATTTTCTCTAACACATAAGTCCTAGCCTTTTATGCCACAACTGATTTTCTTTCACCATTCTTATGTAATATGATTTTTGAAAATTTCCAACATTAAACCAATATCATTTTGTATGTTGTTCTCTGGTAACTATCTTTCCATATTCCTCAATTTTCAAAACAAAACCATATTTTATGAGAATAACTTTTTACCTTCATCAAAATGTTTTAAAAAAATTATCATGTTATGATTCATCCCATCAAAAAAAACTTTCTTTGATTTTAACTTTTCTTTCCTATTGATGGATGATCCAATATCTTTGACTCTTTATGAATCGTCATTTCCAAATGTCATTGTTCCTTCTTTATTGTCTTTTACATTGTTCAACAACATTAGGTCTCTAGTAATATGAGAAGAACACCCACTATATATGATCCATGGTAATTTTCTTTTTATATATTAGAGAGCAGTTTCAACAATAACAGATTTTTCATTCCCATGATCATTCTTAACATCCAGATTATGATAATGATAAAAAATATTTTTGTACATGTAACAAATAAAGAAATAATTTTACAAGATTTCTAGGTTGATAAAATTTCTCAAAAATATTTTCTAGACATTGGAACCTATTTTAAACATTTACACCATCCTTCTCTAGTATTTTAAAAACAACCTTATCAAAATTCTTATTTTGAGGGGATTGAATCCCCTCAAACATTAGCTTACACAATTCATGGAATCGTAGAAATATTATCTGTTTAACAAAAAACATATTATCCACATGTTTGAATCCACCAAAATAAAAACAGTATCCATAGAAAGAATATTTTCCTTTGAAACATCCAAACTATCTTGAGTTATTACCATGTATAACACCAACCTTCTTATCAACACTTTTTTGACCACCAAGCTTTCTATTATCAACTGAAATCTTCTTTTTTCCGCTCAATTTTATTTCCAGCATTATAACAGCTAGCAGTATTAGAAGCTTATTTGGACTCATATATTTAGGAAATTTCATATTTATTGACTTTGTTGGTCATGGACACATACATATCACTCCCCTATTTCTTCTTCCCACCAATAATTTTATGTTGTATATTAACCTTTGAATGTAAATTTTGACCCCTCTCGGGTTTACCCTTTCTATATCAGTCACCAACTTCAATGATATAATCATTAAAACATGTAACCTTCTACTAATCTTTATAAATTTTTTGTTGGACATGTTACAACTCTTATTATGTTTTACTTCATATTTACTTCCATATTTTCATTACAATTATTTTCTTTACCTAGATATTTATTAAGATTATAAATATTTTTTTGAAGATTAAATTCCTCACCACGGAAACACTCATGATTATATTTTGATGTTTATTCACCTTTCAACTTCATAATTTCATTCTCAACCCTCCCAATATTTCTCATTCAAGCCATAAATTATTCTTTAAAATGAAATTATATTTGACTCTAATCTTCTTATTCAGAATATCTAATTTCCAACTCTCTATTGTTCACTTTTTCAATGAATGTATTTTCTCCAACCTTCTCAAAGGACTTTTCAGATTCAGCCTTACTATCTTCTTCTTCATCATCATTGGATAAGAAACTTATTCTTTTGTATGTGAATAATTTTTTACCTTTACCTCTAGAATAATATTTATCCTTATCACCCTATTTCTTCGTTGTTCTTCTCATGCTTATATATTTTTCCTTACTATCATCTTGTTTGTTTTATCGAGAAAATTGGCCAAAATGTTCCCAAAAACTCCAAATTCAAAAAATTTAATGGGAAGGTGCCCTTTTATATTTTCTTGTACCTCATCTACTCACATTTTTAGAGAAAAAGAATAAAAATTAATCAATATTTTTACATACCTCATTTTTGGAATCTGATTCACTAGCTTCGTCATCAGTAAGAATATACTTTTACATTTCCTTCTTATCATCCTTGATAGTCAATTATCTATCAACTTGTGTTTGTTCCTTCATAGATTTCCCCATTCTCAATTCATATGTAATGAGAGTACTATGTAAATAATCTAGAGATAGTGTTTCTATATATCTATATTCTAATAATGAAACATTAGTGTCAAACTTATTGACAGGAATTATCTTTCCATTTTCCACAACAATAGATTCTTTTAAATTTTTACCAATACATATGATAGTGCTGAAAATGTCATCCAACCCAGAAAATAATTCATAAACTAATTCATATTCTCCCATCTTGAGATTCTTATACATCAGCTTCTAAATTTTTTACATTACCTTATTTACATTATTACATCCTTCATAAATGTTTTATGCTTATCTCATATACCTTTGGTTGTTCAAGAACCTTTTACACTTAAAGATTAATTTCAAAATGTGGTGAGAGTAAATCATTCATGGACATTATATAATTCTCAATGATCTTCTAATCAATAGATGTAACATGAACTTTATCATAATAGAAGGAAATCCATATCTTTCAGCTTTAAGAACATATTACCCAAATACATAAGATAATTCAACATTTTATCATCCAAGATAAGATATTTCTTACCATAAAACACTAGAATACCATTACTTTTCACACAATTGATATTTTCCATCACAAATTCTTCTTGAAATCTTTAGAAAATAGTATATGGAGGAAACCATTAGCACTGAAACTAATTGTTAGTACCCATTCAAGATCATGTATCATGAAGAGGGGGGGTTTGAATTAGTGACATATTTTTCTTTTATCTTTCCAATATTTTGAAACAACCTTCACCCCATTTAATAGAGTATCACCGTAACAAAAACATAAAGAATCACAAATATACAAGAACATAAGAATTTACAAGGTTTAGCACCCATGAAAAGTAGCTAAAACCTTGGTATGGTTTGTAAACAATCCAATACCACAAAATCTACTATAAAAAATCCTTTTGTGTGGAATAAATTAGTAGGATATTCCATTACACTCGTGTATCACTAGGTCTACTAAAATAGTGTGTGTGCTTCAAGTAACGCAAAATTATTTAATAGAGTTTGTGTATCCTTGTTATGAAACATGTTACAGTACTTCCTTGTCAACATTCAAAAATATGATATTCAAAAACAATTATTCACTTTCCTACCAAGTATTAGAAAAGAACCTCCTAGACTTCATAATGATACACATTCTTGTTTCAAAATGTAATTCCCCAATCCGATTTTCGTAGTCGGACAAAATAGATTTACCATATTGCAATTGAAAGAATTCTAGAAAACATCTATATTAGTCTGAAAATATTAGTTTGATTGCTTAATACCAATTTAGAAACCACGTTTACGATCTTTTCTCCCTAACTTTCTTCTTTTCACTCGTAATATTATTCAGTTATGCCCAATATAGAAACTTCTTATCCTATAACCTTGGATCTTATCTCTCTTCTTCCATGCATAGTACTTGTTTTATAATGTAAATAGTACCTTCTTTTTTTATAGGTTACCCAAAAATGGTTTGGATAGGGTTCACAAAAAAATTCCTACACAACAAAATTTACCAAATTCTCAATCATCCGTGAATTATAGATGAATAATTGACAACTCTAATACTTCTCAACTCTTCATGAATCTTCTGTAATATTCATGAATTCATCTCTCTTCCACCTTTCATGAAAAACATTAGTCCCATTTTGATTTTGCATTCTAATCAATACATTGTAATGATGAAACTAGACCCTTCATTACATTTCTCTACACCAATTGAAAAATAAACATATGTCTTCTCATTATGATTCTCAGAACCAACTACTCATTATTATTTCTTATTTACGATGAAGACAACTATTTGTTTAGTATTTTTATCTACCTTAAAATAAACATATGAAAAGCATACATTAAACATATTCAACTATTTATTTGGTCCCCTCTAATAAAAATTTGACAAGTATCTGAAAATTCCCCATTTCTTCTTTTCTCAGACCAATGTTATTGTGTCCATTTAAGGCATATGTGTTTGTCTGTGCTTGAAAAATAGGTATCCACTTCACTCTGATGGATCAATGTCACTATAAATATGGTAATAAAATCTACATTAAATCTTATGAATGTTGAACCAATTATCAAGAAAATATTAGCTTTTTTCTCCTTTTGGTCTTGGACCACTTGTAAAACAAACGACAATTCATCTTGATAGGAAATGGTTGACTACATTATTGACTGATCACTAATGTGATTGGTCTCATAAACTCCCAATATGAAAAATTAGTCCTCCTATTATCTATTAGAACCATCACTAAGCATGATGGTTAGTTTTAATATGAATTCAATTATTAGTGTCACACCGCATCTGATGGATTGGTTCTAGTATATTTGACTTTCGAAACATATTTCCTTTTCTAATTACAATACTAATGAGCATACAACACTCCAATTATTTCCCTAATGATTTATTTCTTGTGGATTATTAGTCTAACTGAAAACCAACTTCTTCAGTTTCTCACAATATGATCAACCTTCTAATCCTTCAAACAAATCATTGACTCTTGATCTCATTCCAATGAAATTTAGACCAGAATGCTTCATCTTTTATAATGAAATCCTCATGATTTTGAATATGTTGAATATTGAAATAGCATCATCTGACATACAGTGGATTTTATTGTAACTTCTAATCCATTCCAGTATCTTATTTCTTTAAACAAATCCTCATTATGATTTTCAATACCTATTAACCCTCATTTCATCATAAGGATTGCATCATAAGTTCTCATAAAACATATCACTTTAATGAAATACAAAATAGAAAAGCATTTTAGTTTTTATTGGTTCCAATAAGACTCAAATAAATCATCTCAATATGTTATTACTTTCACTTCAGACTTAGGGTGCGTTTGATGAACCACCTCTTCCAGAACATATCTTCTCAATCTATTGGACCTTTTATGCATTGAATGTCTGAAATACTAAAAATGATAGTCAGTCCAATTTTCATTATTTATACAGATAGAATTTATTTATTTCTTCATTGACAACAAAATACAACATTTTCAACAAATACATATTCAATATTCAAAAAACAACATTCGTCCAATGTGGTCCCATTATAGAGATGTTCATCGTAATTGAATAAAATAGTGTATTATGGACTTTAATGTTTTCTTAACCCCCATATTTCTCCAATCTGGTATAATTTAGAATTTCCTTCTTAGGAATCTTATATCCTTCACTATTAACATGATAATTATCTAGACTAGTATAAATAATGAATTTATTAATTTTTTTCTCGCTAATGTTTATAATAATCTTTATTAAATATGGGGTTTCAGTGGTGATTTATATTCACGAATGTTTTGATAAGTATATTTCCTACCATATAAAAATGGTTTCATTGCAATTTCGTTATTATTAGGAAATTTTAGAGACATGATCTTATACCAAATGTGTACTAATAAAAAAACTTAGACATTATCTTTGATATTAAATGTTTTCCAGATATGATAGCTTTAAGAGGTAGTGAATTACATTTTTAAAAAAGTCATAAGAAATTCCCCCTTAAGACAAAGTATAATTCACAAGTTGACATGTTCTGAAAATATTATAGTTGCAAGAAACCGCATTTTATTTTTTAGGTATGAATCTTGTTTTCTGATGTTTTTTAGGAAAAGAGGAGAATCCGGAAATTTCAAGTGTACACATCGTGTACTTATAAGTAGACATCGTGTACTCAGTTGTCATGGGAAGAAGTGTTCAGCCTATGTAACGGTTGAACACATGGTCGTGTGGGGTGACTTGGAGACCACCTAATGTGGAGCTCCATAAAGGAAATTACTTGACGTGTACTTTTAAAATACATGCCTTGTACGTTTTTTATTTCATTAAATGGACTGTGGTTGCCTCTAATCGACAGAACATCCTTATTCTAGGTCAGACTCATCCAAGAGCATATGTGGCCGACGATTCTACTCTAATCCCATGACTCTCCATCCATTCTCCAAATCAACCGTCGTCGATTGCACTGGAATCTCCATTGTAAGCTCTTCTTTCTTCTAGAGACTGTTTACCTGATATCTCCTCTTGCATGAGATATTCTCTATTGAATGTTCTTAGCATTTTTGTAGATATATGGAGTTATAAAGAGATTCAAGGCATGAGGTTCATGTATATCATCCATACAACACTGAGGTAGGTGGTTTGTGCCTTTTCATAGTTATTCTATGAGTTATATGTGAAAAAGGTCCTAATACCCTTATTCGGGGTATTACGTGTTTAGGGGTTTTAACCATTTTAATTCCTATTAAGCCTTGTATGTCTGAATAGAGGTTGTTGATTTTGAAAAGAGTTAACTGCGATGATATGGATGTGTTTTCTCATTCTTGATTGATTTTTACCGTTTGGTATAGTTTTTCATGTTAGGCTATTTTTTTCCAATTCCTAGTGTTGTTAGGATGGAGTGATTATTTATCTGATATGATGTTCTATCCCTTATAGCTAATTAGTCTAGTAGTAGATTCAGGTTTACTTTGGCTGTTGATTATCGTTTGGGTATGATTTCTTTACATGGGGCTATGAGAACTTGGTGTAGTGAGACCATAGGGGAAATTGGAGTTGAGGGAATTCCCAGACTATGTTATATTTATGAGGTTGTGGGACCATAGGGGGGATTGATGTAGAGTTCTCCCTCAGAGTGTCTATATATACATTACGAGACCACAGGAGGAATTGATGTTGAGTTCTTCCTCAGAGTGTCTATAGTTTACCATTAATAGGCTATCAGGGGAATTGACGGTGAGTGCTTTCTCAGAGAGTCTTTGATTTACACCAAACTATAGGGGGAATTGATGGTGAGTTCTTCCTTAGAGAATCTTTGTTACATCCTTATTGTAAATTGAACAAGAGGGGTTACGTTTTGAGAACTACCAAGAGGGTTTCTTGAAATTGTAATTTTTTGGTTAAACTCGTAAATGTAAATGATTTAATTGAAACTATAGGACTATTTACTTTGGGTTATTCCTTTTTATTACATCATTTACATATTGCATGTTATAAATATTCACTGACTGTTAGGCGCAGATCTTTGGGTGGTTTCCTAATGGGATTCATCTCACACCCTATTTGTGTCATGCTTTTGGACCCAAACAGATTATATTGTTGTAGGTCTAGATAATGGAAAGCACCCTTCTAAATCAGGTACATGACTACCGTGGAGCTGGAGAGCATGTGACCAAGATGAGGCTTATGATGCTGAAGAGTTGTTTACTTTTTTCCTTATACATTGGTTTAGTACTGTATTCCATCATTGTGACTTGTTTGGCTGCTTTCCTAGACATATGTATAATGCATCATTTATATACGTGTTCTTAAGTTTTTTAATTACATACATTCATCCACTGTTTACTTATTGCATTTTATTATAGATTCCGCTATTGTTATCTATTTATTTCTACTACATTACACTGCCAATGAGGGAATTGTTTCACCACTATCACACCCAATTCCCTCACTTCTAGTCGGTAGCCTCTAGGATTTGGGGAAATGCGCTTGAAGCCATGTGAACAACTGGGTACGGGGCACCTCTAGGAGGCTCCTAGAATTGGGATGTTACAATGTGTTATCAAAGGTAATTCTTTTCTTCTTGCCAAATTTTTTGAAGCCAATAGCTAGGGATATGAAGGAATATGTACTTGGTAATAAGTTGTGCATGGGTGTAGCTAACTCATATATAGGGAAAATCAAATTTACCTTGTATGTTATGATTTTTCTAGTTTTTCAATTTTTATAGTATATTTGATTTCATTGTTGGGTGATTCACATGTTTTTTTCTGTTATCATTAATATTATTGAGATTCTATTTATGTTTCAACCCTGACGAGATGAGTGTATGCTATCTCATGCATCATATAAGCACTTTCTTCAGATCACATGTCATTCATTCTTGCCATGCCATTTAGGATGCATTACTGATTTCATGTTTTTGTGATAGATGTTGTGCTAGATATGCAAGATGTTGTGATATATGCCTTGATATGATACCATATTTTAATATGATATTGATTTGAGAATGGTTTTGTTTGAATGAATGCTAAACATTGGTTCTTAAGGTGTTATGGGCCCTCAAGGATTGGAATTTGGTGGATCATTGTTTTTTTATTCTGGAATATGAAATGTATAAGTTTCGAAGATTTGATTCGTAGGGGTTATGGGCGCTCATAGATTGATATTTGGAACTTTAATGTTCGTTTTACTGTTTTCTGGATTCCGAAGTAGTTCTTATGGCTTACTATCCTGAAAACCCAAGAATACACGGTTTGTAATGATAAATACACGCCATGATTCCTTCTTATTGTGAAGGAAATTTGTTTCTTAAGTAGACACCGTGTAATTTATGTACACACTGAGTAGTCTCTAACAATGTCACTGGCTATGTGGTTAGAGACAAGATGTTGGAAAATCTTTGGTGGGAATCGTCATGTACCGGATGTACACACCGTGTTGTGTAGACCATGTGTCCACCCATGTGATTAATGACACAGATGGATAAAACATAGTTTATACATTCCATTTCAATCTTGAACACTCCGTGTAGTATAAACCTTGTATCTAGCCATGTAACGAACAATAGGGGGCGGTGGAATCCTTCTAGTACATGTTGTGTTTGGCATAAACACGCCGTGTAGAGTTAGACGTGTGTACACCGATGAGATTGAAAACACAGGCATTTGAAACCTAATCGGTACACACCGTGTCTAGCATAAACAAGTAAAGTAGTCATGTCCTTGGGGAACTGTGTGGGTTTGTCGTGAAGACGAACTCGGGCAAGGGAAACGAATCAAGTACATGTTGTGTCTTGGGAGAACACGCTGTGTCTTTGGGGTGTCACATGACTAGTTTTGGCAGAAGTATACGCCCATGTGAAGGCTTAAAAGAATGTGTCATAGTCATGCCACCATGGTGTCTTCTGTTTGTGCGCCAGATACATGGAAGTGATTAGACACCATACCTGGCAGATCAGGAACTACCAGCTGATCCTCCAGTCGTGCTTGTCTTGGCACCAGCCATTATCCCGGAGGAAGGTGCTGATGCATAGTTCTGAGACGGCTTTATGAGGTTCACACATAACTTCTTGGGAGCACCGCATCCGACCCCATCAATGGAAGAATTGATTCGGGTTTTCTAGCTGCAACATCATCACGCCTTCATAGGGGGACGAGGAACTCAAGCTATAGAGTCATGGGAGGAAGTAATGCTATCTATCTTCGAGCATCTTGAGACGCCTCAAGAGAGGAAGGTGAAGCTCGCTACGTATATGCTTTAGCATTCCTCCAAGAGATGGTGGGATGTTATCTCACAGGCGAGATGCCGGCATGTCATGGATTGGGATGAGTTTCACCATGCCTTCTATGATTAAATATACCCAGAGACTTTGAGGGCCGATCAAGACCAAGAGTTCAGGAGTTTGGAGCAGGGTACTCTTTTAGTCATGGATTATTTTTATCGCTTCATAGAGTTTTAGCTCTTTACACCCTTTCTAGGGGGGTATGAGTTGGTCCTAGTGAGGATGTTTGAGTATTGTCTCAGGAATGTCATTTGAGCTTAGGTGAACATCTTAAGATTGACTTCTATATATTCTATTGTCAACCAGGCACTAATCACGGAGCACAACCTGAGGAATTCTAGAGATGTAGACCAGGGCGGATTGACAACCAGAGTTAGTGCTTCTCTGGTTAATAGTGGGAAGCACCGCAGGGAGTCTGCATGTGGAGATTCGAGTAGACGAGATACACCTTCAGGTAGCCAGGTGGTATGCTACAAGTGTGGTAAGGTTGGACATACGAGGCCACATTGCTTGAGATACCAAATCAAGTGTTGATCTTGTAGCAAGATGGGATATCTTCATATCTTCTATTAGTTCATCTCACCATCAGTTGGTGATCAGAGTTTTTATATGAATCCACATTCAGGAGAAGCACCACCAGTTTCTCATCAGTCTCAAGAAACTAGATTTCATCTATCCATTCAAGCTGTGGTGGAGGTCACGACTGTGGTATCCAGTCAGTAGGATTTTAGTGACTACAAGGTGGATCAGCTCAGGGTGGTTAGGCAGGGCCATAAGGCTGTGGTATAGGAAAAACTATTGTGATGGAGCGGACCCAACATGAGCAGGATTTTGGACCCTCTATTGTGCGAGGTATGATCCTTGTTTCCTCTGTTTTAGCTTCTTCACTTTTCAATATAGGGGCTTCCCATAGTTTCATATTTGTTGTTGTTTTGGAGAGCCATTGGCTCTGTATATTTACTTCTTCTGATGTCTTGATGTTGGACACTTCGTTGGGGAAAAGAACGGCTATTGTATGACAGTGCAAGGAATTCCTTCTAGAGGTTGGTGGGTGTCAATTCTAATGATACCTCTATGTATTATAGATTACAAGCTATGATTTCATTCATGGAATGGACTGGTTAGTTCCCTTCCAGGAATTTGTTGACTTCTATCTCTATATGGTGAGTTTCACGTCACCATAGGGTAGATCATTTCTACATAAGGCCAAATGCGATGTCCATGTGAGCAGAGAAAGACCCGAGTATCATGGGTTGGGAGGAGTTACAACCCAGATTTCTAGTCTATATTTGGATGGCCAAAGTACATCATAGTTGGACTTCCCTCCAGTGGTGGATAATTTCAAAGATGTTTTTACAGAGGACTTTTCAGGTTTTCCTCTAGAACGAGAGGTAAAATTTTCTATTGAGCTTGTCCCAGGAGCGGTACCGTTGTCCATTACTCCTTATAGGATGGATACACCAGAGTTATAAGAGCTCAAGAAGCAGTTGGAGGAGTATTGGGAAAAGGGTATCATCCAACCCAGTACTTCTTCTTGGGGTTCGTCAGTCCTATATTTTAAAAAGGAAGACGGTACCTGTAACGACTCGGACCCAAACTGCCACCCCGAACATTGCTAAACGGGTAGGGTATTACTACCTTAGGCACACCTCCCTGAATTACAAAGAATACCGACTAGCAGCGAGGGTCTTATAGGTATAGTGGGGAGGATTTACCCCTTTGTAGGATAATAATAAGGGTAGTGGTCTGAGTATAATAATAAAAATGTAGCAGAATAAAAGACTCAGCAGAATAAAAGACTCAGTAGACTTGACCCAAACTCACAGAGCGGAAGCATAGTCAATATAGATAAACAATGGAAGAAGTAAATATAAACAATAGTAGCGGAAATAAACACAACCACATGCTGATGGCATGTAACAACTACTGAACAATTAAGCATGCATCCAAAGCAGGTCATACATATCCGAATATAAAAAGGGATCCAATGGCTAACCATAAGTAGCTACAACAAGAAAGCATGCTGATACAGGAAAGAGAACAAAACAAAGTAAACCCCAACTAGGTAAGACCTCAAGGTCCATACCATCTCCATGCAATAGCTAATACAGCTCAACTCCTGAGGTTGTCCTCTTTTCTTCATGTAAATCCATAAAGTCTGAACGCGTCCCGAAGGGCCCGTGCGGGGTGTGAGACAAATCTCAGTAGGATAACACCCAATGGTTTGTACCTAATATAAGTGTTTAAGAAAGCATGTATTTATAAGGAAATAAGTAACATAACCATGAAAAAATAAACCCAAACTCCACTCGTGATCAGCAGCCACCATGGAGTGTCACCTACTTCGGCCAATGTCGGAATCTCTGTCATGTAACCTGGAACCATGTGGCACCTGACACCTCGTGTCTCAAGTACCGAAATCCCTAAGGCATTCCCAAGAAGTAACAACCCAGCACCATGTGCCTCCGGACACCTCGTGTCTCAAGTACTGAAGTCTCAAAGGCACGCCCAAGAAGTAGCCTGGAGGAATGGTGATGTCTGCCCTCAAATAACGTATCCAGAGGGACATCTATATTTACCCTCAAATAATAGCGAGCCTCCTTCCCCAGCCTGATATCCTCAATGTTATCCTCGGAAGGCTCCTCACCTCCCACGTGGATTTCTATGGAAGTCACCCCCACCCAAAGTACCTAAACTGCATCTATGGGGGCCTTTCCCCACACGAGTGGTCAAAACCACCTCATCACGGAGTATCCCTCTGTGCACACTACTCAAAGTTCTGGTTGAGTGGTAATCACCAAAATAGTACCTAAGACACCAATACATCTGACAGCTCGTGTCCCTGTGACCTTGCCGCTCAAGTCTGATGGCCTCACCGTCCATGTAACCCGGGCCATGCCCAACCTGACAGTCATACTACCTTAAGTCGACGTCCATGACGCCCAATCCTGTGGTCAAAACCACCCAAAGTAACCGGGCCAAGCCCAACCCGTGATCAGCATCACTCAGTAATATCCGGGATATACCCAACACCACCCAAAGGGTCCATCATATGCAATTCAGCAATTGTATATATAACATATTTAAATAGAAATCATAAATAGGAAAAACATTCTAAATAGTTGAATTGCCCTACACAAGGTGTTGTCCCATACGAGCACTAAGGTCTTGAATGCCTCTAACAATTTATATCAGGATTAATAAATCAAACTCAACATTTTATAACAATATAAATCAAATATAACCATTTTCGCATCCCCTGGACAAAATGCCCTGATGAGCTACAACCCCTCGCCCAGCCCCGGTCAAGAAAAACTGGTAACAGGACATACCCAAAGGCATCCCATAGGTCTATAAACAATGCAATAAGAAGTAATAGATAAAACAGGGTCCTGCTCAAAATACCCAAAAATGCGCCGAAGGCCGCATTACTCAAATGATCACGAAAACACAAAAGTGGTATGAACCACCTACCAGAGACTTTTACGATGCTACCCCTACAGTAAAAGCCTCTTATTCAGTCTAAAACATGGTAGATCTACAAAATAATCCAATCCTCTCAATCCCCTATAACTTGTTCTAGAACAGAAATCAAACAAAATTTCTCTAGAGGAATTGAGGACTTACCGAGGTGGTTCCAATGCATCAATCGGTGTTCAAATCGGGACTCGGACAGACGATCGGGAGAAGAAAGAAGCTTTGGATGGCTTGGTTTGCGAAACTAGGTGAAACATATGAGTTTTGCCTCAAAACGAGGATAATTTCCATTTTAACTCAAAAAAAAAACTAAATGGCATGTACTTTAGGACTACACACCGTTTATATCATTTAACTGTTCATTTGATGGCTAAAATTCCACTGACTTACTTTCCAGAACCTTTCGACATGCCTAAACGGTGTGTACCTAGGGATACATGACGTTCACTTGGTTTCCCTTATCTTACTCACCTAACTTACCCACACACCATGTATATCCCTCATACGTGGCTGGACTATACGTCGTCTCCAAGGAGAACACGATGTGTACATAGTTTAAATGATTCTACCTGGACAACAGGCCCACACGCCATGTATGACCTCCACATGGCCACGAGTAGATGGCGTGTCTATAACTACACGCTTTGTAGTATGAAAATTCTACACGGTCAGTACACGGCATGTACTCAGTGAGCACACGGCCGACACTCATGTAACACATACACGACATGTACTTAAGAAGACATGGCTTGTAGTCTGGAAATATCCAAAAACTACCCAGTTTCTCTTGTTTCCTCAGAAATAAGTCAAAAATTCAAACAGGGTCAAAATTTTGACCCATTATAAAAACCCAGGTTCTTACAGTACCCTTAGACGTTGTGTGGATTATCAGAAGATGAACCAGTTGGCGGTCAAGAACAGATATCCCTTACCAAGTATTGATGATCTATTTGATCAGATTCAAGGAGATCGAGTGTTATCAAATATTAACTTGAGATCTGGTTATCCTCATTTGCACGTTAGACCATTAGATATACCACTTACAGCCTTTCTGATCAGGTATGGTCTATACGAGTATGTGGTTATATCGTTCGGTATCATGAATGCGCCTGCAGTTTTTATGGCTCTGATGAACCAACTGTTCCATCCATACTTGGATTCTTTCATGGTTGTCTTCGTGGATGATATATTGGGTTACTCTTACACTCTACACAACCATGCTACCCATATTGAGAATGTTTTGAGTACACTAAGAGATCACTAGTTATATTCTAAGCTCTCAAAATTCCACTTTTGGATGGACCAAATTTACTTCTTGGGTCATGTTATCTCAGAGACAGGAGTGTCAACATACCCAAAGAATGTGAGGGAAGTTGTTTCCTGGGAGCTTCCAAATAACTTATTTGAGGTATAGTGTTTTCTAGGGTTGGCTGGATACTACAGACACATTATATAGGGCTTTTCACACCTAGAAATGCTACTGACAGACCTGACTAAGAAGGGTGTGAGGTTTTTGTGGAAAGAGTATTGTGAGTCAGCCTTTCAGTAGCTAAAAGGGAGGTTGAAATTAGCATCGATACTAGTATTGACCGAGTCTGTCAAGAGTTGTACTATTTAATATGATTCATCTGGTATCGGGGATCCATACTCCATTATTTTAGACAGAGATGCATGTTTTACCTCTCGGGTCTAGCCGGGACAATAGTAGGCTTTAGGTACACAGGTACTTTTGAGTACAACATACCATCCCCAGACAGATGGCCAGTCTGTGCGTACGATTCAGCTGCTCCATGAAATGCTTCAAACATGCATCCTGTATTATTGTATGTTCTTGGTAGAAGCACATACCTCTTGTGGAGTTTTCCTACAATAATATTTTTCAAGAAACTATTCTGATGGCACTTTATAAGGCTTTGTACGGTAGGCCATGTCGATCACCCCTATGTTGGATGGAATCAGGGGAGGTAGCCATATTGGGACCTCGTCTTGTCTAGGAGACCATAGAGTATATAGAGTTGATTCAGAAGAGTATGGATACTACAAAGTCATGTCAAAAGTCTTATGTCGATCGATGGAGATGAAATCTGATGTTCGAGGTTGTAGATAAGGTCTTTCTATGTGTCATACCGAGTTTGGGACACAGGTGGATTAAGATAAATGGTATGATTTCACCGAGGTACGTTTTACCGTTTGAGGTTTTGGTAAGGTTCAGGCTGGTTTCCTATCGGTTGTAGTTACCTCAGAGGTATCGAGCTATGCACGACATCTTTCATGTTTCTCAGTCACGACGTTACTTCTCAGACCTGTCTCTTGTCTTTCTATCCAAAAAGGATGATCTAGATGTGGATGCATCTATCAAGGAGCATTCTATCTAGATTTTTAACCATAGTGAAAAGGTTCTTTGTGGCTGATCTGTTCCTATAGTACAAGTTATATGGAATCATGGGTGGGTACTAGATGATACTTGGGAGAGGGAGGCTGATGTACGATCATAGTGGCCGGAGCTGTTCGAGGAATCTTCTTCTACTCCACCTTCATAAGGAAATTCAGGGATGAATTTCTTTAAAGGAGAATTTTTGTAAGTACCCGGATCTTCTTTTTTAGGTATAAATCTTGTTTTCTAGTGTTTTTGAGGAAAAGAGGAAAATTTGGAAATTTCTGGAGTACACGTCATGTACTTATAAGTACATGATGTGGAATAGGTTTCCACAGGTAGTCGTGTGTTGGCCATGTAACGGTTGAACACGTGGCCTTGTGGGTGACCTGGAGACCGCCTAACGTGGAGCTCGATAAAGGCATGTACATGACGTGTACTTTATTTTTATTTCATTAAATAGATTGGGGTCATGTCTAATCGATAGAAAACCCTTCTTCTTGGTCGGACTCATCTAGGAGCATCCATGGATAACGATTCGACTCCGAGCCCCCGAATCACCATCTACTCTCTGAATCGACCATCATCGATTGCGTTGGAATCTCCATGGGATGATATTCCTTCTTCAAGAGCCTCTTTCGCTGATTTCTCCACTTGCACGAGATATTCTCGATTGAATGTTCTTAGAATTTTGGTAGATAAACGGTGTTCTAGGGAGATTCATGGACTTAGGTGCACATATATCGTCTTTACAATGCCAAGGTAGGTGTTTTGTGCCTTTCTGTAGCAATTCTTTGAGTTATATGTGCAAAAGTTCCCCATACCCACATTCAGGGTATTGGGTGTGTAGGTTTTTTAACCCTATTAATGTTGTTTAATCCTTATATGTTTGAATAGAGGTTGTTGATTATGAATATAGTTAACTGCGATGCTATGGATTTATTTTCTCATGCTTATTTGATTTTGACCGTTTGGTCTAGTTTTACCTGTTAGGCTATTTGTTCCAATTCCAAGTGTTGTTAGGATGGAGTGATTATTTATCTAATATGATGTGTTATTCCTTGTAGATAATTAGCCATGTAGTACTTTGAGGTTTAAATGGGCTGCATATTATCTTTTGGGTATGATTGCTTTACATGGGGCTATGGGAACTCGGTGTGGTGGGACGATAGGGGAAATTGATGTTGAGGGCTTTCCAATAGTTTCTATTATATTTATCACGCTATGAGACAATAGGGGGGATTGATGTTCAGTTCTCCCTCATAGTGTCTATAGATATGTTACGAGACTAAAAGATGAATTGACATTTAGTTCTATCTCATAGTGTATATAGTTTACCATTAAAATGCTATAGGGGGAATTGACAGTGAGTGCTTCCTCAGAGAGTCATTGATTTACCCGAAACTGTAGGGGGAATTGACGGTGAGTTCTTCCTCAGAAAGTCTTCTTTGCATCCTAATTGTAAATTAAACCAGAGAGGTTGGGCTATGGAAATACCAAGAGGGTTTCTTGAAATTGTAATTGGGTGGTTAAATTGTTAAATTTAAATGATGTAATTGAAACTATAGGATTGTTTACTTTGAGTAATTCCTTATTTATTGCTTCATTTACTTATTTCCTGCCATATATATATTCACTAACTATTAGGCACTGATCCTTGGGTGGTTTCCTACAGGGATTCATCTCACACCCTATTTGGGTCATTCTTTTGGGCCTAAACAGATTATTTTTCTGCATGTCTACATAAGCTAAAGTCCCCTTCTAGTTCAGGTACGTGATAGTTGTGGAGCTGGAGAGCATGTGACAATGCTGAGGCTTGCGATGATGAGGAATTGTTTATAATTTTTTCCTGTACATTGGTTTAGTATTGTATTCCATCATTGTTACTTGTTTGGATTTTTTCATAGACATATGTATTATTCATCATTTATATATGTGTGATCCAGTTTTTTTATTACAAACTGTCTTCCACTGTTTACTTATTGCATGTTATTACTGCTTCTGCTGTTGTTATCTGTTTCTTTCTGCTCCATTACTCTGACAATGAGGGAATATTTTACATACTATCATACCCTTGGCCCTCTCTTCTAGTCGGAAGCCTCTGGCATTTAGGGATATGCGCTTGAGGCCATGTGACCAACCAGGTACATGACACCTCTAGGCGGCTCCCGAAACCAGGACGTTACAATGTGATTATGGCTTTCCCACATCGAAGGAGGAGGAGTATGAAGCACCCCTATATTTGGATGTGTGGATATATCTCCCATCATGAGGCCTTTTCCTGGGGGTTCCAGAGGGTGAGAGCCCAGGGAAAGCAAAACCGTGCATGCTAAGCCCAAAGTGGACAATTTCATGATCGTGGGCTGGAATGGGCCATTACCAATGGTATCAGCGCCAGTGTCCATTTGATGTGCCAGCGAGGATGTTGGGCCCTTCTTGGGGGGTGGATTATATCTATCCCACATCAAAGGAGGAGGAGAACGAAGCACCCCTTTATAAAGTGGTTTGGATACCTCTCCCATCATGAAGCCTTATACTGGGGGATTCCTGAGGGTTACATCACAGGGAAAGCAAAACCTTGTAGGCTAGGTCCAAAGAAGAAAATATCATGATCATGGGCTAGACTGGGCCTTTAAAATAGTAACAAAATTTGTGGAATATAAAATATCAGAACATATGAATACTATGGGTAAAATTAAAGATAAAAAAATATTGAATAAACTAAACAAAACAACATGGTTTAGTATAATAATCTTGGAAGGAAAATTTTTTTTCAAGGATATATCCATGTTATTATCACTAAAAAATATTTATATTTAACCAAAAGTGGAAATAATTTAAATTTATACTCCATAAAAATCAGTTTCTAGAATAGAACCATCTCTGGTGATATAGGTAATAAAATAAATCCTTTCCCCAAATATTCTTCAATGGAGTTGACACCAACTCTTTACAATGGAACTTCATAGATCAATGATAATTCAAATAAAATTCTCTCATACTTAGAAAATCTTCGATTAAAATATCAACATCATAATTTCCTAACCCTGTAACAACATAAATTATACATCTAAATTAAACAACACATATTCATATACTTCTTCTTTCAATCATGATTAGAAGAAAAGTGATTAAATTAATGAAACTATATTCATTTAAAATGAAACATAAGAATGATAGAAGGACAGAGATCACACTGAAACCTAATACTAATATATTCTCTAAATCACTGAGGTAGTGAATAGATATCAATCTTATTAACATCACAATAAAATAAACATTTGGTCCTTGAGTCCTCATCAACCAATTTATAAACAAATGTTATAACAAACATGTAGAAATTTAACCAAAAACATCAATATGAATCTTTCACATTAACAATGCAAATACATCATTATCTTATTCCATTTAAATTAAATTATATGTGATATATTACTATAATATATAAAATATATGTTTGGAATAATAAGGTTTTTTATATGAATATGTTGATTTTTGAAATATTTATAAGTAGACTAAACAAGTTTTTAAGTAAATATAAGTATAATATAATTTTTATTATGATTTATGAAAACAAAATCCTATAAGATATTTTTTAGGAAAATGACTCAACACTAACAACTAAGAGAATATCCTTTCCACTTTATCCTTTAAGAGGCACTTGGAATACCCATGATTAATGTTCAGACACAAGAAAATCTATGTGAAACCTAATCACTCTGACATGCTAATTAAACGCCATCAATCATTAACTAACCATACCACCTATTTGTAAGATAAAAATCATCTATTATTCCCATTTTTTTAATTCAATCCTTTGTTGAGAATTTCATTACTTAATGGAAATTCTAAAATCACATCCTACTAAATACCAAGGGTACACAAATAACCAAACTACAAAATGAAGGTGAACTCATTTAAGAGACCTTTAAAAATAATTATGAGGCTCACCCCAAAATACATATTATTTATAACTTGAACTAATACAAATTAGTGGTTCATTAAGTATAAGTAGTTACAAATAACATTACTGATATTGACATTGACTACCTCTAAAATTAAATATCCACATTTGGAATAATTTCACTACTTTTATAAGGATCCACTTAAGCCCCAACACAATTAGAAAACTACAGAACCCTACATGAAATCCAAAAACCCTAAGAATTCACTTGTCTGGACAAGCATATACACAAATACTTAATTAATAAAGGGTATAACTAACCCATTATTAGAGTTATAACAAATTTAACTATTCCAAACAATGTTTTCCTTGATTTTAATAATCATATCATAGCTCATTATGTAATAACCCTGTCCTGATTACTTCGGCAGTATTTTTTTGGGATTCAACAACACCTCAACGAAACCTTAGAATTTCCAAAGGGTAGTGTAAACACTTGTGGGGGGGGGGGGGGTTATCACATGTATTAGGAGTTATAATTTTCCGCCTTTGAACTGTGGTTTACCTAAGTGGGATAATTCTTAATGTGGTAAAACTAAATTACCACACACACATTGTGGGTATATAATCATACTATTGAATAATGAGAAGCTATAAGAACAAAAATTAATATGTATGGTAAAATGATCATGTACAAAAAGAAATAAACCAAACTAAAATCATATAAACATTTATAAAAGTTTTATCTACTATAAAAATAAGGTAACCACATAATTCATGGGATCTAAACATTGAAAAAATATTCAAAATACATAGTAAGTAAGTGATAAATCATCAGAACCCCACCATATACAAATATGACATGCCAAATATGGCATAGGAATCCATGATTTTAGACCTCGGTATATAAAAACTCTAATAACACGTATTATAATACACTCACACTATAAACTATATAACTATCATGGATTCCAAAAATAATTTGTTTAGATTCTACAGTCTATACATAAATAAATACCATGTTCAAGAATATTTACATTACATAGTTCATGTATAAAATGTCTTACATGGATCCTAAAAGACTCTTGTATAGTGTGTGAGTTTGATATAACCAATATTCCACCACCAACACCCCATAACCATTCGTATTAATATCAATTGTATATAGTAATAGAGAAAATCTAGAGTAGAATATAGATTAAAAAATAAATTATATTCTTTTAATAATTTAAGAAAAATATTTAAATAAAACAATTAACTCCATAACCTAGGATGGTCAAATAACTATTACACATTCATTGTAATTAACTTAGATATGAGATAAACTATAATATATATAAGGGATATCCATCCCTGCGATTTGGGTGAAAATGATATGTTTATAATATAGTTGGGTCAACCAATCTGGCCATCCTATTTTGATTAAGGTAAGGGGAATAATATAGTTAGCGTATAATGATTTTTTTTCAATTATTTCAATCAGTGTCAATTTTTAGGGAAGTGATACACTTTTCTTTACCCTGAATTCTCACATTCCAATGGTGTGTGGCCTCTATCATCATGGTTTATGATGTTTTATCCATGATTGGAATTTGATGTTGTGTCATATGTACCTCTATCAGTGTAGTTGGGGTTTGGCTTATTGGTATGCACCCCTTAATTCTACATGAAAAGGGGGTTCAAAATCCATTGGGCGCAGGGTACTGTAGATGTGGTGGCACTGTAGAAATGGTGGGCACTGTAGTAGTGGTAGGACACTGTAACCGCGGCAGAGTACTGTAGCAGCGGCGGGTACTGTGATGTACTATAGCATCACGGGTACTGTAGTTGTTCTATTAAAAGAATGGGTTTTGGGCCAAAAAATGGGACTATGGGACATATAAAGGGATAAATGCCAATTGGGCCTTTGGGTGATGTAATGGGTCTCCCTCTACCCAGTTAAAGAGGTATTTGATTTTCTTTAATTATAAATGAGGCTTCGGCCCCAACCTTTTAAAAAAAATCGGTACCTCTATCAATGGATTCATCCATGGAGATCATCACCTAGTAATGGTATTCCACTTAAATTTGGGTCATGTTTATGAATCTTCTTCTTGAAAACATCTCAAAGAAGGCAATAGTTAACAATGATTATTTAGTCACAACAGGGAATCATCCTATTGTAAGTGAAAATGGTGATGTTTGGCACATCTGTACATCTATGATGTAAGTCATCCAAGGTTATTTCCCTAAAGAATCCCATGTATATCACATGTGTTAGATATTTTTATTCTTATAGTGGTGTCATAGTTTTAAAGTGTTGTGTATATATGGTCACAATTTTATGGCCTTGTGTGGAAGTTGTCTTAGGTTTAATGTCTTGTGGAGATAAGTTGGTCACATTTTTAACAACTTTTGAGGAAAGGTTGGACAGTTGTTTAATGTCTTGTGGGGATCGATTGGTCATATCTTTTACAAAAAATGGGGATAGGTAGGCCACATATATAACTTCTAGTGGGAATGGTTTGTACAAATATTTATATACTAAGGAGATAGCTCGGTCATAGTTTTAATAACATACATGGATTAGTTGGTCACAAGTTTTACAGATTGTGGGGATCAGTTCATCAAAGTATTAATGTCTTGTGGGGATAAGTTGAACATAGGTTTAACATGTTGTGTGGATAGCTTAGTGAAAATTTTAATTTTCTATGGGTACATTCCCTATGTATACTTATCACGTACAATGAATGTAATAGGGTTCAATAACATTAAAGAACATAGGTCTAGGGGGTCCTTGATTTTGGATGATATGTTTGAGTATGTTTTTGGAAAAAAATGTCACAAATTATGGATTTCACCTTCCATTAAGACAAAATATGATTTAATGGTGATTTTAGGGGATCATGATTAATCCTCAGTGAGGAATCATACATTCCATTTTAGGAGATGGAGATAAAAACCCAAATTGTTTGTGTACAAAATTTAAGGAAGTGTGAAAGTACCAATCCATGCTGTTAAATGTAATGTGGTAAGGATTCTTGTTTTCTGAATGGATAAATAACAAGTAAATGGGTGTTGATTATGCATAGGGGATACCCATGAGGTGGGGTATCATCCCATATTATTCATACAAGGGGAATCCTATTTTTATCACACCGGGTAAGGCTGTAGTTTAACATCATCCACTGGGGACATTTTCTTTCATTTTATCATCATCTAGGTAAATTATTAGGATCTAAAGATTAATTTTGTATAGAAAATTTCATGACCCCCTCCCCAAAAATGTGTACCTCTCCAAATCCGGTAATGTGAGAAGAGAGATAATGACCCCAAGCCCCACCTCCATTAGTCCCCAGGTTGGAAACTAGCACTGAGGGTATGTTAAACACAAAAATGGGAGCATTAACATCTAAGAGAACACATGGGAAAGAGAGAGATAAGATAGACACCTAACAACTTTGGACCATCCAAAAATATAAAACAAATCCCAAGTACACATATGTATTTTCATGAATAAACTACTACATCTGAAAGGAAAATAGTATGTTCCAAAAGAATGGAAAACGGCAGCGACCACAAAGCCCGGACAGCTCATGAAACCCCAATCTAGTAGTAACCATCCTGATCCTCAACCTTCTCCAGGTGACCTGAATAATAGTTCATATATTCGTAGGGTGAGTATAACAGTATACTCAATATGATCCTCCTCAAAGCCTCTTGTGAAAAAGTAAATTAATCATTCTAAATCACAGTAAACAACAAGTGAAACTATATAATCACCTAAACCGTTATACAATGTTCCCATCCTCGCAATGGATACTATCAAAATGTATCACATACAAGAGTATATAATATAATGATAAATATCAAGGGTACCCCACTACTACTTCCCAGCTGGGTTTTCACTTCTCCCCAACATTTCACGTCCTTTGTGTGTCTCTCAAAAAAGGCTTTCCCACAAACAGTTGGGTGAAGCACCACAACATGCACCTCATGCAACACAACGACCACATCCACCTAACCAAGGTAACCAGGTAGTTTTCTGGAGCAACCACAACTTCAAAAATGTGTACCATACATCAGGTATTATACCTCGATCCATTACATCCCATACAAAGAGTAAGGATCCTCAATCCATCACAGCCTATACATGTTACACCTATAGTATTCCATAAGAAACTATATCTAGAATATATGTGTTTTAAAAACCACAAGACATTACACCCCTCTACACACATATATGGGAAAGAAAACCAGCATTACTATCAGCACAAGTAACTACTAAGAGAAGTTATTTGGGCCAGAGGGGTTAGTTAGCCATCCATCCTCCCACTGAGATGTTGTGGAAGACAACCCCCCATGGCTCAAAATCCCTGTGGTGTCAGTTTCCCAAACCAACTGGGTGGATTATCATATAGAAACACAAAAATTATAGAATATAATATAGCTCACAACCACAGTATGGGCATAACACAATATTAGACTCAATTATAGCTAACATCTCACAGACTCTCGGCTACCAATACTATGACTAGGTATCCTATAAGCACACAACCATTTAAAGATCTATATTAGATTACATTAACCCATTTTATCAAATAAAATTTATGTTAATTATTTATTGAAACACTAATTAACCATTATATTTTCCACATTATATTACATTAGTATTCCAACCAAGATCCACGCCCTCTAGGAACCCCAAAACCAAGTAGACATTTAAATTAAAAGTACAACCTCAGCATTGCATACCAGTAAGTTCCAACCCAACAGGTTAACATCATTTATTCAATTGTTTATTAATATCCATATCACTTTTCCATAATTCCTAGGTATTCTAAAAAATAATTCTATGCTAATAAGAACAATGGGATCAACACAGTAAGTAGGTCAACTACCAGTCATGCTTTTCCACCTAAAGAAATAGTGTAGACTCATCAATCCTCGAGAAGCTAGTCACATAAATCACATGGAATACCTCTCATGTTTTCACCTATTTTGGAATGAGTGTATAAAAAACCAGATGCCTCATGTAGTGGGAAATCTAAGACAGATAACAAGAAACAGATTCAATAACAACCAATTTCATATCAAATGTAATCCCTGCTTCAATGCGTTCCATCATTCCCATTATCCTCCTCGACACCCATATGCATATGTTGATGCATCTCACCACTATAGGTTTCAACTTATGCAATCACTACTTGGCCTCCCTGCCCCTACATATCACAATAGAACTCTAGGATTAGTCATACCATGATGACACTACAACAAAATTAGCATGAAAGGAACAACTAGCTACTAGGTTCTTGGCCATAAACAAGGCCTTCGTCCATTAAAAACAATAATAACTCATATATTTAAAGGATAAGTCATATTTCCTTTAAATACAAGAGGGTAAATCAGAACCCTTCAGGGAATTATCTTTATCACACTACCGGTTCATTATTCCATATTGAATTAACCAGTTCATTTAAACATTAATGACTGCATTAATTTGATTATCATCAAAGAACAATAAAAAAACACCCAGATTCATTAATCATTCCTCTTTATCATTCACTAATTAATTTTAAAATTATTCCCAATGTTAGGTTCTTTACTAATTTTCATCAATAATGACATGATAAACAAGAAACGCATATATATCACACGATCTAGAAAAACAAGAGGCAAGAATATCGCTATGCATGAGATACCAATTCATTAATCCAGTTCAAATATTTATTAGGTCAATTTAATTATGATCTAGTGGCTAAAACATTATAACTCTATGAGTGCACATAAATGGATATAGATGCCAAAAATCCTCTACCTCAAATGGTTCTCGACATTCTTTTCACGAGAACGGGCTAACACAACGGATCATGATCACCACTCCCGCAACCACTACAACCGCCCAAGAATTTTGCAATAGAATCACATTAACCAACACCCACGAAATTTCTATTAATAAAATGGACATCACACGTCATAAAATGGTATGGATAATAGGAGGAAACAAATCCATGAACCCACAAAAACAGTGATAGAACATAACTTCTATCGAAGAGGGATCAACACATCCTACTTTCACCAAAATAGGGGCATGATGGTAGGGACAACATGGTCCAAGGCTATATAAAAATTGCATTTACCCTTAGGAAATAAATTCTCCGGTCATCTCGTTCCAAGAAGAAGTAGCATAACGAACAAGGCGGAATGTATCTTGGACTTTTGAAAATCTAAATGGAGTAGTGGTTTAGATATGGTTTATATTTTTTATTAAAGGTGGATCTCGTCAAGACTACACGGTTCGACTAAGTAACGGAACCCATAAAAAAAGTAATATTAAGATAGGTTTTATGGTATTTGAATTGGCCTTAAGTTCCTTAATACAAGACTTTGAATGCCTTTAATGCCAAAAAACATCAAAGGGGTGAAAATATTGGATGCTAGAAACACTGTTCACATATACCTCAATGATGGAACTGTTCACATATGTCTCACTGAAATAAGACTCACCGATAGATGACTCAATGATAGATGAATCACCGACAGATGACTCGTCGATAGGCGACTCACCAATAGATAACTCACTGACAGATGACTCACTGAAAGATGACTCACCGAGAGATGACTGACCGACAGATGACTCACCAATAGATGACTCAACTAAAGATTTATCACTGATATATGACTCACCAACAAATGACTCCCCAAAAGTTGAATCATTGATAGAGGAATCACTAATAGATTACTCACTAACAGATGACTCGCCTATGGATAACTCACCAAAAGATGACTCACCGACAGATGACTCACCCACAGATAACTCCTTGACATATGACTCCCTAAAAGTTGTCACACCGATAGGTGACTAAAAGATAGATGATTCAATGATTGATGACTCATTGTTACATGACTCACTAAAATATGACTCATCGATTGATGACTCACTGTCAGATGATGTTCCCATTGTACTATTCACAGAACTGGAAATATTGTTCACGTAATAGGATTTTTCAGCAATGTGTTGGGAATAAGTCATATTAACCTCAAAAACACCTCATATACTAGATGACAACAAATTGATGGACTGGTGAGGTCTGGGCCATTACATAAAATAACTCTCTAAACATTCTCATCCTCAAGAATCTAAAACCAACCCATAGAGTAGATAGAAAAACGATTCAAAACAACTACCCTTCAAGATACCTCTCAGGGCTCTCGACACTAAAGGATCTCAACCGCTTACTCAACGGAACAATGTGAAACCACACAGAAACCAAAAATAGCTCCTAAACACTCTCATGGGGGAGATGAATCTCAGAATAGAGAATTCCACAATGAGAAAAAAATAAAGCAATCATAGAAACAAGAAAGGTCTAGAACAACAAAACGAAAATCAATACAAGAAAAGAGATAAACATCAAAAAACTTAGGATAATGAGCGTGTATCTATGAATCATGTTCCTATGTACTCTCCTACACACCATTGAACCACCACAAGACATGAACCAAGGGGATAGCAAGCCCACACAACACCTTCTCCTTATGGTCCTAGATCTCTACATGATGCTCCTCGAAGGCCGCATCATCGTCAACATCGATCATGCCTCAATCGATGATGTGATAGTCATTATGAAGATAATGATGGAGCTATTACATGTGAAAAATGTCATGTATCCAGATCATTTGTGGGGGATGTGATACCCAAAACTCCATAGCTCCAACATGAGACAACACCTTCAAAGGCCCAACAAACCGGGGAGAAATCTTACTCCCACAACTTACCTTCGCTGCCCACGATGGGTAATCTCCTTCCGAAACAAATGATCCTCAACCTCAAACTCCAAATTCCTACTCCTATGATTGGAATAGGATTTTTGATGATCATTTGTTGGTTTCATCCTTTCACAAATCACTTGAACCATCTCTTTCATATTTTGTACCAGTTTCAACCTAAGAATTTCTGAATATCTGACCCCATCCAGCATAATGGAGAACATAAAGGTTGACCATACTAGGCTTCAAGTGGTGCCATACTTATGGTGGAGTGAAAAAAATTGTTGTATAAGAAATATACCATGGGTAAGTGCCTCATCCATGAACCTCTAGAATCTCATACACAAGAGCACAATATGTATTCAAGTGTCTAGATGGTCCGTTCTGTTTGAACCTCTGTCTGTGGATGAAAATTAGTTTTAAGACATAGCTGAGAACAGAAAGTATTCTGAAGGCCTCCCTACACTATGGGGTTAAGACAAGGACCCTGAACTGAAATGATCATCCTCGGGACTCTGTGAAGTCTTACCACCTACTCCAAATATTTTATCGAAAAAACCTCCACCGAACTCAACTCCATTATTGCTATTAAGTTGGTGTATTTCATCAATAAATCCTCAAAATACCCATATATCATCTTTGCATCCATGTTATCTAGTTAAACAAGTAACAAATTCAATAGGGAGTTCCTCCCACATCGACTAGGGAACATCTAATGGCAGGAGCAACCCACCAGGAACATAGTGCTCGACCTTCAACTTCTGGAAGACCTAACATCGAGACACAAACTCTGAAACTGTACGCTTCAACCTAGGCCATCAAAATCGAATCATCAAATCTCGGTACATCTTTTTTACGCTTATATATACCACCGAGGGAGAACTACATAAATCTCTGAGAACCATCTCATGCATCACCATATAAATAAAATATATCCTTAAAATAATAGCTGATGTTGTTCATCCTCAAAACAGCCATCAGGGGCCTCACAACAAACAACTAAATCTCTCTAGACCACCAACTCAAGATCCCCCAAATAGGAATCATCTACATTATTCACCAAAGAGGACTTCACTATCATCTAAAAAAGAAAAACTCTTCCCCCTACTTCTCACATATAGATATGTAATGCTGATGTTTCTTCGATTATACTCTAGGAATCACCTAATTATTTCACTACATCACTACACAACTTCCTGATCAGTGCATCAGATACAAAATTCCCCTAACTAGGTTTATAATATATTTATTAGTCATAATCTAGTAAGAACTCCATCCACCATCATTTTCAAAAGTTCAATTCATGATGGGAGAAAACAAATCCCAAGATTTTATTATCAATGAAGATCACAATGTGCTCTACAATGAGGTAATGTCTTCCTAACATCAAGGAAAACAAAACTACTTACCAATAATGATAATGGGTGGAATATTTACTCTCATTGGGATGTAAATTCCAAGAACCATAAGAAATAACCATCTCTGTTGCATTGGAACACATCCAAACCCTAGACCAAAAGCATCACAGAAAATATCAAACTAGTCTCATTCTGCTGGTAGACAAAAAATTGGAGCATTGACCAACTTATACAGTAGAGACTCGAAATCTACCTGACATTGATCAGTCTATGGGAATGATTGATCCTTTCCGGTCATTGCTATCATAGGATTCACAATCCGAGAGAAAACGGATACGAACCTTGTTTAATAGCCTGTAATTCCCAAAAAACTTATCACCTATACCACTATCTTGTGGGATATAAATGATACAACTTCTTCTATATTTTATGGATCCTAATCTACTTACTTCTAGGATACAAAATTCCCCAAGAAACCAATATCACAATCCCAGCACTCACACATCAATGACTTCCCAAACAGCTTATGTCGATGATGAACTCCCAAAATGTCAAAAAGATGCTCTGCATGCTCCTCCTCAAGTGCGGATTACTCAAGGATGTCATTGATGAAGACCATGATAAAATAATCTATGAACTCATAGAACATAGCATTCATCTAATCCATGAACAAAGATTGAGAATTCTTCACACCGAAAGGCATCAAAATGAACTTGTAATTCCCATGACGACTACGAAAAGCAGTCTTCAGGATATCCTCATCCTTCATAGCCATCTGATGATATCAAGACATCATGATGATCTTAGAGAACCAACATTCACTCTTCATTTTATTGAATAAATCATCAATCCATGGATGATTATAGATATTCTTCCTTTTGACATTGTTCAAGTGATGATAATCGATACACAATTTCAAATTGAAATCAGCCTTCTCCACACACAAAAACTATTGTGTCCCATAGTAACACACTCAGCTGAACTAAATTGTACTGTAACAGACCATTAAGCTATATAAATAGCTCTCATAACTTTTAAGGTGACATCTTATATGGAGACATTGAGATAGGATACGCCCCTAACTGTAACTCGATCTCGAACTTGATCTCTCATTGAGGAGGAAACGCTACAACCTCTTCTGGAAAGACATCAGGGTAATCTTCTATGACCCCATGAAACGTCACCTATTGAAGCTCAAAAGAACATAGAATCATCATATCCATCAAGGATGACAAGGAAAAAACATGGATCTGGACCATATGAGCATCTCACTCACCAACAAACACCACTGGCTCTCCATCAACATCGAAGAACACTACTAACCTCCTGAAGCAATCCATGATATCCCGCACCGAATATAAAAAAAATCCATGAAGAGGATGAAATCATAAGATTGTATCCCTAAACCTAAGAAATATTTCGGAGAGAGGTTTTTTCCCAGCACTAGCTCGCAGTATCTATATACATCAAAAAAGATAGCATGACCTCCAACATGCATAGCCAATGCCAATGGCTCTAGAATCCTCTCTACCTCTTGTCACAAGGCATGGAGAAGGGTAGGTGATATGAAGGAGTGAGTCTCTCCTGAATCAAACAAGGCATACACCTGTGTAGGAAACAATAAAAGGGTATCCTAAACGACATTTGGACTTACATGCATTGGAAACGCTAAAGAAAGCAACTGACCATGACCTTAACCATGGCATTTCTGACCCTACTGAAGACCACCCCCATTTCCATTATCTACTCTCCAAGGATGAGGAAAATATTGAGGTTATCGAATTACTTACCGATTTTCTCTCTACTGATCTAAGGACACTACAACCTTCTTCTGATTATTTGGATTGAACTACTTCAATAGAGGAACCTGAAGTGGTACACCTAACACACATTGACTGCTCAGAACGGTTAGGCTCTCTTGATGCCAATAGCCTTGATCTCCACATGTAAAACAAGCACCTTGTCCTTTGGAATATTTTTGAGAGATTTTTTCCCTAGAGAACCGAGATACTAACGGCTAGGACCTACACTCGGCCGAATGAAAACTCTTTTTTCCCTGAAAATATTGAACCCAAACCACAAATCTGCTTTGTTAGGAATCCTAAAGGCTCTGATCTCTTGGTGACTCGCTTCTGGCTAAAATCCTCTCGATGACCTCCTCCCTCTCCAGATCCTCATGATATGTCTTCAGAATAAATGGGGTGACCTGGTGTTGGATCTCGGGATGTAAATACTCTTCGAAATTCCTCTCCCGAGCCACATCATCTAGATACAGATCTGAAGCATGTCGTAAAAGGATTCTTAAGTGGATTCCAAACCCTCACACATTGCAGATCCCCTATCGAAGGGTAATAATCTCCTAGAGATTTTCCACCTTCATGGTCGAAGAGATAAACATGAATATAAACTAGTCTTGGAACTCCTCTCATGATACAGTCAACTCTTCAAGATCCCCGAGGAATAAGAACCACCACTACCTCGCTACCCCATGCATCATCAATACAACCAATGACACCTGGTGCTCCTTCCATGCAAGTATCAAACTGAAAACTATCTAAACCTCCTACAACAATTATTCCATGACTAAATCTAAAAAATATCACTCATACTTATTTAAACTATTGTGTTGAAACTCTTGGAGTTCCATCCTCCATGTTTCATCGTCGTTAACCTCAACTCTACGACGATCAGTGAGAACAGCCTACTGGAAATGGTTTTTGAACACTTGATGAGGACATCGATGTGGAGACATACCTATAAAATAACAAATATTTAGTGCTCCATAACCTTGAATATGGAGGACTCAACTTTAATTAGTTAATTTTTTTCTTTTATTGGTTTTAGGTTAACCTATCCCAAGGCCTACCCATTCAAACACATGCACAAAGAATAATGATGCATGATGCATTCCTAGGTCTCCACCCAAAATATGTTTCACCACATTCTATGTTTAGTAAGAATGGTAAACTAATAGGTACATGCATCTGATCATAGGGGGTCCAAAATACTCATGTCTCAGTTGGTCTATTGTATTTAACGTGTTTACTAAACATAGCTAACAATGTTTCCCTACCATCCCATGAAATCTCACTTGTACCTAACTCTATACACCATCCTATCCCTCAACCATATCTTTGATACCACTATTTCATGACCCCCTCCCCACAATGTGTACCAATCCTAGGTCAGCAATGTGATAAGAGAGATAATGACCCCTGAGTCCCACCTTCAGTAGGCCCCAGGTTGGTAGAAAGCATTGAGGGAATAGTAGACACACAAATGTGAGACATTGCCCTCTAAGATAACACATGTGAAAGGGAGAGATAAGAAAGACACCAAAAAACTCCTAATAATACTACAGTATAAATTAAATTCCATGTTGACGTATGTAATGTCATGCAAAAACTACTACAACTTAAAGGAAAAAACTGCACGTACCAAATAAAGAAAAATGATAGGGACCATGATGCCCAAACATCTCCTGCAACACCAAGAAAGTAATAACTAGCCTGATGTTCAACATACCCCATTTCACCTAAAAATAGTGTATATATACATAGGGTGAGTATAATAGTATACATAGTTGGATCCTTCTTGGAGCCTCCCATACAAACGTAAATAAATCATGCTAAAGCACAGTGAACAACAAGTGAAACTAACTCATCATCGAAACATGTATACAATTTTCCTACACTCACAATGGATACTCTCACTAAGTATCACATAAATGGGTATATAATATAATAAATAATTTAAAGGGTACCCTGCTGCCACTTCTCCACTGGTTTTACACTTTTCCCCAATGTCGCATGTCATAAGCATCTCTCTCTAAAAAGGCATTCCTGCAAACACCTGGGTGAAGCAGCACAACATAAACCTCATGAAATACAACCACCATATCCAGATAACCAAGGTAACTAGTTATTTTTTGGGATACACCATAGCTCACATAACTTGTATCATATATCGGGTATTATACCTCAAGCCATTACACCATGTAAGGATCCTTAGGCCATCAGAGCCTATACATGTTACACCTATAGTAGGACAAAGGAAACAATTTCCAGAATATATGTGTGTGAATAACCACAAGTTATTACATCCCTCACACACATATATAGGGAAAGATAATTTTTGTACCTACCAGCACAAGTAACTACCTTGATAAGAGAGAGGGACCAATGGTGGTAGTCAGTCATCCATCCTCCCATCAGGATATTCGGGAAAACACCCCCTAGGGCTCAGAATCACTGGGGTGTCAGTTTCCTTAACCGATGGGGTGGATTATCATATAGAAACCAAAAAGGCACACAATATACTATCTCTCACAACCACACTATGGTCATAACCATGTATTTGACTAATCTATTGCTAACATCTCTTGGAATTCTTTCTTCCACTGTTAAGACTAGTTGTCCTATAAGAACACAACCATTTAAAGAGCTACATTATATTATTTTATCCCTTTTTTTCATTTTCACTTTATGTTAATTAATTGATTAACAATTAATTAACCATTATAATTTATACATTACATTTAATTAACATTCCAAC
Organism: Viscum album; assembly: GCA_963277665.1. Lineage (NCBI taxonomy): Eukaryota > Viridiplantae > Streptophyta > Magnoliopsida > Santalales > Viscaceae > Viscum > Viscum album. The sequence goes on along the minus strand of OY728152.1, from coordinate 775,363,270 downwards.
CAAGATCCATGACCTCCAAGCATAACCAAACCAAGTCCAATATTCCTTTAAAGTTACAACCACAACATTGCATCCTAGAAAGCTCCAACCCCATGGGTTAACATCATTTATTCAATCATTTAATAATAAAATTATCAGTTTTCCATAATTCCTAGGCATTCTATAAAATCATTCTAATATACCAATCACATGGGGATTAACATGGTGAGTAGGTGAAGTACCCATTGATACTTTTCCACCTATAGCAAGATTATAGACCCATCCATCCTCAAGAAGCAAAAAATGGAAAGACTGTGCCATACACCATTCGTCTTCACCTCTTTTGGAAGGAGATTAAGAAAGCCCAGCTACCCCACGTAGTGGAAAATTTAAATAAGATAACAAACAATAGATTCAACAGAAACTACTATAAATAAATTTTAATCCCTTCTTGAACCAATTCCATCATCCACAATGTCCTCCTTAACACCCATATACATAAACTGTTGCATCTCACCACTCTAGGTGACAATTGCTTCCATAACCACTAGGCCTACCTACCCCCTACATACCACAACCCCACTCTGGGCTCAACCATCCATGGCTCAGATCACAAATAATGTAGTAAGAAAAAAACAATATAGGAACTGGGTTATTGGACCTAAATAAGGCATTCTACCTTCACACTCAATGAGAACTCTTAGCTCCAAAGAATAAGCCACATGGCCTTTACAATTAAGATGGTAACTCAGAACCCTTCACGTCATTATCATTATCACACAACTAGTTCATCATTCAATATTAAATGAATTGATTCATTTAAACATGCATAACTGAATCCATTTGATTATCATTAATGCACAGGAACAAAAACCATAATCATTAAACATTACACTTTATCTTTAGCTGATTAATTTAAAATTAATCTCATATTTATGTTCTTTACCAATTTCCATCATGAAAAAAACACTAAACAACCAAAGCATAGATATCATCTGATCTAGAAAAACAACAAGCAGTAACATCACTATGCAAGAGATACCAATTCATTAATCATGTTCAAACATTTATTATTTCAAATTCATTTTGAACTAGTGGATAAAAAATTGTTACTGTAAAACTACATATAAGTAAATATAAAATCCATGAATCCCCTACCTCAAAAGTTTTCTGATGTTCATTTCACAATAACAGGCCATTATATTGGATCACGATCCACAACTAGAAAAATAACCAATACCAAGGGTTTGGAACCGTTGGTATAGGCCTCCAAACCGTTGGTATAGACTATACCAATGGTTTGGAGAACCGTTGGCTAGGGAGCTATGGGGATAGTTCTATACCAACGGTTCCATAAAACTATTGGTATAAGTAATTCAAAAAACAATCATTCAGTTTGTTCTGATCCCAACACCTCCTGTTTGTGATTGAACGACCTAACCACTAACCTAACATACTTTTTTGAACATACTTTCATAAATATATATGTTTATTATCATAATTATTTTAAATTTTGATTTATTTAATGTCCTCTACAAGAATATTCCATTAAAAATACATGTTCCTATACCAATGGTTTTGAGAACTGTTGGTATAGGTTCTTTGATTTTGGGACCTATACAAATGGTTTTGGAAAACCCATTGGCATAGGGGGTACCTATACCAACGGTTTGGAAAAAACTGTTGGTATAGGTCCATTATAGAGAACTACACCAACGGTTTTCCCAAAACCGTTGGTATAGCTCCAAATTAGTGATCTATACCAATGGTTTTGGCCAAACCATTGCTATATGTCCAAATTAGTGAACTATACCAACTGTTTGCCCAAAACCGTTGGTATAGATCATATTTCCAGTAGTGATCGCCTCTCCCACAACCACAACATCCACATGAGGACACCACAGCACCAATTCATTAACCAAAACCCAAGAAAGGGTTATTAGAAACATAGATATAACATTTAATAACATAGAAATGATAATGGTAGAAAACAGATCAATGAACCCACAACTATAAAGATAGAACATACCTTTTATCTAATATGGATCGACACTTCCTTCTTGCACCAAAAAAGGGGCGTACAGGTAGGGAAAACATGGTCCAAATATACAGCATAACCAAAATCCCCTTTGGAATATAAAGGTTATTAGTGCCTTGTATCAATAGTAAGGATAATAAACAACAAGGCTGGATTTATCTCAGCCTTTTGAAAAACTAAATGGAGCATCAGTTTAGATATGGTTAGATTTTCTATTAAAGTAAGATCACATCAAGACTGTGTGGTTTGACTGAGTAATGGAACCCATACACATATTTATATTATGATAAGAGTTTTGTGCTTAGAATTAGCGTTAAATCTGTTAAAACAAGCCTTTAAATGCGTTTATCATCATTGAAAATGTCAAGGGGTTAAAACTGTATGATGTTGGAAATAATGTTCACATTTGTCTCACTAATGGAACTATTTTTATTTGTATTACCGAAAGATTACTCACCAATAAATTTCTAACTAAAAGATGACTTACTGATATATGACTCCCCGATTGATGAAACACCAACATATATCTCGCCGAAAGATAACTCCCTGAAGGATGACTCATCGACAGATGACTCCCTGACAGATGACTCACCAACATATGACTCACTGATAGATGACTCACTGATAGAGGACTCAATGATATATGACTCACTGATAGAGGACTCACTAAAATATTACCCACCGACAGATGACTCGTTGATAGGTGACCTACCGATGGAACTATTCATAGAATTGGAAACACTATTCGTAGAACTGAATTTTTTTTCAACGTGTTGGGAATAAGTAATCTTGATCTACCATAACACTACAAACAGTAGATTACAACAATGAAATGTATTTGAGAGGTTCAGAACATTACAGAACTGACATGGATTGGTATTACACTCTGGATTCTTCAGTGCTACTGGGAGAATTGATTGTATTATCAAAAATTATACAAGGAGTGGAATTGGTACAACTATGATAATTGATGGTATCATTACGAAATATATATGGAGTTGAATATGTGTTTCAAGGGGCTAAAATAGTTTTATTGAGGTATACCCATATAGATACCTACATGTTTTAGAAGAACAACGATGGTGTGAGTGGGGCTTACACAACTGGGTTTCCCAGATTCTATATAAAGGCAATGATGTTGTGATTGTGGATTATATGTGGATTCTTCCAGTGTTTTTTTTGTAGGGTGGTAATGATGGAAGGGGGATTACATATGGATGTGGTCTATAGTATGGATGTTTTATCATGTGTTTATCTAATTAGGCATCTTCTGCACATTATATGAGGCATCCTGTGTTTTTTTACCCAGGGCATCCAATGTTTTTTACAATGGGTATGACCAATTTTTAATGTCTTGTTCATGGATGTTGTATATAGGTCTTATGCATTGTGCTGAAAACTTTTACTCCGTTTATATGGTGATGAGATCATCATGAACTATTGATGGATTGAGGAATATTAATAAGGATTATACATATGGAGGGGCACATGGGGGCTTCTTGGGAGTATCATGGATATGTATTGTTCTTGGGAACTTGGGATACCTACTATTTTATCATCATATTGGGTCATGAGTGAACCTAAAATCCTAGATGGTATTAGAAATATGATTCATTTGAATTCAATAGAAGAGTTCCATAGGGTCTACCCTTTTATGTTCAGTAATTCATGACCTACGTAATACATAGTTTATATTCCTACAATAGAGACTATTGGGGGCTATCTAATGGTCATCACATAAAGAATATTATGTTTGACACATTAGGTATCTTTATCTCTTCAAAGGAGGAATCATAGGATCACAAAATAAGGGATACTAAATTTTTATTTAATTTAGTGAGGACTACTAGGAAGATGATGACTAGAAAGGGACGGTGTAATACATAGACAAATAATACATTTTAGGTTAAACCTTGCATAGGAGTCAGGAGGTGGTGCATTTTAAATTTCCAAATGAATGTTTTTATGAAAGGCATTTTAGGTAAAGAAGATGGAAATATTAACTTGTTGAATTTTTAATAGACTAAGAGGAGTATATATAATCAATTTATTTTAACAAGTATATATAATTACCTTAAATCAATCATTCTATAGGGTGGACATTCTTTCTATACATGACACAAACCAAAATGTCCTCAACAAGGGATGAAAATATCACACAACAATGCCTTGGGTCTCACAACATTCCACTGTGTCACAAAAAAAATTATTTTGAATGAAAATGATTTTGTGAAACTGATGGCCTATAAGAATGTTTTTGAAAAAAATTGTTTCAGAAAAAAAATTCTGTTTCATGTAAACAACATTTCATGGACATTTGGACAGTGAAAAAAATTGGATTCCCCATAGAAATTATTTTCATAAAACATATTAAGAAGAATCCCATGTGTTGATGATATTTGTAAGGTAATTTCATGCATGTTTAATATTTTGGGTTTCACAAAACTAATAACAATGAGATCCATGAACAAGACCTTCAACACTTGAATACCAGAGTTCCTCCCATATTATGAAGATTTGATTCCATATTTTTCAGCATTCTAGTTGTGTTTCTCATCTTAGCCTATGCTGCACAAGTATTTGGATGGGTCACACAACTACATAGAGATGTTGAAATTTCATTTTTCTTAAATTAAAGATAAAATATTAATAGATATTATGAATTGGACATCACATTTTTCATGAATCTTAATTTAGTGGTTGTGAAGGGGTTTTGACACACTTTTGGAACATTTCATGAAATTACATACATTTCTAATGAATCACCATGGCTATATTAATGACCATAACTTTTGATCCTACAGTCCATTTAGGATCCACTACCAGTCAAATCAAACACTAAACATTATTTACTCTATAGAATCATTTTTTATCATTTATTACATTATTGGGAACATTATATATCACCAATAGTGAGTCATACCATAATATTATCAACTATATAATTATTTTGTGTACATGAGATCCTTTTATTCTAGAAAATATATAACCTCTTTAAAAATAATTTTCAACTACCACATCTAATAAATAATTTTCATTGTAATATAATATAATTCATGCCAAAATAAAAAATTCAAAAAACCAAAAAAATAACTTATGTTGGTTGGATAGTAATATAATATTTTACATGATTATAAAATAGATATTCCACTATATATTGTAATATGGTAGGTTATTTTTGTTATCAAATTTGAATTAATGATTGAATTTTATATTAATACATGAAAACCTATACACATGACCAAAATAACCAAAAATATATAAAGTAATTTTGAAAATAGTTGAATAAAAAAACATTATTAAAGGGAATAATTTTTATTTATTTATATTTCTTTATTCTATCACCATTGATAACCCAAAAAATAATGAATATCATGGGATGAATGTGTATTCCAAGACAATTAGAAGAGTAGTACCATGGGGTTCAAGGAAGATGATTTATCCAGCACTTCAATTTCAAGATCTTCATATAATCATAATAAAATTTGGTCTATGGTTGAAATCTATATTAAATATTATACTTGGAATGGATATTAATGAAATACTTTAAGGATTCATAAGATAACCATCTATAGTTTCCAAACATGGAGATGATTGATGAAGTGAATCAATTTAGGAATGTGAAGGGTAAAAAAAGGGAAATCATATATGCTACTATGAATAATGGACTTTGAAAGGGATACTAGAAACAATACATTATTTTACCTTTCTAAAATTGATCATCCAGGAACAAAAAATCTACACAAATCAATGTTTGGTGATGGAATGAATGCGACCGAAGGAGATGAAAGGAGAGGCTTAATAGAGGATAAAGTGTTGGTACATGAAATAAGAATACTGAATATGTTTATTAATGGGGTCAATGTATGGTTTTTAAAAGATTAAATTTCCAATTGTTAAGTTAAATAAACCCATAGTGATATAGGGATCTCGATACTAAGATACCATGTAACTGGTGGCTCTAATATATCCACCTACAAACCCATGTGCCCCAATGGTTAACCAGTAATATGAAAACATGTATCCAATTATTTATAAATCACATCTTATTACCATTATCATCTAACTCCAAATAAAAACCAATGTAACCAAGAAAAAATAAACTAAAAATATGAAAGGAAAAAATTTTGATACAAATAAATTAAGGTAAATTACTCAAGCTAAGAGGTTTTGTTCTTTAAAACCTCCTCACCACCATAATTCTAATCATTAAGAAGGATAAAATAGAATCTTGAGGGTATAATTATATCCATTTAATTCTCATTTCAACTTCTCACTCCCATCATATAGTATCCCATGCTTCCATTTAACAAAATCAAATGTATTGATATTTCCATTAAATATCACTAATCATTAGTTAAAGGTGTTCATATTATTGTTTATTTAGGATTTATTATCCTCATTATAAAAATCATCATACTGAATCACATGTGTAGTTTTATTAACATACTCTTATAGTCAATACACATGAATGGTATTATGAATTGAAAAAAATATATTAGATAAAGAAAACTAATAGGACAACTTTCAATCATGTGAAAATAATTCACAAAGACTAACATAGCTTATAGGTAGCTTTCTATATTTTCAAAACTATTTGTGAATTATCCATGGAGGTACCAGATGAAATAAATTGTAAATTACATTAATTATTGAGGTCCTCCTCCACATATATATAATGAAATAATATCAGTTTTTTGATATGATAATAAATTTATAAATTAGTCTTATGATTATGATCATATCTTGAAAAAGGTGGGTCTGATGACTAGGAATCACCGATCTTAGTCCAATTAAAAGGTGAATGAAATAAAAATTTACATAGAGGTACTAAATGGCCAATTTTTATGAAATATTTATTGATATTATTATAAGAGAACTCCAATAAGGATAGGTGATCCTCCCATGAGCCACTAAAATCTAGAATATAGTCATGTAACATAATCACCAAGAATAATATTGTTCCCTTGAAATAGAGATAATTTTCTAGGGAGAGTTGTACTAAATTTTAACTACACACCAAAATACCATTGAAGTCCATTCCACATTGAGACATGAACATTCGTAATTTGTAAGGGAAGATATTGGTGTGTATATCATGATAGTTCATAATTTCATTGACATATAATATTCTAGGATCATCAATTGATAAATAATCCTAGATTAGAAATAATTAGTTCATCTTGGTTAGATGATCCTAAATTACATAAATTACATCAATAAATAAAGAGGACCAAGGAATCTAGATATAAATCACACTGACTCATTCTTCATTCCTAACCACCAAATTGGGAATGTATATCATGAAAAATCATGCTGATTACTACGTATATTTCCCATCTGGATATATGATATTCTTCAATTACTTCCTCTCTCATGATATCCATAATTAAATTTTTCCATGAATATATAATAAATACTTGAGTCCTATAATCAACCATATGGGTTATCCACAACATAAAGCCTATATTAAATGATGTTATATTAAAAAAAAGATACCTTTGAGTCCTTGATGAATTCTATAATGGAAAATATTATATTTATTTAACGTAATAATGATTCACTATGATACTTGATCACATCTAAGTGGATTTATTAAATCAATGAAATAAATCTCTACACATCACTCAACTTCTCCACCTTATGTAGAAATTTATTCTTATTGAGGGAATCAATAACCATAATTCTATTACCATGTTTATTAAGAATATAAAAATAAAATGATTGTAGATACTCAACCCATCATCAACACTAGATATTTATATCCTACAAAGAGATATGTACATAAGGATACATTTGTTTGTGAACACCACAAATTATTCACTAAACATTTAATGCCTCTAACATTTGAAAACATGAACCGTTATAATTAATTTCAAATCTTGAGCAGTGTAGTTTTTTCATTAGGATAAGGATATATAGAACCATATGTGAATTCTAATTTATCATGTATTAGTTTATCGACATGATCCATTTAGGATTCATCATAATAAACCTCAAATGCATCACAGGATAAATTAGAATGAGAATAAGAGATGTCATCTATATCTACATTAGTTATAGAATGGATGATTCAAGATAATTTTATAATTCATACATGGATACTTTAATTTTCAAAATAATCATCAACCATGATATCCTAGAAATCCTAGATGAGGTATTTGTAGAGTCCATTGATCCTGATAAAACATCAAATATTGAATAAATTTTTGGGACTATCCAAGAAATAACCAACTCCGCCTTGTTTTCATCAACAAATATTTCTACATTTGAATTCACATTCTAGGGGAATTAACTTGTTGGATATAGAAAGTGAATTTTGATAGTTTATAGAATAATTGATTCTCTAATAAATTATTCATAATAATATGATGATGTTGAGAATTCCCATATTTTGATTTTCAATAATATAGAATATCAACCTGAAAGGCTGTAAAAAATAAATATTGGGAAGGATAAAAAATTCTATTCCTTAGGTCTATCAACAGAGAATGATCATTTTTCTATAAAAAATTGAATCACTAAATACTTAAAATTCTTATATACACCCTAAACATGGTATTAGTAATGTCATAAGGACTAACCCAAATTTGGGTGTAGCTCAATAGAAGAACAATCTTTCCCCATTTTATCAATAAAATAGATTTCTAAATCTAGGTAATGTGGACTCCATCCTTTTCATGTGGATGGTAAATTTTAAATTTATAGTATCAATGATATAGCATATTGACTAACCTTGAGGTCTCTCTCAAGGAAGTACTATTTAATTCCATATAGGTATTTCGTGAAATCCTTTTTTTATATATTTTTAAAAAAATAAGACAAAATAATAAAAATAAATGTAGTGATAAAAATCACAGAGTGGGATGACAGTGGATGAAACAAAATAAAAAAAGGGAAAATAGAAGAAACAAAACAAAACTAATAAGAACACAAAAATACTGAATACACAGAAACAATATCCAGCAAGAACTAGTCTGGTCCCATGTTGATAAACTATCAAATTTCTATCATAGATCAACTAAAAAATTGAATCAATTACTACCAACTCACTCAATTCATGACTGATGGGTCAGATCACACATATATCTCACCTAAATAGTGAACAATTAAACACTGAAAGTCATCAATGCTCAATCATTCATCCAATATGAAAATAGTTTACCTCAAACAACTCATTCTGGCTAGGAAGTCCCTAATTTGAAAATGAGTTTTGAGTTTCTCAGATTTCACAACCCATATCAATTGATCAGTTCAAGAATTTGATAATGGAAAGGGGGAACAGATGATTCATGAATGTATCATATCTTTTAGGTGCTGGGTTTCTCTCTCTTACACCCAAATCATTGTCATGATCTGATAAATCAAATAAGAGAAAATGATGATCGTGATGAGGGTCTTATCTCCCGATAGCATTAGGTTTCATAACCTGAATCTATCCCTGCAAGATAGATCTCCATTTCTGGACCTACAAGATCATGAGCACCAAACGAAGAGAGGAATAATGAACAACATGAAACAAACATTGCATTTAAAATTACCAAAGAGAAATATGATGTATTTACAAAAAATATAAATGAGAAAAAAAAGGAAAATAGTATGGTGGATGATGAATGAAGATGGAGGATCATGGTGCCCATCTCTATTATTAAGGATGATACCCCATTCTGTGGTGAATTGATTGAGTGTGTGGTAAATCATGGATTGTCACCATTTTCAAAATATAGGAGAAGTTCCCCTATTATTTGGAAAATGAAAATAAGAAATAAAAATAAAAAATGAGGTTACTAATAGGAAATGGATTCCAATCCACATGGCATTCTTTGATGTGTCAATCTTCAGGCTCAAGTTAACTCCTTATAAGTACATCAACCCTCATGAAATGAACCTCACATTCCCCTGTTCTTTCCCACAATCAGTTTCTCATGTTCCCAAGTTCACCTCCCCATGATCATTATAGAGTATGCCACAAAAATAGAGGGATGAGAAGTAGATAATAAAGTGAAATTAAACAAACTTAATGTCATTCTGTAGGACATGGAATTAGTTAGGTGATGTCCGAGAATTTTTTTTCAATTTTTTTATAATTATAAAAATATAGGGATCAGATATATTAATCAGTTATAATAGTAAAAAATAAAAGTACTTAATATATATATATATACATAATAAAATTCATTTATTAAAATTATTATTATTTTTAATATTTACGTTATATTATATTTATTATTTTATTTTATGATATTTTATATATAGTATATTATAGATTTATGAAATCAAATAAAGGATTCGGGTTGAATTAAAGTGAAAATTGGGGAGGGGTGGGTCATGTAGACAAGGGTTCAGGCAGTGCAGCGATTGCAAGGTCATGTCAAGGAAGATCAGTGGGTGATGGCGTGAATGGTTGAGGTTCCTCATTGTTGATAGCATTTTTATTCATGGACAGTGCCACCCCCCACTTTGTCAAAGGGGGTGGGATGGGTTCGTGGTTGGTGGAAAACCCCCACAAAATCATCCGTTGGGAAAAGGCAGCTTGAAGGGTTGATGAGGCCTATAAAAGGAGGTTCACTCCTATTCTTAAGATCATCCCATCATCACATTCATCCATTTTATCATCATCGGTTTATTAGAGCGGTATTTGTGATACGGTTTCCCCATTATATTCAAGAGAGGTTTTTCTAAGTGTTTTCTCCTTGTAAATAAGTGAGAGTCTGTACCCACTTTTACCCAAATGTGATCCTTCTATTGCCCCATTTTTTTACCCCTTCCTTTTGGGATTATTTCCACATTACATCTGGTGTGATTTATTTTCGCATTTTTCACTTTATTTTTATCCTGTAATTATAATTGTACCAGTGGTCTAATCATTTATATTCTCAACAGGTGGTATCAGAGGTTAGGTTTTGGCCCAATTTTGTTCACATTTTCGAGTATTAATAATTCTCATAAATTCGAGTATGCTCTGTGATTCCAACTCTAGTTGATCTGTCACATCATAAAAATTTAATGAGATTATTAAATACACCATTGTGAAATGGAGGATGTTCTGGACGGATGGTGTGTCCAGATGGCTATGAAATTCGAGATCAAAAAATTCAATGGGAATAATTAGTCGTTGTGGAAATTGATGTTACAGGAAGTGCTATGGAAGAAAAATTGTTGACTGAAAATTGACGAAGGACTGGAAGATGTGATGATGGAGCGTGGTACTAGTGGGCACCATAATTATAAAGTGGAATGAAATGTGGTGAGTACTTCGAGAAGTTGATATATACTAGTCAGAGAAGCGGCAACGACTGCAGGAAGCAGACATCATCTCAAAGAAACATGGATAATCTACTTAGGATCTACATGACACTTGATTTCTTGATGGGAATGGTTTTACCAGTATGAAACTATCCCATAAGTACTTGTGTATATTGGGAATGATCACACCCTGATGATCATTGGATCTGGTACAATCAAACTATATATGCATGATGGCATAGTATGGACCATCTAAGGGGTACGTCATGTGATGGTCCTAAAGAATAATATATTGTATTTGGGACAATTAGATGATATCTAATGAAAAACTCGCACTGAGAATGGGGTGATGATAATTTTGAAGGGTTCGCTTGTTGTAATGAATGTGGGTAAGATCTCAATGAACCTCTACGTTCTTATGGGTGAAACATACAAGGAGGCAGAGATATTTGTTTCATCTACTACCTTAATGGAAGTATTGAAGAAATTATAGCATAGGAATTTTGGTCATATGTCAGAAAAAGGTCTGAAGATTCTTTCGGATCAGAATTTTTGTCCTGGGCTGAAAAAGGTATCCTTAGAATTTTGAGAGAATAGTGTTTTGAGCAAGCAACATAGGTTGAAGTTCGGGATGTCAATAGTGAGAAGTTAGGAGATCTTGGGTTTGATCCATTCCAATGTTTGGAAAGCGCTGGTTATATCCATGGGAGGAGAAAGGTACTTTATATCATTCATTGATGATTATTCTAGGAGATGTTTGGTGTACCTAATCATGAGGAAGGTGGATGTTTTTGAAGACTTAAAAACATACAAAGAGTGGATGGAGCTTGACTTTGGAATGAAGATCAAGGGTTTAAGGACTGAAAATGGTGGAGAATATACTAGTAAGGAGTTTGATACTTTTTGTCAACAGGAAGGAATCAGGAGACATTTCATAGTTGAATACACTCCTCAGAATAATGGAGTGTTAGAGCGTATGAACAGATTCCTGTTGGATAGAACAAGGGCATTGTTGAAGACAACATGAATTGAAAATGATTTTTGGGAAGAATTAGGGAATACCACCTGTTGTGTGATCAATCAATATCCATAAATGATGATTGATCTGAAGACAACAATTGAGATGTGGACTGGTAAACTCGCTTGCTATTCTCAGTTAAATACTTTTGGAAGTCCTGTATATGCAATGTTTAATGACACCAAGAATGATCGAAGTTGGATTCATGATCCAAGAAATGTATCTTCTTGGGGTACACTGATGGTGTGAATGGGTATCGTTTTTGGGACTCCACTGCACACAAATTTACCATCAAAAGAGGTGTCATTTTATCATAATACATGGTTCAAATGACAACTAATCAAGGCATGGAGACGGTGAATACATATACTACCTTATTAGAAATATAGGACACGTTCATGGATGAATCAGTTTCCTTTGAAGCATTACCAAAGCATGATGATCAAGTACCAGTTGAGTTTGGACAATGATTGTGAAATCAGGATAAAAGAGCACCAGTATGTCACATAGACTATATCACTAAAAGAAATATTGAATACTGCTTATTGACGGAGGATAGAGATCCATCTTCTTTTGTGGAGGCAACCTAGAGGCCAGATGTATCCTCATGGATGGCAGGGATGTAGGAGGAACTTGAATCCCTGCATATAAACAAGAGCTGGGATCATGTTTCATTACCTCATGGAAGGAAAGATATCGAAAACAAATGGGTATTTAATATCATGCATTATGGAAAGAACCAGGTGGAAAGATATCATGCATGACTGGTGGTCAAAGGATTTTCCCAGAAGGAAGGTATTGATTTCAATGAAATTTTTTATCTTATTGTTAGACTGATGATTGTTCGGTTAGTTCTGGAGATGTGTGAAATGTACAGTTTACATCTAGAGCAGCTGGATGTGAAGAATAATTTTCTCCATGGAAATCTTGATGAAGATATCTATATGCTCCAATCGGAAGGTTTTACAAAACAAGGAAAAGAGAACTATGTTTGTAGGTTGAAAAAATCTATGTATTGTCTCAAACAGGATATGAGGTGTTGGTACAAGAGATTTGATTAGTATATCATGATCCTTGGATACGATAGATTTCATTCAGATCCTTGTGTATATTTCAAGGGTTTGGATGGTTACGATTTCATTATTCATCTGTTTTATATGGATGACATGTTTTTTGCAAGCCTCAACAATGATTAGATTTAGGAGGCGAAGACATTGTTGGCTAGGGTGTTTGATACGAAGGACATGGGACCAACAAACAAGATTCATGGGATGTAGATTTACCGAGATGACAATAAATGGAATATTTGGAAATCACACAATAGTTACAGAGTTTCTTGAAACGCTTCATCAGGAAATACTATAATCCAATCTCTACCACACTTTCCATTAATGTCATGTTATCCTAAACGATGAGACATAGATGTGAAGAAGAGATGATGGAAATTTCTTGTGTACCATATACATCAGAAGGGGGTAGTCTAATGTTTTTTATGGTTTGTACTAAACCAAAAATTGCACATGTAGTGGGAGTAGTTAGTCGGTACATGGAGAATCCAGGATGAGAACATTGGATCATGGTGAAGAGGATCCTGAGATACATAAAGGAGACCTCAAATACTACATTATGTTATGGAGGATCAGATTTCACTGTAAGAGGATATGTTGCTTCATATTTTTCAGGTAATTCTGACCAGAGACAATTCACTGCTGGTTATTTGTTTACTCTTTTAGGAGGACCTATGATCTGGATTTCGAAGCTATAGTCAGTTGTGGCTTTATCCATGATAGAGACAGAGTACATGGTATCTACACAGGATTGCAAAGAGGTGATTGGGATGAGAAAGTTTTTGGAGAATCTTGGTCATATACAAGGGTAGATTCCTTTTTTTTGTGACTGTCAGAGTGCCTTGAATATTGCATGGAATCCATATTTTCATTCCAGGATGAATCAAATTGGGGTGAAGTATAACTTTATCTGATATGTGGTGGAGGAAGAAAGTGTGCATATGAAAAAAATTCATACTAAATAAAATCTGGTAGATTTCTTGATGAAGGCTGTTTCCACTGATAAATTCAGATGGTGCCGATCCTCAAAAGGCATCGTAGATAAATGAGCATCATGTTTGGTAGATATAAAGGACATGGAGATGTGATTAGTTCTCAATCAAATCTCCATGTGGGAGATGTGTTGGTAGAGATTTTCTCCACGGATGGTGCTTCCCCCACTTTTTCAAAGGGGTGGGTTGGGTTGGTGGTTAGTGGTCAAACCCCCACCAATTCATCTAGTGGGAGAAGGCGGCGGGAAGGGTTGAGGAGGCCTATAAAAGGAGGTTATCCCCTCTTCTTAATATCATCCCATCATCACATTCATCTAGTTTATCAAAACCAGTTTATTTGAAAAGTATTTGTGAGGTGGTTTCCTTGTCATATTCAAGAGATATTTTTTTCAATTGTTTTATATTTGTATTATGTGATGGAGTGTGTACCCTCTTTTACCCCATAGTGATCTTTATATAGGCCTGTGGTTTTTCCCCTTACATTTTGGAGTATTTCCACATTACAACTGGTGTCATTTATTTCTGCATATTGAACATTATTTTTATCCCGTAATTATCACTCCACTGGTGGGCCAATCATTTATGGTCCTAACACTCAATGGTGAAACAACATGTATTTAGGTGAGGAGATACTTCTGGTGAGAGGGATTCTGAAGACTATGACTCAGATTTCAATTTTTCAGCTTTGATGAATGATATATGGAGATGATAGGCCATACATGCGGCATTTATGTGTGGTTCAGCTCAGCGGCACTATGTTTAGGTGAGGTTGAGGGGATCTTTCATATATGTTGAAATGGGTTTGATTTGTGCTAGGTTAGTTCAATTTTTTTCATCTTGGTTTGGGTTATTCATCAATATGTGGAAATGATTACTTCTGTTGTTTATTTGAAATCATTATCTTTGATTCTGCTGAGTTTTTACATTTTCTTGTGCTTTAGTTGTGATCTTCATGTGGTTTTATAGATGTAGAGATGATGGTATGTGGGTGTTGGTGGTGTGAAATGGGAGACACTGCAACATATTGGTGGTGCATGGAGACAGGGAAGCTGGTTGAACGAGGATTGTGGCAGTGCTAATTGAATAATAGAATGAGTTTAGACATCATTAGGAGATATGTGGATGTGTGAAGATGGATATTCTAGCAGTGTTTCATGTAGACACTTCCAGGAGTTTGGTGGTGTGAAAAGTGAATCACCGCCATATAGCTAGCAGAAGAAAATCGAACGAAAGGAGGGTAAGGAAGAACCATAAACAATAGCAGTGTTTGGAACATGGCAGCAGTAGGTGGCACCTGCAAAAAAATCATGAAACCAAAAAAACAATTAAATAAAATTAATAATTTAATAAAACTTATAAATAAATTAACTAACTAAATTGATAAATTAAAAATACACATTTAGAACAGTTCACAAAAATGATGATATTAAATGCAATTTATTCGATTACAAAATAAAATTTTTTCATAATAAATTTGAAAAAAAATAACAACCAGAACACCTTTTAATTTGTTTAATTAAAAAAATAATTAATTAAATAATTAATGAAATTAAAAAAATAGAATAAAACAAAGTATTAAATCATTTAATGAAAGGAATTGAATTATTAAGATTAATTTAATTAATTAAAGAATAAATAAAAAGGAATAAATATTTACAAAACAATTAATTTAATTAAAGATTTACCTAAATTATTATTTTGAATAACAAACGAAATGAAAAAAATGAAGAAGAAAAAAATAAATAATTATAATATAATAAAAACAAAATAAAAAACGTTAAATAATAATAAATTATTCTATTTTAAAATTATCTAAAAGCAACAAAAATAATCAATAAAATACTTATTTTTAACGCAAAAACATATTTTTAGCAGTTTGAGACATACAATACAACAATTGATAATTATAAATTAAAATTCATTATTTTGATAAAAAAGAGAATAAAAGTTGAAAAAATTTGTGGCAAAGCAACGAAAATAATCCATATAAAACTCCCCAACAAATAAATCATTATTTTTCCACAATCAAATGCATGCTTTTTGAAATTATAAAATAGAATGAAGTATTTTTCAAATTCAATACAAAAATTGCATGACAATGATTTTAGAAAAATGGGAATGGAACCAGGGTTTTCATTTCATAAATTGTTTTCCCAAAAGTGTTCCTTCTTAACTTCGAACACATACTATAAATATATATCAGAGAGGATTCATTAACAATTAAATGATTTAATTCCTCTTATTTGAAATGGCATACTGCTTTTCTTCAATTCCAGTTCAGGTTCCAATTCAAAAAGTAATGACATGTTATATAAAAATGGAATTAAAACCATATCAAAAGGAAGTTTCAATTATCAGATTTCCCTAGGTTCCAAAAATAAAAGACTATTTTTTAATTACTTCATTGATAAAAATCAAATGATCTTTAATTAATTCAACAGTTTCCTTCTTCATTTCGGTTCAAAATTCACATCACATTAAAGAGTTCATTTTTGAAAAGGCGCATTATTATAATTTTTCCTAGCTATATTTCGTGTGAAAATAAATTTTCATAGAAATTATTAAAATTGAAAATGTGTTTTATTTATTAACAAAAATACACCCAATGAATCTGTCTTAGGGACACACCAAGGGATCCCAAATTCTCATTTTACTCCAGTTACAAAGGACATAAATAATTATCATTTGAGTAGGTTCAATTTGGTGAATGTTTGTTTTTTAAAATATGAGCCTCCTGGGATCCAGTCCTTTAATCTAGTTTCCTTAACTTATGATCGTATTTCCATAAAAATTATGATATCTCACTCACTTCCTCAATTACTAAATTGCATTTCCATAGAGATAATGAGAAATATAATTCAGCAATCAATATCCTCAATTGTTTCAGACTCAATTCAACCCTTAAATGTCAATAGGTTACTATCCACTAGGAAGGGCATATGTTATGTGAAATTTGAACCCATATTATCCTTTTCTTTTGAATGAATAATAAAACAAATGTTGAAGGAATTTTAATAATTTGGAACAATTTTGATAAAATTTTAGACAAAATATTTTTGGGAAATTTGAAATGTTAAGAAAGAACCCTCTAATTCCCCCACACAAAAATATTTTTTTCCATCAAAAAATTCATGCTTTCGAATTTATATAATAGTAGGAATTTGTTTTCAAATTTAGTTCAAAAAGTTCATAACAAAACTTTTACAAACAGAGGTTTGAGAGGAGGATTGTATTTTCAGAAATTGTGTTCACAAATGTGTTCCTACCTAACATCAAACACCTACTGGAAATCAAGATCATCATAGATTCATTAACTATACCAAGATGTAATGACTCCTATATAAAATTTTATATTTTTCTACTTCGATTTCAATTCATGTTCCAATTTAGAACATGATGACATGTCGGATAAAAATGTAATCAAAACCCTAACCATAGGAACCTTCAACTCTCATAGACTCTTAGGCTCAAAAAACCAAAGACTATTTTTTGAATCAATTCATTGATAAAACAAAAATGATGTTTATTTAATTTAATTATTTTTTTCTTCATTTGGGTTCAAAATTCACCTCACCTTAATGAGTTTATTTTTGATAGGGTACATTATTATAATTTTTCACAACCATATTTCATGTGAAAATCATTATTCATAACACTTATTGAAATTGAAATTTCATTTTATTTAATAATAGAAACACATCGTGTAAATAATCTTAAATACATAGTGTGGGATCACAATTTATCATTTAACTCTAGTTAAAATGATTTACATAATTATCATTTGAGTAGGTTCAATTAGGAGATTTATTGTTTTTTTAAAAGATGATAATCTTAGAACCTAGTTGAAAATTTAAATTTCATAAAGTTATGAACCTAATTCTATAAACTTTATCCTACCTCACACTCTTCCTTAGTTCCTAAAAAGAATTTCCATGAAGACAATTAGCAATATCCCTTGGAAGTCATATATCCTCAAAAATATCAGACTATATGCAACCCTTAACTA
This sequence comes from Viscum album, assembly GCA_963277665.1. Taxonomy (NCBI): domain Eukaryota; kingdom Viridiplantae; phylum Streptophyta; class Magnoliopsida; order Santalales; family Viscaceae; genus Viscum; species Viscum album. The sequence continues at coordinate 775,344,924 of OY728152.1, read as the reverse complement.
CTTATTTTTCGGTATACACTAAGAAATGAATAATTTTTGTTCAATTTGAATTCATATAACCCATAGGTTGTGAAATAAAAATAAAACTGTGAATTAATTTTGAGAAAACTGAAAAAATATGATCAATTTTTAGACAAAATATTTAGGGGAAATTTGAAGTGGTAATAAAGACCCATCTCCCCCTCACATAAAAATCAAAAATCTCCCAATTATTTATCCTCAAGGTGGGAGACATAAATGTTTAAAATATATAGGAAATTTTTCATGAAAAAAATGTGAAGGGGTAGTGGTTAAGTTCAAAAATTGTTTTACACACAAAAATAGAAAGAAAATAATCAAAACGAACAAAAAAACAAAAAGTGGAACAAAAAAAAGAATCCACTATCAGGCACCAACATCAGTCATGTTCAATTTTTGAAATGTTCATGATTTGATGTTTTACAAAAAGACAAATTATTTTTCAATGTTATTCAAGAAGTAGCATGATAAGAAATCATGTTCAGCAGCAATAGTGGAATGAAGGAGAATGCAGTGGGTGCATGCAGTTTTCACAATTCAGTTCATAATATATTTTCAACTTAGTATATATTAGAAAGAAAACACCAAAGAAGGAAAAATAGTTCCCAATATTCACAAAAACAAGGGAAACTCCCCTATAGTTAATTCCAAGTAGCATGTAATATGAATTCTCATATTGAAAACAAATTAAAAATTAAAAATATTAGTTCCCTGATGTGGAATCTTTTCATTTTTTTGAAGCCTCCCCAAGTCTAATTTGTGCAAGAACTTTGGTTTCTCCAGTTAAATTACCTAAAATATGAAAATAATTAACATTAGTCTTACCAATTTTATTCTCAAAGTAAATGAAACCAACTATAATTAAGGAGTGAAATCATGTGATCTCTAATGGGTAGTTCCCTTTGATAATGATTGATTTTCACATGGTAAATGATTGCCTAATTGTTATCCTATAAGGAAAAATGACACAAATTCAAATATAAAACACAAGGAAACAAAAATAGAAAATTAAGTGGTATAACCCTAGGATAACCCCCTAGGGGTGCTGTAGTTTTATTTTCCATAGATAGAATGTCCTTGGATCATCCCTAGTCTCATGGGGGTGAAACTTCTAACTCAAGAACAACCAGATGTGGTTCTTCCCAACTTCAGAGACTAGAGAAATGTGGATTAGCCCTTGTGTAACATCAAACATAACTCCCTCTTTAACAGTGGCAAACCTCTTAAAAAGTGCTGGAGGGGTAAAAATTATATAAGGATATTTCCCTACTTCTTTTTGATGTTGGGAGTGCATTGGATGAAAGAGTGAATATCTTGGATGTAACTTTTCCTCTTGTTTAATCCAATAAAATATTTCCACCTAGAAAACAAAAAAATCCATCATCCATATTCGTCCTTTTGCACATCTCCAACACATACTCTTTTGACGTATCTGTAAAACTTATAGTTGCATCTATATTTGGGGATTTTATTAAGTCCTGGATAGGTTAAACATCCTCAAGATTCTCTTAGAAATCATGTAGTTCAGCTGACTCTTCAGAACATAGACATGAATAATCAAAATTAGCATTAGCTAAAAAAGGTATAATCAAAAAAACACAATGTCTACTCAATGAAGTGAAAATATCCCTGAGTTTGGTCAACTTTCAATTTTATAAAAATATTTAGTGCTCCAAAGAGAAATTTTTAGGTAGGAGTGAGGTAGTCAACTACTTCCATCCACTCTTTAGAACACGTGACCTCTGAGGTGGTGTCTTCCAAGTAAAAGGCTAGGATATCTTGTGCTTTCTCATCTTGTGGAAATAATGAAAAATAATTAGACAATTCAGAACATATAATATAATCAAAGGATGATCTATAAAGAAAATGATCTCCCAAATTATGTCCATCTTATTTAATATATGATTATTATATCTCCTACTAGCTCTTGAAAATAAATTCGGAATGTATCTCATAAATTTTCGGAAGCATATCTGAGGGTGATTCAGGATCAAATATAGGTAGCTTCGTATTCTTCTCTCTCGTTCTGTTTCTTTGTTCCTTGCCTCTCAGTTCATTTCTAGATGGTGCAACATCAGTGGCTTATTGAAGAACTACCTTTCTCTTTTGGTCCTATAGAGCTAGGTAAGCTACGACAAGTAAGTCAATGATTCTCTTTGTGGCCATAAAATCTTCTTGGTATTATCCTTCCACTCATGAACCTATTTTATCAAGTTGAGCCTCTGTGTATAATGTTGTTTTGTTTGATGAGTCAAAACCCTTATACCATCTGAATGCTCTCCTATTGGTCAGGTCTAAAACCAAAATTCAAATAGTGATACATCATCATAAAATTATTTTACATCAGAAAAATAATTGAAATCATTATCATTGGAAAAAGGGAAAACATTGGACTTTTTTTTTCTTTTTTAACAATCATTTTTATATTATTGTCTATATTTTTTAATGAAAAATGGAAAAACTCCTTAAGAAAATTTTTCTTCCCCAGTAATGGCTCAAAAATATGGAATCGTTCTTACTATGAGGAAGGTCATGTTAACATTTATAGTATCAAATATTTATCATAATAACTAACATCAGGGTCCCTCTCAAGGGATTAGTGTTTAATTCCAAAGTGGTATTTCCAAAAATCATTTTTTATATTTTAAAAATAATAATAATAAGATTCAAAAATAAATAAAATGATAAAAATCTCAGAGGGTGAGGAGAGTGGATTACATAGAAGAAACAAAGATGAAACATAGAATAAATAGGGAAAAACTACTAAGAACAAGAAAAAAAATAAATACATAGAAACAACAATCAGTAAGAACTAGGACAAACCTAGGATGATCCACCGTCAACTTCATATCATAGATCAACTAAATAATTGAATCACCAAATCAAAACACACTCAGTGAATGGGTGACGGATCAGATCACACACATCTCTCACCTACATTGTGAATTTCCAAACAAAAAAAGTCTTCAATGCTTGATCATTCCTCCAAATTGAAAACTAATTCCCTCAAATGAATCATTCTATCTATAATGTTACTAATCATAATAAGCATGTTGAGTTTCTCAGATTGCACATCCCATCTCAATTGCTCAGTTCATGAAATTAATATGGGAAGGGAAGAATAGATAAGGAAACAAAGTAGCATATTGTTTATGTGTTATGTTTCGCTCTCTCTCACCCAATTCATAGTCCCAATCTGTTATGGTGATGAAGAGAAAATGATGACTATGATGATGATCTGTCATGAACCAACCCAGGTCGACCCTGAACCGATCACCCGATCCGGTCCGTGACATGGCCCGAGAGGAGTTCTCGATCCTCCCAGGCTAGAGACAAGTGTCAGGGCATCAATAGAGGACAAATGGGAACAATTTCACTAAGAGAAAATAATTAAAGTAGTGGAAAGCATAGAATAACGCAATGTAAACAACACAAAAAGAAAGAATGGTCAACAACAAACAACTAACCTGACCACGACCAAAACTCCTCACGACTTCGAGAGTCCCTCACCAGTCCACAACCAACTCTCGCCCACAGTGAGTAAGCTCAAGTCAAACCTGAAACAAAACTAAAAACAGGAAAACACTATATCCATGAGTATTAAAACTCAGTAGGCGTGCCCAACAAACTATTCCCAATGCACTACCTTTAAATAAAGAACTTTCTAATTTTAGCATTGAACTAAATTATTTAAAATATGGGTTTCCACAAACACTTTCACTTCCAAAACAAGTAACCGTCCATTTCCCTTTTTAATTTAAAAACAAGTTTAATGTTTGAAAGGAATAGGTGCATTGCATTTTAAAACATTTTTGTGAACAATTTAGAAATCCAAATTTTAGTTCTTGGTTAAAAGGAAAACCACAGACAACACACACTAAAGTCAATGGAAAAAAGTGGAACATATGGGCCAGCAACCGAACTATACCTCTCAATCGTCCACCACATACAAAAAAAAACTAAAGAAATCATGGGTCAAACCTAAGAGGTCGTGAACAATCCAGAACGTACCATACATGTGACGCATCCTGATGTCATGCCTACTCACGATGATGTCATAACTCCCAAACACTCAGTATCTCCCTACCTGGCCTAACCGAGGGGCCCAATAACCTAGAAGAGTATAATCTGTACTATGGGCCACTAGCCAGCGCGTGATCTAAACTAGTATAGTATTCTTTCTCGGAAGATTCACTCACTATGCCAATTTCTCATGTCAACACGTATAATAAAAAGGAAAGGGGTGAGTTAAAAAAGCCAATCGAGTGGCACAAACATCACACAAAAATCATGCTATCAACGTACACCAAATATCACCCCTGAGTCACATCAAAGAGATTTCTTTCAAAATAATTTATTTTATTAAAATGTCAAACGGACCATCACCAATTTTAAAGAAAATCCCCATTTCTCAAGAGAACCAAAACACTTGTTCATGCTTCAAAAGAAATCATTTATCAATAAACGAGAACTACATTTGAAATTTTTTGAATTATGTTTAAAGGAAAAACATGAATTCTTTCATTACTGGGTGTCCATCCATTAAGAAAATATTTCTAGTGCCGTGTATAAAATAAACGGCTCTTTTTACACCAAATAATCATCTAAAAATTAATTATCTTATATTATTTCTTATTTATTAAAATTAATAAAATATCCAGTAATTAATAAATTCTGAATTTAATGGTGAGTGTAGTGGCGGACCTACCTCGACTCGCAATCCAAGCACGATGGCGTGACACGCCTCGAGCGGGCACGCAAGCACACATAAGATGACGATCACAGGACTGTGGAAAAAATCTTTCCAATGCGCTTTAACCGAAATGATAACTAAAATACATAAACACAGACTTAAAACGATCCAAAAGTACAAACAATGAAAAAATTACTCACTCGACATGTTTTCAAAACATAGTTCGCATCGCCTGCATTATTACTAAACAACTTTCAAATTTATGAAACTATATTCAAAAATTAACTCATAACATTATCCCGAAAAAAGCTCAATTATTTTAAAATTAAATTCACACCAATATAAATAAACCCAACACACAGTAAATTAATTATTTACTTCTCAAACAAAAATAGGGAAAACCTCACTTTGGCGCGGAGACGCGCTCGACCAGCGGGGTGACACAACCGTTGAAAAGGGGTGGCGAGCACTCCAGAAGTGGGCGCGGTCCAGTTGGGTGATCTTGAGACCATTGGAAAAGAGGCACGCCGAGCCAGAGATGCATGTGGCGGATGGATAGGAGGACGTCGTGAGCTAGCCAGAGGGTTGCCGGAGGAGGAGTTCTGACCAAGGATAGGGCAGCGGCCGAATAGCAGGTGCCGGCAGGAGGTGGGTCAAAAGCCAGAAGGTGCAGGGTGGATGGACAAGGGCAGAGACAAATGTAGGGGCTTGGGGGCGCTGTGAAAGGGTGTGCCGTGGGTGGCTGGCTGCAAGGCAGGGGCACTTCAGATTAGTGCGACTTGCATGGGTAGGGGGAAGCGGCGTGGGAGGCTGGATGTAGGGTAGAGGCTCGAGGCGGTTGGGGTTCGATGCAGTAGAGGGGCAGGGAGCAGGGCAGCGGGGGAGCTAACGCCCTGCATGGAAGAAGGATCCTGGAGGCCGAGGGTGGATAGGGCACGGTACAGGAGGCAGGTCATGCGGGAGAGCCTGAAGCAGGCAGGGGGCGCCGCGCTGCTGGATAGGAAGGCCAGGCGGGAGGGCTCCAGCAAGAGAAAGCTGGTGCGGCACGAGATGGAGGATGCTGCTACAGGAAGGAGAAGAAAAAAACGAAAAGGGGGAGGGGTCTAGTTTGTGCTGAGGGAAAAGGGTAACAGGGGGGCAGCCCACTCGGGGAGAAAGAGAGGAGAGGGATAGGGGTGGCGGTGTGAGAGAGAGGAGAGAAAAAAAGAGAGAAAGAGAGAGGTCCTAGTGTTAGGAGGAGAATAGAATAAAAAGAATAAAAATAAATAAATAAATAAATAAAACAAAAACAAATGAACTAAATAAAATATACATTAATCTATAATAAAAATAATACATATAAAAATAATAAGAAGGGTAATAATAATAATGATAATAATTTTAATTTATTATAACAATAATAATAATAACAACAACTACAACATAAGGATAACGATATCAATGATAATATTATTTATAATTATTTTAATAATAATAAGGATAATAAAAAATTTAATAATAATAATAACGATAATAATTTATCATTTCATTTTTAATAAAAATTATAAAATTATTAACAACAGAAAAATCTTTACCCATTTTAATTTTTCTGAAGATAGGCGGACCGTGCAGATGCCTGGGCGGAGCTGTGTGGGGTTTTCAAAATGCGCTCTGCCCATGCACTAAGTGATGTCAACTCCGAAACACGCGTTTTTTTGACATAACTGAAATATTTTTCGTCCGAGACTCAACCCAGACCCCAACTAATTTCTAAAAGTCAAATAAAAATAAAAAATAAAATAAAAGATAGGTCGGAGTGTGATAAGATTAGATCTCTAAAGAGCACTGGGTTTCATAGCCTGGATCTAGCCATGCAAGATAGATATCCATTTCTGTGGATATGAGATCATGACCATGAATTGAATATAGAAAAAATGAACATCACATAAAAAAAATTGCATTAAAAATTATTAATATAGAAGTATATGTAGTTATAAAGAATAGAAATTAAAACAAAAACAAAAAAAATAGAGGCTGAGAATGGTAGAAGATTGAGGTTTGGGGTGCTCGTCTCCAATGTTGAAGACAAGTCCCTAGTCTATGGTTAATGGATGGTGTGTGTGGTGAATCATGGAGTGTCCCCATTCATATAAAGAGGGGATAAGTACCCATCTTATTCGGAAAATGATATTATAAAAAAAATGAAAAATTCAATTCCAATGAGGTTGCAGATTCTAATCCACATGGCATGCTTTGATGTGTTAATAATTGATCTTGAGTGAGCTCCCTGTAAGTAAAACTATCCTCATACAATGACCCACAACATCCCTTTAACTATCCCAATAGTAGTTTTTCCAGTTTCCAAGGTTACGTCCCCATGATCATATTTTGTATCTGCCACAAAAATAGATGCACGAGCAGTAGGGAAAAAAATGAAAATAAAAAATTTGAAAGTCAATTTTTTTAGGCTCGGACATTGTTAGGTGATGTCTGAGAATTTTTTTTCAATTTTTTTATAATCATAAAAATATATTAACTTGATATATTAATTAGTTATTGTAGTAAAAAATAAAAGTAATATATATATATATATATATTAATTACTTAAAAAATTCATTTTTTAAAATTAGAAATAGAATTTTTATTTTTATGTTATATTATTTTTTATTATAATATTATATGTCTTCATATAAATAATATATTAAGGATTTATAAAATAAAATAAAGGATAGGGGGTCGAGCGAAATGGAAAAGGGGGGAGGGTGGGCCACGAAGATAGGGGATGATGCAGTGCAGTAGCGGCATTGTCGGGTCACGTAAGATTGTTGGGTGATGATGTTGATGGCGGTGGATCCTCGATGGCATGGTAGCACATCAGAAGGTGGGGAGTGGGTTCAGGTGAGTAGGATTCGGAAGGTGGTGACTCATCTCGTGGTGGCTGTGAGGGGTGGAATAGTTCAATGACGATCGGTTTAGGTGAGGTCGAGGGGATCCTTCATATCTGATGAAATGAGTTTGATTTGTGGTAGATTAATTCGATTTATTTCATCTCTTTTTAGGTTATTCTTCAATCTACGGAAAGGATTTATATTTTTTTTAGTTGAAATCTTACGCTAACATTCTGATGAGTTATTACATGTCCATGTGCTATCATTGTGATCTTGATGTGGTGCTGGAGAAGGAGAGGCAGCGATATGAGGTGCTAGCGGTGTGAAATGGGAGACACAGCCAGGTATAATGGCAGTGCATGGATATAGGGGATGTTGGAGGAAGGAAGATCGTGGCAGTGTCAATTGGCATGTGGTAGGAGGTGAGACACCACCTGGAGATGGGTGGTTTTGTGAAGGTGGGGATACTGGCGGTGTGTCATGGAGACACCTCCAGGGGGTTAGCAGTGTGAAAAGGGACTCACTGCCAGATGGCTGGTGGATGAAAATGTTCTATATTTTATATATTTTATTCAAAATATTTTATTGTTATAATTTAATTAAAACTATTTACAAAAATAAATGGAGTGTTTTTCAAATTTGAACTGGTGTGACTCTCACTAAGAATTGTGTTTTTTCAGTTCAACCAATGCGTTCATTGATCGAAATGGATAGATTGAAGCAGTGTGTCTCTCACCAAGAGTTATCTTATTTCGGTCAAAACAATGTGTTCTTTGACCGAACTGGTGCAATTCGCACCATTTCTAATATATAAATAAGCGATGATGGGATCGCTTATGAATTAATTAATTCAATCCTAAAAATTTTCCAGAGCTCTCCCAACATCAGTACAACGGGGTAATCAGAAATTGGTGTTCCATTTTTCTCTAACCTGGTGAAATCCTCGAGGGATACTTCCACCGAGAACCCTACACCATCAAAGTGGTGGTGGATCAAACCCTTTAGGACTTTGGACCCAATTCACGCGTCAAGGTTCTATCCATCTTCTCTTTCTGCCAACCTATTTTTCTAACAATCAAAAGTGTTTAAAGAGGCAGATATTAGAAGATGGATTTATAAAATCTTCCCTAAGACTACATCGGTCAAATGAAGATCGCTCAAGATATTTGGGATGCACTCGAACTCATGTATAAAGAGGAGGAAAAATGTACCAATAAATCTCACTTTAGTAGAAATGGTAAACTACATGATTAATAAATCTATGTTGCCATTAAATTTATGGGGAAAAGCATTATTGGTTTCATGTCATTTTCATAATAGGATTTCATCTAGAAAATCTAAGATATCTCATTATGAAATATGGAAAGGAAGAAGATCTTTCTTATTTCAAAGTCTGCGGGTGTTTAGCATTTTATAGAGTTCCAGATCCTAAAAGAACTAAAATTTGTCCTAGAGCAATTAAAGGTGTTGTGTTGGATGTGAAGAAAATAGTAAAGCATATAGAATTATGTATTTAGGAGATAATATAATTTTTGAATCAGGGGATGTAGAGGTTTTTGAAAATAATTTTTATAAAGATGATGTGGAGGAAGTGATTCCTCATATCCCTATCTCATGTACTCTATCAAATTCAAATATAATAGTAGAGAATTATGATGATTCTCGAGTTTAACCTAAACGGAGTACAAGAATTAGAAATGAGAAACATCTACATACAGATTTTATTTATCCTGATTCCATAATTTTTCTTGTTGAAGGAGATCAAAATAATCATCTTCTGAATAAGTTTCCAATGGTTTTGACTATAGAAGATGACCCGAAGACTTATAAAGAGGCCATGTCTTCTATAGATGTTGCTTTTTGGAGTTATTATGGATTTACTAAGAGGTTCAAAAACAATTTGTAGTAAATGTGTATTTAGAAAGAAATATGATTCCATTGGTAACATTCAAGCTTTTAAAGCTAGTTTGGTTGCCAAAGGTTTTAGACAAAATTAACGGTTTGATTATTTTGATATATATACCCATGTAGCATGAATTACTTCAATAAGGACATTATTTTCTTTAGATTCAATTAACCATTTGTATGTTCATCAATTGGATGTCAAAACTGCTTTCTTAAATGGAGAATTAAATGAAGATATTTACATGGATCACCCGGAAGCGTTTTTTTTACAAAGTTATGAAAATAAGGTTTGTAAACTAGTTAAATCTCTTTATAGTCTTAAACAAGCTCCGAAACAATGGCATGAGAAATTCGATTCTCTGATTTTATATAATGGTATTTCTCATAATAATACGGATAAATGTGTTTATTCAATGTTTATAGAAGAATATGGAGTTATTGTGTGTTTATATGTGGATGATATGTTAATTTTTTGAACCAATATTATTGGTATAATCGAGACACAGAGTTACTTATCTTCTATGTTTAAAATGAAGGATCTTCAAATAGTTGATACTATTCTAGGCATTAAAGTTAGAAAACATAGTGGGGGTTATTCATTAATTCATTGTCATTAAATAAAAAAAATGTTAAATAAATTTTATCATCTTGGTTTCAAGGATGTCAATACACCATTTGATTCTAGTGTTAAACTTTTAATAAATACAGGTAGAGGTGTAGCACAACTTGAATATTCTAGTGTAATTGGTTCTTTAATGTATGAGATTCATTGCACTAGACATGATATTGCTTGTGCAGTATGTAAAATGAGTAGATATACTAGTAATACTAGAATGGATCATTGGATATGTATAACGATATTTTTTGGATACTTAAAAAAACCAAATATTTATGTTTATACTATAATGATTATTTGGCTGTATTAGAAGGATACACCGATGCATGTTTGACTACCAGTATTGGTGATAACCAATCCACTTTTGGATGGTTTTTTACACTTGGAGGTTGTGCTATTTCTTGGGTGAGCAAGAAACAAAAATGTATTTCACATTCGACCATGGAGCCAGAGATTATCGCCTTAGCGACATGTGGAAAGGAAGCTGAATGGATTAGGATTCTATTATTTGATATTAGATTATGGCCTAGTCTGATGCATCCTATCTCTATCAGTTGTGATAGTGAAGCAACATTATCAAGGGAATATAGTTTCATGTACAATGGAAAGTCTAAACATATAAGTTTGAGACATGATTATGTGAGACAATTGTTACATGATGGTACCATAACAATTGTTTATATGAGATTGTGTAAAAACCTTGTGGATCCATTCACAAAATCTCTGCCGAGAGAGGTTATTCGTGCAACTAATAATGAGATGTTGTTAAAACCCATAGAATAAATCATTTCAGTAATGGAAACCCAACACTATCTTTAGGTAGATCCTAATCAATGTGTTTAATGGGTAAAAATCAGTTACAAGATGGTTGTTGATATTGACAATTATAACCTCAAATTTTGGTGTCAATATCGTTCTTTATGACAAGAGGTTGAGTTTTAAACTCTTAACAAAATATTAAGACTCAATGAATTATGTTCTATTATAATGGAAGAACATTGTAATATTTTTACTATGTGAACTTAGAAATGGTGCCGCTTCTTATAGGGGTTAATGGGTTTACTCCTTAAAGAGTTCATGAAAATGATATAATCCCATGGCCTTAAAAGTGCTACAAAATGAGATGTTGGATGAATGTTCATTATATGTATGATATCTCCGGTTTATCATAATGGTTAATAATTTTAATAATACAATAACTTATAAATCTGATAAACATTGAGATATTGATACTAAGTAAATGTTTAAATCGAATGATACCTTTATTATGTATAATGAATCACTTGTGATCTGGAGAATTAATATTTATGAATAAAAGTGGGGGATTGTTATATACTTTATATATTTTATTCAAAATATTTTACTGTTATAATTTTATTCAAATTATTTATTATAATAAATAGAGTGTTTTTCAAATTTGAACTGGTGTGACTCTCACCAAGAATTGTGTTTTTTCGGTTGAACCAATGCTTTCTTTGATCAAAATGGTGAGATTGAAGCGATGTGTCCCTCACCAAGAGGTATCTTGTTTCAGTAGAACCAATGTGTTATTTGACCGAACTGGTGAAATTTTCACCATTTATAATCTATAAATAAGTGATGATGAGGTCTCTTATAAATTAATTAATTCAATTCTAGAAATTATCCTTAGCTCTCCCAATATCGGTACAATAGGGTAATCGGAAATTGGTGTTCGATTTTTCCCAAACCTTGGTGAAATCCTCGAGGGATTCTTCCACCAAGAACTCTACACCATCAACGTGGGGGTGGATCAAACCCTTTTGGACATTGAACCCGATTCACGCATCAAGGTTATGTTCGTCTTCTCTTTCTTCCATCCTATTTTTCTAACAGAAAATGGAACAGAATGAGGGTGAGGATCCACTGCCATCGATAGCGGTGTGTGGGACTTGGCGGTATTAGGATTCACATGCATAAAAATCCAACAAAAAAATCAAATAGTTTAATAATTTAATAAAACTAAAAAATAAATAAACTAACTAAATTAATAAATTATCAATACATATTTAGAAAAGTTACAAAAAACATAAAATTAAATTCAATTTATTCATTTGAAAAATATAATTTGTCCACAATTAATTTAAAATACATAATTAACAATCAAAAACCTAGTTTAGTTAGTTTAATTAAAAAATTAATTAATTAAATAGTAAATAAAATAGAATAATAATATTAAAATAAAAACAATACAAAGTATTAAAAAAATTAAATAACAAAATTAAATTGTTAACATTATTTTAATTAATTAAATATTCAAAAACAAAATTGAATTATTTATTTAAAAAATAATTAATTGAATTATTGAATTAAAGAAATAATTATTTTGAAAATAAAAGAAATGAAAAAATTAATGAATTAAGAAATAGAAAATTTATAATTTAATTGAAAACACAAGAAGGAATATATTAAAGAGAAATGAATTATCCTATTTTAAAATTATCCAAAAACAACAAAAATAATTAATTAAATACATATTTTTTACAAATAAACATGTTTTAAAAATTTTGATACGTACAATGAATCAATTTATACTTGTTAATTCAAAATCCTTATTTTTTATAGTAAAAAGAGATGAAAAGTGAACAATGATGTGGAAAAAATAAATGAAAATAATCGTAGTGATACTTAATAGTGGCTTGATTTAGAATCTAGAGGTCTACACATATATGTAGGCTCTCATCTGTCTTCATGAAAAATAATACTAAATCACTAAAGGGAGATGTGTTCCATTATATAAGCCCATTAATTTCAACAACCTCAAATAGTATATTCATAACTTTCAATTCATTAGAACAATTTTATGTAGAGGTATCAAGGAAATTTTAGTTCCATATATAAGATAGATTATTTATTCAACCTCTCACTTCAGAAATAATCTAGAAAAGTCATTATAGAAGGCATATGGGTAAAGATATCCCACCAAGGAAAAATGGAACATCACTTAGGATCCACTGATCCAACGACAATACTAACCAATTTCATAGTAATTTCCCTAACTTATCCTTGGTTAATACTCCTTTGGATAGCCTAATGATACTACTAACCATAGTGTGTATACTATGAACTATTTGAAGATGAGATTGATTATTCTCATTCATAATTATAGATACATTCTCAAAATTAGCCCAATGAGTCTACCCCCATAATAAAATCAAATGAATTCATATTTAGAATTGTGTGTTCCCATAAATTTCTATATGAACTAACCACTAATGTAAATATAGGAAAACTCTTGGTATTATCAATTATTTTCGATAAAATTGCATAAAATGATCATATGATGTAGTGTGTATTCAACTTTAAATTTTACTTTAATTAGAAAATTAATGAATTTTGATGATCATTTATTAAAATTATTAATAATTGAATATTTTCTTAAAATCTATGATTTTTGGTTCTAAAATTCTCAAATAATATTTTACTTAGTTTTTAAATATTTTATGGAAAAACATTGATTTATTTTTGATTTACTATAATTTAAATAATATTTTATAGTTTTTTGTAAATTTTATAAATATTTGGTTGCAGGTATTTCATATTTCCTTATTTTAATCATTAATACTAATTTTTTTAATATATTTTAAATTCTCATTTTGAAATATTTATGTTCAATGTTTAAATATATTTGAGGTTTAATTTTATATCATTAAATGATAAATTTCATAAAGTGTTTAAATCCAATGAGTGATGGTAATCTGAGTTCAACTAAGAATAGATTGAGATCATATGAGGCCATGTTCCACTTTTTCGAGTGCAAAATGATATAGAAAAAATAGGAATGAGGTATATCTTCACCGAATAGATGTGAATAATTAAATTTTAGATATGATGATTATTTTAAAACAATGTGTTCCTCAAGGGAGGGGTTGATGATGATGACCAAAGATAACCCCAAAACTGAAGAAAAGTTAGAGCAACAACTGGTTGGTGTCTAATTTGAGTTTTGAAAAACAATGAGTTTATAATGATGACATTGAATCGATTGAGGTTATATAAAGATTATTATATTTGTTTCCTATGATCATTTGAATTTTTTTAAAAATTTTAGGTTCATGATGATGGATAAGGATTTGATTTCCTAAATTATATGGCTTCATGAAATAAATATAGTGCACACCTTGTGATTGTTGAATTTTTTATAATTAATTGTTTAATTTTTCTCATCAAGTGATTGCAGCCGAGCTTGAGGAAGGATACATCGGTTCTAGTAAATCCTGTGCGGATCAAAATATGTGACTAGTTTAGGATTGAAGAAGAAATACTTATGAGTCACATTCGATCCCTGATAAATCATGGAAGCATGATCAGGTATTCACATTGATATAAATAAATTAGAGGTATAAGAATTAAATGGTTGATAATATAGAACAAATATACAACTAAAATTAATGAAATTACTTTGAATTCAATCTGTGAATATTGTGATGTAATTTATTAGATCGATATCTTAATAAATTGCGAGTGGATGATTTTAAATTTTAATTCTACAAATATACTGATTATATAATCGAGGAAACATTTGGAAAACATCTAGATATTGAGAACAAGAATCACGAGGAGAATATAGCTGGGAGATACGTCTATCTTGATGGCGGTATATTCCTCAGATTCTATATTTTCTTCTATTTTCACTACATTAATATGAAATTATTGTAGGATAGCCATTAAAGATTTTTTTTCAGCTAAGATACTATAATGAATAATAATATAATATCTTATTACTTTTTTCCTTCATTTTGGATTTATTTATTTTGGGTTGATTCACTCTTATTTGTCTATTTTAGTAGTTATATTTTTCAAAACATCAATAATTAATGATAATTTATCTTAATCAAATGATAAAATTTTATGTACAGTAACCTAGAATTATTATACATAGATATTACATCATTTATTATGAATATTCTTCACATTATACAAACACATTCATGTGGAAAGATATATTTTAATTCCTTTAGAAACATGGAAACATAAACACTGGTATATAAATGAGATACACAATCTAAAACTATGTTCTTCAATACATGAACCCATTTTATACATATCATACATAATAAATTATTTCATAACCTAGGGAAAGGTAACATATGAAAGGGAAAGATCAAATACTCCATAACGGTAAATGAGGGAGATACATAAACATTTTATAAACATATGGGTATGGGAACATGAGAATAACATTTTAATATAATACCTTATATCTGAAATATCAATAAATTGAGTCAAGGAGTAAGGATTGGTAGTTAATTAGACATAAATCATAAAGAAATTAATGAACCTCATCCACAAGTGAATAAGATTGGCATATGAAATGTAATTTGTGGCATACACATAAGCATTGAAAATCATTTATATATTATCCAATGATCATTTACAAGGCTATCATAGTGGAATTGGTTCACACCCCAAACCATCATACTTGTCAATGTACACTCCTATAACCATCATAGTGGAAAAAGTACTTTTCTAAACTCGGTTCACTCCCTATTCTAATCTTATCTATCTCATGCGATATAAATCTTTACCCAATGAATTTAAGGGGGATATAATTCCAATCCTTCTCATAATGAAAATCATATTTACATTTTCCCCATGATAAAAAACATTCATCATATTATAACCCATGAAATGAAAATCGTATCATAAAATATTAATTATATCACAACCTATGTAAAAGATACAAGTATCATAATGATTTCAATATAGAATAACCTGTGAAAAAAATTTGGTTTGATAATAATTTCTTCATGGTATAACTTGTGGAATTTAAACGGGTTTCATAAATATCATTCAATCATAAACATATAACATTTAGAGATAGAAATGAATGTTTTCCATAGATAATATCCTCAATATGTAATTAGTAACATCAATGGATTTCATCCTTGATAGAATGATTTGAAATATCATTTGAAATATTTCTTGAGAAAGATGTACAATAAATTGTTTTTTAAAATAAAATTTATAAAATTTAATAATTTTTTTCCATTGAAAATAACCTTTAAAATTATAAAGGAATCTTTAAAACAATGATTGGTCAATAAATTAAAAAATTATATTTATACTTTACACATTACAATGATGATTTATTCCATATTTATGATAATATCAAAATAGAAATCTTTCAGAAAAAACATGAAGATTAATTTCAAATTAATGTGTAAAAATTAAAATATGGATAATTTTTTTTACAATTAATAATTTGGAGAACAAAATAATTGATAATTTTTTTAGAAAAAATGGTTTTGGAAGAAAGCATATTTCATAAATGAAGATAGAAATAAGGTCACCATTTCATAAAAACATTGTCTCAGTTATTTTAATTACCAAAGAGTGGAAGATGGTACAATTATATAATGATATAATGAATTAACTGAGGATAAATAAATTCATGAGAATTATTATGAGGCATGACATATTATTTCACAAATGGAGACCTCATTATAAAAAATATGGATAAACTATGAGATTATAACATAAAACCCTTACCTCATTGGAAACCAGGAATAATAAGAACCATGAAAGTATAAAATCAATTGAATATCTAAAATATCATGAGGATAAAAAAATTAAGGATTTTACATTTCAAATTTTATGTATACAAACCTTGTAATTGAATATAGGTTCATTATATAACTTATTTATCAATAAATATTAATTTAGACAAATATACCCAACCGATTTGGAAGCTTTCAAACAGTAACCCCAATAAAGAATAACATCAAATGAATCATTATATATCATTTAGATAATGCTATTCGTGATATAAGAAGTCAAAGGGGTAGTATTTACACCAGACAAAATAAAGGATTGGTGAATTTTTATATGTTTCCTAGAAATGAAGGAGAGACTAGAAATCCATTACCTTAAGTCTTGACTCTATCTTAATAAATAAAACCTCCTATAAAATATATATAAGTTTATTATAAATCTATTACATAACCATAATCATATATATATATAGCATACTATATATTATTTTATTATGACCTTTTATTACATGTTTATTAATGATTCCTGGTTAATGTTCTATTTGGGTAATAAATGAATTTTTTCCAAATATGTTTTTTTTTGTTTTTTTGGTACTCTTCTTTGATCAGGGTTTTGTAATATATATAATATTAAAATTAATATGAATATCAGATATAATCATTATATATTTATTTACTGAAATCCAATCTTTTTTGGGTTATAAAATTAAATGAGCAATTTATGGAGATGATAGGTTGTATGTACGCTTGAACATTGTTTCCATTTTCATTCAATTATAACCCAAGATTATTAAATTTCATGTAAATAATTAATTAATCACATCCCTTCACGAGGTAGTATTCTTCCGTACACAAAAGAGATGCTATTTTATTCCCACAAAATGGATAGTATGAAGGTATGTGTGATATAATAATTAAATAATCCTAAAAATATAATAAATATCATATTTAAATTATAAATAGACAATTTTAACCAAAATTTAATGGTTTAAATTGAATAAAAATGACATATTTTCACAAATAGGTAGTCCTCTATATACAAAAAGAATGATTTGATAACCCATTTGATTGAAGTGGAGACAAATATAGGTTATTTACATAACTTAAAAACACCCTAGTACGTTAAGTATAATTAGGATATTATATCAACATATTATTATATAAATTTATATAGGTGGATGAAAAAATAAAACAAAAACGCTCATTTAAGAATGCGACATATTCTTCAAGTATCCTTGTTATTTTTTCACAAAAAGACTTCATTGGATGGAATTATATACCAACTAAGTCCCTATAGGATGATAGAGGGAATGTAGTTATGTAATTTGTGAAACTCTTGGCCATGATAAATGGGATTTATGTTGTGATTAATAGAATATAATGGGTGGCCTTTTATAAGTAATGTGAGTGAAAAACGTGTAATTTTAATAAAAATAATAATTCCACCCACGTTTTTATATGTTCCAGGGCTCTAAAATAGATTATTCTTGATAGTAGAATGATTATGTTCTAAAAATGAAAAATGGGTTTTGGAAAGTTTTTGGTTTATTTTTACCCCTATATTTTTAGTTTAACCCCCAAGAATTCTTTTTACCCTAACAGATGAATATAATTTTTAGAGTTTCTAATATTTATTTTAGTCAAAAATTAAGTTGACCATATTAGATAATGTAAATTATGAAAATTCAAAATTAGGAATCCATTTTCAGAAATTCATAACACATAACCAGAACAATTTAATTTAAAATTAATCCCACAATTAAGATGAGAAAATGGGGTTTAAAGAAGAAATTTACAAAAGTTTACAATGTTTTTATATGAAAAATCGCTATGAAATTGATTCCAATGAGATAAATTGAATTATTTTATGGATAATATAACTAATATAACTTCAAAACCAATTTAAAATAAAATTTATCAACATAAATAACATAAATTAAAATGAATTATTCAATTAAAATATAATATATATTTTTCTATTCATCTAAAATGAAACTTTTCAAAAAAAACAAAAAAAACACCCTTAGAAAATATTGAAATTATGATTGAAAAAATGATATTTATTTTATAAAATATTTAAAAATTAATTTTATTAATGGGATTTTTTTTGAAAAAATACTATTTTTGAAATATATAATGACATTATCAAAAAAATTAACATCTTTTTTATCAATATGATTACTTTTTAAAAAAAATTATAATTAATATTTTAAAAGTCGTTATTATTATTCAATTAATTATTTTTAATGTCTAGGTTATAATAGTCACAATTAAATAACTATATTAATAATGTGTCATAGTATTTTAGAAACACAATATTCTGTGTAATGCAAGCTGACCCAGTGTTTCATGTTGCACAAACCTAACATTGTGTTGTGTGTTATGAAAACTATAAAATAAATATAATTTATTCAAAAGATAATTCATTAATACTATGGGAATTACATTCTACCCCCTTAAAATGAATTTATCCATTTAAATATATCACTCTGATAAAAAAATGAGGATACATATTACTCATCATATCCTCAAGTTCCAACATAGCTTTCTCAAACAAGTTGTTCTTCCAAAAAAGAACTAATTAGGTGCACAATATTGTTTATTAGAATTTTTTTATATAATCCAGAATCTCAACCGGTTGTTCCTCAAATGAAATATCATTCCCTGTTGGTATGACATATGAATTTTGTACATGTGAAGATTCAATTATATACTTCCTGGAGAGAGATACATGGAACAAAATGTGGACTTGAGAGCTGTTTGGTTGAAGTACCAACCAATAGGCTACCATATAGATATGATCAATGATTTCAAAAGGAATAATATACCAAAGGATTAGATTCCCATTCTTCTCAAATATCATAACCTTCTTCCATAGATAAATTAAAAGAAAGATCTTATCACTATCTTCATATTCCCAATCATATTAGTGGTTGTTGGTATAACTTTTATGCTGACTCGGAGATTCCTTATGGTTTTAAAAACTGGGTCCAACATTCTCATGAAATTCTTCTGCTATCTCAGATAGAAATTGCATTATTTCTCCATCTTTATTCATGGTTTATTGGAGTTCATCAATTCATCCCCTAACGGTATTCATAAGGATCAATCTTAAAGCTGTAGAAAATATATTGTTGTATGAAATCTCAACTCGAGGAATGTCTTGATCCCAAAAACCATTGAAATATGAAGAAAAATATCTCAACATATCCTCTAGGGTTTGGATTGGAAACTTATAAAATCCATCCATTTAAGGATGACACATAATGTTGAAAGATAACTTCATATCAAGAGCATTCTCTATACATTACAAGAACATTGATTCAAAACTCGAATGCTGATCAGAAAACATGGAATGTTGTACTCCATGAAACCTTTCCATTTTCATAATGCATATTATAGAAACTCGACCCCATATTACCCAGATCTAGTGTCTTTTACTATTAAATTAGCATTATTACACATGATAAAATCCTAAAGGACCAAATAGTTTTTTAGTATTGGTAAACCAGATACATAAATGATTCTTGTATTATAAATTACTACACCAATTAAAATATTGTTTTATTCATTCAAAATAAATATCATAGAGGATAACCCTAATCAATATAGTAAATCCCAACACATCATTTACTGTAAACTTCTTGGATTCATGGGGAATGATACATAATAATGTTGAGCTCAAATTATCTGTATGGGAAAAATATAACAGAAGTAACCATGAATCAATGAGAGTAATATTTATGTCATGGTAAATAACTCAACACACATACCATGTAATCAAAAAAAATAAGAATGAAGTAAATAAATAATATGGAATATAATAAATGGAAATACATTCCATTAAAAAACTACATTATAAAAAATCAATACGAGAAGGTAAGAAACTAACCCACAACCCATTTAATCAATGAACTTAAAATGAAATATATCCATATATATGTTGACAAAATATCTCATGGATGAATAATAACTAAAACTAAATGGTGGAATTTATAAATTACTGGAAACCAAGTTTCCTAGGTACATGGTAACTTTACCTTCAAAACCATTCACAAGATGGTAGACAATATATAGGATAAAAACCCAACTGATTTGACCAAAGGATTTGTCTTAGTTAACAACTGATGCATCGAGGGGATATCAATAATCGGGCCCCACCCATTTCGTACCAGTCCAAAGCATTACTCATATATTAAATAAATAATGTTACATATAAAATATCCATAAGTAATAAAGATTTATCAATAATACCTCATATGAGGCTAGGAAACAACAAGGTTTGTTGACATTAAAACATTCCTAAGGAAAAATAATGTTTAAACATTCCAAAGTTTCCCATACCACACAAAAACATTAAAGTCATAATTCCTAGATAATTAAATGAAACATGAAATATCATGAGAATAATTATATTCATGATATGACATTTCCAATGGAAATATATACACCAAATAATATTTAACTAGTTTATATAAAAAATATATCTCAATGGAAAGTAAATTTCGACGAAATCCCCTACCAATGTGATACTGAATTAATTGAAAAACCCAAAGGTAATAAAAACTAAATAACAAATTTAAATAACATTAATATAATATAATTCATGATATTATATTATATTCTAATGTGGCAGTATATACACCATATATAATAAATTAGGTTCCCAACAGTAATGTATGCCTTATAGAAATAATAGTGAAATAAGAATCCTTTACCTTGCGTCCAACATGTCTTATGTGTCTCTGTATTACGGAATATCAAAATTATGTTAATTATTTTCTTGATTTATATCCTTTATAATTTTTATCCATACATTTATTTCACTTATTACTATGTTTTATGAAAAAATATAAGCAATATTGTTTACGATGGTTGTTTTGACCAAATTCACATTATATGTCAAAAACAACTTTCGTAGGCCAAATATGGTCAAATGGGTCATTATATAACATATCCAGAATAAAAACCATGTAATAATAATCATATTTATAAATGAATTATTATTTTAAAATCAATCATTAAATAGGGTTATGAAAAATGAACCAATGTTACAATCATGGAGACGGTAGGTCGTATGTACGCATGAGTAAGGTTCCCATTTTCCAATGATCATTTTGGAATAAAGATAAATAACTTCAATAATTACATAATGATCATTATATCATAAATACTATATTACTTAATAATATATAATTATATATCGGATTCTTATGTTTTAAAATTAATCGCATCCTATCGAGGAGGCGATAGTTCACATGCTCACGAACAACGTTATCACTTTTTAAGTGCGTGAAAGGGTAATAATGAAAATGATATATATTATATTTGTAGAAAGTTAATTATTTTTTGAATATAATATAGATGTTTTTTTTATCTTTCATATGTTTAATTAAAACCAAACCTTATACATTTTTTTATAGTGTGAATGAACGACATTGCTTTGAGGGGGAGGTAGTTCGCACTTCCACAAACGATGTTATCATATTTATACAAACTGGAAAGTATAATGATATGTTTTATAAAATAATTAAAGAAGATTAAATACATAATTTTTATCATATATAACATATATTAAAATATTTTCCCTCATAACTTCCACCATGAGGGGTGGTAATGAAAAAATGAATAATCATCGTTTCGTGAGGCGGTAGTTCACCGTACACATAAATAGTATGTTCGTTACACATTAGATGGAGGTGTATTTAAGGGTAGGTAAAAAAATATAAAAATAATATTACATTGAGGTTATTTAATTTTCTATATAAACATGGAATAATAATATTTTAGGGAGTGGAGAATGAAAATAATATTAAATAGATTTGGAAAGACATTACCTCTTAATCGGGTAACTCCTTTTGGTTTGCACCAAAATACATCATTGGACCACCTTATTCCAAAAGGTATGATTCGAGGATAAAGGGAGTTATGTTGGGGAGTCAATTGTGTATATTTTTTTCGAACCTATATGGCTTGAGAGGTGTGATGAAGTGGGTGTAAATGTGTCCTTTTATAATGGACGAGGAGTGGCTCTCTTGTAATATTATAAAGGAAAGGAACCCCACCAATGTTTGTGTTAATTTAAATTTGATAAATAATGGTCCCAAGTCTATAAAAGTTATTATAGGTTATATATATGGCAATAATATAGACCTTGTAAAACTTTATAGGCCATTTTAGGCCTCAGGGTTATGGTTTACTCTCTTATTAATCGTTATTTAATCTTTAATATTGTAAATAATTTTAATTGCATTCACAAATATTTTTGGTAAAAAAAATAATTTTAACATATTATAAATTATAAATTATTCATATTAAAAATATATTTTTCCATATTCAATCCACATAATTGGAATAAAATTAAATTAAAATTAATCCCATAAAGGGGACAACAATGCAGGTTTTTAAAGTAAAAATTTCATAATGTTTTCTATGATTTTATAGTTATCATCAAAGTGAAATTGATTCCAATGATCTGAATTTGATTAATTTAATATAATATAATATAATTAAATTTAATACAAAATAAAATTATCATTTAATCTTATAAAAATTTTCTTGAAATGGCGGCTATGAATTAAATTTTAGAATATTTCAATATATATTAAAAATGATACTTCACAAAAAATTACCAAAAATTCAACCTAACCAAATTTTTATGTTCATATTTGTAATATTATTTTTATTTTGACTTATAATATTTCTAAAAGGTTCAAAAATTGGATTTAAAATGGGTTATCTATTAAAAGGTAGTAAAAGTGTCTTAATAAAAATATTAGTTTTTATGTGTAATATTGTGTTTAATACTTCCTTATGTCTATTGAATATATTGGATGATTATCTAAAAAAATTGATTGAAAATATAAAATATAAATTTCATTTATATTATTCATTAATGGTAATTATTTTAATTTATTAATACAAAATATCTTTGTGAGTATAAAATTAATAATATTTCATTTATATTCAATTGGTATATATTTTCATTTCTAATTAATTGGTAGCTTATTAATTCATATTATATTTCTGTAAACCATATATTTTCATAATTTAGATGATATTATTAACAAGTTCTAATTTAATTTCTTGGTTAATAATTAATATTCTAAATAGTAATATTATAATAATATATTATTTCTCGGTAAAACTCAGTTTTACGTCTAATGCAAGCCATTGAAGAAACTAGTTATTGCGTATGTCACATGATAACTCATTATCAGGTGCATTATAAGCTACATAATATATCGTATTTATTTAAAATAATAAATATATTATAATGTCTTGGGTTATTATATTCCCTTGCGTGCTTGGTGTTATGTGTTATACATGCTATTGAATACAATGTTCCTATTTTAGATTTTTGGGGTATAACATTCTCTCCACCTTAATTAAATTGTTTACTAGAAATTTAATCTCAGTATTGATAATACACTGTTTGATATTTTGTATGTTTAAAATCCGACAACAAGATAGGGGTTCATAAAACATCCTCTAGAAAAGAGAGAATGACAAGTACAAAGGCTGTGTTGACTAACATATAGCTTTATCTCTTAGTAGGAGAACATCAATGGAATTTAGTGATACTTACATGGAGGGATAATATAAATATTTATATGGGGTGATTATAGTCATAAATAACAAACAAATGAATGTTCAATGGAATGTTGTGGACTCAAATCCATAAATCTTCAATGATTTAGAAGACTCTCTATTCAACAAAAATTACGGTCTTAGTACATTTAAAAACAACGACATGGTTCCCCTTCTAAGATTATGGTCTTAGTACATTTAGAAGACCATTGTTATTTTTTAGCTTCCAAGATCATGTCCCACCAATGACATGGTTCCCCTTCGGACAGAATGGTTTATAGATTAACTCAAAAATCCAGAGGTGTCTTAATACATTTAAATATAAAATGGGGTTGATTAACACACCCCTAGATATCTTTATAAGGAACATCACCATGAATTATTAAAGGATGGTGGAATTAGAAATCAAAAATAATTTCATTAGTGGTAGTATCCTTCCATTAATATCCCTATTTTTCAATATAGATCATTTGTGAGATCTCTTTTAGGAATAGTGGTTATTCATGTTATTTGGGTGTTATATGTTCCCATGCTCCTTCCTTCATTGAAGGTGGTGGTGGTTCAGGTGACAACTCATACAATAATATAAGAAACTATATTAAATCCATTTCCATAAAGAGTGTAAATAAAAAAACTCAATATTTTCAAGATTTATATTATGTAATACCCCATTCCTATATCCCTTTAATTCACTATATATCAAATTAATTTATAATTAAAATGGTTTGCATTAATCTAATAATTTACAAAAACATGATTTAGAAAAAAAAATGAAAAATATCATAATTTTACATTATTTGATAAAAAAGTCAGCATGAATCAGTTTTATAAATAAATAAATGAACTATAAATAATTTAAAATAGTTAATAAACTAAATTAACCAACAATTATTTCATATTAACATATTTATTAATAATAAATTGATAAAAAATAGTTCATTATTATTAATGTTTCAGTTATTATGACCCCCTAATTGATTCCATCTATATTATAATCATATTTCAGAAAAATTAAAAACATCATGTCAAACAATCTATGTATAATTATTGACATAAAGTGTGATGTATGGGACTAGAGGGTTAGGAATGTCCCAATGGAAATTCTTGATAAAAAATCATCTACACTCTAAACTATTAGTGTATTGAACTATGAAAAGAATGATTTATACTCAAACTATTGTTTAAATTTCATATCACACCATCAAAAATACACAATGATAGTACCAAAATATTAAATATCAATTATAATCCTATAATATAAAAATGAAAGGAAGTAAATTAGAATAATTAGAACCCCTATATCTTGGTGATTCCTTTATGAATCAAACCCAGTCATCTTCATTTATCATAAGACAACTAGTTTTTTTAATTGCATAAAAAACAATATATTTAATGCTTTTTAGGGACCTTTTCATCATATAACAGCCCATATCAGTGTCTTGTTAGATCCAACTCATAAAAAAACTGAAATTCAATAAGGGTTTCAACCCACGATCTATGATCATCAAAACCCACTAATATTTAACCATGAGTCCTTCTTCTATGTTCGATGATATATTGTTATTCTAAATAGTCCCTAACCATTCGTTCCAACCCCTAGTCATTATATCCAACTATCCATATTCTTTATTACATAAATAAATATAAAAATATTCCCATTTGACAAAATCAAACATATATTGGGGATATCTAGAAACTATCCTTTACTTCTGATGCACCCTCAATATAAATTTTCACTTCCCCATAAAGGTTATTCCAAAAATATTTTAATATATCAAATTACCTTATATGAAAAATTTCCCTGATTCATTAAAATCTCATACCACTTCACCAAATAAGAGTCTTACATTCCAATTCAATCATTCCCACACATCATTAATTTTTCTATAAAATCATTATTCTCTACCATGTATTAATATACCAATCCAACTAGGGAATGATGTAATACTCCAAATATATACTATAAATGCACTAAAAAAACCAAATAATCACTATATATCACTCTCTCATCACAATCATGTTACAAAGTGTCATTTATCACGTTTTTGACATGTTGGAATTTTGGATGGATTTTGACATTTTCATCTGGTGGATAGGCTAAATATAAAAAAAGATTCAGAATTTATTTACAAATATTGGAACACATTAAAGTGTTGTATTTGTACTAGGATTCTTTTCAAAAATGTGTCGCGGTATTATTGATGAGTTTCAGAAGCATCAGGCTTCAAAAACATGGTTTTGTGAGAAACAACTTGGGGCACACGGTTGGTGCAAGGATGTTAAAAAACATGCTCCCCAAATCATATGGAAATATTTAATGGTGCATGGTTACATTTGACCAAGTGATGTGGATAAATTAACCATGTTTTTTTTCATTAGTGTATACGAATAAAAATTATTGAAGCACAGGTTTTCTATCTATGCACTTAAACCATACGAGATGGGTTTTTTGGACAATATCACTACATGACTGGTGCATGATTCATTAAACCATGCGGGAAACCATGTTATAGGGTGATTCTTGGGATATTCATCCTGTATGTTTGGAACATAGCTTTCCTAACCATTCAGCCTAACTATGCACCTCATAAAAGGTATATAATTTTAATTTCTCCAATTTGACATTAAATTGGATTAACCATATTTCCTTCCTCATTAATACCAAATAGATCTATCAAATTCCCTAGAACCATCTTCTATTAGTTTGGATGATTATACTCATTATTGTTATAATTTTATTTTTATTTGACTTTTTTGTAATTCTAGAGGTTTTTCTAAAACTCCACATACATACCTTCATTGTTTTCTCATAAAGTATAAATAATTTCTTTGTGTGAGTTAATAATCCTTATTTCCATATCATTTTTCTACATTATTGTTTTCTCACATTTTGGCCTGAATAAAATACTAATAATAATTGAGTGAAACTTATTAATAATTTGGTCGGTTTTTTAGTGAATTTACCCAGATGTCTTGATGATTATGATTTTTTTCATTATTCCACATGAGAGACACCCCATGCATTTCCCCTAAAATTCTTACATCTAGGAATAAATTGATTAGACAAAAATTGAACTTATTTACAACCATTTAAATGGATGGAGGTTGGTTACCTCAACCAAAACCCCCACTATAGGTGGACTCTAATAAACGACTGTATGATTTTTCTTAATTTTATCGAAAACACCCAACAGGTGTGTTTGGTTTTTCGATTATAAAACGAATGAACTAATTGTATTAATTAATTGTTATATGACATGGATAATAACTTTATTTATTTAAATTAAAAATATTATACTATTATTTCTTAGATAAACCACCCTTGGGATGTGTTCGAATTGTATTTTGTTAACAATTCATAAAAAATGGATTATGTAATTGAAAATGGAATGTTCCTACATTTATTTATATAAATATTTTTGTAAAAACATACTCTTATTAGTTTAAGTCATAGTTACAAAAATTTAATTATTAAATGGATTAATACCATAACATAGGACCATGATATTATAATTTAATGGATAGATAGAGTTAATTGAATGGGATTAGAAATTGAGTAATTTATTGAATCATGATGATTTAAAAAATCCTTGAATAAATTTTCAAGGAATATGTTTAGTTATTAAATTCATGGTTCCTAATTTTCTACTGTGTCATGGGTGATACACGGTTTCCATAATAAAATGACTTGGAATTTTTTAAATGTTAAATTAAGTTATATTAGACATTGAGAAATACCTGGATTCCTTATACATAATTACTTGAATGGGATCATATGTTAAATGGAATTATATTAACCCCTGATAAATAATTTTACTCCTTATGTGGAATTCCACAAACAAGCTCATATGTAAAATATAATTGTCTTATTCCCTGAGAGGTAATTGGAGGAATTCCTTATATTGGTTCATAGGTTTAGTGGAATTTTATTACTCATTGTGTGATACTTGGCTTCATTACACTGAATTCCTTTGAAAGGATATTAGTTAAATAGAATTCTATAACACCTTGAGTGATACTTGGAATCCTTATATAGGATTCATTGTATGGGGTAAGAGGTTAAATGAATTTATATTACACGTCGAGTTATACTTTGGTTCCTTTTATGAAAATACTTGTATTTCCTCACATGTCAAATGGTATTATATTATATTTGATTTCTATTTAGAATACCCTCTACTGTTAAATCATTAAAACCATAAAACATGTATAACCCTATAATATTATCATGATACATGTGAACTTTTATTATATTCCATGGACCCTAATCTTATAAATAAATATATAAAATTATAATATGATCATAGTCATTCTATCTCAGGTTGAAGTAGGTAATATTTACCATGCTTCCCACAAGGAACCAAGACGACATGGTTAATATTTATTTCATAGAACTATTTTTTTATACACACTAATAGTTTTATATTCACTGACAGGATGGTATTAAAATATATTTATTCTATCCTTCCATGTTTCACTCATACCTTATTCCAGAATCATTTTTGTAATGCCCCATCTTTTCAGTGAGGTATATCTATTTTTAGTTTTGGGTAAACATGGAAACTATTCCTAAGGGTCAGTTGGGTTGTTTTTGGTAAGGATGTTTCATGAGGTATTCAACCTAGATGTAGACTATATACATGATGTGTAGTGAATTAAAGATATGTATTTGGATGACTAGACCCAATTCACATTTTCTAATGGTTTTACTTAGGAGGTAAAGTCTGAGTATTACATGATGTGTGTTGCAATTACACTCAATGTAAATGTTGGTCTAGTTTTTGAAAAAACGTTCAGAATCCCTTGATTTAGATAAGGGATTACATTTCTACTATTAATATCAAAGGATAAATAAAGGGATATCACCATGCCTACTCTAGGTTACAAATGATCTCCTTCATCTCGGTTCCATTCCCTTCTCTATCAGGTGTGTCAGATTCTGCTCGGTAAGATCTCTATTCTTCTTCATTTTTTCTCATTTTTGTTTTCATCATTTTTTTTTATTTTGGTGCATGATTATATACCCTATTTTAAGGTTTTTCATCAGTTTTAATGATTTCTTACATTCTATCTCAATTCTGGGACTGACACTGGATAGGGAGAGTGCTACAAACCTAAGGTATGCATTTTAGATTATATCCCTATGTTTCATTGAATTTATATCATGTGACATACATCATTTCACAAAACCTTTCTAATGACGCCTCTAAAATTGGAAGTAATTTAAATCAAATGGGTTTTCATTATATTTATTCATTCCTAGGTAGCGATTAATTGACACATTGTTTGTTATCTTTGACTTGATCCACTACAATGGGAATTCCTTCCATTAATGTCTTTTTCCCTTACCATAAATTGTTAAAGAATCTTTGAGTTTTGTTTCACATGTAATAAATACCATATAACCCGGAATTCACTAACTAGAATTAGTAGAAAATGATTTAGGCCCCTACACATCATTCCATAATTAAATTATTGATTAACTGAGTTTTCCCTATAATTCATGCCTTATATAGTCTTAAATTAAATTCAATTAATTCGATGAATTGATTAATGTATTATAAATTTAGTGACCTTATAAAGGATTTGAGATCATGGTGACTAAGACATACCCTTATGTTAGGCCAAGAGTGAAACATGAGATTTCTATTATGGATATCCATGGATGGGATCATCATGATTTACAAATATAATTTGTTGAGGATTGGTAATACATTGAGATAAATAATAAATATTCCTTGGATAGGCTAATCTTGCATTTTCTATACATATATATGAGTGATACTGATTCAGTGAGGGACACACTATGGATAGGCTTGGTGGATAGATGGTTAAACTAGGTCATGAGTGATACTTTACCCCCTATGTGAGATACTAGGGATGGACTCAGAGGGTATTGTCTTTATATCATTCTGAGAGTGACACTTTGGAATCCATTTTTTGGATCGAACTGGATGAAATCCTACAATGATTAGTATTTTTTGTGCTCTTTGGGTGATAATTAGGTTCCATGATATGGTTCACCTTGAATGGGTCTATAATGAAACTTAATTAAATTCAAGATATTACTTTTTATATAAATCAACAAAGGATAATTCATTCAATTAATGTACGCATCTTGCAATCCAAATCACATTCTTGGGCACAACCCATATTTTATAATTTATTTATAACAACACATTATAAATTATACCATACTTTCAAAGGTGAACATTCATCATATACATCTGGATTAGGCTGAATTTGATTGAATTGGTCAGGTATCCCATTAGGATTCTAGTCCGATGTATTTATTTATTTAACACCTTGAATGTGTTATCATGGGCACACATCCCATTTTATATTCATTGATTTTATTTTCCTAGACATTGTTTGTGGTGTCCTACTAATTATATATCACACCCTTCATGGTACCCCCTTGGTACCCATGAATACTTCATTATAGTAGGTATAGATAAACGTAAGTGTCTCACATACAATTATTGATTTCCGGTACTGTGATGGAGTATATGATAACATGAACAAGCTAACATTCATGATTCTAGTTGTATAATAATCTTTTATTTTATTTTTTAGAAAAATGGAATATTTAAGTTCACCTATATATCATAAAATAATTTTTTATATATCTATATTCCATGATCGTCATTATTTTTAATCTATTTATTATTCTGATTATTCCCATTTATTTATTTCATTCGATGATTATTTATTCTCCTTCTTGTTTAATTCTATTTACACTGCTTATGTTTACTGTTTACTAATGTTTTATGCTCTTTACTTTGAGGGAATAATCTCCCCACAAGCACACCCTAGGCCCTCAATGCTAGTTTGTATCCTCCAGTGCATAAGGAGGCATTCTTGAGGTCATGTGGCCAGCCGTCCTAGGAAACTATTCAATGGATTCTAGGGAGGAACTCTATAAAGTGGTATCATGTATTTCTGTTACTTCTAAATTAATATTTTGTGTATTTAATAGGAGAATATTATTTATTAGAAATATATATTGTGCATATTCCTGCGAGTAGCTAACCATGTACAGGGGATACCTAAATTACCTGTTAAAAGTTGTGGTTATTGGTTGTACCTATTGTTGTTGTACTGATTTCACCATTGGGTGATGCACATGTTTTGTGTTTTTATTATTATTAATATTACTATTATTCTGAATTTTATTTCATTTAAAATTTACATAAAAGAGGTATCATCTCATGCATCACATTATGAAATGGAGGATTCACATGTCATGCATTATTCCACGCCATTTTATATTTACGCGTGCATTACATATATTGTAAGTGATTTTGTGTGTGTGACCTTGTTGTTATATATTGAAATGTGCTAACATTTCTTGTAATTAGAGCATGATTGGATTAATTAATGTTCCTACATAAATAAAAATAATGTTTCCCCACACATATTGATGATGACACATTAATTAAACAATTATGACATAGTTGATCCATGAACTATTGGTTCTACATGATGACATATTAGATTATTTGATTTCTTAATGAAAATTGTAATTTATGAATTGGGTAATTCAATAAATTGGTAATAGTAGTTCATTCATTAAAATCATTATAAGTGACCTATTGTATCCTTATTCAATATTTAAAGGTTATGTCATCATTAATTGATGTAAAAATCCCAATTTATAATGAATATGGTCGTTTATAGTTTAGAAATAGTGATTCATATAAATGATTTAGATAACTATATCCATAAAAATAATAATGACCATCATTAAATTTTATTTTTTTGGAATGAAATTTTTACTACTAAATGGGATTCGAATTGCAATTTCAACGGTGTTTTCCACCATACCATGCAGTTAACACTCCATGTAGCAGAACCTCTACTGGGTTGTGTGGGGCCACAAACCTAACCCGACCATAGTATTGGGTAGTAGTTTGTTTATATTATTTTATATAAAGATCCTTCCCACAACCTAGGATGAGATTTAGTAGTAGGATGAGATATGTGACATGTTTTATGAAGGCTTTTTACCTTCCCTTTCTGGATTTCATTGTTTCTCTCTCCTGTAAATGTTATCTACGGTGTGCACCTGGAAAATGTAGACCTATTCCAAATCAACACCCAAAAATCATACATAAGGAGGGTAGTGATGAATATTCACCTATGGCGGTCATTAAGCCACAAGAAATTCCTCCTCTAGTGCTAACTGCGACACCTCATATTGATCATACACTAGGTGCCAATGCTCAGTTTTGTGATAGATTTTTGCAATTTTTGTTGTTTATGAAGGGAAATTTTTAAACAAACCCTACTATGGGATAACTGAAGGGGGAATTATAGTAGTAATATCACCCTAAATATTTTGGGGATGGAAGACATTGGGCTATTGAAACATTCTTAGAGGCAATAATGTCGATATTTGTGCATTTGTATAAGCCCCCAATGTGGATAATAAATCTTGATACTTACATGATTCATTAATTTGATAAATATTGGTGGGATGTACTTACCAAGGCCAGATTTCATCATGTTATCTCCTGAGTAGGCTTTCAAACAACCTTTTTTGTTACTTATTACCCGACACATTGCCAGTAGACCACACTCAATAGTTTATGCACCTTTAATAGTGTGCTATGTTAGTGATGGAGTATTCAGAACATTTCACCAATCTTCAGCATTATTCACTAACACTTACTGGTGAAGAGATGAAAAATATGAAAAGTTTGGAGGATGGGCTTGAATATTCCATCCAATCATAGCAGACTGTTTTCTAGTTGTCCTCCAATCCTAAGACAGTGAACCATTAACTCATCATATGGAATAACCTAATGGAAAGAGGCTATGTGATTCAGAGAGGTTTAGCTTCTAGGAAAGAAGATGGTTTATCTAGCAGCAGGATAAATCATTTAGAGGGTTTATGCTGGGTCCCTGACATATAGAATACACACACCAATAGCTATGTACTATGTCACCCGTGTGGAAGGGAAGGGAATAAAATGAATAAGTGTAAAATGAACCCAAGAGAGTTCCAATATTATGGTATGATGGGTAATCTTAAACAAATATGCCAAAAATTACCTCCTATACCTAGTGAGAATTGATCTGTTCCAAAACTACATTCTAGGACAAGACAAGTAGTTTCATTTTAGTCTAGGAGTTAGACTACTACTAAACAATCGAGTTGAGGAGGTAGTTACAACTAAGGTAGTCAGACCACATAGGTCTAGCACTAGTATAGTGGACTTTTCTAGGATTGTAAGGTCTAATATATGAGTGCTGGTAAAAGAAATATCGATACAGTACAACCTAAACATTAGAATAAGAGTATAGGTTCATATACTATATGAGGTACTACTTTGGTAGCCTCTACATTAGTTTATACCCTATTTGGTATAGGTACATCACACTCCTTCATATCTAGTAAAATTCTAGATTATATGGGCCTATAAATGGAAATGTGGTGTAATGAATCTTGAAACATCATTAGGATTTTGATATGCTAGTATACATCATTTCAAGGAGTTCCCTATAAGATATGTGGGTATGGATTACTATGGAAATTATTTTTCCTTGAGATGCCCGATTTCGATATCATTCTAGGTATAGAATTGATAGTGCATAGTCATGACCATGTTGATTTCTATCATTACAGTGTGTCCCTCAAATCACCCATGGGAAGATAGTTTATTCACAAGGGTGAATAAGATATCTAAGAGAGTTGATTTGGACCCTAGAATACTTGGCTAGGTAGGGTGGCAACCTAGATGGTGACTATCTTTATTAGTGATCTAGTAATATAGCTTTTATATTTACCTATTATAGTCAATTATTGCATGGATGTTTTTTATGATGAAATTAATAATTTTTCTCCTATGTGAAGGGTGGAGTCAACTTTCGAGTTAGATCCTAGTGTGGCACCAATTTTAACTCATCCATACAAGAAGTAACCTATATTGCTTGAGGAACTCATGAAGATGTTGGAGGACATAGAGGAAAAGGTTCTAATGGGATCTATTGCATTAATGATAGTTTAATCTCACCAACATAGAGGTAAATGGTCATATATTAACTATAAATTTTCATATTGTTCATCTATCCTTTTCCCAAGAAATAGGATAGTAACCTCATGTTGTGCGTGGATTAAAAATGGTTGAACCAGCTTATAGTGAACAACTGGTATCTGTTGCCTCATATAGACAACCTATTAAACCATCTCTAAGAAGAAATAGTTTTATCTATGATTGGTTTTAGGTTAGGATACCATTTGGTGAGTGTGAATCCATTACACATGCCATGTAAAATGTTCCAAAAATGGTATGAATTTTATGAGTATCTGGTAATATATTTTGGCCTTACAGACATACCAGCAATCATTATGTCATTGATGAAACGGGTTTTCCACTAGTACCTAGATTCATTTCTGTAGGTATTAATTGAAAACATATTGGTTTATTCTATCACCAGAAATGAAAATACCAACCAATATGAGACCATTCTCAATACACTGACAGATTATCATCTATTTGAAAATATCAATAACATCCAATTTATGATGGAAAAGGTTCACTTCATGGGTCATATTTTTTCATAGGTAGGTGTATCTATTGACCCAGAGAAGGTGAGTGCCATAATTGCTCATATAATCCCATGAATATCATTATAATACATAGTTTCATGGGTTTAATTGGATATTACATGTGATTTATTCAAGAATTAACATGCCAAGAAATGCCTATTTTGAGCTTGCCTAAAAAGGGGAGCATTTCAAATAGATAGAAGATTGTGAGATATAATATTAGGACTTGTTGAGGAGACTATATTTATCACAAGTCTTGATTATTCTCGATTGGATTAGAAGTAATACTATCTATTTTATTCTTTAGTATTTACTCATGGAGATGTTCTAATGCCTGATGATTGGGTTTTAGAATACATGTCCCTTTAGATGATACCTCACGAGTGGAATTACCAAAAACATGACATTGAACTTATAGTTTTGGTTCATGCTTAATTTTTTTAGATGAATTATCTATTGGGTGGACAATTAATTGTTTAAAAGAATTAAATAAGACTAAAATACATCTCCAAAGAGCATGGTTAAAATACATGGTAGCGCAGGTGGATTGAACCCTTGTATTCATTCAACGTCAAGCATTCCTATACACCATGAAAGGTTAATTTAGTAGCTAATTCCTTAAGATATAACAATCTTACATAGGCCATCCAAGAGGATATTCGTGAGTGGATGTAGTTTTATTTGTTTCTCATGATGCACCTGGAGGTTAAAGGACATATTGGGAAGTTTATTTGAGTATCTCTAGTAGTGACACCCTCCCTCCATGAGTATGAGACAGTGATATATATATATCTGGTCCTGATGGCTGCATCCTAATGGAGAGTGTCTCAGGTGAGAACCTTCCACCTGTTTCGGTTATTGAGGGGAATGATATTTTTCACTTCCATGGGAATGTATGGGTGCTTGATGATATATGGGAGGAGTTGATGTGAGAATCTCATGCCTCTATTTGGGTAGTGAAACTTGGTATTAACATGATTTAATGATAAATATGACTTGTATAATGGTTGATGGGTATGTAAAGGTCGTTTTCAGGTTTCATCTTGAGGTATTCTACCTATCAGCTGGTGAAGTCAGAACACCATCAACTGGTTGGAATTCAATAATATCCAATAACTCTTGACTGTAAGTGGAATGATGTATTGTCATGGAAATTCCCTGTAATTTTTTCATAAATTTTATGGGATTATTTCAAGACCAAGAGCTAAGACGACATGTGATTTTGAGTCCCAGTGATCCTGGAATAAATGTTGGATCTTTTTTAGTAATATAAAATAGCATGCATGTGTGTCTTTGAAAACATCTAAACATATGCTTGAATTAAAAATCTGATTGAACCATTGCATCCGAAATGAAAAATTTACCTAGGAAAGGTTCTAACATCGACCGTCATGGGTATATGTTAAAATTTAATTTTTTAAAAAAATAAAATAAACGTAGGAAAGATTATTTTATTCAATTTGTAAACAAAAAAAATAAAATAAACTTAAGGAAGATTATTTTATTCAATGTTTGTTCCCCTATGACACATCGTCGAGGTGACTGTTTCATTTCATAAATAAAATAATTTATAGACGCGATGACCTAGTAAAACAGAAATGGTGAAACAAGTTTCCTTAGTTTAAATGTTTAACAAAGATATAGGATCATTGGCATGATTTGGGGATTCACTTGGAGGCTTTGGGGGATTTTCACTAGTGAAAGACAAACAAAAAATCCATAAAGAAATCTAGAATTCACCCTCCTATATGAAAGATCTTTCCCATGATAATAGATCAAGGACATTCATGGAAGGATCACTACTAGTGAAGAACACTTTACATTGATGAGTGATCTGATCTCCATGTATAGGGTTTAATTCTATGTGAATTATTCATTTCGTGGATCAAATTTTTTAGCAACAAACAAAGATAAACCAAGGTACATGTTGAGCTATAGATAAATAGCGTATTTAGGATGGGTTTTCCTTGTGAGGGATTAAGGAATGTTATATCCATGTATTTATTATTTCCTTCGTTGAAATTTCTAACAATGAATAATCACTCTGACATGATCAATGGTCGTGGTCCGTTCTTCGTGTGTTCCTTTTGGGTTCTCCTCCTCCTCCTTTTTCGTTATTTTCTTCATAGAACGACAGAAAATGAAATCCAAGTGGGACGACAATGGTGGATAAACCAACAGATCTAGGAAAATGACCTCTATCTCGAAGGTTGGTGGTAGAGGGGCCTGCATAAACCATTGCAGGTGGTAGATATGGGCCACCAGTAGTAGCCCCACCAGATGCGGTGGAGTTCCGCAGTCTAGCTGGACCTCGGGGTGCTTAAGTGGAGACATGAATGGATCAGATGGATAAATTGATCATCGTGTCCAAGTTGGACAAGACCATCCAACCAGCAATTGTCGGTCCAAAGAGGACAGGCTGGTGAACGGCTCGGGTGGGCGAAAACTGGCCCTCCATTATGATCCAGGCCAGTTGAAGATTGGGACCATGGACAACCCGGCAGGCTAGACCCGCTACATAATAGACCTAGTCCTATATCCTAAATGGTCCTGGACCTTGGGCTAGTCCAGACCGGGTCACCCCAGACCCTATTGGGTCAGGATGGGTATGCAGAACTGGGTCGGGATGGGTCATTCTGATCGGGTCGGACTGGGCCCAAACCCAACCATCCCCCTTTTCACTAAAACACCCAAATCTTCTAAACTATATGTCTTATTGAAAATTTGTTTACGGAATTGTGATCATTATTATGAGGATGTCCTTTTGATATTCACTACGTTGGTTTTAATGTAATTTGAGATACAACTGAGGGATTGAGTAGTAGATTCTCCTATAGTCATGTGCGCTACCAGCGAGAATCCTACAACTGGCGGTGATAAGAATAACCTGATGAGTGTGTCTTGGTGACCTAGGAATACAAAGTGATGAGAATGTTTGGGTGACCATGCAGGACAAAGTGACAAGTGGATCAATGTGACATAATAGGCCAAAGTGACGAGCGAGTCTAGGTGACCTAGCATGCCTATGTGACGAGCAGGTTAAGGTGACCCTACATGAGTATAAGATGAGTGGGTCTAAGTGACCCAAGGGGACTAAGTAACTCATTAGGGATGATTTACATAGTAGTAAGGGTGTCCAGTGTTTGGTACTAATTGTATTGCTTTATATACATTAGTTTATACTTGAGTGAGATGACAACACATTGTGCATACATTCCTTTGTGGTATTAATTTTTTATTTTGGGGTCCTTACTGAGTATTTTGTTACCCACCCCTGCATGGGCTCCACCCACACAGGTCATTTCCTGTGAAAATGAAATATGCTTCGACATTGACCTTGGTGGCCTGGGACTAGGCGATGCCTAGTGACATCCTACAAATGAGGAATGTTTATACGGCTTCTGGTGGAAACCCCTTCCCTAGCACTTTAATAAGGATTTACCACTAATATAATTAAATATAATCTACTTGTCATTGTTGGGATTGTATTATAGCCCATTTCCATTTCGTTTTTCACTGTAACTCTTAGTTTTTGTCTTAGTGGCATGCTTGTTTACTTTTCAGCAATTTGGGATTGGGATTTCTATATGTGTGTGCGTATAGGTACTCAGGAAAATGTCTCCCACTTGTCAGATAATTCCTTTGATAGTAGTTTCTAGACCATGTAATTTGAGAGGTGGGATTGGGGTAGACACAATATGGTCCTCGAGGGACATGTCATGAAAAATGACATCTTTATAGATTTCGTAACATGATTTTTCAGTTCTCCTCAAGGATTAGATTCTCTATGGGTGATCATCGATATTTTTCCTATGATTATCTTGATAGGATTTATATATGATCGATTGTGGTAATCCATGGGGATACATGTTCTATCATATCAAACTGATATTCCAAGTTTACATCACAGTTTTGGGTATGGATATCGAAAGAGCAGGGTACATAGGTTCTCTTGAGTATAGTATATCAGCTTTAGATCAATGGGTAGTCCAAGCGGAGAGTTTGGGTATTACAAGACATGATTTGGGCATACATTATTTGGTTCAAAGATTCATGAGAAAAACATATATCTCATGTTTAGTTTTTCGAAAATAAAAAATTTCCTGAAATAATTCAGAAGTCTCCATATGGTCCCCCTTATGGTATTCCATATTGTTTAACACTATGATGGGTAGAGGTATTAGAGTGTTCCCTACTTGTTCCATGTATCTTTTTTGATACTTTAGAGATAGTACAATTGATTCATAAATGTATGAATACATATTTTTCTAGGAAGATGTCATATATTTATCATTATCATTGACCTCAGTTTTAAGGTGGTCATCCAGGCATTCTATGTTTTTCACCCAGATTAGGTCATAGAACAATTTTAAGAGATGGAATGTTATCACAACATTATTCTATGACCTTTGATATTGTAAAGATATTTAGGATGTTAGCATATCAGTTGATGTTTTGTTACAGTTACCATTACCTGCATGGAGTCTTACACAAATCATATATTCACCATTACCACTCTGACCCATCTCATTCATTTTATCCTTGGGATATTGAGTTGGTGAAGATGAGTCCTTTGAGGAGAATCCAATACGTATCATTGACCAGATCATGAAGGAAATATGATATAATTCATTTCCATTGGTCTGGTTTTTATGGAATCATAATCATGCAATGAACGAGAGCTAGAAGTGAGAGGACGATGTGGGTAATAATTGAATAGAAAAATTAGCATAATACACATTATTAACCATAGAAGGGAAACATAGAAATGATTTATTTTAAGTAGGGGAGTTTTTAACATCTCAACATTTAAGTGAGGTATGTTTTATTTTTTGTTTTGGTTAAATAGATAAATCATGCTTAATGGCTAGTTGGGTTGTTTTTGGAAAATAGGTTTTAGGAGGTATAGATATTGGATGTATACCAGATACATAGTTTCTATCAAAATATACGTCATTTAGTGAAAACATGATGTATACATGAATATCCAAACCCAATTTCCATAATGTAATGGTTTTAACTATGAGGGAAAGCCTGAGAAATGAATTATAATCAATTCAATTACACACTGTGTAAATACTAGGACTATTTACAAAAAAGGGTAGAACCCCATGTTTTAGATAGGCCTCCCTTTATTGAGGTTGAGATGTGAGAGGAGCTCCCCACACATATGCTAGGTTCTAGGAGATCTCCTCAATCTAGTCTATGGTCTCATCATCATCAGGTACATTGGTTTCCTCTCTGTAATCTCTATATTACTCTACATTCCATCCATAAATTGTATTTATATAACTTTTTCCATTTTACTATTAGATAATATACCCTATTCCAACATATATCATCCATTATTATGATTTTTCCTATTCTAGGTTGATTAAGAGGCCAACACTGGGTCGGGAATGTGCTGAATACTCAAGGTGGGTAGTTTAGATTCATTCAGTAGGATTCATTTCATTTATATCATACGATGTTGTTCCATATGCCAGAAATATCTGATGACCCTCCTGATATGTTAAAAAATTAAATTAAATGGGTTTTTATACCCTTTATAAGTCTTAGGTAGTGGAGAATCAACACTTTGGTTTATTTTTTTGACATGATCCACTCCAATGGGTGTGTCTTACTTTAAAGTCCTATTTACCATACCATAAATTGTTAAATCAACTTTTAGGTGTTTTCAAATTTAATAGATACCACAGAATGAGGAATTAACTAATGGGAATTAGTATTCCCTGTGTTAGGACCATACAATTCATACCATAATTAAATTACCGATTAATTGACTTTTCTCGTAACATCAGACCACAAATAATATTTAAATAATTTTAAATAATTGATCTAAATGATTAAAGTATTATAAATGAAATTCCATGATAAATGATTTGATATCAATGTGACTAATACATTCCCATATTCTAGGCCATATGAAATACTCCAGATTTCATTTATTGACCACTATGGATAAGATCATCATGCCTTTTAAATAGAATTTGTTAATGATTGGTAAAATGACAAGAGTGATAGTAGGTGTTTCTGGTATGAGATTACCATGAATTTTCACTACCTTCTTATGTGTGATTATGATTATCATGGGGAGACACTGTGGGAATGCATTGTGTCTATACAGTAATATTCCTCCACGAGTGATACTTGGTTCCGTACATGAGATACAAGGGATGGAATCAGATAGATTTACCTTTACACAATGCTCGAAGTGATACTTGGTATTGAATTAATGAACCTCCTTTTACGAACTACATCATAAGTAGGTTTTTTTTGTGATCTTGGTGCGATACTTCGGTTTCATGGTTTGGTTTACCTCGGACGGGCTCAATATGTTAGTTAATTAAATCCATGATATTCTTTTTTATTTAATTCCATGAATGTTATTTCATTCAATTAATGGTTGCATCCTAAAAGTCAAATCAGATTATTAGGAATTTTCAATATTGGATAATTTATTTATAACAAAAATTTGTACATTATACCATACTTTCATAGGTCAAATTGGATCAGATACATTTGGATTAGGCCAAAGAAAGTATAATCAGTCTGGTATCCCATAAGGAACCTAGTATGATGTATTTATTTATTAATTTATTTAACACCATTAGTATATTATAATTGGAACACTTATCATTTTACATGAATTTAATAGATTTATATAGACACTTTTGGTGGTGGCCTAAAATGTAGATATCACACCCTGCTTGATCCTCCCTTTGTACCCAAGTAGACTTCATGATTCCTAGTATAGATAAAGGGATGTTTCTGAAATACGATTCTTAATTTATAGTACTAGGATGGAGTACGGGAGGAGAGGACCGATCCTATGCTCTTAATGCTATTTGTATCATCTTTTGGTCTTTTGAGTTTTGGTTAGCACATGGCATATTCATGTGTCCCCATATCCCGTATTCTCATTTTTGTATCGATACATGACATGATCATCATCGTTATTATTTATTTATTTTTTATTTATCTTCATACAATTTATTAATTATCTTGGATGATTATTTATTCCACTCCTTTATTTATTTTTTGTTTCTTACTATTATTGTTGACCGCTATGCTACACATTGACTAAGGAGGTTCTAGTCTCCCCACAAACATATTGTAGGCCCTCACTGCTTGAGGTCATGTGGGAAAACATCTTGGGGAAACCATTAAGTGTATTTTGGGGTGGAAACTACATGTTTCGTACTCCGGAAGATAACATGTATGTGGGTAGCGATTAGGGAAATCACCAAGATATAGATGATTGTTCTTCTATAGTAAGATGAGGCATGAGAGAAAAGGACCAAGCGCGTTCTCAATATTCTATCAGAGTTTATCATTTTTCCCTCTTTATATATTGTTGTATTGCATGTATTGAATTGTATTCATACTACCCATTTTGTTCATCAATAAGATACCATCTTTTTTATATGATACTAGTTATTAGTTTTTTTTTATTATCATCATCTGGATGATTTACATTATTTTTTCTCTTTATTTTTTCCG
The DNA here is from genome assembly GCA_963277665.1 of Viscum album. NCBI lineage: Eukaryota > Viridiplantae > Streptophyta > Magnoliopsida > Santalales > Viscaceae > Viscum > Viscum album. The sequence goes on along the minus strand of OY728152.1, from coordinate 775,302,665 downwards.
ATACATATTTTTTCATCACCATTGTTCCATTATGATAAAAGGGGATTTGTATCCCCACTGCACCACTATAGACCATGCTGATAATTAGGTTCCTCTGAAATATAATGAGGGGTGCTTGAGGCCATGTAGCAAAAAAGGTTTAGTTACTTATGAGTGATCCAAAATAGGGACTTAACAAGTGGTATTAAATAATTTTATGTTCCATTTTTTTATTTTGGGGTGGTATTAATGAGACTAGGAATTTCCAAATCATGGTATATAACTCGTGTATGAGATTGGCCATCCTAGGTCTCGGGTAATGTTCATGTTTCCCTAGATGAGACTACTATTCATGAATATGTTATTACATTTTATATCATTAAACCATGATTTCTATTTATTATATTTTTAGGGGTTACAAATTTAGGGAAATTATCTCTTGAACTAGTATGAAAAGAGAGGAGGGGTTTTCGAACATCATCTCAGGCACATAGGATTAACATTCCATTATTACAATTACATTCATACTATTCTTGTTATATTATATAACATGTTTAATTGTATACAATGTTTGGGAGATTATTTATCTAGGTTAACTTTATACCCTAATTGTGTGAATATAGTAATTTTTGCCTGTATTTCCTTCTTACATGATATCATTCCTCTTAAATGATACGTTTTAAAGATATTTAAATATACTTTCTACATCAACATAAATAATATTTTACTATATAGAGTGAGGATTAAATTATATCTAAATTACCTAATATTAATTAATGAATTGAAATTATGTTAAATTATAATATGAATTACAGTTGAAAAAAAATTATGAAAGAGGATTGTTTTTTAAAATTAAACTCATTGCTTATGGATCTCAAAATATTTTGACAATTGAAGCTTATAAATAATTATACTTTCATAACTTCAGAATGATTTCCTATATTACAAAATATTCTTATTCTGGATTAAACCCTTGAAGATCAGTTTTAACATTACATTATTATGATATAAACCCACTAAGGGTGTGTTAAAATTATAATTAGATGAATATTAATTGGTCACACTTAAATGGGATTCAAATTATAATTTATTAATAATTAACTATATAAATTTTCAATGGATACCCATATCCCTGAATAAATATTTCAATGTATTGAACCACATAGGTCGAATCTCCCTTTATGTGCCATTGAACTTAACCCCACGGTTATATGTTTATGATAATTTGGTATTGTTATCTTAAGTTTACACATAAAATATAATGGTCTTTCATATAAGTGTATGGTGGAATCTATCCTAAAAAATCCCTCTCAAATGATAAAATATTTTTTGCTTTTTTAATTATCAGGAGGTGTTAATTAATTCAAATTCCTTTTATAACATAAAGAGTGTTTTCTTCTATTTCTTGTGGGTGTATTATTTTTAACTAATACCAATTGTGAGAACTTATGCATAAATAAGTGGATGAAAGTAAATTATGAGACAGTTTTGTTAATTTTTATTGTGGTTCCATCAACATAGTGTATCATACACTATTGTTTCTATATTATAGGTACATGATATAAAATTAATATAAGACTCCTTAATGTTCATAATAAATGTAAATTGATGTAATTTATTAAAAAAACAATTATGTGATGTTTATTGAATTGAACCTCATATAGAGGTATGATCTAATATTTCCATGAGAGTTTCCTAGGATGGAATGTAGATATTTCTCTCAGGTCACCATTGACTTCTTTAGTTTCATTGGACCTGGTGGTATTGAAAGTGAGCCTAGTTGTATTTTAAGTGTGACTATGTTTATAAAATAATTTCATTGGTAAAGAATAGGGTTATCTTAGATGTTGTAGTGACCTTATAGGTAAAGTTGCATTACTAAGTTCATGGGAAGTGTTTTCAAAAACATTTGTTTTTGTTTGAGTGAAACATTTGATTGGGTATGAATCTTAGTTTGGAAATGAACCTCTAGGATAGATATGTAGTTTTTAGTATATTGAGACACATTAGGGATGTGGGAATTGATTAATTCCCATGTTTAGTAGGTTATACATGCCTAGAGAATTGTTGACCTCATTTTGATTATGTAAATATTCCACTTTTTATAATAGACAACCCATAAGGCAATTAAATAGAATAATATTCCTATGGAATAATATGACTATGGGTTAATCCTTTATTTAGGATATCACATTCTAGGATGTATAGTGTTGTTGTCTCAATGAATTAAAAGAGAATGGGAATTCATGTTACAACATTCTGACATTGAGGAAATTTGAATTGTTATAAATGGTGATCATCAATTAATAATTGATTAAGAGAACCATATATAGTAAGATGGCTATTGTTTAAGAATAATTCTAGTTTGAATGATAATGTTTTGTAATTCCATTAACTATGTTGTTTGTGACAACATTAAAAGGGTTGTGAGTATGAAAAGGTTGTGTTAATAGTTCATCTTTAGAGTAGAGTGGCCTGAGTGTTATACTCATGTTATGATCATGGTACAATTGATATATTAATATATAGTTTAGTTATCCCCATTATCATAATTTCATTTTAAAAATTATTGGATGATATAACACCGCTTATCAGAGTAGGTTTTGATTTTATATCTAATGCTAATGGAACATATTATAATTACTTGGAAAGAATTTATCGCATGTTACTAAAGATAAACCTAATATGATATTCTTATAAGTGGCTCATTTTGTATTCTTTTGTGTTAACACTTTGTATAAAGATGTTATTCAAGACCTAGAACCATATATATTGGTGAATATAAAATGTTATATGGGATGAGTTTTTTTTATTATCAAAGTGATGACCATGACAGTCCTACGTTTGGGAGAATCAAGTATATTGTGAGAATAATTTTCTTTAAGGTATATGGAACATATCATAGAAGATCATTTATGAATGTTTTGAATGGTTTTTTGAATACTATGAACTAATATGTTTGATCTTTTCAGTCTCAAATATTAAGTTTTCATTTAGAATATTGTATTTTTTTCAAATAGATTCATGGAATTATATTTATTATTTGGTTGTGTGATTTATCTAGGTGATATGATAGGTTAGTAGCATGTATGTGCTTGCAAGGTAGGATTATGGAAAGATGGTGGGGCGATCACCCAATTTTTGATAAACACCAGGAGTCATAGTTGGATTCCAATGGTTATTCATGAACATTCCCAGATATTATTCATTGATATGCTAAAGTAATTTTTCATTAAAATAGATGTTTAATATTTAGTGGGACACTGTTTCAACAAGTTAGACTGGATTCGATCGAGTGATTTTTAATAAGATAGTTTTTTTGGTGATCTAAGACTGCATAACATGTGACAAGTTAAATATGATAAGTGTATTTATGGGATTTACCCATAAAATTGTACTATCAATTTTCGGTATTAGGATTGTGTGGCTAGTGATAAAATATGTTATGGTTTTAGTAAATGTTTTTCTTTCCAAATAAAAATGGTTCATTGAAAATAGGGTATCATATTTAGGGAGCATGCTTGAATGGTCATGAGATATACCTTAGGTAGTAAGGGTATCATGATCAAGTTTTGATAATGTATCAATGTCTTTAGCAAAATGTTTTCATGAAGAATCAACTAAAGGTGGTATAAGGGTTTCTTAAGCATTAAGATGGATTTGATTGGTCAAAAACCCTGTAAGGAAAGTCATTTTTATTATGATGGGAGGGTCAAGGGGGTTGATTAAAGTAAATTCATGGGAAGGCTAACATGATCATTCCAGTCATGGGAGATGAGTGTAATCAAGTAAATAAATTAGTCGTTGTGCGTTAGTTGACACATGGATGGACCTTAGCATGTATTTTCAGGAGTACGTCTTGGGGATAGTGATTAATGACTCTTGATGGAATTTTCATTGAATGTCATGGTTTCAATTTCTCTAGGTTTGGAATGGGTGATGTGTAACATCATATGGATGATTTGTTGTGGTAATCATCAATAACATCATATCGTACTCCGAATATAGTAATGATAATGTCACATATATATTGATATCATCCTATGTATGCTGATAGAACATCATCTAAACCTCGAGATAGATAAATGTCTTTCTAATCAAATAAATGGACTACATGGGTGTTGTGCTCAAGGAGTGGTGTAAATAAATTCTTATTATAGAGAGATTATCATGCCTTTATATAGGATAAAAATAATGTGTGAAGCATCATTAGATTATTTTGGATTACTATTGGATGGTATTTTGAAATTTTATTCCATTGGATTATGGAACGAAACACTATTGGTTTTCTTGAAGGATACCTTGTACAGGGTTTGAGTATGTACTTAGGAGATGCCCAAGTGTGTCTGTTAGACCAAAAATATATTTGGTCTATACTAGGATCCTTAATTGGTAATGTTATATTATTCATTATATTGTATGAAAATTAATTTAATATGATATGGTTTGGCTAGTACATGTCATCGAATATCAACTATGGGCTTCGGTGAGTGTGCTAGAATGATCTTGTTCTGTCATGGGATAAAGGCATCGGAATATGGTTTTATATGTTTCAACTATAAAAGCTAATCATTATTGGAAATAATTGGTTTTGGGTGGTTCAAAATAACATATTTCAATAAATTAGATGTGGTTAGTGAGGAACAACATTAGGTATTCCATTGGGTTGAGAAAAAGGAAATTTAAGGGTCTTAAGTGACCTTTCAAGGGAATGCTGGAATGATCATGCTATGATAGGTTGATTGGAGTTTTTCCCTTTAGATAAAATTAATGGATGAGGGTAATTTCCACAATTATAATCAATTTTAGTGGTTTGAGAATAGTTTTAGAATGTTTATTATTATTCCTAATATAATTATTTGGTAGGATGTTCTGATGGTTGATGTACCATGGTACATAATTCACAATTTAAGGTTTGATTCTATAGAGAGAAGAAAAATAGGTTGGTTTTATAATAAATCATAAATTTTATTTTAGTTCCCATATATTTTCATGATTATTTTTCATCTAGATGTTCATAATTGGTAACGAGTTATGGATCGAGTTTTAGTGACATAAGAACTATATTTTTAATGTGACGCTTAGAGGCCTGTTTAGATTTTGGAAATATAACATGTCTATTTGAGCGAAATTTCATAAAAATATATGTTGGGTGGTTAATTTTTATTCCAAAAATGTATTATCATGGATGGTAATTTCAAATGTGTTTAGGTTTTATAATATTTCATTTTTGACGTGTTAGAGGTTTCAAAAGGATTTGGATTTTTTCATCCAGTGGATGGGCCAAACCATAATCAAAGCATAAGAATGTAATTTATAGAAATGTAAATAATTAATGTTGTGTCAATAGATAGATTTTAATTACGAGACGGTTTATTGGGAGTTAATATGTGTTTTTAAATCATTGGTATTTCAAATCATGGATTCAAGACAAATAGACTGGGGTGCACTATTGGCACGCGGTTAGTGTTAACCATTCATCACAAACCATAAACCCTTTTTTAATAGGTATAGGTAAAGATTTAATTGTTTGAGGTGGCATATGAAATCATTTGGTTTGGTTAAAATTAACCCAAATGGTTTGTGCATCGTTTTACTAACTGCTATCTATAACCCTGGAAAATGAGAGTGCTTAGGACATTATCACTACATGGCTAGCACATGGTTCTATAAAATATGTGAGGAAACCATGTGGTAGGGTGTACTTTGGGATATTGAGCTTTCATAGTTGGAATTTGGTTTTCCTAACTGTTTGACCCAACTTTTTTCCTCGTTAAAAGGGTAAAATTACTATTTTCCAAATCTGTCCAAAAAATGGTTTATACACCATTTACATCCTCATTCACACCTAACAACTCTCATGTGTTGCCATCACAATTATTATGTTTCATTGTATGATCCACTTTCATTATTTGTTTTATATTAACACTGTTTGATTCTATGTAATCATATAGGTACATCTAGGTCTCCTCTTACCTCATTTATTGTTTTTTTCTCTAGTATAAATGTTATCTTAGTGTGAGATAGAATGACCTATTTCTAGGGAATACTTATAGATCCTCATTGTTGGGAAAAAATCCCTCAAGTTATCATTAAAGAATTTTTGAGGTGATTGTGTTTGTTGACAAGGTAGACATCTAAGTAGTGATTATTGACAAAGCAAAACAATGACATACAAATTTGTTGACAAAGAGGATTTCATGGTGGAATGTCGAGTTCAAGAGCTGAGGTCAACGATCCATGGTTGATTCAAGAACGTCGATAAAAGGAATGGATGATTTGGAGGCGGTACAAAAGAACAGATACAAGGTGGCGCCGTTTTCCAGTGTTTTCAAAATTTTAGGGCCTGAAAATCGGCAAATGAAGAAAAGTGTTTTTGGAAAAAGGACTTGCGCGCCGAGGGCTTGGAGGATAGGAAACTTGTGCGCCATATGTTTTTCAAGATCATAAGATGAAAATATGGCAATGTAAAGAGTTTCGCGCAAGTTTGGGAGTTGGTCGCGCAAGTGTCTAAAATGACAGGGGACTTGCGCGCCGAAACTGGGTCGCACAGGTGACTTGTGCGCTGTCGCGCAGGGTGGTCAGATTGCCTATAAATACTGGACCACCCCTCCTCATTTTCAATGGAGTTCAAGACTTTGAGAAATCAGAGCTCCCGTCACGCAGGTGTGGTGGTCGCGCAAGTGGTGAGTGTGGGTCGCGCAGGTGAATTTGCGCACCAGTAGTTGAAGTTGTGCGCCGGTGTTAGAAGTTGCGCGCCGGTTGACAGTTGCGCGCCAATATTGGTTTGGGCGTAAAAGGAAGAGAGTCGCGCAAGCTTGGAGTTGAGGAAGCTTGATTCGCGCAAGTTTCTGAGGAGGACTTGTGCGGCCGTTGTGACTTGTGCGCCGATACTTGCGCGCCGAGATTGACTTGCGCGCCATGTAAGGTTTTGTTCCAGCGGTGCTTCTCGGACAGCGTGGAAGCTGGTACATTTCCCGATACCTTCGGTGCAAAGAGATATTCATCTACGGGTGAAAGTTGTACTTCAACAGAGCATCTACACACAGAAGAAGATGCATTCATTCATGAAAATAAAGAGACCTACAGGTCTATAAACTGTGAGTGCATTCCTTCCAAGAGCAGTGAGCTTAGGAAGAGAAAGAAGGTGATCCTCTCCACCGGCAGTGAGCCAGAGAGAGAGAGAAACAGGGAGTGACGCTTGGGAAAGCAGTGAGCTGACCCTAAACATGTAAAGGTAGTGAGCCTGGGCTTATAAGTGATCTAGCCCGAACCTTGTAATCCACAGCTAGTGAAGATTAGTGGAATTTGGTACGACCGGCAACTTGTCGGTGTATGCTCCTTGGACGTAGCCCTTTGCGGTGAACCAAGTAAAATTTATGTGTCCTGTGCATACTTCACTTTCTACATACTTTGTGAAACAGGAAAAAGAGAGAAGAGAGTTTTGCTCAACAGCGAAACAAGATCAGAATGGGAATTAATTTTAAATTAGTCATACCCTGATTCACCCCCCCCCCTCTCAGGGTATTCAGCCTTTTGGACCTAACAATTGGTATCAAAGGGAAGGTTGATAGTTTTTCTTCTCTCAAATGGAGGTCACTAATCATAGAGGGATTCCGATCTTCGACGGATGTAATTTTCAGATATGGAAGAATCGAATGCAACACTATTTCCGATCATTGGGAATGGATGTGTTTTCAGCAGCTATGCGTGGTATCAGAGCTGATATTACTAGTGGTGCATTATCAGAAGCTGAGCACAAAGAGTTGGATGTTGATTCCAAAGAAATCAATGCCTTAGTGGGAGCCCTCTCTAATCCCATATATACAAAGGTGATTTCATGCAAAATGTCACATGCCATGTGTGAAAAGCTTTTGATTATTTATGAAAGGGATACAAAAGTCAGAGAGGCAAAGTTGCAAGTGTTGTGGAACAAGTATGAAGATCTCAGAATGAACCCGAATGAGTCTGTTGATGCATTCTTTAACAAGGTAAATGCTGTGGTAGAAGACATGCGGGGTCTTGGAGAAATTATCAATGACATTAAAATCGTAAAGTGCATCTTGAGAAAGCTTCCACCTCGGTTCAATCCGAATGTTTCTGTTTTGGAAGATAAAGATCTGAAAGAGCTGACATTGGATAACCTACACAACACTCTTATTGCATATGAAATGATAAATGATGACAACGATGCTGTAGAAAAGGGGAAATCCAAAGAGGTGGCATTTAAGGCCATGAAGAGGCTCACTATTGAAGATTCTCAGGAGGAAGAAGAGTCAGATGAGGTGATGTCATTCCTTTCTTCAAATCTGCAAAGTGGAAAAGGAATGTTTAAAGGGAAACTTCTACTAGCATGCTTCTGATGCAGAAAGGCTGGTCATCTTGCTGCAAGATGCCCCAAAAAGTTTCAAAAAGAAAGCGATGAAGATGATGTTGAGATTCCCATGAAAAAATCTTCAGCCTATGTGAAAGGGAAGAAGCAGTTCAAGAGAAATTTCTTTAAGAAGAAGAATCTTCATTCCCAAGAAATAGACAGTTCAGCTGAGTCTGAGGGTGAAGAAGTTGAAGAGATAGAAAACTACAAAGATCGTGGACAAAATGTGATGGTGGCAGTTGCCAGTAGTGCTCTAGAAAAGAAAGAAACTGAAACTGATGAAGAAGAAGAAGAAATTGAAGGGAGAGTTGACATAGAATCTGAATTAGAAGCATCTCTTGAAGAGATAGATGTTTGGCGAGCAAAAACAAAGAAAGCCAACAAGATAGTACGTGATTCCAAACTCTACATGCAACAACAAGAAGAAGAGAAGTCTGAGCTTGAGAAAGAAATTGAAAATCTTAAGTCTTCCAGGCCAGAGTGCACAGAAAAGGTAGATTAGCATAAGCTCAAGCTTGAAGAGAAGAAAAGGGAGATCGATTGCTTGAGTCGAAAAGTGAAAGATCACGTCAAGCGTATTGAAGAGCTTAAAGAGGAAGTTGTCAGTCTACGGAGAAAAGTTAAAGACCAGGAAAAACCATTGAATCCCAACACATTCTTGGGAAATCAGGTCGTTACGAAGACTGAAAAGAAAAAAGAAGAGCCTAGTTGTTCAGCAGGAAATAAGCAGCAATTGAACTCAGAAGTTAAGGCTGATTCATGGCTTAATCAGAAACAAAAATCTATGGCAGTTGAAGTCAGACTGCAAGCACCTGTCCCGAGATTGAAAGTGGATCTGAGCACAAAGAAAAATCAGAATACTCAGAGATCCAAAGGGGAAACTCGTAGTGCTGAAGTAACACGAAGGAATGCACCTTATATCAGGTGTTATTGTTGTGGAAAGGTGGGACATTCACAGTATGTGTGTTCCATAGCCAAAAGATATCGAAGGGAACAAGAACAGAGATGGAAGCCAAACAGAGAACGGTTTTCCAGAACATATTTTGAAGGACACTATTTTTGTTGCGGAGGATTTGGACACATCGCTAGGTACTGCACTCCGACCATTCAGAAAAATGTGCCAAAGCAGAATCAAAATGTTCGCAAGCAGCAGATCAGTAAACCAACAAGTGAGTTAAAAGTTCAGAACAGATTTGAAGTTTTGCAAGATAAAGTTGGTCCATCATACTCTGAGAAAGAACAAAATCCTCAATCCATGCCGAGTATGAAAGAAAAGGTACGGACCAGGAAGAAGAAAATTGAGAAGGCCGTAGTTGCTGAAATTGCCCTTAAAGAATCATATCGTTCTGGTGTTTGGATCCTTGACAGTGGTTGCACATCCCACATGACGGGTAATAAGGATCTGGTTACAGGCATAAAATATGACAAAGAAGGAGTTGTCAAATTTGGAAATGATGAAGGCCTGAATATTGTTGGCTCAGGAAAAGCCAAGTTTGGGGGAAAAGAAATGAGACATGCTGATGTCTTGGTGGTAGAGGGTCTCAGTCATAATTTTCTTAGCGTCAGTCAACTATGTGACTCTGGGCACTCTATCCTATTTACCAAGAAGATGGTTTTTATTAATGGAAAATATGGAATAGTCATTCTACAGGGAAAATGATCAAAGGGGAATCTTTACCTTGTAGGTGGGGAAGAAGATTCATGCCTTTTATCCAGAGAAGAAGAAAATCATCTATGGCATAAGTGTCTTGGTCATCTATGTCAACCATCTATGGAAGATCTGGTAAAGTGTGATGCTGCTAGAGACCTTCCCAAACTATCACGTGATCGCACACATACGTGTGATGCTTGTCAACAAGGGAAGATCATCAGGAAGACATACAGGCCAAAGGAACAAAAAGAAACCCGAGTGATCGAATTGGTGAATGCTGATTTATGTGGACCTATCTTGCCTCGAGCTATAGATGGGAAAAGGTACTATGTTCTTTTCATTGATGACTATAGCAGAATGGCCTGGGTATTCATCATTACCCATAAAACAGAGGTGTTCAGTTGCATAAAGTAGTACAGGAGGGAATCAGAAAAGACTCTTCGGTAGAAAATTTTGAAGTTCCGTACTGATAACAGTACGGAATTTACAAACAGTCAGGTTGAAAACTATCTCGAGAAACATGGGATAAGGCATCAAGTTTCATCAGTAAGAACTCCCCAATAGAATGGAGTGGTTGAATGGAGAAATCGGATCATCAACAACATGGCCAGAACAATGCTTATCGATAAGGACCTACCAGAGAAATTTTGGAAGGAAGCAGTTTTGACATCGGTCTATGTTTCAAATAGGTCCCTGTTATGTCTAAAGCAAGGGAAGACTCCATATGAACTGTGGTACGAAAAGAAGCCAATGTTGAAATACTTTCGAATCTTTGGAAGTAAGTGTTTCATTCTCAACAAAGAACATCATAGGAAGTTTGAGGCACGATGAGATGAAGGGATATTCCTTGGATATTCGGGAAAAAGCAAATCATATAAATGCTTCAACAAGAGGCTGGGAAAAATTGTTGAGAGAAATGATGTCACTATAGTCGAAAATGAACAGACTGCTCAACGACCCAGTGAACAGTTTCTGGATGAAAGTGATGATGAGGTAAGAAACACAGGGGGAGTAGAAGTGGCAGAGGCTGACTCAGAAGAAGATACTGATGATGAACAAGAAAGTGTGAAGTCTGTATCTGCAAGGAAGCCAAAGAGTCAAGCTAAAATTGATAGGCAAAATAACATTGGTGATCAGACAGCTCCAGTTCAGACTCGAAGAATGAAGTCATTATAGTAGACATCGTTTTTATCTCAGGAGGAGCCGAAATGTTTTTCTGATGCAGCTGAAGATAACAACTGGGTTTAGGCTATGAATGAAGAACTTGATCAAATTGAGAAGAACCAGACATGGGAGATTGTTTCGAGACCAGCAGACAAGAATGTCATTGGTACTAAATGGGTCTATCGCAACAAGATGAATGAAGATGGAACTGTGATTCGAAACAAACCACGACTAGTGTGCAAGGGGTACTCCCAGATCGAAGGAATAGTTGTTGATGAGACATTTGCACCATTTGCAAGGCTGGAGACAATCATATTATTCTTGGCCATAGCAGTGCAAACAAAGTTAAAAGTGTTCCATATGGATGTCAAATTCGCGTTATTGAATGGGGTTCTGGAAGAAGAGGTGTACATTGAGAAGCCAGATGGTTTTCTTATTCATGAGAATGAGAAAAAAGTTTACAGGCTGAAGAAGTCATTGTATGGGCTGAAACAAGCACCATGAGCATGGTACTCAAGGCTTGATAAGTATTTGAAGAAGCTTGGTTTTCAGCGTGGAGGAGTTGATTACAATCTCTATTTTAGTAATGAAAGTAATCAACGGATGATGGTGCTAGTTTATGTTGATGACATAATATTCGGTGGATCAGATGAAGCTCAATGCAGACAGTTCTCCGAAATCATGAAAAATGAGTTTGAAATGTCAATGATTGGAGAGCTAACATTTTTCCTTGGTTTACAGGTGACACAAGGAAGTAATGGAACTTTTATTTCTCAATCCAAATATTCCAAGGAGGTTCTAAGAAGGTTTGGAATGGATAATTCCAAATAGATGAAGACTCCGGTTGCTACCCAGATGAGATTATCAAAAGATGAGGATGGCAAGGCAGTTAATATCACAGAATATAGGCAAATTATCAGAAGTTTGTTGTACTTGACTGCAACAAGGAATGATATTATTTTTGCCACATCCCAAGCAGCGAGATATCAAAGTAATCCCAAGGAAAGTCACATGCTTGCAGTGAAAAGAATACTTCGGTATATTAAGGGAACAGTGGACTTCGGGCTGACATATAACGACAAGTCTCAGACAGAATTTTTGGGATATACTGATGCAGACTCGGCCGGTTTAGCAGATGACAGGAAATCAACATCTGGAGGTGCATTTTATCTTGGCGGACTATGTATTGCTTGGTTGAGCAAGAAGCAGGATTGCATTTCATTAAGCACCGCAGAAGCTGAATATATTGCAGCCACTCAAGCATGCACGGAGTTATTGTGGATGAAGCAGTAGCTTGAAGATATGGGAGTTGAAGTGAAGTCTCCGATCGGAATCCAGTGTGACAACTCAAGTGCTATAAATCTTAGCAAAAATCCTGTCCATCATTCCAGGACAAAGCACATTGAGATCAAGTATCATTTCATCAAGGAAAAGGTTGAGCAGGGCATCGTGAAGTTGGAGTATGTGCCTACAGAGCTACAGGTTGCAGACATTCTGACAAAGGCCTTACCCAAGGATGCTTTTTAGAGGCATCGACTGGCTCTGGGAGTTCAGTCGATTCCCCGCACTTGAAATAGTGTGGATGTGGGACCCCCCCTCTCCCCGAGGTTTGATGTCTTTTTCCCTAATGTGTTGATTTGTGTTCTCTACTCTGTTACAGACTACAAAGGATTGACCTTTGGGTTCGTTGACAAAGGGGGAGAAAAGAGTGTTTGTTAAAGGGGGAGAAAATAGTGATTGGGAGACAGTGTGGCTATTTGAGAAATCATGACAGATACGGGGAGAAGCTGATAGGTGGAGCAGCCAGAAAGGGGGAGCAATGAGAAAGGGGGTGTGTATTAAATCTGACGATGCTAGAAGTGATTGATCAAAGAATAGATATCACGACAGTCGAGGATCGTGATAAAAGCAGAAGAGTGGTGTTGGAAAGTGGTAAGACTATTTCCAAACCAAACATTGGTCTTCCAACAAATCCATCAACTATTGGTATCAGTTTAGTACAAATTGGTATCAGTTTGGTGTTAACAGTGGATGTCAGAGATAAAGTGATTCATTGATGAACTTTTCATTTACTCTTGTTTCTCACGCCGAGCATTGCTCATGTGGGCTTAGAGTATGTGTTGAGTAAATCCTTGATCGCTATCAGAATCGCAATGAGGCGAATGGAGGCTAAGAATCAACGACGTATCTTTGTTTAGGAAGATTTGTCAACAAACCCAAATGGGGAGATTGTTGGGAAAAAATCCCTCAAGGTATCATTGAAGCATTTTTGAGGTGATTGTGTATGTTGACAAGGTGGACATCTAAGTAGTGATTGTTGACAAAGCAAAACAATGACATACAAATTTGTTGACAAAGTGGATTTCATGGTGGAATGTCGAGTTCAAGAGCTGAGGTCAACGATCCATGGTTGATTCAAGAACGTCGATAAAAGGAATGGATGATCTGGAGGCGGTACAAAAGAACAGATACAAGGTGGCGCCGTTTTCCAGTGTTTGCTAAATTTTAGGGCCTGAAAATCGGCAAATGAAGAAAAGTGTTTTTGGCAAAAAGACTTGCGCGCCGAGGGCTTGGAGGATAGGAAACTTTTGCGCCATATGTTTTTCAAGATCAGAAGATCAAAATATGGCAAAGTAAAGAGGTTCGTGAAAGTTTGGGAGTTGGTCGCTCAAGTGTCTAAAATGACAGGGGACTTGGGCGCCGAAACTGGGTCGCTCAGGTGACTTGCGCGCTGTCGCGCAGGGTGGTCAGATTGCCTATAAATACTGGAACACCCCTCCTCATTTTCAACAGAGTTCAACACTTTGAGAAATCAGAGCTCCCGTCGCGCAGGTGTGGTGGTCGCGCAAGTGGTGAGTGTGGGTCGCGCAGGTGAACTTGCGCGCCAGTAGTTGAAATTGTGCGCCGGTGTTAGAAGTTGCGCGCCGGTTGACAGTTGCGCGCCAATATTGGTTTGGGCGTAAAAGGAAGAGAGTCGCGTAAGCTTAGAGTTGAGGAAGCTTGAGTCGCGCAAGTGTCTGAGGAGGACTTGTGCGGCCATTGTGACTTGCGCGCCGATACTTGCGCGCCGAGATTGACTTGCGCGCCAAGTAAGGTTTTGTTCCAGCGGTGCTTCTCGGACTGCGTGGAAGCTGGTACGTTGCCCGATACCTTCGGTGCAAAGAAATATTCATCTACGCGTGAAAGCTGTACTTCAACAGAGCATCTACACACAGAGGAAGATGCATTCATTCATGCAAATGAAGAGACCTACAGGTCTATAAACTGTGAGTGGATTCCTTCCAAGAGAAGTGAGCTTAGGAAGAGGAAGAAGGTGATCCTCTCCACCGGCAGTGAGCCAGAGAGAGAGAGAAATAGGGAGTGACCCTTGGGAAAGCAGTGAGCTGACCCTAAACTTGTAAAGGCAGTGAGCCTGGGCTTATAAGTGATCTAGCCCGAACCTTGTAATCCACAACTAGTGAAGATTACTGGAATTTGGTACGACCGGAAACTTTTCGGCGAATTCTCCTTGGACATAGCCCGTTGCGGTGAACCAAGTAAAATTGATGTGTCCTGTGCATTCTTCACTTTCTACTTATGTTGTGAAACATGAAAAGGAGAGAAGAGAGTTTTGCTCAATAGCGAAACAAGATCAGAACGGGCATTAATTTTAAACTAGTCATACCCTGATTCACCCCCCCTCTCGGGGTATTCAACCTTTTGGACCAAACAATTGGTATCAAAGAGAAGGTTGACAGTTTTTCTTCTCTCAAATGGAGGTCACTAATCATAGAGGTATTCCGATCTTCGACAGATGTAATTTTTATATATGGAAGAATCGAATGCAACACTATTTCCGATCTTTGGGAATGGATGTGTTTTCAGCAGCTATGCATAGTATCACAGCTGATATTACTAGTGGTGCATTATCAGAAGCTGAGCACAAAGAGTTGGATGCTGATTCCAAAGAAATCAATGCCTTAGGGGGAGCCCTCTCTAATCCCATATATACAAAGGTGATGTCTGCAAAATGTCACATGCCATGTGGGAAAAGCTTTTGAATATTTATGAAGGGGATACAAACGTCAGAGAGACAAAGATGCAAGTGTTGTGGAACAAGTATGAAGATCTCAGAATGAACACGAATGAGTCTGTTGATGCATTATTTGACAGGGTAAATGATGTGGTAGAAGACATGCGGGGTCTTGGAGAAATTATCGAAGACATTAAAATCGTAAAGCGCATCTTGAGAAATCTTGCACCTCGGTTCAATCCGAAAGTTTCTGTTTTGGAAGATAAAGATCCGAAAGAGCTGACATTGGATAACCTACACAGCACTCTTGTTGCATATGAAATGAGAAATGATGACAACGATGATGTGGAAAAGGGGAAATCCAAAGAGGTGGCATTTAAGGCCATGAAGAGGCTCACTATTGAAGATTCTCAGGAGGAAGAAGAGTCATATGTGGTGATTTCATTCCTTTCTTCAAATCTGCAAAGAGGAAAAGGAAAGTTTAAAGGGAAACTTCCACTAGCATGCTTCCGATGCGGAAAGGTTGGTCATCTTGCTGCAAGATGCCCCAAAAAGTTTCAAAAAGAAAGCGATGAAGATGATGTTGAGATTCCCATGAAAAAATCTTCAGCTTATGTGAAAGGGAAGAAGCAGTTCAAGAGAAATTTCTTTAAGAAGAAGAATCTTCTTTCCCAAGAAATAGACAGTTTAGCTGAGTCTGAGGGTGAAGAAGTTGAAGAGATAGAAAACTACAAAGACCGTGGGAGAAATGCGATGGTGGCTGTTGCCAGTAGTGCTCTAGAAAAGAAATAAACTGAAACTGATGATGAAGAAGAAGAAATTGAAGGGAGAGTTGACATGGAAGCTGAATTAGAAGCAGCTCTTGAAGAGATAGATACTTGGCGAGCAAAAACAAAGAAAGCCAACAAGATAGTACGTGATGCCAAACTCTACATGCAACAACAAGAAGAAGAGAAGTCTGATCTTGAGAAAGAAATTGAAAATCTTAAGTCTTCTAGGCCAGAGTGCACAGAAAAGGTTGATGAGCATAAGCTCAAGCTTGAAGAGCAGAAAAGGGAGATCGATTGCCTGAGTCAAAAAGTGAAAGATCACGTCAAGCGTATTGAAGAGCTTGAAGAGGAAGTTGTCGGTCTGCAGAGAAAAGTTAAAGACCAGGAAAAACCTCTAAATCCCAACACATTCTTGGGAAATCAGGTCGTTACGAAGACTGAAAAGAAGAAAGAAGAGCCTAGTTGTTCAGCAGGAAAGAAGCAGCAATTGAACTCAGAAGTTAAGGATGATTCATGGCTTAATCAGAAACAAAAATTTGTGGCAGTTGAAGTCAGACCGCAAGCACCTGTCCCGAGATTAAAAGTGGATTTGAGCACAAAGCAGAATCAGAATACTCAGATATCCAAAGGGTAAACTCATAGTGCTGAAGTAACATGAAGGAATGCACCTTATATCAGGTGTTATTGTTTTGGAAAGATGGGACATTCACAGTATGTGTGTTCCACAGCCAAAAGATATCGAAGGGAACAAGAACAGAGATGGCAGCCAAATAGATAACGGTTTTCTAGAACATATTTTGAAGGCCACTGTTTTTTTTGCGGATGATTTGGACACATGGCTAGGTACTGCACTCTGACCATTCAGAAAAATGTGCCAAAACAGAATCAAAATGTTCGCAAGCAGCAGATCAGTAAACCGACAAGTGAGTTAAAAGTTTAGAACAGATTTGAAGTTTTTCAAGATGAAGCTGGTCCATCATACTCTGAGAAAGAACAGAAGCCTCAATCCATGCCGAGTATGAAAGAAAAGGTATGGACCAGGAAGAAGAAAATTGAGAAGGCCGTAGTTGCTGAAATTGCCCTTAAAGCATCAGATCGTTCTGGTGTTTGAATCCTTGACAGTGGTTGCACATCCCACATGACGGGTAATAAGGATCTGGGTACAGGCATAAAATATGACAAAGAATGAGTTGTCAAATTTGGAAATGATGAAGGCCTGAAGATTGTTGGATCAGGAAAAGCCAAGTTTGGGGGCAAAGAAATTAGACATGTTGATGTCTTGGTGGTAGAGGGTCTCAGTCATAATTTGCTTAGTGTCAGTCAACTATGTGACTCTGGGAACTCTATACTATTTATCAAGAAGATGGGTTTTGTTAAAGTAAAAGATGGAATAGTCATTCTACAGGGAAAACGAACAAAGGGGAATCTTTACCTTATAGGTGGGGAAGAAGATTCATGCCTTTTATCCAGAGAAGAAGAAAATCAGCTATGGCATAAGTGTCTTGGTCATCTATGTCAACCATCTATGGAAGATCTGGTAAAGTGTGATCCTTCTAGAGACCTTCCCAAACTATCATGTGATCTCACACATACGTTTGATGCTTTTCAACAAGGGAAGATCATCAGGAATACATACAGTCCAAAGGAACAAAAAGCAACCCGAGTGCTCGAATTGGTGCATGATGATGTATGTGGACCTATCTCGCCTCGAGCTATAGATGGGAAAAGGTAATATGTTCTTTTCATTGATGACTATAGCAGAATGGCCTGCGTATTCATCATTACCCATAAGACAGAGGTGTTCAGTTTCATAAAGCAGTACAGGAGGGAATTAGAAAAGATGCTTGGGCAGAAAATTTTGAAGTTCAGTACTGATAACGGTACGGAATTTACAAACAGTCAGGTTGAAAACTATCTCGAGAAACATGGGATAAGGCATCAAGTTTCATCAGTAAGAACTCCCCAACAGAATGGAGTGGTTGAAAGGAGAAATCGGATCATCAACAACATGGCTAGAACAATGCTTATCGATAAGGACCTACCAGAGAAATTTTGGAAGGAAGCAGTTTTGACATCGGTCTATGTTTCAAACAGGTCCCTGTTATGTCCGAAGCAAGGGAAGACTCCATATGAACTGTGGTATGGAAAGAAGCCAACGTTGAAATACTTTCGAATAATTGGAAGTAAGTGTTTCATTCTCAACAAAGAACATCATAGGAAGTTTGAGGCATGAGGAGATGAAGGGATATTCCGTGGCTATTCATGGAAAAGAAAAGCATATAAATGCTTCAACAAGAGGCTGGGAAAAATTGTTGAGAGCAATGATGTCACTATAGTCGAAAATGAACAGACTGATCAACGACCCAGTGAACAGTTTTTGGATGAAAGTGATGATGAGGTAAGCAACACAGGGGGAGTAGAAGTGGCAGAGGCTGACTCAGAAGAAGATACTGATGATGAAAAAGAAAGTGTAAAGTATGTATCTGCAAGGAAGCCAAAGAGTCGAGCTGAAATTGATAGGAAAAATATCATTGGTGATCAGACAGCTCCAGTTCAGACTCGAAGAATGAAGTCATTACAGAAGACATCAATTTTATCTCAGGAGGAGCCGAAATGTTTTTTCGATGCAGCTGAAGATGACAACTGGGTTCAGAATATGAATGAAGAACTTGATCAAATTTTGAAGAACCAGACATGGGAGATTGTTTCGAGACCAGCAGACAAGAATGTCATTGGGACTAAATGGGTCTATCACAACAAGATGAATGAAGATGGAACTGTGATTCGAAACAAAGCACGACTAGTGTGCAAGGGGTACTCCCAGATCGAAGGAATAGATGTCGATGAGACATTTTCACCAGTTGAAAGGCTGGAGACAATCAGATTATTCTTGGCCATAGCAGTGCAAAGAAAGTTTAAAGTGTTCCAGATGGATGTCAAATCCTCGTTCTTGAATGGGGTTCTAGAATAAGAGGTGTACATTGAGAAACCCGATGGTTTTCTTATTCATGAGGATGAGAAAAAAGTTTGCAGGCTGAAGAAGGCATTGTATGGGATGAAACAAGCACCACGAGCATGGTACTCAAGGCTTGATCAGTATTTGAAGAAGCTTGGTTTTCAGCATGGAGGAGTTGATTACAATCTCTATTTTAGTAATGAAAGTAATCAACGGATGATGGTGCTGGTTTATATTGATGACATAATATTCGGTGGATCAGATGAAGCTCAATGTACACAGTTCTCCGAATTCATGAAAAATGAGTTTGAAATGTCAATGATTTGAGAGCTAACATTTTTCCTTGGTTTATAGGTGACACAAGGAAGTAATGGAACTTTTATTTCTCAATCCAAATATGCCAAGGAGGTTCTAAGAAGGTTTGGAATGGATAATTCCAAAGAGATGAAGACTCTGGTTGCTACCCGGATGAGATTATCAAAAGATGAGGATGGCAAGGCAGTTAATATCACAGAATATAGGCAAATTATCGGAAGTTTGTTGTACTTGACTGCAACAAGGCCTGATATTGTTTTCGCCACATGCCAAGCAGCGAGATATCAAAGTAATCCCAAGGAAAGTCACATGCTTGCAGTGAAAAGAATACTTCGGTATATCAAGGCCACAGTGGACTTTGGGCTGACATATAACGACAAGTCTTAGACAGAATTATTGGGATATACTGATGCAGACTGGGCCGGTTCAGCAGATGACAGGAAATTAACATCTGGAGGTGCATTTTATCTTGGCGGAATATGTATTGCTTGGTTGAGAAAGAAGCAGGATTGAATTTCATTAAGCACCGCAGAAGCTGAATATATTGCAGCCACTCAAGCATGCACACAGTTATTGTGGATGAAGTAGCATCTTGAAGATATGGGAGTTGAAGTGAAGTCTCCGATCGGAATCCAGTGTGACAACTCAAGTGCTATAAATCTTAGAAAAAATCATGTCCATCATTCCAGGAAAAAGCACATTGAGATCAAGTATCATTTCATCAAGGAGAAGGTTGAGCAGGGCATCATGAAGTTGGAGTATGTGCCTACAGAGCTACAGGTTGCAGAAATTCTGACAAAGGCCTTACCCAAGGAATCTTTTGAGAGGCATCAACTGGCTCTGGGAGTTCAGTCGATTCCCCGCACTTGAAATATTGTGGATATGGGACCCCCCTCTCCCCGAGGTATGATGTCTTTTCCCCTAATGTGCTGATTTGTGTTCTCTACTCTGTTACAGACTACAAAGGAGTGACCTTTAGGTTCGTTGACAAAGGGGGAGAAAATAGTGATTGGGAGACAATGTGGCTATTTGAGAAATCATGACAGATACGGGGAGAAGCTGACAGGTGGAGCAGCCAGAAAGGGGGAGCAATGAGAAAGGGGGAGTTTATTAAATCTGACGATGCTAGAAGTGATCGATCAAAGAATAGATATCACGACAGCTGAGGATTGTGATAAAAGCAGAAGAGTGGTGTTGGAAAGTGGTAAGACTATTTCCAAACCAAACATTGGCCTTCCAACAAATCCATCAACTATTGGTATCATTTTAGTACAAATTGGTATCAGTTTGGTGTCAACAGTGGATGTCAGAGATAAAGTGATTCATTGATGAAATTTTCATTTACTCTTGTTTCTCACGTCGAGCATTGCTCATGTGGGCTTAGAGTATGTGTTGAGTAAATCCTTGATCGCTATTAGAATCGCAATGAGGCGAATGGAGTCTGAAGAATCAACGACGTATCATTGTTTGGGAAGATTTGTCAACAAACCCAAAGGGGGATATTGTTGGGAAAAAATCCCTCAAGGTATCATTGAAGCATTTTTGAGGTGATTGTGTATGTTGACAAGGTGGACATCTGTGTAGTGATTGTTGACAAAGCAAAAAAATGACATACAAATTTGTTGACAAAGAGGATTTCATGGTGGAATGTCGAGTTCAAGAGCTGAGGTCAACGATCCATGGTTGATTCAAGAACGTCGATAAAAGGAATGGATGATCTGGAGGCGGTAAAAAAGAACAGATACAAGGTGGCGCCGTTTTCCAGTGTTTGCTAAATTTTAGGGCCTGAAAATCGGCAAATGAAGAAAAGTGTTTTTGGCAAAAGGACTTGCGCGCCGAGGGCTTGGAGGATAGGAAACTTGTGCGCCATATGTTTTTCAAGATCAGAAGATGAAAATATGGCAATGTAATGAGTTTCGCGCACGTTTGGGAGTTGGTCGCGCAAGTGTCTAAAATGACAGGGGACTTGCGCGCCGAAACTGGGTCGCACAGGTGACTTGTGCGCCGTCGCGCAGGGTGGTCAGATTGCCTATAAATACTGGACCACCCCTCCTCATTTTCAACGGAGTTCAACACTTTGAGAAATCAGAGCTCCCGTCGCGCAGGTGTGGTGGTCGCGCAAGTGGTGAGTGTGGGTCGCGCAGGTGAATTTGCGCGCCAGAAGTTGAAGTTGTGCACCGGTGTTAGAAGTTGCGCTCCGGTTGACAGTTGCACGCCAATATTGGTTTGGGTGTAAAAGGAAGAGAGTCACGCAAGCTTGGAGTTGAGGAAGCTTGAGTCTTGCAAGTGTCTGAGGAGGACTTGCGCGGCCGTTGTGACTTGTGCGGCGATACCTGCGCGCAGAGATTGACTTGCACGCCAAGTAAGGTTTTGTTCCAGCGGTGCTTCTCGGAATACATGGAAGCTGGTACATTGCCCGATACCTTCGGTGCAAAGAGATATTCATCTACGGGTGAAATTTGTACTTCAACAGAGGAAGATGCATTCATTCATGCAAATGAAGAGACCTACAGGTCTATAAACTGTGAGTGGATTCCTTCCAAGAGCAGTGAGCTTAGGAAGAGGAAGAAGGTGATCCTCTCCACCGGCAGTGAGCCAGAGAGAGAGAGAAACAGTGAGTGACCCTTGGGAAAGCAGTGAGCTGACCCTAAACTTGTAAAGGCAGTGAGCCTGGGATTAAAAGTGATCTAGCCCGAACCTTGTAATCCACAGCTAGTGAAGATTAGTGGAATTTGGTATGACCGGAAACTTGTCTGCGTATGCTCATTGGACGTAGCCCTTTGCGGTGAACCAAGTAAAATTGATGTGTCCTGTGCATACTTCACTTTCTACTTACTTTGTGCAACATGAAAAAGAGAGAAGAGAGTTTTTCTCAACAGCGAAACAAGATCAGAACGGGCATTAATTTTAAATTAGTCATACCCTGATTCACCCCCCTCTGAGGGTATTCAGCCTTTTGGACCTAACACTCATATTTTACTCATTTAATCTTTATTAAAAGGACTATATCAAATTAGTGAAACTTCTTAAGAATTATATAGGTGCTCTAGTACTTCTCCCAAAAGGTTTGGATGTTTATTACTTGTCATTCCTATATAGCATGACTAAATTCCTAGAAGTTTATCCTAAAATAACTAAATTCTTGAATAAATTGATTAAAACATAAACTAAATGTTTTTAAAACCATTTTAAATGGATAGAGTATAGTTTTGTCATCCCAAACCACCAATTTATGTTGGTTTGATTAAAATTTTATAATTATTTTTCATGCATAAAACCAAAACACCAAAAATTTGAGCTTGAATTGTCGATTAAAGAATTAATTACCTAAATGAATGAATTAATTGTTATATGAAGTGAATAAAATCGTTTATGAAGTCAATTTATAAAACAATACCCAAATTATATTGATAAACCACCATTGGGGTTTTTTGTAATTTTATTTTGTTAACAATGCATCGATAATGGATTGTAAAATTGAAAAAGTGCATGTAATTGATTTTATTTATATCGATATCTTTTGAAGTGAATGACTCTTTTTAGTTGATGCTGGAATTGAAATAAGTTAACTGTGAAATTTTTTAATACAATCACATAGATACTATTCATTATAAATGAATGGGTTGATAAAACCAATTGAATGGTACTGTTAATGAAGTAATAGAACAAATTATGATAATTGTAACATGTAATTTAAATTTTCTCAGGGGATAGGTATAGTTATTAAATGCAATGTACCTATATTTATATTATTAATTGGGTGAAACATGGGTTTCTTTTATAGATTTCCTTAGATGAGCTTATAGGTTAAATGATATTTTATTATTCCTTGAGTGATATGTGGATTCTTATATGGAATTACTTGGATGGGATAATGGGTTAAATGATATTATATTACACCTCGATCTATACTTGGATTCCTTATACTTAATTCCATGAATATCTTAATATGATAAGATGAATTATATTATTTATTGATCAAATTTTTTATTCCTCATATGGAAATCCATGTACAGGGTCATAGATTAAATTGAATCACATTAATACTTGAGAGATACATGGAATACTTATAAAAATTTCTTGGATGCGATCATAGGTTAAATGGAGTCATATTATTCCTTTAGTGATACCTGGATTCATTATACCTAATTAATTAGATTCACTACTGGGAAAGTGCCCTATACCCAAGGTTTCAAACCATCGGTATAGCCCATTAAACCATGGGTATAGGTTATACCCAAGGTTTGATGAACCGTGGGCTCCCAATGCATTGGGATTTCCCTATACCCACGGTTTTACAGAAACTGTGGGTATATGCCACATAAATTTCAACTTACCCACGGTTCACCAGAACTGTGGGTATAGATCTATGCCCACAATTTACGGAATCGTGGGTATACATTTTTTCTGTAGAAATTAGATACCCAAAGTTAAGTAAACCATAGGTATAAAGGGTTTTGCAGCAGCATATTTACCCACTATTTTTAAACCATTGGTATAGAGGGTTTTGGAGCAGCATATTTACCCACAGTTCTCAAACAATCGGTATATATTCTTTTCCCAGAAATTACATCTGCCCCACTAGACAGATCCCCTGAAACCCCTCCCTTCCCCCTTGGATAGACCCCCACCCCTAGCACATCCCCCCCTGCACACCCCCACTCTCCCCTCTGGATAGAACCCCCTTGCACACCCCCATTGACACCCCTAGAAACCCCCTGGACACCCCCAGGACACCCCCTAGACCCCCCAGCAAGCACCCCCACTACCTCCAATACCAATTGCACCCAGACCCCCCCTGACACCCCCTGCACCCCCAGTACCACCTACACCCAACCCCCATCCCCCCATGCACCCATCCCACCCACTACCCCCTACACCTAGCCCCCCCCCCCCACTTGCACCCCCACTGTCCCCCACCTGCACCCCCACCACCCCCTCCTGGACACCCCCTCACCCCCAGTAACACTTGCACCCAGCCCCCCATCCCTCCTGCACCCAGCCCCCTTAATACCCCATGCACCCAGGTCCCCCTCCCCCCCACTGTCCACCCCCCCCCCCACCTGCACCCCCACTATCCACCCCCACCTGCACCCCACTACCCCCCTCCTGGACACCCCCCTGCACCCCCAGTACCACATGCACCAAGCCCTGCACCCACCCCCACCCCCACTACCCCCTTCACCCAGTTCCCCCTCCCCCCACATGCACTCCCACTATCCACCCCCCCACCCCCACTCTCCACCCCCACTGCCCCACCCCCTTATGGACACCCCCTGCACCCCTAGTACCACCTGCACCTAGCCCCCCCACCCCCTGCACCAAGTCCCCCATCCCCCTCACTACCCCTGCACCCAAGTACCCCTCACCCCCAATGCACCCCCACTATCCCCCCCCCCACCTGCACCCCCATTATCCACACCAGCACCACCACTTCCCCCCTCCTGGACACCCCCCCTGCACCCCCAATACCACCTGCACCCAGCCCCCATCCCCACTACACCTAACCCCCCTCCTTGCACCAAGCCCCCACCCCCCTGTGAAACCATTGTGGAACAATGAAAACCGAAATGAAAAAACAATGGAACCATAATGCATTGTTTTCACCAGATAAAACATAAGCAGAGCTGGCTAAAGTTTTCAAAGAATAAAAAAGTACTTATCAGAAATGTCCTAAATAAATTTTTAATGACAAAGAATCAAAATAGTTTATCTTTTATTGAAGCCAGAAAAAGTATGATAGAGGATGAAAAAAATAAATTCTTCTTGCACTGGAGTGTGTTTAATCAGATTAGCCTACACCAATCCAACAATCACCCTTATTGCATCCCTTGATGAGAAGGAGGTTAAGAGTTCCCTTTTTTCTCTAAATCTTGAGAGAGTGTGTCTGGTCCTCATGGGTTCAAAAATAAATTCTTTATGTTCTACTAGGATGTAGTTCGTGATGAACTCCTTAACGCTATGAGGGAGTTCTTTAACCACGCCTCAATTCCCTATGGAATCAACTCCAGTTTTATTTCCCTGATCCAAAAGTATAAAAATTATATGGATGTAATGGATTTCAAACCTATTTATATTGGGAATACCGTTCCAAAAATCATTAGAAAAATTATTTATATGAGGTTAGGTCCCATTGCTCGTGGGTTTATCTATTCAAATCAGTTTGGATTTATCCATGGTAGGAATATTCAGAACTACCTCTGAATGTGTTAACATCATGAAACAAAAGGTTTAGCATGGGAAATTTTCATTAAATATTGATATATCAAAGGAATTTGATACAATAAAGTGGAATTTTATTTTTTAGAATTCTTGGAAGGTATGGACACCCCCCATGCACCCCATGCCCCCTGGACAGTCCACTTGAACACCCCCATGCCCCCTAGAGATCCCCCTTGAACCCCCCTGGACAGCCCCTTGCACCCCCACTAGACACCCATCCCCCCTAGACACCCCTGGACACCCCTCCTAGAATTCCCCACTAAACACCCCCTTGACAGACCCTGGACACCCCCTCTGGGACACCCCACCTGCACCCTCCCCCTGCCCTACAGATCCCCCCAGACAGCCCTTGGTCACCCCCCTGGACAGCCCCCCTAGACACCCCGCCTGGACTCTGCCCCTGCCCTACAGACCCCCTCGAACCCCCCCGGACAACCATTGTACACCCCCTGGACAGCCCCTCCTAGACACCCCACCTACACCCTCCCCCCTGCTCCTGATAGTTTCATTCATAAGAATACAATGGTTATTGATCCACAAAACCAACAAGTTACGTTTAATCGATATTTCTTTACACTGGAACACATTTTCACCACCAGTGATACCATTTGGAATCTGATGTATAGACCTATAAATCGTGGCCATGAAAACCCGCATTGAAGACTTTGTGAAGACTAAAAATTCCATTTAAGAATATATAATAATGTTATCAAAACATTCACTTAGATGGTGGTTATGAACAACCTGTGTAAAATAGGGGTAACAACATGCCTTGGAAAACAAAATGTTAGGAGACAGATAGCCTGGAAATCCATTAGGGGATCCTTCCCAGTTGTCGAACCACATGATTATGTTTCCTCATTCCACAATCCACTGAGACTGCTTCTTGAGAACCAGAATGTTCCCATGAAACTCCTTCCACATCCATGAGACTTACCCCCTGGATCCTTAGGGTCAGATCAATACATTGACAGATATGAAATTTCCCCTTAGAGAACTACCTTCAAGAACCTCCCAAGAAAACTTAGCTTGATGAATGTGCATTGATCCCTAGACACTACATAAATGATACAACCATCTACCACTAGTCTGGCCATCCTCATCCACACAACCCTAGGAAAATCTTCCCTCCCCCGGAGAGTACAATATGAAAGAAGTCATTATCTTTTCAATATTCCCCAACACCACTTTGAAATCCATTAGTAATGATAACACATGAATCGTTATGGATATAAGGATGAAATTCACCAGCGTAATTCTTTCACTTAATGATAAAAAGCGGTTCTGGAAGTTAGTAATATGACTTGTTTTTTTTATTATAAACCCCCTCTCAATTACTGATACATAATCTCCCTGGGGAAAAAGGATAACCATGGTACTCCAGTGAAAAATTCCTTTATCCACATGCTTTGGATATTTTTTCATCCCATTCTGGATTGAATGTTAATCTTTTTAAGTCCCTAATGTTTGAGGCTAGTATCTCTCCTGGTGTTTGTGACTCTATTGAGGCTGTTATGGGGGTTTGGAAGGGGTATCTTCCTCTTTGTTATCTTAGAGTTTCCCTAATCACTTCCAAGATTAGAGCTTCATATTGTGTGGTCTTGGAAGAGAAAATTGTTCTAAGAGTTAATATTTGGACTAATAACTCTCTCTCCTATGCTGGGCGGTTACATTTTGTTCAATCAGTTTTTTTATTATGAAATATTATTCGTGTTATCACATCATTTTATACAAGTGAGTGGCCAAATACATTGAAGCCAACCTTAGGAATTTTATTTGGAAATGTCCTTCACTGGATTCCTCTAGCGGTGGCCTACTATGTTTTCTGTGCTGAAGGTGTGCTTTGGATGGGGGTTGGAGTATTGGTTTTGTAGGCTGGTTTTTTTGGCTGTATGTAGTGGAAGTGGTTTTCTGGTGGATGGGGTGTTGGTCTGTTGTGGAGCTGTATGTGGGATGGTGATTTGTAGGGGCTGGGGTTTTTGGCTGTTGTGGTTGGTGTCTATGGCTGGTTTGGGATGGAGTGGTTGGTGCTGGTTGGAATGCAGGGGGCAGGGGGCTAGAATGGGGCTAGTGTTGGTTGGAATAGGTGGTGTGGGGTTGTTTTGTAGGTGGAAGGGGGTTGGTGTAGGCTAGATTGCAGGAGGATAGGGGCTGGTGCGGTGGTTGGTGCAAGATAGAGTGGCTGGTACCAGTGGGAAGGCAGGTGGCAGGGGGAAGGCAGGGGGATGGTGCGGGCTGGAACTGGTTGCGGAGGCTATTTGGCAGGTGGCAGAGGGCTGGCATTAGTGTTTTTTTGGAGGCTGGGGGGTGGGGGCTGATGTGGTGGCCGGTGTGGTGGATGGTGTGGGATGGATTACAGGTGGCCATGGCGTTACCGTGGCATGACCGCGACATGTTGGCCCGGTCCACTGACATCCGTGGTGCAGCATCTTCCGGCCAGGAGCGAAGGTAGTAGGAGGAGGCGAGGCAACATTCCAGCTGTCTTCCCGCCTGTAGAAATTGTGATTAGTCAGTCTCAACATTGATCGCAAGACTCATGGAATACTATCACAGAGCTGATCATCCATCAGATTCCCCATTGTTGTTGAAATCTCCAACTACAATACATGAGGTGTGTGTGGTTTACTGTTCTCACACAGAAAAAAAGTTAATGTAGAAACATTTTCTTTACAAGGGTCAAAACACTCATCTGATCATCGGGATCATAAAAATATAAAAATCTGAAGGACAATATTCCAAATACAAATATCATTATAAAAGTATTCTCAAGTCTTCTTATTGTTGAACATTTACTATCATGTCCCTCGAGCACTTAGATGGTTCTTGTAGAATACAAGTATCAAGTTTCACCCTCATCTCCAATGTTGTCTATAGGTGAATAAATATTTTCATGAGAGACTCAATCAAGAAATTTTTTATCTGAGGGCCTCCCTCCCCATTAACTATGGGTAGGTAATGTATCTAAAACTCTTTCTAGATATCAAAAATCAAATTCCTAAAGGACTGCGAACCGTTGTAGGGTGTCGTCCGGGAGCAGGCCAAATCACGGCATTACCGCGGCGTGACCGCGACGTTACCACAGTGTGACCGCGGCGTGACCACAGCGTGACCGTGGCGTGACCGTGTCGTGACCTCGGTGTGACCGTGGAGTGACCGAGACATTTTGTCCTGGTCCACTGACATTCATGGGGAAGCATCTTCTGATCAGAAGTGAAGGGAGCAGGAGTAGCCGAGGCAACATTCTGGCCATCGCCCCACTGGAAGAAATTATGATTAGTGAGTCTAATCATTGATCACAAGACTCATGGAATTATATCACATAGCTGATCATCCATCAGATTCCCCATTGTTGTAGAAAGCTCCAACTACACTATATGAGGTGTGTGTTGTTTACTATTCTCACATAGAAAAAAAATATAATGTAGAAGCATTTTCTATACAAGGGTCAAAACACTCATCTGATCATCGGGATCATAAAAATATCAAACTCTAAAGGAAACTTTTCCAAATACAAATTTCATTATAAATGTATTCTCAAGTCTTATTATTGTCCAACATTTACTATGATGTCCCTCAAGCACTTAGATGGTCCTTGTAGAATACAAGTAAAAAGTTTTACCATCATCTCCAATGTTGTCTACAGGTGACTAAATATTTTCCTGAGAGACTCAATCAAGAGATTTTCTACCTGAGGGCCTCCCTCCCCATTAACTATTGGTAGGTAATTTATCTAAAACTCTATCTAGGTATAATACATCGAATTCTGAAAGGTATCCGAACCATCACGGTGTGTCATCCTGGTGCAGGGACAAATCAAGACATTACTGCGGTGTGGCCACGGCATGACCGCAGCGCGTTTACCCAGTCCAGTGACAACCGTGGGGCAGCATCTTTCGTCCAGGAGTGAAGGGAGTGAGAGAAGGCGAGGCAACATTCCGGCCGTCACCCCGCTAGAAGAAATTGTGATTAGTCAGTCTCAAAATTGATCACAAGACTCATGGAATACTATCACAGAGCTGATCATTGATCAGATTCCCTGTTTTTTTAGAAAGCTCCAACTACACTATTTGAGGTGTGTGTTGTTTACAATTATCCCATAGAAAAAAAGTTAATGTAGAATCATTTTCTCTCCAGGGTCAAAACAATCATCCGATCATCCAGATCATAAAAATATCAAACTCTAAAGGACACATTTACAAATAAAAATATCATTATAAAAGTATTTTCAAGTCTTATTATTGTCCAACATTTACTATGATGTCCCCCAATCACTTAGATGGTCCTTGTAGAATAAAAGTAGAAAGTTTCACCCTCATCTCCAACGTTTTCTATAGGTGACTAAATATTTTAATGAGAGACTCAATCAAGAGATTTTCTACCAATGGGCCTCCCTACTCATTAACTATGGGTTGGTAAAGTATCTAAAACTCAATCAAGGTATGATACATCGAATTATGACAGGACTGCGAACTGTTGTGGGGTGTCATCCTAGAGCAGGGCCAAATCACGACATTATCACGGTGTGACTACGGCGTGACCGCGACTTGACCGTGGCATGTTGGCCTTGTCCAGCGACATCTGCGGGGCAGCATCTTCCAGCCAGGAGCGAAGGGAGTGGAAGAAGGTGAGCCAACATTCCGGCCATCGCCCCGCTGGCAGAAATTGGGATTAGTCAGTCTCAACATTGATCACAAGACTCATGGAATACATTCACAGAGCTGATCATCCATTAGATTCCCCATTGTTATATAAAGCTCCAACTACACTATAGGAGGTGTGTGTTGTTTACTATTCTCACACAGAAAAAAAGATAATGTAGAATCATTTTCTCTACAAGGGTGAAAACACTCATCCGATCATCCAGATCATAAAAATAACAAACTATAAAGGACACTTTTCAAAATAAAAATATCATTATAAAAATATTCTCAAGTCTTGTTATTGTCCATCTTTTACTATTATGTCTCTCGAGCACTTAGATGGTCCTTGTAGAATACAAGTAGCAAGCTTCACCCTTATCTCCAATGTTGTCTACAGGTGACTAAATATATTCATGAGAGACTCGATCCAGAGATTTTCTACCTGAGGGCCTCCATCCCCATTAACTATGGGTAGATAATTTTTCTAAAACACTGTCTAGGTATCATACATCGAATTCTGACAGGACTGCGAACCACCATGGGCTGTCATCCTAGAGCAGGGCCAAATCATGGCATTACTGCGGTGTGACCACTGCGTGACCATGGCGTGACCACCATCCAGCGACATCCACAGGGCAGCATCTTCCGGCCAGGAGCAAAGGGAGCGAGGGTGAAGGTATGCATGAAGATCAATTGCATGAATATGCCGTGAAAATTTATATATGAAGAGTGAATTCGATGTGTTAACATAAATAAGAAGTCTTGGAAGAGGACAGAGGGTGAAGGTATGCATGGAAGAGTTTCATAATGAAATGAAATTCATGATTTGGAGATATTCATATGTGTTTGGTGTCTCAAACAAGGGATTAATCACCCCCACAAACAATTAATTAAAACAACAGTAGAAAATAAATAAAATTTCGGTATGAACCATTCGTATGTTGGATAACCATGACGAAGGAAAAGAAAATAAATATAAGAAACACAGTAAAATTAGACAAAAATAAAAAACACTATCAATCCCTCAACTACCTCAATCTCCCTCCCTTGCAAAGAAAACCACGTAGCCACCTCCAGTGCCCTTCTATCTCCCTTCACAGAATATAAGTACCCTCTGACTGTAGAAATCGGTAAAAGGCCTAAGTGGCCAATGTGATAAAAAAATAAAATAAAAACTCTACAACAACCTACCTATCTCCTCTTCCCCATCGCCAATGAGTGGGATGCTCGTGTCATTGTAGAAAGAGCTTTAACAAGATTCTTCCCATGTTTCCCAGATTTTTCACCCTTGTATTTCCCAGACATATGCATTATGAAAAGGTGTTTGTACAGGTAATGTTGCTATGAATAGTTCTAGTGTAATCATTTCTAGTCTAAGAACTAATAATGTAAGCACTGCTACTGTAATGATGTTAGTATAAACATTTCTATTGTGAATACTACTCCTATAAAAAATGCTAGTGTAATGTTGCTACTAATGAAGTCAAATGTGTAAATATGTAATATTATCCAGTGTAAACATTGTTGTTAGTATGGTCTGCTAGTGTAAGAACTGTTAATATAAAGGTTATAGTATAATTCGTGCTAATGTAATCAATGCTACTTAACCATTGATAGTCTTATTCTAGTGATAATAATGTAAATATGTATTCGAACCTGTTTTTGATGTTGTCAAATTTTGGAATATTGGGATTGATCATCAATTTCCTTTCGTTTAATGCTGCTACTAAAAATAAAAGAACTTGCATAATAGGATTGGGAAAATTATTAGAAGTTTTATGTTATAGAAATTCAAATATTAAATAATATAGGGGTAATAACTGCCTAATTTTTATGATCTCATAAAAAACGAACCTTAAACATCTATGTCATACAAGCACAATAATTATGAGAATGATTTCTTTAAATGAAATATTAGTAGAGATAAAGCTAAAATCATCTGTACTCACTAGATTATAAGCATCATCATCAAAGCTATCTATATATGCTTCATCACTAGACTCCTCTTTTCTTTCAAGAAGACTTGATGTTTTACTTTTTATCATAGTTCTAAGAGATTTCATAGGTAAAATTTCCTACAAAAAAACTTCAAATACACAATTAGTGACCAGAATTGCAAAGATTATATAAAATATTTCAACCTAAAAACCACTGGCACTATTTATATAATGAATGAGAATTAATAAGAACCCTCACATATTAATTATAATCACTTTATATGAACTAGAGGAATCACTCTCAGAAATCTTGGAGGTAGAAAAAATGAATTTTTTAGAGAGAAGACTGCCCCTTCAAAGTAGTAGAAACTTTAGCGGGAGGCTCCTAAAATAGAACATAGTTTAATAATCATTAAAAAATAATGAAACAAAAAAATGCAGATTTTTATTGGTTTTTTAGAAACATACCAAGCAGTGATAACTATAGGCCACTCCTATTCATAGTTGATAAATGCTCACTCCTTCAGAATAACTTTCAAAAGAGCTTGATGAATCAGAGCTGCTGTTGGGATTCACTTTCTTATCAGATGAAACTATGATGTTTTTAGCACCAGTGTGGGATGAATTTGTAGAAATTGTAGGCTTCACAATAGTATCCAACAGAAATGCATTCAAGGCCAATTAATACATGAGATCCCCATTTAGCCTTCCTTCATTATAGTAAGTAGAAATCAACAGAGTAATTGAAAGAAAATTTAGTTTTTGGACCCACAGATTGAAGCAGTAGAAGGAACTCTGACACCCCTACAATTTGATTCAGTTTTTTGAGACATTTTATAATATTATTAAAAGTAATACTACCTGCATTAATTCCACTTTCCGCCATCATTTTGTGGAAATTAATTCCATGGTCTTCTTTTCCTTTTCTAAGAAAATCATGCCTGACATAGTCATATATGTTGATATCAGCACACCCTCGTCTTCTTGTTGCCCTGCACATTTACTGAATAAAATTAATATGATTAGAATACAAATTGGAAGGTGTTTAAACTATATGCATAATTCATTTCCATAGTTTAAACTGGTTGTATAGTTCATTATGCATACACTTTCATTTTAATAAAAATTTAATGGTGTTTCTTTTATTATGCTATGAGTACTTTGAAACCAAGCCAGTCCTCTCCCCCTCCCCGTGCACCCAGCCCCACCCCAGCACCCATCCCCCCTCCCCCTCCACCTGCACCCAGCCCCAGCCCCACCCCCTTCACCCAGCCCCCTCCCCCTACACCCATCCTCCCTCCCCACCCTCCTCCCACACCCAGGCCTACCCCCTGCACTCATCTCCCCTCCCCCCTGCACCCTTATTACACAGCGACCTATAAACCCCAAAAAATATCTAACATTAACCATATCATTCAGGGACTTGGGATCACAAAAAACCCAACCAGTTTAATAAATAGAACAAATTCAGATTTTAAAAAATGAAAATTTTAGAAATAACAATTGAGGAATATATTTCTTTTTTACCTACATTAATTTAGATTAGTCAATTCAATAATTTATGAAAAAAAAAGAGATAATAAATGGAATCCAAAGTCACTATATAGGATATCATTTATAGCTAAGTATTCTATGGTAGTAAGGAAATCGCTTACCCATATGCATGACACAGGATTCTAATGTTAGCTTATGTAAATGCATGAAAATTTTTTTGCAGAACTTTTCAAAAGAATACAAAATGACCATTATCATCCACACAAAAATTCAATTCATGTTATTAAAGTACATACATGAGTCTCCCTACTAAGTCAAAAATGGAGGGGATTAATATCCCCCCATCACCAACATCCCCATCCCCATGTCCATTCCAATCATCATCAACATCATCATCATTATCAGCAACATTGTCAGCAGCCTCATCACCAATAGCAGCATCAGCAGCATTAGCAACATCCTCACCACCAACATCTCTATTTTCATCGCCTTTGTTGACACTACGACCCTCATTAGAATCAACTGATACATCATTTAAAGAGCTCATTTATGTCATATATGATTCAAAAGTAGAAACATCCTCTAATGGAAGCGACTGACTCAAAACTACCATAGATTTCTGGAAATGTTTGGTCATTAGCTTACTTCATTAACGCTGCTCTAAAAATATTTTCTTTGCCTCACCTGCTTCATCACGAGCGATTTCTAGCTCAGAGGTTTGGGAGGCTTGAGAGGAGCCTGATGATGACTAATACTTAGAGGGGACAATGTTTTTCCCTGGTTGACATCATAATCTCCCTCGGTGATCCTCAACTAATCCCTGACGTAAATGATCATGTGGCCATAATTTATCATCTTCTTTACCATTGAGGTCCTCCAAGGAAGACTGTTGAAATTATAAACATATTAAATTATGAATTTCATATAAATATTTACAATATAAATAAAAAACCTTACAATTTTATCTTGTGTCTGTGCATTTACTGCACTTCCATCCTTTTTCTTTCTACTGGAGCAAAATAATTTGGCAAGAGGTACAGGACCTTCGATGCCCAATTTAGATTTCTACAAATGATAAATGCACAAATCTATATTAGTACCATATATCAGAAATGCACAAATAAAAAATATTCCTATTCAATAATATTTTTAGTAGAACATCATGTATAACATCACAATACCCGGTTAAAGTACCCGATGCTTTTCATGATCTAGCATTATAGGGCACCCCAATGTTTGAAAATATGTCATCGAATCCTTATTCATTATGTTTTTCTCTGACACTTCCTAAAATAATTCCAATACAAGTAATAAGAGTTACATCTTATATGTCAACCAGTAAAGATTGTGATTAAATTAAACTTAACAGTCTTTTAATGTGCAATCATTTTTTCATATTGAAATTTTGGATAGTCGGGGAATATGGATACCCCCTCTAAGTCAGTACCAACCCTGATATTCCAACCAACATACAAATCATGCTTTTATGAGTGCCATAACTCCCCAACATGAATCAACCTTGCTGTCTTAGCAGCTTCTCCATTGGGAAAGTTAAACCAAATCAGAAATGAACATGTTATTTCATTTAAATACAACCATAATAAAGATATGAATTTATATAATTTTCTTAACCATATTTTCTCCCATGCATTATCCTTAATCTATTTATTGATAAGTCTCCATGACACTGGTTCCACCAGAATTATATCATGATACTTGGACAAAGTGGCCATGAAACTTCTACATTGTGTTGCAGTTGGACCTACCATCTGATTTTGTCGATTATAATCAACCATTAGTTGTTTCTGGAGATTCCAATCTTCCTTCATCCAAGTGCGCCCATGTTTCCTCACATAAGATCCCACTTAATAATAAAAATAGGGGGGAAAGAAGAATTAAGTCATGGTACAACACGAAAAAAAATTGATATAATTTGAAATAGTTATAATAAAAAAACCATCTCTAGATTGCTCAATAAACTCTGATGGATATATGGGTTGTCCTGAATCAGCAGCCTCTCCAAGATGTGTTTGTTCTAGTGCATGCTCTAGGTGACCTTCATGCACTAGAGTGTAAGCTAATGAAACAGACTCATCAGATTCTGGCTAGGCGGTAGGAATTTGAGGCGGTGTAGACATGACAGTATATGGGTAGTAGGATAGGGGATACATCATCAGATATGGATATGGTAATGGTGGAAACATCTATGGAGGCGGTGTAGTAATGGCATGTGAATAAGAGGGTATATGGGATGATGATGGAGGCATGGATAAAAACATCCTCAAAGACTCAAAAGGATGGAAAGGTGTGGTGGAAGGGGTGTCCGATGGTAGGTCAGTGTGGAAATGGGTATGACAGGTGCTCCGTCTATGTCTAGGAGAATCCCCACTCATACCCATGCTAATCAGATTATGAGTCAAATCCGGTGGAATTGAATGTCACTAAAAATTGATAAAGAATATTAACATGAAATTATATGTAATGCAGAAAAAAACATTAAAATTATAATACCAACTGATAGAAGCGAAGGCAATGCATGGTCACGCCCCAGTCGATCTGGATCAAATAGCCACTTCCTTTGAACTTCTGTAGTATTTGGAATAATCTACATAGGAATGAAATTTAATGTTTTTAGATATAGTTTTTACAAATCATGCATATGACTTACATCTATCAGTAATTCATGAGAGGAAACAATTTGAATTCATTTAATTTTACTAATGATTACAAGGAAATTACTAACACAGTTTTTAAAATTGCGTTACCAGGTTAGACATTTTTTTAAAACAAGATTTAAACCAAGTTTTGTACATTGAAATAAATCTGATTTAATGAAATGACACTAGAAAATACAAAAACATACATTTCATTCTAAACTGAAACATAATGAAAGTAATTATAGTAATACTAACGTGAGAAACTCATGTAAATATAAACTGACTGAATAGTGAACATATATGGTTGATTCTATATATTACTGACCACTACTTCAGGTTCAACATCAACTCTCACAATGGGACAATTTGATTTATCAAATGAAATATTTTGGCCAACACTAACTGGGACGTCAATGGTGGCAATTTCATCACCATCATGATAAAAAAAATGTCTATGGATTACGACATTAATGAAACCATAATCGGGTCTTAGATGACCTTTCACATAAAAAACTTGTTTACCATTGATGCCAAAATGTATGGTTCATCGGTACGCAGGTATGGACTCATATCAATAACTCTGAATCCATACTCATCAATAAATGTACCATGAAGTCTCATTTAATAAAACCATTTACATTTCATCATAGTGACTCTACCATGAGAGTAGTAATCCAATAACAATATTTTATCAACTTGCCCACAACAATACACATATTCATATTGAGGCTACTATCTGATACACTGGAATAATAATCTGTTGTAGCGGTTAACATAATTCCCTCGTGTTGTGTTATCATTTTCACTACTCAATCCGTTGTAACAAACTTATACCCATTGATTATTAAAGATTTACATTCACGAAACAAAGAATTAGGACCAAAATCCAAAGATCTCAATTCTTGAGAAACAGAGTTAGTAGGTACACTAAACACCTGAAATATATATGAATAATACAATTAAATAGATATCTATTTTTTAAACTAATTAAAATAATGGCAATACCTTTGATTTCAACCAAGCAGGAAACTCTAGGCTATGAAAATCCTCTCTCCTTCTCAAATACAAATATCGATGAACTCTACTTATAATTTGTTTATGTTCCCTACATAAAATGATAATAAAAGTGTAAGTTATATGTGGAATTTCATAATATGATATAACATATAAATATCCAAATTACTTACTTGATATAGTCATCGAACAAACAACAGTTAAACAAGACTGTGCGATGTGTCATATCCTACTCTTCAAGGCTCAATGTAGCTAATGTATAAGACCCAGCAATTCCTCCTATTTGGGGATTAGCTAGAAATGAGGGCTCAATTTCCCAATACTGGTCATCTTCATTTCTCATTGGCCGATTATGTCTTGTGGTGGCATAAAACAAATACATTGAACAAAAATCCATACATTCTTGATCTAGATAACCCCTCACAATCGAACCAACAGGATAATTCTTGTTTCAAACATATTATTTCATTTTGCACATATTTATTTCAATAGGATACATCCGCCAAAAAGCAACTGGTCCCCCAAGAAGTGTTTCAGTTGGAAGATGAACCGTTAAATGCAACATGCAAGTGAAAAAGGATGGAGGAAAAATAATTTCCATCTCACATAAAATTAATTGAGCCTTTTGCTACATTTTTATCAAGAATTACTTGGATATCATTTTAACACAAAGATCTCTAATAAAATGGCACAAGCAAATCACTGCCACCCTTACATTATTGGATAAAAAATGATGAATAGAAATTGGAATCAATTCATGAAGAAGGATGTGATAATCATGAGTTTTCAGAGGTTTTAGTTTCACATCTCTTCTATTGACTTGTTTAGATATGTTGATGTAATAGCCATCAGGAACCTTGATATTCTTCAATACTGTCAGAAATTGATCTTTCTCTGAAAGTGTCATCACATAAGAGGCACAAGGAACTTTCCATTTGTTTTTACCGATACACATAGGAAGCAGTTCTGGTCGAATACCCCAATCCAACAAGTCTCAACGAGATCAATAAGTCATCTTTGGTCTTCCTCTTGATATTCAGAAGAATTTAAAGCAACATTTCACACATATTTTTCTCAATATGAATTACGTCTAAATATTTACGTACCAAATTGGTAGACCAATATTGAAATTCAAAAAAATACTTCTCTTTTTCCAATTATAAGAGGTTTCAGTGTCAACATTCTTCCTCTT
This sequence comes from Viscum album, assembly GCA_963277665.1. Taxonomy (NCBI): domain Eukaryota; kingdom Viridiplantae; phylum Streptophyta; class Magnoliopsida; order Santalales; family Viscaceae; genus Viscum; species Viscum album. Next base: position 775,264,288 of record OY728152.1, on the reverse strand, counting down.
TTTAGATTTCAACTGACCATTACATAATGAAAAACTGAAATCTTTTAATTCATTAAGCACATCGCTTCCTGTCATATGTTGAGGTGGTTCTTCAGTCTCAATGGTATTATCAACCCTCTAATGATTTGTCCGGTATTGATGATCCATTGGAAAGAATCGTTGATTCCCCATGAAACTGAAACTACGACGATATTTATGAATTTTTGATCGTGTATTCTTCATACAAATAGGACATGATAGTTTTCCCTTCGTGCTCCACCCAGACATAATTGCATAAGTAGGGAATATATTTATGTTCCATAGAAGGGAATCACTCATATGTAATGTATTCTTTGAAGAAGCATCGAATTTACGCACACCAAAATACCAAAGTTGTTTCAACTATATTATTAAACGGTGCAAGTAGACATCTATATCATTAACGGGATCAGGTGGTCCAGATATCAGTATACTGAAGAAAGTGAACGGTTTTTTCATACACATCCATATCGGACAATTATAAACATGAATAATAACTGGCCACGTGCTGTGAGAAGTAAGAATTTGACCAAATGGATTAAAACCATCATAGGATAGACCCAAACTGACATTAAGCACCACAACTGCAAAATCTGGATGTTGTGCATCAAATGTATGCCATGCTAATCCATTTGTAAGATGAAGCAACTCATCCTTACCTTTAATTCTCTCTGCATCATGCCATCACATATTGGATGAGATTTCTGCATACATGAATAGATTTTGAAGTCTTGGAATCAATGGAAAGTGCCATATGACTTTATTTGCCACATGAGATGGTGTTCCATCTGCATTTGTCTTCCATCAAGATGTACCACATTTGTTACAATCATTATGATCAGTTGTTTCCTCCCAAAATAAACTGCAATCTTTTGGACAAGCATGAACTTTATTAGTATCAAATCCAAGCTGCTTAATTAAATTCCAAGCCTTGAAATGATTTGAGGGAATATCTGCACCATCAGGAAGCAAGTCCTTCAATAATATATGAATCTAATCAATAGCTGTATTAGAAATTCCATACATGGTTTCCCATGATATAACCGCATTAAAAATTCCAACTTGGTCATTTTAGTACATTTCTGATATATTGGAGTTCTGGCATCATACAATAAATTTTTCACACTCTCATCATCATCTTAAGTATTTTCCTCATGTGTATTGATATCATTGTCTTCTTTCACTGGCATAATATTTCTCTCTGGATGATGGACAAATGCATATCGATCGAATATCAAATTCTCCACGCCACTTCTTTCATTTTGTTCATGTCCAGTAGAACATTGACTCATCTCTCCATGGTGATACCCAACATAATAGTTTGTTTGAAATCCAAATTTTTTTATATGGTTGCTAACTTCTTCCCAGATTAACTATGGTCTTCCAACACATTTATAGCATGGAAACTGTATACAACCTCCATCTGAATCATTGTCAAATGAAAAATCTAAAAAATTATCCAAAATATTTTGAAACGTGGTTGAAATCCTTTCAGTATGATACATCCAGCTTCTATCCATTCTATGAGAAGAAAAATAAAAGTTTTCTTCCAATAAAAAATTTAAACCTGAATTTAAAAAGTGATATGTACTATAAAAAATAAAACTATTAGAACATAAAAACATAATAGTTAATTCACATTTGTATTGCAAGTGCCTTTATTTTTATAACCAATTTCAACCCTTTTAGTATCAAAGATTAAATTCTTACCTCTATCCTATAAATGGATGATCAACAAGGTAAACCATAATGGGCCAAGAAAGGTTTCATGTTTATGATAGAGTGGTATGTGTCATTATAGTTGAACTAAGGGATAGATAAAAAAGATTGTCCTCCCTTGGGTGTAACATATAAAAATAAACTTTTAACATTAAAACACAACCTTAAACATGGGTTATTTCATTTAAAAACAATAGGAGAGATAAAAACATTCAACCATCATCATAAATATTTTAAACGATCCCCATATCCATGTAATTTAATATTTTCCATGGGTAAAATTATAATTCAAAGAGGGAATTTTTTTTAAATAAAACCACTTAATCTCCAAGAAATAATGAAAATAATTTATATAATTTATATAAAACAATAATGGGTATCAAATATTGGTATAAATATACTATAAGATTAATTTAATAAACTAAATCACTTCATGGATTTTTTTACTAAAATAATTACCTAGAAACACCTACTGCATACAAAGTCGAACAAGTAACAACAAGACTCTTAAAAAGGAAAAGGTCATTATAGTAAAATAAATGAATTTAAAAACAATTGAAAAATCAAATGCACGTTATTATATTAATACCGAACACTATATTTTACACACACCATGATTAGAGTTCTCATAATAAATGATAATGAGGGAAATTGAAGTGAAATTGCTAGGGTCATCTCCCTTGGGATTTAGGTATTGTCGTTTGTATCAAATGTCATTGATTACTATTTTGGATTCTTATGGCGTACCCTCATTTAAATTTTAATGATGAGTGAACTGGATTAGACTTGATCTATTTGGTTGGAATACCTCCATTTTAAGATATGGGTTATAATACTACCATTCTTCTAAATGTCAAGGATTGTTCCTAGAGTTTATACTAGAAGAATGGATTAGGAAGAATAGAAAGGGTCACCTATGAGTTTTCTTGAGAGATAATACTATATTTAGCCTTCACATAAATTTTTCCAAGTAACTCAAATAATTAACAAGTCATAATTCAAAATCATATATCCTTTGTCATCATTTTAATTTAATTAATATTTACCCATTTATTAAAGTAAAATATTAACATGGTAAATCAACTAAAATAATTTAATAAATAATGAACATATTAAATAAAATAATAATTTTTTATAATTTGAAATATCAAATTCTCATTTTTATAATAATTTCATAAAACAAAATATTATTAATCAGATAATTTATTAATTCTCTAATGTTTATTTTCACATATTATTCCCCTTCATTCAACCATCAATTTAATATTTTTTCTATTTTTAGGAAGACCGCATTTATGGGTATTGGTGTTAACCAACATAAAAAGATAAATCTATACATGATATTAAATTATATAGGGCATTATAAGACCTATATAAAAAAAATTAAAATATTTGAGTCTTACAACCTATATAATCTATATGTAATCTAACTTACCCTATTTCTGGGATCATCATTAATGAGGTCCTCAAAGAAATAGACCATCTTGTCCTAGGTCTTAATAAAATCTTCCTTGTTAATATTCCCTTCATTAAATACTCAAGGAAAAAAATTTGATACTGTTTCTTGATCCACTATTTTTATTCATCATATGTATCAAATTTTATCATTTTATTTTATATTCAATCAATATCCTTTGGTGAAGGATTGATGGTCAATGTCTATATCTATTAATTATAGTATATAACAAGATCCAAATTACATTTTGGATTAGTTCCATATTTTCTTCTGTGGTATAACTAAAAACCCTTAAATGTGTTTACAGTAGTAGAATGCTTTCCATTAGATAATATTTTAGGTTTATGTTCTTTGTATGTTATTGTCTTCGACAATTGGAGTTAGTTAAACTTATATATTACCCTATCTACATATTCTCCCTTCATTCTCAGTTTGGATTTGATCTTCTAAGGCCATTGTATCTTCTTTAGGAACTTCACTTAGAATAGGGTGTTTATGATCAAGGTATTATTTCTACATCCCTTCTATGCTAGTAAATGTTCCCATTCATATTATTACTATAGGTTTTAGAAAAGATAATAATCCTTACACCTCTATAATTTCTTCCCTTATTTATACATTTTTTATCATTTGATGGTTTTTTTATTCAAATTACATTTCTTCTTGAGACAAGGTTAATACAAAATACATATATTGAGGATATCACACCCCATAACAGTGGGGGGAATACCAACCCTATCTGATCTATAGGTAGAGGATCTTATGATCCAAACCGATGGGGAAAATTTCTAACCCTTCCAAGGAATGGTGAGATTAAATTATTCCCTGGTGTAAATTTATCTTTAAGGTGGGATTCTATTTACCAAGAATTATCAATAGATAATCATATTTACTATAATTTTAATACGATCGATCATGCTAAATTCAGTACATGCCACATATCTATCTTCAGAAGTAGCTCCACCATCATGTCCAATGTGTAAGGTCACTTTTAAAGTACTAGTTATATATAAAAATATAATCATGAATAAAGATTCTAGGTCACCATATAGTCTTGGTATAGGTATATGATGTGTTCCCAAGGTAAACATCATATATCCCTTAGGAAATTGATATCCCATGTACAAAATCCAAAAAGGGGAAGTAGAAATATGACTATAATATGTCTGGATAGGTGAACATGGTGTGTAGTATTCATATGGATAGTTGGAAGGTTCTCCATCTTCACAGGTCATGTTCTATCAAGGAAAAATTGAATGTTGTATTAAACCTCATGGTTTGTGAGGCTACTTGGGCTTCCTGAGTGTATATTCCCTATACACAAAAAAAATATCTTGATAAGGGTAACATATTGTATGATTTAACAACACAATGTGTGGTATTTAACATATCATATAATCCCTAGATATTGTACCTACCAAAGTACATGATGTGTGTTCTTTTGAACTATACACCATGTAGTTGGGTTCTAAGATCTAAACATTACCCTAGTCCCCGATTAATTTCTGCTTCCCCTTATTTTTTTCATATATCACTTGAATTGCCTTTGGCCATGCTAAACATGATAATTCCACCTATGTAAAGTGGTTTCTATCCTTTGGTACCTGTATTGATTATTCGTATCACAATCTCGTCGATGCGCATATTGTTATCCATGAAGAAACCCCAAATTAAAACTCCTCTATCCCATTTTATATTATCCTATAATCGATCCTCATGCTATAATCCTATATGGAGAACACAAAATGTAAATATATGGAACCTATTTTAATTGTGCAATAAAATCAATATGTGATATTAGTTGAATCATCAGATACAATCAAAAGTTAGTGATGAACATGTAAAGAATGGTGGGAGAAATAGAAGAAACAACAATAATGGAAATAGTGATCTTGAATGATCAGGAATCATCTATGTTCGCATATAATAAATAAACAAAGAAGTAATTATTATTCCCAATATCAGTTATCCCAAAATCATAATTTCAACAAAATATCATAAGATAATAAGGCTATCTGCTACCTGAATATTGATTCAATTTAAAGATAATTATTCCATGCTCAAATCAAGAAAAAAATGGGGATAAATCCATATATATAAATTCCCTACCATGATGGTGAAATGATGTTGATTTGATTCTACTTCACAACCAAGGTACTTTTAATCGACATCACTAAAAAACTGATATTTATTCCCTAATTTTTCATCACTACCAATCCCTCAATCCATATTCTTCTTCCTCTCCCTCTAAGGATCATGTGGTCATAGAACAACTAACCCTAGGGATATTTCACAATATGGATTAAATAAAGAAATTCGTGGGTTTCTCAGTATAATAACCAATTAATTAAATAATTAAATTCTTCAATTAATCATCTCATTACAGAAAACACCCAAGAGTCCCAATTAAAATGAATCTTAAGCCATGAATATGGGAAAATTCTCATTTTAGATTCAATCTCTATATTGGTTTCTCAATATGAGACTCTATTAAAGATATATAAGAAACATTAAATAACATACAATGCATGGACTAAAAATAATATAGTATATTTTTATATTATTTCTGAAGATCGTTGAAACTCAATTTTATATGAAAAAGTAGACTTGGGGTAAACATCACAATATGGAACCAAAGAAACCTTCAAAAAAATTTGTGAAGTGGCATAATATAGTTAAATTATCTTTTTACCCCTAATAATGTCTTAATAATTTTTTTAAACATAAAATTCATCTAAGTATCATCTGATGAAAACTTAGGTCAATACACCTCCCTACTTGTTTCCACTACTTGAATAAATACCCTTATATTAAATTATGTTAGAATGGATTCCTATAAAAAGATGGGTCACTCTGTAACAGTAATTTTATCAACCCATGAATAAATTCCCAACCTATTTTCTGAATTACATGTATACCCCCTCCCACTAAATAGAGTGGTATCATTAATACTAGGAAAAACTCTTTACAGAGGAGGCTAGTGAGATTCTCTCTCCCCTCACCCCACCCCATGAGGGTGAACTAATACCAAAATATCCTTCCCCTTGAGTGAGGAAAACTTCAACCTAGTATTTCCTAAAGGATCCTACAATAGTCCATGCCATCATGGGATTCACAAAAAATATCGAATTTCTTTTTTATATTAACTCCTACCATATATCTGAAGGTGGATTAATAGAGCCCCCATCCCAAATGATAATACTAGACTCACTACACCATAATTAGTTGGTGAATTCACTACAAAACTAGTAAATAGATTCGAAGGGGCTCAGTTCCACCCCTTTCTCTCCTACCAATGCCACCACCCAGCTCGCGAAGTTGTGGAAGGACCTCCATCCTTACATCCAGAACCACAATAGATAATTCTAATTCAAACATTGAATTAGTAATGAAATCTATAGGACCGCCAACATTCATCAACAAATGGAAAGGAAGTATATATAAAACTACTATATGAATTTGGAGACATCATTACATGTGATTCTCCAAAAGTTCAATGTGATGAAAATACATAGTATTACCTTCATAAACAATCTTAAGTATATGACTAGTACCATAATCAAAACTAAACTAAATTAAATCTTGGATAGTTTGATATAGTATTCATTAAATATATAATCTAGCCTTAATGGGTTTCATCCTTGACAGTTCCAACTAATCAGCCTATAAGAACACCCTGAATGCATCCCCAAAATGCTTAATAACTCTGAAATTCTTGGAATAGAGCGGAATTCTAGGGTTCGAAATAATGAAAATTCAAAAGGAATATATTTCAATGCATGAATCACCAGATTCAAACACATTAGAAAACAATATAGAGGCTGAAAAGCATGAAAGATATGAGACCAAAAAACCACAAATTCCACTTCATCCACTCATCTAATAGAAAAAGAGTGGGGCCTAATACTCCCTAGCATAACCTTTTTACTCCAAACCTCACTCTAGGTTCACTTGTTGATCAAACACATATTTTGAAGTCTGTCATAAGATTTATACTTAAAGTATGATAAGTATGAGAGATGATATCTCAAAAAACCAACTCAATGGAAGAGATCTCAACCACTAGAAAAACAAGGAGAAAAAATTTCATACCTAGATGCCAGAGTTGGGTGCAGGGAGGCAGAGGCTGGGACTGGACGTTGCTAGAGCTGGGGGAAGTTGAGGCCAAGGCCAAGGTCGGGAGGAGAGGGAGCCTAGAGGGGGGACATCACTAGAGCTGGGGGAAGGGAGGCATAGTCCGGGATGTTGAGGAAGAGGCGATGGTTGGGAGGGAGGTTTGGAGTGGAGGAGGTGGCCGATGAGGAGAGGAGATGGCCAAGACTCGGTGGTCGTATGGATGGGAGCCGGATGTCGGTGAGGGGAGGAGAGGGCCGAGAGTCAGGGAAGAAAGGAATAAGAAGAGGGTGATTGAAGTGAGGGTAATGAGGAGCACGATAAAAGAGGAGTGTGATGGAAGGGGGAGGAGGAGCATGATGGTATTCGAGGAATTGGGTATGGTTTCCCACGGTTTTATTAAAACTGTGGGAATAGATAATTAAAGTAGAGATATCCCTACGGTTTTTCTAAACCATGGGGATAGATACATAGAGAAAAATCCCCTTTCTAGTAGTGATGGGATTATAAGTAAAATTAAAAATATATTATGGCACGATAGGTACTTAGGTTCCTTTTTTAGAATGCCTTAGATAGGCTCATATGTCAAATGAAATAATGTTATACTTGATTAATATTTCGATTACCCTTTATTGTTAAATAATTAATTCTAATAAACTTGTAGTACTATATATAATTATCATTATACATGGGAGCATTGATTATATATCTTAGAAACAATGATTCTAAATAAAAATATAAAAATATTAAATACTCATATAAATTTTAGATTAAGATGATGAAAATAATGTTGATTGGGAATCCCATGAGGAACCCAAGATGACAAGTTCACTATCTATTTAAATGCCTTATTTTTTATACCCAAACACAAATCATTTCATATTCACAAACTATATGGTATTAGGAAATGTTTGTGGTGTATTATTGATATTTACTCACACCCTCTTTGGGTAACCATTTATTTCCTTGGAAGATAACTTGTATGCAGGAAGGGAAAAGGAAAATATCCTAGCTATAGATTATTAGTATTATATAATAGGATGTAGTATAGTATTAGTGGACTAATGTAGTTCTAATTATACTGTTGGAGTTATATTTTGATAATTTTGTTTATTTTTTATAGCATGTATCTTATAGTATACTGAATCCACATTTTTTTTGAAAATTGAAATCATATGGTTTATATGAAACTTGTAATTGTTTGTGTCTTATAACCATTATCTGGTTGATTTATTTCCACGTTGTCATGATTTTTTTTGTTGGTTATTTAATCATCACTGCTACACCGAACTGATAAAAGGTGGTATAGATTCCCCACTACACCAACATAGACCCACATTTTTTGGTCAACATCATTTTGGGTATGGGGAGGTGTGAATGAAGCCAAGGGGCAAACCAGTTTCATTTACTTATGAGGGAACCAATCTCATTACATTAGACCAATACCCTAATGATCACAAACCTCCCCACTCTAATGGTAGTTTCAATGGTTATTTATCAATAAGAGATATTTCCTTTATAAACAAGACATTCATTGAGTGAATTTCCAGCAACCATCAGTTACAAATTTTAAATTACCCACTTGATTTTCACTGCCTATGTAACACCCCATCAATTGAAATTATATATTTTACTTCATAACCTAATGTGTTAAATATCTTGGTTCACCCAAAACTATTAAAACATGAACCCTGAAATATTATATAACCTTTAAATATAGTATAATAATTAGTGGGTAAAAATAATGATAATTGAATTATGAAATATATGTTGAAATAAAAAATATATTATTAACACTAAGGTATTTATACTCTCTAATGGAATTAAAGACTATTTTTTAATTTTTTATAATCATCCATTTATGGTTTGAAGGGGATCCCTTACATAGCCTGTAGGCATCGTGACAATATATGACCCAAAGGTCTTAGAGGAATTCATCCAAACGATAAATACTTGGAACTGCCTCTCCATAATGTCTACATCATGATGTAATATCTCCATATTCTCATGGCTATTTAGATAGTAATATTGTGGATTCATAGGCTAGTCCCAAATGAAATTTCCATACCCTCCCATTCTTCAAAATCTGTTAGCTCTAATATGGTGAATGTTCCTTTCTCTGAATCCTAATATGGAGACTACTCCTTGAAGAGTCTACCCGGTCCATTATGCCAAATTTTATGTCGCCCAAAGGTCTTGAGGTGGCCCAAAGTCCTTGAGGTGGCTCGAAGGCCTTGAGGTGGCCTGAAATCCATACTAGATCGATGTATTGTGGTGTCCCGAAGGCCTTTGAGGACTCGAGAACCATAACAGTAACCCGAAATCTCAAACAGATGAATTGTTCCACCAGCTATGGTACTTAATTGTACCTGATACAGTTTTTCTATAGTAACCCATAAATATGTCTCTACCCAGATTTGATTGTAGGACTCTTAGATACACTTTCCAAGACCTCTCCAATTGGTGAGAGGCTATTGTGCCTACAATATTGATAATAATTCAATTACTATAGCTAAATATATAATAAGATTTATTTATGCATTAAAATTCAACATTTATAAAATTTTATTTTATAAATATTATTTTAGGATACTAAATATATTATATATAGAATATATTATCAATATAAATAAAACGTTTAGAAAATGGATATTGATTGGAAATAAGAATAATAATAATTCAAATATTAGAAAAGCTATTTTCTTATGAAAACTAATTTCATTTTATATTTATGTTTTTTAAAGTCAAATTCAAAAAATATAGACTATTAGTTTGAACAAATTGTCTTCATTTTTCTTTAGAGTTACAATATTTTTTTAGGGTCAAATTTTTATATTTTTATGAAATTATCGATTTTGAAGTGAATAGTGATATAAACATTTCAACCACAACCCTGAAATTATAATTATATAATGAAAACAATAAATTATATAGAACACAATATTTTTTAAATAATTATTTAATATGAAAATATATACTTTTTAAAAATAATATAGTGAATTTTGGAAACTTGTGATTAACGTTTTGATGACTTAAATACTATTTTACATCAAAAACTATTTTTACTCATCTCTTTTAATGTAATATTATTTTGGTAAAAATTTATTTATATTTCATTTAAGACTAAATAAATTTTATTATTTATAATAAACTAATTTATATAGTATTAATTGTATTCATTTATAATTTTACCCTATACATAACTTGTAAGCATTAAAAGACACTTTTCGAAAAAATGGGGTTATACACATCATGTGTGATAATGATAAAATAGAGTTTTATTAAAATAATAAATTTTATTTGATAAAATAGATTTAATATTCTGAATAATTATGTTAAAATTATATTAATGGATATTTTATTTCCAAGAATGAATATTTATTTACTTAGTTAAACAACTAGTTACCACGGTAAAACAAAAAAATGGTAAAATTGAATATTATAATAGTAAAATAAAAATAAAATATTTAAATATTGTGTGAAAATGAATGTTTTAGGTATTAAAAACATTATATTAGACCCCACTATATTATTTTCAATTTTTGAGTCAACATCACATGTGAAACAATTTCCCTATTTATTTTTTGTTGAACTATTTACAAAACTTTCATTTTAACCACATATAAAACGGACCACTCACCAACCCTTCAAGACCACCAAAAAATAAATTCAAACTTGTAATTATTATATTTTCCATTCCCCTAAAATAATATTCATTTTCCTTGATCCTCAATTAAAAAAATATCCTAAATACTACCTTCCCAACGATTCTTCCATGGAAATGATCATGTATTTAACATGACTACTTTTTCTGTAGATTCTTTTCATTTAATTCTAGCTTTTTAAAAATGAAATTTCCACTAAATTTTTAATAAAACAAATATATTTTTATGATTACTTTTAATATTATAATTGAATAAAAATCGACTGCCTTTTTCTCTTTCATTAATAAAAATTAAACAGCTATTCAGGCATTGTGCAGACTATCTCATCCATGAAGTAATGCCTTATCTTTTTCACCCATGCCTATCTTCATTGGTTATAATAGTTAAAATCAATAATAAATGTTACATATATATTAAAATTATTATTATTTAGATAAAATTATAATACAAACTCTATCACTCCCATTCTTTGAGATATGAAAGCATTAGTTGTGCGTTGCATGGACTATCGCATCCACAATGAAATATATTTCTTATTTTTATCGAGTTTATTTATTAATTTTTACTAACTAAATTTTTTTAACCTAGAAAAGTATGTAAAAAAATCAATATTCTTCAATAATAACATTATTATTACAAAATAAACCACATTTATAATCAAAATAATCCATTAATTTTGGTATGATCATTTTTGGATCGGTCTGAACACATACATGAACATTGATATAAAATAATATCATGGGTGACTATGAAAAAAATTATTAATAGAAATATATGAAAAATATAAGTAAATAATTATTTTTTTAATTCAACACTAACATTGAACTCATTAATTAAGATACCAACATTCGTTCCTTAAAAATCATCGAAACATGCTGATCACTAATTTTATCATTAATTATTCTAACAAAAAAACTAATATAATATATTTATAATAGTATAAATATTTATAAATAATCAATTCAAGTACCTAGTATTATCTAGTAATGATGAAGTAATTAAAAACATTGCTATTACGAATCTACATCAATGGATCAAGATTACTCACACCCTATATTAAAAATAGATAATAAAGAATATAAATATCATTAATAATTAATAATTTTATTTATTATTTTATATTTTTATAAATAAGGTTTTTCAAAAGGATATTATGATATTTATTTTCTATATATAGGAAATTAATGTTCATTAGTTGTTGTTAGGAGTTAGGTTAAAGATTTATCTTTGTCTCAATTCTAATTTTTGAAGAATTATTTCATGTTATGCACCATGTTTCCTTTGTTTTGGGTATATTGATTTATTATAACATAAACGTTTTATAATTTTTTATTTGTAATTTACAGGACTTACTAACAAAAATAAATTTCTTTTCTTCAGATTTTTTAAACTCATGTGTTACCATAATCATAAGTGTTTTTTAACTCAATATTCATTCATTGAATTTTGATCATTATCTTAAATGTATTTATTATAAGTTGGGTGTAAAATAAAAAAAATTTATTATATAATGTTCAATTATCTCACTTTTTTCTTTTTTACCACCTAAAACCCCTTTCAAATATTTCGCGATTCAGGGAGTATGTTTCTTGTAAGGGTTATTGGTATCCCAAATCTCCATTATTTTATTTATATTTATTAACCATGATCTTCTATTTTCCATATATTATTTTTACCACCAAAATATTTCATTAGAAGTTAATTTTTATTTATTTCTTGGAAAATGAGGGTTTAATATAAATTAATTTTTTACTACTCATTGGTTTGATTTTTATTTTCAACAATTGTACATTAAAATAATATAATGGATTTTTCATTCATGAAAAAATGATTTATCTTCCAGATCAAATTTCCTTGGATACATTTATATATATTTTCAAGTATTAGTTATTAAAGATTAGTTTTAAAATATTTTTTTTCAAAACATTCCCTTCACCTTTTAACAACTATCTTTTTAATGTGACTCATAACATTTTCTATACAATAATGTTGTTTTAAAAAAACAATATTATATTTTAAATTACATTTTGTTTTTCATAGTAAAAATGATTCACCAAAATGGGACTTATGTTTCATAATATAAAATCTATTTTATATTCCTCTATTGGTCTTTTTGTGGATTTTACTTATGATATTAAATAATCAAATTCTGTATCCCTCTTTTGTGGTAGCATTCAATAAATTCTCCTTTAAAGTTTGTTTTCCATGTATTTAAATATATGTTTATGTTTATTTTGTTACACATGTGATATAATATTTTTAAACCATCAATATTATTTATAGGATCTCTTTTTATCATTTGATTCCATTTATTTATTGGGGAATGTTTAGACATTCTGTATATTTGTTAGCTCCATATGGATGATTATTGAGTTATACAGAAGGAGTATTCTGTATTAAAATTATGTACTTTATTAATTAAAATACAAATATTATGGAAAATGTTCATTATGTAATATTTATTTACTATCTCATATTATGAATTCATTGGACATAATTATTGAAGAGTGGGATACACAATATCCCTCAAATACATCAATAGGCCACATAAGATAATGTTGTTTGGAATTGTTTTTGTATTCATACCCATAAAAAATATTTCATAGAGACAGGGCCTTGAATGTAATATAATTATGTCTACGATCTTTTTTCCTTATCTTAGTACATGGAAATATCTATATGATATTCTTCATTTCATCTCTAATTTACTAGTTAATGTTATTCAAGTTATATTATCATATATATCTTTATCCATGGGTATATTTTTATTTAAATTTCAAAATATTATAGCATAATATTTTGTTATATACTCATTACATATTATTTATTCTCACATATAATCTATAATTTTTATCAATTATGTTTACACTTACTAGGAATTTGATCTCAACAATTAAATTGTTTCTATTTCCCATAGGTTCTGATGGAATGTTTTCCATGTGATATGTATAAAATTATATATTGTGAAGACAATTTGTAAGACATATTAAAGAATTATTATAGTATAATTTCTTTCTAATATGGTGGTAAATGTGTCTTTTAATCAGTAAAGACATGGGAATTATTATTTAATGTTTTGTACTTATTTTTAAAGATATATACAAAAAAAGGTCTTAGGAATGTATATAATGAAATATATTCATTAAATCATGTAGTTACATAATTTTTAGTTATGGGATATTATAGCTGGTATGGAATCCAATATTTATATTATGTGATTATGAGTTCCAAAACCATGAGTGCAGGAATAGGTTTCCACAGTTGGTATCAGAATTGGGATTATATAACTTCAATGATAATGATGTTATTGGTTGAGGAATTAAATATAATTGTTTTGATTAAATGTGAAGGTTGAGCATAAATTCAATGGTATAAATAACCCTTTTGGTTAGTTCAGGAAATATTTAATATTTTAGGGATTATAATAAGAGAGAATTAGATAAAACCATATGGATATGTTTTAGGGTTATCTTTATGTATAAAAAAAATATCCCGATGTTTTAGTAGATCGGATACCATGTGATTCTACAAGTACTTATATTCCTATATGGATACTTACATGTGGATTCGGATGTTCCATATATGTACCAAGGGGTAATCATCAAAAAAGGCTCATTGAGTAATAACTCAATCTTATCTATGGAGCATGATGAGTGGATGTAAGATTTCACACTAGTACCAACACTCCTAGGGATATTCGTTGGATAGTCACATTATATTTACAGGATATTATGATTTTTTAGAATTAATATAAAGAAAATGGGAGAACCCAACCTAATGAAATATTGATTGAACAGAGAGTGGTTTGGGTTAAACTTAAATGTAATGTAAAAGAATGGAGAGTAATACATTTTAAGGTTGATTTTTTAACTTATTATCTTAACTTAATTTTCTTTTGGTGTTAATTATCTGTCACTAATAATTAAATACTTTTGGTTTTAGTAATCTATTTATCCTATATGATTTGATTTAATAATGGATTCCATGAAAAATGTGATGATTTCCCCAATGAAAAATTTAACGGGATATGAAATGATGTGAGATTTTTTTTTTATTCTAATCATGCTATCAAAAAATATGATTGACAACATGAATATAGTTGAGCTCCTAAAAACAAAAAATAAGGTAAGGGTGATATCTCATTGAATATATTGTAAAAAATATGATAAATTTTTGATGATTTAACTTTCTATATATAATGAAAGCATGAAGATGCATCACGGGGAGTGTATCAAGGAAAACATAAGATAAATTTGTCTATGGAAAAGTAAGGGATGATTTAACTTGTTTCAAATGAAAAATAATTAAATTATTTTTCATAATTATGGGAAAACCTTTTTATCCTAGTCATAAATATGATATAATGATATAAAAATATTTTGAAAATATATCATGAGTTACACCTATATTTAAGATACCCCTAAATAAATTTATTAGTGATTGGAAATTACAAGTGTGATGACACAATTTAATTAGTGGGGGGTTAATGGGTAACCCCAACAATTTAAATTACTTATTTTAATTTAAAGAATATTTTGATCAATGTATTTCATCAAAAGAAACACTAAATCAAAATGAATTCCAAAATGTTTTGTATCCATTAAACATATCCAAACATTTGGTAAATAAAACAAGAGCTAATAGAGATCATTATTAATACTAAGTCATTTTAAAACATTAAATTAGTTTCACAAAAAATTAATATGACGGATTATACCTTAAAATGTTACCCCTATAAAATTTTATTTTATGCGATCTAATTTAGGATAAATAAAATTATGGATAAATGATATTATTTTTATAAATAATACTCCTTCAAAATATTTTATTAGTAAATTAAAATGAATAAGAATAAGATAGTTAATAAATTGAAAAGGTAATTTTTGGACCATATGAGATTTTTGGCCACCCTCTCTGGTTTTAATAATCACAAATCATATCAAATATTATTAATAATGTATAATCATTTGAATTGTGTTTATTTATGTTCCCATATGTGTAATTATGAATATATATGATCACGTATAAGGTAAACACATTGTGATAATATTTATGTTGTAAGAATGTATAAATAGAAATATTTTCTATTTATGAGAAGATTACACCGACAGACAATTGAGGCACCGATGCTGACAGAATAAGTCAGACTCACTAATGCTTAAATCAATAAGGACACATTGATAATGATAGATAGAATGCCTCACCGATATGTCAAATGGGTAAAAGACAGTTCAATTATCTCACCGATAGAAGCACTGGCTTTTCGACACATAGTGCTACCAACGAATCGTACTACTGACAGATGGTGCTACTGAAGAATGGTGTTATTGACACATGGGGATACCGTTGCAATGGCTCAATGATGCACAAATAGACTGACCGAAGGATACACTAATATAATGAGACACTAATAAAAATAGAAGGACTCACTGATGGAGTGAGTCCTTGATGTATTATTCACTGACAAAGGAGTTATCTATATATTGTTTCCTTTTATTTAATATTATTTTTAACGGTCACATTTTGAGTGTTTTAAAGAGACATATAAATTTATTTATTTTTATATAAATCTTTAAGGAGAATGTCAAAAATATGTGGTACAAAACTTACCATAATCATGCACATTTTTGGGTTAAAAAAATTTAATAGAAGAGGACTCGAGGTGAAATAAGAAGTGTATGATAGATATATACAGTGATACGTATATGCATAGTATTAGACCCATTAGAACAACATACAGAATGGAATAACACATGAAGAAATCCTCTTTACTTCTTGATTAGAACTAGTGATCTACTATCCACCAAAAATCCAACATCTTTGAAGCATTCAACTAATACTAAGGAGAAGAACATCACATCTTCCTAGAAGATAGAACACAGTGCGCCATGACACTCTGTTTCAGTGTCTACTTCCAAAGGTGGACTATAGCATCAGCTCTGATACATCAAAGAATCCAAAGATGAACTTCATAAGACACAAATCCTTCTAAAACCTATCTAATACTTATTTCTCTATTTTGTTCCATTTTATTACATTTTCATGCAACACATGCATCTGTTTTTAAAACACACTTTCTCCTTCCTAGAAAAGGAAGATACTAGATATCCTAACACAACTATCTTTTTACACTTGTTTATCACACTTAGAACTATGGTAGATGTCATGTGTGACCTATCTGTATTTTGTTCCAACATAGACCTATGGTAGAGTTTAGGTGACCTAGAAAGTTGTAAACTATTGTGTAAATCCTGATCTAGGCTATAGATCAAAACCTTTATCTATATAGACAGCTTTTTGGCAGGTTATCACCAAGTGGATAGAACAATTTCATGAATTGAGACTGAACCTCTTGATTTATATCTATTGTGTTTTCAAATTTAGTTTTCTCTATTTTTACCCATATTTTAGAAAACTAAATTTCACTTTTATAGTTACACTTGGCTAGTGTTTATAACTATTTTGGCTTATTAGATTAGTTTCAAAGGTTGTACCAATATCTTATATTGGTACAACTGATAAATAATCAATCTTATGAGAAATTATTTTTAATGTCAGACTATTATAAATTCAGTACATTGATTAACTGTCATGTAATGTATTAAATTGGGGGAATCATTTAAATAATATTTTTAATATAAATCCTTATAGGAACTCAATTCACCCCCCTCTTGAGTGTCCTACTCTAAAAAACACTTGGTATCAATGTAATGTTCATTAATATCTTTTTTTAAATATTTTCTTTTGTGATGTAGTTTTGTTTTAATGATATCAAAATTTCTCTTCGTTCTAAATTTTTAGATATCTAAAAATCTTTTATTTAGAATGAATAATATATTGGAAGGTGTATCTAAAAATAGACCTCCATAAATTAATGGAAAAATCTACGCCCAGTTGATGATTAAGATGAAAATTCATTTAGAATGTATGGTTTTTTATATTTGGATAGTTATAGAAGATAAATACAAAATACTGTTCGAGGAATACCTAGAGTGATACCACAAAAACTACTTATAATATCAATTTCAAATATTAGAATGCTCAGTTTTGTGCACTAGGAGATGAATAATTTAATACAATATATCCTTATACTTATGGATATGAAATTTGGGACACATTATCTATTTTACATGAAAAAACATCTAATGTTAATGAAATGAGACTCAAAACTTGTACTGTTATGTATGATAATTTTAGGATGAATCTTGATGAGAGTATTTCTGATATGTGTCTCAGGTTTAAGGAAATTTTGAACACCATGATCTCTTTGGGAAGAACTTTTATAGACAAGGATAAAATCATGAGAATACTCAGATTCTTTCTAGATATATGGAGAGGGACATATGTATCAATAATAGAATCTTGTGACCTTAACACTTTTCCAGTGAATGAGATGACATGCAAGTTGATGATGTATGAAGAAGAACTAATGGTAAACAATGAAGAGGATGATAAACCCAAAAGAAAATATATTCCTTTCAAATTTACTGCATCTAAACATATGGACAAAGCTTAAGCTGAAACTGAATGATTAAGTGATGCACAATCATAAATAGGTAGTTATGAGGAGATGGCTCAAATATATAGAAGGATTAGAAAATTTTATAGAAAGAATAAATTCCTCAAAAAGTCCAATTCCAAAGGAAAGTATGATCATAAGGGACATTGGAAAAAGAATTGGAAAAAAATTTACACATCAAATGAAATAGTCTATTATGAATACAATATATATGGACTTGTAATGGATGACTATACCAAGATAAAGTACAATAATAAGTATGATGTTAAGGATAGAAAGTATAAAAATACCTTGAAGGAAACATAGTGTGCTTCTGAGGAAATTTCATGTAACTCAGAATCCTCTCATGATGAAAATTATAATAAGTCAAATATGTCTTTTATGGAAAACACATCTAAGGTAACACTAAAATATCCTAAACATAATGTCAACTATTCTAGAGTTGAAAGTGATTATGAAAGTATGACAAATGAGGAAATGGGTGAATATTTTAAAATGTCAGAAGACACTTGTAAGGAACTAAATGATAAATAAAAATCTTTAAGTAACATCATGCTTTGAATACCACTATTAAATCCGAACATTTATTAGAAAAATAGAAAAATTATTAACTTCTAAATGAAAAAATGATCTTAAATTGTCAAATGTGAAATTGAAAAATGATTTAGAAAAATTTACCAATGGTAAATATATCGTGGTTCAAATTCTCGATACCAAAGTATATCCCAAATATACGACAAGTATAGGATACCAACCATGAAAGAGAAATATAACTAAAACCCATTTTGTATATAAATATGGGAAATCTAGTTTTTTTCCATATTTTATAATTCTTTTTCAAGTTCTAACCACAAATATTTCATGTTTTTTGGACCAAATAATGTCCATTTCTCAAATACTTTACAAGATGTTTATATGAAACCAATGAAATAATTATGGGATCCAAAAGCTCTTATTTCTAATTTTATTGGACCCAAAAAAATCTAGGTACCAAAATATTTTTTTGTCTAATCTATTTGTAGGAAAGCTATTTGAAGAGCTCATGTAGAAGTCTATGGTATTTTTTCAGTGGATGTTCAACAAACATGTCATGAGATTACTCATGAATCACAAACATGTTAAACCTTGATAGTGGGTATGTCACCTTTGGTGACATTGATAAAGGAAAAATCATTGGCCTTGGCCAGATTGGTAACTCTAACACGATTTTAATTTCTAAATATCTTTATGGGGATGGACTAAAATACAACTGTAACGCCCCGGTTCCAGAAGCCACCCAAAGGTGCCCCATACCTGGTTGGTCACATGGGCTCAAGCGCATTTCCACAAACTCCAGAGGCTACCGAATAGCAGGGAGGGCCTTGGGTGTGATAGTGGGGAAACTATGACCTCATTGGCAGAGTAACACAGTGGAAGTGAAAAAAATATACAATAGCGGAAGCAGTAAATATCCAACAACAGTAAACAACAGAAGACTGATAGAGAAACAACTGGAGGAAAAATATATATAAATGATGTCTGATATATATATGTCTAGGAAAACAGCCAAAATAGTCACAATGCTGAATATAGTACTAAACCAAAGTACAAAAGAAAAACAGATGAGCAACTCCTTAGCATCGCAAGCCTCAGCTTGGTCCCATGCTCTCCACCTCTAATGAAATCAAGTACCTGAAGTCCAAAGGAACATTCCCTTGAATATACCTACAACAATATAATCTGTTTGGGAAAAAAATCAAAAAACAAATAGGGTGTGAGACTAAATCCCAGCAGACAACCACCCGAAGATATGTGCCTAATAGTCAGTGAGTATATGGCACTAAAAAGTACAGAAAGCAGTAAACAAGGAAGCACTAAGTAGTAAAAAATAGATAGTTTAAGCATTCAAAACACCCCACAGAATGCAAAAACAAAATGGATAACACAATAGGTATACCTCTATGAAGTACCCACAGCCTAGCCCCTCTGGTTCTAACTATCCAGAACAAGAAACCCGCTGGGTAGAACACACAGTCTCACCCCTCTGGTTTAGCTAAAGTATTGAATCTCTGGGCGCACTCACCATAAATTCCGCCTATAGTCTTGTCTCATACTAAAGGTGCTCTGGGGAAGAACTCAATGTCAATTCCCCCTGTGGCCCAAGTCGAGGAACTACAAACACTCTGGGGAATCCCTCAACGTCAATTCCCCCTGTGGTCTTGTGTCGTATAATTATAATGACACGTTGGAGAAGCCCTCAATGTCAATTCTACCTATGGTCTGTATACTAGGTTCTAGTTTCCCTGGGTATGTCATGAAAGCATACCATCGCATAATGACCAAAGTAAACCTCAAGAACTACTTGGATAGAAGTCTAAAGTATAACAACATGTCAGAAAACAATTCACTTCATCCTACAATACTAGTCATGGGAAAAGGAAACAACAGCCAAACTAAAAAAAACATGCATGGGAAATACATCCAAAGCACAAAAAATTACCCTATTCACAAACAATAAAATCTACTCAGGCATACAACAAAGCAGACAAACAATAGAGGAAAAACAGTAAACATGCAATACCCCACTCAATGGTATTGGTGGAATTCACACATAATACTCAAATAATTTCTACAGAAAGGCACATACCAACTACCTCGGCGTTAGCAGATCAATATACTTGAACCTCGAAGCTTGAATATCCTTAGAACGTTGTATATCTAAGAAAATGCATAAAATTTATACCCACAATAACATGGAAAATAGGAGGAATTGGAAAACTATGCTCTATAAGGAAGAAGATCTTACTACTGCGATCCCAACTCAATTGACAGAGTTCGATTCGGAGGGCGGATGGAGGATAAAGGGATCGTTGAAGATCCGCGGATGCTCCGTGCTCTTGAGTGAACGAAACCTAAAATAAGTGGTTTCTGTCCGTCAGACGTGACCCCATTGAATTTAATGAAAAAAACCAAAATACACGGTGTGTACTTTTAGAGTACACAGCATGTACTCGCCTTTTACGTACTCCTCTTTGGGCGGCGTCCATGTCACCCCACATGACCGTGTGTGGGGCCATGACACGGCCAGCACATGGCCTCTTACGACAACGAAATATTTGACGTGTACTCATAAAGTACACGGTGTGTAATTCAAAAATTTCCAGAAAAAACTCTTTTCTCAAAAACTCTAGAAAAGGAATAACATACCTGAAAAGAAGATCTGGGTTCTTATAAACTTCCCCCCTAAATAAACTTCATCACCGAATTTCCCTAGCGAGGCGTATAAGAAGAAACATTGAACAGCTCCGGCCACTGCGATCGTACATCGGCCTCCCTCTCCCAAGTCTCATTTTGTACTTGCTCGTGCTGCCATAGCACCTGTACCAGAGGAATAGACCGGCCATGGTGAACATTCATACTGCGATCGACAATCAGGATAGGATTCTCTTCAAATGATGTGTCCACCTCAAGCTCAACCTCCTCGGGATAGAAGACATGAGATGGGTCTATAAAGTGACGTCAGAGCTATGAAATGTGGAAGACATCGTGTATAGATCGATACCTCTGAGGTAAATACTACCGATAGGCAACCAGACCAACTCTCTCCAACAATTCAAACGGCCTAATGTACCTTGGTGAAAGCTTACCCTATCTCCAAATCCTCTTGTGCCTCAACCACTGCAACACACAGGAAAACGTGATCCCCAACCTCGAACTCCAGAGGTCGTCTCCACTGATCAACATAAGGCTTTTTTCAGAACTGTGTCGTAGCCATCCTCTTCTGAATCAACTATATCTGCACTGAGGTCTCTTGAACAAGACGAGGTCCCATCAAAGCTGCCTCTCCTGCCTCCAAACAACATAAAGGTGATCAACATCGCTTACCGTACAAAGCCTCATATGTTTCCATCTGAATAGTTGCTTAAAAACTATTGTTGTAGGAAAACTCCACCAGAGGTATATGTTTCTCCCAAGAACCTCCAAAATTCAGAATTCATGCTCAGAGCATATCGTCAAGCACCTGAATCATACACTTGGACTGGCCATATTTCTGTGGATGGTAAGATGTACTCAAAAGTACCTGTGTGCCCAAAGCCTTCTGAAGCCCCTGCTAGACCCGAGAAGTAAAATGGGAATCCCTGTCCGAAACAATGGTGTGTGGAACTCCATGCAGATGTACAATCTCTCGGATGTACAACCTCCCCATATCATCAACACTGATGGTATACTTGATCGAAAATAAGTGAGAAACCTTCATGAGTCTATCAATGACAACCAAAACTGTGTCATTCCCTCGAGGTGACCTCGACAAACCAGTCACCAAGTCCATCATGACGTCATTCCACTTCAACTCAGGAATGGGTAACTACTACAAAAGCCCTACTAGTCACTGATGCTTCTCCTTCACCTGCTGAAAGGTGAAACATCTCATGATGAAACCAGAAATGTCCATCTTCATACCTGGCCACCAATACTAACGGTGTAGATCACGATACATCCTGGTGACACAAGGATGAACTTCCAAATCTGAGGAATGAAAGTCCCACATAAACTCCTCGCATATATCTGTTGGCACCCATATGCATCCCTGGAAACACAAGATCTCATCCTCTCCTATGGTTCATCTAGGAATAGGGTCCTCTCCTGACATGCTTTCCCATAGGACTAGGCCTTTGGAATTTGATAGTTGCCTCATTCGTACCCAATCAAGAAGTTTAGAGGTAACACCAACAGAAGATAGAAAAGTCTACGCCTGTCTATCATGCACCTCCAAATTTATCTCATAGAATAGAGCCATAAGTTTCCACTCACTAATAGCCTCCCAAAATTCCTGTATCTGAGTCCTCCTACTCAATGCGTTAGCCACTATGTTACCTTTCCCCGATGTGTAGGCAAGATCAAATTCAAAAGACTGAAGATACTCAACCCACCTTTGCTGTCTCAAATTCAGATCATACTGAGTGAAGATTTACTTGAGACTCTAGTGGTCAGTGAACACCAAAAAGTGATCTCCCATAAGATAATGTCTCCAGAAGCGTAGGGCATGAACAACTGCTCCCAACTCCAGATCATGCGTTGGGTAATTTCCCTCATGTGGCCTCAACAACCGATACCCGTAAGCAATGACTCTATCTAACTACATAAGCACAACTCCCATCTCGATACTTGATGCATCGTAGTAAATAGAATAGCTCTTGACTAGATCTAGCAAGAGTAGTATCAGTGCTGAATTCAACCTCCCTTTAAGCTGCTAAAAGTCTGACTTGCAAGAATCTGACCATAAAAACATCACCCCCATCTTAGTCAGACCTATTAGTGGTTCTACTAAGTGTCAAAAGTCCTTTATGAAACGTATATATTATCCAACCAGCCTAAGAAAATACTGCACCTCAAATACGTTCTTCGGATACTCCCAGGAAACTACAGCTCTCACTTTCTCTGGGCCTACTGACACTCCTTACTCTGAGATAACATGACCCAAGAAGTGAATTTGGTCCATCCAAAAGTGGAATTTTGAGATCTTAGAATATAACTGATGCTCCCTCAATGTACTCAAAACAATCTCAAGATGGGTAGCATGGTCCTGTCATGTGTGAGATTAAACCAAGATATCATCCACGAAAATATCCACGAAGGAATCCAAGTATGGATGGAACACTCGGTTCATTAGTGCCATGAAAACTGTAGGCGCGTTCATGAGACTGAAAAACATAACCATATTCTCGTATAGACCATAACTACTCTGGAAAGCTGTAAGAAGTATATCAGATGGTCTAACGTGCAACTGATGATATCCGGTCCTCAAATCGATCTTTGAGAACACCCGGGCTCCTCGAAGCTGATCAAAGAGGTCATCAATCCTCGGAAAGGGATATCGGTTCTTTACTGTCAACTGGTTTATCTTCTGATAATCCACACACAGCCTAAGAGTATCGTCTACCTTCTTCCCAAATAGGACAGGAGAACCATAAGGAGAAGTACTGAGTCAGATGAAACCCTTGGCATTCAACTCCTATAACTATTTCTCGAGCTCCTCCAAATCTGGTGTAGCCATCCTATAAGGAGGAATGGACACTGGTTCCTCCCCTGGAACATGCTCAATAGAAACTTCTACCTCATGATCAGAAGGAAAACATGAAAAGTCATTAGGAAAGACATCCCTTAAATGATTCACCACTAGAGGAAAGTCTAACTGTGAAGTCCCCTGGTCATCTAGATAAGGACTAGATATCTGGGATGTAATTGGTCTCAAACCATGATTCTCTAGACCCACTCTTCTCTCCTGGACATCCCACTCACCCTTATGATGAAAAGATCCACCCTATGGTGATATGAAACTCACACAACAGTGTTAACAGTCGACGACTGACGGGATGGGAACTAGCCATTCCATTATGAGAATGAAATCATAGAATGTCATCTCCAAGACATAAAGATCCCAAAGGAAGTAACACCCACCAACCTCAGGAGGTCGCTCCTTGCACTAATGTACACTAGATGTTGTTGTCCCCAACGGAGTGCCTAGTTTCAAAACATCAGTAGAAGAAAATATAAAGATCCCAAGGCTATCCAAAACAATTACATATATAAATCTATGCATTGAACCAGTATCAAAAAGAGATGAAGATAAAACCGAGGCAACTAGGATCGTACCTCTAACTGTAGAGGGGTCGGGATCCTGCTCATGATGGGTCTGCTCCACTGCAAAAGTATGGCCAACTCCGTGACCCTATGACCCTGCCTGACTACTCTGAGCTGATCAAACCTGGCTGTCACTGGTGGCATGGTGACTAACCACCTCATCTGTTACCTCCCCTTCGGCCTGAACGGCCGGAAGAACTCCAGTTCCCAGACAGGTGAGAAACTGGTAGAGTTGTTCCTATATGAGGAGTCATAGATGAATCCCTGTCACCAGCTTCCAGTGAAGAGACCTTATAGAAATGCAGAAGGTGCCCTAACATACCGCAATATTGGCTCTACAATGGGTCTCTCTAGCACTATGTCCTTGAATTTCAGTTTCTCCCTCACTGGTATCACACCACCTGGTTACCAGAAGATGCATCCCACCTAGTTGGATCTCCCAATGTATTCTCCATACGGTGCTTCCGGCTATCATCTGGCGGAGCACTAACCCAAGAAGTCGAGCCGTCCTGGCTCACAACTACGGATTCCCTTAGATTCTGCTCCGTGATCTATGTCTGGGTGATGATGGAAGCAATGGAAGTCAATATTAAGATATTCACCTGGGAGTGGATGTCCTTTCTGAGGTCATCCTCGAACTTACTTTCCAGGAATAACCCATCTCCTCCCAGAAAGGGTGTGAAACACTGAATCTCGGTGAAACGATATGAGTTCTCTATAATCGATAGGGTACCCTACTCAAGGCTCATAAACTCTCAGGCTCAGTTGTCCCTTAGTGTCTCTAGATAGAGGTAGTTATAGAAGACGCGTTGGAACTCCTCCCAAGCCATCGCCTACTGATGACCAGCCTATGAGATCACATCCCACCATCTCTTGGAGGAATACCATGTAATATATATAGCGAGATTGACTCTCCTATCTGGAGGTGTCTCCAGATGCTCAAATACTGCCAGCTTAAATTTGAGGCTTCACTCTACAGCCTCAGGTCCTCCTTCCCCTGAGAAAGTGGGAGGATGATACTGCTAGAAGACCCGCGTCAAATCATCCATCGACGGGGCAAGAGACGGATCTCCCTAGAATGTCTACATCATCCTCATGACGCCTTCCATGAACTCTGCATCCGCACTGGTGACAGGTATAACTACTGGTTCCAAGATTGGAAAAACAGGAGGATCTGTAGGTGGTCCCTGATTAGCCATGTCTGGTGTCTGATCACCGCCTTGTAACTAGCGTACAACTGGAGGATGTCTCGGTGGCAAGACTCTGCAAGTTCAAGCACACACCTTAGATCAGAATTATCAAGGAATAAAAACAAGGAGTTTAAGAAGAGAACAAGAGAATGAAAACATTCATGTTTTATAAAACATGACTACATGACGTGTACATTTCCTACACGATGTGTTTCCTGAAGTCATTCACATGGGCGTGTACTCTTTCCTAAACTGGTCGTGTAACACCCCAAACACACAACGTGTTGTCTGAACACACAGTGTTTACGTGAATCCTCTTTCCCTGCCAAATTTCTTCTTCACGGCTAAGAAACACAACTCTCCTTAGGCTAGACTACACGGCGTGTGAAATTACTACACGTCATGCACTAGACAAGAATCACCTGGCCCGTGTTGTTAATGAAATGGCCTGAAACACGACTTAGACTACACAACATGTTCTAGACATACACGACATGTATGAGAAAGTATAACACAAGATCGTGTCATTCGTGACATGGCCGGGTACTTGGGTAAACCTACACGGTGTGTACAAGAAAGGGTGACACCGCCCGTGTTGTTCGTGACACGACTGGGTACCTGGGTCAGACTACACGGCGTTTTTAGAAGGAACACAACATGTCTGAGACACGACTCTGCCAAAGTGTGTTGTTAGTTACATGGGTGGGCACAGGATTGACACTACACGGCTTGTATGGATGATACACGACATGTTCACTCCATACTTTCCCCATTCTGTGTCTCTGTCCACACTGCCTATGACACGGTAAGAGACTACACGACGTGTACATAAAGTATACGATGTGTACTTAAGAAAAACTATTTCATCCTGAACAGAAGAACACAGGGTGTGAACTTACCATTACACGGCATGTATTCAGGTTTTTTCCAGATAGTAAGCCTCAGAAACCACTCTGGAACCCCGAAAACACTGAAACAAGCATTGAAAGTACCGAACTCTGATCCTTGAGGGCCCATACTCCCCGAAAATCAATGTTTGGAACCCTATACAAGTTATAAGAAAGAAGACAGAGCAATGATCCGCCAAATTCCGGTATATGAGGGCCCATAAAAGCTCAAGAACCAATGTTTGGTGTTCATTCAAACAAAAGAATACACACAATTCCCTATCAACCAGCAAGTATCTCTATCAATGCATATATCACAACAACATGCATATTTTACACAACATCTATCACAACAACATGAAATCACTAATGAATCCTAGATGACAAGGAAATAATATATGGAATGTGATTTCTAACAAGTTCCAATATGATGCAAGAGATGGCATATGCTCATCTCATCGGGTTGCGACAAAAATAGAACCTTAATAATATCAACAACAACAACACAAATCATGTGAATCAATCAAGGTAAAATCAACTCAACTGTAATAATTGAAAAACCAGAAAAAAAATTGCAACAAAAAAAGGTAGATTGGATTTTCCCTATACATGGGTTAGCTTCTCATGGGAAAAACTTATTACCAAGTACCTATTCTTTCCTATCACTAGATAAGGCTCCAAACAATAATTCAAGAGAAAATAATTCCTCTAATACCACTTTGTAACTCCTCGGTTATGAAGGCTACCCAAAGGTGCTCTGTTCCCAGTTGGTCACATGGCCTCAAACACATTTACGAGAACGCTAGAGGTTGCTGACCAGCAACGAGGGCCTTGGGTGTGATAGTGGGGAAACTATAGCCTCATTTGCAGAGTAACACAACAGAATAGAAACAAATATACAATAGAGGAAGCAGTAAATATCCAACAATAGTAAATAGCGGAAGACTGATAGAGAAACAACTGGAGGAAAAATATATATAAATGATGCATGATACATATATGTCTAGGAATGTTTCCAAATAACTCAAAATGCTGAATATAGTACCAAACCAAAGTACAAAATAAAAACAGATGACAAAATCCTCAGCATCGCAAGCATCGGCTTGGTCCCATGCTCTTCATCTCCAATGCAATCAAGTACCTGAAGTTTAAGGGCTCTTTACATTATATATACCTACAATAATATAATCTGTTTGGGCCCAAAAGCATGACCCAAACAGGGTGTGAGATTAAATCCTAGTAGGAATCCACCTGAAAATGTATGCCTAACTGTCAGTGAGTATATTGTAGGTAAAATTACAGAAATCAGTAAATAAGGAAGCACTAAGAAGTAAAAAATCAATAGTTTAAGGATTCAAAACACCCCATAGAATGCAATAGAAAAATAGATAACACAACAAGTAAACCTCTAGGAAGTACCCATATCCTATGGCCTCTGGTTCTACATATCAAGAACAAGAAACCCTCTAGGAAGCACACATAGTCTCACCTCTCTGGTTCAACTAAAGTATAGACTCTATAGGGAAGAAATCACCATCAATTCCCCATATAGTCTCATATCATACTAAAGGTGCTCTGGGAAAGCATTCAAAGTCAATTCCCCATGTGGCCTGCATCGAGGAACTACAGACACTCTGGGGAAACACTCAATGTCAATTCCCCATGTGGTCCCGCATCGTATAATTATAAAGACACTCTGAAGAAGCCCTCAATGTAAATTATCCCTATGGTCTCTACAACAGGTTCTCACGACCCTGGTTCAGTCAAGAAAGTATAGCATCACATAACAACCAATGTAAACATCATGAACTACTTGGCTAGCAGTCTACAACATAACAACATGTCATAACAAAAGTCATTCCATCCTAAAATACTTGTCATAAGAAACAGAAACAGTATCCAAACAGGAAAAACATGCATGGGAAATACATCCAAAGCACATCAAATTACCCTATTCACAAACAGTATCCTCTACTCATGCATACAAGCAAAGCAGGGAAACAATAGGGGCAAAAAAGTAAACACGCAATACCCCTCTCAAGGGTATTTGTGGAATTCACACATAATATTCGAATAATTTCTACAGAAAGGCACAAAACAACTAACTCGGGGTTAGGTGATAAATATATATGAAACTCAAAGCTTGAATCTCCTTAGAACATCATTGATCTTTGAAAACATATAAAAAGCTCAACCCATGATAACATGGAAAAAAGGAGGAATTGGAAAACAATGCTCTTGAAGAAGGAAGATATTACCGCTGCGATTCCAACACAACCAATGGAGTTCGATTCGGAGGACAAATGAAGGATTGGGGGCTCGTCAAAGATCTGCGGATGCTCGCTGCTCTCGGATAAACGAAACCTAAAAGAAGTGGTTTTTTCCCGTCAGACACGACCTCGATGCGTTTAATGAAAAAAAATAAACGGTGTGTAAATTTGAAGTACATTTTGTGTACTCGCATTTTACGTACTCTGCTTTAGGTGGATTCCACATCACCCCACACGACCATGTGTGTGTCCATGACATGGCCAGCACACAGAATCTTGTGGCAACGAAGTACACGGTGTGTAAAGTACACGACATGTACTTAAAAAATTTCCAGAAACTCCTCTTTTCTCAAAAACATAAGAAAAAGGAAAAACATACTTGAAAATAAGATCCAGGTTCTTACAACAACCTACGTCGTATCTCTCAGTTATGTGATGATGGTTTTAATGTTATGTTTTAAAATGGTGCATGAAAGGTAAATAATTCTAAAAATGAGTTAGTATTTTGTATTTTTGAAATTAAAATGTTTCGGATGTTGATTAATATTCATTAATTTCTAAAAATTATTCTTGTTTGAGTGATTTTCATAATGATTATTGTATTTGGAATATAGGATTCGGGCACTACAATATAAACTCACAGAGAAATCATACTAGAAAAGAATCAATCAAGGATCATACCAAACATGAGTTTCTAAATGACAATGTCTGTAATAATTATCAAAAGGTTAAACAACACAAAAATATCATTCAATCTAAAGAAAGAAGTTTAACTTCTCAAAATCATGATTTGGATCACATGGATATATTAGGACCTTCTAGATATTCAAGTATAAGTGGGAAGCACTATATCTATGTTCTTGTAGATGAATATTATAGATATACATGGAACTTATTCTTGGCTCCCAAAAGTGAAGATTTCTCTCATTTCACCCAGTATGGTAGGGCTATAGAAAACAATAGTTGTCTTAGAATTAAAACACTAAAAAGTGACCATGACTGTGAGTTAGAGAACCAAGAGTTTGAATCCATTTTCTCAAAAAATTACTATAGTTATATCTTCTATGTTCCATGGACACCACAACATAATGGAGTTGTAGAAACAAGAAATAGAACCCTACAAGAAATTTCTAGAACCATGCTTAGTGACTATGACCTATATATATACTTTTTGGAAGAAGTTGTCAATAAAGCATTATATATAATAAATAGAGTCTTGATTAGAGCTATACATAAGAGAATTACTTATGAGTTGTGGAACAACAGAAAACCAATGGTTAACTACATCAATGTTTTTGGTTTTGAAGTCTATATTCTTACAACTAAGGATTATCTAGAAAAAATTTCCTCCTTGAGTGATGAAGGAATTTTAATAGGTTATTCAATTTCTAGTAAATCCTATAGAGTCTTAAATAAGAGAACCAAATCTATGGAAAAATATATACATGCCATGTTTTATGAGATAGATCAACATGAGTCAAAGAACTCTCTAGAAAATCCTGAATATGATTTGTCAAATATGTATATAAATACTAAATATTCTAACCATCCTATTAAGGAATCTATTAAAACTTCTAGTTTTGGAAATTCTCCAGACTCTAGTCATGATGAACATGATCCTATAGAAGAACCTTAAGTGACTATCCCTTCTTTTTCTAGGTATGTTAGAACTCTCAAGAACCATCCATTAGATTCTATAGTTAAATATTTAGACAATGGAACTCATACTAGAGCTTATCTCAGAAATCAGGTTGATCATCAAGATTTTTTCATAACATGAACCAAAGAACATCAAGGATTCTATAAATGGTGAATTTTATGTAATGGCTTTGATAGAAGAGTTAAATAAGTTTGAATGAAACAATATATGGAAACTTATAGATAGACCCAAATAAACCTTGACTATAGGCACTAAATGGGTGTTTAGGAATAAAGTATATGAATATGGTAATATTGTTAAAAAAGATAGACTGGTTGCACAAGTTTATAGTCATGATAAAGGTATTGACTATGAAAAAACCTCTATATGAGTATCTAGAATTGAGGCCATTATAATCCTTCTTGCCTATGCAGCACATATAGATTTCAAACATTACCAAATAGATGTCAAGAGTGAATTATTAAAGGATTATATAATTGAATATGTTTTGGCTGAAGAACCCCTAGTTTTACAAATCCATACTTTCCAAATAATGTTTTTAAATTAACTAATTGTTTATATGGTTTAAGGAAAGATCCAAGATTTTGGTACGATACACTGAGCACTTTTCTTATTTCTAAAGGTTTTATAAAAGGTATTGTTGATCCTACCCTTTTTATAAAACGAATTTCAATAGATGTTTTAGAAGTAAAAATCTATTAAGATGATATTATTTTTGAATCCACTAAAAATTATTAATGTGTTTATTTTTCAAAGTTGATGCAATGAATATTTGAGATGAGATTGATGGGGGAACTCAAAAATTATTTCTTTAATTTAAAATAATTCAAAATAAAGAAGGTATTGTTTTCAATCAATGTAATTATACTAAGTATCATTTAAAAAGTGAAGTATTTTGATGAACTAAGTGTATTGAAACTTCAATGAGTACCCCATGTATGTTGGACCTTTATGTTGATGTTAAATCTATTGATCAAACCACTTACAGAGGAATTATTGGGAGTTTACATTATACAACTGCTATTAGGCCAGATATTATGTTTAGTGTGTGCATCTACGCATGTTTTCTGGAAAACCAAAATGAGTCTCATTTACATGCTATCAAAATGGCTTTTAAATACCTCAAATATACAAAAAATTAAGTAATGATCTGTCATAGAGAAAAAAAATTGATTTGGTGAGTAATTAATATGGTGACTTTGGAGGCTATAGGTTAGACAGAAAGTGCACCTCTGGCACATGTCACTTTTTGGGAAAGCCTCTATTTTCTTTGTGTAGTAAAAAACAAATTTTATTTATTTATCTACTGAAAAATATGAATTCATAGCTACTAGTAGTTTTTGTGCACAAATTTTGTGGATGAAACACACATTAATGGACTATAGATGTCAATTCAGGCATGTCTCTATATGTTGTGATAACTCAAATACTACTAATATTTCTAATAATCATGTTTCACATTTTAGTACAAAACACATCAATGTATGAAATCAATTTTTGAGAGAGCATTATAAAAAAGGTGATATAACATTAGACTTCATTGGAACTGAACATCAGCTTGCTGAAAGTTTCACTAATCCATTGAACACTAAAATAATGAACTAAATCAAACATGAGTTAGGAATGATCAATCTATAGGAACTTTTGTTGTTATTCCTTTTATAATTTTACGCGATGTTTTAATGCTAACACTGATAGTATGAATCTGATTATGTCATGCTGACATCGATAAATTTTTCATACCGACATAGTTGTCATGCAGAAGCCGACGCTATGTCATACCAACACTATTGTCATACCGACATTGATCCCTTGTAATGTCGACACCATTAGTGTTATGAAAATTCCCTCATGCTGAAATTGATGACTAAATATTTTTATTAGTTTTATTTTTTTACCATAATGATGCTATTTAATATATATTTTTGAACACGGTTCATGATATTGGGATCTCAAATTCCCTAAATGATATAAACAAAGTTGATCCACTATACTATTTACCCTCTCACATTAACCCTTACACTCTCTAGCCATTTCTATCTCTTTACCCATGACCTTTCACCTTCGAATGTTCAAATGAACCATCCGAAATTGTGGGAATGAAGTTAACCCTTGAAAGAGGATCTAGAGATAAATCACATCCTTATAAAAGGAAAAAAGGGAGAATAGATCTAGTCCATGCCTATCAAAGATTCTCTTGTAAACCGTGTTGTTACACCAGAAAAAAAGTACATGCTCAGTGGAGGTTGGAATGAATGTATATTTTTAGGCTATTATAGGATCGTAGATGGTTTGAGTGGTTCTGAAAGAATGAAAGGCTCTATTACCCAAATTTAGTACATGAATTTTACATGAATGTGGATTTTATACCAGAAGAAAGTGATGTTGCTTGGATCATGTTAGTTGTTAATGAAAAGATAATCTCTTTGTCATATAGATAGTCGTATGAATTTCCTAAGACACACCATGAGGGTGTGTTTGATGAATTTCAAGGTACCTCTCCACCATAGAGTAACATTTTCCTATTTTGATACATCTCTAAAGGAGCATACTTTCAATGATGAGAACAAGTGACCTATTAATACAGAATTAAATGGAGATGCATAATTCTATTCAAATTCATTCAGAACCAAATTTTTCCTAGGAAAGTGGACTTTTCTTTATTCAAATATCAAGATGTATATTTTGTATACCTACTGAATAATGTAATTGAGGTAATTCTATGTATATATCTCATGGTTCAAATCAATGAGATGATTAATCCTTATTTCAAGACAAACTATTTTTTTTAAACTAGGATAATATCAGCCATGTTGAATGATAAGTAATGTGTTACTGTAGAGGGTGAGTTTTTTTATGAGTGCAGTGGAATCTTTATAAGAAAATAAATCTATAAATAGATGAAAATAAATTTGAATCCATGGTAGAAAGAATTTGTTGGGGATGAAGAGAAATTCTATGAGATGTTCAATCCTATGGATCACCCTGTCAGGCTAAGGAATATGGTGGATCAATGCCATAGACCAGATTCTAATGTTGTTGACTCTTCAGATGAGGGAAAAGAACATGCCACACCAGTTCGAGATCAAGGTTCACCTATCGTTGATATGATTGATCCTGACACCATAGGGGAACCAAAAGTTTTATCTTTGGGAACTCCAAGTACACCACAAGATTTACCCTTAGATGAACCCACTCTTGGAACTAATGGAGATGAAGAGTTAGAATTATCAGGTAGTGTAGAGTATTTTTTCAAGTATGGTAGCCCTGAAGATGAATCTGAAGTAGAAGAAGATGATGAGAGAGAAGAATAATAACCTACAAGTGATGAAAGTAACAGTGGAAATAAAAGTGGTTTTGGTTTAAGCTGTGGAAGATGAGTGGATGATAATTCTAACATATGCGGTAGTGAAGAGAATACATAAGATGATGATGATAAAGGTTGTTCAGGTAGTGGTGAAGGAGATTAAAGTAATAATGACCATCATGATGATGATCAAGGTGGAGATAAAGAGATTGTTGATGCTCTAGTCCGAAAAGTTGTTGTAGAACCTTTTATAGTTTTTGTTAATGAAAGAAGAGTAGTTGAACTCAATGATAAGGTGATGCTCAAGTGATCCCGAAACCTATGTTAGTGTATTAAAGAAGGATTCCACATGTTATGGTTAATCCACTACTGAGTATAGAACTGATTTAGGAAAGTGTATTTGTTCACAAGATTCTATCGGATAAAGATCATGTTCTTGGTGAGACACCTCAGGTAGTGGCATCTTCCTCACTCCCTACTTCTTCTATTTTAGTTTCTAGGGTCTATTCCACTAGATCATATTTTTAGAAGTTAAAGGATGGTATTTTTTCAACTGTGAGTGTATCTGTTCAATCTCAAATGGTCCATGACATTGAACAAGCTAGAATGTATAACACTCAGCTGAGTAATGAATTACACTCTCCCAAATCATCAATAGAAGAGATGAAGCATTTTATGCAAGATGCTCCTTCTCCAGTTCTGGTTATCAGTGTGAGTGATCCAGATGCAATAAAAATTTCATAAAAGGTTATAACAAATATTCAACCAAAGATACTCTCAATTGATGAAACAATTTTTGTAAACACCACCATGTTGAGAAAATAAAAGAGTGGGCTTTTCTCTATAATAAACCATCTGACCTCTGAGTAAAAAGGCGATCTAGAGATAGTTCATAAACCTATTAAAGACCACACCTCATCTCATATTGTTCCTTCTACCTCTAGTTAGACATATGAATCCTTGGACAGTGAGGCAGTTAGAAATGTTGTTTAGGAAGAGGTTCAAGCACTTTTTGATTCTTCTGTATTGGGAAGCCATGAAAAAATTGAGAAGAATAGTGACCATGTCCATGATTTGGTCAGTCTCTATTCCAGGAGTGATGAGACTTTCAATTCATTGAATATATATAAGGTGGATTATTATTTCAAGAATATTATAACCAAGCATTAATAGACTATTATTTTTAACTATTTGACTGAGAATTTGAAATTGCCTCTAGTGAAACAGTCATTTAAGTATCATGTTCAAAAACAAAAGGACTTAACACCTCTTCCTAACAATACTTGAAAGAATAAATATTACTTTGATAAATCTATGAAATATTTTGGTGAAATCATTGAGGATTTAATCAAGATGTTGAATCCATACATTCATGGGCCGAGTGAAGAAAATGTGGTTCCTGCTGATACACCTTTTTGACTTGCTGGATCAGTGCCTCCACCTTATATGATAGTTGTTCAAGGCTTGACTTAGATCAGAATAGTGTTACAATAGTAGATCCAACCTCCCGTTTTGTAACAACACAATCCTATCCCAGCCCCTACTGTTCTAGAAGGAGTGATAATACCTCCTCTGATAATCTATTAAGACCCTCCTACCTCTCAGCCTCCACCTTCTACTGGACCTTCCACTGACCCCTCTGATAATGTGAAGGAACCACTTGATCCTCCGATGTAGGGTGGATGATTTTTTATGGGGCTGATGTGTTGTCTTTTTTTGTCTTTCACTGACTATTGCAATACGTTGTACATCACTCTTTAATATAATTCTATGCTCTATCCTTTAATCAATTTAGATTATATATATTATTCTATAATATATATTATTCATTTGATACATGTTTACTTCTTGATTATTCCTTTGATTATATTTCATTATTTATTTTATCCATTGATGACCGTACACTTTTTTATAATATCAAACGGGGGAGAACAGTTTGGCATTATCTTTAATTATTTTACCTTAAATACCACTATGATGTATTTTATTATCCTAATTTATTTTAACATTAATACCACTCTTTTGTATTTTATTTTTCTTACCTCTGATTACATATGAG
Source organism: Viscum album (assembly GCA_963277665.1). Classification (NCBI taxonomy): domain Eukaryota; kingdom Viridiplantae; phylum Streptophyta; class Magnoliopsida; order Santalales; family Viscaceae; genus Viscum; species Viscum album. Next base: position 775,227,804 of record OY728152.1, on the reverse strand, counting down.
AAGAAAAAGAATTAGTCTTTGATACCATAATATTTTGTTTCCATTGATACCATTCCTATTTATTTTACCCATGAAACATATCTATATATTGAGAATATTCATTAGTAATGTGAGATGATAAGTAGAATGATTATATTACACATCAAATGATTTTACTTTATAATTCCATGATTTTTTATCATTAAAAGGGGGAGATTTTTGGCCCATAATATATTGTTGGCCACCCTCTCTGGTTTTAATAATCAAAAATCATGTCAAATCTTATTAATCATGTCTAATCATTTCAATCATGTTCACATGTGTTTTAATATGTGTAATTATGATTATCTATAATCACATATATGTTTAACACAATCTGATAATATTTATGTTGTAAGACAGTACAAATAGAAATATTTCCTAAGTATAAGAAGCTGACATCGACAGAAAATTGAGTCACCAATGCCGATAGAATATGTCTGACCCACCGATGCCAAATGTACAAAGGACTCACCTATACCAAGAAGTATAATTTCTCATATATAGTTCAAATGAGTCACCGGAATTTCAATTGTATCACCAATAGAAAGAAAGACTTACTGATGCATAGTGATACAGATGCCTGATGCTACCGATGAATAGTGATATTGATGTACAGTTCTATAGACACAAGGAGTCACTGAGGCACAGACATACTGGAAAAAGGAGACACCAATAGAATGAGAAAAATACTGATAGATGGACAAACCTTTGGAATTAGTCTCTGATGCATTATTCACTGACAAAGGAGTCATCGATAGACTCTTTAAATTTCCTTTTATTTAATATTATTTCTAAGAGTCACATTTTGAGTGTTTTAATGAAATTGACTAATTTAATGTTTTTTTCCGACATCATGAATAAGGATTTCATAAATACAAGGAACAAGACCTACCTCAAACATTCACATTTTCAAGCTCCAAGAATATAAAATAATAGAACATGAGATCAAAGAATAAGTGCATGAATGAGATATAAAAAGATACACATAGACATAGTAGCAGACCCACACAAACAAAATACAGAAATTAAGAACACATGCGGTACTCTTCATTCCTGCTTGTTGTGAAACCGATAATTTTTTTCCAAAAATATTGCAACATCACTGTAGAATTTAACTAAACCTAAAGAGAAGAACATTTCATAATTCGAGAAGACAAAAATAATTGTGCTCTATAACTCTCAAATTTAGTTTTTACTTCTAGAACAAGACTCCAGCATCAACTCTGATATAAAAAAGTTTCCAGAGCTAAACTACAGAACACCCAGAGCCTTCTAAACACTATCTAATACTTATTACTCTATTGTGTTCCTTTTATTATGTTTTTTAGTAGTGTGTGCATATATATGTAAAACACTCACTGTCCCCTATAATGAACTGGAGGATACTATATATCCTCACAAAATTGTCTTATTACACTTGTTTATCCCATGTAGAACCGTGGTAGTGGTCTTGTGTGACCTAGTTCTATTCTATTCCCATGTAGAACTATGGTAGAGGTTAGGTGACCTGGACAGTTGTAAACTATTGTAAAAACCTTCATATTGGGTGTGGATCAAAACCAATATATATATTGATTTCGTAGTGGTGGGTGATCACCAAGTGGAGAAGGCTGTGTCTCATCTTTAGACTGAAACATCTAATTTTATATCCAATGAGTTTTTATATTTAGTTCACTATATTTTTACCTGTATTTTATAAAACTATATTTCACGTTGATAGTTAGTATTTTCTAGTGTTTATAACTATTTTGGCTTATCATATTAGTTTCAAAAGTTGTATTCATATATTATATTTCTAAGACTAAAAAAATAATCAATCTTCTCTGAAATTAGTTGAACAATCAGACTATTAAAAATTTACTACATTGATTAACTATCATGTTATGTTATAAATTGGGGGATTCTTTTAAATATAATTTTTAACAATAATTTTTAAAGGAACAACATTTCCCCCTCTTGAGTGTCCTACTTCGACAAAATGAAATTTTCCATTAATGATAGTTTCCATTATACATTAATGATATACTTTAAAATTAATATTATCAAATTTTAGAGTATTAATTTTAATAAAAATCTTCAATATTTATTTATAATTAAAATAATATATAGGAATAATATTTAGTATTTTTCTAAAATAGTCATTTTTAGGTGAATAGTAAAAATAATGTTTTTAGAGAAACAATAAATTTATAATTATATAAATGATACCAAAATTTTTATAAACATTTTTAATTTTAAAATATCAATTTAATGTGAAAAATAATACATTTTATAAATACATTATATAATTTTTAAAACATACGATTAACTTTTTGAGGACCTAATAAATATTTTCCAATAAAAACAATTTCTGTTCTTTTATTTAAATTAAATATTATTTTTGAAAAATTTAGTTTCGTTTTATTTAAAATACAAAAAAATTTACCAAATAAACCAATTTATGTAATTTAAATGAATGGACTTGGTAATTTTACCCTAAATGTATATTTTATGCTTAAAAATAATATTATTCTATAAACAAATTTTTATACATTACATGCTGTAATGTAAAAATTGAGTTCTCATATGTTTTTAAATATTATCTGATAAAAGTAATATAATATTTGGAATAAATAATTTGAATATATTTAATATATTTCATTTTATTTTTTCATTTAAAAATTATTTACTTTTGAAAAATACTAGTTAATGTGGTAAAATAAAAAATGGGAAAAGTGATACTTCTATGATTAAAAGACTTGATTTTTTTAAAACATTCGTAAAAATGAATTATTGCGGGATGATCATAATTATCTCATCCACCAATATATTATTTTCCATTTAGAGTCTTATTTAATTGTAAAACATTTTTTTGCTTGATATTAATTTGAAATAATTCTAAAAATTCCATTATCATCACATATAAAAGGGTCCTCTCACCACGCCAACCAGACTGGTCCCCAAAATTCTATTTTAATTTCAAAATATGCCCTTTTTTCTTACACAATAATCCTATTCATTTTTCATGATCCTATATTCACAAGAAGTTTTCAAAATAAATCATTTTCTCTGGATCCTACCAAGGGAATTCCAAATTCCTCAATGTGAGTAGATTTTATTCCGAAATTATTTTCATTTCTATCTTACATTTACAATTATAATTTTATATTTCCTATTTAATGGAATAAAATTTTTATATGAATTTAATTTTTCCAATTAAATAAATTTTATCCACATTTTTCTTTTTTCGTTATTGAAAAATGATACAACAATTCTGACGTTCTGTGGACTACCACCACCACTGAGTAATGACTTCAATTTTCCCATACCTCCTCTATTCACTTGTTATAAGAGTTAAATTGAAGAATAAATATGAAATATATAATTTTATTTTAATTATTAAAATAAATGTTTTAATTAACCATAATTTAGTCTAATATTTTAAGAAATAAGAAAATAACCTTATATTGTGTGGATTAATGCCTCCACTAATTTCGATATCTATTTTTCTTATAGTTTCTATATTATTTCATAAAACCTATTTAAATATGATTCATATCCTTAAATTTATATTAATAATTTAATTTTATATCATTAATAATGAAATTATTTTAAGGTAAACCTCTTTCATAATCATTATCATCAAATAATTATGGTATGTACATGTTTGGGTCAGTCCAAAAACCTACATAAAAAATTAATTAATGTATTGTCATGGTTGTCAATGAGAATTGAATTACTGATAATATATGATATAGGTATGTAAATAATTATTTTATTTTGGTTTTATAATGGTAACTGTTGTGAAATGGACTTGAATTCCCTCTCAAACTAGTTTCCAATCCAAATTTCCACGTACTCATTGGGCATTCCCAATCCCCACGCGATAGAGACTAGAACCCAGAAATAAATAACAACTAGATGGAATGATTTTCCTAACATAATTATTAAATGATGAAATATATATATTAAAATAAGAAAATTTAAAAAAATAAACAACTATATATGTTATAATACGAAATGAAATAGCATAAGCGATACGACCCAAAAGCATCTATGAAATATCAAATAGTCAAGTCCAACACCTAAAGGAATCAAAAACCAAAATGATACTCCATGTGACTGCATGGAAAAACTCCCACCATCTCGCAACCATCTACCAAGTCTCAGCTGATAGAAAACATACCGACTCACTGTAGATCCTTTTCCTTGCCTACATAGAAAGATATATAATGGTGTAAGTTTAACCCAAGGGGTGATTAGGGTGTGATCTAACAATCTCTACAGGATTCCACCATGGTGTTCCATATCGAGTGTCATTACAAAAATCCCAAAATTTTCTACATTAATGAAATTTGTTTTTGTATAATGTTGAATTGATTTTATATCAAAAGAATAGAAAACATGTAATTTCCCCTTTTCCATATTTCCAAAATATTCCAAGTAAAGCAGTTTCAAAGCATTCCATATACATCAAGAAGATAAATCTATGAATTTTTTTTATCACATATCATATAAAATCCATTGTAGTAAAAACTAAAATAGGTCAATAAAAATTATCCAAATCATCCAAATGATAAGTAAAACGATGCCAAGGATCACTACAGGTATGGATACCTAATAGACTCATACCTAAACATATACTTGTGTATCACGTTTGTAGATATATACATCAAATCTAGATAGAATAGGAACACCCTAGAAAGTGAGGAAACCTATAGGTCTATAAATATCCTAGAGAAATGGGACTATGTAGTTATGGTAAATACCATGAGTGAACTCAAAAAAAATTGACAAGGCATATTCCTGAAACATCCACCTAAGTAGAAAAGTCTTCTCATGTTATCTACTTCCAAAAAAAATCATCAAAACCATTAATTGAAAACCATTTCCAAAATATGTTCCACAATGATATGTTGATATCGGTTTCTATTACCAGAACTAGGGGATAGCAATATTTTCTCAAAAAACCCATTACCGCACAAAAAAATCAATAATGCCATTTCATTTTTAAAATATTTTATTACACCAATGCAATATAGTTCATCCAATATAGGCTAGAGACAGAACCACCATACTCAATACTTGTTCACACATTCCCATAACAGGATCCTCTAACTATGAAGGAACACAAGTTCAATAATGGAGGCCCTAATATTTCTTCCTAGGTCTTAGAATCAAATCCAAAAAATTAAGATAGTGGAAAAGGTAAATCTGGAAAAATAATAAAGAACATAGACGTACTACACTGATACCAACAAAGGATCTTCCCCCAATGGGAGATCACAAAATGAATATATAAAGGATCAATAATATTATCATCACATATCAATATATTTAACAATGAAACACAACTGTGCTACCTCGATCAAGGAAAATGAAGAAGTTGAAGGATTACTCACCAGGATAAACACACATCAACCACAATGGAGATCAATTGCTGATCGAAGTGATATGGAAGGATAGTATGACCAAAAAATTGAATGATACAGATCTTGGGATAATATATAATAATACTATTATTTTATGAATAAAAAAAATATGTGCATCTACCCAAAAGACCCATGTTGTGAGATTTACATGTCCTTTTTTAATTTAACACTATGTAATAAACGATTAAAATGTCCTACTGTAAAAAACATCACTTAAGATTAAAAATATTTATTTTTACCATTTCATGAAATGTATACTTATAACTAAATTCAATGTTTTAATTATTTAAATCCAAATAAAGAGATATTATTAGGAAAATATTCATGACGTGAACACTTTACAGAGTGTCTAATCACCTAAAAGACATCAAAACTCGAGATTCTTCTCAAAAATCCCAAAGCAACATTGATGTTCTCTGAACTCGGGGAGAACCCCAGAAATAATTTAACACGATTATATTAGGAATCAATAAGAAAAATAACATACATCCCCAAACAATTGGTTATTTTCCCCATCAAAGGCTCTCCATCTTTGAGAGTCCTAAAATTCACCAAATTAATGTGTAAAATGAAAAGAGAGAAAGAAATACCGGAATGTGGGTAAAAATATGTTAAAAATTATACACCATTATACATTACAAAATAATGAAGTCTTAAGATGCATATAAATTACATTACTTTTATGGAATACTTAAAACATTAAATAAATAGATGGCCAAAGACCATATTAGTCTAGTGCCTTTTGAAACATGGAAATATAAACACAGATATATAAGAGAGATACATTATATCCTTCTAGGGTTTACATATATAGTACACTTCTTTGATGTATCATACTTAATACATATCTTTAAAACCTAGGTAAAGAAGCCTAAAATGGGGTGAGATCAAATTCTCATTAAGGGTAAACAAAGCATACATATAAGCATAAACAAGAGAATAGGGGTATGAGAATGTGATCATAACATTAGAAGATCATACCATGCATATTAATGATCATAATCAGGAATAATAGAAAAATATTAGATCTTCAAATGACTTGAATCATAATGAAATTAAGAGTATAGTCTATGAAATCATATCATAGGAATATGACACGGTATTGGGGTGTATATAGAAAAGTGATATCATTCCCTATAATTCAAGACTAAATGATAGAATATATCAATAAAAATAATGGGAACTGCACCTATTTTGAGGGACACACAATCATCCCTAGTTGCATTCTTTTTTTGTAACAGTTATACATTCCTCTTCTTATAATAATGTATTAGGTTTCCCCATCTTCGAACATCATATTGACTAGACCTCCTGGGCGAGGAACACCACTATCCGTAGTCGTAGTCCTTTCATTATAAGGAAACATGTTTCTATATCATCCCATAATGGATAAATCCCCTCAACTTCATTCATATCATTATCTCATGAGATATAAATAGTTACCCAATTTATTTGAGGGAGAAATAGGTCCCACTCATCTGATAATAAAATCATTCATGAATGTTCTAAATACATTCATCATATCATGACCCATAAAAGAGGTGGGTTTTATAAACATACAATCATAATCCCATGAAATTAAATGGGTTTCATAAACATGTAATTAGATCTTAACAATTAGAAAAACACAGGTTTTATAGTCACTTCATCGAAACCTAATCCATGAAAAGAAGTGGGTTTCAAAAAAATTAAACCCTTAAAAGTGGAATTGGTTTTATAAATATCATGACATCAAAACATAACCAACGTGGAAAAATAATATGAGTGTTAAATTTGAATAATTTCACATAAGGGTAGTAGTAACATCAACAGATGTCATCTTAGATAGAAAATAATTCTGAAATATATTTTAAAATTATTTATTGAGGAAAATATACCATTTTTCATTGAAAAACTAGTTATTTAAAACATACAACCCTTTGAAACCCATTTTCATCAAAATAAACATGATAACTTATATTTAAATCTTTCAAAAAAAATTGGAAGGATTTTTTTTTAAAAACAAATGAAGGGATAGTGATATTTGTTTGAAAACCATTATCCTTGAAAATTAATAAGAGAAAACTGAATTTTTTTGAAAACAATTTCTCTAAAACTACTTTGAAAACATATAAATAAATATGGAAAATGTTTTGGAAAACCTTTTTACTTGAAAACATATTAATAAATATTGAAATTTTTTTGAAACCCATTCTTTTAGAAATCTTATAAAATAATATTGAAATTGTTTTGAAAATCATTTTCCTTGAAGACTTATGAAACATATTTTAAAATTTTTTGAAAACCCTTTTCAATTGAAAGCTTAATATATGATTGAAAACATTTTTCAATACTTTTCCTTTGAAAAAATATAAAATAAACATTAAAACATTTTTAATACCATTTTCTTGAAAACAAAATTAAAAAAAATTATTTCTTTAATATTATGAAAAGAATTTATTTTAAAAAAATAACCATTTAGCCTTGTAAAAGATGCTAAAATGGAATTACAGTCATGACATCTTGTAAATTCGTACGTGTAAAACATTCATTTTTCACAGTAAAATGATTAAAAAAGTTCCTTGACTAAAAAATGACAAGAAGAATACTTTTTAAAACCATTTTGTTTAAAAGGTAAAACATCAGTAAAAATTTCATTTAAATATTTTCATAAAATAGTATCATGTTTTTGGTAACCTTTTATAAGACATGGTTTTTATGGAACATATATTTCTAACCGAAGAAAGGGTATAGTTTGTGTTTCTTAAAAACACATTATTTACTATCTCATGTACCAATGCTTGGAATATGGTAACAAAACATGAATATGTTATTATTAACCATTGGAGACTAAATTTCATGTGTTTTCTTGATATATGGATCATATTATTTAATCAAAGTAAGAGTAATCATAAACAATCCTGAAAATCAATGAGATAGTTTCAATAAACTCTTACCACATGGTAACATTGAACCATAATACCCATTTAGAAAAAGAAATGATATTAAAATTATAATATTATGAAAATATGTAGATTCATGATATTTCATTTCAGTGGAAGTATATACACCTCATGGAAAAATATAGGGGCACAACATGACATGTGTCTCAATAAGGGAAAATCGAGACAAAATTACTTTACATATTTGGTAACTTTTAAAACATGAACCCCATGAAAGAAAGATCACAAATTCTATATTTAATGACACATAAATCTTTTTATATGAATCATAAAATATAAACACGGTAAATATATTCACCGCACAAAATCAATGGGTGGTGAATAATGAATTCATCTTATGGAAATAAAAAGTGAGATGAAATTCCCTTACCTTGTGTCTTCACTCTCTTTTTACTCTTTAGAACACCCTATATAATAAATATTTGTATATTATAAATCATGTTTGGAACCATATTATTATATATAATTCCATATATGTATGGATTATGACTACATATTACCCCCTTGTTTACAATTCATTATTAAGGATACAGTTCGGGTAATATTCACTTTGTTTTTCTTATGTGTCTAAATTTGTTATATCATTGTTCCTTTTACTTATATAATGATTTCTAAAATTTTAAATAGGATATAAATATCATTAATATTTAGGAAATTTGTATCATAATAATATATATAATATATAACTATTACTTGGAATATATTGTTCATAGAGATGGTAGGTCGTACATACGAATGAACATTACATTCATTTTATTGATGTATTGAAAGAAATAAAGTTAATGGAATATATGAATATTAATATATGTATATAATATCATTAAATTAGATTTATTAGGTCATATATATCATATAGTTTAACTCAACATATCTTTAATACATTTTATGTATTATGTGAACGAATCGCTTTGAGGGGGCAGTAGTCCATACTTCCTCAAATGAAATTATCATATGTACCGAAGATGGAAATCATAAGGGAATGATCTAAATAAAAATTAAAGAAGAATATATGCATTATAAATATCATATGTATCGTATATAAATATAGTTTCCATCATTATTTTCACCATTAGAGGCAGAAAAATAAAAATAAAAAATTACCATTTCATAAGGTGGTAGTTTTCTTTACACGTAAACTGTATATTCACTACCCATTAGATGGAAGTGTGTGATAGTTTAGGTATAAACCATAGAATAAAAAATTCTATTATATTTAGGATACTATTTTTTTTAAACAATCATTTAATATGAAGATTTTTGGTAGTGGATAATGGAAATAAATGAACTTAGCTTGAGGGAGGGTGTTACTTCTTAATTGGGTTACTCATTTTGGTTTTCACCAAATGGAATCCTTATAAGTATTTATGGAAAATGGGAGAATTCAGGGAGGAATATAGGGTTTTATGGATTTTTATTTTTAGTGTAATTTTTTAACCTATGTGGTTCGATATGTGTCAAGAAGAAGGATAGATGTTGGCCTTTTATAGGGAAGGGAAGGGACACACATTTCATTTTTTAAACACAAGTTAGGTGTGCCCACATTTTTTCTTAAAAAAAGCCATAAAAACCCACCAAACTCAATAATTTATGTTTTATTGCCAATATACTTCCATATAATGGGGTTTTGACAAGTTTCTAGATCATTTGAGCTTTCTATTATTATGTTTTATTCCATTATTATACTTCATTTTTACTTAATCGCTATAATTAATTTTAATTACATTCACTAGTATTTTTGTCAAAAAAATATTTGAAATTATTTGACACTATAAATTTTTATGATTCAAAAAATGTAATCCATTTTATAAATATCCAATCTTATAATTGGATGAAATTAATTTTAATTTTTTCTCGCTGACGGGATTACACTGCAGGTTTTTAAGGTAAAAACATGCACAAGTTTTCTAGGTTTTTATAATCAATATCAAAGTGAAATTTATTCCAATGAACAAAATTGTATTACTTGATTTAAATTTAATCTAATTAAAAATTAAAACCATTAGAAAATGTACTTTATCTTTATAAATAAATTATATGAAAAAGTATTTTTGAACTAAACATTAGTATTTTTTGACAATTCATTAAAAAATGAAACCTTACTAAAAAATTAAAACAATTTACCCTTATGTAATTTTTATATTTCTATTTAAATGGTTAAGTTTATTTTTACATATATAATCCATAAAATTTTAAAAAATTGGATTTAAAATAGCTTCTCTATTAAAAGGAAGTAAACATGACATAATAAAAAATATAGTATTTTATGTATAAATTTGGATTTGTTTATATCATTAGATTTTCAAATATGTTGTATTAATATAAAAAATATTTTATTGAATATATAATATATATTTATATATCACATTAATATAACTCACTAACTGTAATTAATTTAATTTATTAGGGTAATAAACATTTGTGGGTATAATAATATTTTCCTTTTTATTCAATTGGTTTTAATATTCATTTATAAATAATTTTAACTAATAAATTAATTTAATATTTGTTTATACCATATATTTTGATATGTTAGTTAACCCTTTTAATTACTACAAATTTAATGGCTATGTTATATTAAATAATATATCATTATTATGTAAAACATGGTGTTTTATATTACACAAGCGATCAAGTAAAGTCATTGTAGTGTGTAATTCATGATATCATTGGTGTTCCATGTATAGTAAGCTAAAATTTATGTTGGCTGTATTGCATAATTAACCTGGATTTTTTTATATTTTAATCTAAACGTTCTTCAACATAAAATAAAAATTTTTGTTGTGTTGTGTTAAATTAAAAATATCAAAAATATTAAATTAGTTATAAAAAATATTCACTAAATCTCGGGGTATTACAATCTACCCCACTTAAAATTAATTTCACCCTCAAAATTCATCTAGGTTATCAATGTTGTAATATCTTAATGATTCATTCATATAAACCCACTTCGTAAGAATTAATAATAAAACTTCCCTTAAAAAGGGAATGTTGGATCCATGATGGTTACCCAATGTAACATAAAACTTGGTTACCACATAGGATAACATAAGTGGAAAGTGAAAACATGGACATTGAAGAGAAAGATAACTATAAATTTTGGGAGGATATTGATAGAAATTTTTTTAGGAGAATGTAAACAATCACAAATCCATAAATATGTGATGATCTAAGGGACTATCTGATTCATCGAAAAATAAGGTATTAGGATAACCTTTTCTGTTACATGATCCTTTCCTTATGGTTGAATAATTTTCCTAAGAAGTTATACTTACTTGAATTCATTCCCTTTCATAAGTAAAATCGCACCCTTTGGTCTTTTCTTGACCATTTTTCACATCACCTATTTACCCAAAAAGGAAGTTGATATTTTTTCATTCATGAAGCCCTAACATATCATAAAATCCATGAAAATTATACTCATACTTCACTAGATACCATATAAAATTCATTAGAACAAGTTATACATTATGCATAATTCCTTATGTGGTGATATAATAATTTAATCTCACAAAATTCATATGAAGTTTATCTTAAAAATACCATAAATGTTTAACCATATAACACTTACAAGGTAGCTATTTGTTTTCACATCCCAAACATTTGAATACCCTCAATGTATATTCCATTAAAACAAGGTAATAACCTAAATTAATGTAAATTATATTAGAAAACATGAATGATAAATTATTCTAATGATTAGTGTTCACATTCATAAAATCCAAAAATCTGTAAAGTTCATCCTTGTGGACATAGGAAACTTTGTAAAAAAAACCATAACCAGCTCTATGTTAATCCATTTTATAAAATTTAACTTATCCAAATAAATCATTTATTTATCCATGAAAAAATAGTTCTCTCAATATCTTTACAACATTATAGGCTATCCAAAAATAATTAAAATATAACATTTCTATGTATTTATCACTAGTCAAAATATCCATTTCAATACTTAATGAAAACATATACTGAACATACCTATATTTCATGATTCATATAACATAATATTTTAATTCCAAAACCTAAATACTTCATTAATCCAACATTATTCTAAAACCATTAATCATTATTTATCAAATTATTCCTTAATAACTCTTTCCATGAATATGAAATATGAGTCATGTCATAAGGTTCCTAAAACTCAATCTAATCATTCTTATTTTTTAATGTAAACAATACTAGAAGAACATAACATTTCATACACATGTTACTTTCAATTTCTTTATCTTTAGATGCATAACCAATACTAATACCACCTTTCTTGATTCCCTTTATGATATTTCCACTTAGAAAATTTATTTTAAGAATTCCCATGCTTTTCAAATATGAAACATTTAATGCTAACCATGTTCTTTCTAGTTCCCTCCATTAACTACAATAATAAAGAGAAGTTTAGAAACACATATCATTATAAAAAACGTCATAATCATGAAAAATTACTTATATGATATCTAAATCACGACACATTACATAATCTAGGACACCATATGATTATCCTAGGTTATTCATAGTAATATTCCATTTAACTCATTCATTATGGTTCATGAACAGTTTGTGAATTTCAAAATCATATTCCCCAAGAGTGTTAAACTAGGTGTTCAACAAGGCTCGTTATTGTGTATCAGATTACCCTAAGTTAGAACCAGAACAACTTGTCATAATTTTTAATCCTAGGTAGATCTACGAAAAATCCACATCCACTTGTAGTATCTAGATGGGGATTTATTTCTATGAAACCACTTACTATATCCTTTAAAAAAGTTCTAGGACATTTTCCTATACATTTATTTATCCATAGAATTATCCATGTACATTTCCTTAGGGTTATCAAGAAGGATTTATCATCGAAGATTCCAATGGTTAACTAAAAATTTTCTCTGATACAATCTATAATAACTCAGTCTTAACATACATATTCATTACATTGAATTTATGGAAGAAGAAAAATATTAACTAAACCAACACCCAATGTCCATATCAGTCGAGTTCCTTTGGAAACATGGAAACAAAAACAATGGTAAAAAAGTGAGCCACATTATCTCCTACTAGGTTCTTTATGACTAGAAACCTTCTTATACACACCGTAATTAATAAAAATAATTATAAATTGGGGAAGGAAACATTAAAATGGGTGAGACTAGATTCTCATTAAGGGTAATCGAGGGAGACATGTAAGAATAAACATGATCATAGGGGTATCTGAATGTGATCATAACATTATAAGATCATACCCAACATATCAAAGATTATAAACATGAATAATGGAATAAATCTTGGTAGTTAATTAGTCATAAATCATATATAAAAAATGAAAATAATACACGTTAACATATCATATTAATAATACATGGAATTGTTGCAAACATAGGCACATGATATCATTCTCTATAAGTCATGAATCATTGCAATAACTTGTCATGGAACTTCATGGGAACATCACCTACATTTTGGGACACACCACCATACCTAGTAGTATTCCATTATTTGTATGGGATTGGGATTCCCCATCTTCCCATAGTGGACAAGGATTCCCCATCTGCCAAGATCATGGTGACTACACCGACGGGGTTGAATACACAAAAATACCCAGTCACATTCCATTCCTTGTAAGGTATTTGGTTTCCCTGTCATCCGATAGTGGATCAAGCTCATCGACTTGATTCTCCCCATTATCTCATGCGATATAAGTCTTAACCCAATGCATTTTAGGGAGATATATGTCCCACCCATCTAATAATAAAATCATTCAAACAAGTTCCAAAATCATTCATCATATCGTAAAAAATAAAAAGACATGGGTTTTATAAACATCTAATCATAATCCCTTGAAATGAAATGGGTTTCATAAACATGTAATTATATCATAACCTATAGAAAAAACTTATTTCATAATGATTTCATCGATTTATATCCCATGAAAAGAAGTGGGTTTAAAATGAATAAAAATACATGCAAGAGAAACATGCCCCATAAACACAATTCCATCAAAACATAAACCATTTCGTAAAATAACATGAATGGAACCATTTAATCCATTCCCAAGATGGAATTAGTAATGTCAATGAATATCATATTAGATGGAAAATAATTTTGAAATATATTTTAAAAACATTTCTTGAGGAAAATATACTTTTTTATTTGAAAAAAATTTCTTTAAAACCTAAAACCCTTTGAAAACAATTTCTTTAGAAATAAAAATGAAAACATATAAAGAAATATTTGAAATCATTTTGGAAACATGTTTATTTGAAAACACATAATAATATATTGAAAATTTTTTGAAATCCATTTTACAGGAAAACATATAATAGAAGTTTGAAAATGTATTGAAAAACATTTCATTGAAAATAATTTTAAAACATATAAAAAAATCTTCGAAATTTTTTGAAAATAATTTTACATTAAATTATATGGAATAAGATTTAAAATGTTTTGAAAACCATCTTCCTTGTAAAAATATGAATGAAACATAAAAAATTTTGAAATCCATTTTCCTTGAAAACATATGAAAGAATCTTGAAAATATTTTGAAATCAATTTTCATTGAAAATTAATGAAGGAAGCTATAAAATGTTTTAAAAATACCTTTCCCCTTGAAAACATAAAATAATATTGTAAAACGTTTTACCTTAAAAACATGTAAAATAAGCTTAAAAACATTTTGGAACCAATTTTCATGAAAACAACATTAAAAAATCATTTCAGAAAAATATTAAAAAATATTCATTAAAAAATATTTTTTTAATCTTTTAAAGGAATATTCAATAGAATTTTTTTCATGAAGTTGGGTAAATCCGTACATACTAAACATTCCTTTTGAACCGTAAAATGTTTAGGTAAGTCCATCGACCAAAAAATGACTAGAAGTTTAATTTATTAAAGCCATTTTGTATAAAAGTTTATACAATGGTAAAAATTTCTATAAAATATTGATTGATAATAGTAGAATATTTTTGGAATCCTTTTAGAAAACATGTTTTTGAGAGGAACACATATTTTCGACCGAAGATAAGGGATATTTGGGCTTACTTAAAAACACATTATTAACAATATTATGTAACAAAGAGTGGAAAATTGGTACCAATAAATTAATATATCAGCAATAAATATTGGATAAGAAACTTCATAAGTGTTATTGAGATATTGGTCATAATATTCTCTCAAAGGAATCAGAATCATAAACAATCTCGAAAAGCGATGAGATTGTTTCAATAAACTCTTACCGCTTGGTTGCAATGAACCATGGTTGCTATTTAATAAAATAAAATTATATTAATCATAAAATATAATTTACATTAGTATATTAATGATATAACATTTAAATTTGAGTATATACACCTCATATAGAAATATAGGTGTATAACATGACATATGTCTCAAAGAAGATAAATCACGATAGAACTACATTACCAATTTTGTAACTTTTGAAATATAAACCCTATGAAAGAAAGATCATTAAATGGATATATAAATACCCATAAATTTAATTATAATAATCATAAAATACATCCATGTTTAGTATAAACACTATAAAGAAGTAATGTGTGGTGAATAATGAATGTATCTCGTAGAAATAAAATAAGAGATACAATTCCTTTACCTTGTGTCATGACTCTCTTAATACACATGAGATACTTCTGAATAAAAAATATAGGTTTATTATAAATATTATATAGAACCATATTCTAATATATAATTACCTATATGGTCATATAAGGACTTTATATTACCCACTTGTTAACAATTTCGTATTAAAGATACACTTTAGGTAATATTCTCTTTGTTTTCTGCATGTGTCATTATATTTTATATCATTGGTCCTTATATATATATAATGATTTAAAGAATTTAACACATTAAATAAATATCTTTAATACTCTGTATTTTTTATTATAATAATATATAAAATATACAATTGTGAAATATAATACACCGTTTATAGAGACGGTAGGTCGTACGCATGCATGAATGCGACTTCCGTTCTATTGATATACTGAAAGAAAGAATGTAAATGAAAAATATGTATATGTGTATATTTAGATAATGTAATTAATGTAACTTTATTTTTTCTCATATATAATATAGTTTTACTAAACAAATTCTTAATACATTCCATGTAGTGTGTGAACTAATTACATCACTTTGAGGGGGCGGTAGTCCCCACTTCCTCTATTGAAATTATTGTATTCACAAAAGATGGACAACAAAAGGGTATGTTCTATAAAAATTAAATATGAATAAATAATTTATAAATATAATATATATATCATATATAAATATATTATCCATCATAATTTACATCATTAGAGGCTATAATGGAAGAATGGAGATTCATCATTTTGTGAGGCTTTAGTTCATCATACATGTAAACAATATGTTCATAACCCATTGGATGGAAGTGTATCTAAGTGTAGTTATAACCAGTATAATAAAAAAATACTATTTTATCTAAGATACTATTTTTTTAATCATGGAATAAAAATATTTTTGGATATGGAGAATGGAAATAAAAGAATAGAGCTTCAGGGAGGTTGTTACCTCTTAATCGGGTAAATCATTTTGAATTTCATATAAAGGAATCCTTAGAATGATTTATGAACAAAGGGAGGATTATATAAGGATGGTATGGTTTCTAGGAATTTTATTTGGTAGATATTGTTCAACCCTAAGTGTTTTTAGTGGTGTGAATAAGATTGATAGTTGGTGACCATTTATAGTGAAGGGGATGGACACACTTGGAATTTTTGAAAATAAGTTATCTCTACCCTCTTATTTACATAAGAAATTAATAAAAAACCAAAAAAAACTCAGTAATTTACTATTTATTCTCTAAATATTCTAATAAAATGTGTGTTGGACAAGTTGATAGGCCATTTGGGACCTTAAGAATAAGTCTTACTCCCTTATTATGTTTAATTTTACCTTAATCGTTGTAATTAATTTTAATTATTTTCATGATTATGTTTTGGTAAAAAAATAATTTTACCTTATTAGAAATTATAAATTATTTTAATTCCAAATATGGAATTCATTTTCCCAAATTCCAACCATATATGTGTCATAATTTAAATTAAATTAAATCCCACTGACAGGATGACACTGTGGGGTTTTAATTTAAAAACATCAAAACATTTTCTTTTCATTTATAGTCAATATCAAAGTTAAATTAATTAAAATGACCTAAATTGGATTAATTGATAAAAAGTTTATTTAATTTAACTTTAAGACCAATTTAAAATTTAATTCATCATTATAGGTAATATAGATAGAAAAGCGGTTTTGAACTAATGTTCAGTATTTTTTAACAATTCATTAAAAAATGAAACCTTACTGAAAACTACAACAAATATACAGTAACCTAATTTTTATGTTTATATTTAATATATGAATTTTATTTGGACATATATAATCCATAAAAATTCAAAAAATTAAATTTAGAATAGCTTATCTTTTAAAAGGTGGTAAAAATGACTTAATAAGAAATATATCATTTTATGCATAAGATTAGGTTTTTTTTCTTAAGCCTATAAAATCTATTGGATGAATAAAAAAAATATTTGATTCAATAATATATATATTTATATATATATATCACATTAATATCACTCAAAAATTTTAATTAATTTAATTAATTAAGTTAAAACATCATTGAAGGTATAATAATATTATTTTATATTCAATCGGTTTCCATATTAATTAATAATCAATTCACAACCAATGAATTCATTTTATATTTTAAAAACCATATATTATCATAATATATATAACCTTTTTTATAACTAAAAATTTAATGGATAGTATGTACTAAATAATATTGAAATATTCGGTAAAACTCGGTCATGCATGTTACACAAGCCATTGAGGAAAGTCATTGTTGCATGTAGTGAAATATAACATCGGTGTTCCAAATAGATGCATTTAAAATTTATGTTGCGTGTAGTGAATGATTAACATGGTTTTCATATAACTCAATAAAATAATATTTATTTACAATAAAATAATTGTTTTTAGTGTTTTTTGAAATTAGAAATATCAAAAACATTAAATTAATTCAAAAAAATATATTTCTCAAAATCTGGATGTGTTACAAATTCCATGCCTAGGAAGTCACGTCGTAGAATGATGTCCAAAATGAGGGGAGTCCACTGCTCCATAATCAATGATTCACACTCCCATTTCTCATTAGAATCTGATCTATGTCGACATAATACTCTATCCAACAAAATTTATGTCCCACACAAGACCAATACCTAAGAGTCAATGATTTAGATAGGCTTCATCACAATAAAAATTTCTGAAACAAACTCAATTTCCTCCCATATCAGAATGTGAGAGGGATTGGGATGTTATATCTTGATCTACTATATATAGAAAAAACCATGATTACATGTCAACTAAAATAGAAATGGTAACTTATAATCAACATTCCCAATCTGCTATGTGACCTCTAATGGTCCAACATATCTCAAAGCCAACATTACCTATTTTCTAAGATGACAGTGAACCAACTATGGATAAAAATTAAAGGAAACCAATTCACCTATGGAAAACACTGAGGGTAAACATTGATTATTCATATATGATTTATTTTTATATTTATCTATAAATAGATACCGATGCATATACCGAATTATCTATATTGTCTCCTGAATGAGACTTGTTCCCACTAAAGAGGCCTCACCCACCTTTTCCCAACAAATATGTGATCTGCAGAGGTGATCATACAAAGCCAAAAGGTATCCATTATAATAGTTAGCTGATAAATATTGTAATAAAAAAATCATTAATTACTACATGGTTATCCCATAATCAACCAAAATCCATGACCTTTCCATAATGAATATTATCTATGATCTTAATAGCATGCTTCATCTAGACATACATCTATGGATGGTATGTTTTAATAATATTAACCCGAGTCTCCATCACCCCCTAAAGACTCTTCTAGAGCCTAGAAGTAAACGTAGAATCCCTATATGAAATAATTGAATAAGTTATCTCATGTATCTTCATGATATCTTTCACTAACCGCATACCCTGATCTTTAACTATTGTGGTGTCTATAATCAAAATGAAATGAGATAACTTTTTCTACCAATCAATTAAAACCTAGATAGAATTATTCACTCATAGAGTCCATGGTAATACACAAAAATACATGGATACCCCATCCCATTACCAAACCATCACTAAAAGAGGATGTATCAAACAATAATCTTTTAGAATCACTACCCTTATCTATTGGAAGGTGTAATAGTGGGACACAAAATCATCCATTTCATGCTTCATACCGAAACACCAGAATCTCTATCTCAATACATTATAAATTTTTTTAGTGATTTGATGATTGGAGCATGATAAAATAAGACTTCCAAACTAAAATATGGTCCATAGAGAAACTAGGATCAAACATAGATCACCAAAATTGACAATATCAAATAAAGTGAGTGGTCTACCAGAAATGATTTCCCACTATATAGGATTTCTCAAATTCATTTGAAATAATCACCAGAATAATAACTATATAAAATACATTCAAGATTATATGACAATAATTGAACACTATTTAGAATCATAACTAAAACATCCAACTGAGCATATAGGTGCAACTGAATGAAGATCCCCATAGGGTTCCACTCATCCTTCGATCCCAGAATAGCCTATCATAGAACTTTCCTTCTTAGAGCATTTGTTAAGAAATTCCCATTCCCCATGGTGTAGGATATCTTGAAGTCAAAAATATTTAGGAACTTCAACAACCACCAATTCCTTAGATTCATGTATTACTAGGAAATTCTATAGCTTTAACTGTTATGTTCAGAATATATAATGAAAATATCCACAATAATATGTCGCCAACACTTAATCACATTAATAGCCATAGAAAAATCTAAATTATTATTAGGGTTATTATTATCATGAGGTTGTAGATGGGGATATTAATAATTCATGTCATAATCATTCTAAATAATAATTCGACCCAAACCAGGACTAGAAGTATAAAAAACAACATACCCTATATCGTGATCAGGTAAGATCATAATAGGTGTTGATTTCAGATGTCATGTCAAATCATCAAAATAATACTGACACCATTCATCAAATATAAATTTCACCTAATTCTAGGAATGATTAGTCAATTGTGGATCCAAATTTGATAACTCCTTGACAAACCATTGGTAATATCTAGCAATACCAAGGATGAAAAAAATATCAAAGGCATTTCATGGTTCTTCCCATGACAGGATAGCCTTCACCTTCTCATGATCATCAAATAATCAATGACAAGAACTCTTGTATCCCATAAACCTCACTACTTGGATGTATAAATTTCACTTCGAATGATTTCCATATAAATGGTGAATCTTCATTATTTCAAAATCCTAAAACAAATGGTACTCATTTTCACACATAGATCTCGAATAAACAGAACAATCATCCCTGAACAAAAAGATAAACATGTCGGAATACTCATTGAATATTTGACTCATCAAATTCATAAATACTTTAGGAGTGATATTAAGACCAAATATATTACATTATATTTTTAATTTCCATACCTTCTCTTGAAATCCAACTTTGTTATATCATGCTCTAAAACTTTGAGAAGATGATAAACCGACATAAGATCATTTTTCAAAGACAAATTGTCCCTCGTTAACTAATCAAATAAAAGATCCGAAAGGGGACACATATATTTGTTTACAACCATTACCTAGATCAACTTCTTTTATTCCACACATAATTGTAGAAAACCGTCTTCATATTTAGAACAAATCAAAGGGGATTCCCAACTTGAAGCACGAGGGTGAACAAAACCTTTTTCCATTAAATCATTCAAATGAATATTGATCACTTTTAGCTTTGTCAGGTTCATATGATAAGTGGGTATCATAATCAGATGCATACCTAGAACCAGGTAAATCATAAACTCTACCTCGCTCAATATAGGAAGACCAAATAAATTGTCTGGGTAAATGTTAGGTATACCCCAAATAATAGAATGAAGATAAAAAATGGAAAAAATGGAATCTGTCATAACATCTACAACAAAAATATCGCATGAAATATACGATATATGTTCATGCAAGAACATAACTCATACCCCACTCTCACTAATCCACCCATGATCACACATCAGATTCTACAAATTGACCATTGTAATGATAATAATGAACCTCATCATGATGGGTGACAATCTCGTCCATCCAGATGATAAAATCCAAAAATTGCTGATCGAGAATGAGGAAATAGTGTACTAACTCTAAATCAGCTATAGACAGTCAACAAGGACATCAGAACCCAAAATCTGTCCTCCTCACAATATTTGTCTCTAAATATAGAACCTCTCACTATCACTATACCCACAATTATCTCTTTTGAAAACTCATTTACAGCATGGACAATCTTAACTAATGAGGCTTATGGCTAGACCCCTTAATTATTTGACACATAAGACTATGCTAGTGATTCCATTAGATCTAATGATCCCTAACCATAATGTGGAATATATAAAAATTTATAGAAACACAACATATGGCCACAGTGGCCAAAACCGTTATGAAATATTTGGTAGTACATAACAAAAAATAAGGTGTGTCTGACCTTTAGAAAATGAGAGTAATTTTGGGGAACAATACTCCTTAAAATCCGAGGTACATATATGGAATTATACTGAGAAACACCTCCACCACTCCTACAGTGATCTCCCTATATCCTATTTTTTCTTTTCATGCCACTAAAACTATCACTATGTGGAATAGAAGGGGAAGAATAACCAACAATTTAATCCATATTCATCTCTTCATAATTTTACAATCTATAATCTCATTATAGGTCCAATGAATCTGCATAAATACCAAAAATATGATATCTGATCAGAAACCCTATAGGTACATCTATGTCATCAGCTTGGCATGCATTACTAACGCTAGAGAAAAAGTAACCAACTCAATAAATTGATTGGTTTAGACTAATGTTGAAAACTATCCCTACTAGAAAGAGAGGAACACTAGAGACATTACCATCATCATCATATTTGGAAATAACTATTTGAATAAGAGTGTATGGAAAAACTTATAATCCTAGTTCACATTATTATCCACCTCTACAATGTAATCCCACCATCACATGTCAATACCCTTAAGTTTTAATTATACACAGTTCACCTTTATATTATCTGGTGTATCCATGAATTCGAATATATGATTAAACATTTTGAGTCAATCCTCCACCACTAGAAGATTAATTTTATGTATAAAGGATGGATTATTCCTGGAAAATAAATTAGGTGACCTTTCCCTTTCCCCAAAATCTCCAAATTTTTTCTTAAGGGAATGCATTATGAGCATGGAGTACATTTTAAACAACATCACAAATTTCATGCATTATATCTTTGATAATATTCAAATCTATATGTGGATTCAATTTAGGATCACATATTTCACCCCCTAGAGAACACATAGAAGATGTTTCAAAGGAATTCTGCAATACACTCAAATATAAGAAATGATCATACAATAAAATAAACTAACTTTAAAATGGAAAACATTAACCATAAATTGATATTATAATCACAAACTAAAAATAGGATAAATACATCCCAACATACCATGGAAACAAGAGTCTCATAATGGCTAGAGATAGCCAGGAACTCCCCCACAACCTACCTATCGTGTGTTGATAATCCTATCTCCATTTGAAAAAAAACCCAAGATAAATATTATTGAAGGAATACCTCCTTTGATACCAAACTATAGTGAACCTAACCTTGATACACTCTCAAGGTAAATAGGAAAAATTTAGACATAACTAAAGGGAGTTCTTGATCCACATAATTTGGTGATTAAAAACCAAGAATAAATAAAAAAAGATGGAAATATTTATACTAACCAGAAGTAGAAAATATGAAACACACACACACACACACATGAAGAGGATAAATAGAGGAAGAAGAGACAAGAATATATTTCATAAAAATGGAATAATTTATGTGTTAAAACTAAATTGAAACTGAAATATTTATATCATATAGGTCCAACAACAATGGAATTAACAAATAGCTTCTACATGTTATAGCATGGGAAACACCATCAATATCACCCCATTTACCCAGACCTAGCTATAACATTTTCATTACCTCACTGTTGTTCCTTGCCTTTCCCTGCATATATATACATTAAATGGCCTACACACATCCGATGGGTTTCACAAGTTGTGAGAGAACATGACCAGTATGATCCACACAAGGTGTTACATACCACATATCTATAAAATAATCCATACAATCCAAACATTAATAAAAATATGTAATGATAATAATTAACTGTTTTAAATAAAATCTATTTTGAAAAATTTTATTTACCATTTTTACACATTTACAAAATAACCCATGTAAAATAGTTTCAAAGAATTTTATATACATAAAGAAGTCAAATAAATGAAATTATTTTATCACATATAATTATAAATAATTTACAGAAATAACTAAATTAGTACATGCCAAAATAGAAAAAATAGCCAAAGCACATGTAACATCATGCCTAGGACCACTATTGATCAGGATATATAGGATTAACATAGCTAAACATATAAAATCACACACAAAAAGTCTCTAGATATAAAAATTGAATCTAAAGATCATTGGAATACCCAAGAAAGTGAACCAATGAATAGGTTTATCATGTCCCAATATCAACTAGCCTCGGGAGAAGTGGATCATTCCATGATTTAACCCTTTGAAAAATGTATGATGCATATTAATAAACTATCTAATTAAGTTCAATATATATCCGATGTGATCAATTTTCAAAACAATTTTATCAAAACGATTCTTTGAAAACAATTTTGTAAACCCATTTCATAATTCTTTGAAGGTACCCTTATATTCTTCCAAAACATGTGGGAAACCATATTTTCTCAAAAATCCATTTACATAAACATAAATCAATCATTATAATTCATTTATTAAAATTTTATAAAACTAAGGAAATAGATTTCATCAAACATGGTCCATAGAAAAAAATTATCTACCTCAAAATAAGGTCACACACACCCATAATGGGATGTACCAAACAAAAATGAAAAAAATTTCAACAACGGAGGCCTTGATATTGATTCTCATGTCTTAGAATCACATCTAGAAAATAACGAAAAATGTAGAAAGGGTAAATAATGACAAATATCAAAGAACAAATAGTTTTAAAATGATAAGAAAAAAAGGATTAGATACTATAATTAGATCACACCAGGGTTCTTGAATTAATAAAGAATATTATAATCACAGACCCATAGACCTAATAACACAAAAAATGGAGCTATAATGATAAAAAATGAAGAATAAAAATGATTACCCACCCATAGAAATGAACAACAACCAGAATGGAGTTAAATAAATGAACAAAGTGATCTGGAAGGATTGGATGTCATTAAAATCTTCTTGGACAACTCTATGTTCAATATATAAGAGGTCTGTGATTGATGAATAGAAAATAATATGTGATGTGCCCAAAATAATAGGCCACCTGAATTTCATGGAAAGTATTTCATTCAAGTAGGTAATTCATGATTAGAATGTCCGAGTGAAAGAATGGGTTTCCTTAAATAACAAATATGGATTTGTTTACCATTTTATGATGTTTAAAATTTGAATGGTGCATTATATTTTGACTCCATGAATCAACCTCCTGAAATATTCTAGAATACCAAGACTTTATGTGAACACTTCACACTACGTGTAAATCAATCACAACATGTATTCATTACATGGAGTTTAATCACCCATCCAATAGAAAAAAAAATTGTACTCTAAATCCCTATCCAACATTGGTTTGCTCCAAACTCATGGAAAACAACCAAAATCCTTTTCCATATTTATAAATGGACTATATTAATTTAGAATAACATACATAGGTGAAATATAGGAATTTTTTCCAATAAAATTATCTCCATATTCATGGGTCCAAAAAACACCAAAATAAATTCAAAAATGGAAAGGGGGAAGATAAATACCAAAATGTGGGTAATGGGATGTTACAATATCACCAATATTAACTCATTATTTAAGATACACTCATTTTTTCATTAAAAATCAATGAAACAAACTCATAATAAATTTTATCATTATGTATCACAATAAAAAATCTGACTTTCTGAAATTATAGAAATATAGAAATCAAAATAAATTAATTTTAATTCATGGTGTTATCTTGGAATGATGATCTTTGGGTGAATATTTATTGAATGTAACACTATTACAAATCTACATCCAAATGATCGTGATTATTGACACCAGATATTGAAAATAGATAACAACTAATATACATGTAGAGAGTAATTATATTTTATTTTTATATAAAGATAAGGATATAAAAAGGTTTATAAAATATGTGATTAGTATAGTTATTTTTTACATTGGAAATTTAATCACTTTAGTGTAAGTTGAGAATTAATGTAGCATTTTTTCTTGATCTCAACTCTGATTTTTTGAGACATGTTACATATTATGCAACATGTTTCCTTTATATGGTGTTGTTTTAATTTATTCTCTCATTAATTTCATATAAATTATTAATCTATAATCCATTTTATATTCTAAACCAATCATTATATTTTCTTTTATTTTATTTTGATGAAAGTGTTACAATAGCCGCAATAGTGTTTGGTAACTCAATTTTCATTCTTAGAGTTATGATCATTACCTTAAACATATTTCATATAATTAGGGTATATAATTCAATTTTATTGTGTTATTTTATATTCTATCATTTTTTAAATTTTTACCACATACACTTCTTTTCAAATATTCCATTCTATATAAGGTATGCTTCCCATAATTTATATTGATAACTTAAATATATTGTCTATGAGTAATAATTTTTAATATTGAACTTTTATTTTTCATACTTGGATTATACTACCCATAAATTTAATTATATGGCACTATATTCATTTTTGGATAAATTATGTTCTAATGAAAAATAATTTTTTACTAATATTTATAATGATGTGGGTTTTTATTAACAATAATTTAAATGAATAAAATGATTTACATTAAGGATAAAATGTTTTATCTTCTTGTTAGTATTTCCATTGATACCATTATATATTTTTCAAGGCACCAATATTGAATATTATTTTTAAAATTAAATTTTAAATCAAAAACTTATTTCTCATTCTGATAAATGAAATTTGAATGCGACACATAACATCATCCTTATGAAAATTTTAAAAATGTTTTCTAAAAAATATTTTAAAATTTCACATACATTTTCTATTTCATATTCAAAAGGAATCACCATAATGGGACACATATTTCATGATATAACCACTATTTTATATTATTATATTTATCTTTTAGAGGTATTGAAATCATGGTTTCAAATAAAATAATTATTTAACCCTTCGTATATGGTACCATTCAATTAATTCTTATTTCAAGGGTGTTTTTCAATTATGTCAACATCTATCCAAGTTTCTATTTTTAAAATTGGGATATGATATTTTTTATTAATCCACATTCTGTCCCTATATCTTTTATGGTCATGTGATTTGATTTAAATATTGGTTAATGTTTTAGTATTTTGTATGTTATATCCATATGGTTGATAGCTAAGGAAAGTCGATTATGTATTGAAATGTGGTATATTTCAGATTCCAATATGTATGATTATTGGAAAATTTGATTATGTATTTATAAATATTCTCATTTTTTGAATTTTTGGGACTTAATTAGTGGTGTTTAGACATTGAATAACTCAAAAATGAATTGATAGGTCTTCATAGATAAACTTTCATGGGTATTTTGTTGTCTCCCTAGATAGAACAATATATTTCCTATACATAAGGCCTTTATGGTTAGATCCTGCGGTATATAATACTAATTTCTTGTCATTAATAATTGTATTATCTATATGATTTTATAAATTTAAAAACTTGAGGACCATTTATTTTTATTCATGTGATATTTTCATTTCTATTGTATTCTATTTTTATATTTTTCTTTTAGATTCTTTTTTTTTTGAGATTATTTTTTCTTATATAATCATTCCAAAATATTTATTCTCAACTTATTCTCACTTATTATCTTTTATTTTAATCACATGATTTTATAATTAAATATCATTTTATCTCATCCCTTGTTATCTTTCCATTTCCATAAGGTTATATTGAAAATTATTACACATGATATTTTTAACATGATAGATTGTGTGGATAGTTGGTGGGGTCTATTGAAGGAATATTATCAACTAAGTAGTTTTTTATGTAGTGGGAAAATTAACTTTCGTTTAGAATTAAATGGTATTTATTAGATAATTTTTTATCCTAATATATAAATAAATAAATATAAAAGTTCATGGCAGTATATTTAATTAATTATTTTATTTATGACATATAATTATGAGATAAAAAAGTCGAAGCTATCATAGAAGGTAATAAATCAATTATGTAAGGTATTTTCTAATATGAACAGGATATAGGAGTCTATGTCCAGGGTTACCCAAACTAATAACCCATAAATTTATCTTTTTTTCTTTAAACCCTTTCTTCCATGAACCCATTTTCATTCAATACATGCTTTTCATACAATTTCACATTATTTTTTTCGTAAAACAACCTTGTCTTATATGGGTTTTAAAATTTTCATACCGTCAAATAGGATTTTTTTTGTCATATGACATAAATTTTAATTTAATCTAAAACAATAGATGATTTTTAATAATTTATCCATTCCATGAATTCCAACACATCTATAATGAAGAACAAATAGTTCATTAATTTTCAACATAACCAAGGCCAGGATAAAAAACAATGAACTTGATCCTACATTTAATGTGAATCATAAAATGTTTTGATGTATCTACCCATGATTAATATATTCTAGGAAACATAATTCTTTTCACTACACAACATAAATGAAAACATATCAATTTCATTCATGGAGAGTAAAAAAACTAACTCAATTTCCTCTAAGCCATGTGATTCTCAACTGTCCCACATACTGAAAACTATAACCAACCAGTTATCTAAAGTAAATAAAATCCATATAAAAATAATTAACTCAAATAAATCAATAAATATTTATATACCATCTACAGAATGATATATCACATATCCTATAGAGGAACATAATGGTCAACATCCAACTCAAACATCATACTTTATTACTAATTATATATCAGACAACCAACTCCCATTATATACTATAAGGCACCTCATACATGATCCTACCCATAATGGGGATATCATCTACAATTTTTATGAATGTGAATTCATAATATCAATGTAATTAGGAAAAATCACCCCAGTGGTTTCAATTAATTAATGTTTCATTAATAGGTTATTTTGAGAAATAGTAAATAATTTATTGGTGAATTTTTACATAATTGAAACTGTTTACCAAAATGTTATCCACTAATAATACTTCTAATAAAAACATTTTACTTTTCAAAATATATTTCCCACCCACGTATAGTTATCCACATATCAGATAAATATATCAACCTAGTATAATGGCTGAAAACACATACATTGTTGCCACCTCATGAAAACTGTAAAAAGTAAATTTAAATCATAAGATAAAAAAATATTAGTAAGAATATAAATCATAATAATGGAATGAATACAATCTGATCATGTACCCTTGGTTATATAGATATTTTCTATATATGTGTTAACAAAACATATTGTTTATTTACTTTAATTTTTTTTAACTCATCCTAGTCCCACCAACCACGTATAAAAAATAATTATATAACTAAAACAACGACTTGGTACCATTTCATAATTCCCCTCCTTGGTAACTCAAATTATACCTAATCTTGGAGAACTATATAGACACAGACGTGCCTCCCTATATTCCAAAGGTTTCCATTTAGAATCTTGAATATAAAACCAATATTTTAGAGGCTTTACTCTTGGTATTAAATTATATAATAGTAGATAAATAAAAACACATATCACATCAGATAAAGAATAATAAATTATAATTATGATCATACTATTAATAAATTATAAACAACAATAATTTATAGGATAATAGGTATATGCAGAACATATATATATATACATCAAAGTTCATTAAATGGACTAATAAAAATAATAAAGGAAAGCAATTAATAATAATACATATTGAGACATGTTTTCAAATAATGTGTCCCTCTCTAGTATCATCTCCTAAAAATATCATGTTACTCAAGGAAATCATTTATACTACGTATAATTAGTCTTATAAGAAATTCATAAGGTCTATATGTCCACCAAAACACACATAAAATCTATATGCATAAAAATTAGTAGGGAACCACAGATAAGGCCTCTTATTTAGGTAAAAAATCCATGTATATATGTACAAAATAATAATTCTATGAAATGAATTACATAAGAAATCATCCCAAGTCCTTTTCTATTTACCAAGACTCAATATCACATGAAATAACCTACTCCATCCAATGTGGATAATAAAATCTATCATATCCACATAATATCATAATTGTATTTATAATATGTCTAAAATAAGAAAACCCGTGTATTGAAATCTCGTTAAGGAAATACATATGATAACATAAATTAGGTATAAGATTTACATTTTGGAGATTCATAGAATAACCAAACCTAAAAGTATGAAATCCATCTATGCATAGTGTAACATTGATAGTCCCTAGAGAACTAGAATTTGAACATATAGGAAATGCATCTTGGGAAGGTGTTATATGGTTTGACCCAGTTTACAATTGAGTATAATTGGTAAAACCAAGAATACTAGCACCGTATGATATAGGAAATATATCTAGAAAATTCATGAAATAGCTATAATCATGTATATAAACCCATTTAATAAATTCTTTCCATATACAGACTAGTGCGTCTAAGGAAATTGGAGTTATTATTCTCCATCTATCATCCATAGACTCCAAAACAGAAGATCACCTAGATGACTATCCATTTTAATGTTACATTAATATATTTAGGATGACTCAAAATAAGAATATAAAACAATTACCCTTATCTTATATCTCAAATAATAACACATTCATACATAGTTCTCTACTAGAGTATAACAACAATAACATCAATCATTTACTCAATCCCATCCACTACCAAAAATGAGCCTCTATAACTAACACCATTGATTATTGAAAATCTCTTAGACTAAATAAATATTTCCAATATTATCCCCAATAATACTAGTCTAAATCAGCTTATTATATTATTTTCATAATGGAAAATATCATATCCAACCCAAGGGACTTTCTCTTCCTTAATCCTTTTTACAAAACTCAAAGGTACCACCATGTGGTTAATCTCACACAAGACCAAAATTTTCTAAAAAACCATGATATACACATGTGGGTAAATCACATCCATAACCAGACATCATACCAATTCTATGGTAATATGTTCTTCAATACTCTATATTCTATATTATTCTCGTTCCTAATGTGTCACAATTCCCTTCCCCAATAAAGTATAAAAACAAATAGAATCCCATTTCTATTTACTCATCCAAGAGACAATTAACACACCCATGATTAATGTTCAAAAACTATATGAACTTGGATCAACCCAATCCCAAAAACAAATTAATCCTCTTTGGAAAATCATGGTTTATTATTCCCATTCCTACCAATCCATTAATTTTTTTGGGAATTCAATGTTTTAAGGATAGTAATCAAATCACACTTCACTTAATCCCAATGCTATACACATAGAAAAACCACCACTCATGGGTAACCCACTTTGGAGTCTTTTATCAAAATAATTGACGATCACCCTAAGCTAATAATGTTATTAAATGTGACCCAATCATTTTTAGGTGCTTTTAAGAATAACTAGTCACAACGAGAATTACCAAGAAACATTTAATATCATATCTACTTTTATTAGGGTCTACACTAGATTCTATATAATTTATAAACATATAAGCAATAAAAAATATCATAACACTAAATTTTGAATGATTCACATGCAGAAACATGTGTTTTCATTTATGATTACTTTTTAAAAATGAAAACTACATCATTATAAAAGTTACTAATCTTTTAAATATTTGATATTACCTTATAAAAGATAATACATATCACCACCACACTCTTTATCCCGTTACTTATAAAAAATCCCCAAATTATCATATTAAAATATATATAATAAAATTACCAATACAATCCCTTAATTACAAGGCTCTAAAACAACACTGAGAATTTCTGTTACATGAAAACCATAATAAAAGTCATGTATATGGTCTACACTATTCCTCTAGAACTCATAGTAATATTATTATTAATCATTTTTAAATAATTAATTAATTTAATACCTATTTGGTTAAATCCTTAAAAAAAACTCATTGGGGGATATTTCCCAATCGAAATCATGAGAAATACAGTGTTATCTTCCTCTATGAAAAGATTCTACCCATCACACCAAGAATCCCCATGTTTAAAATATTATTCCATAATACACCTGTGGAATTATCATTAAATCCCTTGGTAGAGACTTCTAAATAAAGAGATAATGGAGTAGTATAAAACAAGAGGGAAAGAGAAGAATTCCCTCAATCTATCATGATAAAAATGTTCTAGTGAATACTCTAGTAATTGGGTATATAAGGGGAATCAAATGTTGAGAATGAAAGGTAATGGGGATGTTTCCTTTATAGGTCAATTATATTGGAGGGATCAAATCCTATGTAAGGGGTGAAATTAGGGGATTGTAAAATCCATTATTACACATCATTAAAAAATAGTTATAGGTCCTACCATGTACAAGATATGGATCCACCAACTACCTATTCTTCCACTTTGCACCTGATGGATCTAATTGGAAAAATGGGGGCCTGACCAGTGGTGTAGATGCATTGACCTATTTTCCAGATACTTTATGAGACCAAACTAATTACATATCTTCTAAAGATACCACATCCCATTTTTGTTTCATTAATCGAACCCCTTGAAAATTATTATTAACCTTTTCCACCTAGAATTCAACCTCATGAAATCTAAAATAAAACTTAATGATTTATTCAAGATCCAATTACTCTCATTTTTATCCAAAAAAAATTCAAATTCTTTCATAATTAATAGCCCTTATACATATCTTCCATTTGATTAATTGAAAGGAAATGATTCAAGTTGTAAGAACCACCTACCTTAATTGATGTTATCTCATTTCATTTATCCTATACTAATAATCACTATTTTCTTTGATCCCTAATCCAATCCATAATATTAATTCATCAATTAGAAATCCCTAAACTATTAAAATCTCTCATTTTCATCAACCAATAAAAAATACGGTTTCATCATAACATTGATAAAACCATATCTGAATGTCAATAGTATTTTACATACCCACATATAATAAAGATTTCCATTCTTTACATCCCAAAAATCATTAATTTATGAAAAATTGATGACATTTCCAAGGGATCAAATTGAATTTATTGAATCCCATATAATTAAATTTTGAATTTTTTTTAATATACCTAGAACTATTGTTACCACTATATGAAATATCCCAACCATTAAAGAAATACTTCACCATGATACATTGAAATCCTATATTAAATTAATAAAAAACACCTAAATTTAGTTACAAAAATTGTGCTATGTGAACAAAGGGAATATGGAAGATGTTTAACTCAATTTTTTGAACCAAATAACCCCAAAATCTGGGATTCAATGATGATCAAAGTGACAACCAAGAGATAAATAAAGTGAAATAGGATGTCTAGAATGGAATTTCCCATAAGCCTCAAGTTTCTATAAACATGGGGATTTAATAATGATGGTTGTGAACCGATTAAAAAACTCAACTTTATATTAGCAAGTACTAGGTGGATCCCCATTTTCTTCCAGTTTGATTACCTCATACCAAATGAAATTCAAATAAATAATCAATAGAAAGACAATTGATGCAACACCACTACTTTTCCATTGAATACATTGTGGAACTACACCGTCTACCAAATGGTTGAATATAACTACCAATATCATCCATTCAACAACATAGTACTTTATTTTTCTAAATAAATGCTTTTATACTCATATTTTCATCTCTAAAACCCTTATATAAACGTTTTAAAAATATAAAATATAAAATTTCTCTGATAAAATTTCCTAAAATTAAAATTCATAGGAATTACCATTTTTAGAGATCTTAACATTTCCCAATTCCATTAATGCATGGTAGTTTTTTTTCATTATAACCCCCACAACCTAAAATTTGGCATCCATGGGAAACAATATCACTTAGAACTTGTGGAAATATTAGTAAAAATATATCTAAAAGCATTATAATTTATTATCCCATAGGTGTTACCCCAATGATAAACCTATACACAATCTGATGGATCATTCTGTACAAAACAATGGCCCCCGATATACTTCTTAATACAGTAGAGTTATCCCATTAATGAAAAATTCAGCTTCAATTCTATCTCAGTTAAACCAATTATTCATAAAAAATATTATTTATAATCCAATATTCTAAACACTTCAATAATATTAATGGGACCATGTATTGTGTTGTCAACCATCTCTACCACCATAATAGGTGATGTTTCCAATAAGTTGATATCTATAACAACACATGATCACCAATATTAAGATACAATGGTTTAAGACATTAGACTAAACAATAGAATCATCTCATAAATGAGGACTTCATATGTATTTGAATCATCTGAACACAATCCATAATCTATATTTCATGACTTGGTTTACCACAAAACACCATAATTTATTAAATCTTGTACGATACCACCATTATGAGTACTATTAATTTTTAATTACCATATCATATATAGTTCATATACTGAAATTTTCATATTTTTAGGTCCCTATTTATTAACCTAATCATAATTATGTTGTTCAATTCCTGATTTAGGAGGTTTGAAAATAAATAGATATCACTAAATCACGTTTATTCCATTATCCAAATAGATATATCAATTACCACTGTCAAGTTTCACCTTATATTCTACCCTCAATGTATATTATAATTTTACCAAACAAGGTACATTCCATTGAGCTACTGATATGGTTTCTCAACTTATTGGATTACCTATATCATAATTTTACTAACATTGAAATTCCTAAATTTTTATATTTTCTAAAAAAATCACTCATTATATTATAAGAACATGTTCAAAAAACTATTCGATGATCCTCTATATAGAGACAAATGACATTTTGATAGTTTACTCTGTGAGGGTATACTCTTATATAGTATATTTTTTCTCCATGAACATTTTTAACACACCCTTGTCTATATGTATACATCACACAAAACTAACTATGGAATACCCATAAAATTTATTTAAGTGTCATTTTAAATTTATAAATGTAAAATTAGAAAAATATATATTCTTTAAATACATTTACCTCTAATCAACATTGAACATTAGTCATGTTTATGATGGTGAATTAGTCCATACATCACTATTATAAGTCTTGAAAAACATTAAAAATTACAAAAAAACACTACAGTTGAGACATTACTTGATCCATCCATCCCAGGTCTATGGTCCCCCATACATTATTCATTGTTTTAAAATTTATAATTATCCATTTCAACTTTCACCTCTATTAGAGTTCCAACTACAACTTAAATATTTTTATCCAATCACAAAATTTACTATAATAAAATACATCCTACATTATTTATGTTGAACTATTAATAAATTACATAAATAACTCATTTCATAAAATATACTCCTTTAATTAATCCTTTGTAAAGATTCATAAGGATCCACAACATGATTATTGTAAAGGCTAGCTCTAAGATGGTAATACCCATAAGAAGAATGTCACCTTTCTCTCCTCAACATTAACTTAATTATACCACTCAAATATTTCCCTAAAACAATAGTTTAATACTTAAAATGTCATTTCAAAATGATTTATTAGCTATAATCATACCATTGTATTTATTATCCAATCACATCACTCTATCCCATAGCCCAGAAGTTATTTGACCCAACTATTTAAACATAGAAAATCATAATCATTCTATAAATCTTTTTTACAATAATTATAATCCTCACACAAAACAATCTCACACATATTTACATCACATTTCACACATTTAAGACTTATATAATGTTATAACCATATAAAATCATATATACTCAACACTGAGTTCACATCCCATTTATTAACTCTCGTAATTTACATAAGACATGCACATTTCCTAATATAGTCATACTATCAATTCATCATCTATGAACCAAAATACAACTTCATATATTCACATAGATTCTTACCCTCAATTGAAAATAATAATATTCACACTCTCATCATTACCCAATATCACTCTTTGATCCAAACCCAATTTCCAACCTATATACCTTGCATACATTATACATCTTCCATATCTGAATTATATCATTTTACCAATCATAATATGATATAGATTCCATCACTATATTCTACAGACCTCATACATTAAATGATAAATATGACTCATTCCACCTGGAATATAGATAACAAATTAACCAATAATAATCCCTAAGTAATCAAGTCCTACATGTAAGTGTTTACATATTCCCACAAATCATTTATGTAATACCTAAACAATTCCAAAATGATTCATATACCATTATAACATTCCATATATTCTTAATCTAGTATGTTACAATTACAATCACATAGACTCTTAGGGGGTGGATCAGGGTTCCATGAAATTTAAATCCTTTTTTATTTTTTACCATTTGGTATATCTATTATCCTTTATGATCTTATGATCATATTGAAATGAATAATGTTCAACATATTATATCATTATCTTCCCTCTCAGAACCACCATACAAAAAACATATATGTACAAATAATTTTATATCATAAACATGAATTTTACTTGGTTCACCACTATCTAATAATCTTAGGGGGAAAAGAAATGATGTATTTGTTTTCCCATAGGTAATACTACTCTATATATGAAAATATTTTTTAGTATAGTCACACTGATGAAGCTAAGGAAACATTCACTTCATCTCATCCTCTCACTAATTCAGTGAAAGAGTTCAACAGTTTATAAACATGATGGTATTTTCAGGTTTTTCATATTAAGAAACAATTATTTACATATTTAACAAAAGATTTATGTGTTTTTATCATCCTTGTTTTATGGATCTACATTAGTTATCAATAGGATGGTTTCAGCACATTAGTGTGAGGGGAGAGCCTTCATCATCTTCTTATTTTGAGGAATAAAATCTTCTCGAGATTGGAATAATTCCTCACTTGAATTGTTTTATAGGGATCCATAATTATCATCCATGTTCAATAATATGACATTAGGCCTCTTAAATCCTTCTTGACATCTATACATGCCAGATATAACATAATTAACCTCATAGACTCATATTATTTTCCACTTTCTAAACCAAATAAATAAATATAAATCAAACACATTTTTTAATATATAGATATGTCTAAGAATGATAATCACCCCTATCTCAATATCATATACTTCTCAAATTAATTTCAATAATTAAAACATGATCTCATTTTTTCTTACATAATTCATTTCCAAAAATATTCCCATAATATTTATATGAGATAATCATCCCATATTTTGAATATTAATTTATTCTTATATTTATAATCTCCATATCTCCTTTATCTTATTCTCCTTTATTTTTTCCAACTTACTTCAAGGATTCTATATAAAAAACAATAAACGTATTAAATATAAAAATTCCATTAGAATAACACCATAAAATAATCTCCATTTTAAAAAATCTATATTTTACACTATTTAATTATTTAGCTCTATATCATGAATCAATTCCATAATTCATGGTATTTATAACACAGTCTATTTTTATAAAACCACACTCAACAAATATCTAAACAAACAACTTCTTTTTCATTCAACATTGAACTGATTATTAATCAAATTCAAATTTACATATTGTTTAATTTAATCAATGTGGATTTTTATAGAATCTATGTACACATATAGAAATACAATTAATTTATTTTGTAAATGGAAAAAAAATCCATATTATGTTCCTTTTTTGATACTTTATACCACCAAATTTTGTAAAGGGTAGATCCTTATGATTTTTCATACCTATATTTGTTAATTATGCATCATAGTAATTATGATGGTAATCCATAAGAATTTTATATTTTTGATGACCCCTGTAATAATTTTTCCAAATGAAAATAATATTTATGGAATCCATCATTACAATATTATATGCCTATAAATTCTGATCGTTAT
Organism: Viscum album; assembly: GCA_963277665.1. Lineage (NCBI taxonomy): Eukaryota > Viridiplantae > Streptophyta > Magnoliopsida > Santalales > Viscaceae > Viscum > Viscum album. The sequence continues at coordinate 775,190,207 of OY728152.1, read as the reverse complement.
GAACCTCATCCCTATGAAGTCTTTTAATCTTATAAACATTATCCTTATAAAGTTTGTCATCATTAAAAAAATCCATCTGTCATTTTCCATTTTTAATGAATTTAGCCCACCCAACCAAAGTTTATATATCCTATTAATTGTGTATGATGAAACTCTCTAGACTTTCTTGAACATAAATGAAACTCTATTGTTACACTGTGTGAGTCGTTATTAATATCAACTCATGATGAAGGAATCATGGTGTCAATAAGAATCTATGTAGGGATTTATATATAACAACTCATTGATTTAATAAACCATAATTAATGATTTATTACCTAAAGACACACATAATACATTCCCTAAAGATTAATAGGCATAATTTTTTTGGTTAATTTGATACATAACTCCATTACCTAGAATATGGATAAAACAACATCATTTAATTTTATTATAACATTCACTTAAATTTCGTTGATCTTCTAGAACTCCATGGGATAACATTTGGTTGTAGAAAATAATGGGTTGATCCATAAATCCAAGTAAGGGAGTAATCAGGGAATAACATGATTAATGTAATACATGTTATATGGTTGGAATATCATGGTGATATAAACAATTTAAAATCACAAATATTAACACGAAATCATGATATATGATGATCATTTCTAGGAAACATTGGAATATGGCCATAATATAAAACATGAAATCATTCGAATATTTCAAGTATAACCCCAATGTTATCATAAAATATTGTACATTGGATACTCTCCCATGAACTAGAAATGGTATCTCATGAGATAAAATAATAACATTATAAATTAGTGGGTATGTAATTCTTGGCCCACCCATCATATTCATATCATGTTCATGCATAAGCGTTCCACATAGATCATAAAAAATAAATTTTTATTTTAACTCTTTTAATCCCATGATTAAGGTGTGTGGATTTTAGACATGTAATTCCCCAATAAATGATGTAAATGTGTATCTAGGTAAATACAATTAAGTGGTAATGGGTATGGATATTCACAACACAAAGTTTTTCCATGTAATGAAAATGATAATTTTGATAGCATAAATGTTGTACATAAAGAATAATGGAAATTTTTAATGATAATGAAATTTGATCTCTCATTACTTATAAATAATAATAATAATAATACATAGATATGTAAAAATATATTCCTATATGATCTATTGGAAATAAAAAGGCATAACTCAAAGAAAGTGTCTGAATATAGAGGTGTAAGAAAGAATCCCCTTAACTTGAGAGGGGGATTCTAAAATCATGGCAGGATATTCTTAAGAGAATGAGATCACCTTGGTGGTTATTTATAGAAAATGTGAGTGGAATTTATTATTAATGCCTACACATAGGTTTTTTTAGTCTATATTAAAACACAATAAAATCCAAAAACCTTCCCATGGGTTTTCCCAATGTGTCTATTAAACAATAGTTGTTTTAGATATATTATATGTAAAAGAAGTTTAGAAATTATAATTATACCATTTGGGATTTGGGTGTCTTGTTCATAAATAATGTATTTTAAGACCAAAACATACAATATAGGTTTTTGATAATTATGTAATGGAATTAATATTTAATTAAATAACTTTAAAAACACTTGATTTTAAAGGGGAATCCTATATTTGGTTTCCAATTATGTTTATAGAATTAATTAATTTACTTAGGGGATATTATTATGTCATAATACATACACTATATTTATATCATATTTATGTTTTACACTAAAATTTTAATATCTAAGAAAAATTTAAAAAATAAATGTTTGATAACATCGATGTGGTGATTTCAAAAATAATATTTTATTTATCAAAAAAATATTCTAAATATGAAGATTTTAATTTTAAATAAAAATCCTTATTTACTGAAAAATACAAGTTTTTACAATACTAAAAATATTATGACCCTTATTAAAATTACGTTGGTTTTAATTAAAATATATTATCATTTAAAAATATAAATTATTTAATAATAATAATATATGAAAATATAATTTATTTAAAAAATTAATGAATTTATCAAAAAGTGATTGTTAATTGAAACTATATATTCCCAAAAATTAATTTTTTCATAATATAAAAATCTAATTTTTTTGAAAATAATTATATAATTATTTATAAATTAGTAATAAAAACAGAAAAATATAATAATTATTTACCTAAAAAGAATGTATACAATTTCAAATTAGTGGGGTCTAGTAACATAACCCCTTATTACTCAAGAATATTCCCTAAGGTTAAGGTATGTGTTGGTGGTTTCTTCTTGGGGTGGTTTAGGGAACATGGTTTGGGTCATGATCATGATAAGCATTCACTTCTCCTACAAACGGTTTCCCCCATCTTTTGTTTTGAATCTTAGATTTTTCATGGCCATGAAAAAATACCAATGCTTCCATCTCCTTTAGAAGCTCTGATAAATGGGCTTCATATAATATAATCCCACCATTCAATGTTGTCTACTCAAATTTCTATATTAATTATACTTTATCATAGCCCATAATATATACATATCGTAATTTTTGTTGTCAAATTGTTGTATTATCAATGATTATGATCCTTAGGGGTATTTTAATTTTAATTGGATTTATTTTATAATAGTTCAAAATAATAATAAAAAATCATGTGTTCTCTATAACTATATTATATAATAATGAATTTACACATTCAGAATGTCATTTTATTTAAAAATGATTGGGTCACTACATTCTTCTACCGTTAATTCCTATAATCATTTATTACTAAAGAATTCTCCAAAACTTCATTGTAAACAATGGATCTAGAAAAGAAATCAATTGATATTGGTACTCCATACAGTGTTATTTTAAGATCTCATATTTTTTCATGTATGCCCCTCTCTATGTTTTCAATTTGAGCCTTTGTGGTTGAGTCTTGTCCCGAGATGGATACAATTTGTTGGATAAAATTACATAAACATCGGAGATGTATTATTTTTTAAGATAATGGAGTCTTGGTATAAATATGACTAAGTGTTTCATGGGTTCATGGTGTTTTGAGAAGGTTTAATAGAGGATTGAAGAGTTACAAATAAAATGGGTTGGAAACTAAATAGTAGAACATTTACACATTGAGTAATTGTTCATGAGTTTTAATAAAATAAATGTGAGGTGAATTTTTTTTGGTGAATACCATTAAAAATATTTAAAAAATGTTTAACTATATTATAGAACATTTAAATTATAGATATGAAGTTTTAAACATGATGTGTGGATGATTTTCATTGGAAATTGCAACAGTTGTTCTCCTCTTGAACTAGGATGGCCCTCTGGGTGATTTTAGTGTTCCAAACACCCTTTTAGACATCATGTTCATAAAATCGATCCATAGTATGTCCTTTCCATCCTATTTCATCCTCCTATTTCCTTTTCTCTAACAATAATGGTGAATTCCTTTTTCCAAATATCATTGTTTGTGGTAAAAAAATTTAGCATAGATCTAGGAACCTCTTTTAAATTGTATACTCTTTCTTCCTCATGGGCGTTATCCATCAGTTGTTTTTTTTGGATTGTTAGTTAATAGTAGGGGGTCTAAATATTAACCCTATGGTTTTATAGTTTTCTTCTTTAAGTAATATCGAGATTTTACTGATGTAGTGTGCACCAAAATCAATTAAATTAAGATGAATTGGTCAACAGATTTTTGTATGTTTAGTAAGACATGTGACATATATTGATTTCTGGTCATAGAATCCCTAAATTGTTTCTTATGACATATTGATATAATTTTTAATCAAGTGTGAATTGAATTGTAAAGAGGCATATTAATGAATAATGGTAATTCACATAATTAACCACTGAGATATATGATGTGATATTATGATATCCAGGTTGTATGATAAGGATTGTGTTACATGTTGATATGCTTATAAAATGGGGTAGACCCATAAACTTTTACATTATTATGTTGTAATGCTTATAGTGAGTGGGCTCGGCCTAGTCCCATGTAATATTTTGTATATGTATTTGACCTAGAAAACTTATAGGGCTTATAGGTATTTTATCTAGAAATTATATAATACATATATGGCTTTGACCCAGAATGAATTTTTTGACTATAAATTTGTTATATGGTGCTGGTTGTGAAGGTCGTAAGACATGTCTAGAGATATTCTATCATGGTGTCGAATGAGGTTATTTACCATGGTTATTTGGAAATCGTTGTCATGTTCATAAGACATGCTCAGAGTTTTTTCGTCATAGAGCGAAATCATTTTGTGGTGTAATTATCCTTTTAGTTTGAAGATGACAATAAGGATTCCCAATAATCCCATAAAAGTGATCACTATTGAAAAAATATATTTAATTGGATGGTTTTTGTGGATTTTTTAATTATTAAATTAATTTAATACACATGTTTATCACTTTATTTTACACACTACATATTAGGATGGTTTATTTAGTGAAGGTGGTTTTGACCTACTAATTTATACTCACACCATATTTAGGTCTCTATTTAGTACCTGTGTAGATTTTGTGGATGCAGGTTTGGACAAGGCCAAAGGACCCTGCTATTGATTTCATGTCTACTTTTGGGATAGAGTGTAGATATGGAATTGATATGGGGATCAGGACCTGGGTCTTTATGTATTTTATTTTAGTCTTCTTGTCATTTCTAAATATTATTATAGAATGAAATTTAATTTCATTCCATCATGTTGTTACATTATTCCATTATTATTATTAAATTATTCAATTTTATTTTATTGTTATCTTCTTATATTTCTTAACTTTGATTATTAATTCAATTTAATTATAATTTTTTTCTACTTTTATAAAACATCATACTAGGGGGTACAGTCTCCCCTCTATACTTTTCACACACCAACTTCTAGTCTGTAGCCTTTGGCATACAAGGAGGTGTGCATGAGGTCTCATGACCAACCCTTTCTAGCCACTTGAGAGAGTACCTAATTGGGGGATGTCACAAAGTCATATAAATGGAAGTGGGTTTTATTTTAATTTTCCTTATGTTTTGGGAATGGTAGAAATTATACTAGGATGTTTCATGACATGGTAATGTGCTTGTGCATGGGAGTTGCTAACCCATGTATGCGGGAAAATATGAGTACCAAGGGATGAGATTACTATTTGTGCAGTGTGGTTTTTATATATGATGTTATTTAAACATGGGGGATTCACATGATGTTTGTGTTTAGTGTTTTATAATGTTTTTATATCCTTTTGTTTTATAATCATGGTATGGTTTGGTGAGATATGAGAATACATGCATCATAAAAGGAAAATAGTGATATATTTACATGCATTGTTCATGATAGGGGCATCTCTATTTTTTCCATGTGATATATACGAGTATGTTGAACTATAATATAGAATATATGATTAATTGGATAAATGAAATGATTTTTCATGTCAAGCTAAAATAATCTAAATCCATATCTAGAGAGACCAGGAGTAAGTTGTTCTTTTTTGTAGCCTACTGTTATGTTGACCTCATTGTAAACTAGTTCTCTATGATGTGTGTTTTTAATATCTAGAAAATTCATCCTCATCATATTCAAATCAATAATCAGGAGAGTGGAATTCAACATGATCATAACACATTTGAACTAGAACTACATGTTATTCCTAAGGAGTGTATGAATTTTTAGCTTCACAGTAGATTCCTGAGGGCCTTGTGATCGAGGGAAAGGGATACTACAAATACAGTTCATACGATGACTAAGTTGACAAAAGAGTTTAAAAATCTGAATTCAAATATGGTTATTGGAGAATTGGGACCTTAGGCGGCCATGTTATGGATTGAGTTTGTCCAGAAAATATTCAAGTATCTCAATACACATGTAGATCAGAGGGTGAATCTTGATGTGTATATTCTTTTTGGACCTACCAAGGATTAGGGACATATTCTAGAAGAATGTGGGTATTATAATGAGATATATATTTATTACTTAGAGACAAATTTCCCTATCCATTCCTATCCTGAGACCTTTAGGAGTGAAAATTCTCATGAATTTATGCATCTGTCATTGGAGGGTTTTTTAGTGCAGGACTATACTAAAAGTTTTATAGACCTATAATGATTTGTTCCATATTTCGAAGCCGATGATAACTCCCAGGTGAGAAATTTTCCAGATGTTATTGATTTTGAGATCCGGTTATATGTAAATATTTTCCATTTAGGATTCCATGAAGATGGGAGGAATCATGCCCTCGTCACAGAAGGGAATCTGTGAGTTTCTCTAAGTGGAAGCCATGCTATTTCATTAGGGTGATCTTGGAGTTATGCTTTGAGTGGTAATAAGGGCCATTATGATAGTTCCCACGAATTTAGTAGTGTGAAGAGATGTCATAGCAGTGAAAAACCATGTCAATATTGTGTTATATTCTAGTGATATCAACTTGTACTGTTTGGTCAAAAGCGCTTGTAGTGTCCTAACCCCATAGTCGAGTGATACATTTGTGGAATTCTAGGTCATATTCAGAGTTCCTATTCAAAATTTTCATAGAAGACTAGTGGAAAAGGATCAATAAAATCACTTTAATAGGTAATGGGCTCATCTACTCCTCAGTAGGCTGGTAGTTGGAATTCTACAGGCCATATAGACTGAGGTAGGGGACACGGTACACAAGTGTGTAAGAAGCAGTAAATAACAATGGTTGTTTCTTAGGGTATCCATACTAGAGAGTAGGGTATAAGGACAATTTATTTGCATGTTATGTAAACTACTTCATCATACATGAATGTAGGAAAATCTACTATCATTGGTACGATTCTTGTGTCATCTACCTTATCTTGTGTTTTGTTTGATACTCGAGCATGGCATGTTTTCTATCTAATATTTTTTCTAATAGTTTGGGATTGGATATATAAATCATAGATGTAATTTTAATAATTTACACACCTTTATGAGTGCGGTCATATAATATAAAATGTTTCAATTCATCTTCTCTATATATTTGTGGTTACTGCTTCTTTTGGGAGTCGTTCATGTTGGCAATGATAGGCTTCGACTTGATTGTAATTATGGATTGTTTAGTCCTATATCATTATTATATCTACTATTACATGTTGTTAATTAAGTTCTTATCTCCATAAAGAAGCAAAAATACTCACTAGGGTGAATGGGATCTTTAGACTAGTCACACATGACCAATTCAGTGCAGATTGGATTGTCTCACAACTAAGATAGAGATTATTTCTCTAGATAATGGTGGAATTATAAATGATTCATTTTCTATAGTGGTAGACTATTTTTAGGATGATTTATATGATGTGTTTTATGGTATAGAGCCTGAGTTAGAGGTTCAGTTTAGGATTGAGTTGGTGTTGGGATCATAACAATTTTCTATCCTACCATACCAAATAGAACCACTATAGCATCAAGAGATGAAGGTTCAGTTGAAAGATATTAAATGTAAGGGTTTTCATATGACCAAGTATATATCCTTGGGGTTATCCTATTCTCATCATTATATGTTATAATGGATATTTTCTTTTTTGTTTGAATTATCTTAGGTTAAACCAAATGATGGTCAAGAATCAATTTTCCCTTCCATGCATTGAAAATCATTTCGATTAGGTGATATATTCTATGATCTTCTACAAGATAGAATTGAGGTCAATATATAATTAGTTAAGGGAGAGAATATCAGACATAATAAAGACTGCTTTTAGGAGTAGGTTTAGATTGTATGAATTCATAGTGATGTTGTTTGGGTTGTCTAATGCGCATGCGGTATTCATGGACTTTATTAATAGGATAATTAATCCTTTCCTAGACCATTTTTTTGTGGTTATTTGCTACTATATATTATTTTAGTTTTAGTTAGTACATGATCATTGAAAAAAGATTTATATTTCCTTGAGTACATTGAGAGATCATAGAATTTATGCCAATACAACTAAATGATGTTTCTGGATAAACAAGGTGAACTTATTGGGCCTTGTCATCACAGAGGCAGGAGTTCCAGTGGATCCATGGAAATTCTCAGTAGTGATATCCTATGAACAAACCATGAATAGCTTCAAAATTCAGATATTTCTGGGTTTAGCAGGTTATTATCAGTGTTTTGCCTAATATTTCTCTCAATTGGAAGTTCCAATTTCTATTTTAACAATGAATGGGGTGAATTTTGTTTGTATTAATGCTTGTTAGAAATATTTTCAAGAGATGAAAGGAAGGATGACCTTAGCACCTATCCTCACTTTAACTATTTCGGGTAGAGCATATATTGTGTACTGTGACACATCCAAAGTTGGAATTGGATTAGTTCTAATATAGGAGGAGTTTGTGGTTGGTTATGTCTCTAGGAAGCAAAGATCGCATTAGAGGAATTACCTTACACATGATCTAGAGTTACATTCCTTGAGTTGTTTGAGATACTATCTCATGGGTTAGAGGATTTTTGTGTAATAAAATCAAAAAAAAGCCCATGGTACATCTTTTCTCAATAAGACCTCCACCTTCGATAGAGGTGGTGGGTTGAGTACATTTAGTCTTTTAACATTGAATTATCGTATACACCAGGAAAGGTAGACATAGTTTTCTACGGTTTGAACCAAAATATTGAGATAAGGGGAGTTTTCAAGTCTTCTGAAAAGTTTTGGATAATGGCCCTCTTTTTATTCATGCATCTGGATGTTCAGGAATCTCAAGGGTGAGTTCCTATGACATAGAAATCTATTATACCTATTCTTTTTTGACTCAATTAAGACCGAGTAGTTATCTAATATGAAATGATCAGTTCTAACATCCAGATTATATGGTGGAGAGACACTATTATGTTGGTATCTCACTATTAGAAATTATAATCTTTTTTTTGGGTATAGTCTAGGTTCCTACAAGAGTACACGGTGAGTTGATGAGGGAGTTTCATTCTTCTATATGGGTGGTGCATCCTGGTTTAAAAAATAAGTATCATCATCTCTATAGAAAACACTAGTGGTCATGAATAATAAGGGAGGTGGAATGATTCAGTGAAAGATATTTCAATTTTCATTAGAGGAAATTCAATCATCAAAGGCAATCTGGGATGTTTCATCCTTTTTTTATTATAGAGTGGAAATGGGGTGACATCACAATGGATTTTGTGATGGGATTACCTAGTATGACCCCAATGAATAATGATGTATGGGTTACTAATTAACGAATGGATATGTTAGCTAAATTAGTACCTATGTGGTAAAAATGTACAGTTGAAGGTCTAAGAAATATTTATATGAGCATGGTTGATCAATTGCCTGATGTTATTAGGAGTATCTTTTTAGACCAAGATCCTAAATTTACATCTCGTTTCTGGATGTGTCTTCAAAAAGACCTATGATCATGAGTTATTCTAAGAACAACCTATCATCCATATATTGGTGTTCAATCTATGAAAACCATTCCAATGCTAGAAGATATGTTAGGAGCCTATGTTTTGTATTTTAGTGGTCCATGAGAGAAATGTATGGAACTCATGGAGTTTTTATATAATAATAGCTTCCAAGAATCTATCCAAATGTAACATTTTGATGATTTATAAGTAAATTAATGATGTTTTCATAGTTTTTGGAAGGTGGTAGGTAATTCAACACTTTTTGGTCTTACTCTCATGTATAAGGCATCTTAATAGGTTCAGTTGATTGGACAATAGTGGGTGACCACATACTGTAGGAAAAAATCAAATGCTGACTAACATAGATGACTTATGGATTTAAAGGTTTCTCATTATGTTTTCCTTTAGGTTTACCCAAGGTTGGGTAAATTCTATATCATGAAATAGGTAAATCTAGCACCAATGTTTTTAGGATGTTTGAAGTAGTGGAATGGGCTGGTCTATTAGTGTACCGTCTAGCCCTTCCACAATGCTGTAATGACATTCATGATGTATTCCACATGAAATATCTATAAATATATCATCCACACCCTTCTCATGTTAAATATATAGTATAGGTCACGATTTATATCAATTCTTCCTTTGAGGAGAATCTGATATTGGTGGTGGATTATAAAGATAAATATATTCAGGGTCAAACTATATCGTTGGTACAAGTGAAGTGAAAGCATGCGAAAGATCCGGAGGATACATGGGAGTGGGAGTCTAATATGTGAACATAGTGTATGAACTTGTTCACTGGGACCTCACAATGATGTTGGGAGAAGCTCAAAGATGAGATATTATATGGTGTGGTGGTTGTAAGATCCCATATTTTTTAGGTATGTCTCTCTCTATGTTTTTTTTGAACCATGGGGGTTGTGTCTTTTTTGGATACTAAGATCCTTTGTTGGATAAAATGACCAAATATTCAGGTATGTATGTTTTTTGAGATATTTAATTCTGGTTATAAATGGAACTAAGTGTTTCATGGGTTCCTCGTAAGTTTGGAATCCTTAAAGAAGGTTCAACGAGTTTAATGAAAAATGGGATAAAAATATAACTGTGGAACATTTACACTTCATGTAAGGGTATTAAATGGCATGTAATTGTTAGTGGGTACTAATAAAATAAATCCAAGGAAATTAGTTTTACATGGAATACCATTAAAAACATTTACATGATGTGTAACTGTATTACATGACGTGTATATTCCCGACCTTCTGTTTTAAACTTGTTTGCAGATTATTTTCATTTGAAACCACAAAAACACTTATCCTCTCAACCTAGGGTGACCCTCAAGGTGATTGTTTCTTGAAAAACCCCTTCCTAATGTCTTGTTCACATAATCAATATCTATTAAGCCCTTCGGTCCTATTTCATCATCCTCTTTCCATTTCTCTAACTGTTGTAGTGAAATCCTTTTCCCAAATTGTGTTTTTGGAAGAGAACATGATCATCGTTGATCTTGGAACATATTTGAAATCATCCTCACTGTCATAATCATGGGTGTTTGTCATATTAATCTTTATTGGATCATAATTTAAATGAAGGGGGTCTATATCTTAACCATATTGTTTGATACTTATCGTGTTTCTTCAATATTGGGATTGCACTAATGTAGTGTGCACCCAAATAAATTGAATATAAATGAATTGGATAATGGATTTAGGTTTGTTTTGTATGACATGTGGCCTAGGGTGATTTTTTTATATAATCCCTAAATTGTATATTATGGATTATTGATATAATTCTTAAACAATTGTGAATTGAATTGAAAAGTTGAATATGAAATAATAACGGCAATTCACATAATTAAATATTGAGATATATGATGCGTGATTGTGATATCCATGATGTATGAAAGGGATTGTGTTCCATGCTGAGATTATTATAGAATGGAAAATTCATAGGAACATGCACAATAATATGATATAATTATTATAGTGAGAGTTCTCATACTCGTCCCATGATGTAATTCTTTTAGGGATTTGACCTAAAAATGTTATACTTCTTATAAGGCATTGAAATGGAAATGTTGTAATGATTATATGTCTTTGACCCGAAATTAATGTTGTGAATGTATGATGGTTATATGGTTGTGGTTGGAATGGTTGTAAGACATGATCTGTGATATTTTGGCATGGTGTCGAGGTAGGTTTTTTTACCTTGGTTATTTGCATATGGTTGATATGGTCGTAATATATGATCATAGTTATTCGGGCATGGATATGAAGTCGCACTAGAAAAAATGTGACCTTATCCAATAGAAAATAACTGAAATATAATATATTTCTCGGTAAAAAATGATTAATTCCAATAGATTTTAAACTATTTTTATATTAACTATAGGTACCAAATATTATTTTTACCAATAGATCTCTTTGTTTATATTAGTATTTCAATATGAAAAAATATTTTAAAACCATTTAAATTTGTTGTCTTATCATAATAATAACAAATAATTGATTTATTTATAAATGAATGTATTATTATTAGTTATTGTTACTAACAAATCTATTACCATTAAAACTATATGTTACCAACAAATTATTCAATAATATCAAATATATTACAAAAAATTGAATATATATAAATATATATATTACCCATTATAAACATATAATTTAGATAATTAAAATATATAATTAACTCAAATATCCATAATTTTCTAACATTTATTGTTAATATATATATATTTGCATACATACATAATCCTTATACAATATTTTTTTATATAAATTCATAACTTTTTTCCTTATATATATATAGACCAAAAATTGAAAAAAAGTCATATTCACCTAAACAAAACCCCCTTCCACTCCTCACAACCTCCCTTCCCCAACCTTACCTCTCTATTTCCCCCTGCATTCCTTGCAGTTATCATTCCTCATAGACAACGTTCCTCGCATACCTCCTCACATGAATCCCTTCTTTGATCCCGAATGGCATTCATCATTGAAATATTTGTAAGAACACCCATAGTTATTCCTGGCCATCATCACCCTTGGAAAACATCATGTGAACCCCCTCCCTATTATTGAGTGGAATCCTCATACAAAATCCCCTTATCAGAATCTCCCTCCAATAGGATTCCAAAAATTCCCATATCGGCATAGGTTGTTCATCAGTTCTTCAATCATCGTACTTCTATAATTAGGTTCCCCAATCACCTGATAGTAGAATTTTCAGTATCTAATTTATTTTTGGTTTCTCAGGTTTATGAATTTATGTCATTTTTGTGTTAGGAATACATTCTATATCGATCTGGTATTTTTTTCCTTGCCATTTTTCACCATTTTTTGTATTCTGGGCTGGGAATGGGTGTTTGATTTTATTTATTCTAATGATTTGATTTTTCATATATACACTTTATGTGGTCTTTGTATTGCCTCAGGGAAATGGTCTTTCTCTACTTCTACAATGTTGTCTATAATATTATAATTTTATTGTAGTTTACATCATTCAATCTTTATAATTAATCAATAACTATATTGAAACAAATCATCAATCTTTCGAATGGTTAGGGCTCAATTAAACTAGTTTTCACCGGTCTTCAATGATCCTCCTTATGATCTCCTTAAAAGGATATTATTTTTTCTTTGAATGTCACAAAATCACTAGAATAATATTGTTTGTCTCAATGAATATTCCTTATGACAACAGAATATTCTCAACAACACTGCATACACATCAGCCTTCTTCTTGAACTCAATATCACAATGATCATTATACATATATTCTTCATAATCCATGTTTTATTCAATGTGTTTTTTTAAATTCATTGACACATAGAAATCTTGAACATTAGAAATAATGTCTGACTTCATTAATAACTATTATGATATAGAAATATCATAATAGAGCTCTCATCACTAACTTCAACTTATTCTCATTTATTGATGAATTTCCTCTTTACTTATGGATTTTATTAGTTTCCTAATATCTGATTATCATATTCCTTATTTTGATTACAGTAATAGGTTCTCAATTATCTCTTTTTTATATTATCATAATTCTATAATTTAATTATTACCTATATAAAATATCTTGAATATAATTTTTTCTATTTTCAATATTTAAATATTTATTTATTTTTTGTAGTGTAAACGTTTCATTTAATTACCATTAAAACTATTCCATAAAACTTGGTCCTTAAATACTATAATTGACATCCAGAAATATCATGACCACTGTTTCCCTCTGGAATTGGGGATGATCTCATTGATTTAAAATTCAAACATTCCAAAAAGTTTCTAACGGGTTTGTTCATAGAACCAGAAACATCCACTGATTCCATATCCATTTGAACCAACTTTCCAAAGGTAGGCGCTCATTAGTTGTGGACTGATGGGGATTAGGAATTTGCATTGTTCGATAGGATGGGAGGTCGATCTCATCACACCTTTTTGAGGGTAATTATTGTCTACTCCGGGACTCTCTTTATAGATTTAAGTTATGTTCGTGAATCCTTATTACATTACCAATTATAAAAGGAGTTTTCCTTTAGATATGAAAATCAATGATTGATATTTAGGAATTTTATAGAATCATTTATATTTATTCGAGGTTCCTCTTCGATAGAGAATCATCTGTATTTGTTAGAGATTCTTAGTCAATTGTATCCTTTGATACATAAAAGTCTCTTGGTCATTATGATGATCATACTAGTTTTAAAGCCACTCATTGGGGCACTTGAAGTTTATTTTCATTCATAAGGACATTGATTATTTCAATGTTGGGATCGTACCCGCAGATGGGCTACCTACATATCCTTTGTTTTGTAAAAGGAATCAGAACCCACGTAGTTCGAGTAAGGGTGTATGATGATTATGCATGATTGATGGCTCAATGAAATATTTCATGATTTCTTTTACACTCTAAGCTGACGTGAGTCATGCTCGGTGTGACAAAAAAGAGGTATTTGTGAAACCAGAAAATTGTTCCATGAATTATGCAATGATGTGGGTCTTATGTGTGTATGACTGCAATAATAGATAAGGATTAAGATTTACTTCAGGGGAAAAAATCCAAAAACAAGGTCCATAAAGGTATATATGCTTCATGGAGATTTGGATACTCTAATCTTGGGGCTTACTCCTAAAGAAGATGCCCAAGTTAGGAGGGGACATATGACTGGGTTTTACTCCTGAGAAGGAAGCCCATATCAAAAGTAAATTAAGACTGGTTAAGAGAGATTAAGGATGGGGATTACTCCTGAGAAGAAGGCCCAGGTTATGGGACATGAAAAATTAAGGGACTTGGGGCTTACTCCTAAAGAGGATGCCCATATTTGAGACTGGGGATTACTCCTGAAAAGGAAACCCAGGATAAGAGAATTATGGTTGGGGCTTACTCCTAAGGAGGATGCCCATATTTTGGAATTTTAAAATTGGGGCTTACTCCTAAGGAGGATGCCCAAAATTAATGGGAATTATGACTGGGACTTACTCTTGAAAATGAGGACTAGGTTAATGAGGACTTGGGGCTTACTCCTAAGGAGGATTCCCATACTTGTGAACTTTGAGATTGGGGCTTACTCCTGAAAAGGAAGACCAGGTTAAAGAGGACTTGGGGATTACTACAAAGGAGGATGCATAGATATGAGAATTATGACTGTGGCTTATTCCTGAAAAGGAGGCCCAGGTTAAGGGGTTCTCTCATTTAAAGGATGAGGTTGAATGAATGAAATCTCAATCATTAGTGACATAAAGATGTGTAAATCACTTGGGTTTGAGAGATATTCCACAGAATTCCTTTCAGATAAGGATGTTAATCAAGAAAACATGCCATAAATGTATTTGAAGAATGTATTGAGGACTGAATCTTGAATAGGAGAGGTGGAATGGTATAATAGGGGTTAAATGGGCAAGAAGGGCACCCAAGAAGGCAGGGGTGTGCAAGTCCTGGCAGGCGTGCAAGTACTGTGTGGGTGCACAAGTCCTGGTCGCGCAGGTATACCTGCGCGACACATGGGTACTTGAGCGATTGTTAACCAGTAGGGTAAGACTTGGGTGATCCTTGACCAAAGCCTTTATAATTATCCTGAGGTACTTCCAGAAGAGAGGTGTGCAAGTTTTGGTGAAGAAGTAGGGCGGCACGCAAGTATGTTCATTTCCCTTAAGGGTAAAACACCTTAGGTGTGCAAGTGTTTCTGAATTCTAACACTTAGACAATACTCCTCTTGTTTAGACCTTCCATTCTAGGTAAAGAATTACCTTAGAAGTGTTCGAAATACCTAAATAAGAGACTTGGCCATTTAGAGCTCTATATCTGAATTCTGGAAAAATTCCTCTCCTAAAATAGGGGGCCCACCAGGGCTATTTATAGGCTGGAGAAGACCCCGGGCGGTTATCACTTAGGGCTCACAAGTGACTTGTGCGACAAACGTTGGTGCGCAAGTGTACTTGCGCGACCATTGTAGAACTTGCGCGACCCTTGTGCAATGTTCTTATTATTCCTTACATTGTCAATTTTTGATATTTGTCTAAAGGTTGAATCACTTTGAGCTAAGATATTCCCCTTTTCCACTATTTAGACTTTGTGACGAAAGGAGCGTCAACAAAAGCCCCCCCTCAGAGTTGGATCCAAAAGAAATGAGGATTTGACTCTGAGGAAATTGAGAATCAAAAGGAAATTGGGGTGTGAAAGGTATGGAACAACATATGGAATATAATATCCGAAGTTCCTCTTGACGAGATTTCATCAAAGATCCCTCGATTTTCGTCCCAGTTCGTCATGCTAGGACTTGGCGGTTTTGGATACCAAGAGATCCATACAGCGGTGAAACAAGTCATCTTAAGAAGGGAGCAGGAGAAAAAGTGCAATGAAGATCTGACCAGGGTGAAGCTGTCAGTCAATATCAGTGAATTTGAGGTTGCAATATCCCGAGCTGAAGCTTATTATGCTGCCCAGATGAAGGAGCTGAAGCATAAGATCAAAGAAAATTTCTTCCAGCAGGTGCAACTCCAGCAACAGTTAGATGCTGTTACTGGGGAACTTGACCAACTAAATAATTCACTGGAGGGAGCTCAAACGAATGGTATGAAAACCATTGCGGATACCAAGAAGGCACTCCATCATGCTGAAAAGAGTGAAGTTGGTCGAGTGCATGAGCTTCAAGTAGCTGCTGATGAAGCTCGGGATGCAGTTCATCAATTGAAGACATATGTTGACAGTCTTTTATAATTTCCTGAAAAACAGATGAGGCTCAAATCTATGGATGTACCTCTAATTCTTGTGCATCAATGAAAAACACTTTAATCTTAAATCACTTGTACACGTATTTTCCTGCTGCCTGCTTTAAATTTTACCTAAGCCAATGGGCCTATTAATCCTAGTTTTATTTTTACTAGGATTATTATAAATAACCTTACAAACTTTGATTCTTTTTAATTGCTCAATATTACCTAAATCATACAAAATGTATGTTTAGTGAGCTGGAACTTGACTTTTATTCAGAGTTCCCTTCTCTTTTGTGGGCAGTTTAAAGTCATGCATGTCAGACATAAAGAGGCTAATGTTTAGGTTCGAAATAGCTTTGACTGAATGAATTTCAATTGACTCAATTCTTTGAAAATTTATCTGAAAACACATTACCATACTCAAGTATGAGGAAAAATATGTAAACTATGACTTAAGAATATTTGAATCTGAGGAATGATATGAGAAATCTCTAAAAGGAATTATAAGAAGTAGTTCCCAAGAATAAAGTTACCATTATTTAACAAACCCGTTAGGGGTTAAATTATGCAGGGCCACCTAAGGGTATTGGCTGCATAGTCAAATAAATATCATCTTTTGGCTGACAGGTCCGTTATGTAGAATAATTATGCAAGGCCACCTAAGGGCACGTACTGTATAGTCAGGAAAAAGAACTCTCAGAAATTTACATTCCTAGTGCTAAAAAGCCAGTGAATGTTTATGGAGATTCAAATTTTCCAAAGTATAGAGTTTGCTGTATGGAAAAAGGTACTTGAATATGGAGAAGATATTTCCAGACAATATTATCAGAGAACTGGATGGATATCACTCCTACGAAGGTCTAACCCAAACGTAGGGAAGGAGAATATACACCATATACTTGAATACTTTCAGATAATGAAAAATGATATGGGACAAATATGTTAAGGATGGTTATTTTTGTGGATCCATATATATTGTCATTTAAGTCAAATAAGGAAAAAAGTTGATTTCTTCCCAAGAATGAAGTTCCTAGTATCCGAAGAACCCGTTAGGGGGTTGAATTATATAGGGATACCTAAGGGCATTGGCTTCATAGTCAAATAATATTATCTTTTGGCGGACAAATCTATTATGGATACTGTTTATGAAAGGCCGCCTAAGGGCACGTACTGCATATTCAGGAAAACGAACTCTCAGAAATTTGACATTTTTGTGACTAGAAGTCAAGAAAAGGGTTATGATGATCTGAAAATATTTAAGGTTAGGATTATGACACCAAAATATGGGTATTGTCCAATGTATGCAGAGATACACTGATCAATGCTAACCATAATCATGTTGTGGTTGGGTCCTGAATTGAAATATTGGACTTCACTATGTATCCCATAAGGATGGGAATCAAGCCATACGTAGTTCTTAAACTACAGCTTAATGTCGTGTGGGACAAAAGGATTGGAGATCTTAGTATAGGTTCATAGAGCTTGGACTATTATAATAAATACATAGTGTGTGTTTTCATGGGGACTTTTCAGCCAAGGGACTGAAAGTGGAATTTCGGGTTAGTCCTAAAGACATGGGGCTAGATTCGAGGGACACTCAAACATTCCTACATATCTCATAAGTATGGGAATCAAGCCCACGTAGTTATAGAAATAACCTCTCTACAAATTTGGTTCGTACATGTGAAGGGTGAAAGGGGAATTTAGTGCAATGACGGTTGAACCCTAGATAAAAGGTTCTGGCATTTCCATGTATGCACGTAGTCTTTGGAATATAAATTTTTGAAAATCAATGTAAATAATGATTCCCTCTCAGGTGAGGGTGTCAAAGAATATTGTAGTTTATTGTCATATTGGACAAAATTGTTGTATATTTTAACGTCGTATAGCAAGGATGAAAGTGAACCAATGTAAAGATATTGATTCTTGGGGCAGTTTCACAAATCAACATCGTATGAGATGGAGGTGAAACGATGTGAAGAGATTGGTTTCGGGATTGAACATTGGGAGGTTGCCTTCGTACCCAGCCTCGAAGGCAAGGATCAAATTCCATGTAGTTCAAATAAAGAATGAATTAGTGATCATGTTTTCCTTGGGGACAACTATCTAAAAATAGTGTTGGGACAGACACATGGTTAGTATCCCAGAGAGATTGTTATGGTTGAATTTTTCTGTCAGATCACGTGAGTCATACTCGGTGTGAGAAAAAAGAGGTAGCAACAACCCTAACGATGCACAGTTTAATGTCATGTAGGACATAAAAAATGACTATGCAGTTTAAAGTCTGGCAGTTAGGACTATTGGTGATGCACATTATAATGTCATGTAGCAGGGACAACGCACAGTTTAATATCATGTAAGAAATATTAAAGGACTTTCTATACAGTTTAGAGTCGTGTAGATAGGACGATGGGGACAATACAGTTTATTGTCATGTTGGAAAAAAGGGGAACTGTGGAGTTTAATGTCATGCAGTGAGGACAAAAGAGTACACCATTTAATGTCATGTTGGACGTATTAGGGACTTTTTCACAATTTAACGTCATGTTGGATGAAAAAGGGACGATAAAGTTTCGTGTCATGTTGGACGTAAGTGAAAATAGTTTATGGCCGTATGCATGGACCGTTGGGTATGTAGTTTAACGTCTTGCTAGACGTAACAGAATTCTATATATTTTAACATCATATAGCAAGGACGATGAAGGGGGACACAGTTTAATGTCATTTTGGATGAAAGTGAGAATAGTTTAAGGTCATATTCATGGACCGTGGATGGTGCAGTTTAACGTCATGCTGAACGTAAGGGAAGTGAAAATAGTTTAAGGTCATATGCATGGATCGTGGATGGTGCATTTTAATGTCGTGCTGGACGTAAGGGAAGTGCAAATAGTTTAAGGTCATATTCATGGATTGTGGATGTATTTTGTGTTTATACAAAATATTTCTTCAGAAATCTATCATTGTTTGGAGTATTAATGAGTTCTTCATCCATTTAGATTAAAGAATATGCTCCATTGGAGTAGACCTTATGTATTGAGTAAGGTCCTTCCCATTTTGGCTGATGCTTGGTAGGTTTATTTCCTGGTATCATTGGAGTTCTGAGAACTAATACCAATTATCCCTGAGTGAATGAACGAAGATGATCTTTTTTGCTAAAAGATCGTGCTATTCGATTCTGTTAGACTTCCAAGTGGTGAAAAGTGCACAATCTTTTCTCATCTAACAGTTCCAATTCATTCAATCACTTTTGAGATTGTTCATCTGTAGATGACTGATCACAAATGGCTACTCTGATCGAGGGTAGTTGAACTTCAATGGGAAATACAGCTTTTGTTCCATATACTAGTGAATATGGAGTTGACCGTGTTGTAGTGCGGGTGGTGGTCCGATAAGCCCATAAAGCATGAAAGAGTTTATCAGGCCATGATTTATTATCTTTATCCACCATATTTTGCTGTATATTTGACAGAGTTTTATTGAAGGCTTCTATATGGCCATTGGTCGCTGCATGATACCGAGATGAATGGTTGGATTTGATGTTGTATTCTTGGTACAACATCTTCACCTCGGATGAACAGAAGTTGGTGCCATTTTCCGTCAATATGGTATGAGGGACACCAAATCTGGTAATGATGTTAGACTTGATGAAGCTAACAATGCATTTAAAACTGACTTCCTTAAGAGGTATTTCCTCTGCCCATTTGGAAAAGAAATCAGTAGCAGTAAGAATATACCTAAACTGCTTGGCCGTAGCTGAAGGGTAAGGTCCCACCACATCCATTCCCCATGTGAGAAATGGCTATGAGTATTTAGCTTTATGAAGCAACTTTGGAGGTTGGTGAATGAAATTGGCATGTACATGGAATGAATGAAACTTCTTTGTGAAATCAACACAATCTTGTATCATTGAAGGCCAAAAATATCCAAGCCTTCGAATCTGATCAGACAGTCTATGTCCAGACTGGTGGGCACCACAAACTCCAGCATGGACTTCTTTCATGATAGCCATTGTCTCTTCACCATCAATGCATCTGAAGAGAACTCCATAAAAACCACATTTGTAGAGAATTTTCACTAAGTGATCTGGGCTTTCATAAAGAGTAAAATTTACCACACGTCTCCGAATTTGTTCTTTCTCGGCACTATTATGTGTAAGTGTTCCATTTTGAAGGTATTCCCTAATAGGTGACATCCATCCTGTAGTATGACCATACGGTTCAGGAATGAGACAAATTTCATTAATTTCCTCTGTTCTGATTCGAACATAAGGTGAAATTCCACAACTATGGGAAATACTGATGGTTGTCTCATCCCGATTTGGATTTTCCAAAGCTGTGGCTATATTAGCCAGTGCATCCGCTTGAGCATTTTTTGTGATCTTGGTACATAAGAAAATGTCTGTTCCGAAGGGAATTCCGTCATTAATGTTCTGACGTAATCATACAAAGGGATTAATTCTTCTTTTCTGATGGCATAATCCCCATTGACTTGTTTGATTACCAGGTCTGAATCACCTTTCACTTTTATGTGATTCACTTGTGCTGAAGCTCGAAATCCAAACCTGCACTGAGAGCTTGGTATTCTACTTCATTATAGAAAACACCTTCCCACAATACGAAGGAATAAGGTAACACTGCCTTTTCTAGAGAAATGAGCACAATTCCAAAGCCAACTTTGTTGAATTTAGTATTTTCCATTTTCCACCCTATGGGACTTCTGGAAGCACCATCAAAATACATTTCCCATGCCTAAGGACTTTCTTGAATAGAGAATATTTCCTCATCAGGGAGTTTAATATCTGAAGATCTGTCTTCCACTGAAGGGTGTTCAACAAGGAAATCGGCCAGAGATTGGCCCTTTATTGCCTTTTTAGACACATACTGAATGTCGAATTGCTGCAAAATAACTACCCATCTTGCCAGACGTCCTGTAAGTATTGGACGACTAAGGATGAATTTGATCAGGATATTGCGAGATACCAATCGGACCTCGTGATGTTGCAGGTAGTGTCTCAAATTCTGAACTGCAAAGATTAATGCCAGGCGTCACTTCTCAATACTTGAATACCGGGTTTTTTCTTCAATCATAGTCCAACTGAGGTAGTAGAGGTTGTTTTCATTCCCAACATCATTCTTATGAGCAAGAAAGGCACCCAATGATCGCTCTAAGGTTGTCACGTAATGGATAAGTGGTCATCCTTCAATAGGTGGCATGATTACCGGTGGACTCATGAGGTATTTCATGAGAATATCGAATGCTTCTTGACATTCTTCAGTCCACTGGTAAGTGACTCCCTTCTTCATTAATTTGGTGAAGGGTAAACTTTTGCCAGCCCAATTGGCGATGAAACGCCGAATATAGGATAAATGTCTTTGAAGTCCTCTTAATTATTTCAAATTTCGAGGAGGTGACGTACCAAGGATTGAATTTGTTTTCTCAGGATCGACTTCAATACAACGATGGCATACAAAAAAGAAGAGAAATTTTCCTGAGGTTACCCTAAAAGCACATTTTAAGGGGTTCATCTTCAAATTATGTTGTCAAAGCTTGCAGAACATGACTTCCAAATCAGCCAAGTGATTAGAACATCGTTTGGATTTGACCACAAAATCTATCACATAGAATTCAACAAACTTCCTTAAAAAAGGTTTTAAGATACGATGCATGGAATGCTGATATATTGCGCCTGCATTCTTTATGACAAAGGGCATTACCCGGTAGCAAAACACACCCCATGGGGCTCTGAATGGTGTGGATTCCTCGACTTCTAGGGCCATTCAGATTTGATTATATCTGGAATATCCATCCAAGAAGGAAAGTGCTTCATAGCCAACTGTTTCATCAATTAAAAGTTCTGTAATCGGAACTGGGAAATCATCCTTAGGAAAATTCGGATTAAGATCTCTGAAATCGATGCAAACTCTAATTTGTCTGTTCTTCTTCTTTATAGGGACAATATTATCCAACCACTTGGGATATTGAACTTCTCTGACGAAGTTATCTTTGATAATCATATCCACTTCAGCATCAATTTTGGAAGCATATGTTGGGTTTGTACTTCTTGCAGCTTGCTTAAATCCTCGATGTTCTTCTGGTAAACCAAAATGATGAGTAGCAACATCAGGATCAAGCCCAAGAATTTCTGTATACTTCCAAGAAAATATGTCTCGATTTTTCTTTAAAAAGGAAATATACATCTCTTTTTCTTCAAGAGTCAAGGCCGCACTGATTAAAGTGGGGCGTTGATATTCTTTTGTACCCAGATTTATTTATCTGAGTTCATCCACAGTGGTTGAGACACCCTCTTAAAATTCAGGAAGAGAATCTCTGAGATCTTCCTCTTCATCTTCAGCATGTGTTACTTCTTCTGTTTCTACTTTCATAGTATATGATGAAGAAAAATTTCCATGATTAAGAGAGATGTTAAAATTTTAACATCTTGAAGAAGAGGATTCCATTTCTGACCCAACTGATGATGAAGGGTCCTCCATGGGTAATAAAGAGGAGATGATGGATTGAGAATCGAAATCATTGTTCACCTCCGAGGTTGCTATAACTTCTTCTGGCCCGATTGGCGAAATATAAACATGTTGGATTTCCGAAGATGAAATGAAGACGTCACCATTTGGGCTTTTATCACTACTTGGTGGGTTACTAATTTCTCCCATGTTGTCTGGATCGATTGCTGTAATTGACAGTATGGATCTTTTCATAAGAGTATTTTGATTTGGGTCTATCCTTTCAATTTGACTGATAGGCAACACATAATCTGTACTCACATGCGCAAATGGATTTACTGATATCTTTTCCAAACCATACGGAGAATTAACTTTGGTAATCTCCTTTTCTGTGGATTTCTCCCTTCCCTTCATGTGATAGGATTTCGCCTCAATGTATTGAGACTCACATGTCTTGAACGGGGCCTTATCAGCATAAAATCTCCCAACTTGACCATCGAAACAATACATGAGACATTGATGGTATGATGAAGGGATAGCCGTATGTTGATGTTCCCAGGGACTTCCAAGAAAGATGTCGAAGGCTGAGTCTTTATCAAAAACCATGAAATCTGAATTAGATACAAGTTCTCCAAACTGAGTTCTGAGTGTAACTTCACCCAGTGGTTCTTTTTCATTTTTATCATATCCTTGTAACATTATGGTATAAGGAGATAAATCAGATTCTGTGAGGCCTAATCATCGAAGTGTACGAATGGGCATGAGGTTGACTCATGAACCATTATCAATGAAAGATCTTCTTAAGTCTACACCATTGTCCTTTCTAGATAAATACAAAGGTCTAATATGTCCATGCACGACATCGTCTTCATCTTAATTAGTGAAAGATATCACTTCATGGAATTCTGCAGGATTATACTCTACGTGATAGACTTCAGCTGCAGTAATTTCAGTTCCAAACTCCTGAGGACTTGACAAAGCCTCGATGAGTGCCTCTCTAAGATCCTTTGACAGATTCAAAGCATCCAGAATTGATAACTTGGCTGGTACTTGGGCCTGGTGGTTCAATACATCATACTTTTGATCCAGTGGTCTGCGTTTTCCAATAGAAACATGTGGTTTAACAGGTGCCTTGGAAGTTGATGCTTTGTAATTTTATGCATCTTGTATCAGGATAAGAGTTGGCAATATTCCTGGTTTTAAAATATTAGACAGACTAGATCCATTTATTTGTTGAGAGGATGAAGGTGTAACCCCCAACCGATCCTCCAGAATAACTGTTCCAGGACTGAATTTTCTATTGGTGGAAGAACTTGCTTGTTCTTGTTGAGCTCACTGAAGGGCTCTGCTAAGAGTTTCTGCAGCATACACAGTTCTAGAAGGGGTAGAATTGGAATAGAGGTTTCTAGGATATCCATGTCTTCCTCTGTATCCTAGACCCCTGGAACTCCCTCTAATTCCTCTAATTGATATAGGGAATTCAAGATCATCAAAATTGAAACCACGACTTGAATAAGGATCTGTTAAGTGAATCATATTAACAGAACAAAAGATCAGCTCTTCATCTGATGAAGACTCCACCTAAATAGCCAATTTAGACTGTTCTGCTTGGTGGGACGATGCCCGTGGCATCGAAGTAGATGGAAAGAAATCTTCCAGAGTCAAAGAAAACTTAGGCTTTGACACATACTCATCTTCTTCTGATTGTTCCTCTTTCTTTTAATTATGCCACCCTTTTGAGGATTTTCCCTCTGAAGAGGATTTTGTTGCGGCATTCAAGGCAGAAGGCACAATTGGATTCTTGAATTATGTTCAAAAAATAGCATGAGTTCGGTTGATTGTTTTTCTGACCATCCAATAGTCATATTTCTGTGCATTTTTTCTTTTGACTTCTTTCCACTCGCCTTCCTCCTCTGGAACTATAGCAGTTACACATTCTACCTGAGCTGAATAGCCTTTTAGTTTAACTTGTCCCAAATCAACCATTTTTTAGAAGAGGTATTTGAAAAAAATACACTCCTGGATGGGATGTCCCAGCATCTGATGAAATGGGCAATAATTGGGACATTCTTCATCTCCATCCTTGTTTGGCATCTTGGGCCTCGACAGCTGAACCAAATTATTCTCCAAGGCCGAAATGAAGTAACCAGGAACATTTTCATTTCGGAAAGAATAAACTTTACTCATCAACTCATCAAACTATTTTTGTCTTTGATATCTTTTATCATCTTAATGAAACGGCCTTTGTTGTTGACGCTCAAGAGGTGGAGCCCTTCGAGAAGATGAAGGTTTTGAGGTATAAGTAGGTACAAGTGATTGTTTAAGCATAACTATAGCAGTCTCTGCTTTACCCATTCTCCATCATGGAGCAGATGGAATTACATGAGATTTATCCTTAGTCTGTATAAGAGAATCATCAATCTGTTGAGCGATTGAAGTAAGGTCTCGAAACCCTCCTGTTTATTTCACGGGGATCAGTGTTGTGCATAATTCTTCATGAATATTTCCACACAAATTGGAAACATTTCCTCTTGAGGGAGTGCTAATCTTAGGGAATATGTTTATCTCTTCAAGCGAGCAATAAAATCATAGAATCTTTCATTCTACCATTTCCTACAGTTTGTATGATCTAAAACTGTTGTCATTGGCAATGTTGAGCTGAATTAGAGAAGGAATCTTTGGCAAAGATCCTCCCATCCGTTAATTGACCGGTATTGCAAGCTTGTATACCATACAAAGGCTGATCCTTGTAAGGTTCGCACGAAGAATCTGAGTTTCACTACTTATTGTTTCTCTGGAGTTCCCATCATAAGATCAAAATAGACACATAATGCATCAAATGCTATTCAAGGATGCCTGATCCATTGAAAATAGGGAATACAGGGTTCCCAAAACTTAATGGGGTAGGGATTGAATCTACCCATTCAGGGTAAGCTTTATTTTCTAGTTGAACCTGTGCATGCTTTCTCTCCATATATTCCAACCGAGATGTTAATGACTCGATAGTAGTTATTAACTTTTCAGAAACATCAAGTTGAGCTTGGACCTGAACAGGTGCACTGACTGGAGCTTGGACAGGTATGGCAGTTGGTACTACAACTAATGGCAGCACTGCCAATTGTTGTTGCACTTGACACGTTGGATTAGACCTGTGAGGGTGTACTGATAAAGGAGGATATTCATGATCCATCTTAGTAGCTGTAACAAACTCCCTTGGAAGACTGACTCCAACATGTTTAGGAGGAAGACTACCCTGAAGTAGTTCTGCATTCATCCTCCTCAATTCCTTCATTTCTTCCTCCTGTTGCGCAAATCTTTACTCTAGGGAGAGTGATTGGCCTTCTCCAGAGGAAGGATATGTAAGCTGATTTTTTCCCTTCCATTTGTTTGATCCCTTTTGGGGTGGGGGAAGTGGGTTACTCGAAGTAACACCCAGATATTGGGTAAACCATTGATTTCATGTATGCACACATTATTCATTTGTGTCTATGCATACAACTTATTGAACATGAACCTCTTCATCTGATCCCTCTGAGTGAGCCTCATCTGGTGGATTAGCAGCAACGTCGTTGATGACATTGATTGATGCAGAATGCATTCCATCCCTCCTATCAGCATTCCTATGATATTTTCTTCTTCCATGTTTTTGATGAGACATTGCATTTTGTTGATTCGATCCCTCAGGAACTTCTTGGCAAACCATAATTTGGAGAGAATCTCCAGATAATTTGGATCTTCATTCCTCTTGAGGCTTCTTCCCCAATCGATAAAAAACCGAATTTCTCTGAGGTGGGGGTTGATGATTTGAAAATGACCCCAGTCCGGTGGACTGGGGCTGTTCCGGCTATCTTTGCTCAACTCCTCGAATCCTATTTGTTGATTCCGAGGATTGTTTGAAAAGCGTCTCTAGTATGGAAAGCCGGGGTGGCTCTTAACATGCTATGTCTGAGAATTTCTTAAAATCTCTCCTGATCTTGCAGACCTTAGTCCAGAAATTAGCTGGATGCATCAATCGACATCCACTTTTATCACCCGGCTCGAAAGAATGTTGGATGATTTCCGACACTTCTATCACTTGATGATGTGCTTTCTCCATACGAGAGGCATGTTCTATATTCTCATTTGCTTGATGCAGGAGTAATTCAACAACTTGTTATCTGTATTCTTGATTTTGAGAGGAGCTAATAGAGGCCTGTTCTTGGGCAAGATTTTGATTACAAACAAAACTCATTGACTGTGGCTGACCACAGGCAATAACATTGCATGAGACCATTTTTGGTGGGCTTTTCTGACTAGAGAGCACAGTGAAATGTAGTGATCCATGAACATCGCATCCTCTGACATGAATACCATATGGGGCATTGGAAATTAACTGGCACAATCTTCTTAGTGCGCTAAGGTATGAACGCCGAAGGGATCTCTAATGCTTTCTAGCCTTCATATATCAAGAGACTGATAGAGATGCTAAGTCAATTTGACGTTGTAACCCTTCTATTATCTTAACAATATTTTCATATTCATCATAAGATAATACTTTCTTTTTAAACTAACAAAGACTTTTCCATATGTTGAGACGAATATCATGAATTCCATCTTCCATCAAAATTTAAGGAATGTCATACTGAGAGTCATCCAGAGGCCAAAACATGTCTGACACTTCACCTTTCTCCAGTTGTTTTCTTATGTTCAGCATTTCCTCATTATAATTCAATGAAGATTCTCCTACCTGATTTGACCAGAGCTGGTGCTTCCTTAT
Organism: Viscum album; assembly: GCA_963277665.1. Taxonomy (NCBI): domain Eukaryota; kingdom Viridiplantae; phylum Streptophyta; class Magnoliopsida; order Santalales; family Viscaceae; genus Viscum; species Viscum album. The sequence continues at coordinate 775,162,468 of OY728152.1, read as the reverse complement.
TGCTTCATCGGATTCAACAAGATTGGTAGAGAAATCACTGATCAAACTAGAAGATGCATGACATAGGGGTGGTTCGGAGAATGACCTAAACCCTAGGCTATCATCTTATTGAGAAAGTATTTCACCTACTAGCGATGAAGCATCAGACATGACTGGTTTCTCATTAGAAAGTGCCTCAAGATAAGAGGGATTTCTCGACACTACATTTTCAACTAGAGAATTTTCCGGGAAATGTGCATCACTACTACAGAGAGGACTTTCATAGAGAAATTCATCATAATGGGGAGGACCACCATGGTGGGTTATAGCAAAAGATGAGATCTCTTTCTCATTGGTCTTCTGGCCACACATAGGGTTCATGTGGCTCTCATCCGAAGATGAAACATCGAGATCAACTGAATTGTCATGAAGAAAGCCTTCATGAGGAAGTTTCTATTGAAGTCCTTTAAAATTAATGTTCCCACTATTAGGAAATGAGGGAGTAGAATCTTGAATTCCAACAAATAACTGTCTGAGAGCTTCAAAAAATCCATCATCGAGCAAGGCCTTGTTATAGATTGTCTCTTGATATCTTGACTGTGCTGGGTGGGTCTTTTTCTTAGACGCCTTCATACTCGCCTTGGAAACCACTTGTTGATGAAAGTGGCTGCTCTAAGCAGGTGTATATGCCTGATCAGGAGAGATGTCCAGTTTAGGCTGACAATCTCTACTCAAATTAGGTGTATGATCCTGACTTGGTTTTCCATATGATATGGGGGAGTATTCCCCCAAACCCTCTTGTACTGGAACAGATATGTGTATCTACTCCGGAGTGAACTGTTGATGTGTCACTCCACTGCTAGGGACATATTTGTGTGTCTTTCTCTAAGATGTTGCTGAAGATGTTATAAAATACTGGAAAGCATCCAGAATATGAGAAGAGATTTGCTTCTTCTCTTTCACCACTGATAGAATATGTTTGGTGACTTCAGCTTCCGGAACAGGGATATACGTCCATTCTGTGCTTGGATTAGGTGTATGTGACTGCTCCTGTCCTTCTTTTCCTGTCAGTGAATTCAGACAGTACTCAAGTGTAGGGGCAGAGAGTTGAGTCTGCCTCCTGTTTGTCTCCAGAGCTTTCCGACTGACTTATCTGAATGATACCAAGCAAGACTGTTGGTAGTCATCATCAGTACTAGCATGTGTATTTGCCTTCTAATTGCACTTCACCGAACGTGGTTGACGAGATCCATCACATGTAGTCAGACGAGCCTACAAACTAGATGATTATGTATAAACAGGTGTATGTTCCTTCCTATAATACTCTGCCGGAATTTCCTGGTGGGAATGGCATGATGCTGCCAGATGAGTCTGCTGGAAAGCGGAATTAAAACGGGCAGGTGTGTGTTCCTGCTCATTGCTTGCCACCACGTTAGGTTGGTGGACTTCTCCGTAGATGGAAGAGATGAGAACCCGCTCACTGTTAACCGGATTTCGCCTCTAGCAATTCGTCTTTCCTACTCGGGTTCGAGGAACCTGAGCCGAATGCCTGGAGTCGGTACCCTCATCATGTTGAGGTGGCACTACCGCATGAGTCTGGTGGAGATTGTTGATAGGAGCCCTTGGGAATAACTCTTGTTTCTTTGCATTAAGGCCCTAAGGGGCCTGCTCATTCACCTCCTCAGAATATGGGAGTGAATGGTGATTGCGTTCTGTGGATAACGACCCGAAACGGTTGGAGATGGTGGTTAGAACCACCTGCTTCTTGATCATTGTTCGTCGTTGTCCGGACGACCGGTGTGAGTAGTTCACTTGGAGGGCTTGTCAGGAAGCCTCTAGAGTTGGAATGGTACCGTGTTGACGGTACTTCTTAACCAGCGCGTTTGATACCCAACATTGAAGATATTGAGTAGGTGATGTCATCCTCAGAGCAGACAACGATCCAACAGGAGTAGCAGCAGTGGCATTCGCAGCAGTAGTATTCATAGGTGTGAACATGAGAGCAGCCATTTCATAGAATACAGAAAATCTGGGAAAAGAGTGCATGTTTGATATAACAAACGTAATCAAGATAAATTCAGCCACTACATCTTTTGGATGAGCACATATGTCAATGATTTTTTTGTTGGCCCAATCATTGAGTTTTAAATAGGGGCCTAACAAATAAGAAAAACATAATTTTAACTTGGTTAAGTATTCATGTTAGGTTCACCATTTTTTGTTTCCCTCTGGAATTGGGGATGATCTCATTGATTTAAGATTCAAACATTCCAAACGGTTTCTGACAGGTTTTTTCGTAGAACCAAAAACATCCTATGATTCCATATCCATTTGAACCTACTTTCCAAAGGTAGGACCTCATCAGTTGTGGAGTGATGGGGCTTAGGAATTTGCATTGGTCAATAGGATGGGAGGTCGGACTCATCACACCTTTTTGAGGGGAATTATTATCTACTCTGGGACTCTCTTTATAGATTTAAGTTGTGTTTGTGAATCCTTATAACATTACCATGTATAAATGAAATTTTCAATTAGATCTTACAATCAATGATTGATATGTAGGAAATTTAGAGAATCTTTTATATGTATTTGAGGTTCCTCATCGATATATAATCATATGTATTTGTTAGAGATTCTTAGTCAATGGTATCCTTTGATACATAAAAGTCTCTTGGTCATTATGATGATCATACTGGTTTTAAAGCCACTCAGTGGGGCAGTTGAAGTTTATTGTCATTCAGAAGGAAATTGATTATTTTCGAGTTGGGATCGTACCCGCAGATGGGATACCTACGTATCCTTTGTTTTGGAAAAGGAATCAGAACCCACGTGGTTCGAGTAAGGGAGTATGATGATTATGCATGATTGATGGCTCAATGAAATATTTCATGATTACTTTTACACTCTAAGCTCACGTGATTCATGCTCAGTGTGACAAATAAGTGGTTTTGGTGAAACAAGACAATTGTGCCACGAAAGATACAATGATGTGGGGGTTATGTGTGTATGACTGTCCAAATAGACGAGGATTAAGATTTACTTCAGGGAAAAAATCCAGGAATAGGTTCCATAAAGGTATATGTGCTTCATGGAGATTTGGATACTCTAATCTTGGGGATTACTCCTAAGGAAGATTCCCAAGTTAGGAGGGGACTTATGATTGGGTTTTACTCCTGAGAAGGAAGCCCAGATCAAAAGGAAATTAAGAATGGTTAAGAGAGATTAAGGCTGGGGCTTACTCCTGAGAAGAAGGCCCAGGATAAGGGACTTAAAAAATTAAGGGACATGGGGATTACTCCTGAAGAGGATGCCCATATTTGATACTGGGGCTTACTCCTTAAAAGGAAGCCCAGGTTAAGAGAATTATGGTTCGGGCTTACTCCTAAGGAGGATGAACATATTTGGGAATTTTAAGATCGGGGATTACTCATAAAGAGTATGCCCAAAATTAATGGGAATTATGAATGCGACTTACTCCTGAAAAGGAGGCCCATGTTATTGAGGACATGGGGCTTACTCCTAAGTAGGATGCCTATACTTGTGAACATTGAGACTGGGGATTACTCCTGAAAAGGAAGCCCAGGTTAAAGAGGACTTGGGGATTACTCCTAATGAGGATTCCCAGATTTGAGAATTATGACAGGGGCTTATTCCTGAAAAGGAGGCCCAGGTTAAGGGGTTATCTCATCTTAAAGGATGAGGTTGAATGAATGAAATCTCAATCTTTAGTGACATAAAGATGTGTAAATCACTAGGTTTTGAAAGATATTCCACAGAATTCCATTCAGATAAGAAAGTTAATCAAGAAAACATGCCATAAATGGCTTCAAATAATGTCTTGAAGACTGAATCTTGAATAGGAGAGGTGGAATGGTATAAGAGGGGTTAAATGGGAAAGAAGGGCACCCAAAATGGTAGGGGCGTGCATGTCCTGGTAGGCGCGCAGGTACTGCGTGGGCGCACAAGTCATGGTCGCACAGGTATACCTGCGTGACACATGGGTACATGCGCGATTGTTAACCAGTAGGGTAACACTTGGGCGATCCTTGACCAAATCCTTTAGTATTATCCTGAGGTACTTCCAAAAGAGAGGTGCACAAGTTTTGGTGAAGTAGTAGGGTGGCGTTCAAGTATGGTCATTTCCCTTAAGGGTAAAACACCTTAGGCACGCAAGTGTTAGTGAATTCTAACACTTAGACCTTACTCCTCTCGTTTAGACCTTCCATTATAGGTAATTAATTACATTAGAAGTGTTTGGTAGACCAGAGGAAGAGACTTGGGCGTTCATAGCTCTATATCTGATTTCTGGAAAAATTCCCCCTCCCAAATTGGGGGGCCCACCGAGGCTATTTATAGGCTGGAGAAGACCCCTAGTGGTTATCACATAGGAGGCGCAAGTGACCTGTGTGACCAACTTCGACGTGCAAGTGTACTTTTGTGACCATTTTAGAACTTGCACGACCCTTGTGCAATGTTCTTCTTATTCCTTCCTTTGTCAATTTTTTATATTTGTCAAAAGGTTGAATCACTTTGAGCTAAGATATTCCCCTTTTCCAATCTTTAGACACTGTGATGAATGGAGCGTCAACAACCACCTATTCTTCATAAAATATATGACCATTTAATTAATGGTTTCATGAATGCTCATATGCATAGAGCATCTGGCATATAATCTCATTTCATGACATGCCTTACTTCCAAAATCACATACATGAGTCACTAAAATTTCAACCATGGGATGATTGATTCTTGTCATTTACCATGGGAGAATACCTAAAAACATCAAATTACCATATAATTGAAAATATCATCTTCATATTTTACATTCATCAATGTATGTTCCATCCTCTCTATGGAGAGGATGAGACTCAATTCATGGAATAAGATTTTTCTTGTATTTTAACTTCTATATTTATTAATGACAAAAAATTCTTCTCTATGGCTTGAATAGTTTTTCATTACCTCATATCCCAATTAATTTGTGTAATTTTGGTATATATTTTATTGAAGAATTGATTTGGCAATGATGAAATTATTTTCCAGATGTATCTCCTACGATTTTTACACATATTCAAATTCTTATAATTTTAATAATTTAAAAATAATTTTAAAGACCTTATACATCAGAATTTATACATTCATTATATATTTTCATTTGCATGTTTTATATTCTCCTATTGTTCACCCATGAATTAGAAATATTTTTTTGGAAATAATCTGTGAGATTATAGACATAGTTATATTTACTCCAACTAATGATTCATATATGATTTTTATCATTCTTATATATTTCATAATATTTGGGACTTAACCAAATTTATGTTTGAGGGTCGGAAAATACGATTTGTATTTTAAAAGATGTTATGAATTATTGAGTTCTTATGCTTTCTCTAAATTTCTCCACTTCTTAAGACGATATTACACATTTAATTTATTTGATAGTTCAACTATCTTGACTCAATGAAATATATTATGTGTACTATAAAAAGAAATTTTCCTAAATTTTCGTTGTTAATTTAAACTTTTCTAAGAGGAGAATATCCAACACAATATAACAAATATATTAAACATCGCAATAGAGTTATCCCCTTTTCTAATTCTCCAACTATAGACTACTCATATATAAAAAAACATAAGTAGTGACTAAGGTTTTTTCATTTTCCTATTTTTACATTGTTTTAATGAAAACCCATACAATTTAATAGTATTCGGCGAATCACCAAAAACCTATAACCTTGATATTACCGAATCATCTCTTTAGAGTAACTAAAGTAACTTTTGAAATTACCATAGTATTCCCAAAACAAGTCAACTAAAATCACAAACCCTAACAATATATAAATATTTATAATTTTATGTTTTAATAAAATAACACCGCTATATTAATTCCTAATTAATTCTCACTCAACCACATCTATCATACATTTTATTCTAATCATTAAGGGAAACATCCATGAAACTATATAACATTTTCATAATATTCCACCAAGATTTTTTCATGATTTTTTTTGGATATTTTCGGGAATTTTTTCATGCCTAGTATTTTCTTAGAAGATACTAACATTGAAAGAAAATGCATAGAGTTGACAATATCTTTGTTGATCTGGATGATTCAACTTAGAAAATTTATATTTTTCACAGAAATAGATATTTGGAAGAAGCAGCTTGTGTTTTGTGTATGGTTAGCTGAACAGAAGTAGATGTTAAAGTATTTTATGGAGTATCATAACACAACTAATTTTACTACTGGAGAAAAGAATATGTTCAAGTAGTTTTGGAGTATCATAACACAACTAATTTTACTCTTGGAGGGGTAACATTTTTGGGAAGGTTTGATGTAATGTGAGATTTAGTATGAGTTTTTTTATAATCTCAACATGTATCTTCCTCAATTACTTAATGGTGTAAGCTCGTTACACGTCCTGCGTGTATTGTAGCATTTTGATTCAATAAAAAATATCTCCAGGCATTAATTGGGTGACCAATTCTTGTCACAGTAAACAAAATTATTGGAAAAATGTGAGTTTTTTGTGTTTTATTATTAATTATTATGAGAATCCATATGTTTGGTTTTTTTGTTTCATTGATCATGCATTGGAACTATCTAATTCACTATTTTTCTACCAATTTTTATAATTACAATACTTTTATCAAATCATTGAGAAGTCAACTGGGATGGGAAAAAATTCATTCTATGAAAATATTTTTTTCATACATCCATTTATTTGTATTTTGGTTTCAATTCGTGCCGATTTTTTTCACTGATTTGTGGTTATGTTTTTTGGTTGTTTGTGATGTAGATAATACATCTGAAGAGTTTTCCATAGAAGTGACATGATGTTTGTTACTGGTACTATAGATTGATTTATTTTTTTCTTCCTAGTACTGGATCTGGCTAATTTTTGGTATGTTCTTTGGTTGTGTGTGGTTAAGATCTTTGAGCTGAAGGCTATGGTATAACAACTACTTGAGGTTTATTTATGGTTCTGGAGATAGCTCTCTAGTCCTAAGGCATCAATGAGTGATTGGTCCTAGATCTAGCTAACTGGTACTATGGTATGGATTGGTACTTGGAATTGATGGGTCGATGGTACTTAGTGGGTTCGATCATATTGGGGGATGAATAATTTGTTTCTGTATTTCATTTTGTATTAAATTTCATTATTAATAGAATTTTTTTCTAGGTTTGAATATTCATGTAAATATTCTTCAGTTAAATAATAAAAATACATGAATTATATATGATAAGTTAACAAATATAATATAAAACTTTACTAGAAATAAAAATTTATAATTTTTATTCAAATGTAATTTATATATAGATATTTTATGTTGTTAATATTATTACCAACAGAAATATTTGTACTAATATTCTATTAGTAGACACATTAACCCACATATATATTTTCTTTTGGTATTATTATAATTATCAGAGAACTATTTTATCTTCCACAAAAACATTTAGTGATATATTTATTATTGACCAGTTAGTGAAAGGGACATACGTGTTGGTAAAACATTATACCCATAGAAAATGTAATTTTACCAACAGATAAGTCCTAGTTCCAAAAAAAATTAATATTTTGTAGCGTATTATATGGTGGTATTTCGTTAATTATTGAATTAATTTAATAAACTTGTTTATATCTTTCTTCCATACACTAATTATCCGGGTAGAGTATTTAGATACGATGGTGTTGACCTAATGAGTTATACTCACACCGTATTTGGGCCACCATTTGGTACATGCGATGATTTTGTTGATTCGGTTTTGGAAAAGGCCAATGGGACTTGTTTTTAATTTCATATTTGTTATTGAGATAGATTTCGGAAATGGTACTGGCATGGGGATCAGGACCCAAGAATTTGAGTCTTTTAATTGTGTCTTCTAGTATTTTCCTTATATTATATCATCATGAAATTTAGTTACGTTTGAGTACATCATTAAATCATTTCATTATTATTATTTGATTATTCTATTGTTTTTTATTATTATCTTTTTCTAGGTATTTACATTGATCATTAATTTTTTTAGTTTTGAATTTATTTAATTCTATGATGATTCATAGTAGGGGGTATAGTTTAACCACTATAGATTTCATACCTCCTATTCTAGTCAGATACCTTTGGTGTATAGGGAGTTGTTCTTGAGGTCTCATTTCCAAACCTTTTAGGCCACATGAGATAGTGCTGTATTTTGGGATTCTACACTTATCAGTTTCCATATGTATATCTTAGTGTGTTGTATGAATGATAAATATTCCTCTATAAGAATAAAATGTGTTGACCTAGTTAGGAGATCGACAACAACCATGATGTTATTATTTTCTTTAGATGTACTTTGTAATACTATAATTAAATCAATGGTGGTGTTTTCCAATTTTATTCTTGTATTATAAATGGGATCATTACAGCTGTATACATCTATCATTAATCCTTCACTTCTTGACATACCAAGAATCGAGATACAAATTCTATAATCTCCCACTTCATGTTATTTTCAGAGATGTTTTCTTTAGATTTATATTAAACAAAGTATTTACTATATTAATAGTGAAGGATAATATATACACATAATCCATAAGTTGCCTCTTTATTTGTCATTTTTATTGAAAACATACCATTATTTCAAAACATATGGATTTATCTTTAGTAAATCCGATCTCCATAATATTCCCTACCTTTCATTATATCCCCTCATCATCTTTTATGGACTCCTAGATCTTCTTATGAAATTATGGTTGATCATATTTTTGAGAAATGTGGGATGAAAATCAATTTATGGTGTCCGCGTCCATCAATTGCATTTATAAAACGATTTGATCCCTTTATTTCAATATAATGGATAGGGTCATGATATCAATTTTACTTAGACCCCTTATTTCAACATAATGGATAGGCTCATGATAACCATTTTACTCTGACACATTACCAAGTTTTCACATCCTCTTGTTTAAAGATATACATTAGGATTTTGTGATCCACATATTAGTCAGACTTCTCCCCATAAATATAATGTCACAAGATCATCAATGGGACAATTATTTTATCACATTATAGATCACGTGTTCCGTAGTTATTCTTTGGGATCTTTAATTGGAGGGATTCATGGTTAATAAATTTATGGACTTGTATGAGTAGACATCCCAAGCCTTTTTTGACGCATTGTTGTGCATAAAAAATGATTCCCCCTTGTGGGTAATGTTAGCATTATTGTAGTGATTTTCCCTTAATTAACTCTTTAAATATCACTTGATAATCATATGACTTGAAAAATGTCACCCACTTTTCTATTATCTTAGTTACTGGTTTTGATAAATGTTAGAATTTTCTCAGAAATTGAAGATAGTACCCAGCTAGTCTATGGAAAATTTGTATATCCATCAAATACATTGATTTGGGAAATTCATTAATTGCCTCTATTTTATGATGGAACCATCGATATCTCTTTAGTAGTGATAAAATTTCCTAGTAATGTTTTTGGATCCATCTAAAAAATAGATTTACTATAATTATCATAAAACATTTCCCGGTTTAGGGTCTTTAGTAAAACATTTATACTATCCCCATGTTCTCCTCATTTTTAGAGTCGATAATAATATCATCCATAGAGACAAGAAAACATTCATCGAGGAGATACAAGAAAAATATATTAATTATGTCCTTGAAGATAGATGTAGAATTAATGAGTTCTAATGTAATCACTATGAACTCTTAATTCATCCACCATATATAAAATGTTGTCTTGGGTATATCCTTCTTCTTAACCCATGATAATATCCCAAGCAATGATCCATATTAGGGAAGTACTAGTCTCTACATATCTGAGTAAAAAATTAATAAATATATGATAGATGATACTTGTTCTTTATCATGATATTTCAATCCCTAAGATAATCAATGTATATGCACATTGACCCTTTCTTCTTCCTGATAAAAAGGTCTGACATATTTCATGGTGAAGCTCTTGGTCGTATAAACCATTTATCATGATTATCCATTATTGTCTTATTTTTGTATTCATGATCAAAATTTTCAATTTTATATTGAGTCTTTCTTATTATCAAATATCCAGTTAAATTAAATTGAGAACACAACCTCATATATTGGAGAAAGAAAATTAAATTCATTGGGAAACATTTCATCATATTCCCTTAAAATGGTCATGTCATCAAGGATGATATTTTTATTAGTATCAATAATTTAAGCAAGATATTATTTCCTGTAATTAAATAATATCAATGCTTGAAATGATTATACCAAAGGAGATTCCTCATCCTCCACTCACTTGTATAAAATCAAAGGGTGATTTTCTATGTGGTTATTTATTTAATTCTCTCATAAATTTATAATGTAAATATATGGAAAGACATTCCATACCAATAATTACATTGATTTATAATAAAGTTAGTATGAAAATGTTTTAATGAATTGGGACCAAACAACATGTATAAGGGCAAATATATATAAATTGGATACAATATTTTTATTTCCACAAATAGGCCCAAATCGATGTTTTATAGTGGTGTTTGAATAGTTTACTAATAATGTATTATATGAAATAATTTCTATAACCATAGTTACGTAAGAAATATGAATATCATAAATGGTAGACAAGCCTACCTTTAACTATTTTATTCTACTTATAATAATATAAATCATAAAACATAATCCTCAGGATGGTAATTCATAACTATTAAAAATATAAAACTAAATCTATATACATTGAATGTATAATTCATAAATGACCTATATTCCATACACAATTAATTTTAACTACACAATATATGTTATACAAGGTATATTTATTATCATAATATTTTTTGGAAATGTTTATTCTGTTCATAATTGTTCTTAAATAGAATGTGAATTTATGAAGTTATACCCCTTAGAAGTTTCAAAATAGGTGTTCCAAAAGGCCTCTTTTTTCATGTACTAGGTCACAATCAATTTAATATCGAATTTATCTCTTTTTTGTGGTTATTTCCCCAAGGTAAAATAGTGTGAGAGTTTTATCCACATTAAGTATCTATGTTCATATTTTTTTTCTCAGAAACCATTTACTATATACATTAATAAAACTTTGTTATTTATTCCTCTGTTTATTCTTATCCCAATGTATTTTAGTAATGATTTATATTAAAAATCCTAAAAATAACTATACCTGTATATGATACCAACTATAATACTGAAACAAATTAATACACATTAATTTATGATTTATTACAGAACCATAATCATAATAAAATCCAAAAAAGATCAAAATGAATAGTGTCTTTGGGTAATAATATATTTGAAACCTTACATGGAATATCGATACAATAAAATCATTTAAAAATAAAATAACATTCTCTTCTATTCCATTGATCTTCCAGAAAAGTAGGAGATAACCTGTAAATATTCATAAGAAAGGGGTGAATTATAATGATGTGCAATGGAGTAATCGTAGAATAACATGAGAAATGTAAAACATGTTATTCTGATATATCATGGTGGCATAAAATTGTTAAAAATAAAAGGAATTAACTTCAACTCATGATATAAGATGATTTTTCAGGTCAACATAGAAATGCCAAAATATCATGAACCATGAAATCATAAGAAAAAGTCAAGGATAATCCTAATGAAATCATGATATAATGTGCTTAGGATAACATATAATTCCCCATACATGGTACATATGTAGATAAAATATTAAACAACACATTGGAAGGCTAAACAATTTCAAGACCACCTGTTACATTTATATCTAGTATATACATTTGTGTACCACATAGATCATACAAGAAAAGACTGTACTTAAACAATTTTAATCTCATGATTCTAGGGTGGTTTATGTACTTGGAATTTAAAAATAAATGATAGATATTTATTTATATATGAATATACTTGAGTTGAAATGGATATGGATATTCACTATAAGAAAGTTTGGAATATAAAATCATAGTTTAATTTTGGAATCATTATGGTTCTACATAAAGGGTCATAGATATTTGTAATTAGTGTGAAAGGTGGTATATCATTACTTTTACATTATATATAAGTATAAATATATGAAAAAAATATTCAATATTGAACATTTGGAAATCAAAAGGAATAAATCAAAAAATGTTCCTTCATATAGAGGAGGATTAGAAAATCCCCTTATATTGAGAGGGTGATTATAAATGATTTGGAGGAACTTATTGTGATATTTGTAAAACCATGGGATGTATTTATAGAGGTATATGGAGATTAATTTCATGATAAATGGGTATTTATTTAATATGAATGATTATATGGGTGAGTATTTATTTCTAGAAAGGATGGTAATTCCATATTAATTTCTAAACATAGGTTTTAGAGTCTTTATAATAAAATAATAAAAATGTCAAACCTTCCAACAGATTTCAAAAAAGGTTTTTATGAAAGATAAGTGGTTTTAAATATTTTATATTTTCAAGAAACAAACATATTAAAATACTACCATTGTTGATGTTGAAGTGAGTGGTGTTCATATAGAATCGTTTTTAAAATGTTAAAATATAATAACGGTTTCAGAGGAATAGTTAATGGATTATAAAACTAATTAAATAACATAAAAACATATTATATTAAATTTAATACTTGTATTTGTAATTCGTTCCCTTTATATAATTATTGACACATATTTTGGGCTATTATTATGTTATAATACATGCCATATACATACACCATATTCAATTTTTATCAAAGTAATTTCCTAATTGTGAGATTTTTTACTTTTAAATAAAAACCCTTCTCTAATGAAAATTGCATTTTTAATGACACTAATAACTTTTTGACCCTTAAAAAAAATAATCGAATTTATTAAATTATATTTTCATTTATAAATAAATATTATTTCATAAAACAATTATAAGAAATTAACATTTATTTCAAAAATTCATTAAATTATCCAAAGTATTGTTTTAAAAGAAACAACATATTTCCCAAAAAACATTTTTTATTTATAATAAAAATATAATTTTTACTAAACATAGTATATAATAATTTCTAATGTAATATTAAAAGGGGATAAATATAATAACTTTTTAAATAAAAATTATATATAAAAAATCATATTACCATGTTTTAGATACATAACCGCTATTATTCTAGTGTATTCCATAATGGTATGGTCTACGATGGTGGTTCTTTCTTGGGGTGCTTCAACGATGATAGTTATAACACCCCACACATTTTATGGTATCATTCTCTTAAATAATTTCAATTCAATAGATAGCCTAAATTTAATTATGAACTGAGTCTCTGTGTTACAAAAAATGGTTATTTATAGGAGGAATTCATAACCTATACATTAAACATAAATTTTCTACATCTGTGCTTTGAATTTCAAAAAACGATCATCTATGGTTGTGATTAATATGTTATTTGGAGTCTGATAGAATCAACTTAGTTTTTTGATGAATAGTAAAAAACCCATATAAATAGTAACATTTAGAGTAATAAGACACTTATAAGTATAAAATGATATTATTATTTTATATTCTTAAGGTTATAAGGTAATTAGATGTTGATTTATTTTAAAAGATATTAAAAAATGAGTTATAGATTTAAAATTGTTATTTTTGAATAAATTATTATTTTATTTAATAATTAAATTTAAAATATCAATGAAAATTATTTTCTAAAAATGGAGTTAATTTTTGAATTGTACACATCAAAAAATGGTTAGGTTTATTTTTTGGATTTTCTCTAAAATATATGAAATTTTCATGAATAGTAAAAATACAGTTTGGAGTTTTTGGTAGTTTAATGACATCATAATGATGTATTAATTAATTTAAAAGTCTAGTCAAATTTTTTAAAATACAATATTTCATGAGGTTTCCCAAGTGGCTAAATCCATAGGCAAATACTATGGACAAGCCCATGGTTTTGTAAAAACCACTAATGAGGTGTCCCTTTAAATTAATAAAATTCTCTCTCTCATTTACTATAATTACCCACTCACCCATTAATTTTATTTTATTCAAAACTAATTATACAAAAATATTTGGTATATTTACCTCCCTAGGAGTCCTCCCAAGGTGTCCTAAATCCTCCAGGGTCCCAACCTACATGTTTTTGGAGTTACTCTACAAGGTAAGGGAATCTACCACCCTTCTCTTTTCTTAAATCATTCATTTTATGTTTTTTGTTTTATTTTAAATTGGATTGTTTTGGGATATGTCATTCCATATTCCAATTTCTTTTCATATTATTTAAGACTGATGAGAGACCCCCTTTATCTCATCGAACTTTTTTATGAATTTTTATGTGACGTCATTGGGCTACCGAATTTTTTTAAGGGGGTTCTTATATCACTTTTATTTTTTGAGATTTCCATTGTTCCCTACTTATTTATTACATGTGGTGTATTGTGTACTACCATTTAATATATATTAATATTATTCCTTTATATTCATGTTATTATATGATTAATTGGGTGGTTATTAATTTTTGTTCATACAACTCGATTGATTACAACGTGGTAAGGGACTTTGTCTCAATTTCCATTTCATTTCCATTTACTTGGGATTGTGCACCTAACCATTCTTATGTGGTGTATCTACTTCCCACATGAGATCATTTTTCATTTTAAATTTTAAATATATTATATTTCCATATTCTGGATTCATTGATATGAGTATTGTCTTAATTCGTATACCCTTCTACTTATGGAGTTTATTAGGAATGTTTTTTAACTATAAAAATATTAATGAATTTGTATCGTCTAATCTATATAGATATTGAGAAGAAATATTGTACTTGTTTTAAATATATGTATAAATAATTATTTGGACTTACAGTGATGGGAATATCCCAATGTATCCCCTTGATGCATCGACATGTATCATAGGAAAAATTAGTTGGCGACAAACCCTTAGAGTTTGTTTCAAAAAATCAAATGAGTTTCTACCGACAGACATAAACCGTTTTGAAGGTATAGTTGTATCATCTTCCATATACATGAGATTCAATTAATAATAATATCTCTTTATTAATTTTTCCCTATTACAATACATGAGGTTTTTACTATGACAAAACCTATGGATGCAGTTTCATTCTTTGTTTACTAATGTCATGTGTTTTTCATTTATTCACCATGCCATATTGACTACGAAAAATTGTTTATGATTCAGTTATTATTGATTCAAGTTTTTTTCTATTAGTAACCCTAATGAAGAATTTGAGCTCACCACTTTCATTTTTTTACCTTCAACATGTCATGAGGAGGAGACCGTATGTTGAGTTCTCATAGATGCAGTTTTTTAGTTTTTGTTATGTATTGTATTATGTTACCTTTCCCAGTGTAATGTGAGTTACATGCATGTATCTAGTTTTTCCAAGACTACTAAAATGATCATTCCTTCAGGATTTCATTCATTTAAACCATTCCAATGTATTTAGTAATTCACCAGATTCGAGCTTATGGGGTCGGGGCGTTTACTTGGTATCATAGAAATTTTAGTAGAATACCTAGAAACTAGAATTAGAAAACATAGATTGGGGAACAAACCCCTATAATAGTATTTGATGATAAACATACAAGATAATCCTGGTATTTTGGTAAGGAATATATTATGTTTATCTTTATGTAAAATACATCCCTGTCTGGATAAAAACAAGCAGAGGTAGCTCTGGCACTAAAGTACCTAGGAGTGAAAGCTCTGAAAAGGAGTTTCATGATTGACTCGGGGTATCCTGGTGCACGAAAACGGGCCTTGCTGCACTATTGGTGTGAAAATCCTATGCGATATGTTTAATATAATTCAAATTTTCTCTACAAGACATTATAAAGGATTGGAATTTAATTTTTTCTCAAGAGAAACCAGGTTTATGAGATTAGTTATGAATAGAATTTCAATTTATGCTAAGTAATTTTCTATGTTGATATTAAAAACTATGATTCATAACCTAATCTAGTGTATGCCATTATTTAAAAATTCCACGAAATGGGAGAAGGTGAATCATTACCTGTGGACAATGTAGGGGTTTACCCACTGAGGAAGTCAACACAGTAAACGTTTTAGCATATCAGATCATGACCATATTGGGAAAACATACTCAGTTTGTGACGAATAACTATGTTACACCTGTGTTGGATCATTTTATGCTTCATAAGCCCCAATATTATAGTGGGACTACTAATCCATTGGTAGCTTAACAGTGCATCAAGGCCCTTGAAAAGATATCCATGGCATTATGATGAATTGAAAATGAAAAGGTAGCATTGGAAGTGTATTATCCCAAGAGTGATTCCTATTAATGGTGATCCATGATCCGGAATACAATGGAGGAAGAGTAAATAGTAGATAAGGAATGGAGTACATTTAAGGAAATATTCTTTGAAAAATATTTCCCTCATGAGCAACAAACCGAAATGAAGAGGAAATTCTGTGGATTAAAGAAAAGGGAAGAATATAGTGTTGCAGATTATGAGGCAACCCTTAAAAGACCATCCTGGGATTCCATAGATTACGTACATGACTCAAAAGACAAGATTAATAATTTCATTGAAGGTCTAAAGCAAAGTGTTCAAAGGGAGATGGGTTCTCAAACATTTTCCTCATATGATGAAATTGTATTAAGGTCTATCAAAAAAAGAAATAATTTTATAAATTAAATTTGTACATGGGGAGCCAAGAAAAGAATCGGTACACTGATAACCATGGAAAAGGTTACGCGGCAAATAATAACAAGGGTATGAAGCAATTACATTATGCGAGAACCGTGGAAAGAATCATCCTGGGAAATGCTTGAAAGGCATGGTAGTCTGCTAGAGGTGTGGAGAAAAGGGTCATCGATCTAATTAATACAAGGGTATAAAACAAGTCAATGATATTCAATACCAAAATTTTAGAGAGATGGAACACTAATAAAATGTGTGTCCTAAGATCTAAGGAAACATTCCTAAAAAAAGGTCACGAGAGTAAGGGAAAGCTTATGCGATTACAATCGTATAGGTTGGAGTTACTAATTATGTGGTGGTAGGTACATTAATTGTTTTCTAAAACATATCCAATGAATTATTTGATTTTGGATCCTCACATTCATTTATATCTTCCTAGTTTTCAAATAAAATTAGACATGTCCAATTTGATTTAATAATGGTTTTTTTAGTCAAAACTCTTAGGTGATGTATCATTGCAACAAAGGTATGTTGATTAGACCCCCTCATGACACATAAACATTCATTAGTTGGTAATATTATCATCACCCCAATGGTTGACTTTGATAAAATTTTCCATATGAATTGGTTGTCAAATTATGATGAAAATATCTATTTAAAGAAGAAAGAAGTTACAATTTTTGAAAATGGTATAAAATCCCTTATCTTTAGAGAAGAAATCTCACTATCTAATTCATAGCAAGATTCACCCCTTGTAGCTCTAATAAATGAAATTATTGGAGAGTAATAGAACCCAATATCTATGGGTGAGGAAAGAAATCTTCAAATTAGAGATTTATAGATTGGGAATGAATACAATGATCTATTTCCATGGAATTTACCTGGACATCCTTCATAGATGGAAGTTGAGTTCTCTATTGATTTAATTTCTAGTGCAATACCTATATCAAAGACTCCCTATAGAATGTCTATTGTGGAATTAGTGGACCTAAAAAAATAATTAGAGGAATTAAGGGACAAAGTATCTATTTGACATTATGTTTCACTATGGTGATCCCCGGTCCTCTTTGTCAAGAAGAAAGAAGGATCCATGAGGCTATTGATTGATTACAGGGAAACCAATGCTATTAAAATAAATAATAAGTAACATCTACCATAAATTAATGATTTATTTGATCAAATTCATGGAGAATAATATTTTTTTTAAGATTGAACTTCGATCTGGATATCATCAGTAGTGTGTGAGGGAAAAAGATATTCCAAAGACCACATCTTAAACCTGGTATGGGCATTACAAGTTTACAATGCTGTCTTTTGGAGTGACTAATGAACCCTCTATTTTCATTGATTTAATGAATAGAGTTTTTAAGGTATTTATTTATAACTTTATTTTGGTATTTATCGATGATATTCATGTATTCTCAAAAATATATGAAGACATGAGAATCACTTATGGATTATTTTGAAAACTCTTATAAGAAATGAATTATATGGGACATAAAACAAGATTAAATTTTGGCTTCAATAAGTTTATTTTCTTGGAAATATTGTCTCTAAGGATGAATTCCTAGTTGATCTTGTGAAGAAAAAAGCAATCCAAGAATGGCCCATGCCAATGAACATAACTGAGATATGTAGTTTTCATAACTTAGTTGGTTACTATAGGCATTTCGTTCAGAATTTCGCCTGACTGGAAATCCTTCTAACCAATCTCACATGTAAAGGGGATATGATTCTATGGATTAAAGAATTTATATAATGATTTTATTAATTGAAAATAATATTGGTTAATGGTCCAAATTTGACTCTTCCATCTGGAAATGATGGATTTTTTATATACAGTGATGCATCAAAGAATGAACTGGGTTGCTTCCTTATGAAAAATGATAAAGTTATTGCTTATGCATCAAGGCAGTTGAAGTCTCACGAGAAAAGTTACCCAACTCATGATATTGAGTTATAATACATAACCATTACTCTAAAAATATGGGGACATATTCTAATTGGTGAAATATGTGAGATATATATGGATCACAAGTGTTCGAAATACATTTTTACGCAGAAATAAATAAACATGAGGCAAATGAAATGGATTGAGTTACTCAAATATTATTATTTTTCAATAGACTACCACCTAGGAAAGGAAAATATGTTGCATTATGAATTAATCTGGAATGATCATGGACTTCTGACCCAAATGAAAATTGAGAGAGACCCTATATTCATGGATCTACTAGATATAGATATAAAAATTGTAAAGAAAGGGAAACATCTTTGTCCTTTGAAATGATTTCTAAACTATCATTACTATAGAAGATAAAAATATATCAATATGATGATGAGAATATACACAAGATAATTAATGTTGTTAAAGATGGTAGATTGGAAGACATTATGTACGAGGAAAGAGTTCTGAAATTTGGAAAGAGGTTATGCATTCCATCAATACCAGAGCTAAAAATGAAACTATTAGATGATTCTCATAGCTCAAATTTTTCTGTACACCCTGGTAGCACTAATATGTATAGAGATCTAAATGAATATTTTTTGTGGGATAATATTAAGAAAGAAATTGCTAACTACATGTCAAGGTGTCTAGTTTGTCAACATGTGAAGGCAAATAGACAACTTGTTAGAGGGGTGATGCAACATTTACTCATTGCAATGTGGAAGTGGGATGAAATTACGATGGATTGTTTCATTGGACTACTGAGGACATATATTAGGAATGATATAATTTGGGTAATTATTGATTATCTCACAAAATCAGAACATTTCCTTGCTATAAGAGAAGATTTACCACATGAGCTCCTACAGAGACCTAATATTAATGAAGTTGTAAGAATTCATGGTGCACCTCTATCAATGGTGTATGATAGAGATCCCTGGTTTACATCAAAATTATAGAAAATTATCTAGAAGGATTTGGATACAGAGCATTATATGAGTACTGCTTGTCACCCCCAAACCGATGGACAGTCTGAAAGGAAAATTTAAACACTAAAAGACATGTTGAGATCATTATCTCTTGACTTTAAAGGTATGTGGTATCAATAATTACCTTTTTTAGAATTTTCCTACAATAATAGTTTCCATTATAGCATTCCAATAGCACTATTCAATGAATTTTAAGGTAAGAAGTGTCGAACTACAACTTATTGGGATGAATTTGGAAAGAGGAATATTTTAGGCCCAAAACTAATTGAATAGATAACTAAAAAGGTAAATAAAATTCAGGCCCATATTAAATCATCCCAATGTAGGAAAAATAGTTATGTTAACAACCAGTGAATGGATTTGGATTTTCATGTAGGAGATAATTTCATTCTAAAAGTATATCTGTGGTAGGGTGTCTTAAGGTTAGGTATGAATGGGAAGCTGATCCCCAGGTACACAAGACCATTTAAAATTCTAGAAAGGATCAGAGCTTTAGCTTACCATTTATCAATGCCACCCACTCTATCCAAAGTTAATAATGTGTTACAAGTGTCACAGTTAAATAATTACACGCTAGACCCAATTCATGTACTCACCTATGAAGAAATAGATCTGGAACCTGATTTATTATACTGTGAAGAGCCTATCGATATTCTTGACACAAGGGATCATGAATTGATTAATCAGACTACCCTTATAGTGAAGGTTCTTTGGGGAAACCATAAAATGGAGGAAGAAATGTGGGAACCAAAATAGGTTCTGATGAATAACCACCCACATATTTTTGAAGGGATTTATACATGAAAAATTTCGAGAGAAAAATTTCCAATGGTGGGAATAATATAACACCCCAAATAATTTATGGTATCCTTTTTGTAAATACATTCAATTCATTACATAGCCTATATTGAATGAAACACTAAGTCTCTATGAAGAAACACATGGTTATTTGTATGAGTATGTCATAACCTATCCATTAAAATTAAATTTTCAAAATTTATGTTTTGAATTTTAAAAAATAGCCATCTACGGTTGTGATCATTATGTTATTTGGAGTCTGATAGAATCAAAATGTATTCTTGATGAATTGTAACATACCCTTGTGAATATAAATATTATTAGTATTATGATCCTTATAAATATTAAATAATAATATTATTTTATTTTCTTTAAGGTTATAAGCAAATGAGATGTTGATTAATTTTTCAAGATATTAAAAAATGGGTTATATATTTAGAATTGTTATTTTTGAATAAATTATGATTTTATTTAAAATTAAAATTAAAAATTTATAGAATTTTTGTTCCAAAAACGGAGTTCATTTTTAAATTCTACACGTCAAAAATAGTTAGGTTTAATTTTTGGTATTTTTCTAAAATACATGATTTTATCATGAATAGTAAAAATAAAGTTTTGAGTTTTTTGTAGTTTAATGACATCATAATGATGTAATAATTAATATAAAATGATGGTCGACTTTTTTATAGTAAAATATGACATGAGTTGTAACATGTGGATAAATACATGGGACAATGACATGGGAAAGCCCATGTTTTTGCAAAAACCACAAATGAGGCGTCTTTTAAAATTAATAAAAAAACACCCTCTCATTTACTATAAATACCCACTCACCCATTAGTTTTATTCCATTAAAAACAAATTATCCTAGAATATATGGTTGTTTTACCTCCTTAGTAGTCCTCCCTAGGTTTTCTCAAGAACCCATGGTCCCAACCATCATGTTTTTTGAGTTACTCTACAAGGTAAGGGAATCTACCATGCTTCTCTTTTCTTAAAGCCATCATTTTATTTTTTCTCATTTATTTTCAATTGGATATTGTTAGGATATGTTATTCCATATTAAAATTTATTTAAATATTATTTATGAGTGATGATATACCCCATTTCTATCATAAAACAATTTTATGAATTTTTAAGTGATGCGGTTATCTGCCGAATATTCATAAGGGGTTTCTTATCTTACATTTAATTCTATGAGATTTCCATTGTTCACCAATTATTTCTTGAATGTTTTGTATCATGTACTAAAATTTATTATATATTACCATTATTATCTTTATATTCATGGTATTATGTGATTAATTTGGCGGTGATTAAGTTTTGATCATCCGACTCGATTGATTACAACCTGGTAAGGGACTTCGTCTCAATTTCAATTTCATTTCCATTTACATGGGATTTTTCACCTAATATTTCTTATGTGGTGTATCCACTATCCATTTGAGATCATATTTTATTTTAAATTGTAAATATATTATATATCCATATCCTAGTTTCATGGATATGATTAGTTTCTTAATCTGTATACCCTTTTACATACAACGTTTATTTGGAATGTTGTTTTAACTATAGAAACATTAATGAATATGTATCAAATAATATATAAGGATATTGAGAAGAAATATTGTACATGTATCAAATCTATGTAAAAATAATTCTTCGGACTTACATTAATGGGCATGGCCCGCTATATCCCTTAATGAATCGACAGGTCTCATGAGACAAATCATTTGGCAACAAACCCTTTGAGTTTATTTCCAAAAATCAGACAGGTTTCAACCCATATACATAAACCGTTTGGACGGTACAATGTTATCATGTTCTAGATAAATGATTTAAAATTAATAATAATATATATTTATTCTTTTTTAGTTATTACCATCCATGAGGTTTTCATTATGACAAAACCTATGGATGCAGTTTCATTCTCTATTTATTAATGGCACATGTTTTTCATTTATTCACAGTGCCATATTGACTATGAATTTTTTTTATGATTCAGTTATTATTGATTCATGATTTATCTATTAGTAACCCTTACTAATAATTTTATCTCACCCCATTCATTTGTTTACCTTCAACAAGTTATGTGGAGGAGACCAAATATTGAGTTCACATGGATGCAATTTTTTAGTTTTTGTTATGTATTGTATTGAGATACCTTTCACAATATTATATGATATAAATGTATGTATCTAGTTTCGTCAACACTACTAAACTGATCGTTCCTTTTTTATTTCATTCCTTTTAACCAAGTCAATGTATTTAGTAATGCACCAGCACCAAGCTTCTGGGGTTGGTGTTTTACAATGGTCCGTGTCCCGATATAACTAATCATTAATATCTCCCATAAAATGTTTCTCTCTAGCTAAAATTATAGAATCATGGTTTGGGATTAGTCAAGGTAAAATTTTATTGATTCCAAATCCCTTGAAATATTTGATAATAGGGCATTATAGGATATGATCCTACTGGTTTTGGCCATCACGTCTACCATCTGTTCCAATTAGAGTTTACCAAAACCCTTATTATATACTATGATAAATAATAATTATACAATAATTATATATCCAGTAGTAAATATGCATAGTGGAATTTTAAATATCATATGATATATTTTATAATTGGTGTAAAATAAATAAATTTAGTGCATACGTTTCAATGAGTACATTACATAATAATGAATTTATTCATTCAATAGGTAATTTCATTTATAAATGTTTGGGTCATTAAAATATTCATCATCGTGATATAGTGCCGAGATGATCTATGATCATCTATGGATTTATTTTGATAATTCTCTAAAGAAAATAGAGAAACACAATCATATATTAGGTGAACCAGTTGATGATGTCCCACTATGATCAGTGGCTATAAAATAAGAATAGTTTCCCATATGAGAAAGTCCTACATAAAAGATTAACTCATGATGTCCATGGTAAATTAATATATTTTCTCC
Organism: Viscum album; assembly: GCA_963277665.1. Lineage (NCBI taxonomy): Eukaryota > Viridiplantae > Streptophyta > Magnoliopsida > Santalales > Viscaceae > Viscum > Viscum album. Next base: position 775,139,156 of record OY728152.1, on the reverse strand, counting down.
AGGTCTATGAATTGAACTCCTATTGTACCACCCTATATAACAACCATTGGGACCATCACCTCTATATGTCACCATGTTCTTATCTTTTAGAACCAACCCATTATGAAAAAATGAACCTCATATATTCCTTAGGATGGTGTTGGTTGATCATGAACATTTTCTTGTGGTAGTAGATCCTATTTACAATGTCTAGCCAAAGGATGTATTCTTTTTATACTTATATATATGTTATCCAAGGAATTTTAATATTCATTGTAATTTTTTCTAGAACATATTCATCCAAAACAATCCCAAAAAAATTCAAAAATCTCACATACTTTTTAATTACTTAATGATCGTATTCATGGTTCTTGAATCACGCTTACTTTTAATGAATTATTTATATCCGCATTCTCATTCTATGATTCATGCATCAACTCATTGTAATCAATTCCCAAAAACACTTTCCAAAATTTCAATCATCAATAGAAATAAACATCATATTACAAACTATTATTGATTATGTATATCCATAGGAGGCCATGTAATTCATTCTATCACTTAAAAATATATAATAATTAAATTACAACAAAAAAATCTTATTTTCAAAATTTCCCCTTTTGGATAATTTATTTAAAATATACCCCTAATATCCATATTCCCCTCATACAATTAAAAGACTGCAAATTTATGTATTTTTTTGGTTGATTTCTTATCTATACCATATAGTCAATAAAATATAAAGGGTCAATTGGTCACCATATAAATGGAAAGATGGTGTGTGAATTTCCTTTAAATTATTAAATTGATAAAATAAACTGAAAAAATGAAAATAAAACAATTATGATATGATGAAGAGTTAATGGGATAAATTTAATCCATTATAATGATAATATCAATGTAAAATATGAATTTGAGCACATCAGAAAGTGGTTTTATTTATTATATACAATTTGTGTATTGAGATAAGTGTGTTGAAATTTGTAAAGTAAATTAATATGGAATTAAATTTAATAAAAAATTATCAAATATCATACAAGGTTCCCTTACACATGAAGACATTAATTTGAGAGGTATTTCTTATATAGGTCTTCAATTGGTTTTAAAGGGAACCTAAGAAACATGTCCCTTAGACTCAAAAGTGCACCAAGAAGAAAACATTCTACGGTTATGATAGAGACCCAAGAAATAATGGTATAAGGAGGGATGAAAATAGAATATTTTATAGATTGAACTCCATTACAATTCCAATCTCCTTTCTCTATTTTAGGTTCGGTATAATTGAGAGAGATAGAGAGGGATAAATATAAAGGTGACAACTTTGATGATTTGAAAAGGAATATTAGATCTTTTAGATAAGGTATTATAGAATTATTAGAGGTTTGGACACTTTATTCATGCATTGAGTTGATTTACACCTTTCTTTATTGATTAGATAAAGATGAAATGCTCCCTTTTCCCTCAATTCATATAATTCTAGGGTGTTTGTGTGGTTGAAGACTAAGATGAGTCTTTAGGAGTTGAGTGGGAAATGAATCCAAGAAAGTACATGAATAGATACATTGGATAACCACCCAATGCCACCAAAAAGTCGGTGTGTGAGGATGTAGGCCATGATTTCATGGATCCTCAATGACCAAACTGATGAATCTCCACTAACTAGTTGACGGGCCCTTCTGCATTTCTAGATATTTTTCCTCATGACACTGGCTATTTAGTGTTTCCTGATGTAACTTATTTTAAAATTTGGAACCTTTAATACCTTCAATATCCTTTGAATGTTATTATAACATCATTCCATGGAGTAAAAAAATTTATTATGACTTCAAAGGAGACCTAAATTTATTTTGAATGTCATAATTATTTCATATAATTAAATTATTTTATATTCCCAATAAATAATAAAGACTAAAATAAATCCATTGGAAACAAAGATGAGTGTTAGTGATCATTAAAATACCATGATTGTGGGATAGAGGTATGAAAATATCCAATTTTGGATGAGAAAATAACTATAAAAAGGATATATTAAATGTAAATAAATATTTAAAGATAATAACTAAAAATTATATAAACTATTTTATTTAAGGAAGAAAAAATTCTCACAATATTAACCAATAGAAATTCAATATGTTAATAAGAGAATAAAATGAATAAGGTTTTCATCAACATGCATCATGATATAATTGTCTCAAATAGAAGTATAATCATGTCATTCACGAATAATACCAACTAAAAAAATAAAATGACATTCACTTCAAATAAATTGATAAATTAACCTTGGATTTTAAGATTCAACTGTATGTAAATATACTTGAATATACCATAAAAGATGTCAAAAGGACACTTTTGAATTCACTTAATGTGAAAATAATTTAGATAAAAGTTTGGTATCTCAATGACATCAAAAAAACATTTGGTCCTTGATTTATATAATCATATATGAACCGTAGGAAATTACTCAAAGACTAATGTTATTAAATGTCTATTAGTAAATATATTTTTAAATTATTCTAAAATAATTTTAGTAATGTGTTATCCCAAATTGGTTAACTACCCCGAGAGGACGTAAATAAGGGTATGATAGATTAAAAGAACATCCCCTTTTGGATACATTTTCATTGTAAAACAGAAACCTTCTCCGTATTTTCCATAGAAATGTATGAACTGAAATGAAATCCTGCCTTAGACGCAGTGATTTTACTTGGTTCACCCTCACTGGGCTATATCCAAGGATTGTACATGAAAATTTTCTGATGTACCAAAATTAATAAGGATTTCTACCAATTCATGGTTTGGGAATGATAAATTTTATACCTAGGATCTCTAAAATTATAATGTTTAGGGTCCTCTCAATACTTTCCCAATGGCCATTCCCTATATCACTTTTGATTGCCCACTACTAGTGGAAAGGATGGCCTTCTACTTATTTATTTTCTCACTACTTTTTAAAGGACCCAAAAAACATTTATGGACATATTAGGTCCCTTAATCATCAATAATGAATATATTCTCAATTATAAATAAATTAATTATTGAATTCCCACTTTTATCCAATTGATGAATATCAAATTACCATATATTTAATGGTCAATCACTTCATAACACATTTTTTATTATCACCACCTTCATGAATATCATTTCTTTGGTGAATCACACCTATTTCATGAAGCTAAAACAGCCTTTGTGATAAAACCCACTTTTGCGAAGCTCAAATATCCATTTCAAACATTAATACTTTTTTGATGCTCATAAATTTTGGTCTTTATTCATAACCTTTTCAAAATTCCATTCTTTGCGAAATTTTTCCGAAAAACCACCCATCACCAATCACCTTCGTGAATCACTATTGTGAATCCATAGGTTCAGAATCTTAATTAACTCTTGATAATTTTTTGAAAGGGGTAGAGGCATATTTATAGGTGTTTTATCCAATTCCATAATCCTCCATCCATGTCATAAACATTTCACATACCCCCCCCCCCTTATCATTCACGATGACCCCTATATTTTTGACACATAATGGGAATTTCCCATTCTCAAAGCTTCTCATTGTCGTGTATATTTACATCAAATATTAATGCATTCTCAATGACATTCATGATGACCCAAACATTGGGGTACCATCCTCATTTTAAACCATCCTTCACAAAATTAATGAATTTTCTTTAATTTTACAATGCCTTCATGGAAATCCATATTTCTGGATGCTTGAGAGAACATATAAATTTTAGACCCCAATAATAGGGAAAAAACTAAGAAATTGTGCCACCTTTTGTTTGCAATTTTATATTCCCCTTCCAGGGAAATCATTCCTTTATCATGGATATTTTTCATTATAATGTGTCAATAATATCTCTAGAACACAAAAAAATACCCCGGAATCCCACTTTATTAACAAACAGAATAAACCCAAAAATAATAAAATTTTACCATGAGGGATTTTTCCCCAAAAATATCCCCATTTGGTTTTTTTATAACGTATCACATTATGATATCTCATTGAAACATCTTCCATATTTTTCCAAAATTCACTTCACGGGATATAGATTGAAATCATTGATTTAATAAATATAAACAATAATAACATATGATCCATGTGATGTAATTCATTTATTCATGGATTTTATTTAATTATTTTACTAATTTATAATGCAAAGTTCATAATTGGGGTGAAATACTCAATTTTTAATGTTAAATATAATTTAAGAGCATTATTTTTATTAATAAAGATTTGATTTGATTTATTGTTTTACATATAAAGTTGAATCTACTTATCTAAATTGAGTTATTAATGTTTTTAGGGTTCCATATTCAATTTACTATAAATTTTTAAATTGGATATTGGTTCAATTTAGTAATCTAAAGTTTCATATGGACCACATAAGAAGGCCCACCAAATATGTAATTAAAACTAAACAAACCATGATGATATAAAATCTAGGCCTGATACAGAATCCCAAATTTGATGAGACTCCTGAATATGGTCTCGAATATCCAAAAAATAATGTATAAAAATATTAATTCAAAATCTACAAAGAGGGTGTTGAACTGTTACCATGAAGTTCATCCCAAAATTATGTCATGGAATCAAAAATTCCACAGATTTATCAACTTTTCTCCAAATCCAATTTAAAATTTGATATTAAATTTTGTAGTAAGAAATTAAAGATATATTAGAAAGTATTTTTAGAATATATGGTTCATATTTGGGCGAATATTCTTATTCGGAAACTCATTCACATTATGGACTTTGAATAGTTCTTGATAAAAATGGACATCAACATAATGTTTCTTAAAATAGCCATAATATTTTCTAAAATTGTCCAACGGACACAAACATTTTAGGTTAAATTGTAATCATAAATATAAAAAACTTTTAAGAAGAAGTTATCTCAATATTTAGCTATATGTATTTTAAAATTGGTGAGCCATGTTGAGTGTCGGTTTTGGAATGCAAACACTCCACCACATTGGTCTATAAATACATTCTCATATTCTCCATGAAAATGGTTGAAATTTATGAAATTAAGGATGAAATATTAATGACTAGAGACTTTCCAAGGACCTTTATGGACTTGAATTAATCTTTTTTAACAATAAATACATATACTCCACTTTTCATTTCATGTTTGTTTTCTATTAATTACAATTGTAATAGTGTAAGCTGTTTTCAGTTTCATTTGAATTTTAATTCATGTTTCTTATTCATATTATATTGTAACCAACCAAAATCTATTTTTTATTATTAATTATCATAAAATATTTTAACTAATTTTTAAAACCCATCCCTTTTATGACATTTCCATTTAATCAAAATCACTTTTCTTCCTCTCATCACATTTCATGCGTGTGTTAGTCACACCACTCTTTTCTTATCATATTATTTTTATTCTATTTATAAATCCTCACCATAAGAATAAAAAAGTATATTAATAACCATATAAATGTCTGAGTAAATCATCTATTGGGGTGAGTCATAATTTGGGGATGTTAAGTGATTGAGAGTTATTGCTCATTTAATATTCTTTAGGTTATCAATTTGTATATTAAACATAAAATGTAATTGATTAATGGGTTGTTTTTTATAATGTGTGTATTCAAGGGATTATTGGGACCTAAAAAAAACAATCACAATTTTTTTTATTAATATTATAACCCTAGTTAATTTATGGATTGGATTAATGCCTCAATACTTGGGAATTATGATGAATATCATCTTGTGAAGTGGGTGTTGATTTAATGAAATATAAAGAAAATATCGAGGATATCAAAATATTAAATACCTAATAATTAAGAAACCCTAATATTTATAAAATATATAAATATAAAATCATTTATAATTTAATATAAATAATCTCTGTAAAAACATCTCGTTAAAACTAAAAATCATAAATAATCTACTTTGAAATTTTTACCATCATCGCAGATTCATCCTGAGTGTCATTATACACATTATCAGAGCACCAGGATATTAAAAGGTCAAATGGAGACAATCGACCATTCTTCAAATATCACCATTTCTAAGGATGGTTAAACTAGTAGCTAATAGATTTTTTTTTGAAAAAAAAAACAAAAAAAATATCTGAAAATACACAAAGAAAAACGCATCTTCCCATAAAAAACATAAACAGATAGAAAAATATAAAAACCCCCCTTCATATAAATAATCATAAAAGAATAAAAATAAAAGAAAAACCCACCTTCCTTATCCTTTCTAAATTGCGGTGAATGCACTGAAACATAAAAAAACAATCCATCGTATTGGTTTATCCTAGAAATTGAGTGAAATCTCTTCTAACATGGTTTGAAAAATAGGGATAATTAATTGATCGAAGACTCATTAATTGGGCATCCGATTGAACTAGATGTGGAAAATCCTATGGAAGAAAACATGAAATAACTCACTACCCTAGATATGTATTACTAACTGCTTATTATTCAATATCCAAACATCAAGGCTGACTCCAATCTAAAATCAAGTTTGATTCATCTCCTACCTCATTTCCCTGGGTTATCTAGTGAGGATCCACATCATCTCCTTAAGTATTTCTTAGTGGTGTGATCTAACCTGACCCCTCAATGAGTTTTTTATGATAAATATAACTTCATGCATTCCCTTTTCCTTAGTTTTCTCCCCTATTTCATGGCTCCACTACCACCCCACTATTTCCATAACGACATTGAATTACACGACGAAACTACTCTTTTAGAATTTTTTCCCAAATTCTCAAACTGCTTATATCTGAACAGAAATAAGTCCTATTCGTCAATTCTAAAATGAATAACTCCATGATTACAGGGATAGGGTCAAAAAACATGTGGAAACCTACCCACACCACCAAATCCTTGAACAAGTCGTTATCCATTACTTCTATGAAGGATTATTTTCTATTGTTAGAAATATCATTTATGTCACAAGTATTGGTACCCTTGTTCAAAAACAAATTAGGTATCTGCCTGATATCTCATAAAAAAATGGCTACAAACACATAACAATTCCATACTTGAGAACATGCTCAGGTTAAACATGTCCAAGAGAATCAATCCATATAACACAATATGATGACTAAGTGGATGAGTGAATGTACAAGAATTTTGCGAAAACTAGCAGTGACAGCCAAAGCCCGAACCTTGTCTTCTCCATAATCTTTATTCCTTGGAACTATTATTTTATTTGGAATCTGTAAGTCATCAGCTGATCATGTTGACAAATTTCCAAAACTTAATGGTGAGCCATCTGATTCATCTAGTCCAATAGAGATAGATATAATAATTTTTCATAGGAACACCATCCCTCAATAATCATGTCAGTTTATTAGAAACTCCACAAAACCCTACCCTGAAACCTTTTATTCTACCTATAACCCCAGAATAAGGTGTGATGATCCCATCTCTCATCCCCCTCAATTCCCTCCTCAAATTCCAAACAAATTATAATATGGTCATGGATGTTGTAACCTCCAACAACATTATCCTTTTGTTCCTAAACATCAAAGGGGAAATCCACATCGTCCTCCTCCTGGATTCCCCTATCCTAATGACCCTTATCAATTTCCATCCTAACACAAACCCATTCCCAAGAACCCAAATCAAGGAAATCCCAATACGATACATGCATATTTATCTATGTAACCATGAAAAAGTTTGATGGATGAACCTCCATCCTTCACCGGTTCAAGCCTAAAAAAAATTTAAAACCAATTGATCAACAAGAATCCTACCTCATCCAGTAGTCATAATAAAATTCCTCCCAACTTCCAACTCAACCATTTCCCAACCTTAATGGTAATGTTAGTGTAATTACACTTGAATTGGGAACAAAAATTAATATTCCTCAAAATAAATCCAAAAAATTCCCTTTAAATATTTTGTTTGAAAAAGGAGAGACCAAAAATCCGGAAGAAGAACATGAAGACACTCCCTCACCTCCTTTATCTCCTCTAAAAACTCAATTTCTTTTTCTCAAGCTGTCTATAAGCCAAAGAAGACCTTTGAACAAAATTCTAAAATGCATCACATGTTCAAACGTGTTGATGTCAACATCCCGATATTGGATTCCATCCAAAAAATGTCACGACCCATCCCGGTGGGGCCCGAGCCGCAACTCCCCAAGCCCACCTCCAATAGGCCAGGGGCGGGTGACTAGCACCGAGTAGGCATGCTACTAACATGGGAGGCATTGCCTATAAACCTATACACACACACACACACATCTATAAGCCAATAAATCTGAAAAGTAAAAAACTACTAAAAGGAAAATATGCATGCACACACTAAAACACAACCACAGAGTACGACAGGGAAGTAAAGTACAATAAAGTAAAACCATGGGCCAAAAGTACAAGCCCACCAATAGAAAGTCTGAAACAAAGTCGAGCGTGTAGAGAAAGGTACTGGGACTGCAACCCGTCACCGAAGGAACACACCTCGGCCTTTCTGATCTCACTGAACACCATCCGGTCCTGGTCTGCCTAGAATCTTGTCAAAGGCTCGCTCGTCTGCACAAGACACGACACGTGCGGGCAAATCCCGTGTAGGGGTGAGTATAACAATACCCAGTAGGACACCCCGAAAACCACAAAGGAAATACAAAAAAGGAAAATACCAAAAAGAAAGTTACAGTCATCTCTACACAGTATATGTCTATGAAACATATAACAAGAATATCTAGATATACTCATACACAGGTGACCATCACGAAACCACCACTAAGATCCATCTCGAAGATTCCACTAAACATACAGCTGGGAGAACACACTCCTAGGTCTGAAGAGAGATACGAAGTACTTGTTCTGGGTGAACACACTCCACAAGTACCTTGAGGACATGATTCTTAGATGAGGATCACAGCCAAATCATGGGGTGATTCTGACAACTCAGTCTGACCTAATCCGCTAGGCAGAGGATCGGCACCCGGGTAAGGTAGGTCACGTTGATACCAAGAACACTACATAGGGTATCTGGAAGGAATAGAGGATCCGGATCTAAGTCTTATAGAGGGGATACCAACAAATCTATTCATGGAATTCTGCTGAAGGGATCATACTCCTGTGTAAAGTAAATGATACCAGAACCTTCAGGGAAAATACTAAGGGTACGAACCCTAGGAGAACTAGTCCAAGTCACAGAAGGCAACTGGCTCAAGACTGGAAGAATTTATTACACAGCATGTATTATAGTTACACGCTGTGTTCCTTGAACTTTGGTACTTCCCGTGTTAACGGCCCATGTCATCCATTCAAGTCATGCAAAACCAAACTACACAGCGTGTAGAAAAGCACACGTCGTGTTCCTTGACCCCGGGTACTGCCCGTGTGAACGGCCCGTGTCATTCGGCTTGATGGATATAAAGAAACTACACGACATGAAGAATATGTACACATCGTGTCCAGGCACATGGGATCGCTCCGTGTACGCTGGCCATGTGCCCGTACATAGTCTCTTCCCGTGTCTATGTCGACTGCCCGTGTACCAGTACACGGGGTATCTCGTGTATCTGGCCAGGTTTGGCCAGGGAGGGGTATACATGGCGTGTCCATGTCTGTGTACCCTGCCCGTGCCCGTTTACACTCGGAATACACGTTCGGTAACCCTACCGACGAACACACGCCGTGTAGCCCATACTACACGGCGTGTAGTCGGGAAATTTCCAGAATCGTTGTCTTCCTCCACGTGCCTCGGCTGATCCTCCAGACATTGATTCAGCCATCCATTTTTCGCAAAACTCAATGTGCTAGGTCGCCTCGTCCTCTTGAAGCCGAATCCGTGGGTTTCGGGCCTCCGATCGGCTCTGAAATATGATTCTGGTCACCCGAACAGAAATCATTCAAAGTACGTTATCTTCTAATCTGCTTTGATCTGTCCGCCAAAACCGTCGTCGCACATCCGCAAGATCACTGCGGTGCCTATTCTTCAATTTGGGATCGTTGCGTCGCAGAACGGATGTGCAATGATCCTTTGATCATCACCCCGCGAAGAACGCGAAGAACGCTCAAGAAGAACATGAGAATTGGGGAAGAAGAACACAACAAATCGAGAGGGATGAACCTCGATCGATGTTCGTGTCGATCTTGGTCTGCCACCATTAGAAGGTTGAACGAAACAAAAATAATAGAAAGAATCACATCCCCAAGATCCCCGCAAAATCCCATCCCACAAATACGATCGATCCGCAGGCTAATCTGTTCGTGGATTAGTCCGTGTTCATCATAGGAAATCAAGAACGGAGAATGTAAAATCAAAATCAACATCCTACCTAGATCTGTGGCATTCGTTGGCGAAGATCCGGTTGTTGCGTCGTCGTCGCCGACGAAATCCGTCAAGAACGTCGCCGCCGCGTTTTGGGTTTCCTCCAGAGCATTTCCAGAGCCTCCAGAGAAATTCAGGGTTATGTAGATTGTAACCCTGATTCCCCTATGAAATCACTATTTTAAAGATAAGATATATTTGATGTAACAAGATTTAAATAAAATATTTTAATAAAATATTTTATTACGGTAACGTCCAAAAACCAGATTTCACCACCGACCTACGCCGACCCATGTTAGGCCTCGCCTAAGGTAAAATCGTTGTTCTGAATGCAACGGTTCTCTCAGATTTCTGACCCGAGCACCCGTTCCGGAGTTATTCCACTTTTTCAGGAAAAGCGAACGCACGCATAATTTAATTATTAAATTAAATTCAAATATTCATTCCGAGCTCAGTGAGCCTCGGAACTGCACACCGTCTAAGAGCCTGGTCTCGAATTAATTCCCATATAATAATAAAATAATATATGGAAAACTCTGGGACATTATATCACACCCACCTTAGGGATTTTACATCCCGGAAAAGAAAAAACAAGGGCTACTGAAAAAGATGTGGGTACTGCACGCGAATTTGAGCCTCCCACTCCCACGTGCTCTCTTGGAGATTCCCGTGCTGCCACTGGAAATGAAACAAGGGAATCACTTTTCCATGAAGGATATTATCCTACAGATCCTCGATCTCCACTGGGTACTCAACAAAGGTCGCTTCATCATCGATGTCCTGCTCGCCCCAGTCGATGACGTGCAATAGATCATGCACGTACCTTTGTAGCTGCGACACATGGAAGACGTTGTGTACTTGGTACATATGAGGAGGTGGAGCCAAGTGATACACCACCTCACAAACTCAACTCAGAATCAGAAAAGGGACAACAAACCTCGGAGATAGCTTGCCACCTCATCCAAATATCAGCAGTCCTCGTCGAGGTGAGACCCGAAGGAACACATGGTCTCCCTCCTTGAACTCCAAAGGCCTCCGCCTCCAGTCGGAATAAGACTTTTGACGACTCTGTGCAGTCTTCATCCACTCTTGGATGACCTGCACCTTCTCTGTAGTGGCTCCCACCATCTCTGGGCCCATGAGTACTGACTCTCCCGGGTCAATCCAACAAAGTTATGACCATCAAGGTCCCCCGTATAGAGCCTCGAATGGTTCCATACCAATAGTGGAATGATAACTGTTGTTATAAGAAAATTCCACCAGTGGTAGGTGATCCTCCCAGCTACGTCAGAAGTCATGTATGCAAGCTCGTAGCATATCCTCCAGGACCTGAATGGTCCGCTCTGTCTGACCGTCAGTCTGGGGATGAAACGTTGTGCTCAAGCGTAACAGAGTCCCAAAAGCTTCCTGAAATTGCTTCCACAACTGGGATGTGAAACGAGCATCACGATCTGAGATGATAGTGGATGGTACTCCATGAAGCCGAACTATCTCCTGCACGTAGAGGCATCCCAAGCCCTCTAATGAACTATGCTCCCGTATGGCTAGGAAGTGGGCCGACATGGTGAGTCGATCAACGATCACCCGGATGGCATTGTGTCCCCTAGACGTACGTGGTAAACCCGTCATGAAGTCCACGGATATCCCTTCCCACTTCCACTATGGCACCTCAAGGTGCTGAGCCAAACCTGCTGGAACCTGGTGCTCAACCTTTACTTGCTGACAAGTAAGGCACCAAGATACAAACTCTGCCACACTCTTCTTCATTCTTGGCCACTAGAACTGATGTTGGAGGTCCTGGTACATCTTTTCCATGCCTTGATTCACCCCAAAGGGGGATGTATGGAGCTCCCTCATAAACTCCTCCCACAACGTCAGTGGTACAACCGTGCACCCTCTGAAAAGGAAAACATGTTCTCCACCTTCTGAATATCCATCAGTAGCATCACCTGTGGATATCTGAGCACGTAGAGTCTCACAGCTAGAATCCTCACGCTATGCTTCCCTGAATCGCTGTAAGAGTGAAGGGGTAACAACCATCGATTGAAGGTAAGATCCCTCATCTCCATCCACGAAGGACAACTGCAAAGAGGCCAACTGCCTTGCCGCCTCATCCAGAAACTATGAACATGATTTCCTACTGAGAGTATCTGCCACCACGTTCTCCTTCCCAGGAGTATAAATGATCTCAAAGTCGTAATCCTGGAGGAACTCAAGCCATCGCCTCTGTCTCAAATTCAGGTCCTTTTGAGAAAATATATATCTGAGACTCTTGTGATCAGAGTAGACAGTAAACCATTCGCCCATCAGGTAGTGCCTCCACATCTTCAATGAGAAGACTACCACTGCCAACTCAAGATCATTGGTCGCGTAGTTCTGCTCTTGTGGCCTCAACTGACATGAGCCATAGGCAATCACTGTATTCCTCTACATCAAGACACAACCATGCCCGGTTCCTGATGCATCACAGAACACTACATACTCAACACCCTCCTCCGGTAATCTCATGATCGGGGAGCTTGTCAGACATTGTCTCAACTGCTGGAAAGCCTGCTGGCAACTCTAGGTCCACACGAAAGGTTGTCCCTTTCGGGTCAAAGCTGTCATGGGTGCTGCAATCCTAGAGAAATTATGGATGAATCTATGATAGTATCCTTCCATCCCAAGGAAACTCCGCACCTCCGTCACGCTCCGGGGTCGCTCCCATGCCAGCAGTGCCTGCACCTTTGATGGGTCCACTACTACACCATCTTCTGAGATAACAATCCCCAGAAAGTGGACCTCCTATAACTAGAACTGACACTTCGAGAGTTTCCCATAAAACTGGTGCATCAGAGTGTGTCCAGAACCATCCATAGGTGTCTCGCGTGATCCTACTCAGATGAATAGTACACAAGGATATCATCGATGAAGACCACTAAAAATCGGTCTAGATAGAGCCGAAAGATCGAGTTCATGAGTCCCATGAACACTACGGGGGAATTCTTCATGCCTAAGGGCATCTCTAAGTACTCATACTGACCGTAGCGACACCTGAAAGCGGTATTCGGTATATCCTCTTCTCGTACTCGCAACTAGTGATAGCCTGATTATAGATCAACCTTCGAGAACCATCATGCCCCTCTCAACTGGTCGAAGAGGTCATCGATCCTCAGCAGCGGATACCAGTTATTCATGGTCACCTGATTCAAGCACCGGTAATCCACACACAGCCTCAAGATTTCATCCAGCTTATTGGAAAACAACACTGGGGCCACCCACAGTGAAACAATGGGTCTCACAAAGCCCTTCATCTTCAAGTCGTCCAGCTGCATTCTCAGCTCACGAAGCTCTACAGGAGCCATCCGATAAGTTGATGCTGATATCGGGGTCATCCCGGGTTGCAACTAAATGCAGAAATATATCTCGCGACGGGGAGGTAGCCCGAGGACATCCTCTGGAAAGACGTCCTCGTACTCAGCCACCACTGCTGGAAACTAGAAACACGTAAAATCTGTCGCACCAAGGGATAGACTAGCCATCTGATGTGAAATCGGTTGTGACCTCCTACGCATGAGTCCATCTTGCGCTGCATGGGTCTCTCTTTCACTGACAAAAGAGAACCTCGTTCCATCACTACAGACACAGCGCACCCCTCCCTAAAACAATCAATCTGGGAATGAACTGTGGGAAACAAATCCATACAAAGAATGACATCGTAAGGCCTCGACGCTACCACCAAGAGGTTCCAACCGAAACTCTCGCCTCCAAGGGTCAGGTCACACTGCCTAAAAAGGTTTGTGATCTATGAATCTCCTCCAGTCGGTGTTTCTAAGCGTAAAAGTCGAGTCAACGGATCAACTAGATTCTCAAGGACTCAAAAAATATAAGCAAGCAGAAAGGAATGAATAGAACCTGTGTCTATCAGTACGGTATCCCAAGTAGAAAAGACACAGATAGTACCTCTAATAATTCTGAGAGTACCTGGGTCATAATCCTCTGCCGCCTACAGCTGTCCCTGCCTCTGTCCACCAGCTCCCTGAGCCTGGGGTGGACCTCCTGGGGGTGGTGGTAGTAAAGGGTCGATGAACCGACCACCTCTAGCTACTCTCCAAGCTCCTAAACCACATCATCCACCTCACGGATCTTACTTCTCTACACGTTTCCTCTGCCTCGGTGGTCCATCCACTGCTCCCGTGTCAGTAGTACGGCGGGTCGGACAATCTCGAGCGAGATGTCCCCTGCCGTTACATGAGTAACATCGCCTCTCTCGAGGCTGGATGGAAGCGCCCTATGATCCTTATACGGTTGATACCCTGTCCTGGGATCTCCTCTGGAAACGTCTCCCACCCCTAGGTCCCTGACCTCTGCTCCCTGTTGCCGAGGTCTTTGCTCTATCTCGCCCACTAATGACAACTGTCGGCTGTCCCTTCTCCTCCAGGAAGCTCTCGACCACCAAAGCCCGCTCGAGCACTCCAGCATAAGTAGGAATGCTCATAGGTATGATGCTAGCTCAAATATCTCTGTGAAATCCCCGATCAAATGTATGAGCTCTGAAGTACGGATATCTAGCCATATCCATCCATTATCGCGAGAGGTCAGTAAACCTCGACGAATAGTCAGCCACCGATATGGTTCCCTACTGGAGCTGAAGAATCTTCAGTATACGTACTGCTCTCAGGGTAACCAGTGAAAACTCCTCTATGAAGAGATGGTCAAACTCTGACCATGCAAGAGTCGCCTCATCGTGAGTCTGGATGACCAAACTCCACCATCGCCCTGCAAAAGGCTCGCTGCCAGGATCACCATCTGGTCTGCTGGTGTCCTGACCAAATGGAAGACTCTGGCCACCTCCTCAAGCCAGTCCTCTACTTCCTGAGGGTTAGGCTCACCTTGAGACCTAAGGGGTCTCTGTATCTGAAACTCATGGAGTGCGCTCAACCTATGCTCCTCCTCCACTGGTACATCAGGCGCTAAACACAGCCCCACAGGTGTTGGAATAACTGGCACACCACTTGGTGGAAGAATTGGGGGATCTGGTCCCTATATCGAATCTCCATCACTAAGGGGGTCATCCTCGTGATTGAGCTACTGGATCCTAGCGGGTGTGCATTGCGGAGGCATCCTGTTTAAGAAACAAGATATATCACAGTCCGTGAGTATATCTAGAGAGATGACTCAAGAAGGAAATGGAAACCACAACCCTCTTTTATATGATGCATGTACCATTATTTTCTCCCTTGCAACTAGTATTTTCATGTTCCGAGTGGAAAAGAAAGTTATCAGAATCCTGGTGTATGGATACATCGGCCGCCGCACCAACACTGGGGTCCCTGGCCTGAGATCCAAACTCGATACACATAACACTGTTTCCCCAAACCATCTCACAGAATCTTGGTCCTAAGGTAGAATTGACCACCTCTGATACCACTTTGTCACGACCCGTCCCGGTGGGGCCCGAGCCGCAACTCCCCAATCCCACCTCCAATAGGCCAGGGGCTTGTGACTAGCACCGAGTAGGCATGCTACTAACATTGGAGGCATTGCCTATAAACATGTACACACTCACACACATCTCCAAGCCCAAAAAGCTAAAAAGTAAAAACTACTAAAATGAAAAGATGCATGCATACACTAAAACCCAACCATAGAGTACGACAGGGATGTAAATTACAGTAAAGTAAAACCCTAGGCCAAATGTAGAAGCCCACCAAAAGAATTTCTGCAAAAAATTACAACCTGTAGAGAATGGTACTGGGACTGCAACCCGTCGCCGAAGGAACACACCTCAGCCTGCCTGATCTCACTGAACACCATTCGGTCCTGGTCTGCCTAGAATCCTGTCAAAGGCTCGCTCGTCTGCACAAGACACGACACGTGCGGGAAAAGCCCGTGCAGGGGTGAGTATAAAAATACCCAGTAGGACACCCTAAAAACCACAAAGGAAATACAACAAAGGAAAATACCACAATGAAAGGTACAGTCAGATCTACAAAGTATATGTCTATGGAACATATAACAAGAATATCCAGATATACTCATACACAGGTGACCATCGTGAAACCACCACTAAGATCCATCTATATGATTCCACTAAGCATACAGCTGGGAGAACACACTCCTAGGTCTGAAGAGAGATACGAAGTACTCGTTCCGAGAGAACACACTCCACAAGTACCTTGAGGACATGATGCTCAGATGAGGATCATAGCCAAGTCATGGGGTGATTCCGACAAATCAGTCTGAGCTAATCCGCTAGGCAGAGGATCGGTGCCCGGGTAAGGTAGGTCACGTCAATAACAAGAACTCTACCTAGGGTATCATGAATGAATAGAGGATCCGACTCTAAGTCTCATAGAGGGGATACCAACAACTATATTCAGGGATTTCTACTGAAGGGATCATACTCCTGTGTAAAGGAAATGATACCAGAACCATTAGGGAAAAGACTAAGGGTATGAACCCTAGTAGAATGTGACCAAGTCACAGAAGGCAAATGGATCCAGCCATGAA
The DNA here is from genome assembly GCA_963277665.1 of Viscum album. Taxonomy (NCBI): domain Eukaryota; kingdom Viridiplantae; phylum Streptophyta; class Magnoliopsida; order Santalales; family Viscaceae; genus Viscum; species Viscum album. The sequence goes on along the minus strand of OY728152.1, from coordinate 775,122,434 downwards.
GAATTTATTACACGGCGTGTAGTATGGTTTCACGTCGTGTTCCATGACCCCGAGTATTTCCCGTGTAAATGGCCCATGTCATTCGTTTAATCCGTGAAAAACTAAACTACACGGCGTGAAGAAAAGTACACTCCGTGTTCCTTGACCCAGGGTACTGCCCATGTGAACGGCCCTTGTCATTGGGCTTGTCGGATAGAAATAAACTGAACGGCATGTAGAATAGGTACACGCCGTGTCCGGGCACCTGGGATCGCTCCGTGTACACTGGCCATGTGCTCGTACACGGTCTCTACCCGTGTCTGTGTTGCCTGACCGTGTACTAGTACACGGGTTATCCTGTGTATCTGGCCGGGGAGGGGTATACACGGCGTGTCCATGGATGTGTACCCTGCCTGTGCCCGTGTACTCTTGGAGTACACATCGGGTTACCCTACCGACGAACACACGCCGTGTAGCCCATACTACACGGCGTGTAGTCGGGAAATTTCTAGAATATATTTCTTCCTCCGCGCGCCTCGGATGATCCTTCAGACTTTGATTCAGCCGTCCGTTCTCCGCGAAACTCAAGGTGCTGGGTCGCCTCGTCCTCATGAAGCCGAATCCGTAGGTTTCGGGCCTCCGATCGGCCCCGAAATCCAATTCCGGTCACCCGAGTAGAAATCATTCGAAGAACGTTATCTTCTGATCCGCTTCGATCCTTCTGCTGAAACCGTCGTCGCACCTTAGCAAGATCACTGCGGTGCCAATTCTTCAATTTGGGATCGTTGCGTCACAGAACGGATGCGCATCAATCCGTTGTTCATTGCCCCATGAAGAACGTGAAGAACGCTCATGAAGAACGCGAGAATTGGGGAAGAAGAACACAAAAAATCGAGAGGGAAGAACCTCGATCGATGTTCGTATCGATCTTGGTCCATCACCGCTAGAAGGTTGAACAAATCCAAAATAATATTAAGAAACACATACCTAAGATCCCCACAAAATCCCATCCCGCAAATATGATCGATTCGCAGGCTAATCTATTCATGGATTAGTCCACGTTCGTCGTAGGAAATCAAGAACGGGGAATGGAAAATCAAAATCAACATCCTACCTGGATCCGTGGCATTCATTGGTGAAGATCTGGTCGCCGAGTCGTCGTCACCGACGAAATCCATCAAGAACGTCGTGGCCTCGTTGGGGGTTTCCTCCAGAGCTTTCCCAGAGCCTCTAGATAAATTCAGGGTTATGGGGATTGTAACCCTGATTCCCCTACGAAATATCTATTTAAATGATAAGAGATAATTGACGTAACAAGAATTAAATAAAATATTTTAATTAAATATTTTATTACGGTTACGTCTAAAAACAAGGTTTCACCACCGACCTGCACCGGCTAAAGATATGCCTAGCCTAAGGTAAAATCGTTGTTTTGAAAGAAATGGTTAACTCAGATTTCTGATCCGAGCATCCATTCGGGAGTTATACTACTTTTTCAGGAAAACCACACACACGCATAATTTAATTATTAAATTAAATTCAAACATTAGTTCCGGGCTCACTGAGCCTTGGAACTGCACGCCGTCTCAGAGCCTCGTCTCGAATTAATTCCCATATAATATTAAAATAATACATGGAAAAGTCCGGGACATTACAAAAAATCCTTAATTATGTAAGGTTTCTTAGGGAATAGTCAACCCATAAGGGAAAACCATGGAACATAAAAAATGTTTCAACCCTGCATTCCATACCCATCAAATGAAATGATCCGGTAACATTTACAATTCTATGCCACATAGGGAGTTACAACATGGATTATTCACTCATTGACATAGGATAATCAATAAATGTAATTCCAAAATCTTTCTTATCCAACCTTGGTCTAGGTCCCTCGGACCCAACGGGTTTTGATATCCTGTTATCCAATCAATGCACAACCAATCATGAAGGAATAATTGATGATTTCCTTGTCCAGGTAAGTGATCTTATTTTCTCAGGTGACATTTATGAGCTTTATATGTATAGTGCGAAAAATTCTTTCCAATACTGTATAATTATAGTAAGATCTTCCCGCATGACATCTATATAAAAATTTAATGACCATGCTTGAATCTTATTCAATGAATTTTGGAACCAATGGGCCAAGATCAATTTTTTTCAATCCATGAGATACGCATTAGAGAATAACTCCATTTTCTCTATCCATGTGTCTAAAAGTCTCTATAAACGTGTTTTCAACCCTAATCCATCATGTGAATACCATTTTAATGATATTGGAGTTTTTAATTCTATATCCCTATTAACCAATACATAAATGTAGAAGTTTATGTTGACATTACAATTGTAAACTCAATGAATATAAAGGATCTTAAAAACAATTTGGAATCCCATATCACCTATGATCTCCAATTCTCCAACATGGATTATAATATGGAAAATGAAATATAATACTCATTTGATGATTTGTATTAGATTATACAACATTCATTATTTATTGTCCATGATTTTAAAAATTCTCTTATATGTGAGGTGAACCATGGTGCAATGTGCCTATATTCTCCCAATGGAAGTGATGGTTTTTAGATTTATTCCCTAATTAATTAATTGATCACTGGTGAGGTTTTAATTCACAATTATTTTGAAAAAAAATATATATGATCTGGAAAAATCTATTCATTCACTTGTCCCCATTGATCATCATTAATCCAATTGGAATGTGATGAAAAAAGAATTAATAACAACATTGATCTCATACTACAATTTCATATTATCTGAACTGAATATAAATGAACCATCATAATTTATGCATCTTATTGAATTTCCATGTATAGGAAACCATCACTTTGTTGATAACATCATTATTTGAGATAAATAAAAAAGGGATGATACCGATAATCCATTTCCACCCCCATTGAGTAAGAATAACATAAACATTGAAGGTAAAAAATTATATAATGGACTGTTTTGCCTCATAAAGAAGAATGTTTTCTAGAAGAACACCAGATTTCAAAAAATACACAGGCCACCACCAGACTATGGGTGGTCAACTACAACTATCCAACTGTAGAAAAAATAAATGCAGTGCTTCTTGGGAGGCTACCTATGTTTTATTTTTTTTACTTTAATGAGTTTTTTAATTTATTTTTTATTTTTTAATTAAATAAATATTTATTCTTTGTTTTTTTTATCTTACAAGTAATTAAAATTTTCTTTAATAATAAAAAAGGTGAAACATTCCCCATGAAAGACATCAACTTCCACCAACCCCTACTGGATTGAGATGACAACCCAGGAAATCCAAACCAGGGGGTACCTATTTCTCTTTAACTCACTCTTTATCTCTTTTTCCTCATTCTCTCTCCATCTCTATATCTCCCTATATCTTTTTTATTATTCCTCTATCACTCTCACTTATTTTTACCACTATCTTGATAAAACCATTTTTTCCTCTTTTTTTGGGTCTGTATTTAATAAAACTAAAAACAAAACTAAAAAATACAAAAAGGCAAAAAAGAGTCCTAATTACTCTCCATTAAATTTTCAAATTTTGTGCATTATTTTTTTGGAGTCCAATGAATTTTTTTCATCTAAATTTGTTTTCATTTTCATCATAATCTTGGAAAACTTATTTTATGTTAGGAAAAATAGATTTCTAATGCTCAATTTTTGATTTGGAAAATGATTTTCCCCTAACCTGAATAAGCTATGTTATGTATTCTGACAAGGTCACCTATGACCATATTATCATTTTGTGTCTTTTTCACCCCTGATTTCATGTCTTGAGTTTTTGGACCTTCGAGCTTAATTTCCCACTTTCGCATTCATTAATACGATATATTCATTTTCTGAACCACACGAGAATAAAAATAGCCAAATATTCTCCCATTACAATGACATTAATCCTACATTTGAATGCCCCTTAGAGCCTATGAAAACATTTTAATTGATATCCACATTATAAGCCCAATACCTTGTCCAAGCAAACATCTACATTGATTTTCATTGCATGATTTATTAAAATTTAAGTGTTGGGGGGAATGGATTTCATTTTGTGTACCATTTTCTTGATTTTTAACGTGTCGTAATATTCTTGAGGGAAAGAATATATTATATTGTTTGGGAGAGGTTATCATTTAGTGAGTTTTGGGAATGTATATATGTTTATGAAATATTGTTCAAATGATGTTGAAATGTGTTAAAAAAATATACAAATAAAATCAAAATAATCAATAAAAAAATAAATAATAAATAATGAGTTGTGTCATAGGGGGATAGAAATCACTCTTACTCAACCATTGATGTTGTTATAACTATTACAATTTGTTTCATTGGGAGATCAGAAATTGTTTGGGAGAAGATTGTAAGATTTTATTCAAGCTCAACATTCAAAATATGATTGATAAAATAAAAATATGAACAATGACATCATCTTTTATTGTTTTAGTAGAATATTTTTTTTGTTTTATAAATATTTCATCATTTCACCCCTTCTAATTTTTTCCCAATATTTTGTTTCTTCACAAATTCATCCCCTTTTAAATATGTGTTTCCATTTTTTTCCATGTTTCATTTCAAAAAAATTGTGCATTACTTTTTCCATTTTGGTGATTTACCCCTATATTCTACTCATTTGAAAATTGTATTCCTACCATCCCCTAGCCACTTAAAAAAAATACTAAAATGTTTTTTATTCACGTATACTTCAGAATAGGGAATGGAATCTAAGATAACTTACAATCACTAAGATTCTCACTTTTGGTTGGCGAATAAATGAACCATCTTTAAAAAAATTATTATCTTCAGAGGAGTTAGTTTTGAGTGCCAACATTTTCCATTTCTAATTTTGAGCATGAAAAATGAATTGATTCTAGAACATTATTTGTCTAACAAATTATCGTGAAATTATTTATGGATTAGTTAACTACTCAAGACCCTCCATATTTTAGAAAAAAAAATTAATATATTTTGGTGGGTAAAAATGATTTAATTATGTTTTTATATGAAATTAACATGAGGACATACAGAATCATATGTGTGGGGTATTTGATGTTATTCATTTATTAATAAATTTTTATTTACTCCCATTACTTGTTTTCAATGAAACATGGACAATTGTTATGAAATACTCATGTTTTAATATTAAATATAATTTTGAACATTTTTTATTAATCTATATTCATGTCAGGTTGTTAGATTACTTATAACTCTCACCATACTTATCCAAATTAAATTATTATTGGTTTTTATGGTTATATAATTAATTTAATACAAATCGTTCAACTGGATTTTGAGTCAATTAGGAAATCTAAAGGGTCCTATAGACATCAAAATAATTCCCACAAAATCTATGATTGAAACTGGACCAGCCATGAAGGTATAATTTAAGAGCTCAATATAGAAGACAAAATTTTATAACACTGTTGAATGTATTTTTGAATATAAAAAAAATCATGGATAAGAATTTTATGGTCTAAACCCACAAAGAGGGCGCCCAACTGATGCTTTGAAATCAAGCCCACGATTTTGTCATGGAATTAAAAACATCTCAAATTTATTGAAAATATCCAAATTCAATTTACTATTTGAGTATAAATTCTCTGTGGTGAAATAATAGATGTTATTGTGTGAGTTTTAATAAATGGTTTGGCTTGAGGGGAATCATCCTATCCAAAAACCCATTTATATTGTGTCCTTTGATGAAATATTGATAAAAAATGGATAGAAGCATACTATTTTGTAAAATAGGTATAAATGTTGCTAGAAAATTCAACTAGCTAACAGAATTTGGTTTTAGACAGTACACATCAATATATAAAACCTTGCAGAAGAAGATATATTGACATTTATCTATCTTGATGGCTTAATTTTTGAGCCAAGTGGAGGGGGTATTTTGGAATGCAAACAGTCCACCTCTTTGGTCTATAAATAAATTCCCATGTTCTCATTGAAAAGGGTTGTAATTTAAGCACTTATGGAGGATATTTGTCAGGAATAAAACCATTAAAAGTTCCTAGGAGTAATTTCCTAAATCTTTTTTCAACAATAGATAACTCTCATCCTATTTTAATTTTATGTTTGTTTTCCATTATTTTCAATTGTATTCACATTAGTTGTTTTAAACATCATTTCAATTTTAATGCATGTTTCATATTAATCTTATATAATAATAATCCACCCTATGGTTTGAATTATTACTTTTATTAATATATTTTAAATAAAGTTCCAAACCCTTCTCTTTTCATACTTCCCCAATCAATCAAAAGTGCGCTTTACCTCTCTTCAAAATTCGTGTTTCTGTTCGGTGCACTACACTTTTATTATCTCATTATTTAAAATATCTTTATAACTCCTCAACCTAGGAATCAAAAAAAAGATTAATAACCATCTCAATTAATGATTAAATAATCCATTTGGATGTGCCAAAATTTAGGGATGTTAAGTGATTGAGAATTTTTTCTCATTGAATATTCTTTCGCTTAACATTGTGTTTGTGAAACATAAAATGTCATGGATTAATTACATGTTTTGTTTGATTTTTAGATTACATGTATTTTTTGATCCAATAATATAAAACCAGAAACAAGTTTTTAGTATTATGATAACTGTAGTTAAGTTAAGGCTTTGATTAAAGCCTAAAAAATTGGGAATTTTGAACAAATTCATCTTGTGATGTGGGTGTCAATTTAATTTAATATATAGAAAATATGAGGGGTATTATAAGATTAAACCCCAAATAATGAAATCAACCTAATATTTATCAAATTTTTAAATCAATCATCATCAATTCCTTAATTTAATTAATATCTACCAACATACTCTACATTTAAAATAAAAATAAGAAACAATCGACTATAAAAATGGTACCATCATTGAGGATTTCACCCATGTGTCACTCTACAAATTAGTAGAGCACCAAAACATTGAATGGTCAATAGGAAACAGTCAACCATATTCACAATGATTTTCATTAGAAAAATTAGAAGTATGAAAATTAAATCAATTAAACACTTGGTTCAAAAATCAATCAATTGATTTCATCACAAACCCCATCTGTTGTGATACATAAACTTTGATCAATCACCTTTAGAATCATCAGATTTAAAACAACCCCTAATTCATTTATTCTCATATCTTATTCCCCTCTATCTTGATTAATATATTTTCTCTACATTTATATAAAAAATTTCTCCCTTTTTTTAGCAAACCAGAAGAATAGTTCATTATATTCATTAACATGGTAAGAACACATATCACCACATTAGGGAAAAATACACCATACCTCCATGATAGGGGGTATGACATATATTTTTTTACAAGTGTGTATAGTACAATGAAATCCTAAAGCTATTAGATAATGTGTCACATTCTTCTTTTGGAAGTTCCTTTGAATTAATTTCTACAACCTTTAGTTTTGTAGGCACATTCCCCAATATCGCAAGCCCTTGCTCCACCTTCTCCATTATTAAATGATACTTGATTTCAGTGTGATTTATCCTAGAGGATAGAATTGGATTTTTTCTATGATTTATAGGACATTAAGAGTCATAATGGATTCCAATCAAATAATTCACTTTATCTACCATATCACCAAGTTGTTACTTCATCCATAATAAAAATGTGTAATCTTGAGTAGCCAAAATATATTAATATTCATTGGTGCTCAATGGAAGGAAATATTATTTCTTTCTTAGACAAGAAATATAAAATTTTCCAATATATAATGCACCACCTGAAATTGACTTTATATTATCTGCTGATCCCTCCAAATATGTATCTGTATAGCCTAATAACTCTTATGAAGATTAGTCATTATACAAAAAACTAAAATCCTCTATCCCCTTGATATACTGGAGTATTTTTTTTATTGAATGTAAGTGTATTTATTTGGTATTTCACTGATACCATGTTTCTGAGAATGTGTCAAAAACAATATCAAGTATTATCATTGTCAATTATAATAGACTACAATTGATTTTCATATATTGTGGGACATTAACTACATTGCCTTCATCATCTCATAGCAGTTTCATCTGGGTAGCCACCATATTAATTATCTCTTTGGAATTATCCAAAATAAATCATCTCAAAACCTCCTTGCATTATTTATATTGAGAAATTAATGTCTTTTTCTTTTGTTGTGTCACATGTAAACTTAGGAAAAATGTCAGCTCACCAATCATTGATATTTCAAACTCACTTTTCATGAATTATATGAATTTATTGAACCGAGCTTCATCTAAAGCACCAAATATCATTAACTTAAACTAGAACCATCATCCATTGGTTACTACCATTATTGACATAAATATTGTAATCAACATCACTATGATTAAAACTGAGCATCTTCAAAAACTGATTGATCTGAGAATACCATACTCTTGGTTCTTGCTTCCACCCATATATTTCATTTTATTGACAAAAAACACTTTTCTAATCTTCAAAAATTAGAAAACCATATGGATGTCCAATATGATCTACTTCTTCTAGAACCCCATTCAGAAACTCTGACTTTAAATCCATCTATAAAACATGGAAATTTTTTTACACTGTTATGTTGTTGGATAATCTCAATGTCTATATCCATTCAATAGGTGAAAATGTTTCTTCAACATTGATACCCTCTATCCCAGAGTAGAATTTTCACACTATTCATTATTCGTTTAGAATCACTACACCACCTTCATTCATCTTATTGTGGAAACCCCATTTTGTCTCGATAACATTATTTTCGATTGGTCTAAAAATAATCTTTGATGGCTGATTCTTCTCCTTTTGGTCAATAAATTATATTATGGTCTGAAACCAATGGTCATCTCCATTTACTTCCTAAAAATATTTAGTCTCTACCTATGATAAGAACGATTTTTTTGATAGAGTCTTCATCATCCTTGTCGACACTGGCACTGTCATATCAGGGATTTTGTTATATATATCAATTTTATCTATTCTCATTGATATTTGCAAAGATAATTGATTATTATCATCTTTTTCATTATCTAGATCTTATTTTAAATCATCCTCTAGAACTAGAACATCCCCTAATATGTTTATCTTCTCATCATTATCCTCCTGAGGTTGATCATGTATTTTCTAAATATTATGCCCATTCTCTTCTATAGTTATATCATTTCATTCAAATACCATTCCCATATGCTAATTAAAGCATTTAATTTCTTTTAATTTCCTTGAGTATCCAAGAAATATCTTATTATCTCCTCAAGATTCCAACATCAAGTGTTTCTCCTTATTGAGAAGAAGTCACTTCCTTATAAAGAAACAAAAATACATCAACATTTTCTTATTTCCATTCCATAGATCATTTTATTATTATATTCTTTCGAATATAATAAATCTCGATTTTATATTTTGATAGATATCATCATTACTTCTTTCCAAAAATTTTATGGATGGTCTATCTCAATTATCATTATTCTATACATGTTTTGATAATTTAATTTCATATCTAAACTACTCTATTATGCTAAGGATGTCTTAATAATGAAACATGATGCCTTATCCCATGTTTCTCAAGATACATCTTCACATAGCTATTTGTGATGTTTTTTCCATTATCTGTTTGAATATTATATATTTTTTGAACTAACATATTTTCAACCTCCTCTGATAAGTTGTTTTGAAACTGAACACCTAAAATCTGTGAGTAGTGAATGAAACACATTCCATTCTACAAAAATCATCCATTAATAAGACATAATATCTCCTTAAAGCATTAGATCTATATGAAATAGGTCCACACACATCAATATGCACTAACTCAAGTACTTTTTTGACATGTTCCCCTTTTCCATATATGTATTCCAAATGATCTTCGCTTGTTGAAAAGCATCGCACGTATGGGTAAAATCACGTGATAACCTACATAGGTCTTGATAAGGATTATATTTCACCAGATATTCCATGTAAGTTTAGCATTAATGGACAAGACATTTATTCCATAACTTGATTTCTTATTCCTTGGATAGTAAGAACGTATCTTCTTCTCCACTTACATGATATAAGTTCCCATTTGTATGATTTAACTGTAAAAAAATGACAGTATATTTTTACTTCATTAAACATATTTTCATGGAAAATATTATGGAATTTCATGAATTATATAATTGACTAACACTTAGATTATTGTGACTGAGGACTTAACCAACAAAGAAATTTTCACATCTCATGGATTTTCCCCAAACATTACTTTTCTAGAGCCAATAATTTTCAGGGCTTCATAATTTCCAAATATCATGATATATTCCTTTCTTTTGACTAATTATTATAACTAGTTATTTGTTTACTATTTTATAGTAGGTGAATCCACTATCAATGATCCAAATTCTAGTCTTATATGATTTTTTTCTAGAAATATATGTAACCACTTCCTCTTCATCTCTCTTCTATTTGATCCATGCTTTTGACCTCATGCCCAATAATATTCAAAATCTTGATCTTCCTCTAAGAATGATGGAAAGACTTATTCTTACTGTGTTAAAAATCAATTTTTAATTTTTAATTCATTTTATGGAATATTTAGCTATTTCTTGTGACCAAATTCAGTGAGCTTTAGCACATTATTCTGCATTGATGTTGAGAAATATCTTTTCATGTGTATAAATCCTCCACACCTGATATAGTGACCATCAAATGATGTCCACGATAATTGAGATCTGTTGGATTTCCTCTGTCGGTATTAATCCTTGTGGTACCTCTTGGATATGGAACAAAAATTTTGTGATTGTCCAATAATTCCCCAACAATTACATCTAATGTAAGGTGTATTCCAGTTTTTCATTACAGCACCACTAGTTTTCCCTTGGGCTATCTGAATCTTATGGTTCTGATCCATAACCCAATCAATCTTCAACATTGGAGTGGGATCTCTTTGTCTAACATCAACTATTAATGCTTTTTATTTGTGATATATACCCATACTAGTTGTATCATTCTGATTAATCATTTTCCTTTCCAAACAATCCTTTTTCTGTATCACTATAACTTTGAATTCTATTTTTACTTTTTATATGTCCTTTGTATTCTACTTTTTTAGAATCTCTAGTTTCCCATGATCTTTCAATTTTCATCGCATACCGAAAACTTCATCTTCACGTTCCTTGATACATTTGATTTTGTCTTTTCTAGTATTAGTCAAACAATCAATCTCCCTATTCTATTCATTGATTTTGAGTTTTTACTAAACATACTTTTATGAGTTCTCTAGCATTGAAGATTAAACCTTTAAATTTCTTCCTCTAGGTCAGAATTTTCTTCTTCCTACTATTTAATATAGAGTTTGGAATCATTATCCACACTAGAGGAATTCTTTGTTTTGGCTCTCCAAAATTTTATCTCTTCATGCTCATATTTTAATTCTATCTAAAGATCAACCCTTCCTTCGACTTATCGTTTATCATTGTAACCATATTACCTTGTTTGGGAATTTTTGGCAACTTCCACCATAACATTTGCTTCAAGATCACTACAGTCTTCCAATTATTCTACCTTAGATTAATTTAAACTTCAATTTTCTTGTGAATGTAGATTCTTCTTTTTGAAGAAATTTCTCTTGATACTCCTCCATCCATTCATATTAGATAAATAATTCATCATAGTAATTTCATTATTGTCTTCGTCATCATATTGAAAATTCTTAAGACACATTTCTGAAATATTTCTAATCATTCCACTTCAAAAGCATGAATGTGAAAGTTTCTCTTTGATCATTCCTCTTTATATTTGCATATTTGGGGATCAAAATGATATGAAATCATCCATGTTGTCTTCCTTTTTTACTATCATCAATATTGATTTTATTCATGCCCTTTAATGCTAATTATTTGGAATTACCCTTTTCTATGGAATAGTTATAGACATTTCTCAATTAGTATAAAATAAGGGTAATGTTCAAGTAATCTAATGTCAAATCTGTTGGATGTTTGACTTCCAAAACAGAAACATTTCGTTTAAACTGAGTTGGAATTAATCTCAAGATTCACTTAAAAATCGTTATATCATCAATAATTTATCGAAGATCACATATATATTCAACCAAAACATTCAACCATTCAATAAACACATCAAAAGATTCATTAAGGTGCATTATAAAATCCACTTGTTCCATAGAACCTTCAGTTTTTCTTCCCCCACTTTTGATTCTACCTAAAAAATATTTAGAATATTTTCCTATGTAGACTATGATAACATAAATGAAAACTCAATTTTATTAAGATGCTTACATAATAATATTAATAATTATGAATAGTTAAAAAGATATTTGACATGATGTAGACATAAACTAACTACTCCCTATAAAAATCCCCCTTTGAAAAAAATAATATTTTCCATTAACCCAAACAATCCCATTTTTTGATTAAGAAATTAATCTTGTAAAGGGTAAAGGGAGATGATTTTTATGAAATGTGATGATCAACCCATTAGATAAACCATTATTATTTTTTGAACAAAATAATCTTAAGAAAGAACATGCATAGCTAAAGTGAAAAAATTTAGAAGATGCATAAATAAGGTAGTAAAGGAATACATATATCTAAAAACCCCTATGCAAACAAAATATATAACAATACAAACACAAATAGAATTATGACACTAAATTTTATATAATATTAATTACAACATAATAGAAATATTGTGCATATATCTATTTTAAAAATTAATAAAATAATTTGAAAAAATGAATAATAGAAGAGAAAAACATTTTAAAAAATAGACGTGAAATTTTAAAAAAACAATTAATTTTTTTGAAAAATATTAAGTAAATTATTTTGAAATGTATTTTAAATAAATTATTCAATGAAATAATAAAATATATTTAAAGGATGAAATATCTTATTTTATGAAATAAAACATAGTTGATAGAGATATGAGAGATCAAAAAAATAGATTCAATTGGTAAATAAAATATAAAGTGATTAAAAAACACTTTCCCATCAATATCATCCCATAACTCCACCAGAATGGTAAAATACAACATACCTCTCAATTAGATCATATAATAATGAACTCAATATATAAATGTTAGTTTAATAAAATTAATATATTGGACACCATTTTATTGATAATCCAAAAATTCATTAATCAATAATGATTAGTGGAACATGCCTATTTAATAAAAAATAATGTTCCATTTGAAACCGAAATTTTGGGTCAAGTATTGTGAGATAATAAAAATTTTTAAGTTGAAACAATTTAAGGTCTACTAATATTGGAAAATAAGGATTTAGGAAAGTAAATTTTTTTAGGATATTTTAAATGAGATAAAAATGGATTTATTTTGGAAATTCATACCTTTTAATATTAAAATCACGTTCTTTAATAAAATTTCCAAAATTTTAAATCTAAATGAAAAATTTACAATGATAAACACCAATGATAGTTGTACTATATTTTAATGTTATATGATTTTTTGGGAAAACAAAACTACAATTATTTGTTTAAATTCATTGAGAACAAAAGAGAATGTTAATGTATTGATCACCTTGGGTGAATTTATAAAATAGGAATTTGTAGATCCATGATTTAATATTTTAAAAAATCAACATCTTGTAATTTTTTGTTATTTCAAAACCCTATCTTCCTTATCTTTTGAAGGAAGATCATTTTAATTTAATGCTTCTTTATATTTTGTGTTGAGATATTATTATAATGTGGAATGTTCAAGAAATAATTTTTTAGTTGGCCATGAGTTAATTAGAGGTAATCATATATTAGGTAAATAAAAGATGAAGAATATAAATAAGAAAAGGTCGTAGAACAGGAATTAGAAGGAGAGTGAGAAATTTAATAAATAACCTCATTACCTTCAGTGAAATTTTCTAGGTTGAATTTCTAACAACATTCCTTGGATTAACATTATGAAAGACTATCCTATCTAGAAGTCTACATTTTTATTCATAGAGACTTATTAAATTTATTTTCCAATTTTAATTTTTTTGAAGTTCAGACATTCTGGGATATCATGGTACTTTTTTTCCATTCATAGCATGTCATTACTACCGATTAAATTTTATCTTTGTTTTTAGAATGTGAGGTTGATTTCTCCTTCTTTAAATGTTTTTCTCAAAAATCTAAAAAATTTCTCGTGTTTAAATTCATATTGGTTTTCAATTTTGTAGGAATCGTCATATTTTATTATATTAAAAAAATTTCATCTTAGTTTCCCAAAAATACATTATTTCTTTTAGGGGTTAATATTTCAATGGGATATGATACATTATTATAGAATAGATTAGTTCTTTGACAACTATATTCTTTAATTAATTCGATTCTGGGATAAAAATAACTTTGGGTTCCCCTTAAATAGGAAAAAGCATCATATTTTATTCACATGTTTATATTGTATACTTATCATCAATATGTTTTAAAACATTTTAAATTCCATTAACCCATGTAAACATAATGATTATATATTCATTTGGATGCATGGAAAAATCATGATGATACATATCAAGTCTAGTTTCATGTACATTATTCAAACATTTATTTGTGACTTATAATAATTTATAATTTTAAATATCCATTTTACAAGAAGAATAATAGATTTTTTCTCTGGTTTTGGCACATCCTTATTTTTTTATACTCTCCGAGTTATATCCACACCAAATGGTTTGAACTAAGGAATAACCCGCCATAATTTAACTAGACTATTAATCTTTTACTCAAATTGAATCATTGAAAAACTCCTAAAAATATGCCAGACCAAAGTAAAGCATAACTAAATCCAATTTTATGGAACAATAACCTCTGAAAAAAGTGATTTATAAGAATCACTAACCACTATCTCTAGAGAAAATATGACTAATTTTATGATTTGACCAATGTAACCCTTTATTGATCAATCAACCAAAATAAGATCAATAATCGTGATATATTTCTATAATTTTTAAACATTGGGAAATAAAAACTAAATGAAATGCATCTCGATGAACTCACAAGACATACCTCCACATAGCAAGGAAGGTACCATCAAATCCCACAAAAATTTTCTAGAACTTATAAGAAATATCTAAATATCTCTCTCCTGCAAAACATGAGGTGTCCAAATTGAATTGAGGATAAAATCTATCTCTTACAATCATCTAACTACTTCCACAACACATTTATCAATGCTAAATGAAGGCGATTTCTGATTCAATACGTCTCACACGGTGGTTGAGATTGAGTAAGGATCCATATCATCCACTCTACCTGAATTCTTGGGGGGATTTGGAACTGAAGAAACCATTTTTACCAATTTTTTAGACACAAAAAATAGCATAAGAGATGAACCATAATAGCTCATTCCTCAAAAAATATTTCAAATGCTTCCCTCTCGAGTCGACAGTCAATCATATCAACAATGCATCAAGAAAGGAAAACATCAATCACCAAATAATAGATTTTTTTCCAGAAATCACCATTTTCACTATGTATTTTTGAAAATTCCCTCCACTAAGGTGTATTATTGGAATCCAATCCAATATAAAACAATAAAAACAAAACCACCTCAGTGGATTGCATATTATCCGAATAAGGAACACCATGATAACTCCTTCCAAAATCCCATACTTCTTTGAAAAAAAGATTCCTTGTAATGACTATATATCTCAATTCAGCATTTATAAAAAACATGAAAACTTTTTTGAACTAAAACTTTCAATCTTTTTCATGAAATAGTTTCTATACACCATTTTAAAATTCAATTAATTTTTGGGAAAACCTCATGATTCATCTTTTAAGTATCCCGTTTTATTTAGAATTGTATAAAAATTGATAGAATCCCATCATCCTATTTATTAATGATACTATGTTTTTAAAATAAACATTTCAAAAAAATACCACTATTTTTTCACAAAAGGGTTTTAAAATTAGGTAAAATCAGACAACTACACAAACAGTCAAACATGGTTTATAAGAACTACATCTAAAATTACATCAAGACACTCCTAAACCAAAATCTAATAATTGAAAATCAATACAAGATAAATCTATGTCAAACAGAAGTCACAATGGGATATCTGATGAATAAATAATGATTTCCATTCCTTGGCTACATGGTTTGTGAAAATTTTCAACAATCAAGAAACACACAGGATAAGAGTGGTCGACTCAACCTCACAGGCAACACATGGTTTCCCAAGTAGTGAGAGATAACCATATAATTAGAGTTCTATCAATTTTTACCCCATAACTATTGAATAACCCCCAATATAACATATATAATTAAAGAATATAAAAAATATTAATTCATATCAAAATCCATTAGAAGAAACAAAAAACTGAAAATCTAAATTCTAAATCTTACTTCCCCAAGATGCTTGCGGCCCAGGATGAGAAAGAGAAAGCTAAAATATCCACTCATTTACCTATAAAAATAAGAAAACCATAATATCCTTATTACTATAAAATAGTTAAATAAAAATTGGTAATCAAGAGTCTTAATCTTATAACAAAGAACACATCCTCCTCTAATTCCACTTTGTAATGAACTCATCCATGTTTCCAATGAATCAAACACATGTCCTAGTCTTCCACTAGTCTCAAAAGGAATTTTTTATCCCAATGAGCTAGATACCATTACACGTGAATTTTAGAAATTCATTTGGGAACAATTTCACCCATATCAAAGACAAAAATATAGAGAAAGAAATAAATACAAGATCCAAAATAAACAAACATGCTAAACATGTCATGATAAAATAAACATATCTAACCATTTTAATAATATAAACATCATCCTAGTATGAAAATAGATAACAAGGAAATAATATACAAAACAATCCAAAAATAAAAAAATATACAAACTGACATAAACCATTCGTGATCCAACTCCATGAAATATCTAGTTTCTCACTAATACCTTCCCAACTCACCCCATATTGGACACAAGCAATGAAGCATGGATCAAACTAAAATCCTGGAACCTTATATACAAATATATGCATGAGTTGAAAGGACACTTTTTCACCATAACTCATTAAAACTATGAAATATATTTCATAACAAAATTATTAAATTCTAGTTTGAAAAAAAAACAATAATGAAATATTTTCAATATAATGCATGGAGACCAAAATAATTTCCCAATAATCATTGAAAACATTCCACTATATTTTCTCAAATTAAATCCATGATTTGGAAAAAAAATTAAGCTGACCTAAAAATATTCAAAAAAATCCCATTATCATTTATTAAACACACCACACATGTTTTATTTAAATAAAAATAAAAACGTTAAAAATTTTAACTATCTAAAGTCACCATTTTCCACACAAAAAATCCATTTTAAAATCCAAAGTAAAAAATCCAAAAAAAAGAGTGTTTTAATTTCTTATACGATTTCCATGAATCATGGAGAACTCATTTTAAAAAATAAATGACCTAACAAACACATAGTTTAATAAAAATAATCCTGAACCATACATCAAGTGGAATAAATTAGATATATGAAACAAATGGTGACACAATAATGAAAGAGGTGTAAATAATAAAAACAATAACTATATCACAATCAACTATATCAAAATATAATAAATAAATTGAATGATTCATGGAATATACCATATAAATGTAACATGTGAAAGATATAAACATATAATAGTATTCCAACTCGTGAACCAGCTACCGATATGTACTAATGTTTAAACTACAAGTCATCCAACAATCCACTCAATCCCCACTTTGATAACCATTCATTTTATCCATTCATCGTTGAATGAATGGAGGGCTTCAAGTGATGTGTAAACCAACTAGATGTATAGACTTCGATCTCCCACATAGTACCCGAGATCCCATGACCTAAAAAATTTTGAAGTATAAAAAAAGCCATGTATAACACACTACTCACAAGTAATTGATAACCCTCAACCACTAACACTAAAATAATGAACATACTCATATATATCATGATCCATTAGAGTAAACAAGAACATTCCCACACAAAGGGATAAAGTTGAATCACATAGTGATATAGAACCCTCAAAAGGAGTAACAAAATAAATGGGGGGAAATCATGCCATGTATCTTACATAAAACATTTTAATAAAAAAGCTTAAAGTAAGCCTTTATAACCAAAACATGGATCTGGATTCTAATCCATTTCACATTTCCTAAAAATATATTCCAAAAAATATTTATAAATTAATGTTAATATCATACAATTTTTTAAAATTTATATACACCCTTAAAAATGGGTCTTATTCATTGAAATCCAAAATAATACAAAATGCCATCCATTTCCATCAAATAAAATTAAAGATATCCGAAATATAATTTCTCATAAGGGGAAAACCACAATCACATTTACAATAAACATTTTAAATTCATAAAATAACCCATTTATGAATCATTTTTCAGTCAACAAATCTCATTAAATCAAAAATATCTTAAAAAATTAATTTTAAATCATTTAAAAATAAAATAGGATTATCATCAATCACACATCATTGAAGCCATTTCAAGGAGACCATTATTATTTTCCCAAAAACAAACCATAATAACACATCTCATTTAGAACCTAAAAATATAGAATCTTAAAGAAAAACCCTAAATGACAATCTCAAAAAACAAAATTGTTTTAAAATAACACATGGATATTATATATATTAATAAATTCCTAAAAAATTAATTGAGAAAGAATAATAACACATTAAATTCCATTATGAGACAATTTCATGGAAATTCCAACTTGGAAGAAGTGGAATCCAAGATGAAATGTGTCGCCTTAAATGGTGTGAACACCCATTGGAAAAGATACAACATCCATAAACCGTAAAAACCACAAAACCAAATATTTGATCAGCACATAGTATTACAATTATCCACACTAATTATAAAGTTTATGGGAGAAGCTAGAATATATAGTAATGAGAGAGGGGTGAATAAGAGATAAAGAGTGGATAAAATACCCCAAATCCTCTTGGAAATTTCCAAAGAGATTCCACGAATCCATAGTGGAGGAGTTAGAGCTCCACCATAGGCTCAGAAGGATTAACTAACATAAAGTGGGAAGGAGAGCCAAGAAACCACTCTCCACTCAAAATTTCAATTTTGGGTAATTCCCAAAACATAATCACCTAGAAAGGCTATATGGTTTTCAAAATCATTATCCTACCCTGAACACCACACTTCCTATACATCGAGTACCCACATGGTTTGGGTGAATTGTTTGAAAACACATGTGTGAGATATGCACTATCCTAATCTAAAGATAAATAGCCCACACAATTTCTGGGGAAATCAAATCGATTGGAAAATCTACGTAGAATATGTGAAAACGACTTTTTCACCCTAATAGGCCCATCCTCATGGGAATCCCACAATTACCTCTAATAGTGGAGGCTAACCATTATTATCCCAAATTCCTCTAGAATCATGAAATTACATCACAAAAACTATCAGAACTCAAATCCAATCAAGTGAAGATAGAATGACACCAAAATAACAATATAATGACATGGGGGTTGTAACCTTTACCAGGGTAAATTATTTTATTTTTCACTTATTAATTAGTTATATATATTTCATTGAGAACATTCAAAAATTTTTCATAATTTATAGAACATGGGAGTTTGTTAGTGTTAATCATTATTAGTGGAGAGATTATTAGTATTTAATATTTGAAGATTTTTTTAATATTAGAAATACCTGACCTGTTTAAATTTGATATCTATAATTTATCACAACATTATATAGAAATATCTTCTTTATACTTTATGTATTTTAATGATCATAATTTTTTTTATAATGGATTCTATAGTAAATATATTTTTGTATTTTTCCTACCCCTAATTTCACATAACCACTATCTACATTATTACATTGGAAAAAGATATAGCTAATCACATCCTGAATGTCCATGTAGTTCTGTAGTCATGAAAAACTTGACACATATATGAAATTATTTTTACAATTGAAAACATAAAATAAACATTTTATTTTTCTTTATAATTCCATTATTCCCTAATGAATATCCCTACATGTAAATCACAAAACACTTACTAGTATCTTGGAAAAAATAAAACATAAAAAATTGGTGAGATCATATACTCACTAAGGGTAATAATATAGTGGATGCAATAAATAAATAAGAGAAAAAAATATGGTATGGTAAATAACTGCAAAAATACATTTAATCAATAACTTGATTAAAGTATGACAATAATTAATGATGATAAAATAATTCCAAATAAATAATCATGTGATCTTTAAAACATAACGATTGATATTATAGCATATAATATTGTTACATTTAATATCAATATCCAAATCCATGAAGATGTAATTCATAATGTAATACATCTTAAACCTACTATCTAGGCCTTGTTCCAAGACATATAAATAAATGGGTAAGTCCTTGGCCAAAACGTAACATGTTTGTCTTATGTGAACTATCAATGCATCTAGGGGCTATCTATAATAGGGCTACACACATAACATAAAAAATAAAATTCATTCCTCATATGTAAGGGGAGAAACATAATCAATATAAACATTTATATTAAAAACTATCATATGACATGTTAATACTTACCCCCAATCAAATAAGCATTATCATAAACCATCCAATGTAGTTTGGTGAATGGTAATGAAATTTTACATCCTCAGTAAAAATAATCATAAACTATCCAAATAAATAATAATAATGATTTCAATAAATTATATCCCTATTGGATCATATATACAATAATGAGATAATTTTATTGATGAATAAAAATACTATAAAAATTTCATTTATTTTTTAGAGTAAGATAACCATATCCCTTTGAAAGTCACCTTTTAAAAAAAGTACACAATAAATTTTGAAAATAATTTTATTTGAAAATAACCATTTATTACGTGTAATATATTCTTTAAAACATCGATTGGTCATGATGGTGGAAAATTCAGTCCATCTCGTACATGATAAAACAAATATTCCTTTCACATTTATGATAAAAACCAAATTGGATTTTTTTTTAAATGACATGAATATTTCACTCAAAATGGTAATAAATAAATTTAATAAATCTTGTGTAATTTTTTAAACTATATTTTGAAAATTGTTTTAGAAAATATATATTTTTATTAAAATAAAATTTTGACTGAATAGAGAAATAATGTTGTATTTCCTTAAAAAAGTTTCCCAATCGTTACATTTACCAAAGACTTGATAAATGGTACTATTAATTGAAAATGTTCATGAATATCAAGATGATAATAATTTTTAATTATTTTAAGAAATTTATATATAATAATTACCTCGATTGAAATATAAACAAAAATAATCATGAATAATGGTGAGATTATAAAATAAACCCTAACCACTTTGGTAACATTTAAATGATAATACCAATGAAATAAATACCAAAAAATGAATGATTAAATATCATTAAGATAAATATATTCATGATATGACATATAATAAGGGTTCTATATACACCACATAGAGGAAATAATAGCTGAATGTGGCTTATTCTCTGGAAGTGAAAGTGCGATGAGAAACCCTTACATAAGTATGATTTCATTCATACATGTTAATGCATAATGTATAATGGTTTTAATCATGTTATGTATTTATAAAATAACAATTATAAAATTTATATTATCATATATTATCCTTTTATGACATAACACCACATGTTTGTTAATAATATTTCATTACCTTCATTATCTCGAGTGTCAATTTCCTTGTTTTCTCATTCATGTTTTGTCCTGAATGTTCTGATTCATTTGAATAGGATATAAATATATCATATCCTGAATTTTTACTATTTTATTAATATAATATTTACTTATTAGGGAAATTTTTAAAAAAATTTATGTATATTGGACTTGGAAAATGAATCGCAATGCTTTATAGAGATGGTAGGTCATACGTACGCACGAGAAACAATATCATTCCATTAACAAGTGAAAGGGTAATGAATTGGGTGATATATTAAATTTAAGAAATTAATTTCATCTAAAATATATCAGGTATATTCATTAATTTTGTCCTTATTATATACCACGTAAAGTATATGTTAAAAAATAATCACATCGCTTGATGAGGTCGTAGTCCACCATACATAGAAGTGAAATTATTTTATTTGAAATAGAATAGAAAAAAAATATATATGATTTTTAAACTAAATAAGTATAATTATATCAGAAAAATAATATAAATTTATTAAATCCATCATTATTCCCAATTTTAAAGGTGGCTATGTAAAATTAACTTCATCATTTCGTAAGACAGTAACCATCAATACACACAATCGATTATTTTTTTTCCTATTTTATGGATGTGAATGTGGATAAATACTATTATATTAACATAAAAAAATATTAGTATGTGTTAGATACTATTATTATTATATTTTATGTGTTTTGAAATATTTTAATGTAGAAAAATTATAATGAAAATGAAAGAACCTTGTTAAAATAATAACTTTCTCTTAGAGAAACCTCACTTGGATATCCTTTTAAGAACCCATGTGATGGTCTTTTGGGGGGGTCCAAAAGCTCTTGAAAATTTATAAGGGTGTTGGGGAGAGATATTTTCAATGTTTTTTCGATCCAAATGGCTTTAGGAGTGTGAATAAGTAGTAGGAGGGAGTTCCCTTTTATAAGTGGGGAAAGGGAACCCCTTGAAATAACTTGCAAATTTCCTTAAAAATAAAAAATGATAAAGTAATTTACATGAAAAAATGCTTAAAAATAACCTTAGGATATAATTTTTTATTGGATGAGGTTGAAATATGGAAATAAATTAATTTTTTCAGATGTTATGATGTCATTTTAGAATTTATATTTTTAGTTTAACTCCATAGTAAACCCGTTTTTTCCTTAACCGTAGATATAAATTTTTAATACTCTCACTACTCATTTTGGTCATATAATAATTTTATTATTTGAATCGTCATGTTTTAATGCTCAAAAATCATGTTTGGATATTGTGAACTATGTTTAATATTGTTATATTTTGTTTTAGTATGATTATTTTTAATCGTAATCCATTTTGTGGAGATTCCTTCTTAACACAATTTACAAATATTTGACAGTCTATGGAATAGTAATCTTGCCACTAGTTCAAGATTTTCACGACGGACCTGACACCATTTCTGTGCTACCATTTAAAAGATATCGTAACAATACACCTTTCATAATTTTGAAAAATTACAAGACACTGTTACCTAGGACACAATTTCCTTGACACCGTAACCAGGATATTGGTTCTATAATTTGCAACGGACTAGACACCCTAACTTTGCTATCGGGTCCAGATCTCACTGTGACTATCCCACCACAACTGTGACACCATTCCATACTTAACCATTTTTTTCCATTATAATTATATTTAAAAGTATTTTCAAGTTGTCATATTTGATTCATTTAATGACACAAAAATAATAAATGACTTTTTTCCAGTCCTATCAGCAGACAATATGAGGTGTGGAGATCGTGAATCTCATTGGAACCAAAATAAGCACCCAAAATAAAATAATATTTTAGAACTAGAGAAAAACAACATATGTAGTGGAAATCATGAGAAAATAGTATAACAACCTTACATGAAATAATTAACCAAAAGAAGAGCTCTTAATTCCTACTTTCTATAAATGATGAAGATCTTTTTGGGAACTATCTTGAAAGCATCCTTGAAATAACTAAAATTAGAAGAAGAAAATATCACTGTACTAAAAACCATAACACTCAACTCATGAAAATATATTTTTGTAAGAGGACTGGAAAATTTCCTATTCTGCATCCAAAGAGTCCATAGCTTCATTTTATGACACATAGAGCCTTCTAAATACTATCTCATTAAATTTCACTATGTTGTGTACTAGGTTATTACTCATTGAGCAATATGGGTATATGTAATTAAAGAAAAAATTGTCTCCTTCAATGAACTAGATTATATAAGATATACTCACTCAAATATATTTTTACAACTTTTTTCACTCACGTATTATTGTGGAAGAGGTCCTGTGTAAACTGGTGTTAGTTTTCCCATGATGAAAAGTGGTAGAGGTCTTGTGACTTAGATAGTTCCTTACACTATTATTATCCCTAATACATGGTGTGGATAAATGATTTTTATATATTTCATGGTGGAAGGTGATCACCATGTAGATTGTATTAGGTCTCATCTTGAGAATGAACCACTTGTTTTGTCTGTTGTGTCTTTCAATTTAGTCATTCTGTGTTTTAACTCAAATTTCTGCAAAACTAAATTTTACTTTGATAGATAGTCTCTGTTAGTAGTTAAAAATATTATTCATTATTATAATAGTTTCAAATGTTGTATTAATATCACATATTTTATAACTAAGAATTAATCAATCTTCTGAGAAACTATTTGAAAAGTCAAACTATTATAATTTATCTTCCTTGGTTAATTGGCCATATTTATTTTTAAATGGGGGAAACTTTTAAATAAAAATTTTAACAAAAATATTTATATGAACTCAATTAACCCCCCTCTTAAGTTTCAAAATCCAACCAACATTTGGTATCATATGTTGTTTTTATGTTTTGATTTTCATAATATTTAAATCCTTTTTAAAATATTATACAACTGTAATTTAGTTATATTTTAAAGAACATTAAATTTTTGTTAGTTCTAAATTTCATGTTCTTTAAAATATTATTTCATCATCATGGGTAATAGATATAAATGTTCTAATACAAATAGAGAACTATTCTTTAATAGATCAAATTATTCACAATGTAAAATGAAAATGGAAATGCACCTAAAAAGTATGGTATTTGAGATTTTGTCTTCAATTAAAGATGAATATTAGATTCCGTATATTGATAGGAATACTTGGGATGGATTAAATAAGGATTATTATAATAATAATTTCAAATCCATGAATGACCTATATATTTCATTAGGATATGAATAATTTAAAAAAAATTATGCATGTAAAAAAACCGATGAGATTTGGGATACATTATCTGTTTCACATGAACGAACCTCTAGTTTTACAGAAATGTGACATAACAGATATACTATTAAATATAATAACATTAAAATGAAGTCTGGTAAGACTATTTCAGACATCTATATCATGTTTATTGAAATCATGAATACTATGATCTCCCTTGTAAGGTATGTAATATCCAAGGAGAAAATCATGGGAATAATCATATGCTTACGAGATAGATGGAGAGTGACTTATTTCTCAATTAGAAAATCTTGTGATATTAGTAAGCTGGAAATGAAGGAGATGATAGGGAATCTAATTATGTATATGTAATAATTAAATGTCAAGAAGGAAGAAGGGGATAAACCAAAGATAAAGTCAGTGGCTTTCAAAATGTCTACTTCCAAAACCAAGGAAAAGGATAGGATAAATTACAATTCTATCATTACAAGTAATGAAGATTCACCATATGGTGGAACTTCTGCATGAGATCTAGTACATTAGAAATGCTCTCATTCACAATAATCACTCTCTCAATCTAAATGCAAGGAAATCTCGGATTCTTCTTGCGGTTCATGAGGCTTCCTCAATTCAAAAAGACTGTTGCAACAACTCGGTTGGTGACTTTGAGATCCTTCATCATCTCTGTGTTCCCGGAATCTATCCAAAGAAAAAATACTCATTTTAAGTGTTTTTGCAATCACCAATGCCAGGATGGATCAAAGTGAATGTTGATGGAGCTTCCAAAGGCAACCCAGGCCCTGCCAGTTGTGGTTCTATCTTCAGAGATTCAGCTTTCCAGTGTTAGGGCTGTTTCTATGTTGGATGTGGTCACTCTACATCTCTGGAGGCGGAAATGTTGGGGGTCATTCATGCTGTTGATCTTGCGCTCCAAAGAGTTTGGAGAAAGCTATTGATTGAAAGCGATTCAACCACTATCATTCATGCCATCTGAAATGGAAACATCCATCTGGCTTGGACACTTACCACTCATTGGATGAATTGTCTGAACTTGCTCCATGGGATAGATTATATAGCTGCTCGGGCCTACCGTGAAGCGAATGTTATTATTGATGCTCTGGCCAACAAAGGAATACATCAGAGAATGACTTGGCTGGACTCTATCTCATCCAACTTACTATATCTTTTTTACAGAGACTGTAAAAAATTCCCATCCTTTCGCCACTTGTAATCCATTTTTGTTTATCAATAAATTGTGCTTTGGTCTCTGACCAAAGCATTACCTTTTAAAAAAAATGAAGATTCACCATATGATAGTGATGAAAAAATTTATCAATTAGATAGATTAATTAAGATGTTTTATAAAAGGAAAGAATTTTTTAGGAAGCCTAAAAACAATGTTAGATATGACAACAAGGGAAACTAGACAAATGATTGAAAGAAATGTGATACCTCTAGTGAAATTATCTGAAATGAATTTAAGAGAAAGGGAGATTTAAAGTATGATTATTCCAACCTAAAATATAAGAAGAGATATGAGTAAAAATGATAAAAAAAATTATAAAATGGAAATGAATGAATCATATAGTGCTTTTAAGGATAGATCAAGTGACTCAAAGGCTTCACATGATGAAAATTATTAAAAATACAATGTGTGTATCATGACAAGAACATCAAATGTAACCCGTGAGTCTCCTGTATGAAATTATTATTATTATGGATATTAAATTGAATATGAAAACATTAATAATGAATAATTTTTTAAATACTTCCAAATTATAGAAGACACTTGTAATGAACTAAAAGATAAATATGAATCTTTAATGAAACTGCATTCTTTAACTACCACTATTATATATAAACTTGTTGTAGAAATGATAAAAATTCTCAACAGCTTACAGAAAATAATGAACTCAATTTATCTAATGAGAAATTGAAAAAGGACTTAAAACATTTTCCAATGGAGATGCTAATATAACGAAAATTCTTGGTAAACAATTAGCTCCTAGGTATACTAATTATATATGCATTGAACCTGGAAAAATAAACTTTGCTGAAAAATCATGAAAAACTATTATTGTGAAAAAAATGATAAATATTCAGAAAGTTCTAGCATTGGGAACTATTTTACTAATTCCAGTTTCTCATGAATGAAGAATTTTTACAATTAAAATGCTTTAAAATTTTCTTATAGTAAACCCATGAAGCAAGTATGGGTTCCAAAAGTATTTTTTACTAATGTTTCTAGACCTAATAGAATTTGGGTACTTAAATAATTCTTTTGTTTTATCCTTATATAGAAAATCTATTTGATGAGATCCTATAAATTTATATGGTACTTTGACATTGGATTCTTAAGACAGATGACAAGATATTAGTCAGGATTCAAGAATATAATAAATATTCATGGTGGGAAAGTCACTTTTGTTAACAACGATAATGGAAAAATAAATATCCCCGTCCAGATTGGTAAAAATAACTCAATTTTAATTTCTATTTTACTCATCGTTAATGGATTAAAATATAATTTGAAAAGTACTTCACAACTATGTGATGATGGTTTTATGATAAATTTGAAAATAATTTATGCAAGGTATTTAATTACAAAAATGAATTAGTATTTTATGCTTATAGAAATGAAAATGATTATGCTCTTAACATGGATTTATTAGTCTTTCAAAATGTTTATCCTTCTTGAGTGCTTTTCATAAAGTATCTTGGGTTTTTAATAGGATATAGGACCCTTCAATGTACCCTCAGTTATAAATGTTACCAGAAAAGTCTTAGACAAAGATGTACCCAAACTTGAGTTTCCAAATGAAAAATCAGTAATTCTTTTCAAAAGGGTAAATCGTGAAAAATATCTTTCAAACCAAAGAATGAAGTTTCAACTTCTCAACCTCTCGATTTGGATTACACGTATTTTTTTGGACCTTCGAGATTCTCATGTCTTAATGGTAATAATAATGTCTATTTCCATGTAGATGACTACTCTAGATATACTTGGAAATTTTTCTTGGCTCATAAAATTGAAGCTTTCTCTCATTTCACCAAATATGCTAGGACTGTAGAAAATCATAGTGGTCTTAGAATTAAATCCAAAAAAAGTGACCATGGTCGTGAGTTTGAGATCCAAGATATTGAATCTTTTTTCTCACAAATGTCTATAATCATTACATCTCTACCCCAAAGATACGTTAACAAATTGGTGTTTTTGAAAGAACAAATAGAACCATACAATAACTAGCTTGAACAATGATTAATGTATATGACCAACTAATATAATTTTGGGTATAAGATATCAATAAATCATGCTATATAATCAGTAGAGTCTTAACCATACTAATTCATATAATAACTCCCAATGATTTGTGGAACAACAGAACACCCAAGGCTAAACACTTCAATGTTTTTTGTTGCAAAGAATATTTTCTTAATACTATTGATAATCTTGAAATTTTATCCTACAAGAGTTATGAAGTCATTATACTCTGTTATTAAATCTCTAGTAAAGATTATAGAGTCATAAATATTTGAACCATATTTGTGGAAGATTCTCTACATGTCAAATTTTATGAAAAATATCCTCATGATCCTATGTTAGGTTCACTAGGTCGAATACCCTGAGGGGGGGGGGGGTGAATCAGGGTATGACAGATTAAAACATTATCCTTTTTGGATCTTTTTCATTGTTATAAAAACTCAATTTTCTCTTCCTCCCAAACAAATATTTGACCATATATGAAATCATGCAGATGACACAGAAATTTTTACTTGGTTCTCCCTCACTGAAATAAAACCAAGGAGCGTACAACAACTATGTGACGATGTGGAAAATTCACTAAGGATCACAACCAACAATGAGTAAAATTTTTGGGCTTGACCATATATTCCCAAGCTCACTGCCTTTACAACTTATTGGGTCTACTAACTACATTACCAAGGGTCACTCCCTATGCCTCTTTCTCTAGCTCACTGCAGGTGGAAAGGGTCAAAGCCTTCCACTTCATATGATCACTTCTCTTAGAAAAGAATACACACATAATTTATCAACATGTAGGTCAAACATAGTTTTTTGACATGTAGGTCCCTTCATTTTCATGAATTCATGCATCTTCAACATTAGGTATATGCTCTGTTGAAGTTCCTTTTTCACATGTAGATGATTTCTACCTTCTCGGGTAATGTTAGGTACCATAAAATACTTTTGAAAACTGATTTGAAGCATTCAAAAGATTCCTTGTGGAAATCATGAACCACCTTCTTCTACCACGTATATAGTACTGGGTTTGGTATATGGAACACCTCCTTCACATACTACTTCCGCTTCTTCTAATCTCCCTTCATTCTCGGACTGAATCTACCTTAGCTATTGCATACCGCCTTTGCATACCGAATCTGCGAAACTCTTCTTTGAATCACCCTTTTTTGAATTGTTCTATGTTCATGGACTAACTTCGGAAAGTGCTTACATACTACACCTTATTCCATAGTGCACCGCATCCTTTTCGGGATACAGTTTCCTACAAAAACCATTGATGGATTTTTTTTCCATGCAAACTACTTTAGCTTTCAGAGAATTCTCCCTTGTGAAATTCCATAATACTTTTTCAAAATCCTAGAGAAAAAAAGATGTTTCATTAATGATATTTTGTCACAAATATAATCAATAGGATTAAATAAAATTATATAAGAAATGATACACACAATATCCAGTAATTCCTGATATACCAAATCTTTGATTCAGTATAGCCTCCACCGCATACTGATCTTCCTACCGTCGTAAACTACAAGCCATCCTGTGAACAATTTTTCATATATGGTCCACGTACTAACTTTTCTCCTATGTGGTCGATCTCCTCCACCAATGAAAGTCCATCCACATACAACACCACCTTCCACCACAAACCGTTTTTGGTTTCACAGACTGCTCGTGCGCACCATTCCTATTTTCAGGTACGTGCCTGCATAGCCTTCACAAACATGGTATGTGATCTATGTCCGGGGCTCTACATTTATCTTCCTTTCCCAATTTCCTTCACTATTCACCACACCATCTAGTCCTATTATTAAATCCATACATCACCAAAAAAATTTCCGATTTCGAGGCCCAAAAATTTGGCCAAAACTGGGAAGTTTTACCCCCTTAAAAAAATATCTTCAGAAAACACCAACCATACTCATTTCTAGGCATATGGATTTGTCAACGAACACAATCACACCCAAAACACACCAAGAGGACAAAACATGGTTTTTTCCCAACAATATCCCCCTTTGGGTTTGTTGAAAACTCTTCTCATAACAATTATTCACATTTTGATACTTCAATAAAACTCATTCCACCATCATCCACCATTCACATAATGCGAATAAAATAGCAAGGACAGATTTAATCAACATATACTCTAATACAACATGGTCCAGGCTAAGTATGAGAAGCAATAGTATAGTTAAAAGTTCATCAATGAATTACTTCATTTCTAATCACTAATTATTGATACCATGCTGACACCAATAAACAACTTTCATCATGAACCACAGTTGTCATGATATCTAATCTTTTATTGATCACTTCAAGCATCATCAGAATTAATAATCACTAATCATATAGCTCCTCCAAATAGATTCATCTCAACTTCCACATCACATATCTCACTACTCCACTTAACATCTTCTCCCTGCGTCTTTTCTCCCCTGGAATAGAAACAATTTATCCCCCATTGTCAACAAAACCGAAGGGCATGTCATGATTGACTCCAACAGGGTGAATAACACTTATATGTACATCAGGTAAAAACACCAGATACCTCAGGGAGAGGGGGATCCACATCCACACTTTTTCAATTATAGGAAGTTGACTAGACTTCTAGAGCCAGTCGATGCCTTTCGAATGCTTCTTTGGGTATGGACTGGGATAGAATGTCCATAACCTATAGTTTTGTAGGAACATAATCCAACTTCAAAAGACCTTACTTCATCTTCTCCTTGATAAACTGATATTTGTCTTCAATTTTCTTTTTCCTTTAGTGATGGACTGGATTTATGATATGATTTAAAACACATGAATTATCAAAATGGATTCTGATTAGATATTTCACTTCAATTTCCACATCTTCATGTTTTTTACATCCACAATAGATACGTGCATGGTTGAGTTGCAGAAATGTATTCAGCTTCTACGGTTCTCAATGAAATGAAATATTGTTTCTTGCTTATCCAAGAATACACAACCCTCCATGATAAAAGGAACCTCCTAATATTTATTTATTATCATTTGGTGAACCAGCCCAATCTACATCTATATATACCTATAACTCTAGCTGATAATTTTCATTATACATTAGGACAAAATCCATAGTTCTCTTGAAATAGTGAAGTATTATTTTCGCTAAAATAATGGGGATTTACTTGGTATTGCATTGATATCTCACTGTCTGGCTTGTGGGAAAAACAATATCATGACTTGTCAGTGTTAGGTACAATAGACATCTAATTATTTTCCTATATTCGGTTATATTAACTACTTTTACCTCATCATCGCATGATAGTTTCAACTGGGTTGGAACCAGAGTCTTCATCTCTTTGTAATTATCCATTCCATACATTCTTAAAACTTTCATGGAATATTCATATTGAGAACTAAATGTTCCATTCCTACCATGCATCACCTGTAATCCAATGAATAATATCATCTAACCAATCATCGACATTTCAAACTCACTTTTCATGTACTAAGAAAACCGACTTCATTGTTATTTATCTAATCTACAAAATATTATGTCATCGACATAAACCAACACCATCATCCATTGAATATTTCCATTGTTGAAATAAAAATTATAATCAACTCCACCACGCTAAAAACCGAGCATCTTTATAAATTTATCAAGCCTTGAATACCATGACCTTGGTGGTTGATTCAAACCATATAATTCCCAATTCATATGAAAACCCATGTTATCATATTCATAGTTGAGAAAGAATTTTGGTTTCTCAATATAATTTCTTCTCCTAGAACTCCATTCAGAAATGGTGACTTGACATCAATCTGAAAATCCTTAATCATTCTTTTCACTGCTATGGACAAGAATAATCTAATTCTCTCTATCCTTGAAACATGGGAAATTGTTTCCTCAAAATATATACCCTCTATCTGAGAGTACCCTTTTCACAAATTTCGTGCTTTGTTTCGAATCACAACACCATCATCATTCATTTTGTTGAAAAAACCCATTTTTTCTTTTGGAATTATTTTCTTCTTGACTTGAACCAATCTCTCAACTTTGATTCATTTCAATTTGGTCAAGCTCTTCATTCATGGCTTGAACCCAGTTCTCATCTCCGCTGCTTCATCAAAACATTTAAGTTCCACCTATGATAAGTATGATGCTTGTTTTAGAGTCTTCATCCTCCTTGTCTATACTGGTGCTATCAGATAACAAATTAGGGTTTTCTCTTCAATTTCATCTCTTCTCGATGGTCTTTGAATATACAATTTTTATTCTTATCATCTAATACTTCTTCTGATTCATCCAATGGAGATGTAGTGTCTCCTGATATTCTCATCTCTTCATCATTATCCTCCTGAGTTTGATCAATTATTTTCTGATGATTGTGTTCATTTTCTATTATAGTCACATCATCACTCTCAAATATCTTTCATAGCCACTTGTTTAATATTTTATACACTTTTCACTTCTTTGAGGTGCCAAGAAAATTCCCTTCAACCCCATGGGATTAAAATTTCCTATGTTTCTCCTTATTGAGAATGAATCATTTACTTATGAATATTAAAAAGTACTTATATTATGGATTATTTCCATACCATAACTCGTATAGAGTATTCTATTATTTTCGTCAAAGTAAATATCTATTTGAAGTGTATACTATAATACTATCATCACTGCTTCTTTCTAAAATTTCTTCGGAAGGTCTTTCTCGATGAGAATTGTTCTATCCATGTTATTGACAATCCAATTTCTTCTTTCAACTGCTCCATTATCCTATGGAGTTCATAATACTGCAACTTGATTCATTTTCTCATGTTTTTGTTATAATCCTCCACTTGGCTATTTGTGAACACTATTCCATTATGTGTTTGAATTGTTTGAATTTTCTGACCAAGAATCTATTCACATTCCTGTTGATATCTTGTAATGCAACTGAACACATTATATTTGTGGGTGATTATTGAAGCATTTTCCATTCTTCTATATTCATCAATGAAGAGAACATAATATCTCCCCCCATTAATAGACCATGGAAAATTTTTCCCAAAAACAATAATATTCCCCAACTCAAGTAATCTTGTTGAATTTTGATCCTCTAAGTAATATGTCTTTTGAATGTTCTTCCCCTATTGTAAGGCATCACATGTATGAACTCACTAAATGGTAAATATGTATCACTTCACTTCTCTTGAACTCACTTCTCTTGAAACAGAAACCCTCTATCTCACTCAAACCTCTTTCCCTCCTTCTTATCCTTCTTGAGCCCACACTAAATGCCCAGGATAAAGCATCCATCCTTGTAAACTAATGAGAAAATCTTGTATCAAATGAAACAGAAGAAGGATCCTATTGTAATGCCCAAGAAGCCACGAAACACTGGTCTTGGGGATCTAAAGGTCATTCCTAAAAAGTAAATATGTAAAAAGTGGAACTTGACTAGTAAGTCTCTTGTTCTAAGAGTTCTAAAAGTAAATGTTTAGTTGGATTGGTTTACTATAGAGAAGACACCCATTTATCCAATGCTTGTTTTTGAGTTTTATTAGTATGTCCAGTTTACCTTCCACTACAAGGATGTTTTTTTTGGTAAGAAGATTGGTAAATGGTCAAAGATGCACTTTTTCTTTAATGTTATGTGCTACCTATCTAGGAATACATCGTGAATGGATTTTTTAGGACTACTAGAGTGGTCCTCCTACACCAAGTGATGTTATTATCCTAGGATAGGCTCTTGGAAGTTTGATTGGGAATAAGAAGAAGATAAGTCCCATTGCTGCTGAGGGTGAGGGTGAGTCAAGGTTGTTGCAGAAGCTCATTCCACATCTACTTTTAAAATATAAAGGGAATTTTTACACTCTTAAATATCATGATTTATTTTTAATTCAGCATCTAAGAAATGGAAATAAAATAAACTTGTGTAAGTATGTTATACCTCACATATGAGATATGCTCAAAACTTCATCAAAGTTCACTTCCCTTTTCTATTCAAGGTTCATTTATATTGTTTATCTAGATACGGTTTAGTTGTCCAAAATGAGTTAGTTCTTGAGGAATGTGATTTATGTATCTCAAAGGATACTTTTAGGAGAATGAAAATTAGTTGGAATCCATTGACGAGATGATGGATTTTAGATAATGATAAGTTCTATAATGATCTTAACCTTATTGAAAAACCCTCAAGACCTAAAAATTTAACTGATCATGAATTAAGAAGCTGGTGATATTTTTGAATATCTAGGTGAAAAAACAAATGATGTATTAAGTGAATGTTTTGTGGGAGAATCTCTTAAGATATCTCCTCTTTTTAAAGGTGATATATAGGAAAGTGAAAAGAATAAAGATGATTCTAAAGGATGTGTTTCTATTACGGAATAGATTTCTAATAATTAAGATATTTCTATTGAGAAAGATATTTCTATTGAGAAATAGCTTGCTTTGGGGAAGGATATTGTGGTTGAGGAAGATCTTGATGGTGTGGAATAGTATGATGAACATGTTGAACCTTAAGTAATCTTATCTATCGAGGAAATGATGGAACACCCTTTTCAGCTGGATAAAGAAGATATCAGTGAGCCTGATAGAGATGAATGTCTGGGAATGGGATAAAATATTGAGTCTCGTAGTCCTAGAAGTGATGCACCTATTTAGGGGGAGAAGAACCCCAACATATAAAGTGATAAACGTTAGAATAATGTTCACCATAGTTCTATGGATACCTGGTATAGTTTCCCTAGTTATTTTGATGTGAATGATACCCAAGAGGCCATGGTTAAAGTGATAGATATTTAAAATGTGTTTCAGTTGAAACCAATATCGATCGAATAAGTATCCATGGTTAAGTAATATGAATATTTTTTAGTTCCTATCCCTCAATCTACTCAAGAATCTTTTGATTTTTTATGTCAAAGTGATCTGAATGTTCTTGAAGATAACTTATTTTTTATCATTGGGAAGTTATTACTGTCTCAATATACACCTATGAAAAATCTCAATGAAAGGGATGATCCACTACTGTTAGAGTATTTTATATGGAAGATTCAACAAATGATTCTTCATGAAATTCAACAATTCAGGATTGAGAACATTATTTTGAGTGATGATGTGAAATATCAAATATATATGGTTCAAAATATTAGGAAAACTATGAAAAATGGTTATGATCATGTTTCTTATCATAGGGAGGATGATGCTGAAAATATTCCTTATAAATTTGTGTCTCTAATTCCAAAAAACCTGATTATTATGAAGGAAAAGATTGTTGAGAACGAAACCAAGACAACCAATGAGAAGTGTGGGATTTTTTCTGGACTCAATAAGCTGACTGATCAATATAAATGTGGTTTACAAAAGGTTTTAAATCAACTTAAGTCTCTCACATCAGCTGTTCCAGCTTCATCTACCTCT
Organism: Viscum album; assembly: GCA_963277665.1. Classification (NCBI taxonomy): domain Eukaryota; kingdom Viridiplantae; phylum Streptophyta; class Magnoliopsida; order Santalales; family Viscaceae; genus Viscum; species Viscum album. The sequence goes on along the minus strand of OY728152.1, from coordinate 775,086,973 downwards.
GGACAACCATATCATCATGTGGGAATGGGCTTGATTAGATTAGTTTTCAAAGAATAACTTCATTCATGGTTGAGTGGTGTTTATAAGGGAAGTCTCTCTACTTTCCTCAAGAATAATGACCTTGTTCTTGATTTGGTGAGGTTCTATTCAAATATTTTCACTGATGGTCAAAAATAAATTTCTATGAAAGTGGACTTATACATTAATAGAATTTATTCTAAGAATGAGTTAGCTAATAGTTTAATGTATATTACAGATAATTTGAAGATACCTCCATTCAATCAAGCCTTCAAGGATCAAGTGCAGAATATAACAGAATTAACACCCACAATGGAGATGTTTTTGGAAAACAAGGATGAATTTTAGAAGGACATGAATTATGGTGGATAGATCATCACAAACATTATAAATATACTAAAACCATATATCCATGTTCAGAGTACTGCAATTTTGGATCCTACTTTTACCCCTTTGTGGCATGGTCTACCTTATACTACCTATCCTTCATCCTCCATCTATTTTTCTCTAGGGACTATGTCTGTTCCTTAGGCTCTATGCCAGAAAAGACCTGTCGTTATTGAAAAAACGTTTCCTCGATCTTCCACCAGACCTACCCTTTCACCTTCTATCATTGAAGGAGTGACACTTCCATCCCTAGCCACTACTTCTACCACATCACCTTCGATACCTCTTTCTTATCAATCAGATTTCTCTAACAAAGGAGAAGACACGTCTGATGACTCTACCGAGAAGTGATAGATGATTTTGATAGGGATATATTGTATTTTATTTCATGATTGTAATGGAAATTATCATTTTATTGAATATAATTTGGCCAACTATTGTTTTTTAACGTTTAATTTTCATTTGGCCTTTGGTTTTCTCTTTCTCTTTCACTCTCCTATTTTTTGGTAATACCAGAAGGGGGAGAAATTATAAGAAAAAATTCAAAGAGGATAAATTATAAGGAGGAGAACTAAAAAATATATAAGACCTAATAAAATAAATACCCTTTATGCTATTTATAATTTAAATAATTGAATCTCTTGATATGATTAGGAATATAGATAATCCTTTCTAAAATATTTGGATTGAAAATTCCATGATTTTTTATCCTCCAAAAGGAGTAGATTTTTGTCCTCCTCATGTTTTAATGCTCACAAATCATGTTTGAAGATTGTGAACTATGTTTAATATTGTTATATTGTGTTTTAGTATGATTATATTTAATCATAATACATTTTGTGAAGATTGATTCTTAAGAAATGTTATAGATGTTTGACTAAGTATATGGAAACGTAATCTTGCTACTAGTTCCATATCTTCCATATGTAATAAACATCATTTATGTGCTACTACTTTCAAGACACCATAACATGACTCCATTCTGAATTTTGAAAAAGCACTAGACACTGTTACCTAAGAAACTATTTCCTAGAAACCTAAATCATGCTACCAATTCTATAATTTGAAAAGGACTAGGCACCATAACTTTTCTACCAGTTCTAGATCTCGCCATGAATATATCACTGTTACTATCTCACCGTGACTATCTCTACAAAACTGTGAAATCATTCCATACTGAACCATTTCTCTATCCTTTCTAATTAATTTTGAAAGTTGTTTCTAATGGTCATATTTGATTTTTTTAATAACACTTATATAATTAATGATCTTTTGTTTTCATTTTAGCAGATAGTATGGGGTTCTAGGTGTAGAGCTCATGCATCTTGTTAGATATAACACAATCACCTGAAATAATATAAAAGAACAACACTGGAGTGAAAAAATAGAAATAGTTGAATGCATGAAAAATGATTATAACAACCATACATGCACAAATACACTGAAGTAAGAACTCTGAATTCCTACTTGCTATAAAAAAAGAATATCTTGCTATGAACCATCTTGAAAGCATATTTGCAGTATCTCAATAGAGAAAGAGAACATCTCACTTCCCTAAAAACCAGAACACTTGACTCGCGACACTCTATTTTTAGAAGAGGACATGAAAATTTCCACTAATGCATCCAAAGAGTACATAGATTCATTTCACGACACCCAGAGCCTTGTAAACTTTATCTCATTACATTTCTCTTTATTGGGTACTGTTTTATTATTCTTTGAGTAGTATGTGTACCTCTAATTAAAGAACACACTATCTCCTACACTGAACTAGATTATTAAATATATCCTAACTCAAAAACCTTTTTACATCTTATTTCACCCACGTATAACTGTAGAGAGATCTTGTGTGACCTGGTTATTAGTTTTTCCCTGAAGAACAGTGGTAGAGGTCTTGTGACCTGGACAGTTCTATGCACTATGGTTATCCATGATCAAGGTTGTGGATTGAATATTTTTATATATTGCGTCGTGGAAGTTGATCACTAAATGGAGTGGATTAGGTATTATCTTGATACTGAACCACTTGTTTTATCCACCGTGTCTTTCAATTTAGTCTTTCTCTATTTTAACTCCTATTTCAAAAAACAAAATTTTACATTGATAGTTAGTCTTAGTTAGTAGTTATTACTAATGTGACTTATTAGAATAGTTTCAAAATTTGAATAAATATCTCATATTGTTATAAATAGGAATTAATCAATCTTATAAGAAATTTTTTGAACAATCATGATATTATAATTTCTCTACCTTGGTTACCTATATAGAATTATTTTTTAATTAGTTAAATCTTTTAAATCAAATTTTTAACAGAATTTTTTATAGGATCTCAATTAACCCCTCTCTTGATTTTCCTAATTAGAAAAACATTTAACATACTATATAATAAAAATTATTCTATTTACAAATATGGAATCTATTTTTTCAAATTCAATTCACATAAATGGTACAATGGAATTTAAAATAATATGCACAGTCATGACAAAAACAGGAATTTTAGAGTGAAAATTCTCTAAAGATAGAATTTTTTAATAAAAAAACTCAATATAAAATTAATTCCAATGACATAAGTTAGATAAATTGAAATATTGTTTTATAAATTTAATTTCAAAACAAATTAAAAATATATTTTATCATTTAAAAAATTTAATATAAGAGGATGTTTTTAGTAAACATTAGTATTTTTTACTATTTGTTTAAGAATGAAACATTTTATAAAAATCTAAAAAAAACTCACCCTAATATATTTTTTATAAGATAAATTCAAAAATGACTTTCATTTTTCCAAATAAATTTTCTTATATTATGAAAAATTAATGATAAATTATGTGAGCAATGCGCAACTAAAATTCCTTTTAGAAAAATACTATTTTTTAGAAAATATTTCTATTACATTGAATTGATACTTATATTTTTTTCAATAAGTAGATAACCATTGAATTTATTTTATAAATTATAAAACCATAATATTTTCACAATTTAATTTGTTTTATTCATACCCTTCAACTTAACATCTGGGTTATAATGGTAATGTTTAAATTATAATATTTTAGTAGTGTATCAATTATACATTAAACCTATTGTTTTGTGAATTGCAAGATATTAATGAGATAAAATTAATTTAAAATGAAATGTTTCATAATATCATAGGATGTTATATTCTCTTATAGGAATGGCGTGGGTTTTATACATGTTGGGATTGTATTGTTAGAACAATAATGTATAAATCATATTGATTTTGAAGATCACAAATACCATTGTTTGTTTTACTAATGATATTACATTAAGTGTATTTTAGGAACTAATATACATTGAAATATTTATTCTATAATTATAATCATGTTTTTAATTCACAAGGAATATTCATGAAGGTGTTTGGAATGATTTTTTATGTTTTCTGGAAAAATTGTTCATACCCTATGATGATAAACGTAACATAAGGAATAAACCTTATACTTGGAATAGCACATATGGATCCTGAACCTTACACTTTCTGGAAATTATGTATAAATATTCCTATATTTTTATGGAACCTTACATTCATAAAAATGGTATGTATGGTTAAGGAACCCTATATACGTAAGGAACCCTACATTTGAGGAAACAATTGTATGGTTTATTAAACATAATTTTATGTTCAAACCTACATTATAAACCCTACATTAAGAGATGAACTCTTCAATAAGGAACCTTACACTGTTCATTTGAGTTATACATTTGGTATTATTTTTAATAAGAAACCTTATGTCTGACAACTCAATGACAGAGATTTAAATCGATGATTTTATCCAAGACTTTTGTGATGATCTTGATAGAAATAACGATCTATTAAAAGTATATTTACGTCCGATTCAAAGGCTTTTCATGATCAATTAAAAGAATAGTATTCATCGGATAAAATAACACATATTCTTAAGGTATGTTACGACTCCCCTGATCAATTAAATTTTGAATATTCATGATTTATCAGGCGACTTTTTCGGATCTGAAAAATTGAAGGAGGTTGTCTTCCCTATATATTAAACGTATGTATCGTGTAAATATACATGGTATATGTGATTCATATATGATTTTATACGTATTAATTTCATTTATATATAGAACTGATGCAAATAATGATCAACTTTTTTGTTTTCTGAATGAGGCTACACTTTAGAGGCATACATTTTCAAACTCGTACTGCTATGAAACTATTTTTGTTAATTAATACTTTTATTGAAGTTAATATTCATCCTTGATAACATTAGAGTTATTATTTCATGAAAAATTTAATTTCTAAAACAATATCCATCTACTATATGTTGTTGCAGCTGCAACTATGAGGTACAATCCGAACCATAAAAAATCAATCTCTTTTGATTTATTGGAGTTTCAGCTACTCGTACTTAGTTATGGTGAAGTGTCTACTTATAGTAATAAGATGTGGATTACTATTTACCTTGTAAAATATCAAAAAGGCTATTTTTATCCTTTTTGTAAAGGTTTAACGTTCCTTAACTCAGTTGTGTATTTGAAGGTGTTTTGATAAGAGTACTATTCTCGTGAATTTTACCAAACTCACAGATAGAGAATTGGATGAGTGGACTAGGGGATATTTGTGACCCAAAAAACTATAAAATTTGTTTTTTCAGTATATTTATTTATATAATACTCATATATCATACAAAATAAAGCACTACTTATCCACATAATTTGTAAAGAGAGTTAAAATCCATAATATGTCAATATTTTTAAAAAAACACAATTCATCGCCCTCTTGGGCATATCTATGTTATTCCAACCAAAAAATTAGCAGCAGAGGTGATCTTTAGTGATAAAGCTCTAGCTAGACCAAGATAACAATGAATATATAAAACATATTCCAATGGATTATACAAAATAAGGTATGTGCAAGATTTGAGCTCCAAATTTTAATGTTGACAACAATGGATGTTGGAAATAATGAATGCTCAAATATCTAAAGAATCTTAGATTCAAGGATTATTCAAATATCATTACTCCATATGCAATTCCTATGAAACTAGAGACTTGAGATGTAATAACAGCAGTGGTATATGGCAACAATTCAAAGGCAATGAATGTTGTCATTCTTGGACTTAGACATGATGAATTCAATCGAGTATCACAATGCCCAAATGACTATGAAATGTGGATTACAATATTTTTTGCATATGGAGGAATAGATATAATCATAAAAATGAAGAATTCTATAGAAAAAATAAAATTTGAAACCTTTATAATGTTCAATGATGAATTAATTACTCAAATGAATGGATGGTTAATAGATATTCTCAACAACATTATTACCTTGGTAGATCCCATTAGTAATTATCATCAAGCTAAGAAAGTTATTTGAGTAGTTACCTCTAAATAGAATGTCGTATTTGTAGTTATTCAACAATAAAAACATATAAATAAAATGACCATGAAGGAATTAGATAGATCATTGATGATATATAGAGTAAAAATGCAAGCTGATGTTGAAGATCATGAGAATATATTAAAAATAAAAAACACTTCCCTTAAGGTGACATCTGAGAAGCCTGAAAGAAAATCAAAACGAGAAGTCAAAATAAAAAATAAATATTTATCTGACTCTGAAATGGAACTAGCTCAGCTAGCCAAATTTTTTTGAAAATTATAAAAGAAAAAAATAGGCTTCAATAAATACGTTGTGAATAATGAAAGAGTACCTAAAGGTTAAGATGCTATGAATAAAAAATTTGGGTCACATAAGACTTGATTTCCCCTAATTTAATGATGAAATAAGAAGTGTAGAAAAGGGATACCAGAATAATGAAAATTATGATCATAAAGGAAAAAAAGCTATGAATTCTATACGGAGTGTATCTGAAGACACCAATAGCTCATCGAAATCTAATTTACATTAAGAGACACAAAATATCAAAGAAAATATATTATTTATGGATATGGAAAAAGAATAGGTGAAATATTATTTTTATTCCACATAGAATGATAATAATTGTTCAAATAATAAATTGGATTTGTGTTGTTATTTTCTAGAAGAAAAGTATTAATCTCTATTAAAGATACATATATAATTAAAAAATATATATAATGTTGTTTTTTGTGAAATTTACACAATGCTAAAGCAACGTCAGGATATAATTGACAAATTAAATTCATCTACATCACACTATATAGATCATGAACCAAAAGATTAAAGAATTACAGTATGAAGTAGAATCCTACAAAATTTCTACTAGTATTCTGAATAAATGAGAATATTATATGAACGAGATTCTTGTAATGAATTTTATTAAAACAGAAAAGTTTGTAATAAGATGAAAGGGTGAAAAATCAAAATTTTACAAAAAAAATTTGTTCCCAATTAAAAAAATATTACATGTAATAATTATGGAATAAAAGGTCACTACACTGAAAAATGTTATGGAAGAAATCCTAAAATTAGTAGTATTAAAAAATATTTTATTTCTAAACATATGTATAATGATTATAGTTAAAATTTTGGAAATATAAGGTTGATCTGGATTCCTAGATCTTTTCTTACTAATAGACCTGGTCCCAAAAAAATATGTTTATCAAAACAAAAACATTTTGAATTGTTTTAGTATGAAAAAGGTCATAGGAATAAAAAAGTTATATGTTATATGAACAATTGTTGTTCCTAGCACATGATTATATACTCATCAAATTTACATAAATTTACTCAATTGGAAAGAGGTCCAGTCACTAATGTTGTAATGAAAAAGGAATGTTTTTTTGTATTTGGAACTGTTTGTGATCCAAAATCAATCTCAAAAAACAATGTATTGTATATACAAGGGTTTAATCACAACTTGATAAGTATTTACCAACATAGTTATGATGGATTTTATGTTGATTTCTCTGAAAATACCTGTTTAGTTTTTAAAGATAAACTGCATAAATTTAGATCACCCAAAACTGATAATGTTTATAATTTGGATCTTAATCTCTTGTGTAAAAAAGGTGATTGTTTAACTACTAAGATAAATGAATCATGGATCTAGAATAGGATATTTAGAAACTATAATATATATTTTTTTAAAAAAATTGTCTAAGAAAAAATTATTTTCTAATTATCATTCCATTACATTTGAAAAAAATATATTTTCTGATTCATGTCAAATTGGAAAACAATATAAATCACCCTTAAAATAAATTAACAAAATTTTTACATGTAATCATTTAAAACATATGCACATAGATTTTTGGACCATATAGGTAATAAATATTAGCTCGTAAATTATATGTTTATGTTATATTATATGATTTTTGAAGATTTATTGGGTTTATTTTCTAAAACTAAAATGTGGGGTATTCTCTGTTTTTGAATGTTTGGGAAAAATTGTTCAAAATGAAACAGTTTTTAAAATAATATCATTGAGAGTTTATTATTGGGGAGATTTTTATAATAATTAATATAATTATATTTTATCAAATATAGGTATTAAACACACCTCATGTGCACTAATAATACCCAAAAAATGGAATTGTATAAATAAGAAATAGAAATATTCATGAAATAGAAAGTTATATACTGAATGAATACAACATTCCTACCTATTTATGGGTAGAGGTAGTAAGAAAATCATTCTATATCAGGAATTGAATTTCATTAAGACTAATTATTGAAATGACACCCATGAACATTAAAATAATAGAAGACATGAAATAAAATACATTAATGTTTTTGGATAAAATTTTTATATCTGGAATACTGAGGATAAACATGGTAAATTAAATCCAAAAATTGATGAAAGAATATTTTTATGATATTATATTATGTATAAATCCTAGAGAGTGTTTAATACAAAGTCAAATATTGTTGATGAATCGGTTTATGTGATGTTTGATGAAACTGACCCTTTTATCAAATATAAAGTTCAAACAAATGAAAATACTAACTCTCTAGATAATACGATACATGTATCACCAAAGAATTATTTTGAAAAGAAATTAAATGAAATTCATTCATCTTCAGAAAAACATGAAAATGATGAACATAAAAGTGTCTTACCTAGATAGTCTAGAATCTTAAATAACCGTCCTTTAGTAAATATTATTGGATACCTAGACATAGGAATTTGAACTAGAAGAAATTTATAAAGCCAAGTTGAATTCTCTACCTTTATACCTCAATATGAACTTATGTCTTTAGAAGATGTTTTAGATGATAAGAGTTAGTTTTTATCCATGTAAGAAATACAAAACCAATTTAGAATAAATTAAGCCTAAGAAATAGTAGAAAGACCATCCAATTATCCAATAATAGGAACTAAATGGATATTTATAAATAAATAGGATGTTAAATGGATGATAAATAGAAACAAATCTAAATTAGAATAAAAAGGTTATAATTAGGGATAAGGTATAGTTTTTGATGAAACCGTTGCACCAATATATATATTTGAATCCATTTGAATAATTTTAGCTTCTATATCTGAAAATAAATTTTTAAATAATTTCATAAGAATGTTAAATCTACCTTTCAAAATAAATTTTTAATGGAGAAGATTATTTTGAACAACCACATAGTTTTGAAGACCCTTATAAATCAAATTCCTTTTTTAAGCTTAGTAATGCACTTTATGGCATTAAACAAGCACCTAGAGAATATGATTAAATATTCTTCACTTTTTTGTTAGAAAATAGATTTTCTATGGGACTATTATATCATAATATTTTTATGAAAAAAATTGGTTGTAATATTTTATTAGTTCAAATTTATATTAATCATGTAATTTTCGATTCAACTAATAAAAATATTTGTAATTATTTCTAAAATATAATGAAAAAAATTTCAAATGATTATGATGGAAGAATTGAATTTCATTTTAGGATTTTAGATTTATCAAAAATATTAATTTTTTTTAAATCAATGTAAATATATTATTGATTTATTAAAAAAAATAGACATAAAAACAATAAAACTTATACACTCCTATGTTTACCAATATAAAACCTGATTTAGATGAAGATATAAAACTATTTAAAAATAATTATAGAGAGGTATAATTTGTATTTTATTATATCTTACTGATACTAGATCAAACATAAGGTTTTAAATATGTTTATGTGCTATATTTCACTCAAATCCAAAAGAATCACATCTTACTACTGTTAAATTATTTTTTTGATATTTAAAAGAACATTATTGATCTCTTTTTTCCCCAAATAATCTAATTTTAATTTAATTCATATTCAGAAACTGATTATTGATGATGTATATTGGATATAAAAGTAACATCAGGAACCAGTTATTTTTTAAGAAAATATTTATTATAATGTTCGAGTAAGGAACAACATACAATTTCCCTATCAATAGGCTATGTAGAATACATATTTTTTGGCAGTTTCTACGCACAAGTGTTGTGGATGAAATCCAATTTACTAAAATTAATACTAAAATTTAATAATATATCTATTTGATGTGATAATTATTCTGCTATTAATATTTCCAAATATCATATAAGTTATTCTAGGTCTATGGATACTGATATAAGACATCACTTTCTAAGATAACAAGTTCATAAAAAGGAAAAATCATTAGAATTTATAAATACTAAATATCAATTAGTTGATATTTTTATTAAACCACATACCACTGCATGTTTTGAATTTATTAAGGGGGACTTAGTGATATTTAATTTTAAATAAATATTTATTATTTAATGTCAATTTATTTTGATAATTTATTTATCAATTATTTTTATTGAATATTGTTATTTAATAATTTTTGATTTATTTTTTAAATAAATGTCTCTGTTTTGGTTTTAAACCACCTATTTTTTAAAATTGAAAATTTAATGATTATCCTGCATAATCGGCATAACAAATAAGACCATATCACCATATATCAGGAAAAAACCTTTATCTTTCTTTACCCTTTGTTTTAAAAATATTTCTTCTCCTAGAGCCCCCATATTTCTTCCAAATCCTATATTCTAAAAACCTTCAAACTTCATATTCATACAAATAATGAAGACCACGAGAATTGATGAAGGTGAACCAAGTGATCTTAAGGAACAACATGTCCCATTTAAGAATATTCATCAAGGAAAATTCATTGATTTTGAATCGGTGTGTGATAAGAATATTTTTCTCAACAAAGCTCTTGCGTTTCAAGGTTTAGAATTTATGTTTAATGATGAAAATAAATATTTTCTATATGAGATAGAACTGAAGCAGTTTTATAGAAATTTTCATCTTAGTTTCAACGATTCAAAGAATTTGAGGTCTTCATGATTAGAGGCTAAGATGTTTTCGATCACCTCAAAAGAAATTTCTCATATTTTAAAATTAATTTATGATGGATTTTTCTATGTTGATCTCAGATCAGTTGTTAATAAGGATAAATAATAATAATAAATTATTCCTTTTATTTTTGGTTCAAAAAATATATGGATATTTTTTTGTAGAAGACCTTGAAGGTGACCAAAAGGTTTTGATATTGTTTATTCCAACTTCTTTAATTCCAATGGATACTAAGATGGGGCATATTTTGTACCCAAAAATTTATATTACATTACAATTTATCTGTGAAATAATTTTTTACTTTTCCAAATATATGGTGAGATATATGAGTCACTCTTTTCATTCAGAGGAAAGGATATCATTTTATCCCTATAGAAGGATCATTTCACTTATTATATTCATAAATAATAAGATTTGTCACATTGATTATTAAGATAGATCACAATACACTAATATTTTTAATGCTGTTACACTATGAAAATATGGTTTCTTTTGGATTATAGTTAAATGTAATCTGTTTCCTCTTAGTATGGAGGATAAACAAGAATCTGATCCAATTTCTCAGGGGAGCAAGGAAACCTCGAGTTTGTAGGTTCAATTCATTTGAGGAATGAAGAAGTTGTAGAATATCATAGAGAATATTTTACTAATACTACCTAAATAAACATCTATTATGATGCTAAATATATTGGTGAATAAGGTTCATAAGAAGAGAACCAAGAGGAACTTATCATAACACCAAGGATAAGATAAGAACCGAAGCATAAGGATACAATCTTAGGATATGAAGATGTGACTCTTTGAGTGCACTTGGAAGAACCAGATCATGATTCGAATCTATAGGAATAAATCAATGTTCAATAACATCACAATGTTCTTTAAATAGATCATCAGATTGAAACATCTGAAAAATTACAGCGTGTTCATAAATAGGTAACTAAGACCACTAAGGTCACTAACATTCAGGCTATCTCTTCTATTGATCAATCATTGGAAAAAAATACATTTATCGATAAAGGTATGATATATGTACTTGAAGATATATCTTTTTTAGGTGATAATACTTTAGATAAATCCTCTGTTGTTTTTTGGAAGAGGCTCCATGGTTAAAGATTCATGTTGAAGGAACATCTGATTCTCTGGAAAATCATATTGAAGATATTTTTATTAATTTTTGACAAGGTACATGAGGAAATAAACAGCCTTCAAGAAGAAATGGAAGATGTAATAAAATATTTTTTTGAATAAAGAAAATCATCAATTACAAGGTTGAAATTAGATATTACACAGAATCAACTTAATGAGATTAGAAAACTTTTGTGTGAAAAAGGGATTTTGATGCATTCAATAGAAATTTGTTGGATTAGTTTTCCAAATAAAAATCAGAATATGTTTCTAAAAAATTTAAATTTGGAATGGTATTTGGGAAGTCAATTTGAATCTATTATGGAGGGTATCAATCATTCCATATATTCCACCTATGCACATTCATCATCATATACTTGGTCAGATGATTTCAAGAAATTACTTCAGTAATGTATGAAATTAATGAGAGACCCCAATATCATCATAGTCATAGTACAAATTATTTAATGTTGTTGGATAATCATAAATATCTTTTTGGGAAACTCACCTCAAGTGATCCCAGCATTAGGCTTCTGCTTAATCAATTCAGTGATAAGCTCTATCAGTTTCTACAAAAAAGTGGAAAATATACATGAAATTCTCAGAGTAAATTTGTTCGAAAATTGAAAACTATGTTAATATTAAATAATTTGATATGAAAAATGACATAAAATCATTCAAAATGGTTATAAGGAAATATGGAAGAGTTGAAATAAGTTTTTTAGGCTTCTCAGGCTTCACTAGTGTCAAAAACTACAGCTGATAAAAACCTTTCACCATCTACTAGGTCCAGATTTTCAAAATATTTCTGAAACCAAAACCAATATTGTATTTGTATTGTTTTTATAAAAAAAACTCCAATTATTTTTTTATTTTCTGTTCCTAATTTATATATTTTATTATATGTTTATCTCATATTCCAAAACCAATGTCACATTTTTCTATTCAGTAAACTATAACTTTCATTTATTATTCATTGAAAATTTGAATTTATTTTAATCCTTTTTCAAATAATTTATTTTTGAAATCACAAAAAGGGGAGAAAATTGGTCAAAAAAACATTCTCAATTGTTCATGTATTTATTTTCTTTAATATAAATAGTACTGTGAAATTGAACAAATACTTTAAAATTTTTATTTTCAAAGAAACAAGTATTTATTTTAATTATATTATTTATTGAGTGGTTGAAAAATTCAATATTTCTCAATAAATTATTTTATGCATTTTTTGATCATCAAAAAGGAAGAGATTGTTGGGAATTTATTGTCTCAATAATACTCTATAAATTTTATAGATTTTGATTCTCCCAAATACCATTGTTTGTTTTACTAATTATATTACTTTAAGTATTTTTCAGGAATATAATTTTCATTGAAGTATTTATTCTATAATTATATTCTTGTTTTTAATTCACAATTAATATGTTTCGAAGTATTTGTAATGTGTTTTTATGTTTTCTTGAAACATTGTTCATACCCTATATTGATTAATATATCATAAGGAATAAACACTACACCTTAAATAGTGCATATGGATCATAAACCCTATGATGCCAGGAAAGTATGGATAAATAAGCTTATTTTTTTATGTGACCTTACTTTTTTATGAAGGGAATGTACGATTAAGGAACACTACGTATGTAAGGTACCCTAAATTTTAGGAAATAAATGAATGGTTCATTAGGTAGAGTATTATTTTCAAGACTACTTTGTCAACCCTACATTCATAGAATGAATGATTTACTATGTAACCCTATGCATCTTTATTGAACTCTGTATTTAGTATTTTTGTAATTTAATAAAAATACCTTACATTTTAATTTTCAACAAAGGAGATTTAAATCTGTAATTTTATCTAATATTTTTGTAATTATCCTGATAGAAATAATGATCGATTTAATGATTGTTTATGACAGATTGAAATGCTTGTCATGATCGATTCAAGGAACTATATTCATTATAAAAATTAATAATATTATTAAGGGAAGTTACGACACCCCTGGTCAATTAAATTGTATATATTTTCGATCTATTAGAAGACTTTCTTTGATCAAAAAAACTAAAGAAAGTTTTCTGCCCTATATATTCTACCAATTTATCTTTTGAAAATATGTTTGATATGAAATTCGTATATGACTGTATACCTATGAATATATTTGTATATTAAACTGATTCAATGATTGATCAAATTTTTTGTTTTTGAAAGAGTCTACACTTTGTATACATACATTTTCAAACTCATACTACTGTGAATCTACTCTGTTCATTGCTAATTTTATTGATGATTATTTGACATTAGGATCACTTCACAGTTATTCATTCTTGAAAACATATAATAATAAATATCATCATCTATATAATATCATTTTTTCTACTACAAATTCGATGTGAATCCTAAACCATTAACAAATAAAACTCATTTGATTTATTGGAGTTTCAACTACTCATATATCATTTTTGGGAAGTGTCCACTTCTTTCACTATGCTATGGATAACCAGTTACCTGTAAATGAACCAGAATGATATTTCTATAATTCTATTAAATGTGTCAAATTTCCTCACTATGTTGCGGATTTGAAGGTCTTGTGATAACATGACCTTTCTAGTGAAATTAATCAATCTAACAGAGAGACCATTTTTAGAGTGGACTAGGGGATCCTTGTGCCCCAAACCATAATAAAATTATTGTGTTCATTCATTCTGCTAATCCACTACTCATGTTTCATATAGATGAAAATGTTGCATATCTGCATCAATCACAAAGAGAGTCAAAACACATAATCTATCAATATTTTCGAAAAGACAAAATTCACTCCCTATTTATTATACTTTTATTATTCTAACATAAAAATATGCTATATCGAACATTATGTACCTATTTTAAAAATAATAGTGTGTTAAATCCCCCCTAAATAAATTATCCCATCACAATTTCATCTTTATCATAATAATCAAGAGTTTCACAATAGAAAATACTTTTTTTAAACACATATCCTAAATATAGATAATACATAGTCCTATTAATAATAGCTAAATGGATATACACATTTCATATGTAATAACACCCAACCAGGTTTCTATATAGGATACAATTGTTTTCATGTGAATATTTGAAGATAAGAGAAAAGCGTAAATAATAATATAGAGTTATTGAGTTCACTGGTCACAAGAGATTTAACGGTCAATGGAACTTTAATGGCCAAAAAATGATAAATCCGTTATGATTTAAAATACTATATGTTCAAAACAAATGAAGGTATTAGAAGAAAATTTTATTTCAATATCCCTTTTCTAGGGTTGTGTAATTGATTTACAATCTAGACTAAGAATATATAAATATATACTTATATTATATCTCTCTATTTCGTAAGATTAATTTCTTATTTTGTTTGTGATGCAATAATTCTCCACTTCAGTTTGTACTAATATAAATGAATTTCCATGATTATTTTTTATTCTTCCAGTATAGAAATTAACTATTAAAAAATTATTGGATTCACAAAATAGTGAAAAGTTTTTATATTTTTAATTAAATATTTTCAAAAACTAATATTGTTTTCATAAGTTATCAGATGAAATATATTAAAATCTAAACCTATGGTGTAACACCACAAGTTGGACATTAATATTTATCCATAAAATTTCCTAACTAAATACAATTTTTAATTAACCAGAACATCACATATGTAAGTATTAGGGGATAAACTATTATCGTCCTTTGGTTTTGGGTTTAAGCCCCATGGTCTTTTAGGATGTGATGCGTTATCACATGATATGTGGGTTGTCTATTTTGTAAAACCATATTATTTTAATTCCTATAATGATTCCAAAATTTAATAGCCCATAATTTCGTCAACATTAATGATATGATAATCCTTAAATTATACCAATACCTTCATAAAAACCACTTTACAACTATTATCTCATCTTCAGGAACATATTAAGTTCTATCTTCCCCAAATAAGGGGTTTTACAAGAAGTTAAACATACCACTAAATTACCTCTATTGGAACCCTTCAACACAATCTTTCAAATCCTTAACAAATACTACTACATTAAATTCCTTATACATTTCATAAGACATATAAGCTAAATATCATTAATTAAAATTATCATATAACAGAATTTGTGAATCCAAACAGAAGAAAAAAAATAATTCCACTTAATATGTAGTAATATCTTAATTTTATCCTAGATCCATTTTCTTATATTTAGGAATCGTCCCATAAAAATTTGGGTGTTCATATGTGTAGTGACCCATATCATTATAGTGGAATCATTTCACATTGGAATATTCTTCTAGTACCTTTAAATAACTACCATAATGGAATTTTTCACCAAACAATAAGAAGAATCATTTTCCTTTTAAGCATGTACCGTGGTGTTTCCCAATAAAAGTATCACATGTTATAAAATCCTACTTTCTCTACATCTCTTTATCTTCCCATCTCCATATCATCTTAGTATTCTCTTCCTTCCCTTAGAAATAATAAAAAATTGAGAATTATTTCTTTGTCTTGATAGCACCAGATTCTATATCATCGTATGATTGGAATTTTTTGGGGACTTGTTCTTTTCAGATGTTTGGATTAATCCCACCAAATTAATTCTCAAAATTTCCCTTTAGTTTATGTACGTAGTCTATAGAATTCCTTGATAACATTTTAATTTTGGATTCATACATAACATTATTTTCCTCTTCTTTCTGTATTAGACTCAAGAACTATCATTCCATATTGTCCACTTTCTCAAGGGGAACATTTTCTTCCATGAAGAGTACCTTGAAATCCATCCACTCTATTCTTGATATTTCTACTTTATCATACATGTTTTGTTTTAATGACCACCATTTTTCTTTATCTCTTATGATATTATAAAATACCATGAAAATATTATCTTATCTACTACTTCCCAGAGAATGAAATATATCCATTGTGGTCCTTATAAATTTCTCAGCTAAAATTGGATTTTTATCCCCATTAAATGAATGTTGTTACTAATGAATGAAGCAGTCTGACATAATTAAACTATGTGGAGGATCAACAGGAATATCTATACAAGAAAGATTATTACTTATAAACTGATCCAACATCCCCAATAAATTCATTATTTTAACAGTTACCACTCCATTTATATCTCCAAAATTATTATCTATTATAGTTGGGGAACCCCAATATGGGGTGTTTTCATTGATATGGTTCCCATTACTTCCATTAGGATCTATCTATAAACATTTTAATACACTATATTAGTTAATAAAATTTAAAAAAATAATATATAATCCCAAAACTAGGGAAACATTTAATATAAATTCAAAAACCAATCATAGATAATCTCAAAATAATAATCATGGTTTCATTCAGGAAATAATTATTTTTGAACACCTTTATAAAGGTTATTAAAGAAAACATGGTTTATCCTAAGAATATCAACTTGGAAATCCAAACCAGGTGTGTAGTATGGTTCATTTTCATTCCCAAAGTGATGATTAGATCAATCTCAATTCTCCATTTTTGAAGTTATTACCCATAGGTACATCTATTCCAGAACCACGCCCACTTTTATTATCCATACACGGTTGTATTTTCCAGGGAAACAAAAATAATCTATTCACTACCAAATAATTAATATTTAATTCTATCCATATCCTCAAAGATTATCATAGGGATAAATGACCTAATATATGTTTTATTATTCTATTTCTCACAATTTCTACTAAAATTCAACTAATACGAACTATAATGACCCTGATCCCAATAGAATAGTTATTTTGTCTACATTATTACTTTGGAATAATATTGTAGGAGTCCCATCATGAAAGAGTGAATAGTTTTCTAATCTTGTTAAACTAGATACAAGATTAAAATTATTATTTTTCTTAACACACCCAAGTGGGGCTCGTACCACGAGGCCCCATGCCTACCTCCAATATGCTAGGGGATGGTGACTGGCACATAGTAGGCATATAATTAACTTGGGAGGAATTTCCTAACTATTTCTACACATGAACACATATCCAAGCCCACAAAATGTGGAAATGTAAAAACAACTTAACAACCAGTGCTTGAATACATCAACATCCACAACCTGAGTATGACAGTAAGTAATGAAAGTAAATAGGTCAAAATATAAACCAACCACAAAGAGTATGCAACACAAGTCTGACATTAAAGTAATGGGACTACTGTCTAAAAATCGTCCAGACCACACCACAGTCTGTCTGGTCTCACAAAAAACCATCTGGTCTGGGTGCACCTAGGACTCTATCAAAAGGATGATCATCTTCACAAGACATAATAAGTGCGGGGAAATCCCATAGAGGGGTGAGTATAACAATACTCAGCAAGACACCCAAAAAACCAAAATTCATACAATAATGGAAATACATTCAGCACTACACATGTATATTTTTATAACACATATAACAATAATTTCCAGATATACTCAACAAAGACACACAATCTAGAGGTAATCCACAACCATAGTACACCCAACCTTAGGATTCCATCTCAATGATCCTTGGCGTTCTCATCTGGGAGAACTAACTCCTAAATATGATAGCATAGATGGAGTTCATCCAAGATGTACCACTCATTAGGTATCATCATGATAAATAACATAACGATAGTCCAAAGATATATGAGACAACATATGAGGATCACTACTAGGGCCATGGGGTGATACCAACAACTCAATATGGATTAACTCACTATGAAGAGGATCAATTCATGAATATTTTTGGTCACATAAAAACCCTGAACTCCACCTAGGGCATGAATATTAATAGAGGATCTCACTTTGGGCCTATAGAAGGGATTCCAACAACTCTATTCAGGTTGTAAAAATGAAGGGATCATTGTCTTAAGACTAGGAAACAATACTATACCAATATTCGGGGAAAGTATAAGGGGAAAAAACCCAAATGAAACTTGTACAAGTCACTGAGCACAAGGGATATAAGCCATTTAGAAATAGTATTTGACATGGAAAATGGTTACATATTGTGTCCCTTGACCACGAGTCCTACCAGTGTAAACAAACCATGTCCGTGTAGTAGTAAATGCCAAATAAGTACCATGTGTATTGTACCTGTGTGCTAGTACATAGATTCAACCCATGTACCCATGTCTGTGTGTTAGAACATGTCTTAGCCTATGAACTTAGTCTAACTAATGTCAATGTGGGGGAGTACACAATGTGAAAGAAAACCATATACTCTACCCTTTGATTATGTACATTACGAAGTACATGACAAGGATCGAGGGAGGGACAACACACAGTGTGATAGGGGTCACACGCTGTGTAATTCATAACATACTCTAAAACCCTAGCTACCACTAAGGTAACCCCTCACATCATATAGATCTGGTTAACACATTGTGCTCTATTTGATTTTATGGATTCTGATATCCTTCCTCTGTATGCCTCAACTGATCCTTCAGCCATTGATCCATCAATCACCATGACGTGAAACTCATGATATATCCTCATCTGGTCATTCCATCACATAATGAAAAAGATTTTGGCCTTAGATCATCTCGTTAATTGAGATCAGAATTCTTTTTCATTACATTATGATGGACACAAAATCAGGTATCTACCTACATTCTATCTTCTACCAAAACCATTATCACACCTCCCTCGCATCGCATTATTCCTGGATCTATGATATCGGATTATTGAGTAATGAAATTGGTGTGTAATTAGCTATTGATCATCATTAATTGGGTCACGTGCTAAATAAATAATTCCCTTTACAAATAATGAATCAGGGGAGAAATCACAACACATAAATTTGGGAAGGAACCTCAATCGATGTTCATTTTGACCTCAATCTCTCACCTTTAAAATGAAAATCGTAATAAATCAATCACAAAGATAATTCTTCTAATAGTTCCTATAGTCAAACCCATCCTTCAAGTCGATCAAACTATGAATTAATTTATTTATTGATTGGCTTGAATTCAATGTAGAAATAAATTAAGGGGAATAAATAAATCAAAACACATTCCCTGCCTTGATTTGGTTTGATCACCGATGAATGATGAGGTGTTTTCATTGTCTTGGGCATGATCTATTGAATCTGAGGTGCATTCATCATCGATCGGTGATCTGTCATCATTTTAATGAGTTTATTTTTTAGAGATCTCTCTCTCTAATGGTTCCTCATCATTTCAGGTTTTATGTGTCTATCCCATGAAATTCTCCACAATCTTATTTTTATATATGTTCAATCATTTTGTTGGAAAAATGAAATAAAATAATTTTATTCATTTTTCATGCCCATAATTAATTTTATACAAGAAACCCACATCCACAAATTTTATGTCGCACATAGGGTAATCCTCAGATTATGAACTCGATTTTACTATCATATTTCTAATATGAGCATTCATTTATATGTTATTCCACTATTATAGGAAAACTGTGCACACATGCTATTTAAAATATTTAAAAATTTTCAAACATTTGTTCTAGGGAAATCGGGAATTAGAATCACAAGACCTCTAGACTCTGGGTCTCAATATTAATCCATATAAAATACAAAAAAATACATGGAAAATATGAGACATTATATTCTCCCCACCATGGGGCTTAATATCCCCCAAAAACCAAAATAAGGGAAACTAACAGATATGTGGGTACTGAGCATGAATCTGAGCCTACCAATCTCATGTGCTCTCCTAGTGAGTATTGTGTTACTCATAGACACACACTAAATAAATATATCACCCATGAATAATCCACTCATTTTTATCCTCAATATATATCAAGTATTCAACAAAGGTCACTCAATCCCCAATGGCTAGCTTTCCACAACTGATAACTTGTGATGCTTCTTACATGTACCTCCTCAACTGTTACACATGGAAGATTTTGTGTACCATATCTATCTTTAGAGGTATATCTAAGCAGTAAAATACCTCACCAACTCTACACAGTATCTATAATGGTCTGATGAACCTTATAGATTGATTTTTCCCCCAAAAAAATCTAAGTAATCCACATAGATGTGAAACACATGGAAACAAATGGTCACTTTACTCAATCTCTAGAAGCATTTTCCACATGTAATCATAAGACATCTGATGGATATGTATAGTAATAATATGTTCCTAAATGATCCACAACTTATCTGTAGTAGCTCATACCATCTTCGGGCCTATGAGTGCCGACTCACTGGGGTCAGTAGAAAAAAGTGGTGGCCTATAGGGTCACCTGTAAGAAGCCTCAAATTGTTTCATTCTAATGGTGGAATGGTAGATTTTGTTTTACAAAAACTCTATTAGTGATAGTTGATCATCCTAGCTACATCCAAAATCCAACATTCCAACTTGCAGTATATCCTCTAGAACCTAAATGGTTCACTAAATATGGCTATTATTTTGTGGGTGAAATGTTGTGCTGAAGCATAACTGGGTTCCAAAATCCTCTTGTAAACATTTTCACAAGAGTGATGTAAAGAGACAATCATGGTTGAAAATGATCGTTGATCGACCTCAATGGAATCACATTATCTCCTGAATATAGAGGTGTCCAAATATTTCTACTGAACTCATCTCTCATATAGCTTGGAAGTTGGATGAATTGGTGAGTCATTCTACGATCACCCAGCTAGAATCATATCCCCTTGATTTACGTGGTAAACCCATAATTAATTCCATAGATATCCTATATCACTTCCATTCTAGAACCTCAAGGTTCTGATTCAAAACCTCTAGAAAATGGTGTTTAGCCTTCACTTACTGATAAGTAATGTATAAAGAGACAAATTCTACAACTCCTTTCTTTATCCCTAGCCACTAAAATGAACATCATATGTCTGGGTATATCTTTTCTACAACTCGATGTACATCCAAATGGGATGTATCAAAATCTCTCAGAACCTATTCCTACAACAACACTAGTACCATCATGTCTCCATTGAAAAGTACAAATTTCTCCCTGCCTATTGAAAATTCTGCAGGAGAACACCCTATGGATATCTGAGCATATAAGGTCTCACAGTTGTTATCCCCAATCCATGCCTCCCTGACTCACTATAATTGGGGTGGGGTGGAAACCACCAACTGGAGGATAGAAAATCCATATTCATCCATAAAGGATAACTGTAATATGGCCAACTACTCTGATGCCCTATTCAGAAACTTGGAATAAGATCTCTTGGTGATAGCATATGATACCACATTCCGCTTCCCCAAAGTATATATAATTTCTAAGTCATAATCATAGAATAACTCTAACTCTTATATCAATCTGATGTTGAGATCCTTTTCAGAGAATATATACTTGAGACAATTTTTATCAAAGTCAATGATAAATCCTTCACCAATTTGGTAGTTTTTTCACATATTCATCATTAAGGATTCCTCTTCTAAATCAAGATCCCATGTCATTTACTTATGCACATGTGGTCTTAACTTGTTAGAACCATAGTAAATTATTACTTCCCTATTCATAGGATTACAACCAAGACCAATTCCTGATGCATCACATAACACTTCATACTAAACACCCTCCCCTAGTAATTGAATGATTTGAGCACTCTTTAAACTCTACCTCAACTACTGGAAAGCCTGATGGAACTTTTCTATCCAAAAAAGGATACCCCTTTCGAGTTAAATCTATCATGGGTGTTGATACTCTAGAGATATCAGGTATGAATCTTCGATATTAGCCTATCATCCCATGGAAGATTCCTAGCTCCATCGGATTCTTAGGTGGATCCCATGCTAACACTGCCTCGACCTTGACCTAGTCCACTGCCACTACAATTTTTGATATAGCCTATATATGAAATTTGATTTCCTATATCTAAAAATGAAACTTCAAGAGCTTTCTATAATGTTATTCCACCCAGAGTACATCTATAATTATCCTTCCATGTCTCACCTTCTCCTCCTTGGATGTAGAGTACACAAGGATAGTTTTGATGAAAACTACCATGAATCGGTCTATGTGAGGAGGAAGGATCATGTTCATGAGTCCCATGAACATTTCTAGGGACATCTCCAGGACAAAGTGAATCACCAACTACTCATAGTGACTGTTCCAAACATCTGAATTCCATCATCAATATATCCTAATCCTTTACTCACAATTAGTGATAGCCTAATCACAATTCAAACTTTTTGATCCATAAAACACCTCTTAAATGATCAAAGAGGTCATTAATCCTTGGTAGTTAACACTTGTTCTTCATTGTCACCATGTTCAAGCTTGGTAGTCCACAGACAGCCTCATACTCTTGTTTTCCTTTTTAGAAAACAAAATAAGGTCTGCCTAGGGTGAAACACTGAGTCTCATGAAGCCCTACCTCCGAAATTTCACAAGCTATACCATAAGATCTTGAAGCTCTTTAGGAGCCATAATATATGCTAGTTTAGATATTGAGGTCCTCTTAGGGTGTAGATCAACGGAGATGTATATCTCTTGGTAGGGAGGTAAACCTGGAATATAATTTTGAAATACTTCCTCATACTCCACCACCACTTCAGGAAATAGGGAAATCATAACATCCACTACACCATGGGATAGTCTAGAAAACTGATGGGTAATCATCTACACCCTCCTATTCATGATTCTATCATGTGATGTTTGTGTTTCCTTTTTGAAAATAAAGTAAAAAATTGGTTCTGTCACTGTAGACACACCAAACCGTTCTCCTAAAATAGTCAATCAGGGAATGAATTTTAGATAACCAATCCATACAAAGAATGATTCCATAATTCATTGACTCTACTATCAATGGATTACAACCAAAAATCACACCTATAAGTGTTAGGTCACACTATCGGCAAAAGTGTGTCAACATTGAGTCTTCTCTGGTAGGAGTCCCCAACCGTGAGGGTCAGCTTAACAGTTCAACCAGAATCTCTATGTCTTGAGAAAGGTATGTGGAATGAAATTAATGAATAGAAAATGTGTCTATTAATACTACATCTAAGGTGTAAAAGACACATATGATACTTAAATCATTTTTGGATCCCCTAGGCCAGAATACTCAACTGCTTATAGTTGTCCCCTACCCTATCCTACTGCTCCCCAATCCTGGAGTGGAACACCAAGGGGTGGTGGTGGTAACATGTGAACGTTTCAACCACCTATTTATACACTCCGAAGTCCACTTCCACATAATAAAACCTGAAATTCTACCTCCTCTTTCCACTACTTCTTCCTCAGTATCCCATTAATAGTCTCTATATCAACTATACGATAGGTCAGACAATCTCGAGTGAGATGTCCCATGTCATCACATGAATAACACCACCTCTATATTGGCTGAATAGGCCCACCCTGTGAGCCCTGAACTAGAAATCCTCTATCCTCAATCCTCGTCATAAAATTTATCACACCTCTAGGCCATAATACTAATGGTGGCTCCCTACTACTAAGGTCTATGCTCCTACATTCCCACAACAGAAAACAACTTGTTGCATTTTCTCATCCAATAAACTCTTATCTACCATATCACGGGCTAACACCCTAGCATAGGTAGGAATGCATAATGTTATAATGTTTTCATGGACATCTCTATGAAAATCTTACATGACGGATAAATACCTGAAGAACATGTCATTCACCATATCCATCGAGTAACTAGAGAGGTTGGTAAACCTCGATGAATACTCAGCCATTGTCATGTTTCCATATTGGAGATGAAAAAGCTCCTAGATATGTATATCCCTCAGTTTTGCTGGTGATAACTCCCCTATGATGAGATTATTGAACTCTATCCATTAATGAGTCTCTTGATTATAAGAATTGGTCTTTAAACCCCTCAATTGCCCTGCTAAGCTGTGAAGAAGGCTCACTGCAAAGACCAACATTAGATCTGCTGGTATCCTGTCTAAATAGAGATATAGAAGCTCCAAGATATGTACATCCCTCATTTTCACTAGTGAGAACTCCTCTATGATGAGATGCTCACGATCTATCCCTAAAAGAGTCACCTCATCATAATAATTAGTCATTAAGCTCGACAATTTCCCGACTGAGCCATGAAGAAGGCTCACTGTAAGGATCATCATATGATTTTATAGAGACTGGTCAAGATAGAAAATGTAATTTCCCGGTTCTGGAAGCCACCCAGAGGCGCCCCGTACCCAGTTGGTCACATGACCTCAAGCGCATTTCCCCGAACGCCAGAGGATGCCGATTAGAAGCGAAGGCCTTGGGTGTGATAATGGAGAAACTATACCCTCATTGGCAGAGTAACAAAGTAGAAGATAAAAAAATATACAATAGTGGAAGAGGTAATATCCAACAATAGTGAACAACAGAATACTGATAAAGAAACAACTAGAGCATATATATATATATATATAAATATGGATGATGCATGATATATATATGTATAGGAAAGTAGCCAAAAAAGTCACAATGTAGAATACAATAATAAATCCAAGTACAAAATGAAAACAGATAAGTGAATCCTCCAACTGCTTTTTGAGATCTTGCAACTCAGGATTAGCCATCCTATAAGGAGGAATGGACACCGGTGCCGCTCTTGGAACAAGCTTGATCGAATAGTCTACCTCAAGCTTCGGAGGAAAACATGAAAAGTCCTCTGGAAATACATCTACAAAATGATCCACCACTGGAGGAAAGTCTAACTGTGAAGTCCCCTAGTAATCCACATAATGACTAGAAATCTGGGCTGTAACTGCTCCCAACCCATCATGCTATGGTCCCACTCTACTCGCCTAGACATCCCACTCGCCCTTATGTATAAAAGATCCACCCTCGGGTGATATGAAACTCACCCTACGGTGATAATAGTCAACGACTGCCTAGAAGGGAGCTACCTAGTCCATTCCGAGAATGACATCATATCATGTCATCTCTAAAACATAAAAATCCCAAAGGAAGTTACACCCACCAACCTAGAGAGGGAACTCCTTGCACTTATGTACACTTGATGTTATTTTCCCTAACAGAGTGTCTAGTGTAAAAACATCAGCAGAAGAAAAGATACATATCCCAAGGCTCTCCATGATAGAAAAAGATATAATGCTATGCATAGAAACGGTATCGAAAAGAGGTGAAGGTAAAACCGAGGAAACTAGGATCGTAACTCGAACTGTAGAAGGTTCAGGATCTTGCTCCGACTGGGTATGCACCATCGTAACGGTCCGACCTACTCCATGACCCTGTGACCCTGCCTAACTACTCTGAGCCGATCCACCCAGCTATCACTAGTATCCTAGTGACTGACCACCGCGGTCGCGACCTCCACCTTGGCCTGAACGGCCGGAAGAACTCCAGTTTCCAGACTGGTGAGAAACTGGTGGATCTGCTCCTGTACGAGGGGTCATAGAAGAACCCCTATCACTAGCTGCAGCTGAGAAGACCTGACAAAAGAGCTGAAGGTGACCCATCTTGCCACAAGTTCAGAACTCCACTGTGTCTCTCTGGCACTGCGACCAGTTGTGACCACTCCTTCCGCACTGCTAGCACACCACCTACCTACCAGAAGATGTCTCCCGCCTCCTCGGATCACCACGCAAGCACTCACTGCGGTGCTTCCTACCATCATTAGGAGGGATGAAAATTCCAGATGCTGAGCCGACCTAGCTCACAACTCTAGAATCCCGGAGATTCTGTTCTGTGATCAGCGCTAGGTTGACGAGGGAAGTGATAGAAGTAAACCTGAATATATTCACATGGGAACAGATGTCCTGTATGAGGCCATCCTCGAACATCATTTCCATAAATAACCCATCTCTCCCACAGAAGGGTGTAATGAAATAATGCTCGGTGAAGAGAGAAGAATACTCCATAACAGAAAGAATACCCTACTCCAGACACATGAACTCTCAGGATCGATCAGCCCTCAAAGTCTCCTTATAGAAGTAGTCATAGAAGATACGATGGAATACTTCCCATGCTCTAACCTACTAATGACCCACCTTTGAGATCACATCTCACCACCTCTTGGCGGAGTCCCGAAGCGTATAAGTGGAAACATTCACACTCCTCTCTGGAGGAGTCTCTATATTCTCAAAGATCATTATCTTGACTTCTAGCCATGACTCTACAGCATGAGGTCCTCTTTCACTTGTGAAGGTGGGAGGATGCTGCTGCTAGAAAACCCACGTCAAGTCTACCATAGACAAAGAAGGAGGTGGTGCTTCCTGGATGGTCTGTATCATCCTCATGATGCCTTTCCTGAACTGTGCGTCAGCATCGGAAACAGGTATAACTGCTGGTGCCAAGACTGCCACAATAGGAGGATCTGTGGGGAGTCCCTAATCAGCCATGTATAGTGCCTAAGCACCGCCTGGAAACTATCATAAAATCGGAGGAAATCTCACTTTCATGACTCTGTAAGGTCTAACACACACCTTAGATCAACGTTTTCAAGGAATAAAAACTAGAATTGTAAGAAGAGAACATGATAAATAAAGAACTCATGTTTTTCAAAAACATGACTACACGACGTGTACAATTCATACATGGCATGTTCCCTTAAGTCATTTACATGGGCGTGTACTCCTACCAATACTGGTCATGTAACACCCCAAACACATGGAGTGTTCTCAAAAAACAAGGCATGTACATGAATCCTCTTCCCCTACCTGGGTCCTTCTACACGGTTAAGCCACACGACTTCCCTAAGACAAGACTACATGGCGTGTTCAATACAGACACAACATGTACAAGACATGCCTCACCTGGACCATGTTGTTAGTGACACGGTCAGACACACCCCACAAAACACATGGCATGTTCCTTACAGACACAACATGTACGCGAAAAGATATCATCGACTCGTGTTGTTTGTGACACGGCCAGGTACTTGGGTCAGACTACACAGTGTGTTCAAAGTGGACAAGGCATGTATAAGAAGAGACTCCACCGACCCATGTTATTAGCTACATGGTTGGGTTCCTAGAATTATACTATAGGGCGTGTTCAATGCAGATACTGTGTGTTTTCATCATACTTTTCCCATCCCATGTCTCTGCCCACACGGCCTACGACATAGTTATAGACTACACGACGTGTACATAAAGTACACATCGTGTACATACGAAAAACTATTTCTTCCCAAGAATAAGAACAAATGGCGTGTAATTAACATTAAACGACGTGTATTCTGGGTTTTTCCAGACACTAATCCTTAGAAACTACTACGGTACCCAAAAAACACAGAAACAAACTCTGAAAGTTCCAAATTCTGATATGTGAGGCCCCATACGCCCCACGAATCAATGTCTGGAATCTGTTGCAGCTTATAAACTAGAAAATAGCGCAATGATCCACCAAATTATGGTTCTTGAGGGCCCATAACACCTCTAGAACCAATGTTTTTAATTCATCCAAACAATACCATACACACAATACCCTATTAAACAGCATGTATTTATATCAAGGCATTTATCACAACAACATGCATATTCTGCACAACATCTATGACAACAGCATGCAGTCACTAATACATCCTAGATGGCATGGAAAGAATGTGTGGAATGTGATTTATAACAAGTTCCTATATGATTCAAGAGATGGAATACCCTAATCTCATCTGGTTGTGATAGAAATAGAACCTCAATAACCTCAACAATAAGAACACAAAACATCTGAATCACCCAACGGTGAAATCAATCAACTGTAAAATTGAAAACCAGAGAAATTTCCATAATGAGGTAGATTGGATTTTCCCTGTACATGGGTTAGCTTCTCCTGGGTACAACTTAATACCAAGTACCTATTCCTTTGTATCCCTGGTTAAAGGCTCCAAACAGTAAATCAAGAGTAAATAATCCTCTGATACCACTTTGTAATGTCCCCATTCCGGATGCCACCCAGTGGCATCCCGTACCCGGTTGGTAACATGGCCTCAATAACATTTCCCCGAATGCCAGAGGCTGCCGACTAGAAGCGAGGTCCTTGGGTGTGATAATGGGGCAATTATGCTCTCATTGGTAGAGTAACACAATAGATGATAAACAAATATACAATAGAGGAAGTAGCAATATCCAACCACAGTAAACAGTGGAAGACTGATAATGAAACAGTTGGATCATATATATATATATATGAATGATGCATGAAACATATATGTCTCAGAAAGAAGCCAAACAAGTCACAATGCTGAATACAATACTAAATCAAAGTACCAAAGGAAAAAAGATAAGAAACTCCTCAACATCGCAATACTCATCTTGGTCCCATGCTCTCCAGCTCCACAGGATGCCACGTACCTAAATTAGAAGAGAGCTTTCCCTTGTCTATACCTGCAATAGTATAATCTGTTTGGGCCCAAAAACATGGCCCAAACAGGGTGTGAGATGAATCCTAGTAGGCAACCTCCACAAGATCTGTTCCGAACAGTCAGTGAATATATGGCAGGTAATGTATAGAAAGTAGTAAACAATCCACAATCCAAATATCAAGAAACAACTAATCAAACAAGAACGTCACAAACAGGTAACCCTCTAGGAAGTACTCATAGACTATCCCCTCTACTCCTACCTAACAGATACTAGCAACCCTCCGGGAAGCACACACAGTCTCACCACTATGATTCAGCTAAAGTATAGACTCTATGAGGAAGAACTCACCGTCAATTTTCCCTATAGTCTTGTATTGTTACTAAAGGCGCTATAGGAAAGTACTTACGTCACATTCCCTCTATGGCCTGCGTCGAGTAACTACAGACTCTCTGATGAAGCACTCAAGGTCAATTCCCCCTATGGTCTCACATCGTAAATTATAAGACACTTTGGAGAAGCCCTTACGTCCATTCTCTCTATGGTCTACTACACTAGGTTCTCACAGCCCTGTGTATATCAACAAGTATATCATCACGTAACGACCAAAGTATACCTCAAGAACTACTTGGCTAGCATTCTATATCATAACAGCATTTCAGAGCAACAGTCTCCATCCTATATTACTATGCATGGGAATGTAAACAGTAGCCTAAAGGAAACTAGACCCAAAGGTTAATACAGGAAAAAAATGCAGGGGAAATACATCCAAAACACAATAAATTAACCTATTAAGAATCAATAACTTCTACTCAAGCATAAAATCAAAGCAGGCAAACAATGTGGCTAAAATGGTAAATACGCAATACCCCGTTCATAGGTATTGGGAAAATTTGCGCATAAAACTCAAAGACATTCTAAAGAAAGGAACAAAAAACCTACCTTGGGGTTAAGATATCAATATACATGAATCTTGAAGCTTGAATCTCCTTAGAACTCCATAGATCTAAGAAAACTTCTAAAACATTCAACCCATGATAACTTGGAAAAGAAAAGGAATTGAATAACGAGGTTCCATTAGAAGTGAGAACTCACTGATGTGATTCCAACGCACTCAACAGTGTTTGATTTAGACGACGGAAGGAGGCTCGGGGGTTCATCGAAGATCTTCGGTCGTATGGGTTCTCTCGGATGAACGAGACCTAAAAGAATACGGTTATGTCCGTCAGATGCGACCCCAGTGTGTTTAATAAAAAAACAAAATACACGACATGTAATTTTAAACTACACGGCGTGTAATTTCCATTTTTGTACTCTACTTTAGGCGGCCTCCAGGTCACCCCACATGACCGTGTGTGTGGCCATGACATGGCTAGCACACGGCCACCTACAACAATGAAGTACAGGGCATGTACTCATAAAGTACACGACGTGTACATAAAAAATTTCCAGAAACTACTATTTTCTCAAAAACTCTAGAAAAAGGAAAATCATACATGAAAAGAATATCCGGGTTCTTACAATGTTAAACCATAAATGCACATCACTCTAATGTTTTTATGAACCACACAACCAATAGAATTTAGTTCCAAAAAAACCACATGAAATATTCTTATCATGGAATAGAGATTCACCATAAAAGTATTTTCCATTTCCACATCATAATTCATAAATAAACTCTTCTCATACATGAAGCATTTTGAATATATAAAAATTCCTCATACAATATGCTTACCATGAACATTCCCAAACATAGTGAATTTTAATCCAAAAAAAATTCATATACATGATCTATTTTCATATATTAATCAAATCATGTATATAACTGATTCATGTATGTGATAAGTTTTACAATGTGACCAAATCACATATCCTGTAGAAAATTCTTGTTCATTTATTTTCCAACTTAACCAATCATATATCCAAATTTGTGTACATGGAAATTTTTTTCCATTCATATTTGGATACATGAAATTGCCTTGTCTATATAGATTCTATAATGTATGAAAAACTTTATATGGATATTCCCTTAAATAATGAACTTTTTCAAGTTTATATAAGTGGTTAATCACTTCTTTTATATGATTCTAGACATCCTATTTTTTCTTATAAATCCTTATGTCTTATTATTCTCTTCATTTTAAAAATTATTACAGGAATCATGAAGACCGTTATTATTGTACATTATCCGTAGAAAACACCTCACATTACATCATTATATTTAAATCTACTTATTTTTATGTTCATATTTATATATTCTTCATTACATATTGTACCTTATTCATTATCCATTTGATACTGAATCCCTTCCAAAACATTCATATACTATAAAAATAACATTTATTCTTACTTCTCAATCTTCATGTGGTCACTTTTCGTATAATGAATCTTCTATAGTCACTTCATCTATTGTGATTATCATGTATACTTCCTTCAAATTCATATTATCATTAAAAGGCATCTGATACATCTGAATTAAACTTCAAATTCTCTAACCCACATGGATTACATATCATCCTTAATCAATACTCAACCATCACCATCATCATTCAATATCCAGACAATTTATTCTTCTTTAACATGTTAACATTACATCAAAATCATTCAGTGACAATAAATAAAACTCACACAAAGTCAGATCAACAATCTCATCATTTTTATTTATTGGAAGTACCTTTTAAATGAGTTGTTTCAATAATTGTTTTAATTTATACTATCCAGCAATCTCACAAATCAGTCATTACATATTTTATACCCCGTATTGTAGAGAAATATAAATAAATTGAAAAAACCATTTAAATTTATTCTATTGAAATGTGAAATGAATCATGTCACTCTATGTCTACATGATCCATGATTGATATTGCAATCCAGAGTATTTGATTTCAATAAAAAATATTCATTCGAATTCCAAAATGTGGGATAAAACCAATGTGTCATCCTATTAATTTTTCTATTAGGTATTAACAACAAGCATATCCTTAACATCATTAATGATTATCCATCAATTAGTTTTTCTAAAATATTATTTTATTAACCAACCTCTAATGGGTAATTATTTCAATATATTCAGTATTGATAGAATACCCCCTCTTTTATAGGATCTCCCTTAGAGAACATGATTCAAATTGAATTCCCTGAGTTTTTATCCCAAGTAAAATAGAAATATAATAGAGAATTATCATGATCTTTCATAATTATCAATATATATATAATGGTTGAGAGTATTTTCTAAACCATGTTGTTTCATTAGATTTATCCTTTCTCTTCTCACTTAGTGAAACATTCATCTTATTTAGAATATATTCCTATAATGTAATTATTATAGTGAAATAACCATGATTCTTCCTAGACAATTATCATATCACAAAAAATAATTATTAATCTATAATTTCTCATATTGAAATACTCTCATTCAATTATGAATCCTAATATGGAATATTTTATTTTTCATTATATATTTTTTATTTTTCTTTTTTCCATCCTCTTATTACTTTTCTAAATCATCTAGATAAATTACCATAATATCTTCAAAAATGTACACAGCATAATTAGAGTATATTCATGCCTCCTCATGAGAACCTATCTTCACCTTAGTTGTAAGGAATCCTATTTTTTCAGAATATATTTTTGAGAAGAATTATGAATTTTTTACTTTAAGATGATTATAAGGTGTCAAATGATCTTTTTCACCTAGAATATGATCTTGTGTAATTTTTATATTCTCTATGTTAGTCCATAAATATTAATTTTACCCTAGGATAATAGTTTTTCAAATTCTATGCCATAGAAATTTTATAGGCATAATTAATAAGTAATATTTTATTTCTTAAATATTAATTTTTACACACATGTTTGTTCAACCATATCATTTGAACAGAGTGTCATATTGAGATTCTGTCTTGACCATTGATTCTATAATTGGGAGTTTTTCTAATGATAGGAATAAACTCAGTTTGTGAAATGGGGTCGAGATGGGCCCCATTTTATTTTTATTTTCATTTATTTTAATTCTCTCCTATATCTTCTCATACATGACCCTATTGGATTATCCCTTAATGTGAAGGATATTGAAATTAAGAGATAGATAGAGAAAATTAAAAGGATAGAGGTACCTCTACTGATCTCTATGTAGAGACCCATATCCTGACGTACATGGACATTACATTACTTTTGCGGAATACTTAATACATAACAAAAAAACACACACACAAGGACCGTAATAGTTTAGTGTCTTTGGAAACTCGGAACATAATCTTCTAATCATGGTGAAAGTTATTCAACATCTCCCATAAAGATCTTCCCCTTTTTGTTTTATTACCTAAAACCTTTCTTTATATCCTGGGGAAAAGAAAACATATATAGGGTGAGCTCAAGTGCTCAGTAATGGTACATATGAAGAAAATAAAACAAACCATATACATTTGAACTTAAAAACATGAACATAATATTTAAACATCAAAATCTTGAGCAATGACAAAAAACATGGCATTATGTAAGGCATATATCATAATGGAACATCAATCAAGATACAATAGCATGAGAATAAAACATGTAATTATGGAAAACCATTAAGCACATGATATTATTTCCATAGTATCCAAGGCATTACTGCCAAGACCATCTTAGTGGACAAAGTCCCTTACTGAACCGAGTTCACACCTCATTCCAGTCCTGTAACATTGAACCGGATTAAATTACAGTTCCAGCCATGTCTATCTCATGATATATAAATCTTTACCCAATGCATTGGAGGGAGATATTGGTCCCAACCATCTCATAATGAAATTAATTTTTCTTGTGCCACAACATAAACATAAATCATTCATCATAACCCAAAGAATAAAATGGGTTTCAAAAACATCATCCCCATATAACATAATCCATATAAAACAAAAGGATATCATTTAATCATAATAAAAGTGAAACCATGGAAATCATAGAGACATTATACTTGAAACATAATCATACTAAATAATTTCATCTTAGATGGAAAATAGTTTTGGCAAAACACTTGAAATGAATTCTTGAGGAAAATATCCTTTCTTTTTCAAAATCATTTTCTTTTTAAAAAATGCCATTCAATTTTAAAAGAAATGTATTTTTTTGAAAATAGTCATGAAATATTGTAGAGTAAGATTCATGAAAATGGGATTTATGAAACTATAAAAATCTGATCATGTCGTATAAGTTAAAAAAACATTCTCCTCATACTTTTAACAGAAAAGTGAAAAATTACCACATATGGTAAACAAAAGAAATATTCCAAACATAACCCAAAGTAAAAGTCAAATAAGGGTAAAAATGTCTTGAAAAATACATGGAATAATATTAAACACTTTATGAAAAACATTTTATGTACATGGATGAAAAATATAACCTCAGTAAATACTTAGGTATAAGCAATCTCGGATAAAAATGAGATTGTAAAATTATCCCTTACCTGAGGTCTGATATGATTCGTATGTATCCGAACCTCTTGTATAATGATTTAAATAATTTCATTGAATTATTACAGAATCATATTCATTTTTATGATATCATATATGGCTCACTTATTACTTTATATTACCCGTTATTTTTTAAATTCCATGTTAAAGCAGCGTTTTGGGTAGAATTTATTTATCGTACGTGTTCAGAATTGTTGTTCTTGATATTATTATTACATATATCATGATTTAATTACATACAGAATGTAAATCATGATTTATATATCATATATATATTCATTATATATATATATATATATAATATATATAGATAAATGAAATGAAATACACCGTTCATGGAGACGGTAGGCCGTACGTACGCATGAACATTGTTTTCCTTTCCTTATTGAATTGAATGGAAGTAAGTAGATGAAATATATACATATATATAAATAATTCCAGTAGCTTTATCATGTCATATATTTCATTATTATTAATTAAATATTCTTTAAAATCAATCTTGAGTGGTTAACATGGAGAATGAATCTCATCGGGTCGTGGAGACGGTAATCCGTACGTACACACGAGCGATGATATCGTTCCCATAATTTTAGAATTGAATTGGGGTGGATGATATAATATCTCAGAATAAGTATTATGTTATAATAACTATATATAGTTATTCTTTACACCATTATACGCATCAAAGTAAGGTGGTGGTGGAAAAAAGAGATTACACCACAGTGTGGAGACGATATTCCGTACGTACGCACGCGCGGTGACTTCGTTTTCCATAGGATGGATAGAAGGTGAAATGGGGTTGTTTCATATTTATAATAACATATCAGTATATTATTGATACTATGGTTATTACTTTATAATGAAACAAAAAATAAGAATAAGTTAAAGAAGAAAGAAACTTGAAAGAATCGGTAGAAGAGATTACCTCTTCTTTGACGCACCTCTTTTAAAATTCCTATTAAGAGACTAGAGTTGGCCTTTTGAGAAGACCAAAACCTCCAAAATGTTTCTAGGGAAGTGGATAAGATAAATGGGTAGGGGTTGGCCGAGCTTGAAATATCAATGTTGTGTAAAGAGAAGAGGGAGGAGGTGTCCTTTTATAAGGGAGGAGAGGGGCACTATAGAAAAAACTTAAAATATTATTTTACAAGAAAGTCACATTCGGTTTATAATGGCTCCAAAGGGACTTATTTAGAATCTAAAGTGGGGATGGATCGAAATAATATCAACCAATAGGTTTTAGACAAGTTTAGGTCACCATTTTAAACTTTTCATTTAGATTTAACTGTACGTTAAATAATTTAACTTTTACTATGTCTTCTTGTTTCCTTACACTATATAGTTAATAAACTTACTATAAACTACCAATATAACCCCAATTGGTTCATTAATGTCATATATATTATTATATAAGTCTTTTGGATAAACCATATATTTTTAGGAATATAATATCAATTAGTAATATAATATTTGTATTAAAAACTATTTTATGTCAATTTTGACACTATTTGTTAATTGATTTTTCTGAAAATAATATCAGAATGATTAGTTAGAAAAAAGTTAATTAAATCCATAATAACATGTCATATTAACCTATAAAATTAGTTTAGTTCATTAAAAGTCAGAGATTAAATTTATTTTGGTATTTATAACATCATTTATGTTAATATTTCATTAATAAGGTAATTACTGCATCATCATTGTGTCATAATAAAATTAAATTATTTAATGTCTAAAAATTATAACTAAAACACCATTATGTATGAAATATTTTTATCTTTCAAATTAATATTTATAGTCGAATTTATATTATGTATAACCTTATATTAAAAATGTTTTAGTTATTAAACATTGATTTTTACTATTTTAACTATTCTTTAAATAAAATAATAATAAATGTCATAATCTAATACAAGTCGACCTAAACGGAAATATTTTATTCATAAGGATGTGTTTGGTCGAATTACACTTCTCCAATAGAATTAGGACATGTTTTAGGGTAATAATAATATCATTTTTACCCTTAATTACCCTATTTACTTTTAACCGTGGTAAATAAAGGTAAAAAGTTATTATTGACCAAAAATTATTTTTATTTTATTGATCCAAATTTTACTCCTTGATATTTACTGTGTCTCTCGGATTTTCAAAATTCCACTCACAGAAGCGGTAAAATTATGTTTTATGTAAATTTTCAAATTCTCCTAGGAGGTGGGTAAAAGACGGTGAAAAGTTCAATAAATTTTTATATATCTAAAATAATTATAAAATGAATCCAATTAATTAAATTGAACTTATATAGGAATTATGTATAAATTTGTACCTAAAATAAATTTAACTAAAATAAATTATTATTTAAATTGAAATTTGGTTTTTAAATAGTAACCTAGTGTTCTCACTATTCATGAAAAATTGAATGTTTTCATAAAAATACCAATAATTCACCCTAGGATAATTTCGATATTCCAAATCAAAAAATTAATTCCATTTTGAATGATAAAATTTATAAAATTTCAAAAAGTTGGAATTACTATTGATAACGGCTAGTTAAAAATAATATTATAATAAATCTCGTTTAGTGAAACTCGGTATTGCATACCAAACACGCTATCGAGGAAGGTATTGATTGCATGTAATGAAAGCTATGTCAGGGCTGCGTGTAGTGAAAGCTCTATTTGGTTTTGTGTATAACATTTTCAAAACTTATTTCAGTTATACATTAAACAAAATCTATACTTAATGTTGCATAGAATAATTTCCACAAAACGATCTTGAAATTATGTGTAACATGAGCCAAGAATAGTGTTGTGTATACTTCAAGCTAATACTATGATGCGTATAGTACAAGATAATCTTGGTGTACTTTATAATATAAGACATCAAAGAAATTAAAAATAATATATCTCATAAAATCTCGGGGTGTTACATTCTACCCCCCTTAAAATGAATTTCACCTTTGAAATTCGTTGGGGTTATAAATGGTTTACTACTTGAAAGTTTCTTTAATAGAAACCCACATCGTAAAAAGGAATACAAAAAATGAACTTTAAAAACTAAATTATAAAACGTAACATTTACCCAAATTAACTAATCATTGGGTTTCCACGTAGGAGAACATAGGTGAAAATATGGATATAGAAGTTAAATCTAACCATCATGTTCTGATGTAGAGTGGCAGAGAACATGTCTATGAAAAACCCAACAATCATGAAGCCATAAATTTGTGATGATTTAGGGTACCATTTGATTCATCAGATATAAGAGCACTAGGACAAAATTTTTGGTTATCAAGATCATTTCCTTAATAATGAATAATTTTTGAATTAAATGAAATACTTACTTGATATTCGTACAATCTCACTGTTGTTCATTCCTTGAACAATTTCCACTTCATCTCTTAAAGAAATGAAGTTGAATTTGTCTTTTGTGAAGTTTTAATAGATCATGCGATAGAATGATAGGTCATTCCATCTGTTTCTATCGCAAAAAGTTTAGCACAATTTATTAAATATACGTAAGTCCATGTATGCTGATATTAATCGTATAAGGTTCCTAAAATGGACTTATACTTCATATATCATATATTTTAATAAATCATAACTACTTTTTACTAACCAGGGACTTCCTGTTGGCCAAAGGTAGTTGATAAAGGCCTATCGCACTTCAGTTGTGGGTTCGATTCCCACAGCCTTGTCCAACGCGATGGGTAGTCGCCAGTCCTACGGGTTATCCTTTTTCTAAAACTATACTATTATAACATTCCAATATAATATCAAAAATTTCAAGTCTTAAACAATACTAACTTATGTCCAAAATAATCTATTCCAATCTTTAGGCATATCCAAAATACTTTTGTCCAATCTAATAGTAAAAATAAAACAATTACCAGAAAGGTCATATAACAAGCATGTGAATACCATCATTTATCCCCCATATATCATACGATATATCATATTGGTCACATTCCAAACATATTAATACCTTAATCATGTATTCTCTTCAAAAATTAATACCCATTTAACCTTAGTGAAAACATGAATGCTGTCAAAAGTTAACTCATTCTACATACCAAAATCCCAAAATTTCTATATACTCAAAACATGATATCCATTTGTCCTTATATCAATCATGAGCTCATGAATAATATGAAAAAATTCATTTTCTCCTTATCCCTTCATTATGCGCATATTATCTACTTTCCAAAAAATATTTCAATCACTTTTCATTGTTACCGGTACCATAAAATTATTGAAAACCACAATAGACTAATACAAAAATATTCCAATATACCAAAAAAGTACCTCAAAAACATTATTCTGGAATAACAATACATAAAAACTTCAATCAATCCTCTTCAATGGTTGTCATGGAATAAGTTCTCCCTTGATTTAGAAGTAACCTCTTAGGTCAGGGCATTGAGTCGGGTAATGCCCATGTTCTCCACAAATAAGGCATTAAACTCCATAATAGTCTGTCACTCTTTGACCCTTTTCTCCACACAAATAACATCTTCCCCTCCATTTGAGGTATTCCTCAAGGCTCTTCTTCCCTTTTTCCTAATACGTAGAAAGATTCATCTTCCTTCCTCTATGTTCCTCTTCATGAGAACATGTATAATAGTTCATCTTCTTCTTATTTGATGACTTAGGAAAACCAAAAAAGTTCACCTTGTAAATCATATATCGTGATGACTGATTAAGCATAATCACAATATCTTTATCTATAGACATTACACGATTTTATTGATCACAATCACCAATTTGTCCATCGGAATCAACATTAACTGAATTTCTTCTCATTTCCTCCATTGACTAAAACCAGAAACCATAGTGTAAGAAACACTTAAAATAATGAGGAACCACATAATCATTAAAATCCACTTGTGGGATGTCTAACTTATCACACATTCTTTAATCCATGATACCTTAGGTTCACCCTAGGTTATTCATGATCATCAATATAACTCTAGGACTATAACATATAGTTACACTAAACCTTAGGTACATCCCTAGAAATACCTTAGAAATATCTCTAGGGATCTCAATAACGTTTTCGCATCCTAGTTTCCAAAGGTTATCTAAACCTTTCCTCTGATACCAACTGTAGAGACCCATAGCCTTACATACATGGACATTGCATTAATTTTGTGGAATAAATAATACATAACAAAAAAACCAACACACAAGGACCGTAATAGTTTAGTGTCTTTGAAAACTCGGAACATAATCTTCTAATCATGGTGAAAGATATTCAACATCTCCCATAATGATCTTCCCCTTTTTTTCAAACCTAAAACATTTCTTTATATCCTGGGGAAAATAAAACATATAAAGGGTGATCTCAAATGCTCATTAATGGTAAGTATGGAGAAAATAAAACAAACCATATACATTTTAACTTAAAAACGTGAACATAATATTTAAACATCAAAATCTTGAGCAATGACATAAAACATGTAAGTACGTAAGGCATTGATCATAATGGAACATCAATCATGAAAAAATTGCATGGTAATAAAACATGTAATTATGGAAAACCATTAAGTACATGATATGATTTCCATAGTATCCAGGGCATTACTGCCAAGACCATCTTAGTGGACAAAGTCTCTTACTGAACCGAGTTCACTCCTCGTTCCAGTCCTGTAACACTGAACTAGATTAACTTACCATTCCATCCATGTATATCTCATGAGATATAAATCTTTACCCAATTCATTGGAGTGAGATATAGTTCCCACCCATCTCATAATGATATCATTTTTTCTTGTGCTACAACATAATCATAAATCATTAATCATAACCCAAAGAATAAAATGGGATTCATAAACATCATCCCAACATAACATAATCCATATAAAACAAATGGATATAATTTAATCATAAAAAAGTTGAAACCATGTAAATCATAGAGACATTATACTTGAAACATAATCATACTAAATAATTTCATCTTAGATGGAAAATAGTTTTGACAAAACACTTGAAATTAATTCTTTAGGAAAATATCCTTTCTTTTTCAAAATCTTTTTATTTTTAAAAAATGCCATTCAATATTAAAAGAAAATGATTTTTTTGAAAATAGTCATGAAATATTGTAGAGTAAGATTCATGAAAATAAGGATTTATGAAACCTTAAAAATCCTTTCATGCTGTATAACTTAAAAAAACATTCTCCTCATAATTTTAACGGAAAAGTCAAAAAGTACCACGTATGGTAAAAAAAAGAAAGATTCCAACCATAACACAAAGTAAAAGTCAAAGAAGTGTAAACAGGAATTTAAACATACATGGAATAATATTAAACACTTTATGAAGAAATTTTAATGGGCATGGATGAAAAATATAACCCCAGTAAATACTTACGTATAAGCAATCTCGGAAAAAATGATATTGTAAAATTATCCCTTACCTTAGGTCCAATAAGGGTCGTACGTATCCAAAACTACTGTATAATGATTTAAATAATTTCATTTACTTATTACAGAATAATATTCATTGTTGTGATATCATATATGGTTCACTTATGACTTTATATTACCCGTTCTTTTGTAAACTCAATGTTAAAGCAGCGTTTTGGGTAAAATTTATTTATCGTACGTGTTTGGACTTGTTGTTATTGATATTATTATTACATATATCATTATTTAATTAATTCAAGAATGTAAATAATGATTTATTTATCATATATATTCAGTATATATATATATATATAATAGATAGATAAATGAAATGAAATACACAGTTCATGGAGACGGTAGGCCGTACGTACGCATGAACACTGTTTTTTTTCCTTATTGACTTGAATGGAAGTAAGTAAATGAAATATATATATATACATAATTATAGTAGCTTTATAATGTCATATATTTCATTATTATTCATTATATATACTTTATAATCATTCTTGAGTGGTTAACATGGAGAATGAATCTCATCGCGTCGTGGAGACGGTAATCCGTACGTACGCACGAGCGATTATATCATTCCCATAATTATTGAATTTAATTGGGGTGGATGATATAATATATAATAATCAGTATGATTTTATAATAACTATATATATTTATTCTTTACACAATTATACCCATCCATGTACGGTGGTGGTGGAAAAACAGATTACACCACGGCCTGGAGACGGTATTCCGTACGTACGCACGTGCAGTGATTTCATTTTCCGTAGGATGGATAAAAGGTGAAATGGGGATGTTTAATATTTATAATAACATATCAGCATATTATTTATACTTATTTTAATACTTTATAATGAAACAACTAAAGAATAAGAAGTTCAAGAAGAAAGAAATTTGAAATAATCGATAGAAGAGATTACCTCTTCTTTGACACACCTCTTTTATGCTTCCTCTTAATGGACTAGAGTTGGTCTTTTGAGAAGACCAGAACCTCCAGAATATTTCTAGGGAATTAGAGAAGAGAAATGGTCAGGGGTTTTCCGATCTTGAAAGCTCAATGTTGTGTAAAGATAAGAGGGAGGAGGTGTCCTTTTATAAGGGAGGAGAGGGGCACCTTAGGAAAAACTTAAAATATTATTTTATAATAAAGTCACATTCAGTTAATAATGGCTCCAAGGTGACATATTTCGAAGATAAAGTGGGGATGGGTCGAAATAATATCAAAAAATAGTTTTTAGTCAAGTTTAGGGAACCATTTTAACCTTATCATTTATATTTAACTGTAAGATAAATAATTTAACTTTTACCGTGTCTTCTTTTTTTCTTACACTATATGGTTAATAAAATTACAATAAACTTCCAATATAACCCCAATTTGTTCATTAATGTCATATAGATTATTATATAAGTCTTCGGGATGATTCTTAGTTTTTTATTAAGAGAATATCAATTAATAATATAATATTTGTTTTAAAAACTATTTTATGTCAATTTTGACACTATTTGGTAATTAATTTTGGTAAAAATCATATCATAATGATTACTTAGAAAAGGTTAATTAAATCAATACTAATATGT
This sequence comes from Viscum album, assembly GCA_963277665.1. Lineage (NCBI taxonomy): Eukaryota > Viridiplantae > Streptophyta > Magnoliopsida > Santalales > Viscaceae > Viscum > Viscum album. The sequence continues at coordinate 775,044,524 of OY728152.1, read as the reverse complement.
CATATTAACCAATAAAATTAGTATAATTCAGTAAAAGTCGCAGATTACATTTATTTGTGTATTTATAACATCATTTATGTTAAAATTTCATTAATAAGGTAATTACTGCATCATCATTGTGTCATAAATAAATTAAATTATTTAATGTCTAAAAATTATAAATAAAATACCATTATGTAGGAAATATTTTTATCTTTCTAATGAATATTTATAGTGGAATTCGTATTATTTATAACCCTATATTAAAAGTGTTTTAGTTATTAAACATTGATTTTAACTATTTTAACTATTCATCAAATAAAATAATAATAAATGTCATAATCTAATCGAAGTGGACCTAAGTGGACATATTTTATTCGTCAGGTTGTTTTTGGTCGAATTACACTTATCCAATAGAATTATTACATGTTTTATGGTAATAATAATATCATTTTTACCCTTAATTACCCTATTTACGTTTAACTATGGTAAATAAAACTAAAAAGTCACTATTCACCAAAAATTACTTTTATCTTATTGAACCACATTTTACTCCTTGATATTAACCATGTCTCTCGGATTTTCGAAATTCCACTCACAGAAGTGGTAAAATTATGTTTTATGTAAATTTTAAATTCTCCTAGGAGTTGGGTAAAAGACGATGAAAAGTTCAATAAATTGTTATATATCTAAAATTATTATAAAATGACTCCAATGAATAAAATTGAACTTATATAGGTATTATGTATCATTTTTACCTAAAATAAATTTAAATAAAATCAATATTTATTTAAATAAAAAGTCGGTTTTTAAATAGTATTCTAGTGTTTTCACTATTCATAAAAAATTGAAAGTTTTCATAAAAATACCAAAAATTCACCCTAGGATAATTTTGATATTCCGAATCCAAAAATGAGGTCTATTTTGAAAGATAAAATTTATAAAATATCAAAAATTGGGTATTACTATTTATAACATCTAGTTCATAATAATATTATAATAATATCTCGTTTAGTGAAACATGATATTCCGTACTACATACGCTATCGAGGATGGTCTTGATTGCATGTAATTCAAGACAAGTCAGGGCAGTGTGTAGTGAAAGATCCATTTGGTGTTGTTTATAACATAATAAAAACATATCTCATTTATATATTAAACAAAATCTATACTTAATGTTGCATAGAATAATTTCCACAAAACGATCTTGAAATTGTGTGTAACATGAGCCAAGAATAGTGTTACGTATACTACAAGAAAATACTATGGTGCGTATAGTACAAGATAATCTTGGTTTAGTGTATAATGGAAGACATCAAAGAAATTAAAAATAATATATCTCATAAAATCTCGGGGTGTTACACTCTATATGTTATGGATCATCAAGGAGTAGCCATTGAGCATGGAAATGAGTGAAGCATCGACAGATTCCCCTCAAATGTTGGAAATTTTAATGTTTCCCCATAATTACACAAATTTAAATAATTGTCATGTTTTAATTCCATTTTATTCATTATTAGGACCCCTTAGTGTCTGATCTATTGTTTTGGGGGGGAAACTTGGGGTTTTTTACATCTAAGGGGATTTCCCATTTAGAATTTCCAATCAAATGGTGTGTGGTTCATAAACACAAGATATGTGTTCTTCTTTTTCAAGGAATATGATATTTTTAGTAGTATGACTAATGTATGGGATATAAATTCTTTTTATATGGAATAGTTTATGTAGACGAGTACCCAATTAGATATCTTGTGTAGGGGGACATGGTCGTGTAGATCACATGGCCACACCCCTTGTGGGTGGAACAACATGTAAAGGTACTTGACCAAGCTATATACATGGCCAATCCATGTGAGGTACACCATAATTTACCCTAGGTAGGTTACAAGCCCTATACATGATCAAAACAATGTATGCATTGTTATTTACATTCCACGTCTAGATAGAGTACACATTTTGGTGGGAATTTGGGAGCACATGGTGTGTACGATGCCTTTGGTACCCTTTTAGGGGTTCTCATAACTGTACACCCTTGAGTTAGAATTGGACCTATGAGTAGTCCTTTTTGAGTATTTTTCCACATAGATCATGAAATTGATACCATTAAGGTTATTGGAGGATAGCTAATGGGGTTTTTGGTTCATTTATCCAAATGTATAGGGTCTTCCTCAAGAAATTGAACCTATTTTTCTCCAATGACTTTATCTGAGATTGGATAAAATCTATCTCTATTGACCAATAAATTTTTATCTTTTCAATGAGTGTTTCTCCCATGAATGATTTTCTCTTATGGCCTAATAGACCATTAGATTGTCTATTTATTAGGATTCCCTATAGGATTCCTCTACATACATTTCCTCTAAGAGGATCATGTGTATGATTCATATACTTCTTACACTGTTGTAAAGGGTCCAGTGTAGGATATAGCTTCCTATGTACTATTATGAGGAACCTATGTAGGATACATATTTTTACTTGTTATTCAAGGATCCTATATAGGATTCTTCCCTTTTTTCCTTTACAACTTCTGATCCAATAAAGGATTCCTTCACTTATGTGTAGATTTGAGGATCCTGATTATAATTCCACTCTTTTATTATGACTTGTGGGACATAGTGGGTGCCTCGATGTATAATATAACCTGATATGGGGTGTTTTGGGTCTAGTTAGAGATGGTTTCAGGTGTCACCATAGAACTCATGTTGAAATTATAAGCCAGTGAGGCTCTGGATGTAATACTGGGTTTAGAAATTCGGTCAACCTCACTCTTTTATTTGTACATTAAAATGTTTAATATTGATTCAACATTGGTTACTAGAGTTTCTACCTTGTATATGGTTATTGTGCCTGAAAATTTTCATATTCCATACATTTTGGATTCCAATAAGTTTTTCCTAGGATTTAACTTCTGGAACATGTTATTCTCAAGTTTATTGCTACACCCAGAGGTAGTATCTTGGATCTAGATGATGATATTGAATATTTTACTATGATATTTTTATTATTTATAGATGTTATTCATGGGATCTATATGATGAGACTAATATTATGAAATTCGAGACTAGAATCCCTAATTATGGTATGCATGGATGATTACACTCTCTCGAGTGATGAGGATGATTCTGCTCTCCTCTAGTTGACATGTGATGATGAAAATTCATCTCTCCTCTAGTTCACTTGTTATAGGGATGATTACAGTTTCCCAAGTAAGTTATATGACCACAATGTTCAACTTCGTGTTTTACATAGTTATATACTAATTGATGATTAATCTCTTCCAAGAGGAATGAATGAATACACTCTTCTTGATTAGTGACCTGTAGTGGTGGGAATAGCATATCACTGGTGAGATCTACTTACATATCACCTAAGGGTAAAAACCTTAGTGTTCATCTTAGTCTTAATGTCATGAACACCTATGGACTAGGACATATGAATTAGGCATTGGACATGATTTACATGGCATGAGTGGCATGATTTCTAGCTCAATGACCATTCACAATATGTCTAGATATATTCCCTATAATCCTTTATTATGATGATTAGAGGAGAGTACAAGTGAGCCCAAGGTTAAGAAAAATACCCCCTTGGAGTTATGTAACTTCCTTATAGACATTTCTTGTGTTGTCCCAAGGAGGTATTTTTGGATTAGGATTATTGAATCAATGATCAACTTAATGATACATGACTTGATTGGTATGATATCCAACTCAATGACCATGCACATGATTTCATGTCGATCAGGATTATAGACCCACGTATCGAATGTTAGTGGATTTACATTATTCTATCCGGCGTACACATTTATATTCATATATATATATATATGTATTAAAATATTAAAATATAATCATATAAATATGGATATCCATGATAGAACATTGCCCAGTTGACTAGGATTATGGGACAAGGGATCTATTCTGGTTTTAGACTATTAAATTGATAGGTTTATTCATTTTAGTTGTTTTTCATCTAGACTAAGCATATTTCATGAGAATTCCTTTAAGAAATCATATTAAAATTTCATCTTTGGTGTGGGATAATGATATAATTTCTCACCCCTATAGAAGTACCTCGGTGTTCATTCTGAACTTATGTTTGGATTTTAGGTTATGAATAGATGAATGGTGGTCTGGAATAAGGCCCAAGCTTGCATGATCTAGTAGAGATTCTCATGAGGTTTGATTAGACTAATGAAATTCAGAAATGTATAGAGACCCAGTATATGGTTTTTCATGGAGTTAGTTATAGATCCATGTAGTTTACTTTTTTTCTTTTACACTCCTATATGTACGGTCACCCTAGTGGGTGACTAGTGTTGTATGAATCACATGGATTTTCATGATTTTATATAATTTAATTTATCATTATAGTATATTCTATTTCTTTTTATTTACTACTTATTACCTCTTTTTATTTACTATTTTGAATCATACATATATTTTTATGATGTTTTATTTCTCTCATATGAGGGAATAGTCTCCCCAATATCACACCCTAGGGCCTTATTGCTAGTCCAAGTCCTCCGATATATGGGGACATTTGTTTGAGACCTAATGGAGAACCATTTTAGAGCACCATATTAGTGTAATCCTGGTAATGATGTTAAAAGGTTTTATTAGATTTGTCCTTTTCCTATGAATTACTATTTGGGATATGGTGGATAAAATTATTAGGGATGATTCAGAACCTGTGATGAATATCAGACTAGGGAATTGAGGAAACCTATACTAGTGATAAGTCATAGTTTCCCCGGGTATGTGATTAATGTTCCGATCTACGATGTTAATATTGAATATAATTTTCTATTTGATTTATAGACATGTTTTGTGGATTTTATGATTTATTAAATATTCCTTTCTCATGTACCATTTTCAAGAGGCTATTTTTTGGTTTTTAATCTTGGAAAACAAAGGCAAGGGACATCTCATGCATCAAATTTGGCATGTAAGATTCAAATTTTATAGGCCTACTTTTGTGTGAATTTTTGACGACATAGGAAAATTTATTAAGGCCTAAATAAAACTTAAATAGTGTTTTCCCATATATGTTTTTTGGTGGAATTATTATTAATTGAGAATTCTTTAATATATATTTTCATTGATGGTAGGTAATGTGGATCTATACTCAACCTTTTGGTAGTGAGGCTGATGACTCATTCCTTATTCACTAGTGGCGTAGTTACTATAGTATGAAGATATGGCTCATGATTCCATTTTTTTTATACCCCATACAATTTTTTGTTTCTTAGGATCAGTTATTTAAATTTTTAGAAAGATTATATAAATTTTTTTCCTTGAAAAATTGGAATGACATTCTACTTAACCAACCTTCATTAGTGGTTATCTATTTGGATCACGGTGTATGAAAAGGATAGGGACCCTGTTGTTTCTCATGAATTGGACCTTTAGGGGGTGTTACAGTATATTTAATCCCAGTGAGTGATAGTTAATTATCTCTTAAATATTGGTATTAGGGTCTCCAGGGATAAATTCCATATGAGGATTCTTTGCGAGGATTGGGCCCTTATAAGACTTATTGGTGGTTTGTGCCTTCATTGGTCATTGTGATCATTAACTTCTAGGGAGAGGTATGATATTTTAGTCTATGTTGTTAGAACTTGTGACCAAGTTTTTATACTTGAACAATGGGGCTAGGTGGGATACCTAGAGTCCCTTAGTTTTGACTCTAAACTTTGTAGGTCAAAATCAATTTTGTTTTATAGAAACCTATATGAGGTGGTGGATCAAGTTTCAAAATTAATTTTTAGAGTGATCTTCATTATATGCTCATTTGTTTTCGATGCATAGTAGGTGCTCTGGTTTTTGTGATATAATAATTTTGATGACTTCAACATTTTACAATAACCTAGGGTTCTTTAGTATCAAGCTGATTTTTGAATGTAAGTGTTGTTCGAGTGCCTATCCCAATCTATTAGTGTTTCCACTATTTCTAATTTTCAATGAGTGGGTGTATATGATCATGAATACAATGACGCTGGGTGCTGGGATGTCATTGAATAAATTGTAGCATAAGTGATGAGCCTGATATTGATGAAGAGTTCTAATATAGATTTTGTTTTAGTGAGGGTCGTGTTCTATGTAGATGGTCAGTATAGCCATGTATTAGATGACTCACTGGAATAAGATTCGAGTGATGAAAGTGACCACGGATTGTGTTTGATGCCATTTTAATCGTAAATCTGTGAGTGGGAGGTTGTTGGTCAGGGACTGATGTTTTCAATGATTTTTCATTGACATAGTTTCTATGAGTTGTGGTCAAATGATGATGTGTGTCCTTGGTTGGGGGAAAATTTTATTTGAATTATGTTCCATGAAATGGTTAACCAATGTTTATACATAGAAACACATTGTTGGGAGACGTGGTGCCAACTGTTGTTAAAAGCCAAGATAACCTACTGATGAGGGAATTGATCGAAAAGAATTTTACACTAATTTTTATTGAATATTTGTGTACTAATTATTAGATATGACCAAGATATCTCTTTCCATCATCTATAATATACTGATAGAGAATTATCTCTAGGCCAAACTTCATTTATTTTTCAAATAACCTTCCTGGTTGATGATGAAACCTATTTAGGTTGGGCTTGAGGAGTGGTATAAGTTAAGCCTCAGGGTGGGGAGTACACCATTGTATTTTTTGGGTGATGAACCTTATTTTTAGTTGAAATTAATCATTTTTTATAAGATGTTGATCTTGGTGTTTGGTTTCTTGATGATGATTAGGGTATTCCATTTGGTGGGGTGTACTAAATCAGACTCGATTAAATGTCTTCCTTTATTCAAGTGTTCTTCATGCTTAAGATGGGACATTGGAAAATCTCGGTAGCTTGTTTATGCATATTTATAGGATTAGAAATTTTAAGCAAGTCTTAACACAATGAGTTTTAGGGTAGATAAGGTTTACAATGGAGAGATTGAATAGACCCCTGCTTTCTAGAATATAATATTGTTTAGAAATTTGAATTTTTTCTTTGAGATTCTCATAACATGTAAAATGGTCCTTTTTCCACTAGCATATAATCTTGGAAATTTTTTAGACATAGATTTTGGACCTAGAGTAGGTGTTTTACCCTAGTATAGATTTTTTTTGCATAATCCTAAGATATTCTAATTTTAGAGGAATATATAATTGTTAATATTAAATTAATTTAATATTAAATTATTCATGTTAGTTTATTATTTCATATATTTTTAATAGAGTATTAGATTGATATTCCTCCAACTTTTATATTGATTCAACCATGAGGATTTTTTCCTAGGTGGTGCATAAACTCAGTTTGGGATATGGAGAGGCACTGGGCCCCCATTTCTTTTCCTTTTATTTTATATTTTAATTTATTTTTCTCATTTCTATTGCTTCTACCCTCTAGATTCCTTACTATGCCCCAACAGGATTACCCCATCATGAGACTAAGTGATAATTTTATAGGGGGAGAGATATAGGGAGAGGGAGGGAGGATCATAGAGGTATCTCCAGGGAGTTTGGGATACGCTGGATTGTTATAAGGAATTTGTGGACCATAGAATCCATCAATGCTTCAGTGAATTATTCCTGAAGGTAGACTGCTAAATGTTTCTCAATAAATCCATGTAGGTTAGTCATTTTCATTTTTCAATACCCTATTATTATTTTTTAGGAACCCTTTTGGGTTGATCAGATGTTTTTGGGGAAAATGGGGGTTTCAGTCATTTGGAGGGATTTCATATTAGGAACTCTTGATCACACGGCATGTGTTATAAGAAATCATGCCACGTGTTCTTACTGTTAGAAAATGATGATCTTTTTAGTTTTACAAATTGTTTATGGGATATACACACACTATACTAGGATTTTTCCATTTATTCATGTACCTGACCGAATAGGGGCATATGGCTGTATAAATAACACGACCTGACCCCATGTGGGTGGAACACTGAGTAATGGTACAAAATGAGTCTATATAAATAAAAATTCCATGTGAGGTACATGGGTATGTACCCCATGAAGGCACACACCATTTTTGTGAACAATTGGTCATGTACATGGGAATTTACATGCTAATTCTAGCTGGAGTGCACACCTAGGTGGGCATTTTGGAGAACATATTGTGTACTAGGTATTCATTACATTTACATCATGTTTTCTATACTTCCAGAGTGTTTTCATAACATTAAAACTAGGAGACAAAGTTGGAGCTATGATAAGTCCTTTATATGTATATTTCTGCATCGTTGTCGATGGTGGTACCCTTGCGGTAATCTGAGTACTACTAATGGGTATTTTGGGAATTTTTTTTTCTAAATTGAGTGGTTAATCTTCTAGTAATTTAAACCAGATATCTGTTAAGAGTAATATATTTATCAAACATGATCAATGCTCTATCTCTCGTGACACATTTTTTTATATCTTTTTCTTGAGGATGTATCCCATTCGAGATGTGCCCTACTGGACCAAGAGGCTATGATATTAGCTGTCTGTGAGGACCCCCTATAGGATGAAACTGCTTCAATTTTCTCTTATAGAATCATATGTAGGATTCCTCTAATTCATGCACTGTTGTTAAGGGTCCCATGTTGGATTCCCCTTCCTATGTACCATTCCTTGGATCCTGAGTAATATTCCCCTATTTACATTCCATTAAAGGATCACATGTAGAAACATTCCCTTTTTCATTCCCAGTTAAGGATCCAAAGTAGGATGTATTATTTTATTCATAGACCTATGGACACTAACTAGTATTCCTCTCTTATGATTTTACATGTGGGACACATGGGTTTCCCTGATTATTTTCTTCCCCTGAGATAGTGCATTTAGGTTAGGGTAAAAATGGTAGTGGTTTCCACCATAGAACTCATTTCAAACATATAATCCTATGAGTCTGTATAAGTAGTGGAGGGTTTAGGAATTCAACCACCCTAACTCTAGTATTTATTCTTTCAAATGAAATCTTTTGATTTAGTGATCGTTACCAACGGTACATCATAGCTGGTGGCTATTCAGCACGATGTGTTGCGTCTTCATTCTCTTTGGTATTCCTGTATGTTTTTCCTAGGAACTGACATATAACCCATGTTATTCAAATGTTTATTTGTATACCTGGAGGAAATAATTTGGATTTTGATATCACACTTATATATTTGACTATGATATTATTCGTATTTCTAGTGGTTCTTCCTCAGGTATAGTTGTTGAGCATAATATTCTGATATATGGTTAAGGAATGTCTATTAATGTTACACATGGATGATTACCCTATCATGATTGATGAGAATGATCATTCTCTTATATATTTAACATCTGATGTGGATGAATCTACAATTCTCTAATTTTCATGTGATTGGGATGATTATGGTCTCCCTAATCAATTACATGAACTAGATGTTGGACATGTAATTTAACATTTTTATATACTATTGGGTTATTTTTTCCTCCCAAGTGATAAGGATGATTAATATAAAATATTAGAGACCTATAGTGGTGGTCTTGTAATCTCACTAGTGAGATATCCTTATTGATAGCCTGAGGGTGAGAGCCTTAGGGTTCATCCGACTCTCAATTCCATGAATGCCTACGAACTAGGACCTATGGATCAGACATTGGAGTGGATTTAAATGGAATGAGATGCATGTCATCCTGCTCAGTGACCATTCAAAATATGTTCATATATACTCCCTGGAATCCTTTATTATTTTGATCGAAGCATGTATGTGTGATCCCAATGTTAGGATAAATAACCCCCTAGGGTGGTGTAGCTTTCTCTATGGAATTTATGATGCATTTCAATGATGTTCTTTTTAAATTGGTATTATGGACCCCAAGGTCGACTTAATGATACATGGATTGAGGGTTATGACATCCATCTCAAATCCCATGCACATGATGTCCATGAAATCGCGATTATAGACTTAAGGATCAAATAATGATGGTTTTACATTATATCATTCACCTTATGAATGTATTTTTATTTTTATGTATATATATATATATTTGGGAATATGCATATAAACACCTTTAAATATGGATATCCATTACATCACATTGCTCTTTAGATTGGGATTACAAACATAGATTTTGATGATAGTTTAACACAATTCATTGATTTGTTCATTCGTTTTAGTTGTGTATTGACCTCGATAAGAATATTTCATGAGTATACACTTATGAATGAAAATTATAGGTTCATCATTATGGTTTTATATTGAGATTATTTCTCACCCCTATACATGCACCTCATTGTGAATATTGACCGTATGTATTCATTTCATGTTGACCACAAATTCATGTTGGTCAGGGCTAAGGCCGAGTGTTTCATGATAGAGCAAAGCTTCTCATGTGGTTACTTATGATTGGGATGATGCAATTTGGAAGTGTCTCGAGGATAGGTATTTGGTCTTCAATAGAGTTAGTAGTAGATCCATGTACTTTTATTTTAGTTTCTTTTTTACTCATGTATGTATTGTTTTCCCAATAGATTAAAAGTGTTGTATGAATGGAATGGATTTGTGGGACATAACAGTATTTAATTTATTATTATATCATTTTCTATTTTTGATTATTTATTAGTTCTTACTCTATTTATTTACTCATGTAAATGATACTTATATATTTACTTTTTTTATTCTAATATGAGGTTATTTTCTCCCCACTGTCAAACCCTAGGCCCTCGATGCTAGTTAAAAACCATTGGAATACGAGGAGGTGCGCTTAAGGCCACATGGTGAACTAGCTTGGGGCACTAAATTAGTAGAATTTTTGTTGGGATGTTAAATCAATCCTTTTAGATTATTTCATCTTCTTTATCATCTTACACTAGTTTTGGATTTGATTTTATTTCTTCTTGTTGTCTAAGGCAATTTCACTTATCCATTTTGATAGCTTCCTAAGGGTATTCTGATTTGAAATGTTATCTTTGTTACATTCACTTCCCTAGGATGCTTATTATTTATTTGTTGAGATTGATAATCTTTTAATTATTTAAAATTTTGATAAATGTATAGATAATAATGCATTATTTTTATGACCACAACCATTTCCAACATCACAAAAATCATTGGGTTCATTGAATCTGCATGGTGTAGGATGATTCATCATTATTTGTGAAAGTTTATAATTTTATAAATCCCCCCATTGAAATGGAATTCCATTATGATTTTTAATTTAATATATTATATAAAAAACATTGTGCAGAATTCCAAAAACCTATCATATCACCAACCAATCCTTGTAAACCGTGTTCTTTTTTTTCACTAATACATGTTTTCTGGAATTTCATTATCTTGGGGCATTCTAATTTTTAGCTTTATTCACAACTAGTTGTATTTTTCATTTGAAATCTACTTCCACAATCCATAATATATCCACCATAGACATTTTGGTAGGATTATTCTCATTTTTATTCATCCATACATGTAAAATTTTATTTTTACACCTTTATTATCAATGAAAATATATTTAGAAAAATAATTTTAAAATCATTTCAATGATACCATTTTTACCACATTTTATAGTGAGAGATCATAAAATATTATAATATTATTTATGTATATTACTTTTTTAATTATACTATTTTATAGAGAATTTAGTGTTTGTAGAACCTCGTTCATTCATTTGTTTTGAAAACACATAAATTGTCATGTTAAGATTACCCAATTTTATTTCCAGCTCAAGAAATTTAATATTGATAATATTCATTGGACAAAAAAATAATGGAATTATCTCTTGACAAAACATCTTCATAATTTCAATATATTCTTCATGAATTCTAATCATTTATTATAGCATGGAGTTAAGCTCATTGAAAGTCTTTGATTTTACTTCCAGTTGGGCATACTTAAAATCAATGTTTTTTCAGTTATTATTCATTTCCATTTATCTTCACTTCAAGTGTATTCATGATATATTCCTTTTCCTTAAAATAATTTTTGAACTTATTTCAAATATTTGAGGAACTTATTTCATCATCTATGTTCTTTTTTTCATGTGAATCCAACCTACATATATATATATATATTAATTTAATAAAATTTTATTTAATATATTTCTCTATTTTATCTATCTAACCTTACATTTGGTGAATTATACCTATCAATTTTCACCATAATCCATAACAAGATTGTGGTGTCTTTGGGAATATTATTCTTAATTTCATTTAATACAATATGTATTATTTATTATGTAACTATAAAGGGATCATCGCTTACACTTATTCTCATTTATTCTTCTCAAGTATAATTTATGGATTAATTTTCACATACATTAATATTATATTAATGACATTAGTTTGAATGGATTTCCATATCATTCATGGAATTATAAAACATCTTTTATTCTCATTCTAAACTAGATCATTCTTCTTCTAAAACATATGTTGGAAAAACGTTTTCATGGAAAAATGAAAGATTTCATCTTTATCTTCATTTTCCTTATCTATTTTTTATTCAATGTGTTCTTAGTTGAGATTAAATTTTGATCAAAATAAACAAAATCATCACCTGAAACAAACATTATTAATAATATAATAATCAATATCAAATCTTAAAAAAGTGAACATATCATATAGATAATCCCATAATGGTTGAATCTATGTTGTGATACAAATTCACAAGGCTATTTACAAAATACTCAACCTTGAGAAGGTGTAAATTAGTGGTTATCATGTTTTAAATAAATTTAAAATTTTATCACGTTATCTCTTTGACTAGTTATGATCATTATAATATCATCGTCTCTTTCATAACCTATTGTAAGGAGATAAATCATGTAGAGTATAGAATATGATCTTTTATCAAGGATAATTACTCTAAAATAGTAGTTAGTCATTTTTGAGTATGGTGATGATTGATAGATATATTATCAAATATAATTTGGTAAAAATTATATTGGATTGTATCATTAAAATCTATAATTAATTTTTTGTTCCATATATATTGATATAGGGTAAAAACAGTCATGATTCCCTAGACTGGTGCTAGACTAGTCAACAAACAGCTGATTCTGGATCATTACATTTATTGTATAGATAGTTTTCAATTTAATCAATTGATTTAGAACTCTATTAAATCCATCATCCATTTGATATTTTTTTAAATTTTAAAATCCAACATTTGCATAATCCTTTTCAAATATAGTAATAACAACATTCTATAAATTCCTTTTCTTATTACCTTGATTTAACAAGAGTAAAAATAATTGTCTTCCCCTTCATAGAAGCATGATGGAATGATTCTTTTAATATATTTCTTCAAGAAATATTCTTCTATGACCTATAATATATATATATATATATTAAAATATATATGTTTTTTTAATATTTTTCATTCTTCTCTCACTTACATATTTATAATATCTGTGAAATCATCACATTGAATTATAATGTTTTTTGATAATGAAAAAACATATCATATTTTATCTTCAAAAATCAATACATTCATTGTTTTTTCTAGTCCATAATATCTTTCATACAGTCCATAGGGACTCAGATAATGAATATGTTCTCTGTTTTTATTTTCATTCTAAGAAATATATAATTATCCAGAACTTGGAACTCCAAAAATCCCACAACCTATATTGGACTTCCATATTTTTTCTATTTTTGTGATATATGAAATCTCATCCAATAATCACACCACAATATATATATATATATATATATATATATATTTAAATATTATTCAAATAATGATATTTAAATATTAATTAGTTTTGGTCATGAATAGCATATATCATGACCAAGAACATGTATTTCTGTAGTATTCAAGCTTTATTAAATAGCCTGAATCAACTATACTTTTTTATGGTTATATTTCCATGAAAATATCTATCCCAAAACATTTATTAAATATCTTATATCATAATAATAATTAACATTAAATATAATTTCATTTAATTCATGTTTACCAAGAATCTTTTGAATCTTAGTTCCAACTTCAATAAGAAAGGGTCTTAATAATCCATATCATGATTTTAAAATCACTAGAGTCTAGTTTTAAAATAAATATAGAAAATAATCTTATTACGTAATATAGAATATCTATTAATTTTTATTTTATTTCCTCTTTATAATGAATAGAGTACCTCTTTACAAATGTAATAAGATTTTTTTTCACATTCCCCCTTCACAGATTTCAGGAAATGCATACAATTTTCATGACATGGAAAATTATTATTAATTGAATATTCATATTCATGAACCACTCAACTACATTGGTATATTCATGATTGTAACTAATTCACATACATTAATTTTTTACTATGTGATCAATTTATATTTTCATTAGACATTCAGGTCTTTATATTAACCTACATAACCAATCATGTATCAAGTTTTTTTCACACAATGATATAAATTCATTGATATTAAGATGAAATAAAATTAATTAATCTTTATAGATTCAACTATGTATGAAACAACTTACATGGACATTCCTTTATATAGAGCACATAATAAAATTTTTATATATGTTTTAGTAATTAGTCAACCGGTTTTCAATGATCATATTATCTCCAAGAAATCATTATTCAATGATTTACTCTTCATATGAATTCTTATTACAAGAATACTGAAAACCATTATCGTGATATTTTATCATTACAAAAAACACTTCACTTTTCATCATCAAATTTAAATCCCCTATAATTTATGTTTATTTTTAAATATTCTTCATGAAAAATCAGATATTATTATTATAAAACATGATCATCCTCAAAACTTGTGATCCGTTCACTTTTAGTAGAAACAAAAAATTTTTGATCATCAGCTTATTCATATGGTCAATTTTTTTTACCATGAATCTTCCATAGGATCTTCATTCGTATGATTTTTACGGTTACATCCTTCTAATTACTATTATTATCATCAAACACCATTAAATACATATTAATGGAACATCATCTACTCCAACGCACATTTATTCAGTGTAATCTATATTCACGACTTCATTAACACCATATCTATTCATCCTTCAGGTTATTTATTCTTTATAAACACATTATCATCCCTTAAAACCATTCCTTGAATAAAATAAAAATAAAATTATGTTCCCAAATCATGATGTCATTAGGTACCTTAGGAACTTTTACTGGGTATCCAGTTGAGGTGAAAGAGGTGAAAGTAGCTCTATGTGGGCCACTAGTTACACAGTTGAATGTTAGAGGGTAATCGATGGGATTCTGGGTTGTTTTATTTTTTATTTTTTAATTAATTTCATATGATTTATTATAATAATAATTTCATCTAATTTAGTATATAAAACATTCATAACTTCCTCAAGATGCCTATATTATTTTTATATTCCAAAGGATAAACTCCATCAATTTATCATCTTTTTTAGAACACATATATCTTAGGATCTCATCATTGGAATTTCGATGAATCATCTGCACTCTACTAATAATTTCTCTTGAAGATTTATCATCCTTCATCGATTATGCTTAATTTTGGTTATTTTAGTCAATTACTTGTATTTTATTGATTAAGGTAAAATAAAACAAGGATCCTTCATGAATGGAAATATGTTATACCTAGGATGGTTGTGAACATATTTCATATGAGTTTTTATAAGAATATAATTAATCATATGAAATATGGGAAATTAAAAATTTTATGTATTCCTAAAAAACTAACATTGTTTTTGAAAATATATGATTTATTTGTGGGGTATGGGAAGGCCATAAAGAATCTACATGAGGTGTGAGCAGATACTGTTTTTCATTGATGACTAATTTAAATATAGGATATGTTACAATACCATGAATTTCAAATTTGGAAGCGCTATTTTCCATGAGACATGGATTTAGGAGACTTGTGTTCTTTCCTAGTGTATTTTATGGAATTCATTGTCTTTTAAATGAGCTAGGTTAGGGATGAGTGGTGTTATGCATGATATGTTTAGTGGTTTAGTGTCTTGAAAGCCTAAACCTCATCGTGTTAATTAATTATGAATATTTAAATTGTTTTAAAATGATCACTAATTCATTTTTATAGGTTCAAGGTTTATGGGGGTGCCTTATCCAAATAGATATGTTTAGTGGTTTTACCTCATATACACATTCTATGTGGTGGTATCTCATCCCCCTAATGTTTATTGGTGATACATAATTCACCCTAATTCCAATAAAATAGTGGAACATCATCCTTATTTATATTTTGGATTAGTGGAAGATATTCCACTTATGTATTCTTATTTAATGTATCCTATACAAAAAAGAGATGATTATGTGGTTCTCTATCCACTTGGGGACTTATACTAGTGTTATATCATCCAACCAATGTTTATAATCTATGTTGCATCATCTTTATAGATACATGTAATAATGGTGCACCATATACCTTGTAATTGATGTTTTTAGTAAACTGAACACATAGGAAGTGAAATCAGTGGAATATCATCCACATGGAGGTGTAGTCTCACTTTTTTTCATCCACATAGTGATTGGATTTAGTATAATATCATCTATATAAGGAGATGATTCTAATAATGAAGAATCATCCTATGGTGTGTTGTATCAACGATATATAATCCTTATATATGGACAATTGATAGTGTATAATCTACTAGGTTTTTTTGATACCACATTATACTAGAGACGTCTCATTAACTATTGAATTCATATTTATGATGGTTCGTTCAACTATTTTCCTTAGGTTGGTAATACACTATTCAACGATTAATACTTAATGGTCATATATCATTCACTAGGATTATTGTATCAGGATTTATATACCATTATTGCTCAACGTGTTCTTAATCCATGGGTATATCATCCCATTATGGCACTATCTAAAGTAGGTATTATCACACATAGTTTGGTGGGAGCATTCCATGGGGTAACAATTTATTTATTTACATATTTTCATTATTGAAGATTTATATAGGCAATGTATATTTATTTTTTATACTTGTTAGATATATCATTTGTGTCTTCCAATTATGTTTTATTGACTCCCTTCTCAGGAACCATGTTACAATATTAGGAAATATTTTTTGTTACCCATGTATGGGAATGGTCCATACTCTTTAAAATGACTCAAATAGTTGAGCTTGGTTAGAGTCGTTAGATAGCATGAACAATGAATAAAGAAATGTTATTTTGATGTAACCCTTAATTTTGTTTAATTTTAATTACTATTTAACATTATCTTCACATGATAGATCTTATTTATAAATTTATTCCATGTATGTCTTGAATGACATGTTCAATAGTTAGTTATGATATAGTAGGAGATTCATATTTACCGCTAAAATAATATAATCTATCGTGAATGTTTTCATCCTACTATTATATTATGGTGATGGAATATCTTTGTAACGTTTTTGTATTTTTTGAAGGATATTTGTACATGAGGGTATAGAATCATTAATTAATATATTCCAACAATCATTACTAGTAAATATAATTTGGAATATATGATGGTGTGCTTGAGGTGTGTTGTGCTCTAGTTCAGTCATAACATAAGTGAACTAGGTTGGGGGTTTTTGAATGTACTATCAAAGCCTTATTTCTATATTATATTACTATTTGGTATGTTTTAGATATGATATAAGGTGTCTTTGGGCCTTTTTATAGATATTATTATTTGGGGGTAGTGAATCCATGTATGAGGGAAGCCCATGTTATTGGGGATACAAATTGTTTTCATGGGTTTCATATTTATTGTTGAGTTACATTTTTTAATATATTGTAATGTGATATTGACTTTTTTTAAAAGTTTTTACCCTTTTCCAATGAAGAATTAGAGGATTGTTCCATGTATTATTCTTTTTAATAGGTATTATATGGAATTATTATGTTTTCATGTTAGTCATATTCTTAACTAACATAATGTATACGATACATGGTTCAATCCACTAAAGAGTAAAAAAATTATATTATATTTTCTAAGAAAAAATCTTGGCGTCACACTACATTACCAACCATTAGTTTTTTACTCCTAATGTAATATTATTTCACTTTTATACAAACATTCTAATATTTTTCTAGAACTATGACTTAGTAACATAGGATATTATTGAGCCTAGATTTGGGATTCCCTATTACATAGGGTGTATATTTATGGTAGATCTCCCTAAAAATATTTTTTTTATTACATAATAGTTTGATATTTCTATATTTGAATGAATTTTTATATGGGTCACGTGGTTGGAATTTGTAGTTATATTTCACCTTGATGACCTGTCATTGAGATCCTGGAATTCATGCATGAGCATTCCCCAAAAAATATAGTGCAGGAGTCCCTTATGTCACATGTTCTTCATATATATGAAAAGCACATAGAGATATATCTACAAGTTTTACTATATAAAGAGAATAGTGATCCAAGAATCAACTTGATCATATGTTATTTAATTCAGTAGTTTTAGTAGAGGTGTTTATCACTCTTTATGGTGAGGGTGGATTCGATGATACCGAGTTTAGGATAGAGTATATTAAGGAAATAACCAACCATTAAGTGACAAGACAAAAGTGGTGGGTTTGGGTTGTAGTATATATTATTTGAGGAAAATTAAAGCAATTATGGTATTTTCTAGTCTAGGAAGTCCTGTATGTGGGATTATCATGGAAGGATGTTCATTTATTCCTTTTTTAGAACCTCTATATAGAGACTCTAATGGATGATAGAGTAAGGGATTACATTCATCTAATTTATGGTATAATTTTCATTTTGGTAAATTCTACCAAATTTATTGATAATATATTGTTTTTTAAATTTCACGAGTGGTTTATGAGACTTTTAGGGACATTTAGTTTGAGGATGGCTTACGGAATTTTCCATATCCTTAGGTAAATTTTTTTGATTAACATTCATTAAAAAAAGAGATGAATTAGGATCTAATTATAGAGAAAAATCAGAATACATGTATACCATCTAGGATATATACTACCTCTACTAGTGCCCGATGTGGATTATCGTGTTGCATAAAGTATAGTATTGAAGAGTCTCACTAGGATGGAAATAGGTGGAGTAGTCCGGGAATGTGTATGTCACTTACTCTAAGATGGAGATCCTTAGTCAATTGATACATGTACATTTAGTGAAGGAATATTTATATTTACTATTATATAAAATTATGGGATGGATAACTTATAGGGATAGGGGTCATCTGTTGAGGTAATATGGAATCATACCATGGTTGGTTGGCGGTTACAGATTAGGGCTAATCCTAAGGTTCATATGTTGTGACAGGAGTGAAAAAATATATCATTTAGGTACTTCTATCCATTTCTATAATGGATTGGCTCATGGTACGAAGGGGTAGGGGACAAAATTCTTATAGGGAGATGTCTCTTAGGAGAGTTGGGTGACGGGAGCTCATAGATTGGGTTTTGGCTAGCCTCATTCTGTTGAGAAGACTCATATTTTGTAGGGTAAGGATCCATAAATAGTTCAATATATTATTATTATAGAATAAACCATTGCATAAATTCTACTGGATGTGAGAGTGTTATATTCATTCATATTTTCTTTGTAATATAGCGATTTGGATAATTTTATTGATTGTCAATATAGATATTTTCCTATCAATACACCCTTATTAGTGAAATAAGATTGTATATGAATATTTATACATGTGTACTATTGATCAAGATATATAGGAACCAATGGTATTTATTAGTGTTGGATAAGCGTGGTTTCATAGTAATCTATGATATAGACTAGTTGACTCATTATTAAACACAAATAAACTATTATCATCATCAAGTCTCTTTCACATTTGTAGAATTTAATTATTATAATGATATAGGAATGTGTGATATAAAATAAGGGCATTTCTAACGCAGAAATCAGTTTACATGGATGATTATAAGATATTAATCTAGTTTTTAATTATGAGATTTGGAGTAGTGGTGGTAAATATTTCTTTTGGCCAGTTTTAAGTTCTAGTATGAGTTTCCTATTGATCTATCAATATTGGAACCAAATTGAGAGATCAAGATTATAATCCATCATATTCCTAGTACTGACATAATATACATTCTTTTTTTATAGGATTGATCACACAACAATTCAATAGTTGAAGTCTAAAATAGAGGATTTTATGGAAAAGGGGATAGTTCACTCTATAATATCTCATATGGATTAAATAATGTTCTCCATTTATATGGATTGAATGATCCATCAATATGTGGACCCCTAGAAGACAAACCTAATTGAAAATTAAGAATTGATTTCCTCTTCCTTATGTTAACCAATTAGATCATTTGAGAGTATCTATGGGGTTAAAAAATATTTATTTAAGGCATGTCAATCACTAGATGTGAGTGATCCCCTATAATATTCAATGTACTTATTTTATGGGAAATTAAGGCTTATATAAGTGCCTTACGATTTTTATTGAGTTAATGAACACATTTGCAGAGTTCATGGCCATGGTGAATAGGGACTTTCATCCTTGTTTGTATTTTTTCAATGTCATATTTTTAAGTGATATTATTGTTTACTCCCAATAGTGGGAGGATCATGCTCACCATCATGTAATCATTATAAGTACAATTAGGGATAAATGATTGTATTTCAATATCTCAATGTTTGAGTGATTTATTAGTGAAGTAAACTTCCTATGGAATGTGATATATGAGGTAGGAATATTATTATACATAAAAAATGATTAGTTTATTTTTTTTCTTTGTAGTGTATCAAAAAATGTATTTTATATTAATAGTTTCTAGTTATTTGTGGGTTATTATTGAAAGTTTATCCAATACATCTCCAAAATTTGGCATTGATTATGACCCTGTTCAAGAAGGGGGTAAATACCATGTTAACAGATTATTTTGAGGTATCCAATTTTAAGGTAAAACAGAAATTGAAATCTTCACTGATCCAAAACATATCAAATATAACCAATAAATATACATTGTATTATCGTGCTACATGAGTTATAAATGGGAATGTTTTGATGCAGGATATTTAAGTGGTTTCTTATGTGCCGTTAGAGCTGAGGTAACATGAGATAAACTACCTAATTAAGTATTTAATGACCATTATAGTGTTTTCATCATTGAGATATTTGATTCCATACATTTTGGGTGTGAGTTTCATAGTGAATATTGACTATAAGTTCCATAAGTATAACTTTTCCTTGAGGGACATGAACTTTAAATTAAATAAATGGGACTACTCCCTATCTACTTTAACTTTGTAATAGAATATATCACTAGGAATAGGAATTTTGTAGTTGATTCATGAAGTAAGAGGACTTGTTTACATTTTTCTAGCCATGAGTGGTAGATATTGATCGTCTTTACATAGATATGACTTAACCTTCGAAATTATTAGGTAATTGTGACAACCCATTTTCTAAGCATTTCACCCACACTACATGAGAGAGTGAGGGGTAGGTATTTATATTACTCATATTAAATTATAATGATGGAAAATTTATATCATGGGGATCCCCTCCTGATGGCTCCTAGATGTGGATTATTCTCTTTATTTATAAGGTCGGGTAGGGTTCCAAATTTGAATATGTGGAGAGATAATGCACGGATCACATGCATCATAATGGGATAGAAACCTGAGGCTTACAAAGATGATTACTCACATTTGGATGTTTTATTAGTGATATGGGATGAGAATGATGTAATGGGATTCTTTTTTAGATTCATTAACTATTAACATTTGAAGAGAAAAAATCTATACCCTACAAGGATTATTTAGTCATTACTCATTGCCATGTGGATGTGGGATTATGTGTCCATAAACATAATTACTTTATTTTTATTCATTACATGTGGGTTTTATACAATTTTCATTATCAATGATTGGTTAAAATTGTTTCACATATTTCAAAAATTTATTAAACATATTCCATTTATGAGTTAGATGGGATATATATCTGGGAGATCATGTATCTTCACGGGGTTCCTAATGGAATCATTTTTATATGGATTTCCATTTTATAGTGAACTTTTGGGGAGGGTTGTAGAAGGATATTTGATAGAAGGATAATTTAAAAACTACTTACCATCCTATAATAGATAGGCTATTTAATCATACCATATAGGTGTTGGTGGACATGATATAGGAATAAAACATTGATTATAGTGGTTCATGGGAAAAATATCTCATACTTTTTAAGCTCACCAATAATAGTAGTTTTTAGTACTATATTTAGATGAAATTATTAGAGGCCTTGTACAATTGATTATCTTAGTATCCATCATTTTATTTAGAGGCTTGAGAGTATGTAGTTATAAAGATACATATCATGTGGGTGTAATCAATGTATATACACTCAATAATAATGTGGTTAGTGGAATCACAAACAATAAAATGACTATATTCCAATAGGTGATTCCATGCACTTGAGTCAAAGGTGGAAGACTAGGTATTCTTATCAGTGTTGGATTCATTGGGACATATGTATAATTGGAGGTAGAAAATATTATCACTAATGTTAACGTTTCAGTTCGAGGTTGCCATGTTGATCACTTCTGGGGAATATTTCATAGTTGTTCCTCATAGTTATATTGAATTGCATGACAGATTTCATGTATCATAGCTTTGGAAAAAAAATCTTTTCCCTTATGACATGATTATTATTGGTAATATAGATTTTTATCTTCAAGAATCAGGTATGGAATTACCAATACATTTAATGAATTAGAGTGTGAGGACTTCACATGAAATTATAGTTTCTCTAGCACATGTGTATTGAAAGATTTAGTATATTAGGATAAAGAATTAGGAGTAAGATCTAGATATCTTAGAGTAGTAGATGGATATTCTTTCTAATAAATCATGGTGATTCAAGTTTTCAATCAATTGGTTGAGATTCTAAATGAAGTGAAATTTGTATAAATAAATCCATATGATTTATGATTTCAATAAATATTTTTTATAACTTAGGCATGTAAATGAATTATTCATTTATTGGGTATTAGAGGGGTATTGGGAGGAAATTTCAGGAAAATTGACTAGGTTTTAGGACATGTAACATTTGATAGAAATCATTGGATACTCAGTGGGAATGAACAAGGTACCTGATAAAGGTGGAAGAGGAGGAATTTGGTCCAAGGGACCAATTAGGTGGATTGTGTCCCTAATGCAGGTACTCAGTGATTGTTAGGTTTCTGGTGGATGTCTGGATGGTACCCAATGAGTTCCTAGTTAGATTTTTAGCTATTAAAATTAATTAATTAATTTTCTAAAATTTATTAAAATGAG
Organism: Viscum album; assembly: GCA_963277665.1. NCBI lineage: Eukaryota > Viridiplantae > Streptophyta > Magnoliopsida > Santalales > Viscaceae > Viscum > Viscum album. The sequence goes on along the minus strand of OY728152.1, from coordinate 775,021,372 downwards.
AAAATGTTTTTATTTATATCAAACATTGGCAACCCATATATCTCCTTTTTCCATATCTTCAAATGGTCAGATTCCTTCTATGTATTTTTAGTTTTAGATATTCTATATCATAAGAGGTCATCACTAGGCAGGTGATAACTCATATTCCCTATTTATGTTATTTCTATTTCTTATCAGTAAAAATATTTATCAAGGCCTAATTCTAATTTTTTTCTATGATTCACTAAATTGAAAAAATGAGGCTAAACCATCCAAGTATCTTTGAAATGAAAGTTGCTACTTTACTTTGGTAAGTGGTCCATTTATTTGCTAATAGTTTTTACGTGTGTTTAATGCATCATAAAAAATATCAGAAACGAAAAATTGTTGTGTATTCACATATCCTAGAATAATAAACTTTCGTTAAATCTTTATTGTACTAGTGGAGATAGGGAAGGCCATTATTGGTATCTAAGAGGTTATTTATTAAAAATTTCATTTTCAATGACCGATTTCACTATGGTTTATATTATAAAATGTTACATTATACCTATGAATGATAATATTCTCGATATTTAACCCAATTTTCCTTATGTAGTGTCATAGTGTACTCAATGATAAGGATTTCCCTGAGATTGTTATATAATCAGTTTAAATGGTTCTAGAAATGGGACTTTGAGCATGTTAGTGGTGGGGTAGTGTAACCCTTGTGGTATTAATTAATTATGAATTTTTATTGGAATAAAAATAAAACATGTTCATTTGATTGATGCTTGTTATGTATGGTTCATTTTCAATCATGAAATTTTTTGAGGTGGTACCTCATCCAACTATACCATGTGGTAGTATCTGATACCCCTAAAGTAAGTTAGTGATTAATAATTAACTATAAGTCCAATAGTGTAGTGTATCCTCGTTCATTTTTTGATGTTGAGATGATGGTACCTTGTCTTACAGAGGATTCATATTAGTGGTATTCCGTTAATAAATGAGTTTATCAAGTATTGCATCATCCTCTCTTAAAAAATTTCCAATGGTATATCATTCACCCAATGGTCATTATATATTTTGACTCATCCAATTGGAAACTTTTATTGGTTGTGTATCATCCATATGGTAATTGATGTGTGAGGTTGAAAACCCACAAAGTAAATGAAAACAGTGTTACATCATCCACCTATAGGTGTAATCTCAATATTGCATCATCCACCTAGAGACTATATTTGGAGTCATATCACAAATATTAGGAGATAATTATAGTGGTGAATTTTCCAGATATAATGTATCGTAACTATGGTATATCATCCGAATATGAATGGAATAGGTAGTGTATTGTATACCTAGGGTTTACTGATTCCCCATTCAGTTGGAGATTTTTTTTCCATTTATGTAGGGTTGGTGATGCATTGGTCCCTACTTCAACTTGGGATTGTGATGTACTATTCACCAAGAGATACTTGATGGTGAGGGATATTTTACCCTAATTATTATATAATGATTGATATATCATTAACTATCAAGGTTTTTCCAAACCATGGTTTTATATTCCCATTTCATTATAGGTCGATGTAGGTATGTTAATACATGGATTAGCAAGATAATTATGCGGGTGATATGTTATTTATTTATTGTACTTATTAACGCCTCATATCAAGAATTTATGTATTAAATGGACTTGTTAGGGAAACCATAAGTGGTGAACTATTTATTTTTAATCACGTGATACTCCAGAATCATGGTACTGGGGATGAATTCTTGTTCAGGGATCATATAAGGGATTGGTCCCTAATACATTGAATACATGAGAAGGTGGAGCCTATAACGACCTAATGTTATTCAATGAAAAATACCATCTTAATGTTATGTAATAAAATCACATGAATTCACAAAATAATGAACTACTAAGTGATACGTGACCTTTAAACATAAGTTTGTCACTTCTGTGTTTGGAATTCTGAAAATCCAACATACACTGTTGTGTTCAAGATTATTTTTGGAGTCGAATAGAACAAACTTTTTTTGGGTGAATAGTAAAATAACATTATGAATAGTAAAATTAATAGTAATATGACCCTTATGAAAGGAAAATAATAATATTATCTTATTTTATTAAGGCAATAAGATAATGAGATCTTAGTTAATTTTTCAATGTGAAATAAAACTAAGTGCACCTTTAAGATTCTTATTTTTTGAATTAAGTATGATTTTATTTAAAAATTAAATTAAAAATATTTATAAAATTAATTTTGAAAAATGGACTTCATTTTTGAATTCTAGACGTCAAAAAATGGTTAGGGTAAATTATTTGTAATTTTCTGAAAAACTCGAATTTTTTATGAATAGTGAAATATGGTAAAATACCGTATATACAATTTAATAGTTAAATACACTACTAATGACATAAAAAGTGATGAATGGCCACTTGTTTTGAACTCACATGAACCTATTACTATTAGTGGTCATATGAAGCAACAATATTGGTTGTCTTGAGGGAAATAATAAAATAATGAATTAAATATTCAAAATTTACCCCTCCCCTCCACTATAAAAGCCACCCTTCACGCCCTCATTTCTTCACACCTATCAAGCTCCAAGCCTTCTCTAAACTCTGCCCAAAAACCTTAACTAGCCCCTATACCACATCCAAGAGCTTCTGGTCTCATCAAAAGACAAATCCTTGCTTCCTTATGGAGGATCTCAAGAGGAAGATTCAAGAGGTAATTTCTCTCCCTCTACACCTTTAATTTCGTTTCATGTTCAATTTCATTTCTTGATCTCTATCCACCTATCTTCATCCAAATGATATTTTGACTCTAGTATTATACATATAATGTAATATTAATATTCTAATTGGATAACATATCATCCAAACACATTTCCCTCTCCCTTTTATTTTATTAAAGAGAACGATGTTCATGATGTGTTAATTTATCACCTTCAAGAACGACATGCTTTCTTCTTCCATTTCTACCTTCAGATCTGGTCATGAAACCATTTTTATGGATGAAATAGAATATTCTATATGTATTATTTCCTATTTATTGTTCCGGAAATAATCTATGGCCATATTTCTGTGTGAAAAATTATAACAAGTTTGTTGTGATCGAACAACCGCCCAAATTTACCCAAATAATCATCATTTAATTCTTATCTAATGATTCATCCAAATGGATCTAATATAATTAATTATAAGATAATTATAACTCCTTTAATATCATTTATAACTTGTAATACCAGTTCTGGATGTTCACCCATGTCCTACCTGAACATCAATTTAAGAATACAAGTGAACAACTCAAGAAAACCATAAAAACAAACATTCCTGAATAATGTTTCTAAACACTATAACTCCTGAAAAGGCACATAAAATCACATTATGAAAACAGAATGAACCCTAATAATGTATAAGAGGTTCTGGAATTTCTAATTAATGAATATAATGTAATTATATAGGACATTAGTGAGAAGGAATCATTCAGATACAAGGTAAGAGGAAATCTCGAACCCCATTTTCTTCCTTCGGGTTCTCCCTCTTTCACTCAAATTTGATAAGATTACTCATTAAATACCATTTATTCATAATTATATTACCTTTTATGGGATATAAATGTTTTTTAATGAAGTTTATTTCAAACCAGATGTTTTCCAAAAGAACTCTTCTTTTAATAACTCATCTTTTACTTCTCATTTGGGGTTGATGGTTCTTGTATCAAGTATGTTGTTCCCTCTTTTTTTTGGGAACCCAAATCTTATGATTGTATTATTATTATATGAAACCCATTATTTTACATGGGTTATTTATGTTAACTTTTGATATGAATTATATGTGGCAATCATGATAATGATAATGTTATGTTGTGACGGATGCGCTCAGAATTATATAGCGCAATATGAATGTTTCAATGTGACGGGTGCGCCTGGAATTATACAGCACTCCAATGCATTAGGTAAATTTATGAGTCTCATGCTTAAATGTGAAATTATTTGTGAACAGGATGCTATATTGGTTCACAAGTATGTGTGTTAGTTAACCACTAAAACACGATGTTTCATTTTTATGCATTCCCACTTTTCAAGTCTTTTATTTATTTTCCTATCATGTTCCTGATTTCTTTACCTATGTCATGATTATGCTCACCCCATGCTATATTCTTCTTATCTATCCTGTTACTGGGCTTTTAGCTCACCCCTTTTTAATGTATATCCACAGGTGGCTACATATACTAAGGAGAGGACAAGTGACAATAAGAAGCTAGAGAAGAAGAAATTAAATAAATGGTTATGCTTGCTGTTGTAATCGCTATGTATGGTCATAGTTTTCCCATGAAAATAAACTGTTGTATCCCATATGTGTAATAATATTATGTTGTTTTCCTTTAAAATGATGTAATAGTAGTGTAAGAAAAGTCCGAGATGTTATAGAGCATGTTTAGAGTCCCGATATATTTATAGGTAAGGACACAAGACATGTTTTTTGGATGTCTCAATTTCATTTGTTTACATTTAGAAAATATTGAATATAATCTAACTAATAGAGATATTATTTATTTCTGTATGATTTATATAACATGTAGAGTCATTAATTTTTATGTAATATGATGTTGTTATTTTTTGTTGACTAACATTTATATAATATGTTTTTCTCATTATGATGTTTTATTACAAGGAAATATCATGTTATTTTTTCTACTTTATTTAGATAGTAATGTATGCATGAGGTTATAGACTCCCCACCTATTATATATCAAATAACACCACTAGTTAATATCCTCTCGAATACAAGTAGGAATGCATGAGGTACTTATTTCCCCAATCCTATCATACTGTACATGAACAATGTCCTAGCTGTTACTCGATTATAACATTTAATGAGAAGGAAAAAATATTATAAAAATATTTCTCTCTCAAAATCAATGAATCTTTTTTTCAATTTTATGATTTTCAAATAAATATGATATGTATTTTATTTATAAATCTTGGGTGTAGTTGAAATAATTGTTTAGAAAGATTCACCTTTATATAATTTAGATGTATTTGAGGATCTAAATTTTTACAGAATATATCAAATTAATATATAAAATTTTGAATTTTTTATTATAGGATCAATGATTACAAAATATTAAAATGAGTCTTTTGAATTTTTTAAAAAACCATTTATAAAAAATTTATAATTAAAATTATTTATTAATAAAAATAATAATAATACCATAAATTAATATAAAAATATTTATGGTTATAGAAATGAAAAATCTTATAAAGAAATTTTACATACTCTTGTTACTGATTTTTTTGTAATTTACATTATAGAAATTAAAATCATTGAATTTAATAGGTAAGAAAATTACATTCAATGATAGTGGTCATAGGAAAACAATGAATATAATAGATAAACCTATAAAATATGATGGCGTTCTACTTAATTTTATAATTTTAATAAATATCTTGATTTTTTATAATAATCATCAAAAAATTTCATTGGAGGACCCATTTTATAGATTCATAACTTCCATGGATGTTACTTTCAAAACATGGGTTGTCAAAAATCATAATTTTTTAAGAAAAAATGGGGTATATATCATTACAAAATAATGATATAATTTAAGAAACAATAGCTTGTTACATGAAGGAAAAAACTACTTAAAACTGAATATAATAACCTTAAAAACAAGAGAAAACATTGTAAGAATATATATTTGAAATAGTAGTGAGATGGTAAGATTTATGATGCTAAAATTGATTGTCAAAAAATAAAATAATAACAATGTAATAAAAAAATATTATGATTAAGTTACCCCATCATATGAATAAGATAAAATTCTTACAAGGTATAGAAATATAATATAGAAGAATCATTCTTAAAATTAAAAAAATCATTAAAAATAAATTAGGAAAATAATTTTTTCACTAAATATATTTTTAATATTCAAATAAAACAATATTTATTTTATATATTATTACATAGAAATAATCATCATTATTATATGGGTACAATTTCTCTCATGAGGTAATTTATAATTATATTTTCATAGATTTTTTGAACAATGGAGTAATGTTTGTGTAGTTTTTAATTTTATATAATATTTTACATTTGGAATGAAAATGTTTTCAATATTTTTACCATTAAAATATATGAAAAATACCTTCCAATAATTTTAAAATATAAAAAATTGAATATATTATTCCTCAAATAGATTCTATCTATAAACATTTTTATTTTACGATATTTTTAAAATGATTGATTAATGATGTTCTCAAAAATATGGATAATTTTTTTTGATGGATATTCCTTTGTTAGATATTTATATATATATCATAAGAATATTATATAAAAATAATTTATAAATAAGGGAATATTTTTAGTTGATGTTTAAAATGTGTATTTATAAATTTTCGTCTGAGAATAACATATGATTTTCATTATTTATAGTGTAATACATGAAAAATATGATGGATTTCAATATTTGGGAGATGAAATCAAGATTTATTGGTCAATACATACTATTATTAAAGATATTCAACCATTCAAAAAATTTAGGAAATAGAAATCTAATGAGGATGGGAATGGAATTTTTAGTTCTAAAAGAATTGTGATGGTTAATTTAAAAAAGGCATTTTTATGTTCAAAAGGATGTATTCATTAAATTTAATAATGTTTACTTAGTATAATTATTAAATTTTAATGACACATTATTTTTTAGATTCAGTGGATTAGTCATATTGAAGTGGAAAAGGTACTACCTTAAATGAAATTTTAGACAATTTTAAATAATATACAGGTATACATTTTTTTAAATGGGAAAAATTTTAAAAAAAATTAAAGAATTGTATTAGGTAAAAAAGTATAATCTTCTATTACTGTAAATTTTTAAGCAACATAAAAATAAAATACATTAATTAGATAACTTTTGAAAAGATGAATTTTTTTAAATTGTATTACTAATTTTTTTAAATCATTTCAAATATAGAAATTAACCACCCATTGATTTTTTTATGTATTAAAAACATAAAATTGACTCTAATGTGTTTGTCTTCAAGTTTACGGAGAATACCGACCATTATGGATGAATAAATTAAGCTTTGATTTCATATTTCAAAAAAACGTTTTTGTTGTGAATAAATCACAATTGATTATTTAATGTTATCTAAATATTTTCAAGATACTCACCCACCACGTGGCATTATAATTATGTTCAATAATAAAATATCAATGTGATTATATTTCATTCCTGTTTAATTTTATATATTCATAAATATCACATTATTCAATCCAATACCATTGATTTAGGACATATCAATATTATTTAAGAAATTGATTTATAGTTATCAATAAAAAAATTATTTCGCACACCTTTATTTTTTTAATTCTTTAACAATGATCACTCTATAATATATATATTAGATTATTACATAACCATATTCTTACCTATGTATATTTCAGAGTCTTCTAATAAGTAGTTGAGTTTTAAAAATACCATGGGTAGAATACACAACATTGATCAGAAAAACACATGTAACTGTGGATATAAAAATAGTAAAACAATAATAATAATATCTAAGTAAATAATTATGAAAAACCAACGTCGTAGATAGAAACTAATAAAAAATATGAAACTCATGATCTATAAAAATTAATATTTTTCATGTCATAAAATCTATAGGCATGGACATAATCTTCTTGGGGTGGATTATTATATCAAGATCTAAAATAGTGAAAAATTTAAAAAAAAACTAGAGAATGACCCCAGAATCTATCCTATGTCCTAGCTCAATCCCATATCCCACCTCTAAATCCACTACTCGTGATCATCCATAAAATATAGATCCCTTTACCTTCATCTGACCTACAACCATGATGTTTTCGTTGGTACAAAAAATGGCCTAGGTATGGTGTGAGTATATAAAAATAAGCCACAGACAACAGTGGCCCAAAAAATATCTAGTCATAAAAATATAAAGGTTTATGTGAGATGATAATATCTAAAATACAATAATATAAATCACATTTTATCCTTTGGTTTTATGGTGACACCCCAGATAGATCATACCTCCTTCAGCTAGTGACAAATGTTTCCGAACAATATAGGCCATATTTTCAACCACTAGGAGAACCCCCCCCCATAATCATCTTATTTAGAATACACAATGGGGTAAGGGGACATATAGGGGAACATATCTTATATTTACATGTCATATAAGGGGTAAGAGTGGTAAGACCAATACAATCTCATATATATCAGACATAGTGGACGGAGTCTTCCTGGTCATAGCTTATATATAACACAACAATTGGATGATTGAATATCCTTATCCTATCTCAAATATATCAAACCCAAGGAAAGAGAAACACCTAGTACTTTATTTCATATATTACACATGTGGGAGATTATCCTTCCTGATACTATATCACATATGTCACACCCATGGGAAAATAATCCCAACAGATAGTATCTCATATATTACAATCATTGGGATTGAGATATAAGACCACCTGTTATTATCTCATATATATCATATAGAAGGGAAGTGTATCCCACCCAGTACTATCTAATATATATAACATTTTTTTTGAGGAACATATTTACCAATATATATCACAATTTCTTCCTATGTATCATCATTGGAAGTCAATTGTAACATACTAGGTAACCCTTTAATCTTCTCACCCATTAAGTTACCTTCAAAATTCAAAATATTCTATAATAAAGGTACATCACATTGGTGTCCAATGGTCTAGGTTGTTCATGAATGCATCAACCACTAATTGTTCAAAGAAGAGTGTCACTATATAAATCCTAAATAAAATATTTATTTTTTATTGTTAGATGTTCATTAAGATATTGTGATCACACATAATATGCACATGGATATAAATTAACACATTAAATATAAAATTGGAACTATCTACCATATATTAATTAAAGTATCCTCATTTAATATCAGTAGGTGATTTGATCTCAAATATTAGAAATAAAATATTCCGATAAACTCACCTAAATAGGGTAGAACAACCATTACCGGAGAAACACCAATAAATAGTTATATGAATATTTAATGTACCAAGTAGGATTGATATAATTAACTCTATATATTACATAGATTATTTTACACCCCAATCCATTAAAAATGCTGGAAAAAAATAAAAAGAAAATTTCTTGAGTGATTGAGGGATGATAGGGTGTACATGACGTGACAAAAGGTAGAACCCTCCTTAATATCCATTAAATTTTGAAAACCATGTTTTAAATAAAATTATCTAAAAAAATCTAGGTCAATAATCATGAAATAACCCCTATAGTCATGGTGTTATGACTATTTTGGATCCCCTCCACCATGTGGTTTTCTAAAGATACCTCATGGAACACCACTATAATGGATAACTACAAAGTCTAGTTCTCAAAGAAATCAAAAAATGACCCCACTAGTCTCGACATGATCTCATCCTCCTTATTAATTTACAAATTAAATACATAATATATGACAAATATAATATTTAACATGGACTTCTAGGGAAATAATTCATATTTTATAGTGTGACCTACATTCCTCATGAATGTTTTCAAAGGATAGATATATAGGCTTCATATGTTAGTTTCATCTCGATAAAGTGGAACCATTCCCCAGGGAATGACTCCAATAGTATCATTGATTTTTTTTAGGATTGAGGATTTTACTTTTACCAACTTCCCTAAATTTTATTAGGCCCTAGGATATAGTGTAACATATATATATATTGGTAAATACTTCTAATGAAACAATCATGATGTGACACCTATCAATAATGGAATGAATTAATCTATATTGTAAATTACAACAACATGTAACAATTTTTCTTCACTAAATCCATTTACAATTTTTTTAATCTAGTCTTAACTTCCCCAACAATACCCCCAACATTTAAATAGAAGAAAAAAACACAATGTTCAAAAAAATTAAATAGTTTTTCTCTTAAAAATTAGTTGGGTCATTACAACCTCCCCACTATATAAATACTCATGTCATGACCCAACACAGCAAGGATAGAGCCGCAAATAGCCCAAGACCACCTCCATAGTCTATGGGTTTGTGAAAGGCCCTGAAAGGAATATCTAACATGGGGGGACAGTTCTTAATATACCTGTATGCACACACCTGACCATATCAATGAAAAAGTGTTGATGAATAATAATAAAATTATGTAATATCTGTAATATAAACATGCATATTAAAAACCTCTAGGGTTTATAAGTGTAAAATAGAGTAAAACAAGTTAAGTTCAAATATAAAATCCCATCTAGAAATATTTCCTTACTTAAAAAACTACAATATAAAAGTGTTGAGAGATCCTAGCTTATGATCTCGAAGCTTCGAACACTGTACGAGGTCCAATGCACCTTGTATCCCTAAGATTTTCACTGGTCACCGCTGACAGGTCCTTAATCTAAAAAATACACTACATGTGCAGGAAAATACCATGTACGGGTGATTATATGCATACTCAGTAGGATGCCCTGAATGTTGAAGGCGGTGCAGTGAGAGACCTGAGAGGAATAAGTAGATAGTAGACAGCTCAACTCTTTCCAGGTGATCAATCACAATCTAAAAAAATTGATATATATATATATATGTGTGTGTGTGTGTGTGTGCGCGCGCACGCGTGCATGTGTTGAATCCAAAGAAAACCAAACATGAGAGAATTTGATCTCTATCTCATAGCCAAGCCCAAGAAAAGTGTTCCCTCAGTTCCAAGAGTCTATCATCAATGACCAAAATCTCATGTGTCGTCCCAATTGTAATATCTAGGTCAAGTTACACCTTTTAACCATGCCATAAGTTCGAGGCGAACAATATCATATTAGATAACCCAAGCTCAGTACAACAAGTGGGTTCTGTTCAATAATCGAAAGAGGGCCCATGCTATGTTGATAATGATGGTTTCACTATGATCGATGGCTTCCCATGAATTGACTCTGTAGGATGGTTTCACTAAATAGTCAATAGAGGACCCATTACCTACCCAATAGTATGGTACCAAAATAATGTATGGGGACCCATGACTTAACTCTATATTAAGGGTCCACTCAATAGTCTATTGAAGAACCATACCCTTCCCAACAGGATGGTTCAACTCTTATGGATGAGTACCCATGACCAAACTCCGTTGGAGGTTGCTAGTAAATATTAGATAGAGTAACCAAGCCCTACCCAATAGGAGGGTTCACTCTGATGACTGAGGACTCATTCCCTAACTCCGTAGGAGTGTTCCACAATCATAATCCATAGAGGACCCATGACTTTCCAATGAGGATGGTTACACTATAATGTTACATAGAGGACTCATGACCTTCCCAATAGTAGGATTCTACTATCATAGTCGAGGACCCATACCCTGAATCCACTAAAGGGTTCCACTCAGTGGATAAGTCTGGGATCCATGATCTATTATAATATAAGTATTCCACTCTAAAAGTAGATGCAAGACCCATTACTTGTCCAGAATGTGTGTTCCACTCTAAGGACCTTATTGATCTTGCTCAGTCACTATTATCATCAAGCATAACCTAAATATGAGTCACACTTTTAAAATCTCACACCATATCTTTGAATAAAATATATTGTTCACCATCATGTTCTTGGTGAAAAAACACTCAATATAGGATACTCGTTGGCCAAAATATGAGTCCAAATGAAGGATATAGGATAGGATGGATGTTCTCAAAATGAAAGAAGGGATATCAAGGGTGTGAGGGGACCACATGGTGTGTGGTCCCAATTAATTTCCTCGTTGTGTCTCTACTATTATATTTATCAATACCCATGTAAGTCTACATGGCATGTAGAGGGTCTACACTGTGTGTTAGAGCCACTCGGGGTCCTTCCTATAGTCCATGTCCATTTCTGTATCTCCCTCTTGTGTTTTTGTAATTTTTTATCATGCTATGTGCCTAGACATGACTGTGCTTGTGTAATCCTAAAGTATATTCTTTATTTCTTAAATAAGGTCATATATCATGCTGGTTCCAAAAGGAGTTTGATAATTATTATTCTGTATAACCCTAGCCTCTACATCCAAGGCCCTACACATCGTGTTTTCTTCCAAATACACAACATGTAGTCACAATATTTACAGATTCACAAATCCATTGTGAGGATCCCAAATCTGTGTCCATTTATTTTTATCATTCTTCCAAGCCACCCTAAAATAGTGTATCTTGAATTCATTGATCTTTTAAAACCATCTATTGGTAGTAAATCGATATACGTTTATCCAAACAATGTTTTCACAAACCACCTTACATCACTGCATCTCTAACCATCTCCCATCACCACCATAGTATATCTGTAACCATAGTTCTAAATATCAATCACTCGCAACTTACGAATCCACCAATTTCATCCCTGAATTAATGTTCTTTTTTGCACATGTGAATCTTCCATGAATCCGGGGGTCCGATTTGGTTCGATACCACCTGGAAATAGTGAGATATGGATCCATATACCAATAGAAAATAACTTGAGGAATCAAAGGGGGAAATGAACCAAAAAATTTAATGATTTATGGTGATGTGTTCCGGGACAATGAACAGAAACATTGATATCTTGGGAGATAAGCAATTGAATGAAAAATTAATATCACTACAAGAGTGCATCAAATGGTCCAAAATTGGTGCAGATCAAATAAAGGGGTTATCCTTTTCAATAAATTTAATTAATAAGGGAATAATCCGAAAAATGATGAGCCCTATTTGGTTTTGGTTCTTTCATAGATGAAGAACACACTGTCTAATGAATAAGATTTATCGTTTCAATCACATAATCCCAATCTTCATCGATCTGAAGTTTCATCATAATTGATATTCAATTCAATAATAGATAAGGAATAATAAACCTAATGAAAGTCCCAATATTACACAGATAACCATGGGAAAATATCCACAATGGTGTATTGATATAGAATCCAAAATTAGGTTAAATTAATTAAATAATTAAATAAATTTATTTTTTTAACTAAATGCTCTCACAGAAGGCTGCTTTTTTCTGAACATCCCACATTGTCCTATTATTGGTCATTCCATTGGTAAAAATCATGTTTGTAATTCAACCATGGTCTCTTATTTCTAATTTGAGATTCAATTTTAATGTTATAACTTTTTTAAGAATCTGTGTTCGTTTAATATAAATTATATTATATATTTATATAAAATAAATTTCTGGAACATCGGTCCTTGGAATCGAACGCTATCTAAGAACATTTCTCTGAAAATATTTGTATAAATATTTTAAAATGTTATAATGAAAAAATAGGTTCTTTAAATCATTACCTCCTTCAATATTTTCATCACTAAAAAGAAAAAAAACCAAAAACATCAGGATACTAATTCTGTATTTGGATCTCCCACTCCAAAGAACAATCCTACATCTTCCCATGCTACCACAACACATGAACCAAGTGGATGGTCCTTCCACACAGGGTTATCTCTTACTGATCCCTGATTTCCACTGGGTGCTCCAAAAAATTCTCTCCATCCTCTATGTCCAGCTCCCCCAGTTAAAAATGTGAATGGGGTCATACAATTATCTCATCAACTGTGACATGTGGAATCCATCGTGCACCTTCTCCCACTATGGGGGTAGGTTACGACAGTAATCCACCATGCCAACCCGCCATAAGATCATGAATGGTCCGAAGAACCATAGTGATAAATTCCCTCCCTGTGTGAACCTATGAAATCCACATCATGGGGAGATTATCAGTAAAAGGTGGTCTCGTTTCTAGAATATCAAATGTCTATGACATCGAGCTACATAATAATTATACCTAAACTGGTCTGTCCTCATCCACTCTAGAAGACCTGGACCATCCCCATCATCACCTGCACAATCTCTGGAACAACAATAGATGCATCACCAACCTTCTTTCATCAGCAAGGCGACCTACACTGTCTCCCGTAAATGAAATCAAAAGGTTCCATGATAATAATATATTGGTAGAAATTTTTATATGTAAATTAAACAAAGGTAAATTGATCATCCTAGAACTGGTCAATTTTTAACATGCAGTCCCTCAGTATGTCTTTCAACACCTAGATATAGTGTTCATCCCATATATCTGGGGGTAGAAGGATGTATTATTCAACATGTGGGTCCCTAATTCATCCTTCATTCCTCTCCACAACTTTTATGTGTACCTCACATCATGATCCAATAAAATATTCAAACTCATCCCATAATGGTAAATAAAATCCCATATATATATCTACCAAATACTCTCTACTAAACTACGCTACCTGATAGCAAGGATGTGTTCCAAAATAATGAGTTGGTCAACTATCACCCAGACATAGTCATTTCCCTTCACTATCTGTTGAATCCCTATTAAACATTCTTTGCATATTCTGTCATATTTCATCTTTGGGATCTTAAGGGACTAAAAAAACCTTCTGAAACCTGGTGCTATGACTTCACCAACTGATATGTGAGGCATCAAGAGATGAAATGGGCTACACACCATATCTTGTAGGCCCAAAAAAATTCCACCGAAGGTCTCAGTACATCTTCCCCATACCAGGATGTAAAACCTATGGATATATGTGAAGCTCCCTCATCACCTCCTCTGACATTGTGACTGAGACTACGATATGTTCTTGGAAAAATATGATGTGATTTAAACCATTATAAAACATGTCAATTGATGTTCCTTATGATATTTGGTCACACAAGACATCACAGTAAAATGTATCTAAACTTGGACTCTCTCATATTTTAGATGAGAGGAGGAGTTAACACAATCAGTTGAATAAAAACTCCACCATCCTGCTCAACCAGGTCAGCTGCAAGAAGACAACTCCTCAATAACCTCCTTCACTAAACAAGTTCTGAACTTCTTAATAATGAAATATTCTACAAAATTTACCTTCCAAGGATTATAGACTATATAAAATACATAGTCCCACATGAAAACAAACTAGGACTGTTGTCTCAGGTTCAGGTCCCTCTGCATGAAGACATACCAATGACTTTGAAGATCTGAGTAAAACACAATGCGCTCTACAAGAAGATATTACCTCTATATCCTCAAGGAAAATATTATTTCACAAATATCATGGTCATGATTCATGTAGTAATACTCATTGTGTCATAATTACCTATACTAATATACGATATATTTCTATGACTACTTCAACATGCATCTAATCATAGTTTTGAGGTATAATAATAAAATACGTACTCAATGCCCTTATTTAGTAGTCCTAAAACTGGAGCACTCATTATTAATAACCTCAAATACTATGAGGACGAATATCACTACTCAAGCTAGGTAAACGACTGCCCTTTATTCATATTGGCTGTCAAAGAAGTTGAAATACTAGAAAATTCTTCCACAAACCTCTAGTAGTACCCCTATAATACAATAAAACTCAGCACCTCTAACATGATACTTTGTGTCTCCCATGAAAATACAGCATCAATCTTTGTTAGGCCCCTGATTAAACCATTCACAGAAATGACATGCCACATAAAGGAAAAATCATGAGTTTAGAACATTCGCTTAAAGATATTACCATAAATTTGGTACTTCTAAAGAACATCTAAGATAATCCTCATGTTCCCTTCAAGATACTCCTCTAATGCAGAGTATATGATAATTTCATCAACAAAGATAACAACAAACTAGCCCAATTATTAAGGGAAAATATGGTTCCTCAAATCCATAAACCCACTGTGGAATTCAACAAAATAGAGGGAATCACCAAGAATTCATGGTGTCCATAGAGACATTGGAATTTTAATATTAAAATATTAGACTCTAGAGCTCTCAAATGGTGGTAGCCGGACTAGAGATTGATCTTCAAGAACTATCATGTGCCTCAAAACTGGTCAAAGATGTCAAAAATCCTTGAAAAGGTATAATTTTTCTTTATCATTTCCTAATTCAAGCAACAATATTCTACATAAATCCACAATACCCCATCCACAAATTTGAAAAAAAAACACTGAAGATGTCCAGAGGGACACAATCGGTCAAATAAAGCACTCCTCTTGAAGGTTCTTCAACAACAACTATTACTCCTGGGGCATGATAGGTGCTATTTGATATGTCGTAGAAGTTATCAGAGTAAAACTGGGCTGAATTTTGATGAAAAACTCCATCTCCAACCTCAAAAATAGTCTCAAAATATCCTTTGAGAGGACATCAATAAATTCCTCCATGACTGAAATAATCTAGATTCATGAAGATCATTCTTCCCCAAGCAATATTTACTCCATCTTATGGGTAATTGGATAAATCCATCTACTCACTAAACCTACTAATCCCACCCTGAGATTTCTCTCACCCATAAATGAGAATCTCATCCCATCAGTGTGAAGGCATATAATTCATCTATGATAATAGTAAATATATGATCAAAACATGGAAAAATTATCCATACCCAAGATTATGTTATAGGGTTACATTGTGATGACCAAACTGTCCCACGTCAACCTCCCTCCACAAAGATATATCTCACACTACAAGTAGATAAATTATAAAGAATAATCATTCAATGTAGGAACCTCAAGACTAAGCTGATGGGATAAATCCTCAATTAAGAGCTCCATCTCTCACACCATAATTATATAGATAAATTAATTAATTGAACCAATGTGTATAATAAAAAATCAAGATTATAATATGAAAATATCTCCCCAATAATTATCTCGTGGGTCACATGGTCTTATGCCTCCATCATCTACAACTATGTTCAACCTCGACCACCAACTCCCTAAGACTGATGTGGGCCACCTAGTGATGGTGACAGAATAATCTTATAGAATCATCAACCAAAATAGTCTTCGAATAATGGATATACACATAAAGATTTTCTAACATGTCCTCCTAAGGGGCCAACCTTACATCACTGAGAGATCGCAGATCACATTCCCACCTCTGTCGTGGTGGTCCAGCAGCTATCATCATATGTTGTATAGAAAATCTCTTCAAACATTTCCATTCCATGTGACCTCACCCAACACAATAAGAGCACCTCTCCTCTCCGAGAAATCATGGTCCTCGGTGTTAACCCAGACCAAGTGTCCAAGCCCGATCCTAGTACGATATCATGTGTTAAAATCCTATCAACTATTTTTTTTCTAGTTTATGTAGATGAATCATCTCTACAAATCCCAATTCCATCTAAAACTAAGTTACGTCACTATGAAATTAATCTCTATGTCACCAATATCCCCTCTAACACCAAAACATTGGTGGGAATGCAAAGGGCTACCACACCAGAAAATATATCTATTTGAATACCCTACTCAATCTTCGGTTCTCTATAGTATAAACCCTATAACCTATCAAGTGTGTACCATGTACAGTCATTGAACCACTCAAATGACTCATCCAATATCATACCTCCCTACTACAACTAAAGAATTTATTGAATCCAAAATGAGTATAAATAAGAGGGGTAATACTCCTCATAAAATAGCTATTAGAATTAGGGCCATGAGAGTTTCGACTCACCATGCTTCTGTGTAACAAGAATCCACAAGAACCCAAATGCTCTAAGGAAAATTCTAGTTTCCATTGAAATCACATGATCTATTAGTGTCCAGATAAGCTTCAAAACATAGTCTATTGAATCTTTTTAATCCTATGTGGCATGTGTATCTAGATCACCATAGAGCTGTAGTGTCCCCGAGAACAAGAACTAGAAGAGTTTGTTATGTCTTCCAAAATCCCCAGTCTACCCTACCGGTATGATATACAACTCAATAATTGGTGGTGTTTCTACATGTCCAATTAAAGGAAGAATATCCTGGGATAAACCCAAATCTATGACCTCATCACTCATTAGATAACTTTCACGATCTAGAACTGGTGACCAGGCATGCTAGGATAATGGAGGTTTCCTAAAAATATAATCAAGAAATATTAATGTTAGATGAGCATACACACACACACACACACACAAATAGACACACCCACAAAATGTTGAGCTGACTATAGAATAACAGTTAATGAATCAATCCTATATGATTAAATTACAATAGATCCCTATAACCTATGTATCGATATGCTGAGAAAGCAACCAGGTAGTCAAGGTCCAAGTGAATGGATATATCAGCTGCCAAAACAACATTAGGTTTCCTGGACATAGAGATTCACTCAAGAAACATTTACATTATTTCCAAAAATACAACCCAAAATATTCTTAAGGGGACTACCCAAAACACCATACCAAGGATCAAACCATCTCTGATACCAATATGTCATGACCCAACATGATAGGGCTCGAGCAACAATTACCCCAATCCCTGCTTCATAGGATAGGGGCTAGTGAAAAGCACCGAAAGGCATATCTAACAAGAGAGGAATTTTTTCTAATATACCTATATGCACTCACTCAACAATATTAATGAAATAGTGAATATGAATAATAATAAAAATATGAAATACCAATAATATAATCATGAATATGAAAAATCTCTAGGGTGTGCAAGAGTGTGATAGTGAAAAATGAAAGTAAAGGGTAAAAATACATGCCCAACAAGAATGTTTTCCAAACATAAAAAAATTGAATGTAAATGTATAGAGAGAGCCTAACTCCTGATCTCTAAGATCTAGCCATCGTATGCAGTCCAATCCAATAGGTATCTATAATCTCCTCTACAGTTACCATAGACCTATATATCATCTACATAAGACATGACATGTGTGTCAAAAGACCATGTAGGGGTGTGTATATTCATACCTCGATGGAAACCCCAAAATATAATGGGGAGAAATAAGAGACATGAGGGGAGTAAGTAGACATTATATAGATCAACCCAATATAAAAGAGTAAATAGAATCCAATAAAATGGACGCACACCAACTCACTCATTAACACACACACACACACACACATATATATATATATGTGTGTGTCTGTGTGTGTGTAATTAAACCAATGAAACTCAAATGAGATATAATAAATTATTCATATCACATCCCATCCCATGAAATGAGTTTCGTTATTTCCACTATTAAATAATTTATTAACAACATATCACGCATCTACCTAGTAGAAATATCCATATCAGGTAACACCTCACCATTGTGAAACACAATCGAGGGGAACAATATCAAAGTAGAGGAAAAATTTATTGGTATATTAGGAGGGTGCCACTCAATAGTCAATAAAGGAATAATTCCTATCCTAATATATGGGTTACACATTGATGGATAGGTACCCATACTTATAATGAACATGATGGTTCCAATCAATAGTCGATAGAGGACAGAATTCTTACCCCACATCAGTGATCCAGTCTAATGGTTGTGGACCCATGCAATGACTTCGTAATGGGGCTGCAATCAATAGTTGATAAAGGAACCATTCCATTAATAGTAAGTGGAATTCACTCTGATGGCTATATAACGATAACCTGAATCCATAGGAGGGTTCTCCTATGATGGAAAAAGAACTATGCCCTAAATCCATTAGCGATTACTACTCAATAGTCGATATAGGACCCATGCTCTACATAGTAGGAGGGTTCCACTATAATTGATGAGGAAACATGCCCTAAATGACAAGGATATTTTCACTCATGTAATTGATATAAGACCCATTACCTACCAAGAAGGAGGTTTCCTATCTAATAGTAGATAGAGAACCCACTACCTTCTAAGGAAGAGGTTTCTACCATTGTAGTCGAGGACAGATACCCTTACTTCGTAGGAGGGTGCCACTTAGTGGATAGGTATATGACCCATCCTGATAGCATTAGAAGGATACCACTATTAATGTAGATAGAGGACTGGTTCCAAATCACACTAGAGTGTTCCAAACTATAAATAATTGGAGAACTCATACCCTTTCAAGTAAGAGTTATACACTCTTAATCCCCTGGTGTTCTTTCCAAATAATTTTCATCATTGAAAAGTGCCTAAAAAAGTGTCAGTCCTGTAAAATACCAAATCATATATAACAATACTATATAGATTCTCCCATCATGTTTAATGTGGAGAAAATGTAGCATAAGCTACTCACAAGACAAAACCTTAGTCCAAATGAAAGAGATTAGAGATGTTGAAATTTCCTCAATATGAAATAACGGGTACATGGGATGTGATGAGACCCACATGAAATGTGACCCCACTCCATTTCCTAGAAATTTCCCTTCCAGTATACAAATCACCACCCATATAGGCCTACATAGTGTGTAGAGGGTCACATGACATGTTTGATCCAACTGGGGTCTTGCCCATGCTCCCTGGTTGTGTCTATGTATCATTCTCATATCTATGTACTTTGGCACAAAATGTGTACCTGAACATGCCCATGATCATCTATCACATAGTACACACCTAGTTTCTAGCACAAGGTCACATGGTGTCTTGGGGACCCACAAAGCGCATGATACTTATTATTCCATAAAACCCTAGACACCATAGCCATGTTCCCACACACCTTGTGTTCTTCAATGTACATGACGGGATGCCATGTTTCTAACATATAATCATATCTTTTTGGTGGATCCCAGATCTATGTCTCTTTATTTTAATCATTCCTCAAGGACACTATAAAATGGTGGATCTTGAATCTATTCATCATTTTCTTCAATCTTGTCAATGGAAATTGATATTCATTGATCTGTATAAAGGTCGCACAATCCACCTCACATAGCTGCATCTCCCCTCATCTATTTTTTATCACCATTATTGATTTGAAACCATGGTTCAACAACTCTATCACCCAAAAATTTTAAATCAAAAAATTTCATCCTGGATTTGATATTCCATTTGTCACTTGTGATTCAATATTGAATCAGTGGGTCCAATCTTTCTCGGTATAACTAGAAAACGTCGATCCATCGCCCCATAGCCCAATGGTTAATAAAGAGAAGAATCAGAGGGATAAAAGTAATAAAAATGATTAACATTCATTGTACAAGAATTCTTTGTAAATGAAAATGAAAAAGTATATGCATGGTGATCAAAAATTGAATAGAAAAATTAATTTTAGTACATGAGAACATGCAATGGTCCATAATTGGAACAAATCATTGAAATGGGTGATCCTTCTCAATAAATTTAATAAATAAGGGAATATTCCTTGAATTTTTGAGTCTTAATTATTTTTAGATCATTCGTCGAAGAATAATACACTCTTCAACAAAGAGGAGGAATCATTGCATTCACAGCATCTCGATCTTCCAAAATCCATATTCTCACAGTCAACAGATTTCAGTTCACCAATGAAGGAGGAATAATAAACCTATCGATAGTCCCATGATTATATAGCTAACCCTAGGAAAATAACCATAATGGTGTGTTAATACAGATTCCATAATTATGTTAATTTAAAAAAAATAAAGAAATAAAAATATTTTTTTTACTAATCACACCCTCCAACAGCTATTTTTATCCAAATTCCCCAACGATGACCTACTTTAGGTTTCACCTAGGGAAAAGATCAAATTCCAGACACAACCATGGTATTGTATTTATAATATGAGATTTTTCTTAACAAATATTCTGCTTTATTTTAGAAACTATGCACTTGTAATATAAAATATATATAATAGTTATAAAAAATAATTCTGGGATCACTGGGATTTGGAAGCACACATCATCTAAGAACCTAACTCCAAAACCATATGTACAAATATTTCAATGTATTACATGGTAAACAGGGTCTCTACAACTCATCATCGAGCTACATTCTTTAATCAGATCAGGCCTTGTCAAAGTATAACTCTAGACACTAATATATAATATGAATCTCAAACTATTATATATCCTCCAAAACATGTCATTAATTCCACTACACTCATATAAGGGGATCCATATTCCCATTCAGAGTCTTCTTTCTCTAGTCTACTAACTTATCTGGAAACTCCTCAAATACATGTTATATTTGATCTTGATTTCATCAATAATAAATATATGATAATTATTGAGATATTACCATTTATGTTGTGATACATGGAATAAATTTAAGAGAACATAAAATTATTGTTGAAGAGACCATCAGTACATCATTGTTCCTATTCTCTCCACAATCCCAAATGAACCCATGTACCTGGTTGCATACTTAACTTGCCTCAGAAAATATTGACTCCCCAACCCCATCATCAGTAATAAAAATAAATATTCACCCATAATAATTTTAGAGGGTGACATATGTGGTTTAAATAGGACTTATATATACTTTATGCGGAAACCAACATCTTCCAAATCATCCAAATAATCTATATGATGCGTCCGACATGAGCTCAATCCAGAAATCTTTAAATTTTCAAATAGAAATCCAAGTTATAATTTCCATGATTTTACATTTTTTTCATGTCTTAAAACATCTTATTTGAAAACTAATTTTAACACCCTCGACTTTAGTAACCTATAGTCTGTCCTTATATAATATACTATTACAAGATTTTAGGGATATCACCATAAAGGATCGATCAATTTAGTATTTTTCAGAGATAACATAACTACATTATTTCAATATTACATTGAAAAAATAAGATATATCATGGATGACATTACTGCATCCATAGAGAAAATTCAATGTATCATTCATCATATCCCAGGGAAAGGGAAACATAATAAAGTGTGAGGTTAAATGGGAAGTAAAGGAAAACATAAAACATAAGTTGTCATGACTAGATAAGGAATAATAAAAATTACATGGTGGATAATAAAAACATATTCCATTTAAATAATCTTCTTGAGTTCAAGGTAAATAAATATATAACATCAACATGATAATTAAAAATATAAAAAAACTGTATTATCAATAAAGGAAATACTTAAATATGGACATCCATTATCTTTCAATAAAGGCCTCAACCAAGTTATGCAGAATCGTACAGTCAAGGATTCTAAACCATGAAATAATTATTAATAAATGTGAATGTGAAAACCAAATTCACATCTAATGTGGCATTCTATTATTCCACATGATACATTTGGATGCATAAAGGAGATATTATATAATTGGGCCCACCCATCACATGCACATCCTACAAATTCCTCATATATTGAATGATCAATATAATTCATTGTCAATATTACATATAAATAAAAAAATATTCTATATTGAATCAGAAATAAATGACACCTATATTTACCCATAAAATTAAATAACCATCATAATAATCATTCTTTAACTTACACCATATATTGAAATAGTTTATGTTTAAGTGATATATGTTTCTCATAGTTATATTTTATAGTATTCTAATATATTGGATTCAGTATTTTAATAAATAGTCCTTCCAATTTTTGAATGTTTTAAATTATTTTCTATTTTATGGTAGTATATAATAGATAATTGAGAAAAAGAGTAAAATGAAACTTCATACCACATCGATTTTCTTGAGGTGCGACACTAGATTTTTGGGGATGATCATGGTGCACTTGCATGGAACAAAACTAAACTGAAGAAAAATAAGGCTTTTAGAGCTATAAAATAACATCAGAGATTGTGTAAAAATTACACATCATGAACTGGTTCAATTCATGAAAAAGAGATATAATGTGAAGTTATCAAATGTGAAAGATGAATTTACACATCGTGTAGTATTTACACGTCATTTAAATTCTTGAAATACCCCGTTACAAACCTATAACATGAATTTCAAATGAAAAACTATAATATTTGACCACATGGCCAACCACGTATATT
Organism: Viscum album; assembly: GCA_963277665.1. NCBI lineage: Eukaryota > Viridiplantae > Streptophyta > Magnoliopsida > Santalales > Viscaceae > Viscum > Viscum album. Next base: position 774,997,751 of record OY728152.1, on the reverse strand, counting down.
TTATAAATGAATTATAATTAAATTGAATGCATCCCAATACCAAAATGATGTTATAAAAAAAGAGGGATAACCTACAACTATAGAGGAGACCCTGAAGACCAAATCTTGGAGCCAAAAGATGTGATGTGAATGATCCTCCCTAATTTTTTCTCCAATTTCATTATGATATCTTTTTTATTTTTACACCCATCTTATCCAATCAATACTAGGATAAGGGGGTAAAGACTCATTTTTCATGGGTAATGTAATAGAAAAGGGAAGGTGATTTGGATTGATTTCTATTTATTTTATTCATGTGTTTCATTTTCTGTAATTTAGTCATCAACTTCAAATCCACTTTTTTTACATTTATCATCACCATTGATAATTGAATCTAAAAGGAACATAAAATTTCACAAATGAAACCCCTAAATAAAGAATAACTATTGTCAAATGTAGGGTAAATTAGGTTTAAATAAGGCATCAAGGGAATTATTTTTGGAAAAACCCTAAATTAATGGACCAAAGGAAATAGGGGGTTATCGCGTCAAGGAGGGGATACCATGACCACTGGATATTCTGCATCTTGGATCCAACACCAATCAGGGATTAATCAAACTATTTTTTAAAATCAAATGGCAACTAATCCCTAAAATTTAAAAAACCAATGAATCTTTTCCAATCTAATTAAAATCCAATTAAACTTTATTTTTTATTTCTTCATTAGTTTACTAAAAAACTACATTATATCATTTTCTTAAAATCAATCAAATAATTATTTTATCAGATATTTCTTAAATCTAATAAAAATAAATCTTATGAAAACCTAATAAAGCTAATCATCCTTCCTTGTGGGTTCAACCCCGAACACACTACAACTGCATTTTAATTAATTGATTTTCATAGTTTGAGATTTGATAATGTTTATATTATGATTTGACCCATTGAGATATATTAAAACTCTACAACCACATCAAAATTGGTGTTATTTCTTAGGATGAATAAATGTTTTTTTTAGTTTTTTAATTATTATTATAATTTTTTTCTTTATTTCAAATTCTATATTTATCATGGGTGTACATGTGATCTGAATTTCAGTTTTTTAATGTTTAATGAAAAACTATCACACATATTCCAAAGGAAATGATTTATTTAATTTGACGTCAAACTAGGGAATATAATGAGAAATAATAGATCTATAACCATGGTTGTGCTGAGAAAAATCATGTTTTCGAGGTTCTTCAAAGAGATGAGGGACTATGGATGCTAACAAACTAGGGGAGACTATTAAACACAGGATTGAATCCGAGCATCCTAGAACCCCTTTTGTTGAGAATCACTCTGAGATCAAGCCCAAAATAATTTCAGTGATAAAAAGTAATGTGCAATTCACTGAACTATGACATGTATATTGGAATAAGCATCTTGGAAACTTCCTCAATATTTGTGACAAATTCTATTTTCATAATGTTTCGAGAAATACGTTAACACTCTATCTATTCCTTAGCTAATTATTTACACCATATATATTATTGGACACAACGGTATACATTCTAAATGTCTTTTTATTTGATGATGAATCTCAATATTCTACATGGGAATGATTTAAAGATATGAATAGAAAATTCCCCGATCATGGTATAGATATATAACCATTAATACAACCATTTAATAAGGGTTTTTCATAGTGAAATATTTAATTCTTGATATTATAGCTATAGAATTATTAATGAAGAAGTCCCCTGAAGAAAACTACAACTTCTTGGATGAGATAGAGAGAAATAGTTTCTAAGAACAATGATAAGTGATTTTATGAAATGTCATTCATGAAGTCCAAACATAATGAATGGATGGTGGAACAAATGGTTTCATTTGCAATAAAAATCTATGACATGTTGGGCCAATAGAAAACCCCTATGGAATATGTATAGAAGTTGAAAATTATTCTAATTACAATCATGGTAATAAATTTCAGGGTTGGTGGCCTAAAAACAACAAGGAAAAGGTTATATAATAATCCCCCAAGGGTACCAATAATAGGCACCACAATGATCACATTGAAGATCCATTTACATACATTAGAAGGGATTCTGGAAACATTCATGACCGCTTCTAGGATTTTACTCAAGGAAATAATAGAAGAATCCACAAACTAAAATGCAACATTGTGGAATATGAGTCATCATGTTGTCTAAATTGTTGATCAACTCATAGAGATACATAGTGGAGAATTACCAGGATTCCCTAAAGTGCACCCACTTGAATGATCTTTGAAAATTTTATAGCATATAAGAGGAAAGAAGATAAAATGATGTGGTATAGATATTATTATAGTATAACAAATGGATGTAAGAGACGTGTAATCTAAATGTTGAAAAGATTAAGTATCTAAAGAATATGAATAAGAACCACCACATTACAAGATAAGACTTCCTTTTCTAGAATTAATGGTGCATGTAAATAAAAATGTGAAGGAAGGTAATATTTTTGAAAACGTAAAAAAGTTTATATTAATAATACTTTTTTAAGGAACTTGAAAACGTTATATCATATGAGAAATTCAGTATCAGATGGTAATGACAAAGAACATTCAAGAAGATATTGGAACTATTCCACTCACATGGTAATATTGGATAGTGTTTATCTAAGGAACTTCCTAAGGAGATAAGTGATCGAGGTAGCTTTTCAATTCCCATATTTATCAAGGGTAACAAATATGTAAAAGCATTGTGTGACATAGGTGTGAGTGAAAATACCATGTCATGCACGACATTCCAGAGTTTGATACTTGACACATTAAATCCCATAAAATTAATTCTCCAATTATAAGACTCAAATATAAATCCCCAAGAGGATTGTTCAAGGAAATCTTTGTCAGATTAAATGACTTCTACATCCCTATATACATCCTAGTGATGTATATAGATGAAGATAAAAATACACTCATTCTACAGAGACCATTTTTATCCATCGGGCATAAGATGATAAATTTTTATAGTGGAGAACTATTTAAATGAGTTGGAAGTGATGAATTCATTTTAAACATCATTTGGTAAATTAAAAACTACAATGTGAGATATGATAATGAGTATTGAGAAGGAAAATACCCAATGTTGAGGGTGTCACTAAAATTAAAAAGGTACATAGGATAGATGCAATTGTTCAAGAGGATTCTCAAATAATGATGAAAAAAAGATAAATATAGAGATTTATAACACCAGAGGACTGAAATAAAACAAAACATTTGAGAAAGAAAAACATGTGTGGATGGTACATGAAATTCTATTTAGTTCATCTGGATTGTCAAAAAATGATGGATAGGTCTAATGGATATTAAGAAAGATCAGCAATCATGAAGAATTAGGCTTTTTAAAGTGGAATAAAAAAAGTCAAACTACATGGATATGACAGAACTAAGACCATATATAGACCCAACCCATGTAAAAAAATTCAATCATATGTCACATGAGCTGATGCTAAAGGACGTAAGATCGATCCAACGATTGAAATCAGCAGCACTTCCAGGAGGAAACCTGAGTTTTTTTCATTATTTATTTTCTATTATTAAAGGATAAAATGATTTCACTCTAAATATTTCAAAATTAATTGACAATGTTCTATCATTTGACCTGTTTAATATTAATTTGAAGGACCATTAAAACCCAAGATAGTAGAAAGTATCAAGAATTGAATGAACATGCTGCAACAAAATTATATGTCATGAAACAAGTACATGTCGTGAATCTAAAGAAGGAAGAACCTATATAACCATCTTCATATAAATCATCAAAAGGTTAGTAATAATTTCAATTCAGAATTTTTATACTATTTTACCAACAATTAATTATTTTTTGTTAAAATTCAATTTCAAGATCTTCATTTTATTTTCCATTAATCATCTGAACTATAAGGAATTAACTAATTTGGTTAATTACCATGCCATGTATATAGTATTAATTGTAAAAAACAAATTATGAGAAAAATGTGTAAAATTATTACTATGGATAATCCTATGGATTAGGATTTGAGAATTGATGATTTATGGAGAATTTTAATCAATGTAATTTTTTTACGATTTCTCCTTGTCTTAAATTTTTGATGTTTTCATTAATTTATTTAATTATTCATATGAATTTACATGAGTAGTTTTCATAATAATTTATCTCATTATTGATACATTCACTGAGCCAATATTTTCCCATTATTTCTTTTGTATATTTCTTGTCAAACTAGGGCATGCTTACTTCTAGAACCTTATTTTAATCTTATCAAAGGTAGGACTACATATGGAATCTATTAATATGATTAGGGTAATATTATATTAATTATCCTGATACTTTCGTTAAAATAATCCATTTTTATAGAATATACAATCCATGAAAAATCTTTTTATGCAATGATCAATTTTACAAGACCGTATATCCTTTCCCGCCTTCATATATATATTTTCCATGATTATCAAACATAATATTGAGGGAAATAGAAACTAGTGAGAGGGATAAAGATTCTTTTTTGAATAAGTGTAGGGGAGAATTCATGAGATTCTAAGAGAATACATTATTTGTATTTATTGAACACCCTATTTAAAAATGTGATTATTTTTGGCTATTGGGAAATTAAAAAACCACTATTTCTTGACAAGGGGAGTTATTATAATAATTAAAAAATGTTCTAGGAGGATATAATTAGGTGTTTTTTGGTGGATGTGAGAATATCCCTCAAACAACATTTTAAAAAGATAGTAAAAGCTAATAATAATAAAATTGGTTGTTTCATTTATTTCATTTTTATCTCTTTATCACCCTACACAGAGAGAATAGTTGTAGAGGAAAATTTCATTAATCTATTTTATATATCATGCAATAAAATTTAGAGTCAAAACATTATTTTGAGATGTAATTTTTATATCATTTACTAACCTTCCCTAATCATTATATTTGTTTGATCCTAAAATAGGTAGGATCTCATGATAAATTATGAATTTTTTCTTCATGCGGTGAAAAGTATAGAATTCATGCAAGAAAATGGTATGTAATTTTTTTTAAGATATGTGATGAATTATATTTAAAATTGAATACCCATAATGAGAATAAAAATTTCATTATGGTAAATTAAAAATTGGAATGCATATTAACAAAGAAGTAATAACTAAAAATAGTTGAATGAAAAAACATAACTATTTCAAATGAGGAAAAGTAAAACATTTTTTTGATTTGTATTCTCTAAAAAATGATGTGTTAATAAATTTTATACCTGTTATGATCTTACATTTAAAATTCCATTTGATCAATAGATGTTGTTGAAATTGAATATCAACTATTATAAGATAAGAATCCTTTGTAGTAAGTTGATATTCCATCATTGAAGACAAGTATGAATTCAAGTGTGTTGGTATTTGATATATGATTTTCATTCATGTATTTTATGGTATTGTAATATATTTGATTTTTTATTTTAATGATTATCCTTTCCAATTTTTGAAAATTTTAAATTACTTTATGTTTTATGTTTGGGTAAAAAATATAATTGAATAAAGGATAAAAAAGACACTTCGTGCTACTTTGATTCCCTTATGGAATGACAACAAATCATTGAGGTGATCATGGTGAACTACTATGGAAAAAAATTGAAGAACCAAGAAAAAATGAGTCTTTGAGGGTAGAAAAATTATTTCCTACATCATGTAATAATTACCCATCATGAACCGGTGCATGTCGTGAAAGAGAGATGTAATCTGAAGTGAAGAAAAGTGAAATATCAATTTAAATGTCGTGCAAAAGTTGGCTAAATTCTCAACAGACATAGTTATAAGGCTTTAATGGATTTTTAAAATGATAATAAAAAATAATTGACCCTAGGGCCCATAATGTATGTTTACTAATTCCATTATAAACTAATTAATTTCCTCCTGATCCCCCCTAGAGTTCTATAAATAGAGGGATAACATGCTATTGTGGTATATTTTATTTAGACCAAAGCATGGAGATAATAGTTGTGTTATGTAGGGACCTCCCCAATTCCATCTCGAATTTCATTATAATTTTTTTCTTCTCATCTTCAATATTATTATCTCATCAATTTGATGAGGGGGTAAACCCTCATTTTTATAGGGTTATATAATGGAAGTAGGATGGTTCTTTTGAATTGATTTCTTTTTAATTGATTCATTTATTTGGTTGGTCACATTTTAATCTTCAAATTCCAACCCCTTTCATTTACATTTATTATTTTGATTTAAAATTTAATATAGATTTAAACATAAAATTGTGGAACTGAAAAACCTAAAGTAGGCATTTCCATTTTTAAATTTATGTGAAATCATGATTAAATAGGATATCAAGGAAAATATTATTAAGTTAATCCCTAAATTAATGTAACAATATTAAAAGGTTATTGTTGCATAATGGAAGGGAAAACATGACCATTAGATCCTTCTCATCTTAAATCCAAAAAAATTCATGGATTAATAAACATATTTTCTAAAATCTAATTATACCTGAACACTAAAATTATAAAACTCAAGAAAACTATTCAAATCTAATTCAAAACCAATAAATATATTTCTTTTTGATCTCTTTATTCGGATTCTAAAATAAAATTTCCAAAAAATCCAAATTATTTTGTTTTTTTCTTAAAATCAGTCAATTTAATATTTTATCACCACATTATTCAATATAATAAAATTATATATTTGGAAAAACTAATCACACTAATTCACTATCTTTGTGGGTTCGAAATCTAAGATGTAAATACTACATTTTATTTAATTTATTTGCATAGTTGGAGTTTTTTTGATAAAAGAATATTTTGATTTGACATATTGGAAAAAAATGATGCCCTACAAGTGCCTAAAAACTATAAACAATTTTTATAATGGTTAAATGTTATTTTTTAGGTTTTTAATTTTGATTTTTATTTTGTTTATTTATTTAAATTTCTCTTTTTTATGATGTGTGTTCACAGGGTGTGATTTTAATATTATTTAATTCTTAATGCACTATAATCACTAAAGTTAAAAAGTAAAAGAATTATTTGATTTTGATTTCAAAATAGAGAAAACACAATGAAATAATAGATCTACAACCATGGTGGGGGCTACGAAAAACCAAGTTGTCGAGGTTCTTCGAAGAGATCAAGGACTACAGATGCTTGTAAACTACGAGTGTCCATTGAACAAAGGATTTCAAATAACTATCCTAGAACCCTATATTTCTAAAAACCTTTTTCATATAAAGAATGAAAAAAATTCAATGATCACAAAAAGTGTGCAGTTCATCAGACTGCAACATCATGATCTTAACAATAATCTCAGAAATATCCTCGTGCTCTGAAACACATTCCAATTCCAGAATGTTTCAAGCACTTCTGTAAGACTCTATCTATTTTGATTTTCATTATGAGAGAGAGCTCAAAATTGGATCTGAAAGCTATCTTAATATTGAATCACTAAATGTAATGAGTTTGGCATAAAATTACTCACCCACTTCATTACAACTTCTTTGATCATGGAAAAAAGGATAAACATTCTATAAAGTTGTAAATTTGAAGATGAATCTCTATACTCTTCTTGGGAATAATTTAAAGAACTAACACGAATATTACCCCATCAGGGTAAAGAGATATGATAGCTAAATTAAACATTTTATACGGGTTATTCCAATTGAAAAGGTTAATTAATGATGTTGTAGATGGAGGATCATGAATATATATGTTTTTTTAATTGAACTAAAACTTTTTGGATGAGATAGAGAGAAATAGTTTCCAATGGAAAGGATATGGGATGTAATGAGAAGGTGATTTCATGTTCAAAAATAAGGACTAAATAACAACACAAGTGGATTCATTAAAAAATAATATGGACACCATGATGGGTTAATATAAAAACCACCAATGTATGTGTAAATAAGGTTAAAATCATGCATATTAGAATTGTGTAAATCAATTTTAGGGATGCCAACCTCAATAAAAACAAGGGAAATGACATCAAAAAAGGACACAAGGGTACCAAAAAAAAGCACCCCAAGGGACCAAAATGATGATAAAATTACATACAGTAGAAGAGATAATGAAAACAATCATGAAAACTTATGGGCTATACTCAATGAAATAAAAAGAAGAATCCTCTATCTAAAAACCTGCATTGTGGAATCTGGAACATCATGTTGGTCAAATTGCTGATCAACTCATAGAGAGATCCATAGGATCATTTCAAGGATGTCCTGAAGTATATCCACATGAATATTTGAATTTTTATAGAATATATGTTGGATGAAGGTAAATTGAAGTGGAATACATTTTACTAGACAACAACCAATGAATGAAATATAAGAGGAAGTTGAATGTAAAAAAAATAAAAAGTCATTGAAGAAGATGACAAAGAACCACCATAGTACAAGCCACAACTTCCTTTTCCAAAATGACTAGTTCAAGTAAATATTAATGTGTAGAAAGTAATTTTTTTCAAAAGTTTAGAAAACTTCATATTAATATACCCTTTTGAGGGGCTCTAAAAAACGTGTCGGCATATGAGAAATTCATGAATGATTTGGTAACCAATAATAAGAAGATTGAAGAGATTGGGAACATTAAAATCATATGGGAGTTTTTAGAAGTATTATATAAGGACCTCACTATGAAAAAAAGTGATACATGTAGCTTTTCAATTTCTATCTTGTTTGGAGATATCAAATGATAAAAAGATGTTTTTGACTTCTGTGTGAGTTTCAATAGAATTTCATTCCTAAAATTTATGTTTTTTGGGATGGATGGATTGATTACCACAAAATTACTTCTTTAATTAGAACAATTAATAATAAAATCCCCACGAGTAAGGATTGAGCATATCATAATCAGATTCAATAGAATCTACTTCCCCATTGACTTGATAGTGTTGGATATTGAAAAATAATGAAATTCACTCATTCTAGGGAGGCCATATATATCCATGGGTCAAGCGATGATTGGGATCCAAAGTAGGGACATCTATTTAGGTGTTACAAGTGATTAACTATATTTAAAAATCAATTGAGAAATGAAGAAATATGATTTTAGAGAGGATAATAAGTTTATAGGTGGATTAGAACCCAAATTTGAGGGCATCATTGATATTTAAGAGGTAATAGAGATAGACGATGTTGTAAAAGACAATCCTCAACTAAAGAAGAAAGAGAATATGAAGACCATGACAGTTGGAACTAGAGGATTGACCAACTAAATTAAATTTGAGTAAGTAAAAAAGTATGAATAGTACAGTAACATACATTTAGTTCATCGCGATTGAGAAAAATGGATGATTGGTCTAATGTATATTAAGAAACTAATTCCATGAGGAATAGTTAATTGGATTATAGAGGAAGACCATGAGATGACCTACGTTGATATGAATCAATTGAGACCATTTATAGACCCTAACCAAGTACAAAATTTTCAATTCTATATCATGTGAGTTTAAACATAAGTAAGTAATTTAGATTCGACAATTCTAAAACAATAACTTTCGGGAGACAACTCGAGTTTTTGGTGTTTCTTTATTATTATTTTTTAGAGAAGTGTATTATTTCGCTCTAAATATTTTAATATTAATTGATAATTTCTTATTCAATCTCCATTTTTTTTATTTTATGGTTAATTAAAACCCAATCTGGATGGAATCCACAAGAATAGAAATAAGAACCTTCAAAAAAATTACATGTAGTGAAAGAAGTAAATGTCATGAATCTACAGAAGGGAGAACCTATACAACCAACTTTTAATTAACACTTAATAGGGGATTAATCATTTCAATTCAGAATTCTTCATCTATTTTCTTCACATTTACTTATTGTTTCTAAATTCCAATTTTATTCCCCAAAATTTATTATTTATTTCTTCAATAGAAATAGAAGTCATATAATGCTTTGGATAACTATCATTCTATAAATTTTTATTTTGATGATAAAAAATATGAAGGAGAAAAATGGTGAAAAGAATTTGTAGTGATAATTCTATGGATTGGGATTTTAAAATTCATTATTTGAGGAAGATGTATTTCATTGTAAATGATATTTTTCTAAATTTTGGAGATGGTTTGAATTTCTGATATTTTCATTAATAGATTTAATTATACATATGTATTTTTATAACTAGTTGTACCAACCAACCATATCATTATCAAGAAATACACTAAGCCAAAATTTTAAAATTATTCCATTCATATATTTCCAGGAAAACATGATAATTCATACTTATGGAACATGTTTGGAAACATATCAAATTTATGACTGAATAGGGTCACATATAACATGATTGAGGAAATATTTTGTTTAACCCTTCACCCTGATACCCTCCTTCCACTAATCAGTTTTCAAATCCTAGAGATGCCATTAAATAACTTGTTAAGAAATGAGTTATGTTACATGCCCATATTAACCTTACCTACCTTCCTCAAAATAGTTATCATGGTTATAAGAAAATAGTGGGGGGAACAGAAAATGGTTGAAGGTATTTCCATTTTGTAATGAATAGGAGTGGGGGATATTTCATGATATTTGGGGAAGGCATAATAATTTTATTTATTCGACACCCTCATAAAAAACCTAGGAAAAAAGTGTGTTGTGTCTTGGTAAATTAAAAAATCGCAGGTGATTAATCAAAAAAATTATTATAACTATAAAAAATATGGTCTTGTGAAGATCATTAAGGGTTGGGTGGTGAATTTTTAGAATTCTCCCCTGCACAAATTTCAAAAAAGAAACACAAAATAATAAAAACGTTTTTTCATTTATTGTATTTAATATATTTTCAAGAATTATCTGAGATAATTGGTGAAGAGGTGAATTTCCATGGTCAATTTGAGATTTAATGCATTAAAATTTATATTCAATCCGCCTTTTTCATTTTTACTTTTATTATAATTTATCTATCTGCCCTAACAATCAGAATCATTTGATATTACAATGGTGAATCCCACATGATTACTTTTTAATTTTGTATTTAAAGGGTGGATATGTCATATTCCCGAAAATCCTATTGTATGTGAAATTTTTTTGGTATGTGAAGAAATATATATACAATTGTACCTTGATAATGACCAGAAAAATTCATGTGAGGTAAATTGAAAATGGCATGCATATTAATAATGAATTTAAAACTAGAAATGAATTAATGAAAATGATTATCTATTTTAAAAGATGATAATTAAAATACATGGTTGATTTGACCTCTATTTAAAATGATGTGTTGATAAATTTTTTACCTATGATGTTTGAACAATTAATTTTCCATTTGATCAATTGGTTTTATTGAAATTGAATTTAAACTATGGTATGGGGAGAGTCCTTTGTAGTATGTTCAGGTTAAAACATTATGGAAAAGTATGAATTAATATTATGTGGTATTTTATATCTTTATTCAATGATTCTATTTCATTTTTTTCTAATATTTTTGAAGTGCATTGTGTTGCATTTGTTGTCAATGAGGCATGAAGTTGTCTTGGAATGAATGGAAGTCAAGGAATGTCAAGATGTGAATGACAAAGGTTGTAATGGTGTTGGTAAAGAATGGAGAATGGCCATGGAACTTAGAGGAATGTCACTTAGGAGATTCACTAAGTGGCATTGGAGAATATGGTTGAAACATTCTCCATGTAAATCTGACGATTGTTGAGCTGATCTTTAAGTTCTAAGAACTTGTATCAACTGGATACAAAGTCACAACAAAGTTAGAAGACCATGCATTGTATTGACAATGCATGAGAAGAGGAAGATGATCCATCCACACCTCCTAAGTGGATGAAGTGAGCTGAAGAAGTCCATGCACTATTATTTAGTGCATGAGAATTAGAAGAAGCCCCAATTGATCTCTGATTAGATCAATGAAGCACTTTGAATACTTTAAGTGATTCGGGAGTTCGGTTGAAGATGAAGAACCTTCAAGAATTTCCATTCCTAAGTGATGAACATTTGTTTAAGAAGTATGGAGGAATTCTAAGAAGAAGAAGAATAGAGATGGGAAGAAGATGGCTTGGAATGTGGCATTTGGCTTGAACTTATATGGAATACTTTGTTTTTAACAAAGTTATTATTCTGTACTTTTCCAAAAAATTGGGCCACCAAGGAGGCCAGCCGAGGGTCATCACCCAAGGCACATGTGGGACTCAAGGTCACCACGCCCATGGGGAACCCTCAAGGCCAGGGCAGCATCCTTGAGGCAGGGGCGCACCCCAAGGACACCGCATGGGCGCCTGGGGCACGCCCGGAGGAGCGCAGGGGGCCGTGTGTAAGCCCCCGAGGGCACGCGGTGGTGAAGCCCGCGCACCCAGGATGCATAGTGGGCGCTAGGAGCGCGCCCGCAGGAGCAGAGAGTGGGCGCAGAGCGCGCCCGCAGGGAGAACACGGTGCGGGGCGGCACCGTGGAGGGAGAAGTTCAACTGGCGTGTTGAGGCAGCGCCAGGGTAATAAACCGCAGCAAAAACGCTGGCCGATTCGATGTGGGACGGGATTTTTATCCCGGGATCTAATCCTGGCCGCATGTTTGATCTCGCGCGAGATCTCCACCGTACGATCCATCTCCACGGCGATGTTATAATCTGAGCCGTCCGCGGTCATTTAAATGGCGATCCGACGGCTCCCAGCGTCGTCTCCTTCGCCGAGCTCGTCCGAAGCCTCCCCGTGAGCCGCCGATGAACCAGAGGCTACCCGAGGCCGGTTTTCGAGTTCCCGGCCACCTCTGAAGGATCTAAGACGTCCATCCGACTCGTCTGGACCTACTGAACCGATCCATGCTTAAAAATACACATGCATGCAATGTTTGGGAGATTTCGATGAAGGCCGAAGCAAACCGAAGGTGCGAGGCCATTCGGTGTTGATGCTCTGCATGGTTTGGATCGAAGGAAGGCCGTGCATGCGTTCTAAGTCGCATGCACGTGAAGAAGGCCGAAAAATAATGGAGCCCGCGTCAAACCGAGAATAAAGATCAAGTTTTGGAAATATTTTTGAAGATCCGAAGATCTCGGGATTTTGAATTTATGATCACGCGGATGATCAAAGGCTCTCCTCGCCTATAAAAGGAGAGGCCGAGGCATTGGAGAAGTTTGCTGATGCGCTGAAGGTTTGAAGAGAGTCCCACGAAGCCTTTGCCTCGCGAAGTAGAAGCCCCGCGCAAATTATTTGCGCGGCTGTTGTCCCGGTGCCACCCGAGGCCCGAAGTGTTCCCTGCGCGCCTCTCTTGCGCGACAGGAAGGAGCCGAGCCGCACATTTGCGCGCTCGAGTCTCTTGTTCCCTCTCTGCCCGCACCCTTGCGCGGCAGAAGGAAGATCCCGCGGGTGTTGCACTTGCGCGCCCCGCGGGTAGGAGGTCTTGCGCGCCTCTGGGCAGTGGCACTTGCGCACCCGAGCCTCCTTGCACTCAAGTGCTTGAGGACTTGCCCGATAGTGGGAAAGAAGAGGAGGAGGCCCTTGCACCTCGCACCCTGTGTGCTTGCTACACCAAGAACACCCGTGGCGGTGTGTGTGCATAAGTGGAGAAGAAGGCCCTACGGCCGTGTGTGCTTAACAGAACAAGAGGAGGCCGTAGCCTCATGTGTGTGCACCAAGTGAAGACCACACCTTTTGTGTGTGCAAAACAAGAAGAGGATCTACGGGCAGTGTGTGCACAAGAAGTGGAAGACCACACTTTGTGTGTGTGAGAGGTGAAGAAGGAGAGGCCAATCTTGTGTTTGCAAATTGAACAAAGAAAATGTGTGTGCAAACAAAACAAGAAGTGAGCCGAGCCTAGTGTGTGCACTAAAAGTGTATACACATTAGAAGAAGAGGAGGACATCCACACTAAAGTAGAACACACTCTAAGTGTGTAAACACATTGAACAAAAGTGTGAAGTTCAGAGAAGTAGGTGTGTGCTTAAAGTGACTACACCCTTTGTGGGTCTACTGCACCAAGAGGAAGAGAAGGAAAGTGCATGCATACATGCATGCACGTGCACACGTGAAGAAAGTTAAATCAGTGGTGTGCATTTGAGTTGTCCAAGACCAGGACTGAGACTGGACCAGACCGAAGATAAAGATATTATTTGTCTGAGCATTCAGTAGATTGAGAAGACCTGATCAACTCAAGTGATCAGAGGTACAGAGCAAGGCCAGCAGTCTTTATCCCAGACTGCTGAGGATACTTGAAGACCTTAAAGTGAAGAAGAGCTACTCGTGTGACTCGAGGAGCCAGAAGAAGACCCTGTGGGACTCAGGGAGAAGAAGTCTTCAGTGGGATTCTGGAGCAGGCCAGTGGGACTCTGGTAACACTGTGGGACGCAGTATAAAGACCCTCCTGTGGGACTCAGGAGAGATACAGTGGAACTCTGTATCGACCATTGTAATTTTAACAGGTTATAATGGAGAATCCATGCTGGGAGAGCATGGCAAGGATGTAGGCCTTTGGTGCCGAACCTTGTAAATCCTTGTGTCCTGTGCCTTTTCATTACTGCATTATCCGGGAAAGGTTGAGAGATACAGGAAGAGTGGATCGAGGCCTTAACAAGCCATAGAGGTATAATTGATTAAGAATCAATTAGTAAAAAGTTTTAAAGGATCACTGATTCACCCCCTCCCCCTCTCAGTGATTCACACTGATCTGGGCACTTCAATTGGTATCAGAGGGAGGTTACCTCTAAAAGATCCAAGAGAGTCTATATGTAGTGCAGATTTGAGGAAATGAAAGAACAGCCTCAAATGGAGATATCTGCCAAGACTCAGAAAAATAGAAAGAAGAAACAGGCCAAGAAGATGAAGAAGAAGGTTGATGCAATCAGAGAAACTCCTTCTACAGAAAGAAATGTGAAAGTCACATCAGATGACAATTCCTTTTATCATTCTTCTGATGAAGCCTGCTCTAGCTGTGATGAAGATGGAAGAAAAAATTATCTTCTAAATGCAATCAAATATCTTCAGAAGAGAGTCCCCAAGGAAGTTGCAATGTGTATAGCTACAGGCCTCCTTGATCTTCAAGAAGAAAAATTACAGCTAGAAGATGAAGCCAATTCTCTGGAAGTCCAATTGGCTAAAAGGGTTGGCATAACCAACACTCTCAGAAGGCTGGTGAATGCCAAAGATGAAACAGTTTCCCTTTGCAATGAAAGATATGAAGACACTGCTGAAGAATTGCAAAGAAGCCTTTCTGAGAAAGACATCTTTATGATAATGATCAAAGATGTTGTCCATGCACTGGAAAAGAGGCACAAAGTGTCAATGGTTGTCAGGGATGCTCAACTAGAAGAAAAAGTCAAAAGGGTGAAGGAGCTTGACAACTCATTGCTTGAAATGAAGCAGATGCATGAAGACCAGATAAAACAGCTGGAAGAGAAATGGGAAGGAAGGCTAAGAACAGTTGAGGATGAGAAGAACTCCCTCAACATGAAGTGTTTAGAATTAGAGGTGATATTGAAAAATCAGCAATCACCCAAAGCCAAAGCCTCCCAGTCAACTGAAAGGAGAAATGTTGCTACTCAAGTATGCTTTGAGAAGGATGATTCTCAGAGAAGGACATCCTCTAGTAAAAGTGCAACATATTCTAAGAAGAAGGTACCATCCATACCATCTTGTACTGATGCTTCTAATAGTGTTTCTACTAAAAGTGCAGGATGGAAGAATAATTCCAAACAAATATGGATGAAGACAGTAAAGAAGCAGAGCTCTCCTGAAACATCACAACAGGTCAAGAAAAGTACCCTAAAATCAGAAGGACTGAAGAAGTCAAGATTTGTGGGTCAATGTTGGTGTTGTAATAAGTATGGGCACTGTGCAAAGGATTGTTGGTACAATCCACTAAATGTCAAAGCACAAAGGAAGCCCATTCCTAGGGGGAGCAAGCCAGAAGAAAAGAAGCAGCATCCACAGGTCCAGAGACATCTGTTTACTGCTAACAGATTTGGATTACTTGACAACATCTGGGATGGTTGCAAAAGTGGTCAAAATGATACATATCAATCTCCAACTGTATCCAAAGATGAAAAGAAGAGAAGATCACTGAACCTGGCTAAAAAGGAATCCTTGGGAAGCAAGAAGAAGAAAGCTGAAAAAGCTTCCAAGAAGATGTTGAAATAGGAAGAGAAGTCCTTGGAGTCTGAGTCCAAGAAGGGTGATGCATCCGGAAGGACCACCAAGAAATGCTTCTTCTGTGGAAAGAAAGGACACATCATGGACCTTTGTAAAGAAGCCATGAAACTAAATAGAAGCCAACTGCACTTAAACAGACAATCAATCCAGAAGAAGCAGAAGGGATTGGTTGAAAACAAGTTGCCTAAGAGAGGTAGCTTGACAGTATCAAAAGAACCATGTGGAATATCCAGAACTGAGGCCACACTTCCAAGTGGCTTACTAGTCATATGGCCAAATCAGTTGCAACTTGCCAAAGATCTACAAAGAGCTGAAGATGAAGTTCTGGCAATTGCTAAGGCAAAAGGGAAGAAGAATATTTCACATGAAGATGTATTGAGATCCACACCAGTACAATCATCAATGAAGATCAAATGTGCAAGTGTGAAGACTGGTGAAAATGGGACATCTCGGTTGAGAGAATCTTCTCAACCTTGTTGTTCACATTGATGAACCAAGGAGGTTCCATCTTATTCCCTTATACATTGGTATTTACATGTGCTAACAATGCAGGGAATTGAAGATGATGATCATTCTCAAACTGGAGGATGGTTTGGACAGAACGGAGTGCACCCCTTGAGGGGGAGCAAATCTGAAGAAGATGATGTTCTGAGATTAGTATCATCTTGAGAAAAGTGAAGGTATTCCAATCATACTTTCATCCCTTGTTTCTTAATTGAGTTTATCTTGTCAATAAAGGGGGAGTATGGATTGAAGACAAATGAGTGAAAGGGGGAGCTTTATCTTTGCACCTGAACTTTCTAATGAGTTTTGTGAAGTTGTGCATGATTTAGCAAATTCATTGTTATATCTGAAAAATTTCAAACCCCTAAGCATGATCTCACATGTGTAGAGAATTATGGACAGCTTTGAATTCCTTGGTTATATCACTCTTGTTTTCTACACCGGGTTAGCCCAAGTAGACTTAGAGCTGATGTACTAAAGGTTCTTTGCTAAAGAGAACATGTGACATCATCCCTCTCTCAGTGTTTTTCAAGAAAATACTTTTATAAGGGAGGAAGACATATTTTGAAAGCAAACCACACCACACCTTTGCATTTGATTGCCAATAAGGGGGAGAAATATTGGCACACATATTGACCCATTCATATGTGCTGAAGGAGTGTATTGACAACAAATACAAAGGGGGAGATTGAAGTGCATTGTGTTGCATTTGTTGTCAATGAGGCATGAAGTTGTCTTGGAATGAATGGAAGTCAAGGAATGTCAAGATGTGAATGACAAAGGTTGTAATGGTGTTGGTAAAGAATGGAGAATGGTCATGGAACTTAGAGGAATGTCACTTAGGAGATTCACTAAGTGGCATTGGAGAATATGGTTGAAACATTCTCCATGTAAATCTGACGATTGTTGAGCTGATCTTTAAGTTCTAAGAACTTGTATCAACTGGATACAAAGTCACAACAAAGTTAGAAGACCATGCATTGTATTGACAATGCATGAGAAGAGGAAGATGATCCATCCACACATCCTAAGTGGATGAAGTGAGCTGAAGAAGTCCATGCACTATTATTTAGTGCATGAGAATTAGAAGAAGACCCAATTGATCTCTGATTAGATCAATGAAGCACTTTGAATACATTAAGTGATTCGGGAGTTCGGTTGAAGATGAAGAACCTTCAAGAATTTCCATTCCTAAGTGATGAACATTTGTTTAAGAAGTATGGAGGAATTCTAAGAAGAAGAAGAATAGAGATGGGAAGAAGATGGCTTGGAATGTAGCATTTGGCTTGAACTTATATGGAATACTTTGTTTTTAACAAAGTTATTATTCTGTACTTTGCCAAAAAATTGGGCCACCAAGGAGGCCAGCCGAGGGTCATCACCCAAGGCACATGTGGGACTCAAGGTCACCACGCCCATGGGGAACCCTCAAGGCCAGGGAAGCATCCTTGAGGCAGGGGCGCACCCCAAGGACACCGCATGGGCGCCTGGGGCACGCCCGGAGGAGCGCAGGGGGCCGTGTGTAAGCCCCCGAGGGCACGGGGTGGTGAAGCCCGCGCACCCGGGATGCATAGTGGGCGCTAGGAGCGCGCCCGCAGGAGCAGAGAGTGGGCGCAGAGCGCGCCCGCAGGGAGAACACGGTGCGGGGCGGCACCGTGGAGGGAGAAGTTCAACTGGCGTGTTGAGGCAGCGCCAGGGTAATAAACCGCAGCAAAAACGCTGGCCGATTCGATGTGGGACGGGATTTTTATCCCGGGATCTAATCCTGGCCGCATGTTTGATCTCGCGCGAGATCTCCACCGTACGATCCATCTCCGCGGCGATGTTATAATCTGAGCCGTCCGCGGTCATTTAAATGGCGATCCGACGGCTCCCAGCGTCGTCTCCTTCGCCGAGCTCGTCCGAAGCCTCCCCGTGAGCCGCCGATGAACCAGAGGCTACCCGAGGCCGGTTTTCGAGTTCCCGGCCACCTCTGAAGGATCTAAGACGTCCATCCGACTCGTCTGGACCTACTGAACCGATCCATGCTTAAAAATACACATGCATGCAATGTTTGGGAGATTTCGATGAAGGCCGAAGCAAACCGAAGGTGCGAGGCCATTCGGTGTTGATGCTCTGCATGGTTTGGATCGAAGGAAGGCCGTGCATGCGTTCTAAGTCGCATGCACGTGAAGAAGGCCGAAAAATAATGGAGCCCGCGTCAAACCGAGAATAAAGATCAAGTTTTGGAAATATTTTTGAAGATCCGAAGATCTCGGGATTTTGAATTTATGATCACACGGATGATCAAAGGCTCTCCTCGCCTATAAAAGGAGAGGCTGAGGCATTGGAGAAGTTTGCTGATGCGCTGAAGGTTTGAAGAGAGTCCCGCGAAGCCTTTGCCTCGCGAAGTAGAAGCCCCGCGCAAATTATTTGCGCGGCTGTTGTCCCGGTGCCACCCGAGGCCCGAAGTGTTCCCTGCGCGCCTCTCTTGCGCGACAGGAAGGAGCCGAGCCGCACATTTGCGCGCTCGAGTCTCTTGTTCCCTCTCTGCCCGCACCCTTGCGCGGCAGAAGGAAGATCCCGCGGGTGTTGCACTTGCGCGCCCCGCGGGTAGGAGGTCTTGCGCGCCTCTGGGCAGTGGCACTTGCGCACCCGAGCCTCCTTGCACTCAAGTGCTTGAGGACTTGCCCGATAGTGGGAAAGAAGAGGAGGAGGCCCCTGCACCTCGCACCCTGTGTGCTTGCTACACCAAGAACACCCGTGGCGGTGTGTGTGCATAAGTGGAGAAGAAGGCCCTACGGCCGTGTGTGCTTAACAGAACAAGAGGAGGCCGTAGCCTCATGTGTGTGCACCAAGTGAAGACCACACCTTTTGTGTGTGCAAAACAAGAAGAGGATCTACGGGCAGTGTGTGCACAAGAAGTGGAAGACCACACTTTGTGTGTGTGAGAGGTGAAGAAGGAGAGGCCAATCTTGTGTTTGCAAATTGAACAAAGAAAATGTGTGTGCAAACAAAACAAGAAGTGAGCCGAGCCTAGTGTGTGCACTAAAAGTGTATACACATTAGAAGAAGATGAGGACATCCACACTAAAGTAGAACACACTCTAAGTGTGTAAACACATTGAACAAAAGTGTGAAGTTCAGAGAAGTAGGTGTGTGCTTAAAGTGACTACACCCTTTGTGGGTCTACTGCACCAAGAGGAAGAGAAGGAAAGTGCATGCATACATGCATGCACGTGCACACGTGAAGAAAGTTAAATCAGTGGTGTGCATTTGAGTTGTCCAAGACCAGGACTGAGACTGGACCAGACCGAAGATAAAGATATTATTTGTCTGAGCATTCAGTAGATTGAGAAGACCTGATCAACTCAAGTGATCAGAGGTACAGAGCAAGGCCAGCAGTCTTTATCCCAGACTGCTGAGGATACTTGAAGACCTTAAAGTGAAGAAGAGCTACTCGTGTGACTCGAGGAGCCAGAAGAAGACCCTGTGGGACTCAGGGAGAAGAAGTCTTCGGTGGGATTCTGGAGCAGGCCAGTGGGACTCTGGTAACACTGTAGGACGCAGTATAAAGACCCTCCTGTGGGACTCAGGAGAGATACAGTGGAACTCTGTATCGACCATTGTAATTTTAACAGGTTATAATGGAGAATCCATGCTGGGAGAGCATGGCAAGGATGTAGGCCTTTGGTGCCGAACCTTGTAAATCCTTGTGTCCTGTGCCTTTTCATTACTGCATTATCCGGGAAAGGTTGAGAGATACAAGAAGAGTGGATCGAGGCCTTAACAAGCCATAGAGGTTTAATTGATTAAGAATCAATTAGTAAAATGTTTTAAAGGATCACTGATTCACCCCCTCCCCCTCTCAGTGATTCACACTGATCTGGGCACTTCAATTTTCTCTTTGATCATTTTGCAACACCGTATGTTTGCGGATGATCATGGAGTACATCCGAGGAACAAAAATGAAGAACCGTGAAAAAATATGGCTTTAAAAGAAGAAATATTACATGATACATCATGTAACCATTACATGTCAATAACTAGTGAAATAAGTGAAAGATAGACAAAACGTGTAGTCAAGATAGGTGAAGGACACATTTTCAAATCATGTAATCTGTAGACATTCTGCAATTTCTAAACAGACCCAATTATGAGACTCTGATAGTATTTTGAAAAGAAAATACAAAATATTTCACCTTAGGGACCACCATAGATATTATATAACCCCATTATAATGAAATTGAAGGTATCCCAAGCCACCATGGAGATATATAATTATAGGGCTAGCCTACTGATATAGAGGAGACACAAAATACCAAATCATTGATTATGAAGCTTCATTGTGTAGGGTCCTATCCAGTTTATCTCAAATATCATTATGAATTATTTTTATTCTCTCCTTACCTATTATAATCTCATCACAATGATGAGAGGGGAACCCTTCCTTATTCTATGGTTATGTAATATAATGGGTATGGTTCTTTTAAATTTATTTATTTTAATATTATTCATGTATTTTTTCCACAATTAATTATTCGACATCCAATCCCTTTCTTTTGATTATTAACATGACCATTGATAATTTAATATAAATTTAACCTTAATATTATTCAACTTAAAACCCTAAATGAGGAATAAACACTGTTAAATTTTTGTGAAATCATATTTAAATAAGGTATAAAGAAAAACTGGATTAAGATAATCCTAAATTATTAGACCAATGGAAATAAGTGATTGTATCATAAATGAGAGGATACCATGACCATTAGTTCTTCTTCATCTCTAAATTTACATCAATAATTTATTAATCGACCTATTTTATAAAATCCAATTTCACCTAAACACTAAAATTACTAAAACCATTTAGTATTTTAAAATCATATTCAAAACCAATCAATCTACTTCTGTTTTCTTTTTTTTTCATTTTCACAAAATCAATTTCAAAAAAAACCAATATACTTTAGATTGTTTTCCTAAAATCAATAATACCAATATTTTCTCACCAATTTAATATATATAATATAATAAAGTCTTTTTAAAATGTAATAAATTTGTTTTACCATCTCTATGGGTATGATCAGAATATTAAAAAAACTAAATTTTCACTAATCGAGTTGAGTAATTAGTGTCTATATAAACATCATATTTTAAATTGATGTGTTTTTAAATATTGATTCCCCATGGGTGCATCATAATTGGAATTTTTTCTTGGGAAGGCTATAAGTTAGTTTTTAGGTTTTTAATCGAGTATTCTATTTTTTCATATTTAAATTTATCAATTTATGTTGGGTGTGCACATTCTATGAATTTCATATTTTTTAATTCTTAATGCATGAACATCACACATATGAATGTGGAAAATATGCCTTTTATTTTGAATCTGAAATGGAAAACATAATAAGAATGAATAGGTCAACAACCATGAAGGCCATTCAGAAAAACCAAGATGTCGAGGTTCTTCAAAGTGATTAGGGATTATATATGCTCATAGACTAAAAGCGATCATCAAACATATGATTGAAACCGAGCATCTTAAATACCAAAATTGTTGTAATCAACTTCAATATCAAGACAAAAATAATTTCAATGATCAAAAGTAGTGTGAAATTCCCCAGAATAACACCTAAATATCTAAACAAGAATTAAGGAAACTTCCTCAAGCTCTGTGACATATTCTTATTCCGTAAGTGTCATGTGGTGTGGTAACACACCATCTATTTTTATTTTCATTAAATGAGCGAGCTCAAGATTTTATCCAAATTATTTATTCACATTACATCACTACATGGGAGGATATGGATAATAAATTCCTAATCCACTTCTTTCCACCTTTTATGTCAATGGACATATGAGTAAACATTCACAACTTCTTTCAATTTGGAGATGGATCTCTATATTCTTCTTGGGAATTATTTAATGATATGACTCATAAAATTCCCCCATCATGTTATAGAGTTGTATCTTATAATCATATTATTTTTGAAGGGGGTTCATAAATAAATAAGTTATTTATTGATGCCTCAACTATAGAATCACTAATTAAGAAGTCCCCTAATGAAAGATACATCTTATTAGATAAGATGGTGAAAATAGTTTCTAGTGGAAAGGATAAGGAAAAAATGAAATGGAGTTCAAAAATTCTACAATAATGACTGGATGGTGGAAAAACTAGATTCATTAAAATAAAGATGGACATCATGATGGTTCGGCTGGAAAACACCCACGATGTATTTATTGAATAAGAAAATAATGCTGATTACAACTATGTTAATCAATTTTAGGGTTGATGACATTCACTACAAGGGAAAGGATATCAAAAAAGGAAAAAAGGGTACCAAAAATAAGAACCCAAAGGGCCCACCCAAATGATTAATGTACATACATTGAATGTGAAATTGGAAACATTCACAACTTCTTCTGGGGATGTACTGAAACATATAAAAGAATAAAAAACAAACCAAAAGCATGAATTGTTGAATCTAGAGCATCAAGTTTGCCAAATTGATGATCAGATTAGAGAGTGATATAGAGGATAATTTATAGGATTACCTGATGTAAACCCACATGATGATTTGGAATCTATATAAATTTAACACGGGAAGAAGATAAAAGTTCGTGATATACAAATTACTAGAAAACAACCAATTTATGGAAGATAAGAGGAAAATGAAAGTTGAAAAGAAAAAGTATCTAAAGAATCTGAAAAATAACCACTACACTATATACCAAGAATGAATTTTCTAATATGAATGGTGCATACAAATAACAACATGAAGAAATGAATTTTTTGGAACAATTTAAAAAATTGAATATTTTTATACCTTTATCAGAGGCTATCACGAACATGCCAACATATGCGAAACTCATGAAAGTGAAGGTAACCAATAAGAAGAATACAGATGAGATTCGAAAAATTTCATTCAAATAAGAGTTCTTGGGAGTGGTATCATAAGACCTAACTAATAAGAAATGTGATCTAGATGGATTATCAATTCCCACCATTATTAGAGGAATCAAATTTGGAAAAGCATTGTTTGAATTATTTTTGAGTGTCAATATCATGTCATACAATACATTCAAGAGTTTGTGATTGGGCATAATGAATCTAAAAAATCAATAATTCAATTAGTAAACTAAAAAATAAAATCACCAAAAATATTTATCAATGATTTCTTAATCAGATTCAATAACTTATACTTCCCTATCGACTTCCTAGTGTTGTATAATAAAGAAGAGAGAAATCCATTCATTCTATGGAAATAATTTTTAGCCAATTGGCATGTGATAATTGATGTACAAAGTGGTGAAATCTATATATGATTTCGTGGTGATCATGTAAGTTTCAATATCCATCCAAAAATGAATAAAAATTATTTGAGAGAGGAAAATGAGTACGAAGAAGGAAAAACAACTGAAGTTGAGGGTGTCACTCAAATTGAAGGGGTACATAAGTTAGATGTTGTTGTGTAATATGATCTAAAAGTAAATAAGAAATAGAAGATAATGACAAAGACTATTATCACCAGAGGTGTGACTAGCTCCACTATATTTTAGAGAGGAAAATAATCTTGGATGGTGAATGAAAATCAATTATGTTAATCATGATTAAGAAAAAATGGTGGATCAGTCTAATGGAGATTAATAAGGTTCTACCATTAAGAAGATTTAAGCTGTTTAGATAGAAAGAAAATGGGTTGTCCTATGTGAATATTCCACAAAAAAGAACATGTAAGGACACTAATTTGGTAAAGAAATCAGTTTTCCATCACGTGAGCTGATGCTAAATGAGGTATGTTTACACCAATGATGGAAAACAAATTGGAATCCAGGAGGCAAATAGAGTTTCTGTTTTTTTATTTTATAATCTTAGAGGAACACATTATCCTAAAAAAATATTTCAAAATTAATTGATAAAGTTATGTGCTTGCACTTAATTGTTTTTAATTTTAAGGACTGTATAGACCGATTCTAGAAACTAGTAGGAGGAATTAAAAGAAGTGGTTGCAGTAAAATTTCACATCATGAAATAAGTACACATAATGAATCTACATTAGTGAGAACCAACACAACTAATATCAAGGAAACACTCAAAATTGGATTATTCATTTAAGTTCATAGTTTTTATACTATATTCCCCACATATAATTATTTTTTTAACTACACATTTCATTCCCCGATTTTGATTCTTCCTTTAAAAAACTAAAATAAGAGACATAAAATGTTATAGATAAATACTATTCCATAAAATTAAATTTCATTTTATAAAAAGATTAATGTGAAAATAGGAAAAATCATTATTAGGTATAAACTTATGTATTAGGATTTTTAAAATCGTTATTTGAGGGGAATTTTAATCATTTCAAATGAAATGTTTTTGAGATTTTGCCATGTTTTTTTTTTGATAGTTTTAGTAATTGATTTATTTTTTTTATATATTTCCCTAAGTTATTGAGAGACGAATTCATCTATCTACTGAGACATCCAATGAGAAAATATTTTAAAATTATTACTCTCATATATTTTTTATGAAACTCGATCATGCTTACTTCTATATATTTCATGGAATCCTATCAAAGCTATGACTAAAAAGGGTCACATTTAATATGATTGATTAAAAAATTTGTTTATCACATTATACAGAGACCCCCATTACACCAATCCATTTTTAAATCTTATATATTACATGAATATCCATGTTAAGAAATGGGCTATGTTACAAGATCGTATTATCCTTTACTACCTACCTTTAAATATTTTTCATCATAATCAAACAAATTTGTGTCCTAAAATTAAAATGATATAAGTGATGGATATTTTTTATTTAATAAGTGTTGGGTATATTCCATGTGAATTGGGGGTGGAAAATTAATTTTATTTATTTACCACACTCTTAAAAAAGAAAAAAAATGGATAGTGTCTAGGAAAATTCCAAAATCACAGTTTCTTGACCAATGATCTTATTATAACTATTACAAATAATTTCATGAGAATATTGTAAGGGGTATGGTGGTGGATGTGATAATTTTCCCTACAAAAAATTTCAAAAAATAATATAAAAAAATAATAATAAAAGTGGTTGTTTCATTCTTTTATTTTATACCTTTTTAAGTCTTCTATGTGATATTAGAAGAATTGGAGAATTTGATTAAGCTATTTTTGATATCATGAATTAAAATTTAGAGTGAGTACTCATTTTTGAGTTATAATTTTTATATCATTTACCTAGATTCCTTAAGCCTCAAAGTTTTTTGATCTAAAAATATTGAATCCCTCATGATTAACTATGAATTTTGTATTTACGTGTTGATATGTTAAATGACTTAAGATCCTATATATGCGATATCTTTTTTAGGTCGGTGATCAATTATATTTAAATTTTTACCCTAATAATGAGTGGAAATATTAATGTGAGGTAAATTAAAAATGGTATAAATATTAATAATGAATGTCAAAATTAATATAGATGAGTGAGAATGATTAGGTATGTGAGAAGAGGAAAAGTAAAATACATGGTTGATATGAATTCATTTAAAAATAAGGTATTGAATGTGATGCTTGAAATTTTAATTTTCCATTTGAACAAGTTTTTTCATTCAAATTGAATTTAAACTATTTTAAGGTAATAATCATTCATATTATATTTAAATTGAATCCATGAGGACATGATTAATTCAAGTGTGGGGGTGTTTGATATCTGTTTTTCAAAGAAGTATTTTATAGTATATTAATATGTTGTATTCGGTATTATAAATATTATTCTTGATAATTTTGTGGAAATTTTATCTTATTTTATATTTTATGGAAAGATAAAATATAAAATTTATAAAATGAACAAGAAGACACATTGTCATTCCACTCTTCACTGACGAACCAACACTATATTTTTTTTGAATGACCTTTGAGCACTTTAATGCCACAAAACAGAATAAACGTGGAGAAAACAAGGATTAAAGAGAATAAAAATGACCTTTAACATCGTCAATCAATTATAAACCATAAATTGTTGAAAGTCACAAAAGATATATATTTCATGACGTGAAGAAAATTAAAATTTGAATTTACACGTCTTGTAATCATTACATGTTGTATAAATTCCCGACATACCCTGTCACGAGCCTTTGATGAGATTTTAAAATGGAAATATAAATTATTTGACCTTGGATACCACCATTTAGATTTTATAATTCCAATATAATTTACTAGAATTCATTGTTGATCCCTTTATGAGTTTTATAAATATAGGGATATCTTACTATTTGGGAGGTGATCTTAGAGACCATTCCTTGTAACGATAAGATGTGTTGTGTAGGGTCCCCCCTGTTCCATCTCTGAGTTCAACATTATTTCTTATTTTCCCTCCATACCTCTTATCCTATCATCACTAGTATGAGGGGGTAATCAGGCCTAGGAATAGGATTTTGTAAACGAATAGGGAAGGTGATTTTGGATATATTTATTTTTATTTAATTCGTGTATTTTATTTTTCTCATTTTAATATTCAACTTCCAATCACTTTAATTTAATTTAATCATTACCAATGATAATTGAATCTAAAAGGAGTATTAAAATTTCAATACTAACATCCCTAAAAGTAGAACGGAAATTTTCAAATTTAAAGAAAATAAGTTTTAAATATATTCTTGAGACAATCATGATTCATTGAAACACTAAATTATAGGACCATGTGAAATAGGGGGTTGTCACATCATAATGGGGATACCATAACCATTGGATAGTCCACATTTATATTCTGAATACAAAAATGGATTAATCAACATAATTTATATAATCCCAATGCACATGAATCATGAAATTACAAAACCGAAGAACACTATTAAAATCTAATTCAATACCAATCAATCTATTGTTCTTTTCTTTCTTATTTAATTTTCTCAAAAAAAATTCCAGGACAACCAAAATTCACTAGTTCATTTTCTCAAAATTAATCAAATAAATATTTTATCAACTCTTTCTTCAATATAATAAAATTAAGCCTTTATAAATCATAATTAAACTAATTCACCATCTTTAGGGTTTGGCCTCAAGCATAACAATAAAATATTTTAATCAATTATGTAGCATAGTTCAATTTTTTATAAATATTTTATTTTTATATTTACAATTTGGAAATAAAAAACCATTATAGGTGAAAAAATAATAAAATATATATGATATGTAAATCAAACAGTATAATTCTATGATATATAATATATGGACTTGGAAGGGAAAATTATTTCCAATGAAATGATAAAGAGTGAGGTGGAATGTCATCATGAGAAAGATAATGAAAAAAAAAATGTGTTAGTATAGGTTGAAAGAAGACTATGAATTCATCATATATGAATTTCATGTAGTAAATAATAGAGTTTTGGGAATAAAAAAATAAGATTAAAACATTAAAAAGTAATTCCATTAATTTTTGTGTAAAAACGAAGTAAGAAATCACTTTCAAAATTCATTACATTACTTTAATAAAATAAAACAATTTCCATTCTGTATCATTAAACACAAAATATTTTTATAATATTGAGAAAAATATTTATTTTTTAAATAACCATGGAAATAAATAAGTGATTAATCAAATAAAATAACATCTATGAGGAAAAGAGAAACTATTTCATCATTAATCATTACAAACAAAGATTCCATTCACTTTTTTTGTAAAAAGTGTAAAAGTAACACATTTTGAAAAGGCTAAAAAATATTATTTTAAAAGATTAAATATATAGTACAATATGATTGAATATTAATTTAAATAATAATTTTATCATAGAAAATAATATTATAAAAATATCTTTTTAAACGTTGACCAGGAGAAAGAGTTTCATAAGTAAAAGTGTAAATAATATTGAATTTTCGTTAAAAAAATTACACATCTACATATGTATTAAAGATTGAAAATTGGAGAAAAATTTGAAACCAAATAAATAATTGGAAAATATTAAAATGTATTATTTTTATAGGAGAAAATTAAATTTTTTAAATATATATTTAATCATAAGCATTCTTGATTATAAATGATTTTGTGAAATAAATCCGTATTTATTTGATAATTTTTTTTAAAAACAATATAAAAGATATTGTTTTAATAAAAAGAATAAGTTCTATGATAAATTATTAATTGATGATATAACTGTTAAATGTGAAAGTATATACACCATGTAAATTAAAATAGTTTCACAATGTAAGAAAATTTCTCAATAAAGAAAAAATGAGACGAAATATACCTTAAATTTTTTCTCCTCTTAGTCATACATTTTTATCCTCCAATTAAATGATTATCAATTTATTAAATAAATTATTTAAAAAAATAATCAATATTTAATTTTTATGGTCCCTTTATAATAATTTTTAGTCAATTCCTTTTATAGTTCATACTTATAACTACCACTTAAGGTTGTTCAGATAATTTCTCAAAAATTTACTTAGTATATTTTACAAGGTTAAAGGTTTTATGAAATAGTATCTTAATGTTTATAATGTTATTAATTTCTTTTATATAATTTATATTCATTATATAAAATATTATTATCTTCAATATATCGTGTTAATAGAAAAACAATTCATGATGCTTCACAGATTGGGTAGTCTACATGTACCCATAAGTGATGTAATCATATACAATGGACAGAAGGGTGAAAATATATGTAAATTATAATGTTTTTAAGAATTTTTTTAATATCCTAATTTTCATTGATAGATTATGTTACAAAAAATGTTGTGTTTAAAATGTGTTGAACGCAACACCGAGTTTTAACAATCTATGATATATTATTAATATTATTATTTAAACGCAGACATCATAAACTAGGAATAAAACATACCAATATTAATGGTAATAAATAAATTATAAACATTACATCAAAATGTTTTCTATAATGAATCCTTTTTTATAAAAAGGTATTAGATTTTTTATAATTTTTTTTAAATGTATCTAAAATACTATTTTCGCAAAAAAATGTTTTTTTAAATTTTTGAAAATATTATAAATATAAATATTATCCCCTTAAAATATTTATCTAAAAAAATAAACTCCATTTTTGGAAATCATAAATTAAAAATTATCTTATGTAGTATTTTGGGTATATTTTGGAAAACATTAATTTTACAATGAATTGTGATGATATATTATATTTTATTGAAAACTGCCATCTCATTTAAAGTATTTGTAAGGTTATATTAAAAAAATGAGTTTAAAATTAAATTTATTTAATATATTTCCCTATAAATCCAATTTATGTAATTTGAATAATTTACTTGCTGAATTTTGATATAAAATACTTTTAAACAATTAAACATTTTATCATTGAGAAAAGGCATTCTCATCGTGGTAGCAGGTTTGATTTTAAATTAAAATTATCCACTTTAGTGAGTTGAATATAGAAAAATGGATTCCTTATTGGGAATGAAAATTATTTATATTTTCCAGTAATTTCAATTGAATGTTTTACTATAATGAACACTAAAAACTGTAAATAATATTTACGGTTGTTACTCAAAAAATGGGATTGTCATGGGGTAACATAAAAAAATAATTTTTAAAAATAACAAAAAAGATTTTCAATACACATTGGATGGATATATTTATAAAATATCACCTATAAGGTTTATTATTGACACATTTTATTGATTTTTTGCATGTTAAAAACCTTGGTACACTTTATTCTTTACAAAAATACATAGTGTGTCATGTCCCCCCTTATAAAAGGTCACCATGTATCATCTCCTCTTCACACTTCATATACCCTTTGGTTAAGATAATAACTGAAAAACTCCATTCCATAATTACCTCATATCTGTAAGTATGGATTATATTTATTTTAAATCCAATCTCAGATGTCGTTTTTGAAAACCATAGGAGGTTACTTGAAGAATATGTAACATTCTTCAAAGAGACTTTTCATTTTATTTCTTCCTCCACCGCCTTCAAATAATATTATTCTATGAGAATATAATGATAAAAATATAGTATATTTACTTATATTTTATTATTCTATGATAATGTCTCACATTAATCTTCTATTCCTGCAAATGTAATGTGAAAACATCAATCATGTGTGTGGGAGACTACCACCTCATGAATTGATGACAAATGTTTTCCATAAACATGTCTCATAGTTGGGTATGATGAAGCATTTAATGTATATGTATGAAAATTTTAACATGAATATACATCATTAAATATAATATATTATATACATTTTTTCATTACATTTTATAATGGATATACTAACATCGATCATGTGTAAGGAAGACTACCATCTCATAGAGCGATGTGATTCATTTTTCACATATGTCTTAAATGAAATGTAATAAGGGATAAATTTAATGAAAAAATGAGATATATATAACATATAAATGATTATTTAAAGTAACATATTATTTACCTTTTTTCTCTATCCTTCAAGAAAATGGAAATATCATTAATGCACACATATAATCTATCATCTCCATGAATGATGTAATTCATTTTCCATCTCTATATATTTTTTAGATTATTATAAATACATGTATAATGAATATATTTTATATTTAAAACATGTTTAAATTTTTTTATCATTGGTCCATGATCAATTAAATATCGTTGAGAATGAAAAATCACAATATATTAAAAAACAACGCAATTATTACCAAAAAAGTAATTTTGACAAGGAATTTATAATAAAACGGAAATAAAATATTATATGTAAATATTATGTGTTATGATATATATGAGTGTGGTAATATAATATATGTATAATAAATTTAAATTTATAAATGTTGGACACTTAACTATCAAGGAAACATGTACTTAAGGTAATTTTTTTGTCTCAATATTCCTTCATTAATACATGAGGCATATGTTATGTTATGCACCTATATTATTTTATGAGGTGTTTATAAATCCTCATTAACATGTGATATAATTAATTTATTTATTCTCATTATATATTATGTTTCATTTCATTTTATTTTTCATATATAATTTACAATTTAATCTCACCAAATTGGTAATGGTTTTATGATATAATCTCATCATTTATTGTGATTGTTTTTATCTATGTTTCATATTATGAAAGCATATTTGACATATCTCTATATTCTCATGAATTTTATTTTCTATTGGTATTGTCATGTGAATACATATTTTTCTATCATTTTCAACTATTTATATACTCAATATTTTAAAATAATTATTTTGTGATTTTTTTATTTCCCTCTTCGGTCAAAAACCCTTTTTCATCAAAAATAATGTTTTAAAACAATGATATAAATTTTTAAATGTTATAAAAATGATTTATTCATGAAATATTTTCCCAGGTTTGACATGTTACAATTTTTTTTGAAACGAATCATCCCGTTTTTTTCGAAAATAATTCATGTTTGGTTTTGACCAAAAATATGAAAGGAATATTTTTTTAATGTATACCGGTTGTACCAAATTCTGATCCATCATGACCAAAAAATTATTTAAGTATTGCTTTATAAATGTTAATTTTTATTTTCAATAAATATTATTTCAAAAATTATTTGTGATTTCTTTTAAAAAAACTGATTTTCAAAGAATTATTATTTTCCCCATGAAATATTCCATGTTATTTTTCAATATCATTTCCCATATATGATGACATATTTGGATATCACTTTTGATTTACCAGTAAAATTTGATAAAAGGCTACCATTATTATTGTTTCTATGGATGATTTATTTTTATTATGATAATATATTTAAGAAACCCATTTCCCTTACATAGGTTATACTATGATAAAATCATTTTCATACCCAATTCATTTTCCATTGGTTATGCTTTGATGAAATAATTAAATTACTATGAAAAATATTTCTTTTCAATATGTTATATTTCAATGAAATGTATTCGAAACCTATTTATTTCCATTGATTCTTATATGATTAATTTTTTATGATATTGTGTCACAGATACATATGATTTTCATTATGTGATTTTGGGGACTAATATCTCCCTTAAATGCATTGTATAATGATTGTTATATAATGATAGAAACGTGTATATAATGGGAATTGAACCAAATTCAGAAAGGGACACTATATTTTTGTTGTTGTTAGTAAACCATCACTACAATAGTGGATTTTTGAGTTAACCTATTCAACTATGATAGTCTTGGAAATGATCCTTGAACTATTGTGGAAATGATTTTTTATAGATATATGTATACCAAAAACCAATACTGGTTTCCAATGTTATGTTTTCATGGTTATTTTTTTAATTCCATTATTATTCATATCTTATGAACTACTAAGTATAATTCAAATATGCATGTTTATGCTCTATGATATGTAGGGAATCGCTTTCAATTTTTATTCTCATTTTTACTTACCTTTATCCTCATGAAATGTTCATATCTCCCATGCTTACCATTAATAGGAAACTAAGTTCTCCCTTTATTATAATTCCATTCCCAATTATATAATTAATTTTATTATGTATAATAATTCAATAAAGGTTTCTTGTAATGGTGGATATAGATAGAGATGAAATAGATCACTTATGGCCCATTTTTGACTATGTCAATGGTTCCAAAGTCAATAGACCTAAATGATCATGGATTGTGCTACTATGTTATGTAATTAATGTTTCTCTATTAATATGTATAATTTATGTTAGAGAATTTTTGGACTTCACAGTTGTTATCAAAACATATTTTAGTTAAACTTGATAATCAAGGATGTGAAAACTTTTTTGAGATCCGTAAGGATATTTATAATTATTTGTCGAATGATAAGTCTATGGATGAGCCAATGAATAAAGAGTGTATTTGAATTTTGGTAAAAAAATTGAGTTATTTCAAAGAAATTAACCCCATCTATGGATAATAAAATTACATGTGGGTCTAAAATAGTGGTACATAGGGGTAATAACTCTGAAAATGGATCTTTGAGCCAGGTTTGATCATCAGCCGGTATATTACAATAGAGCTTTCCGCATACCTGGTTTGAAAATACTGGTGGATATAGATTTTAAATTGAAGAATTAGTTATGAACCATCATAAAGTATTTGAATAATTTCATTGAATTTCCATGTTTAATCCTAGTTTTTTATAGATTATAATTATGGTGTAATAATTTTGGCACCATATTTGTTATTTTTCTAGATTATGTAGTCCCTCTATATGATTATTTTTTCATACACAGTGATTTTTCGTTTCATTCAATGGTTTGAACCTGAATGAACCATGTTAATATTGAGTGTGATAGAAAATGATATTATTTCACTCCTTAATAGAAAATAATTATGGGATCTGAAATGAAAAATCTAATTTCTTTTCCCAAAAAATATTCTCAAACCCAATAAATCATACAAAACAACTAGACACGAAAAGGAGGGGAATATATTCGATGGAGTCCTTCTTAACCCAACATCCACCTATATTCAGTGGTTCTATTGATACACTAGATGTTGATAAATGGATCGGCAAACTAAAAATACATTTTCCATTTTCCTGTGTTTGGATTTGAAAATGTTATTTTGGTTTTCTATCATTTAGTTGGAGAATAGGGTCAATGGTGTACTATTGTCAATAATAAAAAGGAAAATGAGGACATTTACTCCATAGAGTGGGATGTGTTTAAGAGATTATTTTTAAATAAGTACATCCCTAAATTTATTCATAAAAAATATAGAATAAATTTAATTATCCAAAGACAATGGATGATGAGTATATGGGTACCTATGTGGAAATTTTTAATAAACATATGGGGTATGGTATTGGAATTATCATATAACTTGAATGTATAGATGATTTATTTTTCATTGGAATACAACCAAGTCTCTCAATGGAATTAAAAATAATGTACATCAGTAGCTATGAGTAAATATTGGATATTCTATAAAATTTTAAATTGATATCATATTTACCCATCATTATCATGATTCCGAAACAAAAAGTTAAATAGGGTTCATAGGAAACTCTAATACCATAGAGATAAGAAGATGATATTTCATCTATGCTTGATGTGTGAAAGAAAACATAGAGGAAATTTTCTTAAAGGGTATTTATAAATGTTTTATGTGTGGAATGAAAAGTCATCCAGAAATTGAACTCCAATTTAACGGGAGGAAGATATCTATTGATTTAAATAGGGAAAATCTATAAATAATTAACTACCCACACTATAGTGTTTCATATTCAATGAGTATAGACATTATGAAAACTAGTGACCAAACCCCATGGTTAATGAAAATTATCGACATTAGAAACCTCTTAAATTGGGAGAGGATGGTAAATATACTTTGATCATTATTTTTAATGAGGAGTGTGATAATAATGTGGTGAGAGGTAAAATATTCATCCAACCTATATCAACTAATATATTATTTGACTATAGGCCTACCCATTAATATCTGAGGATCTTTCTAAGGGTATCATGATTCCACCAAAACAATTGGATGTAGAATTTTTAGTTAGAACCCTTAATGGTGGGTTGATCATATCTCAAGTATATGATTCCAGATTGGTTGAATTTTTTGATAATGTGCATCATAAATATCCAATCATTCTACCAGTGGTTGAATATGATGTTATCCTAGGAATGGATTGTATATATCTAAACAAGGCCCAAATTAATTTTTGAGTAAGGGAATACAACTTTGTTATTACAAACCAAAATACGAGAATCTATTAATGATATGGTAAATATAAATATTTTATGGAAATCAAAACATTTTTTTGGTATTGATTGGTATTTAAGAGGGGTTTTTATTTCAGATGGTAGTGTGGAAATTCCACATCGATGATATTTCTATTTTGAGGGATTTATTTTATGTTTTTCTAATGATTTTCCTAGAATTCCTCAAAAAATGATTTTTATCAATATAAATACTCCATGGTGTCAGGACTATTTCAATGAAACCCTATAGAATTCCCTTAATTGAATTTCTAGAATTAAAAAAGAAACTCCTCAAGAACATTAATAAGGGATTCATTTGTACAGGTGTGTCACCTTAGAGTCCACATATTCTTCTTGTTAAAATTAAATATTTATTGATGAAACTCTGTACTGATTATTTGAATTTGAATGAGATCATGATTAAGAAAAATTATTCTCTACCCTATATTGATGAACTATTTGATCAACTACACATAGGTCAATAATTTTCCTATATTGAACTTTGTTCTATGTATCATAAAATTAGGGCCAATAAGGTGGATATTCCCAGGAAATAATTTTTTATAGTGTATGGACCCTATGAATATATAGAGATTCCATTGTGTCTTACTAATACACCAACTATCATTAAATATTTAATGAATATAGTATTTAGATATTACCTTAATTAGTTTGTGGTAGTCTTTATAGATGATATTCATATCTATTCTAGGAGAACTGAATATTAATAATATCAATAGAGAATTATATTAAATACCCTATGGAAGGATGAAATATATGTAAAATTTACATAGTTTTAATTATGGATGTAAAAAAATTTCTTTATTTGGGTAATATAATCTCAATATATAGTATATCGGTAGATCCATCAAAGACAATGTTTATTTAATGTTGGCCCCAACCAACCACAATGACTATGATATGCAGTTTTATCTATTTAGATGGATATAATAGATGGATTTTTGAAAATGTTTCAGGACTATATAATCCAATCACTATATTAACTTGTAAGGGGGACATGTTCTTATAGATAGATAATTATAAGGAAAATATCATGAAAATAATGTGAAGATTACTTAGCACACCTCTGATTACATTACCTTAGAGTGGTGAATGGTTTTTAGCCTATAGTGATTCATATATAATGGTGTTAGTATGAATTATTATGAAACATTACATGGTTATAGCATATTACTAATTAAATTAATGGCTCATGTGAAAAATTACACAAATCATTATTTTGATTTAGTTTCAGTAAATTTTTAATTATATCTATGGAGGCATTATCTTTACATCGAAATGTGTGATAGATATACCTATCGAAAAATTTTAAAGTATATATTCACATAAAAGGAGATAAAAATGTCCCAGTGAAGATAGTTATGCAGATTAAACATTATTACTTATCAATACATTAGCACCCTGGGAAAGAAAAAAAGGTGTCCAATGGTATGAGTCAAAAGGATCAAGAAAATATATCCATGATGAGGATAAAAAAAGATTCAGTATTTGTTGAATTGTAAAGGATGGATCTAGAAATATTGAAGGAAGGGGATAATCCTAGTCTTTACCAATGGAATGAACAATATTATATCCATGTAAATATTTAAGAGGTGTAGAAGTAAGTTGTAGATATTAAAATGAATAATTGAAATTTTCATGATTTCAACATTGATCTTGATGGAATGGTATGGATTTGGAATCGTGATTTTGTGTCTTCCATATCATATTTCAATGTGTAATTAGAGGAAGATAACAGTTCATAACTCTATATTCATCATGGATGTATGACGATGTATAGTTATTTGAATGTGTATATCTGGTGGGGTAGAATTAAGAGAGTAATCAAAGAGTTTGTATCTCAGTTCATGGTATGTTAGCAATTTAAGGATGAGAGAAAAAAGTATAAAGGGGTCATTACATCAATTAACTATAACATAATGAAAATGGGAAAGCATCATATTTGATTTTTTATCAGATTCCAAAAAACAACTAAATTAGATAATTATATATGAGTTGTATTCATTCTCCTTACAAAGTAATAACACTTCATCACTATCATAGAAAATTTATAATTAGATCAGTTTGCATGGATATAAAATTTGGGAGTTTTAAGGTTTCATGGAGTTCAAAAATAATTTATTTTTTATCATGATATGATGTTTACCTCAGTGATATATGGAATAATTTATCAGAATCATGATATGGAGTTGATTATCATCATTGTGTGTCATCCAAAAAATGATGACCAATCCAAGAGAAAAATAAAAACAATCAATGAAATGTTCATATAGTGTTCCTAGTAATTTAATGGTTTTTGAGATCAATATCTTTCTCTAGTTTAGATTTCACCCAACAACATCTTTCACTCGATCATTTAGATGAATACATATGAATCCTTCTATATAAATAATTTTAAAACTCTAATATACTATGATGAAATCAAAGATAGAAATATATTGGGACCTAATATTGTTGAGTAAATGATAGACAAGGTTATATATATATTCAAAAATTCATAATGGAAGCTTAGAGTCATCAAATAATATATTCTTACAATCAATGGAATAATCTATAAATTCATGTTGGTGAAAATTCATTCTTATAAAAATCTCCATGGAATGAGAATGTGAGGTTTGGAATGAATGGATTTCTAAGACCTAGATATATTAATCATTTTGAGATTCTTTTTCATATCAGGACAATATCATCTCATTTGGTTCTACTACAAAATCTCTCTTAAGTTCGTTATAGTGACCTAGGATTAACATATATGGAAATTACATCATTTTATATGACTATTTAGAAAATTAATAAAATACGTTTGTGAGAACTGCAATAGTTTAGTATCATTGGGAATTCAGAAAAAAAATATTCTAACATGGTGAATGATCTTTAATGTTTCCCAAAAAAATTCTCCCTTTAGTAATTTTACTTGAAACGTTTCTTCATATACTAAATAAGCTAAACATATGAATGTTTTGAGGTCAGATGTTCAGTAAGGGTAAAGAAAATAGAAACGTAATCCTAACATGAGTAAATGCTATGAGAACATGAGAATGTCATTGGAAGATCTTACCCATTAAATCAAGTATCATATACATGAGTCATGGAATTAATATTGACTTATCATAATACATGAATTATAATGGAATGAAGATAATAATCCATGAAACCTTAACATAGGAATTATTCAATGAATTTCTGGAAGACATATAACCATATAAAATCATTTCCATAGTAGTCATAGTATCACTAACAATTCCATATTAATTGTATGGGATCAATCCCCAGACCATATTTGTAGTCATGGTTCACTACCTTGACCATCTTTAAAGTCAAGGTTCACTCCCAAGACCATCTTAGAAGAAAAAATCCTTTACTAAACCGAGTTCACTCCATGTTCTAGCCATATCTATCTTAGGAGATACAAATCGTCACCCAATTCATTGTAGGGAGATATAGGTCCCAACAATCACATAATAAAATCCTTCATACATTTTCCAAAATATCATAAACAATCATATCATAACCCATAAAATTAAATAGGTATCATAAATATGTAATACTATCCTAACCTATGTAAAAGATACAGGTTTCATAATCATTTCATCAATAAATGACACGTGAAAATAACAGGGTTTTATAAGAATATAAACCATGAATGAGAATCAGGTTTTATAAAGATATAACTCATGAATGCGAATAGGGTTTCAAAAACATATAACGGATGAAATAGAAATGGGTTTCATAAATATCCCGCCATCAAAATGTAAACCATTCAGAAAAATAAGAAGAATGGAACCTTTAAATCATTTCTCTATAATGGAATGAGTAAGACTTACTGATGTCATCTTAGATGGGAATTATTTTAGAATGACCTTTTAAAAAATTAATGACGAAATTATCCTTTTTCA
The DNA here is from genome assembly GCA_963277665.1 of Viscum album. Lineage (NCBI taxonomy): Eukaryota > Viridiplantae > Streptophyta > Magnoliopsida > Santalales > Viscaceae > Viscum > Viscum album. The sequence continues at coordinate 774,958,659 of OY728152.1, read as the reverse complement.
TTAAAAATGATATTAGAAAAAAATCTTTTTAAAACCATTTTCTTGAAAATAAAATTTAATACTTATAAAGTAAGATTTGAAAATTTTTTGGAAAATTTTTTCTTTTCAATCTATAAAATAATGCATTAAAATGTGTTGAAACCCATTTCCCTTGAAAACGTATCAAATAATCATAAAATAATTTTGAAAACCATTATCTTTGAAAATAGATAAAGAAATATTGAACAAATTTTGAATAATATTTTCCATGAAATCAAACAAGATAATATTAAAAACAATTTCAAAAATATTTCTTTGAAAATTCATTGAAAACATATAAAAAATATTGAAAACATTTTTAAACCCATTTTCGTGAAAATACATTGAAAACATATAAAGAAAATATGAATAAAAATTTGAAAATCATTTTATTTGAAATCATATAAATCAAGCCTAAAAACAATTTTTGAAATGTTTTCTTGAAAAGTGCTTTAAATCTCATTTTTGAAACCATTTTTTGAAAACACAATTTTGAGGGAACATAGATTTCCAACTGAATAGAGAGATAAAGTATGATTTTCTTAAATTAAATTTCTAAATAATCTTGTCAGGACCCATCCCCCAAGGCCTGTGTTGTGACTACCCCAAGCCCACCTTCCATATGATAGGGGATGGATTCTATAACCGAATGTTGTATTCCCTAAAATGAAAAGGAATTGAAATTAAAAATAGACAAACACATGTTCTGAGAACACAACAAGAAGAAACTATGAAGTAAACTTTTGTAGTAAAAAGAAGTACTGAATGTAAAAGGGGCCAGAATACAAGCCTAACTGAAAGTACGAGTACAACTGAAAGTAAAAATACAACTGGAAGGAACAATACAACTGAAAAAGGGAAAAAACTACTGAGTCATCCTCAAAGGATCCTACCTGAAGGTTAGGTACATATCACCTCCTCATCACTCTACATCATCTATATCCTCTCTATAATGCCTAGTCCTTGCTCCCTTAAACCTCAACCCAGTTGCTCGTCTTATGTACAAGACACAACATGGTGCGAGCGAAGCCCATGTAGGGGTGAGTATAATGATACTCAATAAGGACCCCTAGAACCCCTACGGTCCCTTAGAATTCCACAAGGAAAACCACAAGGCATGATCTTAATCACAAATCACAAAGAAATATACACATCTCAATTAGAGTCTTAGATCAAACCACATATACAACTCAGAGAAACATGATATGATAATGACCCACACAGGATCACTATGAATGCTGATAGCTAGACATGGATCCTCTAGGCCTAGGGAGAAGTAACATTCCCAGCCACAATGTCGAACACCACGGCTTCTGGAGAAATCATCCTCTATCAAGTACAGTGGGCCTGCTGTGTCACACATAGGCGCTTCCCACTAATATTGAACTGCTGAGGTACTCCTCCACATTGCGTACCATGGGTCTTCTGGGTTACACAATGCCACTCCCCCACCATGGCCTGTTGGGATACTCCTCCCAATCATATAATAGGTCCTCTCCCCACTGTGTCCTGCTAAGGTACTTTTTCCCATCGCATATCATGGTCATTGAGTCACTCCTAGTTGAAAAGTCAGCAGTCGTTAGGTCTCAGCCAGTCATAGGGTTCCGTACGTAGCGCACCTGGGAGAACTGCTCCCCAATCCATCAGTCGTATTTCAACCAGAAAAAAAAGTCTCAAAAATAAGTAACCCAATTCTATGTCATATCACAAGGGTTCCAACGCAACATACGGCGCACCAACAGGACACTTGGTCTATGCTTTATGGGCATTTCAGTGTCGATGGATCAGTTGGATTCGGGTGCGATCCATCCCAGCCGTAATCCATGATTCTCCAAAACACTCAAAGAGTAAGTCAAAATTAACGTCTCACTCCAAGTATCCCACTGTTGCTGACGGTTCATAAAACGGAAATTTGGTTCTCTAGATAAGGTCGTTTAATTGTTTTTGGGCCAGGTTGGGCCTGGGTTCGGTCCGACCTGGTCAGACCCACCCGGCCCGACCCAATCTGGGCTGGGCCATGGAAGACACATCCCACTGGGATGAGGTCCAAATGAGCCCACTAAAATAAGAAGACCACAACGGAGGCTCGACTTGTGTAGGGAGAGGCCCGCAAAGGGGCGGCCCAGCCCACGGTGAGGCGCGACCCGACCAGTGGGGTGCAGCCCGACACGCTGGGCAGGCAGCCTACTGAAGGGTGGTCTGGATGCGAAGGGAACGACCTCTGGTGCATTCCCCATGAGACTTGGGGGAGCATCTTCCTAGAGATCCTAAACAGCCAAAGTCCATTCGGCCTTTAAAGCGGAATCACCCCGTGGGCCTTGCCTGGTCCCCGCGGAACCCGTAGGAGTCGTGGGTTTCACCTCCTATTTCGCGGCTTCAGTCGCAGCCTCCTGCTCAACGGTGGAACAAAATGGCGTACAAACATTCCTTTCTGCGACCGACCGTCGAGCTGGGCTCCTTCTCTTTCTACCGCGGCTGACGAGCCGTGACCCCTTTGCAAACCGGCGGCGCGTAACAGCACGCCACACCTCCTGCATGGCTGGCCAGTTCCAGCCACTCTGATGTCCACTGTGGCTTCAAGTCATGGCCTCCTATGATGGTGTGTGTTGGTGTGTCACCTCCTTCGTAGCTGATTGGTGTCGTTGTGCCAGCGGTATTCCATAGAAGGTGTATGGGTAACAAAGTTGCGGAGGGTTCGGGCTAAGTTCATTAGACCCATGCCTTCCGTGCCAGCTCATGATCAAGAGAGGATAAAATGGGTTTAACAAATTTTTTGTATTAAACAACAACAAAAAACCCCACAAGGATACCCCATAAAAACCTCCCACAAAAAGAATGATTCGTGGATCAAATCGTTAGTCGTTTGACCGACGTTCTTCATATAATTTTCAAGAACAAGGAAGAGTGAATCTTTTAAGGAAATGTAAACTAATAAACCCCCTTCATTGAATCTTCATAGAAATGCCTACGCTTGAAGTTATGTTAGTGTTCTTCATTCCTACAATTGGATTCTAATGACGATGCTCACATGGAATCCTCTGGTTCATGTTTCGGTGTCACCCTTCACCTCCTGCTGGGATCGGCTCCGTCTTCTATGGGTATGGCATTGCGTTTATCCTTCATCACTTCGTTTCTTGGCGAAGCAGTTCAGATACCTCTCCCCAAGCTTCATATATATAGGATAGGGGGAGGGTAAGTAACGATGATAGAATTTAATGGGGCACATTATTTAAGAAGCTTCCTAATTCCCCAACGACAAAGTTACATAGGGTTGTCCGTTCAAGCCATTTATTGGCTTGACAATTTGTTGGCCCCCACCTTTTAATTGTCTATTGAAGGATATAAAATAATAAAATTATTTTATTTCATTTCTTTTGAAAAGTCTCAAAAAATAAAATTTTCTCTAGACCTACTATGGTAAATGAATAACCTCCCTTAAGCGAATCCCGACATTGTTGATTCAATGGTTCCCTCCGATTTTTAATCTGAGCAATGATTCAGAAGTTAGAAAATTCCAGTCGCGCATTTACGGAATGTACCTGCAAAATGTTCAATAAATATATTTCATTCACCCTCCATCCGTGCTACTCAAGGTTAGGCTCCACCTAAGGATAACACGCCCCAAGGAACCCTACGGTACTATTGGATTTTCAATATGATTTACCGTTTAGAAGTTATGGATTTCAAAATATAATAATTTCCACATAATTATTTTATTTTCTGCCAAAAAATATCTTTTAATGGTGGCCCACACCAGCCAATGTTAGTATCCACCTTAGGAAAAATACCCTCATGAGTTTAGTGGTGGTCTCAGATTTTTAATCCGAGTTACCATTCTTGAGTTATAAGCATTTGAAAAATTAAAATAATTTTATTTAATAATTTTATTTACAGTTATGACATTTCAGGTTTTCTCATAACAGGCCCACGCCGACTAAACAAAAGTCGCGCCTTGGATAAACCTGTCATCTTGAGTACAACGGTGCCCTCATATTTCTGATCTATGAAATAGTTTAAGACTATTTCCACCTTTTCAGAATAAATACTTATGCCAACTATTTAAAGGTTAAAAATACTTTGACAGATCATCCAGGGAACTCCGGGACTTGGTATATTGCGTTGTCAGATTTCACAGTCTCGAAAAAATTCCATTTAATTAAAATAAATTACATGGAAAATCTGGGTCTTTACATTCTCCCCACCTTATGGATTTTATCCCCAAAAGCCACAACATAGAATAAGAAAAAAAATGGGGGTACTGGGCACGAATCTAAGCCTCTCGCTCCCATGTGCTCTCATGGAGGATTCGGTGCTGCCAGCGAACGTGCACCAGAGGTATCTACCACCCAATGAGGACCCTCTTGTGTCAATCCTCAATCACTACTGGAACCTCCATAAACGTCGCCTCATAGTCTAAGTCTAGCTCTCCATGGTCAATGACGTGAGATGGGTTGTGCACGTATCTCCTCATCTGGGATACATAGAATACATCGTGCACCTTCTCCCACTACGGTGGGAGTGCCAAGAAGTATTCCACCTTGACTATCCACTGAAGTATCAGAAATGGCCAAATAAACCTCGAAAATAATTTTCCACCTCGACCGAATCTCTGTAGTCCCCTTCGAGGAGTGACTCTCAAGAAAATGTGGTCCCCCTCCTGGAACTCTAGAGGTCTCTGTATCCTATTGGAATATGAATTCTGTCTGCTCTGTGGAGTCTTCATCCGCTCTTAGATGGCCTGCACCTTATCAGTAGTGGGTCGTTCATACTCTGGACTCCTATGATTTGACTCCCCTGGGTCTGTCTAGTATAGAGGTGATCTGCAAGGTCGATGGTATAGGGCCTCAAATGGTGCCTTACCAATGATGGAGTGATAACTATTGTTGCATGTGAAATCCACCAAGGGAAAGTGATCTTCCAAACTATGACCAAAATCTAGGATGCATGCATGAAGCATGTCCTCTAGCGTCTGAATGGTCCGTTCCGTCTGACCATATGTCTGAGGATGAAAGGCGGTGCTCAATTGTAGCTAAGTCCCGAACAACTCATACAATCCCTTCCACAACCGGGATGTAAAACGTGTGTCACGGTAAGATATGATCATCAATTCCACCCCATGGATTCGCACAATTTCTTGAACGTAGAGGCATCTGAATCCCTCTACTAATCCATGCTCTCGGATAGGTAGGATGTTGGATGACATGGTGAGTTGTTCAGTGATCACCCAAATGGATTCATATCCCTAGGATGTACATGGAAGCCCTATCACAAAGTCTATGGAGATCCCATCCCACATCCACTCCGGCGCCTCTAGGGGTTGAGCAAAGACTGCTAGAAACTGATGCTCGGCTTTCACATACTGACAAGTGAGGCATCGAGTAACAAACTCTTCCACTTCTTTATTCATCCCTGGCCACCAGTGCTGATGCCGAAGGTCCTTGTACATATTTTCCACACCAGGATGTACCGCCTTAGGGGACGTATGGAATTCCATCATCACTTCCTCCCTTAGTGCCACCAGTACCTTGGTACATCCTCTGAAGAGGATGACATGATCCCCACCTTCAAAAAATCCATCGGGTTCCTGCCCTTAGGATATCTGAGCACGTCGATCCTCACAATGATTGTCCCCAAGATGCACCTCCCTAACTCACTGAAGGAGTGGAGGAGTGACTGTCATAGACTGGAGGTATGCTTCTCCATCTCTATAAATGAAGTATATCTGTAATGCTACTAGCTGCTCTATCTCCTCACTCAGCAACTGTAGACCATACCTCCATCTGAGTGTATCTGCTACCATGTTCCCCTTCCCAGGAGTATAGACTATTTCAAAGTCATAGTCCTATAGGAACTCTAGTCATCATCATTGTCTTAGGTTCAGGTCCTTCTGAGAGAATATATACCTGAGACTCTTGTGATCAGAGTATACTGTAAAACGTTCACCCATCAAGTAATGTTTCCACATTTTCAAGGTAAAGACCACTGCTTCTAACTCCAGTTCAAGGGTGGAGTAGTTCTACACATGTTGTCTTAGCTTTTGCGAGACATAAATGATCACTTCTTGCTCCTGTATCAGGACACACCCAAGCCCGGTCCCTGATGCATCGTAGTAGGCTACATACCCAACACCCTCTTCTGGTAGCCTCAAGATGGGGGAACTCGTCAGTCTCCTCCTCAACTAATAGAAACTCTGATAGCATCCATCCATCTATACGAAGGAATGCCCCTTATTCATCAATGCTAACAAGGGTACTGAAACTCTGGAAAAGTCAGGCATGAACCTCTTGCAATACCCATCCAACCCCAAGAAACTATGCACCTCCATCAGGCTCCTTGGTGGTTCCCAAGCAAGCACAACCTCTAACTTTGATGGATCCACTGCAAATCCAGCCTTTGAGATAAAGTGTCCCCGAAATTGGACCTCTTGTATCCAGAACTGGCACTTCGAGAGTTTACCATAAAGATGGTGCTCTTAGAGTGTATCGAAAAATACCTGCATATGATAGGCATGATCCCTCTCCGTCGCCGAGTATACCAAGATTTCATCAATGAACACCACCACGAAGCGATTGAGGAATGACTGAATGATCCTCTTCATGATTCCCACGAGCACTGCTGGGGCATTGGTGACTCCGAAAGGCATAACCAAGAACTCATAATTGCCATAACGTCATCTGAAGGTCATATTCTACACATCCTCATCTCATATCTTGAGCTGATGATATCCTGATCTGAGGTCAATCTTCAAAAACCAACGAGCTCCCTTCAGCTGATCGAAAATATCATTAATCCTCGGAGGTGGATACTTGTTCTTAAAAATCACTGGTTTCAGGCGTTGGTAGTCCACACAGAGTCTCAAACTCCCATTTTTCTTCTTGGCGAACAGAATCGGGGCTGGACATAGAGAAACACAGGGTCTTATGAACCCCTTTCCCTACAAGTCCTCTCACAATACCCATAACTCACGAAGCTCGGCAGGAGCCATCCGATATGCTGGTGTATAAATCAGTGATGTACTAGGGTACAGGTCGATGTAAAAGTCTACCTATCTGTGTGGACATAGTCCTGGAACGTCATCAGGAATGACATTGGCATACTGGTCCACCACTACAGGATAGCTCAGACTCTCAACATCAGCTTCTTCGAAGCTAAAGCTAGCCAACTGATGAGTAATCGGTTTCACCCACTTCTGGGTATGTCCATCCTATGTTGAAAATGTTCCATTCTCAATAGTGAAGGAATATATTGTATCATCCGTGTGGAAACACTGCACTTTTCACCTAATATAGTCCATATGAGCATGGATTGTGGATAACCAGTCCATACCCATGATGATGTTGTAAGGCCTCGATGTCGTTACTAGGAGAGCCTAGCCGAAGCTCTCACCTTCTACAGTAAGCTGACACTTCCAGAACCATTGTGTAATCATTGAATCCACTCTCGTAGGAGTCTCTAGCTATAAGGATCGAGCCAATAGATCCACCGGAATTTCCATGCTCCGAACGAGGGTCATGGCAATAAAAGAGTGACTGGAACATATGTCTATAAGTACTACAGCTGAGGTGGAGTAGACACAGATCGTACCTCTAATCATCCCCTGAGTGTCTTGGTTTTAGTCCTCAGCTGCCTAGAACTAATCTTATCTTTGTCCTCTTTCTCCCTATGGTCGAGTGGACTAAGTGGCGATGGTTGTGGTAGAACCTCGAAACACCTCCCACCGCCTGGTGCTCGGCCAGATCCTCGTCCACGTCTGCCACCATGGGGAACTCCTTGCTCGAACCTCTCCATATGCCTTGGCGGTCCCTCGACTATCTTCTGGTCATCCATATGGCAGGTTGGGTAGTGGTGAGCCATGTCACCTTTCCCATCGCACATGTAACATTGTGTGTCCCTCACCTGCCATCCTCTACCTTACGATCCTCGCACCTCTAACCCTGCATACTAGGGTCTTCCACTAGAATATATGGTCTTCTTGGACATTTGTGTCCACTGCCTACTTCTTGATGAAGAAAACTCTGCCACCTGACTTCTGTTGGAGGCTCTCACTGTGCGTTCCTGCTCAGCTATGAAGCTCTCCACCAAAAGTGCTCCCTCTAGCACCCTTTCCTGAGTCGGTATGTTGAGTGATACCATTGATGTCGTGATCTCCCGTAGGAGACCCATATCATTGGTCCGGGCCCTAATAAGGGGACATGTACCATATCAGTGGAGTAGCTGGAGAGATCAATGAACCTCGCTGAGTACTGGGCCACTATCATGCTTCCCTATTGTAAGTGCAGCAGCTCCTGTATACGCACTGATCATAAGGTCGTTGGGATGAACTCTTCCTTGAAAAGTCCCTCGATGTCTATCCAGACGAGGTTCGCCTCATTTTGTATCTAGAGCATCAGACTCCACCATCACCCTACTGTTATCTTAAAAAGGAAGGCTGCTAGGATTTCCATAAAATCAGTAGGTGTCCCAACCAAGCAGATAACTCTGGCCACAGCCTCCAGGAAGTCCTCAGCCGCTTGTGGGTCTGTCTCGCCTCAAAACCTTGGAGGCCTCTACCACTACAACTCATGAAACATGATCCGTTTGAGTGTATCCTCTACTGGTGGATCTGGTGGTAACAGATTCCCAATGGGTAATGGTACTACTTGTACACCACTCGAAGGTGATAACGTCGTAAGAGGGCCATGCACAAAGGCCTCATCACATGGTGGTCCGTCATAGCATTCAATCTCAGGAATCCTGACTATATGTCTACATGGAGGCATCTTGAAAGAAGACAGGCGTGGCATGGTCAATATGGTATACCTGGTGAGCTAAATCAAGAGATCGAAAAGGAATCTTTTCAAAACACATAGAATCAGTGTTTTCATGCGCTGATTCGGAAATCAGAATTCAAGGTCATGTTGTATGGATACGTCGGCCGCTGCACTATAACGTCCTAGTTCTAGAAGCCACCCAGAGGTGCCCCGTACCCGGTTGGTCACATGGCCTCAAGCGAATTGCCCCAAATGCCAGAGGCTGCTGACTAGCACCGAGGGCCTTGGGTGGGATATTGGGGAAACTATTCCCTCATTGGCAGAGTACATAGCAGAAGTAAATATACATGTAATAGCAGAAGCAGTAAATAACCAACAATAATAAACTGCGGAAGACTAAATCAGAAATAAGGGTATCACATATGGATAAATATGAAATGATGCATGATACATGTCTAGGAAAGCATCCAAACAAGTCACAATGCTGAAAAATAAAATAGTACCAAAACAAGTACAAAATAAAGTAAACAGCTCCTCAGCATCGCAAGCCAAAGCTTGGTCACATGCTCTCAAGCTCCAAGAAATCATGTACCAGAAGACGAAGGGATCTTTCCCATGTCTATGCCTGCAACAACATAGTCTGTTTTGGACCAAAAGCATGACCAAAACAGGATGTGAGACAAAATCCTTGTAGGCAACAACCTGAGGATCTGTGCCTAACAGTCAGTGAGTATATGGCAGGTAATTGTATAATAAGCAGTAAATTGTAGCAGCAATAGAAGGCAGTAATATCAATGCAGTAAACAGGATGATAAAAAAAAATGATCAATCCATAGAACAACAAGTAGCAGTGAAGCAACAACTATCAGAAAAAAGAAACCCTCTAGGAAGTACTCGCAGCCATCCCCACTGGTCCTATCCAAGAAGTACCACAACCCTCTGGGAAGTACACTCAGCCCAACCCATCTGGTTTGGTCATACGAAATTATAAGACTCTCTGGGGATGATCAATCAGTCAATTCCCCTTAATGTCTAGGGTAGTCAGGGAATCTCTGAAGAAGATCATGTGGTCTAACCCTCTTGGACCCATGGTTTAGAGACTCTCTGACGAAACTCACTCGGTCAATCCTCTTATAGCCTCACGTATACCACATACTCTCTGAGGAAGCTCATTCGGTCAATTCCTCTGCTATCCTGGGAAGGTTTTAAAGACATTAAAACAATGTAACGACTCTCTAAGGAAGCTCACTCAGTCTACCCTCCTGTAGTCTATAATAACTAACACTCTCTGGGAAGATCACTCGGTCTATCCATTTTAGTCTATAATGTCCATGACTCTCTGAGGAAGCTCACTCAGTCTGTCCTCATATAGTCTATAATATCTAAGACTCTCCGGGAAGCTCACTCGGTCTATCCCTTATAGTCTATAGGACCGGGTTCTCATGGTCCCATTCCATTTAGTGCATGTTAATGCTATAAGGCCGAAGTAAACCTATAGAGCTACTTGGCTAATCAAAGTACACCTATAGAGCTACTTGGCCAAACAGTCTACAGTGAAACAATCATGTTAACAACATCATTCCATCCTACGATCACAGTGCATGAAAATAGGTATAACGGACAAAGGCTAACGAGACCCGAAGGTTTCAACAAGAATAAGGCATGGGAAAAACATCAACGAACGACAATTATCCACAAACATGATAAATTTATCTCTACACAAGCATGCAAGAAAGTCAGGAATAACCACAGGGGAAAAAAGGTAAGCACTCAATAACCCGTTCACGGAGATCAGTAGAATTTGCACATAAAACTCAAAGACATCGAAAGGTAAGGAACAAACCACCTACCTCGATCCTAGGAGATCGATATACTTGAAACACATGGATTGATTCTCCTCAGAACGACATAGATCTATGAAAACACACAAAAAGTTGAACCGTAAATAACATATAAAAGAGGTGGAATTGGAAAACAAAGCACTTGGAGAAGTATGAAATCACCACTGCGGTTCCAACGCAATTGACGACGGTCGATTCTGAGAACCGACGAAGGCTCAGGGGCTCGGAGAAGAGTCACAGGCATTAGGGTCGCTCTCAGTCGAAGGGGCTGGAGAAGAAGATAGTTCTATCGATTAGGCGCGACCCTGGTCCATTTAATGAAAAAAAAATACACAGTGTGTAATATAATTTTCCGTAATCCACTTTATGTGGCCTCCACTTCACCCCTACACACTGTGTTTGTGGCCTAGACATGGCTAGCACACAACCTTGCGCGGTAAGGGAGTACATGGCGTGCACTCATAAAGTACACGGCGTGTACTTAAAAAATTTCTAGAAACTTCTCTTTTCTCAAAAACTATAGAAAAAATAAATACATACATGAAAATGAAGATTCAGGTTCTTAAAAACTTCCCCCCCTTAAAGAAATTAATCCCCGAATTTCCCTAGCGAGGCATAGAAGGAGAAACCCTGAACAGCTCCGGCCACTGCGATCGTACATCGGCCTCCCTCTCCCAAGTCTCGTCCTGTACTCGCCTGTGCTGCCATAGCACCCGTACTAGAGGAACAGACTGGCAACAAAGAACCTTCATACTGCGATCGACAATCCATATGGGATGCTCCTTAAATGACGCATCTGCTTCAAGCTCAACCTCCTTGGGTTGAATGACATGAGACGAGTCTGAAAAGTAACATCAGAGCTGAGAAACGTGGAAGACGTCGTGCATAGCCTGGTACCTCTGAGGTAACTACAACTGATATGCAACCAGCCCAACTTTCTCCAACACCTCAAACGGCCCGACGTACCGTGGTGAAAGCTTACACTATCTCTGAATCCTATTGTGTCCCAACCTCAGTGCGACACACAGGAAAATCTGATTCCCAACCTCGAACTCCAGAGGTCATCACTACTGATCAGCATAAGACTTCTGTCGAGAATGTGCTATAGCCATCCTCTTCCAAATAAACTCTATCTACTCTGAGGTCACCTGAATAAGATGAGGTCCCAGATAAGCTGCCTCTCCTGCCTCCAGCAAGCATAAGGGTGATCGGCATGGCCTACCATACAATGCCTCGTAAGGTGCCATCTGAATAGTCTCCTGGAAACTATTGTTATAGGAAAACTCCACAAGAGGTATATACTTCTCCCAAGAACCGCCAAAGTCTATAATGAAAGCTCAGAGCATATCCTCAATCACCTGGACCATACGCTCAGACTGGACATCAGTTTGGGGATGGTATGCGGTACTCAAAAGTACCTGTGTACCCAAAGCCTTCTGAAGTCCCTGCCAAAACCGAGAAGTAAACCACACATCCCTGTCTGAAACAATTGATTGTGGAACTCCATGTAGACGTAAAATCTCTCGAATTAAAAACTTTCCTATATCATCCACACTAAAGGTCTCCTTAATCGGAATGAAGTGAGAAACCTTCGTAAGCCTGTCGACAACAACCCAAACAAAATCACTCCCTCGAGGTGACCTCGACAACCCGATCACGAAGTACATTGCGACATTGTTCAACTTCCACTCAGGAATGGGTAACTGCTGTAAAAGCCCAGCTGGTCGCTGATACTCTGCATTCACCTGCTGGAAAGTAGAATATCTCATCAAAAAACCAGCGACATCTTCCTTTATACATTTCCACCAGTACTAGCGGTGTAGATCACGATACATCTTGGTGACGCCAGGATGAACTGCTCAAACTGAAGAATGGAAATCCCACATAAAATCCTCATGTATGTCTGTCGATACCCATATGTGTCACTGGAAACATAAGATCTCATCCTCGCCCACTGTCCACCCAGGAAGAGGGTCCTCTCCTGACACACTCTTCCACTGGACTAAGCCTTCTGAGTCTAATAGCTGCCTCATATTTACCCGATCAATAAGAGAAGAGGTAACTAGTATAGAAGATAGTAAAATCTATCCCTATCTGTCGTGCACCTCCAAGTGAATCTCAGAGAACAGATCCATAAGCTGCCACTCACTGCTGGCCTCGTGAACTGCTTGAATCTGAGTTCTCCTGCTCAACGCATCAGGGACTACTCTGCCCTTCCCCGGCGTATAGGTGAGCTCGAAGTCGAAAGACTGAAGATACTCAACCCACATGCGCTATCTTAGATTCAAGTCATGCTGAGTGAAGATATACTTGAGACTCTTGTGGTCAGTGAAAACCACAAATTGCTCTCATAAAAGGTAGTGTTTCCAATAGCGTAAGGCATGAACAATAGCTGCCAACTCCAGATCAGGCGTCAGGTAGTTCCTCTCATGTGGCATCAACTGTCGAGGCCCGTAAGAAATGACCCCATCTCCCTGCATAAGCACATCTCCCAACACAATACCTGAAGCATCTCAGTAAACAGTATAGACCTTTCCCGGCTCTGGCAAGAAAAGTATCGGTGCTGACGTCAACCTCTCATTCAGATCCTGAAAGGCTGACTCATAAGAATCTGACCATAAAAACTTCACCACCTTCTTGGTCATACTTGTTAGCGGTACTGCTAGAAGTGAAAAGTACTATATGAAATGCATGTAGTATCCAGACAGCCCTAGAAAACTCTGCACCGCAAATACATTCTTCGGCTTCTCCCAGGAAACTACAACTCTCACTTTCTCTGGGTCCACTGATACTCCTTTCTCTAAGATGACATGACCCAAGAAGGGAATTTGATCCATCCAAAAGTGGCATTTGGAGAGCTTAAAATATAACTGATGCTCTCTCAGTGTACTCAGAATGATCCCAAGATGGGTAGCATGGTCATTTCGTGTGTGAGAGTACACCAAGATGTCGTCCACAAAAACCACTGCAATGGAATATATGTACGGATGGAACACTCGGTTCATCAGTTCCATAGAAACTGATGGCACATTCGTGAGACTGAACGAGATTATTTTATACTCGTATAGACTATACCAGCTAATGAAGGCTGTAAGAGGTATATCTGAGTGTCTACGTGCAACTGATGATAACCGGACCTCAAATCGATCTTCAAGAACACCCGGGATCCTCGAAGCTGATCAAAGAGGCCATCGATCCATGGTAAGAGATATCGGTTCTAGACCATCAACTGGTTCAGGTTCCGATAATCCACACAAAGCCGAAGGGTGCCAACTGCATTCTTCGCAAACATGATAGGTGATACCCAAGGAGAAGTACTGCTTCAGATGAAATCCTTTGCCTGTAACTCCTCCAACTACTTCTTGAGCTCCAGCAACTCAGGTGTAACAATCCTATAAGGAGGAATGGACACTAGTGACACTCCTGGCACGAGATCAATTGTGAAGTATACCTCATGCTTCAGAGGAAAACATGAAAATTCCTCTGGAAAGACATCTCTGAAATGATCCACCACTGGAGGAAAGTCTAACTGTGAAGTCCCTTGGTCATCCAGATAAAGAATGGAAATTTGGGTTGTAACTCCTCATAGCCCATGATGCTCTGGTCTAGCTCTACCCACCTGGACACCCCACTCGCCTCAACGAAGAATAGATCCACACTCTGGTGATACGAAACTCACCCTGTAGTGATAGCAATCAATGACTTCTTGGAAGGGAACCAACCAGTTCATCCTAAGAATGAAGCCATAGACAGTCATATCTAGGACATAGAGGTCCCATAAGAAAAGACACCACGAAACCTCAAGAGGGCACTCTCTGCACTGACTTACGCTAGATGTCCTCGTCCCCAACTGTGTGTCAAGAGTCAACAAGTCGGCTGAAGAAAAGATATAGAGCCCAAGGCTGTACACAATAGAAACAGATATAAAACTATGCGAAGAACCAGTATCGAAAAGGGATGAAGATAAAACTGAGGCTAATAATATCATACCTCGAACTGTTGAAGGGTCGGGATCCTGCTCTTGGTAGGTCTGCTCCACTGTTAAAGTCTAGCCTATATCGCGGCCATGTGCCCCTAGCTGATAACCCTGAACTAATCCACTCTTCTATCGCTATTAACCTGGTGACTGACCACCACGGTCGCGACCTCCACCTCGGACCGAACGGCCGGAAGTACTCCAGTTCCCAGACTGGTGGGAAATTGGCGAAGCATCTCTTGAATGCGAGGTCAGAGAAAAACCCATACCACCAGCTAAAGGTGAAAATATCTGACAAAAGCGTTGAAGATGTCCCATCTTGCCGTAATATCGGCACTCCATCGGGTCTCTCTGGCACTGAGGCCTAGTATTCCCACTCCTACCGTAATGGTAGCATATGACCTGGCTACCTGAAGATACATTCTGCCTACTCTGATCTCCACAAGAATACTCTCTGTGGCACTTCATACTATCCGTAGGAGGAACACTAGCTCTGGATGTCGAACCACCCTCTCTCACTGCTACAGAATCCCTCCGGTTGCGCTCAGGGATCAGTGCCTGGTTGAAGATAGAGGATATCGAATTCAACCCGAAGATATTCACCTGGGAACAAATATTCTGCCTAAGACCATCCTCGAGCATCCTAGTAAGGAACAGCTCATCACCTGATGGGATCGACGCGAAGCAGTGTAGCTTGGGAAAGCGGGACGAGTACTCCATAACAGAATGTGTACCCTTCTATAGACTCATAAACACCAGGTCTCAGTCGTCCCTCAAGGTATCTAGGTAAATGTATTCATATAAGGTGCGTTGAAACTTATCCCAAGACCTACTCTACTAGCACCCTGACTGCGAGATCACCTCTCACCACCTCTTGGCGGAGTCTCGGAGCATATAAGTATCCATATTTACCCTTTTACTTGGGGGTATCTCCAGATGCTCAAACATATTCAGCATGGCCTCTAACCATGACTCTACAGCCTAGGTTCATACATCCCCTGAGAAAGTAGGAGGATGCTACTACTGAAAGACCCACGTCAATTTGTCCATCGACGGGGCAGGAGGCGGCGCTCCCTGAAAATTCTACATCATCCTCAGGAAGTCCACCCTGAACTGCGCATTGGTGCCTATGACAGGTATAACTACTAGTGCCAAGGCTGTCACAACAGGAGGATCTACAGGAGGTCCACAGTCTGCCATATCCATTGTCTAATCACCGTCTGGAAACTGACGTACAACCGGAGGATGTCTCGGAGGCATAGCTCTGAAAGATCAAAATCACACCTTAGATCAGGATTACCAAAGACTTATAACACAAGAGTACAAAAAGGGAATAGGAGGAGGAAACATTCAATCTTACAAAACATTACTACAAGACGTGTATAAAACTACACGGTGTGTTCACTTAAACCAAAGTCATGGGTGTGTACTCCGGCCACCTCTGGTTGTGTAACACCCCAACTACACGCCGTGTTGTCCCCACAGACGGCGTGTACTTAATCTCTATTCCCCGGCTCGAGTCTCTTTACACGGCTATCCCACATGGTCCTCATAACCCAAGAATACATGGTGTGTTCACTAAGGACACGACATGTACTAGACAATGTTTTGGCAACCCGTGTTGTTTGTTACACGGCTGACTACACGGCTGACCCTTACATGGCATGTTCCGAACAAACATGGCATGTATATGAGAAGATAACACTGACCTGTGTTGTTCGTGACACATCCGGGTACCTAGAACAAGACTACACGACATGTTCGTTAACAACACGCAGTGTTCTACTCAAGATTCCCTGGCCTGTGTGGTTAGTGACATGACCAGGTACATGGCTCTATACTACACGGAGTGCACCTACTATACATGGTCTGTTCCTAAAGAAATTTCCTCAACACCGTGTTCCTTCTCACACAGTCAGTGACATGGTCTAAAACTACACGACGTGTAGTCATAAAGTACATGTCGTGTATTCTGGGTATTTCCGGGCAGTAGCTCTGAAACTGCACGGAAGCCTAGAAATATAGAAAACAAGGCATGAAGGTGCCAAATTCTGATCCATGAGGGCCCATACTACCCATGAACAAAATCTTGGTATCCAATACAGTCATATATAAGGAAAAAGGTCCAATGATGTACCAATTTCCAATTAAAGAGGGCCCATAACACCTCAAGAACCAAAATTTAGCGTTCATTTAAGAAAATTACAATACAAACAGTCCTCTATCAAACAGAAGAGATTCTATCAAATCATCTATCACAACATCATCCATAATCTACACATAGTCTATCACAACAACATGCAATCGCTAATGCACCCTAGATGGCATGGAAAGAATGCATGGAATGGGATTTCTAACAAGTTCTTATATGATGCATGAGATGGAATACACCCATCTCATCGGGTTGCGATAGAAATAGAACCATAATATCAATAACAATAACAACAGAAGTCATGTGAATCACTCTAGGTGAAATCATATCAACCGTAAAATATCAAAACCAGAAAACTGCAATAAACGATGTAGTATGGATTTTCCCTGTACACGGGTTAGCTACATCCGGGAACAACATATTACCATGTTCCAAATCTATCCTATCCCTAGATAAAGGCTCCAAATAGTAAATCAAGAGAAAAGAATCGCTCTGATACCACTTTGTAACATTCTAGTTCCGGAATCAACATAGAGGCACACCGTACCCGGTTAGTCACATAGCCTCAAGCGCATTTCCCCAAACGCCAGAGGCAGCTGACTAGAAGCGAGGGCCTTGGGTGTGATAGTGGGGAAACTATGCCCTCGTTGGCAGAGTACACAACAGAAGTAAATAGACATGAAATAGCAGAAACAGTAAATAACCAACAATAATAAACAACGAAAGACTAAATTAGCAATCAATGGTAGCACATATGTATAAATATGAAATGATGCATGATACATGTCTAGGAATGAATACAAACAAGTTACAATGTGGAAAAATACAATAGTACAAAAAAAAGAAAAAAATAAGGTAAACAGCTCCTCAGCATCGCAAGCCAAAGCTTGGTTCCATGCTCTCCTACTCCAACCAATCAAGTACCAGAAGACGAAGGGCGCTTTTCGTTGTCTATACCCGCAACATCATAGTCTGTTTGGGCCCAAAAGCCTGACCCAAACATTGTGTGAGACTAAATCCCAGTATGCAACCACCTGAAGATATGTGTCTAACAGTCAGTGGGTATATGGTAGGTAATAGTACAATAAGCAGTAAACAGTAACAGCAATAGTAGGTAGTAATCAGTAAGTAGTAAATAGGACGATACACAATAATGATCAGTCCACAGAGCAACAAGTAGCGGTGAACCAACATCAAACACAAACAAGAAACCCTATGGGAAGTAATCGCAGCCATCCCCTCAGGTCCTATCTAAGAATTACCACAACCCTCTTGGCAGTGCACTCAGCCTAACCCCTCTGGTTTGGTCATACGAAATAATAATACTCTCTGGGGAAGATCACTTAGTCAATTCCCCTTATAGTCTAGGGTAGTTAGGGACTCCTTGAGGAAGATCATGCGATCTAACCCTCTTAGCCCCAAGGTCTAGAGACTCTATGTGGATGCTCACTCAGTCAATCCTCCTATTTCCTCAGGTATACCACAGACTCTTGGAGGAATATCACTCGGTCAATTCCTCCTCTAGCCTGGGAAGGTTTTAAAGACATTCAAACAAAGTAAAGACTCTCTGAGGAAGCTCAGTCGGTCTACCCTCATGTAGTCTATAATAACTATGACTCTCTGGGAAGCTCACTCGGTATATCCCTTGTAGTCTATAATGTCCAAGACTCTCTGAGGAAGCTCACTCAGTCTATCCCCGTATATTCTATAATATCGATGACTCTCTGGGAAGCTCACTCGGTCTATCCCTTATAGTCTATAGCACCGGGATCTCACGATCCCATGCCAGTCAGTGCATGTTAATTCTATAAGGACGAAGTACACCTATAGAGCTACTTGGATAACAAAACTAAACCTATAGAGCTACTTGGCTAAATAGTCTACAGAGCAACAAGCATGTTAACAACATCATTCCATCCTACGATCACAGGGCATGAAAACTGGTATAACGGCCAAAGGCTAATGATACCCAAAGGTTGCAACAAGAACAAGGCATGGGAAAAGCATCCATGCACGCCAATTATCCACAAACATGATCAATTTACCTCTTCACAAGCATGCAATCAAGGCATGAATAACCACAAGGGAAAAAAGTTAAACACGCAATACCCCGTTCACGGGTATCGGTGGAATTTTCACATAAAACTCAAATAAATCGAAATATAAGGCACAAACCACCTACCAAGATCCTAAGAGATCAATATACTTGAACCAAAAGGCTTGATTCTCATAAGAATGGAGTATATCTACGAAAATTCACATAACGTTCAACCCGCTATAACATAAGAAAGAGGGGGAACTGGAAAACAAGGCTCTAGGAGAAGGAAGAACTCACCGATGCGGTTCCAACGAAATCTATTACGGTCTATTCGGAGAACGGACGGAGGCTCGAGGGCTCAGAGAAGAGTCGCGACCGTACGAGTCGCTCTCAGTCAAAGGCATTGGGGAAGAAGATAGTTCTGTCGATTAGGCGCAACCCCGGTCCATTTAATGAAAAAAAAATACACGGCGTGTAATTATTGAGTACACAGCATGTACTCTACTTTTCTATACTCCACTTTAAGCGGCCTCCACATCACCCCTACACACCATGTGTGTGGCCCAGACATGGCCAACACACGGCCTGGCACGGAAAGGGAGTACACGACATGTACTCATAAAGTACACGGTGCGTACTTCAAAAATTTCTAGAAACTCCTATTTTCTCAAAAACTCAAGGAAAAATAAAGACATACCTGAAAACAAAGATCCGGTCTCCTACACACACCAACACTAGACTCCCCAAACTGGAAACCAAACTCCTAACACATAACATTATTTATTCATATAAAAGATCGGAGTCCCAGTTCTTCGGTAGAACTGAACTCCTCTAATACCACATTGTCACGACCAATCCCATGTGGCCAATGCCTTGACTACCCCATGAACGACGTCCCTAGGCCAAGGGATGGTGACTAGCACTGAAAGGCATATTCCCTAAAATGAGAAGGCCTTGCCTTTAATAATGTACAATAACATGGTCTGAGAACATAATATGAAGCAACTATGAAGTGAACTGTCGTAGTAAAAAAGGATTTCTTAAAGTAAAAGGGCCAGAATACAAGCCCAAATAAAAGTACAAGTACAACAGAAGGTAAAAATACAACTGAAAGGAACAATACAACTAAAAAAGGTAAACCATCTACTGAGTCACCCTCCTAGGATCCTACCTAAAGCATACATAAAGATTGTCCCCGAAGCAATCTACGTCTGCATGTCTCCTCTGCGTACCGCCTAGTCTTGGATCCCTCAAACCTCAGCCTAGGTTCTCGTCATCTACACAAGACACAACAATGTGCGGGAGAAGCCGTGCAGGGGTGAGTATAACAATACACAGTAGGGACCCCGATGTTGGGTTTCCAAGGGCCTGCAGCGGAAGCTGGTGGGCCGAGAATTTTAAAATTTTTGTTGGTGCAACGACGGTACTTGTCGTTTCCGAAGATCCAAGCCCCAGAGAGGTATGAGGATCACGAGTTGATTATTAAGAGTAGAAAATTAAAAAGAAAACGTACCCATTTCAAATCTGAAGGTGCGGTCGACTGCTGCTAGACGATTGCGATAGTCGCTTGAAGGATACAAAGTAGGATCCCTCTATATCATCCACACACGGTCCAAAAATCCGCGGGAATGCCGATCGTCGAACTCTGGGTGCTAGAGAGGAGATTCAATGATATCTTCGATGTACCGACGATCACCGCATCGTTGATCTTGAGATTCACGAGGATGAACTTGATTCGAGGTCTTGGATCATCATCTTCTCTCTCGAGGAAGCGGGAGGAGAGAGAGGCTCTCAAATTTCATTCCATAAATGAATGAATAGTGATGTTCACATAAAAGAGAAAGAGCATCCTCTCTTATTTATAGAGAAATTGATAAATACTCAGTAGGGTTCCCTGACCCCCGTTAATATCAACCTTCTCTAAATAAGTAATTATGACGACTTAAACTACCCCAATATTATTTAATATTTTATCACATACTTGTAACATATATATAATATATTAGGTGATAAAACCGAGCCATTTAACTCGACTCGTTGTCCCAGTTAATATTAAACAAACCTTGAATATTAAATAATATTCGTTCAATTAATATTTTTCTCGTATTTACTAAACTCGTAAATACATTAAATAAATTCAATCCAAAATATTCATAACTTGAATATTAATGAATTTATTTAATTCTGTTGGTGATCGATAACTTGGACAATGCTCGGACTCCATGGTGGGGCCCACTATGTACATATAATTATTCAACTGAATAGGTGCGGATTCATGAATACGCTGTTGTGTGTGACCCTCTAAGCCATTATCTCGATAGCAGTGAAAAAAATACACAAACCAAGAGTGGAGTCTAGTAACTCGTCATGACCCCTAAAGAGATAAGGATAGTTATAGCAACCACTACCATCCTATGAACACTGAATATGTACTATAGTCTCTTTGTCATTAAATATCTCATAAAGCAGGATGCACTCTTATGTTATCGTCCTTATCTTGCTTTATTATTTTTTGATATATTCAGATGGATTTTCCATTCTACTGCTTTGGCCAAAGACTTATGAAGGCGGCACCATCCTGATCATCCATGCCTGAGATATACAACTTCCTAAACTTGGAAGCGACACATTCTTTCTTGACCATTCAACCAACGGCATACCACCAACGACACACCGAACACAAACTACCTCGCCATGACATTACTAGCATGGTTTTCGCCTTGCATTAAAGTATGTATTTAAATGATATACATTAGTAATGGTCTCATTTCAGGAGACCAATACACATGTTCGTTGATAGGAACAACCAATGACACCCAAAACATGTGGTGTTCCTATTGGCAGGTCTGTCCTCATGATCTCTCTACTAGAGATCACCAAGTGCGAACTTCATGAGAAAAAGTCTCAATAATTATGAGCCCCCAACACCTGATAGTCAGAAATATACTGTGTCTAGTCAGTAAGATGTATCTAGACTATAGAACATATATTTAAGATCGATATCATTGTATCTCAATGTTCTCATTATAGCCTGGGATCTGCTATAACCTCTTGACACGACAATTAACCTTTGGACTTTACCATTATTATAGTGGATGCAGAAAAGTATGCACTATAATGGTAAGATATCATCATGTATATCTAATTGTACACATGATACAGTAATCAAAAGTACTACATAGTTGGGTCTAGGGAACCCACTATTTCAACACCTGATACCTCTGAAGGTCTCTCAGAATTGGACAAGGACAACCAAAAGGCTTGATCTCAATCAAAAAGAACAAATAAATACACACATATCAATTATAGTCTCAGCTCAAACCAGGTATACAACTCAGAGAAACAGGATATGATACTGACCCACATAGGATCGCTATGAATGCTGACAGCCATCCACAAATTCTTTAGGCCTAGGAACAAGTAACATTCCCAGTGACAATGTCGAACACCTTGGATTCTGGAGAACTCTTCTTCTATCGAGTAAAGTGGGTCTACTGCATCTCAAAAAGGTGCTTATTACTAACCTTGAACCGCTGAGGTACTCCTCCCCATCGCGTACCGTGGGTCTTCCAGGTCACACAAAGCCGCTACCCCAACTTGGCATGCAGAGGTAATTCTACCCATCACGTACTATGGGTGCTCCCCACTGTGTCCTGTTGAGGCACTCCCCATCGCGCACTATGTCCATCCAGTCACTCCGAGTCCAAAAGTCAACAATTGTCAGGTCTCATCTGGTCGCAGGGTTCCGTACGTAGCGGGATTTGATGAACAGCTCCCCAAGCCATCGTTCGCATTTCAACCAGCACAGAGTCTAAAAAATAAGTAACCCGATGATTATTCATTTCAAAAGGGTTCCAACACAACTGATGACA
Source organism: Viscum album (assembly GCA_963277665.1). Classification (NCBI taxonomy): domain Eukaryota; kingdom Viridiplantae; phylum Streptophyta; class Magnoliopsida; order Santalales; family Viscaceae; genus Viscum; species Viscum album. The sequence goes on along the minus strand of OY728152.1, from coordinate 774,936,012 downwards.
CGTTAATAGGTTGCCCGATATGTGCGTTATTGGCATTTCAGTGCCGAGGGCTCGGTTGGATTCAGGTGCGATCCAACCCAGATGTACTCCAAGTTTCCTCAAAACTATCATGGAGTAAGTCAAAAGGACTGTCTTACTCTAAGGATACCAATGCCATAGACGGTCCATCAAAGGGATGTCTGGTTCTCGAGATAAGTGCCTTTAAGTGTTTCTGGGCTCGGTTGGGCCTAGGTCCGGTCCGACCCGATCAGACAAACCACGCCCGACCCAGTCTAGGAGAGGCCATGGAAGACTCGGCCTGGCTCCGAAAATGGGGTGGCCTGGACCGCTGTGGGGTGTGACTCGACTGGTGGGGCGCTACACGACCCACTGGTGGCAGCCCGCTGAAGGGTAGTCTCACCACAAAAGGAACTACCAACAGTGCTTATGAGTGGTGGCTCGGGGGAACCATTCCCCCGAGACCTCGAACATCCAAATATTTTTCGGCCATTAATGCAGCGGTGCCATGTGGGTTCCACTATGTCCCCATGGAACCCAATAGAGGCACAAGTTCTGCCTCCTCCGCCGCGGCTTCAGCCGCGGTCTCCCGCTCACCAGAAGTGCACGACGACGCTCCAAACATCCCTTCTGTGGTTGGCCATTGAGCCAGTCTCCTTATCCATTTTCCACGGCCGAAGATCCGCGGTCCCTTTGCAGAGTGGCAGCGTGCGACGGCGTGCCACACCTCCTCCGTGGCTGGCCGATGTTGTCCGCTCTGATGTCCATCGCGGCTTCGTGTCGCGGCCTTCTCTAGAGGTGTGCGTTGGCGTGTCGCCTCATTTGTAGCTGATTGGTTTCACCACGCCGGCGGTCTTCCATGAATGGCGCATGGGTAAAAAAGTTGCAGAGCGTTCACAAGAGGTTCTTTAGGCCAATGCACTCCACATTAGCTCATGATCAGGGGAGGATAAAATGGGTTTAATTTTTTGTATTAAACAACAAACAAAACCCCAGATGTATACCCCATAACAACCTGCCGCAAAACGAATGATTTGAGGATCAACCCGTTAGTCGGTTGACCCAAATTCTTCATATAATTTTCAAGAATAGGTAAGAGGGAATATTTTAAGGAAACTTAAATGAATAAACTCTGTACCATGAGTCGTCGGAGAAATTCCCGCACTTGAAGGTGGGTTAGTGTTCTTTGTTCCTTTAACATGCCTCTAACGACGCCACTCACACGCCATCCTCCGGTTCGTGGTTCGATGTCACCTGTCACCTCCAGCTGGGATCAGCTCCATCTTATAATGGTTTGGCATTGCAATGCTACTTCAGCAATACACTACTTGGCGAAGTTGTGCCGATACCCCTGCCCAAGCTCCATATATATTGGAGAGGGGAGGGTATGTAATGTCGTTAGAATTTAGCGGGGCTCATCAATTAAGAATATTCATAATTCTCCAATGACGTCGTTACTTAGGGTTGGTCGGTCAAGCCATATATTGTCTTAACACATCACCGGCCCCACCCCATTACTTTTCCATTGGAGGATATAAAATAATAAAATTATTTCATTTCATTTCCTTGAAAAAGTCGTAAAACTAAACTTTTTATCTGGACATTATTTAGTCAATAAAAAATCCTCCCTTAGGCGAATCCTGACACTACGGATTCAACGGTGACATCAAATTTTTAATCTGAGCAATAGTTTAGAAGTTAGAAAACACAGCTTGCGTGTTTACTGAACGTACCTAAAAAAAAGTTCAATAAATTATTAGTGTTCACCCTCAACATGTGCCAGTCGATGTTAGGCTCCGCCTAAGGAGAACATGCCCCAAAAAACCCAAAGGTACTCTTGTATTTTCAATCGGAGTTACCGTTTAGAAGTTATGGATTTTAAAATAAAATAATTGCCACTTATTTATTTTATTTATGGCGAAAAACTAACTTTAACTGGTGGTCTGTTCTGGCCAATGTTAGTATCATCCTAAGGAAAGCATACCCTTGAATGTTTATCTATGGTCTCATGTTTTCAATCCGAGTTACCGATCATGAGTTATAAGCATTTTGAAATTTAAAATAATATTATTAATTATTTTATTTACAGGTATGCCGTTTTCTGGTTTTCTCACAGGAGGCCCATGCTGACTACACTTAAGTCTCGCCTAGGTTAAACATTCCATCCTGAGCACAACGGTGCCCTCAGATTTCTGATCTGGGAAACCGTTTAAGAGTTATTCCACTTTTTCGGGAAAACTGCTTACACACACTATTTAATGATTAAAAAAACTTCGACTGATCATTCCAGGCACTCCAAGCCTTAGAATAAAGCACTGAAATATTTCATGGTCTTGAAATAATTTTATATAATTAAAAAAATTACATGGAAAATTCGGGTCTTTACAAATATTATGTACCAAATAGTTTAAAAATGGTACTAATATAAGCATAAATAATGGATTAATAACGGAATAGAAATTTAACAAGGACCCTTGAGATATGAATCATAATATTTCATCAATAGATTCTTAATCATAAATAGTCCTGATAAATTATGATATTGTTGCAAGTAACTCTTACCGCTTGGTAACTCTGAATCATACAACTCATGTAAGAAAATGAACACACATGAATATTAAATACAATTTAAATAAGGAGATTCATGATATTATATATAAAATATAATTATATACACCTCATAAAATAATATTTATATATTACAAAACATGTGTCTCAATAAAGGTATTTTGATACAAAATATTCTTTCCTGTTTGGTAAATTTTGAACAAAAATACCCCATTAAAGAGATATCATTGAATGGATATGTACATACACATAAATTTATGGATAATAATTTTATAATACATTCATGGTAAATATATACACCACATAATGTAATTAAGGGTGAATATAATATATGTCTCATGAAAATGAAAGTAACAATAGAAATCCTATCACCTTTTGTCCTGACTCTCACTATACTCATACAAACCTCACGTAAAATAAATATATGTTAATTATAAATCTAATAAAGAACCATATTATTATATATAAAACTATATATTATTTTACTATGAATTTATATTAACCACTTATTAATAATTCCATGTTAATTTACGCTTTAGGTAATATCTGCTTTGTTATATATATATGTCTTGAATTATTAATCATGATGTTCTTACATAAATCATGAGTCACTTATTAATGAATGTAAAATATGATATAAATATCATATATATTCATTATATAAATATTTTTGAAATATATATAATATATTGAAATATGAAATGGAGTAAACTATTCATAGAGATGGTTGGTCATACGTACACATGAACATTGTTATAGTTTTATTGTCATATTAAAAAAAGTAATTAAACTTTATATATGAATATATATAATATCATTCTAGAAGAATTATTATTTTATATATATCTTTTAATTTCACTAAAACCATACAAAATTAATTTCCTGAAAAGTGTGATTAAATCACATCCCATTGAAAAGGTTGTATTCCACACATTCAGTAATGAAGTTATCCTATTAAAAAAATTTAAATAATGAAGTTATGTGTTATATAATAATTTATAAAGAATAAATATATCATAAATATCATATAAAATCTGATATTTAATATAAATTCCTAGCAATGATATGTGGTAGAACAACATCGTTCCTGAGCCGGTAGTTCATCGTATATAAGAATGATAGTTTCACTACCCATTATATGGGAGTGCGTGTTAGTGTAGGAAGAACCCATAGAATATAAAAATCTCATAATATTTATCATAAAATGGGTATTATATGATAATGGAAGAAAAATTTTTAAGGGGATCGAGAATGAATATAAAACAAAGGATATTACCTATTCTTTGGGTAACTCCTCTTGGTTTGCACAGAAGGTATTATTTGGATTGTATTATTTCCAAATTTAGGATTATATGTTGAGGGTATGGATTTTGGGATACTATTTTGGAATATTTTGGATGAGACAATGTGTTTTAAGTGTTATAAATATGTGAGGGGTGATATCCCTTTTATAGTGGAAGGTGAGTTGTATTCTACAAAATATATACTCGTAAACACTATCGAGATGTCTCGCTTCAATCATGTGGAAAAAATAATTGAAACAATTATATAAAATAGGATACATGGTCAAGATATTTCTATAAAATGGATTTTTTTTCGTTTTTCTTGTTTATTAGGTCTATTAAGATTAATGATTAGCCACTAATTAATCATGTTTTTACCTTAATCACTGCAATTAATTTTAATTAAAATCTATAATATTTTTACTGAAAAACAAATTTTACATTATTAAAATTATAAATTATTCTTATTATAAATATTTATTCCATCTTCCAATATTCTAATCACTGAAGTGGCATAAATTTATTTAAGGTTAACCCAAGTGACATGATGAGAGTGTTGGGTTTTAAAGTGAAACTGTTCAAAATTTTGCTAGTTTTTTATATCTAAATTTATTATAAAATTTATTTTAATGACTCAGACTGGTTTAAATAATACATAATTGATATAATTATACTTAAAAATGGTTGAAAAATATATCTTTATAAAAATATTAGATAAAAAATACCCCATTAAAGAGATATCATTGAATGTATATGTACATACACATAAATTTATGGATAACAATTTTATAATACATTCATGGTAAATATATACACCACATAATGTAATTAATGGTGAATACAATATAAGTCTCATGAAAATGAAAGTAACAATAGAAATCCTATCACCTTTTGTCCTGACTCTCACTAAACTCATACAAACCTCATGTAAAATAAATATATGTTAATTATAAATCTAATAAAGAACCATATTATTATATATAAAACTATATATTATTTTACATTGAATTTATATTAACCACTTATTAATAATTCCATGTTAATTTACTCTTTAGGTAATATCTGCTTTGTTATTTATATATGTCTTGAATTATTAATCATGATGTTCTTACATAAATCATGAGGCACTTATTAATGAATGTAAAATATTATATAAATATCATATATATTCATTATATAATTTTTTTTGAAATATATATAATATATTGAAATATAAAATGGAGTAAACTATTCATAGAGATGGTTGGTCATACGTACACATGAACATTGTTATAGTTTTATTGTCATATTAAAAAAAAGTAATTAAAATTTATATATGAATATATATAATATCATTCTAGAAGAATTATTATTTTATATATATCTTTTAATTTCACTAAAACCATACTAAATTAATTTCTTGAAAAGTGTGATTAAATCACATCACATTGAAAAGGTTGTATTCCACACATTCACTAATGAAGTTATCCTATTAAAAAAATTTAAATAGTGAAGGTATGTGTTATATAATAATTTATAAAGAATAAATATATCATAAATATCATATAAAATCTGATATTTAATCTTAATTCTTAACAATGATATGTGGTAGAACAACATCGTTCCTGAGCCGGTAGTTCATCATACATAAGAATGATAGGTTCACTACCCATTATATGGGAGTGCGTGTTAGTGTAGGAAGAACCCATAGAATATAAAAATCTCATAATATTTATCATAAAATGGGTATTATATGATAATGGAAGAAAAATATTTGAGGGGATCGAGAATGAATATAAAATAAAGGATGTTACCTATTCTTTGGGTAACTCCTCTTGGTTTGCACAAAAGGTATTATTTGGATTCTATTATTTCCAAATTTAGGATTATATGTTGAGGGTATCGATTTTGGGACACTATTTTGGAATATTTTGGATGAGACAATGTGTTTTAAGTGTTATAAATATGTGAGGGGTGATATCCCCTTTATAGTGGAAGGTGAGTTGTATTCTACAAAATATATACTCGTAAACACTATCGAGATGTCTCGCTTCAATCATGTGGAAAAAATAATTGAAACAATTATATAAAATAGGATACATGGTCAAGATATTTCTATAAAATGGATTTTTTTTCGTTTTTCTTGTTTATTAGGTCTATTAAGATTAATGATTATCCACTAATTAATCTTGTTTTTACCTTAATCACTGCAATTAATTTTAATTAAAATCTTTAATATTTTTACTGAATTTTTTTTTACATTATTAAAATTATAAATTATTCTTATTATAAATATTGATTCCATCTTCCAATATTCTAATCATTGAAGTGGCATAAATTTATTTAAGGTTAACCCAAGAGACATGATGAGAGTGTTGGGTTTTAAGGTGAAACTGTTCAAAATTTTGCTAGTATTTTTATATCTAAATTTATTATAAAATTTATTTTAATGACTCAGACTGGTTTAAATAATACATAATTGATATAATTATACTTAAAAATGGTTGAAAAATATATCGTTATAAAAATATTAGATAAAAAATTATTTTTAAACTAAAATTCTGTATTATTCACTATACCTAAAAATATAAATGTACTCATAAAATTGTCAATAATCTAAAAAAAGTAATTTTTTATATTTCACATTCAAAAATTATAATTTTTCAAATAAAATTTATAAATTTTTCAAAAATTATATTTTAAATGGGTTCACCATTAGAGGGCAGTAAAATTGCCTTTCAGAAAAATTATTATTTTCTTTCATAAATTGTTATTTATATTTATCCTATACGAATAAAATCTATTTGATGAGTATCAAAAATATTTATTTAATATATAATTATTAAACTTTATTGACATGATTAATCATAGATTTATGTTTAATTTACTAATAAAATATTCTGTTCATGCATAGAAAAATAGTTTTCTTAGAAATATAATTTATTTATTTTGAAATAGTAATTTAACTAACATATAATAATTTACAATAATACGATTCATTTTATAAACTTGTGTAAATAATATTTTCAAAATATATATAATCATATTCAAAACATCCATTCCAATGTTTATGTGGTAGTTTAAATACTATTTTAATATTAATAGTGTATTCTTGTTCTATAAAAACTCATCCTTGTGTGTAACGCAAGATAATCTATGTGTTTCATGTAGTGAGAGATTAACTTCATGTTTAATATAACTCAATAAAAACATTGTGATTTTATATAAAAAATTATATACACTATTTCATGAAATGAAAAATATCAAGATGAATAAATTAATTCCATAAAAAATATTTCACAAAATTTCAGGGTGTAACATTCTACCCCCCTTAAAATGAATTTCGACCAGAAATTTCAAATCTTTTATCAAGGTATTAAAATTTTTATGTTCAATTCATAGAAACCCACATCATAATAATTAATACTAAAAAATCCTTTTAAAATATGGAATGTTGAAAACATAATGGTTTCCAGCAGTAACTCATAACTAGATTTACTCATAAGAGAACATAAGTTGAAAATGAAAACACGGACATAGGAGAGAAATATAAATATCATGTTTTGATGGATGGTGATAGAGAAAATGGTTAGGATAATGTTAAAAATCACAAAGATATAAATCTGTGATTACCTAAAGGATTGTTATTTTTATCAGAAAAGAAGGTACTAGAATAACATTTTTGGTTTCACGATCTTTTCCATAGAGTTGACAAATTTTCATAAGAAGAAATAATTTCATGATTTCATTATATGAAAAATCTTATCCTTTATTATTTCCTTGATCAATTTATAATTCATATCTAATTCAATGAAATGAAGTTCAATTTTTTATTCCTAAAAAACCAATGGATCATGAGATCTATAATAGTCATCCCATCTAATTGTAGTTAAAAACTAACACTAGTTATACAATATGGATAAATAGTTATATAGTGGTGTTTTAAATTATCCTTTATCACCTCATACATATCTCAAAATAATAGTTTAACTAAATGGTTAACCTTCTAATCCTTCCAAAATTAGAATATCAAAAAAATTAAAAATAATGTCACTAATTTTTTCAATACCGGCTTAACATTGATCCCCATATCATAATGTAGATCCAAGTTGTGACATTACAAACATGTGAATAACTTAATTGTATACAATATTGAAACATAGTAATAACTTGAATTACCATAAATACATTTTTATGAAATGAATGATTATTTATTATCAAATATAGGATATATTCCTTAAAACAAAGATGTTGTAAACTTCATCCACGATATCATAGACCACATTTTTCAATAAAATCATAACTAGTTCAAGGGTAATCAATACCATCTAACTTACATATCCAAACCCAAAATATATTTATCCAAACAACATTAATTTAATATAAGTAACATATTTGGGGTTTTATTTCCCTTAATCCTGTGTTTCCCATGAAAACATTGATTAATCCTTATTCAAAATTCTTGAATCCAACTATAACAAAAGTTCCAATATTCCACTTCACTCTTAATCCATTAACAAGGCCACATCATCCTATTACAAAATACCTCTTTCCTTTCAGATTTAATATTTAGTCTCATAATCATCAAAAATATAACCATTACAAATACCACCTTGCGAATTATCTTCTTGAACATTCTATTTGGGACATAAATTTTCATAATTACCATTTATTCCACAATTAAAGAATTTCACCATTGATGATGTGTTAGAAAGGCCAATATTCTCATCCATTGAATTAACCAAAATCATTATTTTCCCTTTATATTTACTTCCTTTGTGTCTTTCATTTCTATTGTCAACACAACTTCAAGTTCCTATAATACATTCATTTTGGTGCTTCTTTCCACATTCTATACACAATGGAAACTGAATATTATTTCTTCTCTAGTTTTCATTACCCAAACTCTCATCACAATCCTTCCTTCTGTTCTTTAGTGAGTTTGAGAGTTTATTAAGGTTGACATTGTTAATCATGCTACATGAAAATTGATTCAGAAAGATCACAACACCATTTACTCTAGTGATCATCCAATTTGATATCTAATCTAAAAATTTTCTATCACATTCAATGTTAACCAATTTTCTTTTTGGATCCCACCATTTTTTAAAACAATAAATCATTTTGTGAGAAAAACTTAACATTGTAGAAAATAACATAATAATGAAAACCCACATTTAAGAAGCCTAAATTAGGATACCTTCTTCAATATATGACACCATAGGATTATCCTATGTTATTTATATCCAAATTACTTTTAAATCCTGAATGAAGGTTCATGAAGAGTTTTAGAATTTGAAAAGAATATCATCCATGAGTTTAAAATTTAGTGTGCATTATGTCTTTTTGCCGCGTGTGTGGTAACGATCGAGTGAGGCCAAACACACCTTTGTGAAGTTTTCACCCCTAGGTAAATTTGTTCTACATCCATATCAACTTGTAGTATCTGGACATGTATGCATATATAGTAAACGAATCACTAAATCAATTAACAAAATTCTACGACTTTTTTATACATTTTTAACCATAGAATGATCCTTAGTCATGTACATATAGTTCTCAATAAATATTACTCATCCCAGTTTCCAAATTATGACTAAAAATTTCTTTTAATACCAACTATAGTGACCCAGTCTTATCATACATGGATATAACTTCATTTTAGATGATTATTCAACACATTACAAAAAGACATTCCTTATGACTATAATAGTTTGGTGTCTTTGGAAACTTGTAACACAATCTTCTAAAATTGTGAAGGATCTTCAGTGTTTTCCAAAAAGATATTCCACTTTAGTATTTCTATTTTAACCTTTCTATATAACATGAGGAAGAGAAACATAAGAAATAGGTGAGCTTAATATCTTATATTGGGTAAACAAAATATATATGAACGCATAACATGACCATTAGTATAGAAAAACATTGTAAAAACATTTAAAGATCATACCCTACATATCGGGGATCATATAGATTAGTCATGGAATAAATATTGGATGTTGATAGAACATGAAAAATAATAAAATCAAGATCATAATCCATGAAAGCATGAAATAGTAATAAGACATAGAATTTCTGGCATACACATAAGAATATAAAAATATCTCCATAGTAAGAAATGAATAATTTCTAAGGCTATATTATTAGTATGGGTTTACTCTCCATACCATCTTGGTAGACATGGTTCACTCCCATGACTATCATAGTAGTAAAGGTTCACTCCCACGACTATCATAGTAGACAATGTCCTTTAGTGAACTGAGTTTACACTCCCTTAAAAAAAGTCTATATCATGAGATATAAATCATTACACAATGCATTTGAGAGATATATAGGTCACATCTATCTCAAAATTAAATCATATATATGTGTCCCATAATATTATAAACAAACATATCATAACCCATGAAGTAAATTGATATCATAAACATGTAATCACATCAGAACCTATGAAAAAGAGATAGGTTTCACATTAATTTAATCAATTCATAACCAATGAAAATAATAGGGTTCCATAATAGTATAACTCGTGAAATAGAATTTGGTTTTATAAACATATAACATGTGAAAGAGAAGTGGGTTTCATAATCATATAGATCATAAATGAGAAATGGGTTTCTTAATCATCATGCCATCAAAGCATAAACCATTCATACAAACAAGATGAATTAGACCTTTGGTTCATTTCCCTATAAAAGAATAATTTACACCTATGTGTTCTATATTAGATCAGAAGTAATTTTGAAAATTCATTAAATAACTTTTCATGAATAAATTATCTATTCTTATTTATAAAGGATTATATAACATTAATATTTTTTAAATTAATTTTCTTTAGTGTAAACATTAAAACAAATAATAGAATCTTTGATAACATTTTTAAAACATTTTTCATTGAAATATGATAAAGAAATTTTGAAAACATTTTGAAAACAATTTTCCTTGAAAACTTATAAAATAAGCATGAAAACGTTTTTAAAATATTTTTCTTTGACAACATATAAAATAATCATGAAAATATTTTCATTAAAAATACCTAGAATAATTCTATTTAAATATTTAAAAATTTTGAATTTTTGTTTTCATTGATAAATATAATGAAAACTGGAAAATTATATGAAAACTGTTTTCTTTCAAATGGTCATAAAATAACAAATTTTAAAACATTTTTAGAATATATGGTTCTTAAGGAACACTGATTTCTGATCGAAGAGAGAGACAATGCCATGATTTCTTAAAATAACATTCTTAATTATCAAAAGTAAAAAAGAGTGGAAAATGGTTCTAATACAAGAATAAATCATGGATAAATAGAGGATAAAAAATACATGATTTTTCTTGATATATTATTTATAATATTTTATCAATGTAAGCATAATCGTAAACAATCTCGATAAAGGATGAGATTGTTGCAATAAACACTTACCACATTGTAACTTTGAATCATACTCCCCATGTTAGAAAAATAAATTACTAAAAGCCTAAAATACCATGAAAATAATTATATTAATGTTAAAAAATTTCCAATGGAATTATATAAACCTTGTTAAATAATATTGGTGTTTAACCAAAAATGTGTCTCAATGAAGGAAAATTGAGAAAAAACAATTTTACTGATTTGATAACTTTTGAACGGTAAATCCTATTGAAATAGAGATCATAGAATGTAAATGTAAATAAACATAAATTTATGGGTAATAATCATATCAAACATCCATGGGAAGTATATACATCATATAAAGGAATTAATAGTGAATAAATCATAAGCCTCACAAAAATAGAATTGAGACTACCATTACCCTTACCATATGTCTTGACTCTCATCATAATCGTACAAAACACCTATAAAGTAAATATAAGTTTATTATAAATCTAATAAAAAATGTATCGTTATTTATAAAACCATATATTTTTGGATTATGACTTTATATTTCTCATTTATTAAATATTCTAGGTTAATGTTATGCATTGGGTAATATCAGCATTGTTTTCCATACATGTTTTGATTATTATTCTTGATCCTATTGCATAGATGATTAAATAAATATTTAATTAATTTAAAACCTGATATAAATATCATATGTATATAAATATTCAGTATATTAATATTTATAACAATATATAAAATATAAAAATATCAAATGGAATACACCTTTCATGGAGACAGTAGGTCATACATACGAATAAAAATTGTTTCCATTTTATTAACATATTGAAAGAAAGAAAGTAAATTAATTATATTTTTATATAAATAATATAATTAAATTATAATTATTATTTCATATATATCATATATTTTTTCAAAACCATCCTTAATACATTACATTTAAAGTGTGAATGAAATTTATCGATTTGAATAAGAGATAATGCACAATTCCACAAATGAAGTGATCTTATTTACACAAAATAGAAATCAGGTCATTATGTGTTATATTATAATTAAAGAATAAAAAATAAATCATAAATATATTATATATCATATTAAAATGGAGTGTTGATCATAATTCCTAAACATGATAGGAGGTAAAGGAAAAACGAACAACATCTTTTCCTGTGGTGGTAGTTCTCCGTACACAAGAATGGTAAGTTCATTATCTATTGGATGGAATTGGGTGTATGAGTTGGTAGACCCATAAAAATAAAAAAAAATTAGTATATTGAGAATAATTAGGTTATTATATATGCATGTAATAAAGAGATTTTATGACTTGGAGAATGAAAATAAAATAAAGGATCTTGAGGATTGATGTTACCTCCTCTTGGGGTTCCTCCTCTTGGTTTCCACCAAATGGGTTGAAGTGATTGATACAATTCAAAATTGAGTTTTATATATTGAGGGTAGGGATTTTGTGAGACAATTTGGAAGATTTTGGTTGATCAAATGTGGCTGGATAGATTTGTGGATGTGAGGGGGTGAGTCACCTTTTATAGTGGAGGAGTGGAAGTCTTGTAAATATAAAAAGGTAAACACGATTTATAGGACTCTCTTACATCATGTCACTCCGATAATTGTTAAAAATATATAAAATGTGGTAATTTGGGTAAATATTTCACGAAATTGTATTTGGGACATGTGTCTAGGTCATTTTGCCTCTTAAGATTATAGATTAACCATTAAGTAATCCTAATTTTACATTAATTACTGTAATTAATTTTACATACATTCACTAATATTTTTTGGTTAAACACTAAAATATTATTTATTGAAATTATATATTAATCTGATTTAAAAATTGGACTCATGTTTTCAAAATTATAACCACAAAAATAGGGGAAATTATTTAATATTATTCCACTATATGGGACTACAAAGCGGGTTTTTGAATTGAAAATGTTGGATAGTTAGCTATGTTTTTATATCTAAATTTAATATGAAAATGTTTTAGATGACCTAAATTTTTTTAAATGATACAAAATGTATCTCATTATAATTAAAATAAAATTAAAAAAAAATTTATCTATATAAATATATTAGATGAAAAACAACTTTGAAATAAAATTCCATATGATTCATTATTGATCAAAAAAAGAATGTTCTCAGAAAAGACGTAAAATTCACCAAAAGTAAATTACTGTAGTTCTCTTTCAATAATGAATTTCATTTTTTCAAAAAAAATTCTAAAAGTTTGAAAAGTAATTTTATAAATGTGTTCTCCAGTAAAAAGTGGGTAAATTACAATTTAGTAGAATACATATTCTTATTTATAAATTTGTATTTTTTCATATCTCATATCAATAAAATCTATTGGATGAGTATAAAAAATATTGAATTAATATACAATAATAAATTTTATAAACCAAATAATGATTTTTTTGTTTAATTTATTGAGATAAAATTGGGATTGTACTTAGAATAGTAGTTTTCTTAGAAATATAATTTCGTTATTTAAAAATATTTATTCCAGTCACTTCAACAAATTTAAAACTAAATGATTAATTTAATAAACACATATAAATTATATTTCTAGTATTTTTTTAATATTTTTCAGGAATTCCATTCCAACGGCTAGGTGGTACCTATAAATTTTTTTTAATAATAATAGTGTATTGTAATTTGAAAAATAATATTTCACAAAATATCATTGTGTTACATTAATGATGTGTTCAATGTTTCCATCTTGAGGAAGTAAATACCTAATCATTCATATGTACTGAACTCCAAGATCACAAAACTAGAGAAATATCATTTAAACGAGGGATATGTAATGGTTATTTAAGATAAAATAGAGAAAGTTTTGTCAAAAAATATCACCCTGGTCACAGTCTTATAGAAAAACCACTAGTTTAAAAATTCTACGTGGGAAACTAAAGAAATGATAAGGTAGGTGTATTCTCATTTTTTTATCAGAGTGATGATAATCAGGGGATAAATTCATTTTAATCAGATTAGAATGTATCCGCCATTGTTTTTTGGATTTTTTTAATAAAATAAATATCATTGATAGGTTACGTTGAAAGAAACACTTTTTTATCATGGGTTTCACGAAACACCATGATTTAAGAAACCACAATAAATTATTTATATTTTTATTTAAATAAGAAAAATATAAACTATATGCTAAAATTAACGATATAATAATTAAAAACTAATTTTTAAATCCACTATATATAATAACTCTGGATTATCCAGCATACATGTGTCACTCAACTGTTCTTCCACATCGTTTATTCACTACGTGTCGCTTCTACACTCATCCACGTCGCTCCTCCATGTGAGATATCTTCGATTCTCGGCCAGCGGTTCTCGCTCCAGCTTAGGTTTTCACGCGACGTGTCCTGCACAACCCTCAAACCCCCTCCTCCGTCGGCCTTGCTTCCCGGGGAAGATGAAGTCCGTCGACCTCCGTCTCCGATGTCCACATTCTCCTGGTTGTTACTCTCATCTCCTCACTTTTCCTTCTCCCAGTTTCTACTCTCAGCTCCGCACATTTCCTTCTACCGGTCGCACATGAGATTTACCACTTCATGAGCAAGTTTTCATGCAAAATCCTGACACTAGGATCATCCTCCTCCCGGTGATCCCGAACGTTTCTGACAGCTCCACCGCAGCCCCCTTCTGACAGCTCTGTCACCGCCCCCTTCTACACCCATCACTGCTCGCGCAGCCGAGGCCAGTCCCCGCAGCTCCTCATCACTGCCGGCGTAACTCATCCTCGCCGTCACCCCGATGCGGCACTTTTCGGCCACGCTCGCATACTGGATGCCCACTGCAGTGGGTGGTGAGCACCTCTTGGCAGGCGGCGTCATCACCCTGGGGTGCAACAGAGGAAGGCGCTACACATTCACCGCCTCCGGACTCTGATTCTCCTTCCTCGATGTGGCGGAGAAGACCGGCATCGACTGGGCGACGACGGTGTCATGCCGACGCCCCTTCACCACCGCCGCGTCCTGTTGGTGTTTTCCCTACTTCCAGGCGGTCGATTCGCAAAGCGGGGGTTCTTGAAGGGCCTCCATGCTCCGCTTTCTGAGCGTCGATTCTCTCAGATCCGCGTAAGCTCTGTATTTGGGCCCTCTCTCTAGAACCAAACACCTCTCAACGGGGAAGAAGTCGAGGAAAGTGGTTGAATTGGAATATGAGCTGGTCGTGCTGATCGGAGGCTGCAAACGTGATTAGTTGATGCACACAATGGTTTCACCAAAATTCTCTTCGTAAACCTGGAAATGTGAAAATGGGGTCAGATCCAGAAGGTTAGCCGCTCATCTTCGTTGATTAGGATTTTTTTTGCTCGAATTGTATCTGTTTCTATGACAATTATTATTTTTGGATCCCGGTTCCTAGGTTTCGAGCCCAGACTGTCTACTCGGAATGAGTCCATCCTTTATAAATGAAAGCAGTCCATTCCTCTGAAACAGCATCGGCTCGCCATTTGCGCCAACTGTATGTATGGTAACCGTTATTTTACAGTGTCTTCACCTTCACGCACTGCAAATCCACCTCCGGATCATTATTAGTTTTCCTTATATATACTATAACACTAGCATTTTTTCAGCTGCTACATCCACCTTCAGCTATCGATTACTTTTCTTTCTATTTCACGATTATCTACTTTACATCTACATTCTTCTCACCAAGCTATAGTTCCGAGGAAGCCTTCTGGGCCTGTGCAAAGTTCACCTTTCTTCACCATTATATCAATCTATTACTTCAAGAAAATTGAACAGGTGAATCAACATGTTTTAACTCATTCTTTCACACATGTGTATTTTTAATTCTATAAAATTTCTAACAACATTATTATGTTTGCTGCTACATATCACCTATCCTGATTCAGCAACATCTACACTTCTTTTGGTTATTTTGACAGCATATGTACCAACATTTCTGTATGTCTCTTACAGCAAATCATACGGTAAAGCACAGGTAAGAGTAATTTCTTATAAACATTAAGAAATCGGCTCGCCTTCACACATATGTGTATTTTTAATTCTATAAAATTTCTAACAACATTATTATGTTTGCTGCTACATATCACCTATCCTGATTTAGCAACATCTACACTTCTTTTGGTTATTTTTGACAGCATTTGTACAATCATTTCTGTATGTCTCTTACAACAAATCAAATGGTAAAGCATAGGTAAGAGTAATTTCTTATAATCATTACCTAAATTTCTGTTTGCATCATGCATGATTTATATTTTGGTCAGTGCAATTAGAAAAATGATAACTTATGTGGTTTTTCAGTTAGCAATATATCAATCCAATATATTTTTCATTCACTATTGTTGAACATAATCATATTTTGAATTTCTTGAAAATAATGACATTTCAGAAAAAAGAAAACCAATCAGAAGGTCGGTTATTTTTTTGATGATTTATAACTGAGTCCTTCAACGTCACTAACTTAATCTTCTAATGTGAAGTAAGGTATTTTACATGGCCACCACTAGATAATTGTGAGTGATAAGATATATACACCTCATGGTTTGGTGTATATATTGTGGATTGATACAGATTCATAAGATTATGTTAACAACGTTGATGTGGCTATATTTATTCCCTCAACTGTTACTTTTAGAAAAAACATATGCATTATGATTCTATATTTTCATGTGGTTGTATTGTTTCCCTTAAATGTATTATTATATTCCACATAAAATGCATCTATATTAACTAAATGAAGGTTTTTTTAATTAGTTTATCTAAATTATTTAATAAGAATCTACAAACTGTTTGAACATGCATGTGAATACATTAAGTAGATCTGGAAAGTGTATCTTTCTTATTTAGTTTCTCAATGCATGTCAATAGATTAAGTAGATATGGAAATAGTTTGATTGTATAATTCATTATTGACCTAATGAATTTTGTTTCTCTTTCTCCATAATTTATGGGATTGCAGTTTGTATTGAAATGTTGCTCAAGTATATATCCACATAGCTCATACCAGATATTTTTTATAGTATAAGGTACTGAATCCTGCATCAATGCTTCATACAGTTCATGCTCATAGGATAAGCAGTTTTCAATGTGTTTTTAAACATAGCATAGAGACAAAATTTCCCTAATTACCGTATATGCTAATTGTATTTTTTTATTCTTACTTATATGACCTACATCAGTATGTATGTGCCTCTTCTATTTTTCTTTGCAATGATGGATAAGATGAACTGTACTCATTTCAATTGATAATGCTTTGGGGGATACAAAAAGGATTTCATACCATATTCTCTCTCAAGATTGATGTCTTCTATGAAGAAGGTAGAATCTGTTTTAACGTTATTGTATAATATACATACATGTGTTAGGGAAAAGTGTTTTATATTTGTGGGGATTAAAATGTAATGTGAAGTAAAGAATTTTACATGCACACCACTGGATAATTCAGAGTGAGAAGCAACATAAACCTCAATGTTTTATCTATATCTTGTGGATTGATACATATTCATAAGATTATATTTACAACTTAGATGTGGCTCTATTTTTTCCCTTAACTGGTTCTTTTAGAAAAAAAATATGCACCTTGATTCTATATTTTCATATGGTTGTATTGTTTTCCTTAATTGTATTATTATATTCCACATTAAATGCATCTATATTTACTATATAAAGGGGTTTTTAATTAGTTTAAGTAAATTTTTTCCCAATACATAGGACTTATTTTCATAGAAACAAGAGGTATAGATTAGTGGTCTTTAGACACAATCCACATGATAAAAATCAAACATAATACTTTTTGAATGTTGATAAAACTATGTTTTTTCATGTTCATTATTTAATTTTTTAAGCATTATGTACAAATTCTACCCGGATGAAGAATGTTTTGGTTGAAAAAATCGATTGGTGAACCACTGCCTGAATATGGGTGGAAGAAATGAGATTATAGTTGTACACAAGGAATCTAATGTGAAGGTTGAAGAAGATGGATGCAGCTATTTCCATAGTTGGTGGTTGGAATGAATGCATCAAGGCAGAGAGAAGGAATCTACTGGAGATTGACATTGAATGTCGATATGAATGTTGCATAATAGGTACTCCATATAAAATTTTCAGGATATTATTTGAGCCCCATATCTAAGACTAATGTTTCATGATCGATGTATATACTCTCAATTGACTATTTACCTAATATAAAAAAGATATAGTCACCAAAAATCATGAAATGTAGGATAGAAATGTCGTGTTTAAACATATACCCCTCACAAGAAAAATTATGGAGGACCAACTGTAATGTTATGGTTTGGTGGTAAAAATCCATGACTATATGTTAGGCCATTCCATGTCTTCCATAAAACATTTAATGGAATTATCAATTTAGGCCACTGAATACTTCCCACTATTTTTCTATAAAAAGATCATTAATACCCTTTTATGGTCCTTTAATTTCTGTTGTCCCTGTTGTTATATCATTATCATTTATATTTAGGTTTTCACCCTTCACCTCCCTGTTTTTAGACTACTTTCCCAGTTTAATGTCAACATTGTGATTCTTACTTCCAATCCAATGAAACAGAAAATATCAGAATTTCAAAATACTGATCATCTTTCAGAGGTAATGTATCATCCCATTCTGTACACCAATAGTATTTGTATCCTCCCATACTGTACACCAATATAGCATATTTCACATATATTATGCATTCCAATATGTTTCAATCAGTTTACCTTTTTTTATTTTGTTATGATACTCATGTTTATTCATGTAAAACCAAATGTGCATGCAATGGTTGAAGATTCAATGGAGTATCAAGGCATGTATAGTTACTAAATGATGATATTCTCTACTGACCATGCATTCGAGGTCACTGTAAGCACTCCATGTTAAATCCAGTGTCCACACGCTATGTCCACGTCATGGTCAATATAGTTACCACAAAATATGATTTTTTTATAATGTAATTATCATTTTATAGTTATTGAATTATTGTTTTTTAGTTACCAAGGGTAATACTACTTAATCAAGTGAGAACATGTTGCTTTTAAACCTAATGCATGTTTTTTTATAGGCTTCTATTTGCAGTGACTGGAGGCCTTCATTGAACATGATATTAGTGACACCTGCAACTATTTATATACCATGACATCTCAAAAAACGATGATAATAAATTATAAGCAACATCTTACTCAATTTAAATAAAAATATAGACTAAGAAGATAAACCAACACTCTGCCAAACAGGTAATGCATCTATATTAATCTACCATTAATTTCACCTTCATAATAACATCACATTATACATTTCATATTATACATTCAAAATATAATTTATTTTCCAGTTTTTTCTAATACACTATTGATTGTGTTTTCATTTTTTTCTTCTATGATTTATTAATGGTTGTTTTTTTTGAATGTAGCAAAACATTATAGGTATTTTACAGTTACCCTCCTGTTGCAGGTGGGTCCATTTCAAGAGCCCACTGGATTTCAACTGAAGAGATTTCTATCGTGGATTGGTATTTTTGGTAGCTGGTTTGTTCTTCCCTTAATTTTTACTTATTGATGCAGTTGTGTATTATGGTTGTTGTCTTGGTGTTTTAGTGTTCCTACAATTAGCACTGTTTCTGTTAGCTTTATGATTTCGTAGGTTATGTTCAAAACGAGCTTGATTTAAATTATGGTAACATTCATATGGTTGAATGATTTTGTTTGTTTAACTTTCAGGACCAATTTGGTTGTCTCTGTTTGCATGGTGTTGTTTTTTTTTCAATCATAACAGAGGATAAAAGTGGTAAAATTTTGTATATCTGCTATCTAAAAATGTATTTTGCATCTGTAACCTGTTTCTGTTTTTCCAAATGTGATGTTTTGATTGATGTTCTGAATTCATGTTGGTTCACCTGTAATGGTTCCCACAACACTAAAAAAAGAATTTAATTTGAGAATACATAAAAGGGAATCTGGGTAAAACATGTTTTCGAGATACCATACCAAATTATATTCTGCACTGATCACACTACAGATGGGTTTGATGGAGGAAAAGCTGAAGTTGGTTGTTGAATTGGAGTCAGATGCTCTATCACCATTGGGTTGATTCACTAGAGGTAATTTCAGGCCTTTTAGAAACCTTCAAATAATTTCTATTTTTAGTTGTAGACTGGTAATGATTACACAACTGATATCATTTATAAATTTGAGATTTGGCTTCTGTATTGATCATGTTTAATTTATATTTGATACGTTAATCATGTTTGGTATAATACGGAGGGAAAATAATATTTTATTGTTTTGTTTTACATTTTATTTGTCATATTTACAATTTAGTATCCATCTCACACTATTTTACTCATAACATTGTGATGGGAACCAGTACATGCTTGGTTGAAGTGACCTATTGGATCACATTGCTTTAATAATAAATGAAAAACTGAGGTGCATTCGGGAATGAGGATTCGATTAAAGACATAAGTCAGAAGAAGATTCGCAAGGTGATTCTTAAGTTAAGATTCGGATGATACATGTCTCTCGTGTCTCCAGGGTTTCCATAAAGAGAACTAAAAATATGAGCCTTTTTTTGTTTCATCGTTTACCTTCTGATGGATCCATCATTAATGACTTTTGTGCAATTGGTTCAGATTCTATTTTTCATCTCCATGTGGGATATTTTAGAAGTCCGAATATTTGGGGAAGCAAGGATCAAGGATCTCATCTCGTAGCTATAGAACAAAGCTACCCAAGGCTGCCCAGCAGTTCATGAACCATAGCACAAACCTCATAGGAAGAAGCATAGGTTGATGAGATCTTGGCAGAGGTAAAGGGCATTGGTTTGGTGATGAAGCAGGCAGGTGTGTGGAGTATGGTCTTGAAGGCACTCAACGCACAAAATCGAGACGTTGTGATTGCCATTATTGTGAGACGGCAGAGCTCTGTCATAGGTGCAGTTAACAATTTCTCCATCTTTAGATTTCATTTTGCAGGAAGAGTATATGTTTATATGTATTAAGACCTCCATCAGTTTTATACATCGAGCTATACTTAATTATGAAACATACCATTAAGCATCAAATTCATATTAATTGATGCTCTAAAATGTCTACAATAGTAAACAAAACAGTAATGCAGATACAGTTTTTTTTTCTTATTTTCCTTTGCAACACATAAAAGATCGCATGTATCCATATCCATGGTTATACATATCCATGTTTTTACGTCTAGATATATTACCATTTCTTTATTAAAATTATGTATTCACGTATCTGTATTTACAATATATAGGATAATTTTTTCTCACTTTCTTCATACAAAAAATCATTAATTAACTTATATGATTAATTAGGTTAAATAAATATAGATATACAACCCAGGACTGTTGACATTTAGTGAAGAAACAATCAGAATAAATTTGTTTATCTATTTTTTTGATTCAATTTCTTGTTGTCAAGTATTATGAAATGGTTGTCGACTCTTTGTCTTCATATATTTATTTTATTCAACTACACCTTTTTAATCTTTGTCTCTGATCTCTACATACCTCATTCCATATTGTTTCATATACTTGAAGAATAGTTTCACTACGTTTTCTTTTATCCCAAATAGCCCACTCATTCAATTTATTATTATTTCATTTATTTTCACATTTCTCAGTTTTATTATTACAACCACTATCTTATCTTTGAATTATCTTTCACTTTTTATTTTTTTTCTCGCATTATAGTTATTGTGATCGAAATTGAAAATGAATTCAAATATATTTCCTCAAAATTTAATAATTCATATACTTTTACTCTATACTTTTTCTTTTTCAACTATTTGAATGATTTCTTCATATTCTATACACTCATATTCCATTATTATACACCACTACTTTCAAATTAAAATTTATTCAACATTAATGTTTCATCTCAAAATTTATAAATACTAATTCCTTATTAAAAAAACCATTAATCGAATACACCGTGCAATAGCATGGGTGGGTACTAGTATTAATTATAATGGTTTAATATAGAGAAAATATTTTGATAAAGAGGTACATTATTTTTGGAAATGTCTTTATATGTTTTGAAAATACAATTTTCTAAAAAAAATGTTTTTATTGAATTTTTTAACAAATAATCAAGTAATATTTACCAATTTTAGAATATAAATATTTCAAAATAAAAATAAATATTTAAATCATCATGTAAAAGTTATCATATGGTAAAATTTTGGGTTTTTTATAAATAGATTAATTTTATGGGGAATAGTGTTTTTTTTTGAAATATACCACTTTGTTACAACTAAATTAGATGACTAATTTTTGTATTTAATTTTTTTTAAATGTAAAATCAGTAAAATCATAATATATTCATCAAATTTTATTCATTTTAATCATTTTCATATTTAATTTCGAAATAAAAACTTTTTGAACTTTGGGACATTTTTCATTAGACAACAGAATTCTCCTCACTCAAATGTGTTTAATTTTAAATTTTCTATTTCCAACCATTTAATTTTATTTTTTTAAAATAAATATGGTTTTTTAATTTTGGTAATTTATAATATCAAATAATTTGAATATAATTTCTTACAATAATGAAATGTAAAACAGTAAAAATTGTTTATCGCGATTAATATAGAAATTGGTTTACCATGTGTTAAACAAAAAATATAAGGTTTATAAATAAAAAAACATGTAAAAACAACTTTTATAGAAATATTTCGTCCTTATAACCTCTATGGTTTAATAATAACTTATTTTGGATCTTTTTTAATATGAAAAAACATGGGTACACAATTATTTTAAAAAATAGAGAGTATATCATTTTCCCCGGTCATAAAAGATCACCAACTATCATCTCCTCTTCACACATATAAAACCATTTTATTCACCAATGTAATTAAAAAGTACCTTTATTATCTCATTTAATCATATTTGACTTAGTTTGATAATAAATACTAACTAGTAGGGCTTAAAGAGGATACCCAAATAATAGGTAATGTTTATTAACAGGTGTTTATATTTTATTTATTCCTCCACCAGATTAAAATATTATTATGAAATGATAATATATTATAAAAATTTTCATCCATATATAAAAATTTTATTAGGATTTTATCATGAAAAAAATACATATCCTCTTCCCCCTAATGGATGACCATAATATCGACCATTTGTACAACAAACTACCACCTCGTGAACTGATTTGTCATGTTTTCCATCAACAGATCTCATGGTTTGTTATGATGATGAATATAATATATATTAATGATATTTATAACATAAATATAAATATATAAATACATTATCACATATAACTTTTGACATTCAATTTCATGGGGGATAAGATATGTCGATTATGTGTACAGTTGAAAACCACCACCCGAAGCACAATGATTCTTTTTTTCAATTAAATTTTAAATGGATAGTAATATGGGATAAATTTAATATATATATGTGATAAATATAGAATCTAAATGATTCTATAAATTAAATATTTTATTTACATTACTTTCACTTCATCCGTCAATAAAATGTCTACAACGTTCATGCGTATCTACGTCCTACCGTCTCCCTGAACAATGTTTTTAATTTTCATGATCTATATTTTATAAATTTATCTAAATAAATATTTAATAAAAATACATGATATTTATATCATTAATTACATTATTTATAATATGGAACCATCATTCAATTAAGAGGACCGAAAATAACAAATCAATACATATTTGACATACGAAGCAGTTATTACCTAGACTATATTTTTAATAAGGAATTATTAATAAGAAGGTAATAAAAGGGTGTATGTACATAATATATAGTATGATATATATGATTATAATATTGAAAAAAATTTATATTTATTTTAGATGAGTATAATGATCTTTCGAGGTAAGAGGAACTTATGTTAAATGAATTTTTGGCTAAATTTTCATTCTATGTGATATATTTTATGTTATAGATCCATATTCATTTATGAGGTGTATATACCACCCCATTGACATGTAATATCATGAATTAAATTATTTTCATAATATTTTAAGATTTATATGATTTTATTCATTCATTGGGTATTATTATTCAATGTTACAAAAACATTATGGGTTTTATGATACTATCTACTTATTTGTTAGGATTATTTATGATTATGTTTCTAGTAATATAATACTATAATAAATCACCCAAATAATCATGAATTTTATTATCCAATGTTTACTTCATGAGAATTTATTTTGGCTTCATTTTTTTATTTATATACACAATAGGTGAAAATAAAATTTTTAAGAAAAAAGTATTTTTTTCTCTTCGGTTGAAAACTATTATTCCTCTAAAATAAATTTTTATAAAAAAATTTCAATTTTTTTTAACATTTATGAAATGATTTATTCAAGTAATTTTCACTGAGTTTTTACTTTAATAAATTTTTAATGGAATCTTCATGTAATTTCAAAAACATGACCCATTTTTATTTAACCAAAATTTTGAAATGGACTATAGTTTTAACGTGTATTTATTTTATGCAATTTCACACCGTCATGAACACACATTTTTATTAAAAATAAATAATAATGTTTCATTTTTATTTTAAATTAAAATGATTTTATAAATATTTAATAAATTTCTTGTTTTGAAAATTTATTTTTAAATAGAAGTTATATTCCTCAATGAATGTTCTAGGTGATCTTTTAAAACTAATTTCCATCAAATATGAAATTGTATGATGTTACATAAGGTTTACTGGGGATATGATCCTTGGTTAAAATTGTTATTATTTCTCTAGAAGGTTTTTGATTATGATTACATTATGTTTATTATACCCTCTTCTCTTCCATGAGTTACACCTTGACAAAAATCCATTGAAACATTCTTATATTTATACGTGTTATGCTTTGAGGAAATGATGAAATGCTTATGAACCTAGTTTCGTTTCAAAATGTTATGTTATAATTAAATAATTATGAAACTCATTAATTTCATGGTTTATGATATGAAAAAAGTTTTTTGATCTTGTGGAACACACATGTATGATTTCCATTTTGTGACTGGTGGGTCTTATATATTCCTCCAATTCATTTCCTAATGATGGATATCTTTTTAGACAAACATGATTGTAATTCAGAGTGTACTCTGTTAAGTGAATGACTCTATCCAATAAGTTAGAATTTGGAGTGATAATTTACAATTATTATATGATGGGGGAAGACCATTTCTATATGATATTATTGGAAATTATCTTTTAACTACAATATAAATTATTTTATATTATAATAATTATGCCACAAATCTATGAATTATGTTAATGTTATGTTCTAATGGGTCATGTTATTTGATTCCATTATGATTGATGTCTTATGAACTACCATGTTTAATTCCATGACTAATTTTTTATGATTTATGATATAAATTGTATGGTTTTAAAACCTTATCCTCATGTTCTCATACCCTTATGCTCATGATATGTCTATGTTTCCCTTCTATACCCTTAATGAGAATCTGACATCAATATTTCATATATTTCATTTCCACTAGTTATGATGAAATGTATTATCTATGTAATTTTTAATAAGGGTTATAGTTATGAAGAACATAGTGGGAGATTACTTATAACTCTTACAAAACAGTTGGTTATGTGTCCATGTTTCCAAATGAACTAGACCTAATCGATTCTTCCATGGATCATTATGACATGTAATGAATATTCATCAATTGAGATATAATATTAATGTATGCGAAGTATAACGACCCTTCAAAATATTACACACTTAAACATTATTTATTTCATAAAATTTAACTTAAGAAAACTATGAGGATAGAGAGGTCTAGTGACTTGGGAAATTAGAAACATTTCATAACAACATAAAACATTAAATAAAACATCATTATTTCAAATTTCATTGATAGGACCAACTCATTAAATTATATGTAAACTGCATAGAATATCTTAAGGAAATACATAAGAAAGATATGATCTATAAATCCCATTAAGGGAGTAAACAACGAATAAAATTAAGAATACAATCCATATTAGTAAATAGGCATATCAATGGATAACAAGAAAATCATGAACAAAAAGGCATGATATAGAATGGTTATCCTAACAATTAAATGTGGCAACAACATGAAACATGGTGTAGGCATGATCCAAGGATCATTGAACATAGATTATATTTAGTTATCCCAATTTTCACAAGAAATAGAATGAGTTAACCATTATTTCACATGATGCATAATGATAATAAACCATACCCATTGCATTGGAGTGAAATTAGGGTGCACCGTTCATAATCATTTCAATCCCATGTTAAGTGTTCCGCATAGATCATATAACATTGATTTATTAAAAGTCATCATTTATTACATGATCAAATAATTTGTAATATGTACATTTAAGTACAATTAAATAAGTATATGTGAAAAAAGTTGAATAAACTTTATAAAATAATGGGTATTGTATTCCCAACATGATGATTTGTCTTTGAAAATTGCAGTGCAATTTCGGTAGCATAACATCATCATATGGAAATTCATAAATTTGGTTGATGAGAGTGAAAGGGTTATTCCATCATTTATACAAGAAATATATATTTAATGTATCAAGTAACATAATATCAAAACATATGTAATATAATTTAGAAAGATTATATAGAATAAATCCATGAATGGAAATTGGAAGTTAGAAATCCCCTACAAAATTTGAGCAAGTTAACAGGTGTACACGAAAGGCATTAATGAGAGAGAAAGGGGTATCTAATCATTCAAACATAAGGAGGTAAGTATGGGGGATCTGTGAAATCATACCCCGACATTTTTAATTGAAAATAAATTAGTATAACAACATAAGGAATGATGGATAAAAATGGGAAAGAAGGAATGTATATTTCCCATACATGAGTGTGCGACTTCAAAAGCATGAAGAGGGGAATCATGAGAGCATGGGTCACCATGGGAGAATTATAGAGATGTTAGGGAAGAGTAGGGATATGATAAAATTATCTTTATGGAAGATAAGTGGGATATTGGGTGGTTTTATTTTGTAATTGAGAGGGTAATTCTTTAATATTTCATAAATATAGGTTTTCGAATCTATATATTTAAATATTCAAAACCACTAACCTTCCCATGGTTTTTGAAAATTGTTTTATCCAATGTGTATTGGAATAAATTATTTTATAAGGAAAATTTTCTGAACATATTAAAATATCATCCTTTTTTATGTGGAGGTGAGTCACACCCTCAATGAAATGAAATTAAAATCATAAAATATATTATACATTTTGACGGATTCATGAAGGAATTTTAAAAAAGTAAAATAAATATTGAATCACATTATTTTAATTTTAATACATATATGAGGCGTATAATACCAATTATTGTATTTATTACATCATTTTTGGGCCATTACGATGTCATAAAACACACATTTTATTTAAACGATATTTAATTTTTACCGGAAAATTCGACTGTCTCAGAAAATTATGAATAATTCTCCATTGGATAACTCTAGAATCCAAATTCCAAAAAAATTATTTTTTTTATATAAATAATTTCCTAAATATGTGAATTTTTACTTTTTAAATAGAAACTGACATTTATTGAAAATTTGGGGGTTTTGGAAAAAAATAAATTCAAACATTAATTAAAATTACATTTGACTTTATAAAAATTATATAATCATTTTTTATTCAAAAAATTAATATTATAATGATATTTTGTTAAAATATTATTTATTTGAAAAATTCATTAATTCCTTAAAGTTAATTACTTAAAAACACACATTCTGTTTTATCATATAAAAATGTAACTATTATAAAACAGATTATCTAATAATTTTACGATAAGGAACAAATATAATCATAATTTATAATATATTTTTAATAATATTATTAATAAAAACCATATTTTAATATAATAATGTATATATTTCTCAAAAGTACATTTTTACCCGAAAAATCAATTTATCAAATTCATCATTTTTTTGAAGGCTTTTTCTTATAATGAAATTTATAGAATAAGGATTTTATTTATAAAAATGAATTACATAATAAGTAAATAATTACATATTAAATAACAAATTATAACACCCTCATAAGACCTAAGGGTAGGGTGTGTAATGGTGGCCGACTCTTGGGGTGTCTTAGATAACGTCGCTCTGGTGGTAATATATATTAACATGAACTTCTACCATATGAAATTATTTTCAAGCTTAATGTGATGAATCTTGTCTTGGGCTTGGTCAGGAGAAAATACTAGTGATGCTATAACCATTCTAAGCTCTAACATAGGAGCTTCGTACGACCCAAATCTACTAGATGAGGCCATCTTCTCAATTTTCTATGCCGAGAGGATTTTTTAGTAACCTTATATTTATATCAGTCATGTGATCATTGTTCAACAACTATATTATCAACACTAATGGTACTTAATGGTCATTTAAACCCAATAATAAAATAGTTCATGTGTTTTCTATATCTATAAGTCATTAAAACAAATGGAATTTTATTCATAAAATACATGGTCCTTAAAATATCCCCCTTCGATAATTTTGGCCTTCAAATTTCTTTTTCCTACACTAAAACAGTTGAGAGTAACCCTGCCTCATCACTTCCTATAGTTCCCATGTTGCTTCTACAAATATGTGGTTTTTCCACAACACAATGATGAGGTGAACCATCTTACTTCACATAACTTTTTTTGTATGTTATAAGATCTTCAACACCTTATCTTCATAGGAGACATCATTATCTAGTGGTACCACCTATGGTTTGAGTACATGTGATCGGTCATGTATGTACTTCTTCAAGAGTGATGCATTGAGTATATCATGTACTTGAGACAAGTTTAGTGGGAGTGCTAGTAGATATGCCACTACTCCAATGTGATCAAGGATCTTAAAAGGGCCAATGTGCATTGGATTAATATTTCCTTTCTTCCTAAATCTCATAAATATCATCCTTGGTGATATGAAAATGATTACAATGTACCCAACATCAAACTCAATGTATAATCAACGATTATTATCATAGCTCTTTTGACGACTATGAGAATATTTAATGTGCTTTTGTATGGTCTTAACCTTCTCCACCATTTATTCAACCATTTATGGACCCAGATGTTTTTTCTCCCCAACTTCAACCTATCATGAAGGTGTTATACACCTATTCCCATAAAGGGATTCATAAATATCTATTTGGATGCTTGAGTTGAAACTGTTGTTGTAAGAGAACTCAACCAGAGAATATGTTTATCCAATCCACCTTTGAAGTCTATTGAGCTTTCTCTCAACAAGTCCTCAAGTGTTTGGACATTCCACATAGACTAGGAATCAGTTTGAGGATGATAAGATGTACTGATGTTCAGCTCAGTATTCAGAGCATGTTAGAGACTCTTCCAAAATATAGAGGTGATTCTTGGATATCGATCAGACACAATTGAATGTGGTACTACATGTAGCCTTAACACTTATCTGTTATATATACGCACAAGTGTATCTAATGATAAATCCTCCCAAATCATAATGAATTGTGACGTCTTTGTACGATGATCCATAAACACCTAGATAGAATTATTTCCAATGGATGTATTTGGAAGTCCAGTGATAAATTCCATGGATATGTTCCACCATTTCTATATTGGTGTGGGTAATGGCTGTATCATCCCCTTAGACTTCTGCCTCTTAGACTTTACTTTATGACATATCAGGCACATTTATGTATACCCAGTGATCTCATTCTTCATGTTATCCCACCAATAATTCTCTCATAGATCTCAATACATCTTTGAGTATCCTTGGTGAATATATAAATTCAAACTATGTGCATTATCCAAAAGTTATTTCATTAACTATAGAATTTATTGAACACATAGTATTTACAAAAATATCAAAATTCCATCTTTATTATCATTACACTCGAAGTATTTTTTTTATTGATAGTTTCCACATTCTTCTGAATTCCCAAATCATCCTTATATACATCCTTTAACCATTAAAATAGAGACGATTGAGCAATCAATTGTGAAATTATTGATTATGTTCCCTTCATTATGATTACCATATCCATCTTCATCAAATCTAATAAGATTGGATCCATTTTAATTATCTTCAATGAAAGAGATGTTGGATCCTTTCAACATTGATTGTCTACCACATTATTTTATTTCCCTGGATGGTGGTGAATTGAGTAGTAATAGTCTCTGATCATCTTTAACCATCTTCATTGGTGCATATTCAAATCGTTCTGTGTGAATATATACTTAAGGATTTTGTGATCTGTATAAATTTCACACTTTTCTCCAAATAGGTAATTTCTCTAAATTTTCAAATCGATGATTACTACAGCTTTCTACAGATCATGTGTTGGATTGTTCTACAAATGAACATTCAATTTCCTTGAATCATAGGCAATGACTTTGTTATTTTTTATAAAAACACATCTTAGTCCCTTCTTCGAAGCATCAGTAATTACCACCAAAAGTTCTCCACTTTTAGGTTGTGTGAGCATGGGTGCAGTGATAAGACTCATTTTGAACTCCTTAAATATCTATTCCCATTCATCATTCCATGGAAACATGACTCCCTTTCGAGTAAGCTGGTTAAGAGGGTTTGAAAATCTTGAGAGATTTCTCACAAATTGGCAATAATATCCCACTGACCTAAGGAATCTACAAATATCTGTCACAGATGTTGGCCTTGACCATCCCTCAATTTCATTTTTCTTGGAGGGATCCACATATTTCCCATTTATTGTAATGATATTCCCTAATAATGAGACTTCTTTCAACCAGAACTCCTAGATGTTGTACTTTTCATAGAGATTCTCTTTTCACAATGTCTCTAGTATAGTGCATAGATGATCCTCATGCTCCTCTTTGGTTTTAGAGTATAATGGAATATAATCTATAATGACTTCCATCAATTTATTGAGGTAATATATAATTACTCAATTAAAAAAGTCAATGAATATTTTTTGAGAATTAGTTATTTAAAATGGAATTACTATGAATTCATAGTGCCCATACCTTGTATGAAAAGTAGTTTTGGGGATATCCCCCTTCTTCACCCTTACTTGGTAATATCCCGACTGAATATCCACCATGGAGTAGTATTGTGCTCTATATAGCTGATCAAACAAGTCATAAATTTATGGAAAAGGATACATGTTCTTTATTGGGATTTTATTGAGCTCACTATAATCAATGAGAAGGCTAATTGACCCAGCCTTCTTATTGACGATGAGGATTGGTGCACCCAATGGTGAAGTAGTTGGGTGTATAAACCCATCATCTAGATTCCCATGAAGTTGTTTCTTTATCTCCCCATGATCCACAGAGTCCATTATATTCGGAGTTTTGGATTCCCATTATTGTATTTATTACAATACTTTAGGGTCATTATGATGTCATAAAACATATATTTTATTTATACTGTTTTTAATTTTTACCCAAAAATTCGATTGTGTCAGAAAATTATCAAAAATTCACCATTGAATAATTTCAAAATCCTGATTAAAAAATAATATTCATGTTATTTAAATGTGATAAGGATGAATCTTGTGCTAGATCATATAAAATCACTTTACCCATAGAATAATATAAATTTAACAATAAATATAAATCATTTTCACATGAAATTGGATTTTTTTCTATATATTGGATGATGTAATGTAACATTCAATATCCAACAATACAATGAGGATTTAGGATTTTTTTTGTTATCATGAAGCTAAATACCTTTTTAATCCCTTTTTGTCATTTTACCCTTTACCGGGGTGGTAAATATTTACGATGGGTATTATTCATTTTGAATAAAAATTAAGTCTGACTTAATATAGAATATTTATGATTATGATTAAAAATATGGAATCCATTTTACATTATTCGACAACTAGAAATTATATTTATTATTTGTTTGTAAATCATAATGAATCACGCTTTTTAAAAAATTCACTTTTTAATAATATAAATTATTTTATAGAAAAAAGAAATGTATATTTGATTTTAAAAGGATGAATTTGATTATGTAAAATCAATGTATAATTATTTTTCATTAAAATTGAATGAAAATTGAAAGGTACATTTTAAATACATTATTATGGGAGATTAATTAAAAACAATTTTTATTTGAAGAAAAAAATTACATAGATTTCTAAAATGTTGACCATATATTTATAAGATTAACATTATATTGTTATATTATTTATATTTATTGTTTAATATATATTTTTCCTAATAAAAACGTTTTATTAAAATTAGATTTATAATTATATAATTATAATGTTATAAAAGTGATAGTTTATGGAAAATCCTTATATTTCACTATTCACCCAAAAATCATCCTTATCACTTATTTTTAAAATTCACTTAAGATAATTTTTACATGTTGACTTCAAAATTTTAAATCAATTTTATTAAATAATATAAATAACTTGGTATAAATTTTTAATAATATCCATGAAAAAATGTAATAAAATTCATATTTGTTGTAATGTAATTTAAAATAATATAATGAAATTAATATTATTCATTTACTAATAATAAAAATTATATGAATGTAAATTTTTTTAGTTGAATATGTATTTTATATTAATTAATAATTCCCTTACATATATTTCATATTTTTGTTATTCTTATCCATACTAGCCAACCCAGTGGCTAGGTTATAATGATCATATTTGAATAATATTATTTTTCTGCTGGATTAAGCTTGTGGTTTCATGTGGTGTATGCTATTGAACATAATGATAATTTAAAAGAAAAAATGATCAAAATTTTAGGGTATTGCCACAATCATTTATTTATTTATGAAATTAAAAAGAGTACAAATCCTAAGTAAAATGACTATGAAATAGTGTTATAGAGGCCTGAAATAATGAATATTGAGGGAATACACTCTTACAAGGTTCTCCCCCTCATGTATCAAGTGGTTCATTCTCAAGAAAAATATACACTAGAGTATTGGTCATCTGTGGATACAAGATGATTTACAACCTTGCATCCCATACGCTAGGTGTGGAGCCCACATATATTATTGTCAAATGAATTTTACAATTAATCATAATATAGTAGAATGACCATGCGGTGGTACCTGTACAATAGAGAGAGTTTTTCAAAATAATAGGGTCTATATCCACTTTTTTTAGGTTGATATTCATTTAGTGACATAAGCATAAAAATGTGAGTATATCATTTTCATCAGATTGTAGGGAGTGTTTGCTACCAATGTCCATTGAAATGGAAAGAATAATAAAGCACATAAGGTATTTCAATAACCCCTCCCCTCATGACTTTTAGGATACAAAAGTAATTCCTTGTTCAGCTTGAGTCCTATAAGGGGAGTAGAACATAAGTTACAGTGGAAATGGGGAGCATTGTTCATGATGTGATCAGGGGGAATGCTCATTTGAAATGTTCTGAGAGTGGAAGCATTATGAAAATACTTAAATAGTCTAACCATATTGATAAGAAAACTATTAGATATGATGATATGAGAATTTACCATATCCAAAACCTCCTTATGTCGGCCCCTATTTCTTTCCATCAATATGAACCAATAACCAACATTTAAGACTATATACGAAGCCATTTTATCAGTTCCCACATCACCTTCACCGTGGATCCATCATTCTAGGCAGGGAGACTCAATGATGTATTTAGATGAGAAGGCTGGTAAGCCACCATAAAGCACCATAAATTGTGTGCCCAGTAACTTTAAAAAAAGTGGTGGTTCAATCTCACTACTAAATTCTTCTTTTAGCATGATCACATAGAGAAAATGGTGATGCTAATTCGTTTGATGTTATCATCGAGAGGCACCACATGGATTATTTTTCCCCAT
The DNA here is from genome assembly GCA_963277665.1 of Viscum album. Classification (NCBI taxonomy): domain Eukaryota; kingdom Viridiplantae; phylum Streptophyta; class Magnoliopsida; order Santalales; family Viscaceae; genus Viscum; species Viscum album. The sequence continues at coordinate 774,901,997 of OY728152.1, read as the reverse complement.
GTAAGGAGATTATACTTTATCAGTATCATTTGAAACCACTGCATCTCTCTCCAACAATAAATGTGGTCTCAGGTAATCATCTTCCATTGGGAGTCCCTCATAGAGAAGTCCCCTGAGGATAAGGCCTTCAAAACAAATTTTATAGGTTTATTTTTTATTTCAATTTTGTCGAAATTCCCATGATGGTCTTTTTCCAGGACAACAATTATAATCAAATGGAAATACTGCCCTCTCTGAATGATATTCTTAGAACAGGGCATCATAGGTATCCAATCATGGAACCCACCCAGTTGTTGTTCCAAAAGAGGATATCACCTTTCCCCACAATCCATTCAGTAAGTGGTTTTTGGGTTAGGATGTGAGTAGAATTATCATAACCAAAAGGATATGTACATCCACTAAACATTTCAACATCCTCTATGAATCAGGTAAATATTATATTTCCCCAGAGAGTGCATTCTTCTATATCCACACACACCATCTTTTCATGCATGAAATAGAGAGTATCTTATTGATTCCTCACATTGATTCCCCTTCCTAGATGGGCCTAGCCATCCTAGCCCAAGAAACCTAGTGTCATTTATTCTCTAAAGGAGCATCCTAAATAAAGCCTTACATTATCCTATCAGTTGTTTTTATTACACCCTTTGAAACATTGAAGGCTGGGAGATCCTGCATATGGATAGCCGAGAGGATGGTGTTAACCAACTCTATCCTACCTCCAAAATATTACTAATGATTTTTCAAATTAAAAACATGGCTCGTTATCCTACCCACAATGTAGTCGAAGTGGAAAATTCACATCCTACCTGAAGAAATTGGGGCACTCAGGTACCCCATCAGAATGGAACCCCTTTACATGTACAAAACTATTACAAAAAGAGGTATTATTTCTATCCAAACATCTATTTTAGATATATAATCTTATCTTACCCCTATGGATAAGAAGTCCACACCAATGAAAGTATTATTCAAAATCCATATTAATACCTCAAACCAATATATATTTTTAATTCATTCAGATAATCATGTCGTCTAAAAACATGTTGTGGGAGATGATGAGGGGGGCCGTCATACTTTGATACAAAAGAATATATCCCTTTAACCTATATCATTTGATCAGGTTATTGAGGACATATTGAGTATGGATAATCATGGTTGGGTAAATTGTGTCTCCTTATCGTAACCCTTGAGTAGCCATAAATAATCCATGAATCATTCCCATAAAATAAATAGCTATCCATAGGGAACTAATGCACCTAAAAATGAGATCATGGGCCCAAGAAGGGAATCCCATACCGAATAACACCTTGATGTTTAAACTCTATTAATTTCAATCATAAGATTTTTTCTTATTGAGTTGAATTACTATGTTAAAACCATGGGCCTCAAATTTTATGTCTCAAACCACATTCAGGTCTAGAGCTATGGAACTTTGAATTGGTCATCCTTTGAAAAAACCATTATTCACTGTAGAAATCCAATGAGAAAGGTGTATAGAAAACCTCATTTTTATGAAACTAACATGAATTTTGTATGGAAAATTACACATACTCGCCAACCTGTATCGCTAGAGGGTTGGGGTCCTTGATATTATATATATGCACTATGGCTATTTCACAGGAGACTCATAGTTGAAACCCTATGAAAAAGAATTCTCGAATGTCCCTTACCATGTCACACCAAACCGCATTCTAGGGCCCCTATAGAAAGAGCCCAGGAAACTATTAGGTCCGGCGGAACTCTCTAGATTAAGTTACATCATGGAACATAAATTTATTTCTCCATAGAGACTTCCTCCAAGTGAATAGTTCCCAATCTAGAAATGATTCATTGGTCACTTAGAGATACTCATCATTCCCACTTGGGTATACTTAATGAAAATGTGGATACATTCCTATAAAGATATTATTGAAATAAAATTGGTCCATATCAAAAATGACATCCCAATCCTCAGATTAGGATACATCATCCAATAGAATATTGGAATTAATGAGATGTTCTTTATACCTATTACAGGCATTACAATAGGAAGTATTCATGTCACCTTTATCCATCCATTTGATCCTCGAATCATCTTCCACCATACACTCTATTCAAATGAGAATTATTTCCATGCTATCCTTCTTACTAGAGAGTTCATTGTTCAACAAATAATTCCACTCTTCTTTGAGACTGAATTCCATCCAATCAATATCCTTCTTGATTATGTTAAGGTCATTATAATTGGGTGGATATTCCCCCACCTACACCGAAAGGTCATGTCTAAGGCATCTCAGCTGATTGTGAATCCTAGTCCATAAATCTCCCTAAGTAGTTTTTTTACAAAAATTTTCCAAGGCCTGTTGATATCCTAGAATGTGAGTCTACTTGGGAGAGAATCTCAATTGGTCATATCCCTCTTACCTAGAGGATATGGAAACTATATGTTGTAAATGATCAGAAATACCTTGATCAATATTAGTTACCTAGACATTGGGATTGGTATATATATCATGGACATTAGCTAGGAATTAATGATGGAAACTCTAGGATAATCAACCCCTTTTTGATTGTTTCACCATTTGAAATAATCACCACTATAACCCAAATCCATTAGCCCCATTATAACAATGAATTGAAAAATATCCATGATATATTTTCTGAGGAAAATACCCCTAACATTAATTTCATATGGGTCATATATTTCAAGGATGTCCCCACAATAATCAATGGGATGTCCCTACGGTCAATACCATTCAGACCCTTCCAAAATGATACTCTTGTTTGGGCATCACAACTTTTATAGATGAAGGACACATACACGATACTATTTCTTATGTCAAATTTTGTAGTGATGGATTGACCATATTTTTATATAAAAACCACTGAATTATTTCTATTCTAACATATCCATATATTGATAATAATTTGGTTAGAATGAATTGAATTATTTAGTTTTATTATGTGAAAAAACAAACCTGTTCTGGAAGAACTTTTAATGGCTTCATGTATAGAAATTGTAGAGGCCTTGTTCTTCCTAGCCTATATAGTAATGAAAATTACTTTACCCTATGAACCCATTCCATGGGAATTCCAAATAAAGATAGGTATCATTGAATTTATAGACTCATAGATTTGGAACTATGAAAATTTGTCACATGCAGATGGGGAGAATAGCAGCCTCGAAGATGTACAATTTTGGATATCGTGGGAACACCACATGTATGAGAGGGAGGGAGTGAAGTTGGTGGTGTTTAGAGGTTCTGTAGACAAGATTCATCCCCTATGATTATTCTAGAAAACAATTTGAGGATACATTGAGTAAATCATATTTTGAGGCTGATATAAAGAATTCTGCTATATGAAGAAGGGTATGTATTTCTATAACTAGGAGAATTCATTTAGCAGAGCTAGTGCTAAAGAGATAATTTCTTCAATGTGGATATCCTGAGTATATGATAATGTTATGTAGGGGGAATAAGAGATTATGGGGTAATGGATATATGGGACATTATCTCTAATAGAGTGAATGAATCTTGGGAAAATTTATTAAATGCATTTCCCTCGGGGGAGAGGATATTCCATAAAAAATGAGTCTCCAATGGAGGAAAATAAGAAAAAATGATATAAGGGACCAAAATAATGAAACTAGTAATATCACTAGATAGAAAAGAAGATGATATAAAAATAGATACATGAACTGACTATCCCTCTTGATAAGTAGGGGAATCAACTATAGCTCCATCACCCCCACACCATCTCCTGGATGGGGGATTTGGGTTGGATATCAAATTGAAACTGTGAATTACCTCATCTAGAGGATGTATTCTTATTAAATCCATAAACTCCTAGAAAATTCTACCTACATTATACAATTGAATGACTGATTAGATGGAAAAACAAGTAAGACCAACGAAACACGAGGAATGAGATTTCTTGATTCCAGAAAAGAGAGTCTTGCACCTAGAGACATATCTGGTCTTGTGGTAAGATGGACTTTTCCATAATCAAGAAAATGCAAGCTACCGAAGTATCAATGTAACTCATGGTGCATTCATATGCCAATATAAAAACTCCAAGATAATCATAAATAGATAAATGAAAAGGTACATTTTGGAAAGGGATTGAAAGGCTGACAAAATGTATTCAGACCACTATGCATGAATCCTCCATACCCTTAGGGATTACATCAAACATTAAGATAGATTAATGGTCCACTACCCCACATAATGGGGGAATTTTCATCAAGCTAAAATGAAGTCTGATTCCAATTCCAAAAACACATAGAATGATTTGGGGTGCACTGAAGACATGTGTTCCCTTAACTCCAAGACACATGAATTCAAAAATCATTGGAAAAATGGTAGTGGAGGGTTTTCAAATATGAACCACTACATTAGGTTTAATTTTAGTTAGGTAGAAGATTCATCAAAATAATTGTCCGGAACCTCTATAATCGAGTAGTAACAAACCCCTGCCCTGGCCTGGATGTCAAGGTGAATCTATGGTAAGCAAGGACAAGAATGGGACTATGGAAAACAACACAAAGCATCGCTGATGGAGACTCTAAGGTGAGGATATAGGAAAGGGTAACATGAGACTATAGGAAACACCGGAGGAGCATCAGAAAGTACCAATGTTCTAGGGTCAATGATCATCAATGTGCCCAACACTTCATGGGAATGCTCGACTGTAGAATGATAAATCGTCGAAAAAGTATGAAATTATGAAGATGCAGGAGGAACATTCTACAAAACATAAGAAACCATCTCTAGAAACACATTATGGTAATTTGAAAAAGAACATAAACTCTCTGAAACATTCAATTCAAATCCCCTAAAAATATTAGTGTATTACATTATTCTATACTTATATAAATTGAATCCTCAATTATTTTTTTTCAATATTGAATATATCATAACATATTAACAAAAGATCATATAGATTTTATAATGAAAATTAATTTATAGGATATAACTAGTAAAATTACTGAGCAAGTACCTATGTAAACATAAAGATTACAATTGAATTTTTGAAATCACACCTTGTAATATGAGCGTCGCTTTCCATATAAGACTTGATAGATTTATCATTACTTTTCAGAAGATTATAAAATTAGTCTACCATTAAGATGAAAATTTTAGAAAATATACATACCTGATTTCATTCGATCATATAAGAATTATTTTTTCCTTTCATGTGAATCATCATGATCAGGATGAATTTTCATGCATGAAGTACTAAACTAATCATTGAACATACTATAAGATCCAAAAATGGTGAAAATTTATTTCTACAATATAAATAGAAAATGGTTAACATAATCTAAAATGATAATCAATATGAAAAATTCTTTATAAAATATTATATATTAAATATTATTAAAAACCAAATATTAATATAAATTACCAAATATATTCTAGATTAATCCTGAAACCAAAAATTAGAGAATTTTGATCCCTTATTCTTCAAAAATAATTTTATTTTCCCCAAAAAACCAATGTAACTAAAATCTGTATATTCCCCAATTATATATTCCCAAATTAACTAAAATAAAATTAAGTAAAATTCACCTTTGATCGACTATTCTTATCACATATTTCCTTTATGGTTATTTATAAGTTCTTAAATAAATATATTAAAAAATATCACATCAATTTTCAGGGTGATTGGTAAAATTCAACATATCTTTTCAAAATTAAAATTTTATAAATTTTCCATTCAATATAATATTAATAGAATGGACCATGGATGTTTTATTTTTAATCATAAAAAAATTACTATTTATAAACACTATTTCATCAAAATCATATATTTTCTAATGGAATTATAATTTCCTTGAATTTGAATCCTTTAACGTTTTATTTAACCATGATTGATATTATTTAATGTAATTTTCCTCTAGAAAGACCAAATTATATTCCATTGATAGAGATATAATTTACAAGAAATGAATCTTCCAATAATAAACATTCACACTTACTGAATTTCTCATATTTATACTTTTCTCTAAAATATTCAATAATGATTCTCATGCAATTGTCATTCTATTCATAATATTTAGAGTATTTTCAATATATTATTAATTAAAAATTTATTATATTAATATTTAAAGAATTTTTATTTTATTTTTCATAATTCCTTATCTCCATATTGTTAAAAAAAAGACATTATTAGAATTTTTCTACCCTTTTAAATTATGATCAGGTTGACCTATTTTTCAATACTAGTAACAAACTACCAATCCATTTTAAGAATTTATCCAATTACATCCTCTCAAATTCTTGACATGTGGGATATTGAACTCATTTAATTACATAATATTTATCCTCTGAACATTCATGAAACTATGATTTTCTCTTACAATAGAGAATTTAGTTAAGATAATATTTTTTAGAAAAACTCGAGAGATATGTATATGCCAAGTCATAAGATCTTTCACTCCAGATTCTACACTATTTGGTTTCTCGGTATGGGAAATGATATAAATCATATCCTAACTATGTTTCCCTATTATATATATGATTCCATATTCTCTAACACCCTTTATATAAAATTTCTCATCAGGGTGATCGCAAAAATTACCACAGGTTAAAATTCCCTTTCATCCACAAGGGGAAATCCTTAAACTATGAAACTCACTAAGTTATACCAATTTCATTCGGAATATAGATCCATTGGAGATACATACACCAAAGTTTCCAAAATAATTTAATGTATTATCTCAAATATCATGTTGGCTATGTAATAATAAAATATAGATACTAAGGTTCCTACTGGACTTCCTCTGATATCAACTATTACAGCCTCTACTCCCATAATACAGAGTTAGTTCTTACATATTATATTGATATAAGATAAAAGGGTTATGACCAAGAATAATCAATCGGTATACAATAATTAGGAGACCAGATACCTATATTATATCCATATAATACTAGTCAAGTAAAACATATAATGGAAAATATTATTAAATTCATGGATATAATTAAAATATTATTTTGTAATGTTCTAAGGAAAATTGAATATAAAGGGTGAGAAAAAATTCTCACAAATGGAAAATTTAATATAGATTAAATCATGAGTAGATAAGGATTAATAAATATCAAATAGTGGATAATAAAAACATGTACCATTTAAATAAATACACTGATTTCTATGTACATCAACAAGTAATACCTACTGATAAATCACATGGATATTGAAAATTGAAATCTAAATAAAGGATGTTAAAAAATCCCGAAATTCATTATCTTTCCATCATGTTCTCAGATAGGTTATCATTAATATTACCATTAAATATTCTCAACCAAGAAATTATTCATAATAAATGTGTAGGGTGAAACCAAATACCAATATAATGTGGTACCTTTTTTATCTAATGAGACATATCATTTTATCGAGGTAATATTATATAATTAGGACCCACCCATCTCCCGATCATCCTATGAATTCCTTAAATATTGGATGATCAATAAAATTAATTCTAAAAATTCCTTATAAATTAAAAAGAATTCAATAATGAATTGATAACACAATATATATATATATTTTCCCCAAAAATTAAGTAAAAATATCAATAAAATTTCATTAACTAGAACTCTATATTTATGTTGTATAAGGTTAAGACAATATCGATGATATGGAAATCATGCGATATAAATTTTTGATAAATAATATATTGACCTGGTTGAGAAAAAAATTAAAAATTATATAATTAATAGTGATATGTAATGTGATCATGAAACATTTAATGACCACAAATCCATGAATCAGTAAAGGATGAAAAATAACCATCAATTCATCTAAAATCAATGTTTTATAGTAAAAATGTTCTTTTTGGAATAGGAAATAAAATTCTAAAAAAACACAAAATATTACATACCTAAATCTTTTTATAAAATTCATTTTATAAGTACATTTCAAATTTAATTTAATTCCTTTAAAAATATATTACCCTTTTTATCAATATCTTTAAAAATAAATACAATTCCAGAAAACTAAGGAAATATTTTTCTTTTAAAATAACCATGGTAGATTATAATGTATTATTTTTAGAAAATAGTTCTCAAAATGGTGTGAAATAATATTCAATCATTAAAAGTTAAAAACAAATATTCCATTTGAAATATTGCAAAAGAGTCCAAAAATTCCTTATTCAGAAATTGATAGGAATATTGCTATTAAAAAATTGAATATAAAGACATGTATGGTTTAAAATGTCTCTAAATAATCATATTATTATGGAAAATATTTTTCATAAATCATTTTATAGAACTTGGACATAGAAGAAAAATGTTAATTGACTAATGGGGAAATAAGGACATGTTTCCATAAAAACATTTTTTTGAACATTTCATATAATGAAGAGTAAATGAATTGTGTGAGAACATGGAAACACAATAACTATCTAGTATTTTTGAATATAGATGGATTTTAAGGAGAATATTTCATTAAATTCCATAAAAAAAATTTAATCATAATTGTTGTTGATTGACAAAGAGAATGTGAGATAAATCTTTAGAGCTTTCTAACATTTGAATCAAAACACCTTTAGATATAAAAAATAAATATTTTTTTCAAATACCATGAATAATTTTTTTTGATATTGCAAGATAGTATGGAAGTATATTAACCCTGTAAATGAAGTAATGTGCATAATTTAAAATATGTTATGTAGAATTAGAAATATTGTGAAATATCCCATACCTTGTGTCTTCGCTAAGTTATATGTGGTTCAACATCATATTTATTCAATTTATATTAATTAAAAATATTATTATGAATCTATTTCATATAAATTCCCATTATTATGGTACTTTTATAATAATTTGAAATAAATTAATTTAATAGCTCTTGCGTATGTCAATTAAATAAGGGCGTTCAGAAAATTTCTCAAAAATTACCTCAGTATGTTGTTCATGGATAAAGGAGAAAGTAAATGGTTCCTCCATAATATTAATAATTTCATTCATATAATTTTTATTCATTATATATAATTTTAGATTCATCCATTCATGATGGTAATAGAAAAATGAATCACAATTCCTCTTGGAGTTGGTAGTCCCCATACACACAAGAGTGATGTTATAATATTCCATCTATAAGAACCCGGTTCTTATTCTTGAGGTTCGGGTTTCTTCCTTTCTCTTTTCCTTAAGTGTTTTTGAGAAAATAAGGAAATTGGGGAAAAATCACACCTTTTATGGGTACATACCGTGTACTTTTCCACACGCCATGTACTTTGGCCGTGTGGGATGAGTACATAGGGTGTGTAGCCATGATTGCGATGAAAGTTGTAAAAACCGACTACATGCCGTGTAGTGGGTTTGTACACACCGTGTGGTCAGTCGGCAGGAAAATAGTAAGGCGGTGAAGGAATCCTCCAGCTGAGCGATAGTACACGTCGTGTACTCATGTATTACACACAGTGTACTCATGTCGACTGATGAACAGTGCCGTGGTGGAATGAAGACGTCGTAGGAACAGTTAAAAATTGAAAGTACATGTCGTGTACTCAATAGTACATGCCGTGTAGTCTGTTTTGTTCACTTAAAATGGATAGAAGCCTCATTTATTCATAGATAAGGCTTATAACTGGAGGATATATCGGGAGGACGACCAGAGATTTGGAGATCACCCGATCGAGCGTCGAGAATATGATTACGCCTCCGTCAATCTCGTTGGGACCATATGGGTAAGACCTCCCCTCTCCTTTAGCCATTCATACCAATTCTTTCTTGAGGGGATCTTATTTAAATTTGACCAAGAATTATTTTACCTCAGATCTACGTGGTTCTTAGGTGATTCGAGGAGCATCGTTCACGTATACCGATCTGGGGCGATCAAGGTAGGTGGTCTGGTGTTTAAATTCCAACTACTGTGTGTTTGTGTGTACCACTGTGCTACAAACCCATGATTGGGGTGTTGTGTGGCAGAGAAATGGGCTCTATTGAATGCCTAGAATTGTGTAGGTGATTAAATGTAATAATAAACTGTTGTGTGGGATCACTACTTGGATCCAGGACCACCCTGGGGGGTGCGTTCCTCTTTTTCGCCATATGGCCAGGTTACCCGAGGGTATACCGTAAAATTTAGAATGAATTAAATTGCCTTGAGAGGAATTTTATATAATTTATTGATTATCTGTTGGGCTCGGCCCAGTTACTTACGCCTGAGGGCAGTGTTCTATTTAGCCTGAGGGCATTGTTCTATTTCGTATGAGGGAAGCTTCTTTCCTGCCTGAGGGCAGTAGATTTTGTGCCTGAGGGAGACACTTCGTACACCTGAGGGAAATATTTGTTATGCCTGTGGGAAATTACCTGCGTGTTTGATTCTGATTTCCTGAGGGAACGAGTTTGTGTGTTTGAGGACATTGACTGTTTACATAGAAAATTCACTGTGGTGATTTTCTTATACTGAATGATTATATGAATATTAAAATGGAAATATATCTTGTAAAGTTAGTCAAGTTTTAGTACTTCTTAGTTGTTTCATTTTACTACTGCACACGCTGTTGCACATTTACACTGATAGTTGGGCATGGGCCTTTGGTGGGTTCCTACTGAGATTTATTTCTCACACCCTATTTGGGTCATATGTTCGGCCCAAACAGACTATGTTGCAGCAAGTGTGGATAAGGTAAAGTGTCCCTATATAGGTACTTGATTGTTGCTGAGGAGTAGGGGAGCATGGGACCGAGCATAGGCTTGGGATGCTGCTGGCTGTTCTGTTTTGTTCTATTATACCTGTAATTTATATTTTATTGTATTTCACAACTGTGTAACATGTTCTGTTTGTTTTTATAGAACCAGATACATGTTGCATCATTATATATATATCTATTGGTAATCTTTTACTGCAGCTGTTCATTGTAAATGTGTATGGTTTATTACTTCGGCTTTTGTTGTATGATATTTATCTTTTCTATTGCACTACACTTTAAAAAATGAGGGCATAGTTTCCCCACTATTAGACCTGGGTCCTCGCTGCTAGTCGGCAGCCTTTGGCATTTTTTGAAATGCGCTTAAGGTCATGTGACCAACTGAGTCTGGGGAACCCATTGAGTAGCTTTCAAAACCAGGATGTTACAAAGTGGTATCAGAGGCATTTATTTTCATTGTATTACTGTTTGGAGCCTTTGTCATGGATAGGGTGAAAACGGTTGTTGGTAGTAAGTTGTGATCGGGAGTAGCTAACCCTTGTATAGGGAAAATCCAGTCTAACTCGTATTTTTTCAATTATTCTGATTTTTAAAATTTTACAGTTGATTTGAATCTCACCGTTGGGTGATGCACTTGTGATTGTGCAGTTTATATGTTATCCATGGGGTTTATTTAGTTGCAACCTGATGAGATGAGGGTGGGCCATCTCATGCAACATTTAGGCACATGCTATAAATCACATGCCATGCGTTGTTCCATGCCATGTAGGAACATTAGAAATTGCATGTTGTTGTGATAGTTGTTGTGCTAGAAATGCATGCTATAGTGATAGTTTCTTTGATAAATACCTGCTATGTGATAGGGTAATTTTGTGCAAGCCTGTTGATAGGATGGATTCCAAACATTGGTTTTTGGGGAGTATGGACCCTTAATGACCAGAATTTGGTGGATCATTGACTTGTTTACTTGGGGAGAACATGTATACGATTCCAAACATTAATTAGTGGGGAGTATGGGCCCTCAAGGATCAGAATTTGGCACTTAGGTGTTGTTTTTCAGTATTTTCTGGGTTCCAGAGTAGTTTCAGAGGATTATTGTCCACGAAACCAAGGATACACGCAGTGTAGTTCCTCGAACACACATCATGTGTTCTTCTGTTCGGGAAGAAAGGAAAACTTTTTGAGTATAAGCCATGTAGTCTATTCCCGTGTCATAGACCATGTGGGCGAGGACATAGGGTAGGGAAAGGCTTGGGGAAAACACACCGTGTACCGGATGTACACATTGTGTAGTTTTGACCCGGAGTCCGCCTGTGTAACTAACAACATGAACAGAGGAGACCTTAAGACATACACGCTGTGTCCACTGTGGAACACGCCGTGTAGTCTGACCTAGAGACCCATCCATGTAGCTAACAAACACGGGACAATGTTACCTCTTCTTGAAAAAGTCGTGTACCTGAGGGACACACTGTGTAGTCCTTACTGGTGGGAGACTGTGTGGACTTAGCCATGTGGCTAGGGAAACGGGGTGGTGTACATGCCGTTTGCGGGTGTAACACGCCGTGTAGTATTAGTCGAGTAGTCATCCGTGTCACGAATGACACAGGTAGTTAGAAATTAAAACCATACATGCCATGTAGATGACATACACACCCTATAGACTTGTTAAAAGGGAGCCGTGTGGCCAAGCTGTGTAGAAGGATCCGGGAAGGGGAAGAAAAATCTGGTACACACCATGTAGTATTGTTTTTCAAACCTTGAAATGCCTTCTTCATCTTATTCCCTTTTTGGTCCCCCCATTTTTCAGTCCTTGATAAACATACATCTAAGGCATGTTTTTTACCTTTTAGAGTCATGTCACTGAGACGACCACGCGTTGTTCGCTATGACATCAACAAAGATTATACTCCAAAGATGGTAGGCCATGGGCTACCAGTGGATCCTCCAGTAGATCCAGATGCGGCGCCATCCATTATATCAGACACAAGCACAGAGGCACATTTCCGTCAAGGCTTTATGCTGTTCATGAAGACCTTTTACGGAGCACCGTTGGCTACCACATCTATAGAAGAGCTGACTCGTATCTTCTAGCAACATCATCCGCCTACATTGTCAAGGGATGGAGGACCATAGGCTGCAGAGTCTTGGATGGGGTCTATGAAGACTATTTTCGATCACCTTGAGATGCCACTAGGGCGGAGGGTCAAGCTCTCTACTTACATGCGGCATGATTCCGCCAAGAGGTGGTGGGATGTGACCACTCAGTCTGAGCATCACAGAGACATGGCGTGGGATGATTTTCAGGCAGCTATCTATGACTTCTTCTTCCCATAGATGTTGAGGGAAGATAGAGCTCCAGAGTTCATGAATTTGCAACAGGGAGATATTTTGGTGATGGATTATTCTGTTCGCTTCACTGAGCTTTAACATTTTGCACCCGTTTTGGTGGGTGATGAGACATTGAGTGCAAGACTCTTTGAATATGGCCTTCGATATGACATTTGAGCACTGGTGAATGTTTTCAGGTTTCCTACAGTACAAGCTATGGTGAACCAGGCACTAATTATAGAGTGGAACCCTTGGGTGGCTAGTGGTGTGGGCCAGGGTGGTTCAACAACAGTTTCTGGTACTATTTCTACTAGGAAGTGGATGATACAGCTGGATTTCTCTCACGGTGGTAGTACCGGCCAGAAGAATGTTTCATGTGGTGATGTCATGTGTTACCAATGTAGTAAAGAGGGGAACAAGAGACCGCAATGTCCACCTGACCCAGCGGAGTGCCAAGCTTGTGGAAATATGGGTCATCTGCAACACTTTTGTAGGGTGTTTCTACCAGTGGCTAGTGAGAGGTGTTCTGTGCAGACTCTGCATGTCGGAGCAGGACCAGCATCATCTTACATGTCGGGAAACTGGGATACGTCAAGACGTACAGGCAGAGGTGGTGGTCGTGGCCGTGGTAGCCAAACACCAGGATCTGAGAGGCAGCAGGGAAGAATAGCTCAAGGTTTCCAGGCTATGTCGTGGGACCGCGGCACTGGGTAGGCATATGCAGTGCAACAGACCCAACATGAGCTAGATCCCGGACCTTATAATGTTAGAGGTACTATTCTAGTAGCTTATGTCTTATCTTCAGTACTTTTAGATATGGGTGCTACACATATCGTTGTATTTGTGCCTGTTATGGAGATCCTTGGGCTATGTGTTTCATATTCCTTTAATGGTATGACGCTAGACACTCCATTGGGGACTAGAACAGCTGATTTATGTCGGTGTAGGGAGTTCCCCTAGAGGTTGGTGGGTGTCACTTTCTTTGGGACCTCTATGTCTTGGATATGATGAGGTATGATTTAATTCTTGGGATGGACTGGTTGGTTCCCTTTTTAGCCTTTGTAGACTACTATCATCGCAGGGTGTGTTTCACATCACCAGAGAGTAGAGAGTTTCTATTCAAGGGAGAGTGGGATGTTCAAGCGAGTCGAGCCAGACTAGAGCATTGTCGGTAAGGTGGAGTCACAACCGAGATTACGAGTTTATATATGGATGACTAGGGAACTTGTCAAAAGGATTTCCCTCCAGTGGTTGATCATTTTAAGGATGTATTCCAGGACGAAATTTTAGGTCTACCTCCGGAGTGAGAGGTGGATTTCTCTTTTGAGCATGTTCCAGGAGGGGAACCTGTATCTATTCCTCCTTATAGGATGGCTACACCTGAGTTATAGGAGATCAAGAGATAGTTAGAGGAGTTACAGTCAAAGGGTTTTATAAGACCCAGAACTTCTCTTTCAGGTTCACCAGTCCTTTTTTCTAAGAAGGCGGACAGTACCCTCAGACTGTGTGTGGATTATCAAAAGCTGAACTAGTTAACAGTCAAGAACTAATATCCATTGCTGATGATTGATGATATTTTTGATCAACATCGAGGTGCACGAGTGTCTCAATGATTGACTTGAGATCAGGATATCATCATTTACGCATTATTCCATCGGATATACCGCTTACATCTTTTCGGAGTAGATATGGTCGATACGAGTACTTGATTATGCCATTTGGACTCACAAACGCGCCAGTATTTTTCATGGATCTGATGAATCGTGTGTTCCACCCTTATCTGGATTATTTTGTGGTAGTCTTTATGGGCAACATCTTGGTGTACTCTCACACTCTACACGACAATTCTACACATCTTGAGATTGTTTTGAGTACACTGAGATAGCATCAGATATATGATAAGCTCTCAAAGTGCCACTTTTGGATGGACAAGATTCACTTCCTGGGTCATATCATCTCAGAGGCAGGAGTTGAAGTAGACCAAGAGAAGGTGAGAGTAGTAGTTTCCTGGGAGCATCCTAAGAACATGTTTGAGATACATACTTTCATGGGGATGACTAGTTACTATAGGCATTTTATACAGGACTTCTACCGCTTCGCAACGCCATTGATGAGTTTGACTAAGAAGTGTGTGAAGTTCATTTGGTCAGAAGCTTGTGAGGCAGCCTTTCAGGAGTTGAAGGAAAAGTTGACATTAACACCAGTCCAGATACTTCCAGGATGGGGGAAGATCTATACGATTTATTGAGATGCATCAGGTGTTGGGCTGGGAGTAATGTTGATGTAGGGCTATCGAGTTGTTGCATACTGGTCTCGGCAGTTGAGGCCACATTAGAGGAATTACCCGACGCATGACCTCGAGTTGGATGTAGTTGTGCATGCATTATGCTGTTGGAGACATAATCTATTGGGATAGTATTTTTTGGTTTTCACTGACCACAAAAGTCTCAAATACATCTTTACTTAGTGTGACCTATATCCGAGACAATGAAGGTGGGTCGAATACCTTCAGTCTTTTGACTTTGAGATTGCCTATACACCGAGTAAGGGTAATGTAGTATCTGATGCACTGAGTAGAAAGACTCAAATGCAGGTAGTGCAAGATTCCAGTGGTGAGTGGCAGCTTATGGGTTTATTCCCTAAGATTCATTTGGATGTTCATGATAATCAGGGGTAAACCTCTCTTTTTTCCTTAGTAGTGACTTCTACCCTCATGAATAGATTGAGGATGAGACAACTATCGGATTCAGAAGGCCTAGTTCTACAGGAGTCGGTGGAAAGTGAGGACCCTCCTCCTAGTTGGATGATAGGCGATGATGAGGTACTACATTTCCATGGATGAGTATGGGTTCCTGGGGATATACGTGAGGAGCTGATGTGGGTGTTTCATGCTTCAACTTGAGAAGTTTATCCTGGAGTTAAAAAAATTTACAGTGACTTTAGACATCAGTATTGGTGGCCGGGTATGAAGAGGAGATAGCTGGTTTTATTATGAGGTGTTCCACCTGTCAGCAGGTGAAGGCGGAGCATCAGAGGCCAGCCGGATAGTTACAACAGTTACCCATCCCAGAGTGGAAATGGGATGATGTCGCGATGGACGTCGTGATTGGGTTGCCAAGGTCACCTCGAGGCAATGATGCCGTGTCAGTTGTTGTGGACAGACTCACAATGGTAGCTCAATTTTTTCCGATCAAGGATACCATCAGTGTAAATGTGCTCAGGATGTTGTATATCTGAGAGATCGTACATCTTCATAGGGTCCATCGTTCTATCATTTCAGATAGGGACACCCATTTTATGTCTCATTTCTGGAAGAGTATTTAGAGGGCCCTGGGTACGCAGGTGCTTATGAGCATATCTTACCACCCTCAGACCGATGGCCAGTCAGAGCGTATGATACATGTGCTAGAGGACATGTTGTGTTCATGTGTCCTAGACATTGGGGGATCTTGGGAGAATCATATACCCCTAGTTGAGTTTGCCTATAATAATAGTTTTTAGGAAACTATTTAGATTGAACGTTATGAGGATTTATATGGTAGGCCATGTTGGTCACCTTTTTGCTGAATAGAGGCAAGTGAGGCAGCTTTACTGCGACCACGTCTCATGCATGAGACTTCTGAGCAGGTCCAGTTGATTTAGAAGCAGATGGCTACCGCACAGTCTCGTCCATAATCTTGTGCGAATCACCGCAGACGACCCTTGGATTTTGCGGTCGGGGATCTGGTTTTCTTGCGTGTTTCACCGAGGATGGGAAATAGACGGATCATGAGACATAGTAAACTTTCAACAAGGTATGTGGGGCCATTTGAGATTCTGGAGAGAGTCGGGTTGCTTATTGGTTGCAGTTACCACATATGTACCGGGCCATGAACGACGTCTTCCATATATCTCAGTTGCGCCGTTATCATTCATGGCCATGTCATGTCTTTCAGCCAGAGGAGGTTGAGCTTCATAAAGATGCATCATTTGATGAGCATCTGATTTGTATCATGGATAGGAGCCCGAAGGTTCTCTAAGGTCGGTCAGTTCCTCTCGTATGGGTGTTATGGCAGCATGGCAGAGTGCAGGACGAAACCTAGGAGCAGGAGACCGACGTACGTGCTCTGTGTCCAGAGTTGTTCTGGGCTTTATCTTCACCACCATTGGAAGGGAAATTCAGGGATGAATTTCTTTAAGGGGGGAAGTGTCACGAACCAGCCTGGGTCGACCCTGAACCGGTCCCCCGAGCCGGTCCGCGGAAAGTCCCGAGGAGCGTTCCCGATCCCCCCGGGATGGCAACAAGTGCCGGGCATTGAAACTTTAATCGTTGGGAACGATTTCAGCCCAAACTAAAAAAAGGATCGAAAGAATGAATATAAACTAAACAAACTGACAACACTAAAGACATAAACAACTACACCACGACATACCTCCATGTGACCTCGCGGGTCACCACCCAACTACAACCAACGTCGCTCCCACACTGAGCGACTCAAGCAGGAGAACCTGAACACAAGGAACCTGCAACTGAAAAGGTAAAAGATAGGCGTGAGCACAAAAGTACTCAGTAGGTGAGCCCCACAACAAATCCCAATGCACCTCCAGTAAATAAAGAATCTACATAATCCAGGTTTGAATTATAATGTATAAAAGTAATTTTTCATAATGCTTTACTTGAAAATCAAACACGAGACATTTCCCTTATTCCTTTTTGAAAGTTAGTTCCATTTCATCAGTTTTTAAATCATTCTGAAAAGAAAAGTGTTACATTTTCAAATATTACCCAAAGAGAATAAAGAATTTTCATTTGAAAACCATTTTCCCCCAAAGTCTAACAGTATAGACTGTGAAGGATGACTGAGAGTAAACGAGCAGGGGAATAAGTGCAAGTAAAGGTAAACAGGCAAGGAAAACCAAGTGCAAGTAAAAAAACAAACCAGAAGTTATCAGCAATAACCATGGGCGATCCTGAACATCCCTAGAAAACCCCTGGACGTACTCGGGTTCAGACTACCTGCCGGCATGGTACTCCACAGTCAATAACCAACTGGCCGCCCTAATAGCCAACCAGTGGCACATCCCACCTGGCCTGTCCACAACTCCAGGGGGTACCAACCCGTCTAATCAGGGTTAGCAAGCAACTGTCACTCGATAATCTACAAGACGCCCAGGAACCCATAGTGGTTTTTGTAACACTGTGTATGTGGGAGACCCTCGCACGCGTGACTCATCTCACCGCACTTGCCAACCCCTTACACGGACATCGCTACACGACAACCCTCGAAGGGAAGTCCCCCTGTAGAAATGCCCTCACAAGTACGTATATATATATACATATATAATCACTTCACATTTATTAAAGTGCCAACCGGGCCGTCATATCATTTACACTTTGACCATTTCATATTAAAGCATTTCTAAAGGGATATTACACACGCCATTACATTGAAAACCAAAAACACACTTAGGACTTTGTTTAAGAAACCCAAATCAGCATATCACCCTGGAACACAATTGTTTCACGAGTAGAGTTATTTTCTAATATCAAAACGCACCCCACTTTTATCAAGAGCCAAACGAGCCTTTAATCACCCTTTTAAGGAATACTATTTCTCAAATGAAATCCAAACTTTTGTTCATAAAACAAAGGAAAACATCTTTCATCAACCAAGAACCACACATGAAGTTTCCAAAAACAATTTCAAAGGGTCACACGTTGTTTTCTAATATTAAAACGCACCCCACTTGAGGTACATGTTTTTTCCTTTCTCTTTTCCTTAATTGTTTTTGAGAAAATAAGGAATATAGGGGGAAATATCCCTTTTTGTGGGTACATGCCATGTAATTTTACACATGTTGTTTACTTTGGATGTGTGGGATGAGTATAAAGGGTGTGTAGCCATGCTGGCGATGAATGGTGTAAAAACCGACTACACATTGTGAAGTCAGTCAGCATGCAAATAGTAAGGCGGTGAAGGCAGCTGCCAGCAGAGTGACAGTACACGTTGTGTACTCATGGATTACACGATGTGTACTCATGGATTACACACTATGTACTCATGTCGACTGATGAACAGTTCCGCGGTGGAAATACGTCACTGTAGGAACAATTAAAAATGGAAAGTACACACCATGTATTCAATAGTACACACAGTGTAGTATGTTTTTATCACTTAAAATGGCATTAGCCACCTCTATTCATAGAAAAGGCTTAGAACTGGAGGAGAGATCAGGAGGATGGCCGGAGCTTTGGAGATCACCCTATTGAGAATTGGGAATCCAATTCTGCCTCTGTCGATCTCGTTGGGACCATAAGGGTAATCCCTCCCCTCTCCTTTAGCCGTTGTTACCAATTATTTCTTGAGGGGAAGTTATTTAAATTTGAACAATAATTCTTTTACCTTAGATCTACGTTTTTCTTGGGCGATTCGAGGACTTTCGTTCACGTATACCGATCAGGGGTGATCGAGGTTGGTGGTCTAGTGTTTAAATTCCAACTACAGTGCGTTTGTGTGTACCACTATGCTAGGAAACCATGATCGGGGTGTCGTGTTGTTGAGGCCTTGGCTGTTTTGAATACCTAGAATTGTATAGGTGTTTAAATGTAATAATTAAATGTTGATTGGGATCACTAGTTGGATCCAGGAGCACCACGGGGGGTGCATTCCTCTGTTTCGCTGTTTCGCCAGGTTACCCGAGGGTATACCGTAAAATTGAGCACGCTTTAAATTGCCTTGAGAGGAATTCTATATAATTTCTTTCTTATCTATTGGGATTGGTTTGGTTACATGCTCCTAAGGGCAGTGTTCTATTTAGCCTATGGGCAGTGTTCTCTTTCGCCTGAGGGAAACATCTTTCGTTCCTGAGGGCAGTAGATTCTGTGCCTGAGGGAAAGACTTCATACGCCAGAGGGCAATATCTGTTATGCCTATGGGAAATTCTCTACGGGTTCGATTCTGATTACCTGAGGGAAAGGGTTTGTGTGTCTGAGGACACTGACTATTTACTTAGAAAATTCATTGTGGTTATTTCCTTATACTGAAGGATTAAATGTATATTAAAATGTAAATATAACTGGTAATGTTAGTTACTTTTTATTACGTCTTAGTTGTTCCATTTTACTACTACACACGCTGTTGGACATTTACATAGATAGTTGGGCACATGCCATTGGTGGATGCATACTAGGATTTATTTCTCACACTCTGTTCGGGTCATGTCTTTGGCCCTAAAAGACTATGTTGCGGAATGTGTGGATAAGGGAAAGGGTCCCTATACATGTACTTGATTGTTGTTGAGGAGTACGGGAGCATGGGACCGAGCTTAGGCTCGCAATGCTGCTGGCTGTTCTGTTTTGTTCTATTGTACCTGTACTTTCTATTGTATTCTATTACACTGCTGTGTAATATGTTCTGGCTATTTTCTTAGAACTAGAGACATGTTGCATCATTATCAATATAACTATTGGTTATCTTTTACATCAGCTATTCATTGTAAATATGTATGTTTTATTGATTCTAATGTTGTTGTATGCTGTTTAACTTTTCCACTACGCTACAGTTTGAAAATGAGGGAATAGTTTCCCCACTATCAGACCTGCGCCCTCGCTTCTAGTTGGTAGCCTCTGGTGTTTGGGGAAATGTGCTTGAGGTCGTGTGACCAACTAGGTCCGGGGCACCCGTTGAGTAGCTTTCTGAACCGGGATGTTACACCCACAGATAGAAGTTTAAATTGATAAATGATATATAATTTATAAAAGAAGATAATTATGTCAAAAATATAATACATATTTATGAATTATTCCTTTATTAACATCCATTTATTGTGGTGTAAAAAAACAAATTACACCACTGTGAGGAGATTTTGGTTCAGACGTATGAATGAGGGATATTTTTATTTTCTATAGGATAAACATGGCATGGAATTTACAATACTATAGTAGTACTATAGCAGGGAACTATAGTAGTAATGTAGTAGTGGTGGAACTGTAGTAGCGGTGGCACTACAGTGGCAGAGGGAATGTAGTAGGTACTATAGCGGCAGTGCAACTGTAGAAGGTACTATAGCAGCATGGTTACTGTAGCAGTACTGTGCACTGAGGGTTCATTTGGGAAACAAAATCTGCTTTCAAGCCTTGTATTTAGGCCACTTGGCCTTTGGCCTTCAGGCTATGTAATGGGTCTCCCTCTACCCAGTATAAAATAGTTCTTTGCTTTAATAATAAATTGAGGCTTCATCCCCAACCTTTTAAAAGAATAACCATCAAAACAGGTAGATAATATGATTATTATTCATTGAGTGACCAAATTTGTCTTACACATTATGCCTTCATAGGATGGTTTTATGTTAAGGAAAAGTGAAAAGTAACAAATTTAAATAATATAAGTGGGTATTTTTTTAGATATTCTCAAATATATAGGAGTTATTTTTTTTGAACATTTGAGGAAGAAGTTCCCTTTTATAATTGGCGGACACCCATGGAGTTACAAAAAAATATTTAAATAATATACTCTAATTTTCTCATAACAGAGGAAAAAATTATCATATACATTTATTATAATGTTAATTATGAAACGAAACCAAACAAGGAGGTTTAAGAATGTGTTTTTTGTATATTTAATCCTTATCTCTTTATATTCACAATTTTAACTCATTTTACCCTAACCCATTTGGTGAATATTTACAATAGTTACAATTTCTTATGAACACTAATTAAGTTGACATTATTTCATAATATAATATCATTTTAATTAAAATATTGATTCTATTTCATAGTATTAAACACCTATAATGGGATGAGGTTACTTTTAACATATGTTATCAAAATCCAATGAAAAATGTTTTTAGAAAAATGATCATTTTAAACAAAAAAATTGTTTTTAGAAAAAAATAAATTATAATTCAAAACCAAATTATATTAGTTGGATTATAATAAATCAATTTATACATATTTTTCTATTAAACTAATCCAAATCATAAATGTATCATGTAAATATATGGTTTAGAGAGAATAAAAATATAAATAAAAAATTAATATGTATATTTCTAAAATGTTATGCATATATTTACAATTTGAAAAAAATATTAATAATTAAATTATATGACTCCTAAAAGATATATATTATCTACTATTATTTTTTTTCAAAAAAGAAAATTTATTAATTTTTCATTATAATTTCATATATGCGACAATTTTAGAAAATTCTACACTTTTTTACTCTTCATTCGAAATGCTGTATTTTTAGAAAAATATCAATGGATGGAGGTTCAAATCCCATAATGTGCAGGTACTATATAAACACATTATTAGTTGTATTATAGCTTCACTATAGTAGTATTGGGCATTGTATTAGTGGCATGTACTATAGATAGTTCTATAGTGGTGGTGGTACTATAGCAGCCAGGGGTACTATAACATTACTATTCATATAATGGGCCTTAGGCCACAATTTTGGCCATAAAAGACAAGTTGTGGGATTCATACCCATTATCCCTTTGGGAGGAAATTATATAATGTAACAAAGTAGGTGGTTGGGTGGGTTATCCCTGGGGGGAGCTATAACCTTCCTTTCAGGCTTGTGTGGGTGCGGTGCATGTTTGTTCTTAATGTTATTGTACCACAAAAAACCTAATTTAATATAAAAGTGTCAGAAATTAATTATAATATATGTTCACAAAATTAAATAAAAAATATTTTACTAGAAAAGATAAAATGAATATATTCTTATTCATTGCCTCATAATAAAAATTTGATGAGTGTGAAATTTATTTATTCAATTCATTTTTTTAAGATAAACTTATCTTATATATATTTCATAATATGTTTATTCTTATTCATAGCCCCCAAACCAATAGTTAACTTATAACCGTCAAATTTTAAAAATATTCTTTCACAGTTCATTTAAGGTCATGGTTTCTAGTAGTGTAATTTATCAAACAAAGTGTTGTTTTCAAAGAAAATACATACTTAAATCATAGTTTATTTTAATCATAAAATTCTAATGAAAAATAAGTTTAGTTTCATTGGAGACTAGGATCATAATAATCATATTTTATAAAAAACACAATTATTTTTCTTTTAACACACCACACTAGACCATCTCCTTGACATGTCATTTTTAAGATACATCCTCAAACACTGAGGAATGAAAATAATGGAAATGGGTAATCTCCAAAACTCACTATGGTATTAATAGACATTTCATCAAGGATGAGTCCATAAAAATAAGAAAAAATGATCTTAAGAGAAAAATCATAACATCATGAGTGATAACTATAAGGAAAAAAACGATCTTCAAAGTACATGGAATATGATCAAAAATCATTAAAAGATTCACATTGAATCATAATATATATATGATGGATTTGAAACATTTAAAACAAATAATAAATCATTTTAGAATAATGTAATAATTAATAATAGTCTATACGTAAGAAACAAATATTCAAAAATGGAAATATTACTTTTATGAGCCAGAACATCATTACACTTGTAGATGAGAAACAAAAAATGTACTTGTTAATACCTACCTTATGATATAAAAACTCAAAAATAATGAATTAAAGGGAGATATATGACCCCATCCATAATTAATATATGTTTACATGTTCCATATAAAAACCATTATCTTTTCAAATCATATTAAACCCATTAGAATAATATTGGTTCCATAAAACATAAAAATGAAAATATTTTACTTTTTTAAGGAACTAATTGAAATTAAAATACCTTTAATAAAACATAAAAATGATATAAAATAACATCCTGAATTAATTTTATTTTTTCAAGAAACATCATCGACCAAAATAATAACACAATAAAATAAAAATATTTGTTGAATGAGGAAACATAACTCTATTATAAATAGGTATTTTAAAGATAATAAAAACCAAATAATTATATGGCCTTTTGGGTACTTTTTTTATTTGTTATGACATAATATTAGGAACAATGTGGTATAATTTATAGCTTTTAGAGAACTCCATTGGAGGATATACCTCATGGTCTAGACTATTACAACCATCCTTAGTGGAATCCCTTTCCTCATGAATCCCATAGGCTGAGAGTTATACTTCTCCCAATGTTCACAAGCACAATTCAACAAGTATAGGATCCCATTATTTTCGTTGATACTAACTATAACATCCGTGAACCCAAACTCTCAAAACCATTACTAAAAACATAATAATTACACTTTTGGAATGATACTAATAAATTTAACTTATCATTAGACATCAAAAAACAAAATATAAAAAAGGAAATTCTGAATCACATACATACCCAATTACCATTTTATGTATAAATTTAGTGAGAATTAGAAAAAAATAAAACTTAACAATAATAATGATTTTAATATATATTTTTCCTAGTAAACCCTATCATTTATTATCTCATAATAAGTATCAATATCTCCCCTAAAATAATCAACACATGAAAAATTTCTAAAAATATCATTTGACATCATACCCTATAATAGTGGTAAAAGGAAACCAAAGAAGGTTCAGTTAATATTATATGTAAGGTTTAATATAATAATTAACCATTTATTATCATTAGCGAGAATAAGATGTGAATAATGTTTTTAGGACATAATCAAATTGAATGATCATAACATTAGATAATTCATACCTTTAAATTCTAGATAATAGATAATGTAAAATGGTATAAATAACTAACAATGGATGGAGTCATTAGAAATAATAATCATAAGACATGTTATTTCAATCTTGATCAAGGGAATCATTAAATTTATATATCAATCATAAAGAAAACATTTTGAAATCTTGTAACATTATCTTCATAGACTATGTCAAAAATAACTAGAGTCTAGATAAATACATAAGAGAAACCAAAATGGTGAATTCCCTAATTCATTATTATAAATACAAGGAACATTAGAAAATTCATTGGATAGCTATAGTGTGTCTCAAAATTCATATGTGCAATATTGATAAAAAGTTTTCATCATGAGCTATAATGGGTCTTGACACATCCTATAATATTTATCAGGATAACCGATAATTCATGATATATAAAGTGGATCAACCATTCATTAAAGCAATTTTTATATCACCCACCATAGTATATAATTTCTATGTACCATTCAAGGATAAACATTTATGATCCAACACTAATAAAAATAACAATAATCATTGTTCTTTCTCTATTTGATTCACCAATGGAAAATAAATGGGTTCCATTTAATTCTTATATCCCATCGAGAGAGAGAAAAAGGATGGAATAATTAAAACATGTCCCTAGTGGAAGGTATGTGACATCAAGGTTTTTTTAATGAATATGAATGGAAAATCCGTTAAAATATTTATAAAAACAATTTTTATGAAAAATACCATTTGAACATATACAAAATAACTTTTAAAAATAAAAAATAAGAAGACATTGTGAAAATTATTTTGATTCAAAATATCCATTTAAAATTAGAAATGAAGAATCAAGGCAAATCATGGCAATGATGTTGGGAAAATCCATTCATGTTGTAAATTTTAAAAAATTAACATTATTTAAAAAAATGCAAAGAGAGTAAAAGTTACATTTTTAGAAAAAATTAACAAATTTCGATTTATAATTTTCAAAATATGGAAAAATATTAAGTAAAAGAGAATTAATAAATAATTTAGTTTAAAAAATGAACATTTTTAACACATTATTTAAAACACACATGTGGAGGGGAAATATTCCTCATCTAAAATAATATATAAGGTCAGTATCACTTACAAAAACGACTTTGTTTTTTAATTAATCAAAATGTGTGGAAATTGAAAATAAACAAGGAAAATACATTCATAACTATAGGAGAAGAAAATATAATTGTTTCAGTAAATTAATTGCACATTATTTCCATCAATGGATATGTGGACAAGAATAATCCAAAAAATAAAGGAGATTGTAACATAAAGCATTTACCGATTTGGTAAAATTTCAATATAATGTTATTGAATTTAAGACTGTGATATCGATACATAAATATATTTAACAAAAATAAATTATATGTTAAAATTATTTCATGATGTAGTAGTCACACCATAAAAATATTTCATGGTTTACAACATGAATGATTTCTCATGAAAATGAGATTTAGACAATGAAATCCCGTACAAAGTTCATATCATTGAATTTAGAGTTATTAAATGGGGGATTCTGTGTAACAAATTTAAAATAATAAAACTCATGTTTAAATATATTATAAATCAATTTATATATAAATTAACACATAATTATGGAATAAAAATGTCCCTAAAGTTTAGTTATAACATAATAAAAGGAAATTGAGTTAAGAATACTTTTACCACATCGTAAGTTTCATGTTAAATAACCTTGGATGAAGTAATTCAAATTATAGCATAAAAAATGAATTATTAAGGATTCATGATATTACATGTAAAATGGAAATTATATAAACTCAATAAAGGCAATTATTTCAATAATAGTAAATTAATCCTCAATAAAAGAAAAGAGATATACAATCTTACCTCAAGTATAGATGTTCCATATACTTCCTTTAACAAATACATAATGAAGTCATTTCAATTTTTTTATTTTTTAGGAATATGTATAAGGTTTATTAACCAATCTTTAAATAATTTATTTCATTTTTTTTGATGTCATATTAAAATACTCTGTTAGTTAAGACCACACCTTGTATTTTGATGATGTTTGGTTCAAGCTTTTCAATACTGCTTCGGTGTGATTATCATGATAAAAAGGTGTAACTGTCCCATCACCTAAATATTATTTATGGTGAAATATTTTTAATTTTTATAAATAAATTTTACAATTTAAACCAGACATGAAATATGGTTATTAAAAATTAAATGTGTTATAATCATGGATACAGTAGGCTGTATGTATGTATGAGTAATGTTACCATTTTTCAACTATTATTATAAAAATAAGGTAATTATTATTTTATATTTCAATAATTAAATTTTATTTAATAAATATCATAATATATATTTATATAAATTTATATATATCATTTACGTGATGTTTTGATGAAAAAGTAATCACATCGCTTTGTAGTAGTGGTTGTCCAAATGTATTAACAATCAATGTTGTCATTTTTCAATGAATATATTGGTAAGAAAACATATGATATATTAACATTAAATAATGATAAATATTTAATTATTTTCATATATACACATTAATTACATCATTATAATCATCCATGTGAGGATGTGATCGAAATTAGGTTACATCATTTCACAAGGTGGTAGTCCGCCGTACTAACGAATGAAAGTTTTTTTCCCCATTTGATTTTATAGGAGATAGATATAGTTTATGAAATTAATATAATGAAATCATAATAGATGGAATATAATATTTTTTTTATTTCACCATGTTTGAAAAATATTTTGAGGAGGTAGAATAAAAAAATAATACATAAACACATGGTTAAAAACTACACTTCTTCTTCTAACAACCTCTTTTTCATTAAACCCTAAGACTAATAAGAATTTATTCTATCCTAAATAAGGAATCTAGAAATTTTCTAGTTATATTATGAAATTATCTGGGTAGGTATTTTACAAACCCAAATAATTTTTAATATTGAATAAAAGAGGATATTTTGATCCCTTTTAGAATAGATGGAAGGAGAACCATTAAAATTTCTTAAAGTATTAAATTAATATAATTATTGTTTCAGCATAAAATTGCACAAAATTAATAATTTTAAAATAAAAATATATTATTATTCAAAATAATCTCATAAAATATGATTTATACATGTTTGGATTATGGTTTAATATTATCTTATCATGTTAAACCGGTTTAACCCTATTTGAAAATTATAGTGATAACATTGTTTTAACTATTTATGGGTTAATAAAGTAAATGTAAATATAAAATTTTCAAATTAATGGAAAATGGTGGATATTTGAAACCATATCACAACCACTTGGCTGAATATAATATAATTTGTTTATAATTTTAAATTATTTAATGAAACACTATTTACTAAAATTTACCATTGATGTTAATTTTAGGAATTATTCATTTAATTTTATATTAAAAATATCATTACAAGAAATGAATTCATATATAATCACTTTAAACATCTCTAATAATATTTATTATCTCAAAAAACAATGGATCATAATTATTATTTCAAATTATATTACTTTTAATATTGTTAATTTCATTTATCTTATTCTCCTTTTAATTATATAAATACTACCATGGCATTGCGTAATCTCATAATGTAATTATTTCATAACTAGAATTTATAAATAATTTAATATGATAAATAATAATTTTGATTCTAAATTATTATTTGAAACTGAGCATATTCCATTTTTAATAAATGCTAAAAAATATTACAAATAATTAAAAAAAGGGAATTAAATTTCTAACATTTCTTTTCAAAAAATATTATAAAGGTTAAAATAATGTCCACATTGAAACAAAATGTCATATATTATATTTATGAATAATTATGGAAGTATTAAAATCATTCAAAAAAATTAATTCAAGTTATATGGTTTCTTTTTAGTCTTCATGACATTTTGTACTCCAAATTAACACATTTTATCTGTACCGTGGTGAAATATTTTTATAATGGTTAATATTCACATTGAAAAACAAATAAAATGGATCTTTTTACTAATTTTTGGAATCTGTATAAAAAATATGGATCTCATTTTGTATTATTTAATTCACTTAATATGTATAATTTAATTTAAACATAGACCAAGAAAAAATGATGAAAACCATATCTTCTAAAAAATGAATTTTAAATATAAAAATGTATTTATACGAAATTATAGTATTAAATTCATTCCAAAAATTTTAATTGGATTATTTTTAATAAAAATTATATAATTATGTTTTTATACTAATACAAAAATGAATTTTTCTTTTTGATTACTTTAAGCGAAAATATTGTTTAAAAAAACAGTTGTTTTAAAAATTGATTGCAGAATACAACCTTTTTAAGAAAGAATAGAATATTTATCCCTAAGATAATTTTGACACAATGATTTGAAAATTTATGTATATTTTTTATATATAATTTTATAAAAGTTATATAAATTAATTATTATATCCTCTCTTTAAAAATAATAAACACATTTATGAATGAAACAAATTTTTATTGAAAAAAATGATTTTACTAAAAACCAAATACTTATTTCTTAAGAGTTAGTCAATAAAAGATTATTTGTTTTGATATTTTTTGTATTTATTATAATGAGGTTAATTATATTCATACATTAAAATTCATTGACTAGGTTATAATGGTCACATTTAAATAATAATGTTTTATATGGAATCTGAATTCATTTAATGCTATGTGTCACGAATCGTGTATGCTATTGAACATAGTATTTTTTTCAAAATATATGGATATTAATTTATCCCCCGTTAATATATTAATACCTTTAAATTTAAACATGGGTATATTATCAAGGGTATGATATATTAAAATATGAATATTAAATTTCCATATAATTTAAAATTGTTATAAAACATCCTCTTGAAAAGTGGGAATGAAAAATACAATGTTCATCTAGAATAATACATATTAGGTTTTAAAATAGGAGATGATTAATGGGAATTGAAAATATTGAAGTAGAAGATAAAATAATGCACAAGGACTAATAGAGAGTGATAGAAAACATATTTTGGAGAACGTTAACAACCACAAAGCCGTAAAAGTTTGATGCATGAAAGGGAAAATGATTTATTAGAAATCATCGTAAGTGGTTAAATTTTACATTTCAAAATTATTTCCATTGAGTTGGGGAACTACTTTTCAATTTAGACTAATAACATAATAAAATACATAATTAAAAAGTATAATTTCATCCTTTAATTTAGTTCCACCACAAACTCTTCTTTCTCTCTAATTCATGAGTATTCATGTTGATTTTATCATGAATAATGAACTAAAAATACTGGTAATGAATCCCACAATCCATATAATAATTACATGTTATTCATCATGTATATAGATATTAACAAATGATGAAATTATTTTCATAAGGTAAGATAATTCGAGCAATAAATAAACCACCATATGATGAAATAAAATATTAATATAAAAATCCTAAACTGTAACTACTATATTTCAATAAATATTATTTGAAAAATAAGTAAATATTAAATTTATAAATTTATTCCCAAACAAATTTGAAACCCATAAATTACTAGGATTTTATCACATATCTTTAATGATTAATTTAATATTTATCTTAAAATAGCATCAATCACTTATAAATTAATATTGACAAAAATATATTACCACTAATCATATAATCACCCAAATAATCATTTAATTTTCCATAAATAAATAACATTGTATCAAAAAAAATAACATTAAGTAATTTATTAACAGAAAAGTTTTTCTCATATCATGGAGCTTGCATCCCAAAAACTGAAATAAAATGATTTTAAAATAATACGTCACATTAAAACTAAGTGTTAAATATATCTCAACCAAAAAAATTATCCCCTAAAATATCATTATCCACCTTAAAATTTCATCACAGAAAACAAAAAAATGGTGTTTGAGAATTTTATCTTATGATTTGTCTTAAACATATACACCCATGATGGTATCCATAACACTATGATACATAATGAGAAAACATCATAATATACAATGTTTTTAAACACATAATTGATAGAAATTGTAAAATACTACATATAAAAATTGTAGTTTATAACAATCAGAGATTATAATGGGTATCAAAAAATCCTGGGAGAGACCCTTACCAACATCCATAGTGGAAGCCCTTTCCTCTTGAAACACTTAGGTAGAGAGTCATTCCCCACCCAATGATCAAATTTGTGAGTTCCCATAGATTAGATTCATTTCTTTGTTCTAACAGTAACTATATTAATCCCAAACACGAACTCCCATATGAGGTTCCAATGACATAATCTTTATATTTTTGTATTGACACCATTTAAAGTGACCAAATTTTAGCCACCAGAATCATACAACATATAAAGGAAATATTTGATCACCTACATACCCAAAGACTTTTTTATGTTTAAAGTTTTATATAATTATAAAAAAAACTAAAATAAAAATACCCATTTTTTATTTTATTAATTTTCTAATAATACCATGTTTTATTATTTAAAAATATGTCTTCAAAATCTCTGAGAAAATTTTAACCACATGAATATTTTCTAGAAATATATCACTTGAAATCATTCCCTATAACCTTTGGAAATGGAATGATAAGTAGGTGAGATCAAATGCTCAATAATGGTTGAGACAATAATTAATAATTGAATTCCATTAGTCATGATAAGATTATAAGAAGGTTATAAACAAATTATGAAATATCATGAACATAACATAAGATATTTCATAAACATCAATATCAAGATCATCAATCAAGAATAATGGATTAAATATTTAGAAAATCCAAGAGTCATTGTAAATAATAATCATAATCCATGGGATGTAATTATTGATCAAGGAAACCATTTAATAAAAATAGAAATAATAGTGAAAAATATTTTGGAATATTTGACCACTATCTTCATATCCCATGTTAGAAATAACTAAAGCCTAGTTAAATCCATTAGATAAGACACACTACTTAAATACCCACTTATTACCTATAAAGACAAGGGACATTACCAAATTTATTATAGAGATATAATGGGGATCACCCTTAGTATATTCTATATCTATATCATTCATCGATCATGATTCGTAATAGGGATCAACTCATTAAATTTTTTTAATGGGATAACTCATTTATCATGAGAAATAATAGAGATCAACCACTTGTATAAGATATAGCTAGAAAACCCTTCATCATCAAAAGTATCCATATAAAATTCATCAATAAATACATTTAGAGTCTTTTACATTTATATATAATAATAAGAACTATTTTTACCTATTCATATATGAAAAAGAAACAGGTTCCATTAAAGCATCATAATCTATCCACACAGAAAATGAGGATTGTACCATTATAAAATGTCTCCAATGGAGTGTAAGTGACATCTAGGTTTGTTGATTCTTATTAATGGAAATAACATTAATATTTCCATAAGAAATTTATTAATGAATATATCATTTTCACTTTAAATTAACCACATTATAAAAAAAATATGAAAATTATTTTATTTAAAAAATAACTTTGAAACCTATAATGTCTTATTCAATGAAAATTATGGTCATAATGGTGGGAAAATTTGACCATGGTGTAAATGATAAAAAAAATTCTATTCTAAATTTATGTAAAGTGATTAAAAATTTTCATCTTAAAAACAGTTAAAATAGGTTCACTAATAATTTAAAATATAATTAGGAAATAATTTATTATTATAAAAGAACATTTTAGAAAACATTGATATAGAAGATAATGATTCTGGTTATAAAAGAAAATATAAGATCAGTATCACTTAAAAAACATTCTGTATGGATCAATAATAAAAAATGGAGGAAAATGAAAATAGAGGTATAAACTAAATTCATTACCATTGCGGAAGAAGATAGATTTGGTTCATTAAAATAAGATGACTTGATTTCCATAAATGGAACCGAGGTCCTATACAATCCTTAAAAATGAGATTTTAACATAATATCTTCACCAAATTGGTAGCCATTCAACAAAAACTAATTGAAATTAATAATATTTTATGTCTATGTAAATCTCATGAATTTAATAAATTAAATTTTCAATATTTTTACTTTAGGAAGAGAGAACACTATAAAATATAACTATCGTGTTCAATATGAAACATGTCTCGTGAAAATAATCCTTAGATAAAGAAAGATAAAGAAGTATTTGTATAACTGAATTTAGTATTAATAAATGGAGTGATTATGAATACCAAATGAAAATAAAAAAATAATGAAAATGTATAATAAATCATTTTAGAGATCAATTCACACATAATCTTGTTAAAACCATGTTGATTAAGAAGATTTATAATCCAACAAAAGGAAATTGGGTTATGAATCCTTTTACCACATTGTAACATTCATTCCAAATCCCCTATGAATAAGTATATAAAATTAAAACATAAAATATCATGAAATATAATGGATTCATGATATAACATATAAAATGTATAGTATATACTCCATATAAACTAAATTAGATGAAAAAAAATAATGTAAGCCTTAGTGAAGGAATGAGATAAAATATCTTACCACAAGTCCATTCTTTTCGGGAATATACTTTAAAACCAATATAATAAAATCTAATAAAATTTTTATTCCTTAAGAAAATTTTCCATTTTAAATTCATTATTCTAAAAAAATTTAATACTTTTTTTGAATGACATATATAACATTACATAGTCAATTATGTCGATTTAGGGAATTTTGAGGATGTTCAGGTCATAATTTTCCAACCATATTTCACGTGTTAAAAAATGTAAAATGATTCATTATTACATGAACTCAACAATAATAATAATTACATAATTTTAAATTTATTACCCTATATGTACTTCTTAAAACAACCATTAATTATGGTTATAAAAAATGAACTACATTAAAATTGTGGAGAAAATAGGCCATATGTACACATGAGTTACATTTCCATTTTTCAAATAGAATTATGGAAATAAGTTACATTTTATTTTATCATAAATTAATGATAATTTCTAAATAAACAACAAATTATATTTTTAGATAATCTTCTATATATCATCTATGAGATGTGGTGATGAAAAACAAATCACATCGCTTTATGGAGGTTGTAGTCCACACGTATACAAATATGGTGTTATCATTAATAAATGATTCAAAAGGAAAGAGATTATACGATATAAAATTTATTTATAAGGATAAATATATCATTAATATCATATATAAACATTAAATATATTATTATATCCATCCTTAAGTGGAGGAGTTGTAAATTGGATTATATCACTTCCTGAGGTGATTGTATTCCGTACACACAAATAATAGTTTCATTTCCCATTTGATGTAAGAGGAGATGGATATAGGTTAAAACCTTAAAAAAATAACAACCAATTAAAAGTAATATAATGGTATTATTATTTTATCATTATTGAAGAATTTTTTAATGAGTTAGACGATGAAAAAATCTAAAATGCTTGGTTATGAAACACACCTCTTCTTTAGACAACCTAATTTTACATAAACATTAAAAAAACAAAGGTTTGTATTATTCCCAAAAAAGGCATCCATAATGTGTGGAGGGATGTTAGAAATAGATTTCAATGGGTGTCAGATAAAAAATGAATTTGATGTGTAAATAAAATAGAAGTGGAGGTTCCCTTTTATAAGAGTGGGGAGATGCACTCTTGAAATTTCCTAAAGTAATAAATTAATTTAAATTTATAATCAATATTAAATATAAATAAATTTATAATATTCTAATATTAGATGATTATACGTCTAAATCATATTATAAATTTTTTTGGGATTATAATTTTTTTCACATGTCTATTTTTTAACAGTCATTAGTGAATTTTGAGAATTACCAGGATAATGTTTTTTTTACTCATTAGGGTCAATATAGTTACTATAAAAGCAAATTGGCCTGAATATTGACTATGGAAGATATTTTAATCCATATTCAAATCAAATTACTAAAGATAAAATTTTTAAAATTTTAAAATATTTTAAAAAATTATTATATATTATGAAATATAATTAATGTAAATTTTGTATTAATACAAATAATTAGACCTTAAAACACCAATACCACAATGTAATTTTACTATAATAACTTAAAAAACAAGAAAAAATTACTTTCATTAAAAAAACAAATGTATCACAATAATTATTTCAATAAATATTACTTTTAATAGTCATTTACTTAATTCTCCTTTTAAATAAATAAATATTTTGTTGGAGTTGTAGAATCTTTTAAAGAAATTATTTTATCACAAAAAATTAGAAATAAATTACCAAATTAAAAAAATCATTTCAAATGAATATTTATAACTGAACACATATCATTTTTCATCCCTATCACAAAATATCATATATAATAAAATAAGCATAATGGCATTTTTCAATTTTCATTAAATAAAACATTACAAAGGAAAAAATGATGAAAAAATTGGATAGTAATTTCATATATTAAAATATTAGATGATTATAGAATAAATTTACTTATCCAATAAGTTTAAGGAATTTTTAGGGTTACTATTTAGTGCATATCACAATATTTTTACCCTTAATTAACCCATTTTACCTCTAATGTGT
This sequence comes from Viscum album, assembly GCA_963277665.1. Lineage (NCBI taxonomy): Eukaryota > Viridiplantae > Streptophyta > Magnoliopsida > Santalales > Viscaceae > Viscum > Viscum album. The sequence continues at coordinate 774,866,852 of OY728152.1, read as the reverse complement.
TGATAATCATATACATCATCTTGTATTCATATAGAAAAAAATAAAATGAAAATATTAAAAAAAATTAACATCCATATTCTAAATATTTCATCTTTTTTTCAATATACAATTTAAATAAGTGGAAATTTTTTTTTTAAATTAAACCAACAAACACAATGAAAAACAATTATTTAAAAAATGATGTTTTAATTATAAAAATTTATTTATAAAAAATATAATTATAAAATTTGTTCCAATGAACATAATTGGATTATATTTAATAAAAAATGATTAATGAAATTTTAAAATTAATCCAAAATAGAATATTACATTTTAAATACTTTAACTGGATTTTTTCATTAAAAAATCATTATTTTGTAGTATTCATTGATAAATCAATATTTTCATAAAAATAGAATATTTTCACCATAATATAATTTTAACTTTGTGATCCAATTTTGTAATAATTTTTATAATATATAATTTTCAATTGTTGAATAAATTAATTATATGAACCAATCAAAAAAATATATAAAAAATAATTTTTGAAAGAAAAACATTTTAAAAGAATAATTTGATTATACGAAAAAATAAATTGTTGTTTTCTAATAATTAACAAATACATTTGTATTGATTATGATTCTTAAAAATATGTCATAATACAATTAATCAGATTCCAAAATACTAATTAAAATTATTGGGTGTAACGTTATTATTTAAATAATTATATTTTTATATTATATCTAAATATATTTAATCCAAGGATTTATGTATCTTATACATTATTGAACGTATAATTTCTTTTAAAATAACATCATATTAAGGTATTAATCATTTTAAAAGTCAATGTTTTCATCCTCTTTACATAAGCACTCTGTCCAAAAAAATGAAAAGAAAACCATTAATAGAAATGGATTTGGATCCAAAAATAGTTTCCCAAGAAATAAAATAGATAAAATCATCAAAACAGAAATATATTGGAACAACTATGTTCAATAAGAAATTTTATAACTCAAAAAACATTGTTTTAGTAGAAATATTCCTTACATTTCCCCTTGATTTCCACAAAGGTGATTTAACATCCAATGTTATAATGATAAATATCTTAATTACCGACTTTATATGATTATAAATTTATATTTCCATTTTTAATATTTGTTAATTACAATTTTCTTTTCTTTATTATACTTTTATTATCTCATTTCAAAATCAGGTGCTAAAAATCATGATCTTTTGAACTAGGTTTATAAAAGTAATTTTAATCTTTCTTGTCCAATAAAAGTTCACCATTAAAAAAATATTAAACATACATGAATATATGTTTTATTTATTGAAATTGTTGTACCATTCCATCACATAAGAGTTTTATTTTGGTTTTATGATGACGAAAATGATGATTAAGTAGTTTCATTTTATTCACCAGTATTGATGGATTACCATATAAAAATAATTACTTTTTATCATTAATTTAACATATTAATAGTATATATTAAAAAACATATCATATATACTAATAAAAAATTATCTAAAATATTCCATGAAATAGTAATTGAAAAACTAAATGCATCATTCCACATGGGTGGTAGTTCGCATGTACATATGTTTAATGAATTAATTTTTTTAATGGATAATGAAATATATAACATGATTAATTATTTTAGTATCATAAATATGATAAATATCTTAATTATATATGTAATTATTATTTTTTACCATCCATATCTGGATATGGGAGAAAACAAAATGAATTTCTTTGGGGAGATGGTAGTCAACATATTTGTATGTTTAACATTTTTTTTTCTTAATAAATAATTTAAAAAGCAGATAATTCTTGTATCCTTATATCAGTATAAAATTTATCATAATATTATCATTTTATGATGTTTTAATTTAATTTTAATAATAAGTAGTTCACATAATGAATTAGAAATGAGAATGGAGTGTTTAGTAATTTGTATCTCAATACGTGTTTTTTCTCCATTGCAAAGGGGTGAAAACCATTGAGGAATCTTATTTAAAGAATAAAAGAACGTATTTATGTTTGATAATATTATTAATGTTTTTTTATATATAATGGTATAAAATATGTTTTTGTTCTGTGAGAGGAACCATGAAGATGATAACCCCTTTTATAAGTGAAAAGAGATGCAATTTTTGTAAGTATCAATCAATTCATAATAATGGTATGCCCCTCTAAAGGAAAGTGACCTCAAAATTTTAAAATAAATTACCGAGTAAGAAATAAGGATGAGATTTTCCTTAACCCCTAATTATAATACATGTTTATTCATTTTTTGGCCTTTTACACTTGGTTAAACCCTTCTACCACATATGATTTTTCACCAAGGTAACTAGTTTTTACCAAAGTAAACTGTCCTTTATTCTAGAAAATAAAATTTTAGTTATAAAATAACATAGAACTAATGATTCTAAATATACAATCCATTTAAATATTATACTTTTATAAAAATTATAAAAATTAATTTTAAAATGATGAAATTATAATGTCTTAAAATTAGTTTTTTATAAAATATAACATATGTTATAAACAGCCAAATGTGGATTTGTAAATAAAATAAGAAATGATTAAAATTTAAAAATTCATTTATAAAATGAAATTTTTATGTTGTAAAAATATTTCATGGATCAATAATTTATACTTATATTCTTATAATGTGATAAATATCAAGTTAGTCTAAAAAAAGTATTTTCACTATTCACATAAAAATCAATATTTTGAGAAAAATCATAAAAAGTAATATCATATTAATATTGTTATGATAAGTTCAAAATTGAATATATATATTTTCAAATAATAATTACAATACTCTTTAATTTAACTTTAAAATAAAATCATATGAAATACTAAAAAAGTGTTTTTTGGAAATAATTTTTTTGGTATTTTAAGTATTCTTATAAAATTTATATTATGTCTTAGTCTTTGACCGAGGCACGGAGTTTTAAAAAAAATCAATCTTATAAAATTTTAATTAATAAAAAAATATATAAAAACTGAAAAAAATCATTTTATAAATTTCATTTTAATCATGAAAAAGTTTTATAATCTCTTAAGTTGTACTAAATTAAACTGTATTTATATGAGCCTTTATTTCTGATGTTGGTTATACAGTTTATACATTATTACTCAACTACTACCCTATAATGGTCAATATATGTTTTCCTAAAAACAATTGTGGCCCTTAAGGTTAAAACATGGATTCTTCATGATTTTTATTCCTCCAATATAATTTTATGTATGAGTTGGCTTTTTCTGTAGAATCGTGTCTCTAAAATCTATAATCAGCAGCGGTTGTTCTTTACATGGGGGATCATTCTCAAATTACATGGCTTCTGAGATCAGCCCCAATAAATTTTCTTGGATATACATTCTAAAAATTGGTACAGGGAAAAAATCATGTACTAGGAAGAGGTGTAGTTGGTGCGTTACGAGATAAGATATTTCTCTAACATGATCAAGCAACTCAAAGGGACCAATATACCTAGCGATAATATTACCCATATTCCAAAAATTTATAACATGCTTCCAAGGAGTCATTGAGATGAAAAACTTATCACTAACATCAAACTCATGGTCTCATTGAAAATTTTCTATATAAAACATCTATTGAGGTATTATAATTTCATAAGATAATTAATAATTAAATCATTTACCTATATTTATTAGAAAATTGTAGGACCTATCAACTTAAAATTTCCAACATTATTCCACCCAATTGGATTCCAATATCTCTACCCATACAAAGCCTTATATAGTTATATTTGAATGTAATAATGGAAGTTATTATTATATGGGAACTCTACTAGGGGCAGGTTTTGATCTAAATGTTCTTGATACATCATTGTACCATAAAAAAATATTCCCTAAAGCGTTTATATATTCCTCTTAGAATAACTATAAGTTTGAGGGTGATAAGTGGTACACAAACTATGGTCTGTATGTTACAATTTTTGAAGGCTTCTCTGTAACCTAATAACATACCATTGATATCGATCAAATACTATATATTTTAATAGTACATTAACCCTTATTGAATCCCTAATTTATATCATGGTGACTTAGTTAAGAGTAAAATCATCTTTGGTGGTAGTAAAACATTCAATCTTGGGTAGCCGATCAACTATAGCCTAGATAAAATTATGGAATTTAGATATTTTGGGGGTGTACTACAAAAACATTCTATGTGACTTTTTCTCATATAAATACTATGTTGGGTAATGGTTTAATCATAAAATTAGTTTTTTATCATTATTCCTTGAATTTTTATTATTCCAAGAACTGTGATATGAATTCTATGATATCCCTCTTCATGTTTTCCAACCATATGTTTTTAAATATATATCAATTCATCTTTTTTTCATTCGTTAATACAGAATGATGATATATGATAATTATCCAAAATTTCCTACTTTAATTATATTTTTTGTGGAAAACATGTCTTGATTCCTAACCCAAAAAACAGTCACTATCAAATTTAACTTTGGAATGTTTTCTTCCGTTTTCTAAAGTTCTACATCATAGTTATGGGCGTATTTTATCTCATGTGAATATATAGTTAATATGAAATTTTTGAAATATAATACTTATCTTATTCCATTATAACATCAAGATACATCCTTTTAAATTCATTTAATATTGGGAGTCTATAAACACTTTTCAAAGATAAAGTAGCATTATCTTTCCTGCTCAAACCATCATCCACCTTTTTTCATTCTTGGGTCATTAATATATTAAGTTTCGATATACTTTGATAACTTGTGTCTATTTAATTTATAAAATATTTAACTCATTCTCAATGAATATGTATTTTAAACTCTTTTGGTGGGTTTAAATATCACACTTGTATCCTTAGAGATAAAAATAATAATTTTTTAATGCAATGATCACTGATTCTAGCTCTAAATCGTATATTGGGTAATTTTCCTCATCATTTGTTATTTACCATGTGGAAAATGAAATGAAATTTTAATTTTTTATTAGTATTTATAACAATATCTACTATAGGGAATCACATTATATTTAAAACCCATCCCCACTATTGGGTAATGTATGTCTACATGTATTGACCAATAAATTCAATAGTTACTTAAAAAAATTTCACATTCCTCCCTCCAAAGGAAATGTAATCCCTTCCATGTATCTTGAGTTAGTGGATTTCATATCCATAATAAATTTCTCAAAACCATTGGAATTATCTATATAACTTTTTATATATATTGATCTTGGATATTATTATTGGTGTGGTCCATTTTTCAATAACATTATTCATTATAGGATCTACATATATTCACTCATTATGGATTAAATAACAATGGAAATCCAACATTAATTTCCAAAATTCACATTTTATAAATTTATAATAAAACTTAACCTTTTATAAGGTCAAAAGAATGATTCATAAATAACCCTTATGACCTTCCTTATTCAAAAAATAAATAAGTAAATCATCTATGAAGTCATCCAAAAACTGATCCACATTTTACCAGAATACTATATTTATTATATTTATAATGATGGAAGTGTAATTAGTCAATAAAAATGGAATCAATATAAAATCCCTATGTCCACACAACATCCAGAAATATGTCTTTAAAATACCCCCCTTTTGAACCTTAACTATTAAAATCCAAATTTAATTTCTATATTTGAAGAGTATTGATATACTATGAGAGGATAAAATAATTCCCCAACATGTGGTATGCGATACTTGACCAAAATCATAGTCCAATTCTTCTCATGATAGTAAATGAAAAGGAACATTGAACCATTCTTTTTTAATGGACTAGTTCACTCTATGGTGTAGTAGTATATTAGATAAAACCCTTGTGCATATTTTCTTGTAAATGATACATTAATACCTTTAATTAAAAAGACTTTTTTCAATATATAATCCTTGAGATAGGCATTGATCCAATTATCAATTATATTTATAATAATACTCATTCACTAGGGAGATACTACGATGTTCATCCTAGAGTTGACTCTATTTGGTAAGTTAATTTGACATCATTACATCCTTGGATTAAAATATGTATTCCCCAAGTTTTTTATTCCTCCAATGTAATTTTATGTATGAGTTGAATTTTCATATAGAAGGGTGTCTCTAAAATTAATAAACTCATGTGGTTGTTCTTCAAATGGGGGATCATTCTTAAATTACATGGCTTCTGAGATCAACCCCAATAAAGTGTCTGGTATCAATATTCTAAAAATTGATATATGGAACAAAACAAATTAACCTTTTGTGAGGAATCCATGATTTTTATTCCTCTAGTTAATTTGACATCATTAAATTATTGGATTGAAACATGGATTCCTCATGATTTTATTCCTGAAATGTAATTTTATTTATGATTTTACATTTTCTGTAGAATCGTGTCTCTAAAATCAATAATATGCAGTTGTTGTTCTTAACATGGGGGATTGTTCTAAAATTACACGACTTCTAAGATCAACCCCAATAAAGGGTATAGTATATAAATTATAAAAATTGATTCCTGGAACAAATCATGTACTAGGGAGAGGTGTAGATGGTGTGTTAAGAGATAAACTATTTCTCTGACATGATGAAGCATCTCAAAGGGACCAATATACCTAGGGATCATATTATCCTTCTTCCAAAATTTTATAACATTCTTCCAAGGGCACATTGAGAGGAAAACCTTGTCACTAACTTCAAACTCAAGGTATTACTAACAATTTTCTACAAAACACATCTATTGAGGTTTTCTACTTTCATAACATAAAGAATGGTTAAATAATTACCCTTTATTTATTATAAAATTCCACGACCTATCATCTTACTCTATCAATATTTATCCTTGAAAATTGGATTTCAATATCATTACACATACAAACCCTCATATAGTGAAATTATAATTCTATAATGGAAGTTATTATTATATGAGGACTCCATTAGGGAGGGGGGAGGTTATTCTAATTATTTTTGAGACATCATTGTACCAGAACACAATATTCCCTCAAGTGTTTAGATAGTCCTCCTAGAGTAACTATCAGTTTGAGGGTGATAAGTTGTAAATAATCTATGGTATGTCTATTACACTATCAGAAGGCTTCTCCATAACCTGATAATATACCATTGATATCGATCAAATACTATATATTTTTTTAATACACTAATACTTATTGAATCCCTTATATATATCACGGTGACATAGTCAAGATATAAATCTTCTTCGGAGGCAATAAAACATTCAATCTTGGTTAGCCGATCAACTATATCCTAGATAGAATTATGGAATTTAGATATTTTGGTGGAATCCTACAAAAAATACTAGGTGCTTTTTCTCATCTAAATACTTGGTTGGGTAATGGATTAATCATACAATACGATTTGTATCATTCCTCCTTGACTTTTTATCATACCAAGCAATGAGATATAAATTATATGATATCCCTCTTCATGTATTCCCACCGTATGTTTTAAAATATATACCAATACATCTTTGTTCATACTTCGTGAATAGAGAACAATGATATATGATAATTATCCATAAGTTCCTTCTTTAATTATAGTTTTTATGGAAAAATTATCTTTATTCATAACCATAAAAATATATCATTATCAAATTTTAACTCTGGAATGTCTTCATCCTTTTTCTATAGCTCTACATAATATTTCTAGTGATATTTTTTCTTCGTGTGAATATATAGTTAATATGAAATTTTAAAAAGATAAGACTTATCAAATTCTATTATAATTTCAAGATACATCCTTTTAAAATTATTTAATTTTGGGTGTATTTCAACCATTATGAATGATATGGTGGCATTATCTTTCCTGCTCAAACCATCAGCCACCTTTTTTTCATTCCCCGATCTCTAATATATTTAGTTTCCATAGACATTGATAACATTCCCCCATATAATTGGGAAATTTTTTAACTCATTCTCTATGAATATATATTTGAAACTCTTATGGTGGGTTTAAATATCACACTTGTATCCATAGAAATATAAACAATAATTTTTAATGCAATGATCACTGATGCTAGCTCCAAATCATGTACTGGGTATTTTTCCCCATTAGTTTTTAATTATCTTATTGAAAAAGAAATTAAATTTTCAGTTTCCATTACGATTTATACCAATATCTACTATTATGGTTCACTATTTATTAAAAAATCATCCCCACTATAGGGTTATGTATGTATACATGTTTTTACCAATAAATTCTTTAGTTACTTAAAACATTTTTCGCATTCCTCTCTCTAAAGTAAATTTTACACCTTCTATGAACCCTTAGTTAGTGGATTTCATATCCATAAAAAATTTCTAAAAAAATGATAGTATATAATTATATTTATAAATATATGGATCATGGATATTATTATTAGTCTAGTCCATTGTTCAATACCATTATTCTTTAAAGGATCTATATATATTCCTTCATTAGTGATTATGTTACTATAGAAATCCAACATTAATTGCAAAAATTTTCATTTTATAAATTTATAATAAAACATATCCTTTTATAAGGTCAAAAGCATGATTCATAAATAACCATCATGTAAATCCGTATTCAAAAAATAAATAAGGAAATCATCTATGATGACAACCACAAACTGATCCAAATTATCTCAAAAGACTATATTTAATATATTTGAAAATATTGAATTGTAATTAGTAAATATAAATGGAATCAATATAAATTCACAGTGTCCATACATATTCCCGAAATATGTCTTTAAAATATCATCTCTTTTGAACCTTAACTATTTAAATCCAAATTTAACATCAATATTCTAAGAGTATTGATATACTATGAGTGGATTAAAAAATTTCATAACACGGGGTTTGTGATTCTTGATAATAATCATGGTCCTGTTATTCTCATGATAGTCAATGAAAAGGAACATTGAACCATCCTTTTTTAATGGACTAGTTCACTCTATTATGTAGGAGTATAGAAGATAAAACCATTGTCCCAATTATATTGTAAATAATACATAAATACATAAAATTCAAAGTGATTTTTTCAATATATAATCCTTGAGATTGGCATTGATAAAATTATCAAATATATTGAATATAATACTAATTCACTAGGGAGATACTAGGATAGTCTTCTGGGAATAGATTATTGTATTTCAATAAATTGGGTATGTAATATATTCTAAAATCCTTTCAAATCATTTCAGAAAGAAATAAATCAATATAACCTAAAAATAAATTGATTAAAGTTTATTATAAATTGAATATGGGAACGAAAATCGTTACCCATGAGTGTACAAAAAAGTGTGCAATTATTCCACCTTTTGATTAACTAAGTGATGATTCATTAAACTCCGAAACACCCTTATCATTTTCATTTCCTGGGGTACATCGAGGATAGAAACTATATAAACATGATTAGTCCAAACATTGATGTAATTTATTGGAACAAAAATACTCAATATTCTAAAAAAAATAGTATATCATCATAAAAGAGGCTAATATATATGGTTTACACTATGGTTTTCTTACTATAATTCTCCAAAATATCTTTTATAATCTCAAAAAATAACAAAAACATTTCCTTGATTCCAACATTAAAAACCTAGGCTAAATATTTCTGTATTTAAACTATTTTACGCGACTTAAAAAATTATATTTTGAGAAAAATCTGAAGGACCAATTTGTTTAATTTTGTTTGAGACTACATACATAGTTAGATTATTTTACAAAAACTCACGATCATTTTTTTATAGGAACCATAATAGTCCATCTTCTAGAAATCTTAGTATTAAACTAGAACCTCAAAACCTAGATAATGAAAACATAAGAACGAGGTGATCTCAAATTCTTATTAAGGAACGAATAAATATTTCGTCAAGGATGAGTTCATAATAATAAGTAAAAAACTAAATACTATAATACATATTATTACATCATGTAGGATTACCATAAGATATATGTGAGCTTAAAATTACATGGGAAAAGAACATGAATCCAAAAAATATCATCATATAATTATATGGAAATAAAATTGTTGACACACATTTAATATAAACAATAAAACATGAGAGTATAAAATCCTTTAAATATGGAACAAACATTAGTATAAAAGTATTAATTCCTTGTGACACACCATATGTTCATATGCTTACAATAATGTTAAATATACTCTTTAAGAAATATCTCATTAGAAATAGACTCATAACAAATTAATTGGAGGGTTATATAGTATTGGTTCAATTAGTCATCAATACAGACATGTTCCAATTAAAAATAATTCACTTTTAAAATAAAAAAGAACCCATTTATAAAAAATGGGTTTAATAAAAAATTTAATGAGAATAATTAACTTTTAAAAAATATCCCATGGAAATAGAAATTGGATTCACTAAATAAAAAAAGGTATAAATAACATCATGAATTAAATTAATTGATACTGAACACATAAACACCCAAAATAATAAAATAATAATATAATAATTTTTGGTAAACATGAAACATAACTCCATTAGGGATATATCATTTTATGATATTGAAAACCAAATTATGATTTTTTGAAAACATTTTGTATTCATCATTGAAAAATTCATAGTTATGAGTCACTTTTCAAAAATACTCATTTTCTTAATTATAAAGTTAAAATTTTAGGGAATTTTATTTTGATTAAAAATAAATTTTATGTAAAAATTAAAATAGAAAACATAATTGAAATTAAAATTTCATTGAAGAATAATGATCAAAATAAAATTTTATAACACAAATAAAAAATAATTTTTTACAAATCCCTTACCATTATCATTGATTAAAATTCATGTAGTTTAGCCTCATCAATTATAAAGAGAATCATATTAATTATCTATTTTAGAACTATATTTTGACTGAACCGAGAATTTATAAATGAACCCCAACATCTCCCAAAATGTTATTATCTCATAGAACCATTATTGGAAATTTCATACATAATACCAATATTTATAACCTAGGGAAGAATAAAGAATATGAAATAGTGAGCTCAAATGATCAATTAGGATAAACATAAGAGATATAAATCAATTATCATAATTGTGATTAGGTAAGAATATGGGTATAAGAACATAATCAAACCTTTGATAAACATACATAATCAGTCAAAGATAATGTTTCATAAATCATTTAATAATACTTTTTCATAAATAAATTCCTAAGCCATAAGTGTATTGAATGATCAATAATCAATCCTTATCCACGATAACATATCATAACCATAAGACATAAGTTGTTGGAATTAATATAAGCATGGTGAATTTTATCCTTAGTTATTGATCACATCTGAGACTATAATATTTCATTTTCTTCACTCCTCATTACATCAGATCAATTTTTTAGGTTCATAACAAATAATATCTTATTAGAAATTATCCTTTACTTTTTTGGGGTCAGACTACTATTCAATTTCTTGTTTTCTTGTGATAGATTCATGTTTTCCCAATTCATTATAGGGATATATAATTTCTTTACCACCCATAACATAATGAAAGCCATATATATTTGTGTTAGAATATAATTAAGCATCAATCATAGAATTATATCATTACCTGTTTAAATGGAATGGGTTTTATAAATATTTCATAATTTCATTATATTATAACCCATGGAGAAGTAATGTGTTTCATAATGGTTTAATCATAAATAATTAAACCTGTGTGAATGAAATTATATTCATAGATCCATCCATAAATCAAAATCATCAAAAATCATCCCGATAAATAAATTGTATGGTGTAAAAATATCATATCCACAATGATTCTAAAAAATCATTAATGGATGATGTAATATATGAAAAATACCATTAATAAAACATTCAAAATATTCATTGAAAATATGAAAAAATATAACATTCTTTTGATAACATTTTAAATGAAAATTCAAAACATATTGAGAATAATATTTTCATATAAATTAACCATGTAAAATCTTGAATGAAGCTTCAATGGATATATTGGTAATAATGGTGGGAAAATCAGTTATATCATTGTTAAAGCCTTCTGTATGAGCAATGTAAAATAAATAATGGAAGAAATACATGAAATATTTGTATTATTTCCTATGGTATGAAAAGCATGAGTGTGGTATCCAAAACTCACAAATTGTGTGAACATACAATGAACACGCATGCCATGCACAATGAATGACCTATGTGTGATCACACATAGAACATTTTAGAATCCCTTATATTCTTAAAAAGGAAAGTTTTTTGAGACATCTACTGACTATGCGACAACTTCCAGATGACTTCCTTTGGATCATATGACTTGTCAGTCAATGTGATCCTGAAAAACCATCCAATAGGACATGTAAAATAAGGTGAAAATATAAAAAATTCATATGTCATTAAAATCATAAATCGTCATGATATGAACCCATAAGGTTTTGTTGTCACTATGAAAACCCTGGAGATATGTTTTTTCTATCATGCAAGATCCCACTAACATGTCACAAGTATCATGTAAAGGGATCCAGACTTATCTAGGTGGTCAAATTCTCCCCTGACAGCTCTAAAGACAAACATAAGGGTCTTTCCCTAATAAAACTTACACTTCACCCTAAGAACCATTTTTGGTCATGCGATGCATCAAAAATGAGGAGAGTCATTGTCATCAACAACACTAAAAATACTAAAATCCCCACATCTATTTTGAAATAATAATGTCAGTAAATATGTAACTGAATAGAGCTTATTGTGATGGGAGGATATACTGATTTCATTAAAATAGAGTTATATAGAATGGGTGATCACCATTCATCATTAGAATCCACTATGATAGGACATCATAATCCTTCAATATCCCTTGGCATGTCATCTTGATTCCATGAAGGACCCATGGAAAACCTCCTTTTACCTTATGGAATACACTAGAAAAGTCATGATAGGTCACATGAAATCCTTTCAATAGGAATGTTGATCATTTGATGGCCACTAGATGTGGTGGCCTAACATTAGGGAATCTCCTTGGAATGTTGACATGAATAGGGAATACTTCATTGATTATCCATGATCTAATAATCTAGGTGTTGAAGGGATAGTCTTGTGGTATCTAGAAATAATATGACCCCCACTACTAGATCACATGAGGTGCATGGCACCAAATCCCTTCATTGAACCCTTACTGAATCTAAGAAATATTCATCACACGAGGTGGTGAATAACTAGGGTTGTGTGGCTTTTAAATTTCACCCCCATGAACACAAAAAAGGCATTAATATATTTTTGGATCCACACAACATCTCTCCCAGGAATCAAATTAGATGTCACATATTATTTTATCTCAAGATTGTAATGGTTTTACATCAGGTAAAATTTATGGAATGTCCTAGGGATTGAGAGGCATGAATAGGGACATTACAATATAAAATAAGTTCATGAAATGGACTTCGTATGGATTATGTGAAGTACATATCACATATCTTCTTAGTCACATGAGACCTAAAACAAGTTAGTACTGAATAAATCTACAGAAAAAATGAAATAAAAGGATAGAAAAAAACTAAAATGGATGGGAGACTTATATGAGGAATACATAGGCCGATCCCCATGTGCTTCTCATGAACCGTTTAGGTCCTGGGAGAGTGCTGAGACATGTCTCCCAGATCAAAATATGGCTTCCTTTACATTTTATTTAGGTCATGAGATATCCCATATACATGTCAAATGATTTCAAAGATGTCCTATGGGAATACCCACAAGTCTCACAAAACCCTCTTATCTCACCATCTAGACCTTGTGTTAACCTATAGACATGTTTCCCATATCATGCGACAACACCATTACAAGTGATCTAGGTATCTCTACTGAATCATGGATTGTAAAATGTGTCTCATGACTTATTCTATGAAAAACATCAAAAAACATGTAGATCCCTTCAAGAATTTAATGCGAGATCATGCGATGACCTCAAGGAAAATTCAAAGATTTCTTGTGAGGCCTTCCGACCAAGTCTTATATAGTCTTGAGATAGTCTCCATACATGACATTCAGATTATGTGACATCCCTTGGAAAATTAAAATAGGACAATAAATTGTATTTCGACATGTGTGTACTATAGAAAAAAATTTCTAAATATACTCTAAAATTTTAGGCAAACAATCAAGGCATATCATGAAGATATTCAGTAAGGTAAGGCAGACAATATAGCCATAACAAGAAGTGGTCCCTATACATGACAATCTTATACATCCTCTATATTAGGGTATCCTTAGTGTTTATTCCCCTAAAAATGGTAGGATATTACTATCTCGTTTTTAGTAAATCCTCAGTGTTTAAGACGAAATCAATGGTATGATATGACTTCACCCATATTAGGGAATCCTTGGTGTTTAATCCCCAATCAATTTCATGATATGAAAACCTCTATATTCGAGGAGTCTTAGTGTGTATTACCCTATAAATTTCATGATATGACTACCTCCATATTAGGGAAACCTCATTGTTTAATCCCTAATCAACGAAATTATATGACAACCTACGTATTAGGGAATCCTAAGTGTGTAATACATGATCAATGGGATGATATGAACACCTCTATATTATGGTAGCCTCAGTGTCTATGCCCGATCAATGACACGATATGATGACCAACATATTAAGGAATCCTCAATGTGCAACCTTAACCAGTGGCATAATATGATATGTCCTAGCTATAACGGAAACCTGTGGTGTAATCCTCAACCATACAGAAATATCTGATCTATTATTCCTTAAATAACGAGGATAAATGGGATGCCTTCCCAAGTCCTGAGCTCAAATGGGAATCCACTTTGCTGAAAGCCCCCCCCCCCCCCATGCCTCCTACATTTCAATAATTAGGACCCAATCATTCCTATGGAATGATCATGTCACCTCATCCATCAAAGTACTTGGAAGTCAATCATACTATCATAACCCTAATTCATAAAGTAACTACAATATATCGGATGACTTCCCGAGGCCCAAGATTTATACTATTCATCCAAATGGATATCATAGTACATATTTTCTATATCAATATGTAGTGAGATTAATTAATTTATATCCATCAATTATCACAACGACTATGGTTCATGCGAGTTTAGGGAGTTGTAATGGTCACTTGTGGTTCATTATGAATCTCTATATTGGAAAAATTGGTATGTAATCCTCTAATATGTGGAATGATATGACTAACCTATACAATGGAATATACTTTTGGGTTGTCCCTTGATCATGATTGAACTATGATGTCTCTGATTCCAGCAATAATTGAGATATGTAGGATTCCCCCTTAAGGAACAAGCTCAATACCTAGTGCCTAAGTACCCACATATATGACCTCTCTATATTACATTAAATTGAATGAGAATAAAGAAATACATGGTATTTTATTCATAATATAAAAAAGGATATGTAGGATGTATCAATAAGGCTCAATCCCATCCTTGACATATTAATCATTTCCGTTCATGGAAGAAAATTCTGATGTACCAAGAGACATGACTTCAACATATGAGTGAAAACACATTTAGAGGAATTAGTGAAGAACCTGAAATACGTACAGATGGACTCACTAATATATTTCCCTTAACATATCAAAGGGAGTAACCTATGATCATTTTGTTAGTTTATGCAATTTCAGATTATAATTAAGAAGTTATTAAAGAACATATCATAAATCTATTTGAGATTCCGAGAGAAGGAATTAGTTCCCTTAAAAAGGTTGTGATGAGATCGCCTACCCATCACTATACCAAAAAGAGATCCTAAGTTTTATTTGGTTTAAAACACCAAAAGACCACCTAACCTTTGTAATTAGGTATGTACCTAATTATGGATGTGGTAATCATTCCTAGTTTCATTTAATAACATTAATGTCAAACACGATGTAAATGATTGGGAAATCGATTGAGACACACACTATCAAACCTTCGGAAAAATTGAATTCACCTCAGTTGTATCTTTTATAAAAAAGAATGGTGAACCTAACTCCACCACATTTAACCTCAAAATATCCTTCCAGATATGAATAATAGATTGACCTCTTCCCATCAGACAATTTCATTCCTCTCAGGAGGGTTCCCCAAGTTGTATCCTCCCATTGAAACAAAAATGGGGAACTGGACTTGAATCTTTTATATAAAAAATTGATCGGTTTACCATCTGTCTGTACTTATTTTTTTAATATCCTATACAAGAAGGGGAAGGATGAAATAAATCATATGGTTTATTCTCAATAGGGTGGGTTCTCCAAAAATTAGTTCATCCTCACTTTGATAAGTCCTCAGGAGTAGAATTGATGGATCATGAAAAAACGGTAAATAGTGTTACCATTGAATATTTGATTGATAAAACATCATGTCTACAATGATTCAATGATTGGTGATAGTGTTCCTTGTTATATTTATGATTATATTTATTTCAATTATAAACAATACCTAGATCTGACATGTCTTTATCCATTGAAAATTCTAAAAAATCAAATATGGATGCAACCCCCCTAAGGCACATTATAACCTTACCTTCCCAACATCTTCAACATCAGGTAGAAAGTAAAATTTTATAGGAATACCATAGATATAGTATGATTTTAACCATTAAGGATGCCCATGTGGTTCTCAAAATGCTAAATGGTAGGTCTTTATGATCCAAATATTGTAGTAATAAATATAGTGGAACATTTTACCACCACCAACCACATTTAGATATTATCCCCAGAGTGAGACAATTATCACCATTAGTATATGATTAAGGTGGGACAAGGATTCAACTATGGATACATTTTGGTTTAGGGCCCACCAAGGAGGGATCCCCTCAAGTTCCATCACCAGTACCATCTCACATGCGCCATTTAATTAACTTTTAAGGGTACCACATGACACACTGTAACATTAGACACTATTCATGGGAATAAAAGAAGATATATCGAGTGTGGAAGGATATAGAAAATCATTGCTGGCCTCATATCCCCTCTACCAATGACAATTTTTACCACCATATCTTGATAGTAACCAATGATCTAGATCATATCTCTGCTCACTCACAACATGTCTGCGAGCATATTCCTATAGAATAAATGGGGCGGTGAAAATCCCTACCTCTGTGTATGATGCACATCAACATATTATTTTTTTTTAAAGAAGGAAAAAATTAAGATCATATTCCTACTTAAATTGAAGATATATTCCATTATATACTAGAGACAATAAATGTATAGGGTTATATTCTTGCAAAAACTTTTCTAAAATGACATTGTACCTTAGATGAAGATGTTGAACTCCATCAACATATTAAGAAACTAATATATATGTAGTGACAAGAGAATATTCCTATCCCAAATTCCAAGGAATCATAACACTCTGATCATTTTGAATAAATGGTTACTCTAGAGAAAGTGCACATTATTGCACTCATGTAGAAGGAAGGTCAACATCTTCCGGTAAAGGATGAGGCCCCAGAACGGGATCATATTACCATTACAACTGGGGATCAACAAGTGAGTGCTACACAACACATGGGATAGGGGAAAACTCATTCCTATAAAGTGTGACATTATTTTCCAAATTCCCATTATTAGGATCATATCCCCAATATGGTTGTGTCTTACCAGGTGAGAGTGACACATTCCTTAGGACATGCTAATATTCATAACAAATAAGACCATCATCATACTCCAAAGGCCTGGGACCAGGATCACGTTCCCATTATAGCATGGTATCACCAATTTATAGTGTAAAACACCTTCGGGTAGGATCATATTCCTATCAGTGAATTAAACTAGTATATTCCAACAAAACATAAAATCCAAGCTCATATCCTTATTTTCACTGAAGAACGACTACATCAGTATCCTTATGAGGAGATATATGTGGAGGGTCATTTTATTTCACCCATTCTAGAGGCTCTTCATTATATTACAATTGGAAATGATCATTCAAAATAGGATTATATTCCCTCTCCAAATGGGGTTAACCAAGTGAGAGTGACACATGCCTTGGGATATGACCATGTCACAATGGACAGAGGTCCCCAACATAAAAAAAATTCATAGGATCAGGCTCATATCCCCATTTTTCGAAGGAATATTAGGTAAGATAAGAACATTCCTCAGGGTTGGATCATATTCCTATCAATAAGGATGAATCTCATTGTCATACTCCACTAGTTTTTGACCAGAAGTCTCATATTCTCACGTCACTAAAAAGTTATCAAAAAAGTCTGGGAGTCTCCATACAACATGATCATACACCTTACTAGTTCCAAAAGGTAGGATTACATATTCCTATGATGACATATAGTGAAGCTCATATCCCTAATATTTTCAATTCTTGTTTCCATGAGTTTTGTTGAGACACATTCTCAACACCCCAAGGTTCTATTGACTCTTCTACCAAAGTAAAAGGAAATCATTACCATGATTATCCACCTCATGGTAGTTTTGAGAAGGCTCATAGGGACAAAAATCCATATATACATTGTGGTCAAATTCCACATGGTGATATATCCCATGAAAAAGTTAATAAACTCCTTTCCCAGACACATTCATATAGAGTTGTGTTCAAAAAATAGAAACTTTATATAGAGAGGTTCTTGAAACCTCAGGGTCAACCACAAATAGTTCTCAATAAAATACCCTGAGCACTCATCTCCAGTCAGTAGGAGACCCTAAGAAGCACCTCATATGGTCTAACCATGTGAAATCATGTTAATCTATATAAGGTGAGGTCAAAATTGACACATGGTGAGATTTATCCTAAAATAACCCCTTTATCTTGTTCTTGCCCATTTCTACTTCTTATTGTGAGATCCTAGAAGAGATAAAGTAGGAGTTCATGGATTATCTATGACAAAATATGTAGAATAGTCATCAGTAAATTAAGTATACACACATCAACTATCTATGATATGAGTATCAACATTATATCATCAATATAATCTATTGTCAGTTGGATATGGATGCCTTTTACATAGCACAAAACCCAAGAATGGAGAAGCATGATGAAATTCTATCTAGTGTTTTTCTCTTCAATGAAACAACCATAAACCAACTGATTTCCAATGAATCACTAGATATATATATCCCAGAATGGATAAAATATAGAGAAATGAACTTTACAATGTCTCTATAATAACAGAATCCCTCAGATATGGAATCTTGTAATGTCATAACAAACAAAAAAAAATTAGTGGACTGGGTAATGCACAATCTAGTCGGATACTAATATAGAATTGTACTATTTAAATGGTTCTGATAAATAATTAATGGATGGGGAGTAATGCCAATGGATATTTGACATAATCCCATGAAAATGAACAACTGAATTTTAGACACAAAGGACAATGTTACGTCCAACTCGACAACTTCCTATGGAAGCCAACTCCTGTCATGGGATTATACTGCACCCAACTCCCACATAAGATAAAATTTATCACATCAATTATGTCATAGTAGCATCTTCTAGAGTATCCATCCAGAAGCAAACCTATCCCACACAGATGGGGGAATATATAGCACCTCCTCTACCCATTATATTTTCAATTATTGAGAGGGTCCAAGACATATAAGTAGTAGTTCCAAACAAACACCAGCACCCTAGGCTGAGGTATTTTATATTTCAATCTCCATGGTTTATGATTTCTTGAGGGGGTACTGAAGAAATCAATGATAGTTCCAGAACAACCCTAAGCCATTGGGTTTGGTGAATTTATATATCAAAGTTTATCCCATGAGTCATCTAATCCCAATATGGAATCATTAAATTCCCACAAATTGGACCATTCAAGGCCAATTGTGGAACTAAGTATCCCCCAGCCTATAGACATGGGTGAATTTTCATCAACACCAAAAAAATAGACGGAATCAGTCTCCTCTTGGTTGGGAGTTAAATATTTATGGATGACATCTCATCCGTTCCTCCCTCCTTAAGAAGAACATCTTGTATTTGGGGGCCATTTGATAATCATGAACAAAACCCCCTCAAGGTTACTACTCCAAAACTAAGATAGGTGGAGCATACAGTGAAGGAAAATAATCCTTGCTTGGGTAGTAAGGAAAAATGGACCAAAATGGATGAGGGTTCGATGAATAGACCTAAAGAATGCAATATAGAAACATCCTATTGTGTTGATAGAAATGGGGAAAATATAATTTCTTGATATGGATCTGTAAATATTTTCACTATTAGAAAAACATATAATGTGGATAAAGTCATTGATGCATAATAAAACACCAAAAATATACCCCAATATGAAGATATGGATGCATCCACGAAGGATGAATGTACCCGAAACTAGAAGAGGTTCTTGATCCTGGCACCTCTGAATTTCATGATTCCACCTCCATGATGGAATAATACCAAATATAAAGGTATTGGTATGGCAACATCCCAATCATCAAGAAAAAAACCCAAAATCTTTCCACAGAGGAACTGTTGTCAAGATATGAGAATGGGATAAAAAATCTCAAACAAATCAATGAGTATCTACTTAGAAGAAATATTCCAAATGGATATCTTCTTTATGATGAGGTGAATATTACTCCTCCAATGTATATATAAATATAAAATCTAACAATAGAAGTGGAATCAAAGAATTATACTGGCTCTGTATCCATACAGCCAGTCTACATAAATTATGAAGTCAAAAATGATCATGACTTTCCTCCCAAGAGGTAAAATCTTCACCCTCACTAGGGAAATCATTTAGTATTAGGGTAGATCAAGAATCAAATAGAGATAAAAAATAAAACATTATAAATCCCCACCCACTCCCTATAGAAGTATGGTGACTATGAAAGTAGTTCCTCCAAAATTGTGCGGTTCCATTGAGTCTCTGGCTACTTGAATGGATTCTAGGGACCGTTAATGTTCACATGTTTAGTCTTAAATTAACCCATATCCAAAATGGGTAAATGATATTTTTCATCCACCTAATCTTGGTTCTCCACTTTTCTCCACCATGGTGGTGGGGGAGACCCCAGATAACATATGAGTAATTTAGTATCCCGATGTGGTCTGATGATGGGAACTCAAGATCAGTAGGATGAATCCAAGATGAATTTTTTTATAAATCTATAATATGGGAAATATTTTGTTTTTGGTACAACAACCTTATGAAAGAATATGTTTCAATATGGGTAGACCTTCATTATAAATTCCTTCACTATTTCAGGTTCCTCAAATAGAAAAAATGCAATCATTGTATCGAGGAAGTGAAAGAAACATGAGAATTAGAAAGTGTTTGAATTAATATACATATGGATGTTTTTAAAAAATTTGCTGATTATACCCCCCTTTCAGGAACATTTAATAGAACTCTATAATTAAAATCTAAGGGATAACCTACAAAACCTCTAATTATAATGAAATATCTAGGTAAGCTTTGTGAGTTTGTATAAACATAAAAACAATTAGAAGATGAAATACAGAGAAATAAAGTTACATCTCATCTCATTCCTTTATCTCCAGTGAAAAGGTTCATCAAGGTAGTGACTGAAGCTATCACTCTCAAACTATTAGCAATGCCTATATAAAAACCTAGGCAGGTCCTGAACTTCCCATCAACTCCTGTAATGTGGAAAAAAACAATAAATCGCCATTTGTTAGAAGAAAAAAAATATAAGGGTAAACAAATATTTTAGGAATTGATGAATAATTAAGACTCTTTCCAAAATGAATAACTCCTCAGTTATTTCCTTACATCCATGGAAAACAAACTTCTCATACTTCCATATTCCAAGAAGACTAATGAGGTTAATATCATCGATCGTCCCCACTACTACCCTTTCTATTGGAAGCTGGGACATAAGAACTAGAATTTCATCTTCTTCAAATACATCCTCTAAACATGTTCAATTTTAGAGAATTTTTGTTTTATAACACCTTAGATTATGTGGAATTCATAATAGCTTCCCATCCTAATGAAGAAGGATATTTGAAAAAGGTTATATCCTAGTCTAGGAATATATTTTACAACTAGATGAATCAAAAAATAATTGACTGAGCTCATTCCATCTTCAGGGAAAAACTTTGTAGAACCATAATGGTATCATCACCTAGGGATGTTACCTTATATATGGATCCCAAATGTGGAAACAACATTATAAATATAAAGAGACAAAATAAGATGAGTCATTTTCTTCTCCAACACAAGTTCTGACTCTTACACATTTATTTCCTACAAAATCTGAAGCATGGGAACCAACCCATCGTAAGGAAGCCTCATCAATGAAGACTTATCATTGGATCTGTTAATGTGATAAACATGACATAAACCTTCTCTGATGATGAATATTCTTCCAAATATGAGTTCCCTACACCTAATTGGGGAATATGAGGCTTCATGAACAAGAACTGAGGATACATTGGACCACATGGGCATGGAAGAATCCAATTTTTTGGTCACATCCCCACAGAGGATATATATATATATATATATGTAGTTGAGACTCATGGAAAGTCACTCTAAAATTCCCAATAGAGGCATAGAGGTTTCCTAGAATAGTTGAGTGGTATTTTCTATACATTTATCTTTCATGACCACTTAGAGAAGGTCTAATTATCTGAATAATACAATAAATAGGTAAGGACGATATGAACAACACCAATAGAAGAAGATTCCCCTTAGTATATAAAGACGAACTGGGCCCATATATGTTAAATTATTCTTCTACAAAGTCACACAATTGGAAGATAAAACACCTTGGGAAGTGCCAACCTTTGTAAAAATTATGCCATTCATATAAATTTTGTGGTTTTTCCAACCATGTTCTTAATCTTGGATGCAGTTCATCATTAAAAAGAACTCATGGATGAACTCCTTTAATACATCTAGGACCCATTGGATTTCAAGATAGAAGTCATCGTAGTAGTGTTCTATCGAGTGTGTCCCATTCCAGTTGAGAGCCATGTTCCCATATTGGTCATAAAACAAGATTAGGATGAGGTCATCGAGGGCCACATCTGGCCCCTATATGTTTATGGAAAACTGAATAATGTCTAAATACAAAGGTATCTGATTTATAATGGTTCCAAGATCACTGTCATCCCGCTTCTACCTATCTGATATTTGGTATATAATGAAGGTTAATTCCACACCCCGAAAAAAATTGGCCATAGAAGGGTATGATAAGTGTGAGCAGAGTTCTATCTGTATTATCCTAATCAAAGCATAATTTTAGGGATCTCACATCTAACATCAAGTACATTTTCATCCAGTAAGACACCAAATATAATGTCCTTCTAAGAATGTCCATGCTCCAAAACCATGTGGTGGTACCTTCCACATTCCATTGGTGCTTAAAAAACCCCATTCATTGAAAGGTGTACATATTACATGATGATGGTACCACATTTCATTCTTGAAAATCAAAATATATTGAGGCACACTTCTAAAAAATGGAAGTAAACTAATCAATGGTGGATCATATCACACTGATCGCATCCCCA
Source organism: Viscum album (assembly GCA_963277665.1). Taxonomy (NCBI): domain Eukaryota; kingdom Viridiplantae; phylum Streptophyta; class Magnoliopsida; order Santalales; family Viscaceae; genus Viscum; species Viscum album. The sequence goes on along the minus strand of OY728152.1, from coordinate 774,843,465 downwards.
GTGTCTTGGGAACTACCATTGAAAGTCCTTTATATATGATATACAATGATTATGTGCTCCTTAAAATCATAGTTAAGGCAGTATACTTGATCTCAGATATGCAATCTCTATCTTTCTGTAGTGACATTGTAGAATAAATTCAGACCCAGAATATCTCAACAACATATTTGGAAGTTAGGGATGATAATATCTTTCCATATGACCTCTCTCATCTAAAATTTCATATAAATTACCTGAGATTTCAGATTTGGCCAAAAAATGACTCCACAGACTCAGAGGTGGACGAAGAGGTGGATAACATCAAGAACACCCCACTAGTATTTGATGTAGGTTTGTATACCACCATTAATGATATCATGCCGGTAAATTGTGAAGGGAATAATAAACATGAAGTATACTGATTAGTAATACCATGCCTTTAAAGGAGATATAGACATATATCACATTTCTAAAGATATACTTATATGGGTTTGTTTGTAATTATGTAGAAATTCATGCACCTAATCCAAATGTGGATCTGCACAATCTTGAATTACCCAATGACCATCAAGGTTTCAAGTTGGAAGACATGAGGATTTACCCCTCTCATGACACCATTGATGAGGTGGAAGTTGAAAAATTGATAAAATTCATTTTTTTTCTAACAATTTCAATACCCATTATAGGTTTCTAGCATCATTCCTTTCAAGAAGAAGAACGTGAAAATTTGGTTCAACGGTGATTTAAGATACCGTAATCAACCATTCCAAAAGGATGATTTTCGTTTGCCGATAAAAGATATATTGATCAATGCAATAAATATCATACATGACCATTCCTTTATAGAAAGATATTTAGGATTCAATCAGATAAATATTTCCCCAAAAATGAGGAATCCACATTCATTATAGAGCCTTTAGGGATTTTTCTAAATGGAAATTCCCTTTGGATTAAATAATTTTTGTGTACATATCAATGTAGAATGAATAATATCTTTAAGCATATATTGGGAATAATATTAGAATATTATCTCGAAGACCTGGTGGTCAAATCTTGACTATAGTGTGATCACTTATTGAATCTTTAATCAGTCTTCAACAAGCTGTGACAACATAGTCTGAAGATGAATCTGCTGAAATGTGTTTTCATGGTAACATCAGGAAAGTTATTTAGCTTTTTGGTATTCAACTATGGAAGTGAGGTCAACATAGAAATGGCTACACTGATACAAAACATTCCTTTAATAGTTTTGGAATTTATCAGTGCTATAAAAATGCACTGATAAATGGAATCTTTATCATCCCTAAAGAAAGCACAAATAAATTTATCCATTTATCATCACCTTTTTTAGTGCTGGTAAAGGGATCCTTAATCAATGATTTTTTTGTTATCAATGATAAATGGAAACCTTTATCAATGCTTCATTTGTAGAACTCATACATGAATCCTTTATTAGCGTATTTTTACAACTAATTAAGATCCGAATAAATAAACTGAAATAATTAATAAATGAAAATGAGAAAATATATTTATTAAATATATATTGGAAATTTATTAATTAAATAATTATTTATAAAAATGAATAATTTGATTATTATATATATATATTATATTATAAATACTAATAAATATTTTGCATCTAATGTATAGATATATGAAAAATGTAAATTAAACAAATAAAAATTAAAAATAAGTAAATTTAGAAAATATTAAAAATTGCATTAATTAGATAATTATTGAAAATGTTAATAAATATTAAATATTAAATATAGATATATATGAATATATATAAATATAACTTATATATTAAATAATATTTATTCCCTTTATATAAAATAGTCATATATTTAGTGAATAATGGGTTATAAATAAAAATTAACATGTAATAAAAATACCAACTAATTGCATCGAGTAATAGACATATAATTGAACGTCATTTGATTTTTCAATTTAGCATAGCTCAAATATGTGTTATATTGATTTCCCAAATATGTAATTAACGCATTTTTATATACAACGCATGCACAATAAACATATCCATTTCTTCAATATTTTTAAAGTGTACTAATTTGTAATTTATTAAATTTCACCCAATTTTAACATGCATGCACTTAAAATTAGATATTCATTAATAATGTTAAAAATATATTTTTTAGAAAATATTTATAAATAAATATATTTAAAATGTATATTATCAATATTTATACAATTATATATTTATATATAAAAATAAATAAATATATTTTTTCAAGTATTTAAATAATTTAAAAGAATAGTTATATATATTTAACTAATTTTTAAATTTATAATAAATATACTTAAATAATAAATATAATTACTATATTTATATTTATATATATTTATTATATATAAAATTATATAAATATATATAATGATATAAATATATATTTTTTAAAATATTTATTTATTTATATATAAATAATTATATATTTAACTAATTATAAAATTATAATAAATATATTTAAATAAAATACTTTTATTATAATTATATTTATTCATATTCATTAAATACATATATGTATATAGATTTACAGATGATTTATTTATAATTATAATTATAAATCCTTTACCAACGACTAACTAATAAGGACTGATTAAAGTATTATTTATTAGCACATTTTTAGAATTGATAAATCTTTCTCTTTATCACCATTAAAAAAGCTATGAAAAATAATCCTTTTATCAAAGATTATAAGTTAAGCACCGATAAAAAATATCATTATCTATGCTTTTCTAGATGTGCTGATAAAAGTATCCTAATCTAATTAAAAACTCCTAACTAGTTGCGAACTCATTGTGATATCAAAAACATTACATGGAATCCACCCAATGTCGACACTCCTCCTTAGTGAATCGAAGGATGAATCATGTCTCAAATCAAGGCTGAAATATATAGATGTCCCAAATTCAAGGCCTGAACATTTTTAGGGTCGAAGGAATCTAAAGATGAATGTCAGTCTTTCTCTACATTCTCTTGAATGTATGTATTTCCATACTTTATCTTATGGAACATGAGGTGTAAAAAATAAATTCCTCATATAGTGGTGGAAGAAATTTTGAAACTATGAGTTTGGTGAGTTAGTCATTCTAGATATTTTTCGGGGGAGATTACCCATTTTGATGCTTGGCATTTTTTGAGTGAGAAACTCATATACAATTGGCCATATTAGGTTCTCCCCCAGGCTATAAGCGTATGTCGTTCCTTCTCAATAGTAGATGTGAATTAAAATATGGGATTTGAGAGCTATTATTTTATTTATGTGATAGTTTGGGTGAATCATTATTTAATCTTTTTTGGAGAAATAGTGTATTTTTTTATATGGTAGAAGTCCCATCCCTTATTTTTGTATATATAATTTTTTATGCAATAATTTCCATAGTCGTGGTTGGGTAGCCTATGAGACAAATTATTGGCATATTAAACTAACTTTTTATTATAGTAACTGTGTAGTAGAGACTTTATTAGGGGGTGATGTTTTATAGATCTGTTAATTTTATGATTCCACATAGATGTATGAGTGAAGTAAGGGTATTTAACTATGAAAATGTGACCTCAAGGGAGTCTGTATTTTTTGGAAATGGCTAGTGTGCATTGGATAGATATTGTAAGGGTTGGTGTTTTCCCCCATTTCTGGGATATAAATTTTTGATGTGTATTATTTCTCCCTTCTATATTCATTATGGACAATTGTGTAATCTGATGTATGGGTCAATGTGTATTAGATGGCCTCCCTTGAATCCTTCAGCTGGGTAGATCTAAGGTGATGACCCACCTAGAATCAATGTGATGGGTCGCTGTGGTGAAATGACATACAATGAGTCTTGAGATGTTTTCATATATTTGATATACCATTAATTTTAAATGTTATAATTATATATTTTTCTACATCCCTTGTTCCAAAAAAATATAATCGATGTTATCAAATTCTATATATTAGAAATTAGTTTTAGGTATTCATCATTTCAGATCTATATCTATAGGTTCGACCCCTAGGAATCTCTAACTACTATCAATGTATATGAAATTACGCTTTATTTATCAAAATGTTTTATCATAACATTTGGATATATTTATGTTTATTGAATTGGAGTTTATGTTTATTTTGTTTGTAAAATTGGGGTTTCTTATTAATCCTTAATTTCCTATATTATTTTTCAAAAAAGTTATTATTTAAATTTTTTGCTTGAGGCTCACCCCCATATATTTTATAGAAAACTTTCATCCTTATCAACTTCATCTTCATAAAATTTATTATTGAAATTTGTTTCATAAAACTCACCCCCAACACTTTTATGTTTTTTGTACTACTCTATGCATTAGTCACCCTATGTATGACTACTTCTTAGAATATTTCAATCAACAAGCGTTCATGTCCACAATAGATAGTGTATTTTGGTCAAACAAAAAAATGAATTGATAAATGTATGGGTGATGAGTTAATGAGGATGACTATTGCCTATAACTTTAACCATTGAATTAATTCATAGGATGAAAACAAACATAGTGGAGTAATTATTTTCATAAATTCATTTAACCCTTTTCTTCAACATATTGAGATTATTTTAAATAATCAAATGTTGAATTTCAGTTATTATAACTGTCTATAACTTTTCACCTTTGATAATGAATATATTGTGTGATTTAATTTATTTATTGTACAAATTAAATCATTTTTTAACCCAATAGGATGAATATGAAAAAAATGGATGCACACTAATTTTTTGAAAAAATAGTTTGAAGATGGAGTTAAAGAGATCATCATGTTTACAAGAGAGCATGCATAAGACCCTTCTCAAATCCTCTATTAGTGTTTACATTGTATTTTTCACGAAAAATTAGTCTTCAAGTGTTGTAAGAAAATTTTATTTGTCATGAAATATATCAGAGCAATAAAATTTGGGAATAAATGGGGAAAACTAAATGTGGACACCATTTTGGACAATACTATTTTTTAATATTCATTTGATATGAATACTAGTATAAATAGTGATAGAGATCGCATGGAAGAAATTAACATGGTAATTAATGATGACCATCCTTACTAATTTTTTGAGGAGTAAAATGTTTGTTCCATGAAACCATTGTATACTATTTGCATAAAATATACATCATTTTCAGCTATATTGAAGTTATATAATCTAAATGTTGTTAGAATATGGATTGACACCACCATTAAAGAACTAATTGCACTCCTGAATGATATGATACTAGAATAAAATTAACTACCATTCAAAACATATGATGCTAAAATAATTTTACATTCAATTATAATTATTTATCAAAATATAAATTCATGGGAAAATGATTTCATATTGTTTATCGAGGGCCACAAATCACTCATACAATTCACTAACTATGGAACAGATCGATAAAAGTAAAATGAATCATGTCCATCGAAATATAAATAGTACCTTCAAATCATTGCACAATTTAGAAGACTATATGTATGTCAGGAAGCTGTAAGATAATTTTCATGGAATGCAGATACAAGTAGTAAATATGGGATCTTACATCATCTAACAAATCATCCTTATTTGAAGAAAATAGATTACAAGTATCCTGAATTTTTAAATGAGTTGAGAAACTTTTTTCATTCATTATCAATGGATAGAATAAATAAATTTTCATTATTGAGTAGCACTGATAGTACATGGCCAATCGTGTTGGTAAATTATAACTCACCATCATGGTTATGCATGAAGTGAAAATATATTCTGTTGTATCAACTTATATTTAGGCCAAAAAAATAATAATGACAATATTTTCTATTTGGATATTTTGATTGATGATATAAATTTTATGTGGGATAAATGTTTTATAATGTATGAATCTCATTGAATTTAAGAATTCACATTTTGGGTCATGGTGTAAGATATGATAAATGACTTCCCCACTTATGTAAACTTATTAGGATATAGAATTAATGGAATTTTGTGGTGTCCTATTTGTGAAAAACACATATAATCTGTTTGGTTGAAACATTACTCAAAGACTGTGTTTTTTGGACATCTGAATTTTGTACCTAAATGATTAAAATAATAATCCTGGATAATAACATTTGATGGAAATATTGAAAAATATAGAGCATCATCTCTATTAACGGGATATCAACTATACAGTAATGTATAAGAGATTTACACTATTTTGGTAATCAATTTTCAAACAAAAATTACAAAATCATGTTATAAGAAGAGAAATATTTTCATTTTAATTAAAATAATTTAATTTTTTGTATATAAGAAATTTTCTTGATGTCACCCATGATGAAAAAGATTATCTGATACTATTATTTTAACATTTATAAATCTTCCTGGAAAAATGAAATATTGAATCAAGGCTGTGTTAGAATTTATTGAAATGGGGATAAGCTAAGTGTTGGAACCTATGATGGATAAAAAGCGTACTTTTCATCCTCCAGCAACATACACTCTGTCTAGATAAGATAAATTTCAATTTTCCGTTTTTCTTAATAGTGTAAAATTTCCATTGGGGTACTCATAAAATATCAAGAATGTTATGTTATTGAATAATTTGAAGATTCAAGGAATAAAATCACATGACTGTCATGTTTGGGTGCATTATTTAATGCCCGGTGCTTTTAGTTTAATTCTAACACATAATGTATGACATATATTAACCAAAATCTTCTACTTTTTTAAATACAAATACAGATTAGTTATGGACATGGTGAAGTTTCCATCAATGAATAATGAGATTTCAGTCATATTATATGAATTATGGATGTTCTTACCATCATTATTAATTGATATAATGGTCCACTAGATTATTCACCAGGTTAGATAGGTTTAACTATGAGTTCATGTCAATTATAGATGGATGTACCCCATTGAATGGTAAATTATGATTTTGAAAGGTTATGTCATGAATTAATGTCATCATTATGGTTGTGTTGCATAATGATATAATGTTGACGATGACATTGAATTCAATATTTATTTCCTAGTATATGTTGAATTCATCAGTCTCCCAATGTCTCGTCACAATGAACTGCTTTTGGGGGAAGGTATTTTTATAAGAGATATTATTATATTGACCTTGAGAGAGTGAGAGGAATCTCAAATTTACATATTAAATAATATTGATTATGTTGATACATACATTGAATCCCACAAAGAAATTCATTTTTATTTGAATCCATCAATGGCTATAGAATGTATATAAAATACGCATAAAAAACAATATATATGATGGTTCTGAGATCAATTTTTTTTGGAGTTATCTAAAAATCATCCATCAATTACTGAATGAATTAAGTGGCCATCCAAGGTTACAAATTCAAATGTTATATATTATGTTGTTTTTTTAATCAATATTTATCCAGTATATACAAAATAACCTGATGACTGATGTACAATGAAAAATAGTGGTGTAAATCTTAAGGATGAAGTGATGCACATATTTGGTTCTAATGATATAAATCCAATTTAAAAAAATATTTCTTATTTTAGTATTATCAAATAGATATACAAGTTGTATTATACAACCTTTCAAGTACCTATTTTGCATTGAAAATGGGTTTACAATATTAGTGTTTTGAAAGTTTATGAAATGGGATTCGTTAATGTGAATTTCAGTATGGAAATGGAAAAAGATTAGTTGTTCATAATGTCATCACAAGTAGTGCACAAATTTGTATCATTGATCCTATAAACAAGAATTGCCTGATTATCCTGTTTGAAACTAAAATTTTTTTAGGTCATATTAAAATTCAATTGAGGATGACCCTTTGATTTAGAGATCAAAATTATTTCTTTCTAATGTCAATGAAAATAATGTATTTTACATTATAGGGGACCATAAAGAGTGGAATTGGATTCTTGAAAGATGAACCATTTCACAAAATCCATTAAAAAAATAAATAGAGTTGAATGATAAATTGAAGATGTTTTTTATATACCATGTTTTTTTGGATAGTACTATATGTTCTATACTGAATTAACTTAATCTAAATTAAATGTTTTAAAACTCATGTAGACAGAGTATTTGGAACATGATGATGCTACTAATCGCTGAGTAGAACAAACCATAATAATGGAAACACTTTAGAAGGATGTAAAGATAATGTTATGATATAAAGTATCTAGTTTAACAAAAAATTATATAATAAAATGTTGATTTAATTTCCATTATTCCTTGAAGAGTTCATTTATTTTGGAGGATTTTTTTTCATCTATCATGCCTCTATAGGAAGAGTGATGATGTTGTCTCTTCTAAATCAGAGAAGAAATATTGATGTTTTCAATGTAAAATCAATGTTCATTGAATTAATTTATTTTTTAATAATTATATTTAATATATTTATTTTTAGTTTTACAAAAATAATTTTTTTTCATATACAAGTGGATTATATTGTTTGAGTTGGGGAGTTCATTCCATCTTTCATTCCTTTATGCACCAAAACATAAAAAACATCTTCTCCCTCAAAAAAATATTCACCAATATTGTGTTTCGTTTATCAGTTTCCTTCAATTTTTCTCCACTACCTTTTTATGAATAGCAATGACGATACATCTACTCAATAATAGGATTAATCATAATGTTTTGAAAGTAATATCATTTCACATAGAATTAAAATATTATTTAATATTTATTTTTAAATTATTTCTCTTTAGTATTATTCATATAATAATTTTTTTCACATACCTGTGGATTATATTTTTTCCAGTTGGGGTGGTATGTCCATATTCCATGAATTTTGACACCAAAACAGTCACAAACATCTTCTCTATAAAAAATGTTTTATATCTATAGTGTTTCATTTTTTCTATCCTTTTTTGTTCTCTCCACCGCCTTTACAGAAAGATCAACAATGCTCATTCTACTCAATCATAGTGTTAATCCTGATGTTTTCATAGTAAAATAATTTTCCATAGAATTAATTTATTATTTCATATTTATGATTAATTTTTTTTATAATTACTCACATTATAATATTTGTCTTATTCAGGTGGAATATTTGGTTCTATTTTGGGTGATCCTCCCATCTATCATGCCTTTCTACACCAAAATTCCATAGACAAAATCTCTCTCAAAACCTTTCATGACAATAGTGTTGAAAGATATCGATTTCATTAAAGTTCCCTCCACTGCCCAATAACATAAGTAATATTCTCGTTTCCACAATAATGTCATTGTACATAGGATTAATGTATTATTTCGTATTTATGATTAATTTATTTCTTTTTTGTATCACTCATATAATAATTTTTTTCTAATACCGATGGATTAATTGTTTCTAGTTGAGGTGGACTATTCGAATCTTCTTATGTAGTGTAGGATGTTAGACAAAGAATGTAAATGTAAATCATGGAATCTATGACAATTCTGATTGTTTTGAGACATTGGGATGTGTAGGAATTGACTTCACCTTAATCTAACACATAGTGTGACTAATATGAATTCATGCACTTATTTATTTTTAAAATTTACATTATTTTTATAATAAAAGAAAAACAACATTATAAAAATCAAGAAAACATATTCATATTGTATTGATACTGTAAGACAATGATCTATGGGTGATTTGTGACATGTAAGAATCATCCAAGCCTCAATCTGGAATTTGATGATCCTGGTATGGCTCAATGTGTTTGTTATCAGTTTAAAATTTAAATTTTAGTTTAAAATGTGTCACATAATAAAAACCAAGAAAAGACACTACTGTTTTCTTGATAATTTAAGGAATCTATTCATAATAAATTTCTGAGATGTGGGAATCAATCTCATGTTAAACCAGTACACGATGTGATCCATATGAGTCAAACTGTGTGTTTCACATTTAAAATGACATTTAGTAAAAAAGAAAAGTGGCAAAATCAAAACAATAAAGACACATTCATATTGATGTGATAATTTTGGACAACAATCCTTAATTAATTTGGGATTTGTAAGACTAAGGATCACCTCAACCTGATGCATGGTGTGACTAGTATTACTCTAAGTGCGTCATTTTTTAAAATTGAAATCAATTTCAGTAAAGTGGAAAACTTACCAATTAAAAAGAAAACAAAAACAATATGATTTTTTTATAAATTAAGAAAATGATCTATAAGTAATTTTATATGTGTATTAATCATCCTCACCTCAATATTATGCACAATATGTCCTATATATCTCCAAGTGAATATTTATATTTAAAATTGAAATCTATTTTAGTTAAAAGGGAAACTTGCCTTCTTAAAACTGATCAAAAGAATTAATATTGATTAAATAATTTAGTAAAACTACCCATAAGTAATTTTTTATGTTTATGAATTAGTTTCAACTCAATATGATACATGATGGGCCTAGTATGACTCAATGTGTCAGTTGTCAGTTCAAAATCGATATTTTAGGTAAAAAAAGTGTCAGTCAATGAAATCTGATCAAACTCACTCATATTTTCTTGATTATTTATGAAATAGATTAATATATCATTTGTGATGTGTATGAATCAATCTCATGTCAACCAGACACACGATTTTATCGTGATGAGTCAAAGTGTGTGTTTTAATTTTGAAATGAAATTTTTAAAAAAGACAAGTGACAAAAAGAATATTTAAATCACATTAATATTGTCTGGGTACTTTAGGAAAATTATCCATAAGTCATTTTTTATGTTTAGGAATCAACCACATCTCAATATGACGCACGGAATGACCGGTATTACTCCATATGTGTTATTATTTAAAATTGACATCAATTTTAGTAAAACGTACAATTGAATTAATTATAACTGATCTAATACATTAATATTGTTTTTATACACTAAATATAGAAATATATAATCCAATTATTATGTTTAGGGAACAACCACACCACAATTTGATACATGATGTGCCAAGTATTCCTCAAAGTCTCTCTTAGTAGATTAAAATTTATATATTAGTCCAAAAAGTGGAACTCAGAAAAATACAATCAAACAAACTCAGATTTTAATGATAATTTAGTAAAAATATTCATAATACTTTTTTGATGTGTATTAATTAGCTTCACATTAAACCAATAAACGATGTGATTAGAATGAGTCAAAGTGTGTGTTTCCAATTTAAAAAGACATTTTAGAAAAAAAGACAAATGGCTTACTCGAAACTAGGAAAATGCATTCATATTTTTTACACTTTAGGAAAATGGTCTATATTTTATTTGAGATGTGTAAGAATCATTCAAAAATCAATCCAACCTTATGTGTGACCGGTGTGACTCAATGTGTACATTTTTATTTAAAATTGACATAATTTTTTGTAAAATGGACAACTGACCTACTCAAAACCAAGAAATGAAATTTGAATTGTTTTTATAAATTTTAAAAAGATATATATGCCATTTTTTCATGTGTATGAATTATCCTCACCTCAATTAAGTAGAAAATGTTCTCGGTATGACTCAAAGTGTCTGTTATCAGTTTAAAATCAACATTTTTGTTCAAAAAGTGTCACTCACTAAAAAATGATCAAACATAATCTGGATTTTATGATAATTTAGGAAAATTATTCAAAAGATATTTTTGAAGTGTAGGAATCAGTTTCACATCATAACAATATAGGATTTTATTGGAATGGGTGAAAGTGTTTTTTTCATTTTTTAAAGGAAATTTTAGTAAAAAAGACGTCATACATACTCAAAACCATGTAAACACATTCATATTGTATGGATACGTTACTAAAATGACCCAGAAGTCATTTTAGATGTGTTGGAATTAGTATCACCTCAATCTGACATAGACAGTGACTTTTATGACTCAAAGTGTGTCTTTTTATTTATAACTACCATCAATTTTAGTAAACTCAACACTTTTTGTTAATTTATATCTTTATATTATTACTAACATAATAATATTTTTGTATAAAGATGACTTCTTCTATGCGATTATGGGTGTTTTTTTCTCAATATTATGAGTCGGGGTTATGATTTAATGAAAAGGAAAAATTAATGCTTTTGAAGGTATGCAATAATGTGTATTTATGTAATTTCATAATCCATTTTTTGTAATGTTGATATTATAGTGTTTTTATTGTATTTGTGTTTTAAATTTCATTTCATTTCAATTCTGTATTGGTTCTTATTTTTGTTGATATCTTGTGTCTTTCTGGTGTTGCGGTGTGCTTTACAGCACATTGCACAGGTGTTGGAGTGTGCTATTACAACACACTGATGTATGACCCTTTATCTGGCCATTTAAAAAGACTGATAATGGACCAATTTATCTGTTCTTTTTAATGTGCTGAGGAAGGTACCCTTTAGCAGCACTTCTATAAGTACTGATAAAAGTTGTCATTTATCAGTTTTTCTAAATTCACTAATAAAGGAACCATTTATTAGGGATTTTTAGCACAGATAATGGAACCATTTATCAATGTTTTTTTAGATATGATTAAATACCAGTGATTTTAATCTCACTTAGGTAGTTTGGGCTTCTCTATCACTGATAATGGCCATTTCTAGCACTGTTAAAGGCATATTTTTTCGTAGTTATAGTTTTATTCTTGGAATTTCACCCCTATGAATCTGAAATATTAGGGGGGATCCAAGGGAACCTCATTTACATTCTGTATTACATATCCAACCTGGCTGGTAAATCTCTCCCCTTCACCAAACTAACGACAACGAGAATCACAAATAAATGGGATGATGACACCCAATATACCTTCGAGATTATTAAATTATACCTGCTACACCCATTACTCTTGATTCCACTAGTGGAAGGAAATCAACTCATCTTATATGTTGGAAAAATTGAATGATCTATTGGGACTTTTTTCATATAGAATAATGATGTAGGAGATGAGAACATTCTCTACTACCTTAGCCGGACAATGCTAGGTACAAAGACCTTATACTCTACTATCGAGAAGAACATCCACTCATTAATATTTTTTTATTGAATAATAAGAATCATTACATAAAAAACCAAGATGTATAATTGGTCTCTAACATTTATCCCCTCATTTACACCCTTGGTCACCACATGCTAATTGGTCTCTTAGAGCGATGGGTAGTCGTTTTTAAATAGTATGAAATATTTATTGTGTCACAAATGTTAATGAAACAGTAGGCCCTTGATGATTTCCTTAGAGTACATAATTCCCCATAAATTACCCCGATGGACACTAAAATCCTAGACATGGAAATTTTATTCCAATGAAACTCTCTAGACATTGGAGATTTATTTTTGAAGGTACCTCCCAAATTAATTTTGAAAAAGGATAGAAACTCTAAATCTCAATGAGGATGGCTTAGGGATTTTATTTTTGTCTCTAAAAATATTTTTTTTCTAATTATTATCATTATCCTAAGGATTCACAAATAATGAGGATGAATAAAAAACCCTCATCACTGGATTGGAAGTAGACTTGCATCTATATATATCCTACCTGAATGTAAAAGGGGATTCGAAGATAGTGACAAAATAGATCAATGGTGGATATATCATCAAAATGGAAGAACTAGCCCATCATAGTGGCTAGAGTATGGGACTAATGGTATAGTTCCCTTTTGATCCCACATTCCATCATGTTCCCTGACCATATAATTTTCATGATGATTCATTTTCTAATGTAGAATTAGTATTCTTTGACACTAATCTACGATAATCAATCTTCCACATCACACACCAAAGAATGGTCTCATCAATCACCATCATTGATATATAAGAAATTCATCATGTCTGATCCAACTTAGACCATCTGGAATTAATATCCTTCCTTGGATAGATGTATCCCATAATTAGCTATCCCAAAAATTGGAATCTCTCAATAGATCGATCTAGAAAAGAACCCATTCGACATCGAGAAGAGAACATTATCCTGTTGAATGTTCTATATGAGAAAAATACCTCTATAGGTGATGATTAGATGGAACCCTCCTCAGATTATTCGAATATGTATATAATATTATTTTTAGGGAAGAATTATATGCAGGAACCTGTGATAATCATCAGTATGGGACCAGAATCTTCCACCAAATTAGGAGGCTGGGATACTAATAGAATATTATGATAACTGAATGTGTATAATTAACTGGAAAAATTCATTAATTAAAAATTCATTAAAACTTCATCCATCAACCAAAAATATTTCAACATATAAGTAAATATTCATAGTCATTTCACATACGGTGAATGAAGGTTTTGGATCCATATCCCATATCCATGTTTAAGAAGTTCAAGTATATCCTCACTATTACCGAATTCTTCTACAAATGGGATGTGAAAATACCCTTCAAGGAATTTAAGACAAATATCATCCTAAAATTAATAAAGTACAATATCATTATAGGGTTTTGAGTCTCCCACACAATACTAATGGAAAAAAACATAATCTCCTATTCTATAGAGTTGATGATATTGTACCAGGAATGAAACATCGAGTTAAATCAGTCATGTAGATATCAAACATGGGATAATAGATAGATAGATTCCTTCAATGAGAATATATGAAATATATAATAGAATATAGTGAATAAATACAAGAATCCTTGGATAGAAATGATCTTCAATTATTTATGGGCCTATTGTACCACCATGCGTACTACTACACAAGAAACTCCACACTCCTTATTGTATGAGCTCATGGTAGTATTGGCCATAGAAGTTTATTTTTCATCACTTTGAATAACCATTTAAAAACAAATATAATTTGATGATAATTCAAAATAGAATCTAGATGAACTAAAATTGATTAATGAGAATAGGTTGTGTACATCACAAAACCATGATGTTAATTATAATCAGATCACAAATGAGTTCAATAAAAAGTTCCTCCTTAGTTCATTTCTTTAAGGTGAAATAGTATTATCTATCAGAACCATAATGATACTGGATAAGAATACTCCATGGATGGAACCCAAATGGTAAGGTCTTTATACCATACATAAGTTCTATGACAATATTTTTTACTCATTGGCCACAATGAGTAGGGAGCATGTCACCCCCCACACAAAATCAATATTTCTTAATAAATACATTGCATAGAATCCAATATGAATATATCATCCTGATAACACGAAGATTAATTATAAAAAATAATTCCTTACTGCAAGACATTAAACAGAACAACATCCCATGCCCATCTCATAAGAAGTCTAACAGTGTGCGAACATCCTTAACACAAGATGTTAAACTATATGGATGGTGTCTTTATCACACGACATTAAACTGCTTGGGACTCTTGAAATACATATGGTTTAATTTGAATTCTAATGAGACACAATGGGATTACTAGATCCCATATCCTAGTCCAGTCACCACATGGTATGAAATGACCCCTCTCCATTATCTAACATCATTCATGTTGTGAGGAGAACCCTTTCCATTCAAGGATTCTAACATTGAGAATAACATATGTGAGATTAGTAATTTTAGAAAGGGATTCCCTGCATGAACATAGAATATTAGCACATGAAAGGGTTAACATTCTCTTAAGATAATGACCTTAAAAGGAACACCTTGATTCTGAGCAGTCTGCCATTAAAATATACTATTGATGTTTCTTGCATGACATAAAACTACACATTTCGGTATGCCAATTTTGAGAGGGCCACTATTGTTTGTGTTTTTCTCCATCCACACCTCTAATTAAAAACAATGTGGTACTTTATTCCTATAATAACATGATATGTTGTGACTCCTATATCTCTAACCCTTGGTCTAGTAAAAAAATGATATATAAGAAATGCCACTCCATACATACGGTTCAGACATGTGCATGTGGTTCCTATTTAAGAACTACATGTGGATCTATTCCTATTACCATGGGATATGTAGTGACACCCATACATCCATGAATGGTACTATCCTTAACATTACCTTTTCACAAAGGGGATCCTATGTTTTTTGCACATGACGTTAAACTACATGGTCACTCAAGAACTACTTGTTTCTTGATTCCTACTATCAAAAGATACACAATGATGCCTGAATCTCAAATCATGGGTCTAGATAACACAATCATCAAAAATAACCTCCCCCCTAATTCATTCATGGTACATATATTTAGAGTTAATCATGTTCAATAACATTCTTTGTCCTTATTTGTACCATCATAGGTTACATAGTGACATCCGGGTCCCCTATCCTGGGTCTATATACAACAAACAATGAAACAAATGCTCCCAAAACTTCACAAGTGTGGGTAATATATGATCTTTTTACCAACTTATGAGTTAGAACATGATATGACATGATTTTCATGTAATATATCTATAAAACATTTTCACATTGGTTCCCATGTCCTTGCCACATTTTGTTAAACTATAATTAAATTGATATGTTCTTAAGTCATGACGTTAAACTGTAGGGAATATTTCCATGTCATATGACGTTAAAACATCAAAATAAATTCATCCCTAATATATGACCTAAATATGTATAGGACATCACCCATTATCATCCCTTCTGAATGGCCATCAAAAGCCTTACCCTAGACAACTATAGAACGTAGTGCTATCTCCATCATTTAAGATCCTCAAGTCATAAATCACACCTCTTTTCATGAGAAATTCATGTTTAAAAAACCCATTCATATACCTTGAAAAGTAAGATATATCTCTTTGATTGACCATATTATCAATGCATAAGGTCTCTTGCCTACTGAGTAGAGATATCATGGATCAATGAGGTAGGATTTATGATCCTTATGAACCTGACATCATCGTGGTAGAACTCAACACCTGAGGGTGTTCTGGTCGATCACCAATATAATTTTCCCATATCATCACTCATATCCTATGAATATTAATCTATGATTTAAATAATTTTCATATCCTTTATTGAATAAGTTTTCAGTGATTTTCCTCCTAGGTATCCAAATTTGGCTCTTGTACAACATCTTCCTCATATTAGGTCCATGTGCATCCTGACCCAAAAGTACATGAACTTCAGTCAAAGATGAATGAACCTAAGATATATACATTTATGGTCTAAATTACATGACCATAAAATTCTAGTGAAAGAGACCAAAAGTAGTCAAGTTGAAAACACGAAATGTGTAGGATAAGAAAAAGGTAACTCTTCACTTAACAAACTCTTCATCTAATGAGTTCTGGAAAATTTTGGGTGCATATATATAAGGCATAAAGCTCATAGGGCATACAGTATATCCCGATAATCAGACATGCTATGCTCAATTGATGACCCAATCTAGGAAAATGAAAGTGTAATGATTTGTGACATTTATTTGCTATAAGAACTTATTTGTTAGGTAGTTACACATCTTTTAAGGTTTCCAATCCGATCTTGGATGGTCTACATCCATAAACTACAATTCATTATTTGAGTTTCTTGGGTCATTTTAAATCTATATTTTCCCTTAGATACAGCTACCTTACATCATGGTATCATTTGTTTTACTATTAATGTTTAAATATGAATCATGTACACAATCTTATAGTATTCAAAAAAATGTGTCACTCTACAAAGCTATTTGTGATCCTTACAAGAACATACATCACTATATAAGAACTCTACACATCAATATGTTCTAGGGAATTCCCGACATAATTTTCCCACACCATCCACAAGATGAAAACACATTGGACCATGATTTAAAATCCCAATAACTAATCTATTAAAAAAGATTAATCATCCACGATGATACATCATCATGTTATGTAATCTTTCTCAATGAATGAATTAGACACTCCATTCACAAACCAATTTAAGGCCCACACCTCTTTTCTAGAAATCAAATGGAATAAGGGTCAAGCATCACATAAGATATGAAAAGTATTAGGGAGAAAGAACCCTTTATGGATAGCCTTTCCACCATACCCAACGTCATCATTAAAATACATGATTTTTCAAAATCCTGTAATAGACCTCAGAAAAGGGTGGGGACACCTCCGTTTGACCATGATACTAATCAATAATGTGTTTGACATAACAAGAAGTGGAATCCCATCCATGTAAGAAAGGGAATCCATTCTATGTGAGGCTTAGTAATACCAGGTAATAACCTATCAACTTATGGTTTTAAGGGTCAATACGTGAGCATATTCCCATCCTACATTTATTGACTCTACCATATTGGGTTATGTATTTTGTCACCAACATTCCAAATATCTAGGTAGACTTGGCTTCCCATTTATTTGTCCTTCAATCAATATTAACCCCATAAATCATTCATGACCCTTAAGAATGAGTTGAGAACCCTCTTTTTTAGAATTATACCAATGAAAAAGGGCTTTGAACTACTAACCAGAAGCATCTTCTACTAATACTAAAGTAACTCTAACCCTCGTGAGAACTGACAACAAAAAAATGAATATTATCACCATTAGTGTTTTGAGTCAACACTATCATGTCTTCCCCATATTAATTAGTCACCAATGAAGTCCTCGAATAAATCATTTAAACTTTAAATAATTTTTTTTCCTTACCATATGTCATTAAAATTCAGGGGATATATTTTTGTGGCGTGACATAAAATGTCATAGAGAAAGATACATCACAAATGATATATTACACATAAAAAATGGTCCAATGTTAACCACCCTAAACTAAAACAATATAATGTCTAAACTAAAAGAATATACTATAAATAAATTGATTTTCTAAGCTAAAAGACCCTAATCTACAACAATATAAGTTATGATCGTTGATATGCTAAACTAAAACACACCAATTTTCTAGTTTTTAGGACCAAACAAAATCCAATATATTGAATGGAGGCATCCCTAATTTCTTGATAGACATTTACATTCCATGGAACTGATCCCCTGTCCATGTGGATGTCTCCACTAGAGGGATGAGTGCATATTTTGATACCTAATAAATGAGAATAAAAAAATATATAAAGGAATAAATACATGAAACATGGGAATTTTTACTTCGAAAAGCAATGAAAAAAGGGGGAAGGAAATACTCACATATCGCCTGAACCTCTTTATAACACGTAGGTATTTCACATCACATGACCTACTGGAGATCCTAAAGAGCCCCTATGACAAGACCTTCTAGTTTTTCAAAGTCATCTAAGACATTTAATTATCATACATGAGAATATAGATTTGTTCCTCTAGATCATAGGACTTAACAATCAGCAAGAACCTTCCATACCATCCAAAACAAAATTCATGTATGGAGAAAATATGAAAAAGGTGGATGATTTTCACAGTCATAAATATCCACGAGATTCAGCAATTTGGATTCCAAGCACCACAAAATCCGTGGAGATATATCCTCCTTGTCACACAAGATCCAACTAACATTTCACCTACATCACAAAAAGTGCTACAGACATGTCCACGTGGTCCTCCACTCCCCCACCAAATCCATTGAAAAAAGGTTTTTTACATGATAATGATCATTCATCACAATATGACCATTTTTTGTTCACGAGAAACATCACCAACATAAATAAATATTCTCTACAACAACATTAGTAAAAAGTTTCCATACCCCATACCATTTTGAAATAAACAAGGAAATAAAATGGTAATTTCTGGGAGATTCTTATGATGGAAGGATATAATGATTTCATGTTAATGGGGTTTTATGCCCCGAGATATCCACATTAGTCATTTAAATCGCCCTTGATAATCCATATAAATCCCACAAGATCCCTTGGAATATCAAATTGATCTTGTGAAGGACCCATGACAGGCCAATATTATCTTATGGAAGAACCCAAACATGTCACCTCATATCACATGAATTCCCCTGAATATGAATCTTGATCTCATGAATTCACCTAGACTTGTTGGTATGACATTTTCAAAGATCATTTTCTTTTCCATGTGATTAGGAAATACGCTATAAATTAGTCATTATATAATAAATACAACATTGATGGGATGGTTCGGCAGTAGCTTGAAATCATGAAACTCCCACGAATAGATAAAATAAGGTGCGTAATAACAAATCCATCCACTAAATCCATCCTATATTTATCAAATACAGGATTAAAAAGGTTTAATATAACTCGTGTATCAATGTTTATATATTTCCCCATCTCAATAAAAAAAATACATCCTTATATTTTTGGATTCATGCACTGGCTCACATAGGCATTTGAGTGGACTTCTCAAAGTATCTGATCTCGCGATCACAATGTTTTTCCATCATGAAAAATCTGAGAAACAACCTGAGGATCATGAGGCATGCATATGAATTTATTGTGATCAAATAAGTTCACATGAATAACATGTGGTGGTTTATATAAAGGAAATCCTATATATCTTTTGAGTAACATGAGACCTAAAACAACCTAACACTGGATAAAACCAAAGCACAAATATAATAAATGTATAGAAAAAATATTAAAAATCATGGGAGAATTATGATAAGAATCCATATGTAGATCCTCATGTGATTTCCATGAACCACATAGGTCACCCGACATCGCTAGGAAATGTCACCCAGATCACAAGACAACTCCCTGTGAATACTCTTTGGATCAAAATATGTCCATAGGACATGTCAATGAATGCTAAAAATGTCCCCCAGAAGTACCCCAAGTCTTTTTAAACCCTTAGGGATCGACATATAGATATTATGATGTCCTATATAATTATTTCCAAGATCATGTGTTTGTAGTACTTCTTGTCAGCTAGCTCATGCGATGGCCTCATTGCATGTCAACTGGCTCTCACGATGTCCACCATAAAAAAAAGATAGAACTTGTTGTGCCCTCCAAACATGCCAGAAGAGATCATGATATGGAATTAAGGAATAATTAGTAGGGACTTGGGATGTCCTCTATAAAATTCATACCTGATATTACAATCATCTTAATACATTCTATTCAGATTATGTGAAGTCCATCATCAATGTCAAATTTATAAGGAGATTATGTTTGTAAATTTCCATAAGATATCTGTACATGATGAAACACCAAACAACATGTCATCAAGAAAATCCAAGCATGTCAAGTAGGAAATCAAGTTGGACATATTGAAGACCAGGAAAGGTACAGGATGGGTCCCTAGAAAAGGTAATCTTTTCTAGCCTTCATATTAGGAAAACCGCATTGTGTAATCCCTAATCAATGGAATGATATGACTACCTCTGTATTAGGGTAGCCTCAGAGTGTAACACATGATCAATGGAATGAAAATACATCCCCCACATTATGGAATCCTTAATGTGTAATCCCCAATCATGGGAATGATATGAATACCACTATATTGGGGTATCCTTGGTGTGTAAGCATTGATGAATTGCATGACATGACTAACTCCATATTAGGTCAAATTTAGTGTGTAACACATGATCATTTTACTGATATGAAGAACTCTATATTAGGGAAACATTTGTGTATAATCCCCAATCCATGAAATGAAATTAATTCCTATATATTATAGAAGAGTTAGTTAGTAATCCCTGATCAATAACATGATATGACTGCCACCATAATATGGTAGCCTCAGTGTGTAATCCATAACCATCGGCTTAATTTTATATGTCCATAATATATGGGAAACCTCATTTTGTAAGCCACAATAAAACTAAACTAAAAGAAGTATAAATCTTGCAATAATGAAGATATGTTTGACGCCTTCCTAAGGCTCGATCTCAAATGGAAATCATCTTTGGTGCAAGTCCTCCCATGTCTTATACATTTCAACCACCGAGACCTAATAATTATGATGGACTTTTCATTCTACCTCATACATAAAAGGATTGAGATTTCAACCAAACTACAATGAACCTGATTCCTTAAATTATCAGGATACATATGACACATTCATTATTACTAGTATCTGTATTGAACAACCAAAGGGATAACCTAGTACAGAAGTCCTTCATCCATATCCATTGAGATTGATTAATTATTCCCTTATTTCACACACTGAGCATGGATCATGAGAGTATATGAAGTTGTAATGGTATCATAATTCACATTATGAATCTCCACTAGGGAATCCATATTTGGTAGCCTGAAATCAGTGGCATGATATGACTACCATAAATAGGGGAATCTACGTTGGGTTTAGGCATATGGGAATGATCTATCTTTGATGAAATTGAGTCTAAATATAATCTGGATATATAGGACACCTCTTTTATTATTTTTCTTAATACCTAGTGCCTAGGTTCCTAAATATATGTCCTCTCTTCTTGAAATTAAACTGTACAGGTCTAACAAAATATGTGGGTGTTGATTATCTCTATAAATATTATACACATGACTACAAATAATGGATTAATCCCAGCCTCAACATATTAATCACCTTTATGCATTGAAGAAAATTCTATTTTTTAGGTGATATGAATACAACATATATGACGTTACCCCTAAGGAGGAATGGTTGAATAACCTCATACATATAAATATGGAATCACTAAAAGGTTCCCCATTATATATAATATGGATTGACCTATGATCAATTTTTCATAGTAACTCATTCGGTATTGAATTTTGGAAGATATTCATGAGCATATATTAAATCAATATGAGTTTCTCTATGTAGGAAACAATTTACTTCAAATGGGTGTGCTGAGAGAGACCTTCCATCCTCTAAACCAATGCAATTTAATAAGGGTAATTGGGTCTAAAACCCCAATTGAGAACCTAAATTTGGAATTTTGGTATGTAGCTAGTTAAGAATGAGAGAATTGTCGGGAGTTTCTTGAAGAAAAATAATGGAGGACTAGATGTAAATGATGGTATGAGACATTAAAACCACCATAATTACCCATTGGGATAAACAAAATGCACCTAAATTGTACATTTTCTGACAAAAAAAGAATAGTGAACAAGATTCCAACTCATTTTACAAAAGAATCTCCATCTTGATAAAAATGGTATAAATGACATAAATTATTAGACCATTTTTTATGAATTTAGGTTTCCCCAAGTGTAATATTTCTCTATGAAGTAATTATATACCTTAAAAGAGAACACCCTCCTCACACATTTAAAAAGAAGTCAAAAATGAATTTTTCATAATATGATTAGTTAAGATGATTTCATTTAAACATTTATAAATAATGTAAAAGGTATTGATAATGGAATTTATTAATTATTTAAAATTTCAGTAAAAACGTCCATAATACGATTTTGAAGAGAATTATCAACGGAAAAAATTCATCAATGAAAAAATATTTTCTTATAATTTCCCTAAATAAATATTTTTTGGAAAATTTCATATATCTAAAGAGGAAAATTATTCTAATAAATAAATTTTTTTGAAATAATCAAGGGTGAAGAAAATATTTGGGGTTTATTTTTTAAGATCCTTTTAATTTACCTTATCCAAAATTTACCATAAAAATAATAAAATGATATGAGATTTTATGATAAATATGTAATATCATCTCACAGACTGTTTCATACACATTAAAATATCCTATATAATAAATATAGATTTATTATAATTATATTTTAGAAGAATATTCTTCCATAACATATTATGTATCGATCGTTTATAATTTCCATTTTCATTTTATTTATAATTTTTTCATTGTAATGAAACATTATGTGAAAACTGGTCAGTTTTCCATGCATGTTTCAGTTCAATGGTTTTGGTAATTTTACCTTGGTAATGTTTTCATTATATATAAAATATTAATCACGGTATAAATATCTTATTTATTCATCATATTGAATTTTATAATCAGTTATATAATAATTTTATAAATGGAACGAATGAAAGGTAAACAATATTTCGTCTTTATAGAATCATTATTATATAATAAATTTCAAATATTTTCATTTAATATATTCCTATTAATTTCCACGTATTTCATAAATGAAAAAAAATAATCACATCAGTTTCTAGCGGTGGAAGTACACACGTATACATAAGTGATATTAATATTTTCCAATAGATGAAAAGGTAATAAGATATATGAGATCATATAATTCAAAACTGATAATTATGTAATAAATATAATATATTAACATTAAATATATCATAATAATCCAGAATGGATGATTTTAAAACAAAATAATGCCTCGTTTCATGAGGCATTAGTTTGCACGTATGCATGGATGATGCTTTTGTTTGAAATTTTATGGAGAAAGAAATGAATAAACACCATGTCATAGAAATAATAAAATATCGGTATATGGTATATAATTATCTAACAAAATAATCATGTTTTGAATAGAAAATATAGAGTTATAAGAGAAAACAAAAAAATAAAACATGTGGTTATGAGCTACACATCTTTTTTGGACAACCGACATTGGCTTACACCTTAAGCCTTATATTCTTACTATTTTGGACAAAACTGGACCTGTAATAAATGAGGATCAATTTTGGAATATTATATGGTAATTGATAGTACAATATAGTTTTTTCATGATGTGTTATGAGGATTGGAGATGTGGTGTCAATTTTTAAGGGAGTACGATGACACTTACTTAATATGTCAAACAATTAAAATATATTAATGTATTAGTAATGAAAAATGACTCAAAAATGTCACATATCCAAGGACTAGATTTTATAGAGTTGAGATATAATTAATGTTTTATTTAGACATGTTTTTATTTCATTTAAACCATTATATATTTAGTATAACAACACATTATATCAATTTAATCATTAATGTTAAAAATAATTTTTTCCATATATAATATTAAAAATTAAAAAAAATGCGGAATATATTTTTAGATGTTAAATATATTGATTCAAAATATTAAATCCATTTATAAATTTAATAATTAAATTTTGATGAAATTATTTTTAAAATAATTATGAAAAAAGTGACAAAATTGTTTTCAATAGAAATTAATTTTTATACATGAAACAAAGTTTACCTTCATTACATAGATTGTAAAATCTATTAAATTAATGTAAAAATATTTTACAGAATATAAAATCAATAAATTTATTGAAAATAAATTATATTTATTAATTAATATAATTTAATAATACTAAAACACGTTACATGCATAAAAAATATTTTTTATAGATAACAACTCTTTTTACATTCAAATTCTTTTTCTTCATATGTAAAAATCTATTACCAATGAATTATTTTATACATTTGTTATAGAATAATTTTTCATAATTTAGTTAGTCTTATTCACAACCTCTAATTTTATATCTCAATGATAACAACAATAATAAATTATAATAATTCAACATTACATCACATTTAGTTTCAACATAATGTTTTGGGTAAGGCCAGATATCAATGAAATCAAAATTATATGAATAGAAATATGCCATAAAATCTCAAGGTCTAATATTATTTCCCCCAATATGATTTTTATCTAGGAAATTTTATCAATTTGATATAAATTACTAGGGATTATTATTCCTCATCAAACAATTTGGTTCCCACATAGCTTCACCAAATTTATAGTTTCATCACAAAACATTGAATAGATGAGTGGTATTGTTTTAAAAAACATTCTATAGTTTATCCATATTACCGTATGGCTATTATTATTATGATATATCATGATCTAATTTTATAGCCTCTAATTTTATTATAAACAAATAATCTTGTATGTACTTACTCAAGAGAGATACATGGAACACATTATAAACATGAGAGTGGTTTGGGGGAAGGAAAGAGTGAGAAGTTACTAACCCAATACGATCAAGAATTTCAAAGGGATTGATATATAAAGATATATTGAGAAGAATACACTGTAACTGACATCAAACTCTTGATCTCACCAGTTTTAATCATCACATCTTTTTTATCAGCTCTGAGTTTATCCATTATATATTTGAATAGATATCTACCACTTTCTCATATATATTTGGTCCCAAAAGAATTATTTAACCATTTATTCCCAATATATTAGAGATTTACTCTTCCTTTAATAAATTTATTCATTGACATCCATCTGAATGCTCGTGGAAAATCTATTTTATAAGATAATTTTACCAAAATGATGCTTTGGATCTCAACCACCATTGAAATATGTAGAATAATATTCATACATATACTCTAGGGTTTTAATAGTGTTCTAAATATGTCCATATTCCTTTGTATGATATGAAATCCTAAATTTCAACTTCTTATTCAAATATTTTTGATGACTTACCACAAATTTCATGGTAAGCCTCTGATCCTTATACGATAAAATAGATTGTTGATCTCTATTCTACCTTAACACACCCTTAATATATATCCTAGAAATATATTAATGAGAATGTTCATATTTAATTAAAATTAAATTTGATAATTAACTAAACCAATCGAATAGAAACTAAATAGCTTTATTACCTTTTTGAATATTTAGTAAGTTTGACAATGAAATTCATGGTAATGTTTTCCCATTTCAATTTTGGATGAGTAATGTTATAACTTCCCCATAAAATTATTTCAATTATCCATAACATTATGAAATAATAAGAAATTAGTTACATATTCTACAATATCCATAATCATTTTATTCCCCCTATATACTCTTTTTAATCAATATAAATATTAATACTTTTAGGATGAATAGTGAATAATGAACTATGAGATTCATCCAATATATCCTTAATTAATTATTTTATTTATGGGACACATAGTTATAGAACATTATCATTCACTCAAAATCATTGGTAAACTAAATAACATTTCTCCAACTATTCTATAGTACAATATCCCCCCTTTTCCCCTCTTTAATCCTAACAAGGATGGATGTTTGAACATTCAAATGTGAAAGGTATAATTTGTCACCATTAATCCGAATTTTAATATCAATATTTTTCAAAATAAATAAATATTATATCTCTTATCATACTCATCATCTATAGACAAATATTGTCTCTCATACTCAGAGCATCTTCCACTTTCTTCTGCTTCCCATGGTGGTTGTGTACTGAGAAGCCATAATCTTAGTCAATTAAATCTATTTACATTGTTGTATATTATACTATTTCTATGTGAGTATATACATAAATATTTTAATATCATTATATATATAACATATAAAAAAATATATAATTCCCCCATGTTTTCAATGACATGATTATTGTTACAATCTCAAAATCACGAGTAAGGAAATTCTTAATATTGGCCTTTTTATATTCTCCATAATCAATGCAGTGAAATATTAATCCTTATTTCGTTAACAAAAAATTAATAGGTTTACCATATGCTTGAACACTATAGAATATGAATCCTTTATCAAAATTCTTTGGTATTTTCTTATATATTCTTGAAACACAATCAGGGCCATTCTTTATGGTGTTTTTCAAATAGGTGTTGCACCAGACATAAGTTATATTAGAAAATAATGATTATGATTCCAGAGAAGTGTAAGGAATTATTTAGTAAATATGTATGAATAATCTTGAACGATAGAAATATAAGAAATTTGGAGTTCCTCAAAACTAATTGAGAAAAGCATCCCTTATGGATATGTAGAAATACCCATACAAGATATGTAATATCCATTGGAAGTTTATATCCATCCTCACAGTGAAAGACCTTCACAGGAGGATTTAGAATTTCAAACACAACTTCCCTTACCTTCCAATTGTCATAGAATATATATATAAAAATTTATAATACATTCCCAAAATAACATTAAATTAAACTAGATGAAGAATCATAATATTTTTAGGAATTACATTCCGCCATATTTCTTCTAGAGAGGAGTTATAAACGTTATATTTAATCATAATACTATTTTTTGTTTTTACTATTAACTCAACATGTAATAGTTACGTTGTTTTTGTGAAAATTTTTGAAAATATTTTAGACATAAATAATAATTTAAATAAAAAATAATATTAAAAATTTATAGTTCTGTAGTGAACAATAATTATAACTTTCACAATAACATTCTCCTGACCAACTACTATAGTTGTTAGCGCATGAGATTTACCTTTGTCTCTTAGTTTAATAGGTTTTTTATAACATCCCAGGTAAATAAAGAATATGAAATTTTCATATTTATCAATATTTGTGAAAAAAATGTTAATATTACTTTAAAGGGAATGCTATGCTCGATGGCGTTCCCAATACGCAACAACGAGTTTCTTTGAAATCTTACTTTGCACACTAATAATAAAATAATATTATTTTAAATGGTAGTTTATGCCAAGCCGTTGTAATGGGAGGAATGAAAAAAACAAACTAAAAAATGATTATATATGTTTGTTATATATTTTTACTTTTATCCAATAAATTTTAGAGGCTTAAAATGCGAATGAATCCGATTTTAAGCGTAAATAATCGAGTATTCACTATAAGGTCGATTTATTGCCTTTTGATGGGGAACCCTATTTAAATATAGTATTGTTCACTCTTAAAAATTATATCAGACCAAATAAAATTATTTTTTAGAATCGGGACATCAAAATTTACTTTGTGTAAATTTTTGTTATATTTCCGATAAAGTTCATCTTTCAATGAATAGTGAAAATGCGGTATTTTAATTCAAAATCTCTTTTTAATATAATTTATTTACATGGTTATATTATATTTTTAATTGGGTTTAAAGTTTAGTTAAAATATATTATTACCATTTAATCCATTGGTGGTCATTGGAATTAATTTCACTTTGAAATTGGACATAAACAAGTGTCAAAATTTTGATAGATACTGTTTCTTAAAAACATGGTATTTGTTTTGACTGCAGGAATTAATTATAAAATTAATTAATGAAACTAATATTTTATGAATTTGGTTAAATGGAAATAATTTTTTAATTTGAAATATCAAATATAGTTTTGGATGATTTTTTGGTTTTTTTCTGAAAAACATCAATTTTTTTATGAATAGTGAAACCACTAAGTGGTAGTTAAAAAACTGATTTTTCATTTAAATGAAATTTTACCGCATCTATGAATTGAAATTTAAAAATCCAACATACATGGTTTCATTATTATGTAAAATGTGGTTCAATGGGATGAAAATAATTTTTGATGAATAGTAACTTTTGAGTTTTATTAATCGCGATTAGAGATAATTAGTGTAATTTAAGGAAAAAATAATGTTTTAATAATATGAAATTACATTGAAACTTGTCCTACCATTATTGGATGAGTCATTTCCTACCAAGACAGTTCATGGGTCACCTTGGGGACCCCATGGAGCCACTTGGGTAAGAAAATGACATTAATAACTTTTTATTTAATGTTAAAATAAAAATGTCACAAACATGAATTGTTTAAAAAAATTTACATGGGGTTATATAAGTTATCTTTTTGACTATAAATATTAATTAGAAATATAAAATGATTTCCTACATAATGGTAATTTTGTTATAATTTTTAGACGTTTAATAAATAAATTTATTTATGACACCATGATAATGTAACGATAACCTCATTAATGAATGATTTAAATAAAATGAAAAGATAAGTTAACATCTAAGACATACACTTGTAAAAAACCTATTGTATGGGTGGATTTAGAACCCTTATCACCTTATCCTCTAAATGTATCTTTTTGGGACCTTTAAAATCTGAAAATCATTTTATAATAAAGTAACTTTTTATAACATTCCATGAGTGCCCCTCCTCCCTCTTATAAAAGGCCCCCACCTCTACCCCCTTACCCACACCTCTCAAGCCTTTGGATCGACCAAAATCAGCTAATTTTATCTCCCAACGTCCCTCTATTCATCCTATAAGCCTTACCTTAGGCATAAATCTCTTTAAGAAACCCTTCTAGTTCAAACCAAGGGGAGTTACACGATTTAAATGTAATGAATTTTCTTATGTTCTTATGTTTTATTTTTCTTCTCCAACCCACTAAACTCTTTTTATTCATTTAGTTTTTATCAAAAACAGTATATTAAATATACTATAATGTTTTTATGAGAATTATTCGAGCTACACTTACACACACCTCCGTATAATGGTTAAAGAACACACTGTTTTTGTGGATGTATAATTACTACCTCACGAAACTATGATTGTTCAATCTTTTTTTTAACATCTATCATGGTGGTCATTAAGATGTCACTATATTTATATATGATATATATTATGTTTATGTTTTCCTTATGTATCTGTATTGTTCATTTATTCCATACCTTTATGGTTTCTATAATAGGTAAATGCGATAATTTCATTTTAGGAAGTGCGGACTACCGCCCCCTCAAAGTGATTTGAATCGTTAATGCCATATGCGGGATGTATAAAGAATAGTGTTAATGATGATATATATATATATATGATATTATAATTTAATTATAATTTACCTATGTATCATTATGTTTTCATTCATTAAAGTATGAAACAGAAATGAAAGTAGCGTTCATGCATACATACGGATTACCATCTCCATGAACTGTGCATTTCATTTCTTATCTCCAAATGTTATGTAATATTATTTGTACATATGTTTATAATGGATATATATGATATATATTACATATAAATGATGAACATAATTCTTTAATTGTAATATATATATCTCATTTAGTTTTAGTTCCATTAATATGACAATGAAATGAAAGTAGCGTTCATGCGTACGTACGCCCTATGTTCTCCATGAACAGTGAATTTCATTTTTTATCTCCAAATGTTGTGGAATAGTATAAAATGAATATATTCTGGATATATATGATATTAATATCATTAATACTATTCTGGAGATGATAAACGTATAACTACATGCACAATTCTTTTCAAACAAGTTCATTTTTGACTCGTGTACCGAACATCGACAAAAATGTCTGATATGAACTCACATAATTAACTAATTATAATAACATTATAATTTGTGATGTGAATTTAATAATAAACTTTAATGTATTTCCTTAAGAAATTATGAATTGTCCAAAGTTTATTATTCAGGTATATAAAGAAATTAACAAGACAAGTTGGACTCGAGGTAAGGGATCCTACCTCTCTCTTTCTTTTTAAGTACTCTCTTTTATGTCATTTATTTTAAGCTCTTCTTTATTATTTTAAAATAATATTATTTTATATCCATCTTACTGTATGTTTTATGTTAATATTATGATAAACCCTATTTTATCTCATCAATCCATTTTTTGGATGTTTTAATTGGCGTTGTTAGGCTGTCGAAGTTTCATAAGGGATTTCTTATCTCACTTTTAAATATGTGATATTTCCATTGTTCGACACTTATTTATTGCATTTGGGGTATTTTTTACTACCATTTAATATATATTATCATGATTCTATTTATATTCATGGTATTATGTGATTCATTTGGTGTTTATTATCTTTTGGTCATACAACTCGATTGATTACAATGAGGTAATGGGTTTTATCCCAACTTTTTGTTACCATGAGAATCATGATACATTTGCCACTATTTCCTTTTGTGTGGTGTATGTAATTCACATTATTGTATTATTTTTGTAATATACATTAATTTATGGGTATTTACATCTTCACTGTATGACCCTTATTTCATGGGGTGTATGTTTCGAAAGTTACCCAAATCGGTAAGGGAACATTTCACCCTCCTCTTTTTAAAAGTCTTATTTTTGTTAGGTCTTTTAATTTACATCTTATCATGTTAGGATATGTTCTTATATATCCTTACTACTGTAAATTTAATGTCCAAGTGATGAGATACACTTTTATCTCTCATCAACTCATTTTTTGAACTTTAAAGTGATGTCGTTAGGCTGTCGAGTTTCTGTAAGGGAACTTCTTAACCCAATTTCAATTATTGGGGTTAAACCTCTACTTCTTGATTATGTCGTGCTATGAATATGTGTGGATGACCTCTGATTGTTTTACACTTAATATCCACATATATTGGGTGTATTTTTATTTGTCACACATAATTATGTAATTGATTTATCCTTAATCTAAGGATACAATCTTTTTACGGGACTTCGTCTCAATCTCCTTTAATTGGGTCATCTATAGATTTCTACATGACTTTATTTTATACGGTGTATAAAAACCATTTTAATTTTTGGTTCATTCAAATGGAATCTTTTTTTCTATGAATCATTTTACTAAACGACAAAAAGTAATGTTTCATTTTTTAACGTAAGCGGTGACAATGACCTTTTCCGCTGTTGCGACTATTATTTGATCTATGGCTTCCTTAACAAGTCGTAATATTTTCAAAAGAAAAATAAATACCATGAAATCTCTTAATTTATTTTGATATTGAAAATGGTTTTTAAGAATGTATTTTCAATATCTCGAAATGTTATATTGTTATTTCCATGTGGGAATTTTATCTTTCCTTTATGCTTAAGTTATGTGTTATGATTATGTTATGGTTCTTGGACATTGTTATGTATACGGGTGGTTCCATGATAAACATAGGGAGGGTGAGCCCGAGATAGCTCTTAAATGAATTGGGTAATGTGAAAGAGGTAAACATGAATATTTCTACGAAGATATTTAGGGAATATAGTGTGATGGGTATTCCAAATGTGACTCCCTATGTAGCTATGATAGCTACAATGTAAGTATGTTATGTATTCCTTAAGTTACATTTATGAATTGTGATTACTATGTGTTATTCATAAATATTATGATTTAATAAGGTATTTTATGATTGAAAATTATGTTTTCATCGATTTGTATTTTTGATGGGTTAATGTTTCCTTTAATTATGTTATAACCCTTACTGAGATTTTTATGCTCATCCCAAGTTTCAGAAATGTTTTCCACGTGACTTAAAGTGGAATACAGTCAAGGATGGGATCAAGGAAATGTCATGATGTCTAAAACATGGAACTAGACATGAATATTTTGTTCGAGGGTTTTTATTTTGTGAAAAAATGGAAACTGAGTAGATGTGTCTACTTTGTAATCTTCGAGATGTAATAGTTATGTCCTAATTATCTAAAACTCTAAACCTGAAACGATCCTCAATGTGTATTATTGAAATAACTCAAGATTAAGTAATTTTCAAGTCTGGGGCCTTATAGTTGGTATCAAAGTTCGGTATAGATAACTTTAGTGGTTAGGATATTCTTTAAGCATAAGTGAAAAGTTTTAGATAACCACAATGGTTAGTATTTTGGATGGAGTCATTGTTATTTTTGAAAGTTAGAATGAGTTTGAGATTACTTGGATAAGTATATATTAGTGTCTATCTTCCTCATTATTATATGATGATTTTACTGATATACTCACACTAACCTTTTTGGTTTTAGTAAATGGATGGATCTAGTAGGCACCAAAGTGACAATGGATATGAAGGAAACTGTGGTGGTTCTCTAATTAAGAGACTGGATGGAATGGGTGATTAAATTAGAAATGTTGTGGTTATTCTAAACCAACTACCAAGAGTCATGATTAACCACTTGAACCTTGGTGAGTTCTCTAATCCATCATGTACGAGATAACCAACTCGATGTGAAGTTTAGGTAATCATAATAAAGGTAACCATTAGGGTTTATATGATCCTTACGTTTGAGGTAATTATGGGTTACTATATGTTATGATGAAAAATGAAAGGCATGAGATAAACTTGAGGTAAAATTATGTTATGGTTATTTTTGAAGATTTTATATCTTTTTGGGTAATTTTTTGAGAATTATATAGTTTTGGAAAAAGGACAACATGCAGACCGTGTGAGAACCCATCGCGTCGGATGAAGATGTGGGAATCGAACCCACAACCAAATTGTGACAAGGATTTATCACCTACCACTGGACTACATGAAGTACCTGGTTAGTATGATTAATTATTTTTAGTTAGATGATCTTATGAATCAAGAATAAGTTGATTTTGGCTTATATATTGGAATGATTAGCCTATCATGGAGGATATGTGATTAGGTTAATTACTTTTCCGTATGAGACATTAAGATTAACTGATGTTATTTGGAGATAAATTTTAAGATTCATCTTGGAAGACTATGTGATTAAATCCTTCAGAGATTTTGGTATAATTCTTAGTTTGGATTATTTTGAAGAATTTTATGGATAGCTATTTATTAAATGGTCTTTGTTGAAATTTGGGTATTGTTTGACAGATTTTGGAGATTGGGAGTAGTTTTTTTATGAAGGATTATCCTTTTTGGGTATTATCTGATCTCGTACTAAATTTTTTCGGTTTTGGTTAAGGTCTAAAGATATGGGAAATATATAGTTCATATTTTTTGGGTTTGGTGATTCTCAAGAAGTTTATTATAGATCTCTTAATGTGAAAAAGTCATCCTAAATACTCATCTTTTGTAGAAAATATGAATTTGTGTTAGAAATATAGTAAAAATTGAAAGTCTACATGACAAGTAAGTATGTTTCATTATTTTTTATTTAAGCTCATAAATAAATTCCTCAACAAAAAGTAACCTAAAAAAACATTGTCTGTTAACTTTTCCTACTAGGGAATCAAATACCGTTTAACCCATCACATGTTTGTGATTTTCTGGTGGTTAAATTTCTCCTAGACATGTTTTTAATCACTCTCCATCCGAACATGACCGTTTATTTTCACCTCCATATCCATTTTTTCATGGGATAATAATATTGGTTATCTCAGGTGACCTTTGTACTTTTCTTTCATTCTTTTAATGTGACAGTTTTATTTACTCATTTTCCAATGTGGGAGTCTAAAGGAAGTTTCAAAGCCCATTTTTTTAAATTGCGAGGATGAAATTCTCAAATGGGGGAAAGGATGTAACATCCCATGTAAATAAAGAATATGAAATTTTCATATTTATCTATATTTTAGAAAAAAAATTAATATTAATTTAAAGGGAATACTATGCTCATTGGTGAACCCAATACGCAACAATGAGTTTCATTGAAATCTTCTATTGCATGCTAATAATAAAATAATGTTATTTTAAATGGTAGTTAACACCAAGACGTTATAATTTCGGGAATGAACAGAAATAACTAAAAAATTATTATATATGTTTGTTAAATATTTTTACTTTTATCCAATAAATGTTAGAGGCTTAAAATGCGAATAAATCTAATTTTGAGCGTAAATAATCTTATATTCACTAAAAGGTCGACTTATCACCTTTTGATGGTGAACCCTGTTTAAATATAGTTTTTTTCACTCTTATAATTTATATCGGACCAAATAAAATTCATTTTTAGAATCAGGACATCAAAATTTACTTTGGGTAAATTTTTGTTATTTTTCCGATAAAGATCATTTTTTAATGAATTGTGAAAATGCTGTATTTTAATTCAAAACATATTTTTAATATAATTTAATTATATGGTTAGATTATCTTTTTAATTGGGTTTAAAGTGTAGTTAAAATATATTTTTACCATTTAATCCAATGGTGGTCATTGGAATTAATTTCACGTTGAAATTGGACATAAACAAGTGTCAAAATTTTGATAGATATTGTTTCTTAAAAACACGTTATTTGTTTTGACAGTGGGAATTAATAATAAAATTAATTAAAGAAAATTATATGTTAGGAATTTGGTGAAATGGTCATCATTTTTTAATTCAGAATATCAAATATAGCTTAGGATGAATTTTTGGTTTTTTTCTGAAATACATCAAATTTTTTTGAATAGTGAAACCACTAAGTGGTAGTTAAAAAACCGATTTTTCGTTTAAATGAAATTTTTCTGCATCTATGAATTGAATCTTGAAAATAAAAAATACATGGTTTTCATTGTTAATTAAAATGTGGTTCAATGGGATGATAATAATTTTTGTTGAATAGTAACTATTGAGTTTAATTAATCGCGAATAAGGTAATTAGTGTAATTTAAGGTAAAAATAATGTTTTAATAATATGAAATTACCTTGACACATGTCCTACACTTATTGGATGAGTCATGGACGACCAAGAAAATCTATGGGTCAACTAGAGGACCCCATGGAGCCACTTGGGTAAGAAAATGACATTAATAACTTTTTATTTAAAGTTAAAATAAAAATGTCACAAACATGAATTGTTTTACTAAATCAATTTTTACATGGGGTAATATAAGTTATCATTTTTAATATAAAGATTAATTAGAAATATAAAACAATTTACTACATCATGGTAATTTTTTTTTATAATTTTTAGACATTAAATAAATAAATTTATTGATGACACCACGATGATGCATCGATTACCTCATTAATTAACGATTTAAATAAAATTAAAATATAAGGTAAAATATAAGACCTACACTTGTCAAAAACCTATTGGATGGGTGTATTTCGAACCCTTATCACCTTATCCTAGAAATATATCTTTTATGGACCTTTGAAATCCAAAAATCATTTTAAAATAGAGTGACATTTTATAACATTATAAGAGTGCCCATCCTCCCTCTTATAAAAGGCCCCCACCTCTACCCCCTTACCACACCTCTCAAATCTTTGGCTCGACCAAACTCAGATCATTTTATCTCTCAACGTCGCTCTCTTCATCCTAGAAGCCTTAACTTAGGTAGAAAGCTCTTCAAGAAACCCTTCTGGTTCAAACCAAGGGGAGTTACCCGATTTAAAGGTAATGTCTTCTCCTATGTTATTTTGTTTTATTTTGCTTCTCCAACCCCCTAAACTCTTTTTATTCCATTAATTTGTAACGAAAATAGTATATTAAATATACTATGATTTTTTATGAGACTTTTTCGAGCTACAATTACACAAACCTCCGTCTAATGGTTAAATAACATAATGTTTCTGTGGATGGAGAACTACTGCCTCACGAAACGATGATTGTTCAATCTTCTTTAACAACTTTCATGGGGGCCATTAAGATGTCACTGAATTTATATATGATATATATTATGTATATGTTTTCCTTATGCTTCTTTATTTTTCATTTATTCCATACCTTTATTGTTTCTATAATGGGTAAACGCGATAATTTCATTTTAGGAAGTGCGGACTACGTCCTCCTCAAAGTGATTTGAATCGTTAATGCCATTTGTGGGATGTATAAAGGATGTAGTTAATGATGTTATATATGTTATTATACTATAATTATAATATAAAAATGTATCATTATGTTTTCATTCCATTAAAGCAAGAAACAGAAATGAAATAAGCATTCATGCGTGCGTACGGATTACCGTCCCCATGAACGGTGCATTTCATTTCTTATATCCAAATTTTATGTACTATTATTTGTACATATATATATAATGGATATATATGATTTAAATTACATTTAAATGTTTAATATCATTCTGTAATTATAATATATATATCTCTATCATTTAGTTTTAATTCCATTAATATGACAAAGAAATGAATGTAGCGTTCATGCATACGTACGACCTACCATCTCCATGAACAGTGCATTTCATTTTTTATCTCAAAAAGGAATAGAATAGTACAAAATGAATATATACTGGATATATTTGATATTAAAATCATTAATAATATTCTGGATAATATGAACTTATAACTACATGGACAATTATTTTTAAACTATTCATTTTTGACTCTTGTACCGGACATCGACAAAAACGTCTGATATGAACTCACATAATTAACTAATTATTATAACATTATAATTTGTGATATGAATTTAATAATAAACTTTACAGGATTTACTTATGAAATAATAAATTGACCAATGTTTATTATTCAGGAATATAAAGAAATGACCAAGACAAGTTGGACTCGAGCTAAGGGATCCTACCTCTCTCTTTATTTTTAAGTACTCTCATTTATGTCATTTCATTTAAGCTACTCTTTATTATGTTAGAGGAATGGTATATTATATCACTATTACAGTAAATTTTATTTTCATATGATGATAGACCCTAATTGATCTCATCAATCCATTTTTTGGAAGTTTTAATTGGCGATTTTAAGGTGACGATGTTTCGTAAGGGATTTCTTATCTCACTTTTAATTCTGTGATATTTCCATTGTTCGCCACTTATTTATTACATGTGGGGTATTCTGTACTTCCATTTCATATATATTATCACGATTTTATTTATATTCATGGTATTATGTGATTCATTTTGTGTTAATTTTCTTTTGGTCATACGACTCAATTGATTACAACGAGGTAAGGGGTTTTTATCTCACTTTTTGTTACCATGAGATTCATGCTACATTTTCCACTATTTCCTTTTTTTTGTATATGTACTTCCCATGATTGTATTATTTGTGTAATATAATTTAATTTATGGGTATTTAAATCATCATTGTATGACCCTTATTTCATGGGGTGTACATTTCAAAAGTTACCCAAATCGGTAAGGGAACCTTTCACCCTCCTCTTTTTAAAATACATCTTTTTTTATCAGGTCTTTTAATTTACGTATTATTATGTTGAGATATGTTATTATATATCCTTACTGTTTTAAATTTTATGTCCAAATGATGAGATACACTTTTATCTCTCATCAACTCATTTTCTGAACATTAATTAGACACTGTTAGGCTGTCGAGTTTCTGTAAGGGAACTTCTTAACCCAATTTCAATTCATTGGGTTCAACCTCTACTTCTTGATTATGTCGTTCTATGAATATGTGTGGATGAACTCAGATTGTTTTACACTTAATATCCACTTATATTGGGTTTATTAATATTTGTCACACAAAATTATGTAATTTATTTATCATCAATCTAAGGATTTCATGTTTGTACGGGGACTTCGTCTTAATCTCTATTCATTGAGGCATTTATTGATTTTTATACGAATTTATTTTATACAGTGTATAAAACCCTTTTTTATTTTCATTTCATTCATAGGGAATTTTTTTTTCTATAAAGAGTTTTACTAAAATAAAAAAGGAATGTTTCTCTTTTTAACAAAAGCGGTGATAACGACCTTTTCCACCACCGTGAGTATTATTTGATCTATGGATTCCTTATCAAGTCGTAATGTTTTTAAAAGAAAAATAAATACCACACACTCTCTTAATTTATTTTGGTATTGAAAATGGTTTCTAATAATGTATTTTCAATATCTTAAAATGGTATATTGTTATTTCCATGTGGGAATTTTAACTTTCCTTAATGCTTAAGTTATGTGTTATGATTATGTTATGGTTCTTGGACATTGTTACGTATACGGGTGGTTCCATGATAAACCTAGGGTGGGTGAGCCCGAGATAGCTCTTCAATGAATTGTGTAATGTGAAGGAGGTAAACTTGAATGTTTCTCCGAAGAGATTTAGGGAATATAGTGTGATGGGTATTCCAAATGTGACTCCCTATGTAGCTATGATAGCTATAATGTAAGTATGTTATGTATGCCTTAAGTTACATTTATGAATTGTGATTCCTATGTGTTATTCATAAATATTATGATTTAAAAAGGTATGTTATGATTGAAATTTATTTTTTCATTGATTTGTATTTTTTATGGGTTAATGTTTCCTTTCATTATGTTATAACCCTTACTGAGCTTTTTATGCTCATACCAAGTTTTTGAAATGTTTTCCACAGGACATGAAGTGGAATACGGTCAAGGATGGGATCAAGGAAATTTCATGATGTATAAAACATGGAACTAGACATGACACTTTAGTTCAATAGTTTTTATTTTGTGAAAAAAATTGAAACGGAGTAGATGTGTCTACTTTGTAATCTTTGAGATGTAATAGTTATGTCCAAATTCTCTAAAAATCTAAACCTGAAAAGATCCTCAATATGTATTCTTGAAATAACTCTAGATTAAGTAATGTTCAAGTCTGGGGCCTTATAGTTATTATCAAAGGTCAGTTTAGATAACATTAGTGGTTAGGGAATTCTTTAATCATAAGTGAAAAGTTGTAGATAACCACAATGGTTAGTATTTTGGATGGAGTCATTGTTATTTTTGAAACTTAGAATAAGTTTGAGATAACATGGATAAGTATATATTAGTGTTTATATTCCTCATTATTATAGGATTATTTTACTGATATACTCACACCGACCATTTTGGTTTTAGTAAATGGTTGGATCTAGTAGGCACCAAAGTGACAATGGGTTTGAAGGAAACTGTGGCGGTTCTTTGATTAAGAGACTGGATAAAATGGCCGATTAAATGAGAAATGTTGTGGTTATTCTAAACCAACTACCAGGAGTCATGATTAACCACTTGAACCTTGGTGAGTTCTCTAATGCATCATGTACGAGATAACCAACTCGATGTGAAGTTCAAGTAATAATTATAAAGGTAACCATTAGGGTTTATATGATTCATACTTTTGAGGTAATTATGGGTTACTATATGTTATGATGGAAAATGAAAGGCATGATATAAACATGAGGTTAAATTATGTTGTAGTTATTTTTGAAGATTTTATCTCTTTTTGGGGAATGTTTTAAGAATTATATAGTTTTGGAAAAAGGACAACATGCAGACCGTGTGACAAACAGTCACGTCGTACAAAGCTGCGGGAATCGAACCCACAACCAAAGTGCGACCGGGATTTATCACCTACCACTGGACTATGTGATGTACCTGGTTATTATGACTAATTATTTTTAGTTATATGATATTATGAATCAGGAATATGTTGATTTTGGGTTATCTATGGAAATTATTATCCTATCATAGAGGATATGTTATTAGGTTAATTACTTTTCCGTATGATACTTTAAGAGTAACTGATGTTATTTAGAGATAATTGTTATGATTTATCTTGGAAGACTATGTGATTAAATACTTCAAAAATTTTGGATTAATTATTAGTTTGAATTACATTGAATAATTTTATGTATAGTTGTTTATTGAATGTTATTTGTTGAACATTGCGTATTGTTTGACAGATTTTGGAGATTGAGTGTAGTTTTTCTTTTTATAAAGGATTATCCTTATTGGGTATTGTCTGATCTCATAATAACAATTTTTGGTTTTGGGTAAGGTTTAAAGATATGGTAAATATATAGTTCATATTTTGTGGGTTAGGTGATTCTCAAGAAGTTGATTATAGTGCAATTAATGTGAACAAGTCATCCTAAATACTCATCTTTTGGAGAAAATATGAGTTTGTGTTAGAAATATAGTAGAAATTAAAAGTCTACATGACAAGTAAGTATGTTTCATTATGTCTTAGTTAAGCTCATAAAAACATTCCTCTATAAAAATTAACGTATAACAAAAACGTTGTCTATTATCTTTTCCCACTGGGGAATCAAATACCGTTTAACCCATTACAAGTCTATGATTTTCTGGTGGTTAACTTTCTCCTAGACATGTTTTCTATCAGTCTCCATAAAAATATGACCAATTATTTTCTCCACCATATCCATGTTTTCATGAGATCCTAGTATTGGTTATCTGAGGTGACCTTTGTACTTTTCTTTCATTGTTTTAATGTGGCAGTTTTATTTAATCCTTTTCCGATGTGGGACATTCAAGTAAGTTTTGAAGCCCATTTTTTTTTAAATTGCGAGGACGCCATTCCCAAAAGGGGGGAAGGATGTAACATCCCAGGTAAATAAAGAATATTAAATTTTCATATTTATCAATATTTGGGAAAAAAATGTTAATATTAATTTAAAGGGAATGCTATGCTCGATGGCGTACCCAATACGCAACAACAAGTTTCTTTGAAATCTTAC
This sequence comes from Viscum album, assembly GCA_963277665.1. Classification (NCBI taxonomy): domain Eukaryota; kingdom Viridiplantae; phylum Streptophyta; class Magnoliopsida; order Santalales; family Viscaceae; genus Viscum; species Viscum album. The sequence continues at coordinate 774,802,220 of OY728152.1, read as the reverse complement.
GTTGCATGCTAATAATAAAATAATATTATTTTAAATGGTAGTTAACGCCAAGCCATTGAAATGGCATGAATGAACAAAACTAACAAAAAAATGATTATATATGTATGTTAAATATTTTTACTTTTATCCGATAAATGTTATAGGATTAAAATGCGAATGAATCCAATTTTAAGCGTAAATAATCAATTATTTACTAAACGGTCGATTTATTGCCTTTTGATGGTGAACCATCATTAAATATAGTTTTGGTCACTCTTATAATTTCAATTGTACCAAATAAAATTCTACTTTTGAATTGTGACATCAAAATTTACTTTGTGTAAATTTTTGTTATTTTTCTGATAAAGTTCATTTTTTAATGAATAGTGAATATGCTGTATTTTAATTCAAACCCTCTTTTTAATCTAATTTATTTATATGGTTTTATTATATTTTTAATTGGGTTTAAATCTTAGTTAAAATATATTTTTACCATTTAATCCAATGGTTGTCATTGGAATTAATTTCACTTTGAAATTGGACATAAACAAGTGTAAAACTTTTGATAGATATTGTTTCTAAAAAACACACTATTTGATTTGACAGCGGGAATTAATTATTAAATTAATTAATGAAACATCTATGTTATTAATTTGGATAAATGGACATCATTTTTGATTCAGAATATCAAATATATCTTAGGATGAATTTTTGGTTTTTTCTGAAAAACTTCAATTTTTTGTGAATAGTGAAACCATTATGTGGTAGTTAAAAAAATGATTTTTCGTTTAAATGAAATTTTACCACATCTATTAATTGAATTTTAAAAATATGACATGCATGTTTGTAATTATTAAGTAAAATCTGCTTTAATTAAATGAAAATAATTTTTTGTGAATAGTAACTTTTGAGTTTTATTAATCGTGATTAGAAGTAATTAGTGTAATTTAAGGTAAAAATAATGTTTTAATAATATGAAATTACCTTGAAACATGTCTTACCATTTTTTTATGAGTCATTTCCGACCAAGAAAATCCACGGGTAAACTTGGGGACACCATGGAGCCACTTGGGTAAGAAAATGACATTAATAACTTTTTATTTAAAGTTAAAATAAAAATGTCACAAAAATGAATTATTTTACTAAAACAATTTTACATGGGGTTATATAAGTTATACTTTGACTATAAATATTAATTAGAAAGATAAAAATATTTCCTACATCATGGTAATTGTTTTATAATTTTTAGACATTAAATAAATAAATTTATTTATGACACCATGATGATGCAACAATTACCTCATTAATAAACGATTTAAATAAAATGAAAAGATAAGGTAAAATATAAGACTAAAACATGTAAAAAACCAATTGTATGAATGGATTTAGAACTCTTATCACCTTATCCTCAAAATGTTTCATTTTTGGACCTTTAAAATCTGAAAAGAATTTTATAATAGGGTAACATTTTATAACATTCCAAGAGTGCCCCTCATCCCTCTTATAAAAGGCCTCCACCTCTACCCCCTTCCCCACACCTCTCAATCCTTTGCCTTGACAAAAATCTGATCATTTTATCTCTCATAGTCCTTATCTTAATCCTAGAAGCCTTACCTTTTGAAGATAGCTCTTCAAGAAACCCTTTTGTTTCAAACCACAAGGAGTTACCAGATTTAAAGGTAATGTCTTCTCTTATGTTCTTTTGTTTTATTTTGCTTCTCCAACCTCCTAAACTCTTTTTATTGCTTTATTTTGTAACAAAAACATTTTATTAAATATACAATGATGTTTTTATGAGAATTATTTGAGCAATACTTACACACACATCCGTCTAATGGTTAAAGAACATATTGTTTCTGTGGATGGCGAATTGCTGCATCATGAAACGATGATTGTTCAATCTTCATTAAACACCTTTCATGGTTGCCATAAATATGTCACTATATTTACATATGATATATATTATGTTTATGTTTTCCTTATTCTTCTGTATTTTTCATTTATTCCATACCTTTATGATTTCCATAATGGGTAAACACGATAATATCATTTTAGGAACTGCGGACTACTACCCCATTAATGTTATTTGAATCGTTAATGAAAAATGTGGGATGTATAAAGGATGGATTTAATGAGGTTATATATGATATTATACTGTAATTATAATATACCTATGTATAATTATGTTTTCATTCCATTAAAGTATGAAAAATAAATTAAAGTAGCATTCATGCGTACGTACGGATTACCGTCTCCATGAACGGTGCATTTCATTCCTTCTCTTCAAATGCAATGTACTATTATTTGTACGTATATATATAATTGATATATATGATATATATTACATCTAAATTATTAATATAATTCTGTAATTATGATATATATATATCATTTAGTTTTAATTCCATTAATATGACAATGAAATGAAAGTAGCGTTCATGCGTATGTACGGCCTACCGTCTCCATGAACAGTACATTTCATTTTTTATCACAAAATGTTATGGAATAGTAAAAAATGAATATATACTGGATATATATGATATTAAAGTCATTAATACTTTTCTGGAGATGATTTAATTAAAACTACATGGACAAATTATTTCAAACAAGTAAATTTTTTACTCATGTACCGAACGTCGACAAAAACGTCTGATATGAACTCATATAATTAACTAATTATTATAACATTATAATTTGGGATATGAATTTAATAATAAACGTTATAGGAGGTCCTTAAGAAATTATAGACTGAACAATGTTTATTATTTAGTAATATAAAGAAATGAACAAGACAAGTTGGACTCGAGGTAAGGGATCCTACCTCTCTCTTTCATTTTTAAGTACTCTCTTTTATGTCATTTCTTTTAAGCTCATCTTTCTTATGTTAGGGGAATGCTATTTTATATCCCTCTTACGGTAAGTTTTATGTTCATATGATGATATACCCTATTTTATCTCATCAATCCATTTTTTGGAAGTTTTAATTGGCGATGTTAGGCTTCCGATGTTTCGTTATGGATTTCTTATCTCACTTTTAATTCCGTGAGATTTCCATTGTTCAACACATATTTATTGCATGTGTGGTATTTTGCACTGAAATTTAAAATATATTATCATGAATCTATTTATATTCCTGGTATTATTTGATTAATTTATTTTTTATTGTGTTTTGGTCATACGAATTGATTGATTACAACGAGGTAAGAGGTTTTTATATCACTTTTTGTTACCATGAGATTCATGCTACATTAGCCAAAATTTCCTTTTGTGTGGTGTATGTACTGCCCATGATTGTATTATTTGTGTAATATACTTTAATTTATGGTTATTTACATCTTTATTGTATGACCCTTATTTCATGGGGTGTACGTTTTGAAAGTTTCCCAAATCGGTAAGGGAACCTTTCACCCTCCTCTTTTTAAAAGACTTATTTTTGTTTGGTCTTTTAATTTACATATTCTTATGTTAGGATATGTTATTATATATCCTTACTGCTATAAATGTTATGTCCAAGTGATGAGATACACTTTTTATCTCTCATCAACTCATTTTCTGAACTTTAAAGTGACACCGTTAGGCTGTCGAGTTCTTGTAAGGGAACTTCTTAACCCAATTTCAATTTTTTGGGTTCAACCTCTACTTTTTTGATTATGTCATGATATGAATATGTGTGGATGACCTATAATTGTTTTAAAAGTAATATCCACTTATATTGGTTGTATTTATATTTTTCACATATAATTATGTAATTGATTTATCCTTAATCTAAGGATACCATCTTTGTACGGGACTTCATCTCAATCTCTTTTCATTGATGAATCTATTGATTTCTACACGAAATTATTTTATAACGTGTATAAAACCATTTTGACTTTTCATTTCATTCAAAGGGAATATTTTTTTCTATGAAGCGATTCACTAAACGGGAAAAAGGAATGTTTCATTTTTAATGTAAACGGTGACAACGACCATTTCTGCTGCTGTGGGTATTATTTGATCTATGGCTTCCTTAAAAAGCCATAATGTTTTCAAAAGAAAAATAAATACCATACAATATTTTAATGTATTTTTGTACTGAAAATGGTAATTATGAATGGATTTTTAATATCATAAAATGTTATATTGTTATTGCAATGTGGAAATTTTATCTTTCCTTTATGCTTAAGTTATGTGTTATGATTATGTTATGGTTCTTGGCCATTGTTATGTATACGGGTGGTTCCATGATAAACCTAGGGCGGGTGAGCCTGAGATAGCTCTCCAATGCATTGGGTAATGTGAAGGAGTTAAACGTGAATGTTTCTCTGAAGATATTTAAAGAATATACTGTGATGGGTATTCCAAATGTGACTCTCTATATAGTTACGATAGATACAATGTAAGTATGTTATGTATGCCTTAAGTTACATTTATGAATTATGATTACTATGTGTTATTCATAAATATTATTATTTCTGAAGGAATGTTATGATTGAAAATTATGTTTTCATCGATTTGTATTTTTGATGGGTTAATGTTTCCTTTCATTATGTTATAACCCTTACTGAGCTTTTTATGCTCATCCCATGTTTTTGAAATGTTTTCCACAGTACTTAAAGTGGAATACGGTCAAGGATGGGATCAAGAAAATGTCATGATGTCTAAAACATGGAACTAGACATGACCATTTTTTTCAAGAGTTTTTATTTTGTGAAAAAAATGTAAACTGAGTAGATGCATCTACTTTGTAATCTTTGAGATGTAATAGTCATGTCCTAATTCTTTAAAACTCTAAACCTGAAAAGATCCTCAATGTGTATTCTTGAAATAACTCAAGATTAAGTAATGTTCAAGGCTAGGGCCTTATATTTATAACAATGATTTATTTATCAACCCTATGATTTATACATTTATTAGAATAGTGTGGAAATTCATTTCAATTATTAAATTAGAATGTGGGTGGAAGATTCAGCAGATAACTTCCACTATACTTTTCAATTGTTTGCCTCATCACTTCCATTCTACATTCTATTACTCGATCTACTTATTATCCACCCAAAAAACGTTTACCTGAAACAATAATTAAATTTACTAGGTGAATCCTTCTAAACTTATAATATAATGGAAAATTAACTTTATTTTCTAAATTTGTTTTCATTTTATAATTTCCAAGAAATTAAATGTTTCTAGTTTTGTCCTGAAAACCATGACAAGACTGAGAGTGTCCAATTTCCATTTCCAACTTGATATCACATTAAATTATTTATGCATACAATTCAATGTTTCTTATAACCAATTCCTATTAGAGACGTGGTCTCAAGACAGTAAATAAGTAGTAAATTTTTCATTTAGGGTCTATTATAAACTCGAAAACAGATATTGAGTGACTTATTAAACATTCCTCTTAGGTACTAATCCTTCTTTTTTATTTTGAAGAATTACCTTTTCATTTTTATGAGAAATGTTCTATGAAAATAATTATTTAAAAATAACTTTTTATGATCATCCCATGTCATGGAGTTGATTTCCTCCACTTTCCATGTATTAATGATAATATTATACCATTTAATAACTTCACCTTCCAAATTATCTATGTCCATGATAAAATTATCATGGTCTAATTGTTGGAGAATAGAGAATATAACTTCTATATAATTAAACAATTTATTCAAAATAAGTGGAAAAGTAGAACATCTAAATGAATTTGGATATTTACATATAAAAGACATAGTAGTGAGTTTTAACTTCGTTTAATCATTTATAGGAACATCATGATTCATTTTACAATCTATATATTGAGATATTTGGTTGAAAGTAGAAATAATATTTCACCACCAAAAACCCATTTCATTTGATTTCCCAAGTGGATAGAAATTTCATTTCCCATCACATATATTGTTAACATGGTTTTTCCTAGATCAAGACATTAATAAATAACAATAGGTAGTGTTTGGGAAAAAATTAATCATAGTTATGTTATCAGGTAATCATGAAAAATCATTCAAAGGTTGTCTAAATGAAGAAAAAATATTTTAAATCATTTATGTCATAGGTCTAACCCATTATATTCAGGGAACTCATATATTAAAATACTTTATAATGGTTTATAAATAATATTATAATAAACCCAAGAATATCCCCTAACACATTTTATCCAGGTGGGTAGAAATTTTCCCACTCTTTGTATATGAGTGACAATTGATTTATTACCCAATATACACTAGTCTGTGTTTTTACCCACAAGTTTATATATTATATAACCAAATCCACATTCTAGTATCCATATTGGGATTAATTTTCTAGGAAAATCCCAAAATCTATTCATTTCTATTGTTTCCATATGTTTCCCTGTAGTGAGAATTATCCCTATGGTATTCAAAAAATTTATCTAATCCCGATGTCCAAAAATAACTATAACAATCTATGATACCAACTAAGGGAACTTGAGCATTTCATACATAAAAAATATATCAATAGATATGAATATTCAGTATGTTGAAAAATAATACTTGCATGAGAACCATGATGGTTTATGTTATTTTAAGAAAAGATACACAATCAACTTATTAAATAATTGGCCATCTACAACTCCCATGTGGTTCTTCTCTCATAGTACCTTTCATAGAAATTACATTATGAATAACTTTCTTCAAAACATACGGATGAAGGAAACTTTTGAAAATGTGAGCTAAGATTAAAAGATAGGATAAAAATAAGATATATCATTCAATTACAATATGTAAGTATAATATATGAAAAATGGTATAACAACATTATCATAACATACACTAGTAATACAAAATCAGTAAAAGAACATTAATCATAAATCATGGAATAATAATTTATTATACCGAAATATATTTCATAATTTCATATAATTATCAATAATAAATCTAGAGCCATGTTATAATATATTCACCATAAGACATAAGTTCTTGGATGATAAATAATTATAGAGAATCATTTAATTAATCATTTCCAGCTACCAAGACTATCATAGTAGTTTGTGTTCAATACATATTCTATCAGTTCCATTGTAAAGGTTCACATCCACGACAATATTATTAGATATAGAAAATTAATAAATATGGTTCAATCCCCATTCTAGTCCTTATAATATCATTATATATCCATAATTAACTAATAAATTGGAGGGATATAAAATTTTAGGTCGACGCGTCAAATTAGTAAAACCATACAGATGTGTTCAAAAATTTCATAAAATATATATAGTATCATCATATTATAACATGTATAAAAGAAATAGGTTTCATTTAAATTTCATTGTTTCATTATAGCATAACCAATGTAATGTAAATTGGTTTAAAAAAATGATTTATAATAAATGATTAACTTATGGGAGTGAAATGTGTATTAGAATATCTTCCTCAAATCATAATAATCATATTTGATTAAAATAAATAATTTTGATAAATAATATTATCATATCCCTAGATAAGAATAACTATCTTTGAAGGATATTTCAAAATATTAAAAATAACATTAAAAGGACATTTGAACCATTATTTGAAAATGAGAGGAAATATCATTTTCTTTGGAAGACATGTAAATTGAAAATTTAAAAAAATAATAAAGAAATTATTTGATTTGAAAATTTCAGTAGAGAAAAATTAAATGACTCAATTTTGAAATGATCAATCTAGATGGTGGGAAAATCCATACATTATATATATATATTAAAATTGATAATTATTTTCACAGTTTTGTTTAAAATATGGAAGAACAAGTTCTGAAAATGTTTAATTAAAATAAATCATTCTAAAACACTATAAGTAAAGTAAAATTTAATGAAAATGAACTTATTTATTCATTTTAATTATAGTGGAAAAATTCATAAACCTAATTTGATTATCACATTGATGGAAGAAAAACATTTCAACCCTAAAAGAAATAATTATTATTTATCATTAAAAATATTTTCTCAATTATTTTACATACCATAGAGTAGAAAATAAACTATCATATAAAAATTATAGGAATAACCATATTATAATAAATTATTTTTTGTTTATTTATGAAATAAATATTACTTACCTCCATGAAAATTGAGAATAGAAAATCCCGAAAAGATATGATATTGTAACATAAATCTCTTACATCAAGTCCCATAATACATTGTACACATTGAGATATCCAATATAATTAATATAAAATAATATTTCATATATTAAGTAAATAAATTAATATATAAACAAATATTTATTAATAATTTATAATTTCTAATTATAAAATGGGAATTCAGGTAAATAAAATTGTTTTGTATACTTTTTTTGGTTGAATGGTTCTAGTACGTGCACCTTGTTTTTAGTTTAATCATCTACTTAATCATAATCATGAAATAATATTAATATTTATTCATATTATACAATATTATAATCAATTATATAAAGTGTTGATGGAAATCGAATTTGAGGACCTGATGGATACGATAGTCCTTATGTATGCACGACTCATGTTTCCACTTTTATATGTATACAATGAATAGAATGTAAATAAAAATTCATCTTTAAAAAACTCATTATATAATAATTATCACATATATATATATAAATTTATGTTATATATCCACTTTACTATCTATGAAATGTATAAATAAAAAACACATCGCTTCAGGAGGTGGTATTACACACATATGTATAAGAGAAGTTATCATTTTGAAAAGGATGGAAATGTTGGAAGGTAGATAAGATATAATAAATAAATAAATTAAAATTTCTACTTAATATCAAATATAAGAATAATATCCATCACAAATACCATCAATTAATGATGGTTATGAAAAACGAAATACAACTCTCTAAGTGGTCGTAGTCTGAATGTACGCATAAACGATGATTTGATTTCCTATTTTATGTATTAGGAGATGAATAAAGGTTAATAGAAATACATAATAATTTTTTAGTATATTTTAGATACATATGTTATTTTACAATTATATTAATAATATAATGGAGTTAGTTATAAGAAGAAATAAAAAGAAAACACTTGGTTAAGTGTTATACCTCTTACTTGGTCAAGATCCTTTGGCTTACACATTAATACTTATAAGGATGGTATTTGGAACTATTTGGGATGTAATATTAGAAACATATTTGTGTATTTCATGTATTATATATAATTCCCATGAATTTTAAGGATGATAGGAGAGGTGGTTTCATTTTATAAAGGAGGGGGAGGACATACATATAAATTTTCAAAATATTCAAATATATTAATGACTAATTCCAGAGTACTGGATTAAAAATGACTTAGATTAAAATATATGATGATATAGGGAGAAAATATTATCATCCATTTATAGTTATATATTTTTTACTTCACTTTATTCATTATTTCTTTACTTTAACTGCTTATAGTAAAGAAATTTTTCCTCGATTACTCTTTGTCATGAAAAAAATAAGTTAACCATATTATATATTATTTTTTATTATAATTAAATGTATGAAATACATTTTATGATAATAAATTTCTATAATTGGTAGAAATTCATATTCATGAAATTGTTCAAAATTCAATAGATTTTTAATATGGAAAAATGAATTTCATAGAATAAAATTTTAATTTACCTTCATACCACTCAATGTAGAAATTATTAGAATAATGGTAAATAATTATATTGAATATATAATCAATAAATTTAATTTAAATCAGATAAATATAGTATAAATTTGACTTATTCGGATAAAATATAATCCTGTACAGAAAACTATTTTTTTAGAAAAAAATCACCTTTTACCTTCAAATGATATTATTTTCATTTTTAATAAATTTATAACTAATGATTTAATTTTATAAATCGGTAAAAAATAATTTATCATAATTTAGTTTTTCATATTAAATTGCACAAATCAAATACATAAGAGATTAACACTATATTATATAATTATAATCCAATTTTATATCATGGTTCCTTCAAACTCTATAATCCATGTATGAAAAAAAGTGAATGAAATTAATTTTTTATAAATATAATAATATCATAAAATATTTGGTTTTAGATTAATAATATATGTGTCCATTTACAATCTTCATTATCAATTTTTTCATATGTTATATTTTTTTTCAACAACGGGTATTAATTATCTTGATCATTTTTGAACAAGGGATGTAAATATTTTTTTGACCATCATACCTATCAAAATTATAAACATTAAATAAATATTAATTGTTATATAATTTTTTTATAAATAAATTTATGTTATAGTTCCCTAATTTTTGGGTTTTAGTCATGTTTTTGAAGAATAAAACATTGATGAACAGGTTTCGAGTTATACACTGATACTGATGGATTACCTTATATAGATCATCGATTTTTTTTGTTATCAATATAGAGACATATTGAAGAAATGTATTACTTATATAATAACCTATAATTATAATATATATACTATAGTTATCCATAAATGTGATAATGAAAAATATAATGCAATTTTCTATGGAGGTGGTAGTCTACACATAATCATGGATGATGTTTTCATTTTTTTAAAGGAGAGAATAAATAAGTAACTTGTTTTATAAATTAAGGAACATAAATAAAATAAATATGATACATATTTAGTTAATTACACTTTTATAACTTCTATTTTTGGTTTTTAAGGGAAATAAAATGTGTTCATCGTAGAAATGGTTGAATGCACATATTCTTGTTTCACCTTTTCATTTTTCTTAATAGATAAGTGAAAGAGTGGTTAAATATTATAAAATAGTTGTTAATACATGTCAGTTTACTAGTGATAATGATAATGTAATATTTTGATGGTTTAATTAAAATTTATGATAAAGTATTTAACATAATGAAATATAAAATAGAAAGGAGTGGTAATAAATGTATATCTCACTACATGTATTATCTCCTTTGAAAATGGGGTTAAAACATTCAGTAAATGAATTTTGGGAATTATAATAAATATTTATGGTTCATAAGTATTTTTAGGAATGGTTTGTGTATATTTTATGCTAAATAATGTTGTATGTGGTGTTTTTGGAATTTAGGAAGGAGAGACCATTTTATAATTGAAAAGGGATGGAATTTTTGTAAATACCCATTATTTTTTATGAATGGAAAGTAGCTCATAAAATAGGTTCCTCAAAAATGATAAATAAAAGATATGGTAAGGTAAATGCTTAACTACGAAATCATCCACATATTCCTAAACATGTTTTAAACACGATTGTAGTATACCCCTCTTTATTAAATCCTTTTCATCCCTTTTGATTTTTTACCCACTAACTTATTGTTACAAATGTCATTTATCCATTATGATGGTAAAGAAAAAGACCCTTAATATATAATTTATGACTAATTATTCAAAATGTAAAATCTATTTTATAATATTAATTACATAAATGGGATAAAAATTAATTTTAATTTAATAAAAGTGTCATATATTAAAAAAAAGTTATTAAAAGAAATAGCTTTCGTTCTGAATTGTTGAATAAGATTTTGTAAATTTTAGAAAAATATTAAAGTTATATAGTCAGTTACAAACTAAATTTTTAGACTTCAAAAAATTCACCATGATTTTTTTCTTTGTTATTATATACTAATAATTTTATAGAAGTCATTTTATTCATAGAAAAATTTATTTTTCACTGTCAACTATAAATAACTCTTTACATAAAAATAAAAAATAAAAATATATAGTTAGTGTTTTTTGATAATATAGATTTTTTTAAAATTCAACTTAAAAATTAAAAAATATAAATTAAAAAAACATAATATAAAATAATACTATTTTATAAAGGAATTATTTTATGGTTTATTAGTTATTTTTCAAAATTTTGTGTTAATCCTAAATATATCATACCTAAAAAAAATAAATTTCTAAAATTACATTTTCAGAATAAAAATGAATCCATTAGATTCTTAACTACACATAATGAAATAACGTTAAAGTTTATATTTATTTCACATATCAGTTATAAAAATTTGTAGATACATATTCAGTCACTAACATACATTGGTCAATATAAATTTTAATAAAAAGATTTTCGTTCTATTAGGGATTTCTGTTGCATGTGTTGAAATATATATGTCACAATACATATTTAATAATGAATATTTAACTTAAATATTATCTCATTACAATGTGACCTCATTTATATATGAAATCAATTAGCACAGACTAAAATATAAATCCTCAACGGTTCCTTCTGAATTGATGTATACTCTATGTTTATAAAGTAAAATTCCATATAAATAAAAATGGATAACCTAAGAACCCCTAAAATAAAGAATTATTTCTCAGAGAATTTATCTAATTATATGAATATTATGTTAGACTACTTGTTTGTCTGACGATAATAACTAATGCTCATAAATAATAATATGTCATAAACCTTCTACAACTCTCCCTAGAAGAAACATTAATGTATTAATTTATGACTTGGGAAATAATACATGGTACTAAAATCATACGTACAATATCTTTAACATTAATCATACTAATATTATCAATATAAAATATATCATATATATATTTTAAATGTAAACCCTTTGTCAACCATCACACAATAACCCATATTCCATCAATTCAATGGGGGTCCTTAGTTTATTGGTCATGAATTTTATATTTACATCATCCTTCTTAAACCTAGAAATTGTTAGAAATTATAGAATACTATAAGGGAAATGGTACCCATCCCTCACCTAATGAAACGTGGAGACAAACATGAAAAACCTTTCTTTATACGTCTTAGAGTCATGTCACAGATACAGTTTATTAATATCATGGTGCATAATGTTTAATTCATGATCTACATCTCACCTTATTGTATCTGAGTTCCTCATCAGCACTTAAAAATGTTCTTGTAAGAACCAAAACCTAGAATTAAACATATAGAACCTCATTATCATATGGAGACCACTCTAGTGAAGTTACTTCACCCTCTATGTTGTACCTCATCAATATATAGTTTGAATAAAATACCTAAATCATCTTCCCCCTAAATATGAGTAAAGAAGTGATAAATAATTACATAATAGTCTATTGGCCTTGTTAGTCTTGAATTCCCAGATTTATCTCTACAAAGTGGTCCATCATCTACCAATCACTATGTGAATCCTAAAACACATGAGACTAAGTCTTCCTATATAGCAAATCATCAATGTTCCCCAATTCTATGGGTATATTCCAACTAAAAATCCATGGAATGATGGTTCTCAACACAACTATTATTTTGGTTGTTCAGTATTTGATTAGAGAGACTATTTTTCAAACACTAATTGTAATCATAAACAGTAAATCACTCAAACAATAGAGGCTATCCCAAATAGCTGAGGTTCTGCATTATTACTTCCATCTCATGATCATTCATTGGGAAGTTCCACTATTATAGTCTCAACTCCCTAACACTTAAATCATTACATTTCCATCAAGAATCAATACTACTTAGAGGAGAAATATATATGTATCTACATATTATGAATAATACTTACCTAGCTATAGAAAAATCTATATTTTCACCATCAGAAATATATCACTCAGTACCAGAAATTCTCACTAAAAATAATCTATCCAAAGTAACCTTTCCACTTCCCTTTCCAAGGCCATCATCAGTGTTAGGAAATACATAATATCATTTCATTTCATATTAACTAATTATTTACATTCAAAATAATTTTCTTTGGAATAATATAGTAGTTATATACAGAAAAGTTTGATGTTATTTTTGTTTGATAATTTTCCAATGATTTATATATCTCATAATGTTGGACGAAAACACATAATCGAGTATCCAAATAACATCGTTATCAATGGACCTGAGGTAAAATTATATTTTTTTAATGAATGGTCATATTCACCATTTTAATAAGTTTAGTAATAGGATTTGACATAAATTTAATCTCTCCTATAATGGATATGACATCATCTTCATCTCTCAACATATTAATCAATTGTTCCAGCTTCAATTATTTATTTTATACATTCCCAAATATTCAGAGATAATGATTACTCAATACACACACACACATATATATATTGAGGGATATTATAAAGTCATGATTCAAAAACAATTAATGATATTTGAACACAATAATAACATAACTAAGAAAAGGTTGATATTATATTTCCATATTTAATTAGATCTTTAATTACAAAATTTTCTTAAAAAATTAATATCACTAAAATTCATCCAAACTTTGTCACTCAAACATGTCGGTTTTTATTATTTTGAATTTTTAGAATAACTCAAGCACCATTGTAAATTATTCATCATTATTCTTCAAAAATCATATTTTGTATCATATTTTTAAGTGATTAATCAATCTATGATTATCATGATAATATCATTTGATATTTCCTAGAAACGGCTTAGATAATTGCTTAACTAAGCATAATTTTATTTGGAATAAGAATGAATATCTTTTGTATTATGATATTTTTAATTCTTCAGATTCTAATTTTTTTAATGTCTATTTTTCACACTGTGAAATATCTTGTAGGATCTATAGGATATTTTCAACCTCCACTAAAATTTGTTGGATATCCATAATATCATACAAAAAAATCTTATGTGACATGATAATATTTTACATGTATGATATTTATCTAAAAAATAGATACAATATCATACATGTAAGATAATTCTCATGCATTGTCAAATGCGTTACAACTAGAACAAATACCTTATGTTTCCTAATGTCTTATGATTACAAAAAATAGTTTGTGAAGATCTTATTACAAACAGATATGACAAATTACATACACGTGGAACAATCATATTATGTATCATGAATATTATTAAATAGAGAAAATAACATATGTGTATTAGAAAGATTTCTAAAATCTAAAACACCATAAATCAATCTTTTGGGTTAAAAAATATCTTATGCATAGAAAAATTAACTTTTCTATTTTTCCAAACTCTATATTGAGAAATTTAATTTAATTTTTTCTTTAAAGAATGTTTTTGATTATGAAAATTATATATTTACCATCTCGGTAAACTAAAATCACTTCAAAACCACTTTGAATAAATGTGGGATATAATAAAATTTTTCCAAATACATTTAATAGATTTTTGATTAATTCTACCATTTAAAATTATCAAGTATAATATTAAGATAAATCAACTACCATCATTAGTTTAGCTTCACTTCATCCATTATAGACCATAATCGAAAGTATATTTGATACTAGTTTAGAGATTCATTATAACAAATAATCAATGTATAGATAATCTACAACATTATTAGGATTTTTATATTTAATAATAGATTATCAATCCCCCACTAGTTGGGTTCTTTACAATATCATTCTATAATGTTGTCGACAATATAAAAAAACTTCCTATAGAACATTTCATCATTTATCGATTAAAACAATATTCTCCATTACCATGTAAGCATAATGGTAGAATCTATGTTTTCCATATTATTCAATGTATGGATACTCAATCCATTAGTTATATTTCCAACTAAATGATGATAAACATATTGGAATACTCTATTGAAAACTAACATTGTCACAAAACAAATGGAACATCAAAATCCCCTATGTATTTTTTCAAAAATTTGTACTAACAAAAACATATGGTTCATATAAATATTAAATTATATGTTCACATTTCCTCAACCCACTAATGAAAATAAATAAAAATGATTGAAATAGTTTTCTATCCCTTTTATTTATAACATAAATTTTTTGGGAGGTATTTATTTAGAAATAGTGTTCTCGTAATTACTCATCCAATTATTATAAAACAAATTATTCGTTTTGTTTCTTTCCATTTTCATTCACTCCAATCCATTAAGAGATTATACCTATTAATTTTCAGATATGGATGGCCCCAAAAGTATGATATAATGGACCCATAAGAAATAAAAATCTAATACGAAAAGGGAGATACTAGTGTAGAATATAGGAATAATTTTACCAAAAAAAAATTTGTCCATTAAAATTTAAAAGTGATATAAAAACTCAAAAATTCAATTTTTTAGGGATTTTAAAATGTTTATCAAGATGAGCCAAGATCATTCAATAGACATAAGAAAACACAAAAATAATTTTAAATTAAGGATTTTACCATGTATATTTTTAGAAAATAAATTATCCTTTGTAATATCATCTACATAAACTAAAATCAAAGATTAGTTGATCTAAATGATACCGCATTTATCTTATTCTGATGGGGTGGTCCATATTTCATATGTTAAGATGATTTGTTAAATATATGGAATCTTCACCAATTTTTTAGATCCCACATCGAGGAGACTCAACAAATTTCATCACATTTATTTACTAAATTTTAACATAATAATGTTATACATGAGAATAATTTGTATTTTGATTTCTATTTTCAATTTTATAAATGGGGTTGTAATAGATTTTTCTATCCACAAGCTCATTTCCATGATGGTCTAACACATATAATCCACTTATTTTTTATTTCATTAATGATTTTCCAAATATATTTCACTTTGGGATGAATGAATTTCTTTCTATTTCCATATTTTTTCATTGATGAAGTTTACTTATACACCATAGTAATTTTAGAATATTCCTTATTTTCAATTTGATTCATTTTTTTGTATTTTCCATCAAATCTAGATTATGGTCAGACAGTCTTTATTCGCATGATAATATTTATTTAGTTTTTTTGACTCCCTTGTTATAGTATCCTTATTGATATATGGAGTCATTTTTTTCTATTATTTATTATTTTACTAGGAATGATATTAATTATTCTAAAATCCATATATCATACCTATTCACACATTCAGAAAACCCCATTTTACATTCTACGATACATTATTTATTAATCCATTCAAAATATTCATCAAGAATATCCACACCCAAGCCAATCATACTACCTATTTGTCTCAACCCATCCCTCAGGGCCCATTCCATGACAACCCGAATCCCACCTACCATAGGCCAAGGGCTGGTGAATATCACTGGAAATTCATATCGCAAAAAGGGAAAAAATATCCATTAAAACTATACACACACAGACTGGGAATAAAATGCCCAATGAAAACCAAAATGGAAAGCAAATAGTAAAACCACCACAATGTACTACCACTAAGAGTAAAATGGTGTAAAGTGAATGTAAAGGGGCCAGAATACAAGACCAACTGAATGGAATGCAGTGAAAAAGAATATACATGCACTAGAGTTCATCCTTCAAGGATCTTAACCGAAAGGTAAATACAACTCATTGTCTAATGTCACTACAACACACCACGTCTATCGATCCACCTGAATGAACTCTCTAGCCCTTTCTCCCCAATGTTGTAGTCAAATATTTCTGTCGTTTTCACAAGACAAAATAGGTGCATGAAAATACAATGTAGGGGTGAGTATAAAAAGACTAATTAGGAACTCCAAGACCACTAGGGTACTCACAAGAATCCCCAAAGGAAAACACCACATAACAAGATCTCTATGTAAGCACACACAAAAACACACAACTCACACTAGGTATAACTTAAGTACATAAGTAAAGAAAATTAGTCATAAGATATATCATCTTATTATATTCAGAGGCTCTACTTCTAACCCATGACGAGTCACTAGTTTGGTGATCCACACAGGGTCTCTAGTATGTTGATCCATTATGGGTCATTATTATACAGATCCATGAAAGGTCAGTAGTATACTAATTCACACAAGGTCTCTAGTATGATGATCCACATAGGGTCACATTTATGTTGATCCACACAGGGATTATTTTATACTAATCCACACATAGTATCTTTTATAATGATCAACAGGGGTTCTCTTCTATGCGGATCTACACAGGGTCCCTTTTATGATGATCACATCATAACCAGCCACAGGATTCCCACACATATCATGCTTAATTTCATGAGGATATACTCCTAAAGACATTTTTCATACCTCAACCTCTATGAAGTCCCACATAGTGTAATCCAATGTAACAACTCATCATAAGTGTCCCAATGAAATAGAAGGTGCGTCGAACGGATGCTCAGTCTCTAATATATGGGCATTTCTATAAAAAGGGCCAGGTTGGATATGAGTCAAATCCAACCCGACCGTACACCTCCCTTCTCATAAACACATTTATAGTATATATAATGATTTTCATCATAACAAAGGTCCCAATGCCACATAAGTAACATCAATCAAATTCCGATCTTGAGAGATACATGCGTTTTAGTGAAACAGGGGCTGGTCAAGTCTGGGTCCAATCCGACCCAGTGGGACTGACCCGACCCGAAACAATTCGGCCTTGCCCGGTTGGCCCCGGTCAATCCTGAGGGGGGTGGCCCACACCCTTCCCAATCCACAAAGATCGTATTGGCTTGTTTTCCTTGCCGGGATGTGGCTGGATGCCATGTCTAGCCCCCCAGCTGCCCCGCAGGTCGCCGCGAGGCCTCCCTTATGCCATGGCGGAGTTACAGTGGCCCATCACATGCCTCACTGCACGCGGCCTTCGATGCGGCCAAGAGGCCGCATCCTTACACATCACATGGGGACCAAGTACACATGTTGATCGGTCAATGTAGTGCCAGCGTGGTGTTGTGGGTCTCCAGCGCCACGACCGTGGTAGTCATGGCCTCCATCACTAGATCGAGCAGCCTAGATGTGAGTCTCCACCTCAACGCAGTGACGGCCGGTGTCGCACCTCCATGCCAAATCAGTACCTGGCCATGGAACTCTTTCTCCTTGGAATGCCACCTTGCCTCCACCCCTTTCCGGTGTCAGTGGTTTCTTATATAGGCTATAGGATTTTCTCCATTGGTCCGTTTCTTGATCCATCTATGCCTATGGGATCAAAAGGCTTTCACATTTACTGTGACTGCCTCAAACTCTCCATGACACCATTTTTAGAATTCATCCATAAAGAATTAACATTTAGAGGGGCTCAATCTCTTTACATGTGGTCACATACCCTCCACGTCATAAGTTTAAAAACATGTGGAGGTTTGGTGATTTTAGTTCAATAAATACAATTTATAATTTAATCCTAGATAGATAAATCCCAAACAATTTACCCTCCCACAAGAATGCCCGATCCACAGATTAACCAATTCATGGGTTAATCCGCATTCATCATTTAGAATAAGAACCTAAAAAAAATTAAAATGTTCAAACCCCAACCTTGTTTGAAATTGGTTGTCGTAGTGTTCTTTCCTCAAGGGTTTAAGAGGTTGAAGTATTTCATCATTTCCCATCTTATTTAAATGAGGAACATTGAATTTTATGACATTCCACTGGCTTTAGTCATTCTTCATTGGAGCAGAAACTCATTGGAGGTTCATTAGGAAATTTCCCAAGATTTAATTACCATCTCTCTAATGCATTTGTCTAGTAAAAGGAATGTTGCCGCAACGTTTCAGTTATGTTGCGATGTTGAATTGTTAGACTGTTCATTTAGGAAACAACATAGCAGTTACACTTTCACAATGATCTATTAAGGATCATCTTTTATTATGCCTCTTCTCCACCTCGTCACCGCACCCCATTTCCACCGTCTACCACTCAACAGTGAGAAAAGAAAGAAAATAAATTTTTTAATTTATTTTATTATTCATGGAAATGTCAGAAAAATAACTTTTCCCTCATACATTATTCGGTCAATGTGAAGTCCTTTCAAGGAGTATCCCAATGTTCTGAGTTCAACAGTGCCCTCGAACATTCGATCCGAGAACCGGTTCAAAATTTAGAAAAACTCTCTTACATGTTTACAAAACCTATATTAAAATAAGTTCAAAATTACATTTCTAGAACTTAGGCCCTTGGAATCACATTCTGTCAAAGCATACAATCTTGGAATAATTCCATTTAATTTTAAAAATTGACATAGAAATTCCAGGACATTACATTCTCCCTAACATATGGATTTATGTCCTCAAAATCCAAAAAACAATGATAATCAAACAAATGGGGGTACATGTAATGAATCTAGGGCTCCCACTCCTAAGTTCTCTCCTCGATGTTCTCTTCCTACCACCAAATGCACACTAGTGGAATCAACCGTTCATGAAGGACCCTCTTCTGTAGATTCTCTATCCCCACCATGAACTCTGCAAACGTTGCCCCATCATCAATGTACAACTTTACGTAGTCGATGACGTGCAATGGATCATGCATGTACCTCCTCAGCTGTGATATGTGGAAAACATTGTGTACATAGTTCATCTATGAGGGAAGATCTAGGAAGTAAACCACCTTGCTAAATCAACTGAGAATTGGGAAAGTTCCGATAAACCTCATAGATAAATTGCTGCCCCATCCAAGTCAACAAAATCCTCATATGGGTGAGACCCAAAGGAAAACATGGTCTCCCTCTTTGAACTCCAAGGGTCTCCATATCCTTCCATAATATGAATTATACCTACTATGTGCAATCCTCATTCACTCTTGGATGATCTGCACCTTCTTAGTGGTAGCCCATAACAATTATAGATCCATGAGTGCTGACTCCCCTGGGTTTTTCTAGTATAGATCTGATCTGCATGGACACATGTACAAGGCCTCAAACGGTTCCATGCCAATCATGGAGTGATAGATATTGTTGAATGAAAACTCTATCAGTGGTAGGTGTTCCTCCCAACTGTGACCAAAATCTAGGTCACAAGCACGAAGCGTGTCCTCCATTGTCTGTATGGTCCGCTCCGTCTGACCATCCATGTGGGGGTGAAAATATTTTCCCAATCATCATTATGTACTGAACCCCTCTTGAAATACCTTCCACCACCAGGATGTAAAACAAGTGTCACGATATGAGACAATCATCAATGGCACCATGTGAAGCCTTACTATCTCTTGGACATAGATGTGTCCTAGTCCCTCTACCAATACTTCGTCCCGGATGGGTAGGAAGTGAGATGAAATTGGGATTTGGTCAACGATCACCAAGATAGAATCATGGCCCTGGTATGTGCATGGTAAACCTATAAATAATTTCATGGAGGTACCATATGAATTCATTTATGGAACCTCAAGTGGTTGTGTGAAGTCTACTTTGACCTGATGCTCATCCATCATTTTCACACAACTGGGGAACCATGAAACAAATTCTTCCACCACATTTATTATAACTAGCAACCATTACTGATGTCATAGGTCCATGTACATCTTATCCACACCATGATTTATCACAAGATGGGATGTATAGAACTCCATCGACACCTCCTACAACAATTCCATTGGTAATATGGTGCTCCCTCTGAAAAGGATGACGTGCTCTCCTCCAATTGAAAATTCATCTGGAGCCTATCCTGAGGATATGAGAGCACATCGAGTCTCATAGTCAACATCCATAAGTTGTGCCTACATGAATCATCGTTATTGTTGGAGAGTGAAAGTCATTGACTGATGGTAGGCTACATAATCACTCTCCATTAATGATACCTACATCGCGGGTACCTTCTCCATCAACTCACTCAGCAGCTATAAACCGGACCTTCTACTAAGTGTTTCTGCCACCAAATTCCCCTTCCTAGAAGTATATATGATCTCAAAGTCATCGTCTTAGAGGTTCTCCAGCCATCACTATTGTCTCATGATCAGGTCCTTGTGTTAGAAGATATACCTAAGACTCCCTTGGTTGGAGTAGATGGTAAACCATCCACCCATCAAGAATTGCCGCCACATATTTATGTTAAATACCACTTCTTCTCACTTTAGGTCATAGATTGTGTAGATATTCTCATGTTTCCTCAACTTCCTTGATCCGTAGGTGATAAATTATTTCTCCTATATCAGGAAACAACCCAGTCTGATCCCTGACAAATCATAGTAGACTACATACCAAATTCCCTCTTATGGTAGTCACAATATGGGGCACTCATCAGTCTCCGCCTCAGCTCCTGGAAACTCTACTAGCACCTATCAATCCACATGAATGGTTTTCCCTTCTTTTTCAAAGCGTTCAAGGGTGCTGCTACTATGGAAAATATGGGTATGAACCTCTGGTAGTACCCAACCAACCCTATGAAACTTCATACCTATGTCACTCTCTTGGGTGCTCCCAATCAAGCAATGCCTCTATCTTCACTGGGTCCACCGCAACTCTATCCTCCAAGATAACGTGTCCCATAAAGTGGACCACAAGAATCTAGAACTAGAACATCAAGAGAATACCATAAATTTGGTGCTCTTGGAGTGTATCCAGAACTATCTACTGGTGTGTAGCATGATCCTCCCCCGACGCCAAGTATACCTAGATTCATTGATGAATACCACTATGAAATGATTGAGGTAAGGCTATAAGATCATATTCATGTGTCCCATGAACACCACAGGGGCTTTGGTAACACCGAAGGGAATCCCCAATAACAAGTAGAGGCCCTAAAGGAATCTAAA
Source organism: Viscum album (assembly GCA_963277665.1). Lineage (NCBI taxonomy): Eukaryota > Viridiplantae > Streptophyta > Magnoliopsida > Santalales > Viscaceae > Viscum > Viscum album. Next base: position 774,779,958 of record OY728152.1, on the reverse strand, counting down.
GGATATCTTTGATGCGTCCACATCCCATAACTGATGATAATTATAGCATGATTTGAGTTCAATATTTGGGATACACCTTGCTCCCTTCAGCTGATCTATGAGATCATCAATCCTCAGTTGTTGATACATGGTCTTCATGGTCACCTGGTTCAGGTGTTGGAAGTCAATGCATTGCCTCAAGATCTCTTCTTCCTTCATTGAAAAAAACACTGGGTAGAAGTCCATATATAACTCTACCTCTTTGTGAGGATGTATCACTAGGACATGTTCTATAAATATTTCCACATACTTTTATTCAACTATAGTAAAGCTCAGACTCCTCTTGTCCACCACCCCGAGGGTAAGGCTATAAAACTAGTGAGTGATCGGTTGCATCCTCCATTGAGAAAGTCCATTCTATTCGTCAAAGGATCCCTTCTCACTAGTGAAGGAAAACCTAGTCCCATCCGTGCAGACACACCACACTTTGCACATAAAACTATCTATCTGAGAACAAACTATAGATAACCATTCCATACCCAAGATGACGTTGTATGACCTAGATGATCCTACTAGTAGATCCCAACCAAATCTCTCACCTCCATGAATAAACTCACACTACCGGCACTATTTTGTAATCATTCAATCCCCTCGTATAGGAGTATCTAATAATAAAGAACAAGACAACGACTCCACCAGAATCTCTAAGCATAGAATGAGGTCTGTGGTAAGGAAAGAGTGACTGGAACCTTTGTCTATAAGAACTTCAGCTAAGGTGGATTAGACTTATATCATACCTCTAATCATCTTAGGAGCACTATGGATGTAGCACTACATCACATGAAGCTGGAATGTCATATGTTCTCATTCTCCCTAAGCCCATGGTGGACCACCTAGGGTGGTGGTGGTAGTAACTCGAACTATCATCCACTGTCTTTCATAGGAGTAAAAAACATTGGCCTTTAAATGACCTCCACTGCCTCACAAGATCCGCACCTCTAATCCTGTATCCTAGGGTCATCATCTGGATGGTCTGGCCCACTTGGGAGTCTACGTCTTCTACCAAATACTTAATGTAGATGACTCTTCCACCTTTTGTCTGGTGGTGGCTCTCACCGTGGGTGGCTGCTTGACTAGAATTCTCCCCACCAGTACAGATCGTTCTAGAACTCCATCCTGTGCCAAGATGATTATTGAATCCAGCAATGCCCTGATCATTCATCGTAGTCCCCGTTCAAGGGTTTGGACCTTGAATAAATGGCACCGTACCATGTTGGTGGTGTATCGGGATAGGTTGGTAAACCACACTAAGTACTGAGCCATAGAAAGAATGCCCTCTTGTAGGTGCATTAGCTCCTAAATATGAACTGAGAATTGTGTCGTTGGTACCAACTATGCCTTGAAGAGGATCTCAAAGTCCAACCAAGAAAGGGTCACCTCCTCGTGTGTCTAGAGCATCATGATCCACCATCTTCCTGTTGTACAAGGAAGAAGGATAGTGACTAGGACCACCACCTAGTCTGTATGTGTTTCTACCAGAAGAAAAACCAGAATAACTTACTCAAAATAATCCTCAGCTACCTGAGGATCTCCCTTACCTCAAAAACTCAGAGGCCTCTATCTCTGGAACTCGTGTAGAATGATTATTGGTCATTCACTATCTTCTGGTGGGTTTGGTAGAAACTGCTTCTCTATGGGTGGGGGTGGTGCTGGTACACCACCAGAATGTGTTATCACTATAAGTGGTATATGCACTGACGCCTCATCACTTGATGGCCCATCTTCATGATCTATCACTAGAATCTTGGATTCCTACCTTCATGGATGCATCCTATAGGGAAACATATGTTCTGCAGTCAATATGTTATACCTAGTGACCTGACTCAAAAGATACCATGAGAAAAACATTTCCCAAACACACACAACTAGTGTTTTCGTGTACTAGGTCAGAAAACATAATTTAGGGTCCTGGTGTATGGATATGTTGGCTACCACACCAACACATGACATCCTATACTAAATGATGAACTCAAGATACCTGACACTATTTCCTCCCTTAAATATACATACTTTTAGTTCTTCTAGTAGAATCGACCAGCCTTTGATACCACTTTTTCACAACCCACCCCCTGGGCCTGTGCCTAGACCACCTCAAGCTGACCTTAAGCATGATAGAGGATGGTGACTAGCACTAGAAAGACATATCCCAAAAGGGAAGGAATTTACTTTAAACATATACACACACAGACATGGCATACTACACATAAAAAACCATAAAGAAAAAAGAAATAGTACAACAACCAAAAAATACCACCACTGAGAGTAAATGGGTGGAAACTGAAAGTAAAGGGTTCATAATATTTTCCCAGCGGAATGGAATGTACAGAAAAAAGAAAATAAAATCTCCAAAGATCATCTACAAGGGATCCAACCTGAAGGGTAGGTACAACTCAATATCTAAAGTCACTGCAACACACCACATCTATAAATCCACCTCCAACCACTATCTAGCCCTGGATCCCCAATGACTCAGTCATATATGTCTATTATATGCACAAGACGCATCATGTTTTTGTGAATCCCATGGAAGGGTGAATATATAAATACATAGTAGGGATCCCAAGACCAATTTGGGATTCATAGTAATCCACAAAGGAAAACACCACATAACAAGATCTCAAAGTAAGCACAATGAAAAAGACAGGTCACACCAGTTATAACTTATGTACAAAAGTAAAGATTATTATTCATAAGATAGATCATCTTATTCTGTTGAAATACTCTACAACTGATCCATGACGGTTCTCTAGTATGTTATCCCACAAATGGTCTCTAATATGTAGAACCATGAAGGGTGGCTAGTATGCGGATCCATGAAGGGTCACTAGTATGTTGATCCACGCAGGGTTGCTAGTATGCTGATCCACATTGGGTCACTTTTATGATGATCCACATAGGTTTACATTAATACTGATCAAATAGGGTGTCTTTTATGATGATCCACACATGCTCGCTTTTATACGGATCCACACAGGGTCTCTTTTATATTGATCACATCACAGCCAGCCACTGGATTTCCACACATAGCATGCTTGATTTACATAGAAACTTATCCTCAAGCAGTCGGTAGTAGCTTAACAACCAAGTAGTTTCACATAGATCCCCCCATAAGGACTATCTCATTGTTAGGGTCCCAACACAATAGAGAACACATCGATTGGGCACCAGATCCATAAGAGATGACCATTTCTCTAAAAAAGACCATTGTTGGGTTCGAGTCTGATCCTACATAACTATACGTCAACCTATTCCAAAAATCACGTACAATATCTTAGAAGGACCTCCTTGTTACAAGGCTACCGACTCCATTGATGACATGTCAATCAGACGCCTGGTTTGAGAGATTGGGGTGTTTTAGTGAAACGAGGGCTAGTCGGGTCCGGGTCCGGTCCAACCCAGTTGGAAAGACCTAACCTGGTCCGTTCTGACTTGAGGGGGAAACCCACACCCTACCCAGTCAGCCAAGGGGGTAATGGATTTTCCACTTGGCAAGGACATGGCTATATGCTGCATCCGACCTTCCGTACTGCCCCGCAGGTCACCGCGGGGCCTCCCTTCCACTACGGTCGAGCGGCTGCGTCCCCCCACATATCGTACTGCACGCAGCCTCCGATGCGTACAAGAGGATGTGTCCTTCCACATCACCCACAAACCAAGTCTGTAGGTTGACTGGTCAATACAGAGCTAGCGTGGTACTGCAGGTCTAGAGATCCACGACCGCAATGGTTGCGGCGTCCGTCAGTCACCCAGGCGGCCCGGATGCTTATCTCCGCCTCTACGCAGCGACGTTCGGTGCCCCACCACCATCCACTACGGATGCTTTCTATGTCCCTCTGCTGTTGTGGTTCACCGATGGGTGGTATTCCACCCTTAGCCCATGGTTTCCACCAAGGGACACTGCCAGCCACCGCTAAATTTTTATTCTTCCGGGCACTGGAGTTTCTTCGGTGGTCTATTTCTTGATACGCATGTTCCTACGGGATTGTAGGGCCACCACATTCACTATGACTACCTCAAACTTTATTGGCCTACATTTCGAAAATTCATCCATAAAGAACGCACATACGGGGGGGGGCATGCCTTGTTCCTGTTGGCCCACGCCCTCTTCCTTAGATGTTTAAAAACATGGGGAGGTTAAGGGATTGTTTTTCTATCAATAAAAGTTTTAATTTAATATCCGATAGAGAAATCCCAAAATAATTCACCCTTCTGCAAGAACAGATGATCTGCAGATGAATCTGTTCATGGGTAAATCTGTGTTCTTCATTTAAAATTAGAATGGGGAAACATTAAAAAGATCAGACCCCTATCTCGTTTAACATTTTTTTCCATAGCGTTATATCCTCATGGGTTTAAGAGGTCAACGTTGTTCATCGCTTCCTGGGCTCGTTCATCAAGGCACATCAACGTTAATGATGTTCTTCCGACGATATTCATTCTTCATTGGAGAGGAAACTCACTGGAGGTTCGTTAATAAATTCCACACGATTTTATTCCCATATATCCAATGTATTAATTTAATAAAAAGAAACAAGTCCCAACATTTCTGTTATGCTATGACGTTGTGTCATTATGTTGTTTCATTTATGAAACAATATAGTGGTTACATTTACACAATGAGCCATTACGGATCCTCATTTAATGTGCCTCATCTTCACCACATCGCCACACCATATTTCCACCATCTTCCTATCAATACTGAGAAAATAATATTAAATAAAATATTAATGTTATTTTATTATTTTTTGAAGTGATTGAAAAATTTCTTTTCCAACCAACCCTTATCGGTCGATGTTATATTGGTTCTAGGTGAATCTCGAAATTTCGATTTCAATGGTGCCCTCAAATTTTTGATCCATGAACTAGTTCAAAATTTATAAAAACCCACTCACACATTTACTGATCTTACTTTATAATAAGTTCAAAATTAAATTCCAGGCACTCCGGGTCTCGAAATCATGTTCCTTTAAAGCGCGTGGTCTTGAAAAAATTCCATATAATTTTAAAAAATATATTTACATTGAAATTATGAGACATTACAATCTTTCTTAGATGGAAAATTTCCTTTTGGATTATTATATTCTCCCATTTAAATTAATATTTATGGATAACTTGTAATGGTTGATGATGTGTCATATTTTCCCATAACAGAATCATTTATTTTATAGAGGTTTAATATCCTAATTTAATTTGTTCTCGGTCATCATGGGTTACTCATATTCACTGAAATAGAAACTAAGGAAGACTCAAGTACTTTAATTTTTCTCTTGGAATTGTTTTATGAGATTATCCTTTGATTTGTATATTATTTAGATAGATATTTTCAATACCATAACTCCTTATTGTTATGAGAAACATTTTTCACTACTCATATATGTTGTTCAGTCATTCAAATCTATTCATATAAGTAATATTTTCTAAAAAAATCTATATTAGTTTTATATTAGTAGGATACGTTTTGGTTGTACTAGAATTACATTATGCTGAGTTATGACATATATTTTTTTCATATATATTCATATTAAACAAATATTAAATATCAATGTGATTGAATGTTATACAACAACATTATCTTCCAAAAAATCTGCTTGTTTTGACTTTAGGTGAAACATAAATTGATTTGAAATTTTTTTGAATTTGGGAGGGGACACAAGGTTTTTCTCACTCATTTAAAAGGTAAAATTTTATTAGCTATTCATACATTCACCATTGATGATATGATGGTTTTTTGAATTTTTCTCTTACAAAATTTCCAAATAATTTATCATGTTTCTATACTAAAAGAAACAATCAATTCAATATTGAAAAGTAAACAATATTTTTGGATAAATATAAAGTGATATTTTCATAGAGACTTCTATAGATGATAAATATCTCTCTTAACCATAATCTTGAGTTCCTTTTGAAGGAAAACACATCCTAGATACCTTAGTTGAAGAACTTATTTTCTCAGTTTTTTAGGAAGATCAAAATTGTATTGAATTTAGAACATTTAATTCTCCTCCAAACCCTAAGAAACTAATTTGAAGGAATATTTATCTACATAAATTAATATCTTTCTCAATTCCCAATATATCTTTACCTTTTTATTTTGTTGCTCAGGATCATTTTCAATATCTTATTATTTTTGGCTTGTTCTTTAACTCTTTATTATTTCACATATAATATAGTATCAGTTGAATCAAATTGGGATTTTTGATGATTATATCATTCATTGAATTTTTTAATAGAATCCATAAACTCACATTTTTAACAAATTTTCCTTAATTTTTTTTAATTAGTCAAAGACATCATATCATTACAATGTGTGACTAATCATTCTTTAGATTTCACTAATTCTAATAGAGTAATGATCATAGAACCTATTTTGAATGTGAATAATCTAGAGAATAAACATAATCTCCAATATATTATTTATTATAAAATAATTCATTATTAAAATTTAAAATATATGATAAAAATTTAGCTGGAAACATTGTTAAATAATCTTCAATAAAAGAGTAGAAGTATTAAAATATTTTGATCTCTTCTTGCTCTCCACATATGGATATAGATTTATAAAAAGGATCCTTGTAAATAGATTCAACTGATGTATAATTAAAACATTGAAAAGAATCATGTAGAAATTTTTACTTCTCTTTATTAGTATTCTTCCATGAATTCATTTCCTATTTATTATCTCTCTATTCATCATGTTATTGAATAAAACTTCTTTTTTTTTTGATTCATCGACAATAGATACAAAATTCTATATATATATAGATATTCTAACAATGACTAAAATATAAACTTTAACTATATATAGTTGGGATATTATCATAGGTTTCCTAGATTTTATCTTCTACCACTTGAATTACCCTAGGGATCAGTTGACCAATAAGATTGGATGGTTGTATCTGTGGTATGTTAAATATATCATGAATTCTCACTTAAAATTTATCCTTTTAGTCTTCTCCCAATATAAATAAACTCAAAATTGTGTCCAAAAAATCACTAATATAATTTAGAAAAAAATGGAATAAGGACAAAATGATTTATTAGGTTCAGCCGGAAATACGCACATATTTCCATTAGTTTCCATTTTCCCCCATCAAGGATTCCTCACTATTATTTGTCTTAAATAAAAATGTGTTGAATCTTCTCAAACCTATATAGTATCATACAGTTAAAAAAATTAAATACTAATAAGACTTCAAAAAACATCTCAATAATATAGTTTTAGAATAATTCCATGATCTCCAAAATTACCGTGAGTCTCCTGGGTTCTATATAATATGACTACACAAATGAATGAAATTTTTTTTAGATCCTCCATTGATATAGATCATCTAGTCTGCATAGAATTATTCTTCATTGAAATATATAATCTCCTTTTACCAGGAAAAATCCTTTAAATTCCACTAGTTCTTCCGGATCAATATATACAACTCAGTATTAACATACATCACAAATTCACACCTCTTCTATAGAACTTCTGACCTAAATTTATCAACTCATTCATAAGCTCATACGATCTTCACAAAACCAAAATATCCTCAAACTATGAATGGACCAAAACCAAGGATAAAAAATTAGTAGAAAGTTAGTCTCTCAAATTATTTTCTTTCTTCATTTTTACACACTTCAAAATCAATCAGGTCTTAGAAGTTTAATTATTTTCGTCTTCCTCATTAAAATATGATGTGTCTTTTCCTCCTCCTTCTTCCTCAATAGTCTCCAGTTCTCTTGATTCTCACTTGGTTGAAGTCAAATATAATATGATATTTCTTCCATTTTTATTCCTTCTCAATAAATATTATTAAATTTTTAAATTCATGGGTGTTTTTATTGACTGTCTTCTTTAAATTTCAATATTCATAAGTGGAATATCAAGAGGAATATCATGCTTCCATCTGAAAACCATTATTATAAAATATGAAATTTTATTTCATGTGTTACTGTGTACTTATCTCAATAATGTAAACATGTCATTATTTTAAAACTTAGTTAATAAAAATTCCCTTTAATTATTCATCTATGTTCTCTACCAATTTTTTTTTCTATTGTGCCTGAAGAATCTTGTGATTCATCTCATCATATTGTTATACCATTGGTTTAGGTGTCTTTTTATGCTCCCTAACCTATCAAATTGAATATTATGAAAATAAATACACAACAAATTAGATATTAATTTTTTAATAGATAATAATAGAATTTTTATTATTCTTTAAAGAGGAGTTGAAAATAGAAATTCAATATAAAAAGATGATAAATTTTTATTTGGGTGTATTTTTTGGATCAAGGACCATTCAAATAGATTAATATAATGATCTCCACATCATATTGACCCATGGAAAATTAAATAGTGTTTTTTATCAATCAAAAAATTATTGTATGGACTCCAAAACAAATTTTTTAGGTGGGATACTATTGTTTTTTAAAATACGATGGAATTTCTTCTTTCATTCATAGAATCATATTATACTTCTGGGGTTTTCTATGATATTATTCTATTATTTTACATTACTATCCATATGATTGTGTTGCAATTCCAGTTGAATTATCTCTTTTGATGTTTTATTATTTATTATTTATTTTATTTTTATAAATACATGTATGAATGTATGTTTGTATGTTGGTATGCATACATGTATATTTATAATTATATATAAATATATATATTTATAAGTATATATTTACATTTATATTTGTTCATATTTATAAAAAAAATTGTGTTATTATTTTTATTTTTATATATAAAAAATGTATACGTATGGTTATATATATATATATATATTTTATTTATTACATGATATTTTTTAATTATTATTTATTTATCACTGATTAATTAATTAATATTCATAACTTATAATTTTTTTATTTTATTATTTATTATTTTTATCTATTAGTTATAATTTATTTATAATTTAGGTATTATTTGTTAAAAAATTATTATTATTTATTTAATTTTAATAAATTTAATATTATTTACAATTTATTTATTTATTTATTAAGTATATAATACTATTTATTATTTAATATATATTATTAATTACATGTAAAATATTATTTAATTATTAAGTATTTATATTTAATCAATAAATATTTAATCCATTTTTTTGTTTTTTTGTTTTTTCTTCTTTTATTTATTTATGTATTATTTATTTATTTTTCCTTTATTATTTACTTTTTTTGTTTTTTATTATTTTGAATAATTCATAGTTATTTTTTATTTTTCTATTATATTGAATTTGTGTATTTTTATATAATTATTTATTATTTATTTATTGCATAGTATTTATTTATTGTTATTTAACATTTAGTATATTTAAATAATCATTTATAATTAATTATTATTGTTATTTTATATTTTTAATTATTTAAATAATTATTAGTTTTTTAGTATTTAGTATTTGTTACTTATTATTATACATTTATTATATAATTTTTAAATATTATATATTTGTTTATTATTTGATATTTTTTTGTAATTTATTAATTCATTATTGTTTATTTGTTATTTATTGATGAAATTAAGCATATATGTGTATTTAAAACAAATAATAATAGAAAATAATAAAAAAAAATATACATATGAATATGAAATATATATATATTATCATATGTTTAATGACAAGATAATGGGTTTTTGTGGGTGGTAATGTATTTGAAGAATAACAAAGTGGTATAAGGTGTAACTCTTATCATACACATATATATTCATTATTTATGCATTGAATAATAGATAATTAATAATGAATAATTCATAATTCAATGTTCATTATAAAATTATTATATTTTTAAAATAAATAAAAATATTATTATTATGAAACCACAACTAAATCTCTAGCGATGGTTTTTAAAAACCATTAAAAAATCATTTAACACCTGTTTTTGAAATGTGACTTAAATCATTTCATGGTAATACATTTCAATGTGGTTTTGGATAACCACTATGAAATCTTATAGTAGTGGTTTAAACCACAGTTAAATACCAAAAAAACATCACAATGTGGGATTTTTATCATAATGCATGGATGAATTTCCCATAATATCAGATCGATATTCAACATTTATTTGTTGATCTTCAATCTCTATTCTATCCAACTTCTTCAAATTATCTTTCCAAACTATTGTATAAAACACTTGTATTCTTCCTTTATTAAATGTTATTGTTTATCCATGATAATACTCTTATCCTTTTCCATATAAACACAATGTAAGTATTTGTATTATTCACATTATTCATTGGGTGGATAACTAATCAATCATTGGTCCTTATCTCACTAAAAAAACTTATTTCCATTCTCTGTTACAGAAAACAAAATGACAAAACGATGATCACTTCAGAATAAGTAAGTCAAGAATATACATCAAATTTATATGGTTCATAGGAAATGCTTTATATTTTTTAGAACATATACTATATACATCATTGGAGTTAATGTTATTCAATAACTGTATTCTTTATATGGTTCCTATAATCATGTGTTCTACTATCAATTATGTGCAGTTTCCCCTATATTTATGTTATAAAAAATTAATTAATATTTATTTTATTTTATTTATTGAATGAAATGGACATAAATAGTCAAAATGACTCATATTGATATTATGAAATGATCATATAGAGGTTTACAAGGATTAGCAGAATGTATAAATATTTTTTTTATAGAACCAAAAACCACACTATAATTTTGAAAAATAGTATACTTTTATAAAATAAAATCTTGATGGGTTGGTGGTTATTTTCCTGAGGTAAAAATAATAATGTTTTATCCAGTATGATAAAAAATAAGTTTTTCATTCATCTCTTAGTTTAAATAATCCTTTTAAAAATTGAATTTTTTTATGAACATAAAAAGAATCACTATTTTGATTCAAATAATATTTCAAATTAATAGAGTCATAATGAGCTATAAAAAAATATTATATTTTGGATTGTACTTATTTTGAGACATATTTATAAAATATTTTCCACCAGTTAGGGATTAATGGATGAAACCCCTTTATAATGAGTATCGTGGTTAAATTTTTATTTTACCTAATCTCTATTCGAAATAATTAATTAATTTTTGTTTTATATGAAAAGATAATCATTTTTACAGTGCAATGATACCCGATGTATAATATTGAAACCATGTATTAGTTGGTGAGATAAAATATCATGGTTATTAAAATGAAGAAATTCTAAGGCATAAAATGATATAGAAAATAATGTGGTTAGATATTTATTGAAAATATCTTTTACAGTTCATGTTTATGTAATAAAACCCGGTTATAGTGTACCAAATAACGTCATCAATTTGAAAAACTAAATTTAAATTCTAATAATTACACTCTTTCAAAATAGGATTGATATTTCATTTAATTTTTTGATTTAAATAATATTTTGATATTATATTTTAATAGAATTTAACAATTGGTATTCAATGACTCAATATTTGATCCCTTGGAAATATATATTTTATTATTAGATAATTAACTTGATAATCATTGTAAAAATAGTGGGAATCATTATCATCCACTAATATACATTTTAACGGAGAAATGGAGATAAAAAAAATCATATCATAAACATGAAAATTCATATTATAATAAAAAAATTATAACATTCTGTTTTCAAATTTCATAGTTCAATCCATTCACCTGTAATTGATAGTGTTTCATAACATGTTGAAAAACACATTATATTTCAAATGTTAGAAGTTATAATCTAAGAGGGAAGGTAAATCAACTCATGAAAAGTAAAAAAGAGTTATTCTTTAGTGGATATTATATATTAGTCTGTCAACATTATTTCACCATTAACAATTGTTAGTGTGAGTGATCCAAGTAGAATTTTATGTCTTGTGTTGTTTATTATTTTCTTATATTGATATAATGCGAGAAGTGTTTGAATAAAATAATTTAAAAAATATTATTAAAATGGATATTTCTAATTGGTATACCCTAATACCCCCACCCCATATTAGGTTATATTATATAGTGGGACCAATATGTGGCATCAGAGATGATGGTTCTTTTTCAATGGAGTTTTCTCACAAAATTGAATATTGTACTGATAATCTACCATAAGGTATTTATAAAAATTGAAAAAATTAGATCTTAATAAAGAAATAATTACATATAACAGAATTTACTATCACATAGAATAAATATTTACATATCTATCATTCAATGATTTTTGTTCAAAATGAAAAATGATACACTCCAAGAATGGGATAGTAAATAACTTGATGGTTTTAGTAAAGTAATCAATGATCTAGAGGAATTTATTTAACTAAAAATATATAATTAAATGTGATATTATTTATATAAATGAATTTCTTGATGGTGAAATTGTAAAATATTTATGAATTTGATTAAAATTTTAATAGGTTACTATTTCGAATATTTAAAATAAACATATATCTATATAGATAAACTCTACATAATACATTGATTCATTATTGAACATGATGAATATGTTTGTGAAGGACATGTGTAGGAATTGTGAGGCAGTTGAATATATAAATATTTTAAGGTTCATTTTCTAATTGTTTCCAGTTTAGATGAGTCAAAATGTTTTAGTAATTGAGGAATATGATACATATTAGGACTATGAATTTTTTGATGTGTTTTGAATATTCTGTATGTTTTTAAGAATGCTTATGAAGAATGTTTTGTGTATTCTATTCAAACATATATAATCAATGTTACTTTTATCATTGCATCAATCTGGATATGAAAAAAAATTACTAGATGGACTATTGAGTATAAATTTTATCAAATAGAATATTTCAGACGATGTTTTCTTATCCTTTGAAAATTGATGAATGTTTATATTATTTATTATTGAGTCATAGAAAAAAACAATTAGTTAAAATTAAATATGGTTATTCATTATTATTCTAAATATTTCCAACATCATTAATTACAATGTATATCATGATTCATGAATTAGAATAAAGTGGTATATATTCATTTATTTAGACAATGTTCATACAATGAGATTCTAAGGAAGTTATGCATGGTTCCCTATACATGAAAAATGGGACTAAGATTATAATGGGGGGAAATTTGTGTTTGATGTTTGATAAGTTTTTCATTAAATGTAATTTTTGATGATGTCTGAAAAGAATATTTAGAAGAATGGAATCAGAAGGATTCCAAATCGGATAAATTTTAATGGCTGGAAGTTCTATGCATATTCTATTGGATAGACATGTAATAAATTGTGTAGTTTGTTCATGAATATCAAATAGACATATTTTTAAAGTTAATATGAAAAAATTTGGAATAAAAAATTAATGAATGGTGTTTCCTAATATAATTCATCTTTTAGATGATTTTTTGGGGAATTTATCAGATGTTTTTCTATGATAAAAAAACATGATAACTGGAAAAAGTCTCTTCAGATGGGATAAATTCTATGGTTTTGTTGGTAGATTGATAAGTGGTATAATGTTTTAATGGTTGGAATTATTTTACAGTTTTTTCTAAAATATATTAAATGTGTGGTTGTAAATAAGATTGTTTAATGTCTTAAATATAACTAAAGAAGGATCTGTGATTTTTTTAGGAAGAAGGTTATTTTTTTGGGGTAGTGGACACTCTATTTAATGATAAACATCAAGAATACAATAGAATCCTTGATAATAATCCAAGAAAATTCATTTGAGTGGTTGATTTGCAATTTGAGTTTTCATTATGTGGGAAAATAATTTGGTGTTCCCGAATATTCTATTTCAATTGGTATTATAAATGTGGTGCTTTTATAACTCAATTAGTGTGTATTGTTCATGCATAAAAATTTTGAAGTGATATAGATATAGTTTTAGATAGAGTATCAGATGAAACTTTGAAAGATAATTTCTAAGAAGTAATTTTCCTATAATGGAATATCTTAGTTGAGAATGAATTTGCAAATTGATTGAGGATTTTCAGTGACAGAAAAAATGAATATGTAACTGGATAATGTATTATATCAGGAAGAGTCAATTTTTTTGTAAATAGTTGATCATATAGATATTTTTTAATAATGTTGTGTATGTTTTCTAAAGAAAATAGACAGATATTTATAAATGGATGACTCGATAGAGAAATTATATGAATAGTGAAAAAAATAAAGTCTTATATAGAAATCCATGGAAGAAGTTCCTTCTTTATTCTAGGAGATAATGTTAAGAAGATGGTTTTCATAAATTCAAAATCTGATGAATGTATAATCTGTATAGTTGACAGAAATTGAAACTATCGGTGAAGGGTTATAATATTTTAAAAAAAAAACATTATTACATTTTATATGTTTTGAAGGAACATACACTATTGTTTTGATCATGGAAAAATTAATTTGTACGGATATTCCTTTCTCGATAGGTCCACAAAAAGGGATTATCTTCTATTGGATTTTGTGGTCTTTATTATGTCCAAACCATGCCAAGGACCAACTACTCTTAAATTTTATGGTACCATGTAAATTCATGTGTCCCTGTGGGTTTTTTTATGTGATAATTATTAGTAATGTTATAAATCATTAAGATGAGAAAAAAGTTATTTCCAACATTATAACATAATAATAAAAGATAATTGATTAACTCCATCCCCCTCCGAGTGATCTCATAGATCATGACTATTTAATTATTATTGTTTCAAATAAATTTTTACCTTCGATGAACCTTTGATGAATTTGGAAAAAATTGACATTTCTATGGATTCTCAAATTTATATGTAGTTCTAGGGGATTCAAATATTTATAGAGAGAACTACCATATTTTGAAGGATACAATGGTACCGTGTCTTATATCTCTTGGTTCTGAATCTATCATTGTGTCTATAGTCAGTTTACAAACTAGATCTGAGGTACTTCCCAAACCCAGTGATGATAAGATGAATTTGGAAAATAATGGGTGATCCATAAATGTTATAATTTCTAGTACCTACGATTGTGAGTTTCTTGGATTTAATAGGGTTGTAAGAACTAGTGGAATCTGGTATAAATTTAAAAATATATAAGAAGAAAATAGAAAAGTGAAGGCGAAAAATTTTCTAATATAGAGGTTATAGAATTAAGATCCAAAAATGGGTGATTATAATGTTTTTGGTGATTTATTTACAAGGGTTAATGAAATTTTAAGAACCATAATAATTCATTGCGAGAGGATATAAAATGAAACCATTATTGAGAAGATCATATGAATTATTCTTGATACATTTGTTAAAAAAGATTCTTTTTTAGAATATATATATCTTGATACTCTCTCAATAAATGATTTATTTAGAAATATCATTTCAATCAAAATTAGAAGATAAAATGTTATGAATAAAAATGAGGTTGTTGTGCCCAAATGATTGCATTTGTTGTCAATAACTTATCAATGTGCACCAACTGATGAAGTACAGCTTGAAGAATGACGATTGAAGAAGCACCATAAAATCAGACGATTGGAGAACTGATCTTAAGTTCAAAGACAATGTATCAACAGTATATGATGTCACAACATTTAATGAAGTAAATGCTACGCTAGTATGCATGTGGAATTGAAATATGAGCCTACATTCAAGATTTAGTGATTCCTGATTGATGGTGGGTGAAGATCCTTGGGGACTCAATCTCCTATTTGAAGAAGAAGAATAAATGCCGAAGAAGTGATATGGATTTACTAAGAAGTTGAAGAGGAGAGGAAGATTGGTTGGTTATATTACTTGTTCTTAGAACCATGTATACAAAAAATATAAAGATGGCCAACCAATGGGCCAGCCTTAAGGCCTCAACCCAAGGCACATGTGAGTCCAAGGTCCCCACAACCATGCGGAAACCTCATGGGCCAGCCCAAAGTGGCTGGGCCGTGTATAATCCCGAGCCACGCGTTGGTGAATACCACTCAGCATAGTTGCTAAGAGCGTGCCCGCAGGAGGCATAGGCGGGCACAGAAGCGCGCCCGTAGGAGCACCGGTGCAGGGTGGCACCAGAGGGGGGAGAGGATAATTCTGAGCTATGATCAGGAGGAGTTTTTTTTGTTAATGCATGAGAAAACCGCGGCTCGGTTCGATGTGGGACAACATTTTAATGTCGCGGATTTAATCTTGGCCATCCATCTGATCTCGCGTCTGATCTAAGCTGCACGATCCATCCCGCGACCCATGTTATAATCCTTCCCATCTGCGATCATTTAACGAGGATCCAATGGCTAATGAGAGGTGTCAAGGTTGTCTTAAACCTCCAGACACCCGAGCTCCACCCGACGTCGCTGCTCGCCGCAGATGAAGCCGATCCACCTTGATCGAGCTCCTGACCACTATAGAAGCTCAAATTAAGTGCATGATGATCTTCTGATCGAACTGAGACCATGCATACAATCTATTTCTTGCATGAATGAGATATCTCGAGGAAGAAGGTTCGGCCGAACCAAACAGAGTTGCTGAGGCCACGTGAATCCGTGCGAGATTCATGCTCGAGAATCGGGAATACGATCTTCAATCCATACACAAAGATAGGATCTCATGTTTGGAAAAAGGAAACACCCAAGATACACGGCATATCTTAATCACTGGTTGAATGTTTTTAATAGAACCGAATATCTCGGTTATTCAAAGGAATGAATCTCGGACGATTCATGAATGAATTTTGAATGCGGTTCTTCTTGTGTTACTCGCCTATAAAAAGAGGAGCCCGTGTATGAGAAGGTTTGCTGCCATTTTTTTATGAAAGGAGCTCCTGCTTCTCCAATGAAACTGAGAAACCATGAACCCCACTGGTTCGTGAAGTGTATAGGTTTCCGCACAGCCATTCTGTGCGAAGTGAAGGAGCCCCGCGAAGCTCCGTCCAACGCGAAGGAAGAATCCTTGTAGCTAAGCGCGACTGTGAAGTCTGGAGCCACCCGAGGCTCTAAGGGAACTGCTTGTGCAACCCTTGCGTGAAAGGAGGACAGGGCCATCCTGCGAGCTTCCTTTGTGTGACAGGAAAAGGCTGAGCCGCGCACACCTGTGTGCCCTCTCTGCCTGCACACTTGCGCGGTAGGATGAAGCTACCATGCCACTTGCGTGGTAGAAGGAGTTGCTGCCACTTGCACGCCCGCTGCTCCCACACCCTGCACGGATGTTTCACCAATGATCTTGCGTGGAAGTGGACAGGAGAAGGTCGCACACTTGCGCACCATCCATTGAAGTGAGTTTCGGTGAAGTAAAGTCCACACCCAACCATTTGAGTTGTGAGGGTGTGCGGATAGAAGAAGGTTGAGGGTTTCACATATATGAGTGAAATTTAAATGGTTTGCGTGTGTTCTTAACAAGTGAATAAAACCAAGATTTAGTGTGTGCACAAGTGGAGAGGTAAGGATTGCATGTAAGTACATGCATGCACGATGAATAAAAGGTGTGCACACTTTAATAAGAATAAGAGCACACATTTAATTGTGTGTATGCAAAATAATTAATCATTCTGAGTGATTAGTATTGGTGAGAAAGATCAACAAGTTCTCCTGAATTCTATTGAAGCTACATGATGAATTGAAATACACATTTGAATAATAGAAGTGAAGCTGTGAAGAAGAAGATGCTAGGATGTTGGGGGGGGGGGTTAACCAACTTTTAATTAGGGGTATAACCAATTACCGTGTAAAAATCTTTTGGCATAATGAAGAATCCGTGTTGGGGAGTATACCCAACACGACAAGGAGTAAGTCTTTGTACCAAACCTTTTAAATCTCTATGTTCTGTGATTTCATTATCACTACACCATCAAAAGAGTAGATCTAGGCCTTAACCAGCCATAGAGGTTGAATTGATCATTCAAATGGAACAATTATTAAAAAGAAAAAGTTATCACTGATTCAGCCCTCCCGTCATATTGATCACAAGTTATCTAGGCATTTCAAGTGGTATCAGAGCGAGGTTACCTCTGTTAGGATCTACTTCTGAGAAGATGTACAATCAGAATTATTTTTATAGTATGGGTGTTCCTACATTCGATGGCAAGAATTACCACATATGGAATAATCAGATGGTACCCTTCCTACTATCTCTCGGCCTTGAAGTTAGAGATGCAGCCTTATTTGGATTCCCTCCTCTTTCTAATAAAGCTGCAATGACACTTGATGAGAAACGGAAAATGGTAGTTTATGGTAATTCTCAAAAATGCCATCCTTATGTCACTCTCAAAAAAATTATACACAAAAGTCATGGGACTCATGAATGCTAAAGAAAATTGGGTCAAATTGGAAAGAAGTTATGAAGGCAACCTGAAAGTCAAGGAAGCCAAATTACAAATTTTGAGAATCCAGTTTGAAGATATCAAGATGGGAGAAGAAGAAAGTATTCATGATTATTTCACAGGAGTCAATGAAATTGTCAGTAACAGTCGGGGATTTGGAGAAAAGTTGGAGGACTCAACTATCGTTAAAAAACTAATGAGAAAATTTCTTGACAGGTTTGACCACAAAGTCTCAGCAGTAGAAGACATAGATGATCTCTCTCTTGATGAACTACACAACATTCTCATTGCATATGAAAAGAGGAAGATCCCAGTATTAAAGAAGAAGATCAAGTATGAGATGGCTTTCAGGGCCATGAGACAACTCAAGATAAGAGATGACGAAGTCTTAGAATCATGTGAGTCTGACAATGATGAAAATGATGAAGATTTCACCAAAATTATTTCTCTTTTATGAAAAAGGTTTGGAAAAAATAAATTTAAGGGAAAGGGGAAATTACCACCGAGGTGTTTCAATTCAAATAACATCGGACACTTTGCTCTTAACTGCCCTAAGAAAAGATCTAGTGCTCCAGAAATTGAATAAGATAAGTCCCAAAAGATGAAATGGAGTATAAACCCAAGATAAGGAATCAGATTTGGTGCAAGAAAGAAAAGGTTCGTTCCATGTGAAAGAAGAAGCTATGTAATTAAAGAGGAAGAATCAGACTCCACATCCGTTAGTCAATCAGAAGAAGAAATGAATTTTATAGATCAAGTGGAAAAAGGGTTTGACACATGCAGTAGTGAAGATGATGAAAGTGAATGATCAGATCTTGAACACATATTGAAAGATGAAATAGATGCTTGGCTTAAGCAGAACAATAAACTCATGAAGGATAAGAAATTGTTACAAAAGGAATCCAAAATGATGACTGAGGAGTTGGAAGAATGAATGAAGAAAGAGACAATGTACATTGATGAAATCAAGAGACACAAACTAAAGATAGCTGAGCTGGAAAAGAAGGCAAAAGATCTTGAAGAGAAACTTCACTTAAAAAAAGAAGAGAAATCAGTGACACAGTCCAAGTGGATTGAAGAACAGAATATCATGACAAAGATGAGATAATACTTTAACAAGTCTGTTGAGGTCGAGGCAGAATCATCTCACACTGGTTCTCAGAGGTAGGTCAACTCACCACTAGGTAAATCTCAAAATACGTTTATTATTTCTAACAATACAGGTTCAATGATAAAATTGAGACAAACATGGGATGCACAAACTTGTGAAAAATCATCTTCAATGGAATAAAGTAAATCCCCAGGAAGGACTACTCAAATCTTGGATAGAAAATTACAAAATGACTCCTATCAGTGGAGAAGGTCAAGGTTTAGAGGGTACTGCTGGTGTTGTGGTGTGTTTGGGAACAAGGCCTATGAATGCTGGTATAACACGTCTCTTCCATGTATGAGGCATGACTCAAGGGGGAGATATCCTGAAACCTGGAGTGTATTACAGAAATCATCAAAACATCCAATTCAGAACAAATCTGACGGCCTGGGTGAATCTTGTGGAAGATGTGACCAACAAGGTCATAGAGATGATAAATGTATAACTATTATTCCTGAACAAAGTGTCAAATACATGAAAATGGAAGAAGGAGATACAACAAATTGAAGAAACATGTCGACACAGAAAATGTCATTGGTGACCCACAGTCCTCAGTAAGAACTAGAAGAAGATTGAGATTGGAAGATCAGACTGCACTGGTTTCTCAAGTTAAACCTCACACAGTGGCTGAAGCAGTTGAACATGAGGAATGGATACAATCTATGCATGAGGTACTCAATCAAATAGATAAGAACTGCACTTGGGATCTTGTTCCAAGGCCCAAAAATAAAAATGTTATTGGGGAAAGTGGGTTTTCAGAAACAAACTCAATGAAAAGGGGGAAGTTTCCAGAAATAAGGCCATACTCATATGCAAAGGGTATTCAAAAATGGAAGGAATCGACTTTGAAGAAATCTTTGCAGCAGTTGAAAGACTGGAAACTATCAGAATGTTCTAAGTAGTTGAAGCACACAAGCAGTACAAGGTCTATCAGATGGATGTGAAATCTGCATTCCTAAATGGAGATCTTTAAGAAGAGGTGTATAAAGAACAACAAGAGGGATTCGTGATGGAAAAAGATGGTAGTATGGTATGCAGATTGAGAAAATATTTGTATGGACTAAACCAGGCCCCTAGAGCCTGGTACTCCAACTTGGATGGCTGTCTCAAGAACATGAAATATTTAAAAGGAACAGTTGACAATAATCTTTATGTCAGAGAAATGGCCACTGGTACCCTCATAGTCATTATCTACGTGGATGATATCATTTTTTCTGGTGACAGGGAAGGACTATGTGATGAATTTTCTAAGCAGATGAAAAGAACCTTTGAAATGTCTATGCTTGGTCAAATGGCATATTTTCTAGGATTTCCGGTGGAACAAAGTCAAAACTCTATATTTCTTTCACAAGAAAAGTATGCAAGGGACTTAGTGAAAATGTTCGGAATGGAGAGTGAAAAGGAATTCTCAACACCCATTTCTATTGGAACCAAGCTATGCAAGGATTAAGAAGGCAACAATGTCGATCAGAAAGAGTTCTGGAGAATTTTTGGCAATCTCCTTTATCTCACAGCTTCATGGCCAGATATAACATATGCAGTGACTTTGTGTGCTAGATTTCAAAGTGACCCAAAAGAATGTCACTTATTAGAAACTAAAAGAATATTGAGATATGTGAAATTATCCCTCAATTATGGACTCTTATACAAACACAGTACAAACATAAAGTTGTTGGGATTCACAGATGCTGAATGGGCTGGTGATTGTACTGATAGAAGATCCACATCTAGTGGAACCTTCTTTCTTGGAGAAGGATGTGTTAGTTGGTAAAAAAAGAAACAACATTCTGTAACATTGAGAACAACCGAAGCAGAGTATGTGGCAACTACACATTCATGTACACAAATGATTTGGATGCAGGTGCAGCTAGTAGATTTGAGAATTAAAGCTGAAAACCCATTGAGGATCTTATGTGATAATAAAAGTGAAATTGGATTGTCTAAGAATTCTATACAACACTCCATATCTAATCACATTGATATAAAATATCATTTCATCAAATAAAGGGTCGCCAATGGAGACATCAAGCTAGACTACATTTCTACTTAAGATCAGGTGGCAGATATTTTCACCAAAGCTATGCCTACAGAAAGATTTTTTGAGCTAAGGATGAAACATCATGTTCAGCCTTCTCCACTCACTTGAGGAAGAAAAAGGACCCTCCTTATTCCATAAAATTATTATATTTTTTACTTACATGCAGGGAATTGAATGAGATGAGTGCATCCCTTAAGGGGGAGCATTGATAGTTGAAGTTGTGTAGGGTCAAGCGGTTGTACATTTTGGGTGTGACTTCCATTCATCCCTTTGAATTTGTTGGCCAATAAGGTGGATAAATCATCAACACACACATTGTGACATTCTCAAAGTGTGCTAAGGAGTATTGACAACCAAATACAAAGGGGGAGATTTTTGTGACCATGTGATTGCATTTGTTGTCAATAACCTATCAATGGGTGCCAACTGATGAAGTACAACTTGAAGAATGTCTATTTAATAAGCATCATAAAATCAGACGATTGGAGAACTGATCTTATGTTCAAAGACCTTGTATCAACAGGATTTGATGTCACAACATTTATGAAGTCCATGATTTTCTAGTATGCATGAGGAATTGAAATATGAGCCTACATTGAAGATTCAGTGATTCCTGATTGATGGTGGGTGAAGATCCTTGGGGATTAAATCTCCTATATGAAGAAGAAGAAGAAATGTTGAAGAAGATATATGGAGTTCCTAAGAAGTTGAATAGGAGAGGACGATTGGTTGGTTATATTACTTGTTCTTAGAACCATGTATAGAAAAAATAAAAATAAGGCAAACCAATGGGCTGGCCTTAAGGCCTCAACCCAAGGCACATGTGGGACCAAGGTCACCACGCTCATGGGGAAACCTCATGGGCCAGACCAAAGAGGTCGGGCCATGTATAAGCCCGAGCCACACAATGGTGAAGGCCGCGCAGCCTGGGCGCTAAGAGCGCGCCCGCAAGAGGCATAGGAGGGAGGAGAAGCGCGCCCACAGGAGAACTGGTGCGGGGCGGCACCAGAGGGGGATATGGGAATTCTGAGCTATGTTCGAGAGGATCTGTTTGTTAAACCGTGAGAAAACCGCGGCTCTTTTCAATGTGGGATGAAATTTTAAAGTTGCAGATTTAATCTTGGCAATCCATCTGATCCTGCGTCCGATCTATGCCGCACGATCCATCCCGCGACCCACGTTATAATCATGGCCATCCGCGATCATTTAACGAGGATCCAACGACTGATGAGAGGTACCGAGGTTGTCTTCAACCTCCGGACACCCAAGCTCCACCCGACGTCACTGCTCGCCACATATGAAGCCGATCCACCTTGATCGATCTCCCGACCACTGTAGAAGCTCAAATTAAGTGCATGATGATCATCTGATCGAACCAAGTCCATGAATACAATCTATATCTTGCATGCATGAGATATCTCGAGGAAGAAGGCTCGGATGAGGAAAACAGGGTTTGCCGAGGCCACGTGGATCCATGTGAGATTCATTCTTGAGAATTGGGTATACGATCTTGAATCCATACACGACGATAGGATCTCACGTTTGGAAAAAGGAAACACCTGAGATATGCGACATATATTAAATGTGGGTTGAATGTTTTTAAAAGAACCGAATATCTCAGTTATTCAATTGAATGAATCTTGAACGATTCATGAATGAATTTAGAATGAGGTTTTTCGTGCATTCCTCGCCTATAAAAAGAGGAGCACGTGTATGAGACGGTTTGCTGTCATTTTTGAAGAAAGGAGCTGTAGCCTCGCTAGAGAAACAAAGAAACCGTGAACCCCACTGGTTCACGAAGGGCAGAGGTTTCTACGTAGCCTTGCGGCACGAAGTGAAGGAGTCCCACGAAGCTCTATTCAACGTGAAGGAAGAATCCTTGAGGCCAAGCACGAATGTGAAGTCCAGATCCACCCAAGGCTCTGAGGGAACTGCTTGTGCAACCCTTGTGTGAAAGAAGGAGGACAAGGACATCCTGCACACTTCCTTTACACGATAGGAAAAGACTGAGCCACGCACACCTGTGCGCCCTCTCTGCCTGCACACTTGTGCGGCAGGAGGAAGCTGCCACACCACTTGCTTGGTAGAAGGAGTTGCTTCCACTTGCACGCCCACTGCTCCCGCGCCCTGCACGGCTGTTCCACACAAGATCTTGCGTGGTAGAAGATAAGAGAAGGCAACACACTTGTGAGCCCTCCTTTGAAGTGAGTTCGGGTGAAGTAAAGTCCACACCAAACAATATGGGTTGAGAGGGAGTGTGAAAAGAAGAAGGCCGATGCTTGCACGTATATGAAGGAAATTTAAACGGTTTGTGTGTGTTCTTAACAAGTGAAGAAGGCCAAGCTTTAGTGTGTGCACAAGTGGAGAAATAAGGAATGCATGTATGTACATGCATGCATGTTGAATAAAAGGTGTGCACAGTTTAAGAAGAAGAAGAGAACACATTTAAGTGTGTGTATGAAAAAGAACTAATAATTCTGAGTGATTAGTATTGGTGAGAAAGACCAACAAGTTCTCCTGAAGTCTGTTGAAGCTACATGAAGAATTGAACAACACATTTTAAGAAGAGAAGTGAAGTTGTGAAAAAGATGATGCTGTGATGTTGTGGGGTTTAACCAACTTGTAATTGGGGGGGTATAACCAATTACCATGTAAACATCTTTTGGCATTGTGAAGAATCCGTGTTAGGGAGTGTAAACGACATGGAAAGGAGTAGGTCTTTGTATAGAACTGTGTAAATATCTGTGTTCTGTTCTTTCATTATCACTACACCACCAAAAGAGTAGATATCGGCCTTAATTAGCCACATAGGTTGAATTGATCATTCAAAGGGAACAATTCTTAAAAAGAAAAAGTTATCCCTGATTCACCCCTCCCCTCTCAATGATCACAACTGATCCAGGCATTTCAGAGGTTGATCAAGAAATTTTTATAAAGGATAATTAGAAAAGAAAATATAATAATGATATCTAAGAAGAATGAGTATGTGAATATAACATTGAAGATGAATTTAGTAATTTTTTTTTGAAATTTTATTTCTTTATTTTATAAAGATGTTAATATAGGCACATTAAATTATTAATGGATATTAACACTAGAATGTATTCTCTATAATGCTATTTTGGATTTTACTAAAAAATTTCCTCAATGAAAGGAAGAATAAGTAAGTTAAAAATATGACATAAAATTAGGAATTTAATTTTAAAAAAATTAAGACTAATTGAAATATCATCATAGAGGAATTTATATGATGTTCTCCAAATATAAACGAATAAACAATTTTTCAATGTGCGTTAAAGAAAATGATAGTGAAGTTGAGGCTGATAACCTCAATGATGCTGATTCTAAGAAATTATTTATTGAAAATGGAGATAATGTGAAATTCAACTGTCAATAATGAAAAAGATTAGAAGTGGAATAAAATCATATGGATTTTTTTTAAAGATAGAGTTTAATGATGTTGTTGAAATGACTGTATGACTTGAGAGGGAAAACAAGAAGATTAAGAAAGAAGATATTTAAGTTAAAAAAATAAATAATCATGTCTTCAATATATATATACGTGTTTCTAAAACAAATTTATTATGTAAATAAGTTCTTCAATATTAATAAATAGTTCAACATCAATCTTGAAGAAAAGTTGAATATGAAGGAGGAATAGTAAGATCATGTCTAAAAAAACATAGTAAAGAAAATAAGGGAATTAAAATTTTCTAATACATAGTTAGAGAAGATAGTGACTGAAATAAAAGTGTAAACATTAGAAGGATAAAAAATTCATTCTCAATGGTTGATAAGATGAATAAATATGAATAGAAGAAAATGGAATTTATTAAAACCAATAATGTATCTAAAACATATTAGTTGAAAACTCAAAACATTCTGTGTTTTAAAACTATAATGAAAAATGAAATACTATAGGAGATTCTATTGAATCTGAGAAGAATTATAGTTTTATGATGAAAATCATATGATGTTACAAAACCATCGTATCAAAAAAAAATTTGGAAGGAAATAATGATGTTGAAAATATGAAACACAACATTGGGAAGTATAAAAGTTACAATGGGAAATGTGATTTCTATGCTAAATAATTGAATATTAGAAGTTGTATCTAAATATATAATACAGGTGTTGGTTTAATTAAAAATATATCCATGAACCTAGAAAAAACAAGAGGAAATGTTTGAGGGGGAGTCAACCCACTCAACGATGGAAACATGAAAAAGTTATTTTGATGGTTGAAAATAGATTCTAACAATTTGAAAGTATTTGTGAAAGATTTGGTAAACCAAGAAATCTAGAAAATTGATTTATGAACAATATTACAACAAAAAAACTATATAGTAAATATCAAAAACAACATTAGTAGAGTGACATAGGCATGAAAATTGATTTTATTTTTTGAGACTACTCCCAATGATACTAAATGAGATTTATGATGGATATTGGATAATTGGTGTTCTTTACACATGTTAATAAATATTATGCTAGTAGAGAATGTGGATGATTTTTAAGAAGGTATACTAAAATTTGGTAATGATGATTCACTCAGAATCAATGGTGTTGGATCTGCTATAATTGTGGAGAAACGTTTAAATTCCAAAAGATATGTGTTTTTGAAGTGTTCAAGTATAATTTTTTAAGTGTTTCAAAACTTTTTGATGATGTTAATAAATATATTTTTTTAATATATGGTGTTTTTTTATTTCCAACAGAAGGGAATGTTGTAAATGGAGGCTAACAACCCAATTGAATGTTATTTCCATTTGTTGATTCACAAATTTCATGCTACATTTTCATGTTTTTATAAAAAAAAGCTATTGGATAAAATTTTGGGGAATATTTACTAGAGTAAAACCAACAAAATATTAAAGATAGAAACTATTCATGAAGGTCTCCACCAAAAAAATACCTAAGAATGGTGTTATTCCATTTTCTAGAATGGGAAAATTATGTATGAAATCTGATTTTTTATATTTGTTACTTTAGAATTTTATATGGATTTTTTTCAGATCCATTCCTGAAGACGATGTGAGATTATGAGGTTTGGTTATCCCTAAATCGATATTTAAAAAATAATAAAAATAATAGTATCACATGAAATTATTTTTCCTAAAATAGTGGTATAACACATAAATGGAGGATCTTAATGGAAATTCTAGGACCTCACTGTGTTCAAATAATTGGATTTACATTAGGTGGGAAATAATTCTTGGTAGTTTTTTGAATTTTTATAAATTAATATCACATGCATAAATAATAAAAGAAATTAATTTAATTAATTTATTTTATTTATTTTGGCATAGTAACCTAAAATCCTCTTTAAATACATTGATATTCCTAAATCCTTAGGGAAATCAAGATAACCTAGAGATTGATATTTTCTGTTGGATAGGATCTCTTTAAGGATCATTGGAGGATGACAATAGATTAGGATCAGATCGATGATCATATGCCAATAGATTTTGCGGATCTAATGAAAAAGAACAATGAATGACTTTCCTTCATCATTAATCGATCTAAACTATAGGATTGATGTTTTGTTTATGTGATTATATCCATTTATTTTATCCATATTGAAAAGTAATCAATTCTATAAAAAATAATATATTTTCATATCAACAGTTAATTTATTCATAGGGATTTTTCCTTTTACTACTTATTCCCTCTTTGTTTTTCTAAATCATTAACAAAATATTGAGGATAAAGTGGATGATGTTAGTTCCTCACATTTGTTGGTTTATTTATTTATCTCTCATATCAAAACACATTTATCATGGACAATTTATTTGGATCGTGGTTCGATGAATACGAAGAATATGATTGTTTTATGACCATTTACCAACACAATAGATCAATATCATGGGGGATTCTCATGACTGAGGGTGAGATCGAGGTGCAATGATGAATGATTATTGGGTGTGGGATAAATCGAAATGAGGATCCCATATTTCTAGTTGATGTATGTTAGAGGCATGATTCCTTGATGTTGTTGTTTTTTAAGATATTTGAATCCTATATCCCCGTGATCGATGATATCAAGGGATGGCCTCCATCATTACTATGATTCATGTATATAATTATGATGGTGATAGCGCAAATGGTGATACAATGACGAACCTACAATTTTTTTAAAATCAGTAGTTACTGGGAATAAAATTTGAAGATACACATCGTATGGGACCATTTTTGTAGCTCTAGGGTTTCTATGGATATAATAGCATCACATGCCATGAAAACCATGCTGTTGGATCGATGCGTACCTTGGATGGTGCTCAGGCATAGAAGGTTGGGGTAACCAAACATGACAAGAGTATATTGTAAGGTCCATTTACTCAGACATGACCGGATGTAGATGTGAATAGATATATTAATTGAGAAGGGATCTATGAGAACACTAAACACCATGAATACTTACTAACATGATGTGTATTTTGATTTTTAAATTCCATAGGAGGTAGTGAAAAAAGGAAAGATTTGGGGTTGGTCAAAAATGTTGTGTACTCCCTAGAACAAGTTCTGCACCCCCTTTAATGGTGGTTAGATCCCTCCATTTCATCAGTTGGATCAGTATCAGTTGATAGTTTGGTTGAGATAGCATGGAGGCATGGGGTCCTTCCAATGTATATCTAGGGTTTCTATTAATATTTATATCCTTATTATGAGATAAACATTATTGATGATTGGTATTTATTATTTTTAGGGATTCCTACTATGAATTATTATACTCTTCCCTTCATGGTATCTTCCCTCACCTATCATTTTTAATACATATGACAACCCATGTGACTATTTACTTGGAGGATAAGGAGCTAGTCGGGATTATCATGACCTAGGTAGACAGATGTGTTTTTAGGGTGGTTTCATTTTATAGTATTCCCCGCCTTCTAAGTAGGTTGGACTATATGTTGTTTTTTTGGCATGTATTTTTTCATTCAATTACATTAAATATTTTATTGTAATAATCTGATTATGGGATTATAGATTTAAGCATTCACTTGTTTTAACAATTTGACATTTAAAAATTATTGGTGTTTGATTATGTGTGCAAGTGTGTACATGTAAAATAGGTTAATGCCTCCCGTTTATGTGATATGAATACTCAGTAATTCTATCTAGAACCTGAAATATAGGTGGTTTGATTGGGCTAGTCATGGTTCGAGCCTAGTAAGTCCAGTTTGTGATAGGGTGGTATCAAAGGATTTGATTCTACCTTGGGATCATAGTCTGTGAGATTATATTGGGATTTATTGAAATAATTTCAAGTGTTCCAAGTTTATCTTTTAGGCTAGGGATTCCAGTTCTGGTGTGGTGGATCACATATCCATACACTAGGACTCTAATCACTAGCCTTTTTATTTAGTTTATATAGAAATCAGTACAAATGAAATCATTCATACATGCATCATATAATATTGGGTTCTGGTTTTCAAGTCATTCTTGAGTCATCTATCCATATACACTCTTTTACCAGTGTATATCTTTTTTATTTCTTGATTATACCATGAATACAACTAGATAGGATTCTACTTTGTGATCCTAATGATTATTTCTTAACTGATGAGGCATTAGTATATGGGAATGTATCAAAGATAGAACCTATGTTAGGTTTGTCCTCAATACCACCACTCTTTGAGATGTAGTCATCCTCGACAGTATCAGTTAAGGATATACACTGTTTGAGTGTGCAAGATGTTTTATAGAGGAAACGACCTATGAGTTTTGAAAGTGAAATAGAACCCCATGTTGCTGAGGACTATCTAGAGGTAGTCACTCAAGTATTATATATTGTGAGTAATCCTTCATATAATATAGAATTCCTTGATATGATTATTCTTTAGGGAACCACTAGGCGATGGTTGAGTCCAGTGTCTCAGTCACACGACATTGAATATCTCTCTTGGTATGACTATTAGGGTCTCTTCAGGGAAGATTTTTATCTAGCCACATTATGATCATTTCACATCCCAATGACTCTGTATCTTTAGTATGTAATTACGAGAATGGTGAATTATTTGGTGATGTTTACTGGTCTCTTTTGGTTCCCAATGGATATGGTATGAGATTCATTCATTACAGCTCAGACCGTTGACCAGTGTTTATGCTAAAATATAAGGTATTTGGTTATAGTTATTTTTATTCATATATTTTATGAAGTTTTTAGACATCCATCATAGTAGAGTTAATATTGAAAGAGAATACAAAAATAGTGGGTGAAGTTAGTGGATACCTAGGACCGATGACCTGAAAATAAGCCAGATAATGGAAAACTTATGGATCCATGAATGCGAGATGCTTTAGGTTACAATCCCATTATAGATTATTAGTTGTACAAGGATATATCAATGTATTAAATCAGTCAAGGGAGATTCAGGTATTCTACTAGAATGGTTTGGTATATCATGCATTAGATTGTCTAAACCATCGTACAAGTGATTAAGAGATGGATGAGGGACCTCTCATACATTGAAATTGGAAGGAAAACGAAGGATTTAATGGTTTTGAACATGGTAGAGGGGTAAATGTAGTAGCATGAGGTGGTCATAGGTTTGACCTATTACCACTACCACCACTGGATGGTCTATTCTGGGATGAGGGAGCTCGTTGTCTAGAATGAGGGAAGCTATAGGCTGTGGAGTCTTATGACCCTGAGTCTCAATAGATGATATGTTGTACGATCAATGTTTTTCTAACGTAGCTATTGTTCTGATAGATTTTTAAGAAAGTATTTTCATTCATTCAAATTTTATGGTATGAGATATAAAAATTATTGTTGAGACTTTTTATTAAACATTATTCATGGAGACTCAAACAGAATGTGACTCAGTGACTATAAACATATATAGATATTGAGATCTATCACTTGGGGGTGAGGTATTTATCTAGAATCTCTTTCTATAAGAAATGGAGCCTTATAAAGTTATCTTAGTTATGTAAGAGTTGTATTTTTTATGCCTAGATTTATTGTTTTAGGCGTAGTATTCCACATGTATGATGTGATGGGATGAGGTGTTGATGTAAAAAAATTAATCCATGGTTGATCAATATGGGTTGTTTCATAAGAGAGTGAAACAGATTACTCAACTGATGGGTAGAATAAATCATAGATTTGTGGATGTTTGGGTACATAAATTCTCCATGATGGTGTTGGAGTATGAGGATGTCTTTCGGAAGACATTCCATGTTTATCTCTCCATAGATAGATATAATTATTTATTTTCATACAGCCTTGGAAGACCCTGATATCAGCACCTGCATATCACATGGATCCCACAGAGATTTATGAGTTAGGTTTGTATTTTTAGGACTTACAGAATAATTGAAACTAGAGAATTAGTGTTTCACCCTATGAACCCCAACACTATTCACCATGATTATGGATGATATCATGAGGTTATGTGTTGATTACTGACACTTGAACATAGTGAAAGTGAAGAATATGTATGAACTACCGATGATCAACTACCTATTTTATCAGTTGAGAGGGTTGTGATGGTTCTTGACGATTGACATTATATAAGGGTATCCCCAGCTATGACTAAGGGATGAGGAATACCATAGATGAGATTCAAGTGCCACAATGGCATCCATAATTTCATGTTGATTCACTTTATCATGAATAATTCCCCAATAGTGTTCTTTGGTCCCATGAAACCAATCTTATATCCTTTCTTAGAGCAGTTTGTGGAGGTCTTAATTGATGATATCCTAGTGTACTCATCCTCCAAGGGGATCACCTGAGACACTTGGGGATTTCCTTAGACATTGTTCAAGAGTTGTGGCTTTATGATAATCTCTCATAGAGTCAATTTTGTATCTGAGAGGCCTACTTCGAGGGACACATCATCAAATATGTAGGATTGGAAGTAGATTTAAGAATGTTTTAGGAAATCCTAGATCTTGAGACACCCAAGAGTGTTAACAAGGTGTAGAGTTTCCTTGGGTTGGAAGGGTATTATAAGAGTTTTGTACAAGGTTTATCTGGAGTTTTAGAACCAACGAAATCTGTTACCTTATAGGGTAAGCCATTAATTTGGGTGGAATGGTTCAAACACTATTTTTAGGAATCCAGGTAGAGGATTAATTTCACCTCCAAATGTAGATTACTAGATAGGGGTGTCATGTACCTAATGTTCTATTATTTGACATGGATTTAACTTGGATGGGTCCTGATGTAGAGGTAAGAATGTATTTCCTATGGTTCTAGGTAGTTCAAAATAAAAGTGCAGAACTATGTGACCCAGGATCTTGATCTAGAAATCGTAGTCTTCACCCTAATTATGTGGTCACACAACATAATGGGAGAGTGGTTAAACATCTACTCTAAAAAAATTATCAATTATAGAGTCCCCAATCAGATAATTACATGATATATAGGATCGGTTTAGATTTCCTATAGTATTATGACATCAAGACTTTATATACTCCTAGGAAGGGGAACATGGTCGAAGATGATCTCAATAGGATATCTTTTTCTCATTTATTTGATGAAGAGTTAGAGTAGTTGTTCTGATTGTAGTTGTCCTTTGTAAACATGGATGGTGAATTATATCTTCAGTTAATGGATGTTACCCCATTGCATTTATATAATTATAGAGAATATCATAATGGATATACCTACTATGAGATCATAGATAAGGAGATATCCATTGAACATGCTCCTACTGTATTTTTTGAAGTTGGGGATCATGTTATACTTTTTAGAGGATGGGTGATGGTACTAACGATGTCACGAGAGGGGGTGATTAGGTAGTTCAAAACATCCAATTTTATGGTACATCCTAGGGTCGAAAAGATGTACCACAACCTACGATGTTAGTTTTGGTGGCGTTGAATGAAGAGATTAGTCTAATAGTTTTTCTCTCAGTGCTTCACTCATCAATAAGTGATGACTGAGAACCAGGGTCTAGCAGGACTAGTTCAAAACCTAGTGGTTTCATAATTAATGTGTGTAAGGATATACACTTACAATGTGACTAGGTTACCACATTCTTCTAGTTTACACGATTCCATATGGGTGAACATTGATGAATTGACCATGTTGGCCCCGTTTTATCCATATGATAGAGAATTTAAGATGATAGAATAAGATGCTTGTATGTGTAGGAGATAATCTAGATCCATGGAGTTTCCTTGGTGATTATTTCAGACCATGATGCTCTCTTCATATCATGATTTTGTATAGGATGAATGTATTACATTATGAATTAGTTGGGTTTGATCATGGTGTTTCACCCACAAACTAATGGATAGGTTGAGCTAACCATTCCTGTTTTGGAGGATATATTGTGGGAATGCCTATTTGATTTATTAATTTTTTGGGAGGATCAAATAAAATTGGTGTAGTTTTTATAGAAAAATAAATACCATTCCATTATTGGTATGACCCCATTTGGGTCCTTGTATGGTACACATTATATGTCACCACATTGTTGGACTACTCTTATAAATTCAGCACCCATGAGCCTAGATTTGGAGTGAGCTATGACAGAGAAAGTGTGGATCATCTTGGAGTGGATAAGGACATCACAAAGGAATCATAACTCCTGTAAGGACCAATGATGGAGGCCTTTTTATTTTGAGTAGGGATAAAATTTGTTCTGGATGGTCTCACCTTAATGTAGATTAAATATATTTCATAATGGTGGAATGTTATCTCTAAGATTCATTTGCCCTTTTGAGATACTCCATAAAGATGGTGAGGTGGTCTACCACTGATCCCTACCACAATTGTTATAATATGCATATGATTTATTCCATGTGTCATATTTTATGAGGTACGTGCATGCCCCATTTAATTTTATCAACCAAAGATAGCTAGACATCATGGATGGGAATACCATTGGTGAGAACCCAGTAGAGATCAAGGATTAGTTAGAGGGGATTTTTATTGGGTGATCGATTCCACTAGTGAATGTATGGTAGAAGTATGAGGATCTTTAGTAGAGAACCTGGGAGTGAGAGACCAAAATTTGAACTTAGTACCCTCATCTTGTTGAGTTTGTTTATTGCTTTTTGAGACCAAAGTATCTAAGGTGGGGATAATTTAATGAATATTTTTTTACATGTATTATTTAATAATATAAAATTGATTATTTTTGGAACTAGGTACTGATATGGTGTGAGATTATAAGGTCCGGTGAGCTCAAAATTAATATTTAAAAAATATTTAAAATGTTAAAATCATGCAGGCACAGTTTTCCTAAAAAATTGGACTAAATATTAAATGGAATAATGGATTGATAATATGAGGCTACAAATGTGTTCATAGTATGTTCAATACCCTAGACCTGACATAATATTTTTCAGTGTCAGGAATTATGGAAAAGTGTTATTGTGGTCATAAAAAATAAAATAATTTAATAAAATAATTTTTTTACAGAGAGACCAAAAAACCTCTAGAAATACATAAATATTCCTTAATTTCTAGCAATATACTCATAAACTAGAGTTTTATAGGATCTATTGGAGTATCATTATTATATGATATCAATTGAATTATAGATCAAGGATTGTGCACCAAAGGATTTTTTTGGATCTCCTCAATGATGGAAACACCTGACCATTTTTTCAGTGATTGATCAAAAATATATGTTCTATTTTTTAGTTTTTTTATTCAATCCCATTATTTAATATTGGTTGAATTAAGATCAATTCCATGACACATAATTGATAAACTCATCAAAAAATTAATTATTTATAGTGGTTTTCTTTTTTCATTTCATATACCATCTTTATTTGTCAAATTATTTAACAACAGATCGATGTCAAAAACATGAGAAGGATAATTTTCATTCCTAAAATCTTTTTGTTTATGGATTTCTCCCCGATTTCATCACATGTTTATCATGAGAATCCATTTGGACTGTAGTTAGACTACTATCATGTATATAATCATTTTATAATTTCTCTTCAAAACAATAGATCTATATCCTAGGTGTGTTTCATGATTGAGTGTGAGATTTTGTTGCAGTAATAGAGTATGATAAGAGGTTGAATGATTTAGATCTGTGATCCTATTTTCACAGTTGAAACATAGTGGAGTCCCGGTGGATTGATGGTAGTGTTTTATGGGTGTATTGAAAGACCAAATCATGATGATCACCAATTCTAGTGGATTACCATCCTCAGATCCTTGATTAATGTCCAGAATCATGGGGAATGAAATTTAGAAGTAATCATAGGGAAAAAATCACTGGTTATATAAAATCCAGTTTTTCATTACAGGAAATCCATAGATATATTCCATGGGGGACCCTATATATGGTTCTAGGGTTTCATTAGAGAGAAAAATATTGAACACCATGAAGAATCTATCAAATTTCACGTGAACCATGATGGAGGATTAGTTGCTATCATATAGGGTACATGGGAATGGGAAGGCTAGTAAACATGGACAAATAATGTGTAAATGAGAAGATCCGTGTACTCAGACATTGATTGAACTAAATGAGCATGGATAGATGGAATGGGTAGTATGCTGGCATACCTATACACATTTTATTTTTTGGTTACATGTTCTGTGAGATAGTGAAACATTCGAAGATGATGGGTTGGTTAGATGTGACATGTACATAATTTTACATGTCATGAACCACATTTGAGGTAGTTTGGAGCGCTTCATTTACTTATTTTAGATTAGTATTGGTTGCCTACGTTCCCTTAGTCCACCCCCTAGAGAGTAATATGTGTAATTAAATCCATTTATTTTTATTGGGATCCACCCTCAGGGATTTGTATCATATAGAGTTTGTGGTGTGCCTCCATGATACCAAATTTTGATCCTCTATTATTCCATCATATACCCCATGTGGTGTTTATAGATTCATCATAAACTCCTTGAGTAGGTATTTGATCCCCCATCATGTAGGTTGTTTTATTAGGGTTCTTGGTATCATTGGAATATGATACCTTATAGAGTTGGTTGATCCATATTTGGTTTGTGGTGTCCCGTAGTGGTCATGGGTGTGATCAAATATCTATTAACCAAGGACTTCTAGGACCATTGAGGTTTAATTGGTGGGTTAAATTGATAATTAAATCTTAGATTAGTGACTCAAATGATATCTTAGTGTGTGGAGTGGTTCTCTGATAATTATAATTACATAGATTCATCGAGAAGAATCATATGGCTTGTAGTTTGGTAGAGACTGCCTAGAGGCGTGGTGTCATTCCTGAGTAAATATATAGTAATCATTTTATATTTATATCCTTCTAATCAGCTATATATTAGTAAGGGTTCATGTTAGGTTATTTATATGTGTCTTACGGGGGTTTTTATACTCATCCCCACATGGGTTATTCACACACATGTTGTCTCTTATGCAGAAAATGGCCCATTTTATGGTGTCCTAGGAGGACAGGGAGCTGGTGAAGCATATCTTGATCTATAAAAAGATATTTTTTAGTGGTTTAATATGATATTATTACCCACATTCAGAGTAGGTTATATTGTTTAGTTTTTTTGATATTTCATTTTTCCCCTCTATCAATTTCATTATATTATTTTTTCACTATGATGGAAGTATTATTGACGAATTCATGCATTGGCTTTATTTGTTTTACATTTATTCAATGTATTTACTTTGAGATATGTTTTTTAGGTACATTATTTTAATGCCTCCCATGTGTGTAATATTACCATTTGGCACTAGTAGTTATCCCCTCGCTTATGGGAGTCCAGCTTACAGTAGTAGCGGTTCAGGCCCCATCGGGCTGGATCATGATATATTAGAGACTATATACATAAAAAAGTTGTGTAACATTAAACAAAAACTAATAGGTAATAGAGTATGAATTTTTGGGTCCCATGAGTATGAAATTAATACATGGATATTATTAAATAATTAATTTTATTGATGAATTTACATTTTCTACTTGTATTATGTGTCTGAAACCTAAATCAGATGCAATAAAAATGTTTATGAGTTCCATGAGTAGTGTATAAAATGTGAATGGAAATATTATAAAGAATATTTGAACTGAAAATGGTGGTAAATATACATGTGGTAAGTTCATATATTATCTTAAAAAGAATGGTATTCATCATGAGTTTAGTGCACTGTACACACCACACTAGAGTAGCATTTAAAAAAATAATAACTGATGTTTGGTGGTGATGGAATGAATAGTATTGATAAAACAAGATAATTCACATTATTTTTAGAGGCAAGACATTGATGTAATAGTTTAGTTTCATTATCTATGTTTCTAAAGGATGAATTTTGATATGGATTCTTATGATATATATTAAAAATAAACCCAATTTTTGATGCACCAATGGGTTGCAAAAATACATTATATTATAAAATTAAAGGGTGAGAATCCTGGGATGTTTAATCAGAGTGGTGTTTTTGTAATATTTCATACCTACCCTCGAAATCTGTGAGTATACCACTGTTAAAATAAATGAGATAGTAAGGATTGTTGAATCTAATGATTTGAATATTCTTGAACATTTTCATAATAATTCTTCATAGATATTTGCAGTTGAATAGTTCTTAATAATAGATATAATGATAAACCGACATGATATAATGATTCAAAAACAAATATAACCTGTTATGAAGAAAAATTACATAAATATAATAATAGTATGTGGAATTATGTGTAATAAAATATCATCATTAGAGATAAATGATAAAATGTTTGAACAAGATAAACCTCAAATTAAATTTAACATAAATTATTATATTCGCCACTTAGGAAAAAATATTTTGATGATAATTTTGAGAATCATTAGTTGATTAATGGTATGAATAAAGATTAGGATACAATAGAGAATAATGTTATATTGGAACTTATACGCAAAAAAAAAATAATAAAAATGTGACTGGTCTGGTTGTTCTGAAATAAGATGATTGCTAAAGGTAATGTACTATAAAATAAGGAATGATTGGTTTATAATGGTTTCCCTAAAATTTAGGAATTTATTTTGGTAAAAAAATTTCTATAGT
Organism: Viscum album; assembly: GCA_963277665.1. NCBI lineage: Eukaryota > Viridiplantae > Streptophyta > Magnoliopsida > Santalales > Viscaceae > Viscum > Viscum album. The sequence continues at coordinate 774,742,600 of OY728152.1, read as the reverse complement.
GGAATGAATAGAATCTATCATAATCATTATTTCTACCATCACCCAACAGAGATATAAATATTTTCAAATGGGTTTCGATCCTTATTTTTTTTAAGGAGAGCATGATGAAAAAGTTTATATTGAAAAACCATGTGGCCCCATTCATGGAAGTGATAAAATAATATTTTTTATGTTTTCAATGTCTTTATATCAGTTAAATGAAGATCATATATCATTGTATATCAAATTAGACACTTTTATAAAGATTTTTTACTTCATATTGGTGGAATTGGTAATAACATCTATATAGAACAAATTAAAAAAATTTCCCTCATTATGATTTTTTATGTTAACGAAATCATATTTATAAGGAAAGATAATCGAAAATGTGGGATGATTTTTAGGAGATGGATATATTGTTTGAAATTTCCATTTAGGGGGAAATAAACTACTTTTTTCTCTTAAAAATATTTTAAAATAAGTAACATATTTTCAAACCACTATTTAATTATTCAATAGAACATTTAAGGAAGAATTTACTGGAAAATTAAAAGAGTGTTTCCACACACATATTAATGGGTCCAATGTATAAACAAGATGGGAATGAAATGAGTTTGATCATAATGACTTTAGATGGTTTATTATAATTTTTTTAAGTATAATGGCTTAAAGGATAGATATAGTGTACGATGTTACAATTTTTTTATGTATCAGGGTCTCATAAAATAAACTCATCTAATGATTGAAAAAATAATACATAGATATATGATATTCCTAACTGGTTTTGGGATGAAATATTAGAGTTCCTAAAATAATGATAAATTTAGTTCCAAAAATTCATTTTTGTAATTAAGTGTTGTAGATAGAAAATACCCATATGGAGAATCCATTTTTGTTTGAAAAAAATATGTTCCTACTTGTGTAAAATATAAAATAATTCAGTTTCACTCAGTATAGTAGAATCTGAGGATGTTATTTCCACTCAAGATACAATAAAACATTTTTTTATCACGAAATAGTCAGAATACTTCTTTGATTTAATGTAGTACACATATTCTTGAGTTTTGAAAATAAATGTTATGTAAATCTCAGTTAAAATCTAATAAAAAATTATCTTTACAAAAATATTGAAATAAAATGTCACTAAATCAATTATCTTGTGGATAAGAATGAATAAATTTTGGATTTTTTTCCTAAAATAGAACAAGTTTCTAATTTTTTCAAAAATCTATTTCCAAAGGAAAATTTTCATAAGATGAGGATAATAATTAGTGATCAACCTCCCACTCTTCAAAAGTAAGTTATGAGATTTCAATCACCTAGGTATATTATATTTGAGGTGTGTTTAAAAGGGGGTGAATATTTTTTTTTAAATAAATCAATACATTTTTATGTGTTTTAAATTTTGAGGGAAATCATATACTTAGGGGAGATCTGATTATGGGTAAGATGAAATTTTAGTATTTTTTATCTATTAAAATACTTTTTAATAGTTAATATAGGTAACAATGTTATTATAGGTTGGTAATTTTTTATGAATATTTTAATAGTAAGAAGATATTAATTTTGAGGTGTGCGGAAAAACAACCTCATTACACAATATATATAAATTATGGTATTGTTGTTTAGTGTCCATTATTTCGTAAAATGAGTTTTCTAGTGTAATATTTAAATTATTGTATAAGTAATCCATTAATGAATTTATAAAATATTACTGATTTTTTCTCCTTTGTTGAAAAAAAATAAATTTTGATATTGTTATGAAAAATAAGTTGGAGTTTTTTTAATGATGATACATGTTTTTAATATAGTTTTTGAAGAATGTTTTGTATTTTTCTGTTCAAGAATGAATCATAAATGTTTTTTGGATGTCGAAAAATTTGATATTGTACAATGAATATTTAATATAATATTCCTGAAAAATTACATAAAATGGTCTCCTCCAGATGATGTTTTCATGAATTAGAAATATACTCAATATTTATCTTTTTTAATTCTATGTCATCAGGAAAAAATTGTATTTGGAACTAAATATGGAGTTGAGTTTTTGGTTTGAATTTTTCCAACATCATGAGTTACAAAAGGCCTCATTATCCCACCATATGAATATAGTGGTAGGAATTTTTTTGTATGAAAAAATTTCAAACTATTTATTTTTTAGAATATTTTGAGGAGAACACTCGATAGTAAAAAAAAAATATTTGGACAACGAAATGTATTGTTTGATTTCTGTGAGTTATTGTATAAATTTATTTTTATGTTTGTAAGAAATATTTTAAAGTATGTAATTGGGTGAAACAAAATCAAATAATGTCCAATTAGATGAATTCTAGCAGAAAATCATTTTTTAACATTTCTATCAAATATAAATTTATGTAATTATGATGTTGGTTCGAGATGATTAGACATATGTTTTGTATCATATTCATTGGATAAAGCTCAGTGTGAAAAAAACCAAATGAATATTTCTGATGAACGTCACTAGATAGATGAAATGTTTGGAATTTTTTTCTTAATGTTTTCCTATGATGAAATATAGTATAATCAAGTATATTACAATTATAGAATGTTACAATGTTTTTCACCATATGGATAGGTAGTATAATTCATTACTAGTATCATGTTCCTTATAATGTTTTTCTTAAATATGTAAAATGTGATGATTTAAAGATGATTAAAAAGTGTTATAAATATCATGGGATTAAGATACATGATTCATTCATATTATGAATTAATTTTATTGAATGCATCGGATAAACAAGTTTATGAGAATCCTCATGAATAATATAGAATCTTGACAAGAATCCAAGATAATTTTTTGAGTTGGAGAAATGATTATTGAGTTTTTTTGTCATTGGAAAAGTGAATTGGATTTTCCTCCAATTTTCTATAATGTAATACTATAGTGGGTGAATTTATAAAACTCAATTCGTGTGTCTTGTATACACGTTCCAAAGATGGAGTGTTGTAGAAATTGTTTTGAATATTGAGATATGATGAAATACTGAATTCCATAGTATGAGCAAAAATATCCCAACAATGGAATCAATTTCTGAAGATGATGTTATATATAGAAAGAGAGCTTAAAAGGAGAAGATACTTACAAATTACACTATAAAATTATTTCTATCTTGTGGAGTTAAAAGTTTGTGTGCATTATTGATAAAATAGAAAGAGAATAGAAAAGTTACCTTGATTATCAATTTGAAATAATAAGAACTTTTTTGTCAGATGATTATATAATGAAATATGATAAATAATGAACAAATGGTGGTTTTTTAAGGAATTCCATGTAGTAATTTCATTCATGAAGTTGGGAAAGAATGAAAATAAGATTTATTTATAAGAAGTGAATCTGTGAAGAAAGCACCATCATTATGGTTGCAAAAAATTGATCTTAATGGTGAAGGTTTATAAACTTTGTTAAAAAATATTTTTTAAAATCACTACATATGAATAAATAACATTCAATATTGTTTTTATCATAATGATATATAACTATAAGGATATTCTATACATGTTTAAACGACATAATATTATTGTTTTCTAGTGAGTTTTTTATTATATTTTTTTTCAAACTATTCCATGTACTATGTAATCTTAGAGTGTACTGAACATTGTAAATTATTATATTCCTATTGATTGTGCTTGTCTCATTTTTTTAGAAATATAATAATACTTTAATGGTAGGTGAATGTTTTTTCAAAATTTGGAAAATAAAAAAAATATAACTAATTCACCTCTCCCCCTCTCAGTGATCAACCAAATATTGACTAGCCCTATAAAAAAAGATGGCATCCTTAGATAATATGAAATGAATCCTTATATTTTGTGAAATGAGTACAAAATAATATGGTTTTAATAAAACTAAATATCAAAATATGTTACATTTTATGATGATAAATATATTTCTATGAATAATGATATAGAATAGAAGGATGTATATGACGTTATATCATTTCAATCCATTAACATAAAAAAATCAAGGAATAATTAAATAAATGATTCCAATAATAAAATTTTAATGTCAAAGTATTGTACAACTTACCAATATTTTACTGAAAATGTGATTATATTATTCTGTTAATGATCCATCAAGGAAGAGAGCATTAGTGTATGTAAAAGGAAATTAGGATTCCAAGTATAATTTTAAAAATATATCCTACAATATAATGATAATTTGAATAATTTTATATATAATATATTGAGTACTATGAGAATATCTATGTAAAATTATATGAGTTTATTGAATATATAACAAAAAGTCAAGTCAACAGTGAAGAAGTATATGGTAAACATGTCGATGTTGTTGAACAGAATGTTGAGTTGGATTCAACAGTTTATGAGATTATTATTTAGAGATAAAAATAATGAAATTAAATTTTATTCTCTATTACTATTTACATTATATGTAATAATTGAAATATGATATTGATGATTTCAATTCAAAAATTGAGAACATTAAATTTGAAAATGTTAGTGGACATGAAGGGGATATTTGGACTCAATCTCAATATAGAGGATCAAGACAAACCACTGATTATATAGAAATAATAGTGAAGTAATATATTAACTACTTAGGATTGTTATCAATAACTGGTTTACATGAGGTAAAATTATAATAATTTATAATGGAAAATTACTCTGGGATTTCAAACTACTATCTAGATAACTCATGCAGTTTCTAATGTTAATGATAATCATGAATATTCCTGAAAAAAATTATGATAATTTTATAAAACTTTAGATTTTTATTATGGATGCACTATAGTAATGGGAATTGATGTTAATAAAAAGTCAATAAATAATTAATAAAGGAGGAAATCTACTAGTCCATGGAAGAAGATAATCATTTACGAAACGATAAATATTATTGTACTACCAATGATGATCCAATGAATACACCCCAGGTTATCTTTGTTATTAGGGAGATATGGGGAACTCACCAAATGCATGTTCAATGGAAAAGAGTAATTTTTAAGTCACATGATAAATATATGTAGATATTTATATATGAATACCGTTATTATTTTTTCAAGGGATATTATTATTTTTATATATTGTATATACACAATTACATGCATTACTCATTTTTTTACGAAAATTATTGTATAAAGGGATTATAAAAAACAAGTTAAAATATAATTAATAGAGTTATCTACCAAGTTAAAATTAAAAAATGGATTTTCTCATCTGTAAGATTAGTAGGATCCGTGATATTTAGAAGAGGATCATTGTAATCAACCACTAATGGATGCGAAGCAACCAATATAGAACAGTAAAAAAGGATTCAATAGTATTATTCTAAATAAATTAATCTAAATACATGTAATCAAGATTGGTTTTGGGTTCCAAATAGTATGTATACCTTCCAAAAGATATGCATCAAAAGGGAGATGAGGAGGAACTTAATTGGAGTTTCATTGAAGAACCCTAAAGAAAACCACATGGAATCTAACCATTAGTGGTGGTGGAGGGGAATATTATTTGAAAAAGGGATCATATTATCGTGTGGGGAGAAAAATTATTATTAGGATATTTATTTTGAGAAGGGGTAGGATAATAAATTCATATTTATTAAAGACTGAGCTAACCAAATGGTTTGACTGCATGGACATCCAAACCATAATAATACCATTTAGGTGGAATTGAATTCATAGGGGAATTATCTTAGATATGATGAGTGATTATGAAAAAAAAATCCAGCTAGTAAAATAACTTTTGACAGAAAACTAAAGGTTTTCATATTTCATTATATTGTTATTCATAAATATGACCTAACTAGGAGAAATAAAGTATTTCTAGATTTCTGAATATTTTAGAGGAAAAATAGCTTGGGAAAGATGGGAATTGTTAAAAAGAATAAATAACAGTATCCACTCTTGAAAATGAAATAATATAAGTTATAGTTATCCCTACTATATCATTTTCGGCCACTCAAAAATTATCCCAATTCGTGATCTAGAAATAAATGAGGGAACAACTCCCACATATATTTCTCACATTCCCAAATATCATATGAATCATATCTATGAATATGGAAATCATGAAATAACAAAATGGGAATCTCCTGAAGTACTTTGATCTTGGAGTCTACAATTTTGATAGGTTTATAAATGATCATGAAGACCTGAGCTAGCTTGAGTTCCTCATAATTCAACAAACGTAATTATTTGGGTGATAATTTTTCAATGGAAATATATGAGACACAGAATGGATTTCCATTAGATGTGGTGGGAAATTAGATAATTATGAAACCTTTCCAATCCATTTATTTATCTATGAGTAGCATATATTTTTTTATTCTGAGAGCTTCCCCAGCTTCCCTAATCTCTTTTGAATGAAACATAGAGATTATTTATAAAAACATGGCAACCCATTTAGGATAATATGATACGAATATAATTAATATCATTTTATTTATGAAGTCATTAAACTATCTCTAAATTTTATATAAATATATGCTCCTTCCCATTAATAGCTTATAAAATTATGGGTCCCCAAACGGAGGGCTCACCTACCTCCATCCAACAAATAAGAGAAATACATGGTCAATTAAAAAGTGATTAAAAAATGACCTCTTAAATATAAGAATTGTATTTTTTTTAATATATATTTTTACATGTCTATTTTGGGTATCCCATGATCCTCCAAATTCTATAATTCTTGTTCATATAATTTCATAAAAAAATTGACTACAATTCACTATTTTCCCATCCTTCTGGGTCTAGAATGTTTTACTCACCTTTACCAGGGATCTCAATGCCTCATAGAAGATTTTGTAAAATGAAGATGTAAAATGGGGGACCCAATTAAATATTATAGCAGATGGAACAACATATATCCTCATTAATTTATATATATATAACCTATCATGATCCTATACCTTTGTATTTTCTTTTAGTATTATTATGTGGTTGTATTTATTAAAACCAATAAATTTAAACCCAAATAGCATTCCTTCCTAGAGGATTTTGAGGAAAAACAATAATGAAATCCATAGACACCTCATCCCACTTCATGGAAGGAACATGGTGGGGGTAGTGAAATCCAAATGGTATTCGGAATAATTACCCACATATTTCATATAGAAATACCGCATCTTATTAAATTAATACTAATTATATAACATTATAATACATGAAAAATAAACTTTTAGTGTCTTTGGAATCATGGAAACATAAAAAACTAGTATATATAATATGGAAGTAATCTCCAACATAGTTATTTATAACTAGAACCCTTCTTAGACACATCATTATTAAAAAATTTCTTCATATCCTAGGGAAAATAAAACATAAGAAATCGAGGGCTAGGATTCTTATTAAGGGTATAGAAGGGAGGTATCAAGGATAATTTATATATAAAATGTTTTTAATGGGCATGTTAAGTTAATATTAATCTTAGAAAATCATACACAATAATTAATAGATCATAATTCATGGAATAAACAGTTGTTGTTCAGAAGGATAAAATCATAATGGGATCAAATAATATGATCAATTAGAACATAAAAATGGTATAAGACAAATTAATAAAAGATTAGAGTAATGTGTGGAGTAATCATAATCATGTAATTTTTATGTCTGGGATACCCCACCAGACATTCATAACATTTCATTCCGAGGCTTACTTCCTGTGTGATTTCATTAGGTTTGGGGTAACCTCCCATAACATTATGTCGACCTTTTATTTAGTCTTGGGATAAAATCTTGCGTACCATTTGATATCATAAAGAATTAATCAGAACCAAATTCATTAATGGCCTATATTATTCATGTTCCACCCATAAAATAATCAAAAATACATTAATATGTATTCAACATGTTTCTAAAAATATTCATTATAATTTAATCCATGGAAAAAAACGAGTTTCATCAATAATCAATCATCATAACCAAAAAATCATCATGAAAAGTAATTAATATTTTATCACTCAATTATATCCCAATAAAAGAATTTTTAACATCAACTTGATATATCATAGTTGATAAATTCATTTAAAATACCCAAATAACATTTCTTGATGAAAATTTCTTTTTCAAATTGAAACAAATTATTTAAAATCTAAAACATTCAAAAATATTAAGGGAAAAATTAACTTTTGAATAACCATGGAATGATTTATAAGAATTTTCAAATATTTTATAAATAATGGTGGTGGAAAATTATTTTAATTCCATTTTGATTAATGAAATTATTTCCTTCAATGTTTTCTAAAAATTAAAAATTACCTCATTCAAAAAATAACATGAATATTATTTCTAAAAATATCTATTAAAATTAAAACATGGATAAATATTATTTTAAACAATCATATGATATTATAAAAAACATTATTGATAATAGTTTTAGTAAACATGGAAAAGGATGAAAAAGAATTTTCGACTGATGAGAGAAATAAACTCATTTATTCCTTAAAATCATTATTTTGGTCACTCTAGTACATAAATAGAGGAAAAATGAAAGGGAAAAGTGATGTCGTCATTTTAAAATAGATTGGTAGCTTTGAAAATATAAATAATATAATAATTATAGAATAAAAATAAAATTAAAAGTCATTTATACAAATTAAACCCCTTAGAATACACATCGATTGAATATAGTTATGGAAAAGAAATTGTATCGATATGTGGGGTGGTAGTCACACGTATGTATATGTGACACATTCAAAATACATTTGATAGAAAAGAGGGAGTTTAATTATGGTTTCATGATCATAATAATTTTTTTATATTTTAGATAAGTAATTTATTATTTTATGTAGAATACCATATATTTAATAGAGGTATAAAAATAAATTAATTGAAATAGGTCTGGAAATATTATTTCTTCTTCTTTGGGTTATCTCTTTTAGATCCAATTTTAAGGACCCTTGGAATTATATTTTAAGAATAAAAGGACATAAAATTGGCATAGGGAATAATACAAGATAATATTGAATTTTTTCTTAATATATTAGTGACTATTATTTATTAAAAATGGATAGGTGATATCCTTTTATAAGAGAGAGATAAGGAAAACATAAAATAAAAAAATATTACAATATAATTAAGTAATTCTCATAGAAAATGATTACAAATAGCCCTAGATTCAATAGAAAATAGTATAAGGTCAAAATATCATTGTATAATGACAATTAATCATGTTTTTGTGTCATTTTAAACCTTTTTTGGTGGCTTATCCCATTCACATATTTTAATCCTAACTTGGAAGTGAATATATTAATACCAAAGTGTTTTAATCTTAATTTAAATATAAAAATTTATTCATAAATTCCTAAGGGATGATATTTTAGACCATTTCTCATCCTAATCGTCTTTTTTGAAGAACATTATCATTTTATTTAATTTAATAAATATTTTTTTACATAAAATATCAATAATATTGTTTTTGATAATATTATATTAATTTGAATTTAAATACTACATGAAATTACACGAATTCTAATATAAAATATTAAAAAATTAATAACATCTTATAATTTTATATAAAATTCATGGAAAATAATAATTCACCAAAATTTAATTACTTTTATTATTTTAAAATTCATTCATGTAACATATATATATTAGTTGAATAAGTAATTAATCAGTGTTGCTTTAGAATTTAAGGTAATTACTCAATCAATAAATATTTGAATTAAATTAAAAAGATTAAGAAATTTAACTCATCATTAAAATAATCATTTAACCAGAACATATCCTCTTTTTAGTCCAATAATAAAAATTTTGTTCAATAATTTTAAGAGAGTGAAAATATATAATTATTTTTTTCATAAAACATTTTAAAGAAAATAATCAAAGAATAATTACACCGAGTGAAAATATTTTTGATACATGGATGAGAATGTCTTAAATAAACTCATCCAATAATATAGTGGAATATGTTATATGAATTTTAATGTGTTAACATATATTTGTATCATTGTTTTACTTGTTTTACCCTTACGGAGGGGGCATAAATTTACCAAGGTTACATCTCATGATGACATAAAATAATAAAAAAATTTACCAAACTAAAATATCAAAATAATAAATAGAGAATCAATTTTTAATAATTCAATTTATATAGTTTTGGGAAATTAATTTCAATATAATCGAGAAAAACATAATGAAAATAGTTTTTTTAAATAAACTTTTAATCATAAAACCAGATTAATTCTTATCCCCGTACAAGAAAAAAATAATATAAATGTCAAAAAAATATATATATTATATGTAAATTTAATTTTAATTATTAGTCAATACATATTAATTTAATTTATTAAGATAAAAACATATTATATGTATACAAATAGTTTTTTAAGAAATAATCTCTTTTAATTTCAAATGATTTATATTTTTATTTCAAATAAATTGATATCCAAATGTAATTATTTTATACAGTTTTAAACCTGAAATTAATAATAATTAATTTATTTATTTTCATACCCTCTATTCCAACTGCTATGTGATAAATACCACATTAAATAATATAATTTCAATAGTATATAGAGGTTGATTTAAACTCAGTATTGAGAGTAAGAAATATATAAAATTATTAAAAACAATTAATTGTGTATTATATCATCAAATCACGGGGTGTTACATTCTAATCCCTTTAAATATTATTTCCCTTGAAATTATTTCACTATGATACCAACAAATGATTTCATCACTATTTTGTAACACCATTAGGTTTCTATATCGCTTCATTAATTTTTTGATAATTTCGGAGTACTTCACCCATGTGGGGATTATTATTTTTTTTCCACTTTATCTCTATAATACGTGATATATATAATATTTTATTAATATAAATATCATTATCTAGTGTCAAGTCATCTAAGTTAAATATATACAGTGGATCAAATATGTGATTCTGCTTGAGAGATACAAGGAACACATCTTGAAGTTTAGAGAGGATTTTTAGAAGTAGAAGGTAGTAAGATAGCATCCATAACTAATCAAAAAAATATAATGGGCCAAGTATAATTCATGTTCATGTTTCCATACATTAAAAAATTCATTACCTTGTTTCATGGATAAATTCACAAAAATATAATCTCTCCAATAATGAATTCCAGTTTTCACTGATGATTGTCAGCAATATATTCTTATCGACTTTGAGATTCATTGATAAAATATTAAATTTAACTGAATATCGTTAGCATTTCTTCATCTTTCTTAGGTACCAATATATTTCTTTACCTAGAATAATCATATAATATTGAATTTCTAGACATAAATCCATATAGGGATTTATTATAATCCATATCAATGCTAAAGTGAAAGTTATTGGTGTAAAAAACTAAAAAAGAGGATATTGTTGATCCCAAATACCTTATAAATCCATAAAAAAGGTCAAAGTTTATACTCTAGGGTGTGAAAGTTTATCTATTATTTTATATCTATGTGAGGATGAAAAGAAATATCGAAACACTACTCTATATACAGTTCCTATTGAAGTCATCAAAATAATTTAATAGTAATCCTCAGATTCTGATCATAAGTAATATAATTTGGTACTCCAACAAACCTTAAAAATTATTTAATTTATATTATGGAAATTATATGAATGGATAAATCTTATCTAATAGTAATGATGATTTCTGACATCAGCAGACGTTTTACTATAACAAATATAGTATGATGGCGTTTTGAAGTTTTAGGGAGTCCAAAAACAAAATCCGTTTTATTTTTTTTCATTTACATTTTGATATAGCTAATAGTTATATCATCACCATATATGTTTTTCTCTTAGCCATAACATGATGGAATTCCATGAACCAAGATACATACTCTGAAATATATATCTTCATTTTATTCCAATAAAAATACACGTTATGTCTTATATTCATCTTCGTACTTCCATGATGATTAGAGAATGATGAACAATTACACTCATACAACATCTCCTTATTCAAATATCTTATTTTTAGAACATGTTAATTGTTCCTTAATTTTATCATTCCATTAAAATCAATTTAAAAATTACAAACATTTTTTTCCATCATCTGTAGTGCCACATCTTCCTTCAATAACTCTTTAATCCTTACATTGTTATATGTTTGAAAAAATATATTTGAAATATAATATTTATACATTATATTTAAGATTTCCAGATCCATCATTTTCAAAATTCGAATATTGGGTTTGTTGTGATCCTCTTCATGGATAGGCTTGCTTGGTCCTTATGACTCAACTCATCGAACAACATGGTTTCTTTATGAGGGTGGTAAAGTATTGAGTAATCATAATCACCATGAAACTCAAATAATTTTATTTGGAAAATAATTTATTCTTCCTATGTAAATATATACGTTTATATTTTTTATCAGTATATATGAAACACCTATCTATATAAATATAATTCCACTATGTTTTTAATTAAAAAATTAATACAGATAACTCTAAATAAGTCCTTGGTAAATTCATATTATGAACCTTCATTTGGGTTGAGGCATAAGTTATCACCACATATTTATTCTTGAGGATGCATCTCAATCAATTATTTGATATATCAATATATATTATAGAACACTCTCCATTGTAGGGTAGTCTAAGAATATATTCAATTACTAACCTTCTCTTCAGTTCCATAGAGTTTTTATCATATTTATATGTCTAAAATAACATGGATAACATTATATTTAACTTAATTAGGGAATGAGATAGGCTTGAAAAATTCCACACAATGTGTTGATAATGTCCATCCAAACCATGAAATTTATGGATCTCATTTTAGTGGTTGTTCTAGACTATCATTATTTAATTTACATCATTTATTGATCCACCAGTATACCCTCACATGAATTTATATTAGAAAAAAATTAATATTTTTAATCCAAATTTAACTCTTTAATTTTTTTACAAAGCTTCTCATTTCATAGGGTCTTCACAACAATCCTGATGTGATATTAATTCCCTTCATTTACCTTTTAAAATATAATAATATATACCATAAATAATACCCCAAAATTTCCATGGTTTTCTATAAGGACTCTTGTATTTAAATCCAATATGATAGTGGGGGGTATTAGTATGAAAAACATCAAATCACTATAAATTTATTATATCCATACCTTTTATGGAATTGTATAATGATTATATCCACATCCATGATCCTTAAATGATGATATCTATTATGAAGTTCAATCATAGAATAATTTTGAGCTCTATGCATTTGATAAAAGAAGTCATCAAAATGGGGTATATGATACTTTATCTTTCAAGTGATATTGTTATTTTATTGATAATCAATATGGAGGAACATTGATATATAATTATTCATAAAAAATAAACATATGCACCTGAAAGTGATGAAATTTTCTGAATAAATCCCTTTTCATGATTCTCCTAGAATATATTCATAAATTTCCATAACAAATTCTGGTCCATTCTATATGGAGTCCTTGAAAAAATTTTATCACCAGAAATGAGTTCTTTTGAAAAATCAACTTTAGGAATCAGTGGAGTACTAATAATCACTTTCGAAAATATATCAACAAACACCGACATAGTAGGTATATCTTTTTATGTTGATTTTCTATCTAACCATCCAAGATAAAAAAATCATTTGAATAGTTATTATCACTCATATATTGGATTTTACTTCTATTGGATGTTTAAATTTATCATTGTACTAATTGATGATCACATGGTTACTCAGAATATCATAAATGACCTCCCATCCTTCAAAATTGATGTGGGATTTGTGTATTGAAAGTCAATATGTGTCTAATATAACCTCAAATTCATTTAGAGGGATAATACCAAGGTTTTCAGGAAGCACATTCCCAAATATGTCAACTATCGATGAATCATGGGCATGAGATGTGACCAAAATAACATTAAGTGGTTTCATTACAAATTCAACATCAAATCATCATGGGTATGAATTAAAATTAACTGATACATTTCATTATATAATAAAATCTATATAACTAAGCTCAAATAGGGTAATTCAATTTATGAGAATACCTATAACCACCTCAAATTTATCATTCTATATTAAATACATTAGTAAAATCAATAAGGTTATCATAAATTCCAAACATACTCGATCATGGTGATCAATCCAAAAATAATAATTCCTTGGATGGAAACTTTTTTTATCCCATGACACCTTAGAATTGTCCTTGGCCAACCATGGTAATTATCTATTTAAATCCATTGAAACGGTTAACTATTAAAATTTGATTTAAACAAATTATATACTCTAGGAGTGTTAAACTGGAAATGTAGTAAGTGAATACTCACTATATACTAGAATGATAGCTAATATATACCCATGCAATACCTTTTTTGATTATTTTACCTAGACCCACCTATTACAAAACCTAATCTATTTTTAGAATCTTTATATATAGATATTTCTTGGAAAACCACACTTCTTTATTTACTCAAACTTTTGATGTTCTCTTATATATATGACTATCATATCGGTTCTTATATATGATTTCTTATTTTTTTTCAAATGTTAACCAAACCATTCTCTGATACTGACTATAGTGGCACAATCATTACATACATAAGTATCACATATTATTATATTAGTATTCAATACATAACATTATGATGCCTGATTAAACAATAGAAGTTTTTTTCAAAGAAAATTTGGATACATAAAAATGTATATGACATATAACCCATCTCCCACTTAGTTATTCATAACTAGCACGATTCTTATACACATCATACATAAAAATACTCCATATATCCTATATAAAATACAACATAATAATGATTTAGCCCATTTTCTTAGTTATATAAAAAATGGATATATAAAAGATCATTTAAACATTCCATGATCATAAAAGGTATGAGAATCTGATCATAACCTTCAAAAATCATACCCAACAATTCATTGATCATATACATGACACATGGAATAAATCATGGAAATTTATAAGACATTAATCATAATTGTTTCGAAGAATATTATCAATGAAAAGATAACACTTGGGTGTGATAATATAATAATAGAGTATCACAATGTTTTGACTAATCATAATCATATAAATCTTATGTGAACATTACCCAAAAATACATTCAAAACATATTAGGCTCATACTAATTAAATGAGTACCTGCATTTATCCGGGAGTAACCTCTTGTGTGCCAAATTTTATTCTTTTAATGTACTCCAATGTACCCTTTGAGCTCCAAAAACATTAATCTTTACCCAATACCTTCCAGGTCTATATAATTCCAGTCCCACCTTTCATATAATAACAATTCTATTTATATGTATTCCACAAGATCATAAAATGTAATAACCCAACTCGAGTTCCCCTCAAACCTAGCACCCGACCCATTTCACCACATACTGGAATGGCAATCCTAATCCACATGGGCTAGTGATGAGCACCCAAACATCGAACAAAAAACAAAAAAAACGTTTTTTCCCAAAAATAATATAAAATAGTGTATACATACACGATAATCGATAAAATGGAGATAAGTTAAAGAATATATTCCATAATAATAATAAAATAGACGAAACAAAATAACTATAAAAGTAGCCACAGTCTCTAAGAGACAATTCCAACTTAAAAATACCAAGACCGAAGAGCAACTCCAATAATGATAAGGAAAAAATCCCTCCATCTCACCACAATCTACCAAACTCACTTGAAATGAAACCTCATCATCTCACTTTAGTGGCTTTACATTCCATGCACTTAAAATGACAAAAATATCTATGTATTACTGAATGGGGTGCACATTGTGTGAGCAGAAAATCATAATAGGATCCCATCTTGGTGTTCCATAATAAGTCTCTATATAACTATTCATGTATTCTTATTTCAAATAAAAAAGGGAATGAAAAGCGGTAAAACAATTTTATATAAAACATGGTATACATTTCCCTTTTTCAGAGTGCTAAAACTAAAGCAGGTATATCAATTACATTGCGCAATATTCTTATCGTCTTTAATAACCATAAACATGCATGTCATATCTAAAATAACAAATATAATAAATAAAAAATAGAAGCACAGGTATCAACACCAATGATCAATATAATACATAAAAACTGAAAAATCATTCCACAATCATTCATGTTCACAATTTGGTTCATAGAACATAGGATTAGAGTGAAGAGGAATTACCTATATGTAAACTAACCCCCATTTTAATATTATTCCCCTAGAACAATGGGCCTATGAATAAAAGAAAATTACCATAATCAAACCTCCCTATAATCTAAAAAACATGGACAATGGACTCAAGATAAACCTTATACCTTAGTTCTAATGTAACCCATGTTAATATTTTCACAATTCAATTCAATGCCTTGTAAACCTTTTCATATTAATTTTACAATCCATTTCTGTGTTTTGAAATTACCCCTTTTCTTTCCACATATCAATGCCCATGGAAAACCAATTCTCATTAAAAACGATTTTCAACACACAGAAAACAATCATTATAATTCATTTTATAAATTATTTTATAAGTAAAGAATAATATTTTTCATCAAACATATGCTAGAGACAAAAAAACAGTCCTTAAATCACAGTCCTCACATGCGCATAATGGGATCTACCAACAGGAAAAATACAACAACCTCTACGAGGGCCCTATAATCCAATACACATACAAGATAGATTAAATTTTAAAAAATATTTGGGGTTAGTGGAAAGCATTAAATTTACATACCTCAACAATTAACACCCACAAAACCACAACTAACAACGGAACAACCTTCAGAATGAGATCGCACAACAGACCTGGAAGACGACACGAGTAATCCTAAAATTCATACCAACATATGAAATAATGGAAATCAAGAGTGTTACCATGATCAATTATAATGAATAATTGGAATGATCCCTCACTTAAAGAGATGCACCATAATGGAAATGAAGTTTGAACATCAAAAGGATTGATACAAGAGGAATGATGTCTCCAAAAATCCCAGAGAGGAACCCTTTCTTAATAGGAAAGGATACGTGGTTACTGAAAAGGGAACTATAGCTCATACGATGCCCTAAAAATTCCTTTCATGGGGAATTACATGAAGTGTAATTCATTTACATGTCGTGAAATCCACTATGTTCCAGTACAACAAAAAATCATTCACCTCAGATTAAAATCTTGTTTTAAATTAACAAACAACATATAACCACTCTTCATGTCATGAAACCTTTCATGTAATAAAACATTCACACCACATGAACCCCACATCCATTACATATAGTGTAACCTAGTTAATTGGCATGAAATTCCCATAAAACCAGAAAAAAATATAGAAATAGAATTTTTCAAAATTCCATGACAAAAAGGAAACATGGAGAGAAGGAAAAACATATTGACTTTAGTGACATGATTCTACAAACTCCCCACCATAAAAATATTCCATCCCCAAGAATTCATGTAGAAGATCTAATCCTTGGAAAAACTTGAGGCCACTACTCCCCCATAAACGGATTACATTCCCCAGTATCACGATAATATGATATGTGTTTCCATAGAACATGGACCAACAGAATCAACTTTGCACCCAATACATTCTATTGAGAGTTGATGATCTCTACTGGTTTCTCCAGTATAGAAACATCTAGCTCTAATTCAATTTATTCCCAATATAGAATTTGAGTCGGATAAGGATGATACATTCTAGGATGTTATTTCTGTTAAACAAAATGAATACCTATTAAATGAATCAGAAATTCTATCAAATATAAAACATGAACAAGACACTCAGAGTCCTCAAATGGTCTAACATATATCATAGTTAAATTTATATTTTTTCAAATCTGGAGGTGTCCTAAATAATGAGAAACATTCATGAAAGCCTAGTCACTAATGGAATACTACAAAGGATGAAACTGCTGATCCACATATGATTTCTATCAACTATGAGATGTAACTATACATCTATTTACCTACTGAAACCTCACTGATGTCCGCTGGACAAAACATGGTCCAAGATAAACTAATTTTCCCACCTCATCCAATCAAAGAGATCATCTTCATAGGAGATCGTAAAACTTATTAAAGGGATCCATCTTAATCAATGAATAATTGTTAATATCATAAACAAACTTAACCATTCTCATATAGTTATTCCATGATCCACCAAAATCCAATACACTATCATGAAACATACTTTTTTGGATCTGAATCACACCGTTCATATAACCATCTATCTATGGATGGTAATATGTGTTAATACTTATCTATGTTACCATCAACTCTTGGATACTCATAAAGATCCTCTAGGTAAACCTTTTATCACTATCTGAAACAATGATAGAAGGAATACCATGTAACCACACAATCATTTTCCCATACATCATACCTGGATCTTTAACCTTAGTGGTAACATTGATTAGAATGAAATGAGTATACATCATCAACTGATAAACAACTACCCAAATGAAATTCCATCCTTGGGGAGTCCATTGTAATATAATTAAAAAAATCAATGAATACCTCTTCCCATTTATAAACTTGAACCAGAAGATTCTGAAACAACACAGATAGTTTTAAGTGCTCTACATTTTTCTGAAGGAAACTGTAACAAGAGGACACATAATCAGTAGTGTCACGCTTCATAACATATGACTAGAATCATTGTCTCAGGTTAAAATATATCTCTATAGTTCATGTATTAAGGAATTATTAAGAGATGTGAAAATTAAATAATACTAAACTCATCAGAGATGATGGGAAGATAACCCTAATCCCAATGTGGTGAATAGAATATAATGTGATATACCAACAAGAAACAGTCTCCCCACCATAAAGTCATTGAAAAAATTTCCTAAAATTCTCATACTATTTCTGAATATGTAAAATAAACTCTATGAGAGATGATGATAACTGAACACTAGTTAGAACCATACTTGAATCATCGTACTCATCATATAGGTGAAACTGAGAAAGAATCCCTATAACAATCCACACATCCTTTGATTCCATAAGAGTCTGTGATGGCACATTTTTATAAAGAGAATCTTAAATGACATTACCCTTTTGTGGGGTGTAGAAGATATCGGATTCAATCATCTGATTGTATTATACCCATTTTCATTGTCTTATATTCAATTATTTCTGATAAAATATATAACATAGACAATTTTGATTATAAAAGATAGTAAACTTTTCTAAAAAAATATCGATCTACAAACATTTAATCGCATTTTTAGTGGTACATATATCTAAATCATGAGTGGGGTAATTCGACTCATGAGAATAAATATTAAAATATACATAAGCTACAATATGGCCATATTTTTTAAGAATGCATCCCAATCCATCACTATTAGCATCAAAAAACACCATGTACCCCTTACTGACCACAAGTAATAGTAAAAATGGAGTGGATGTCAGAAGTTGTTTTAGTTCATCAAAAGAGTACTAAAATATCACATCCCTTTTGAATTTAACCTATTTCATGTTTTTCACTATCAATGGTGATTCCATATAAGAGAAATTCTTAACAAACCATTTTCAGTAAAGAACTAGACCATTGATTCTCTATTTCTCAATGACATTATATAGTTCTTTCCTTGAAAATACTACCTTCACCTTCATAGGATCAACTAAAAATCCATGATCCTAAATCTAATTCCCTACGAACTTCACTTCTTGATTCTAGAAAAAATATTTCAAAATATTTATATACAATTAATGACTTATCAAAATTAATATAACAAAACTCAGATGGTCCTCATGTTCATATTTATATTTCAAGTAAACCAAAATATCATCCAAGAACACAACCATAGAAGTGGCATGATATTGATGGAATATCTACAATATCGAATCCATAAAAAATACATGAGAGTTAGTCAAAACAAAAGGAATCACAAGATTCATAATAGGCATACCTTCTTTTGAAAGATGTATTCAGAATATCAGAGTCCTGAAATATGAGTTGATGATAACCCAAGAGAATAACAATCACTCTAATCCATGTTTCAAAATATAAAAAATCAAAAAAATAATCCTATTGAGGAAGATGATACTTTTTATTAACTGTTACCCAGTTCAACATATGAAAATACACACAAAACAGAAGTGTACTATCATCTATATTCTCAAGGAGAATAAGGGATACCCAAGTTAAAACACAATAGAGAAAAATATTTTTTTCTAACTGCCCATTCAACTAAATATTAGGATCTTTCAGATCCTCTAATTCCATATGATAAGAAGGTATTGATATCACATGTGTTCCTGGAGTCGGGTGAATCATAAATCTAACTCTATCTCTAGAGGATGTTCAGAGAAGTCATGTTGGAAAATTTTAGAGAAGTACTAAACAATAGAATAAAAAACAACATCTGAAGAAAAATCATTGGGTTAAACACAAAATCATACAAAAAACTCCTGAGATAAAATCGGGATGGTCCTGTATAACCAGACCACGAGTCCCACTCCTCCAGAAACACATGAGATCTCCCATTGACAGCAGGAAATGACACATGTCAATGATACAAATCAACCACAACATGTTGAAAGAAAATATAATCCATTCTATTTATGATTTCAATCATATCTACAAAAATAGTCATACAGTACTGGACCAACTCTTTATCAGCTATAGTTAACAAACAAGAAGGACACCAAATCCCCTTTTCTTTTCTCTAACCAAGCGACATTGCAAACTCCATTAAAAAAGTCATATGTTTCAATGGAATTTTAATTATACCAAGAAAATATTTAGATATAAACGAGTGAGAAGAAACAGTATCAAATAAAGATGTTTTAAGGATGATAAAATAATGATAGTACATTTCACTATTGCTGGACCTACATCGAACTCCACTGAAAACTCATATACTAAAAGAAATTGCATCACTCCTGGGGCATCTGGATGGATCCCTTTAGTCCTTAAATAGGCTGGCTTCCCCACATTAGTTGTTGGATCCAATGAATATTAATTGTAATGAGGCATACTAATTTCCTAGTAGAAACACTACAACTGAACACCATGCCCACAACTATTGCATGTCTTCATGGGAATATGACAAGAATTTATGGTGTGACCGACCTTACCACACTAATATAAGGTTATAAGAATCCTAGTAGGTATAGAATATGTTGTGTAATAGGCCCACTGCTAAGAACCACCACCACTACTTCTATAATGATCCTAAAACTCCATTTCCTTCCTATGAATTCAATTTAAGCTACCACTAAATAGAAGAGAAGGGATGGAAGATGAAACCTTTCGTTCCATATTCATCTCTTCCATTGTAGCCATGTTTGAAATATTCAGATAGGGGTAAATCTTAAATATAAATAAATGTGATCTGATACCAGGTTTCAACCCTGATGAGAACTTTTTAACCTTCAACTCATCATTATTTAAAATTCTTGGAGAAAAACAGACAAACTCAGTAAACCAAATAGTGCATGATGACCTCATATTCTCTCCCTAATAAATCGATAGGAACCCCATAGACTTTTTGAACCTCAAATACTTAGCAATGTACTTTTGGAAGATAAGGTTTTGAACCCCCACAATCCATGTCCACATGTCAATCTTCATGGACTATGGAATCCCGCCATATCTTACCAGAACCCTCATGTCTAAACATTTCACCCGACACCCTAATATTCTTAGGTGTCTACAAGAAGTTTAAGATTTTATCAATCAAATCCTTCAATTACTCCACCTATTGTGGTTCATTCGTTCCATTAATGGATGGTGGCTTCTAATGGAATAATTCTCACGGTCATTCTATCTCTCCTATAGCTTATAGTAGTACTTCAACAACTACATTCTGATATCATGGTAAATTATGATCAACAACTAGAACCTCTCATACTATATCCTAGATTAGATTATGATATATAGGTGGATTCAATTGAGTAGGACTGTTCTCACCATTTTGAGGAACTTTTTGAAGATGTCTCGGAGGCGTACTGCTAGAAAGAAAAAAAAACAACCATACAACCGAATAAATCGTAGTTCGAACCAAAAAACCTTTATGTAGAAACTATGGTTTAAAAAACCGCCAAAACTAGAGGCATATATCACATTATCCCATGGATACACGAGTCTTGTTAAAAAAATAGATATCTAGGAACATATCACAACATACCTTTCATGTCTCAATAAACTTATCTCTAGTCTAATAGACATCTCAAGACATGTACTCTTGAGTAAAAACCTCATCTAAGATCACTTTGTACTGACACATCCTGGGTTACACTCAAACATGTCACTATACCCATTATTTCACCTACCCAAAGGGCCTTCCCAACCCCCATGGTCTGGTGACGAGAACCTGAACATTGAACAACAAAATAGAGGGAACAATTTCACACAACCAGAACAAACAAATGGAATATATATTCACAAAGTAGGAAAGAACAATGTAAAGATAAATAATATATTCCACAACATTAATTAAATAGTGGAAAAAATCTTTAAATGTATCAATAATCTATAAGAGAAACGTCCAACTACAATGGAACAAAATTCAATAGATACTCTTTGTGATGTAATGGACAAACTCCATCCTTCTCACCAACAGATACCCGACTCAGATTACAAAAACCTCATGGCCTCACTATGGGTCCTTTCCTTTCCATGCACTAGATTAAATATAATGGTCTACATAATGATGAAGGGGTGTGTTGGGTGTGATCTAAAAGGATCAATAGGATTCCACCGAGGCGTTCCATAACATGCCTCTATATAACAATTCATATATGCTCATTTCAAATAAAACATGGAATGATATGAATTAAATATGTTTTATAGAAAACATGGAAAAAATTTCCCCTTTTCATTGGTAAAAAACAAAAGCTTCTATATCAATATCAAATCACATTATCTATATAATATTTCACAAGAATAAACATGAAAATCAATGCCAAACCAACTAATATATGCAATAAAAAATAGAAGAACATATATCGGCACCATGAATCCATATATGCCAAGCTCATAGACTAATCTTTCCACAATCAATCAAGGTAACAATCTAGTTCCTAGAACACATTTTTATAAGTAGAGGAATACCTCATGAGTAACCCCCCCAAATTGTCAATATGAGTCTTCTAGAACAATAAGGAAGTAAACATAGGAAATCCCCTTGAGAAAACCTCCAAATATTCACAAAAACCTGGAATATGGCCAAAAGCTAAACCATCCACCTAAGATCCCATTGTAACACACATTTATCATTTTCAAAATTCAATCAAATTCCTTTAAACCAATTTCATAATCATTTAATAATCAATTTTAATGTTTTGGAAATAAACCTTTTCTTTCCATTTATCATCAACCATGGAAAATCCATTTTTCTTTAAAAACTATTTTAATCACACACAAAACAATAATGGCAATTACATCTATAAATCAGTTTATAAAACATGAAAAATATGGTTCATCAGACATAGGATATATATGGAACCAGCCACCTCAAATCTCAGTCTTCACACATTCGCAATGGGATCCACCAATAATGAAAACCCAATGACATCTGTGAAGGCCCGAGAATCCAATAATCATCTATGGATAGAATAAATTTATTCAAAAAAGGGGTCAACATGAAATAAGAAATCCAAGTACCTCAAGAATAAAGACCCCACACACTATAAGAAAAAAAGGGAATGGCCTTAGAAATGTGATCACACAATGAATCTAGAAGAAGACATGATGTAATAGAAAATTTTGACTAATAGATCCGACAACACAAATCAAGGGAATTACTTTGATCAATAGAAATGAAGTAGATAAAATATAACTCACTTAGATAGGCTTACTACTTCCAAAATGAATATTAAATGACGAACAGATAAATCTAGAAGGAATGGTGTCTCTATGAATCATCGGAGAGGAACCCCTAATCGAGAGGAAAGAAAATCTGTACTTTGAAATGGGCTCTCAATCCTATATGAGGTGCTAAAAATTCCATACTTAGGGAATTAAATGACGCTGAATTATATTAGATGCCATGAAATCCATGATGTTCATCTATAATGAAAACTTATTTACCTTTAATTGAAATTTGGTCTTATATTAACTCATGATGAGTAACCACTCTTGATGTTGTGTAACCTTTCACAGTATAAACCCTTCTCATGACATGAACCCAACAACCATTACATAGTGTGTAACCATGAAACATGGTGTGAAAATACCTTTCATACTATAGAAAATATAGAAATAAACTTCTTAAAAACTCCACACAAAAATGTGAACTTGATGAGAGGGAAAAACATACCAGATCATGGTTACAAGATGTTACATAAAACAGTTTTCATAACTTAACCCGTGGAAAAAAATTGGTTTCAACATAATTTTATAATCATTACCCTAATTCATTCAAAAAATAATTAATATGGTATCATGGTATCTCGGTATAATAACAATATTAAATCATGAGTATCATCAAAATATCATATCATAAATGAATATTTACTTTAAAAATTCATTTTCACATTTCTCGAGGAAGATAAATATCGCACTTTAAAATAACCTATTTAAAATATTAAAATTTCCCATAAGTTTGGTAAAAATTTTAAATTAAAAATAATCAAGGAAGATTATTTTTTAATTTTTATTTATTTGAGTGGTCTTGGTTGTGAGAAATTTTGTTCATGTAATGTACATTAAAATAACTGTTCCATCAACATTTGTTTTGTAAAAATCCAAAACTACCTCATTCTAAAATCAAAAACATTATTTATTTTAAACCATTTTTTAAATATTATAACATGGATAAAAATAAAATTAAATAGTCATAGTAGAATATTAAAATCATTTTTGAAAATATTTTTCGAAAATGTGGACCTTGATGAAATGGGATTTTCGATTCAAGAGAAAAATAAAATCATTTTTTCCTCAAAAAATATTTTTGCCTCATGATTACATAAAGAGAGGAAAATGAAATGGAAACAAATATTCTCAAGACAAAATAAGAAGAAAATATAATTTAATTTATTTATATTTAAAGAACTATATAATTCCCATCAATTGAAATTCAGGCATAAAGAATCCAAATTACAATTAGATTAAGACATGAATCCCTTAACTCAAGTTTGATTTGATTTGGACTAACATTAACATTGAGTATTTATATTTAATTTTACTCTAATTATATAAAATATTAATTTACATACTAATAATATCATATATGATCCACTTATAACATTTCCTCACCAATATATTAACAATTCCATATTAAAATTGTTTTTTTGGGGGTTAATTGTTTCATTGATCATGAGAATGTTTGTTTGATAGATTTGGTATTTGTAATGTGATAATTTTTTAATTATATCAATAATTTATTTTTAAATATCAATATAATATATATTTATGATATGCGTATTTAAATTCATCTTTAAAATGTGGATGAAAAGTTAGTAACACCATCCATGGAGACGGTAAGCCGTACGTATGCATGAACGTTGTACTCAAATTTTAGTACATATAATGAATGAAAGGTAAATAATAATTTAAATGTCAATAATAATTAATTTAAAATATATAATTATTAAATTATTCCTTAATTCCATCTGTGAAATTTAGAAATGAAAAAATAACCACATCACTTCATGGAGGTGGTAGTCCACACATACGCATGAGTGACAATTTAATTTTACAACAAATTGGATGGGATAAACTAGATATTATTTTATAATTCCCTAATTATAATAATTTCAGGTATATCATTTATAATCATCAAACCCATAATAATACCCATCCATGAAATATGTTTATGGAAAAATAATTTTATCAATCTATGGAGGAGGTAATCTACAAATATGCACGAGTGAGAATTTCCTATCTAATTTGATGGAAAAGTGGATCGATCATGGATTTTTCATGATCATGATAACACCTATGTATTTATTGCATACTAAATATTATTATATAATGAATATGATATATTTTTGATAGGTATATTAAGAAATAAATTGAATAAGGTCACATAAGACTATAACCCCATTTTCAGGATACCTCTGTTAGATTCATTTTTATATATTCTTGAAAGGTGTATTAAAACTACAAAATCCACTAATTTGTAGATATTTATGTTTATAATAAGAATATCTAGTGTTTTTTAGATATATGGACAAAATTGGTTTAATTAAAATAGATAACGAGTACTCTTTTACAATGTAGGGAAATGACACACTTAAAATTATAACAAATATTAAAATATTATTAAATTTTTCTTAATAAAAATTCCATTAAATGGATAGACATTTAAAAAAAGTGTATATGATCTAAATGTCATCATACAGTGAAAGGAATATAGGTTTTTGTGTCATTTAAAACCCGTTCTTTTGGTTTAGCACCTTGGTTACCAAATTTTAATATTAATCATACTAATGACTTATAATATTTAAGGGCTGAAATTTTCCACATATGTTCAAAATTAGAAAATAAATGGAAAATGGATGATAATTTTCATCATTTCTCAACCTACATGTCCTATTTTATTTTTTATGATTTTTAAACATCTTAGTAAAATATTATTTAATAGAAAACATCATTAATGTCATTTTTGACAATATTAATTTAATTTGACATTAAAGACCACATGAATGCAATGGAATTCAAATATAAACCACTGAAACATTAATAATAATGTATATTTTTCTATAAAAATAAAGTAACATAATAATTCAACAAAAGTTTATTACATTTACTATTTGTAATATCATTAATTTTATTTTTATAATAATTGAATAACCATTATGTCGATATTTTGTAAAAAAATTATATTACTATTCAATAACTAAAAATTAGAAATAAAACAAAATGAAAAAATATTATATTATGTGATTATTTATAACTTAAAATATATTTGTTTTACCATTGTAATTAAATTTTGACATATTAATGTTAGGAGCGTGACATATAGTATTTATCCTTTTAATAAATAAATATAAAGTCATAATCAAAGAAAAATGATCCAAACATGCCATTTTATTGACACATATATGAAAATGGTCTAAAATCACTCATATAATTGGGTAACTAAATTGATTTATATGAATTATAGAACCTTAAATGAATGTTTTATCCATGTTTAACTTGTTTTAGAACTAGTGAGCGGACAAGAATTTACCATGGTTACTATTCATAAAGTCTGAAAATAAAATTATATTTTTTATTAAATTTGAATATTGTTTTCCAAATATGGTATATATCAATCATAATTCAATTTATATAAGTTGATGAAATTAAATTTCAAATATTTTTAAAAAAAGAGACCAAAAACATTTAAAAAAATAAAATTTTAATCATAAAAATAGGTTTTTACTAATCCCATACCTAGAAAAGAATTGGTGGAATTTAAAGCATTTTATTTAATATATAATATATGAATTTTAATTAAATAATTATCAAATATTTTTTAATTTATTATTATAATATAAAAAAACTTCTTATGTAATTTTTTTTTCAAAAAAAAAACTATTTATCTTTCAAATGATTTTTATTTTATTTTCTTATTGATTGATAAATAATGACTTTATTTAATATGTAACATCTTCAAATTTAATGAAATATACTATTTAAAAGGAAATTATGTTTTTTAATATATTATGTTAAGCACCATAATTAATTTAAATTTTCCTACATGCAACATCAAGTTTATCTTTTTTTTGCTTGAAACATCGAGTCCATTTGATGACATATGTTACATGCATGGTTGCATCTTACTAGACAAAAACATAATATTAATATTTAATATCATAGTTTTAACCTATCCAATAGAATGTTGCGAATTAATATCTCTTAATAAATTATTAAATCATTATTTAAACATGTTTATAAAGTGAATTCATTGGATACCATTTAATTAGAAATGAAAATAAAGGCAACCTGAATATAATTGTTGGGTTTTAATGAAACCCATTTATAAGACCAAAATGAAATTTTACCAAAATAATTAAATTATTCTATATTAGTGAAATATATAAGTGAAACTTTTATTCCATTTACTATATTTTTTTGATATTCTTCCATTATGTTTGATTGTGTTTAGATAATAAGAAATTGAATTTTAAGAATATAAGTTGTATAGGTTTAAAGGGCAGTTTTATAACTTTTTAATAGAAAAACTATTTTATATCTAAATTTAGACACATTTATTAATTTTATATAGCTAAATTAAATTTAAATTTTCAATTTTAAAATAAGAATTTACTTTTTCAGAATCTTTTGTATATGTTTGAGAACATTCATATTTTGATTAATAGTTAATGACGCTAAATTTTCATTAAAATATTCTATGTTGTCTGAAACATTTTTGGTGTTAAATTATATTTTTAAATGAATTTAAATTATTATTTTTAAATTTTATATTATTTAATCCAATTTAGGTAATTTTAATCTTTTTCATATTGATTTTAGATATAAAAACTGTGCAAACTTTTGAACATTTTAACTTTATAAACCAAATTTGTTGTCCCATCGGCAGGATTAATTTTTAATAAATTCCTAACAATTATTTTATTGGAATATAGAGAAAATTGATTCCATATTTTGAATAATCATAATTTAAAATTTATAATATGGTAAACATAGTTTTTGACCAAAAATATTAGTTATTGTAATGAAATCTAATTACAACGATTAAGGTAAAAATAAGTTTACTTAGGGGTAAATAATTAATCATAATTGACCAAATGTACTACAAACATATCCATGTCCCATTGGAAAGAAATTAATGAAACATATCACCTATTTTACTGAATTTTAATCATTTTTTGATGTTCCTGATGTAATGGATACCTCTCAATAGTGTTTTCCATTTTATATTTATAATAATGCCACCCTCTCCTCTATAAAGAAGAACTCTCCCTCCCCCATTTTATCAAACCTATAATGCCATTTTTCTAGAAAAAACCCTTAAAAATAGTCTACCAACGTCCCTCACATATCCCTATAGTCCTTAATTTTTCCATAAATCCAACCAAGGATTCCCTTTGGTGCAATCCAAAAGGAGTTACCTGAAAAAAGAGGCAACAAACTTCCATATGAATTTATGGTTTATTTATTTCTATAGCCAATAAATTTATCTTATTTCATTATTATATAATAAAATTAGTATCCTAAATATACTATGGGTTTTTCATATCATGTTTTCTAATTATACCTATACACACTTCAATCAAAATGGTAACAAACAAACCGTTTGTGGGTACGATGATTTATGAGCTTGTGAAATGATATCATTCGTTTTTTCCTCTACATCCTCTCATTGTTGGGAATTAGGATGGGAACACTAAATTTTTATTATATTTAGTATATTTATTTTTTCTTTATACTTATTTAATTTTTATATATGACATACCTTCATTATTTCCATTTTTTAAATATGATATTTTCATTTATGGACGTGTGGACTACTCCATCTTCAAAGCAATGTGATACATTCACACGTTACATGGAAATTATTAAAGGTGGGTTAGATTAGAAATATATTCAATCCATAAAATCTATATTATAATCAAGAAATAATTAACTTTCAAGAGATATAATATATCATTTTTATTATTACCCTTTCAAAAACTGAAAAAGTGATAATATTGTCCGTGGACATGTGGACTACCGCCTCCTTGACACGATGTGATTCCATTTAAAACACAATAATTATATATATATGTATATATGATTAAATAATATTTTATTAATTATATTATTATCACACTTTATATAAAAATTTTAATTTCCATTTTTCCATAACAATATTTGAAAAATGAGAATGTTACTCAGGCTTACGTACGACCTACCATCTCCTTGATTATAAAATTTATTCAATTATTATAACATTCATTAATGATTGATTTTAAAAGAATAATTGATTTATAAATATTATTATTTTTTAATTATTATTTTTTCATGACTATTATTGTGTATATTTTTTTAATAATTACCCATTTTGACCATAGTTGATCAACTAATTTTTTTTCACACATAAAACAAATATAGTCAAAAATTCCAACATAAACATTATTGATTATGTAAATCTATATAACATGTTTAAAATTGAAATAAAATTAATAATAAACATGGAAAGGTTTTTTATTCTATTAAATAAATAATTTCTGTTTATTATTTAGGAATATATAGGACATGCATGACAAATCGAAGTCAAGATAAGAAGTTTTCTTCTAAATTTATATTCTATAGTGAATTATTTGTTATTGTGCACCTAGTAAGTTTTACATGGTGTATATACTGCACTATGATTTTTTATATCATGATTTTTTTTTGTTTTATGAGATTAAATGTTTTTGTGTTTGTTATTATTTTACATATCTCATGATTCAAAAGTTACTCATGTAGTAAGAGATTCGTGTCTCACTTTTACTTCTCTGAGGGATACATAGTATTCACCACTCATTTCTTTTTGAGTGGTGTTTGTTCTACCATATTTGATATATCATATAATAAATAATTTTATCTACATGATATTTTACATTTCAATATATTATTATTATATCATGGGGATTACTGTTTCAATTTTTCTAATGTAGTAATGGATTTTTGTCATAATTTTCCATCTTTCTGACGGTTGCTATGTTATACCCCTATATTCTTTTATAGGGCGTATTTACATCCTATTTGAAATGTTATATAATTAATCTCCTTATTTATCATGATATTTTATTTTTCATTTAATTATTACTCTTTCAAGGGGTTTATGGTTTCAATTTTACTAAAGCAGTAATGGATTGTTGTCCAAATTTTCTTTCATTGTGACTTTGGTTATGTTATACAAATATCTCTTTTTATAAGTTTTATATAATATCTCTTTGATATGTTATATGAAAAATTAACTTATTATAAATATATTATATTCTTCATATAACATCATTCCATCATGGGTCTTATAATTTAAATGTCTCCAGGTGGTATGGGGAAATTCAGAATGTATAAAGGTTATTTTTCTTAGGAATATTTTTATTGATATTTTACTTGTATTTCCATTAATCAGCATAAAAAACACTTTTTATAATTATCCTATAAGTATAGTTTGTTTTATTGATACAATCCTCTTTTTTAATGGATGGATTAAGATTGTGTCAACGATATTTTTAGGTAATCGATTTCTTTTCCACATGATAACCATGTTTCCAAGAGATTGTTATTAAACCCATTTATTTTATATTAGTTAATAATGTTTCAGATATATTTTTTTGTGACCCTTTTCTATTCCAAGGTATAATAATGTTTCAAATAGATTGTTTTGGAACCCATTTATTTTCCGATGGTTAACCATATTTCAAAGAGGTTGCAGTGAAACATATTTACTTTTCAGGAAATAATAATGTTATGGAATGAATACAGGTTGATTTGATGATTTTTGATTAATTATATATGTATTTGTTTCATGGATAATATATTTTATGGGTGCACCCAAATAGAACGGGGTGAGCCTGTAATAGCTTACACGATGGGTGAGACCAGACAATGCGCTGATGTGATGGGTACTATGAATATGAAATTAATCAATATTGTTTATTCAATTTTTATGTTATCTATAAAGGTTATCTGAGATGATGTTACAAGGAACCAACATGTTTTATATATTCATTCCATGGGTTTATAATGTTTTTAATGATCTATATTGATATCACATGGTTCATGATTATAGATTTTGATGAATCCTGAATTTTCCATGTAATCATATTTTATGGTATATTTATTGATGGGTTTGAGTTATTTTATAATTATATCAAGAACAATATTTTGTCACCATACCCTTATGTAGTATTATTTTTATTGATGACATTTAATTAATAATGCTTATGTTTACCCTTAATGAGAATATGGTTTCACCCTTCTTAAGTTTCCATTCTCCATGTTTTAAATAATGATGTTGAACATTTTATGCATATAATTTTTTTAAAAGGATAATGTTAATTGAATATTGTCGAATAAGAAAATTTGGATTAATTGGGAGAAATGTTCTTTTGATAACATATGGGTCCTTATTGATTTGAGTTATTTATATAAGTGTTTATCATAATTATATAAATCCTGAACATAAAAGTTCCTAGATTTTGAACATGATCCTAGTATTCCTTTTTATTTTGTATGGTTTAGATGAAAAAATTGGTTCACAACAATCTAAATCATAACAAAAAATGTAAAGTCATGGATTTCAACATACGATCTGGGAGTTATGGTCATGGGTTCTTATAGTTGGCATCAAAGGTCCATTAAGATATCTTTGTATATTATGATTTTTTCATACGTTGTTATCTTAAGTGTTATGGATACCGTCATTTGACTATAAGATCAAGGATGATCATAAGTTTGACGTATTAAATACTCGTTTGAGGTTCTATGTGAGGATATCTTATAGTGATTTTTGGTGATGTTTTTGGGATGCGTTATTTTTGTACCCTTTTATCAAAATGATGTGTTTCTAGGGATGATTTAATTATCATGATTAATGATAAAATGTTGCACAACTCATACATTGGGTGAAACCCCATCGTATCCAGCTTGGTGGTGGTTCTTTAACCCATGACTGAAGGATGATAAGTGTTTTGTGCACTACCACTATAATACACAATGTCCTAGTTAGCATGCCATTTTTTATAGATTAATCTTATTTCAGAGAGATATGGTATTTTATTTGAGAAATAATGGTTTATTTATCTTGGAAGATTATATGATCATATAATTATAATCATTGGAAATTTAATTAATATAGTAAATATTTGATGAATTTTATGGATATTTATTCATTGAATTATTTAGTTTGTACATTGGGTATTAGTATTGAAGTTTTATTATATGTTTATAATTTGATAGTTTAATGATTTTGGGAATTACCATACTATGTGATCTCAATATTTTTTTATTAACATATAAAGACACATGGTGTAGCTTGATTATCCCTTTTATTGTTATCTAGACTATAAAATTTATTTTAGTGATTTAGGAATTAATAATTCATCTTGAATAGTCATTGTTTATAGAAAAAGAAATGATTTTGGTGGAAATTGTTTATAGGATAAAATAAAACTCATAGAGTAAGTATATTTCCCCTTTTTTATCTTATTCTAGAAGGTAAGATAATTCATTAACTCTAGAAAAAAGGATCTTCAAACAAAAAATATTATCCTAGTATAATAAATATTGATGAACTGATAGTCCTTTTGATCATCATTGATTTATTTTTTTGTTACCCTTAACTTCCCATTGATCATTTTCATATTTTTTTTTATTAATGACCATAATCAATATCTATAATTATTTAGAATTTTCCTCCAATCCCACAAATATTATCCCAAGGTCGAATCCCATTAATTAGTAACTTCAAATCTCCATTATTGTAACACCCTGAAATTCTAAAGTACAAAATTGTATTGAATAGAATTTATATCACACAACACTAAACACATAAGGGAATATAATATCCCAAGACACTACAATATAATTACTTTTTTAAATAAATTTAATAGATGTTATTCCTTGTAATTCATGCAACACCGAGATAGCATGTGTTACAAGGAAAAGAGAATTTTCTTGATATATTTTGTTACATGCAAGAGAAGCATTCCTTGATAGCTCATGCTATATTCCAGAGTGACCTTCCTCGGAAGCTTATGTTATATATAAGACCGATTTTCACCAAAGAACATTGTATTATTACAAAATTATTTAATATAATATGATATTAATGGATGTTAAATTTGATTCATAAATAGTGATAACTAAATTATAAAACATATGGTTAAATCCAAAATAAAATTAATTCATCGGGAAAAAAATTAATAATAAATAAAAATAAGAACCAATTGGATATAAAAATATATATTTTTATTTTTATGCTTCTAATGGAGTATTACAGCAACAAAATTAAATAATTCCAATTAGTGAATTATTCTAATGAAATGAATATATTATATATTCTATAAAATATTTTTTATTCATTTCCACTAGGGTTGATAATCATACTAGAAGAGAAAACCTTATGTCACACATAAAAACCTATAATTATTAAAGGAAATATCAATGCCTTTCAATAGATAATCTATTCTAAATATTAATTTTAACCTCATATAAATTTAATTATATAATATAAACTTTATTATTGAATTAGGAAAATAAAAATTAGCATAGGTTGAATTTGTTTTTATTTGTTTGAGAAAACATCATTTTTTGTTGAATAGTGAAAAATACTGCATTTTAGTTAAAAAATAATTTTCATTTAATTAATTATTACTGATAAATTATTTATTAAATTTGTTTTATTGTCACATTTTATAAATAATAAATAATTTAATAAAATTTAGTTTATTAAAATAAATTTTAAAATTAAATTTTATATAAAAACACAAAAATATTCTGAATATTTTTCTACTAAAACTATTTAAACGGCATGTCATCAAGGTTTCCATTAATCTAAAATTTTAAGCTTTTGTGATTTTAATTTTAAAAAATGAATATACAACATTATAACCAAGATAATATTTTTAGTCTAATAATATCATCTTAATTTTGGACCAGTATTATTAATGAAAGTTATTTAAATTAATTAATGTGGTTTACGTGAAATTAGGATTATAGTCAGACTAAATGTAACGCCCCGACCCTAGTTACCCAGAGTCGGTGCATTATTACATAACATTGTCATGATCATGAGAAAGATCAAGTCTCGAAAGACCGATTAGTTTAGTAGCCTTGGAATAACTAGATACATCCACAAATTTTTACATTACATCATAAAAAAAACATTTTGTCTACATATCCCCTCATACTATCCCTGCAGGTCATTCATAAATTACTTCTTCATAATCCTGAAAAAAAAAACATTGAAAGGGGTGAGCTCGGATGCTCAGTAAGGATAACATTATAGCAGAAGCTTTCATAAATAATCATAAACACTTAAGGCAATTTATAACTAAAACAAAAGCCTTTGAAACTTGAACTTTCAACATGGTATGGCATAAATAAAATGAAATAATGCCATTTACTTACTCACATGTATATTCTACTAGTTGAATGATCACATGCAATATCAATAACCACTTTCATAATGATGGAATGCATAATGCCAGACTATCATAACCACATAGCCAAGGCCTCGTGCCAAGACTACAAATAAGATTTTGCCAAGGCCTTGTGCCAAGACACTAGTTTGTCTCATGAGACCTACCGATGCATCGAGGAGCTATAGCGGGCTCCACCCATCATTTATTAAGTCCAATGCATTCCTCATATGAATAGGTTTATGCATAAAATAAACATTCGTATTAAAACTAGCATACGAAATGTCAATACTTTAACCACAAACCATGAATGGTATAAAAATAGAACATCCACAGTCAAATATAACTCATTTGATACAATATGGGAGATTGTATTGTATCACATTAACCTCAATCATGAAAAATGAAGGATGTTGACATAGATGAAAATAATCATCAAAACTATTTGAGAGAAATATCCCCCTTTTTTGAAAACATTTAAAAGTCACACTATTTGTCAAGAAGCCATTTAAAAATAGATTTTTGAATCAAAGTGTCCCATACCACTTTGAAACCTTTTAAAAGGATTTTTAATTTCTAAACTTTAATGTCCATATAAGTAAATCCTTAAAACCATTTTGAAAACATGGACATTAATGAGAAAGATTTAGATGAATAAGTCTTTAAAACATTTAAAAATGGTATTTTAGTTAGAGATTCTAACCAAAAGAGAGACACTTGAATGAAAATAATTGAGGTAATCAAAACTTTGTAATATCATGAGAATAAAGGGAATTCATGACATACTATGTCAAAGTACATTATATACACCACATAAAAGTGATTTGGTGTATATCAACAAAGAAGTCTCAATGGAATGTAAGTTGATATGAAATCTCTCATAAAGGCCATATCCTTAGGTTAAGGATAAATAAACAACATAATTATGTGTGAAAAATATAAATACACTAAATATTATTGGATATTCAGTGTAAAACAATCAAAGTATATTCACACATATTCCTGTAAAAACAACACCAACGAATTGGATGTTTAACTCAACAAATGGTGAAAGAGTTAAAATTACTCTTATCAAATTCATATCAATGACTTGAGAATTTTCAATGGAGTGATTATGTGTATCAAAAGTATATCCACAGGAAGGGGAGTGGAAATTATGACATAATCAAATGAATAGTGATTCCACACATAATCTTGGGGTAATATAATCAATGAAATATGCGTAAAGCCAAATGAGTGGAAATTGAAATCTCAAATTCCCTTATTGATTAGGTAACTTAAGAAACAAACACCCATGAAAGAAAGATCATACCATGATGATGTAAATACCCATAAAATAAATTATATTACACAATGAATACAATCATGGGTAGTACACATACACCACATGCAATAATTAAGTGGTGATCAATGGAATTCTCACGGAATTAAAAGTGAGACAAGAAACCCCTTACCACGTTAATCAACAGAGTCGCATGGCCAAAAGTTAATAACCACCAAATGATTTACAGAATTACATGAATATAAAGTGAATCATGATAATATATATCAAATGTAAGTACACAATACACCACTTTCAATAATTTAGTAGCGAACAATGGAAATCTCACGGAATTGAAAGTGAGATAAGAGAATCCCTTACTTTGTAATTTTTCCTTGGTCGATGGTAGGTTTACCTCCAGTATAATGGTGAAATAATTGTTATTGAATAATAAAAGAATCAGTTACTTTAATATGATATCATATATGATCTTTTAACATTGATTTGTTAATAATATCTTAGAATTATCGTCATTTCAGGTGTTAACGGGTTCATTTTACTTTATATTCTTTGTTATGTGAGCCATATTCGTTATTAATGGGATGTATATTATTCATATCCAGAATGGTATCAAGTCCTTAAACATCATTTTTAAATCATCAAATGATAATTATACTTGAATGGATACGATGGAGAATGAATCACATCGCGTTCGTGGAGACGGTAGTCCGTACGTACGCACGAATGCTACTTCCATTTAATTTTTATTTTAAAAGAATCGAATCCAAATGATACATAGGTATATTACTATTCCAGTAAAATATAATATTCTATATATGTTACTTAAGTTCATTAACACCATCCTTTATACGTTCCATGTGTGGTATGAACGAGTCATATCATTTTAAGGGGGCGGTAGTCCGCACTTCCTCAAATGAAATTATCGTATGTATATACAACATGAAACGAATAATTGTATGAAATAAAATGGAATTACAGAAGCTTATATATAAAATATATATCATTAATATCATATTTAATTACAGTTCCATCCTAATGGCCACCATGAGAGGCGGTAAGATGTATTTGAACAATCATCGTTTCGTGAGGCGTTAGTTTTCCATCCACAGAAACATTATGTTCATCATCCATTAGATGGAGTTGTGTGAATGTGTAGTTTGAATCCTTCTTATAAAAACATCCTAGTATATTGTGGATACTGGTGTTGTTACAAAAGAAAGGAAATAAAAAGAGTTTGGGGGTTGGAGAAGCAAAATAATTGAAAATAATTTAAGAGAAAATGTTACCTTTAATTTAAGTAACTCACTTTGGTTGGAACCAAAGGACTTCTTGAAATGCTTTCTACCTAAGTGGAAGCTTCAAGGAGTAGGAGAGGGATGTGGGGAGCTTAGTTGGGCAGAGTTTGGACGAGCCAAGTGGATTGAGAGGTGTGAGGAATGAGTAGAAGTGGTCTCCTTTTATAAGGGAGAGGAGGGGATCTTTAGGAAAGAGTGAAAGTATTACTTTATAATATAATTATATTCGGTTTATAATAGTCCAAAAATCATTGAAGTCGAAGATAAGATGACTCATATTGTAAATAACATCAACCAATAAGAATTTTACAGGTTTTAGATAATATTTTAATCATTATAATCTTATTTATTTAAATGATTTATTAATGAGGTAAACATTGCATCATTATTGTGTCATTAATAAAATAAATTATTTAATTTTTAAAAATTATAAATAAAATATCATTATGTAGGAAATCTTTTTATCTTTCTAATGAATATTTATAATCTAAAATCCAACTTATATAACCCTATGTAACAATTGTTTTGCTAAAAGATATATGCTTGTGTCATTTTTGTATTCATTTTAACTTAATTAAAATAAAGTGTCATTATCACTTACAAGTGGATCCATGGGGTCCCAAAATAGACCCAAAGATTCACATGGTCGACCATGTATCAACAAATAGGGTTAAGACACGTTTTAGGGTAATTTAGTATTATTATAATATTATTTTTAACCCTTATTTACCGGATTTACCCTTAACCATGGTAATTAAAATATTTACCGCAGTAATTATTCAAAATGTCTAAAAATAAAAGTTATCTATTTACACAATTTGAACATCCTGATTCCAAATATGGAATCCATTTTCCTAAATTCAAAACACAGAAGTGGCAGAAACTAATTTAAAATTAATTCCCGCTGTCAAAACAAAAAGCGTGTTTTTAAGAGATAATAACTATCAAAAGATTGACACTCGTTTATGTTCGGTTTAATTGTAAAATTATGTCCAATGACCAAAATTATATTGAATGGTAAAAATATATTCTAAATATACTTTAAAACCACTCAAATTCATAATTTATCACTATTAATTATTTTGATTAAAAAAGTTGTTTTTAATTAAAACTTAATAATTTTCACTATTAATCAAAATATGAAAGTTATCCGAAATGTACCAAAATTTTACCTTAGGCTAAATTCGATATTCCGAATCCAAAAATGAAGTCCATTTTAAAATATAAAATATATATAATTTCAAAAAGTAGGTATTAGTATTCCTAACGGATAGTTTGATTGGTTGTGGTGTGTGTTAAAACTCAAGGTTGCGTACAACACACGCTACTGTATTATTCAAAGAAAGTGTACCGTGGAAGCTTGGGATGTTTCATTTTAAATTTTTGATGTCCCTATTTAGTCAAAAAGTTTAAAATATTGTATTTAAAAAGGGTTCACTATTAAAAGTTGATAAAAGTACAATACTGAAAATGAATTTGTTCTTGCATTATATCTAAGAAACTCATAATATGGATTCTAAAATTATAAGGATTATATAAAGTTTAAAATTTAGATAATACTATTCATAACCTCTTTTGAATGGATTTTTTTTTGTAAGTCATGGTGTGATTGAACTCGGTGTTGCGTGTAGTGCAAGTTATTGAATTATTTTGAAGAAATAACACACTATGAAATCTTGGGGTGTTACATTCTCCCCTCCTTCAATAAATTGTGTCCTCGCATTTTGAAATTGTTCTTCGAAAATAAAAGGTTGAAATTAGAAAATATATTTGTGGGAAAACCTACATCAGAAATTGGGTTACTAAAATTTAGTCTTAATATGATGAAAAGAGAAATCAAAGGGTCACCACCAAATTATGATCTCGATTAGGAGAACATTGGTGGCAATTAGAGACATATAATTGGAGGAAAAACGAAAATATTTATAGGTAGTGATTGAGGTCATCAATAACAAACAAGTATAAAATTGAGGTCCTTAAACTCATCAATCTATGATGATTTGAAGTACCATCGGTTCAACAAAATATAGGGTATTGGGATCACACATTTTTGACATTTCAAAATATCTTAGTTGAAATCCCACATCGAAAAATGAATTAATGAGGCCTCTATTTAAAATAAAGAGTGGAAAGTATGAAGATTACCGAAAATAACACATACTAGGGTTCCATGTAGGAAAATATGGATATGGAGGAGAAATCTAACCATCAATTATCTGATGGAGAGTGGTAGAGAACATGGCTATGAAAAGGCCAACAATCCCAAAGCCATAAATTAGTGATGATTTAAGGTACCATCTAGGACAACATTTTTTTTTTAAGTTACATTACATAAGGAAGAGGAATTCATTTATGATATTGACTAAGAACATTATGAGATATATTTAAATTTTATGTAGATTTTCATTCTTTAATAAATTTCCACCACTAACTAAATTTTTTTTAAACGATGAGTATTCAAGAAGACTTGGTCACACTGGAAGAGCTAGAATAAACTTCTATAGAATCACATGATCCATGCAGGATAAACCATATATTTACATTGTCTTTGAAGATTAATCAAAACCAAAATGGTTAGTGAATGATCTAATGATCCCCCAAAAGGATATTCATTGAGATAAATATGCACTAATCTTAATTTCTAAAATTAAACCAACAATACCCCAAAGTTAAATAGATACCATTCAATAACCAATTGTCCTTAAAAATCCTTTAATATAATCCAAACTAATATTGAAACCCAAAACATAGAAGAATTTGATTATGTAGTCTCCCATGTTACATTGTATCTCCAAATGA
Source organism: Viscum album (assembly GCA_963277665.1). Classification (NCBI taxonomy): domain Eukaryota; kingdom Viridiplantae; phylum Streptophyta; class Magnoliopsida; order Santalales; family Viscaceae; genus Viscum; species Viscum album. The sequence continues at coordinate 774,702,315 of OY728152.1, read as the reverse complement.
CATCAAATACTCTTAAAGTCACATACTTAAAAGTAATTAACATCATCACATATTCTCTGTTATAGGTTAATCATTTCCATAAATAACCCAAATCACTATTAATCAACAATAAAAATGTAGATAAAAATCCACCATTACTCTACAAATGAAACCTCATTGTATTCTATTTTCCTTGGGCATATAGTGTTCCTAACAAAACGAACATCTTCCAAAATAACATTTATCACTTAATCACCAAATCATTTTCCTATACCAAGGGTATTCATTTGATAAGACATAATAACCCAAATCATCTTATTATTGATCAATAAAATCATTTAACAAAAAAAATAGTCATACTAACCAGGGACTTCACGTAGTCCAGTGGTAGGCGATAAATCCCAATCGCACTTTGGTTGTGGGTTCGATTCCCACAGCTTTGTCCGACGCGACGGGTTGTCACACGGTCTACGTGTTGTCCTTTTTCAAAAACTATATTCTATAATATTACCAAAATGAGATAAATTTTTCAAAATAACATAATTTAACCACAAATGTTATATCATACTTTTCATTTTCATCCCAAATTATAATAACTTATCATTTTCTAAAACCCCAATGATCATATAAAACCAAATGGTTATTTATACCTATATCCACAAGAGAAGAGACAATTATTCCTCAAATATTATTCTCACATGGCAAACTGAGGGGTTACAAATACAAGAGAAAATTATTCCAAAGTAAACACATCAACAAGGAGTGCTAATACTTTTTAAATTTTTCTCCAACCATTTATTTCCACATAGCTTCTTCTTTAAGCAAGAAAATATCCTATAAAATAGGACATTCACTCGGGTAATGGCCAGGTCCCCTACATTTACGGCAAATGACTGTAAATGGACTCTTGGGACCATTTTTATCTTCTTCCATAGTACTCTTCATTTTTCTTCGGCAATTCTTCACTTTATGTCCTTCCTTCCCGCACGTAAAACATTTCGTTGTCCCATTGAGACACTTTCCTGGGTGTCTCTTTCCACAATTCCTGCATGATGAAAATTGAGTTTTCTTTTCTCCATGGTCTCCATTGCTGGAGATCTTATCATTTATCACCTTTCTCTTCCTTGTTGAGTCTGGTAGTTGGTTAATATATATGTTGTTGATCATATTTTTGGAAAACTGATTTGGCATAAAGACGATATCTTTTACGCCTATCAACATTCCATTTTTTTGCTCATTTCCACCACCGTTCCCACCTTGTACATCATTCTCAAAGTCACTATGACTTCCTTGGAATCCAGCCATTGACTAAAACCATAAAGTATTGTGTGAGTAATAGTAGTCGTAAAATCATTTAGAGATTAAAATGTCACCATATTCTCAATTTGAAACATATTAGGATTAACCAAGGTCATTTACTCTCATCTTATGTATATATTAATTAAATCGGTTTGTAAAGAAAATGTAAATTATCCTAAGCATATCCCCCGGGAGTGTCGTAACCAAGAGTGCAGCAAGGCCCGTTGTCGTGCACCAGTTCTCGTTCGAGTCTAGCTCAAAGCGGTGTTTTCGGGTTTTACCCCTAGGTACATCTGTGCCAGAGCCGCCTCTACCTGCTCGTATCCAGACAGGGATGTATTGCTCGGAAAACTCACATAATCTCTACAATACCAAAATTCTAGGAAGTTCTTTTATACTAATCCTCAAAGTTCATCTTAGGTTTACGTGCTCTAATCAGAGTTTATCTAAATCTAGCTACCAAGGTTTGTACTAAACTTCCTCTGATACCAACTGTAACGCCCCGACCCTAGTTACCCAGAGTCGGTGCATTATTACATAACATTGGCATGATCATGAGAAAGATCAAGTCTTGAAAGACCGATTAGTTTAGTAGCCTTGGAATAACTAGATACATCCATAAATTTTTACATTACATCATAAAAAAAACATTTTGTCTTCATATCCCCTCATACTATCCCTGCAGGTCATTCATAAATTACTTCTTCATAATCCTGAAAAAAAAACATTGAAAGGGGTGAGCTCGGATGCTCAGTAAGGATAACATTATAGCAGAAGCTTTCATAAATAATCATAAACACTTAAGGCAATTTATAACTAAAACAAAAGCCTTTGAAACTTGAACTTTTAACATGGTATGGCATAAATAAAATGAAATAATGCCATTTAATTACTCACATGGATATTCTACTAGTCGAATGATCACATGCAATATCAATAACCACTTTCATAATGATGGAATGCATAATGCCAGACTATCATAACCACATAGCCAAGGCCTCGTGCCAAGACTACAAATAAGATTTTGCCAAGGCCTTGTGCCAAGACACTAGTTTGTCTCATTAGACCTACCGATGCATCGAGGAGCTATAGCGGGCTCCACCCATCACTTATTAAGTCCAATGCATTCCTCATATGAATAGGTTTAAGCATAAAATAAACATTCGTATTAAAACTAGCATACGAAATGTCAATACTTTAACCACAAACCATGAATGGTATAAAAATAGAACATCCACAGTCAAATATAACTCATTTGATACAATATGGAAGATTGTATTGTATCACATTAACCTCAATCATGAATAATGAAGGATGTTGACATAGATGAAAATAATCATCAAAACTATTTGAGAGAAATATCACCCTTTTTTGAAAACATTTAAAAGTCACACTATTTGTCATGAAGCCATTTAAAAATAGATTTTTGAATCAAAGTGTCCCATACCACTTTGAAACCTTTTAAAAGGATTTTTAATTTCTAAACTTTAATTTCCATATAAGTAAATCCTTAAAACCATTTTTAAAACATGGACATTAATGAGAAAGATTTAGATGAATAAGTCTTTAAAACATTTAAAAATAGTATTTTAGTTAGAGATTCTAACCAAAAGAGAGACACTTGAATGAAAATAATTGAGGTAATCAAAACATTGTAATATCATGAGAATAAAGGGAATTCATGACATACTATGTCAAAGTACATTATATACACCACATAAAAGTGATTTGGTGTATATCAACAAAGAAGTCTCAATGGAATGTAAGTTGAGATGAAATCTCTCATAAAGGCCATATCCTTAGGTTAAGGATAAATCAACAACATAATTATGTGTGAAAAATATAAATACATTAAATATTATTGGATATTCAGTGTAAAAAAATCAAAGTATATTCACACATATTCCTGTAAAAACAACACCAACGAATTGGATGTTTAACTCAACAAATGGTGAAAGAGTTAAAATTACTCTTATCAAATTCATATCAATGACTTGAGAATTTTCAATGGAGTGATTATGTGTATCAAAAGTATATCCACAGGAAGGGGAGTGGAAATTATGACATAATCAAATGAATAGTGATTCCACACATAATCTTGGGGTAATATAATCAATGAAATATGCGTAAAGCCAAATGAGTGGAAATTGAAATCTCAAATTCCCTTATTGATTAGGTAACTTAAGAAAAAAACACCCATGAAAGAAAGATCATACCATGATGATGTAAATACCCATAAAATAAAGTATATTACACAATGAATACAATCATGGGTAGTACACATACACCACATGCAATAATTAAGTGGTGATCAATGGAATTCTCACGGAATTAAAAGTGAGACAAGAAACCCCTTACCACGTTAATCAACTGAGTCGCATGGCCAAAAGTTAATAACCACCAAATGATTTACAGAATAACATGAATATAAAGTGAATCATGATAATATATATCAAATGTAAGTACACAATATACCACTTTCAATAATTTAGTAGCGAACAATGGAAATCTCACGGAATTGAAAGTGAGATAAGAGAATCCCTTACTTTGTAATTTTTCCTTGGTCGATGGTAGGTTTACCTCCAGTATAATGGTGAAATAATTGTTATTGAATAATACAAGAATCAGTTACTTTAATATGATATCATATATGATCTTTTAACATTGATTTGTTAATAATATCTTAGAATTATCGTCATTTCAGGTGTTAACGGGTTCATTTAACTTTATATTCTTTGTTATGTGAGCCATATTCGTTATTAATGGGATGTATATTATTCATATCCAGAATGGTATCAAGTCCTTAAACATCATTTTTAAATCATCAAATGATAATTATACTTGAATGGATACGATGGAGAATGAATCACATCGCGTTCGTGGAGACGGTAGTCCGTACGTACGTACGAATGCTACATCCATTTAATTTTTATTTTAAAAGATTCGAATCCAAATGATACATAGGTATATTACTATTCCAGTAAAATATAATATTCTATATATGTTACTTAAGTTCATTAACACCATCCTTTATACGTTCCATGTGTGGTATGAACGAGTCATATCATTTTAAGGGGGCGGTAGTCCGCACTTCCTCAAATGAAATTATCGTATGTATATACAACATGAAACGAATAATTGTATGAAATAAAATGGATTTACAGAAGCTTATATATAAAATATATATCATTAATATCATATTTAATTACAGTGCCATCCTAATGGCCACCATGAGAGGCGGTAAGATGTATTTGAACAATCATCGTTTCGTGAGGCGTTAGTTTGCCATCCACAGAAACATTATGTTCATCATCCATTAGATGGAGTTGTGTGAATGTGTAGTTTGAATCCTTCTTATAACAACATCCTAGTATATTTTGGATACTGGTTTTGTTACAAAATAAAGGAAATAAAAAGAGTTTGGGGGTTGGAGAAGCAAAATAATTGAAAATAATTTAAGAGAAAATGTTACCTTTAATTTAGGTAACTCACTTTGGTTGGAACCAAAGGACTTCTTGAAATACTTTCTGCCTAAGGGGAAGCTTCAAGGAGGAGGAGAGGGATGTGGGGAGCTTAGTTGGGTAGAGTTTGGACGAGCCAAGTGGCTTGAGAGGTGTGAGGATTGAGTAGAAGTGGTCTACTTTTATAAGGGAGAGGAGGGGCTCTTTAGGATAGAGTGAAAGTATTACATTATAATATAATTATATTCGGTTTATAATGGTCCAAAAATCATTGAGGTCGAAGATACGATGACTCATATTCTAAATAAAATCAACCAATAAGAATTGGACAGGTTTTAGATAATATTTTAATCATTATAATCTTATTTATTTAAATGATTTATTAATGAGGTAAACATTCCATCATTATTGTGTCATTAATAAAATAAATTATTTAATGTCTAAAAATTATAAATAAAGTATCATTATGTAGGAAATCTTTTTATCTTTTTAATGAATAATTATAATCTAAAAGCCAACTTATATAACCCTATGTAACAATTGTTTTTCTAAAAGATATATGCTTGTGTCATTTTTGTATTCATTTTAACTTAATTAAAATAAAGTGTCATTATCACTTACAAGTGGATCCATGGGGTCCCAAAATAGACCCAAAGATTCCCATGGTCGACCATGTATCAACCAATAGGGTTAAGACACGTTTTAGGGTAATTTAGTATTATTATAATATTATTTTTTAACCCTTATTTACCGGATTTACCCTTAACCATGGTAAATAAAATATTTACCGCAGTAATTATTCAAAATGTCTAAAAATAAAAGTTACCTATTTACACAATTTGAACATACTGATTCCAAATATGGAATCCATTTTCCTAAATTCAAAACACAGAAGTGGCAGAAATTAATTTAAAATTAATTCCCGCTGTCAAAACAAAAAGCGTGTTTTTAAGAGATAATAACTATCAAAAGATTGACACTCGTTTATGTTCGGTTTAATTGTAAAATTATGTCCAATGACCAACATTATATTAAATGGTAAAAATATATTTTAAATATACTTTAAAACCACTCAAATTCATAATTTATCACTATTAATTATTTTGATTAAAAAAGTTGTTTTTAATTGAAACTTAGTAATTTTCACTATTCATCAAAATATGAAAGTTATCCGAAATGTACCAAAATTTTACCTTAGGCTAAATTCGATATTCCGAATCCAAAAATGAAGTCCATTTTAAAATATAAAATATATATAATTTCAAAAAGTAGGTATTAGTATTCAAAACGGCTAGTTTGGTTGGTTGTGGTGTGTGTTAAAACTCAAGGTTGCGTACAACACACGCTACTGTATTATTCAAAGAAAGTGTACCGTGGAAGCTTGGGATGTTTCATTTTAAATTTTTGATGTCCCTATTTATTCAAAAAGTTTAAAATATTGTATTTAAAAAGGGTTCACTATTAAAAGTTGATAAAAGTGCAATACTGAAAATGAATTTGTTCTTGCATTATATCTAAGAAACTCATAATATGGATTCTAAAATTATAAGGATTATATAAAGTTTAAAATTTAGATAATACTATTCATAACCTCTTTTGAATGGATTTTTTTTTGTAAGTCATGGTGTGATTGAACTCGGTGTTGCGTGTAGTGCAAGTTATTGAATTATTTTGAAAAAATAACACACTATGAAATCTTGGGGTGTTACACTAAACCTTAAATTTAAGTGCCAAAGGACCTAGAAACATTAACAAAACCAATTGGTTGACAATAATTATGATTTAAAACTTCCATTCATGTGTTTTTTGGTTTTATATTACTTTTCTTAGTGAGGAACAGGTGTACATCTAACTTCATTCAAAAAAATTCCTAGCGAGTTCTTTTCCTTCTCTATAAAAGGTCACAAAATCGTCCCCTTACTCACACATATCAAGCCACATTGGCTCAACCAAAATCTTCCCATTTAGTTTCCCATAATCCCTATACTCATATTATAATCCTCCCCTTTATATGAATTAAATCCAATGATGTTTTGGTTCAATCCAAAAGAAGTTACCTTATTAATATGTAACATATTCTCTCAATCATTTTAGTTTCACTTTTTTTCCTCAACCCCTATACTTTAATTATTATGTGATTAAATAAAATAAAATAATATTATATATACTAGGAATATTTTAATATTTTAAACTTACACTTACAGACACCACCATCTAATGGGTCATAAACATATTGTTTCTATGTATGGCAGACTACTACCTCCCTAAACGATGATTGTTCATTTTTTCATTTCCAACATTCATGGAATCCATTTTTATGGAAAAAATGTTTATATATATTATATATTATATTTATTATTTCATTAACCTTCATTAATTTTTTTACAACACATACCCATTTAATTTCAATTTTTCATTAACACAAAAAAATCGTATGAGGATGTGTGGATTACCGCACCATCAAAGCGATGTGATTCGATCACAATATCCATGGAATATATAAAAGATGATTATAACTGAAAAAATGATACATAAAAAATATTCAATATGATATTAATTAAATAATTACCTTTATTTTAATAAATATATATAAATATAATTTTATTTTTTATCCTTTCACACACTAAAAAGTAATAGTGTCGGTCGTGGATGGGTGGACTACCACATCCTAGACACGATGTGACTCCTTTTACATAATGATAATTTAATAAATAAGTATATATGAAAAAATAATATGCTATTCATGATATTATGATAATTAATAAATGATAAATTTCTACTTACCTTTTTTCCATAATGATCATTTAAAAATGAGAACATTACTCATGTGTACGTACGACCTACCATCTCTAGGGTTGAAATATTGGTTAGTTTTTCATAACCATATTTAATGATTTATTTTTAAAAATGTAATTGATTTATAAATATGATATTTTTTAATGATTATTATTCTATAGATGTAATATATTGACCCTTTGACTATATGTGACCTACCGATGTTGTTGTTGACACATAAACCAAATTTGGTCAAAACACTCGATGTAAACATATTAGTTTGAGTAGTTGTGTACAACATAGTAATAAGTGAAATAAAAGTAATGATAAAAATTGAAAAGGATTTCAAAAAGTATAAAATTAAAGTAAGGTTATTATATTGTATGTTAAAGGATAGTCACCCAAAATGAAACACAAGGTAAGGGATTTTCATCTCACTTTTTACATCCATGAGATAAATGTCATGGTCACCACATACATCTTTTATGTGGCATATATATTAACCCTTTTGTAATATTAAATCATTTATCCTTTTATATTCATGTGATATTAATATTTCATTTAATATCATTCCATAATAAGGTATATATTTTAAACTGTTTCAAAGTGGTATGGGACACTTTGGCTTGTTTAAAGATCAATTTCCTCCCCACTAATACTATTTTTCTATAAATGGATTTTCCATTCCAAGAAATTACATAACCATTGTTTAGTAAAAAATTTCTTTATTCACTATTTATTCATAAACATTTCTAAGTACTAGTACCATTTTCCCACTCATTGGTACTCAAAGTGTTTTAAAAATGTTTTGATGAAACCCTGACTTCACTTCTCTCTTTAGTCAGAGAACCTGTCTTCTTGTAAAAAGATTATTTTCATAAAATGTTTTCAAAATAATTTGGTAAAGTATTTTTATCCACTTTTTTCTTTTACCAATGTTTTTAAAGGAACCATCTTGTCTATTTCGAAACAAATAATTTTTCTTACTTTTTTTAACTATGAAAAAGGAACGATCGTTTTACATTGTATAGAATGTATGGATTTACCTTCCATCATTCGATTAAAGATTCCTCTAAAATTTTGAAAAGTTAACTTCTAAATGAAATGTTTTTTGGATTATTTTTCAATAAAATGGGTTTTTAAAACATTTTTCTAAATAATAGTATATTTTCCTCAAAAAAATTTATTTTAATTTTTTTAAATATTTCTTTCCATCAATGACAATAATCCGTTATTTTACTCAAATTATTTTTTGTTGAATTAATACACTACATAATATTCCAATGGATATTTTATTATTCATTTGGCTAATTATAGTATTCTAATTCACTTACTTGAGTTCTTTTGTCCCCTTTAAATATTCAATCTCTTATGTTCATCAAATTTCCCCTAATTATACATATAATTTATCATGGATATTTCTATCCCATAAACCATATACCATTTTAGATATGGAGTCTAAATTGATTAGTGTTTGATTATTTGGGTAAATATTGATAATTATGTATTTCGATTTAATATGGTTATTTGATATGCACATTGTTAAATTGATTATTTGATATATGATTAATGTTTTGGACTGGAATGAGATGGGTGGGACCAAGTTATAGATATCCCCTCAATAAATTACCAGTCTCATGGGACATGTCATTTGGATTGCCACCATATATTGGTTTTTACCTAGAATTTTTTAAACCATCTTCTGAATGGTCTTGACAGTAAAAGAACCATGTATATGGGAAAACATCACGCACAATAATAAAGCATTTTCCTAATTTATATTTTTTAATTATTCATCAATGTGATTTTTTGTTGATAGATATATGTATGTATTTAATTTTTAAGCCTTTTTATTTTTTATACCAGATATTATTCATCAATATATTTAGATACATTTCATTTTTAGTTATTTAGATGGAATGTGTTTTAGTTTCTTACATTTCCAGAATTATTTTTTCTTATCTAGTTATTTGAATGGCATGTGTTTCTAGTTATTAACTTTCTATATTATTTATGAACTTCTACTAAGTTTATATATTATACGGAATCTATGTTCAATTATTTACCTTTTTATATTGAATATTCTCATTGATTCATTATTAATTTCTCTTTACATACCCTTACAGGGAATTAGTGCTCACCTATATTCCGTTTCTTTACCTAGGTATCCAAGAAGTGTACTGTGAAATATATTCATGAATTTACATGAAGTTTAGAGGAATACTAATTTATTTTATAGAGAAGAAAACAAGTATGTTGTGATTTGTGTATCCAATTCTGATAAAATACATTTTTAATTATCTTCTTTCCAAGACAACTAAAATGCTCAGTCTATTGGGTATTGATTCCTTATAAAAATGACAATGTAATATATAGAATACATCTATTACATGATTTAAGTGTCGGGTCACTATATTTGGTATTATAGGAAGATTAGTAATAACCTTGAGAACTACATTTTTGAAAACATAGGATAGAGAACAGTACCCTAAGGTATATTTTCAGGACAAGTGTGGAAGAACAGAATAAATTTTTGGTAGAGTATAGATTATGTTGGTCTTCCTAGAAATAAATCACAATCTAGATACTAAATGTGGATATTGTTTTAGATAAGATATAACATGGAGTAACAACTCCAACAATGTGTTCTGATACTGACTTTGGGTAACCTAGTACATGATAATTGGCATTACTGCACACTTGGTTAGACACTCATGAGGGATTTTCTTAGGATAATCCCCCTTTTCATTACAAAACATTATTATCAAAATGAGTATATACTAAAAATTAATAATATAGGATAAAACTATTTTTTTTATATTTAAAAAAAGGTTTTATGATTTAGATATCCTAATTATTATTATATACGTTTCTCACTATGATTATTATTGTTCAAAATATTCTTTCTGGTTTTGGTCAACGGGTGGAACCTGAAAGATTCAAGTAATCCTCAAACATGATGGAAAAAATAGTGAAAATGATAAACCAAATGATGTGTTGATAGGATTTAAGGATATAATTATTTAACCAAATAAGTTTTCCTGAAATACAATTGACAATATATTCCATTACCAACTCCCAAACACACAAAACAAGAGAAGCATGAGGCTGATAAGAGCTTGAGTGGCGGTGACCATAAACAAACTAAGGCTCAATTTATGGCATGTGAAAAGTTTGTTATAATACACCCTATTATTTTTATTAATGGAACAAGGAAGTACTTCATGTTTGGGAAAGAAGGAGATAAAGAAAAGGAAACCTAGAGAAAAATGAAGAGTTTGATGGAAGGAAATGAAGTTCATCCTTGGAAATCCATTAAAGATTATTATCATAAGTGTGGGGATCCTAGAAACTTTAATAAATTTAATATGATAAAATAAACTTTTTTATTGAATTCTTAATGTAAAAAATATCAAAGGGTGATTTTTCTGATTTTAATGAGGAACTTAATTTTTTGATGAATAGTGAAAAATACTACATTTTAGTTAAAAATGCCTTTTAGTTTAAAAAATTATTAATGATAAATTATATTTTAAATTTGATATGAATTCACATTATATAAATTATAAACCTATTAATAAAATTTATTTTATTATAATGAATTTAATATTGAAATTTAATATAAAAAATCAACAATATTTTGAACATTTTTCTACTAAAACTAGTTAAAGCACTTATCTGCAAGATAAGAATTAATGTAAATTTTTCCACTTTCAAGATATTAATTACAAAAAATGGAAATAAAATAATATGATCATGATTATATTTTTAATCTAATAAGAACTACAAAATATTTGACCGAAATGATTATAGAAATTGATTCAAATTAATTACCATGATTAAAGAGTAATTATGCATAAAAATGTACTAAACCTTATATTTGAGGCCCAAAATGACCAAGAAACATTTCCTAAACCCATTTTATGTCCCTAATTATTCCATTAAACTTATAGTATTCATTTTTACTTGGTATGGTATGAATTGTTTTATGTAAGAAAATGTGTATATTTTACTTGCTTCCAAAAATATCAATTGAGTCTTTTTCCTTCGCTATTAAAGGCCACCACCTGTCCCCATTCCTCACACCTCTCAAGCCAAATATGATCATCCAAGCTCTTAAAATTACTTTTAAAAAATCTATCCCATCATATTATAAGCCTCCCCCCTGAATAGAAATAAATAAATGGAATCTTTTGGTTGCAACTAAAAAAAGTTACTCGATTAAGTGGTAATATCTTCTCTAAATATTTTTGGATTAATTTCCATTATTAAACCCCTATAATTTTTTTATTAAATGATTAAATAACAAAATAAGTATTAAATATATAATATTATTTGTTTTGTTATTATTTCTACAAAAAATTACATACTCCTTCATATAATGGGTACCGTAAATACAATTTCTCTGTATAGAGAACAACCACCACACAAAATAATGATTGTTCATTTTTACATTTCCAATGTTCATGGGTAGACATAATGATAGACACAATATTTTTATATATTATATTTTATATATATTAATTCTTCATGCTTATTCAATTATTTAACAAAACATACTCTTATACTTTCAATTTTTCATTAATACTGTAAAATCATTTTCGGATGTGTAGACCACCACCCCCTCAAAGGGATGTGATTGATCACATGATCCATGGAATGTATAAAGGTTGATTATAATTGATCATATCAGAATGAAAATAAATATATATTATATTCAGGAAATAATTACCTTTCTGGATATATCTATATACATTTTATTTTCTTTGTTATCCTTTCACACACTAAGGAAGTGATAATGTCGGTTGTGGACGTGTGGACTACCGCCTCCTGGTCAGGATGTGGTTCCTTATACATCACAATAATGTTACATATAATTATATATGAAAAAATAATATAGTATTCATGATATAATTTTCATTATGTAAACATATAAGTCTACTTACATTCTTTCTATAATGATCATTGAATAATGAGACCGTTACTAATGTGTACGTATGACCTACCATTTCCATGATTGTAACAATGGTTCATTTTTCATAAAAACATTTAATGATTGATTTTAGAAGTATAATTTATGTATAAGTATTATAATTATTTCATTATTATTATTTTTTATATGATATATTTTGTTCCCCTTGAACATAGTTGAGCTACCAATGTTTTTTTTGACACGTAAATCAAATTTGGACAAAACACCCCATGTAAAAATAATTGTGTATGTAATTGGATAAAACATAGTAATAATTGATTTAAGTTAATTATAAACATTAAATTTTTTTCAATAAATTATAAATTTAACATATGTTTATTATACATTAAATTAATGTATATTTACCCCAAAGGAAACACAAAGTATGGGATTCACTTCTCAATATTTACATCTGTGAGATAAATGTAATTATCACCCCATACATGTTTTGTGTGGTGTATCTAATACCAATTTTGATATATTATATCATTAATCCATTAAAATTCAGGGAATCTTAAACTTTAATTTATTATCATTCGGTCATAAGGTTTATAATTGAAAATGTTTCAAAGAGTTATGGGAATCTCTGGGATGTATAAAAATTATTTTCATCAAGACTAACACTATTTATCATTCAATTGAATTATCATTATAGAATATTATTTAACCACTGTTAAATAAAACCATTAATTATTATCTAGTAATTCAAGGATATTTTCGAGTATTAGTACCAATTTTCCACACTTTGGTACTCAAACTATTTTACAAATGTTTTAAAGAATACCAGAATTCACTTCTCACTTTTGTCAGAGAACATGTTTTCTTATAAAAACAATATTTTATTAAAACTTTTTGAAAAATTATTTTAGAATTACTTGGTAAAGACATTCTTAACAATTTTTTTTCTAATAAAAATTGTTTCAAATGAATATTATTATCACTTTCCAAACAAGAATTTTATTACATTTTTTAAAATGCCAAATCAATATTCTCGTAACCTTGTACGACATGTACAAAATTACACACCATCATTCCTTCAAATCATCCTTTGAATTTTTGAAATGTTAATTTTTAAAGAAAATGTTTTTTTAAAATTTATTTTTAATGAAATTGTTTTTTAAAAGTTTTTCAAAACAAAAGGATATTTTCCTTTAGAGTGTTTTTAAAAGATATTTTTGTAATATTTCTATTCTTCAATGAAAAAAAACTTTATTTTACTACACTTTGGTTGTGTTTTATTAATATATGCCATCATCATCCTATGTATTTCATATGATTGATTTTTTATAAGGATAGTATTCATATTGAGTTCATTTATTTATTTTTTCCCATTGAAATATTCAATCTTCTATGATGATTAAATTTTCCATAATTATCCATATCATTTATCATATATATTACAGTTTCCTAAACCATATACCATTTTATATATGGTGTATGCTTTGACAGTTATTTGATTTTTTGGGGAAATATTATTAATTATTTATTCTCTATTCAATAAAGTTATTTGATAAGGCACATTAGTAAATTTATTATTTGATATGTGAAAAAAATGGACTGGTAAGACATGGATGAGTCTTGTTAATATATATCCCCTCGATGCATCAGCCGTCTCATGGGATTGGTCATTCTATGGCCCCAAAATATGAGTTTTTCTCATGAATTTTGTAAAGTATCTTATGAATGGTGTATATTGTAAAGGAAACATTTACTTGGAAAAAACGGTATCCAATAATATTGATTTTACCCAAATTTTTATCATTTATTTGTTATCCATGAGATTTTGAGTTGAAATATCTATGGATGTAGTCCATTTTTAGGATTTAATTATTATTTATCCCTTATATTTTTCATCAATGCATGTATGGATACATTTCATTTTTAGTTATTTAGATGGAATGTGTTTTAGTTTCATAACATACCCTATTTATTTTTATTATACATTTATTTGAATAGGATGTGATTCATGGTATTAACTTTATATATTTTTTAAGAACATACGTTAATATTATTGGTTATATGAAATGTGTGTTCAATTACATACCTTTCCATAATGAATAATCTCATTGATTCATTAGTCCTTCTACTTTACTTAACATTTATTTGAAATTTATCTAACCCCTATTATGTTTCTTTCCCAATGTATCCAAGAATCATACTATGAAAGATACACATGGATTAAATAAATGTTTTAGATTGATCCTATGAGTAATTTATTTAGAAATAAGAAAATAATTATGTTGGTATTAGTGTATTAATTTTTAATACAATACACATTTATGTATATGGTTTACGAAGACTACAAAAATATACCATCCTTTAAGGCTTGATTCTATGTAATAATTCCAATGTAATTGGTAGTAGACACCAGATCTAATATTTTGGGGTTGGGTCACTACATTTATGTTTTCTAAATTCTATTTTTTGATGATGTTTTGTTAACTCCATCTATAATGTGGTTTTCAATAAAATAATTCTAACAATTTCAATACATTGATAACCAAGATGAATTTTGAGGGAAAATATCATTTTAATGGGGAAGGATATAACATCAAGAAATTTAATGAAATATATTATTTAAAATATATTTATATTCTTTAATATATATAATTAATAGTAATTAATAATATAGATTAAATCACATGAAGCACTATTTTTCTTTCATTGCGCACAACATTGACCCCCTTTAATGGATTCTGTTACATGCAAGGCTGAGTCTTACTGAAGATAAAATATAATAATATTATTTAATATTTCTGTTTTCACATAGCTATTGGAATGGAGTGAATGACCATTATTAAATAAATTATTAAATCATATTTTACACATTATTTTACAATTAATTATTTGAATACCAATTATTTATAAATGAAAACAAACACCAATTGAATATAAATGATTTGTTTTTTTGAAATCCAATTTTATGAACATAATGAATTTTTAGATTAATAATTTAAAATATTCCTGACTAGTGAAATATATTAATAAAATTTATATGATATTTAATAGTTTTAAAATTTATCCAATAATATATAGTGTTATTATAATAAACCACATATTTCTAGAATAATAAATTTTAATTTCTTTCAATACATATATATAAGATATTAATTTTACATTAACATGTATTCTTTTTTCGATAGTGCACTCAAAATGCAATAAGTGGTTTCTTTGAAATCATATGCCGCACACAACATTTAGATATACTGAAAAATAAAACTGTTATAATATTATTATAAATGGTATTTAACTCCTAGATGTTGGAATGGAAGGAATGGATAATATCAAATTAATTATGAAATGTAGTTTACTTATGTTTAAATAATTATTCATTGATTACCAAATTTATTAGAAATGGAAATAAAAACTAATTGAATATAAAAGATGTGTTTTTATGAAAACCTATTTTAAAGACAATAATTGTGTTTCATATCACTCTTTATGGATTTTTATTTAATATAAAATAAATGACATATTTTCAGAGTATTTTTTTAAATTCAACTTATATGTTTTCAAGATATTATATATGTTACAAATACTTTTTTCGGATAAAAGAGGTATTGTTATAAAAATGCAGTTTATCTCATTTTGATGGCGAACCCTTTTTAAATATATTTCTATATATTTTATATGTTCCATTTTAAAAATTAAAATTCTTATTTAGAATAGGGACATTAAATTTTAATTTGGATGAAAATTTGGTATTTTTCTAAAAAAGTTCATTTTTTATGAATAGTAAAAAATAAAACATTTTAATTCAATATAGTCTTTTAATCTAATGTGTTTATATAAATAGATTGTGAATTTAATTGTTTTGAATGGGTAACTGGGTTATTTATTTATAATTTAATCCAATTTTGGTAATTTTATGTAATTTAGCTTTGAAATTGGACATAAACATGTGTCAATCTTTTGGTAGTTTATAATTCTTAAAAAAACGCCTTTTATTTTTGACAACGAGAATTATTTTTAAATTAAATTAAACCACCTATGTGTTTTTAATTTGGAAAAATGGATTTAGTATTTTTATTCATGAGGTACATAATTTTTAAATAGGTACCTTTTATTTTTAGGCATTATGAATAGTAACTTCTGTAATTATTTTATTTCCTTGGTTATGCGGCATATCTGGTAAATAAGGGTAAAAAATAATATTATAATAATTTTAAATTACAATAACGCAAATCATAATCCTATTTAATGATATATTTATAACCATTTCCATCCTTTTGTTGATTTTGGGACCTCATGGAGCCACTTGGATGTGAAAATGACATTTTATAAGAATTAATTTCAATTAAAGAAAAACGTTACATAAACATGTATCTTCATGTTAATTTTTTTTATCTGGGGTTGTATAAGAGACATTTTAGAATATAAATAGTCATTAAAAATATAAAAAAAATTCATATATCATGTTATTTTATTTAGTATTTTTAGACATTAAGTAAATATATTTATTTATGACACAATGATATTGTAATGATTAACATATTAATTAATATTTTAAATAAATGAGATTATAAATATTAAATTAAATTTATTTTTTTGATATTTAGCCATCCAAACTTTTAGGGATAATTATGACTTGTTATATTTGAATTAATGAAGGCTTTTCAAATGAATCATGTTTTTATGGAATTTTTAAAAGTCACCATATAAATAGTATATAAATTGACAGAAATCCATTTTTAAAACAAATACTATTTTAGTAAATGATATAATAGTCATACAAATTTAATATTAGGCCAAATGACTTAAATACGGTTTAAAATTTCATTTATTAACCACTTTATGTAATATTAGGATTTTATTTTATGTGCATTAATCATATAATATGAATATTCAAGAAGACATGGTAAGAGTCAAATAAGTTAACTAAGGGTTAAAGATAAATAATAAGGTTAAATTTCACACGAAAAATTGTCTAAAAACTATTAGTTAAGAGTATTTCAAAAAATAATCATCTTCTATTCGAATCTAAGGAGTCATATACCATTTGAAATCGAATTTCAATATATAATAAAACAATCGTTCAAGATATTCCTAAAGTGCCCCTCCTCTTTCTTATAAAAGGAAATCACCTATACCAATTTAATCACACCTCTCAAGCCCCATGGATCAACAAACCTTTTCCCAAATAATCTCCCAAAATCCCTATATTCCATATAGAATCCTTACCTTAGGTAGAAGAAAATTCAAATAATCCTTTTGGGACAAATCAAAAGGGAGTTACATGTTTTAAAAGGCAGCGTCTTCTCTAATGTTCCTTTCCATTATTTTACTTCTTCACTCTCTATTATAGAATTATTATTTTATTACATAAAAAATAGTATCTTAATTATACTAGGATATTTTTATGAGATGGATTATAACTACACTTACATAAACCTACATCTAATGGATTTAGAACATACTATTCCTGTGGACGGTGAACTATTGCCACATGAAAAAATGTATGTTCAATTATCTTCTAATGCCTCTCATGATAGAAATTATAGAGGAACTATATTTATATGTCATAAATATTATGTTTATATTGTCTATATATTTCTGTAATTTTTATTTAAAACATAGCTTTATGTTTTTCATGATGTGGAATCATGATAATTTCATTAGGGGATGTGCGGACTACCGCCCCCTCAAAGTGAGATGACTAGTTCATTCCATACATGGAACATATAAAGGATGGAGTTAATAAAATTATGTAATGTATATATCATATGATATTATACTGGAATTATAATACACCTTTTTATCATTTAGTTTTTATTCCTTTAAAATGAAAAAAATAAATGAATGTAGTGTTTATGTGTACGTATAGCCTACCGTCTCTATGAATGGTGTATTTCATTTCTTATCTCAAAATGTTATGGAATATTATAAATTAATATACACTAGATATATTTGATAAAAATGGTATTTTAATCATGAATATAATTCTGGAAACAATGTAATTTTCACCTCATGGACCATTTGTTATTATAATAAGTTCATTTTTTACTTAAGTACCAAATATCGACAAAATGACTGATATTGACTTAAATTATAATTTAATTTTTATAACATCGTAAAAAGTTATATAAAAGGATAATTAAAATTTTAAAAATATTATCATGTTGAAATTAACTTATGTTTATTATGTAGGAATATATTTAGCAAATGTGACAAGTCAGACTCATGTTAAGGGAAACTTCCACCCTCCTCTTTTAGTCAAATACTTATTTTTTGTTATTTCGTTTAATTTACTTTTTATTGTGTTGGGATATGTTTTTATATATCCATATTTATCAATATTTTTTTCCCATGTGATGAGGGACCCTTTTGTCTCTCATCAACTCATTTTATGAATTTTTAAGCGACACAGTTATACTACCGAATTTTCGAAAGGTAATTTCTAAACTAAATTTTCACTCTTTGGGTTTTACGCCTACTTTTTTGATTATATTATAACAATTTTATTTATAGACTCACAGTTTATTTTATTGTTATTTAATTTCCACTTCCAATTGTGTGGATATACTTTTGCAACACGTAATCACCCCATTGACAATTTCTTTAGTCATTTATACGAACATTTTAAGGGATCTTAGCTCAATCTCCATTATTTGAGTTAAATATCCATGTCACAAGTTTTGTTTTTCCATGAATATATGTGAATGACCTATTCTTGGTTTAAACATAATATCCCCTTATATTGGGTGTATTTATATTTTTGAAACATAATTATTTCATTGATTTATTATTAATTCAAGGATAAAATATTTGTAAGGTTTTTTGTCTCAATTTACATTCCATTGAGATTTATTTGTTGTTGCACACCAATTAACCTTATATGGTGTATATACTACCCTTTGAAATACTATATAATGAATTTACTTATTCTAATGATATTATAATCTTTGTTTCATGTTATTCCATAATTATTTTTATTAAAGTGTTTCTGAAGTGGTTAGGGACTCTAACTAAATATCATTTTAAAATTTTTAATTATATATTCATTTATGACCCTCAATTTCATTTCGATGGTTTCAAAATGTATTTTAAGAATTTATTTATATGTACATGAATGTTTTAAAATGGTAATTTATTTCAAATTTTTCCATGTGTAATTGGACTATTTGATTAAAAAATATCCTTATTAAATGTTTTAAATGGTTTTGGAAGTTGATTGAATATTTCAATATATTCAATTGATTTATTATGATTTATGAGTGAAATAATGATAACATTAATATTTTATGATTAGTGATTATGTAATGGTACATGTATATTTGACTGATGGTTACATGATAAACCATATATGGGTGGTTCTGTTATAAACCTAGGGTGGGTGAGCCCGAGATATCTCCCCAGTGCAGTGGGTAACGTAATGGAGGTAAATGTTAACATTTTTCCTAAAAGGTTTAGGGAAAATAAATCTATGGGTATTCCAAATGTAACTCACTATGTAGCCATGAAAGATGCAATGAAAGTATGATATAGATGCCAAAAGATACCTTTATTATTTTGGATTTTTTTGTGTTATTAATAAATAATTTGATTACATGAGTAATGTTAATGAGAATATGTTTTATGATTGAGAAGTATGATTTAATTTATTTTTATGTATTAATGGACAAATTTCTTTATTCCTTATTTAGTAACCCTTACACAGATTTTTTGTTCTCATCCAATGTTTTAGAAATTTTTTTCACTAGCTATAAGGAAGGGTAAGAGAAAAAAAGCATTAAAGAAGATTTATATAAATAAAAAAATTCTTGTTTTATTTAAGGAGTTTTATTATTGTGAAAAAAATTGTATCGATTAGATGTGTCTACATTGTAATCTTTTGAGATGTAATGTAATATATACAGCCTAATTATCTAAAACTATAAAACTGAAATGATCCTCATTGTTAATTATTAACTTTACCCCTGTTTATGTAATGTTTAAGGATGGGGCCTTACAGTTGGTATCGGAGTATAGTTTAGATAAATTTATAGGTTATGGGGTTATTTAAGCATAAGTGACATAACCATAATGGTAAGCATATTAGAATGAGTCATAGTAATTTAATAAAAATTAAATTAGTTTAAGATAAAAAGAATAAGTATAAATTTGTCTATAATCTCATAATAAGATAGTATATGAGGATTTTAGCAATATACTCTCACTGACCATTTTGGTTGTAGTAAATTCCTTGATCTATCATGCACCAATGTAACAATGGATGTGAAGAAAACTATGACTATTTTCTAAATGAGTAACCAAATTAAATGGGAACTTCAGTGATAAATCATGATGTTATTCTTAAACAACTATCTGGATTCATGATTGACCACTTTATCCTTGGGGGTTCATGCGATATTTTTTTGGGGTGAGTAATGGTTATTACATTTTGGGAATAAGAATGAATGGTATTAGATAACCATTGAGGACGAAGTGGGTTATGGTAAATTTTTAGGAAATTATAAATTTTTTGAGAATGTTATAAGAATGTTATGGTTTTAGAAAAAGTAAAACCCATAAGATGTATGAAAACCCATCACATTCGGCAAGGCTGTAGGAATTGAACCCACAACCAAAGGGTGACAAGAGTGCATAGCCTGCCAATGGACTGTGTGAATTACCTAGTCAGTATGACTAATTATTTATAGTTAAATGATTTTATGGATCAAGAATAATTTAGTATTGCGATCTTATAATTAATCAAATGGATTTACTTAGTATAAGAAAATTATTTAGTGATGAAGTGATAATATTATTTTGTAAGACGTTCTCTTTTTTGGGAACACTATATGCCTAACGAAAAGAGAATACATTTGGATTTTATTTGAGGCGTAATGGTGTACTTTTATTTTGGAAGAAACATTGTTTTTTTTGTGGAATTATAGTTAGTTGGGTTATTTATGGAAATGATTAACCAATCATAGAGAATATGTGATTAGGTTAATTACATTATGTATGAGACATTAAGAGCAGTTTATGTTATTTGGAGATAAATGTTATGATTTATCATGGAAGACTATGTGATCAAATTCTAATGAATTCTGGGTTTCCAAATTAGTTTGGATTATTATGATGAATTTTAAAGAGAATTGTTTATTGAATGGTCTTTGTTGAACTTTGGGTATTTTTTGTTTAATTTTGAAGATTATGTGTAGTATTTATATCTATAAAGGAATATCCTTTTTGAGGATCATCTGATCTTGTACAAAAAATTTTGTTTTTTTATTGTCTAAAGACAAGTGAAATATATAGTTCATCTTTTGTGGATTATTTGATTATATAGAAGTTCATTGTAGCACTTCTAGTGTGACCAAGTAATATTGAATACTCATCGTTTGTATAAAATATTTGTTTGTGGTAGAAATTTATTAAAGGATGAAACTCTATTTGAAAAGTAATTATATTTATTTATGTTCTTAATCAATCTCATAGATAAATTATGAAAATTTGTGAAAAGGAACATAAAATACAAAAAATTGTATGTTCACTTTTCCTACTGGGTAATCTAATATTGTTTAACCTATCACATGTTTGTGATATTTTAGAGGTTAACTTTCTCCTAATCATATTTAATATCACTCTCCATCAGAACTGGATGGTTAGTTTTCTCTTCCATATAATTTTTTTCATTATCCAGAGTGACCTTTTTACTTTTATTTATTTCTTTTAAATTGATAGTTTTATTGACTCTTTTTCTGATTTGGGACTTTCAATGAAGTTTCCACACCCAATTTTATAATTGTGAGGACACAATTTTCCAAAAGGGGGAAGGATATAAGGACCTAGGTATGTATAGATGAATTATTTTTGATTTCTATTATTATATATAAATAATATTTTAATTTTACGTTAATGGGGGTGCTTTTTCTGATATGGTACACGACACGCAACAGGAATGTTCTCCAAAATCATACGTTTCACATAACATAGAGATATACTAAAAAATATTACAGTAAAGATATTATTTTAAGTAGTAGTTAACGCCTAACCATTTGAATATCGAGAATGAATAATTACAAATGAATTTTTAAATATGATTTACACATGTTTAAATAGTGATTCATTGGTTACGAAATTTATTATAAGTGGAAATAAAAATCAATTGAATAGAAAGGATGTGTTTTTATGAAAACCTATTTAAAAGAGAATAATTTTTTTCCATATTAGTCTTTATGGATTTTTATTTAATGAATAATATATGATATAGATTCTTTGTAATTTTTTAAATTCATCTTATCTATTTTCTACTTATTATATAAGAAACAAATTTTATATTTAGGATAAAATTAGAATTTTTCTAAAAATGAAGTTTTACTAGCTTTTTAGGGTGAATCCTTTCTAAATATAGTTTTTTTTCAATTCTATATGTTCCATTTCAGAAAATAAAATTCTTATTTATAAATAGGACATCCAAATTTACTTTGGATGAAATTTTGGTATTTTTCTGATAAAGTTCATTTTTTATGAATAGAGAATAATTCTACATTAATTCAAAACTCTCTTTTAATATAATTTATTTATAAAGTTAAATTGTACTTTTAATTTGTTTTAAACTGTAATTGGATAATATTTTTATCATTTAATCCACTATTAGTCATTTTATGAAATTTCACTTTGAAATTTGATATAACACATGTCAATCTTTTGGTAGTTTTTACTTCATAAAAACATGATTTTTAGTTTTGACAATGGTAATTAATTTTAAATTAATTTCTTCCACTTCTGTGTTTCAAATTTGGAAAAATGGATTCCATATTTGGTATCATAAGTTCCAAAATGTGTAAATAGGTACCTTTTATGTTCAGAAATTATGAATTGTAACATCAGTAATTATTTTATTTACCATGGTTAATGGGTAAATCTCTTAAATAAGTGTAAAATAAAAATATTATAAAAATATTAAATTACCCTAACATGTGTCATAATCCAATTTAATGAGATATTCCCAATCATGGGAATCATTGGGTATATTTTTTGGGACCCTGCGGATCCACTTGGATGTGAAAATGACATTTTATAAGAATTAATTTAAAGTAACGAAAAATGTAACATAAACATGTATATTCATGTAAAACAATTTTTATATGGGGTTATATAAGTGATCATTTCAACTATAAATATTCATTAGAAATCTAAAATGTTTTTTTAAATCATGGAATTTTATTTATAAATTTTAGTCATCAAATAAATAACTTTATTTATGACATAATTATGATGTAGTGATTACCTTATTAATAAATGATTTAAATAAATGAGATTATAATTATTACATTAAGTTAAATTTGAAGATTTTTATTCCATACATGAATTTTAGGGATAATTATGACTTTATATCTATTATTAAGGATGGTTTTTCAAAATATTCAAGTTATGGATTTTTTAAAAGTCATGATATGAATAGTATATAAATTGACATAAAGTATTTTTTAAAACAAATACTATTTTATTGAATAATATTATAGTCTTAAATAATAAGATTCTACTGAATGAATTAAAATAAGAATTAAAAGTTTATTAATTAACCACCTTAGTTTTATTTGAATTTTTTAGTATGAATATACAAAAAGACATGATAAGAGTCAAATAAGTTAACTAATGGTTAAACCTAAATGATAAGGTTAAATTTGAAACCAAAAATTGTCTAAAAACTATTCATTAAGAGGAGTTAGAAAAATACTAATTATATATTTTAATTTATTGAGTTTTGGACCTTTTGAAATATAATTTCAATTTATATTAAAATAATCTTCCAAGATATTCCCAAAGTTCCCCTCATCCCACTTATAAAAGGGCACAAACTCTACCCATTTAATCACACCTCTCAAGCCCTTTGTCTCATAAAAAAACTGCCAAAATAAGCTCCCAAAATAATTATATTCCTTCAAAAATCCATACCTTAGGCATATGGAAAATCAAGAAAGCCTTTTGCCTCAATTCAAAGGGAGTTACACGTTTTAAGAGGTAGCATCATCTCTAAAGTTCCCTTCCATAATTTTACTTCTTCACTCTATATTATATTATTATTATTTGATTATATAAAAAAATGTATCCTCAATATAATAGAATGTTTTTATGAAAATAATTCTAACTAAAATTACAAACACCTCCATCAAATGGATTTATAACATAATATTTCTATGGATGGTGAACTACTGCCCCACAAGATGATGATTATTCAATTATTTCCTATGACCACTAATGGTGGAAATTATGATGGAAAACTATTTATATGTGATATATAATATGCTTATACTGTCTCTATGATTATGTAATTTTTATTTAAAATATACCTTTATTCATTTCATGATGTGTAAACACGATAATTTCATTTGAGAAAGTGTGGACTACTGCCCCCTCAAAATGAGATGACTTGTTAATAACATACATGGAACATATAAAGGATGGAGTTAATGAAAATATGTAACAAATTTATCAAATGATATTATACTGGAATTATAATATACCTATGTATCATTTTATTTTCATTCCATTAAAATGAAAAAATAAATTAAAGTAAAGTTCATTAGTACGTACGACCGACCGTCTCCATGAATAGTGCATTTCATTGCTTATCTCCAAATGTTATGGACTGTTATAAATAGATATATACTTGATATATAGGATATATATGATATTTAAATCTTGAATATCATTATGGAGATAATCTATTTTTTCCTCATGTAAAATTTTTATTTATAAAAAGTTCATTTTTTAGGCAAGTACTGAATATTGACAGAACAACCAATATTAACATAAATAATTGTGTAAATTTTATAACATTGTAATAAGTGATATAAAAGGAATAGTAAACCTAAAAATGGTTTTCAAGAATGTATAAATTAACTTAATTTTATTATTCATGAATATAAACAACGAACAAGAAAAGTCAGACTCAAGGTATGGGAAGGTTTCACCCTCATCTTTTAGTCAAGGAATTATATTATGTTATGTCTTTTAATTTCCATTTTATTGTGTCGTGATATGTTATTCTATATACTTATTTCTGTATATTTTACTTATAATTTATGAGAGACCCTTTTCTCTCTCATCAAATAATTTTTTTAATTTTCAAGTGACACCGTTAGGCTGCCAAATTTTTGAATGGAAATTTCTAAACTAAATTTCCACTTTTTGGGTTTTATGCATACTTCATTACTTATATTGTTCCATGATTATGTGTGGAAGAACTGTTTATTTATTTATGTTGTAATTTACACTTCTCATTGGGTGTATATACTTTTTTAACACATAATTACCCCATTGATAAATTCTTACGTCATTTATATAAACCTTTTAAGGTAAATCATAGCTCAATCTCAATTATTTGAGTTAAATATACATGTAATTTGTTTTGTTTTTCCAAGAATATGTGTGAATGAACTCTGATTTGTTTTACAAATAATATCCACTTATATTTTCTGTATTTATATTTTTCATCCATAATTATTTCATTGATATATCATTAATCTAAGGATATGATCTTTGTAAGGGATTTGGTCTAAATTTACATTCCATTGAGACATACTAGTTTTTATACACCAATTCACTTTATATGGTGTATATACTTCCCTTTGAAAAATTATACCAATAATTCCATTATTCTCATGAAATTATATTATTTTTTAATGTTATTACATAATTATTTTAATTCACGTGTTTCTCAAGTTGTAAGGGACTCTATAACTAAAACATAGTTTTAAATATTTTAACGATTTATTCATTTAAAACCTTTTGTTTCATGTCCATGTTTTTAGAATGGTTTTTATTAATTTATTAATAAGGACATTAATATTCTAAAAAGGTAATTTATTTCAACAGTTACAATGTGACCTGAGACACTTTGATTGAAAAATATATTTGTTAAATGTTTCAAATGGTTTTAGAAATGGATTGAATATTTCAATATCATGGGTTGATTTATTGTGATTGATGAGTGAAATGAGGAAAAATTCAAGATTTTATCTGTTATGATTATTTAGGGGTACATGGAAATTTTTCGGGTGGTTATCTGATAAACCCTATATGAGTGGTTCTATGATAATCCTATGGTCAGTGATCCTACGATATCTCTCTATTGAATTGGGTAACGTGATAGAGGTAAATGTTAATGTTTCCCCTAAGGGATCTAGGAATATACTGTGATGGGTATTCCAAATGTAACTCCTATTGTAGCTGTGAAATCTAAAATGTATTTATCATATAGATTCCACAAGTTAAATATATGATTAATTATTTCTATGTGTTATTCATAAATCTTATGATTTCATGAGGTATGTTAAAGATCTTATGTTTTATGATTGATAAGTATGATTTCATTGATTTGTATATATAGATTGAATAATTCTATCTCTTTTTATTTTATCACCCTTATTGAGATTTTTGTGTTCATCCCAAGTTTTTGAAATGTTTTTTCACAGGGTATAAGGAAGGGTAAGATAAAGGAAGTATTAATGGATATTTATATCATTAAACATTCTTATTTTACTAAAGTAGTTTTACTATTGTGAAAAAATTGTATAGAGTAGAAGTGTCTTCTTTATAATCTTCTGAGATGAAATGTAACGTTTGAGGCATAAATCACAAAATTTATAAACATGAAAATATCTTAAATGTGAATTATTTACATAATTCATGATTATTTAATGTTTATGGACAATGCCTTACAGTTATGATATGAATAAATGAACATTTTACCATAAAAAGATATATATTATTTAGGGGAAGCTTTGTCATGTTTTCACAGATCACATATTATATATGAAAATTTTGACACATTTATCATATTTTTTTGAAAATATTAAACTTATTTTTTGAAATTGGAATATAAAAATTTACATTGGTTGATTTTTTGGGATTTGTTAAAGAACATTCTTATGTTGATTAATAGTGAATAACACCAAATAGTAATTGAAGACTTCCTTTTCATATAAATAATTTTTATAATGGAGTTATATTTATAATTATTTTTAAAGTATTATTATATAAATATTATATCATTTAATAATATTTTGGTTTTTAGAATATTTATCATAGTGATTTTAGATATCAAAATCGAGAAATATTTTTAACATTCCACTTTAAAAACCCTCTTTGTCATCCTGTATATAGGATTAATTTTAAATTAATTTATTAACTTATGTGATTAGACTTTGAAAAAATGTTTTCGATATTTTAAATCAAAATAATTTATAATTTCTAATATGTCCAAATTTTTTTTTGACCAAAAATATATTTTTTATTAATTAAAAATAATTATAGTGATTAAAGTAAACATGAGTTTACTTAGTGGTTAAAATTTAATTTTAATAGTTCAAATTTCCTAGAAACGAGTCCAAAAACCATTATCTATATAATAATAAACCATATATACTCTTTGATAGAATTTTTATAATTATTAATTGAGAATTATTTAATGTTGACTTCTCCATAACATTTTCCATTTTTGGTTTATGAGAACGCCACTCACCCTTCACTATAAAAATGTCACTCACCCTCCCCCATTTGTTCACACCTATCAAGCCATTTAGCTAGATAAGAACTTAACCAAATGAGCTAACGTAATCATTCTCATAACACTAGATTTCTACCTTTTTTAATAAATAAAACCAAAAATTCCCTTTTTTTCAAACCAAAATGATTTACATGAAAAAGATGTAACATTTTTCAACATAATTTTATGTTTTATGTCCTTCATCACCCATTCAATTGGTCTTGTTAAATTATTATATAATATACTATATATAATTTATATTGAAATATTTTGTTATGTTATGGTTCAAAACTACACCAGCACACACATCCATCAATTGTGTAACGAACAAACCGTTCCTGTGTATGGAGAATTGTCGCCTCAAGAAATGATGTTGTTCTTTTTTACATTACCACCATTCATGGTTTAAAATTGAAACTGAAAAAATGTTTTTATATGATATATATGATATTTTTTATTAAATAATGTTTAATTCTTATAAAAAATAACTTCATTACTTCCATTTTAAGTAAATACAAAAATATTGGGTGTGGACGTATGGACTACCGCCTCCTCAAAGTGATGTGATATGTTGAAACATTACATGGAATTTATTAAGGATGGTTTTAATTAAAAATATGTGACATATATAAAATCTATATGATATTAATTAAATAATTTAATTTATGGAAATATAATATATCATTTTATTAATTATGATTTCACACCCCGAAAAAGGGATATCGTCTTTCGTGGACATGTGGACAACCGCCTCCTCAATGCATTGTGATTCTATATACATAAGAATAATTATATAAAAGTATACAATATTAAATAATTTTTTATTTATTATATACTGATTATTTGTAAAAATAAATTTTACTTTCCTTATTTCCATAATGATCATTGAAAAATGAGAACGTTACTCATTCGTAAGTATGACGTACCGTCTCCATGACTGTAATAATGGTTCATTTTCCATAACCGTCATTCGTGATTGGTTTTAAAATTATACATAATGTATAAATTTAATAATTATATAATGATTATTATTATATATATGTTTTATTAATGAACTATTTTGACCATATTTGACCTAAAAAATTCATTTTTTAATCATAACCTGAATATGATCAAAACAACAGACATAAACATTATTGACTATATAATTTAAAATAACTTCTTTATAAGTGAAATAAAAGTTATAAATTACTTTTTAAAGGTTATAAACAAAGTAAATAATAAATATAAGTTCATTATTCAGGTATATAGAAGAGAAGAATTCCAAATTTGACTCATGTAAGGGGATTTCATCTCAATTTACATTCAATTGATCCTTTTTTGTTTCTATGCACCTAGTTACTTTTAAATTGTGTATCTAATTGCATATGAATTTTTATATAATTAAATTAATTTATTTAATGTTGTTAAATGTTTTAATTTATTTTATTTTTTCAATTATTTCATGATTCAAAATTCACTCAAGTAGTAAGAGATTATGGTCTAACTTTTACTTCTGTGAGGCATACACCACATTCAACACTCATTTATTTTAGTGTGGTGTATCTACTACCAAATTTTTTATATCATATAATGAATAAGATTATATTCATGTTATTATATATTTCATTCAATGATTATTCATCCATGGGGTTTAAAATTTCAAAGACACCAAAGTGGAAATGGATTGTTGCAAAAAAAAATTCATCTTTCTGACTTTTTCTATATTATACACTTATATTATATTATGAGGTGTATATACTACATATTTGACATGTTTTATCATTAATATCATTATTTAAAATTATTTTATATTTTATATTTAAATATTATTTTTTCATGGGGTTTACATTTTCAATGTTACAAAGGTAGTAAAGGATTATTGTAATAATTTTCCTTCTTTATAACATTTGTTATATTATAAAACCATCACTTTATATAAGGTGTGTATACTATCTCATCGACATGTTATATTATTAATATTTTTATTATCATGATATTATAAGTTTCAATTAACATTATTCCTTTATGGGGTTTACTATTTAAAAGTTTCACATAGTATAGGAGACTTTGGAAGGTTTAATGGTTATTTTACTAATGAATTTTTTAAGGATATTTCAGTAATATTTTCATTCATCAACATCAATAACACTTGTTTTAAATTATCCTCAACTGGGGATATTTTTATTGATACCATCCTCATTATTTTATGGATGGATTAATATTTTTTTCAAATTTATTGTTATGGAAATCATTTATTTTACACGGCCTAACCATGGTTCAAACTGATTATCTTTAAACCCATTTCTTTTACATGGGATAATCATGTTTAAAGTTAGTATTATCAAACCCATTTAATTTTCTTTGCTTAATCATGTTTCAATGATTTTTTTTGTAACCTGTTTCATTTCCATGGGATAATCATGCCTCAAAGGGGTTGTTTTGTAACCCATTTATTTTCAATGGGTTAATCATGTATCAAAAATATTGTTTTGGAACCCATTTATTTCTCATGGGATAAATATGTGTCAAATAAATTATAGTAGCACATATTTCCTTTTCTTGGGATAATCATGTTCTTGAATGAATAAATTTTTTCTATTGAGTTTTGATGGATTCTCTATGTATTATGTTCGTAGACATTATAAGTGATGGGTTCACCAAAATAGAATTCGCTGATCATGTTATAACTTATATGATTGGTGCACCCAGATAGAACTCTGGTTCATTGGGTAATCAAGAGATGGAAATCAACTATATTGGTTACTTTATTTTTCAGGTTTTTTAAGGGTTCTATGATTTGATTATCCAGGATACCAACATGTTTTATATATTATTTCTATAGGTTTATTATTTTTATGATGATTTAGATTGATATCACATGTCCGATGATAATTGATTCTGATAACTCTTAAATTTTATTTGTTTTCATATTTGTTGGTCTTGGTATTGATTCTTATGTGTCACTTATGAACCACTCATTCACTTTAATTATGCCATCATAGCATTATGACCTATTTCTTTTGTTGATGAAATTTAATTTTTATTGTTTATCTTTACCAATAGGGAGCATCAATGCTCATCCTTGTTATCTTTAATTTTCCCCATGTTTTAAAGAATGATGTTAAATAATTTATGAATATAACTGATTTCACATGGATGATGTTGATGACCAATTATGAAATAGAAACAAATACTGTGATAAATGGTAAAAATGTTATTTTGAATAATTTTGGCCCCTAGTTTATATGAGATGTCTATGTATTATTTTTTCATAATTATACTATACTATAAACATAAAAATTCCTTGTGGATGTTCATCATAAAAGTTTTACTTTATATTTTTTATGGTTTAGATGAATCATTTTTGGGACAATTATTGACATCCAAATTGGAAATGTAATGTCAAGGATTTTAGCATAGGATATTGGAGTGAAAATATTGGGTTGTTAAATTATACATGTGTACCCTATAAATTTTACAAAATTTATTTATTCCAATTAATACCAAACAATCCAATATATATAACATAATTGTCTCATTAAATAATAATATTTCAATTGTATATTGTGGTTGGATTAAAATCTGTGTTAAACATAATTAAATATATCGAAAAAGTAAAATTTATTTATAAAGAACTATATCATAAAATCTGGGGGTGTTACATTTGGCGTTTGATGTTAAACAAATAACAAATATAACACTAATACACAAAATATGTTATATCCTATCTCATCTTTGGACATTAGTATTGGTGTTTTATATCATAATATATCTTGATCAAACCAGGATGGAATTCCAATATAGAATGATTGCAATATTCTAATACAAAACTTCTCATTCATGAAGGGATCAAATGGCATATTTTAAATATATGAGAGAGTATTGGATGGTGACACCACTCATTGGTAGTCTTTTCACTATATATTGTTTCTCTGATATTCTTTCACACTATGTCTTCTCCATGCACCTAGTAGATATGTTCTTGGAGGGAAAGATTCCAAAATATATTTTTTAGAAAAAATCCATCATTCCCTAATCTCAGATAAATGTAAAACTCATACATGAGCTTCATAATATTCTACTCCACTATGGATTTATCAATGGTCCATGATAGTAATTTTTTAATTAATAATTTGATTAAAATATAACCCTTACATACCATATAGGAGAGTTCAAAATCAAATGTCCAAAGGCATTCTACCCATAATGTTTTTCTAAGGTCATGGATTTTCGATGAGATAATATAATAAAATGATTTTTTATTATAGAAAACTATAAAATTCCCACCATTAGTGTAATTTATTTTATGATGTTAGAGTTTTCAAGATTTGTAGGCCTTCACATGATAGCCCAATATTTGAAAACAAACCAAAACCATAACATAGGCTTCATAATAACCCTCATAACTAAAAATATCCTTTAGTAAGATAAATATAGTGGTTGAGGTCATATTTCACATTACATCCTAAAATGAGTCTTATGACTCAAAATTCAATAAAATTTTCACTCTCTACTGGGTGACTTCTTTCAAAGAAGATGTATTAGTTTATAAATACACGAAGAATCATCGAAAATTATACATTAATCCAAAGAAGATTTATATCACGACGACAATAATAGGTTCTTACTAGAACAAAACAACCACCACCTTTTTAATATTGGATATAATTACATGTTCATACACCGCATGTCCTAATAATTTCAATAACATGATATATAAAAAATATATAAGCTTCTTGTCATAAAATTGATGATCCCAAAAAAATATTTCTAATAAAATCTTCTAATATTTCTCAATATTGTCTTCAATCATATAATATACCAATATATTGTCCATGAACACCACAAAAAAATCCATACACAGATGGTTAATCCAATTTATTAGAGAGAAAAACATTGTAGGAGAAAAATTTATTCCAAACGGCATCACAAGTTACTCATAGAGTCCAAACATGATTCAGTTTTTTTCATAATGTAGTCTAATATCAACATATTATTGTGATACCCCAACTAAAATATTATCTTTTTGAATTATTTTCGCCCTATAACTGGTAAACAATTTAATAAATTGAGTGTAGGTTATGTTCATTATCGATCATTACCTGGTTAATATTTTTAAAATTGACAAACAGTTAGATAAAATCATTTGAATTCATACAAAAATCACTACTGATGCCTAGAGAGGTACAGTTCTATGAATAAACCCCTTTAACTACAAATTATCTTGCTAAATTTATAGTTCATTTAGATATATTGTTTTCATATGCTAGGATTACATGTTAATTAATTGCATCCTTGGAATAAGTTCAATAGATAATTCCACCTATTTCTTGGGAGAAAACCACAGAATTTGTCTGGGATTTATAATGGACGTTCCTAAACCAGCGAGGTGACAAAATCCTAGCATTTACCTCATCAACATTGAAAATACACTTATAGGATATATATGGGAATAGATTATATAAATTACTTATTATGATCCTTTTTTAAAAAACATTACTCACTTGTTAATGTGTAGTGATATAATTATCTTCATTTTCATAGGAACACAATCATGAGGGATCATGGAAAATTCACAAGGTTAACCTCTGAATTTGTAAAGGACAATATTCCATGTGATATTAATTCTTCTAGGATCACCCTAATCAATATAATCAATACATGGGTATAAATGTTCACGATATAATCATTAAAATCATGATTACATGTATCCTAAATATGGTTTGGTTCATCCCTTAAACAAGGGAATATCACACATGAAAAATAAAAATACTTGTGAAATGTGAAGATCCATCAACAAAAAAATCTTCAATTAGGGCATTAAGTGTGTATTTTACTATCACATATTATCTACATTAGTATATTAAATAAATAATATCATCACAGACAATAATTAATACTGAAAATATTTTTCATAATATTATATAACCAGTAAATGTACACGACCACTTCAATTATCTTCTCCTCCTCCCTTTCATCTAATTTGGATAATAACATAATGTTATAATTTTTTCACATATCATAAAATTATTCTCCTAACTCCTCTTATTATTCTCATTTTTCACTCTCTTTATAATTTTCTATCACAGACATTTTAGATCTACACCATTTTCAATATTTTACTAATTCATATCTTAATTTGGAATTAAAATTCAAATCCTCTTCTCTAAAATCCACACATAAATACTATTCCAATTAATTTACACCATATAATTTTAACATGTATCTATTATAGATTATAATAACAACCAATCCTATCCAAATAATCCAAGTCATAATGTATAATAAAACTACCTAGTTTTCTACAATGCATGGAATATCCTTCCCCATTGCATTATAGCATGCTAGTTTAAACTTATTATTTTTAACCACCAAAACACTTTGGGTCGCCATGTTTTCAATACAAAAAGGAGGTATTGAAAAATATACTTGAATGGAAATAAATTCATATTCTCCTTTACATCATGGTAGACTCTAATATGATGTGAAATATGTTCTTTTTACATGGTATATTAATTATATATCAACCTCATTTTAAATTATAGAGACACAAAAATCAATTTATTCTCTCCTTTATAGTATGATCATACTTCATCAATATAATAACCTCAACTTAATATCTACATTAGTGTGAATCTATTTTATGATGTTGAGGTCCTCAAATTTCAAAATATATAAAAAAAAATTTTTCATTTTTTTTGGATTTTCCATATTTTTATAGGGAGGAGTCTTTAAAATATGTAGGGCCACACAAAACTAGGTTAGTCTCCTGGGTCAGTAGTTTTTTGTGTGGTGAAATCATACCTCTTTAATGATCTTCTATTTTATAATTCAAATATATATGTTATGACACTACATCCTTCGATGTTTTTCTACATGAATTGCATTATACGTATAAAATCATTTATGATCAGCTAAATCATCATATAAATTATTCTCTAATAATATTCACCCCATAAGGAATGTGAGTTTGAATGTGATTAATGTATTGAAGGAAAACCAACATAATTAATCACATCCATATCTACTTCTTCTACAAAAAACTCCTAATAATTTAATTTCAACACCTATTGTTCTCAGTAATATCCTCCATTAGATTTGGTTCTCAACTAATGATAAAAATATTTTCCAAATTATATATTCTTAGCTATGGATCACCATTCAAAAATTATAATCCTATTTAAGTTAACACAGTGTAGAGGAAAAATATTAAATAAATAATATCTGGTTTACAATAATCAATGAAATATATAACATCTTCCATCAAACATAATCATCTCATATATTCATGAAAATGATTTACCACTTCAAAATATATAAATAATATAATAATAAAACCATAACTATATTCATGGATATCACATAAAATTATTTCATAAAAAATCACGAATTAACTTAAAAAATATATTAGATAATTTCACTCACATGAACTGTGTATAAATGAAATTATTCCACTTCTAAAAACACCCTCGAAATATAGAATTCCCATAAATAGGAATGTACATATCAATGTATACCCTCAAGATTTATGTTGACATTTTTCTCCCCTTTGAGAATAATATATAGGTAAAAGAAAAAAATGGGACATAAAAGAATACATCATTTTAGAAGAGGTTCATCTTTTTTATTTTCTCATATGGTGATATCATTCTACTATTCCTTTTCTAAAATTTTAATTCTTCAATAATTAATAAAACATTTAATGAACATATCATGATTATTTCCTCAACCCATATAATGAATTTTTATCCTAAAATCACAACTCACACTGTTTCTATGCAATAAACCTCAGGGGTTTTTAATGTATAACTCCTCATATAACTCAACATTGAGGAAGGTAGACTTAAAAAACATCATAATATCTTATAATTTTTCCATACAATAATATTAATAAATATATTATTTCCATTAATTTAAATTTTTTTAAATTAATACTTAAAATAAAACCTTCATCCTACAAAAAACCATTACACACAAATCTTACATCAGTTCATACTACTTATGCCTTTTTTCAATATATTTAAGAACAACAGCTTTTCTTTAGTCATATTATTATATTGATGTGTAGAAACTAACTCCCAAATACTATTCATTTCAAAATGTTCTAATTATTCATTTGAATAATCAAATAACTATTTTTTCCTTAAATATTCCTCATAATAGTTTTGTTAAACATGACATAAAAATGAATTATGAGATGTTATTCTAGAAATTATCCATTTCTGTATGTATTTTATTTGATTTTTAATGATTTTTAAACCTTAATATGTTTTCTCATCCTTATATTTGTTGAATGTAACCTTTACTCATCACATAAAATGTTTACATATTCTTTCCCAACCTATATAGATTCTTCAATTTTATATCTCCCTGAAATTTGATATATATTTTTTAATAAAATGCATCATCATCACATCTAGAACCTGCTATATAATGTGTAACTTTTCTGATTATTTCGTCAATCAATTTCACATCAACACAATCAATGATATTTTTCAGAATTGTTTTTTAAAATTATGATAATTTCATACATTTGGATAATATACATGAAATATCCTATAAATTTTTGGATTTTTATCATTCAAATATTATCCCCTTTACTATGATAACATAAGGACATCCAAATACCAAATTATATTTAAAAAATTGATATTTTTTATAACACATCTCTAAATTTTAATTATATAAATTCAACTTATGCAACCATGAGTTTTATATCTAATCTAGAGTGTCAAAGTATTGCCTCCAAATATAATAAATGTATAATTCCCGATCAGGATTACTTGGTCAATATCCTGTATAAAAGTTTTCTTCTCTTTAGACACAAAATTTTGTTATATTGTGTATGGTGAACTAAATTCATATAGAATTCCATTATTCTCTAAATAATTGTTACATTTATTTTTTTAAAATTACGTTCAATTTTCATTCTATATCTTATTTTGGTGCTAGGTTACTCTTGTTTTCTGTACTTCTTAAAAACTATTAAAAACATAACCCCTCATACTTTTTATTCATAAACATAGAATAATTAATATCAGTGAATTCATAAATTAAAATAATAATGTGCACATTTATATTTATTTATTTCTTCTTCATGACCCCACACACATATGAATTAATGAGCTTTAAATGTTTAGTGGGTTGAATTTACACCTTCTTGGGAAAGGAAGTAACAATAATTCCAATTGTCTTGTTGAGAATAGCAAGTTTATATAAAATATTACCATAAGAACATCACAAGATTTCATTCTTCAAGATATCATGTTCATATTATATTTTATAGTATAATAAATCCATAAATTTTATAACTCATTCTCCTATTTCATGAATATATATTATCAATTTTCATTATCTACTTCGTGGAATAATTTCCAATATATTTTATTTCATCTGGTCTAAATCAATCCATACACTAGGTTATTAATCAAATTACCCATCCCGACTGAACACCAATTCATTTTTATCACCAAAAATATTTTATACACTTAATGAAATGTATTTAAATCCATAAACATAAAGAGTCTATTTTGATTTCAATTTTTTCCAATTATGATAGAGCCAATTCCATTATAATTTAAAGAACCATAATTTATAATATTAACTTATCCTTTTTTGAACATGTCATAATTTTTGTGGAGTTCAAAATATTTTATAATATGTCATGAGAATCAACTATGCAAGTTCCATACACATTCACATTTCATTGAATTAAATTCAACTTCTACATCTAAGGAGTTCTATTTCCATTTTCTCATAATATTTAGAGGATTTTAATAATTAAAAAAAATATTTTTATGATGGTAAATTATGAGACATTAAATTTCATAGTGACTAGGATCGTCACACCATAGAAAAACACCATTAAGTAAATGAAACATATTTTGAGCCTTTCGTCCAGAATATTAATCTGTTTATGAAATTACTTATTTTGATAAGGCTAACTAACCCTTAATACCTATTCACAAGGAAATAATTTTTTTTAATATAGGTGATTGATATAATAAATTTTTTACATATTCCTAAAATATCCATAATTCTAACAATATCCATTTAAATCTTATTTCCATTTAAATCTTATTTCCATTTAAAAAAATATAGGTTGTCCACAACTATGTTTTTGACATCCAACCACATCATAAGTAAAAATGTTCACTATTTTTTGAGAACATTAGTATACTAATAAATAGAATTATTCAATATTGTATTCATAATATTACTTTTTTAAACAGTTCAATAATATTTTGTTGAATCATTTTTTTAATCAATATTTGGATTCAAATAATTGTAAAATTTCTAAGACTCTTATGATTTATCCGTAAACATGATTCTATTGAGTTCATTATTCTTATTTGAATATTTATAATGATTTTTTAATATAATCATAATAATTAATATATTATTTTTCATATTTTTGTGATTCATTACTCTATGAAAAAATCATATATTTTATAATATAATATTATTAATAGTTCTAAATTGGTTTAGTACTTCTTAAAATATGACCAGTTTTATTGAACATGATCAAACTAATTATATACATAATTAACTATTACATAATATATGATATTAATTATATTCACACCATAATTTAAATTATTCTTATAAAAAATGTATTTTATAAATTTAAACATTTCAACTTCATAAATGAATTCTTCTTATTGAATGATTGATCATCTCTCTTTAATTTTTTTTTCAATGAATTAGATTTATGAGAGACATTATCTCAATAATATACTCAATATAAAATCCATATATGTTTCTTAATATATAATTATTAAATTGTTTTCTTCATAACTTGTGTAATATTAATAAAACATATTTTTAATTGGAGTATTTTCACTAACACCGTTATCAATATCAACAGCTTCATCTTCAAAACTGGTATCACCTTCGTTTGACATTGAAATTAAATTAAATACTTTATTGGATAAATTCATACATTTTCATTTTATATTTACTTTTTTCAAAGATGAATTCATAATTTTTAATAATATAAAACATTCAATTTCTTTATCACTAGATTATTCTATTGTTAGTTTGGAATTTTTGATGTAAAATAGCAAACAACCCCATAATTGAAAAATTTACGTTGTAATATCCCATTTAAAATTCCCTAATATCTTCCTAATTTTTTAGTGATAATATACATAATATTCTCAAACCATATGTCCATATATGAACAAGATTCTTAATAGCTATATTAAATATATTGAAAAATAACCTTCTAATTTTTCTTATAATTTGATAATGTCAGAGAAATTTCATTTTTTTCATTCCCTTATTCATGATAGAATTGCATTTACTCATTTAATGTTAAATAATATATCTTTGTAAACAATCATGATAAATTTAACATAGATCATTTTCATCCAATGTTGATATTTTTCTTCAATTGTTTTAGTTAGAATGCACAAGATCTTCTCAACAATATTAGGGTCTTTTAATTTATCACCATGACCCATAATCATGATGAAAACATCATTTACCCTTGTTAAGACAAAATAAATTGTTTTTTCAACATATATCTATATTAATTCTAATTTAATCCAAAAAATGTTCTTACATCACTTTTATATTCACTGTATAGATATTTTCTAGTTTTTTCCAATGGAATTTTTCAATTGTGATTCCATTAATGTTCATAAAGTCAATCTTGGAAATGTCATATAATATATAATTTATAGAATGAAAATATTAGAATCATTTTTAGCATGGAAGGATCTACTACTATGTTAATTTACTTATTATAATGTGGTATATTTTTTGAGGAACAACCTCCTTCCTCATTCTAATGATTAAAAAACACAGTCCCATCCTTTACTGGAAGATCTTGCATCTAAGCTATAACTACCCCAAATCCAAAATAACTATAACATTGTAATTTTTTATTAATTAGTGGTCCTAAATATTATATATAATATAAAATATGGTTGAAATTAATTTTTTAGTTTCCATTCTCTAACGAAATGTTGTCCCTCAAATAGGTTGACCCACTCGAAACTCACTCAGTCTCTTATATAGAAGAATATATATTTAATGTAAGAAATCATATTAATGAATAATCTTGTATATAGATTTCCCAAGATCTACAAAATAAGACTAATTCCTTTAATATATTCATCATGAACTCTTTTCATGATATATAATCAGTAAAATCTAGTAAAACCATCTTATGAATTATTCTCCAAACACCATCCCCTCATAATAAAAATGATCATGAATTTGATAAATTCATATTAAACACCACATTTCATGAATCATATAAAAATAAAATTATTTTAATAAAAACTCCAAAAAATTATCTCTAAACCTCTTGGTCTCAATAGGATACCAACAATATAAAGAAAACCTATGTAACGTGTATGTTATCTTTGAAAATATATAGTCATTCCAAACTAGACCATTGATCTCCTTCACCTTGGAAGAGATGGATTCTTTCATTTAGTGTAGAAAAGGATACCCTACGATGGTAGTATCATAAATATTCCTTGAATGCATTAAAAAATTCCATCACAATGATAAGTTTAAAGGGGCCCATATCGAGGATGATGAAATCTCAAGAAAACTATACATTAGATAGAGTGATAAAGAAAGCATTATGGTATAATCCATGTTACCATTTCTTCTCGAGAGGATTTTATATCTCCATGAAATAAGTTATTAGTTCTATGGTAATATATAGATGGAATATAGTACTTGCTAAAAAATGATTGTTAATCACAAGTACCAAATAAATATATTATAATAGATAGTGAAATAGGCCACTACAACTCATCATAGTTGGTCCCACTGTAGATTTTATAAGTTCGAGTTCCACTGCTTTGTGGTTTCCTCCGATTTCCTAAAGTGGAGTACAATATCATGTCTGGGGATTATCCCTCGACTAGATCTTCCTGTATGTTGATCCACCATTTCTAATGAAACCTTCATTATGAGGTCAAGAAATATTTATAGGGTCAGATAATGCCTAGTATCAATGATAATATGAGGATCACCCAAAACTATTTGCTAAAATAATCCTATAGATAAAATATAATAATGTCATAGACTCCAGGTTTTTTGGAAAGTATTCAGAGAAATTGATAAAGAGGGCATATTTTACCTTCCATTCCATCCTATTGAGAAAAATTTGTTCTACCACCTATGGTTGAAGAAGTACCATACTGAGATGGGGGTTGTAAAAAATCACTAATTCCATTAATTAGTTCTTCCCAATTCCTTCTATTTTATACAAACCATGAATCACTCCCAAATAGATGAGTATAAACTCAAAAAAACCTAATTCCCTAGATTCATTAATCTCTACCTTCATGACTCAATCCAAAAAATTCTCATAAGTCATGATCTTCAGTTGGGAAACCTATGATCATATATAAATCTAATGATCTATCTCAAACCTCCACAATTTCATCCAATAATCCCAAAATGTTTATATGGTTATGTTAATGGATTTGGAGAATCGATTAGTGGTCTCTATAACACATTGATCTCCCATATTGGGGAATAAAAATTCTATATATTTTTTAATGTTCATAGTCTATGGATAAACCCAATGGGTAATAATAATCCAAAAATTCTCCCATTACCAGTTATAATGTTTATTAGCCAAAATAATGGACTATAACCATCTTCATCTTGGACCTCCATGCATAAAGTTTCACATTTCCCTATAATGGAGTAAAGAGCCCAAGAAATTAAAAGAAATCAGTACTTTATGAAAAATCCATAAATCATTGATGATCATTACGTACTTATAAGGGGGTATGCACGTATCCAAGAAATTCAAGCGCTCATTATTTATTTTCAACCTATAACTTTTATTTTTCCATATTTAGGCTAGACCCACTTAATTGTCTATCCCTTGAAAATTATCATAATCTCATAAAGTAATATCAGATCAATGTAAGGGGTTTATCTTGGAATGTTATCCACTACTCCCTCTATAGAGTTCACTGGGAGTCATTGTGGAGGAATAATACTATATAAAATAACTTTAATGGAATAAATCTAGACAAATAATAGAGATGAATATAAAACATAAGGATCATATAATTAACTAAATAAATAATTTATAAAAAACACAAGAAATACAACATGTCTACAATGCATAGTCCCAGTGAACAGGGTGATACCCAAACATGTAACCAAAGAAAGAATTAAAGTTTCAAAAAATCACATATTCCTGACATTTGTTGGAAATTCATTTTGTTGTACTTAGAGTGATGGGTACAAAACCCTTCCTAACCACTCTCCTTGAGTATCGAAAATCCAGGATCCTAGCTACTAATACATCCTAAATATTATAATTATAATTGGGTTTTCATAACATTTTGTCACTAACCAATATGGTTCACACCAAATCAGGGCACCGAAGTGGTATCATGTAAGATCCAAAATGATATTACTAATCCTCATGGTATCTTAAATAGTATAGGGTTATCCATAACACTCAATAGGAATCATTTTTCCATTCAAAAAATATACTCAGTAGGACAAACCAAAATCTTCTCATGATCACTTCATGTGTCTGTTCTTTAAACCAATGATTTATTGAAAACAACACCATTTCACAAGAAAAAAATAAATGGTAATAATGAATAAATACTATTAAATTCCACTACCAACAATATACGAATAAAAACATGAATCCAATATAAAAGTGATAATATTGGAATAAAATATTGAGAAACCACATCTATATATGCATACTAAAAAATTAATTAAATAAATAGAATATAAAAAGAGATCTATCTCTAAATGACATTGGGATCATCAAACCATGATTTCAAGTCTATAGAATGAAAATAATCTAACATGAATATCCACCATCTCTATCCTTTACCTTTCCATTTCCTACCACTACTGGAAATACACTATTTCCCAATGGTTCACAACCGTTGGGAAAGCCCCTAAAACCGTTGGTATATGATATACCAACGGTTCTCCCAACCGTAGGGAAGTAAGCCGTGGGGAAATCCCAACGGTTTGGGTGAACCGTTGGGAAAACCAAATATACCTAAACTATCCCAACGGTTCTTCAAAACAGTTGGGATAGTTTTCCATGGGTGAACTCTTTCCCAACGGTTATAAACCGTTGGGAAAAGAGATATTTACCAACGGTTCATTGAACCGTTGGTAAAAACTTATTTAGGATTATATGCCAACGGTTTAAAACCGTTGGCATACCCTATGCTGCAAATTGCAACAGCCTGCAATTTGCACAGCCCCTCTCCCCTGTACATCAGGCACCTCTCATCTCATCAGGCGTCATTTTCACCTCATTTTCGATCCAACTATTGTACCTTTAATAAAATAAAACATACATATACAATTACTAACAAATTCATACACATTTAACATATAATGGATCCTGAAACTATACACATCCATAATTAAATTACAATTCATAAACATACATAATTCATATAAAATTCAATTTAAAATTTAGATGACAATTATATGTGGAATCCGATTGAGGCGGGGATGATTGTTACACGTCACATATGACCCATGGATCGTTCTCCTATAGTTTCAATGGAAACAGAATGCGTTTGGCCGGTTTTGCGTATGCCAGTTCTTTTCACTTATAATCCTACCCATTTTAAACAAAACAGACACAGTTAGAGCGGTGTTGGCCACACCGCGCCTCGTATTGAGGCGGGAATGATTCGTACACCTCACATATGACCCATGGATCGTTCTCCTAATGTTTCAACGGAAACCGAATGCGTTTGGTCGGTTTTCCGTATGTACTTAAAATGAAGTCCATTTTAATCAAAAGAGAGCCACTTAGACTGATCTCGGCCACACCGCGACTCGGATTGAGCCCGAGTGGGCTCGTACATGTCACATATGACTGTTGGATCGTTGTGATAAATTATCAACAGATTCGGAATGCATTTGGTCGGTTTTGCGTATTCCAGTTGTTCTTTTCACTTATAATCCTGTCCATTTTAAACAAAAGATACACAGTTAGAACGGTGTCGGCCACACCGCTCCTCG
The DNA here is from genome assembly GCA_963277665.1 of Viscum album. Lineage (NCBI taxonomy): Eukaryota > Viridiplantae > Streptophyta > Magnoliopsida > Santalales > Viscaceae > Viscum > Viscum album. Next base: position 774,658,361 of record OY728152.1, on the reverse strand, counting down.
GATTGAGGCGGGATTGACTCGTACACGTCACATACGACCCACGGATCCTTGTGCTAAAGTATCGACACAGTCTGAATGCCTTTGGTCGGTTTCTCGTATGTCACTTGATGATTTTCACTTAAAATGACGTCTTTTCGAAACAAAAGACCGACACTTTGAGTGGTTTCGGCCACACCGCGTCTCCGATTGTGGCGGGGTTGATTCGTACACGTCACATATGACCCATGGATCGTTATCCTAAAGTTTCAACGGAAACCGAATCCGTTTGGTCGTTTTTCCGTATGTACTTAAAATGGTGTTCATTTTAAACAAAAGAGAGCCACTTAGACTTATCCCGGCCACACCGCGACTCGGATTCATCCCGGGTTGGCTCGTACACGTCACATATGACCCATGGATTGTTGGGATAAATTATCAACAGATTCGGAATGCGTTTGGTCAGTTTTTCGTATGCCAGTTGATGCTTTTCACTTAAAATGACGCCCTTTTGAAACAAAAGACGGACAATTTGAGTGGTGCCGGCCACACCACGTCTCCAGATTGAGATGAAACCACCGTGAAACATTCTAATTATTATTCGGGACGTGTACGCACATACGGCACGTCAATCGGACGTGCGGTTTGAGCGGTACGACTCAATATTCTTGTTTTAAGTGATGCGCGCGCTTCGTAAACGCGCGTGAGGTGGGTCCAAATGGGACGAATGAAGTCAGAATGACATGAAATCAGACGAAAAATATGGGTGAGTGATTTCTGAAGTGGTCGAACAGACGGCATGTCAATCGGACGTGCCATGTGCTCGCGGTGACCGACAACGCAGTTCTGGTGTCATAAACGGCCAAAACGGGCGTCCAACGGTCAAATTCATAGCGGACGACCTCTTATTGAGCTGAAACCACCGAGAAACATTCTAATTATTATTCGTGATGTGTACACGTAGACGGCACGTCAATCAGACGTGCGGTTTGCGCGGTACGGCTCAATATTCGTGTTTTAAGTGATGTGCGCGCTTCGTAAACGCACGTGAGGGGGGGTCCAAACGGGCCGAACGAAGTCGGAATGGCCTGAAATCAGACGACAAATACGGGACAGTGATTTCTGAAGTGTTCGAGCAGACGGAATGTCAATCGGACGTGCCGTGTGCACGCGGTGACCGACAACGCAGTTCTGGTGTCAAAAACGGCCAAAACGGGCGTCCAACGGTCAAATTCATAGCGGCCGACCTCGGATTGACCTGAAACCACCTGGAAACATTCTAATTATTATTCGTGACATGTACGTGCAGATGGAACGTCAATCGGACGTGCGGTTTGCACGGTACAGCTCAATATTCGTGTTTTAAGTGATGGGCGCGCTTCGTAAACGCGCGTGAGGGGGGTCCAAATGGGCTGAACAATTTCGGAATGGTCTGAAATCAGACGAAAAATACAGGTGAGTGATTTATGAAGTGTTCGAGCAGACGGCACGTCAATCGGGCGTGCCATGTGCGCGCGGTGACCGACAACGCAGTTCTGGTGTCATAAATGGCCAAAACGGGCCTCAAACGGTCAAATTCATAGCGGACGACCTCGGATTGAGGCGAGGTTGACTCGTACACGTCTCAAATGACCCATGAATCGTTTTCTTAAAGTATCAACACAATCCGAATGCGTTTGGCCGGTTTTCCGTATGCCAGTTGATGTTTTTCACTTAAAATGATGTCCTTTTGAAACAAAATACATACACTTTGAGTTGTTCTGACCACACCGCCCCTCGGATTGAGGTGGGTATGATTGGTAAACGTTACATATGACCCATGGATCGTTCTCCTAAAGTTTCAATGGAAACCGAATGCGTTTGGTCGGTTTTGCTTATGCTAGTTCTTTTCACTTATAATCCTACCCATTTTAAACAAAACAGACACAGTTAGAGCGGTGTTGGCCACACCGTGCCTCGGATTGAGGCGGGGATGATTTGTACACCTCACATATGACCCATGGATCGTTGTCCTAAAGTTTCAACAGAAACCAAATGCGTTTGGTCAGTTTTCCGTATGTACTTAAAATGATGTCCATTTTAATCAAAAGAGAGCCACTTAGACTGATCTCGGCCACACCGCAACTCGGATTGAGCCTGAGTGGGCTCGTACATGTCACATATGACTGATGGATCGTTGTGATAAATTATCAACAGATTCGGAATGCGTTTGGTCGGTTTTGCGTATGACAGTTGTTCTTTTCACTTATAATCCTGTCCATTTTAAACAAAAGATACACAGTTAGAACGGTGTCGGCCACACCGCTCCTCGGATTGAGGCGGGATTGACTCGTACACGTCACATACGACCCATGGATCCTTTTGCTAAAGTATCGACACAGTCTGAATGCCTTTGGTAGGTTTTTCGTATGTCACTTGATGATTTTCACTTAAAATGACGTCTTTTTGAAACAAAAGACCGACACTTTGAGTGGTGTCGGCCTCACCGCGTCTCCGATTGTGGCGAGGTTGATTCGTACACGTCACATATGACCCATGGATCGTTCTCCTAAAGTTTCAATGGAAACCGAATCCGTTTGGTCATTTTTCCATATGTACTTAAAATGGTGTTCATTTTAAACAAAAGAGAGCCACTTAGACTTATCCCGGCCACACCGCGACTCAGATTCATCCCGGGTTGGCTCTTACACGTCACATATGACCCATGGATTGTTGGGATAAATTATCAACAGATTCAGAATGCGTTTGGTCGGTTTTCCATACGCCAGTTGATGCTTTTCACTTAAAATGACGCCCTTTTGAAACAAAAGACGGACACTTTGAGTGGTGATGGCCACACCGCGTCTCCGGATTGAGATGAAACCACCGTGCAACATTCTAATTATTATCCGTGACGTGTACGCGCATACGGCACGTCAATCGGACGTGCGGTTTGAGCGGTACGGCTCAATATTTGTGTTTTAAGTGATGCGCGCGCTCCGTAATCGCGCGTGAGGTGGGTCCAAACGGGACGAACGAAGTCGGAATGACATGAAATCAGACGAAAAATACGGGTGAGTGATTTCTGATGTGGTCGAGCAGACGGCACGTCAATCGAACGTGTCGTGTGCCCGCGGTGACCGACAACGCAGTTCTGGTGTCATAAACGGCCAAAACGGGCGTCCAACGGTCAAATTCATAGCGAACGACCTTGGATTGAGCTGAAACCACCGAGAAACATTCTAATTATTATTCATGACGTGTACGCGCAGACGGCACGTCAATCGGACGTGCGGTTTGCGCGGTACGACACAATATTCGTGTTTTAAGTGATGCGCGCGCTTCGTAAACGCGCGTGAGGGGGTCCAAACGGGCCGAACGAAGTCGGAATGACCTGAAATCAGACGAAAAATACGAGACAGTGATTTCTGCAGTGTTCGAGTAGACGGCACGTCAATCGGACGTGCCGTGTGCATGCGGTGACCGACAAAGCAGTTCTGGTGTCATAAACGGCCAAAACGGGCGTCCAACGGTCAAATTCATAGCAGCCGACCTCGGATTGACCTGAAACCACCGGGAAACATTGTAATTATTATTTTTGATGTGTACGCGCAGACAGCACGTCAATCGGACGTGCGGTTTGCGTGGTACGGCTCAATATTCGTGTTTTAAGTGATGCGCGCACTTCATAAACGCGCGTGAGGGGGGTCCAAACGGGCCGAACGATTTCAGAATGGCCTGAAATCAGACGAAAAATACGAGTGAGTGATTTATGAAGTGGTCGAGCAGACGGCACGTCAATCGGACGTGCCGTGTGCGCGCGGTGACCGACAACGCAGTTCTGGTGTCATAAACGGCCAAAACGGGCGTCAAACGGTCAAATTCATAGCGGACGACCTCAGATTGAGGCGGGGTTGACTCGTACACGTCTCAAATGACCCATGAATCGTTGTCTTAAAGTATCAACACAATCCGAATGCGTTTGGCCGGTTTTCCGTATGCCAGTTGATGTTTTTCACTTAAAATGATGTCCTTTTGAAACAAAAGACATACACTTTGAGTTGTTCCGACCACACCGCGCCTCGGATTGAGGCGGGGATGATTGGTACACGTCACATATTACCCATGGATCGTTATCCTAAAGTTTCAATGGAAACCGAATGCGTTTGGTCGGTTTTGCATATGCCAGTTCTTTTCACTTATTATCCTACCCATTTTAAACAAAACAGACACAGTTAGAGCGGTGTTGGCCACACCGCACCTCGGATTGAGGCGAGGATGATTCGTACACCTCACATATGACCCATGGATCGTTCTCCTAAAGTTTCAATGGAAACTGAATGCGTTTGGTCGGTTTTCCGTATGTACTTAAAATGATGTCCATTTTAATCAAAAGAGAGCCACTTAGACTGATCCCGGCCACACCGCGACTCGGATTGAGCCCGAGTGGGCTCGTACATGTCACATATGACTGATGGATCGTTGTGACACATTATCAACAGATTCGGAATGCGTTTGGTCGGTTTTGCGTATGCCAGTTGTTCTTTTCACTTATAATCCTGTCCATTTTAAACAAAAGATACACAGTTAGAACGGTGTCGGCCACACCGCTCCCCGGATTGAGGCGGGATTGACTTTTACACGTCACATACGACCCATGGATCCTTGTGCTAAAGTATCGACACAGTCCGAATGCCTTTGGTCGGTTTTTCGTATGTCACTTGATGATTTTCACTTAAAATGACGTCTTTTTGAAACAAAAGACCGACACTTTGAGTGGTTTCGGCCACACCGCGTCTCCGATTGTGGCGGGGTTGATTCGTACACGTCACATATGACCCATGGATCGTTCTCCTAAAGTTTCAACGGAAACCGAATCCCTTTGGTTGTTTTTCCGTATGTACTTAAAATGGTGTTCATTTTAAACAAAAGAGAGCCACTTAGACTTATCCCGGCCACACCGCGACTCGGATTTATCCCGGGTTGGATCGTACACGTCACATATGACCCATGGATTGTTGGGATAAATTATCAACAGATTCGGAATGCGTTTGGTCGGTTTTCCGTATGCCAGTTGATGCTTTTCACTTAAAATGACGTCCTTTTGAAACAAAAGACGGACACTTTGAGTGGTGCCGGCCACACCGCGTCTCCGGATTGAGATGAAACCACCGTGAAACATTCTAATTATTATTCGTGACGTGTACGCGCATACGGCATATCAATCGGACGTGCGGTTTGAGCGGTACGGCTCAATATTCGTGTTTTAAGTGATGCGCGCGCTTCGTAAACACACGTGAGGTGGGTCCAAACGAGACGAACGAAGTCGAAATGATATGAAATCAGACGAAAAATACGGGTGAGTGATTTCTGAAGTGGTCAAGCAGACGGCACGTCAATCGGACGTGCCGTGTGCCCGCGGTGACCGACAACGCAGTTCTGGTGTCATAAACGGCCAAAACGGGCGTCCAACGGTCAAATTCATAGCGGACGACCTCGGATTGAGCAGAAACCACTGAGAAACAATATAATTATTATTCGTGACGTGTACGCGTAGACGGAACGTCAATCGGACGTGCGGTTTTGCGCGGTACGGCTCAATATTCGTGTTTTAAGTGATGCGCGCGCTTCGTAAACGCGCGTGAGGGGGGTCCAAATGGGCCGAACGAAGTCGGAATGGCCTGAAATTTGATGAAAAATACGGGACAGTGATTTCTGAAGTGTTTGAGCAGACGGCACGTCAATCGGATGTGCCGTGTGCCTGCGGTGACCGACAATGCAGTTCTGGTGTTATAAACGGCCAAAACGGGCGTCCAACGGTCAAATTCATAGCGGCCGACCTCGGATTGACCTGAAACCACCGGGAAACATTTTAATTATTATTCGTGACGTGTACGCACAGACGGCACGTCAATCGGACGTGCGGTTTGCGTTGTACGGCTCAATATTCGTGTTTTAAGTGATGCGCGCGCTTCGTAAAAGCGCGTGAGGGGGGTCCAAACAGGCCGAACGATTTCAGAATGGCCTAAAATCAGACGACAAATATGGTTGAGTGATTTATGAAGTGGTCGAGCAGACGGCACGTCAATCGGACGTGCCGTGTGCGCGCGGTGACCGACAACGCAGTTCTGGTGTCATAAACGGCCAAAACGGGCATCAAACGATCAAATTCATAGCGGACGACCTCGGATTGAGGCGGGGTTGACTCGTACACGTATCAAATGACCCATGGATCGTTGTCTTAAAGTATCAACACAATCTGAATGCGTTTGGCCGGTTTTCCGTATGCCAGTTGATGTTTTTCACTTAAAATGTTGTCCTTTTGAAACAAAAGACATACAGTTTGAGTTGTTCCGACCACACCGCACCTCGGATTGAGGCGGGGTTGATTGGTACACGTCACATATGACCCATGGATCGTTCTCCTAAAGTTTCAATGGAAACCGAATGCGTTTGGTCGGTTTTGCGTATGCCAGTTCTTTTCACTTATAATCCTACCCATTTTAAACAAAACAGACACAGTTAGAGCGGTGTTGGCCACACCGCGCCTCGGATTGAGGCGGGGATGATTCGTACACCTCACATATGACCCATGGATTGTTCTCAACAGAAACCGAATGCGTTCGGTCAGTTTTCCGTATGTAATTAAAATGATGTCCATTTTAATCAAAAGAGAGCCACTTAGACTGATCCCGGCCACACTGTGACTCGGATTGAGGCGGGGTTGATTCGTACACGTCACATATGACCCATGGATCGTTGTCCTAAAGCATCAACACATTTCGAATGCATTTGGTCAGTTTTTCGTATATCATTTTTGTTTTCACTTAAAATCTTATGGAAATTCATATAGAATATTTTTATATCATATTTAATATGGATTAGATTTTAGTTGATCGTGCTATGAAACATTTCAGAGCTAATGAAATTAAGGAAGGTGGAGGGGCTGTCCGGGGGGCTGTCCGGGGGGGCTGTCCGGTGGGTGTCCGGGGGGCTGTCCGGGGACCAAGGAGGAGGGTGGGGGGGCTGTGCGGGGTCTGTCCGGAGGGTGTTTGGGGGTTGTTCAGGGGGTTGTCCGGGGTTGTTCAGGGGGCTGTCCGGGTGTTGTTCAGGGGGTTGTTCAGGGGGTTGTCCGGGGGTGTTCAGGGGGCTGTCCGGGGGGTGTTTGGGGGGTTGTCCGGGGTCCAGGGGGGTGGGGGGGGGGGGTGGGGGGGGGGGGGGGGGGGGTTGTCCGGGGGGCTGTCCAGGGGGCTGTCCGCGGGGGCTGTCCGGTGGGGGCTGTACGGGGGGCTGTACGGGGGGCTGTCTAGGGGGCTGTCCGCGGGGGCTGTCCGGGGGGGCTATCCGGTGGGTGTCCGGGGGGCTGTCCGGGGACCAAGGAGAAGGGTGGGGGGGCTGTGCGGGGTCTGTCCGGGGGTGTTTGAGGGTTGTTCAGGGGGTTGTCCGGGGTTGTTTAGGGGGCTGTCCGGTGGTTGTTCAGGGGGTTGTTCAGGGGTTGTTCAGGGGTTGTTCAGGGGTTGTTCAGGGGGTTGTCCGGGGTTGTTCAGGGGGTTGTCCGGGGGGTGTTTGGGGGGTTGTCCGGGGTCCAAGGGGGAGGGTGGGGGGGTTGTCTGGGGGGCTGTCCGGGGGGCTATCCGGGGTCCAGGGTGGAGGGTTGGGGGCTGTACGGGGGGCTGTCCAGGGGGCTATCCGCAGGGCTGTCCGGGGGTGTTTGGGGGGTGTTCGGGGTCCAAGGGGGAGGGGGGTTGTCCAGGGTCCAAGAATGAGGGGGGTTGTCCAGGGAGTTCTCAAACACACAACCACTAAAAGACAACAACATCCATAAAAACAGAAAATATATAAAAATAACTCAACTCCAATACTATACTACGAGTCTAGATAAAACCAACAACTAGAATAGATTAAACATCAAATCTCAGTAATATAAGTCAAAAATGTAACAGATCAATATGTCCCACATCAGCATCACCATCACCATCATCGTCATCATCATCATCACCCTCGTCATCGTCCTCCTCATCGTCCTCACCCTCCACAGCGCCTTCCTCCTCGCCTTCGCCCTCCTCCTCGCCCTCCTCATCTCCCTCCTCTTCCGCATCAGACTCCTCGCCATCATCATCTTCAAGCTGGACATCAGCCTGACCACTACTGGAATTGCCACCTGGTGCACCATATATAGAATGTATCGATGACATGTATTCATCAATCGCTGGGCTGGCCTCTGCTGGAAGTGTTGGACGTAGAACTTCAATAAATTTCATAAATGCACTATTTGCCCTAGCAGACTGTTCTGCCGTCTCTGTGGCCCTTTTCTTAGCCTGTTCTGCCTGTGCCCTAACTTGCTACAGCTCGGTGGCACTACAAATCGTACCTGAGGCAGGCCAATACCTCGTCGGGGCTATCCTAGGTCGGCAGCGTACTCTGCCAGAATGATCATCTCCCAACACCTGATGTAAGTGATCAGATGGCCCAAAATTGTCTGCTTCTTGGGCATCGGGGGCCTCTAAAGCATCCTGTTACAAATATAAATATATTATTAAGTTACGAAATAGATATTAAAATATAAAATCAACAGATTAAAACTTACAATCTGCTGCTGAGTCGCTTCATTGACAACACTTCCATCCTTTTTTCGTCTACTCGAGCAAAACAGTTTTGCTCGAGGCACACGTCCTTCAATATTTTTTACTTGCCTCTACAATGACATTGAAAACAAAAGTTATATAAAAATTTTAGCAAATGATTAAATAATTTAGGAAACAAAAGAAAATGTAAGTCGTAAAGAAAACTTATAAACAATTGTCATACCTGCTGCCTCTCATGATCCGACATCGTCGTGCGTCCTAGTGTATGGAGGTATTTTTTTGCATCAATATTTTTTTTATTTTTTCCAGATGATTCCTAAATAAAATTCGATAATGCAAAGGATAATATTAATGCAAAATTTGAAAGTTATTATTTAAATACCTCAAATGTAATTCATACCTTAAACTGGGTACTCGTCCAATGAGTAATCATCTGACGATACTGCTCTATAGGACAATCATCCACGACTGGTACCGCCTCTAACTCAGTGCCAACTCTAGCACGCCAACCAATATACATCTCATGCTTTTAGGCTCTCCAAAGCTCGCCTAAATCCTTTAGACGTGCCAGTCGTGCACCCTCACCATCAGGAAAATTAAATCGAAGCTGAAATCAAAATATTAATTCATATAAATACAAAAATAATTCATGGCATTAAATACAACATATTTTTTTACCCATATCTCTGCCCAAGATCTATCTTTGACCTCATGTGGCAAATTTCTCCACGACAGCGGGCTGACGGGAATGATGTCGGAGTATTTGGAAAGCGTCGCCATAAAACTCCGACATTGCTGCCCTATTTTCTCAACCATCTGATTGTCTTCATTATATTCCACCATAACCTGTGTGCGATGGTTCCACACCGAACGCATGCGTGTACGGCCCCGCCCCGCCTCCTGTCAGTAGATGTATCTGTCATGAAAAAAAAACAAATATTTTATCAAAACATGTTATAATGAAAATAAATATTGCTATAAAAATTTGTTAGGTTTTTATAAATATACCTGCGCTAGTCTGATCAATGAGTGGCGCCGGATCCACAGAACCTGATGGAACACCCTCTGGTGGAACAGGAGTCAAAGACGATGGAATATAAAAGCTCGGAGAGACAGAAGTAGAAGGAAAAGAAGATGGAACAGCTGTATGACGTGATGCTGACTGGGGAGTGGGAATCATCATGGGATGTGAATATGATGGGGCAGAAGATACAGAAGGTAGCGAAAACATGGGAGGTCTAAATATCCCGTGTGTCCCTAACGACACACCGGGATCAGAATGTGGGAAGGCTGAAATGTCAGTGGGAGGGGCAGGGTCTAGTCGGGCACGCGGAGCTCTACGTGCACCTCTGGTACGAACCCTCCTTGTACCACCGGCCTGAGTACTAGGACCAGTACTAGGATCCTCGTTGAATAACTGTCGACGTAATGGTGGATCCTACAAAAAAGTTTACAAAAAAAATTAATCACATGACATTATATATTCTGTAAATATATATATATATATTTGAAATAAATTACTCACTGTAGGCACTAATGGTGGAATGCCCATCTCATCCATCCGACGATTGTTCTCCGCCATTTTTTTCTTCATCTCTCTTCAATTGGCTTCATTTCCTGCATTGGAAAAAAAATATGTAATTAATTAGAAAAAGAAAATTAATGTGTAAACCAAAAAACTAAATATATGAGGGAATGAAGGGATTCATTGGTAATTTAGCTATCAATTGTTTTATAGGAGCTTGAATGAATTTAATAAAACATACAAGTTGTAATGTTCACCAAGTTAGAAATATTGTTTGATTTGGTTAGAATACAGTTCAATTCCAAATTAGAAAATGCAATTCAAATAAAACAGCAACAAATAAACATTGAAAATTCACATAACGGTCAAGTCAGCTAAAACATATTTGTGATCAATACTAAATAAATATGAATATTACCAACCTTAACAACCCAACTCGAGGTAAACCAAAAGAATTGAGAACATGGATGAATGACTCTATATATTTCCAACCACAACTTCAGGTTCACAATCAAGTATGACAATTGAGCTATTGGAGTCATCAAAAGATATAAATGGATTGGTTCCATTGGAAATAGGGACAGTGTCAATTCCATCATCAGCATCATCAAAAATATGTCTTGGAATTACTTCAACTATGACACCAAATTCAGGTTGAAGTTAATCTTTGACATAAAAAACTTTTTTAGCCATTGATGCCAACACATATGGTTCTTCGGTTGCAAGAGTGCGGGTCATATTAATTACTCGAATTCCACAATCATCAATAAATTTGCCATGTCTCGTCATCGAATCAAACCAATGGCATTTCATCATTGTGACTCGTCCATGAGAGTAATAATCCAATATTATTATTTTCTCAACGACTCCATAATAACCCACATTTTCAAGTCGCGGTCTACTATCTGATGCACTGGCATAACAATCTGTTGTGGCAGTAACCATAATACCATCATGTTGTGTTCTCATGTTTTTGGCTCGTTCAGTGACAATAAATCTGTACCCATTGATAACAATTGATTTACTGTCACGAACCACGGTATTAGGACCAAAAGCCAAAGTTCTTATTTCCTCAGAGACAGAGTCAGCAGAAAAACTCAATACCTGCAATATAAATGACAGTTAAACTTAAGTAAATATTGAAATAATTAATTTAAACAGTAATATTTTTACCTTCAATTTTAACCAAGAAGAAAACTCTTTGCTATGAAAAGTCTCTCTCCTTCTCAAAGATAAAGAACGATGCTTCCTATTTATCATTGTTTTATGTTCCCTGTAGATAAAAAAATATGAATAGTTTAACAGATATATATGTAAGATATACATATTCAATTTTGTTACCTGATATAGTCATCGAACAAATCACAGTTGAACAAAACTGTGCGATGTGACATCTCCCGCTCTTCATAGATTAATGTCTTCAATGTATATGATCCAGGAATTCCTCCTGTTTGAGGAAGTGATGGAAAACTGGGTTCAATTTTCTCATATTGTTCTTCTTCATTTCTCATTGGTCTTTTCATTCTTGTTGTAAGATCAGACAAATACATTGAACAGAAATCCATACATTCTTGAGCTAAGTAACCGTTCACGATATAACCTTCGGGATGATTCTTGTTTCGAACATAAGACTTTAATGTGAACATATTTCTTTCAGTTGGATACATCCAAAGAAAAGAAACAGGTCCTCCGAGAAGTATTTCAGTTGGAATATGGACAGTCAGATGCAGCATGCATTTGAAAAATGATGGGGGAAATATTTTCTCCAACTCACACAAAATTAATGGGGCATCTGTCAACATTTTTTGCAAGAAAGACTTGGAAAACTTCTTAGCACAAAGATCTATAAACAAATGGCACAACCAAATAACACCCACCCTTACATTATTGGAAAAAAGATGACGGATTGCTATTAGAAGCAACTCATGCAGTAGAACGTGATAATCATGAGTCTTCAAAGATTTTAGCTTCAACTCTCTTCTGTTGACCCTTTAGATTTGTTGCTTGAATAGCCATCAGGAACTCTAATAGTCTCTAATACTTCCAAAAATTGTTTTTTAGTAGGTGTCATCACATAAGAAGCACATGGAAGTTGCCATTTATTTTCACTAATACGCACAGGATGAAATTCTGGTCTGATGCCCCAATCCACCAAGTCACGTCGAGATCGTAAATCATCTTCTGTCTTCCCCTTGACATTTAGAAGAACTGAAAGCAACATTTCACATATATTCTTTTCAATATGCATTACGTCTAAGCAATGACGTAGCAAATTGGTTGACCAATAAGGAAAATCAAAAAAGATACTCCTCTTCCTCCAATTGTAACAGGTTTCTGTGGAAACATTCTTTCTCTTTCCAGATTTCATTTGACCCTTCCCGAACGAAAAACTGAAATCTTTCAATTCATTAAGCACATCAGTTACAGACATACGCTGAGGTGGATCATCGGTCTCTATAGTATTATCAAATCTTCGATGATTCATTCTATATGGATGATCCTTTGGCAAAAATCGTCGATGTCCCATAAAACTGAAACTACAACGATGTTTCAGTCTTCTGGATCGTGTATTCTTCATACAAACTGGACATGACAGTTTTCCCTTCGTGCTCCATCCACACATCATTACATAAGCTGGAAAATCATTGATTGTCCACATAAGCGCAGCGCACATCTGAAATATGTCTTTCGAACATGCATCGTATGTGAGCACACCCACATCCCAAATAAGTTTCAACTCTTTTATTAAAGGTTGCATGTATACATCAATATCAATGCCGGGATCAGAAGGACCAGATATGAGTATACTCATGAAAGTGAAAGATTTTTTCATACACAACCATAGGGGAAGATTATAAATGTGTATAAAAACTGTCCATGTGCTGTGCGAAGTAAGCATCTTCCCAAACGGATTAAAACCGTCGCATGAAAGACCCAGCCTCACATTACGCACGTCAGCTGCAAAATCAGGATGTCGAGCATCAAATCTCTTCCATGAAAATCCATCTGCAGGATGAACCAACTCATCATCAGTCTTCTTTCTCTCGGTATCATGCCATCTCATTTTTATTGATATGTCATCAGACATAAAAAGATTCTGGAGTCTGGGGATCAATGGAAAGTGCCACATTACTTTCTGTGGAATGCGAGATGGTGTTCCATCAGATTTTGACTTCCAGCGGGATGTGCCACATTTTATACATTCATTTCGTTCAGCGGTTTCCTCCCAGAATAAACTGAAATCTTTCGGGCAAGCATGAATTTTGTTTCTTGAAAATCCAAGTTCCTCAACTAACTTCCATGCCATATAGTGGTTTTAGGGAATATCTACATCATCTGGAAGTAAATCCTTCAAGAGGGTAAGAATGTAATCGATTGCTGTATTAAAAATCCCATACATAGTTTTCCCATGAAATAATCAAATTAAAAATTACAGCTTTTTCATTTTATCGCATTGTCGATATACTGGAGTCGTGGCAGCATCATTCAATTTTTTCACCCTATCAATATCATCATTTTCACTAGATGCATCAGCTGTCCTCATATCGAAGTCTTCTTGAGTCGAAATCCTTTCTTTTTCATGATGAAGAATAAATGGAAACCGATCATCTAACAAATTCTCCATTCCAGTCTTTTCATTTCGATCATCACCAATTTGAGATTTCTTTTTCTCCCCATTGTGATACCACAAAAAGTAGTTTGCTTGAAACCCATTTTTGGTTATGTGGTAGCTGACTTCTTCACGGCTCAACCAAGGTCTACCAACACAATTGGAACATGGGCAGTGTATGCGACCACTATTTGAAGCATTGTGAAATGAAAAATCTATAATGCTCTCCAAATTGTTTTGAAAATCGTCTGAGATCTGATCGGTTACATACATCCAACTTCTGTCCATTCTGTAAAAAGAATTTATATAAGTCATTTTGTCATAAACAATTCAATAGGCATTAACTATAATAGAAAATACATTTAAGTAAACGATAAAGGAAGAAAATAATCAAGGTATCAACTACACATGTCAAAAAAACATAAAAATTTGTTATTGAAAAAATGTAAAACCAACAAGAACATAATGTGTTATATCACATAACAGCATGACTCATCCCACAACCATATTAGTAGGGTATCATGAACTTGAATAACATAAACCTTGTGTCATCCTCCTACCCTACATGACCCCAACCACATGCCACATCTTATTATAGCCTTATCACATCACAACTCACCGAAAAACACTAGGAAAATCATAGTACATCTCACCTGAAGACACATGGACAATCACATCGCATCTTGCCTAAAAACACATGGTAAATCACTTTTGAAGGAAGAGTAGGGAAGACATGGTATCTATCAAAACATATAACCACCATCCTAGATATTAGAAAAAATACTCATAACTCAAAACCTCTGATCGTTGGTAAGTTTATCCAACTCTGGTTGGGAATGTGTAGAAATAACATAAAAATACATGATATATAGATAGCACAAAATACTCAACCTATGGGTTCACATTAACTACATAATCACACACTTCACTACTACCATAAAACACATAAACCACACCACCACCACACAAGATGCATAGCATTGGAATATAATTCTACATTCAATAAGTCTATCTATGGAATTATCATAAGAATCCATGTATCAATTGGAATATAATTCTACATTCAATAAGTCTATCTATGGAATCCCTCCCTTGGATCCATGTATCACCCATGGCTTAATCAATATTCAAAGAAATGAGTCTATCCATGGAATTCCACTGTGAATCCATTTATCAGATAAAGCGTATAAGTTAATAGAAACAAGATTATATACCTGGCATCCTAATAGAATCCATGTATCACTATTTACTATTAATCATTTAATGAATTCCATTTCATTTAAACAATTCATTAAACATACCAAGGTCAAAAACAAAGGTATTTAATACAACTCACCTCAAAATGGCGACTCAATCAAATAATAACCTGAAAAGAATGAAGCTTCATTTACTCATGTTGTAATGACAAGATAATGAGATTCCCTTTCTTAATCAATCAATTCCATATCATGGTCTCAACATAACTCATAATGGCTAGCAACTCAATGAAAATTATAGCACTCACATGGGAATTTTTAATAGAACACTCCTAACAAGACTATAAAGATATCACATGCATTAGTTATAATATATCTAACATGGTAAAATAAAATATAAGATAAATTCAATCCAATTTCATAGATTCATAGCATAGTCTCTACTTTACTCACATTGGCAAGGCAATAAAATTAAAACATGTGTTAAAAAATAATTGGCATTCATGTGTTAAAAGGGGAATGCAAACCATAAAATACCCTTAATTAATTTAATTTACAATTCAATTCAGAAATCGAACAATCAATTTGATTTATATAACCTTTCACAAATGACATCCCATGTTCAAGGGGTAAAATCCAAAAAGGAATTTTCAAGAAAACTCACCCTTAGGCTGGTCCGGCCACCAGTAGCTCCAAAATCTCCTAAACTGATGGGAAAAATGAAAATACGTTTAAATAATATCCAAACATTTGAATACATTTTCAGATAAAGAAGAAGAATAACCTGAAGAAGAGCTGGAAGATTCAAGGTCCGGCTGTCAGTACCTCCAAAATCGCCTAAATCGGCTGCTGCTCCCGTTTTAGGGTTGTGTATCGCGAATGGGGGAGAGAACAGGTGGCTAGGAATTTGGGGAGAACCTTTGCCAACGGTTTTTAAAAACCGTTGGCATATGCATATCTATCCCAACGGTTCTCTAGAACCGTTTGGAAAAACCTCCCCAAAGCATACCTCTATCCCAACGGTTCTCATGAACCGTTGGGAAAAGCTATCTATCCCAACGGTTCTGATGAACCGTTGCCAAAAACCTCACACCTATCCCAACGGTTCTCATGAACCGTTGGGAAAAAACCTACCAGGGAACATCTATGCCAACAGTTCTAATGAACCATTGGGAAAAACATCCTTTACCAACGGTTCTATGAAACCGTTGGTATGTAACTGTGGAGAAAAACCCACATTCCAGTAGTGTACATTAGATAAAACCAGTTCAATAGGAACCTAATTCTGTATACAGGGTGTGGGTATAATAAACACAGTAAGAAGGAACCCTGTGTTCCAAAATAATAATTTTTAATAGAAACTGATGTAATAATTTTTATACATAATATGTGAATGAATTGATTACACATTCATGGAAATTAAAAAAACATAGTAGAAAAATTTTATGGATTAAGGACTGTGATATAAAATTTGAAAAAAAAAATTAATAGGAATTAGCAAGTACACCCTAGGTTGACTATGTCTTTAGAAATATAGAAATATGACATCCCCAATTTGTTACGTTCCCATAATTATTGGTATGGAAAATAAATAACATAACATTCTAGTAGGGAATCTAAAATAATTTCATCATTATTCACACAGACATGAATAACTAATGGAAATGAGCTTTTACTTTTCAAGGTAGACCAACCCAATCAATCAGGTTCTTATAAGGATTTTATAATATAAATAAATAAATATTGAACATGGAATTCCATTAAGAAATAAATAAAAAATATAACTTTTCAAATAAAAAATTCTTTTTTTGTATTCTGACACTAAAAGGGTAATACAACAAGGTCTTTCATCTATATCATATCATTAGCATGTATAATATATTATTATTATTATTTTCAATTTTAATATCCTTGAACCCATGAGTTTAACTAATAATGGATTAAATAAAACCAATAACCTTAATAAATCTAAATAGCATTGAAATGGTGTAAATTCCCATTAAAGGAATTAAGAGACCCTAGAGAACCCTTATAAAAGAACTAACATAGAAATCCACAACATTTGAATTTTTTTAGACGAAAAATTAGGTTTTCATGGCTTTGTGGTAGAATTAAAACAAATAAATAAGGAATATATTGATTTAAAGGGTAAAGATAAGGCCCTTATATGGATATTTCCTGAAAAATCCTAATGAAATCCACATGGAATTAGTCCCTTTGTGGTGGAATGTTGTATCTTGAATTAAGAGGAGTTTGGAGTTTCATGGGGATTATGATGAATGTTATGGTATTTAGGTCGAGTAGAAGTAAAATAGTAAATTAATAATTATTAAAAACAATCCAGACCACATGTTTTGGGTACTCCCCATTGCAAACAATATACCAAACAAGCGGGTTGAACTAGATTTACATGGTCATTAAAAGTGTAAATACCCAGAACACAATATCCTCAAGCTGATAGTTACTTTATTACATTATAATAAGATACAAGGGATCATATCCCAATAGACATAATAGTTTAATATTCTTGGTAAACTAGATGCATAATTTAAATTCATATTATAATTGAAAAAAAAGTTAATTTTTTTTTCACTAAGAGTACAATTATTCCCCATAGCGTATCCCTACGTATGAAAAAACACATCATGGTAACATGAGGAAATTAAAAAAATAAATGGGTGATATAAAAATATTGGTAAGGTTAATAATATAGTATATTATATGATGAATAAATAATCACAATCATTGTGTAATGTTAAATAACTAAATAAAATTCCATTTAATTAATATATAGATTATAATACGAAAGAAATAATCAACT
The DNA here is from genome assembly GCA_963277665.1 of Viscum album. Classification (NCBI taxonomy): domain Eukaryota; kingdom Viridiplantae; phylum Streptophyta; class Magnoliopsida; order Santalales; family Viscaceae; genus Viscum; species Viscum album. Next base: position 774,640,669 of record OY728152.1, on the reverse strand, counting down.
TTAAAATAATTCAATATTAATAATCACATTTTCATGCAACATATCCATGCATATTCTAACTAATTTAACAATCTCGTGGACATCTATAATAGATCCCATAATGAGGTAATGCATAATTTTGGACATCTAAAACATACTTTCATGAGCATTCACAAGATAGTTTAAATTTATCAATAGATACTTAGAGAATTTGGCAAACTAATTTGTCTCATGAGACCAGTTGACGCATCAAAGGGATATCTATAATCAATACCCACATGTCACTTACTAATTACAATGAATTAATTATATCAAAAGGGGTGATTCATAATAATCGTATACATTAATATTAAAAAAATAACATGCACAATGTTAATACTTACCCCAATCAAATAAACATAATCATAAACAATCTAGTGTAATATGATGAATGGTAATAAAATTTAACAACCATAGTCAAAATTATCATATACCATCCAAATAAATAAAAATGATTATATCAATACAACATATCACTAGTGGATCATAAGTATAATAATTTTTTTATGCCTTAGATCAATACAAATCCCATAAAAATTTATATTAAAAACATTATAGTGTAAAATATCAATTTCACTTCAAAAATCACCATTTAAAAGAATGATTTCCCAAAACATATTGAGAATACTCATAATTTTAAAAAATAATTTAAAACATTTAAAATGTTCATTATAAAATTGAATGGTGATGAAGGTGGAAAATTCCATTCATTCCATACCCATTAAAATAATGATTATTTTCACTTTTTTGCTAAATAAAAATAATTTTTTCTTGGAAAACAACTTGATAATTCCATTCAATCAATTTATAATAAATTCAAACATGGGTAAAAATATAATAAATAAATAATTTTTAGAATGATAAAGAAAATTTTGAATTCATTTTTATAAAACTTGGTTTTGGAAAAAAATTTCATACGAAATTAGAAATGAAGTCAAAATTTTTAAACAGTTTATCTCAATAATTTTAAGTTCCAAATTGTGGGAAAATATAATAGTAAGTGAAAATTTTATTAATAATTATTGGATAATTATATTTATATGTTTTATTATATAAATATAAAATAATTCCAACAAGGGATATATAAACAAAAACTATCATGTATAATGATTAGAGAGTGAAATAAGACCATAACACTTTGGTAATGTAAAACCCCATAATTTTGTGAATTGTTTTTTCTCAAATTAATTTATCCTTTTCAATATTTTACAATTCATGCAACACTGAAGATATTTTATTTTATTAAAGAACTATTTTGGGCTTGGATTATATGAAACACCTACATAATCATTCTGTACACCAAATATAAACTATGGCCTACTCATCGTAGATCATAGAGGTTAACTTACATTATATGCAACAATTACGTTCCTCGATGACTTGCATAACATGAAAGAATGAAGTTTACCAAAAAATAATATATAATTAAAATATAATTATTTAATATAATTATATAAAACCTTGAAGTTAAAGAAGATTTTATGAATGTTATTAATTAATCAATGAAAATATATTATTTACATAATATTATATGAATTTATAGTTTACTGATTAATTATAAATGAATATAAAAACCTATTGAATATAAAAGGAAACATTGCGATGGTCACAATGATATTTTACACTACTAAATTAAATTTTAATTTATTTCAAGCAATAGACTAATTCAATAATTACTTTCACAGGGAACCAACATGGCGTATGATACATGAAACTCCGACCTGACATACATTACATGCAACACAGACTTGGCATACAATGCACGCAACTTTGAATTTTTACATATTTTTTTATAAAATTATTTAAATGAGATAATTATAAAATATTAATTAAACATATTTGTAGGAATAATAATAAATTTTTATAAATATTATCTGTAATTTTATTATATAATTTAAATATATTGAAATTGAATGATATGAAATTTTAGTAATGTCTTTTTATATTAAAAATTCTTTTTTTCTTGGATGAACCTCTTTTAATAATAAAATTATTTCTAGACACATATATAAATTTATATTGATAGAATAAATTTAATTTTTTAATTCAGGACATCAAAATTTTCTGATGGTGAATTTTTTGAATTTTATGAAAAAACCTCATAGTGTAATTAATAGTTAAAACTAAATATTTTTAGTTGAAAATAGTATTTTGGTTTAATTAATTATTATTTTTAAATTATATTATAATTTTTTAAGGAAATGTTAGATAAATATTAAATATTTTAATACAATTTAATTAATTATAATCAATGTGACTTTGAAATTTAATACAAAATCATAACATGCTTTTGACCATTTTTCATCCTAAAAAACATGTTATTTCCTCTCGTCTGCGTGATTAGCACTAATCAAAATTTTTCTACTTTAATGATTTTTAATTTTCATAAACCAACATAAATTATTTTATTCAGTATAATATTTATATTCTAATAATCCCAAGTTTATTTTTAACCATAAAGATTAGTAAAAGTTATTAAAATTAATCACATCAATTGAGGACAAATTAATCTTAATTAGGGACTAAAACTTAAAATTAAGGTACCAAATGATCTATCCACTTTTCCACCCCCCCAATTTTCTCTCCATGTTTCTTTTATAAACCTTCCAATCTTTAGTTTCTTTTATTTTTCATGACCTTTTTTAGGTAATAACATTGTGCACACTGAACATGTTTCTAAAAATTCCATGTGAGTGCTTTTCACTACTGGAAACATAGGGTATGACAATAGTTTTAAACCAGTTGGGATAGCTAGAAAACCATTGGTATACCCTATACAAATGGTTTTCCAAACTGTTGGCATTTAAGGCATTGTAATAGCTCTATTGCAATTGTTCTTTAGTAACCGTTGGTATATGGAACTATTTAGTACTCTATTCTAATGTTATCTGAAAACCGTTGGAATAAATCTTAACCAATAGTTTAATACCATTGATATATATTGACATTTATCCTTATATGAATGGTTTGAGAACTATTGGTATAATATTTTACCAATATTTAAAATGAAACCATTGTCGTAGATATGTTTTTGAGACCTATACCAATGGTTTCTAAACCGTTGCTATAGTTTTCTTCAATTTTAAACGACAAACCAAAATTTCCTCCCTCTCTAATTACCTTCAATTGATAAAATGACACTGAAACTGACAATATAAAATTAAAAATGTCAAAAATGAATAATTACAAATGACAGTAATACAATATAAAATATACAATACAATATACAATACAATTTATTTCTACAAACAATACAATGTACCAAATGACCACCAATTGAAAACAATATGACAACCAATTACAATTACATTGAAAACAATACAATATATAATACCTAATTCAAAATGAAACTATGTCCACTTCTATATGAAATTCAACGAGTAGTGGAATAGTGTACACCACTATGTCCTCAAAAATATGTCATTACAATATGAGAGGTTGGTAAGGAGATAACATGGAATGGGAAACTAGGAGGGGCTATAGACATGGGTGGTTTTGGCCGGGAGGGTGATGTGTTAGGGAGGGGGTTTCAGGGATAAGGATGGGTAGGTTTGTGAAATATCTTTGATACCATATAAAAAGAAAATTATTAGAAACCAATAATAGATAAACAATTAAAGATACAATCAAAATGTGACCTACCTGATAACACATATATTTAGTCACATAAAATAAGGAAACATCAATTTTATAAATATCAGTAAAAAATGAAACAAATCAATTTACACCTCATCACCAACACCATCACTATCACCACTATCATCAATAGCCTCATCCTCAGCCTCATCCTCGACCTCCTCCCCACCCTCTTCCTCTTCCTCGACCTCTACCTATCGCTCAGCCTCAGCATCAGCCACGTCTTCGGCCTTGGACTCAAAATCATCCCCATCCGTAACTACACCATTTTCATCATCATGAAATGGAATGAAAACATCTAGAACACCACTAGAACTACCACCTCGTGCAGTCTGACCTCTGGTGGAAGTTCTAGACATAAAAATTTCATTAGTTTCAATAATTCTATGTTTTCCCAATAAAAATGTTCTTCCACCTATGTGGCTCTTTTTTTATCTTGTTCTTCCCATGCATTAACATGTTCAAAATTTGTGGCACTACAGCTGGTACCTAAAGTGGGACAATACCTCATCAAAACTATACACTTCCCAAGTTTGCAGTGTACTCTACCTGGCTACTCATCTCCCAAAAACTTATATAATTTATAATTTGGCCCAAAATTGTAATGTTCCTAATCATCAAAGGATTCCAAAGCAGCCCATTACAAATATAAATATATTATTAACTTACAAGATACGTATTAAAAATTTTAAATCAACAATTTAAAACTTATAATCTGCTACTCTGTCGGTTCAACAACCACACTTCCTTATTTTTTTCCCATATACTTGATAAAAATAGGTTTGGTTGAGGCACATGTCCTTCAATATTCAATACATACCTTTAAAATTACATTAAATATAAGAAACTATAATTAATAATAGTTTAACACTAATTAATTTCATAAATAAAATTATATTAAGGCATTAGAAATCGAGTAAATTACGGGGGAAATGATAGAAAGTGCATTTCATAAAGAAATATCATAAACAACTATCGTACCTACATAATATCACGATCTGGAATCATAGTATATCAGAATATGTGGAAGTATTTTTTAGCATCTATGTTTTTTTCAAATCATTCCTAAATAAAATCCATTAATAAAAAAGATAGTATTAATGAGAAATATGAAATTTTTCATTTAGATACCTCAAATGTGATTAATTCCTTAAACATGTTATACGTACAATGAGTAATCGTTTGTTGATACTGTTCTATTGAATAATAATCCATGAAAGATACTGCCTCTAACTCTTTGGGAACTCTAGCATGCCAACCAATAAACAACATGTGTGTATATTCTCTCTAAAGCTCAGCTAACTTTGTTAGATGTGTTGGTCATACACCCTCACCATCCGGGAAATTAAACCGAATATGACACCAAAATTTTAATTCAGATAAATACAAAAATATTATTACATTAAATTGAACATAGTTTTCCCCATATGGGTTCCAAAGACTTATCCTTGACTTCATTTGGAAACAATCTCCATGAGATCAGGCTGACTAGAATGATGTCAATGTAATTGGAAAGCTTCACCAAAAAACTGTGACATTGTTTCCCTATTTTTCGATTATTTTATTGTATTTATTGTAGTCCACCGTCAACAGTGTGTGGAAGTTCCACACTGAACGAATGAATTTACACACTCACCCATCCTCCTATTAGTAGATGTATCTGTTATGGTATAAAAACAAATATTATATTAATACATGTTATAATGAAACTAAATTATGTTAAATAACTTGATTGAGTTATAAAAAAATACGTCAGTATACTCAAGTGGCACCTCTAGATCCACTACTACTGAAGAAACATTACCTTGAACCAGTGGAGTGGGTCCTAGTTTATGCTCTTTTGGAATAGAATATGTCAGTGCAAGAGTTGAATAAGGAATGTAGAATCCCATACAAAAATAAGCAGATGGTAAAGAAGATGACATGGATGACTGACCAACTGTATAATCTTGATGAGGAGTTGGAACCATCACGAGATATACTAAATATGGGTGAGGTGTATCAAATGTGAAAGTTGGTGAAAACATGTGATTCCTAAATATCATGTGTGTCCCTAAAGACATAGAAGTATTAGAATTCATGGATGATGCTTCGTCGGTGGGAGGGGAAGGGTCTAAACAGGTATGTGTATTAGATCACCTAGCTCTCGTACCGACCCACCTCGCACCACAGGCTTGACTACTGGGACCACTACAAGGCTGTTCGTCAAAAAAGGATCCTAAGTGGTGGATCCTACATAAATGTTTAAAACAAAATTAATCAAAAAATATTATTTGTTATATATATATATATATAAATTGAAATAAAATACTCACAATAGGCACTAATTTATGAATTCTCATATTAGAAATTAGATGATTGTTGTGCGTCATCTTTTTTCCTCGTTTCTACAAATGTTGTTTCATTTCTTTCATTTCAAAAAAAATATATTAATGTTAATAATAAAGGATAACTATTGTTTTAAAAAAAAAATTGAGACATTTCTTATTTCCCTTTTCTCATTTGGTTTATATTTTCTATTAGGTAATTGAACTATTTTTGGGTTAGGTCAATATTTTCATTGGTTTTGACTTTCATTTCAATTAGTATAATATGCCTAATTCAATTCACTATGTTTTTAATACAATTTACGCTTTTGGTTTTGTTTAGTTTGGTTGGTCTAAATATAATTAAATTCAACATTATAACATGAAACTCAAGGGAAACTACAACCAGTAAATATTGAAAATTCAAATGAGGGTTTAGTTGGGTACAAAATATTGGTAATCAATAGAAATTCAATTTTTATAGAACAAACCTCAACAACTCAAGTCGAGGTAATCAAAAATAAATGAGAACACAGAAGAATTATTCTATATATTTCACACAACAACTTTAGCTTCAAAATAAATTATTGAAATTGAGGTATTGGATTCATCCTAAGCAATAAATTGATTGTGGACAATGGGAGCGGGAATGGTGTCAATTCCGTTATCACCATCATCATAAAAATGTATTGGGATAAAATCAACAGTGACACGAAATTCAGGTAGAAGATGATCTTTGACATGAAAAAACCTATTACACCATTGATTCTAATACATGTGGATCTTCTATATAAAGAGTGTGATTCATGTCAATGAATCTAAATCCAAAATCATTAGTAATGGTGCCCTGCATCATCATGGAATCAAACCACTAACATTTCATCATAGTGACTTGACCATGAGTGTAATAATCCAATATTATTATTTTTTCATCGACTCCATAATAAGATATATTTTAAAAATGAGGTCTATTTTCCGTTGCACTGGTATAACAAACTGTTGTGGAGGTTATAATAACACCATCATATTGTGTTCTCATGTTCTCTATACGGTCAGTGATAATAAATATTTAGCAATTGATCAAAATTGATTTACATTCACGAACCATAGTATTATGACCAAAATACAAAGCTCTTATTTCCTCAGTGACTGTTTCAACACGAAAATGTAATACCTGAAAAATAAATGAACATTAATCTTAATTAAAAATATATTATATTTATTTTTTACATCAATATTTCTACTTTCAATTTCGACCAAACAGAAAACACTTTTCTATTAAATGTCTCTATCCTTCTCAAATATATTGAATTATGATTTATATTTATCATTTCTTTATGTTTCCTATTGATAAAATATAAATAGATTAACAGATATGTACAATTACAAGAGTTGAGATTAGATATAAATATACAATTCTCAAACATGATGTTGTCATCGATGAAATACCTATATAATAATATTATGTGATGTGACATCTCCATCTCCTCAAGCCTTAATTTCATCAATATATATGATCTGATAATTCCTCATATTAGAGGAAGTGATGTAAAACTGGGTTCAATTTTGACATACTATTCTTATTTATTTTTCATTGTTCCGTTCATTCTCGTACTCAGATCTGACATAATTTTTTTTAGAAATCCATAAAATTTTTATCTAACGAATAGTTCACAATAGAACCTTTGGGATGATTCCTATTCAAAAAATAAGATTTCAATGTATACAAATTTCATTTAGTTTCATACATCCAATTAAAAGCTACATGTCCTCCAATATGTATTTTGGTTGGTATAAGGATAATCAAATGTCACATTCATGTGAAAACGATGGAGTAAATATTTTCTCTAACTCCAAAAATTAATGATATCTCCACCAAAACAAATTTCATGAATGACTTGAAAACATCGTAGAATAAAAATCTCTAAAAAAATGGCACATCCGAAGAACTGCAGCCCTTACATTATTGGACAATAGATGAAATATTTATATAAGAATAATATCATGTAGAATGACGTGATAATCATGAGTCACCAGAGATTTCATCTTTATCTCCCTTCTTTTAACCAATTTTGATATATTTCTTGAATAGCCACCATGAACTGTAATAGACTCAAGTACTTCAAAAAGTTGTTTTTTTTTTCTACAGGTATCATCACATAAGAAGCACATGAATGTTGCCATTTATTTTCACTGATACAAACATGATGCAATTCTGCTCTGGTCCCCCAATCCACCAAGTCATGATGATATCATAAATCATATTTTGTATTTCCTTTTACATTTAGTATAATCGAATGAAAATTTTAATATATTTTCTTTTCAATGTGTAATACATTTAAGAAATGATGTAACAAATTGGTTGACCAAAAAGGAACCTCATAGAAGATACTAATCTTCGTCCATTTGTAACAGGTATCGTTAGAAACATTCTTCCACTATTCTAGATTTCATTTGGCTCCTCCTGAATGAAAATTTAAAAAATTACAATTCATTAAGCACATCAATTCCAGACATACACTGAGCTGGATTGTCGATCCCAAGGGTATTGTTAAATAATTCTATTTTTTCACTTCGTCAACATCATCATTTTCATTGGACACATCATGGGTCATTGTATCAATGTATTTTTGAGTCGACATCCTTTCCTTATCATGAAGTAAAATAAATTAAAACTGATCATATATCATATTCTCCAGTCCATTCCTCTCATTTGGATCATCAAAATTTTGAGATTCCATTTTCTCCCCATTGTGATTCCACACATAGTATTGTTTTTGAAAAAAATATTTTTTATATGGTATCTAGCTTCTTGATGGATCAATTGAGGCCTTCCAACCTAATTATTACATAGGATGTGTAGGTGGACACAATATGAAGCATTGAGAAATTTTAAATCTAAAAATCTCTCCAAACTGTTTTGAAAATCGCTTGAGATTCAATCAGTTTCACACATCCATATTCTATCCATTTTGTAACCAAACTGTAATAATTCATTTCATGAAAGCAATTCAACAAGATATAAGTTCAATTGAAAATATATTTATATAAATGAGAATTTTTCAATTTATATAAAACCATTACTGACACACTACAGTATATGAGAATGATAATATGAAAGACAACATAATACTATATATATAATATATATATAAATATAAAACCATGATATTTAATTGAATGATGGTTGATGTGATGGGAAATAATTTTATAAAGAATGACCAGTCTAGGATAATTATGTGAAAACAATTGGAATTAATTCTAAATTTATAGAGATCATCATAATTCATTATTAATGATATATTTAAAATCAATGGTGTCATTGTAGTATTTGTTATCAAAGATATTTTTTATAGAATTTGTTTTTTAAATGGTGTTTGTCTTGTTGTCATGAACTAGAAACATGTATGTGATCAACAAAAATGATATAAATCCTGAAAGATGAGTTATTGAACGGATGAAAGCCTTCAGTGTATACCCCAAATGAGTTATATTTACCTTACTACAATACATACAAATATTTTCAAGTGACACCTTGGTTTCTAGAGGGATACCTAGCCCACTATTCTTGCTTCGGTCTAAGATGGAATACCAATTTTGATGTTCCACCATGATTATTAGTATATATATGTATGTATGAATATATAATCACTATATATTTTGTAACATATATAACCATATATTAAGATAAGTAGTACTAGCCATGATCTAGAGCCTTAATACAGGGTCCCTGTATAATAATAGGAGTCTCATAATTTAAATACGGGTCCCCATGCCTATCTGTATCATTGAAGTATAATGGGAACCGTGATTGAATTTCAAAAATCATTATAGGATTTCATGATAAGTATTATAATCAATGTAGGCTTCCATGCCAAGTATTATAAATAACTCTGATAGGGTTCACACCCATCATCTCAATAGAGGGCATGTAATTTCATTCCCAGTACTCTATGTTATGTGAAATTCCATTTCAAACATCCTAGACCAAGGTTGTTTGAAATTACATGTCCACAAAACTAACCAAGTTACATCAATAATAATTCAGTATAATGTAGTCTCACTTTACCTATGATACCTCATATATGAAAATCCATTAAGAGGATCCCGAAATCGTATAAAGGTCCATTGTACCTTAATTATCTTAATTAAATTAAAAATATAACAACAACTAATGATATCATACATTCCTTAATATAATTCATCAATACAATTATTAATTTTTTTAATTCAATTAAAATAATAAAATTGATAAACATATTAACATCAATAATAAATAAAGATATCAAGGTTAAAGGGTTTTATCTAAACCTATTTCAATTTATTAAATCATTTATGACATTCCAATAAATTCATATAACACAGCCAAGTGGTGGTTTAATCTCTACAAAAGGATTGTAAAAAATCATGTATTTGCACTCCGAATCACCATATATGTGTATAAAGATGTAGAATCATCATCTATTTGTATCATCATATATGTGTATAAAGATACTCTGTATTTATTCAAATGAAATATAATGTATTTTTAAAAAATTAGTTTATCCTGATGCTATATATGCAAAAGAATAAATGAATCTATGTGTATACAAATATAATATATTAATGATAATAAAAATTATTAATAATTAGAGATTTCATATTGATGGGTAAACTAAAAATAAATTAAAGAAACAGAACTCGCCAATTTGATGATAAATATTGGAAAAAACCAATTTGAAGAAGAAAAAACTAATTGGAAGTGGAAGAAACTAAATTAAAAACATGAAGAATCACCAGTGGAAGAGTGGTTGTCAGCTGGGAGAGAGTTAAACTACTCTTTGGGAAAAGGAAATTCGATTTGGAATTGGTGGGTTCTTGAAAATTTAAAGGGAAATTTATCCCAACAATTTTTAAAAAAATGTGGGATATATCATATATACCAATAGTTATACTAAACCATGGACAATGACTGGTTTTTAACCCTTTCCCAACTATTTTTCAGAACCATTGTTAAAACATAAAAAATACAACCTTTCCCAATGGTTTAAAAAAAATCCATGTGAAATGTGACCTATCCCAATTGTTTCATAAATCCATTGGGATGTGGATATTGGTATAGATCAAATTTCTAGTAGTGTTCCTTTAAAAATCCACCACCTCTCCCACTTTTTCACACCTATCAATCCTCTTATGATATTCTAAGACCAAACCAATCCACCCCCCAAAAATCCTCCCTTCCTCCTAGAACACTTCCCTTTGGTAGAAGGTAATCCAAGAACACTTTTTGGCACATACCAAAAGGAGTTACCCAATTAAGAGGCAACATCTTCTATCAATTCATTTCTTTAATTTTCTTTCTCCACGCCTCCAACTTAATATATTTTATTATAATATAAAAACACATTTATATAAATATTATAGTATTTTTTATGTAAATTGTTTTACACACACTTACACACAATTCCATCTAATGGGTAATGAACATATTGTTTCTATGTACGACGAACCACTACCTCATAAAATGATTATTGTTCATTTTTCAATTATAACATATCATGGTGTCCATTATGATAAAAAATATGTTTAGATATGATATAATTATTAGATTTATAATCTATTTATTATTACTTAATTTTTATTTTGAACATAACTTTATTATTTCCATCTTATGTAAATATGATAATTTTGTTTGAGGAAGTGAGGACTACCACCCCTCAAAGCGACATGATTCTTTCATACACTACATAGATTGTATGAAGGATTTTTTTAGTGAATATATATGATATATATGATATCATAAATTTAATTTAATAATATATATATATATATATTCATTTATGTATTTTACTATCATCTGTCAACATTGAAATTAAACAAAAATATTGTTCATAAGTACATACGGACTACCCTCTGCATGAACAATGTTTTACATTTCATACTTATATATTCTATATATTATTTTAATAAGAATATGAAATATTTAAATTTTATTTATATCATGGTTTACATTATTTAATCATGATATAATTATAAGGACCATCAATATGACAAATTAATCCACATATGAAAAACAAATTGAATATTATCCAATGTGAAACCTTAACATATGATGGTTAATAAGATGTTAATATAAGGTTATAAAAAAAATATGGTAATATATATAAAAATATGGTTCAGTAAAAGGTTTATAATAAATTTATATTTACGATACATGTTCTTTTATTTAGTACAATTACAATCAAGACACAAGTTTAGAGAATTTCATCTCACTTTTATTTTCCTGATATACATGCCTTTATAACCACTCACTTCATTTTTATGGTGTATGTACATCCAATGAATGTATTTTATGTATCATATACATAAATTTACGGGTATTAATATATCAATTTTATGATCTTTCTTTCATGGGTTTTAGGTTTTAAAATTTCCAAATTTGTAAAACATATTGTCTAAATTTACATTCCTTGGGACTAATGTTTTGTTATTCATGTAAACCCTTTTCACGGTATATATACATCCATTTTATATATTCTATAACTAATATACTTATTTTAATGATATATTAAGCTTCAATTAATGTCGATTTCTTATATGGGGTGTATTATCCCTTATTACCAAGTTACAAGAGTTTATTGAGACAATCTCATCACTTTTCAATATTGTTTTTGTTTATGATTTATTTAATTAATTCTTAGGGTATATATATCAAGAAATTCATGAAATTTATTATACATTGGTTATTAATGTTTTTTAATGTAGTGGAACCATTTTATACTCTATTGTACAGAATATAGTTAATAAAGTGTTTTTAAAAAAGCCTGATTTTTTCCACACTTCAGTCAAACATCTATGTTCCTCCAGAACATGTTTTCTATACAGGATTTTCAAAAATATTCTACTAATATCCATTGATTACTAATAGAAACTTTCACCCTTTTTTTAATTAACCAATGTTTTAAAAGGAATATTCTAATTTCTTTCCCAATGATGAAATTTATAACCTTTTACAATGATGAAGGAATATTTTTTTTACCTCATACGACACATACAGATTTATCCAACATTAATATTTTGAAATATTATTTTCATGTTTAAAGGTTATTTTTTTGGGAAGATTTTTGAAAAGATATTTTCAAGTAAAATAGTTTTTAGAACGTTATCAGTCATATTTTATATGTTTTTATGGAAAATGGTTTCCAAAACCGTTTCAATCATCGTTTATATGTTTTCAAGTAAAATTGGTTTCAAATGTTTTTTAGTATTATTTTATATGTTTTCAATTAAAGTGGCATTGAATGTGTTTCCATGATTTATTGTTATGTTTTAAAATTATTTTCCTGGAAAATTGTTTTGAAAACATTATAATGATTTATTTATATTTGTTAAAGGTATTTTCAATGATATTGTTTTTGATACATTTTCATTAATTATTTATATGTTTCCAGTGTGTCTAAAAAGAAAAAAATAAATAAAATGTTTTGAAGATTATATTATATGTTTACATGAAAAATGGATTTCAAATGATTTCACGTCCTATTTATATGTTTTAATGTTATTTTCTAAGAAAATTATTTTCATATTATGTTATGTGTTAAAAGTCCTATTCCATGGAATAAAAGATATTTTCCAAAAAAATTGTTTTTGAATGATATTTCCATATTATTTTCCATCTAAGATGATGTCTTCTGATTATAAATAGCCCTTTTAGGAAATTATATAAAGGTTTCATTATTATTCATTCTATGAATGGGTTATTCTATATGCCATGGTATTCATGAAACCTATTTCTCTTTCATAGGTTATATTATTTTGAAACCTGCTTGTTTTCATGGAGTATGTTATGATAAAATGATTATGAAACCTATATTTTTACATATGTTATGATAAGTATACATGTTTATAATACCCATTGAATTTAATGGGTTATGATGTGATTATTTATGATCTTGTGGAACATGTTGGTATTATTTAATTATGAGAATGTTGGGACTTATATCTCCCTCTAATGCATTGGGTAATGATTTATATCTCATGAAGTAGACTAAGTTGGTATTGGGAATGAACCTTGAAAACTAAGATGATCATGGGAGTAAACCATGACTATAAATATTGTATTATGAGTGAATTTATGCTACTAAAATGGCCATGGGAGTGAACCATGACTACAATGATGGTATGAGAAGTGAACTCAATCTAAAAAGTAGGACATGAGAGTGAACCCTAACTACAATGATTGTATTAGGAGGGAACTCATTATACTATTATGACCATGGGAGTGAACCAGGACTATCAAGATGGTATTTGGAGTGATCCTCTACTACCATGATGTTCTTAGAAGTGATTCCTTAGTTACTAATTATATCACATTATATGATTATGAATATATCTCAATTCTATGTTTTATTTATATTTTATTCTTTCATATCTTATTTTCATTATTTCCTTGTGACTCATGTCTTATTAACTTCCATTATATATTCCTTGGTTCATGAATATGATCTTTGATACATAGGGTATGATTTATAATTTCATGATCATGTTCTCAAACCCTTATTCTCAATATGATGCTTACATATATCCCTTGTTTAACTTTAGTGATCATTTGAGATCACCCCTTTCTTATGATTCATTTCCCAAGGTTATGAAGAACATATTTAGGTAGACGTACAAAAGGTGGAGAAATTTAGGGGATATGTTGATAATTTTTTACTAGAATGTAATATTATGTTCCATGGTTTCCAAAGACCATAAACTATTACAGTCCTTGTGCACATATTTTTTGTTAATGTACTTAATATACATCTAAAATGATGTAATATACATGTATGTTATTAATGGGTCAGTATAGTTGGTATCAATGGAATGGACTAGTAAACCATTGGAAACTAGGATGAGAAAAAATTAGTGAGATCCCTTGGTATATTTCTATGGATATGTATAGGGATGTCTTTAGGGATAATTATATGGATGGGTCAACATTTAGGAAAATTTACATTAATTTTGGTAAAGGGTAGTGTGATTACTTTCTTAGTAATGAATCTCTATCTTGATACAATAAGTGTATGTGGCTCTAGAAAAGATGTACATAGGGGTAAAAACTATGACATGATGTTTTGGGACTAACTCGGGGTAATCTAGTACAAAAAAATACGCCTTCATGCACAACTGGTTGGACAATTATAGGGATATTCATCAGACAATAACAAACTCTTCACAAACCATAATGAATGATTTTTATATAATATGACTATGAATAACCTAGGATGAACTGATGGTGTCCTATATTAAGGAAGGTTTTATGATTTAAAAATCCTAAAAGTAAATCTTTTCATGACAATGTGGCTTTCTACAATAAGAAGCAATGATAAAACTATGGTTATTGTTTTAGTCAGTTTCAGGAGCCAAAATAAACATGATTAATGATGAATGTGATAGATGATTTTCTAATGAGAAGTCATGTGGGATTATCACTATAGAGAAATATGTAGTTATCATGCCTAATATGTTTTCCAGGAACAAGATTAATAACATGAACCTTAACCAACTCTTGGAATCAACAAGAAAGTTAAAGAATGTGTTAACTAAGATTTTGAGTAATAGAGACCATGGTGGAAAGAAAATTCAGTTTCCTTTGATTCAATAGTGTGGAATGCATCACCTAATCAAATGATTTATAGGAACATGAGGATTTTTTGACTATGGAAATGAAGTACACAAATCAAGTGATTGGAAGGGGAAAATAAAGAGTTCAATTAATGAAATGGGTGACAATATTGGACTCCCTATGTCATCATCGAAGGTTAAGTGCTTTATGGTTTGAATAAATGGACATTATGAAACTCAATGACCCTAGAGGAAACCTTATAAGGAAAATCAGTTACGTTGTGTGAATAATGGTAAAATTGATGATGGTGAAGATACTAAATATGAAATTTGAAAGGAATGAGGTATTATGTAATAGGATGAGGCACTATTATTAATGGATTAAGGGTGAAGTAATCTGTATTTTTATGTATTTCTTTTCAAAAAACATAAAGAATGATAAAGTATAAAAGATTTCTCGACCTATGTTTCTCGCTCAGTATTTACATGACTATGTTTAATGATCCCGATGGAAAATGGAATTCATTTAATGACAATGTGATATTTCTATTTAGGGAATGTAACCATTAATATGTTCTTTATGTTAAGATAATATTGTTTGGATAATGATTTGTTTGTTATGAATAAGTAAATTGAACACTATAGATTATCCTACTTATGATTATTGACAACGTGTTCTATGTAATCATGGATTATTCATAAAACATTATTGAATTTGAGGAATAGATTAAATATACAATAGAACATGGAAGCATGAATTATATCCAAATGTATTTTTGGTAATTCAGGTTGTTACCATGTTCCAAGATAATTTACCACAAGTGTATTCACATTTTTGGAATGTGACAACCAAGGCAAACCATGTTATATATGGGGGATCAATGTTAAGATAGTTTCATGACTTTATTTATATGATTTTGAATATTCATATTGTATACGACTTATAAGTTTCTCCATTCATGACAAGTTTATGTTAAAATTAAGAGGAAGTGTTTATGGACAACTTTGTAATTGAAAACCATGTTCAAAAGGAATGTTAGTGATTAAACTTATTTCAAGGATGTCCAATTTTTTTTGGAAATTATGTTATAGTGGTTTTATAAAATGAGATCATGTATTTCAGGTGACAACCAATCATTTCTAGAAAGGCGGTGGGTCATGAACCCATGGATGAAGGACAATAAGGCTTTCATGCATTCCACTAACCTAAGTGATGTCCCAATTAATGTGTAATTATTTTTGATTAATAAATATTCATGATGAAATGGTAAATTAAATTTTATGTTTAGAGATTAATTTACAAACCATATTGATTTTATAATAATATTAATATATATTTATACTTTTCATTTTTTTACGGGCCTTAAGATCTGCTGTAATTATATTTTATCAACTCAGGTAACAAAGTTACTTTTCAGATGTTCATTACAAAAAAGCCGTGTATGAATTTTAAATTAACAAAAGTTCAACTAACGAATGAATTTTTTTATAGGAATATACCAAGTAATTTAATATCCATATATTCATAGTCAATAAAATAATTACTCAATGATACAATAATGACTAAACGAACATTTTTTTTCATAATATGTTAATATTGTTGAACCTATGGCTATTTAAATAATCACATATTGAGGAATTTGAGGCCCTAAACATTTTTTGATCTTTCGCTTGTCTCTGATTGATAGCCATAATCACTCCTGTAAATATTTAATGTTTTTATCCTTGTCCAATCATCACCCCAACCTATTTTTTCCTATGTGGAATACATTTTATATGATACTTTGGGTAACTGAAATGGTTCCACCATCACCTTTTTAAAATAAGAGTTAAAATTCATTTGTACGATAAGGGTTTCATTGAATGAAACTTTCAACTATTAAACCATTGAAAACCAAGATTAATTTTACTGTGAAATTCATATCAATGGAGGTAAAATGTCACACCCTGAGATTTTTTAAATTATTATTTATTTAAAATTTATTTATCCTTTTGAAATTTTTCATTTCAAAGAAAATTGATGATAGTTTATTTTATTAAAGAACTACTTTTTTAGTAATATTCAACAAAAAATTAAATTATTTATTACTTGAAGTTTAAAATTTGTATTTCTCTTCACAGAACACTGATAATACCTTGAATTATAAGAAAAAGTTACTTTCCTCGATGACTTTCATGACACACATGACCTATGTTTACTGGAAAATAATATATTATTAAAATATTTTTAATAAATATAAAATGATAAAAACATGATGATAATTTATAGGTTATTAATAGTATTAATTTGTCTATATAAATATATAGTTTACACAATATAATATGAAATCATAGGTTAACAATTAATTAAAAATGAATATGCAAACCGATTGAATATAAAAGGAAATATTATTATTATCACAAATATGTTTTACCCAGATAAAATAAATTTTAATTAATGACTAGAAATGCACTAAATAAAACAATCATTTCACAGGGATCCAACTTGTCATACATTACATGAAACACCAACTTGGTGTATGACTTGTTGTATGTTACACGCAACACTGATTTGGCGTACGATGCACCAAATAAAGAATTTCTTTGAATTTTTTTTATATAATTATATAATTAATATAATTATAAAATATCCATTCGAAATAGTTATAGGAATATTAATATCTAATTTTTTAATATATATATTTTAATTTTTTATGTAAATAAATCATATAGATAATTAAAGATACTATTTTTTGTAGAATCCTTTTATGTTAAAAATATTGTTTTCATGAAAAAAATTATTTTAATAATAAAATTACATTGAGACACATTTAGATATTTAATTGGATAAAATAAGCATCATTTTTTAATTCAGAACATTGAAATTATCCATGTGTTAATTTTTCAGATTTTTCTCAGGAACAACATTTTGTGATGAATATTGAAAAATAATACTTTTTAGGTAAAAAATACACTTTTGTTTAATTAATATTTAATGTTAAATGATATTATAAATTTTTCTAACATCACGTTAGATAAATAATATGATTATATAAAAAATAAATTATCTTTTTTATACAAGTATTTTTCTATTTAAATGTTTTTACCTACACTTACACACACCTCCATATAATGGGTAACAAACATACTGTTTCTGTGTATTGAGAACAACTGCTTAATGAATCAATGACTTTTAATTTTTTCATTAACCCCAATCATGGTTGATATTATGATGGAAACTCTTTTTAAATATGATATATTTATTATATATATAATTTCTTTATTCCTGTGTAATTTTTATTTTGAACAATCATTTGTGTTATCAATATTATTTAAATATGATAATTTCTTTTTAGGAAGTGTGGACTATATCCACCTCAATGTGATATGATTAACTCATACACTATACAGATTGTATTAATGATGGTTTTAGTGAATAGATGTGATATATATAATATCATAAAGGTACATTAATATTTATATACATATATCCATATATATATATATATATATTTCATTTACATTCTTTCTCTCAACATGATAATTAAACGGAAATACCATTCATGCGTACGCACGACCTACCATATCCATGAACGGTGTATTCTGTTTCATAATTATATATTATATAGATTATTATAATACAAATATACTATATAAAAAAGATATTTATATCATAGTCTACACTCTTTAATCATGATATATCTATAAGGACCAACAATATACCAAATTAAGACACATATAAAAAACAAAGAGAATATTACCTGAAGTGAATCATTATCATGGGATGGTTAACAAGCATGAAATATGAAGACACAATGAAACCATATATGGGGTTAGATATAAGAATATGATTCCTTGAAATATTTATTATAATTTTATATTTATTATACATTTGTTTTGAATTAGTATGATGAGAATCATGACACAAGGTAAGGTAATCTCACCTCACTTTTATTTTCACAAGATACATGCTTTAATCACAACTAACATATTTTTTGTTGTGAATTTAAAACCCAATAAATTATTATATTACAATTATAAATAAATTTATAGATATTTACATAATCATTTTATTATATTTTATTCATGGGGTTTATGTTTCAAATATTACCAAATTGGTAGAAATGTTTTGTGTTAGTTTTTCCTCTTTGAGACTCGTGTTTTGTTATGCACCGAAACTATTTTTCAAGTTTTATATACTTACATTTTACATGATCAAAAATGAATCCCTGTATTTTCATGATATTTTAATATTCATTTAATATCATTTTCTTATGGATATTATGATCCAAAGTTACCATGTTATAAGAGTTTATTGAGAAAATATCATTTCTTTTCGAGATTTTTTATGTTTATTTTTCCTTTGACTAATTATTATTTTCCATCTCTCAATACATTCATGAATTATCATCTCTGGTAGTTATTCATGCTATATTCATGTATTGGTACCATTTTACACTCATTGGTACATAAGATAGTTGTTAATGTGTTATTAATAAAGCTCAACTTTACCCGCTCTTCGGTTGAAAATCAATGTTTCTTCAAAACCATTTTTTCTAAAAATGGTTTCGGAAAATGTTCTCATAATTTCTTATTATCATTTAAATAAAATTTGACCATTTTTTATTTACATGTTTTTTCAATATAATTTTTGTGTCTCTTTCTTAATGAAGAAAATTTTTATCCTTTTTACCATGAAAGATAATTGTTCATTTTACCTCGTACGACATGTATAGATTTATCTATTTTCAATCCTTTGAAGATTTCTTTTATTGTTAAATGGTTATTTTTATGAAAATTTTTTAAAAGTGATTTTCAAGGAAAAAGTATTTAAAATTTTCTTCAAAATTATTTTATTTATTTCAATGAAAATTTATTTCAAAATGTTTTCAAACTTTCCTTATAAGTTTTCAAGGAAAACGGTTATCAAATCATTTTCATGACTGTTTTATAAATTTTAATGGAAAATATACTTCAATACGTTTTCTAGATTTATTTATATATTATAAAATTTTATTTCAGGAATCTTGTTTTGAAATGGTTTTCCAGCTTTATTTATATGTTTTCAATGTATTTTCAACGAAATGGTTTTCAAAACATTTTTATGTTATCATTATAAGTTTTCATTGTGTTTACAATGGAAAAAAATTAAAAATGTTTTGAATTGTTATTCATAATTTTTAAAAGAAAAATGTTTTCAAATGATTTGAAATATTATTTAAAATTATTAAAGGTATTTTCATAAAATATTATTTTCAATGGGTTTATGTATTAGAAATCCTTTTTAGATAATAAAGGATATTTTCCTAATGAAACGTTTTTGAATGATATTTCAAAATTATTTTCCATCTAATATGACATCTTCTGATGGGATGTATTTAATTTTAAGAAATTATCTTAATTTTCCACTCCTTTTAAATATTTGAATGTATTACACTTATTGTCAAGGTCTTCAAGAAACACATTTCACATTCATGGGTTATATTCTTTTGAGACCCACTTATTTTTACAATTTATGTTTATGATGAAATGATTTTGAAAATTTCCTTTATTTCATAGGTTACGATAACATTATACCTTTATAATACTCATTTTATTTATATGGTTATGATGATTATTTATAAACCTGTGGCACATGTATGTATGATTTCATTATAAGGATAGGTGGGACCCATATATCCCACCAATTAATTGGGTAAAGATTTATATCTCATGAGATAAACTAAGAAGGTCTTGGGAATTATCCATGACTAAAAAGTCGAAAATGAGAGTGAACCAAGACTACCATGATAGTATGAGGATTAAATAAAAGCTAAAAATATGGAAATGGGAGTTAACCATGACTACTATGATGGCATGAGGAGTGAATTCATGATACTAAGATTCCCATTATAGTTAACCCTGACTATCAAGATGGTATGAGGATTGAACTCATCCTATTAATATGGCCATTGCAGTAAACCATGACTACCACGATGGCATGGGGAGCGAACCCATACAACCAAGATGGCCTTGGTAGTGTTTCCTTTGAAAATATATAAATCATAATATAGGTTTATTTTTATTCCACAATTCTATGTTTTATTCATATATTATTCTTTTGTGGCATATGTTATTTATTTCCCCAAGACACAAGTCCTATTAAATTCCATTATTTATTCCCTGATTCATGTATATGGTTATTGATATGTATGGTATGGCCTTATAATTTCTTGATCGTGTTATCATACCATTATACTCATGATTATTCTATCATATATCAATTTTTACCTTTATTGAGCTTATAATCTCACCCCTTTCTTATATTTTTTCCCAAGGTTATGAAGATTGGTTTTAGGTAGAAGTACTAAATGTGGAGATCATTATGGGATATATTGAAGATATTTCACAAGGATAGATTATTTTTTTTTCAATTTAAAAAAAACTAAACTATTATGGTCACAGGGAATTCATTGTTTGGTAATGTACAAAATATATTTCTAAAATGATGTAGTATACAGGTACGTTAATCCTGGGTCACTATAGGAAGCTTCAGAATCACAAAACATGTAAAATAAATAAATAAAATAAAATAGGAAAATAAAATAAAATAAATATATTCATAATGTAAAATAGCAATGTTGTACTATATATACCCAAAAATATATTAAGTGGTGAATATGGAATATGTCTCAGGGAAGGGTAAGTGAGATGAGAAACCCTTACCTCATGTTTCACTTCTTTCGTATGCATATGATCATACTTTATAAAAAAATACAGGGTTACTATAAATATATTATAGAACCATAATAATATATTTTATAACATATATGATATAATTATAATCTTTTATCACTCAATTACTAACAATCCTTT
The DNA here is from genome assembly GCA_963277665.1 of Viscum album. Taxonomy (NCBI): domain Eukaryota; kingdom Viridiplantae; phylum Streptophyta; class Magnoliopsida; order Santalales; family Viscaceae; genus Viscum; species Viscum album. The sequence continues at coordinate 774,618,287 of OY728152.1, read as the reverse complement.
TTTATAATTAATTTCTATGTGATAATTACATTGTTTTTCAAGTATGTTTTAGTTTGGTAATTTTGATCGTTGTATATTGATAATGGTTAAATAATATAATTAATTTTACCAATGATATAAATATAAAATATATCATTAATAGGTGTTTATATTAGTCAATTAATGATAGTGATAAAAATGGATTACACCATTAATGGAGATGGTTGGTTATATATACGAATGATCGTTGTTTCCATTTTTCTCAACCGATGGTGAAAAATAAAATGAATATTAATTAACATTTCAAGAATAATTTTTATTATATATATATCATTAATATTAATAAAAAATATCATTATTAAAATTCATTAAATTAAAATTAAAAACATTTAAAATCTCTACATAGAGGCGGTAGTCCACACATATTCATGAGCGACATTATTGTTTTCAAAAGGATTAAAAGGTTAGAAGTTAGATGTTAAATTATATTTATTGAAGTATGTTTAGGTAATAAATTCAAAATATATGAATTAATATTGTTCTCTAGATATTAAATCTAAATCATAAGGTAAAAACAAATCACATCACTTTGTTGGACAATATTCTTCGATACACACAAGGGATATTAACGTATCCCACATGGAATGTATGTTAAGAAGGTATATGTGATATAATATTTACAAAAGTAAAATAGTGTCATAAATATCATATAAATATGTTAAATAAAAAATTATATCAAGACTGAAAGGGTTTTTATAGAAAAAATAGTACATCAATTCACAAGTTATTTGTCCACTATACACATGATTGATGGTTCCATTTCCCATTTTATCAAAGTGGAGATGAATATTGGTTATTAAATTAACAAAATAAAATATAAGAATATATAATATATTGATTTTTTTATATTATCATATTTTAATTTGTTTTTATGGAGGTGGAAGAGAAATAAAACCAAAACACACATTTATGAATTTCACCTCTTCTTGGGAGTTCCTCTTTAGGATTATATATAGATCCTTATTCGGAGGGATTAATAATAAAAAAAATTATTCTTTTATGTTGGTAGGGAATTTAAGAATTTATTTAGGTAGTTCTTGGATAAATAAAAGGGTTTTAGAGGTGTGAATAGGGGTGGAGTGGGTGTGGTATTTCATATATGGGGGTGGGGACACAAAAGGATGTTTTACAAAGATAAAGTGACAAAAATGTAGTTTATAGTGAAAAAAGCCTTCAAACTAGGTCATTATCAAACCTTAGTGTTTGTATAGCCTAAATATGGTGAACTAATTCGGTGTGGGATATGGTTTATGTCATTTTTAACCGTTATCTTCTTAGTTTATCCCCCGATAATCCCATTTTTACCTCAACCGTAGTAATTTGTTTATACATTTTTCATTATTCAATATCATAAAAGTTAATTTAAACATATAGGATAATATAAAATATTATGATTAAAAATATTTAATCCCATTATTTAAATTCAATTCACCTATGTTTATGAATTTGATTCAAAATTAAACTATAGACGTGATGATAGAGAAGTTTTCCAATATGAAAATTCTCAAAAGTATAGAATGTTTTAATATTAAAATTTAATTAAAAATATGATAATAATGAAATAAATTAGTTCAATTGTTATATAATTGAACTAATTATTCTTACCATAAATTAAAATATATTTTTACTTTGTAAATAATTTTTTCTGGAATGGAAATTTTCAATTAAAATGATGAATTTTCACAATTTATAAAAAATTGTGATTTTTAGACAATTCTAAAAAATTCTAGCAAAGATAATAATGATATTTTTATTTAGAAATTAGTGCTTATTTTTGGAACAAACAATTATAAAATTGGTAAAAAGTAATTTTATATTATTTCGGAAAAGTACGACAACCAAACAATTTTAAAAATATCATTTTCCAAAAAAATCATATCTTCCATTAAATGGTTATTATTTTATTTCTAATAAATATATAAGAATAAAATTTATATAATAAATATGTAAAAATTTATTTTTTTTGGATTATATAACACTATTCATACCTGAAAACATAACGACAATGTTATAGTCCTCATGATTAAAAAATAATATATTAATAGAGCATCATGATTCGTTCAATATCGATGACGTGTGTATCACAGGTTATCAAAGTGATTGAATTTTTTTAAAAATAAATATATCATAATTTCTTAGGGTGTTAATTATTTTTTATAATCCTTATAATTTATGTCATATACACTATCGAATATTATGTTCCTCTTTTAAAATATAAGGTTGTAGCAATGTACCCAACATAAATTAAATTCATCCTTGCAATTTAATCATGATAATGGTAAACAATGGTTTTACATTTGGAGATACTTTTTTTCAAATCCCATATCATGAGAAGGGTTATCAAAAAATTCAATTCATATGAGAGAAAGGGACGTAGGAATTATATAATGAATAATTATATAAATAAGTTTTCAAGTAGGAGAACATAAGTGGGAAGTGAAGATATAGCCATAGAAGAAATTTTTAAATGAATATAGAGAGTGATAGAGATCATTGGTCATAAAAATGTGGGTAGTACAAAGATTAATAATGAAAAAAATCCAAAAAATATATAAAATCTAAAAATTACGTCAGTAATTAGTAAATGAAGGTATTTAAAAAATATTTTTGTTTCAAGTTACATTTTCCAGAATGTCGAAATTACATTAGGTACTAAGAATATTATAAAATATAATTAATTTACATATTTCTATATCATGAGAAACAATTTCATGAATTTGTAGTAATTTGATTAGTTTCCCCTTCATCTCTTACTCCATGAAATGAGTATCCAAAACAGTTTTTTAACCCTAATACAATACAATTATCTTTTAATGGACCGTATGATTTATAAAATTTTAGTAATCTATTCCCCATGTCTTCAATAAAACCGAAATTATAAGAAAAAGTTATGAAATAACCCAGAATTTTCTAGTCATTCCATTCTATAAATAGTTATCCTCAACGCTTGTCTGAAATATTTCGAACCAAATTTTTATGGAAGGTCATTAAATCAAGCTCATATTCCCCAATAAATATAATGTTTCTATTAATTAAATGTACAATATATTTTAATACCTTTAACACTGTAAATCTAAATGAAAACATTCATTCATGAAAAAATAAAAAATTCTAGTTGTCGATTGTATTCTATAAATCCAAACATATAATAAACTCTCATATAGATAACATTAAAAATAAACTAAATAAATACGTTCATGGTCACAAATAATATCACATAAAAACGATTTTCTATTATTATATAAACTTATAGAACATATTATGGTTTGTATTCCCTCAATCATCGATTTTTCCACTAGGATCAGCATTCCACATAATTACTATTCCATTTCAATAGTAAAATTAAATATATGATCTAAAATCCTTAAAGAAATTTTCAATAGTAAAAGACATATAAATTTCATAATTCATATAAACATAATTTCATTTAAAATATATTCGTATATAATTATTCTTGAATCTAAATAAACAATAACATTAATCATTCCACTTCATCCGTAGTAATGTAACAAGCATGACCTTGATGCTTAATATTATTTTGAGATATTTTCCCATGAAATTTGTGGAATTAATATCTAATGTGTTCAATCTCCTTACCATTTAAATATTGAACATAAAAGGATTCATTATTTCCCATTCATTCAAGATCATAAGGGACATTATCTAAAGACATGAATCAAACACCCATTCCATTGAAAAAATTGATGTTTCCTTCTACAATTATCACATGTAAGAATTACATTCTTTCCCTTATTCCCCTTATCGTTTTTTTCATTTTAGATGCTATAGTTATATTTATTCCATTAGAAGTAATATTACATGGATAATTATTTATCTATTTTGATAAAATGTGACTATATGTCCTGATTTTATGAGAGTTTTTTGTCGTCTATTTCCCTTAGAAATATATTTATATTCCTATCAAGGAACAATAATTATTACAATTTTTATTGCATACATTGATAAATTCCCCAATATATCTCCTAGGATCCATTTCTATGTAATGAATTACACTATATTAAATCATAACATTTTATATAATAGGTTATTTTCCCAAAACTATTGAACGACATAACATAATTTGGAAAATATATGCATTGATAATCTCATAATCCTAAAAATTGTTTCTCAGGGAATGTTTCTAAATCAAAAAAATTCAAATCCATTATAATTATTTCTATAGAAATTTGTATTATACAAAGAATATATCATTTTACTTTCAAACTAGGGGAATATTAAGGCCTGTTTCTATTTACCATGTAGTTCTCATGTCAATCTCGATATGCCTTTTTCAGAATTATTACCCTTTGGTACATCTATTGCAAAACCACAACAACCTGTAGAATCACGACATGGATGTATATCTTGGAAAAACCACATAATCCCTATCTCACTAAAAAATAATTATTTTCTACTATACTTATCATAAATGTTTACTATATGGTTATATTTCACAGTCTATATTTTTTAAATTTTAGTTATTAAGGTTTGTAATTAAATTACTCTAATACCAACTATTACGTCTCAGAACCTAGTAGCTCAGAGAAATTGGTTAGTTTGTTACATTGGAATAAGACAAACAAAATCATGAAATTAATATTGAATAGTTTAGTAGTATTTGTAACAGGATACATAATTTTAATTCGCATTGAAATAGAAAACATAAAACACACAACTTTTATTCTTTGAGAACATTAATATTCCCTAATGTTTATCCCTAAATATCAATCACAAAACACATCGTTAGATCTTGGGAAAAATAAAACATGAAAAACTGGTGAGAATATAATCCTTTTCAAACTAAAAATTAGAGCAGAATTTATTATTAATAAATAATTATAATAAATATGGAATTATAAATAAATCAAACCCATGTCATTTAATTAATAAATTTAGAATAATATGGAAAAAGTAAATGATAAACAAATAAATCCATACAAATAATCACACTTTGATGATTCATATCCATAGATATTATAATTAATAGAATAAACACAACGAAATAAATAAATGATATCAAAATGGGGTAATATATAATGTGATACGTTTAAATCATATGGTCAATACATTTTCACATTAAATTTTAAATCTATTGGTAGAAACCCATCAAATTTCCAAAATTATTTCTCTTGTGATAAGTATCAATGCTTTGAGGGTTTCTGTATAATTTGGATCTACCCAAAAATACTAAGTCTTAGTAATTAATCATTTGAAAGGGTTAGAAAATAATCAGCATACTCATGTTGTTGAAAATCATTGATGCAGAATATTAATACAAACCCAAATCAAATAAACATAATCATAAAACATACAATCTAATGTAGTGACTACTGATAAAAATTGAACATCCTTAGCCAAACTAATCATAAAACATATAAATAGTTAATAAGGATGATATCAATATACAATATCCCAAGTGGACCATAATTACAATAAAGGGATTATTCCTTCGATTAATAGAAATAATAGAAAAATTTCATTAAAAATATTATTGTGGAAAATAAAATTTTCAATTTGAAAATAAAATTTTAAAACTAAAAGATACAAAATATTGTTTGAATAATTTTATTTCAAAAAAAATTTAATTTTTTTTTTGAAAAAATCATTAAAAATTTCAGTGGTCATGAAGGAATATAATTTTTCATCGTCAATACACGTTAAAACAAATATTTCATTCAAATATTTGAAAAAACCAATTCGGATTTTTTTTGAAAAATGAATAGAATATTCATTTAATATAATAAAACAATTAAAAATTATTTATAAATGATTTCAATAAATAATTTTTATAATTATAAAAACATTATTGAATATATTTTTAGAAAACATGGTTTTAGAAGAAAAATAGATATTTGACCAAAAATATAAATAAAGACGAATTTCCTAAAAACATTTTACCAATAATTTTAAGTGGTAAAGTGTATAAAATTGATCTATTAAATTAAAAGTTCATGAAAAAATCGTGGGTAAATAAATATATTGGTTTCATTATATAAATAAAAAATATATCCCCAAATGAGACTTAAACAAAAAAAATCCCTTGCGATGTTGAGGTTGTAAAATAAGCCCACACCACAATGTTATCTTTAGAATCGTTAGCCCCATCAAAGAAATTACATATAATGAAACATTAAAATTCATGAAGGTAAATATTTTAATTATATACCATATCAAAAGGTAAATATATACATCACACAAAATAAATAATTACTGAATATGGCATATGTGTCACATATGTAAATGTGAGACGAGAAACCCTTACTTCTTATTTGACTTTCTTTGTATGTGTCTAACCATATGCATAATAAATTTTTTTTTAATAATTATATATTAATGGAATATATTAATATATTTTATTCCATATATGATTTACTTATAGTGTATTTCCAAATTTTTATTAACAATTCTTTGTTAAAATATGTGTTTTGTTTGATAATTGCTTCATTTTGCAGGTCTGACTTTGTTTGATTATTTTTTTCCATTAAATTTGACTTTTTGGAATAATTTCTATAATTTTACCCTTGATATAAATATCATATGTATTACTTATAAATTTATTTAGATTAATATATTAATATTATAGACCGAAAATGGATTACATCGTTCAAGGAGAAAGTAGAATGTACATACGCATGATCAAAATTTCCATTTTTCTGAACTGTTGAAAGGAATGGAAAATAAATACTAATTAATATATAAATAACAATTATTCTGTAATATGTATCATGTATATAAATAAAATGAATCCTTATTACCATACATATAAAAATAAAATGAATAATATTTCACAACCTTTTGTGGGGGTGGTACTCCTCATATACGCACGGACGTTTTTATATTTTTCTAAAAGATTGGATGGTAAGAAGTTAAATGTGAAATTATATTTCCATAAATATATATATATCTCATAAAAATATCATATATTAATTATTAATAACAATAATACCTTCCCTGAAAAGAGTATGTGAAAAACGAATCACATCGCTTTGCGAGGTGGTACTATGTCGTACACACGACTAACATTATCGTATCCACAAATGAATAGAAATAAGATCGTATATGTGATATTAAAATGGTTTAAATATAAAAAATTTATAAATATCATATAAATATGTTAAATAAATCATTATATCCATTCATTAAATGTAGTTATTGAAAATGTATTACATCAGTTAGTGAGGAGGTAGTTTGTCTAACACACGATAGGTAGTTTTACTTCCCATAAGATGGAAGTGAAGATGGATATTGGTTATGAAGTTAACATAATAATATATTAATATATATTTAATAATTTTTTATATTATAACTGTCAAATAATTTTTTAATGGTGTTGAAGAATAAATATTAAAAATATTCATGTTTATGAATTTTAACTCTTCTCCGGAGAGCCTCTTTGGGATTATACCTAAATCCTTATTTGGGTGGATTCCTAATAAAACTAAGAAATATATGATTTTTTTAATGAGATTAAGGAAGGTATTTTTTCTGATCATGGATGAACCAAAGGGTTTTTGAAGTGGGGATAAGGTAAAAGGGTGGTGGCATTTTATAAGTGGGTTAGGGGATACACAAGGAATTTTTTAAAAGTTAATGTGATACCAATGTATTTGCCTGTCCAAAATACTCTATAATTGTTTATTATCATAAATTGAATGTGGTAATGTATAAATAAATAAGTTAAATGAGTTTTTGAAATGTTTTAGGTCATTTTTAACCATTATATTCTAGTTTAACCCCATAGAAACCACGTTTTTTCATAACCATTGTAATTAAATTTTTCTTTTTTAACATTTAATTGTGGTAAAAAAATTATGATAAATTAATTATCTAATATTAATTAGGATTATCCTCAATATATAATCTATTTCTTCAAATTCAACTCATATAATATTCAAAATTCAATTTAAAATTAAACCACATACGTGATGAAATAACAGTTTTCCAGTGAAAAAATTCCCATATGTATAGAGTGTTTTAATATAAGAATTTAATGGGACAGTATCATGTTTTATATAATTTCATAATGGATATTTAATGAATTCATCACAATAAAATTTACACCTAATATATCAAATCCATTTAGCGAGCCATGATCTATTTCTTTACGAATACTTTAGTCAAATTTTGTATTCATCTAATGAAATAGATATTTTATGGAATGAATTTTCATCCATACTATATATTTATTTTAAATAGTTGAGTTTAAAGATATCATACTAAATTTATCATATTAATTTATACTCAACATTGTTCTTATAGTACCTAACTCTTTCGTTTTCACAGCTAATTTTCACAAATCTCTCATTGCGGGATTTTCTTCTTTAACTATTATGAATATCTGTATCTATCATGCCATACAAATTATAATATATGGGAATCCAAATGTAAATAAAACATCATAGTTTCATGATTGAGGTCCTTAAATATTACTATTTTGGATAGAATATCAAACTTATTATCAAGGAGTTTTTATTCTAATGTAATTACATTTTTATACAAAATATATCAAAATTTAATTAAATAATATTGTATCAAATTCAATCAACATTATACAATGTTTTATTCTATTAATTATGCCTGCTAAAAATAATTTCGTCTTGGAATTACCATTCTAATAGACAAATTAAAATATTAACACCATGTTTATGTGTAACTATTTACATAACTTCTAGTGTGTATTAATCACCTAATATAGAATCTAATCATTTTAACTCAAATATAGAAGCATCCAATTTATAAGTTATATGAGATTTCTAGTAGCCAATTATAATTATATTGAATTTAAAATAATAAAATGAGTAATCTTGTATCCTTATATAGCCACCACGTACCATTCTAGAATCATATAAATGCCTATATTCTTATGGATTGTCTTCCCCAATGTCCGATTACCCTAGAATTTATATCTTCTAAAAACCCATCCTTCAAGTCTCCACTATAGAGAAATGATACCAAAATGTTTGTAAAACACCAATTCAATTAATGATTTATCAATAACTAGGAAGCAATGAAAAATAACCAAACAGCTAGAAAATGAACATGACCAAAAGGTAAATGGACACTCATAATGAATATTCAGTTTGGAATAAAAAAACGAATTTCAGAATAATAGATCCCTAGGAATTAGTTGGATTGGATGAATTGTAAGTCTATAAAAATTCCAACTTCACTAGAAAATGTAAACAAGATATTTTAATATAAAACATCACTAATGTGAAAGCTAATAGATGCTTCGTTTTAATTTACCAATAAACCTACCAATATAAATAACCCCGTCCCCAATATATAAAATCTACCATCCCAAAATCCCAATACCAATACCACACCATCAACATAACAAGATCACATAGTGGCTCAAATATTCAGTAGAATAATATCTCTTAATATAATGAAATCACCACCTCAATAATAGAACCAAGTGAATAGTGTGTTCTTCCTTAATCTCGAAGGATTTACTCTTACATTACCTTCAAAGAAAATTTGAATCATTAATAATAATTATTATATATTCTGTTTTCTCCGATACCGAATCATATCATGTATTAGAAATATATTTTTAAAGTCATCCACCCTCTTCAGCACTAAAATCATATAACACTTTCTACATTTCCACTACTTCTAACTTCTATTTTTAAGAGAAATTCCACCTATGAATCAGATGATAGTACAAATATTTAGATGATTATCATTTTAAAAAATATATAATTTTTCCAAAAAAAGATATTATCAGACCTGGAAAAACAATATATCACACAATAATTGTTTCCATGATTCCACATTAAGTATTTTTTGTGAAAATTTACTAATTTTTGTAACAGTCATTGTCATCTCACTCCTTCCATTCCCTTGAATATTATGAGATTTTAATACCTCTATGTTATACAAGGCCCACTAAAGAACAAAAAATGTTCAAGATTTAAAATTATATTACATTAATTATAATATCTTCTACATATTGATTCCCTCTAATAATATATTATTCCAATATCCCATCCTCCATAGGAATTTTGATGAAGTTGGAATTCAGATGAATATGCTTTGTTTAGGAGTGGAATATTCAGTTATTGGATAAGTGCTCCAGATAGAATAATATATCATGTTGATCTACTTCCATATTTTTACCTCTTCTAGATAACCCTTTAACCACCCTAAATCCTTACGTAATTAAGTAATTGTAACATGTTGGACATTCATGGGTAATAATGTAATAATTGGTTGTAATCCTGACATACAGTTCTTAACATTTACTCTAAAAGAGAACATGAAACCATTAATATTCTTCCATGAATCTATATATCCTCTAATGTCGTCTGATGAAAGAATTTTTTTTGGGATTATATGCTTCAAAATAGAGTATAATATCTATTGAACCTTTGAGATACTGAATGATCCACTAGATTTCCTCTATGTTTTCCTTCCACAGATTAACCCTAAACTATCTGACCAAAACTACTTCTTTAAAGATATCATTCCTAGTATATACCATGAAGAACATTAAAATTGAACTTTAGTGAATTATTATCATACATTTAGCTTCTATATCTATTTATTCAATCTAATAATTTTAATTCTTGGAATGTATTACAAGTGGAGTACTCATGTGAGTCGACTAAATCATATCAAATCATTCTAGTACATTATGGATGTTCTCCAACATAAAATGGAATAATTTAATGGAACCCATGTCTCATTCAATCATAATATTAATATTTTCTAAAAAAAATTGAAATATTCATATTGAAACATTCAGATAATTCACACTTCCATACTTCTTGCTTCTCCATCATAGGTTTATTCAAGAGTTAGTCATAAATATTGACAATAATAATGAAAATACATCTATAGTCACAAACAATTTAGCAATTTAAATTATCCACATTTCTTTGGATAAACATTTTTTGATTATAATGTTTTCAAACATTAATATCATTACTTCAATTCTTGTTTAACCCATACAAACTTCACATCGTCTTTCAAACAATTCTTTCATTTTGTTCTAGTACAAAACCTTCCTTTTGATCTATATAGATTTCATCTTGAAAATAACCATGAATGTATACAATCTTGATATCAAAATTATTAAGAAAAAAATATCCATGGAAAATTATTTAAGGACAATCTAAATAGTTTTTATTAAAAATAGGATATAAAAACACCAAAAAATGCACCCCATCTTTTTTTCAGAACCCATACAAAAATATTCATTCCTTTTACGAAACTCAACCATGTGTTTCCTCCTTTTTCTGATAAACCAATTTTTTCTGATTTTACATATTAAATTTGAGAATATATGTTATCTCCCAAAAATTATCAATATACATGAAATTAATGGGATACTACATTGCTAACTCCAATTTTAATGAGTCACATGTAATTCTTATCTATCAATGGATTTCAAGTTCCCCACTATCGATGAGAATATGAAATTGAATGTATGAATAAAATAATTATAAAAACATTATAATCATAGTTTAAATGTAAAACTCATCATGATTTTCTTCTTATAGATATTTTTCTTTTAAAACAATACCTTGAACTTCCACAAACTAATGAAATTGTGATACATCATTTCAAGGTACCTAAAGAATGTGATAATCACAAATCATTCAAGAATAAGATTATATTTCATAGACTAGATATTTTTCTCTCCATGAATATATTGGAACCCTTGGACTCTCATAATCCCAACATTGGCCTATACAATCCGCTCTTTTAAACCTATAGTGTGATTTACAAGGTTATGATTATTACACAAGACCTTATAATTAAAGAAGATATTCTAGACTATAATAACTTCTTATCATCTAGTATTCCAATATATACAACCAATGTTTTCATTATCATACCCTATAAGGAACCATGTATAGTACTAAACTCCTAATTATCCCTCTACTCAACATCAATATGGAAATATGTGGTAATATAAAATAAAATAATATGTAATTAATGTACACATTTCAATTGAAGTGGATGTCATATGAAAATTTGTGTGTCAGTGGTTCAGAAATACTATTATTCATTATATGATCCACACAATTAACTTATTTTATAAAAAAATACTTCATGAATCTAGAACAGAACATCGGTCTAAGGGATCTCTCATTCAATTATTATTTATTCATTCTACACTTCTACAAAATAAATTTATAATGTATTCTATTTCACATATATTTTTTAGATCTAATGTGAAAATATGTGAAAATCGATTTGTCATATCTGTTATTATAAAACAATTGTGAATATTCCATTTACCCATCATTTTCACATCATTTATATAATATTTGACATGAATAAAATTTCATGATTTTTTCATGCCAGTATAAAATAATGATCCTTAAAAATAGTTCTTCACATCAGTGACAAAATAACCGACGTAAAAAATACACCGTAATAACTTTTTTTGCATCGGTAACTTAATAAGTAATGACAGAAATGTTTAGAAATTTGTATTTCGTTTTCTATGATTCGGTTTTATAGGATGGGGTTGTTAAATGGAAATAAGGAAAAATTTATAGATATCAAAAGTTGGTCATCTCTAAACAGTGCCTTAGAGAAGTCCAACTTCCGACGAACATATCTTTTGTGCCATAACTCCATTTTATCTACACAACCTATAAAATCAAATATTTGGAAGTGATATAATAATTTATCATAATTTTTTCCTCGGAAAAGAAATAACCAAACTTAAAAATTCAATTTAACATTAGCTTTCAAGAAACTGACATTAAAAGTCCTATCTTGAAGAATTTTAACATCGTATTTTCAAAACATGGCATTAAAAGTAATTTTTATCATCCATAATTTAACAAATAATTGAAAAATGATGAATCCTTTTTAGTTCTTTTCCCAAACATCAATTTTAATTTCTTATGAGCTAAAACTAAGTTACATATCAAAATTTATTTTCATCGAAAAATCTATGTTTTCACATCCGTTAGTTGTGAAAAATGTGATTTTTCTTCTTATTATTAAAATAACCAATGTGAAAGTTGATATTTAAGATCACGACAAAGTGGAATTCAAATTTTTAAAATTCATCTTTGATGTTTTCAATTTCCACATACAATTTATTATACCATGGTACAATTTTCAATTGCATTTATATTCTTTCATGCTACAGATGTATTTATTTCATGGTCAACTCTTTCATACATCTTTAACATCCCACCAATTCATCATATGAAATATTCACAATTGTTCCACTGATTCCCCCTTCAGAGAACTCATCATTGAATTTATAATTAATTTTTTATCATTTAATGTGTCGATGGTTCATTTTCCCTCTTGATACGCCATTTAATAATTCCATTTTTTATATCATGATGGATCCCTCTTTGGATGATGTTAAAATGAAAAAGAGTCATTAAGAGTTTATAATTACATATAATCCACAATATATTTTTTCTTTATGAGATATTTCATCTAAATAATATTATATCAATGAAGACTATAAATATCATGAAAATTATGTCAAGGATTTAATTTTATTTAACTATATTAAATTATGTTTCAGTAAACATTTTTCATTTAAACGGTTATTTACATTTATCAAATGGTGTTAACTTTTGTGAAAATTTAAAACAAATGTTATTTATATAGGTTATAAAATAACAAATGTAAAATATTAGATATTTTAGGTCAGTTATAGAATAACCAATGTAAAAAACCGAAGAAACTATGTTTTTACATTGATTATTTTATAACTGACGTCAAAAGTAACATTATATTCCAGGTATAAAAAATGGATGAGGTATGTAACTTTTAACATTGGTTATTTTTATGCCCAACATATAATCCCTATTACATAATAAATTTAACATTGGTTATATTGAATGATGTTTAAAAATGTGATTTCTTACATCACCTATAATTATGATTCCCTGAAAATTAACATTAAAATCCTAAAAAACACATATGAATAATGTTTTTTTTACTTATTATGAAACAAGATTTTTCACTAGGGTTCTAGGAATAGATATTTCTATTTATATTAAATTCATCCAATAAAACATATAGAACTCTATTTCTCTATACACACAGATATTACCAGGACTATAGAATTTAATCTTTATTCCAATATTGGATTCAACCACAAATCTTGATTTTATGAGATTATAGCCAAATATCAAATTATTTTTTTGGGAAAATACCCACAAATTTCAGGTTTAATAATTGATGAATGTAATTTAATAAAATTTTATCCCATTTCAGGGAACTAGGGTTGGACCAAATATATTTATGAAAACTAGATTAGGCATATAATAATTTGGAATCCTTTTGTTTGAATTGAATGACATATTCTTTTTCATACCTTGAATATTAGAATAAATTATTTTTAATTCAACAAGACCAAGATTTAGAAATCATATCCCTACCAGGGAGTATTGAACATTCTCATAAATTTGAAAATAAGTATAATCCACAACATCATTATTTTTGAAGTTTTTTTAAGCTCCCATGATACCTTCTGAGTCACTAGTATGGTAAATATTTATATTCATCAAATCACAAAAAACCGCCTTCAAACACATTGGATTTTCTGAAAATTATCAACAAACATGATAAAAAATCATACATCATTAATTAAAATTAGGTTCATTTATATACCATGGATGTTTTAGAAGCCTTATAAATGCCAAAAAATCATTCATCATTCAACCACTGATATATGATTTTCAAATAAGCTCAAGAAGGTGAACCTTTCCAAGAATTTCAGACAAATGATTTTCCGTTTTAAAACTATATAAAGTTAAGGTAAATAAATATATTGAATCAAGTGTCAATGAAAATAATCATCATGAGAAATATTAAACCATAGTGACAATGAAACCTTAAAATATGAAATTTTTGAATGATATTGGATATTTTTTATAATTTACATACCTATATCATTAACACTTCCACAGTTGTATCATCCTTTTTCATTGATAACATAAAAAATCACTGATACCATCTAAAATTCCACTGAACTTATCTCTTATTATTCCTATTTTTTTACAATTACACCTTCTGGTGGAGTTCCCATTAACTTCCAAAAAACACAATGCATTTATATAATTTTTTTGTAATCACCTTCATTTGGATCTCTTTTCCATGTTAGGATCGTGAATATTCTTGTTGAGAAATTAATTTTCTTCCATTGGAATAAATTATATTTTTCACCATCACATACAATGATTCAGAATGATATGAAGAAGAATTATTTACCTCATTCCATTAGTGAAATTTACTCCAAAAAATTCTAGATGACTCCAGATCATGAAGAATTCATTTTGATGAAAATTTTCCTGCCATCATTTATACATCCTCTAGTTAGATAGTTTCCACAACAAAAACATTTGAATTTATAGAATTATCGTCATATATTTTGTCAAAACTAATAATAAATATACAAATATTCCAAAAATAAATTATTTTTAAGGGCATATTCTAGAACATTAACATCAAACTAGAAAAAAGGTAACATTCATTAGATAGGTTCTAAATGTATCAGGTAACACTTACACAGATTACCTGAAAAACGGTAACAATCCCATTATGTTTCTGAAATATGTTATTTTTAAGATTTATAAGGGTTAGTACTGATTTTAATGTACACAAAGGTTCTATGAAGGCATGTGTAAGGGTTACTATAGTATACCTATATGAAAAATCAATATTCTTAATATTGGTAAAAAGGAAATGTTATTTAAAAGCAAAAATTTGGAAATTAATTTAATGGGTTCTAAATTTTTTATAAATTGTTATTAAATTTATTTTTGGAATATTTAATTTGTAATGGATTTTCAAATATAAAAAATTAATTAAAAATTAATTATAATTAATTAATTAAATGTTTACGAAACATTTGAATGCACAAATATTAAATGTTAATATTTAAAATAACTATTAAAAAAATTATGGCATAACATACATTCGATAAATAATGGTTTTCATTTTGAAATAATAAGAAGCCATTTATATAGTGTTATAAATTCTGAGATAAGGTAAAAATAAAAAATATTAATATTTAAATTATGAATTTTTATTAATTATCTATTTTGAAATGTTCAAAATAAAATGGGCCATAGTTGGATATTATTTAATGCATTTTAAATGTTTTTTGATTATTCATATTGTCAAGGATTAAATAATGATCAAGTATATTATATTTAAATTTCGTAAAAGGTTTAAATAATAGTGTTTGGGTTATACAAATTTTATAATTTATATAATATCATATATTTAAAATTTAATTGTCATATAATGATAAATTTGAAGGAGTTCGTATTTCTAATTAATATAATGTGTTTACATTCCCAATTATGGAATTCCATAATTGTTAAATGAAAAAATATTAAATGTTTTATATTTATATTTTTTTGAATTGTTCATAAATTTTTATTTCTTGTTTAAATTTTGGAATTGTTTATTTATTTAATGTTTATTCCATATTTTATGAATTATTATGAGTATTTTACATTATTCATGTCTTTAATAGAATTTATATGATATAATTATTTTAAGATAGTACCTTTAATATAAATACATAGAATAACATCATAATTATTTTATTCAATCATATACAAACACCTTGGTTGTTAATTGATGTTTATGTGTCGAATTTAGTTTTTAATATAGTTTTGAAATATTAGGTGTTAATGTTACAATGAATTGGATTCTCTCCTGAGTACTGTATTCTCTGGTAGAGGTACATGATGATGTACTTCCAAACTACATGGAGGTTTATGCCTTGTTAAGGTAAAATGGAGATAGTTATATGTCTTTTCATGCATACCCATGAGGAAATTTTTTATTAATATATCTCAATGATTTAATATGAACTTATATTGTATGTCATACATATGTTTCATTCAGTTCTATATAAATATGTCATTTATTTTTTGGAAAATCAAATACATGGGTTGTGTGAAGAGTTACCCATCAATATGGATTGAGAATTTTTATTTCATAGAGGAAAATGATTCCAAAATAATACTAATAGAATAAAGAATAAAAATTATGATCATCATGAGATAAGATAGTGAGTTTTAATCCCCTTAAAATATTATGTATAATATTCCATCTAATGTGGAACTTATCAAAACCTCAATCATCCAAATAGGTAGATTTATGAAAAACAAGGGTGCCTCTAGATTAACTTGTATTAAAAATGAATGTAATGAGTGATAATGGATCGTCCTTGTGTAGTTTCATTCCAAAGAGGGGTTTCCATGGATTTTATTGTTATCATATTACATTTGATATTTTTTTGAGAAAATATTCTCTGAAACACCAATGGTTTGGATACCAGAGGAATAGAGTTGGTTTTATCGATATAATGGTTTGGAAGAAGTGTTTTCTACTCAACTATCCAAGAGTCATATATGTTGTGATTGGGATTATTTATTACAAAAATAAATAAATAGGGGATTATTTTCAAAACCATGAAGGTTCAATTTCTTAGTGAAATAAAAATATTGGCCCACTAATAGGTGTAATAAATTTTAAAATTGGTCATAATTTTTATGGGAGCTCATTTAATATAATTTATTATTATATGGTTATAAAACATAAATATTGTCTTATAAAATATTATAATGTGGATAAATGGAAACATCAAAAAACATAAAATTTTTATTAGTCATTAAAAAAATAAATCATAATTATATAATCTTCTATGGTTTGTCTAGAAATTTCAGAATGATTATCAATCAAGAAATAAATTTCTATGTTTTGGAACAAGAACGTACTATGAAATCATCTGGTGATGTGGTTAATTAAAAGGATTTAGTTTACATTGATAAAAATAAATGAGATAAATTGTAAGTATATAAAATCATATACCTAACTACAAATTTAAACATTCAAAAGAAACATGAGGCAATTAGTTCCTTTAAAAATATTGATTACATAAAAAGGATCTATCAAGAAAAAAAATGTCAAAAATTGAATGAAGTGTATAAAGAACCTTTTCATTACTATATGATACCTAGAACCTCATTCTCCAAACATTAACTAGATATGATTGGATACATCAATTATTTGGTGAGGCTATGTTTCCCTATAAAGCCTGAGTATGGAAAAAAATCCTTTTATAGTCACAATCGGAAAGGATTCAATAGTTTATTATGAATTATGTTTTGATTGATATCTTTAAAAAAATTTAATATTTTCATGATAATATGAGTATTGTTAAACATGAAATTGGGTTTCTAGGATCATGTACCATTTTATGGTTTAAAATTAGATTAATTATGGTTATAGAAAATACAATAAGAAAAGAGTTCATGAGTAGTCCACACATCCATTCAGGAAAAGAAAAAAATGATGCACAATTTTTTAATTATATAAAATGTTTCCATTATAGAAAAATTTAACCATATTACCAAAAAGGTTCCCAAAGACCATGTGGGAAATCCACTTTTTATATTAATGTTATGAAATTAATTTTTTTATATGTATGGTATGTGACAACTATTTTATAATTTATCGTTAATGTAAATATAATGGATAGTAACCTTAGAAGAATATAAATTAAATTAATTATAAAACATTATGTTGATTTTTAAAGTGATAAAGAAATGGCGTTGCAGTATTAGGGGCTTCTAAAAATCAGGCTTAAATTAATATTTCATTATATGTCTATTTTCTCATTTTTTTCTCTTTAGAAGATCCGGGACATATTGGTTGTTTGAAAAAATTATATGCGATTTAGATACACATTGGGATGATTTTTTAATAATATAACATGATTTAAAGACACTAAAATGGTTTTTTCTTAGCATGGAAAACAAAATATTTTCATTTAATAATTTTTCTAAAAATATGAATGAATTTAGGAAAATATTAATGGATAATAAAAATGAATTTAGAGTCACCAATATGGATATATATTTTCCACATATTATTGTAGTGTTGATAAGGTAAGTTGTTAAAATTAAAAACATTAATAATTTTTTTTGAGAAGTTCAAAAAATATTACCCCTGATTCCTTGACTGGATTATCAATGATATGTTGGAATGAGTTACATAAAAATCATTTAATTTCCATTTTATATATATAAAATATAGAAACTAATTATTAAAACATGAATATTAAGTGATAATAAATGTATATTTGCAAATATATACGAGGTCAAAATAAAATAAGTAATTGATTGAGATTATAGTTTATATTAATGATATAAAGTAAATATGAGTGAATATGCTTCAAAAAAATCTATGAAATATTTTATTAATGTATTATTTTTAAATGAATATGTTTTAAACACATGGAATACTATATTTGATATGAAAATAATAATTTATTTGATAAATTATCTAAAATATATTAAACTAGAGTTATTTATTAAACAGAAATATATTTTTATTGAATCATGGTAAAGTATTACAGAAATTAATACAGTTTCTAAGAGGTTTGATGGAGTGTGTTTGAACTTAAGAGAAGTTAATAGTTAAAATATTATACTTGTATGAGTTTAAAATTAATTTTACTTCGTATCTTAAGAGATGTTTTGTATGTATAAGTAAATAATAATTCCTCTAGTTACATTATTTCAAGGGAATATATTGATGGATTAGTTTATAAGGATGAGGGTTGTGTGAATAAAAAGTGTTTTATGTAGAAAAAACATGTTTACACTATAAAAATTAAGGTTATGATGCATATATTCTTGAATATATTGAAAAATTTGAACAATTGTGAATATAATTCGTATGTAATTCCATTATTCAAACTAGCTATCATCATTTATTTTTCTTACTAAAATATATAGTTTTAGGGGTTCATCATATGTTCACATGGAGATATGACATGTATTATATATTATTTAATGATTTAAAAAAACCAAAAATGTATATAAAAGATACGACTAATCCGGTAGATCATCATATGTGATATGATACACTAGTAGTTATATATTTTGTTAAATATTCAGAAAGAGTTTAAATATTTTGAAATTTATCATATTAAATGAATTATCAAATTTATCATTCTTTCTCATTGGCTATATAAATATATATTTATATATATATATATTGATCTGTAATGGAAAATTAACTCTAAAAGTATGTATTTGTGTTTATCCCTAACTGTGGTTTGTTTGGGAGAAATATAAGTTATGATTAATTGAAATGGTTAGAATGAGTTGGATCTTAATATGGAGATATATAATATGATCTTAAGGAAAAAACCGATTTTATGGTTCTTTGTTTGTATTGTATGACATTCTTTGTATACCACATTGTCATGACCCATCCCCTAGGGCCCGTAACATGACAACCCCAAGCCCTCGTTCCATAGGCTAGGGGCTGGCGACTAGCACCAAAGGCGTATTCCATAAAACTGGGACGTCATTGCCTTTATAACCTATAAACAAATGCAACCAAACACATATCAAGATACGAACTCAAGTAAACATTATAGTAAACAAGTGAGTATTGTAAGTAAAAAAGAGGCCAGAATAAAAGCCCAACTGGAATGTACAAGTACAAATGAAATGCAATACAACTGAGGAAAGAGAAAGACAGCTACTGGATCATCCTACAAGGTTCCTACCTAATTGGTAGGTACATATCACCTCTTCATCACTCCACATCCACCCGTCTCCTCTGCATACTGACACACCATGTGGTCCACCTCGGAGCACCGTCCAGTCTCGGTACCCTCGTCCTTTGTCAGCACAGTCCATCTCCTGCATCCAACATAATAAGGTGCGGGCATAACTCATGCAGGGGTGAGTATAACTATACTCAGTAGAGACCCCGCGACACTCAAGGTCTCACAAAGTCTACCAAGGATAAACCCAAAAGTATGAAATCAACAGATAACACTACCTATGTATATGCTCGTACGTATACCTAAGTTATCAAGTAATCCATCTCAATCTTGAGGAAAACACAAGGATACTGATTCAACTCATAGTAGGATTTATTATAGGGGTGTTAACAAATCCCCAGTCACATCAATGAACACTTCATCTTCTAGAGAACCCCTTCTCTATCAAGTATAGTGGGCCTGCTGCGTCACACGGAGGCGCTTCCCACTAATGTAGGTCTGCTTAGGTACTTCTCCTGTCGAGTATGGTGGGTCTGCCACGTCACATAGATTTTCTCATACACATCATAATATATGGGAATTCAAATGTAAATAAAAATTCGTAGTTTCATGATAGAGGTCTTTATATATTATTGTTTTGGCTAGAATATCAATCTTATTATTTAAGGAGTCTTTGTTCTAATGTAATTCCATTTTCATAGAAAATATATCAAAATTTAATTAAATACTATTGTATCAAATTCAATCAATATTATATAATGTTTTATTCCTTTAAGTATGCCTACTACAAATAATTTCGTTTTTGAATTATCATTCTAACAGCAAAAAATAAACATTAACACCAAGTTAATGTGTAACTATTTACATAACTTGTAGTGTATATTACTCACCTAAAATAGAATCTAAACATTTTAACTCAAATCCTAATGCATCCCATTTATAAGTTATATGATATTTCTGGTAACCAATTATAATTATATTCAAATTATATCAAAAAATGGGTTATCTTGTATCCATATATAGCCACCACCTACTATTCTAGGATAATGTAGAGGCCTATATTCTACTGGATTGTCTTCCCCAAAGTCTAGTGACCCTAGAATTTATATCTTCTGAAAAACCCATCCTTCAAGCCTCCACACTAGAAAAATGATACCAAAATGTTTGTAAAACATCAATTCAATTAATGATTTTTATAGAACTATGAAGTAATGAAAAACAACAAAATAGTTATAAAATAAACATTACAAAAAAAATGAATGGACAATCATAATGAATATCTAGTTTGGAATATATAACAGATTTGAGAATAATAGATCCCTAGGAATTAGTTGGATTGGATGAATTATAAATATATGATAATTCCAACTTCACTAGATAAGTAAACAAGATATTTCAATAGAAAAAAACACTAAAGTGAAAGCTAACAGATGCTTCATCTTAATTTACCAATAAACCAACCAATATAAATAACCCCATCCCTAGTATATATAATCTACCATCCCATAATCCTAGTACCAATACCACACCATCATCATTACAATATCACATTGTGTCTCAAATAATCAGTCGAATAAAATCACATAGTTTAATGAAATCACAACCTCAATAAGAAAACCAAGTGAATATTGCGTTCTTCCTTAAACCTGAAGGAATGACTCTTACATTACCTTCAAAATAATCTTTTGTATCATTAATTATTTTTATTATATATACTATTTTCACCTATACCAAATCATATTTTGTATTAGTAATATATTTTGAAACTCATCCTCCCTCTTCAGCACTAAAATCCTATAACACATTCTACATTTCTACTACTTATTTCTACTATTTTTAAGATAAATTCCACCAATGAATAATATTATAGTACAAAGATTCAGATGATTATCATTTAAAACAAATTTAATTTATCCAAAAAAATTATATTATCAAACCTTGAAAAAAAAAATATCACATAATAATTGTTTCCACAATTTTTCATTAAGTATATTGGTGAAAAATTACTACCTTTTGTAACTATCTTTTTCCGTTCACTCCTTCCATTAAATTAAATATTCTGAGATCTTAGGACCTCCATGTTATACAAGGCCCGGAAAAGAATTTTTTTTTTCGTGATTTAAAATGATATTAAAATAATTATAATATCTACCAGATATTGATTCCCTATAATCATACATTATTCCAATACCCCATCCTCCACATGCATTATAATGAAGTGGGAATTCAGATGAATAAGCTTTTTTTGGGAGTTATATATTCTGTTTTATGATAAGTGAAGGATTCTCTAGATATCATAGTATATCATGTTGATCTATTTCCATATTTTGACCTCTTCCAGATATCCCTTTAACCACACTAAATCCTTACATAATTAAGTAATTTTAACATGTTGGACTTTCATAGTTAATAATGTAATAATTTCTTGTAACCCTGAAATACAGTTCATAACATTGACTCTGAAAGAGAGCATGAAACCACAAGTGTTCTTCCATGAATCTATATATCCACTATTGTCATCTTATGCAATAATTTTTTTTGGATTAAATGTTTCAAAATAGAGTATGATATTAGTTGGACCTTTGAGATACTGAATGATATAATAGATTTCCTCTAAGTATTTCTTCCACAGATTAACCTTGAACTATCTAATCAAAACTACATCTTCAATAATATCATTCCTAGTATATAACATGAAGAACATTAAAATTATACATTAGTGAATTATTATCATACATGTAGCCTCTATATCTATTTTTTCTATCAAATAATTTTAATTCGTGGAATGTATTACAAGTGGAGTACTCATATGATTAGGCTAAATCATATAAAATCATTCCAGTACATTATGGATGTTCTCCAACATACAAAGGAATAATGTTTTGGATCCCATGTCTCATTCAATTGTAATACTACTAATTTTTTTAAAAATTGGAATATTCATTTTGAATCATTCAAATAATTCACACTTCTATACTTCTTTCTTCTCCATCATAGGTCTAGTCAAGAGTTAGTCATAAATATTGACAATAACAATGAAAATAAATCTTTGTCCATAAAAATTTTAGCAATTAAAATTATCCAAATTTCTCTGGATAATTTTTTTTTCGTTATAATGTTTTCAAACATTAATTTCATTACCTCAATTTTTTTTAACACATACTAACATCACATGGTCTTTCAAACAATTCCTTCATTTTGATCTAGTACAAAACCATCCTTTTGATTTATATAGATTTCATCTTGAAAATAACCATGAATGTATACTCTCTAGATATCATAATTATTTAGAAAAAAAATCTCCCTGGAAAATGATTTAAGGACTATCTAAATCGTTTATATTAACAATAGGATAGAAAAACACCCAGAAATATAATTCATCTTAGTTTCAGAACCCAAACACAACTATTTATTCCTTGTATGAAACTCAACCATGTGTTTCCTCCTTTTTCTAATAAACCGATTTTCTCTGATTTTACCTATTAACATTAAGAATATATGTTATCTCCCCGCAATAGATTTGTTTTCCTTGTGAGATATTTCATCTAAATGAGATTATATCAATGAAGTGTATGAAAATCATGAAAATTATGTCATAGATTTAATTTTATTTATCTATATTAAGTTATGTATCAGTAAACATTTTTCATTTTAAGGATCATTTATTATTATCAAATGGTGTTAACCTTTGTGAAAATTTAAAACAAATGATTTTTTACATAGGTTATAAAATAACTAATGTAAAAAAACAGCTATTTTAGGTTGGTTATAGAATAACCGATGTAAAAAACTAAGAAAACTATGTTTTTACACCGATTATTTTATAAAGGATGTCAAAAGTAACATTATATTCCGGTTATAAAAAAATGGATGTGGTATGTCACTTTTCACATTGGTTATTTTTATTACCAACATAGAATCCCTATTAAATAATAAATTTGACATCGGTTATATAAAATGATGTTTAAAAATGTGATTTCTTACATCACCAACAATTATGTTTCCCCAAAAATTGACATTAAAATCATAAAAAAAACATGAAAAATGTTTTTTTAGTTATTCTGAAACATGATTATTCACTACGGTTCTAAGAATAGAAATTTCTATTTTGATTACATTCATCCAACAAAACCTTTAGAACTCCCTTCCTATATACCCACCTCTACTACTATGAATATCTAATTTCATCTTTATTCCAATATCGGCTTCTACCATGGATCCTAATTTTATGAAATTATAGCCAAATATCAAATTCAGTTTTTGGGGAAATACCCTCAAATATCAGTTTTAATCCTTGATGAATGTAATTTAATAAAATTCTATCCCATTTGAGGGAACTAGAGTTGGACTACATATATTTCTGAAAAATAGCTTAGGAATATAATAATTTATAATCCTTTAGTCTGAATTGAATAACACATTCTATTTCATAACTTAAATGTTAGAATAACTAATTTTTAACTTGAGATGACCATGATTATGAAATCATATCACTTCCAAGGTGAATATAACTTTCTCATAAATGTGAAAATAAGTATAATCCACCATATCGTTATTTTGGAAGTTTTTTTCTAGCTCACATGATAACTTCTGAGTCATTAGTTCAGAAAAAATTTATATCCTTCAAATCACAGACAACCACCTTAAAACACATTGTATTTTCAAAAAACAATCAACACACATGATAACAAATCATACATCATCAATCCAGATAACTAAAATTTGGATCATTTTTATTCCATGGATGTTTTAGGAGCCTTATAAATGCAAAAAAAATCTTCATTCAAACAATGATATATCATTTTCAAATAAACTCAAGAAGGCGAACCTTTCCATGAATTTCAGACACATGATTTTCTATTTATAGACTATATAAAGTTGAATTAAATAAATATATTGAATCAAGTATCCATGAAAGTAATCAACATGTGAAATATTAAACCAAAAAGACAAAGACCCCTTCAAATATGAATATGTTTAATGATATTTTATATATTTGTTAATTTAAATACCTATATCATTAACCCTTCTACAGTTGTATCATCTTTTTTCATTGATAACATAAAAATCACTGATACCATCTAAAATTCCATTTATCTTATCTATTATTATTCCTCTTTTTTTCCAATTACTCCTTCATGTGGATTGTCCCTTATCTTTCAAAAAAAAAATTCATTTCTATATTTTTTTTGTAACCACCTTCATTTGGATCTTTTCTTTCAAGTTAGGATCTTGAATATTCTTGTAGAGAAATTAATTGTTTCCACTAGAAATAATAATATTTTTCACCATCACATACAATGGTTCGTGATGATATGAAGGAATAATCATTTCCCTCATTCATTTAGTGAAATTTACGCCAAAAAATTCTAGATGACTCCAGATCATGAAGGATTCATTTAGATGAAATGTTTCCGGCCATCTTATAGACATCCTCTTGTTGGATAGTTTCCACAGCAAAAACATTTTAATTTTTATAATTCTTTTCATGTATTTTGTCAAAACGGATAATAAATATAGAACTATTCCAAAATCAATAATTTTTAAGGGAATGTTCTAGGCCATCAACATCCAACTAGAAAATGGGTAACATTTATTACATAGGTTCTAAAAGTATCAGGTATCACTTACAAAAATTACCTGAAAAAAGGTAATAACCCCATTATGTTTCTGAAATATTTTATTTTTATGATTTATATCGGTTATTTGTGAATTAAATTTACAGAAAAGTTCTATGAAGCAATGTGTAAGGATTTTTATTGTATACCCATATGAAAAATAAATATTCTTCATATGGGTAAAAAGGAAATGTTATTTAAAAGCATGAATTCTGAAATTAATTTAATGGGTTCTAAAATTTTTATAAATCATTATAAAATATATATTGGGAATATTTAATTTGTAATGGATTTACAAATTTTTAAAAATTATTATAAATTATTTATAATTAATTAATTAAATGTTTATGAAACATTTTTATTCACAAATATTAAATGATAATATTTGAAATAACTATTAAAAAAATTATGGAATAACATACATGTGATAAATAAAGGTTTTCATTATGAAATTATAAGAATCAATTCATATGGTGTTATAAATTCTGAAATAATGTAAATAGAAAAAATGTTAATATTTAAATTATTAATTTTTAATAAGTATCTATTTTGAAATGATAAAAATAAAATGGGCCATATTTGGATATTATATAATCCATTTTAAATGTTTTTTATGGTTCATATGATCAAGGGATAATGATCAAGAATATTATATTTAAATTTCGTAATATGTTTAAATAATAATGTTTGGGTTATACAAATTTTATAATTTATATAATATCATATTTTTTAAAATTTAAATGTCATATAATGATAATTTTGATGGAGTTAATGGTTATAATTAATATAATGTGTTTATATTCCCAATTATGGAATTCCAAAATTGTTAAACCTGAAAATATAAAAAGTTTTATATTTATATTTTTTAAAATTGTCCATAAATTTTTATTTCTTCTTTAAATATTGGAATTGTCTATTTATTTAATGTTTATTCGCTGTTCTATGCATTGATATGAGTTTTTTTAGACTAATCATGTCTATAATGAAATTTATATGATAAAATTATTTTTAGATAGTACCTTTTATATAAATACATAGAATTACTCCATAATGATTTTATTCAATCATATACATATTCCTTGGAAATTAATTGATGTTTATGTATAGAATTTAGTTTTTAATATAGATTTGGAATATTAGGTGTTAATGTTATGATGAATTGGATTCTATCCTTAGTAATGTATCCTCAGGTATAGGTACATGTGGACGTACTTCCAAACTACATAGAGCCTTATGCCATGTCAAGGTAAAATAGAGATATTTATATGTCATTTCATGCATACCCATGAGGAAAATTTTTATTAATAAATCTCAATGGTGTAAAATGAACTTCTCTTGAATGTCATACGTATGATTCATTCAGTTCTATATAAAAAATAGCATCTATTTTTTTTAAAATTAAATGCATGGGTTGTGTGAAGAGTTACCCATCAATATGGTTTAAGCAATATTATTTCATGGAGGAAAAATGATTTTAAAATAATACTAATCGAATAAAGAATAAAAACTATGATCATCATGAGAAATGATAGTGAGTTTCAATCCCCTTAAAATAATAAGTATAATATTCCATCTAATGTGGAACTTATCAAAACCGAGATCATCCAAATAGGTAGATTCATGGAAAACAAGGGTCCCTCATGATTATCTAGTGTAAAAAAATGAATGTAATGACTGATAATGGATCACATTTGGGTAGTTTCATTCACAAGAGTGGTTTCTATGGATTTTATTGTTATCATATTACATTTGATATTTTTTTGAGAAAATATTCTTGGAAACACCAATGGTTGGGATACTAGAGGAATAGAGTTGGGTTTATCGACATGTTGGTTTGGTTGAACTGTTTTCTATTCAACTATAATAGAGTCATATATATTATTATTGGGATTATTTATTACATAAATAAATAACTAAGAGATTATTTTCAAACCAATAAAGGGTCATTTTCTTAGTGAAATAAAAATATTGTCCCACTAATGGGTGTAATAAATTTTAAAATAGGTCATAATTTTAGTGGGAGCTCATTATATATAATTTATTATTGAATGGTTATAAACCATAAATATTTTCTTATACAATAATATAATGTAGATAAATGGAAACATAATCAAACATAACATTTTGATTAGTCATTAAAAAATAAAATCATGATTGTATAAGCTTTAATGGTTGGTATATAAATTTTAGAATGATTCTCAAACAAGAAAGAAATTTCTATGTTTTTGGAAAACATCTTACTATGATACCATCTTGTGAAGTGGTTAATCAAAATAATTTAGGTGACATTGATAAAAATCAATGAGATAAATTGTAAGTATCTATAATCATATTTGTAACTACAGATTTAACCATTCAAAAGAAACATGAGGCAATTAGTTCCATTAAAAATATTGATTACTTAAAGAGGATCTATCAAGAACAAGAATGTCAAGAATTGTATGAAGTGTCTTAAGAACCTTTTCATTACTATATTATAGTTGGAACCTCATTCTCCATACATTAACTCGATATGATTTCATACATCAATGATTTAGTGAGGCTATGTTCCCTCTAATGCATGAGTTTGGAAAAAAGTCCATTCTAAAGTTACTATTGGAAGGGATTCAATCATTTATTATGAATTATGTTTTGAATGATCTATTAATTTTTTATTATTATTTTCATGATAAGATGTGTATTGTTGAGCATAAAATTGGGTTTCTAGGATCATGCACCATTTTATGGTTTAATGTGATATTTATTAAGGTAATAGAAAAAACAATAAGAAAAGAGGTCACAGGTAGTCCACACATCCATTCATGAAAAGAAGAAAAGGATGCACAATTTTTACTTATATGAAACATTTCCATTATAGGAAAATTTAACCATATTACCAAAATTTTGTGAAGAGACCATGTGGTAAATCCACTTTTGATATGAATGTTATGAAATTAATTTTTTTATAAGGATGGTATGTGATAACTATTTTATATTTTAAAATTATTGTATATAAAATGGATAGTAAACATAGAATAATAAAAATAAAATTAATGGTAAAACATTATGTTGATGTTATAATGGTAAAGAAATGGTGATGTAGTATTAGGGGCTTGTAAACATCAGGCTCAAAAAAATATTTCATTATATGTCTATTTTCACATTTTTTCTATTTAGAAGAGCTTAGAAATAGTGGTTGTTCGAAAAAATTAAATGGGATTTGGATACACATTGGTATGATTTTTTTATAATATAACATGATTTAAAGACACTAAAATGGTTTTTTCTAGATAAGGAATATATAATATTTTCATTTAAGAATTGTTCTAAAAATATGAATGAATTCATGAAAATATTACCTAATAATAAAAATTAATTTAGAGTCACCGGGATGGATATATATTTTCCAAATATTAGTGTCGTGTTGATAAGGTATGTTGTTAAAATTTAAAACAATAATAATTTTTTTTGAGAAGTTCAAAATTTATTTTCCACGATTCCTTGACTATATTATCAGTGATATATTGGAACAAGTTAATTAAACACCATTTAATTTTCATGTTAGGTATATGAAATATAGAAATTAATTATTCCAACATGAATGTTATGTGATATTCAATGTATATTTGTAAATATATAGTAGGTAAAAATAAAATAAGTAATTTACTGAGATTGTAGTTTATATTAATGATATAAAGTAAATACGACTGAATATGCTTCAAAAAAATCTATGAAATATTTTATTAATGTATTATTTTAAAATGAATATTTTTTAAACACATAGAATTCTATATTTGATATGATGAAATAGTATATTTGTTAAATGTTCCAAAAGATATTAAATTTCAGTTATTTCCTATACATGAATTTATTTTTATTTAATCATGGAAACATATTTCAAAAAATTAATACAGTTTCTATGAGGTTTGTTGGAGTGTGTTTGATCTTAAGAGAAATTAAAAGGTAAAATATTATACTTGTATGAGTTGAAAATTAATTTTTATTAATATCTTAAGAGATGTTTTATACATATAAGTAAATAATAATTCCTCTAGTAACATTATTTCCAGGGAATATATTGACGGATTAGATTATAAAGATGAGGTTTGTGTGAATAAAAAGTGTTCTGTGTAGAAAAATGATGTTTACACTATAAAAAATTGATGTTATGATGCATTTATGTTTGAATATATTCAACAAGTTGAACCATTAGGAATATAACTCATATGAAATTCCATTATTCAAATTATCTATCATCATTGATTTTTCATACTAAAATATATAGTTTTGGGGTTTTATCATATGTTCACATGAAGATATGACATGTATTAAATATAATTTAATGATTTTACAAAACCCAAAATGTATAGAAAACATACCACTAATCTCGTAGACCATCATTTGTGATATGATATACTAGTTGTTATATATTTTGTTAAATATTTAGAAAGAGTTTCAAAATATTGAAATTTATCATATTAAATAAATTTTAAAATTTATCATTCCATCTCATGGGGTATATATATATATATTGATCTGTAATGGAAAATTAAATCTAAGAGTATGTATTTGAGTTTATCCCTAACTGAGGATTGTTTGGGAGTAATATAAGTTATGATTAATTGATAAGATTAGAATGAGATGGATCCTAATATAGAGATATATAAAATGATCATAAGGAAAAAACTGATTTTATGGTTCTTTGTTTGTATTGGATGACATGCTTTGTAGACCACATTGTCATGACCCATCCCCCAGGGCCTATACTGTGACTACTCCAAACCCGCCTTCCATAGGCTAGGGGCTGGAAACTAGCACAAAAGGCATATTCCATAAAACTAGGAAGGAATTTCCTTTATAACCTATAAACACACGCAACCAAACACACATCAATATAAGAACGCAAGTCAATAGTATAGTAAACTAGTGAGTACAGTAAGTAAAAAGGGCCCAGGATACAATCCCAACATTAAAGTACAAGTACAACTAAAAAGCAATATAACTGAGGAATGAGAAAGACAGCTACTGGATCATCCTCCGAGGTTCCTACCAGAAGGGTAGGTACAGATAGCCTCCTCAACATTCCACATCCACTCGTCTCCTCTTTGTACCGACACGCTGTGTGGTCCACCTCGTAGCACCATCCAGTCCTGGTACCCTCATCCTCAGTCAGCGATGTCTGTCGCCAGCATCCAACATAACAATGTGCAGGCATAGCCCGTGCAGGGGTGACTATAACTATACTCAGTAGGAACCCCAATACAATCAAGGTCTCACAAAATCCACCAAGGATAATCCACAAACTATGTAATCAACAGATAAAACTGCCATGGTATATGCTCATACATATACCTAAGTTATCATGTAATCCATATCAATCATGAGAAAAACATAGAGATACTGACTCTGCTCACACCATCATTTATTCTAGGGGTAATAACAAGTAGCAACCCCAGTCACATTGTCGAACACTTCGGCTGCCATAGAACCCCTTCTCTATCAAGTATAGTTTCCCTTCTGCGTCACTCAGAAGCGGTTCCCACTAATCTAGGATTATTGAGGTACTCCTCCTGTCGAGTACATTGGGTCTGCCGCGTCACACAGAGGCGCTCCCCACCATGGGTCTATCACGTCACACAGAGGCACTCCCCCTTGTGACTTTCTGAGGTACTCCTCCTATCGAGTACCATGGGTCTGTCGCATCACACAGAGGCACTCCCCCTTGTAGCCTACTGAGGTACTTCTCATATCATGTATCGTGGGTATGCCATGTCACACTGAGGCACTCCCCACTGTAGGTCTTCTCTGTCATACAGAGGAGCTCCCCACTGGGTCCATCAAGTCACTCTGACTCGAAATGGTCAAGAGTCGTCATGTCTCAGCCATCTACTAAGGTCCCGCACTAGGCTCGCTCGTTTCTGGGAGGATCTGCTCCAAGAAATACTATTCGATACTCTAACTTCCACGAAGTCCCACGAGAAAGTATCTTGAAGCTCCACCACGTCATAGGTGTCTCAATGCAACAGATGAAGCGTCAATTAGATGCTCGGTCTATGAGTTATTATACAATTAGTCCCGGGGGCCTAGATGGATTCATGCTCGATCCAACCTGATTGTTCCCCATCGAAATCCAAAACTCCAGTGGGTAATACTCAAAGGGACCATCATGCTCCACGATTTCCAGCACCATTGACGGTTCATTAAATGGACTCCTGGTGCCAAAGTTTTGGCCAAAAGAGCATAAATGAGTCGTAGTGGGCCTGGGTCCGTTCCGACCTAGCTAGGGCCGACCGGGTTCGGGTCAACCCGGCCAGACACAGTGGGCGGCCCGACCCATTGGGTCCGGCCCGTTCCTCATTGGGAAACTCGACTCGCTGGGTCCAGCTAGGCCCGCGAGGGCCGCAAGGTTGCCGTAAGGGTGGCTCAACTGAGGGGTACCGCGAGGGCTCGTGGCAGCTCGGCTGAGGAAGGTGCGAGACCGCGAGGTGGCATTCCGGATGCGGGGAGGGGGTCCAGCCACGGGATGATGGTCCGACAGTGGGGAGGTGGTCCAGTCGTGGGGAGAAGGTCTGGCCGCGGGGTGGTGATTTGGCCGCGGGGTGGCGTTCTAGCCGGGGGGTGGCGGTCTATCCACGGAGCGGAAGTCCGGCCGCGGGGCAGTGTTCCTGCTGCAGGGCGGTGGACCATCTATGGGGTGGTACAGGGGCCGCGGGGCATTAGTCTGGCTATGGGGCGGGACGAATCCGCGGAAAGCAGCAGAGGCGGTGGACA
The DNA here is from genome assembly GCA_963277665.1 of Viscum album. Classification (NCBI taxonomy): domain Eukaryota; kingdom Viridiplantae; phylum Streptophyta; class Magnoliopsida; order Santalales; family Viscaceae; genus Viscum; species Viscum album. Next base: position 774,585,341 of record OY728152.1, on the reverse strand, counting down.
TCGTGGAGGCTGCGGGGCGACAGTGGTGGCTGAAGGGAAGCATCATTGCATCATCGCCCTCTTTACGGCTAGTGGTGGTTCCAACCGCCATTCTCGTTCCCCTTCGTGGTTGGTCTTTTTCCTCCACCATCAAGAAGAACACCATAATTCAACACAAGAATTACGGAGAGGATGCGCCATGTTAGTTTTGCCAACACACTTCGCATTAGAGTAGTAGCAAGCAACTATTATACTTGAATCCCAAGAATATTATGAATGGGTAAGGGGAATAATTCAAACACCCACCCTTCAATCACGCGCAATTAAACATTCCCAATCCCGCAAAAGAAAAACATTCATAGATCAATCTAAAATAGAGATTTGATCCGCATTCATTGTTTTAGAAGAGAAGAACTTGGGAATATAAAAAAACACTCGTAATAAACCCCTACCTTGTTCGCTTGATGATGTAGACGAGGTCGCGAGGAAGAAGACGAATCATTGGAAAAGATGGATGTCGGTGTCATTGGTGTTTTCCTCGATTGTCTGTTTGTTCATCGTTAGAGATCTTTCGACGAATTTTGGAGAAGAATTCGTCGAAGAGATGAATTCTTTATTGGCATTATTTGTTGGAGAGATTTCTCCCAAGGCTCCACCAAATAAAATGCCATGTAGCCAACATAATAGATTATTATATCTATTATTAATTTGTTGGCCTAAAAATAAAATTGGTTAAATTAATGTGGTGAGTTGGCATAATTAATGTGGAGAAATCTCAAGAGGCTCATCCTCTTTAAAGATGGAGTTGAGAGGATTATCCCTCATTAAGAGGGGGCTCAAGAGGTTTAGGCCTCGTGTGGTCGCCTCCACTATAACCTCTCATTGGAGGATAGGATCGGGTGGTCCCCACCACTATAACATCTCATGGGAGGTTAGGGTTTGGAGGTCTCCACTTCTCAACTTCTACATAGAGGTTTCAACAATCAAAATAAAATGTGATTATTTTATATTATTATTTCCACGAAAAACCCAAAAAATTAACTTTCACCCTCGAACAACTATCGTCGAGGTGAAAGTCTCCATTAGAAAAAACTGGAGCTGTGAGTTCAACGGTGCCCTCATATTTCAATTCTGAGCACCAGTTCAAAATTTAGAAAAACCTGCATGCACATTTACAAAACGAACCCAAAATAAAGTTAAAAAATTAATTCTGGGCACTTCGGGGCTTGGAATCACATGATGTCAAGTTTCGCGGACATGTCAAATTCCCATTTAATTAAAAAAATCATCAAAATTCTGTGTCTTTACAAACATAGAGTTTCATATATTTATCTTTGGTATATATGGGGAGTATAGATTATGTTTTAGTGCCCAATACCTAATGATAATGATATACCTTGTATTGGAACCTTCATACTTTGATACAAATTTTTTTAAAGTCCATATATTGAAATCATTAATATTGGGGTTTTTTGGTATGTTACTGATCAACTCATTGGTTAGAGCTAAACCAAGATAATAATTATTGTCTCATATAATGAGTATGACATATGGGCCTTTGATTATGATATATTAAAGAAATGTGCGGACACTACTAGATATTTTATATCTATCTAGATAAACGGTATGGTATTTTCTTATCCAAAAATATGAATGTAATGTGATGTATTTGAAAATAAAATTAGTCTTCTGTAAAATATTTAAGAAAAATTAGATTTCTATTTAGGATAGACATATTCGATGTCCCATTACCACTCGATGTCTGCAAAAAAATTAAAATAATTAAAATAATTTTTTTTCATATGATGAAAACATGTGGACATAGGTATATGAGATATATGTTTTTCATGGAGATCATTCCATTCTTCTTTATTTATATAGTTACATTTTTTTTTCAAGTGGCTTCTCATTGATTACATGTAGGGATGTAGAGGTTCATATTTGTTTTTAACGCATAAAGGGAACGTGGGGTCACACAATGTGGTTGAAAAATATAGATTGAGTTTGACATAGAGAACTTCGTGAAAACGTTTTTAGAGTGAATCCAAAAACATTTATTTGGGTATTCATAAGGTTTTTCATATGATTTGATACAAGTTGAAGTTAATGAAATATTAACAATTTTTTTTAAAGATATCCAAAAATTGAATCGAGTGTTATTTAACTAGTTACTGTATATCATATAATATAAGGTGCAATGGAACAAAGTATTTATGGATTTATGGAAAGTTTGATAATTAAGGATACATCCCATTAATCAATATATATGTGTGTGTGTAAATTTTATTTTTTCATCTAAGAACATTTATATTTTCATACAAAAAGAAGATTATCATTTTACACTGGCTATGATAGTAGTATTTTGATGAAGCCCACATTTTCATATATTTTATACTGTAAATCATTGTTTATAATCCCACAAAAGTTTTATTGGATGGGTAATTGTCAGGTTTTTAGGTTTTAGTGTTATTTTGAGCCCAAATGTGAAAAACACCTAATTTTGGATTTTAGACAGATTTTTACGTCAGGGGTATTTTGGTCATTTCCGTAAAATTATATTTCAAAATTTTCTGATTCAAATTTTTTTAGAATCCTTATTTTATTTTCTTCATCTTTATTTTCTGGACTAGGAGCTGATTCGGTGATCTAAAGGGTCTAAAAATTCATTGAAGTTGGGAATTTTTTTCCGGACGGAGAGCATGGACTCACCCAACGTAACAGGAATCACACTTGGCCTACACATATCTAAATGATGTGTTTCCACCTGGTATACCACAAGGAATGATATGGACGTCTCTAAAACAAATTTGGGGGATGTTGGAGGTCATTAAAGAATTTATTGAACGACATAATTTTGGAGGAACCTTCCTAGAAGCTTCGTCCAGAAACAGAAACCAAGAATGAAAATTTCATAACCCCTTCATACGGTTTCCAAATTAGCTTAAATTTGGAGGAGAGATGACCAAGATATTTATGAAGAACATTCATTAAAGGTGGAATGCGTGAAGTGGTCATTAAGGATGACTACAACGCGCAAGCTTTCGGGGGTCGAATTATGCGTATTAAAGGAGGCCCTCACCTCCTTCCCAAAGCATCCCATTCTCCATCCATTCCTTCAAGGAACCAAGGAGGAGATCTACACCGAGGGAGGCCGGCCACAAATCTTCTCGCTTTATTATTATTTTATTTCTTTTCTTTATTTTTAGTTTTCAATTGTAATTTATATTTCTAATAAATTCATGCATTGTTTTTATTTTTGTGTCCACCGATTCACCCTCTTTTTTTCCTCTCATCTTACCATCGTGAACTATAATACTCATGATCATGAGTAACTAATAAGAGGAATATCCCAAAGTAGTAATCAGGTTCATTAACCTAAGACCATCTTCTTAATATTCTTTGAGTTAATTCTAAGGATAATTTATATTGGGTGTAATCCTCACTGTGGTTGCCTAAAGGTTACCTTCTTAATCTACAACCATTTTCCCTCGATTGAGGCGGTGGATGGAGGGTGTGCTTTGCGATCTTTAAGTAGACTTTTCATTCACAACTGGGGTAGAATAAGGTGTGCACACATACGATGGAGTCTGTACACTAAGAATATTTGAAGCTGGCCAATGAAGGTGCTCCCTGAATATTCTCTCGGGAGAACATCCTTTCTTCCCTAATTACATTCTGTTTTGCATTGCATGGTAATTTAGAATTTAATTTTAGTTTCTTTTGATTTATGAATTTCATTTATTTTATTAAATTAAATTTATTTAATAAAATATTAAACAACAAAAATAATTAGATTTGGTGGACTTGAAGTAGTGATTTATTAACCACAAAAGATCATCAAGAGAACGACCTTGGTTAGCCACTGTGATGCATTTAGTATAAATATTTTTGAGAGCGCACACGATAATGATTTATCAAATTGGATCCATTTCCAGGGAGCCAAGTGGTTTTTATTCACTTTTTGTAAATAATTTTCCTTTAATTTAAAAAAAACAACAAAAAATCATAAATTTCAAAAACTAAATAAATATTCTTCATTCATGATGTATTCAAATTATGATTATTATGCATGGACTGACCAATCTAAAGTGAAAGAAAATTTTTACAATGAACTTGATTCTCTTTTTCATATGATTAATGATAAAGTTCAAAAACTGGAGAGCCAAATAGAATTAATTGCAGAATAGGTACGCACATCCCAGGAAAAAACCCAAACCTGAGCCGGAACCTGAGCTGTATCCTGAACCAGAAAGAGTGGTGGAAGAGATTTCACCAATCACATTTTTTTGTTAATGAACCTGAGGTGGGTGAGAAAGAACTTCTAAAGGAACTTATCACATCATCCCGAACTCAACCATTGCTCAAGGAGGTCCCAGAAGTACACATTTAAAGTAATGCAGTAATGGGAGGTCAATGTTTTTTGGAAGAATCTTGGAATAACTTTGTCAAAGATATCTTGAAACATGATCTTCCCATGCTTGATATTAAATAATCTGAACCTTTTGACCTCACTCCTGCTTTGGAAGATGAAGAGGAAGATGCACCTGCTGAGATGGAGTTGCCAATGGTCCTATCAGAAGAAATCAATTTCCAAGATGACTTACATGGAAGAGAAGATTTCTTTATTGATTCTTCATGTTTTAATTTTTTTCAAACTGAATTGCTTTCTGACTTCTCCTTTCCTGAAATTTCAGAAATAGCACAAATGGATCGGGCCTTGGATGTTGATGATGAGACCACCATAGTGGTGGTAATCACTGAAGAAGAGCCGGAGAAGCTGGTGGTTGTGCGACTACCTCCTATATATCAACTTTCATATCACAGGGAGGATGACACCACCGATGTTAACAGGTAGCACCCTTATCTTTTATTCCCCCCCACTTCGAAAATCAAATTTTCTTATTTACTCTTTCTCTAGGGTTGGGAATATTCTTATCTTATTTGGGGTTCTATACTTTCATTGTTTAATCATGGACATTGGGAAACTCACATGTGGTGGTTCATCTCAATGAAACCACACCCACCTTCTGATTGGGGATAATCTACTTAAACTGCCTGACTATGGGCAGTAAAAACCTAGCACCCACTTGGGGGTCTAAACCAAGCATTTTCTCTTTTCTTTTCCTTTTCTTATTATTTTTATTTATTTTTCTTATTTATTTTCATTGCTTTCTTGTAGTCGTAAAGTGGATTCTCTTAGGATCATAACTCAAAGAATCCACTTCTAAAATAATTTCTTGTTGTATCTTTCCTTCCCTTTGATTTTCTACCTTTATATTTATATTTTGTTGAATTGAAATAAGGGGAAGTTAAATTTAAGTGTGGTGGAGTGTCAACCTGCTTAGTTCTTCTTGTGTGCTTTTCATTTTGGTTTATTATATTTTTATGATTTTTGATCTTTAATGAATATTCTTATCACTTTTCACACATCAATTGATTTTTAAAGAGTTGAAATGATTTTTGAAATAATGGATTTTAAATGATTGTTTATGTGAATTTTTTTTTGAATTGTATTATCAATCATTTTTATGAGTTTGACTGATTTTCGAAATTCATTCCCATGAAACACCGACTCAAAATAATTCACCAATCCTATAAGGAATTATAAACCACTTTTTTATATTCTTCCTAATACCCACACATTCTTGAGGGAAACTTGAATTTTGTGTGAGAACAAGAATTTGTGAATAATTCTCTTTCGAAGCTTTGGATTTCATGGAATGTATTTAAAATTATCGAGGCTTCTCTTTGGCTAGCCAAATTTTATCTTGATACCCACCTTAATATTTATCCTTAAAAATCACTTATATGCCATGAATTTCCTTATATGTTTAAGCCACATTACAAGCCAATTTTTCCTTACCTACCTGCACTTTTAGTATTTTTTCATGGTTATTTCAAGTTTGAGTGTGGGGGAAGAGACTTTCGTGTGCGTTCCTTGGGATGTGTATCATTTATGGGTGGTGTGAGGTGTGTGTCCATACTTTGGGCTATGGATAATATGAGAATTGGGCATGTGTCTTCATTTCATTGTGCTTTATTTATTTCATCAATTTCTCCTTCAAAAAAAATGGAGAAGAGTTTGAATTCCTCATTGAACATTCTGTTATGACTCATGTCCCTCCCAAAAATCAAGGGCATGAATTTTCATTCATTCATTGTATTAAATTTTCAGCTCATCCTCTATGAATAAAAAAGAAAGAAAAAAAAAGAAAATAATTTTTTTCCTTTCTGGAGCCTTGAAAAAAAGGAGAACTTAGATGATATCATTCATGATAATAAATTCTTTGCTCATGTCCCATATCATTAAAAGGTGGTGGTGTTGTGTTTCACATTTTCATGTGGGATTGAGTGCAGAATTTCCTGTGTTTTCACTTGATTTAATCATGCATTATACTTAAAAGTCCAACCTTCTATTTCTAGCATGGATCATTTTTTATTCATTTTCCCACCAACCCTAAGCCACAGAATCATTTGAACCTTTAATTAAAGCGTTCAGGATTAAATTAATTTTAATGTTTTATGCTATGGAGAAATGAGAATTTTCACAAACCTATGGTGATACATGCGATTTTCAAGTATGAGTATAACTCTAGATTCAATTTCTCTTGAGTGAAGAGTGACATAAAATTCAATGTGAGGTAGGTTGTGATTGGGCCAGGGATTGATTTATGAGGTTGAAAAAAAATTATGACTGAAATAAAAATGATATAGGTTTGTTTTTCATATATGATACATGATGAATTCTATTTTTGATAAGATCATTGATATTTTCTAATTTTTAATTGGTGTGTGGAAATTGATTTGGATGTAACATGATTACCCAGGAGTGAAATGTTTAAGTGTGGGGGAGTGATGAAGCTCACATACTCATAAATTTTATACTGTAAATCATTGTTTATAATCCCAAAAAATTTATCTTGGGTGGGTAATTGTCATGTTTTTATGTTTTAGTGTTATTTTGAGCCCAAATGTGAAAAACGCCTCATTCTATATTTAAGACATATTTTTATGTCAAGGGTATTTTGGTTATTTCTATGAAATTATATTTCCAAATTTTCTGATTCAAATATTTTTAGAATCCTTATTTTATTTCCTTCAACTTTTTTTTCTGGACCAGGAGCTGATTCGGCCATCTAAAGGATCTAACAATTCATTGAAGTTGGGAATTTGTTCCTGGCAGACAGTGTGGACCCACCCAACGTAACAGACATCACACATGGTCTACATATATCTAAATGATGTTTTTCCACCTGTTATACCACAAGGACAGATAGGTCCGTCTCTACAATAAATATGGGGGATGTTGGAGGTCATTAAGGAGATTATTTAACGACATACTTTTGGAAGAACCTTCCTGAAACTTCATCAAGAAACAGAAACCGAGAATGAAAAAATCATAACACCTTCAGACGGTTTCCAAATTAGCTAAAAGATAGAGGAGAGACGCCCAAGATATTTATGAACAACATTCATGAAGGGTAGAATGAGTGAAGAGGTCATTAAGGGGGACTACAATGTGAAAAATTTTGGTAGTCGAATTCTGCCTATAAAAAGACTCCCTCACCTCCTTCCCAAATCATCCCATTCTCCATCCATTCCATCAAGGCACCAAGGAGGAGATCTCCACCGAGGGAGGCCGGGTGCGAATATTCCCCCATTATTTGTATTTTATTTCTTTTCTTTATTTTTATTTTTCAATTGTAATTTAGATTTCTAATAAATTCATGCATTGTTTTTATTTTTGTTTCCACCGATTCACCCTCTTTTCTTCCTCTCATCTTACCACCATGAACTATAATACTCATGATCATGTTTAATCAATAAGATGAATATTAGAAGGGAGTAATCAGGTTCCTGAACCCAAGAACCTCTTCTTAATATTCATTGAGTTAATTATAAGGATAATTTATAGTGGGTGTAATCCTCAATGTGGTTGTCTAACAGTTAACTTCTTAATCTACAACCATTTCCCCTCAATTGAGGAGGTGGATGGAGGGTGTTCTTGGCGATCGCTAAGTAGAATTTTCATTCACAACCAGGGTACAATAAGGTGTGCACTCATACGATGGAGTGTGTACACTAAGAATATTTGAATCTGGCCAATGAAGGTGCTCCCTGAATATTCTCTCGGGAGAACTTCCTTTCTTCCCTAATTACATTCTGTTTAGAATTGCATGGTAATTTAGAATTAAATTTTAGTTTCTTATGATTTATGAATTTCATTTATTTTATTAAATTAAATTTATTTCATAAAATATTAAACAACAAAAAGGATTAGATTAGGTGGATTGGAAGTAGTGATTTATTTACCACAAATGCTCCTCAAATGAATGACCAAGGTCAGCCACTGTGCTGCATTTAGTATAAATATTTTTGAGAGCACACACGACAATGCTTCATCAAATTGGAGCCGTTTCTGGGGAGGGAAGTGTTTTTTATTCACTATTTTTATTCACCTTTTGTAAATAATTTTCATTTCATTAAAAAAAACAACAACAAAAATCATAAATTTCAAAAACTAAATAACTTTTCTTCATTCATGATGTATTCAAATTGTGATTATTATGCAAGGACTAACCAATATCAAGTGAAAGAAAATGTTTACAATGAACATGATGCTCATTTTCATATGATTAGCAATAATATTCAAAACCTAGAGAGCCAAATAGAATTAATTCCAGAATATGTACGCACATCCCAGGAAAAACCCAAACCTGAGCTGGAACCTGAGCTGGAACCTGAACCAGAATGAGTGTTGGAAGAGATTTCACCAAACACATTTTTTGTTAATGAACCTGATGCGGGTGAGAAATAACATCTAAAGGAACTTATCACATCATCCCGAACTCAACCATTTCTCAAGGAGGTCCTAGAAGTACACATTCCAAATGATGCACTAATGGGAGGTCAACATTTTTTTGAAGAATCTTGGAATAACATTGTCGAAAATAACTTGAAACCTGATCCTCCCATGCTTGATATTAAACAATCTGTACCTGTTGACCTCACTCTTGCTTTGGAAGATGAAGAAGAAGATGCACCTGCTGAGATGGAGTTTCCAATGGTCCTATCAGAAGAAATCAATTTCCAAGATGACTTACTTGAAAGAGAAGATTTATTTAATGATTCGTCATGTTTTAATTTTATTCAAACTGAATTGTTTTCTTGACTTCTCCTTTCCTGAAATTTTGGATAGAGCACAAATGGATCAGGCCTTGGATATTGATGATGAGACCACAAATGTGGTGGTAATCAAGTAAGAAGAGACGGAGAAGTTGGTGGTGGTGTGACTACCTCTTCAACATCAACATTCATATCACATGGAGGATGATACCACCGAAGTTAACATGGATCACCCTTATCTTTTATTCCATGCCACTTTGAAAATCAAATTTCTTATTTATTATTTCTCTGGGGTTGGGAAAATTCTTATCTTATTTGGGGTTCTATACATTCAGTGTTTAATCATGGACATTGGGAAAACTCACATGTGGTGGTTCATCTCAATGAAACCACACCCACCATCTGATTGGGGATAATCTACTGAAACTATCTGACTAGGGGCAGTAAAAACCTATCAACTGCTTGGGGGTATAAACCATGTATTATCTCTTTTCTTTTCATTTTCTCATTCTTTTTATTTATTTTACTTATTTATTTTAATTAATTTCTTTTAGTCTTAATGTGGTTGCTTCTAGGAGCTTAACTCAAGGCATCCACATCCAAAATAATGTCAGGTTGTATCATTCCTTCCCTTTTGATTTTCTACCTTTATATTTATATTTTGTTGAGTTGAAATAATGGGTAGTGAAATTTAAGTGTAGGGGAGTGTCAACCTCCTTAGTTGTTCTTGGCTGCTTTTCATTTCGGTTTATTATATTTTTAGGATTTTTGAGATTTAATGAATATTTTTATCACGTTTCACACATAAATTGATTTTGAATGAGTAGAAATGATTTTTGAAATAATGGATTTTAAATTATTGTTGATGTGAAAACATTTTTCATGAATTGTATTATCAATCATTTTTATGAGTTTGACTGATTTTTTAAATCCATGCCCATGAAACACCGACTCAAAATAATTTTACAGTCCTGTAAGGTATTCTAAACCACTTTTATATATTCTTCCTAATACCCACACTTTCTTGAGGGAAACATGAATTTTGTGGGAGAACCAGAATTTGTGAATAATTATCTTTCGAAGCTTTGGATTTCATGGAATTTATTTAAAATTATTGAGTCATGTCTTTGGCTAGCCATATTTTATCTTGATACCCACCTTAACATTTATCCTTCAAAAGCCCTTAGATTTCATGAATTTCCTTATAGGTTTACGCCACATTACAAGCCAATTTTTCCTTACCTACCCGCACTTTTAGTATTTTTGCATGGTTATTTGAAGTTTGAGTGTGGTGGAAGAGCCTTTCATGTGTGTTCCTTGGTATGTGTATCATTTATGGGTGTTTTTAGGTGTGTGTCAATACTTTGGGCTATGGATAATAAGAGAATTGGGCATGTGTCATCATTTCATTGTGCTTTTTTTGTTTAATCCATTTCTCCTTCAAAAAAAGAAAAAAATGGAGAAGAGTTTGAATTCCTCATTGAACATTATGTTATTACTCATTTACCTCCCAAAAATCAAGGTAATGAATTGTCATTCATTCATTGTATTCAATTTTCAGCTCATCCTCTATGAAAATAAAAGAAAGAAAAAAAAGAAAATAAAGTTGTGCCTTTCTGGAGCTTTGAAAAAAAGGAGAACATAGATGATATCATTCATTATAAGAAATTATTTTCTCATGTACCATATCATTAAAAGGTGGTCGTGTTGTGTTTCACATTTTCAAGTGGGATTTAGTGAGGAATTTCATGTGTTTTCACTTTATTTAATCATGCATTGTACTTAAAAGTCCTACCTTCTCTTTCTAGCCTGGAACATTTTTTAATAATTTTCCCACCAACCCTAAGCCACAGAATCATTTGAACCTTTAATTAAATACCTCATTACTAAATTCATTTTCATGTTTCACGCTTTGGAGAAATGAGAATATTCACAAACCTATGGTGATACATCCGATTTTCAAGTATGAGTATTACTCTAGATTCAATTTCTCTTCAGTGAAGAGTGACATAAAGTTCAATGTGAGGTAGGTTGTGATTGGGAAAGAGATTAATTTATGAGGTTGAACAAATTTATTGATTGAAATAAAAATTATAGAGGTTTGTTTTTCATATATGATACATGATGGAATTCTATTTTGGATAAGATCATTGATATTTTCTCATTTTTAATTGTTGTGTGGAAATTGATTTGGATATAAGATGAATGCCCAGGAGTGCAATTTCTAAGTGTGGGGGAGTGATGAAACTCATATTTTCATATATTTTATACTGTAAATCATTGTTTATAATTCCACAAATGTTTTATTTTATGGGTAATTGTCATGTTTTTAAGTTTTAGTTTTATTTTTAGCCCAAATGTGAAAAACGCCTAATTCTGGATTTTAGACAGATTTTTACATCAAGAGTATTTTGGTTATTTATGTAAAATTATATTTCCAAGTTTTCTGATTCAAATTTTGTTAGAATCCTTATTTTATTTCCTTCAACTTTGTTTGCTGCACCAGGAGCTGATTAGGCCATCTAAAGGGTCTAAAAATTAATTGAAGTTGGGAATTTATTCAGGGCGGACAGCGTGGACCCACCCAAAGTAATTGACATCACACTCGGTCCAAACATATCTAAATGATGTGTTTCCACCCGGTATACCACGAGGACAGATAGGGCCGTCTCTAAAATAAATTTGGGGTATTTTTGAGGTCATTAAAGAGTCTATTGAACAACATACTTTTGGAGGAATCTTCCTGGAAGCTTCATCCAGAAAACAGAAACCGAAAATGAAAAATTCATAACTCCTTCATAATGTTTCCAAATTAGCTAAAATTTGGAGGATAAACGCCCAAGATATTTATGAACAACATTAATTAAGGGTATAATGCGTGAAGAGGTCATTAAGGGGGTCTACAACGCTCAATATGTTGGTGGTCTAATTCTTCCTATAAAAGGAGGCCCTCACCTCCTTCCCAAAGCATTCCATTCTCCATCCATTCCTTCAAAGCACCAAGGAGGAGATCTCCATAGAGGGAGGCCAGACGCAAATCATCCCCCTTTATTTTTATTTTATTTATTTTCTTTTTTTTTTGTATTTTTCAATTGTAATTTATATTTCTAATAAATTCATGCATTGTTTTTATTTTTGTGTCCACCGATTTACACTCTTTTCTTCCTCTCATCTTACCATCGTGAACTATAATACTCATGATCATGAGTAATTAATAAGAGGAATATCTCAAAGGATTAATCAGGTTCTTGAACCCATGACCATCTTCTTAATATTCTTTGAGTTAATTCTAAGGATAATTTATAGTGGGTGTAATCCTCAGTGGGGTTGTCTAAAGGTTAACTTCTTAATCTACAACCATTTTCCCTCAATTGAGGAGGTTGATGGAGGGTGTGCTTGGCGATCGCTACGTAGACTTTTCATTCAAAACCGGGGTAAAATAAAGTGTGCACACATACTATGGTGTGTGTACACTAAAAATATTTGAAGTTGGCCAATGAAGGTGCTCCCTGAATATTCTCTCGGGAGAACTTCCTTTCTTCCCTAATTACATTCTGTTTAGCATTGCATGGTAATTTAGAATTAAATTTTAGTTTCTTCTGATTTATGAATTTAATTTATTATATTAAAATAAATTTATTTCAGAAAATATAAAATGAAAAAAAAAGAATTAGATTAGGTGGACTAAAAGTAGTGATTTATTAACCACAAAAGCTCATCAAGAGAATGACCTAGGTCAGCCACTATGCTGCATTTAGTATAAATATTTTTGAGAGAGCACACGACAAAACTTCATCATATTTTATTTGTAGTTTGATAATATGACATGTCTATCAATTTTTAAGGAATTATATGAGATATAATGATAAAAAATAGATTAATATGATGAATTCTTACATTCATGAACCAACCATGGAAATTATTCATGAAATTAAATGAAAGCATATATGAAGTTATAACTAATAAACATCCTTGATTTTTTAAAAAAATGATTTTCAAATGATGGTTTTGAGGTTTTTCATTCTATTATACATGGATAACACTCCCAAAAACATACATCTCTCTTTTTATTCATCATTTACATTATGAGGGGCTTACACACCATGGGTGTAAAATAATTCCACTCATGCGACAAGAGATCCAGTTTTCCCAAAGATACCTTCTATAGTGGGAATATTTTATTTTCAATTGTAGTTATCGAAATCTAAATTGAAAAACTGTTATTAAAGAGAGAATATGAATAGTATTTGAGTAACATAAATTTACATTAATTTTTTGAAGTATTTTTATATTTATTTTCATTTATATTACAAGTGTGCTCCTTAGACGAGGGTATAAATCACTTATTCATGTATGATTGATTATTATTATACACTAATAAAATCATTTAAATGTATGGGCTCATGATATATATCCCTAATTATATGGGTAATGAGTTATTTAGTGAAGAAGAAAAATTGTAATTAATCAAATATTTTATCCCCTAATGGATCATTACAGGTGGTAAATACGATGCTCTATGAAAATTTCAGGATTATTTTATTCCAGTTATATTTGAATATGGGCATTCATTATGATCATGTTTGGATACCATCAGTTTGTGTGAAGAAGTTTTAATATATTGATTTTATAAATGAATGTAGGTTTTGTATTTTATGTGATTTCAAAGATTATTTTGATCCTATTGATATAAAATAAATTTAAATTCTTATGTTTTAATGTATTTCATTGACTAAATGGTCTTATTCTATTTTTTCCCATACTAAGAATTATAATTTTCCACTATGTTTTATTACGTTATTTATACTATTTATAAACTATTCGGATTTATAAAAAAGAAAAAATTTATGTTACAATTATTTTGTACTAAATGTGGAAAGAATACAGTATTATAAATATAATTTAAGAAAAATATGTTCTCTGTTTAAAAATGTGAGGATCAAATTTTTAAATGTTTCCATGGTACTACAAAATAGTAAACCTAAATGTATTTATAATTTGATGTCTATAATATTTTTATAAAATAATATAATTAAGGGATATTTATATCTGACACATCACATTGATGATGAAATGAATTTTCGGTGATGTGAGTATTATTTACAGTTATACTGTTGAGAACAAATGAGGTATTTTTGTTCACAAATTTATATTTAATAGTAAATAAATATTTTATAGTTGATAAGTTTTTTTTAGTTATCCCTGAATAATTGTTATTTTTTGTGGGTTTTTGAGGGAATGAAGGGAAATTTTTTATGATTATCATTGGGGACTTATCAACCTCAGAGCAAGATGTAAGAATTATCACCTCCTTCTTATCATTGGTTATCTATGCAAGAGTGTTATATTTTTTTGAGTATTCCATAAAATATTTATTTCTCCCAATTAGCTAAAATATTTATAATATAATGGGAAGTCGATAATCCTTTAGAGTATAGAAAGATGAGTAGGGTATGATTATTTGAGTTTATGTAAAAATCTCATGTAAGGGGGATAAAAAATGGGGAGTCACATTTAAATGAATTTTTATTTCTAATTAAGAGTTCATAGTGTGTTGAGTTAGTCTTGGTAGGGTGGAATGACTCAATACATCAAGGTGATTCATGGAAAATTTTTCAAAACATGAACTTATTCCTTTGTAGAAATGGGTCATCCACATCAGAAAATTTATTTTTTTACCTCTATCAATTGATAAATAATAGTACATCCTGCTATAAATATTATTTATGGTGGTTATTTTAAAAACCATAAAAATATATTCCACATAAGTTCTTATAAAATAATCCATTGAAAAAAATAATAAATTATAAAATGTATGGGATTATAATATCTCCTATATAAAAAACCATCGTAAAAAACATTATTTTTCATCATTTATTAAATAAAATATGTAAAAAATATTTTTGAAAGAATTAAAAATATAGCACAACATAATTGTAAACATGAGAAAACATGTGTAAGAACTTGGTTCGTATTTTTGATGTACGTGTTTCTTCTCTTCTCTTTTTCTTAAGTGATTTTGAGAAAGTAAGGAAAATTGGGAAAAATCCCAAATATTGGAACTACATGTCGTGTACTTTTCCACACGATGTGTACTGTTGGCCGTGTGGAATAAGTACACAGGGCGTGTGGCCATGTTGGTGATGTAGGGTGTAGAAACCGACTACATGTCGTGTAGTGGTCCTTTACACACCGTGTAGTCATTCTACAGGTGAATAGTAAGGTAGTGGCCAGCGGTATGACAGAACACGCCGTGTAGTCATGTCGGCAGATGAACAACACCACGCTGGCGGGAAACCGCCAGAGGAACAGTTAAAAAATGGGAAGTACACGCCGTGTACTTGGAAATACTTGTCGTTTACTTTTTTTTCCGCTTAAAATGGGATGTAGCCTTCCTTGTTCATTGGGAAGGCTTAGAACTGGAGGAAGGAGCGGGAGAGGGAGGTCGGAGATTTGGAGATCCGCCGAGCGCACGTCGGGAATCTGTTTTCTACACCGTCGATCTCCCTAGAACCGCTCGGGTGAGTTATACTTTCTACTTGAGTAGTTCTTACCATTTCTTTTCCTGAAGGAATTTCTGTGAGTTTAAGACAGTTTTTTTCACCTCAGATCTACCTCGTTCTAGGACGATTTGTGGAACGTCCTTCGAGTATACTGATCAGGGTCGTTTAAGGTAGGTGGCTTGGTGTTTATATTCCAACTATCGTGCGTTTTGTGAATTTTTGAGCTATGAACCCATATTGGTGTGTCGTGTGGCTGAGGCCGTGGCTATTATAAATACCTAGAATTGAATAGGTAATTAATTGTGATAATGAAATGCTATTTCGGATCGCTGCATGGATCCAGGACCACCCCGGGGGTGCGTTCCTTTGTTTAGCCATTTGGCCAGGATACCCGAGGGTATGCCATGTTTAAATTATTCATTAATTTTTCCTTGAGATTAATTGTATGTAAATTTCATGTTTATATGTTGGGCATGCCCCGGTTACTTGTTCCTGAGGGCGGTGTTTTACTATAGCCCGAGGGCATGACTGTATTAGCCTAAGTGCAACGTTATATTACGCCTAAGGGAAACCTTTCGTGCCTGAGGTTTGTGACTTCTGTGCCTGAGGGTGACACTTCGTACGCCTTAGAGTGAGATTCTATTATTCCTGAGGGAAATTACATGCGGGTTGGATTCTGATTACCTGAGGTTAAAGTCTTGTGTGTCTAAGGACACTGACTGTTTACTCAGAAATTCACTGTGGTGTTTTCTTATATTAAACGGATTAAATGAATAATCAAATGTAAATATAACTGGTAAGTTAGTTACTTTTGAGTACTTCATAGTTTATTGCATTTTACATTTGCACACTGTTGTTGCATGTTTACACACAGTTGAGCACATGCCTTTGGTGGGTGCCTACGGGGATTTATTTCTGACACCCTGTTTAGGTCCTGCTTTTCAGCCTAAACAGATTACATATCTGCATGTATTGATATGGGCAAGCGTCCCTATACATGTACTTGATTACTGCTGGGGTGTAGGAGAGCATGGGACTGAGCGTTGGCTCATGATGCCGCGGGCTGTTCTCTTTTTATTTTCTATACTTGTACATCAGTTGTATTGTATTGTTTGTGTAACATATTCTGGCTATTTTCATAGAATTGAGGCATGTTGCATCGTTATTTATATACTAGTTGGTTATATCCGCTTCAGTTTTTTATTTCAGTTATGTATGGTTATCGTTTCTGCTATTGTTGTATGATTTTTATTTCATTCTACTATGCTACACATTGAAAATTGAGGGCATTGTTTTCCCACTATCATACTTGGGCCCTCGCTACTAGTCGGCAGCCTCTGGCGTTTGGGGAAATGTGCTTGAGCACATGTGGAAAACCAGGTTCGGGGTACCCGTTGAGTGGCACCCAGAACTGGGACATTACAATGTGGTATCAGAGGAGTTCTTTTCTTTGACTTACTATATGGAGCCTTAGTCAGGGATAGGACATGAACTGTAGTTGGTAATAAGTTGTGCCCGGGCGTAGCAAACCCATGTATAGGGGAAAGCCAGTCTACCTCGTATTTTTTCAATTCTTTTGATTTTTCAAATTTTATAGTTGATTTGATTTCACCATTGGGTGACGCACTTGTGATTGTGCGGTTTATATTTTATCCATGGGTTCTATTTAGTTTCAACCCAATTAGATGAGGGTAATCCATCTCATGCATCATTTTTGAACATGCTAGTAATCACATTCCATGCATAGTTTCCATGCTACGTAGGTGCAATTGAAAGTGCATGTTGTTGTGATAGTTGTTGTGGTAGAAAAATCATGCTTTTGTGATAGCTGCTTGATAAATACCTGCTGTGTGATAGGTTATTCTTGTATAAGCTTATTGAGAGAATGTACGCCAAACTTTGGTTTCTGGGGAGATGGGCCCTTATTTGGTCAGATTTTGGTGGATCATTAGCTATTTATTTTTGTTATAACATAGATAAAATATCAAACTTTGATTCGTGGGGAGTATGGTCCCTCACGGGTCGGAATTTGACACTTAGGTGTTGTGTTTCAGTATTTTCTGGGTTCCGGAAAAGTTTCTGAGGCATACTGTCCGGAAAACCCCGTATACACGCTGTGTATGTTCTTCTATTTGGGGAGAAAAGTAATCTTCTTCAGTACATGCCGTGTACCCCGATTACACACCGTGTAGTCTATTCCTGTGTCACAAACAGTGTGAGTGGAAAAATGGGTAAGGGAAGAGGTTGGGGTGAACACGCCGTTTACCTGATATACACACCGTGTAGTGTTGACCCGGAGTCCGTCCGTGTAACTAACAACATGGACGGAGGGGACCAGAAGCCAGACATGCCTTGTCCACTATGGAACACACCGTGCAGTCTGACCGGGGGACCTGGCTGTGTAACTAACAACACGATTCGGTGTAATCCTTTATAGTACATGCCATGTGTATATAGAACACGCCATGTAGTATGAGTCGTGTGTCCGGCCGTGTAACTAACAACACGGGTTAGTGAAGCTTGCCTAGTACATGTCGTGTACCTGTGGGACACGCCGTGTATTCTTGTTTGAGAATAGACCGTGTGGTTTTCTACATGTGGCTGAGGAAACGTGGTGGTTTACACGCCATGTGTAGGTGTAACACACCGTGTAGTTTCAAGCCAAGTAGTCGCCCCTGTCACAAATGACACGGGCAGTTGGAAAATTACACCATACACACCGTGTAGATGTTATACATGCCGTGTAGTTTTGATCAACATGAGCAATGTGGCATAGCCGTGTAGAAGGACCCGGGTAGGGTAAGAGTAGTCAGGTACATGCCGTGTAGTCAGTATACATTCCGTGTAGTTTTGTTTCGCAAAATGTTGAATGTCGTCTTCCTCTTGTTCCCTTTGTGGTTCCTTCACTTTCAGTCTTGGTAAATATTGAATCTAAGGCGTGTTTTGACCTTGTAGTGTCATTCTGCCAGGACGTTCACGCGTTGTTCTCTTGGATAGTGGCAACGATTATACTCCAGAGATGGTGGGCCATGGGCTACCAGTGGATCCAATAGCAAATCCAGATGTGGTGCCATCTGTTATACCAGACATAAGAGCGGAGGCCCAGTTCCATGAAGACTTTATGCGGTTTATGAAGACCTTTCAGGGAGCACCGCCGGCAGCCACATCTATGGCTGAGCTGACTCATATCTTCCAGCAGCAGCATCTACCTACATTCTCAAGGGACGGAGGACCATAGGCTGTGGAGTGTTGGCTAGTATAGATGCATACTATTTTCGAGCATCTTGAAACGGCTCTTGGGCAGAGGGTCAAGATCGTGACGTATATGCTACGGGATTCCTACAAGAGGTGGTGGGATGTTACCACCCAGTCAGAGCATCACATGGAAATGGTATGGGAGGATTTTAGGCATTCTTCTATGACTTATTATTTCCAGAGATGCTGAGGGCTGATAGAGCTCGAGAGTTCATGAATCTTCCGCAGGGCGCTATGTCGGTGATGGACTATTCTGCTCGTTTCACCGAGCTTTAGCATTTTGCACCTGTTCTGGTGGGTGATGAGACGTTGAGATCCAGTCGCTTTGAAGATGGTATCCGATATGACATCCGAGCACTGGTGAATGTTTTCAGGTTTCCTTCAGTAAATGTTATTGTGAACCAGGCGCTGATTATAGAGAGGACCTTGCAGGAAGCTAGTGGTGTGGGCCAGGGCGGTTCATCACAGGTTTCTTGTACTATTTCTATGGGAAAGAGGAAGAGACATATTACTTCTCTCGGGGTAGCAATACCAGCCAGATTATTTCACCAGGTGGCCCGGTCAGGTGCTACCAGTGTGTTAAAGAGGATCAAAAGTGACCGCAGTGTCCACGTGATCCAATGGAGTGCTGAGCTTGCGGCAAGATGACTCATATGTAGTGCTTTTGCAAGGAGTTTTCACCAGCGACTACTGAGAGGGGTTTTTTTGCAGACTCCGTGTGCGGGAGAAGGATCATCAACTTCTTACCAGTGAGGGAACTAGAATACGTCAGGCCAGGCAGGCAGAGATGGTGGTCGTTGCCGTGGTATCCAGACACCAGGATCACAGAGGCAGCATGGCCGGAAAGCTCAGGGTAGCCAGGCTGTGTCGCAGGGCCACGACACTGGGTAGGCATATTCAATGCAATAGACCCAGTAGGATTAGGATCACAGACCATCTACTGTCAGAGGTACTATTTTAGCAGCTTCTGTCTTATCTTCAATACTTTTAGATATGGGTGCTACACATAGATTCATATCTGTACCTACTGTGGAGATCCTTGGGCTCAGTGTTTCTTTTTCTACTGATATCATGACGCTAGACACTCCATTGGATACTAGAACGGTTGGTGTGTGTCAGTGCAGAGAGTGTTTCCTTGAGGTTGGTGGGTGTCACATTCTTTGGGGCCTCTATGTCATATAGATGAAAGATTATGATGTCATTCTCGAGATGGATTGGTTGGTTCCGTTTCGAACCTTTGTAGACTGCTATCGTCTTAGGGTGAGTTTCACATCACCAGAGGGCAGATAGTTTCTAAAGAAGGGGGAATTGGATGTTCAGGCGTATTGATTTGGACTAGAGCATCATGGGTGAGGTGGAGTCACAGGCCAGATTTCTAGCTTATACCTGGATGATCAGGGGACATGTCAGACTGATTTCCCTCCTGTGGTTGATCGTTTTAGGGATGTCTTCCTGGACGACTCTTCAGGTCTACCTCCATAGCGAGAGGTGGATTTCTCTATTGATCATATTCCAGGGGCTGCACCAGTGTCCATTCCTCCTTACAGGATGGCTACACCTGAGTTTCAGGAGCTCAAGAGTCAGTTAGAGGAGTTAATAGAAATAGGATTCATCCGAATCAGTACTTATTCTTGGGTTTCTCCAGTCCTTTTTGCGAAGAAGGAGGATGGTAACCTCAGACTCTGTGTAGATTATCGGACGCTAAACTAGTTGACAGTCAAGAACCGATATCCCTTGCCGAGGATTGATGCTCTTTATGATAAACTTTGTGGAGCACGAGTGTTCTCAAAGATTGACTTGAGGTCAAGATATCATCAGCTGCACATGAGACTATTGGATATGCTGCTTATAGCTTTTCAGATATAATATGGTCAGTACGAGTACTTTGATATGCCGTTCGGACTCACGAATGCGCCAGCAGTTTTAATGGCACTGTTGAATCGTGTGTTCCATCCTTATCTGGATTCTTTTGTGGTAGTATTCATGGATGACATCTTGGTGTACTCTCTCACTTGACATGACCATGCCTCCCATCTTGAGATCGTATTGAGTACACTGAGAGAGAAAAATCTATATTCTATGCTCTCAAAGTGCATCTACTGGATGGACCGGATTCACTTCCTGGGTCATATTATCTCAGAGCCAGGTTTTTCAGTAGACCCAGAGAAGGTGAGAGTAGTAGTTTCCTTTGAGGAGCCTAAGAACATGTTCGAGATACGAAATTTCAGAGGGGTGGCCGGTTACTACAGATGATTCATACATGACATCTCATGCTTAGCAGTGTCGTTGATGGGTTTGACTAAGAATGTTGTGAAGTTCGTTTGGTCAGAAGCTTGCGAGACAACTTTTCAGGACCTGAAAGGAAGGATCGCATCAGCACCAGTCCTGATACTTCCAGAGAAAGGGAAGAGTAATACAGTTTAATGTGATGCATCAGGTATTGTGTGGGGAGCAGTGTTGATGTCGGGAGATCGAGTTGTTGCGTACGGGTCTCGGCAGTTGAGGCCACTTGAGAGGAATTACCCGGCACATGATCTCGAGTTGGATGTAGTTGTTCATGCATTGCGTTGTTGGAGACATTGTCTCTTGGGAGAGCATTTTGTGGTTTTCACCGAACACAAAATTCACATGTATTTCTTTTCTCAGCATGACTTGAATCTGAGGCAGCAAAGGTGGGTCGAATACCTTCATTACTTCGATTTTGAGCTTGCCTACACACCTGGTAAAGGTAATGTAGTAGCTGATGCACTGAGCAGGAGGACTCATATATAGGCTGTGCAGGAGGCCAGTGGTGAGAGGCAGCTTATGAATTTGTTCTCTGAGATGCAGTTGGAGGTGCACGATAGTCAATGGAAAACTAATATTTCATCTTTAGCTGTGATGTCTACCCTCCTGGATAGAGTGAGGATGAGACATCTCTTTGATTCAGAAGGCATAGTTCTACGGGAGTTGGTGGCAACTGAGGACCCTCCTCCTGGTTGGATGTTAGGTGATGATGAAATTCTCTGTTTCCATGGATGAGTATGGGTTCCAGGGGATATATGCGAGGATATGATGCGGGAGTTTCATGTTTCATCTTGTGCAATTCATCCCGGGGTTACCAAGATGTACCGAGACTTGAGACGTCAGTACTGGTGGCCAGGTATGAAGCTATATGTTGCTGGTTTCGTTACGAGGTGTTCCACCTGTGAGCTGGTGAAGGCAGAGCATCCGAGGCCCGCCGGACTGTTACAACAGTTACCCATCCCAGAGTGGAAATGGGATGATGTCGCGATGGCCTTCATGAATGGATTGCTGAGGTCACCTAGATGAAATGATTCCATATGGGTTGTTGTGGATAGACTCACAAAGGTAGCTCACCTTTTGACGATCAAGGAGACCATCAGAGTTGACGAGCTCGGGAAGTTGTATATCTGAGAGATCATATGTCTTCATGGGGTTCCTTTTTCTATCGTTTCAGATAGGGATGCCCATTTTACATCACGTTTTTGGCACAGTTTTCAGAGGTCACTAGGTACAGAGTTGCTTCTGAGCACGGCATACCACCATCAGACAGATGGCCAGTCAGAGCATATGATACAGGTGCTTGAGGACATTCTACGTGCATGCTTCCGAGACTTTGGGGACTCTTGGGATAAGCACATAGCGCTTTTTGAGTTTTCCAATAAAAATAGTTTTCATGCAACTATCGAGATGGCACCATACACAGATTTATATGGTAGGACATTCCGTTCACCTTTGTGCTGGTTAGAGGTAGGTGAGACAGCTTTACTGGGTCCACATCTCGTGCAGGAGACATCTAAGCAGGTCCAGCTGATTCAGAAGCAGATGGCTACCGCGCAGTCTCATTATAATTCTTATGATGATCACCGCAGACGACCCTTGGAGTTCGTGGTCGGGGATCAGGTTTTCTTGCATGTTTCGCCGAGGTTGGGACGCATGCAGATCAGATGACAGGGTAAACTTTCACCAAGGTATGTGGGGCCATTTGTGATTCTGGAGAGAGTCGGTCCGGTTTCCTATCGTTTTCTGCTACCATAGAGGTACCGGTCCATGCACGACGTCTTCCTTGTATCTCAGTTGCACCACTATCATTCAGACCCATCTCAAGTCCTTCAACCCGAGAAGGTTGAGCTTCAGATAGATGCATCCTTTGAGAGGCATATGATTCTTATCGATGATAGGAGCATGGAGGTTCTCTAAGGCCAGTCAGTTCCTCTCGTATGGGTGCTATGATAGCATGGCCGAGTGTAGGACGAAACCTGGGAGTGGGAGACTGATGTACGTGCTCAGTGGACAGAGCTGTTCTGAGCTTTATCTTCACCACTCGGGGAACCACAATTCGGGGACGAATTTCTTTAAGGGGGAATATTGTAAGAATCTGGTTCTTATTTCTGAGGTACAGGTTTCTTCGTTTCTCTTTTCCTTATGTGTTTTTGAGAAAGTAATGTATATTTGGAAAAATCCCACATTTTTGAAGTACACGCCATGTACTTTTCCACACACAGTGTACTGTTGGTCATGAGGAATAAGTATAAAGGGTGTGTGGCCATGTCGGTGATGAAGGGTTTGAAAACCGACTACACGCCATGTAGTGGTCCTTTACACGCCATGTACTCAGTTGGTAGGTGAATAGTAAGGCGGTGGCCAGTTGTGTGACAGAACACACCGTGTACTCAAGAAGACACACCGTTTAGTCATGTCGGCAGATGAACAATGCCACATTGGTGGGAAACCGCAAGAGGAACAGTTAAAAAATGGGAAGCACACACCGTGTACTTGGAAAAACACATCGTGTACTTTGTTTTTTTTCGCATAAAATGGGCAGTAGCCTCCCCTGTTCACAGGGAAGGCTTAGAACTGGTGGAAGGAGTGGGATAGGGAGGCCGGAGTTTTGGAGATCCACCGAGCGCACATCAGGAATTTGTTTTCTAAACCGTCGATCTCCCTAGAACCGCTCGGGTGAGTTCTCTTTTCTACTGGAGTAGTTCATAACAATTATTTTCCAGAAGGAAGTTATTTTCATTTAAGCGAGTTTTCGTTCACCTCAGATCTACCTCGTTCTAAGACGATTCATGGAAAGTCGTTCGAGTATACTGATCAGGGGCGTTTAAGGTTGGTGTCTTGGTGTTTATATTCCAACTGTCGTTCATTTTGTGAGTTTTTTTGCTACAAAACCATGTTAGGGTGTCATGTGGCTAAGGCTGTGGCTATTATAAATACCTAAAATTTAATAAGTAATTAATTGTAATAATGAAATGCTGTTTGGGATCGATGGTTGGATCTAGGACAATCCCAAGGGTGCGTTCCTCTGTTTAGCCGTTTGGCCAGGATGCCCGAGGGCATGCCATGTTTAAATTATGGCTTACGTTTTCCTTGAGAGGAATTGTTTGTAAATTTCATGTTTATATGTTGGGCATGGCCTGATTGCTTGTGCCATAGGGCGGATTTTTACTATATCCTGATGGCCTGACTGTATTAGCATGTGGGAAACATTCTATTTCACCTGAGGGAAACCATTCGTGCCTGAGGGATATGACTTATGTGCCTTAGGGAGACACTTAGTATGCCTGAGGGAGAGATTCTGTTATGCATTAGGGAAATTACCTGAGGTTTGGATTCTAATTACCTAAGGGTAAAGGTTTGCATGTATGAGGTCACTGACTGTTTACTCAAAAATTCACTGTGGTGTTTTCTTATAATAAATGGATTAAATGAATAATAAAATGGAAATATAACTGGTAAGTTAGTTACTCTTGAGTACTGCTTAGATTATTTCATTTTCATTTTGCACACTATTGTTGCATGTTTATACATAGTTGAGCACGAGCCTTTGGTGGGTGCCTACTGGGATTTATTTCTCACACCCTATTTCGGTCATGCTTTTCGTCCCAAACAAATTATGTTTCTACAGGTATTGATTGGGGAAAGAGTCCCTATACAGGTACTTGATTGCTTCTTGTGTGTGGGAGAGCATGGGACCGAGCATTGGATAACGATGTTGCAGGATGTTAAGTTTTTATTTTCTGTACTTGTACTTCAGTTATATTGTATTGTTTGTGTAACATGTTCTGGCTGTTTTCATAGAATTGAGGCATGTTGCATCGTAATTTATATACTGGTTGGTTATATCCATTACAGTTGTTTATTTCAGTTATGTATGGTTATCGTTTCTGCTATTGTTGTATGATTTTTATTCCATTACGTTATGCTACACTTTGAAAAATTAGGTCATAGTTTCCCCACTATCAGACCTGGGCCCTCGCTTCTAGTCGTAAGCCTCTAGCGTTTGGGGGAATGCACTTGAGGTCATGTGGTGAACCGGGTTCGGGGAACCCGTTTAGTGGCACCTGGAACCGGGACATTAAAAAGTGGTATCAGATGAGTTATTCTCTTTGACATACTATTTGGAGCCTTAGTCAGGGACAGGAAGGGAATGGTAGTTGGTAATAAGCTGTGCCCGGGCCTAGCTAACCCGTGTATAGGGAAAAGCCAGTCTACCTTGTATTTTTCCAATTCTTTTGATTTTGCAAATTTTACAGTTGATTTGATTTCACTGTTGGGTGACTCACTTGTGATTGTGCTGTTTATATTTTATCCGTGGGTTCTATTAAGTTTCAACCCAATGAGATGAGGGTATTCCATCTCATGCATCATTTAGGCACATTCTAGGAATCACATTCCATGCATAGTTTCCATGCCATGTAGGTTCATTATAAAGTTCATGTTGTTGGGATAGTTTTTGTGCTAGAAAAAGCATGTTGTTGTGATTGTTGCTTGATAAATACCTGCTATGTGATAGGGCATTGTTGTATAAGATTGTTGAAAGAATGGATTACAAACATTGGTTTTTGGTGAGTATGGGCCCTCATTGACCGAAATTTGGTAGATCATTGTCTGTTTATTTTTGTTATAATACAGATAAGATGTCAAACTTTGATTCGTGGGGAGTATGGGCCCTCACGGGTCGGAATTCGACACTTAGGTGTTTGTTTCAGTATTTTCTGGGTTCCGGAGAATTTTCCGAGGCATATTGTCTGGAAAACCCAGTATACACTCTGTTTAATACATTAAACACATTGTGTATATTCTTCTGTTCGGGGAGAAAAATAAACTTTTTGAGTACACGCCGTGTACCCCGAGTACACGCCGTGTAGTCTATTCCTGGGTTACAAACCATGTGGGCGGTGACACGGGGAAGGGAAGAGCTTGGGGTGAACATTTCGTGTACCTGATATACACGCCGTGTAGTGTTGACCTGGAGTCTGCCCGTGTAACTAACAACACGGACGTAGGAGACCTGAAGCCATAAACGTCGTGTCCACTATAGAACACGCCGTGTAGTCTGACCTGGGGACCTGGCCGTGTAACTAACAACACGGGTTGGTGTAATCCTTTAGAGTGCACGCCGTTTGTATATAGAACATGTCGTGTAGTATGAGAAGTGTGTCTGGCCGTGTAACTAACAACATGGGTCGGCGAAGCTCATCTAGTACACGCTATGTAGTCTGGTCTGACAACAGACCGTCTGGTTTTAGCCATGTGGTTGGGGAAACATGGTGGTGTACAAGACAGGTGAGGGTATAACACGCCGTGTAGTGTCAAGCCGAGTAGTCGGCCATGTCACAAATGACATGGGAAGTTTGAAAATTACATCACACACGCTGTGTAGATGTTATACAGGCCATGTAGTTTCTATCAACAGGAGTCGTGTGGCTTGGCTGTGTAGAAGGATCGGGTAGGGGAAGAGTAGTCAGGTACACGCCGTGTAGTCAGTATACACGCTGTGTAGTTTTGTTTCACAAAATTTTGAATGCCTTCTTCCTCTTGTTCCCTTTGTGGTTCCTTCGCTTTCAGTCTTGGTAAATCTTGAATCTAAGGCATGTTTTGACCTTGTAGTGTCAAGCCGCCGAGACGTTCACGCATTGTTCAACGGAGAGAGGAAACAATTATACTCCATAGTTGGTGTTCCATAGGATACCATTGGATCCTACAGTAGAGCCAGATGCAGGGGTAGTTGTTATACCGGACACAGGCGCAGAGTCGCAGTTCCATGAAGGCTTTATGAGGTTCATCCAGACCATTCCAGAAGCACCGCTAGCAGCCACATCTATGTTTGAGCTGACTCGTATATTCCAGCAGCAGCATCCGCCTATGTTCTCAGGGGATAGTGGACCACAGGATGCGGAGACCTAGCTAGGATCGATGCAGAGTATTTTAGAGCATCTTGAAATGCCTCCAGGGAAGAGGGTCAAGATCGCAACATATATGCTCTGGGATTACGCCAAGAGGTGGTGGGATGTTACCACCCAGTTATAACATCACAGGGACCTGGCGTTCGAGGATTTTTAGGAAGTCTTCTATGACTTCTTCTTTCCATAGACGCTGAGGGAAGATAGAGCTTGAGAGTTCATGAATCTACAGCAGGGTTATTTGTCAGTGATGGACTATTCTGCTCGTCTCACCGTGCTTCAGCGTTTTTCACCCGTTATGGTGGGTGATGAGACGTTGGGAGCCAGATGCTTTGAGGATTGTCTCTGATATGACATCCGAGCACTGGTGAATGTTTTTAGGTTTTTTTCAGTACATGTTATTGTGAACCAGGTGCTGATTACAGAGAGGTGCCTACGGAAAGCTAGTGGTGTGGGCCAGGGCAGTTCAGCACCAGTTTCATGTACTATTTCTATTGTCAAGAGGAAGAGACAGATGAACTTCTCTCAGGGTGGAAGTACCAGCCAGATGATTTCTCTAGGTGGCACGGTCAGGTGCTACCAGTGTGGTAAAGAGGGGCACAAGAGACCGTAGTGTCCACGTGATCTAGTGGAGTGCTGAGCTTGCGGAAAGATGGGTCATCTGCAGTTCTTTTGCAGGGCGTTTCCACCAGTGACTAGTGAGAGGGGTTCTGTGCAGACTCCGCGTGCGGGAGCAGGACCAACAGATTCTTACCAGTCAAGGAACTAGAATACGCCAGGGCGGGCAGGCGGAGATGGTGGTCATGTTCATGGTAGCCAGACACCAGGATCACAGAGGCAGTAGGGCGGGATAGCTCAGGGTAGCCAGGCTGTGTCATAGGGCCACTACACTGGGCAGGAATATGTAGTGCAACAGACACAACAGAAGCAGGATCCCATACCATCTACTATCAGAGATACTATTCTATTAGCTTCTTTATTATCTTCAGTAATTTTGGATACGAGTTCTACACATAGTTTCATATATTTACTCGTTTTGGAGATCCTTGGGCTCGGTGTTTCTTTGTCTTCTGATATCAGGACACCAGACACTTCATTGGGGACTAGAACGGTTGGTGTGTGTCTTTGTAGAGAGTGTCACCTTGAGAATGGTGGGTGTCACTTTCTTTGGGACCTCTATGTCTTAGAGATGACCGCTTATGACTTCATTATCAGGATGGACTAGTTGGTTCCCTTTCGAGCCTTTGTAGATTTCTATCATCGCAGGGTGAGTTTCACGTCACCACAGGGAGCATAGTTTCTATACAAGAGTGAATGGGATGTTCATGTGAGTCAAGCTACACCGGAGCATCATGGGAAAGGTGGATCCACAACCCATATTTCTACCTTATACCTGGATGATCAGAGGAATTTTCAGATTGATTTCCCTCCTACGGTTGACCGTTTCAGGGACGTCTTCCCGGACGACTTTACAGGTCTACCTCCGGAGCGAGAAGTGGATTTGTCTACTGAGCTTGTGCCAGGGGCAGCACCGGGGTCCATTACTCATTATAAGATGGCTACACCTAAGTTGCAGGAGCTCAAGAGGTAGTTAGAGGGGTTATAGGCAAAGGGTTTAATCCGACCCAGTACTTCTCCTTGGGGTTCTCCGGTCCTTTCTGCGAAGAAGGCAGACGATACCCTGAGACTATGTGTGGATTATCGAAATCTGAACCAGTTGATGGTCAAGAACCGATATAACAAGCCGAGGATTGATGATCTTTTTGATCAAATTCATTGAGAACGATTGTTCTCGAAGATTGAATTGAGGTCAGGATATCATCAGCTGTGTGTGAGACCATCAGATATACCGCTTATAACATTTCGGAGTAGATACGGTCTGTATGAGTACTTGGTTATGCCGTTCGGATTCAAGAACGTGCCAGCAGTTTTCACGGCTCTAATGAATTGTGTGTTCCATCGTTATTTGGATTATTTTGTGGTAGTATTCGTGGATGACATCTTGGTGTACTCTTACACTCAACACGACCGTGCCACCCATCTTGAGATCGTATTGAGTACACTGAGAGAGCATACGATATATTCTAAGCTCTCAAAGTGCCACTTTTGGATGGACCAGATTCACTTCCTGGGTCATATTATCTCAGAGGAAAGAGTTGTAGTAGACCTAGAGAAGTTCAGAGAAGTAGTTTCCTCGAAGAAGCCTAAGAATGTGTTTGAGATACGGAGTTTCTTAGGGCTGCCCGGTTACTACATACGCTTCATACAGGACTTCTCACGCATAGCATCACCATTGACAGAATTTACTAAGAAGGGTGTGATGTTCGTTTGGTCAGAATCTTGCGAGATAGCCTTTCAGGACCTGAAGGGACGGATAAAATCAGCACCAGTCTTGATACTTCCAGAGAAAGTGAAGATTTATACAGTTTACTGTGATGCATCATGTATTGGTCTAAGAGCAGTGTTGATGCAGGGTGATCTAGTTGTTGCGTACGGGTCCCGACAGTTGAGTCCACATGCGAGGAATTACCCGATACATGATCTAGAGTTGCCTGCAGTTGTTCACGTGTTACGCTGTTGGAGACATTATCTTGTGGGAGATCATTTTGTGGTTTTCACTGAACACAAAAGTCACAAGTATATCTTTACTCGGCCTGACTTGAATCTGAGGCAGCGAAGGTGGGTCGAATAACATCAGTCCTTTGATTTTGAGCATTCCTACACACCCAGTAAAGGTAATGCAGTAGCTGATGCACTGAGCAGGAGGACTCAGATACAGGCTGTGCAGGAGGCCAGTGGTGAGTGGCAGCTTATGGCTTTGTTCTCTGAGATGAATTTGGAGGTGCACGACATTCAGGGTAAAACTTATCTTTCATCTTTATCTATGACTTCTACCCTCCTGGATAGAGTGAGGATGAGACATATGATTAAGAAGGTCCAGTTATATGGGATTCGGTGGCAAGTGAGGACCCTCCTCCTGGTTAGACATTAGGAAATGACGAAATTATATGTTTCCATGGACGAGTATGGGTTTCAGGTGATATACGCGAGGAGATGATGCGAGAGTTTCATGCTTCAGCTTGGGAAGTTCATCCAAGTGTTACCAAGATTTACCGAGACTTGAGACGTCAGAACTAGTGGCTGGGTATGAAGAGAGATGTAGCTGGTTTCATTACGAGGTGTTCCACCTGTCAGTAGGTGAAGGCGGAGCGTCAGAGGCCAGTCGGACTATTACAACAGTTACCCATCCTAGAGTGGAAATGGGATGATGTCAGATTGGGACGCCCGTTTTACATCTCGTTTCTGGCAGAGTTTTCAGAGGCCAATGGGTACACAGGTACTTCGGAGCACGTCTTACCACCCTCAGATAGATGGCTAGTCAGAGCGTACGATATAGGTGCTTGAGGACATGTTGTGTTCATGCGTCCTAGACTTTGGGGACTCTTAGGAGAAGCACATACCCCTGGTTCAGTTTTCTTATAACAATAGTTTTCAGGAAACTATCGAGATGGCACTATATGAGGCTTTATATGGTAGGCCATTCCGTTCAACTTTGTGATGGTTAGAGGCAGGTGAGGTAGATTTACTATTACCACGTGTCGTGTAGGCGACTTTTGAGAAGGTCTAGTTGATTCAGAAACAGATGGCTACCGTGCAGTCTCGTCAGAAGTCATATGCTGATTGCCGTAGACGACCCTTGGAGTTCGTGGTCGGGGATCAGGTTTTCTTGTGTGTTTCGTCGAGGTTGGGAAACATGCAGATTAGAAGATAGGGTAAACATTCACCGAGGTATGTGGGGCCATTTGAGATTCTAGAGAGATTCAGGCCGATTGCCTATCGGTTGCAGTTACCACAGAGGTATCGGTCCATGCAAAATGTCTTCCAAGTATCTCAGTTGCACCACTATCATTCAGACCCGCCTCACATCCTTCGGCCCAAGGAGGTTGAGTTTCATATTGATGCGTCCATTGAGGATCATCTGATTCATATCATTGATAGGAGCACAATGGTTCTCCTAGGCCAGTCAGTTTATCTCCTACGGGTGCTATGGAGGCAAGGCCGATTGCAGGATGAAACCTGGGAGCGGGAGACCGACGTACGTGCTCAGTGGCCAGAGTTGTTCTGAGCTTTATCTTCACCACCCTTGGAAGGGAAATTCTGGGATGAATTTCTTTATGTGGGGAAGTTTTTAAGAACCTAGATATTATTTTTGAGTTATGGGTTTCTTATATTCTCTTTTCCTTATGTTTTTTTGAGAAATTAAGGAAAATTGGGAAAAATCCCAAATTTTGGAAGTACATGTTGTGTACTTTTCCACAAGATGTGTACTGTTGGCCATGTGGAATAAGTACACAGGGCGTGTGGCCATGTCGAAGATGAAGGGTGTAGAAACCGATTACACACCATGTAGTGGTCCTTTACATGTCGTGTAGTTAGTCGACAGGCGAATAGTAATTCAGTGGCCAACTGTGTGACAGAACACACCATGTACTCAAGGAGACACACTATGTAGTCATGTCGGCAGATGAACAGTGCCACGCTGGTGGGAAACTGCCAGAGGAACAGTTAAAAAATGGGAAGTACATGCTGTGTACTTGGTAATACATGCAGTGTACTTTGGTTTTGTTGCTTAAAATGGGCAGTAGCCTCCCCTTTTCATAGGGATGGCTTAGAACCGGAGGAAGGAGTGGGAGAGGGTGGCCAGAGCTTTGGAGATCCACTGAGTGCACGTCGGGAATCCATTTTCTACACCGTCGATCTCCCTGGAACCTCTCTGGTGATTTCTTATTTATCCGGGAGTAGTTCTTACAAATTATTTTCTAGAAGAAAATTATTTGCATTTAAGCGAGTTTTCTTTCACCTCAGATCTAACTCGTTCTAGGACGATTGGTGGAACGTCGTTCGAGTATACTGATCAGGGGCATTTAAGGTATGCGGCTTGGTGTTTATATTCCAACTGTCATGCATTTTTTGCATCTTTGAGCTATGAACCCATATTAGAGTGTCGTTTGGCTGAGGTCGTGGCTATTATAAATACCTATAATTGAATAGGTATTTAATTTTGATAATGAACTGTAGTTTGGGATCACTGCTTGGATCCAGGACCACCCCGGGGGTGTGTTCCTCTATTTATCTGTCTGGAAAGGATAACCGAGGGTATTCCATGTTTAAATTGTGCATTACTTTTGCATTGAGAGGAATTGTATATAAATTTCTTGTTTATATGTTTGGCATGGCCCGGTTACTTGTGCCTGAGGGTGGTGTTTTATTATAGCCTGAGGGTATGACTGTATTAGCCTGAGGGAAACATTCTATTTCTCCTGAGGGAAACCTTTCGTGCCTAAGGGCTGTGACTTCTGTACCTGAGGGAAAAACATCGTACGCCTGAGGGCGAGATTCTGTTATGCCTAAGGGAAATTACCTGTGTGTTGGATTCTGATAACCTGAGGGTAAAGGATTTCGTGTCTGAGGACACCAGATGTTTACTCAGAAATACACTCTGGTGTTTTCTTATATTAAATAGATTAAATAAATAATCAAATGGAAATATAACTAGTAAGTTAGTTACTTTTAAGTACTTCTTAGTTGATTGCATCTTACTATTGCACACTATTGTTGCATGTTTACACACAGTTGAGAACGATCCTTTGGTGGGTGCCTACTGGGATTTATTTCTCACACCTTGTTTGGGTCATGCATTTTGGACCAAAAAGTTTACGTTTCTGTAGGTATTGATAGGGGAAAGAGTCCCTATACATATACTTGATTGCTGTTGGGGTGTAATAGATCATGAGACTGAGCATTGGCTCGCGATGCCGCGGTTTGTTCTGTTTTTCTTTTCTGTACTTGTACTTCAGTTGTATTGTATTGTTTTTGTAACATGTTCTGGGTGTTTTCATAGAATTGAGGCATGTTGCATCGTAATTAATATAATGGTTGGTTATATCCACTACAAGTGTTTATTTCAGTTATGTATGGTTATCGCTTCCGCTACTGTTTTATGCTTTTTATTTCATTCTATTGTGCTACACTTTGACAAATGAGGGCATAGTTTCCCCACTATCAGATCTGGGCTCTCGCTGCTAGTCGGTAGCCTCTAAAATTTGGGGAAATGCGCTTGATGTCATGTGGCGAACCGGGTTCGGGGCACCCGTTGAGTTGCACCCGGAACCGGGACATTAAAAAGTTGAATCAGAGGAGTTCTTTTCATTGACGTACTATATTGAGCCTTAGTAAGGTATTTTATGGTAATGGTAGTTGGTAATAAGTTGTGCCCGGGAATAGCTAACTCGTGCAAAGGATAAAGCCATTCTATATCGTATTTTTTCAATTCTTTTGATTTTACAAATTTTATAGTTGATTTTGTTTCATTGTTGGGTGACACACTTGTGTTTGTGCTATTTATATTTTATCCATGGGTTCAATTTAGTTGAAAAACGATGAGATGAGGGTATGCCATCTCATGCATCATTTAGGCACATGTTAGGAATCACATGTCATGCATAGTTTCCATGCCATGTAGGTGAAATAGAAAGTTCATGTTGTTGTGATAGTTATTGTGCTAGACAAAGCATGTTGTGGTGATAGTTGTTTGATAAATACATGATATATGATAGGGTAATGTTGTATAAGCTTGTTGAATTAATGGACACCAAACGTTGATTTTTGGGGAGTATGGTCCCTCATTGACCAGAATTTGGTGGATCATTAGTAGTTTATTTTTGTTATATCATATATAAGATGTCAAACTTTGATTCGTGGGGAGTATGGGCCCTCAGGGGTCGGAATTTGACACTTAGGTGTTCTCTTTCAGTATTTTCTGGGATCCAGAGATGTTTCTGTGCCATACTGTCCAGAAAACCCAGTATACACGCAGTGTAGTAATTTAAACACACCATGTATGTTCTTCTGTTCGGGGAGAACAATAAATTTTTTGAGTACATGCCGTGTACCCTGAGTACACACCGTGTAGTCTCTTCCCATGTCACAAAACGTGTGGGCGGCGACACTGGGAAGGGAAGAGCTTGGCATGAACACGTCGTGTACCTGATATACACGCCGTGTAGTGTTGACCCGAAGTCCGCCCGTGTAACTAACAACATAGACGAAGGAGACCTGAATCCATACACGCCGTGTCCACTATGGAACACGCCATGTAGTCTGACCTGGGGACCCGGCCGTGAAACTAACAACACAGGTCAGTGTAATCCTTTAGAGTACACGTCGTGTGTATATAGAACACACCGTGTAGTATAAGTCGTGTGTCCAGCTGTGTAACTGATAACATGGGTCAACGAAGCTTGTCTAGTACACGCCGTGTACCTATGGGACACGTTGTGTATTATTGTTTGAGAACAGACCATGTGGTTTTAGCCATGTGGCTAGGGGAACGGGGTGGTGTACACACTGTGTGCGGGTGTAACACACCGTGTATTGTCAACCTGAGTAGTAGACCATGTCACAAATGACACAGGCAGTTGGAAAATTACACCATACATGTCGTGTAGATGTTATACAATCCGTGTAGTTTTGATCAACATGAGCCATGTGGCTTAGCTGTGTAGAAGGACCCGAGTAGGGGAAGAGTTGTCAAGTACATGCCATGTAGTCAGTATACACGATGTGTTGTTTTGTTTGGAAAAATTTTGAATGACTTATTCCTCTTGTTCCCATTGTGGTTCCTTCACTTTCAGTCTTGGTAAATCATGAATCTAAGGCGTGTTTTGACCTTGTAGTGTCATTCCGCCTAGTCGTTCACGCGTTGTTTGCGAGTAGAGCAGAAAAGATTATACTCCAGAGATAGTGGGCCATGGGCTACCAGTGGATCCTCCAGCCGAGCCAGATGCAGCGCCAACTGTTATACCAGACACAGGCGCGGAGGCGCTGTTCCGTGAAGGTTTTATGCGGTTCATATAGACCTTTCCGGGAGCACTTCCAGTAGCCACATCTATTGCTGAGCTGACTTGTGTCTTCCAGCAGTAGCATCTGCCTATGTTCTCAGGGGATGGAGCACCACAAGCTGTGGAGTCTTGGCTAGGATCGATGCAGTCTATTTTCCAGCATCTTGAAATGCTTCCAGAGCGGAGGGTCAAGCTAACGACGTATATGCTGCGAGATTCCGCCAAGAGGTGGTGGGATGTTACCACCCTGTCAGAGCATCACATGGACATGGGGTGGGAGTATTTTCAGGAAGTCTTCTATGACTTCTTCTTTCCAGAGACGCTGAGGGAAGATAGAGCTTGAGAGTTCATGAATCTGCAGCAGGGCACTATGTCAGTGATTGGCTATTCTGCTCGTTTCACCATGCTTCAGTTCTTTTCACCCATTCTGGTGGGGGATGAGACGTTGAGAGCCAAGAACATTGAGAATGGTCTCCGATATGACATCTGAGCACTGGTGAATGTATTCAGGTTGCCTTCAGTACATGCTATTGTGAACCAGGCACTGATTACAAAGGGGAACCTGCGGGAAGCTAGTGGTGTGGGCTAGGGCGCTTCAGCACCAGTTTCTGGTACTATTTCTACGGTCAAGAGGAAGAGACAGATGGAATTATCTCAGGGTGGTAGTACCTACCATATGATTTCTCCAGGTGGCCCGGTCAGGTGCTACTAGTGTGGTAAAAAGGGACACAAGAGACCGCAGTGTCCACGCGATCCAGTGGAGTGCCGAGCTTGCGGCAATATGGGTCATCTGAAGCAATTTTGCAGGGCGTTTCCACTAGAGACTAGTGAGAGGGGTTATGTGTAGACTCCGCATGCGGGAGCAGGACCGGAAGCTTCTTACCAGTCAGGGAACTAGAATACGTTCGGGGGGGGGGGGAGGCAGAGATTGTGGTCGTGGTCGTGGTATCCAGACACCATGATCACAGAGGCAGTAGGGTGGGATAGCTCAGGGTAGCCAGGCTATGTCACAGGGCCGCGACACTGGGCATGCATATGCAGTGCAACAGACCCAGCAGGAGCAGGATCCCAGACCTTCTACTTTCAGAGGTACTATTCTAGTAGCTTCTGTCTTATCTTCAGTACATTTCGATATGGGTCCTACACATAGTTTCATATCTGTACCCTTTGTGGAGAGCCTTGGGCTCGGTATTTCTTTTTCTTTTGATATCATGACTCTAGACAATTCGTTTTTGACTAGAACGGCTAGTGTGCATTACTGAAGAGAGTGTCACATTGAGGTTGGTGGGTGTCACTTACATTGGGACCTCTATGTCTTAGAGATGAAAGCATATGAAGTTATTCTTGGGATGGACTGGTTGGTTCCCTTTTGAGCCTTTGTATATTGATGTTGTCGCAGGTTGAGTTTCACGTCACCAGAGGGCGGAGAGTTTCTATACAAGGGTGAATGGGATGTTCAGGCGAGTCGAGATGGACCATAGAAACATGGGAGAGGTGGAGTCACATCCCAGATTTCTAGATTATACCTGGATGATCAGGGGATTTGTTAGCCGGATTTCCCTCCTGTGGTTGATCATTTCAGGGATGTCTTCTCGGACTCCTTTTCAGTTCTACCTCCAGAGCGAGAGGTGGATTTCTCTATTGATCTTGTACCAGGGGCAACACCGGTGTCCATTACTCCTTATAGGATGTCTACACCAGAGTTTCAGGAGCTCAAGAGGCAGTTAGAGGAGTTAGAGGCAAAGGGTTTCATCCAACCCAATACTTCTCCTTGGGGTTCTCTGGTCCTTTTGTGAAGAAGGAGGACACTACCGTCAGACTCTGTGTGGATTATCAGAAGCTGAACCAGTAGACGGTCAAGAACCAATATCCCTAGCTGAGGATTGATGATATTTTTGATCAAATTTGTGGAGCACGGGTGTTCTAGAAGATTGACTTGAGGTCAGGATATCATCAGTTGCACATGAGACCATTAGATATACCGCTTACAGCTTTTCGGAGCATATATGGTCTGTACGAGTATGTGGTTATGCCGTTCGGACTCACGAATGTGCCAACAATTTTAATGGCTCTGATTAATCATGTGTTCAATCCTTATCTTGATTCTTTTGTGGTAGTATTTGTGGATGACATATTGGTGTACTCTCAAACTCGACACGACCATGCCACCCATCTTGAGATCGTATTGAGTACACTGAGAGAGGATAAGCTATATGCTAAGCTCTCAAAGTTCCACTTTTGGATGGACTAGATTCACTTCCTGGGTCATATTATCTCATAGGCATGAGTTCCAGTAGACCCAATGAAGGTGAGAACAGTAGTTTCTTGGGAGCATCCTAAGAACGTATTTGAGATATATAGTTTCTTAGGGTTTAATGGTTACTACAGACTCTTCATATGAGACTTCACACGCTTAGCGGCGCCATTGATAGGTTTGACTAAGAAGGGTGTGAAGTTCGTTTGGTCAGAAGCTTGCGAGACATCCTTTCAGCACCGGAAAGGAAGGTTGACATCAGCATCAGTCCCGATACATCCAGAGCAATGTAAGAGTTATATAGTTTACTGGGATGCATCAGGTATTGGGTTGGGAGCAGTGTTGATGTTAGGAGATCGAGTTGTTGCGTACGGGTCTCGGTAGGCGAGGCCACATGAGAGGAATTACCCGACACATGATCTCTAGTTGGATGCAGTTGTTCATGTGTTGCAAAATTGGAGACATTATCACTTGGGAGAGCATTTTGTGGTTTTCACTGACCACAAAAGTCTCAAGTATATCATTACTCAGCGTGACATTAATCTGAGGCAGCGAAGGTGGATCAAATACCTTCAGTCCTTCGATTTTGAGCTTGCCTACACACCTGGTAAAGGTAATGCACTAGCTGACGCACTGAGCAGGAGGACATAGATACAGGCTGTGCAGGAGGCCTGTGGTGAGTGGCAGCTTATGGCCTTGTTCTCTGAGATGCATTTGGAGGTGCACGGCAGTCAGGGGAAAACTTATCTTTCATCTTTAGCTATGACTTCTGCCCTCCTAGATTGAGTGAGGATGACACAACAATCTCATTCATAAGGCCTAGTTATACGGGAGTTGGTGGCAAGTGAGGACCCTCCTCCTGTTTGGATGTTAGGTGATGATGAAATTATGTATTTCCATGGATGAGTATGAGTTCTAGGGGATATACGCGAGGAGATGTTGTGGGAGTTTCATGTTTTAGCTTGGGAAGTTCATCCTGGGGTTACCAAGATGTACCAATACTTGAGACGTCAGTACTGGTGGTTAGGTATAAAGAGAGATGTAGCTTGTTTCGTTATGAGGTGTTCCACCTATCAGCAGGTGAAGGCGTAGCATCAGAGGCTGACCGAACTTTTACAGCAGTTACCCATCCTGGAGTGGGAAAGGGATGATGTCGTGATGGACTTCGTGACTGGATTGTAGAGGTCACCTAGAGGAAATGATTCCATGTGGGTTGTTGTGGATAGACTCATGAAGGTAGCTCACTTTTGGCCGACCAAGGAGACCTTCAGAATTGACGAGCTCGGGATTTTGTATATCTGAGAGATCATATTTCTTCATGGGGTTCCTTGTTCTATAGTTTCAGATAGGTATGCCCATTTTACGTTGCGTTTCTAGGAGAGATTTCAGAGGGAACTGGGTACACAGGTGCTTCTAAGCACAGCTTACCCCCCTCAGATAGATGGCCAGTTAGAGTGTACGATACACGTGCTTGAGGACATGCTGCGTGCATGCGTCCATGAAATTGGGGACTCTTAGGAGAAGCACCTACCCCTGTTCGAGTATTCCTATAAAAATAGTATTCAGGGAACTATCAGTATGGCACCATACGAGGCTTTATATGGTAGGCCATGTTGTTCACCTTTTTGCTGGTTAGAGGCAGGTGAGGTAGCTTTAATAGGAGAATGACTTGTGCAAGATACTTCTGAGCAGGTCCAGTTGATTCAGAAGCGGATGGCTACCGTGAAGTCTCATCATAAGTCTTATGATGATCGCCACAGACAACCCATGGAGTTCGTGGTCAGGGATCAGGTTTTCCTGCATGTTTCGCCGAGTTTGGGACACATGCGGATCAGGAGACAGGGTAAAATTTCACCAAGGTATGTGGGGCCATTTGAGATTCTGGAGAGATTCGGGCTGATTGCCTATCTATTTCAGTTACCACAGAGGTACCAAGACATGCACGACGTCTTCCATTAATCTCAGATGTGCCACTATCATTCAGACCCATCTCACGTCCTTCATCCTGAGGAGGTTGAGCTTTAGATAGATGGGTCCTTTGAGAAGC
This sequence comes from Viscum album, assembly GCA_963277665.1. Lineage (NCBI taxonomy): Eukaryota > Viridiplantae > Streptophyta > Magnoliopsida > Santalales > Viscaceae > Viscum > Viscum album. Next base: position 774,546,084 of record OY728152.1, on the reverse strand, counting down.
ATTTGATTCGTATCGTTGATAGGAGCACGAAGGTTCTCTGAGGCCGGTCAGTTCCTCTCGTATGAGTGCTATGGAAGCATGGCCGAGTGTTGGACTAAACCTGGGAGCGGGAGACCGACGTACGTGCTCAGTGACCAGAGCTGTTCTGATATTTATCTTCTTCACCCTTGGAATGGAAATTTAGGGACGAATTGCTTTAAGGGGGGATGTTTGTAAGAAACCGGTTCTTATTTTTGGGGTACGGGTTTCTTATTTTCTCTTTTCATTAAGAGTTTTTGAGAAAGTAAGAAAAATTTGGAAAAATACCAAATTTTGCAAGTACACACCGTGTACTTTTCCACATGTTGTGTACTGTTGGTCGTGTGTAATAAGTACACAGGGATTGTGGCCATGTCGGCGATGAAGGGTGTCGAAACCGACTACACATCGTGTAGTGGTCCTTTACACACCACGTAGTCAGTCAATAGGTGAATAGTAAGGAGGTGGCCAGCTGTGCGGCAGAACTCACTGTGTACGAAAGAAGACATGCAGTGTAGTCATGTCGACAGATGAACAGTGCCACGCTGGCAGGAAACTGCCAGAGGAATAGTTAAAAATGGGAAGTACACAATGTGTACTTGGAAATACACGCCATGTACTTTTTTTTCAAATAAAATGGGCAGTAGCCTCCCCTGTTCACATGGAAGCCTTAGAACGAGAGGAAGGAGCGGGAGAGGGAGACCGGGGCTTTGGAGATCTGTTGAGAGCACATCGGGAATATATTTTCTGCACCGTCGATCTCCCTGGAACCGCTCGGGTGAGTTCTCCTTTCTCCCAGAGTAGTTCTTACCAATTATTTTCTAGAAGGAAGTTATTTGAGTCTCAGAAAGATTTCTTTCACCTCATAACTACCTCGTTCAATGACGATTCGTGGAATGTCGTTCGAGTATAAAGATCAGGGGTGTTTAAGGTAGGTGGCTTGGTGTTTTTATTCCAACAGTCATGCATTTTGTGTGTTTTTGAGCTATGAAACCATGTTGGGTTGTCGTGTGGCTGAGGTCATGGCTATTATAAATAACTAGAATTGAATAGGTAATTAATTGTGATAATGAACTGCTATTTGGGATCATTTCTTGGATCCAGGACCACCCAGGGGGTGCGTTCCTCTGTTTAGCCATTTGGCCAGGATACCTGAGGGTATTCCATGATTAAATTATGAATTACTTTTTCCATGAGAGGAATTGTATGTAAATTGAATGTTTATATGTTGGGAATGACCCATTTACTTGTGCCTGAGGGCGGATTTTTACTATAGCCGGAGGGCATGACTGTATTAGCCTGAGGGAAACGTTCTATTTCTCCTGAGGGAAACCTTTCGTGCCTGAGGGCTGTGACTTATGTTCCTAAGGGAGACACATCGTATGCCTAAGGGTGAGATTCTGTTATGCCTGAGAGAAATTACCTGCGGGTTGGATTCTGATTACCTGAGGGTAATGGTTTGCATGTCTGAGGACACTGACTGTTTACTCAGAAATTCACTGTGGTGTTTTCTTATATTAAATGGATTAAATGTATAATAAAATGGAAATATAACTGGTAAATTAGGTAATTTTGAGTACGGTTTAGTTTATAGCATTTTACATGTGTACACTGTTGTTGCATGTTTACACACAGTTGAGCACGACCCTTTGGTGGGTTCCTACTGGGATTTATTTCTTACACGCTATTTGGGTCATTCTTTTCGGCCCAAATAGATTATGTTTCTGCTGGTATTGATAGGGACAATATTCCCTATACAGGTACTTGATTGCTGCTGGGGGGTAGGAGATCATGGGACCGGGCATTGGCTTGCGATGTCGTGGGCTGTTCTATTTTTCTTTTCTGTACTTGTAATTCAATTGTATTGTATTGTTTGTGTAACATGTTCTGGCTGTTATCATAGAATTGAGTCATGTTGCATCGTTATTTATATACTGGTTTGTTATATTCACTGTAGTTTTTTATTTTAGTTATGTATGGTTATCTTTTCCGATATTGTTGTATGCTTTTTATTTCATTCCGCTGCACTACACTTTGACAAATGAGGGCATAGTTTCCCCACTATCAGACCTAGGCCCTCACTATTAGTCGGCAGCCTCTGGCGTTTGGGTAAATGCGCTTGAGGTCATGTGGCGAACCAGGTTCGGGGCACCCATTTTGTGGCACCTGGAACCGGTACGTTACAACATGCAAAATACAAAAAACCAGTTGGAAACAACAACACTAGTACAATTTCATAAAAAAAATTCACATCATATTTTTCTATAATTTCAACATGTTTATAACATGTTATTTAAAAAAATTAAAATTATTGATAAATTAAATCATAATAAATATTAAAAAAAACATTATAATGATCCTCATATATAATATACATATTTCCCTCCATAAGGGATAGATCCCTAAAAATCTAACATATTAGAAGAAATATATTCTACATGTATTATGAATATATTCATAAGAAAAATTAAAATCAATGTCATAATAAATTCTACGAATATAATTTTTTTTACAGCAAAATCCCCATATAAATTATTTTTACCATAAATATTAGAATATAATATCCCCAAAAAAATTCTTCTTCCTAAAAAAATTTTGTTTGAAAATAATTTTTCAGTTGAAAATAACATTTTATGTAACTATTAAATTATAGTAATTATTAATGATGTAATTCTTTCACACATATATCTAATATTTGATTTCATCCATACTATTGAATCTCTATAGTAATATAATGAATTTTATAAAAATTATATATATGAAATAATATTTAGATGTAATTATTCTATAATATTATTTAAATTAGAAAACATTTGTCTCTATTACTTCTTGAAAATTTTCCCACATGTCACAATGTTTGGAGTACATCCACTGTATAGAATTTTCTTTTTCAAATAAATGAAAATAAATCCAATGCACCCTAGTATATAAAAATATAATATGATTGGTTGTTTAATTATGATAAATATCACTTTATGAAGTATCTATTTAACTTTTATAATGATAATGAAGCATCCAAAACAGAATTTCATCCTTCTAGAATCACTGATATATATATATATATATATATTATTCCTTCAACATATTTCATTACCTTAATTACAGGAGAAAAAAATTATTGGTCTAAATATCCATGCATTGATTATATATCATACAGAATAAAATTTAGATAATTATACATAATAAAAACAAATATAATTTTTTAGATCGATTTAATTGACTTAATATAATGGAATATGAAAATTAAAATTTATGGAAAACACATATATTACTCTATGGACCAACCGTTATGAACGTAAATGTTCCATGATATATCTATTTCAAATAATCAGAATCATATTATACCCACTATTTTCAATATCAATTGGATTCAAATTAATAAATGATAAAATATTTTCCAATTTAGTTACTTTTATATTACCTTCATAAAAAGTAGTATTTGAAATCAAAGGGTCCTCGTAATAATTTTTTCTTTCATAAATCATTTATTTGAGTTAAATTTATATATATATATATATATTAAAATATTAAAATAAATCTAACACTAATATAAAAAAATTATAATCTATGCTTTCGTAATAAGTAATTTGTAGGCAATATATAAATTTCTAATGAAATTTTTTCCCAAAAGACTCTTTAACAAATGAAACATCATCTGTTTGTAATAGTACCCATATTGATTCATCTATAATATCCACTATGTTACCAAATTCTAGTCTATCTCCATATGCTTCTTTCGTAATTTATCCCCAATATAATATATGATATCATATTCTATAATATGGTTTTGGGGATCCTCAATATATAAATCATAGTATATAAGAACACTGGAGGAGGAATTGAAGTTGTGGGGTATGAATGAAGATGTAATAATGTGGGATATTCATCAAAATTGGAGGAGTAATATATATAACCTAAAATATTTCTAAATGTTAGTGAACATCTTCTGCATTTAACCTAAAAACCACTCCTACATTATCTTAACCATCTTCTGAAATTTATCTTTTAATAATTTTATTTTTTATTTATATAAATCCTCCCCTGAGGAAGATCCGGAACTAAAAAATTGGTTTAAATTTTATACACCTGCTTCAAATCCCCATACATGAGTTGGGTATTAAGGTTTTCTTAATATAGCTGGTAAAATATTCCTCCCACCCTCATGTTTGAAGGTCCCCTATGTTCTCCACTCCGCAAGGGAATTATGTATGTAATATTTGAAATTTTTATTAGTGAATTTGAAAATATAATGTTTTTAATAATAAATAAAATAAACCCTTAAAATCTATTTTTTAATTTTACTCGACTGTTCTGTATGATATTTTCACTTTTTTTCTATATAGACCCTCTTCTATTTTCAAGTATATTAAAAGGGAATGAGATAAAATATCTCCCAAAGGTAATGATTGGGAACTTTATATTTGAAATTTTATTTCCAACATTTTTTATTCCCATAATGGAAACCCTCTATGATATAAATTTTGTTGGTATATGTTGTTGGATTGTATATTTTGATGTTTTTCAACATTTTCAATTAAATAAAGAAAAAATTAATCAATATGATAATTTTTTGTGATTAAAAATAAAAATCATTAAATATATGACATTTTACTTAAATAATGGTTTATTTCATCTTCCAGAAATAAATTTTATCAATGTATTTTCATCTAGAAAATGATATATATCACATGGATTTTATTTTTTTTATATCACCAAAAAAAATAAATCTGAAGTTATTGTTGATTTAAAATCCCACCATCTCTTAGCAGTAGAATACACACACCTTTTCAGACTACACTAGTGAGACTTATCTAACATCTCATCTAATGTGATTTGAAAAATTAACATATAATATTAAAAACATGTCATGATATGTGAAATGATAAGAAATTAATATGCTAAATAATAACCCATAGGTGATCTAGTGTCATCTTTTTAGCACTTCTCCAATCAAAAATCAAGATTCTTAATTTCTTTAGATCTCGAATTTAAAAAAATCTTAAATTGTTAAGAATTTAGACCCCAAGGATTTTAATTTCTATCAAATTCATTAGATATCTTGTCTTCCAAGATATGAGAAAGTGTTAATCTATGTATTCATGTTTTAGAACATTTACTAACCATAGATGTATTACTTGTGACAATGGATGTAGAAAGATCCTTTACAGAAGGATGAGAATGATCCTCAGTAGAATCATGTCTAGGGTCCTTCTTAGATGATATAGGTGAGTCAATAGTTTGATCGAATATTTTCCAACAAACAAAATTAATAAAAAATAAAAAAGGAATATAATTTTCCCACATTAACGTATAATATTAAATTAAATATGGAAAATCTTACAATAAAAACAAAACTAAAAAATATATATTTTCATTCATAACAATTAACATGGATAAATAAAATGATTAAAACATTATAATACATGAAGTGTTTCGAATTGAAAATTTAGCTAAATGGTTATAAAATTTCATGTATTACATATGAATTTTAATAATGATTGGGAAATGATAGAAAAAATAATACAAAACCTAACATACACTTAATAATTTTTTGTAGAATATTTAGAACAATGATACAAATATAGTGACAAAATTTATGGAATAAATTATAATAAATACAAAGTAAAATTATGATTGTGGAAAAATTTATACAACCCTAAAAGTAAAATATTAAAGTAAATAATTACAAAATTATTCAAACTAAACTAAAATGAACTAAATATATAATTTACCATATATTTGTAAATATTATACTTATGTAAAATAATTAATTTCAAAATATATATCTACTATTTTTAAAATTTGATAATTTCAACAAGAAATAAATATATGTTACTAGTAATATTAAAACATTTCTAAAATATTATTTTCTCATATTCTTTTCTCCTGATAGTTTTATGTGGGAAACTGTAATTCTTAATGGTGGTCATAAATAAATTTTATTAATCGTTCAATGGATGTAGTTACTTCATATAATTCAACATCTTTATCATGTTTTTCACCATGAAAAACTATTTTTCCTTGAAATATGAACATCCACTTCCCATTTGATTGATCAAGAACATAGAAAATATGTTTTTATTGTGTTTCCATTACAATTTTTTATATATTCTAATTTATTCAAATTTACTATTTTCATACAAAATTTAACTTGAATAACACTATTGTTGTCGAAAGATTGTTTATAATTTAACATATAAACTCAAAATTTAATGTAATAAATATTTCATTTTTCTGGAATAATGTGGTAATCTGAAATTGATGTGGAGATTATTTTTTTGCCTTTTTCACTTAGAATATGTGTATATTCAACAAACACCAACACAATATTATTCCCAACTATACGATCATTGGAATAAAATGTATTTTCATTAATGTCATACCCATACACTATTATAAGATGTAATATTAAGCTACACACTAATGATCTTATTATTTTTGATGTATCTAATCTAAAATGCATAGTATTTTTAGAAAATTAAAAATGTTTTGATATTCTCAATTAATAACTGTATATATTTATCCATCAGATAATATTCTTGTAACATATTAATATGATATTTTATATATTGATTATCGTTATCAATATTATTCCACAAGTATAAATATTCATTATTTATTAATTCACCTATAAGTGATTTTATTTCCAATCCATGGATAATAATTTCCTTAAAACATACTCATTCCAGGAAAGATATGGGAAAACCAATGTGATCTACTATAGACAACTAATATATATAGAACACTAATACCTTCTTAAGAATATATATTTCAAAAATTGTGGCTTCTAATCTGTAATGACCCATGTATTTATCGAATAATACTTTTTTCCTTTCTATTAATATTTAAGTATCATATATTAATTTTTACATTAAATGGAACACTTTTTCCGATGGAATACTTGACATGCAACAACGGGTTTCTCTGAAATCTTACCTTGTACACAACATTGAGTTATACCGAAAAATATTACATTAATAATATTATTATTTTAAGTTCTAGTTTACACATAGACATTGGGATGGAAGTAAGGAATATTATCAACTGAATTATGATAATATGGTTTAGGTATGTTTAAATAATGATTCATTGGTTACCAAATATAATAGAAATTGAAATAAAAACCAATTGAATATAAATGTTGGGTTTTTAGGAAAACCTATTTAATCGAGAATAATTGTTTTTATAATAAAATATCAATCAATATGGATTTATAATTAATTAAAATATATGTTATCTATTCAATTTAATGTTTTAAATTAATCTTATATTTTTTTATAGATATTTTATATGAACAAATTTAATTTTTCGTATCATAGACGTATTTTTCTAAAAATGCAGTTTTACTACCTCTTCATGGAGAACCCTTTTCTAATTTAGTTTTTGAATCCATTTATTTATATTTGAGAAAATTAATTTCTTATTTAGAAGTGGGATATCAATCTTTAATTTGGATGAAATTTTGGGATTTTTCTGATAACTATCATTTTATAATGAATAGTAAAAATACACTAAATTTTAATGGAAATATTTTTTTTCCACTGAGAAAATTTATATGGTTAAATAATATTATTTCATGTTTTTAAATTATAAATGGAATATTTTTTATTTAATCCAATTATGGTCATTTTAATTAATTTTACAATTTCATTGGACATTAACACATGTCCACCTTTTGGTAGTTTTTTACTTCATAAAAACACGATTTTTGGCTCTTGCAATATGAATGAATTTTAAATTAATTTCTGTAGTTTTTTTCTGAAATTAGAAAAATGGATTCCATATTTGTAATCAAGAGGGGAAAATTTTGTAAATATCTACCATTTATTTTTTGATATTATGAATTGTAACTTCAGTAATTATTTTATTTACCATGATTAAAGGGCAATTCTAGTAAATAAGGGTTAAAAATAATATAAGAATAATATTAAATGACGTTAACACATGACCTAATCCTATTACATGAGATATTTATGACAATAGGAATCCTTGGGTCTATTTGGGGACCCCATTGAGCCACCTTCATGTGAAAATTACAATTTATAAGACTTAATTTAATGTAATGAGGAATGTAACATAAACATGCATCTTTCACTAAAACAATTTTTATATGGGGTTATATAAGCATCACTTAGACTATAAATAGTCATTGTAAAGATAAAAATATTTCCTACATCATGATATTTTATTAATAAAATTTAGACATTGAATATATAAATTTAATTATGAAACAATGATGATGAAGTGATTGCTTCATTAATAAAGGGTTCAAATAAATCATATTATAAATATTTAAATAAATTTATTTTTGTTATTTTGATTCCATACACAAATTTTATGGACGATATTGACATATTAACATTGATTTAATTCCTTTTTTTCGAAGTAATCATGTTTTTTTTACTTCAACAAAAATCAATTACTTTATAGTGTCAAAATCAACATAAATGAGTTTTTAAAACAAATACTATTGTATTAAATGATATAATAGTCCTAAATTATAAGATTAAGAAAAATGACGTATATATACTCTTAAAAATTTCATTAATTATCATCTTAGGGTTCTCTTGACATTTTATATTAAATATAGTTACTATATATTAGGAAAATTCAATAATAAATAGTAAGAGTTAATATTATTAACTAAGGGTTAAAGCTAAAGGATAAGGTTAATTTTGTGACCTAATTTTTTTTTAAAAATATCTGTTGAGATGTTTTTGACCCAATGGAATCATATATTTCTAATAAATTTTTTTTACCAATTGAAACCGTAAATCAATTTAATATAAAATTATATTCCAAGACCTTCTAAAAGTGTCGTTCCTCCCTCTTTTAAAAGGATACCACCTCTAGCCACATAACTCACTCCTCTAAATCCCCATGGATCTTCCAATTTTTTCCCAAATAATCTCAAAACATCCCTCCATTACTTTTATAGGACATTACTTGGAATGAATGAAATTCAAGAAAGCCTTTTTTCTCATATCAAAAAAAGTTACCTGATTTTGAGGTAATGTCTTCTCTCAAGTTCTTTTCTAATATTTTCTTTAGACACCCCCTATGCTCTTCTTTTTCATTGATTAAAAAAAACCAGTATCTTCAATATACTATGTCGTTTTAATTAGAATTATTATAAATAAAATTAAAAACATATTCATCGAAGGGATACAAACATACTCTTTCGGTGTATGACAAACTACCGGCTCACGAAATGATGATTGTTCAATTTTCCCACACCACCTCTAATGGTGTCCATTATGATAGAACTATATTTAGATATTATATATATTATATTTATATTGTCTCTATGATTCGTTATTTTTTATTTACAACATACATTTATGCTCTCCATATTCTGTAAATGTGATAATTTTATTTGAGGAAGTGCAGACTACCGCCCCATCAAAGTGATATGACTCATTCATTACATGCATGGAACATATAAATGTTGTAATTAATGAACATATGTAACATAAATAAAATATTATATTATAATTTAATTATAATATACCTATGTATCATTTAGTTTTTATTTCTTTTAATATAAAAAAAATGAATGTAGTGTTCATGTGTTTGTAGGGCTTACTATTTCAATAAACGGTGCATTTCATTTCTTATATTAAAATGTTATGGACTATTCTAAATAAATATATAATTCATGTAAATACATAAATATTGTGTTTTGATGATACTTAAATCATGAATAATATTCATGTGATTACGGTATTTTGACTACATGAACAATTTTTATCAAAACAAGTTAATTTTCGACTCAGGTACCCAATATCGACAAAACAGCCGATATGAACATAAATAATAATATAATTTTTATAACATGATGATAAGTATTGTAAAATTAATAATAAAATTAATTTTTTTAGGAATCATGTATAAAGTAAACTATTTTTATTATTCATGAATATAATGAACTAATGAGACAAGTCGAACTCAAGATAAGGGGCATTGTCTCAATCTCCTTTCATTGAGGAATATTCTGATGTTATAAACCACCATCATTTATTCGATGTATAATTATAACCTTTTATATTAATTTAATAAAAATGGTTTACCAATCGAATCTATTTAGATAATAATTTTACTAAACGATGAAATGAATGTATCTTTTTAACATACACGGCTACAAAGACCTTTTCACAGCCATGAGATTTATTTGATATTTGGTTTCTATATCAAGCCATAATGATTTTAAAAGGAATATAAATACCATATACCATATTTAAATATATTTTCATTGAAAATGGTTTCAATAAATAATTTATCATGTTAATATCTTTAAATTATATATTGTGATTGTGGTATGGAAATATTACCCCTCCTTTATGCTTGTTTTATGTGTTATTATTATGTTATGATTCTTGGGAATTGTTTTTGTATACAGGTGGTTATGTGAGAAAACAAATATGAGTGAGCCTGAGATAGACCTCCAATGCATTGGGAAACATAGCAGAGGTAAATTGTAATGTCTCTCCTAAAAGTTTTTGGGAAAATACTGTGATGGGAAATCCAAACATAACTCCCTATATAGCTGTGAAATCTATAATGTAAGTATGTTATTGATTCCACAAGTTACCTAGATGATTTATGAATTCTACTTGTTATTAATAAATCTTATCATTTCATTATTTATGTTAAAGGGTTTATGTTTTATTATTTAAATTAATGATTTATTTTATTTTTATATATCCATGGACTAATGCTTTCCTTCCTTAGTTTGTATCCCTTACTGAGATTTTATGCTCATCCCAGGTTTTTTAAAATGTTTTTCATAGTTTATAATGAACGATAAGAAAAAGTATTAATTCAAGAAGATTTATTTCTATAAATGAAATATTTTTTTATTTAAGGAGTTTTATTATTGTGAAAAAAATGGATAGAGTAGAAGTGTCTACTTTGTAACATTTGAGATGCAATGTAATAGTTATTGCCTAATTATTTAAAACACTAAACATGAAATGATCATCAATTTTAATTCTTGACTTAACTCAATATTATGTATTGTTTATAGCTGAGGCATTATATTTGGTATCAGAGAAATGGTTTAGAAAACTTTGGAAATTATGATGTTTTATTAAGGGGAAGAGATATCATCATGGGTTTATACATTTAAGTTATATCATAAGTTAAATGTATTAGAAACTGTTTTTTAGGATTTTTGATCTGAAATATTTAGGTGAATAATAGTATTTTTTGAGATATTCACCTTTGAGGACATTATGGGTTATTAATAATTTGTTATGTAAAATATGAGGAATGAGACAACCTTTGAGGAGAAAATACATTATGGTTGTTTTTGAGAATTTTGTCTAATTTTTTGTAATGTTATAAATTTTTTTTTTTTTGAGAAAGGAACACATGAAAACCATGTGACAAACTATCGCGTCAGACTCTACTGTGATAATTGAATCCACAACTAATTTATGTTTGGGTTTTATTACCTACCACTGGCATACATGGACTCCCTAGTTAGAATGACTTATTATTTTTAACTAAATGATTTTATAGATTAAGAATATGTTTATTTTTGGAACTAATGTTTTATTAAATGGATATACTTAGTATTGGAAAATGATTTTTTAATTATGTGATAAATGTTATTTTAGAAGACATTCTCTATTTTGGGAACAATATATGCATAAGGAAAATAGAATACAATTGGGTTTTATTGGAGGATTATTGGTTGAATTTTATTTTGGAATAACATATGTGTTTATTATGGAGTTATTGTGATTCAGGTCATTTATGGAAGTGATTAAACTATTTTCGATAATATGTGATTAGGTTAATGAGTTTTAATAATGAGACTTTATGAGTAGTCGATGTTATTTGGAGATAAATTTTAAAAATTGTTATCAAAAACTATTTTATCAAATCCTTCTGATTTTTTTTTGATTGAATATTTTTTGGATTTTTTTGAGGAATTTTAAGGACAATAATTTTTTAATGGTCTATGTTAGACTTTTGGTATTCGTGTTTAATATTGGATACTAAAAGTTGTCTCTTTTCTTATAAATGGTTATTCTTTATGGGTAATTATCTTATTTTATCGTAACCATTTTGGTAATGTTTAATGTTTCAAGATAGGATGAATATATAGTAAATTGTTTTGGATTATGACATTATATATATGATTATACTAGGGGTTTAGTTGTGACCAAGTCATCTTGAATACTCTTTGTTGAAAAGATGAGTTTGTGGTAGAAATTTATTAAAGGATAAAATTTTACATTACAAGTAAGTATGTTTTTATTATTTTCATAGTCAAGATCATAAATAAATTCCTCAAGTTTATGAAAAGGACCATAAAACAAAAAAATTTCAATTTACTTTTCCTATTGGGGAATAAAATATTTTTTACCTCATCACGAATTTGTGGTTTTTAGATTGTTAACCTTCTCCTGATCATGTTTTCTATCCCTATCCATCAGAACTTGATGTATATTTTTTCTTCCATAACCAAGTTTTCTTAGACGGAATCCTAGTATGTGTTATCATGGGTAATGGTTGTAATTATATTTATTTCATTTAATGTTATAGTTTTAGTGATTCATTTTTTGATGAAATATTTTTAATGATGTTTCCGAGCCCAATTTTAAAATTTAGAGGATGAAATTTCTGAAAGGGGGAATGATTTAATGAACCATGTATTTATAGAAAAATAAATTATATTTTTTATTAACATGTATGAAAAATATATTAATTATAAATTAAATGGGATGCTTTTTCTGATAGCATACTCTACCCACGACAATGGGTTTCTCTGAAATCTTACATTGCGCTGAACATAGAGTTATACCGAAAAATAATATAGTAATAATATTATTATTTTAAATATTATTTACCACATATCCATTGGGATGGTGGGCATGAATAGTGTCAACTAAATTATGAAAATATGGTTTATATAATTTTAAATTATGACTCATTAGTTAACAAATATATTTGAATGGGAAATGAAAACCAATTGAATATAAAGGATGTGTTTTTATGAAACCCTATTTGACAAAGAATAGTTGTGTTTATAAAATAATATCACCCTTTATGGATTTTTAATTGATGAAAAATAAATGTTATATATTTAATGTAATGTTTTAAATTCATCTTATATGTTTTTTAGATTTTATATAAGAATAAGTTATATTTTTTGGAAAAAAGAAGTATTTTTATAAAAATGATGTTTTAATGCCTTTTGAAGGAGAATCCTTTTTAAATTTTGTTTTTTATAGCTCTATGTATTCTATTTGAAAAAATAAACTTCTTCATTAGAATAGGGACATAAAAATTTAATTTTTGTAATTTTTACTTATTTTTTTTATTTATCAAGTTTTGATGAATAGTTAAAATAAACAAAATTTTAATTCAAAACCACTTTTTCCATTGAGATAATTTATATGAATAAATAGTATTATTTAATAGTTTTATTGTAAAAATCAAATATATTTTTATCATTTAAAACCATAATGGTCATTTAAAGTATTATAACATTTTAATTGGACATAAACACATGCCAATCGATTGATAGTTTTTACTCCATAAAAACACACATTTTGGTTTTGACAACGAAAATTAATTTTAAATTAATTTATGAAAAATACGTGTTTTAAATTTGGAAAAATGGATTCCATATTTAGAAAAATAAATATCATATTGTTTAAATAGTTACCTTTTATTTTTGGACAATACGAATAGTAACTCTTGTAATTATTTTATTTACCATTATTAAATGGTAAATATGGTAAATAAGGGTAAAAAATAATATTATAATAATATTTAATTACTCTAAAACATGTCCTAATCCAATTAGATGATATATTTCCGAATATGGGAATCCTTGGGTCTATTTGGTGACCCCTAGACCCACATGGGTGTGCAAATGACATTTTATAATAATTAATTTAAAGTAAGGAGTAATGTATCAAAAACATGACCCTTTTAATAAAAAAAATATCTATATTGGGTTATTTTAGTTATATCTAGGATTATGAATATTAATTATAAAGATAAAATATTTCCAAAATGATGATATTTTATTCTTAATTTTTATAACTTAAATAAATAAATTTAATTATGACAGAATTATTATGTAGTGATTGATACATTAATAAAGGGTTCAAATAAATCATATTATAAATAATGAAATAAATGTATTTTGTTATTTTGATTTCATTCAATAATTTTATGTAGGATATTGATATATTATCTTTGATTTAATTCATTGTTTTCGAATGAATAATGTTTTTATGACTTTAACAAAATTTAATTACTTTATAGTGTCAAAATTGGAATAAATGAGTTTTTAAAACCAATGCTATTTAATTTAATGATATAATAGTCCTGAAAGTATAAGATAAGTACAACTGACCTATATAATGATAAAAATTTTCTTAATGATCCACTTATGGTTCTCTAGTAATTTTATAAAATATATAGTTACCATATATTTCGAAAATGAAAGAAGACATGGTAAGAGATAATTTTTTAACTAAGAGTTAAAGATAAAATATATGGTTAATTTTGTGACCTAAATTTTTATAAAACCTATTAGTTGATCTTTTTTTGACCGAAAAGAATTATATCTTTGAAATAATTTTTTTTTGGGATATGTCAAACCAAAAATCAATTTATAATAAAAAATATTTCCAGACCTTTCTAAATTGCCCCTCCTCCCTCTTATAAAATGACACCATATGTACCCACATAAATAACACCTCTAAAGAAACATTTATTGTTCAAATTATGCCTAAATAATCTCACAACATCTCTCCCTTCCTCCTAGAAGACTTACCCTAGGAATAAGGCAATTTAAGAAAGCCTTTTGGCTCAAATCAAGAGATGTAACCCGATTTAGTGGCAATGTCTTCTCTCAAGTTCTTTCCATTTATTTGACTTCTCCACTGCCTATGCTCTTATTATTCAATTATTACCTAACCAAACTAGTATCCCCAATATAATATAATTTTATTACCATATATATTCAAACTACACTTACACACACATTCATCTAATAGATACAAGCATACTATTTTTGTTTATGACAAACCGTTGTCTCATGAAACGACGATTATTCAATTATCCCCTACCTCCTTTCATGGTGGCCATTATAATGGAACTGTATTTATATATGATATATATGATATTAATATTTTTTCTATGCCTATTTATCTTTTATTTATAGAACACATTTATTCTTTCCATAATGTTTAATTACAATAATTTCATTTGAAGAAGTGCAGACTACCACCCCCTCAAATGATACGACTCATTGATGACATACATGAAATGTACAAGGGATGGAGTTAATAAAAATTTAAAACATATATAAAATATGATATTATACGGGGGTTATAATATAATTTTGTATCTTATTTTTCTTTTTATTAAATATGAAAAATAAATGAAAGTAGAGTTCATGCGTACGTACGACTAACCGTCTCCATGAACAGTGCATTTCATTTCTTATCTCGAAATGTTATGGACTAATCTAAATACACATATACTGGATCTAAATAAATATATAATGTATATATATAATACTTAAATCGTGAATAATGTTATGGTGATGATGAAATTTTGACTATATGGACAATTTACAACAAAACAATTTCATTTTTAACTCAAGTACCGAATATCAATAAAACGGCTGATAAGAACTTAAATAATTATCTAATTTTTATAACATGATGATAAGTAATATAAAATTAATAATAAACTTGAAAAAGGTTCTGAATAAAGTATAAGTTAATATATGTTTTTTATTTCAGAATATAAATAAGGAACGAGACAAGTCGGGCTCAAGGTATGGGAGTTCGTCTCAATATCCTTTCGTTGAGTCATATTTTAATGTTGTAAAACACCTCATTTTATATGGTTTATAATTACACACTTTTTCTTTTAATTTAATCATTTTTTCAAAAAGAAAATTTTCATATGAATCATTTTACTAAAAGTGAAAATAAATGATTTTTTAAATGCATGCGATGATAATGACCTTTCCACCGCTGTGAGCATTATTTGATATTTGGATTCCATAACAAGATTTAATGTCTTCAAAAGGAAAATAAATACCATAAACCCCTTGTCCATATTTTTCATTAATTTTTTTTAGAAATCCACTATTATGTCAATATCATGAAATAATATATTTTGATTGCAATAGGGAAATATTACCTTCCACTTATACTTGTTTTATGTGTTATTATTATGTTATGGTTCCTAGGAATTGATTATGTATTTAAGCAGTTCTGTGATAAACCAAAGGCCGGTTAGCCCAAGATAGCTCTCCAATGCATTCAGTAACATGAAAGAGGTTAACGTTAATGTCTCTTATAAGGGATTTATAGAATATATTGTGATGTGTATTCCAAACATAACTCCCTATGTATCTGTGAAATCTAAAATGTAATTATGTTATGGATTCCTCAAGTTACCTTTTTGATTTATGATTTATATATGTTATTCATAAATTATTTTATTTCATGAGGTATATTAATGATCTTATGTTTTATGAATGAAAAGTCTGATTTCATTTATTTTTTTGTATTCATGGACTAATGTTTTTTTTCCTTATATTATATCCTTTATTGATCATTTATTCTCATCCCGTGTTTTCAAAAAAAATTCCCAAGGTAAAGGAAGGTTATGAGAAATGAAGAATTTCTCAAGGTTTTTATCATGAAAATAAATCTTATTTTTAAGGAGTCTTACTGATGTGAAAAAAAATTGGATAGAGTAGAAGTGTCTACATTGTAATATTTGAGATATAATGTAATAGTTATAGCCTAAATCTCCAAAAAACTAAACCTGAAATGATTCTCAATGTGAATTCTTGGATTAAGTCAATATTATGCAATGTTTAAGGATACAACATTATAAAATCGATATTGATTATTAAAATTTTCATTAAATATATTATAATACATTTGATACTAATACAAAATATATTGATATATAGGTCCACATAGATTTATTTCACAAAAAAGGAACAATTAAAGACACTATAATATAAAAAATAGAAACTACATATCTAGTTGAAAATATATAAAAACTACATAATTCAAAAAACTATTAACTGGATTCAAAACCATCATTTTTATAAAATGGACTATATTAATTTACACACATTAATGATAGTAATTCTAAAATGGATGTGTGGTATTTTATCAAATATAACATGTATACTCATTATCATCATAAAATGAAAATCATTAGATTTCAATCCTGTTAACATAAAATAATTTAGTGACACTATTTTTTTTAACATTTTATGAATAACCCGAAGACACAATTTTACCATGGTTGAACTAAAAATATATTTTATCCATATAATAAATTTTTTTAGAAGATTTTGGTTAGATCTAACACCAAATTTATTCCCATTCATAGTAAATCCAATCATGCATTTAAACTATCCAGTATCATTCCTTTAATATCTAACAATATTCTAATAAATGTTTCCCGAAAATTCTTTTCAAAATGCATAACATCAATTTTATTTTTCATCTCATGATATTTATAATATAAAATTTCAAATAATATTGATCATTAATTCCATATATTTCCTTTATTACCATATTTTTATTTATTTCCATATATTACATCAATGTTTTTAAATCTCACCAAATATTGTTTTGTAAAAAAAATAGAATATTTGATGGTACCATATTCCTTTTTCGTTGAAGGTAATACCATGTGCTATTATGGTAGGAGGTTATATTGGGATATCTAATGGTAAATGGAGCTTCCATGACCATTTCATTGTAGAAGGATCTTTATATGATTACAATATCTACCATGAATATGTGAAAATAATAGGTTTTTTTTCTCTAAAAATAAAAATACATCTGGTGAAATAAAAAATAACAATGCATGTATTATTACATTCATTCATTATAGAGGAATTGGATTATAAAAGGTAGTGCATCCATAGTTCATCGAGATAAACTATATCTATAATGTATACACTATCACGCATGGTTTAATATTAGATAGATGATTCATCTCTCATAGTCCAATGATTTTATACTATTGTTATGGAATATATTAAGATTTTTTGAATAGGAATTATGTAAATTGTTTTTGAAAATTATATCATTAAGTCAATAATTTTTTTTGAAAAAATGAATAAAAAAATACCCAAGTACATAGGGTATTTGAATGATGAGTTATGGATTATCATGAAATAGAAAATATTTTGAACCTATATTGAAGAAAATAATGATATCTGGATCATGATTACTGAATCATTTATGATGAAAAATTATGATATATTATAAATAATATTGTATATAGAATTAATGAAAATTTAATTCATGTTTAAATTTATCCAAATAAAAAGTTTGAGTAAATAATATAGCTTAAATTAATCTATTAATAAGAAATCATGATGGAAAATATAGGAGAGAAGACAATGTGAGGGACATAATGATTGTTCATTCATTATTATTATTATTATATACATATATATTAGAGGTTGTTTGAAAATATTAATGAATTTTTTATTGATGATCTGCTATGTATTCTCAAGGAAAGATTTTTTAGTATTAAATATGATGTTGGATATCCAAATTAGCTCCTTAATATTCATCCAGAATATTCAAACAAGTTGAAGGTGATCTGGTGATGTTTATTATGAACTATGAAGATATAGTGGATAATAAAATATAATGAACTCTTTTGAACTATATAAGATATTATTCTAAATACATATACATCTATGGATCAAATAATGAAGAATTAAATGTCTGAAAATTATATAATAAGGAAATTATATTATCTTGAGCCTTTAAAATTGAGTAAAAAGGAATTGTTGATTAATTTTCATTAAATAAGAAGTGATTATCATAAATATGAAATGATATAGTAGAACTAACAAGCATTCAATTCCACTGACATTACTTTTTCTATTGAAGATATTTTTTTAGAATGAATATATTTTTTGATGAACTGATATCGCTATAGTGGAATAATTTTCAAATTTTTAATTTTTGTGTAAAATATTTTGTTGAAAAGGAGTTACTAGTTTGAACAATTACAAAAAATGAAATGGAGTTACCAGTATAATCAATTCCATATCTAGAAAGTGGACAATACCATACAGAAACATATGTATTATTTGTATAGACCTAGTAGTCAATAATATTTTAGTGATATTAAAATATGTTAAACAACTATAGGTTGATCGTGGTAAGAAGTATGCAATAACATAGAGACCGAACCATGTAAAATCTCAATGTTTTTTTGTTTCTTTTATTATCTATGTTTGATGAGTATCTGATCATAAATAGTTATTTTTAGACCCATTTTTATTAACCAGGGTAGAGGATATAGAATAAGTGGGTATAATTGAAAAAAATAAAATTTATATAAATTTTGGGAACAATGATTCATCCTCCCACCCCTCTTTGTGTCCCTGTATGATTCATATGCGGAATAAAATGTGATGTGTGGATAATTATTTTTTTGAATAAATAACATTATGATATTTTATGTGGTTTCTCAAGGACCATGTTTTTAATTATAATGTAGGTGAAATACCAAGAATATTCTATATGATCGAGAAAAATATTTATCTACGGCATCTGTTATTCTATGATGAGATATTCCATGTATTTGGTAATGTCATGAGTATGGTGATACTTAAATGGGCATTGATATTGGTAATGTCTTGGTTAAGTCATGAGTAAAACTATTATCTAGAAATAGGTTTTGTGTTTAATTATTCTATAAAGAAGATTAATTATCTTTCTTTATTGGGGATATGTCATGAGTGTGGCCATTATACTTTTATATTCTATGATTTTATAAGGATATGTGATTTTCTATCATACTAATGAAAAATATTTTTTATAGTGAATTTATTGATGGATAAATCATGCCTTTAAATGAAATTAGTAATAGCCAGTATAAAATGTGGGAAATGATTTATGGTTAACACTGGTTAATGTTTAATATTTTTTGCATTATTTTAAATTTTCTGTATGAAATTCCACAAGAAGTAAATGAGCTTGTTGATATATAAGAGATAAATGGGATATTTAGTTGAACATTTCAAATATCTATTTCTCACAGAAAAATATTTTTACAGCTCATGAACAAGTAGTAATGTCGATGGTATTAATTTTGGTAAATGTAAGTGAGAGAAGATATAATGATGTTATCAATAGGTGTTTGTAGATATTCCATAGTGATTTTTTATAATTATATTAGTAATTTATAATATATTTCTTTTAGAAACATATAATTAATTCCTGAATTATACTTTTTAGAGATGAATAACTGATGTATTTATTTTGGATTTAATTTTAAAATTTTATTAGATACATTTGGTATTGCTTTCCATTTTGGATGAGTTTTAATTTGATTTTTTATTTTTAGGATGATCCATGGGAAGGTAAATTACCCCTAAGAAAGTATCTATACCAATTTTCTAGTCACCAACCTCTGGTGAACAAGGAGTTATCTTTTTTCCTTTTGATGTTTCACCATTGTTGCACAATCATGTTTTTGTAGGATAATACGACCTTCATCGTTTAAATATACTCCACTTGAATTTTAATAAGTAATTTTTTCTCCACCTTCTTACTAATCTATATAGTACATTTTATCATTATAAATAATATTCCTCTCGAATATAATATTCCTTCCCATGATATATCTGGATCTATTATCATTTAAATATTCTACAAAAAATGGATGGATTCTAAACATTCTACTTATATAAAAGCCTCTTCAACATCAATTACCTAAATATAAGAATAATATTTATAGACTATCAATTATCTGTTACATATTTGAATAAAATGGTCTATATATTTACTCATGAACATCCATTTAGTTCAAATGATATTGTTATTGTTATTCCTCTTTAAATACTCCCAAATCTAGTTCTTTCTAATTTGATTAATCTCTTAATTCATTGATTTAAACCACGATTCATTCATTTTCACTTATTCATAAGATGTGTTCTATATTTATAATAGTGATAAAAAAATTTCAAAAATCATACATCCATTAATGTTATGGTGTTTTATGATCACTAATGATTTTGGACTCATCTTTTTTATCTGATATTTTTATTATTGATTCACTAATTAACTCACCTCAACTTTATCTTCCCCCCATGATTAAATATTGTATACTTCTATGTGGTTTACATTATAGATCTCCAAAAATTGATTCATAGTCATATTAAACTTCATAAATTTCATCAATATTTTTTTATTAAAGTGTTGATATATTTTTATTCATTATCTTTAAAATTGTTTCCCCCAAATGAAATTCTTTCTTGTAAAGGATTTATTATTCCTTTTACATGATTGAATAAATAAATAATATTAATTTATCTAATGTATCAATATATTGTCTTTTATTTTAATCTATTTTTATAACGTTACATTTTTTATAAATAATCTAAAATATTTTAGAGTTAGTTTACTCTCATGACATATATCATATGGAATAATCTTCTGTTCAGTACTACGAAATGTCATTTCTTGTGTATAAAAAACTAATTTTATCAATTCATTCAAATAGTTCCTTGAAATACTATACTCAATGAGTGTTTATTTTCTATATTTTTCACCTTGATTTCCATGAATTAAACTAAATTATTTTTTTTGTACTTACCATGTATGATAACTCATACATTATACCATCGTACTCTAAATAGTTTTCTACTTTAATATAGGTAAATTCAGTTACATTATGGGGATGTGGAGTCTTGATAATCCTTTCACTTTTCTTTACACAATTATTATTGAATATTCTTATACAGTCTATCAAAAATTATTGTATTTTATAAAAGATTTGTAATTTAAAATTACATAATCAATTTGAACAATTATATGAAATACCATTCTATTATCCACATATGTATCATGGGAACACGAAAATAGATGTGTATAAAATAAAGTATGTAACATGCCCTCTTCTCTATATTTTTGGATCTTAGATCATAATACTTATTATTAATTCATCACAAACCTTTTCTATATCTCTAACTATATTAGGAATAATAATAATCCCATTAAAAATAATAATATTTTTCATAGTTTGTTTTTGTATGTTTAATTCCAAGAGTTTTGATTTCCTTAATAATTTATTTATTTATTTATTAGTCATGAAAAGTTAGGTGGAATATAGTCCATGTGTGTTTCATTCCTTTTCTCCATCCCCTTTCCCACCTCACCTCTCCATTTTTCTTCCCACCCTTCCTGTATGTTATTTTTCTCAAGTCATATGTGGGGTTTGAATCATAAAATCATGTAACATGTGTTTTTAGGATGTTTGATGTTTTATTAAACAATTCACATCGATGATGTTGATGGAATTAAAACAGCTTCAAATTATGTAGGTAGGGGTTTTCATTATTTACCACCTCTTTAATTTACACCATGTTCTTGGGTGTTCCAATTTATTTTCATTAAAAATTTAAAATCTAGTTTGGAAAAAATTTATTTTTTTAGACATGTATATTATGGTTTTTAATGATAAAAATTGATTCAAATTGGGTTATTATGAATTTTTCATGTAATATTATATTATTTCATATAATAAATAATTATTTTGGGTGGAAGAATATTTATATTGGTTATAATATATTAATTGGCTATTTTAAAGTTATTTTATAATTATTAGAAATGTTATTATTTCATAAAATATTTAATGTCATGACATGTTTTATATTCCAATAAATTAAAAAAATATTCGTTACCCATGTTTCATTAACATGTGATTGATTTTTGGAACGTTTTATATGGTGTTTATATAAATATTTTATTTTGGTTTTCAATTTTTTTTCATATCTGTAATATAAATTAAATTTCTCCTTCCTTGAAATGAATTATTAAATTTGACATCTATTTTAAAAATTAAGGATTTTTGAATGGAGGTTTTTTTTTTAAAATTCATTTCTTCATTTTATGTTGTTGTTATTATTAGAAACAATGACTAATATGTGTATAAACCTTTGGTTGGAACATGGGAAACCTTATGTTGATAGGTAACCTAGTAGGTACTACCCTAGTTAGGTATGAATTGGTAGATATAATCTATTTATAGTGTCATTAAAAGTGTAGGGATATTCTATTTTTTAGGTCACATAGTTAACCAGTATTCTATGAGTATTTCAAATACATTTGGAACCAATAGGTCAAAGATCATACAACATACCCTTGATTATTCTTGTGAATTTTCATATTACATGGTTACCACCATAACTTTTATGGATTAGTTTATGATTATGGTTTACTACCCATGTTTTCTTTTTCTATTTATTATTTCTTCACAATTATATTTTGCTCAACCATATCTTATTTATCTATTTTATTATAATTAAATTTCTATTTCTTGGTTATATTTTTAATTTTAGATTTAGTGTAATCAAAATTGGTTATCTAAAGGGATGTTTTACATGAGTTGGTTTCCATTAAAAAGGGATTTCTAAATTTGTGTTTCAATAAAATACTCTTATCCAGAGGAAATGATTTATAATAAATTTATTTCTATTAAGGATAAATAATTTGATGGTTAATAATAAAATTTTGCCAGTGATGTGTGGTTTTAAAATTACCATTTATAAATTATTTCTCCAAAATATGATTCGTAACAATCAACTTTTTTATTTATGAAAATAAAATCATAGAATGTATTTTTTTACCTACTAGGATTTCGAACGTAAAATGTACTCACACAACTCAGTGTTTGTAGATAGAATGTCTTTATTGGTTCTTTTTTGATTCCTAGTAGAAGATCCCAGATTTGATAGAGAAAGACCTCATGAAACATGTGATAGCTTCTAATTCTATATCAAAGTTAACATTATTTATTTTATTAGCTTTAGCTACATAGTTCATTTTCTTTTTTAATTTATGATTATTTTTTTAAAACACTATATATGCAGAGGTCATAGGTAGCTAAGGGTTTTTTCCATTTGAGGGTGTTATTGTGTGAGGAAAGAAATTCATTTTTCATTTTCGAAGATTAGGGATTCCACTCAGGTTGGTGATGAGATGGTTCAGGTGTATGTTCAGGTTTTCGACAATTATAATTCATTATAAATGGGAGTAGACCCTAGTATTCATAAGAAATACTTGGTTTTAAAGTTTCCCTATGTTATTTTGGTTTTTCATTTAGATGGATGTAGAAATGTCATGAATATAGATGCAGGATAACTAATAGTGTTTCAATCTTGTACTAATTATGAACCTCACATCAATATGGGATATTGGGTTTTAATTATTGGATTTTGGTTTTTAATCATATATATCTATGGACTAATTATGTATGGGTATTAAATGAGAGTTGATCTGGTGTCACACATGGTGATCACAATTCTTTGTAACCCATGGGGAGCCTACACTTATAGTTTTTATTTCTCTCAGTAATGGATGTTTGATTGGAACACAGTCCACCAATCCATGCATCCAATTCACCAATGGTCAATAATCCCATTTTTTATTTTAGTTACATTATGCAATATTTATATATTGTGTTTTGGTTGATGTTTTTCTAATAAATTTTTGGAGTTTTTTAATTTTTTTGTTATGTTTTATTATTTTAAAATAAAAATATATATTTTGAAATGTTTTTGAAAATGGTGTTTTATAATAACAATTGATATAAAATGGTTGAATTTGGTTTTAAATTTAATGAAATGGTGAAATATATGTTTTAAAAGTTGTGGGATGACCTTAATATTTTTCGATAACGTATTTTATCTAGTAAATTAGTTATAGATGGTTAGTATTTTAATTTAAGGAATTTTATGTGTTTTTAATAAGGGTTTTTTATTTTAAAATTTCATAATGTGGTGTCTAAATAAAATAAAAATTAAATTGGTGTATGGGGATTTCAAAAAAAATTCAGTGGAGGAAGTGTGATGTTTAAAATAGATTTCCAAATAATGATGGAGATTTTATGAAAATTTGATTGTGGTATTTTAAATGGTTAGAAAGGGGTAACATTGAATTACTCATTGATATGACATTGTACTGGTGATTTATTTGGTGTTCGAGAGTTTATATTTTAAATTGAGAATTTTTTTTCGATATTATAGGATGTTTTATTGAATTAATTTTTTTCGTATTATACTCTCATAGTTACTTCAATTATTCCCCCCATATAATGTCTATAGAGTTGTCAGGATGAAATTATCAAATATTTTGGGGATAATTGATGATTGTTTCTATGGGTTGTTTCTTTTGTGGTGTATCTTTCAGGGATTTTTATCCATTGTATCGTTTGGGATGATATTATTTTGGTTATTCTCATACCAAATTATATTGAACGAATCATTTAGAGTTTGAGTGTGACATTGGTTGGTGAGGTTTGATTATGGTTCTTTGATTATGGGTGGGGTGGCTTGGGTGTGATTTATGTTCTTGGGAAGGATATAGGACTAATTAAGAAAATGAACTAACTGGTTATAGTTTAAATATTTTTGGGATCATCATGATGTGTTTCCTTAGTTTGGGGTCCTATATTACTATTTCATCATTTTATTACCCAAGATCTAGACCCATGTCATTGTAGAAGAATGTTTTTCTTTTCCTTATTCTTCAAATTTATTCCTTATTAAGACATTTGAGATTATTTTTTTGGTATTTCAGATGTGTTCTTACATTGTTAATTTATTTTGGAATGATTTGGTGGAAACTATGATGTGTCTCAATTTACCGTATTAATCAGTTATAATTTTCTTGTCTTTGGGTTGTCCAATGTAGTGTTTGTTTTGAGATTTGGATGTCTTAGGGGATTTTTTTTTGGTTTAATAATTCATTTTATTTATCATGGATGATATCTTTCATCATGTTTTAAATGATATTTTAGACTTACTTATCATTTTGATCCACCATTCTAGTATATTCTTAAAAAGTGTGGAGACCCACTATGGGTATCTATTTCTTTATTTTCTACTTTAGTAGTCTCATGTGAGTTTTACATTATGGATTTGGATATTCATTGATTTGTTAGAGAAAAATGTGGTGTTTGGGGAAAAATTATATGTTATGTATCATAAAGAACATTTCATAGGTATTTCATCTTTTCTGTTTTATTTTTTTCATAGATTCTCCTTCATGATTAAAAAGTTATTTAGGGGATAAATCATTTTGGTGGTGAGGATTGTTATGATTAGATTTTTAGTTCCTTGATTAATTATTTTATTTATTTCATGATATTTTTTGATATTTTTATGCTCAATTTTCTTTTTTAATTTTCATAAATTTTTACCCTGTGCGTAGTTAGTGAATGATTAGATCTAAGCATGTGTTGATAGTGTGCAATCATATTTAAATAGGGAGGGGTTTTTAATTAATGTTTTAGAGTTTCCCAAAGCATACGAGTTAACCATGTGGGTGAATTGTGTCCTGCATGAAGGGTAACTTTTCGGCATGTGGTTTGGTTAAACCTTAAGGTAATCATGTGATATTCCATTACATTATGAATATAAATGAAATTTTTTTAATCCCCTCCCAATTTACCCAACACATGATCCCACACCTCTTATTTTCCCCTTACGAGTTGGCTAAAGTTACACCCCATGAGTATGTGATCCCTTTTTCAGAATTCCTCCCTTGGAAATTTCTCATTCAGTTTCCCATTGAAAAATGTCATATTGAGTAGCCTCTATCTCCCATTCTACTTCATATCCTTCCCACGTGATTTTCATTCCCATGATTTACTACCAATGATTTCGTCCAACCCCTAGGTGGGATTTTTGGTTCTAAAATCAAATTCCATGTATTACTAGGATGACTAATTGGTTCTTGATGTGTTCCTGTTCTATTTTTTAGGGGAATCGTTTCATGTGCACTTTTCCTAGGTAGTTTTTTTCATTATTTTCTATTTACATACTTTACCAGATCATTATTTGTGTTCAAATTTTGTTTCTTTTAAATTGGAAAATCTAATTGGGATAAAATTAATGTTATTGTTCAAATAGATTATGTTTTTAGAAGGATCGAAAATGAATTAAAATTGGGTTCCTATTTATTTGGTTCTAATTTGGACTTAATTATTAAGAATAAATTATATTTTTTCCGTAAAAGACATATATGATTGTTTTGAAAAATAATTAGGAGGTCTAATATTATTTGGTACATTTTTCAAAACCTTTTAACTAAAAGAAGAGATGAATATGTGAATTTTGTTTTGTATTTACCTATATTAGAAATTTTATTATGTTTATTTTTTCATTCTTATGTGATAAACCTATAACTAATATTGGGGATGATTTATATTTTTTTTGGTTTAATAATAGATTTCAGTTTTACAAAATGTTTCCTAAGAGTATTTTAGGTGATTTTGTTTAGCCTCAAAATTTTTTTTGAATTAAATTTAGATTTAGGGGGTATTTGAAAGGAGGAATCATTTAAAAATAATTCATGATTATGATATATTATTTTTATTGTAATTAATGATTACTATGTGGGATTTTATATACATTGATCATAGGTTTCCATAATGTGGTATAAATTAAGATGATTTCTTCTTTTGTTTTTTATAAGGTGCTCGGTAGGGTAAATTTTTAATGTCCACTAGAGGCCTTAGTTTTATTATCTTTCAAGATAATTTTCCAGATAGTGTTCCACAGGTGAGTTCATTATCTCAATAATCAAAAGTCCATAGATATTCCCATGTTCCATTGATTATGATTGTGATTTTTCATTTTGTTTATCACCCACCCACACTTTTATAGATTATATTATGTTTATGGTTTCCTGAGCCTATTTACCTTTTCTATTTACTACTAGTGCAACTTATTTTATTAATTATTTTATTATTTATATCTTTTTTTTTCATTTCATATTATATTTTTTAAATCCATTTTACCATTGTAACGGTAAAAAAATAATGGTTATATCAATTCATCCTTTACATGGATTAGTTTTTATTGAAAGGGTACTTCTAATGGTGAATTCTGATAATAGTGTGTTTATCCAAGGAAATTATTTTTAAATAATTTTTTTTTCAATTAAAGAAAAATAAATTACTGTTTTATAAATAAATGGTAGTGTTTTCTTTTCAAAATCTCATTTCTAAAGTTTTCTAAATAAATTATCATACTTTTTTTTGTTTAATTTTGGAAAAACAATCTTGGAGTCAATAGATCTAACATACTAGGTTGTTGAGCTCACACCCAACTCACACCACTCGGTGCTTGTATACTAAGTAGATTTTAAGGTTCGGATTTGATTCTTAGAATAAGACCCATGATTTCATTTCATATGGATTGGGTAAAAATTAGATATCTTAATCCTATATGTTTGTGTTTATTTTTAGTATTTCAGTATTTTTGGCCACGTATCCCATTTTTTTTATTAATTTGTACTTATTTGTGGATACATTAAATATATAGATGTCGCAGTTAGGAAAGGGATTGTTTTATTAGAGGAAATAAATGCCAATTTAAGGGGTGTTTTTGGAATCTATGATATTTTATGTGTGTTCAAATAATTGTGTTTATATTTAAACTACCGATTTATTTGTGGAATATATGTCTAACATACATTCGAGTCTTGTTAATATTTCTGTAAAATTATAGTATTGATATAAATTAAATTATCTATGAAGAAACATCCCAAATAATTTTATTTATTACATTGAAGTTTATTAATGGTCTTGGGGATTTTGGATTCCCATCGAGTTAATGGAAATCCATATCTGGAGTCAGTTCAAGTTGAATCTACGGATGTTTCATTTTTATATGTGTTTAAGATGCAAATAACATATGTTTGTATCCTTCCGTAGTAAGAGTAAACAAGATTATTCATTACTCTGCACATGATAATGATTTACATTGAACCAATTTTTTATTAATATATCATCTATATACTCTCCATTAATCAATACTTTTTTCTAATCAATATAATTTCCATCTCGTAGTCCCAAAGTATACTAGCTCTCAAGATGTTATGTTAACATCCATAAAAAGAGTATCGTTATCATTTTCAATTCCTATTTAATTGTCATCTTCCTCCTTATTCCCTTAATATATAATAAATTATTTTTTCTAAATAAAACCATTTAATCTATATTATTATTCATGTAATTAATAATATCACATTTTCTATTTTTTGTATGAATTACTGCTATCATGTAACCATGTACTCAGATCCTTGTATTCTTGTAATGAATGTTTTTTCATGATAAAATTCCCCAAAATCTTCTTTTCTATAAAATTTCATTCTATATGAGAATAAATTTGTTTAAATATCACCTCATTTTATTATTCACGAGTAGTGATACAGCCTTCATCATGTTAACATAAATAGAATTTATTCTTTAATATATTAGGGTTTATGAATTTCCATCTAAATATTCTTATAGATTCACATGATTTAAGAATTTCTCTCAAATTTATATTTTTTGAATACTTATGAAAAATTCATTATAAATAAAATTAATACCCATATAAATAATTTATCTTTTATTACAAGGGATATATTATTTCTCATCATTTCTTAAATCTGAGTGTTTTTCGAAAAAAATAACTCCTTTCATCATCCCAATAGATTATTGGGTGACAAAAGTAGCTGTTGAAAAACACATAATTAATTGGAATGGTTCCTATCGAATATCCACCATTGAATTTCAACAGATATCAATTTTTTTATAAAACTCATAGTGCTTCAGTTTAACTAATTCATCTATCCTTTTTCTATATTTTCATCATTGTAGTTGTTAGAATTTATTATGTAGTTTGACTCTAGGATGAATCTCTTTTATATCTATGTCTAATATTACCCAATGAATAGGTATTGTATGGGTCATTTACACCTCAAATATTTTTATTTATTCCTTAATTCTTTAATTATCTTATTAATTAATAAAAAATTAAAACATTAAATTCTTCATTGATTTTCCATAGTTCAATACATATTAAATTTTTTCTTAATGGACTCAAATTATTTATTAAGTGGTTAAATCATTTTTCCATATATTCAATGTAATTATTAGGGTCAGTAATTTTCTTTAAAAATTCTACATAAAGTTTCAACTTGTTATTTCTTATATATTCTTATTTTTTAAACATTACATTGTTAATCAACAATTTTATATAGTTGGGTGTTTTTTTCACCATATGAATCGATGTAGACAAAGGATTCCAGTATAATTACACCAATAATCCTATTCAAGTTATTTTTGTTATCTATCTCCTAAAATTATTCTATAAGTACTTATTTATGATCAATAAAAATTTGACATTAACCAACTCCTTTATTTTCACATTTAACATTTAAAAATTTTTCAATCATTATATTTTTTGAAAAAAAAATTCAATTGGATTCAATTACATCAAGAAACATATTCTCATTTCTTTCCTATTTACTCACATAAATAATAAATTAGAACAATTTATTCATTCCAAAGAAAATTATTTTTTTATTTCCTTTGGGTGGATTCATTTATTGATTTTTTGGGCTTTTAATGTAAAATTTTTCCTCATGAATCATTCTTAGGTATCAAAAATATATATGAAGATATTTTAGAACATGAAACATTATGATGGTATTTTTCATTCAAACAAAAATCCTCTAATTTTTTATTTACTATAAATAAGTGGGATAAATTCATCCCTCATATATTTTATTCATTCATCATGTTTAATTAAATATTCTTCATTACATTGAAATCAATCTCTTTAGATGACTAAAAATACAATCTATCTAGATTCACTAGTATTCATTATTCATATACGATAATATATAAATATTAAATATATAATCATTCTTGATATTATTATTTAATAATTAATACCTTTATATTATATAAATTTAGAATTCTCCACATGATTCTATTTATGATATTCATTACCCTGATCACCTCTCGAATACCCTCACATGACTGACTAAAAAAATGATTATATTGAACAAAAATTTAATTCCCCCATTAGTTAATATCACTAAATCAATGAATTAATTATCAAAACAATGGAATAATAACTTCCAAAATATGTTTAAAATTTCATCGATTTCAAAAATATTTTCCCTAATTTTTCTAGATTAACTTTTCCCATTTTCGAGTTAACATGGTTAGTGCATTAGAAATTCATTAATTTTTTTTCACAAACCTGCAATAATTTCCTATAAAAACCAGGAAACATAGAATATCAATTTAAGTTATAGGATTAGGTCACTGCCCTATATGAATTTATCATCATAGGGTTAATAGAGATTCCTTCATTGGTTATATTTTTCCCCAATAATGTGTCTTGTTGTTCCAAAAATTTACATTTTATGAATTTTCCAAATATTATATCCTTCCTCAGAGTTTAGGGTGTTACCCATAAATTATGCTCATGATACTTGGAAAAATTCGAATAATCAGATTAAAATCAATAAAAAATAAAATGAATTTATCAAGGAAGTCCTTAAAACACTATTCATTAAATCTGTAAATATATTAGAAGTATTAGTCATGTTTTAGGGAATTAAAAAAACTCATTATTACCAAAACATATATGGAAGGAAGTCTTTGGAATGTCATATTTCTTCACCCACAATTTATTATACCCAAATCACTGGTTAATCTCGTAGAAGAACGGTTCCCCATGAAGCTATTAAAATAAATCAGCAATATTTGGGAGTGGGTACTTGTTCTTCATTGTGATCCCATTAACTAATCTATAATCAATGAATAACATCATTGAAACATCCTTATTATTTAAAAATAATAATAGCTTATCCCTATAGAGATACACTTTGTTAGATAAATACCATCTCTATAAGATCTTGAATATGTTTCTTTAATTACTCTAACTCCATTTTTTATATTCTATATCTGCTATTTGTTATAGGCTTGGATCAAAGTATGAGTTTAGTGGAGAAAACTACATTAATTTTCGAGGGACGTCTAGGTAACTATTCAGAAAATTAACAAATTTATTTATGAATTATGGTGACAGTCTCTATCTTTATAATTTTATTTACATCTCCCTCTTCACTAATCATCTCCATAAGGAAGGAAATGAGAGGTGATTCTTGAAAACAAACAGGTTGTGACACTTCTCCTTTAAAAAGTATTTTATGTTGTCTCTTGATGACTATTAAAATTTAAATGATTCCATATTTTATTCAATAATTATAAATTGAGATCCATTTTATCCCTATTATAGTGTCTAATTCCACCATGGGAATGAATACTAGATATGAAATGACAATTTACTCACAAAAGGGAATACTATAGTTTATATAAACTTGTAATGCCAGGATAAATCCTTGTGGAGACATGAAGAATAACTCTACATATACCAGTTTTGTTATTGATTCTATATTCTTTACAAACCTGGATGATATAAAGAATGGGTATAACAAGAATAAAATAAATTACTTTCTACCTTTTAGATAACAATGAGTGTACCTACAACCAAATCATTTGGAGCCTTTAGTTCAACCATCATGATAGAAAATGAACAACCCTTATACCTTATCCTATGTTGAGAAATTCCATTGTTTCACTCCCATATCTTATGATTTTGGCATTGATTGGGAATGTTCCCAAGATGTGAACACTTGAAACACTGAACATCTAAAGACTCATGCACCATACACCCTTTGACATTGTGGTTGATAATTTGAGGCCTCACCTCCCAATGAATATTTCATGTTATATGGACATATCCTCTACACATGTATAACATTCCACTTCTATTTAATTAGTTACCTGAATGATTATTCCCAAGTATATTTCATATGTAATGTTTCACTTTCTTTTTTCTTCTTCTATGAAAAATGTTTTTTATCCATTTATCTCTTATTTTAATTCAACTTATGTGAACATTTCATCTCTCCAAGCTCCAATTAAACCTTTACATAACTCTGTACTATCATATCATAGCATTCAAAGTCTCAATTTTTTATATTCCTCAATAAATGTGGTCTCAAGCCACTGATGAATCTATCAAACTCACCCTCTCGATCTATAATAATGATAGAGGTGTATCAACCTAGTCTTTCAATGTTCATCACATATAATCCTAAAAATTTACATTCCTTATTCATGAGAGCAAGTAATTCCTTATCAATTTTTTTTCATCATTCGAGGAAATATTTATTGAAATATATTCCCCTGAACTCTCCCCACTCTATTTTATCGATATCCCTTCTTGGATGAAGGTTTTTAATTAGTTTCCACCACTAATAAACTTCTCTTTATATTTGGTATACTTATAGGGTGTATTTATCCTTCTCCAAACCAAAGAGTATAAAAAAGATATTTTCTATCGAGCATATCTATTGTTCAGCATTCAATGGGTGGGTATATCCAATAATAGAAGGTGATCTTTGATACATAAAAGGATTAATGTAATGGTGTTCCATTTGAGGTGAATCTAGTCTCTCGGCATGAATCATGTTATTCTCCATAACTCTAGTGTATTAAATCTTCATCTTCATGAAGATTTCCATTCGGGGTTCCATTGGAACATTGTCATTGGATAAACCATTTCACTAATCTTTTATGTGATTATTAATTTTTCTAGCCATTTTTGTAAAATAAAAAAACCTTATTGAGAAATGTGTTACTTTTATTAATATTAGATTCGTAAAGGAATTTTATGTATTAAAACATATTTCTAAAATATATTATTATTCTTCCCTGATAATAATTATATTTTCTATGTATCTTTCTTAAAGATTTGTAAAAATATTGTGATTAACCAAGATATCCCCCAGGAGTGCCAATTTAGGTGTGAATCCTGGCCTATTATCATGCACTAGTGCTCATTTGAGTTTAGGTCAATGAGGTGTTATTCAGTGTTCCCCCCAAGATACATTTATTCCAGACACACATCCACTTTTTTTATCAACAGAGTGATAATTTTTTTTAGTAACAAATAATATAATACAATACAAAATACGAGGATGGTCTCATATATCAAGAAATTTCCCGTGGGTTTATACTAATCTTCTAAATACATAATTTCCATAAATAAATAAATGGTCCTTTGATAAAAACTACGGAATCCCTCTATTTTTATTTCATAACTTTTCAATACTTGGTAAAAACAGATGATATTTTAATGTTTAGTTTCTTGGAAATAAGTTACATAATTCATGAAAACATAAAACATTATTATAGATACATATTAAAGACATATTCATGGGTTCACCCTAAGTTAAATTTACTATATCCCATAACATAAGTAAATACATCAATGGAAAGGGGTCAACATGATCCCTAGTAAGGGATTAACCTAGGGAGACATATAGGAAGTGATCTTGGGACATATCCAAAATAATATATGGAATAACAGTATGGAAGGAAAAATATTGGTATTGTTTTTACGATGTGTTTCTTTTGTAAATCCAAATTAATTTACCCAAATAGGTATAGTGCAAGTAAGGTATCTCTCCACAAGGAGATGAAGTTAATGTATTTTTTATTCCTAGCTTTGGATTAATTTAGCAATGTTTTCAAAAATTAGAGTCTATATCTATGTTTTAATAACCATGTGATTGAATTTCAAATTATTAATAAATTACATTTGAATATAAATAAAATAACATAAATTCGACTATTTAAGAAAAAGTAAGAAGAATGAGTCGGGGCTATGGATTTTAAAGGTTTTTATTAAATCATTTTTCTAATGAGGTATTCTTTTCCATGATAAGCCATATCTCTCTGTTGTGAATGTTACCTAATCCCCCTAGGTCTAGTGATTTTTTTTTAAAATTATCATAGAACCAATTCAATGGTTGGGAAATTGATTTCATAAAATTTTATTAATTATAGCCATTTTGAGATGATAATCACAACTAATGATCATGGATGTTCTTAATTGTAATCCCTCAAGTGATCCCTAGAAATCCTATTCATGGTCTGATATGATATTTCCAGTTATATATAGAACGGATTATTATGGAATTATGAGAGTATAATTAATAACATGAGTACAATATAACATTTGACATAATACTACACATAATCATCCACAAACCCAACACATGGGGGATTTATCTACTCATTAAGTAGCTAATAACTAAACTACATAAGATACCTGAAGTGAACATTGAAATTTTTCAGGGTGAATGTCATCAGGAAGGTAGCACGGAAGCACCTACTCTCC
Source organism: Viscum album (assembly GCA_963277665.1). Lineage (NCBI taxonomy): Eukaryota > Viridiplantae > Streptophyta > Magnoliopsida > Santalales > Viscaceae > Viscum > Viscum album. The sequence continues at coordinate 774,510,980 of OY728152.1, read as the reverse complement.
CCTCTTCTCTCGTTGGGAGTCTCTAGAAATTTCCCCATTATTCTGTCATTGAATGGATCTATCTCAATCATGGAGGGGCTACGCTCCATTTATCATTTTTAAGAATACATGACATGTACCATAATATAAACTGTGTGTACTATATTGAACCCACTTTTGCTGTAGAGACCCGTAGCTTGACATACATGGACATTACATTACTTTTGTGGAATACTTAATACATAACAAAAACAGACACACAAGGACCGTAATAGTTTAGTGTCTTTGGAAACTTAGATCGTAATCTTCTAATCATGGTGAATGATCTTCAACATATCCCATACGATCTTCCCCTTTTTGTTTTCTTACCTAAAAACTTTATTTAAATCCTGGGGAAAAAACATATAAAGGGTGAGCTAAAATGCTCAGTAAGTGTAAACAAAAGAAATATCAATCACATCATATACATAAGAACAAAAATTTTGGAAATCTTATCCTGCAAAAGAGATCATAATTTCATAACATGGGATAAATCATAGTAGTGAAATGTAATACCAATAATCATAACATAAAACATGAATCTTTGTGGCATACACACATAATCATAGAGAATAATTTCTTATTATTCAAGACACATTTCCAAGACTATCTTAGTGGAGAAAGTCCATTTCTGAACCGAGATTACTCCTCATTTCAGTCCTGTTTCACTGAACCGGTTTAACCTGCCGTTCCAGCCATGTCTATCTCATGAGATATAAAATCTTTACCCAATGCATTGGAGGGAGATATATGTCCCACCCATCTCATAATGATACCATTATTATGTGTGCCACGAAATCATAAATCATACATCATTGTATAACCCATGTAATAAAAAATGGGATTCTTAAAAATCATGACATCATAAAACAATTCATATAAGATAAAGGAATTCATAAAAATAAATCCATCACATCATAATCAAATCAATGTAATAATAGGGATAGAAACAGAACCCTATATTATCTTAGATGGAAAATAATTTTGATAAAACACTTGAACTCCATTCATGAGGAAAATATCCTTTCTACATCAAAAACATTTTCATTTCATAATATGTCATACAATTTTAAACTAAAAGAAGTTGATTAAAAATAAACATGAAAACTTGTAAAGTAGGATTATTGGAAATAATGTTTTAAAAATCCATTCATGCCGTATATGTTAAAAAAAATTCTTCTTGTACTTTTTTCAGAAAAGTCAAAAAGTACCTCGTACGAAAAACGACAAAAGATTCCTTTCATATCTTTTACTAAAAACTCACCGAAGGGTAAAATTGGATTTAAACAATTTTAGGTGGATGTAAAAAATATTACATATTGAGGAAACATGGATGTGGATGATAAAATACACCCTAGTAAATACCAACGTATAAACAATCTCGGATAAAATGAGATTACGATATTTTCCCTTACCTTAGGTCCGATTTGCTTCGTATGTGTCTGAACCTCCTGTATAATGATTTAAATAATGTTATTGACTTATTCCAGAATCAAACTTATTTTTATGATATAATATATGGTCATATTATTATCTTTTTATTAGTAATATTTAATTACTACTTGTTATTCGGGTGTTTATTACTTTTTGTTCTTATGCGCGTTTTGTCGAATAAATTCTTATTATTCTCTGTAGGTCATAGATACCTCATTTCCAGAATGGTATTAGTGTAATATATATCATATTCATTAATTAAATTCATTTATATAATCATTATGCAATGAATATCATGTATAACGAGTCGCATCACATCGTAGAGACAGTATTCCGTACGTACGCACGAGCGATGATATCATTCCCATGATCGTGGAATTGTATTAGAGTGTATGTATACTATTTCAGAAAAATTATCACTTTACAATAATCATATATAGTTATTATTTACACCATTTTACCCATCCAAGTAAGGTGGTGGTGGAAAATAGATTACACCACGTCGTGGAGACGGTATTCCGTACGTACGCATGCGTGGTGATTTCGTTTTCCGTAGGATGGATAGATGGTGAAATAGGGTTGTTTCATACTTATAATAACATATAAGTATATGAGTGATACTGATGTTATTACTTCATAATTAAATAACTAACTAAGAAGAAGTGGATGAAGAAATAAAGATGAAAGAATCTGTAACGGGCATTACTTCTTCTTTGAAGCGCCTCTTTGAGATCTCTTCTTAGGGAACTAAAATTGGACTTTGAATAATATAAGGACCTCTAGGATGTTTCTAGGGAAGTGGGGAAGTGAAATGGGCAGTGGTTGTCTGAGCTTGAAGGCTCAAATTGGTGTGAGGAGGAGAGGGAGGAGGTGCCCTTTTATAAGGGAGGAGAGGGGCACCTTTGGAATAACTAAAAATATTATTTTATTATAATGTCAAATTAATTTTTTAATAGCTCAAAATTGATATATTTCGAAGATAAGGTGGGTATGGGTCGAAATAATCTCATCCAATATAATTTAGACAAGTTTAGATATCAATTTTAACCTTATCATTTAGATTTAACTTTAAGTTAGATAATTTAACTTTTACCGTGTCTTCTTGTTTTCTTACACTATAAGGTTAATAAACTTACCATATCAAGCCAAACGAACCCCAAGTTGTTTATTATTAATTTATATAACCTTATCTAAGTCATGTTTCCGAACCTTTGATTTTTCAGAATAAAATAACAATTAATAATATAGTATTTGTTTTAAAAACTATTTTATGTCAATTTTGACACTATTTGGTAATTGATTTTTTGTAAAAATCATAACAGAATGATTAGTGCAAAAATAATTAATTAAATCAATACTAAAATTTCATATTAATATATAAAATTATTTTAATTCATAAAAAGTCTCAAATTACATTTATATGGGTATTTATAACATCAATTAGGTCAATATTTCATTAATAATATAATTACTGCATCATCATTGTATCATAAATAAATTAAATTATTTTAAGTCTAAAAATTACAAATAAAATTACATTATGTAGGAAATATTTTATCTTTCTAATGAATATTTATAGTCGAATTTATCTTATGTATAACCCTATATTAAAAATTATTTAGTTATTAAACTTTGACTTTAACTATTTTAACCCTTCTTTAAATAAATTGATAATAAATGTCCTAATCTAATCCAATTTGTCATAAATGGTCATATTTTACTCCTAAGGTTATTTTGGATCGAATTATACTTATCCAATATAATTAGGACATCTGTTAGGGTAATAATAATATCATTTTTACCCTTAATTACCCTATTTAGTTTTAACCGTGGTAAAAAAAAGTTAAAAGTTACTATTCAAAAAAATTATTTTTATCTCATTGAACCAAATTTTAGTCCTTTATATTAACCGTGTCTCTCGGATTTTCGAAATTCCATTCACATAAGCGGTAAAATTAGGTTTTATGAAAAATTCAGTTTTTTAAGTACCACTTAGTGGTTTCACTATTCATCAAAAAATGAAAGTTTCCAGAAAAATACCAAAAATTAGGCCTAAGCTATATTTGATATTATGAATTCAAAAATGATGTCTATTTTACCAAATTCAAAACATATCAGTTACATTAACTAATTTAAAAATTTATTCCCGTCATCAAAACAAATAGCGTGTTTATTAAGAGAAATAACTATCAAAAGATTGACACATGTTTATTTCTGGTTTAAATGTGAAATTACATCCAATGACCAAAATTGTATTAAATTGTAAAAATATATTCTAAATATACTTTAAAACCACTCAAATTAGAAATTTATCACTATTAATTATTTCGATTAAAAAGGTTGTATTTAATTATAATTTAGTAATTTTCACTATTCATCATAATATGAAAGTTATCCGAAAAGTACCCAAATTTCACCCTTAGATAATTTCGATATTCCAAATCCAATAATGAAGTCCATTTTGAAAAATAAAATTTACAAAATTTCAAAAAGTGATTATTACTATTCATAACGGCTAGTTTTAATAATTTTTTAATATCATATCGTTGTTTAGTGAAACTCGGTATTGCGTACGACGCAAGCTATCGAGGAAGACCGTGGTTGCATGTAAAGCAAGCCAAGATAGTATTGTGTGTAGTTAAAGATTACTTTGATGATTTATATAACATAATAACTAATTATTTCTCATAAAAGTCTCGGGTGTTACATTCTACCCCCCTTAAAATGAATTTCTCCCTCGAAATTCGTCGGGGTTACTATAAAGATTCTTTAATAGAAACCCACATCGTAAAAAGGAATACCAAAACTTGGCTTTAAAAAAATAATGTATGAAACGTAATGGTTACCCAAATTAACTCATCCCTGGGCTTCCACGTAGGAGAACATAGGTGAAAATATGGATATGGAAGAAAAATATAACCATCAAGTTCTGATAGAGAGTGGTAGAGAACATGGCTATGAAAAATCCAAAAATCACAAAGCCATAAATTTGTGACGATCTAAGGTACCATCTGATTCATCGGATATAAGGGCACTAGGACAACATTTTTGGTTTTCAAGATAATTTCCCTAAAGTTGAAGAATTTGAATTAGAATAAATGATTACTTTATTTGGGTATAATCTCACTGTTGTTCATGCCTTGAAAAATTTCCACTTCATCTTTTAAATAAATGATGTTGAATTTGTTATTCATGATGTGTTATAAGATCATGTGATAGAATGATGGGTCATTCCATCTGTCTCAAACAAAAGGTTAGCCAAAGTTATTAAATATACATAAGTCGATCTATAGTGAGATTAATCATATATGGTTCCTAAAATGGACTTATACTTCATATATCATACTACTTAATATAATAAAACTAGTTTATACTAAACATAGACCTCCTCTAGGCCAGTGGTAGGCGATAAAGTCTAGTCGCACTTCGGTTGTGGGTTCGATTCCCACAGCCTTGTCCGACGCGATGGGTTGTCGCTCATCCTGCAGGTTGTCCTTTTTCTAAAACTACATTACTATAACATCCCATCAATAATATCAAAAAAAAATTTATCCTTAAACAATACTAACTTATGTCCAACATAATCCTTTCCAATCATTAGGCTTATCCAAAATACTGCTGTCCAATCTCATATTATAGTGAAAATGATTACCAAATAGTTCATATAACAAGCATGTTAATACCATATTTGATCCCCATATATCATGAGATATGTCTTGTTGGTCACATTCCAAACATTCAAAGGCCTTAATCATGTATTTTCTTGAAAAATGAATACCCATTGAATCTTAGCGAAAACATGAGTGCTGTCAAAAGTTAACTCTTTTCACATACCAAAACCTCAAACCATTATATAACTATTTCCTTATATCAGTCATGAGCTCATGAATACTGTAAAACATTTCATTTTCTCCTTATCCCTTCACTATGCGCATATCATCTTTTTTCCAAAAATATCTCAATCACTTTCCATGGTTACCGGTACCATAAAATTATTGAAAACCACAATAGACCAATACATAAATATTCCAATATTCCACGATACTATATACAACATTATTTTGGAATCCCATTACATAAACACTTAATCATTCCACCACATCGTTGTCATATTCAACATCGCCAATAGTGATCGCATGTGACTTCCCTTTTTTCCTTTGCCTTAAGTGGTTGCTCATCTCGATCATCACTAACCATTGGATTAGTGAATTTATTATCATAATACACCATTTCCTTGCACTTGAAGCATTGAAGTGTTGGTGGTGCATTCTCTGCAGTATTTTCTTTATTCACATCATTAGAAACCATTTTTCCATTACTTCGACACTCAGCTGCTCGATGACCATCTTTTCCACACTTAAAGCATTTTATAGTTCCTTTAAGACAATCTCCACCATGATTCATTCCACACTTTGAGCATAAGGAAACATTCATATTATTTTCACCATTATTATGAGATTTCTCCTTGAAGTCCATCTTTCGTTTCTTGTCAAAACTATGAGATGGATAAGTAACACCAACTTCCATTTCTACCTTGATAGCACAACACACAATTTCTTCATAGCTACTGACGTCTCTTATAGCTAATGCCCTTCCAATATTTGGTTTTAAGCCAGATGCGTACCTTGCAAGCCTTGTAAAATTCACTTCGTATACACCAACATATTCATCATCCTTTTGCTTTAGTTCAAGAAAATCCTTCTCCATCTTTGTTCGATGAATACGAGGGAAGTACCTATTGAAAAATAAGTTCTTGAACTCCTCCCATTCCATGGACTCAATTTTATCTCTTGGACTCTTATTCTTGATAAGATTCCACCATTGATCAGCATCACCTTCCAAACGATATACTACTAAGATGAGTTTATCATGTTCTGAACATTGATGAACTGAAAATATCTTTTCAGTGGTACTGATCAATTGTTCAGCAACAAGTGGATCAGAAGACCCACTGAAATAAGGTGGGCGTTGCCTCATGAAGGACTCAATAGAATATTGTTCCCTTCTCTGCTCATTTGGAAGTCCAGAATGATTCATAGCTTGTGTAAGTATAGCAATACGATTTTTCACTCCATCTCCCACAAAATTTGTTTGTTCAAGAGGACAATCATTGCATTTTTCATTGCATTGATCAACACGGTTCCTTCGGGTTCCAGCCATCGTCTAAAACCCGAAAAGAATAGTGTGAGATGCAAAAATCATGCTAGGGAAAACAACACAATAAAGGGGGAGTACCTTCTATATATAACATCTTAGGATTAATTATAAGATTGTTACCATAATTATAGGACTATAACCTATACTTATACTTAACCTTAGGGACATCCCTAGACATACCTTAGAAATATCTATAGGGATCTCACTAAATATCTCACATCCTAGTTTCCAATGGTTGACTAAACGTTTCCTCTAATACCAACTGTAGAGACCCGTAGCTTGACGTACATGGACATTACATTACTTTTGCGGAATACTTAATACATAACAAAAACAGACACACAAGGACCGTAATAGTTTAGTGTCTTTGGAAACTTGGAATGTAATCTTCTAATCATGGTGAAATATCTTCAACATCTCCCATAAGATCTTCCCCTTTTTGTTTTCTTACCTACAACCTTTCTTTAAATCCTAGGGAAAAAAACATATAAAGGGTGAGCTCAAATTATCATTTAGGGTAAAAAAATGAAATATCAATCACATCATATACATAAGAACATAACTTTTGGAAATCTTAACCTGAAAAAGAGAACATAATTTCATAACATGGGATAAATCATAGTAGTGAAATGTAATCCCAATAGTCATAACTTAAAACATGAAACTTTGTGTAATACACACATAATCATAGAGAATCATTTCTTATTAGTCAAGACACATTTCAAAGACTATCTTAGTGGACAAAGTCCATTTCTGAACCGAGTTTACTCCTCGTTTCAGTCCTGTTTCACTGAACCAGTTTAACCTGCCGTTCCAGCGATGTCTATCTCATGAGATATAAAATCTTTACCCAATTCATTGGAGGGAGATATAGGTCCCACCCATATCATAATGATAACATTATTATGTGTGCCACAAAATCATAAATCATACATCATTGCATAACCCATGTAATAAAAAAATGGGATTCTTAAACATCATGACATCATAAAAAAATTCATATAAGATAAAGAAATTCATAAAAATAATTCCATCACAACATAATCAAATCAATGTAATAATAGGGATAGAAACATAACCCTATATTATCTTAGATGGAAAATAATTTTGATAAAAAACTTGAACTCCATTCTTGAGGAAAATATCCTTTCTACTTCAAAAATATTTTCCTTTCTTAACATGTCATACAATTTTATACTAAAATAAGTTTATTAAAAATAAACTTGAAAACTTGTAATGGAAGATTTTTGGAAATAATGTTTTAAAAATCCATTCATGCCGTATAAGTTAAAAAAACATTCTTCTCGTACTTTTGTCAGAAATGTCAAAAAGTACATCGTACGAAAAACGACAAAAGATTCCTTTCATATCATTTACTAAAAACTCACTGAAGGGTAAAATTGGATTTAAAAAATTGTAGGTGGATGGAAACAATATTACATATTGAGGAAACATGGATGTGGATGATAAAATACACCCCAGTAAATACCAATGTATAAACAATCTCGGATAAAATGAGATTGTGATATTTTCCCTTACCTTAGGTCCGATTTGCTTCATATGTGTCTGAAACTCCTGTATAATGATTTAAATAATGTTATTAACTTATTCCAGAATCCTACTTTTTTTATGATATCATATATAGTCATATTATTAGCTTCTTATTAGTAATATTTCATTACTACTTGTTATTCGGGTGTTTATTACATTTTGTTCTTATGCGCGTTTTGTCGAATAAATTATTATTTTTCTCTTTAGGTCATAGATACCTCATTTACAGAATTTTATTAGTGTAATATATATCATATTAATTCATTCAATTAATTTATATAATCATTATGCAATTAATATCATGTATAACGAGTCGCATCACATCATGGAGACGGTATTCCATACATACGCACGAACGATGATATCGTTTCCATGATCGTGGAATTGTATTGGAGTGTATGTATACTATTTCAGAATAAATATCACTTTACAATAATCATATATAGTTATTATTTTCACAATTTTACCCATCCAAGTAAGGTGGTGGTGGAAAATAGATTACACCACGGCGTGGAGACGGTATTCCGTACATACACACGCGTGGTGATTTCGTTTTCCGTAGGATGGATAGTTGGTGAAATAGGGTTGTTTCATACTTATAATAACATATCATTATATGAGTGATACTTATGTTATTACTTCATAATGAAACAACTAAATAAGAAGAAGTGGAAGAAGAAATAAAGATGAAAGAATCGGTAATGGGCAATACCTTTTCTTTGAAACGCCTCTTTGAGATCACTTCTTAGGGAACTAACATTGGTGTTTTAAGAATACCATGACCTCTAGGATGTTTCTAGGGAAGTGGGGAAGTGAAATGGGCAGGATTTGTCTGAGTATGAAGGCTCAAATTGGTGTGAGGAGGACAGGGAGGAGGTTCCCTTTTATAAGGGAGGAGAGGGGCACCTTTGGAATAACTAAAAATATTATTTTATTATAAAGTCAAATTCGGTTTTTAATAGCTCCAAATTGATATATTTCGAAGCTAAGGTTGGTATGGGTCTAAACCCTTTCATCCAATAGAATTTATACAAGTTTAGGTATCAATTTTATCCTTATCATTTAGATTTTTAATTTAAGTTAGATAATTTATCTTTTACCGTGTCTTCTTGTTTTCTTACACTATAAGGTTAATAAACTTACTATATCAAGCCAAACGAACCCCAAGTTGTTTATTATTAATATATATAACCTTATCTAAGTCATTTTTCAGAAACTTAGATTTTTAGGAATAAAATAACAATTAATAATATAGTATTTGTTTTAAAAACTATTTTATGTCAATTTTGACACTATTTGGTAATTGATTCTTGTGAAAATCATAACAGAATGATTAGTTCTAAAACATTTAATTAAATCAATTATAACACGTCATATTAACATATAAAATTATTGTAATTCATAAAAAGTCTCAAATTACATTTATTTTGTTATTTATAACATCAATTATGTCAATATTTCATTAATAAGATAATTACTGCATCATCATTGTATCATAAATAAATTAAATTATTTTAAGTCTAAAAATTACAAATAAAATACCATTATGTAGGAAATCTTTTTAGATTTATAATAAATATTTATAGTCGAATTTATCTTATGTATAACCCTATATTAAAAATTCATTAGTTATTAAACTTGGATTTTAACTATTTTAACCCTTCTTTAAATAAATTCATAATAAATGTCCTAATCTAATCCAAGTGGGCCTAAATGGTCATATTTTATTCCTAAGGTTATTTTTGGTCGAATTACCCTTATACAATAAAATTAGGACATGTGTTAGGATTATAATAATATCTTTTTTACCCTTAATTACCCTATTTACTTTTAACCGTGGAAAAAAAGTAAAAAGTTACTATTCAACAAAAATTATTTTCATCTCATTGAACCACATTTTAGTCATTGATAATAACCATGTCTCTTGTATTTTCGAAATTCCATTAACAGAAGCGGTAAAATTATGTTTTATGAAAAATTCAGTTTTTTAACTACCACTTAGTGGTTTCACTATTCATCAAAAAATGAAAGTTTCAGAAAAATACCAAAAATTAGGCCTAAGATATATTTGATATTATGAATTACAAAATAATTTCTATTTTACCAAATTCAAAACATATCAGTTACCTTAACTAATTTAAAAATTTATTCCCATCGTCAAAACAAATAGCGTGTTTTTTAAGAGAAATTACTATCAAAAGATTGACACTTGTTTATGTCTGGTTTAAATGTGAAATTACATCCAATGAACAAAATTGTATTAAATTGTAAAAATATATTCTAAATATACTTTAAAACCACTCAAATTAGTAATTTATTACTATTAATTATTTCGTTTAAAAAAGTTGTTTTTATTTAAAATTTAGTAATTTTCACTATTCATCAGAATATGAAAGTTATCCAGAAAGTACCAAAATTTTACCCTAAGCAAATTTCGATATTCCGAATCCAAAAATGAAGTCCATTTTGAAAAATGAAATTTACCAAATTTAAAAAAGTTGTTATTACTATTCATAATGGCTACTTTTATTAATATTTTAATAGCATATCGTTGTTTAGTGAAACTCGGTATTGCGTACGATGCATGATATCGAGGAAGGCCGCGGTTGTGTGTAAAGAAAGCCAAGCTAGTATTGTGTGTAGTGAAAGAATCCTTTGATGATTTATATAACATAAAAAAAATTATTTCTCATAAAAGTCGCGGGTGTTACATTGTCCCTTTTTTCTCCTTTGGAGGGTGAGCTACCATGCCTCCATTGTCTTGGAACATAGCTCCACCTGGTAGGTAGAAGTACACGGTGTGTAGTTCCTCGATACATGACATGTAATACCAATAATCATCCCCCAACCACTTCTAGAAGTGACAACATATCATGTATATGGGAATAACATGGTGTGTATACATTGGCTGACAACATGGGTGTGTATCTAGTCTACCTTATCCGTGTCTTGGAAATAATACACAGCATGTGTAAGAGGTACAAAACATTTATATTTAATTTTTTTCATTCTTAATATGGGAAATTTGATGGAAAACTCTTGAAAATCATCATAATCACTAATATAATGAATTTTATCTGCAAAAAGATTAATATTTGCTGAAAACAAGTTTTTAAGCTCGATAAAATATATAGAAAAGTACACACCAATTGGGAACATCAAATTCCCGCACACATAGTCATTAGCTTGCCCTCAATAAAAATCTTAACATCAAATCAATATAATCCATACTCAAAAAAGGTATGAATTTAACTAATTATAACTATAAATAATATATCCATAATTGATGATTTTAAAAGGCACAAAACATACTTTAATTCCATATATATTATAATCATGCCTCATATGTAATTTAATTTAATAATTTTCATTCTCTTTCATCCACATTAGTTATCTTTTGATAAATAAACACTCCACTTGGTGATTTACCACACCAAAAGGTACCACACTCATAATTCAATATTATTGATTCAATGTTATGCACAATCATATGTATATGATATCTATCCATAATCATTCAAGTGTTTTCATTCTCCTCTTCAGAAGTAAAATCACAAAAATCAAGAGGGCTTTCAAAAAGGTTGAAATGTTTTTTGGATAAGGGTCTGTAGGTAGGGATGAAAATTTATCATATAGGCTCTAAAGGGAGGATGAATTCTTAAATAATAATTCATGATATTCAAAATAAAGAATAATTAAAATTCTCCCCTAGTCATGATCTGTCAATGTGTATCATCACCATGATATTCCCTTTACAATATGGTCCCATAAACTGTTAATAATATGTAATGAATGAATCTGGTCTTTCTATTTCATTTTTCATTTTTATTTGAATAGGGACCACTAATAATACAATGAATAATTTTTTTTGGATGCTCTTATACTCAAATGAACAAATGATAAACTACTTCATGCTTAAATTCATGGTTTCTCACCAACATATACCATGAATGGCCAGAAATCCTTCTATAAAGCTCATCTGAATAATCATGTAAAATTATGAAATCTTTAGGGTAGGAAGGGAAAATAGGTTTTTAATAGAGCTTCCTAAAAATTCATTTCCTGGTTTCTATGGGTTTTACGTAGATCAAATGTAGGGTTGCTCTCGTGGACAAAGGGGCTGAAAAATAATCAAATTCTTCAATCATTTTAATGTGATTCAAAAATCATCATTTTTTGAAGTAAAAAACTATAATGTTCTGGTAGTTATTCATATCCCATGAATCTCTCAAGAAATATGGTATAATAAAGAATGTGTAAAAAGGCATAGAATACATCTTTGGAATTGGAAACATATTGGGGTTAATCAGGTCATGACATGTGTACAAATGATCAGTTATAACAAATGTAAATGCCCAAGGTGTTAAATATAGAATTAAACTATATCAGAAATCCTTTTAAAATACATTGAAAATTTAAATAATCATGAAAATTTTAAATTCCCTATTATTTAATTATTATTTATTATTATAATTAATAAAAAAAAATTCACAGTTTAAAATATGTCAACTTTTAATGATATCTCCTAAATCACTTCAAGGAAAATACTACCGTAACCAAAAACCCTCTCCCATAATTAATAAATCACATGGTCCTTTGAGTGGAATTACAAGGAAGAGGAAATAATGAGGGAAATATGGAGGGGGAAGACATGTGGAAGTAACAATACAAGTAAACCCAAAGTAGAAAAAAATGAAGAACTCTAAAATACTCCCCTTCAGGTGAATCAATAAAATGTGGATTTTGTCAAAATAGGGATTCCAAAGTCTCTCCAGAGTACCTGTGATAGTCTCTGTAAGGGAAAAAAATCTACAGATACATACATCCTTACATCCCAAGTAGAGCACAAGATATATATATATATATATATATAATGTTATCAAATGTCCCCAAAACCAGTCATAGGGTTGCCTCTGAAGAGGCATCATCTGCTATATAAGAATCTGGAAATGGAGAAGCAACCACAAATGATACTGAAGGCATGGTAACAACACTCTGAGTGGTTGGAATAAGACACAACATAGGCTCAGTAGTGTAGGAAGCCGCAGGAATATCCTCTGCAGGAGGTGTGATAGTGATAGCTAGCCCGATAGGAGATACGAGAACAGACTATGTGGAAAGAGTTGTCGGTGGAGACTAGGTGGAGAGAGGTTGAAGAGAATATATACTAGTTGGTTATTGGGGTTTCAGAAGGCCGAGATGTTGAATAATGAGGCCCAACATCTATTCAATCTGTGTCTGGGACACGAGAAGCGTACATTTTTGTCGCTCAAGAATGGAATGGAGGAGGCTGGTGGGGAGATTAGTTGAGGGTAAATATGGAGGTGGGGGGGTGGAAGCCTCAGAGGATGAAAGGATGATGAATGAAGAATGAAGGCCAGAAGAAGGTGGTGGGGTGGTGAGGGAACATTCATGGTTGGATGTCGTGGGTCCCAGTCAGAAACATCCGTGAGAGGAGTGGGGTCATCCCTCACCCCTGTAGGAGTAGGGGAATCTTGCACAAGCCTATATCCATCCCCCCAGTTCTCAACCAAACTAATGATAAGAATCATGAGAATTTCATGATGTTGAGGAGAGCCCACAGGGTCATGAGGGAGAGGGATCAACGACTCCCAAATGATGCGTCATGCGGGTGGCATAGAAACCGCAGTTCACGATGCCCTGCTGATCATGAATCATAGAATATAAGTAGGTGTCGATAAGGATGGGGAGGTCAGGGTAGTCATGATGTAAAATACATATAAGGATCTCCATGTCTCATTAGGACATGAAACCTATATCCTTATAGATATGAAAAATAATAGTGCTAAAGCACCTATGGAGGATATAATGGGGAAGAGAAATGATGACTGTACTCTTCTGCAATGTGGGTGTGTACCTGTGGTCAGACACAGTAAGATCATACATAATGGAAACGAGGTCAGAGTGCTCAGGGGGGGGGGGGGAAGTGAAGAAATAGGATGTGGGGAGGTAGTATGGGGTAGAATCCACACCCTTTGTTGAATTATCCCATTGTGATGAAAAAATGGTGTCCCCCCAGCCGAAAGTGAACCGGGCAGGCTGTATCGGTGGGCATCTGAGGATAGGTTAGCCCATCAAACAAGAATGTGGCAATGTACTCCAAAACTAAATCTCGGTATGTAAGAGTGCTGACATGAAAAGTGTCTAGTAGATGAGTATGGCATATATGCTCCTCAAGCTCCTCCAAAATGCCTAGATGCTGGGGAATACTGACGCCCAGGTTATGACAACCCTGCTTTTATTACAAACTTAAACATGATTTATTACATGAACTATTCACTTGATAAAGCATGGAATATCTAGAGGTCTTTTGTATTTGGGGATTAGGATCATTACATTAAAAATTAAAACATGAAATACAACATCTTTCTTGAAAACTTCCTTTATATGACCACTACATTCCCTCATACTTAGCATTGCGTGGGATAACCTGAGGAAATGCATAAGAAAAGGGGTGAGCTATAAAGCCCAGTATGGGAATAAACATGGAATATATGAGGATTAAAATACATGTTAGAAAAAAAGAATATCAATAGAGCATAATAGAAACATGAACTTAAAGGCATGATAAAGCATGATAATCATAAAATGGAAATTTCACAACAGCACTTAACATGGAATTAGCATGAGCCAAGGCTCATTGCACATAGAGCATGACTAAATCCTCATTGAACATGAACCACGAGTAAACCCTAATTTCACATGAATTAGAATGATTCAATAGTCATTTCACATGATGTATCATTATACTATACTTTACCCAATGCATTGGAGCGCTATAAGGGTGAACCCTTCTTAAACATTTCATTTCATGCATTAGTGTGCCACATGGATTCATAAAACATAATCATTTATTCCACAACAATGAAATGTAGAATGAAACTTTATAATCAATATGTAAATTTGCATGAAGGTGAATACCCTTGATGGAGAAATGGGCATAGTATTCACTATACAATGGCATTGACTTAGAAAATTGGTGCAATTTCTACAGCGAAATGGGGGGATATATGAATTCATAAAAATGGTTGATTAGATTGAATGGGGTGACTCATAATATCTGCATTAAATGGACATTAATGGGGTCATATAGATACATGTCCCAAAAATTGTAATGGAATTTAGATTCATGATACAAAAGTATTGCATGAATGTAAATGAGGAGAGAGAAGTTCCTTTTGAAATTTCGGCATAGTAACTGATGTACATGGGAGGCATTTAAGGAGAGATAAAGTGTTCTCCCATCATTAAAAAAATAAGAGGGCAGTATGGGGGAGGCGTGAAACCATACCCCAGCATTTATAATTGAAAGTAAAAGGGCATAACAATATTAATAAAATTGGACAAAAAAGTGAAAGGAAGAAAAACCCTTACATGGAAGTGTGCTTCCAGAGGCTTGAGAGTGGCTTGAGAGAGGCTTATTGGGAGCTTGGGAAACCTTGGGAGGATTATAGATAGAGTTGGGAAGAGGTTGGACGAAATCCAATGTCTTTGAGTGAAGAGGAAGTGGGAGCTTCGGTGGGTT
Source organism: Viscum album (assembly GCA_963277665.1). NCBI lineage: Eukaryota > Viridiplantae > Streptophyta > Magnoliopsida > Santalales > Viscaceae > Viscum > Viscum album. The sequence continues at coordinate 774,495,274 of OY728152.1, read as the reverse complement.
TATATAGGAAAGGTGAGTGAATTAATTATTATTTAGGTTTGGGACCCCTTACATTAAACTAATCCAAACCACCAATCAGATCATGGTTTTTGCCCATGGTTTTTGGAAAAGGGAAGAGGAAAACAATATTTTATAAGTCCAAAGTCCTAACTTCATAAAATAATGGGGTTGCTTATGTGGAGTTGAGTCACACTCCCATGGAAAATAATTTAAAAAGACATGATGTTTAATAAGTCATGAGGGGTCCATTAATGCTTTGTAAAATAAGTCAAACAAACCCAGAATCACTTTATTTTATGGAAATAAATTTATTGGCCGAAAATAAAGCTTATTGTATTCTATTACATCACTATTGGGTCATTATGATGTCATAAAACACATTATATATTGAAACGATATTTAATTTTTACCCAAAAATTTTACTTACTTAGAAAATTATGAAAAATTCACCGTTGGATAATTTCGATGTCCTGATTACAGAAATAACATTTATTTTTTCTAAATAATTTTCTAAATATGTTAATTTTCACTTTTATAATAAAAACTGACATTTATCGAAAATTCACGGGTTTTGAAAAAAATGGCTTTCAAACCATAATAAAAGTCACAATTTCATTCATAAAATTATAAGATCATTTATAATTAATAAAAATTAATTTAATAATAATAATAATAATATTTTATTAAAATATTATTTAATAAAAAAATCCATTAATTAATCAAAATAGATTTCTTAGCTAAATATTATCTAACAAAATACTATTTGTGCTTTACAAAAAAACTATTTACAAAGTGTCAATAATGAGAAGAAGGTATATTCATTATTATATACAAAAAATAATATACATGAACATAGAACTAGAGATGTTTTACATAACCCCTTAAAACAGCCACATAATACCTAATGGTATGGTGTGCGATGGTTACATACTCTTGGGGTGGATCGGATAACATCGATCGAGTGGAAATTTCTATCAACATCCACTTTTACTATAGATGGTCCCGTTCGAGCTTGACATGATGAAGCTCAGCTTGGGCTTGGTCAAGAGCGAAGCCCAAATACACCACCTCTTTTCCGAGCTCCGAAAAATGGGCTTCGTATAGAGCAATTCTAATGGATGAGGCCATCTCTTCCTTTTCTAAGTTAATTGAGTTTGTTAAAGCCCTATATTTATACTAATCATGTGATAACTGTTCAACGACTATAAAAGCAACGGTCACAATTCATAACTTAAAACCAAAGAAGTTGACATTTTATATAAACATTTTACATAAAGAGACATTTAATTAGATCAAGTGGTATTTCCATTAATTAATCATTGGGTCATTACAATATTCCCCCCTGGAGAAATGTTTCCGTCAAAATTTCCTTTTTACACACTAAAAAAGATGTGGGTAACTCAGCTTCATCATTTCCTCTGATTCCCAAGTCGCTTCTTTAAACTTGTGGTTTCACCACAACTCCATGATGAGTGGCACTGTCTTATTTCGTAGAAGTTTTTCTCTACGATTTAAGATCTTCACTGGTTGCTCCTCATAAGAAAGATCATCATCCAAATGTACCACCTCAGAGGAGAGTACATGTGAAGGGTCCGGTATGTACTTCCTTAAGAGGGATACATGAAAGACATCATGTAATTTGTCAATGGTAGGTGAAAGTGCTAGCTGATATGCCACATCCCTGACATGATCAAGAATCTCGAAAGGTCAGATGTACCTTGGACATAACTTCTCCTTCTTTCTAAACCTCATGACCTTCTTCCATGGAGATCTGCATAGAAAAACCATGTCTCTAACTTTAAACTCAAGGTCCTGTCGACGATTATTTTCATAACACTTCTGTCAACTCTGGGCTGCCTTGATATGCTGCTGAATGGTTTTCTCCTTCTCCACCATTTCCTAGACCATTTCTAGTCCAAGAATCTTACGTTCACCGACCTCATCCCAACATGTCGGTGTTCTACTCCTTTTCCCGTATAGGGCTTCATATGGTGCCATTTGGATGCTCGAGTAGAAACTGTTATTATAAGAGAACTCAACCAGAGGAATATGTTGATCACATCCACATTTAAAGTCTATTGATCATTCTATGAACATGTCCTCAAGTTTTTGGATAGTCCGCTCGGATTGGCCATCAATTTGAGGATGATAGGCCGTACTGAAGATCTGTTCCGTATTCAGAGTATGTTGAAGACTCTTCCAACATTTTGAGGTGAATCTTGGATCTCAGTCAGACACAGTAGATAGTGGTACTCCAGGCAGCCTTACCTATTCCCTGATATATATTTGTGCCATATGATCCAACGAGAAATCATCCCAAACAGCAATAAAGTGTCCATTTGTTGTACAAAACTCCACCAAAACCCAGATTACATTGCTTCATTTAGATGTCCTCGGAAGTCCAGTGACAATGTCCGTGGCGGTGTTCTTCCATTTCCATTCTGGTATGGGAAATGGTTGCCTCATCCCCTTAAACATCTTCCTCTCTACCTTCACATGCTGGCACACCGGGCACTTTGATGAATATTCAGTGATCTCCTTCTTCATATTATCCCACCAAAAGTTTTCTCGGAGATCTAGATACATCTTTGTGCTCCCTGGGTGAATAGATAAATTTTAACTATGTGCATCATCCAAAAGTTCCTTCTTTAGCTCCGGACTTGATGGAACATATAGTCTTTTCCCAAACCACAAAATTCCTTCTTCATTAGCATTAAACACCGAGGATTTCCTATTTCGATTGGTTCCACTTTTTCCTAAATTCCCACATCATCCTTTTAAGAATCCGTTAACCTTTCCAAAGGATACGGTTGAGCAATCATTTGTGAAAGGATTAATGATGTTCCCTTCTTTATGATTCCCATGTCCATCTTCATCATGTCTAAGAAGATTGGATTCTTCTCAATTCTCATCATTGATAGAATCGCTGGGTCCTTTCTACATAGGGCATCTGCCACCTTGTTCGCTTTCCTAGGGTGGTAATGTATTGAACAGTCATAATCCTTGATGATCTCTATCCATCTTCTCTGGTGCATATTAAGCTATATCTGTGTGAATATTTATTTAAGACTCTTGTGGTCAGTATATATCTCACATTTCTCCCCATAGAGATAATGCCGCCATATTTTCAAGGCAATGATCACCGCCTCCAACTCCAGATCATGCGTTGGATAGTTTCTCTCATGGATTTTCAGCTTCCTTGAGGAATAGGATATCACTTTAACATTATGCACCAGCACATAGCCTTAGCCCTTCTTCGAAGCATCACTGAATAGCAAAAATGGTTCCCCACTAATGGTTAATGTGAGCATGGGTGCAGTGATAAGCCTCCTTTTCAACTCCTTGAAGCTTTCTTCGTATTCATCACTCAATGAAAACTTTACTACATTTCGAGTTAGCTTGGTAAGACGGTTGGACAATCGTGAGAAATTTCTCTCAAATCGTCGATAATATCTAGCTATCCTTAAGAAGATACGGATATCCATGACTGATTTTGGCCTCAACCATCCCTCAATTGCATCTGTTTTGGAGGGATCAATAGATATCCAATTGCTTGTGATGATATGGCCCAAGAATGATACCTCCTTCAACCAGAACTCACACTTTCTATACATTACATAGAGTTTCTCCTTACGAAAAGTATCTAATAGAGTTATTAAATGCTCCTCATGATCCTTCTTGGTTTTAGAGTATATTAGAATATAATCTATAAAGACTACCACAAATTTTTCAAGTTAATCTCTAAAGACTATATTCTTCAAGTCCATGAAGATTTCTGGAGAATTAGTGAGTCCGAAAGGCATTAATATGAATTCATAGTGCCCGTATCTTGTATGAAAAGTAGTCTTGGGGAAATCTTCCTTCTTCACACTTACTAGATAATATCCTGACCACAAATCTACCTTGGATAAGTATTGTGCTCCACACAGTTGATCAAACAAGTCACTGATCCATGGAATAAGATACTTATTATTTATCGTGATTTTGTTATGTTCAAGATAATCGATGCAAAGCCGCATTGACCCATCCTTCTTCTTGACAAAGAGGACTGGTGAACCCTATGGTGATGCACTTGGGCGTATAAACCCTTTATCCAGATTCCCCTGTAGTTGTATCTTCAGATCTTCATGCTCCATGACATCCATTAAATATGGAGTCTTGGATATTGGTAGCTCCCCTGGTATATGTTCAATTGGCAATTCAACATCTCTTCTAAGATGAAGACCAGGGAGTTCCTCGAGAAACACTTCAGCGAATTCCTTCACAACAGGCATTTATTCAAGGTTGGTTTCTTCCTTGGAATCAATCATCTAAGCCATATATACATGGTCATAGGGTTGTAATATTCATGCTTAAGATGATGTAGCTAAAAGAGAGTCATCTTCCTCCTTACAATTGTAATGAATCGGGGGTTGATTCTCCATAGGGAGTGTGATTTCCCTCTCCTAAAAATTTATGTTTTCTCTATATATAGAAAGCCAATCCATGCCAAGAATTGCATTAAATTCCAACAGAGGGAGTATGACGAGGTTCTCCGGTAAATTAAATCCATATATTATAATAGGGGAGGACTCATATTCATGGGATACAATGATTGCCCAATTTTCTGTACTCATCGACATCTTCACTTCCATGATTTGTGGTGGTTCTAGGATTGTTCTACGAAACTTTGGAGATATAAAATAATTCGTAGAACATGAATCAAAAATTATGTTTGCTATTGTTGAATGAATAACTACCGTACCTGTCACCACTTTGTTGTCGGGGTTCACTTCGGCAGAAGTGATGGAAAAAGATCTTGCTGCCTTGGAGGTTGTTGGTTTCCTCTGAAAACCTTTGAATTAGGGCACTAATTTGCAAGATGCCCCAGTTTTTTGTAGTTGTAGAAATGAACAATTCATTAAGGTTCGAACGGAGCGTTCCTCTCCTCTGTCGTAGCTGCAGATCTTTCTTGTCGATAGTTAACATCTTGGTTCCCTTATCTTCCACACAAAAAGCATTTCCTCATCCCCTTGAGGCAATCATCAGGGTGCTTCTTTCCGCACTTTTGGAAAGTGGGGTTCTGGATCTTCTTAGCACCATTGGATTTATCCATCGGACCACCAGAATTTAAGTCCACCATACGCTTCATGTCCCCATGATACCCTTGTGATTCCCCGATCTCCATATCAACCTTGTGGGCACAACAGACAATTTCCTCATTGCTGTCGAGGTCATTGATCGATAATTAATTCCTTAAGGTAGGCTTCAGCCAACCAAAGAAGCGGTCAACCTTGCATTCGGGGGTAACAACAAAGCCAGAAGTGTATCGTGAAAGCTTTTCGAAGTTTTCCTCATCCGCTCCAACAGATTTATCTTCTTTTTTCTTTAGGGAAAGGAAGTCCATTGCCATATTAAGCCGAATGGTGCGCGAAAAATATATATCGAAAAACATATTCCAGAAATCCTTCTATTCCAACGCCTCGATCTCCTCCTCAGGCTTCATATTTTTTATCAACGTCCACCATTGATCAGATTCACCCCCATACAATAATCCTCTAGGAGAACATTCTCTTTTTCAGAACATTTAAGGATGGAGAAGATTTTTTCAATAGAGTTGATCCATTGTTCAACGATCGTGGGATCAGATGATCCACTAAAAGTAGGAGGCCATTGTCTTATGAACTCTTGATAGCGACTTATTCATTCTTAGGGGGGTTTGGACGTTCCTCTTAACCCTTGTTTCTATTGAAATCTTGAGTTAGATGAGAGAGAAGCTTGAAAAGGTTCATGATTCTCACTCCCATTGGATTGGGCATCTCTTTAGTACAGTCATCACACTAATCTTCACATCAGTTGTTAGCCCGAGTCCTCCTATTACTGGCCATTGGCTGGAATGAAAGGAATGTTAGGGGAGGTAACATAGAAAGGGTAATCCAAAGACCAAAGTTGATGACTTATAAATAAACTTTTATATCCCTAACTCATGAGTCTATAGGATTCAATCTTGTATTTTCATTATCTACTTTCTAACATATATTCTTAGGGTAATTTTTTTTAATTCCCTTAATAAGGGTTCATACTGAGCTTGTGAATTTATCAAAACATATCCACCGAGAGCATCGTAACCCAGAGTGCAGCAAGGACCGTTGTCGTGCACCAGTTCCTGTTCGAGTCTAGCTCAAAGCGGTGTTTTTGGGTTTTACCCCTAGGATACATCTGTTCCAGAGCCGCCTCTACCTGCTCATTTCAAGAGAAGGATGAATTTGTTTGATAACCCATTTACTCAGTACTTACCAAAACATAGGGATGTTTTTATTATATATATTATTGTCTCTAAGTATTTACTAGGGTTTTCTAATACAAATTCAAAAAATAACTAAACCACTCTCTGATACCAACTATTATAACCCTGCTTTTATTAAAAACATTAACAAGATTTATTACATAAACTATTCACTTGATACAACATGGAAGATCGAGAGGTCTAGTGTCTTCGGGGATTAGGATCATTACATAACAACTTAAAACATGAAATATAACATCTTTATTGAAAAAATCCTTTACATGACCACTAAATTCCCTCGTACTTAGCATTTCATGGGATAACCTAAGGACATCCATAAGAAAAGGGATGAGCTATAAAGACCAGTAAGGTAATAAACATGGAATACAAGAGGAGTAAAATACATGTTATAAAATAGGCATATCAATAGATCATAAGAGGAAAATTAACATAAAGGCTTGATAAATCATGATAATCATAACATGGAAATGTGGAAACCACACTTAACTTGGAATTAGCATGAGACGAGGCTCATTGCACATGGAGAATGAGTAAATACTCATTGCACATGAAGCACTAGTAAACCCTCGTTGCACTGGAATTAGCATGAGTCAACACTCATTTCACATGACGTATCATGATACTATACTTTACCCAATGCATTGGGGCGCAATAAGGGTGAACCCTTCTTTAAACATTTCATTTCATGCATAAGTGTGCCACATGGATCACAAAACATGGATTCATAAAACATAATCATTTATTCCACTACAAAGGAATTTGGAATGAAAATTTATAATCAATAAGTAATTGTGCATGAAGGTGAATAACCTTGATGGAGAAATGGGCATGGTATTCACTACACAATGGCATTGGATTAGAAAATTAGTGCAATTTCGGCAGCGTAACAGTGTGATATAAGAATTAATAAAAATGGTTGATGAGAGATAAAGGGGTGTCTCGTCATATATACCTGAAATATATAGTAATAGGGTCATATAGATACAAGTCCCAAAAATTGTAATGGAATTTGTATTAGTGATAGAAAAGTATTTCTTGAATGTAAATGAGGAGAGAGAAGTTCCTTTCGGAATTTCGGCATAGTAACGGGTGTACATTGGAGGCATTTAATGAGAGATAATGGAGTCTCCCATCATTCAAACAATAAGAGGGTAGTATTGGGGATGTGTGAAACCATACCCCAGCATTTATAATTGAAATTAAAAGGGCATAACAATATTACGATAATTGGACAAAAAAAGTGAAAGGAAGAAAACCCTTACATGGAAGTGTGCTTCCAAAGGCTTGATAGAGGCCTGAGAGAGGCTTCTTGGGAGTTTGGGGTACCATGGGAGGATTCTAGAGAGAGTAGGGCAGAGGTTGGATTAACCCCAAAGGCTTTGAGTGCGGAGGAAGTGGGAGCTTGGGTGGGTTTATATAGGAAAGGTGTGTGAATTCTTTATTATTTAGGTTTGGGACCCCTTACATTAAACTAATACAAACCACAAATCAGATCATGGTTTTTGCCCATGGTTTTTGGAAAAGGGAATAGGAAAAAAATATTTTATAAGTCCAAAGTCCGAACTTCTTAAAATAATGGGGTTGCTTATGTGGAGTTGAGTCACACTCCCATGGAAAATAATTTAAAAAAGACAAGATGTTTAATAAGTCTTGAGGGGTCCATTAATACTTTGTAAAATAAGTCAAAAAAACCCAAATTCACATTATTTTAATGGTAAAACATATACTGGCCGGACTTAAGTCTTATAGTATTTTATTACATCACTATTGGGTAATTATGATGTCATAGAACACATTATATATTTAATCGGTATTTAATTTTTACCCAAAAATTTGACTGTCTCAGAAAATTATGAAAAATTCACCGTTGGATAATTTTGACATCCTGATTTAATAAAAAAACATTTATTTTATCTAAATAATTTTCTAAATTTGTTAATTTTCACTTTTGAAATAAAAACCGACATTTATCCAAAATTCACGTTTTTTGACAAAAACTGGCTTTCAGACCTTAATAAAAATTACAATTGCATTCATAAAATTATAAGGTCATTTATATTTAATAAAAACAAATTTAATAACAATAATAATATTTTATTAAAATATTATTTAATTCAAAAGTCCATTAATTCCTCAAAATAGATTTCTTAGCTGAATATTAACTAAAAAAATACTATTTGTGATTTAAAAAAACTATTTACAAAGTGTCAATAATGAAAAGAAGGTATATTAATTATTATATACAAAAAATAATATACATGAAATACAAAGTTATTGCTTGGATGGAATAGAGGAGAGAGAGGTTCCTTTCGGAATTTCGGCATAGTAACGGGTGTACATGGGAGGAATTTAATGAGAGAGAAAGGGGTCTCCCATCATTAATACAATAAGAGGGATGTATGGGGGAGGTGGAAAACCATAACCAAGCATTTATAATCGAAAGTAAAAGGGTATAACAATATTATGGAAATTGGACAAAAAGAGTGAATGGAAGAAAAAACCCTTACCTGGAAGTGTGCTTCCAAAGGCTTGAGAGAGGCTTGAGAGAGGCTTCTTGGGAGCTTGGGGCACCTTGGGAGGATTCTAGAGAGAGTAGGGAAGAGGTTAGACGAACTTCTAAGGCTTTGAGTGAGGATGAATTGGGAGCTTCGGTGGGTTTATATAGGAAAGGTGAGTGAATTCTTTATTATTTAGGTTTGGGACCCCTTACATTAAACTAATCCAAACCACAAATCAAATCATGGTTTTTGTCTATGGTTTTAGGAAAAGGGAAGAGGAAAACAATATTTTATAAGGCTATAGTCCGAAATTCTTAAAATAATGGGGTTTCTTATGGGGAGGTGAGTCACACTCCCATGGAAAACAATTTAAAAATACAAGGTGTTTAATATGTCTAGAAGGGACCATTAATGCTTTGAAAAGTAATTCAAACAAACCCGAAATCACATTATTGTAATGGTAAAACATATATTGGCCGAACATAAAGCTTATAGTATTTTATTACATCACTATTGGGTCATTATGATTTCATAAAACACATTATATATTTAAACGGTATTTAATTCTTACCCAAAAATTTGACTGTCTCAGAAAATTATGAAAAATTCACTGTTGGATAATTTTGACGTCCTGATTCTATAAATAACATTTATTTTATCTCATTAATTTTATAAATATGTTCATTTTCAATTTTAAAATAAAAACCAACATTTATCGAAAATTCAATGGTTTTGAAAAAAATGGCTTTCAAACCTTAATAAAAATTACAATTGCATTCATAAAATTATATGAACAATTTTATATAATAAAATTAATTTAATAATAATAATAATATTTTATTAAAATTTTATTTAATTCAAAGATCCCTTAATTTAATAAAATAGATTTCTTAATTAAATAATAACTAAAAACACTAGTTGTACTTAAAAAAATATTTACCATGTATCAATAATGACAAGAAAGTATATTCATTATTATATAAAAAAATAACGTTCATGAACACAGTACTAGTGATTTGTTACATAACCCCTTAAGACATCCAAATAATACCTAAGGGTATGGTGTGCGATGGTTACAAACTCTTGGGGTGGCTTGGATAACATCACTCCAGTGGTAATTTCTATCAACTTCCACTTTTCCCATGGACGGTCTCATTCAAGCTTGACATGATAAATCTTAGCTTGGGCTTGGTCAAGGGTGAAGCCCAAAGACACCACCACTTTTCTGAGTTCTGTCAAATGGGATTCATATGGAGCAATTCTACTGGATGAGGTCATCTCTTCCTTTTTCTTTGTAAATTTGGTTTGTTAAAGCCCTATATTTATACTAGTCACGTGATCACTGTTCAACGACTATAAAAGCAACAGTAACAATTCTTAACATAATACCAATGAAGTTGACATTTTATATTAACATTTTACATAAAGAGACATTTAATTATATCAAGTGGGATTTCCATTAATGATTCTTTGGGTTGTTACACAGGTAGCCACTGCTCAACTGAATAGTGCAATGGGAGATTCTTCGTAATCTGTCTTCCACAAGATGAACCTTAAGAAAGATCAGGCATGGATGTGGAAGAGGGTGGGTGACAACCAGTGCAGGCGGTGGTGGAACGGCTAGTATCTGAGTAGATGGTCCTGTCACAATGGTAGGATTAGAGCAGTGGATATCTGAGCGGGCTCCGAGGGATGGCCAATAGGTGTAGGTGCTGGCTCGATCATTTCTTCCACTGGCGTGGATGGTATCTCTGAGGGGATTGATCTGTAAGAAAGAGGGGCATCACCGGAGCTCTCAGCCACATTGGATGGGGAAGATTCCACCACTAGAGAATCAGCGGTGGCATGAGAAGGCACAAGAGAAACATCCAATTTAGTAGATATCTCTAATGGAGGCAATATCAGAGGAGGAGGTAGAGCAGCCAATGCTGGGGGCTGGAAAATTGGAAAATCTAAAGCTTTCAACATAGAATGTCAAAGAAAAATCCGATGGCAAGGAGTATGATCTCCCTATGTAGTGGAAGTAAGCCTCTTCCCATGTGCAGGATCTCTATCGGCCATACCTAGTTAGAAGATCAAAATTCATAAGAAATCTGGATATTAAACACTACAAATCAAAGGATTGGTTTGAGGGGGAGGCAGATGACATGTGGGAAACAGAAACAGGGAGGATGGGGGTGTTGTGCGATATTTCCACAGGCCGGGTAGGGTCCCAACCTTTATAGGTGATGGAAATGTAGTGTATCAAGTTGTACACGTCATACATGTCTTTTATATCAATAAATAAATTATATAATACAATTATTAAAGTAAACTATATAATAATTAATATTAATAAATAATATATATATATATTGTTTACTAAAAATAAATCTCTACATGTAATGTATCTGGGAAATACACATCATGTGTTCTAATATTGGAAAAAGAGAACTACAACTTTTGGTCCAATGCACGGGGTGTGATTTGAATCGGAGATCGGTCATTCCGAACTCAATCCCTCAATCATTGGAGTAGATGTTATAGTCATTCTCATTTATAATTAGTTTTAATATTTAAATTAAAGTTACAATTATACATAGAATGAAGAAAATTCATGGTGTGTGGAATTAATTTGAATAAAAGGGATGAAGTGGGGATATTAACAAATTTCAAACCCAGGTCTTTTGGAACTAGTTTACGACCCTGTCTAGGCAGTCTATCCCCATCATGGGTTTTCTTTTTTTATAGAAAAATTATATATTATTTTGAAAAATAACACACATTCCATTTAGTAAACAATGGGTATAAAAATGATGAATCTTGTAAGAAAGGTTTGTATGGAGAGATTCAAACCGATGATGGCTAGGAGATATTCCAGTGACTTTACCATCGGCACCAGCATCATCCAGGGGTATTAACTTATTTAATATTTATATATAATATTAGAATATATAGTAAAAATTTAAGTACACATCGTGTGTATAGGTGGTACAAAACATGTAACTTCTAGGTTGCCTCCCAAGAAGACCCTTTGTTTTAAGTAGTTGGATTGACCTTAACTTAGAATTTTTCTACCCGAATTTTATGGTGGAAAGTGTACCCTCCATATATTCCATTTTAAAATAGGGTTTCAAATGCTACCCATTTACCTTGAATTGTTGATCATCCGATGTAGCCAATTCCACCGCACCTTGGTGAAGTGTCTTGATAACTTTTAATGGTCCCAACCACCGAGAATTGAGTTTACATGGGAACAATCTCAAAAGGGAGTTAAATAAAAGTACGTCATCACTAGACTGAAATTATTTCTGAGAGATCATGTGGTCATGTACCGCCTCTTTCTTTTCCTTATATAGCCTTGCATTCACATATGCCTTATGAAAAATCTCATCATGTTCTGTTATTTGAAAATTTTAATTTTTATTATACATCTTTGTAATCATCATTCAGGTCTTTCACAGTCCAATAGGCTTTAAACCCCGGATCCAAAGATAAATGACATTGCTTCCCATAGATCATTTTAATTGGAGACATCCCTAGACGAGTCTTGAAGGAGGTCATATATTCCCACAATGCATAATTAAGTTTCTTGGACTAGTCCATCCATGAATATCCCACTATATTTTCCAAGATCATATTTAATTCATGGTTTGATACCTCCACTTGGAAAATTGATTGTGGATAATAAGGTTCCCCATGGTTATATCTCATGTCATACTTCAGAAGCACATTTCACGTTAGAGCATTGTCAAAATGCGTTCCTCTATCACTGATAAGCCCCCATGGAACTCCAAACCTGTTGAAAATGTTCTTTTTTAAGAAACTGACAATGACCTTTGCAGTTTTGTGTCTTATGGAAGTGGCTTCCAACCATTTTGATACATATTCCACAAAAACCAGTATGTAAGAGATTCCAATGGATGGAGGAAAAGTTCCCATGATAATAATACCCCATACGTCTAAGACTTTGACCTCAAGAATGGGTTGTGGTGTAATTTCAGCTCGGTGCCCCAAGTTTCATGTCCTCTGGCATCAATCACAATGTGTCAAAAAATTTCTGGCATCATTCTTCATGGTGGGCCAGAAAAACCCAGAATGGAGAATTTTTTCAATTGTTCGGTCTGGCCCATGATGTCCCCCAGTAGGGGAAGAATGAAATACTTCTATAATTTCTTGAATTTTTCCTCTAGGATGCAGCGTCATATAATCCCATTTCCACATGAGAGGAAGATCAAAGGGCCTTCCTAGAAATAAATTTTCACATCAGACATATGTTTTTTCTTTTGGTAGAATGCGAAATCATGGTGAATTAATCCTATGGCCAAGTAATTGGCTGTGTCAGCATACCACAGATGTGGTGAAGCTCCAATAGAGAAAATAATATAGTCCATGATGTCCTACTATATTTTCTTATCATATTACCTTTTTAGATGAGGCAATTACAATCTAGCGAGATGATCGACCACAAAAATTTTTATTTCCCTTCTTGTCATGGATCTACAAGTAACAATATTGGATAATAAGAACCCAACGAATGATTTGTTGTTTTTAATCCTTCTTGTTCAGTAGGTTTTTAAATGTTGCATGGTCGTTGAAGACAATTACATTGGAAAGCACTAAATAAGAAAAGAACATGTCGAATGAAATACCCATGGTGGAAATATCATTACTAGAAGTAGTGTAGTTGATCTGTGATTCATTTAATGATATTGTGGAATAATATATCAGTCTAAATATTATATTGTGTATTTTTCAAAGAACTTCTCCCACTACATTGTCACATTCAGCAAACATAACCTCAAACTGATCCTCCTAGTTTGGCGAATCATTATATTTTTTTTTATTAATTTTTTCATTAGAACATGGATGTTTGTGGTGAATTGTTTGTCAAATTCAATGATATATTCCTTTATAATAATATTGGTTAATGGTTGAGATATTTTTGAAAAAACACAAAAAAATATTCAGTAGAAACCAGAATGCCCATGAAATATTCAGATTTACCAAATAGATGTGAGAATATGAATTTTTGAGATGATTTCAATCTTGGAAGAGTCAACATCAATGACATTAGAAATCTGATGGCCTAAGTCAATTACATGTTGTACCATTAAGTGTCACATCTCCTATTTTAACACCAGACTGGTGCGTTCACACCATTCTATAATTAATTCCATATTTTTCAACCAAGTGTTGAATGATTTTTCATAGACAGGAAAATCATCCATGAATACTTCAAGAATTTTCTCTACCTTATCCTGGAAGATGGAAAACATGCAGTGCTGAATGGTGGATGGAGAATTACAAAATCCAAAAGAAATCCTCCGATAGGAAAAAGTACCATATGGGAATGTGAAGGTTATTTTTTCTTAGTCTTCAGGGGAGATATATATTTATTTATCTCTAGAACAACTATATAGAAATCAATACAATTCATGACCTGCTAATACCTCCAGAATTTGATCTATAAAATGGATTGGGAGGAGTTATTTTCATGTGGAATCATTTATATTTCAGTAATCCACACATACTCTCCACCATTTGGCAGTCATAGATTAGTTAGATGATCCCCACATCTAGGTTCTTGATTAACTCCTTATTTTTTACCTCCTTCATGGGAGGGTTTAACCTCCGTTATTGTTACCAAGAGGGATTGTCTCCTTCTTCAAGAAACACCTTGTGGGTGAAAATGGTTGGGATGATCCATTTAAGATCTACATCTATCCACCCGATGGCATGATTCCTTCTCCTCAGAACATGTAGGAGCACATCCTCTTGATCTTTTCTGAGTAAAGCGTTGAGGATTGTTGTATGATTGTTCTCATCACCCAGGTACCCATATTTTAATTATAGTGGTAGGTATTTGAGTTCATGTTGAGGGGATATTCGAACTGAGGGCACTATCGGTTCTACCTTGGATCATTCAAAGATATATGGAATGATTTCATGTTTCCAATAAGTTCCACCATTTCTATCAACGAATTGAAACTCTTCAAGTTCATATTCAGACTAGATTTCGTTGATGACTGATTTAATGGTGATAGAAGAAAATTCCATGTCATCCTCTATATGGTCCAAGGGATCCTTCCCAATTGTCAAGGAAAATAATCTTTATTCTATATTAGTGATACCTTCTTATCTTCTTTGAAAATGTTGTAGGAGACTTTTTCATCCCCCACTCGGAAAATCATCTCTCCTTGGTGCACATCGATCAACACCTTCCTAATGGCCAATAATGTTCTTGTCAAAATGATAGGTCCCTCTTGATATTCTTCCATGTCATGTATTATTATGCCTAAATGAAGTATAAGATTTCTAACTTTCACGATCACATCCTCATGTAGACCTTTTAGATATTTGATAGAACAATCATGTGGTTGAAGGAAAGCCTAAGTTCGTTGGAGATAATATTTCCCATGAATTTTATGTCTCTATAGGGAATAAGGTTAACACTCCCCCAAGTCAAAAATGGATTTCCCAACCTCACAAGGTCCAATTTTTCAAGGTTCTATGAAACTACCTTGATCATGGAGAATGGGAGGAATAGGATGTTGTGCCACAGCTGAACATTCTTTAGTAAGAGGAATTGTCCCCAAATATTTCATCTTCCACTTATTAGAGATGATTTTCCTAATAAACATCATATACATTAGAATTTGAGTTAATTAATTGGTTAAGGGAATATTTGTATGATGTTTTCGAAATACCTCCATAAATATCGTGATCTTCTGATCTAGCTTCCTTTGCTTCATTTTTGTAGGAAATAGTAAGGTGGGTTCAAAAGGTTTAACCACTCCTTTTACATTACAATGTTCAATCTCTAGTAGTTCCTATGTTGATGTAGACACCTCGATATTGATTTATTTTTTCGGAAGAGGTTGTGGGTTTAGGTTCATTTTCACCTTGATTTGTAGTTGTATTTTTAAAGAGATCCTTCCCACATCGTAAAGTGATTTCATTGGCTTCTTCCCATGGGTTCTTCTTGATATTACCTGATAGTGTACTAGGTTTCCTTGAAGCGAGATGGTATAAATTTTCCCAATCTCATTCTCAGGGCCTGGAATGGATGGTTCTTGATTTTCAAATATTGTTTCAGAAGTTGTTATGAATTTAGTTATCATTTATTCCTGAAATGATTGGGGTTCTTGATAATGTTGATTGGAATCCGGTAGAGGTTATGGAAAACTTGGTTGTTACACTGAGTGAGGGTTTTTGATACCATTATGGTTGGAAGGATCCTTGCTGCTACTATTTTAGATTTGGATTCTGGTATTTTTTTTCCCATAACCAGTTGGCCTTTGGGTTTGAGGTAGAGATTTTATTGTTGTTTCCCGAAGCTTATTTTTGATTTTTCATGCCATGTCAGGTATTGGTAATAAGGGTACACACTTGTCCATCTATTCTAGGAAACTAAATTTACCTCACTTTTCGATGTCTAGGCACATTTCCCTGGGAACACACAAATGATGTGACTATCACCACATTCACATCATTCTGGTTGATTCACCGTTTGAGATAGAGATTCATTTTCCAAATTTAACACATCAATTTTCATAGATACAATATCCAGATGAGTGGAAATAATCATAGTGGAATCAATGTTGTGAATTCCTATCTTCTGGGTTCATCACTCTGAGTTCCATTGAATGTTATTTGGAGACGTATCATCAAGAAGGTCTAAGAGTACCTTCAGTGATTTCCTCATTACTTTTCCTCCAGCAGCTGTGTCCACCAAGAATTCGGTATTTTTTGTGAGATCGCCAAATATTGATTGGACTCTCTTCTATAATGGAAGGTCATGATGAGGTAAATTACTTTTTATTTATTTTAAAAACTACCATTATTCTTACAATGATTTTGAATCATTCTTCTAGAAATTGTGAATTTCATTCCACAATGACACCGTCTATGAGTGTGGTAAATATTTTGATACAAATTAATGATCCAAGGCCTCCCAAGTGAGGATGAGACATTGAGGTAATATTTTGATCTATTCCATTGCTTTACCCCTTAATTAAAATGTAAATAACCAAATTTTAATGGTGTCCTAAGATACCCCATGGTAGTGGAAGGTG
Organism: Viscum album; assembly: GCA_963277665.1. NCBI lineage: Eukaryota > Viridiplantae > Streptophyta > Magnoliopsida > Santalales > Viscaceae > Viscum > Viscum album. Next base: position 774,478,433 of record OY728152.1, on the reverse strand, counting down.
TCACAAATCTCTAAAAAATTGGAGAGATGAGCGTTGGGGTCTTCACTGGCTAATCCTTTAAATTTGACCATGTTCTCAATGAGTTTCATTATGGATAGAATGATCTCAAAATTTAGGGCCTACACTGGTGGTCTAACAATTCTCGTATATGCCCCTTGGATAAAAGGAAGATCTTACTCCACATGGGTATGGCTCAGGGGCAGTTTTTCTCGAGGAGGTGGGGAAACAAATTACTGTCAAGAGAAAAATAATACCACTGACCAAGCTATAGTTATGGATGCCAATCTGGTAGGAAATTATGGGGTTGCTGTGGGCGATACCCAAGAACAAATGGATTTTTTTCATTTATGGTTCATGTTGTCATTCGAGAAAAATGGTTATCCAGCTCTTTGGACAGTAGCAAGATCTCCCTCTTCTATGTTCACTATTGTAGTGTTATGGCTGTTCTAATCCATAAGAGCACTTCATTTCTTTAATATAATTCATTCGATATTTGGACCAATAGGAAGGATGTCTGATGATTCAGTGCTCTTGGAACGCGTGATTCAGACACTCATTCACTTTTGAATCTGCACAACTCTAAACAAAATACCAAAAGTAAAAGAGAAAAAAATTAAATAATGAAAAAAGATATGAGATTGAGAATAAATTGTCTTTATGAATATTTAATTATTATTTTCACTTTAAATAATACAAACTGATGAAGAAAAACACCATTAAATTTCTCTCCTTAGAAACAACCCCAAAATATTGTATTGTTTCTGCCAAAGTGTTACTTTTGAAAATCCAAATTAATTTACCCAAAAAACGTATAGTGAAATTAAGGGATTGTTCTACAGGAAGATGATGTTATATGTTTTTTCCAAGATTGTGATTAATTTTGAGATGTTTTCGGATATTTTGAGATGATTTTTGTGTTTTAATAATGGGGTGATTGAATTTCAATTGCTTGATAAATTACTTTGGAAGATAAGCAAACCCACATAAATTTTATTTTTGGTGAAAATGAGAAGAATGAATCATGGATGTGGATTTTAATGGTGGTTATTAAATAATTTTTCTAATGAGGTAATTTTGTTCATGATAACTCGCATATCTTGGTTATAATTGTAATAAAACCCCCTTGGTCTAGTGAGTTTTGTTTAAAATTAACAGAAAAAAACTCCATTGTCTGGAATTTGATTTCATTAATTTTTATTAATTGAAGCCCTTTTGAGATTATAAGAACATCTAGAGATCAAGGATGATCATAATCATAATCCCTCAGGTGATCCCTATAAATCATGTTCTTGGTCTAATATTAGATTTATATCGATATATTGAAATTATTATAAAGGAATTATGAGAGAAGAATGAATAACATGAGTAAAATATAACAATTTACATAACACAACCCATAATCATCAACAACCCCAATTCATAGGGGATTTATCTACTCATGGATTATCTATTTACTAAACTACTTGTGATTCCTGAATTAAACATTGAAAATATTTGGAGTGGCAGTCGTTTGGAAGGTTGCACGGAAGCACCTACTCTCATCTCTTCTCTCCATAGACATCTCAGAAAAATTCCCCCTTTGTCCATATTAGAAAGATTCCATCTCAAACATAGAGGGCCTTCCCCCCATTTATCTTTTTAGGAATACATGGTGTGTACTTGAATGTACATGGAGTTTACACTAGTCAACAGGAATTGTCTCTTTTTTATCCATTGGTGGGTGAGCTACTGTGCCTCCCTTGACATGGAACATGTAGTCGCCTATTGTGTGGATGTACACTATGTGTAGCACCACCATACAAGTCTTTTAATATCAATATTTGAGCCCCAAATGCATATATAAGGGACAACACAACATCTATATGGGATGAACATGATGTTTATTCTTTGTTCGTCAACATGGGAATGTATTCAGTCTTCATGATCTGTGTTGTGGCAATAATACCCGGTGTGTGTAAGAGGTACACGGTGTGTATATATAATTTTTTGTTTTTTCCATTCTTGATTTGTGATGTTGGATGGAAAAATTCTGAAAATCCTAATAATCTACATTATAAATAATTTGATTCGCATAACGATTGATATTTGGTGAAAAACATGTTTTTACGCATGATATAATATCTGGAAAAGTATACACAAATTGGGAACAACAAATATGTATTACATAATAATAATAACATGAATAATATCATATAAATGTGGATATGACATTTAAATGAGATATTCATAATAATATAACCATGGATTATCATCGTGGCATTATAAAGGAAAATTACCAAGGTTATTCACTAGGGTATCACTGAACATTTCATATATGGAGACTAAATTATTCACTCATTGGATTAAAACTCTATCAGGATGATCCCTTCATATGTATTTATTTCATGTTATCCACATATACCATAATAAAGAAATTTCTTAATTACATGTGGTAAAATAAAAAATGGGATTATTATTTAAATCATGGCACACAAAAGGGATTAAAGATATGATCATTACATTTTTTTAACCTAGGAAAATGGAATGTTGTTTTCTTATGTTTAAATAACATAATAAAATTATTCATTTTCCAACTAGGAGAATATCCTTGCAAAATAAATATGTATGGTTATTCATAAAATGAAAATAAAAGAAAGTTTCTTAAGTAGAGAGGTGAATTTGAGAAGTTAATTCTGCAACATTATAGGTATAAAACATTGTTTTAGAAGAGTGTAAATTGAAAGAGGATAAGGGTACCCCATTAATAAAAAACAATTTAGAATAAATGGTATGATAAAAAGGTTAATAAAAAATGTTACCATAAAATTTAGAAGACATATTAAAAAATAGGCTCCTCAATTGTAGGAAATGGAAGGATAATTCCCTTACTTTGATATATTATTACTAGATATTGAGGAATGGAAACTGATGGTCTTGAGGAATCATTTGGGGGACTTCTTGGGAGATTAAAATACTATAACATCATGGAGGATGGATTGGGAGTGAAGGTAGAATGGACAAAGTTTTGGGTATTTATAAAAAAAGTGGAGAAATTTCTTAATAATTTCCAATTATAGGTCTCAGAAAACATGGCTGGTGAATATGAAAAACAATTAGCATACCGATTGATTTTTCTCATGGGTTTGTAGATTTTGGTAATAATATAATTTATTTTGACCCACCATAATCAAAAATAATTTTTAATAGTTATTTTGGCATGAAGAAATTAATGATTCTTCAAAGTAATGTTTTTAAAAACCAATATTTCAATTTTAGACATTGTATCAACACTTATATTTTATGAAATTTATTGAAATATATTAAAATAAATTTTAATAATAATAAAATTACTATTTTAAGTCGTGAATACTTTTTCATTATTTATTAAATCATTATTTTAGAAGTAAAAATTCATAAAATATACTGAAAACACAAAACTATATTTTTTAATATTTACAAAAAAAATAATGAATTTTAGAAAATTCTCATAAATTCACCCAAAATTAAATTCAACAAGATGATTTAAAAAATAATGATTATTTTTCTACAGTAATTCAATAAATATATTAATTTTATCTTTTAAATATAACATTACATATTTATTTTAATATGTAATTTTAAGGTAGTATCAAATTTCTTAGACTTAAGAAAATTACTAGTATATATTAATATTATTGGGTAATTTATATTTAGGAGAGATAATTTAAAAATAATATTTTATAAGTAAAAAATATTCAATATAATTGAGTTTATTTAAATTATCTATATATTCTCTATAAAAATACAACTATTTTCATTTTCATCTAAAAATAAAATTATCACATTCATCTCAATTAAGAATATATTAATTTAGAAAAATTATCAAGAGGAAATTTTTTAATAAAAAATTTATTTATAAAATTTAAAATTGCCCTTTATATAACTATTTTATGGAAATGTAACCCCTTATTACACCCACATATTCTCGAAGGGTAATATGTGTGATGGTGGTTGTTTTGTGCGGTGGCTCGACTAACCTCGACTAATTGGTAATATCTAATTTCAAGAAATTATCACATAGGGGATTTATTCAAGCTTCACTTGATGCAGCTCGACTCGATCTTGGTTAAGGGAGAACCTCGGTGATTATACCTTCCACCCATGTTCAGACAAATGGGCATCAAGATGCATGAATGAACAAGTTGAGTCTATTAATCCTTCATTCTCTATAAATTATCCATTTTCATTACATCTTATAAATAATAATTATAATGGTAATATTATCAACCATGTGTTTATTTTTTAATGGTGATATTGAGAAATGGTCATACTGACCAGTGGTTATATAACAATGGAATCTCCATGGTCTCATTTCCCTTAATACCCTATAAATTCGACTGCATTCGTTTATTATAAAATCACAAAAATGTCCCCATAAGTTTATATTTTTAATTCATTTGTTGTTGATTGGATTAAAAATATTTTTTTAGTTTGTTAGATTTTGTAGTGGTGGGGATGATTTTGGTATATTAGGGAGATCTATTATTTCTCATTTTAGTAATTATGCTTTATAATTATTGTGCAGGTGCAATGATTGGAATTTTCATTGGTTTTTTAGCTGAATAATGTAATGATCATTAATAAGGATGTGATATTTTTTTGGGAATTGACATTATTTTATATGTGCATGATAATATATAATATATAACAAAAAAATTTGTAAAAAAATTTCATTTATATTTTTTTGGTTCATCGCATCCATACATTCATGTTATCCAAATTCATAAATAAAAAACAACAAAACAAGCATGTTAGGGGTAAAGAAAACTAATATCAATATAGTATATCATAGAGGGATAATCACATATCATAAATTATTATAAAATGAACTACCATGTATATGAGTCAATAGATATATGTGACATGTTATCATACAGTCCTAGTAATAGTGCATGAACAAACATGAAGTCGAAGGGTTGGATGACTAGAAGATTCCCTTACATTATCCCTCAACACTGCCTTACTAATATTATTTCCCCATCCATTGGAATTTATTATCTGTGTGATGATGGAAGGTGTCCCATCACCCATCATCGCATCGAGTGCCCCACCTGATTGGATATGTCACCTCATTGTCAGATTCTAGGATGATTCACTTAGCCGATCTCATGACCCAATTAAATTGTAAAGAATAATATGATTTATAGGTTTCAGTTATTCTCTATATACCATCATCCTTGTCTCAGAAGGTGTAAATTTCCTCAATCCCTCTATGAATGGATCTTTATCGATACCTCCCAATGGTCTCTATTCCTCCCTTGGAACTATATATCTCATTTTTATCCCCTCACCAGGGTATACAAAAAAACAAGGGTATTGAGTTTGTGTGTACCTCCTCCCACTTTTACCACAATTCCCCAAGAAAATATCCTAAGGATTCTCTAGTTCGGACGACAATTTGGTATAGTTTATTATTTTATATGAGGGATTTTGGCCTTAACTTCCCCACCATAAGGTGAGATGTCATCCTCCTAGAATGTGGTGGAACATTATCTTACACCAATCACTCAAATTATCCCCAAAAAGAGTGAGAACCTGATCCCACCAAAATATGTTGTTGATCATCATTCAAATGAAGCAAATATTTATTTACGGGGCCAATACCATGAGAAAAAAATTTCAATGATATCCACAATACTTTGGGATACTCGGTGACTACAATTTTAGGTTCAATTGGACATCCTTGAAAATTAGTTGTCCAAGAACAATGTGTCCCTCATTGTGGTTCTTGAACTGAAACAATGCACTTAAAAAAATGTAATATTTTCCAAATGGATTGGTATGAGGAATTTCATGCGTGGGGAAGTAGATTATCACCACTAATGGATATTATTGAAGCACGATACCGTACTGGGAATGATAGAGGTTTCTGATCAAAATGTATCTTTCAAAATGTTCACTCATAAGGCTAATTTTTTCTTGTACATAATTTAAACCAATTCTTATTCTTGGAAAAGTGATTATATCTGGCGGGAGATGGACTCAATATATATTTTTGAAATACCATGGTTTTTGGGGGATATTTAAACACTATCTTAACTGTTTTAGAGATGATGGGTGGGGGACTCTATCATCAGAGGTATATAATTTATTTCTCATCCTTTGTTTCTCGAAAGGGGCTCCATGACTAGGGATTCATGGAAGCCAAGTATACCAGGTGAAACCACCAGAAAGGCAGTCACTAAATAGGTTGTATATTAGACCACATCCATTCCAACTAAAAATCCATCTCTAGTTTTCCCAACACCACAAATATCCATCTGGTTTGTTCAGTGTCACACTACTCACATCTTATTATCAATATTAAAGTGAGTAACAATGGGGGAGTTATTTCTTTTTTATCCAGCTGATGGCCTCTTCCACCCTCCTATCACAAAATGGTGCATCAATCATCATAAAGGGAGCCTCATGGTATTATATAAACAATATTTCACAACAATATTTGGTGGCTCAAAAATTATCTACCATCTTGGGCCTCCTCCATTCCCTCCAGACACCTCCACCATGACACTCTTAAATCTGATATCGATCGTGTAGATGTTAGGATGGGAGTGGATTGGAAGGAGTACACTATTTCTTATCTATCTTGTAGAAATATGTCATATTATTAGGTGTTTCATGATAAAGATTGAATCCTCCACGATAGATATAGATATATTTTTCTTAGGGAAGGGGACCACAACACTATTTATTTCCATGCTTTCCTGAAAGGGAAACACATAGGTTGAGATCGTAATTGAAATATGAATCTCTTTCCAGTAATCCTACTATGATTGGGGGTATGATGGTGTCAAATTTTAATTTCATTTTATATACCCCTATCCCATGCATTCATGATGGATATCTGGGAGGTGAGTTTGATATCATCATGTCCATTACGCAAGTGGTGGATTCTCATCTAGAAACTTTCTTGGAGATCATATTTGATTGAGATAAAGGTTTGAGAGACTGTCGAAAATCATAAAAAGGAGAGTTCTCCTAGAACAAACAGATTTTCAAGATCCTTTTATTCCAACTCTAGGAATTTCATTTAGAAATTATTTTTTGATGTCATCCTAGATTTATTTCACAGACGTCCATTTCTTTATGTGTCTAGTGCCACTTCCAGGGTTTTAATTTCCAATGTGAAGGACCACTCCTCTATCCAAAACATGTGACCTCTTAATATTTGTAACTAATTAAAAATATTTATCCTCCATTATAAATAGGATGATGGATCAACATTTCCATAATTGGGTCTCTATTGAGAAACAAAAGTTTAACTATGGTGGGACTATTCAAGATCCATGGGTATAGCCCAAGAAAAGATGAGAGATATTTCAAATATGGTATTGGAATATAATATATTTATTAATGTGGATATTGGCCAGGAATAAAAATGTCTCGAGTGTAATTTTATCCTATAGGTGATGTGGTGCATGGGATTCTCAGAAGGGTTTATTGACATTCTCATTTTGAGCTACAACTCATCCTAAATCTCTATTATCTTCATGGGTAAGCAATGTGTCTTTATTATATATATAAGGGGGAAATGACATGGTGGCCCCCTATTCAATAGTATTTCAATCATGGATTAGGATGAGCTCCATAAATTCATTTCCTCTACGGTTTATTAGGGTTCCATTTAGACATACCTATACCATGCTAATTTTAGTGGTGTCTTCTATATTTTTTTTACAAATGAAACGATTTTATTTATCAAGGGATACATCTACTCAAGTAGAGGATCTAAAAGAAATATTTAAGATTACTCTAGATAGATTAGTGAAGTAATCATTAGCGACAAAATATTTATATTTTCCCCCACCCAACCTATCCATATAATAGAAGATAATTTATTGAGTCCATTCTAAGAACACACGGGATGAATTTTTTTATGGTCTATTTGGGAGAACTTCTTGCCCTGGTTATCAGTCTATATAAGCTACTTCTAGGGAATGGTTGAAAAAATCCCCAATCATATTCTTAATGGAAGAAACTAGTTTCTATCATTTGTGGGAGGAGTACATTGATTAATAGCATTTTTCCTAAATACTTAGGAACATCCTCTATGTTCAAAATTCATTGAAGTCCATTCTCAATGTTATTAATAATTTAATATTATAATTCATTTTGGATGCCCCAGGGGAATGTAGATTCTTTTGGGACTATTGGGAAATATTGGTCAGACCATTATAGTTTTTAAGTATAAATGTATTAAATGTACCCAAGTTAATACACTTTTTGCAAGGAAATTTTTTATGGGAGGTCAATGCTAGCCAATCTCTTTGGGGTTGATTTATCACAAGGATGTATGGTAATTCTATGAGTAATACAATAGTCCACTCATATCTCTTATGTTTCTCTCTACAATACCATCTACATATTATTTATAACCATTCTAGGATGATTTTGGTAGTTGGGGAGATTAATTTTTGTGAATGAAATTTGAATTTGTGAGGATTTAGGTTTCCTTGGTTTTCCAATGCTGAGGATTTATTTCTCATTGGACAAATCATATCTTCCTTTTTCATTGCGATCCTGGGCCGCACCCCGAAGAATGTGTTCCATGAAATCCATCAAGAGGAAATTATTGGTGAATGTAATTTCACTAGATAAATGTTCGGAATATTCTTATAGAAATATTATAGGAAATTTACCCTTACATTCTAGACCTATGACTATTGGGGGAGAATTCTCTATCACGAATAGATATGAGCTAAATATAACTTTTTGTTTTGGAGAATTAGAAATTGTGTGATCCCCACTCATGTAGTGGTGAGATGTATGGGTTTTAGTATGGCCTCTATATGATCTTGAATCATGATAGACAAGGAACAAACCTCGAATCCCCTCTTCTGGGATTATGAATTGGAATCCTTGATTTGGGTTCCTTAAAAAATTTCTTTGATGTTTCAGTGCTTGTGGCCCCCTTCGATGATTTCCACATATTTTTTCAAATATGGTTGAATGTGTTTGGAAGTAATAAACATTAAGAGGATTTCAAGTACATCTTTATCATAGTAGGATATTTGTTTTCATGGGTGGATAGAAATATGGTTCACCATAATGGCCCTAGATCATCATATACTTCTTTGATAGTGACTTTCAAATGCCTCATTATAGAGCTTTCACATTATATGAGTCATTAGGAGAAGTCACCATCTCTCAACATCTATATGGCCATGAATTGTCCATCTATTCATCCTCATCACTTATCATAGGTGAAATGGTTAAGTAGGAATCCTTCCTCTGGGGTTTGACACATAACATCAATGGTTAGTGCAATCAGGGTATTTTGAAGGGGGTGGGGTCATGCATGACCCTACAGGTTCGATGGTCTTTGCCTTCGGGTACAACAATGTGGGTAGTGACTCTATTAGAGAAGAAGATAATTATATATACTAGGATCTTACCATATGCCACTCCATACACATTTCCCTAGCCTCTTTTCACATGTACTCAAAGACTATATAGAGATCCCTTGAGGGTATTGCTCTGACTCCTTGGAATATCACCTAATTGATCTGAAAATGCAACGTCTTCTCAAAAATATGATTGTGCTACTTCACTCATGGCGTGAAGGAAATTAGGTCGATTATTTCATGTCCTTAAAGGATTACCTAGAATTCCCTCCTTGTGAGTTCTCTTGAAATGGATCTCTTCCCTGGCGTAGGTTCTAGCATTATCATAGGTGGTGCTCCCGACCTCCACATCTATTGGCACCATGATTGTGCACCTCATCTATTATATCCTCTATTTTAATAAATTATTTCATATGGGATAAAAGTATATTATTCTCAGGATTGACATTAAATCATAAATAAAAAATTTATCAGTAGTCCCATCACCAGAAACTCAATGGTCCATCATATTAGAGATTTCTAAGAATTTATGTGACTATGATGACTGAGTTGCACTCAACCTAACTACATTATGCCTTTATCCAAACATATAAATGATCAATATAAAAGTAATACTCCTTTAATACCACTTTTTAACACCCAGACAAAAATCAACTTGTCTGAGCTGGAGTGACACAAAACCTCAAGCATGCCTCACCAAACATAATAGGATTTTTACTAGAAGTGAGCATCTGAATAGTAAAATGGGGAGATTATACCCTTAATACCCTGGACAATAAGAAAGAAGGAAAACTGAATATTGTATTGAAAAAATAAATGATAATAATTCAATAAAATATGACATGTTATATATCATAGATTCATATGATTGATAAACCATGGACATCCAATGAGAAATTTAAATCAGAGTATAACGATAAATATGAAATAAAATAAAATAAATGACATGGTAAATCTATTGTTTATCATGATACTGGATCTAAACACCATGAACCACCTACCTTGATCCTTCTCACCTTTTCTTTTTCTTTTATTGAATCCCTTATTATGATGTATAAACTGCATTAGGATTCTCATGTAATGTGCGAGAATAATCCCTGTAAGACACCACCAATGCATCCTTAACAGAACTGCCCATGCATAATAGTTGTATTCCATGATTAAGATTAAATGTGAATGGAAATAAAATTCAAGATGTGTCTGGTATTCATGTACTAACTAATCTATCAAAAGTCATAGTTTTACATAGTTTGTTTTTATTTATTAAGAACAACCATAACTAATGTCATGATCATGGGATAACCAGAATCACACCATATATAACCCTAAATATCTATACAGAAAAAAACTCTTGGGTTAGGCCTCAAGGCCATCAAGCCTTGACTATCTCCTAGGTCAGGAAATAAGGCCATCATTCCATGTCTCTTTCATGGGTTAGCTATAGTTCCTTTATACCCTACGTCTACATTAGTCTATGACACAAGGTCATTGCACCCCCACCCTCTATCATGGTTAATATTCATCATTATTACATATCACACATGATCCCACTTCAAGGATAAACTAATCAATTATAGTTCCAATTTCATTTACAAGTAGAAGAAGAACCTCTAAAGTATATACATTCACATAAAATGTCGTATAAGAAATATCTAAACAATAAAGAATATCATGAATGAGTCCCAATATCTACACACACTCACACACATGATAATAAAAAATCATGGTATCACATGACAAAAACACACACATACAAGAGAACAATATCAAATTTGTGTCTCACAGGATACACATGCCCACACATTTGACTAGTACCAAACATCTCTATCATGGACTACATGCACACAACTAAGATAAAAAATCAATCATGGGTCTCAAGAGATTTACATTTACATCCATGTGATCAAAATAAATTTAATAAATTTTTAAAAAGGAATATATATGGTAAGAAACTCCCTACATCAAGTATGTTGATTCAAAATGCCATAATTGTAATGATCTAAAACCCAAATAACACTTGTGCATCAACCAGATCAATCCGAACTCCATGAGTCCATATGATTGATCCACATTTTTCAAAAATTATGTAATAGAAAAGGATTATAAATGGATATAACGAAAATGTATTATAAATAATGAAACTTATGAACAAAAACCTCCTTCAATTTTAGATATAAATATGTTTAATTGATGAAAAAACAGATTAAATGAGGAAAAATAAATATAATAGGATAAGAACTAACAGAGAATTTCCTAGAGTTGATCCTATATTGTTGTGGATGAAGACAATAGTTTGGGTGAGAGAATTTCACTGGAAGATTCCTTGGAGTCACCCATTGTTATAGAGGAAATTCTAGTAAATTGAAGGGATCTAGAGGACATAAAAAATTATTATTAATCATATATAAAATATATCATAACGTAGCTCATTGGTTTATGACCCCATGGGTGTCAAATTGGATATAACTATAGGGAAAAGAAAATTTCTAACCCAAAATTTGAATGGTCAAATTCATTTTCGTAATAATCATCATGGCCAACAAAAATATCATATTTAATATGGAAAAGGGATACGATGCCAAGGACATCACTATCCCAAAACCTCAAAGTACTCAAAACGAATATGCTACCACCCTCTTTAGTGAAATAATGAAAACATTGGTGGAAATAACAAAATTTAACTTTCCAATCCATTTCACCATATCACTAAATCCACACCAAATGTATTCTAGAACATCCAGATCAATAAAAAATGGCTTCCAAGACAATGTTTCCCAACATTGTTGTCGCTACACCATCTGAATCATAGAATAATTACCACACCATGCAATCTAATTCCATATAAAAAATAGGTCAACTTCAATATTTTTCTTCTAAACCTAATTCTTTGAATTTATTTAAAATATCAAGGGATCCATCTCATCATTTTTTTACTCACAATTATTTCAAGGTTTTATCAATGTATTTTTCATGCTTTAAAATAATGTATGATCTCATTATTATCATCTCTTCCCTCGATTATCATTTTCTCATAATTTCTATATAACTTTTACATATTATAGAGTAAATTTCATCATTTAATAGTGTAATTTAATAATATCATGGGGTTTCCTCTTCTTTCCCTTTATGTGGGATCATGTAGGTTTATTTCTCATCATTCATCATGATTTCAATTGGAGGGGATTGAAGATTATTTTAATTTCAGGGTTTCTATGTTTTAGGATGGATTAGTCATGATGTTATCTTGGATTTTATTATAACATTGTAATTTTATATTATTAGTGAATTTATAGATTATATAACATTGTTATTAATTGGGATCTAATTAAAATTATTTTATAGTGGATTTCTAATTTTCTTCAATTGGGCACGTAATTCTAATTTTCTTAATATTAGTCACTTATTATAGACTGTTCAGAATAAAAAAGATCTCCTAAAATTATAGTAGGAGGTATCTACTCACTGATTGATTATTGGGTAATAACTGCAACTTGTTTTCCATATTTTTAATGAGAAAATAAATAATACTATTTATATTTTCATGAATTAATATAATGGATTTACCAGAATTTTAATATAATTAATTTACTATTTTCAGTGAAGTTTTTGGAATTCTGTAATGAAAACTCATTCCCCATATGTATTTTATAATGTCCATTATACATAGAGGTTATATTATTAAACTTTCAAGTCTTAATTCTGGTTGTTGATCTCCCCCAGAAATGTGATTTATATACCTAAGGTTATAGTTTTATTAATAGACCATACTGTTTCAAGGAATCATGTACCATTCATGATAATAACTATAAGATAAATTAAATCATTTGAGGTTTTTGAATATTAAATGATCCTAGTGATATCTTCAAAACTATTATTCTTTATTAATATTATTCCTTCTTATTTCATTATTTAATTTCTATTGTACACATCCTTGTTTTAAAATCATCTATTCTGAAAGAAATTTACAATTTCCACCAAAACATAAACAAGTTATAAGTCAATGGACCACACATAACCCATCGTTTAGTTATTTATTTGATGGTGATTTTTTGGGTGGTTTTATGAGTTGGGAAGAGGTGATTCACTATTTAAAACATAATGATTTATTATTTACCTAACATTGACACTCTAAAATTAACAATGTAACAACCAAATTAATTATAATAATAAAACACTTTTTTTCTATTTCTTCATTCCAAATATAATATTTACATATAGTAAGTAACCCTATAAATATTTTCCCCAAATAATCATATCCTAGTGTATATTATCCTATATAAAGGTACCCAATAATAACGTACCCTATAACAGGTTACCCTTTGGTCACTTACTATACTGAAAGTTACCTTATATACAATTTCATTAAAACATTAGGTTACACTAGTGTAATGGTATCCACTATCCCAAAATCTCATTTTTAAAGGTTAACATAGGAAATAATTTTGAATTATGAAAAAACGATATGAATTTTTATTTGAAAACAAAATAGTTTTTATTTTAAATAGAATTTTTCATATAAAAAGTTATTCTATTCAAAAGTTACATTCTTAATTTTTAGAATTCCATTTAGAAAAAATATAATTTATTTTTAGATTCAACTTTTAGAAATTATCATAGGGTGATTTTTTTGGGATTTTTCATACAAGGTTTGTTTTACAGTGAATAGAGAAAAACATCATTTTCACAAATAACATAAATTTTATTGAATCAAAATGATATAAGAATGAAATAAAAACATTTTATCATGATAATATGTATTTAATGAGTTAAATAAAGTTTTTAAAATCATTATTATATATTTTCAATCCAATTATTGTTATTTTGGAAGCCTAAGTTTATTTTACTCTAAAAAAACTATTTTTTCATTGCATTTATTTTAGGGGTTGGAAGGATAAATGTTGTTTTTTATTTATCTAGATGTTATATAATTCTCTATATTTTTTTATATACCAATAAATTTCATGGAGATAAATATTATATGTGGTTTTAGGGTAAATTCATTTTTATTCCTCCAAAAGGAAATAATCTAAAAAATATTTTCGTTGTGTTTTCATATTAATCTTAAATGTAATTATTAAAATTTTGGAAATGGGGTAATAAATTTTTTTATTACTAATTGGATATATAAATTTAAAATAACTTAAGAATATCCATTTTATTTTTCATCATAAAAATAACATACCTAGGTAGAAATTTAGTCACCATAGTTAAAGTTAAATGTTCAAAATGGTAAAACAAAGAGATAAGGTAAAAAAATATCACAATAACATTTCAATGTTTTATTTTATGATTGATTTTATAACACAAACCCTTTATAATATCATATATATTTATACCATTTTATTCCACTTTACATCATTGATGCCATTTATATTTTTTATTGTTAAAGAGTATTTAGAAAAATGTTACAATCCTTAAATTAATATTTTAAGAAAGTAATTGTGAAAATGAGAAGGATAAATGTAAATGTTTAAATAATATATATTATTATAATTATTGGTATGAAATCATATTTTTTTATAAATTTTTATATTCTAATTAATACTATAATATGATAATGCTTCTACAATGTTGATACAATTCTTGTGAAGATAGTATGAAAATCAAGTAATTTTTTTTAAAAAAACATTAAAAGGAATATTTTTTTGGATTATATATGATATTACAAGAATTTAATAGATAATGATGAGAAATAGTTTTATATGTAAGTGTTTATATTTGATATTCATTTTTATTGAGGTTTTTAATGTCAACTTATGTGAATAACCTTGAAAATGTATTTAAAAGGTTTCTAATATTTATAAATATTTTATTAACTGATTTAAAAATAGTAAAATCCTTATATTGGGTTTGGTGATCGAGAAATGGTATATAATACCATAAATGGTCAATTTATGTATCACTTATTATTTTTTAAAATTATATTCTTGACCCTGAAAGAATAAATTTTTCAGAAAAATTTCATTGATTTTGGGTTTAAAATAGGAGTCAATATAACCATTAAAAATACATATATGTGTTCAATTTTTCCTAAACAATATTCCAAAATACCTATCCAAACTTCTCATACAATGTTCTCAGGCCACTATTGTGTCCATAAACCAAACTTCTGAAGTTATTAAACTCATTATAACAGAGGATATCTAAAGAAGAAATATTTATCATAACCTTATTCATTCAAGATTACATATTTTTAAACCTATAGATAATATTCCATAAATATATTAAAATAATTAATTAAGTACCAATATATTAATTAAATATTATTATACTTATGGAAAATCAATTATATGTCTTCATTCCATAGAATGAAAATTGATAATGTTTTCTTTGTGTACAAACATCGCACCAAGTCTATGGAAAATGTATATCATTTTTCATCCTTCCCTCTCATGTATGGTTGAATTGAAATATTATATGAATAATCATGATATATATAAAAATTATATGATTATGTAAATATAAAAATTTATTAAACTTATTTCCATTCAATCCATTTGAATGTGAATATGAAAATCTTGTGTATGTGCAGAATACCACATCCAAGGATGATGTCTCATTATGTTCACCACCACTATACCAATCCGGATCTAAAATTTAATTTAATTAATTAATATAATTTAATAAAATTACTATGATATTGTAAAATTGTTGGAAACATTTTATTACCATTTTACATGATAAACATAGTGAAGCCATTTTAGACCGAACAACTGCAAGAAGTTCCAAAGTGAAATTATCCTACTTAGTAATTAAATAAAACCTGATAATAAATTAAATTAAAAAAAATAATTAAAAAATAAAATAGGGTGAGGTAATTAAAAAGAAAATATTTAGTATAATTTTATTAATTAGGAAAACAATATATCTGTTCCACGAGTTGGGACTTAATGATAGATTTTTTAAAATGTTATTTTAAATATTTTATCCTCTTTCTCTTACATGTACATGTTTTTTTAAATATTAATATTTATTATTATTTATAGTTAAAAATTTTAAAATATCATTTTAAAAATATTTTTACTTTATTTAAAAAAAATTGAAATGTGAGATTATTACATTTTCCATAGAAGTCTTTTTTTACTTTCATCAAAAAAGAGTGAAATTAATTACTTTTAACATTTATAGTTTGATCATTTTTTTCTAAATATAGGAAATTTATTCATTATTATTATTATTCATTTACACATTTACATTTTTTTCAAAGAATTTATTATTACAATTGTTCTATTAATGTTTAGTTTAAATATTTTTTCAATGAAATGGACATTTACTCTCATTTTTATGATATAACTGAAATTATTTTTGAATATGGGGTGAAGTGAAATTTTTTAATTTTTTTGTGATGGAAATGAATTCCTTTGTGTGTTTTAATTATATTTAAGGTATAAGGACAATTCGTAATATCATAAATGAGTTTCACATAATGATAAATTGTTTTGGTAAAAATATGTTTTCTTAGAGGAGATATGTTGGAATTAACTGTGTATATTATTCAATTATAAGGGTTCTGGTGAGGTTTATGGTATGGGTGATACGAGAAAAATTTTACAAAATTAATACATGGGTTTTCAATAAATTTTATTTGTTTTAAAGAAAATATTTTATTTCATGATGTAACAAAATGATTTTATAAATAAAGGAATGGTTTTGAACTTTTAAATATTAAAGGATTGTTTAAAATGGAATATTTTTTAGAGTATTCAGGTTTTCACAAGTAACATTGATAATAATTATTTATTGAAAAATAAATTATAAAAATATATGAGAAATAAATTTTATTTCATTAGTATATAAGTGATTATTGAGATTAAAGTGTTTTATGTTTAAGGAAAAATGTAATACATATTTTCAAATTTTTGAAATGGAAAAATGGTATTCCATTCATTTGATATCCCTTGAATGTTTTTAGGTTTCTCATCCTATATTTAAAAATTAATTCATAGGGCCGATGGATGTTTATAAAATATATTAAGGTTGAAATTTCAGTGTATAATATTATTATAGAAATATTTTTTTCATAAATGAAACACCAGTATAAACAAAAGAAATTTTTTGTATGCAAAAAATGAACACATTATTAAATTTTCCATGTTTTTATGTTGTGATTATGTAAATTTTATGAAACTATAATCCAAAAATTCCATTGGAAAAAAGAAAAGTAAAATTATTTCTATTAAAATCATAATTATTAGTTTTCTATGCAATGGGATATTATATTTGGTATCCGAACTAGAATTTAGAGAAATATGAGATTAGGTTTTTTTTCAATTAATGATTAAATAAGAGTTATAAAAATCATTAATGTTTGATATGTATATGGTTTATTATAAGTATAAATTTATATTTTCCTTTTTATAGTTTTATGTGATGGTATTTAAATTTTTTAATGATATATTGGAGTAATGATACTATTAGTTTGATGTTATATTTGTAATAATTATTGAGTTAATATTTAGAAGCATATGAAATTTTATTATAGTTTTATAACATAATGAATTAGGTTATTTTGGAAATATATATGTATATTTTTGAGAATATATGATTTCATTATATACATTTTTGGTATGTGACATCATGGGTGATTAATGATTTTTTGATATAAATATTATGTTTATTTTTAAAGAATTTTTCATCAAATTATTCTTTTTTTTGGATTTCAACTTGGTTAGGAATATTTTATAGAATTTTAATTTTGTATTTTCATATCCCTACCTTGATTAAATATATATTTTTTCTGTATTGATGATCCTATATTATTTTTCCTCCTTATAAGTGTCTTCTATTGTTATTTTAGAGTGTTTTAGGACTTGTACAACTGGTGCATGGTTAGGCGAAATTGTGTTCTATATCCATGAAATTGGGATGATTTTTTGGGGGTACTAGGGGAGAGTATATAGTCAGTGTATGGTTAATCCAAACTATGTGGCCTTCTCTAGGAACCATGCATCCTTGGAAAAAGTCATTTCATAAGGTCCCAACCTGGTTAGTCAAACTGTACGACCAAACAATGAGACCCCTACGTTTCCAGAACGTGGTGCACTATTGGCTCACATTTTACCAAACCATGTGCCCAAACCAAGTGATTAAAATTTTTGATATGTAAATTTCATTGTAAAATCAGAAATGCCTCCCATTAACCTCATTCTTCATCATATGTATTATGATCTTGGTCCTACCACTAACCATGAATGATTTTTTCTTTTCCCTACTATATATAGATAATCCTCATCATATTTAAAGGTGTGGATGTTTTAAATAAAATGCATGGTTCTCTTCCACATAATTATTCATAATTTTAATATAAATCCTATAACACCTATATTTTTATGTAATACTTCTCATTAAATGGTTTTAGTTCTTCAATAGATTGTGTTGCATGCAACCATGAGTTTAAACAATCATTGATACACTATTAGTATAAAATGATCATCGTAACCAAGCTTTTCAATTCGAATGAATAAATATGAATGAAAAATTTTAAAAAATATTTTTCTTACACAATATGAAGTTATTGTTATGTGTTTAGAATATAATCACATATTTTTTTAGAAAACCCACTTTATTCATAAAAAAATTTCCTCAATAATTATTTTTATATTTCTGTTAATTATTTTTAGAAAAATAATTTTAACAAATACATTTTTTTCAATTCATCTTGTAAAATGTATCTCTATTTTTAGAAGATTTCTTTTAAGGAATTGTGAAAATACTGTTTTTTATTAAAAATTATATTTTCATATAAACACTTTAAAAGGTCAAATTCCTGTTTAAATTTTTCATAGATATTCATTATTTCATTTTTATGGAAAATGATACAATTATGGTTTTTAAAACAGGATTTTATACAAGAATTTATTATAAAATCATTTTATGTTTTATAAAATAATTTTTTCTAAAAAATGTTTTAAATGGAATTTTATCGGTTTTATATTAAATTAAATTATGAAAATCACCTATTTTAAATATTAAAAAATGGATTCCAAACATTGATTCAATATGTAAATAGTTAGTAAATAGACCCCTTATTTGGCGGATATGAATTGTAAATTATATAAACAAATTACCATTGTAAATGGTATCTTTTTTAATCTATAATGAAAATAATGTTATAAATATTATAAAATTACTATAACACATGAAAAAAGTGTATTTTATGACCCAAATTATACCCTTAAAATATAATTACTAAAATAATGTTGTTTATTGTACACTTGTCTAAGAAAATGACTTATAGAATATTTAAATCAAAGAATGTAACAATTATTCACTTTCTTTGTATTTAATGTCCCCTATGTGTCCACATGGGGAAAAAGTTATGTTGTGATAGAATAGAACTATAAATTTTTAACTTGATAAATATATTTTTCTAAAAAAAAATTTATTTTCGTACTTTTTGGGTCACTTAATGAAATTATGGTATTTGGAAAATTTTATCTAATAAAACATTAATGATATCTCCTTTTTGTTTTAAATAGAATATCATTATTTATATAGGGTAGCACTGTAGATATATTCGACTATAAATATTTTTCTGAAATGTAGAATGTTTACATTCATGTTGGTTTTTTATTTTCATTTTTAGAGGAAAAATATGTTTCTTTATCAATTACACATCATTGATGTAGTAATTATTTTATTAATGGAAGTATCAAATAAATTTTAATAAAAATTTTAAAATAAATATAATTTGAGTAAATTAATGTGATCAAAGAATTTTATAGATTCACTTGACCACATAGGGATATAATAAAATAATTTCTTAGAAGTTAACTTGTAATCTTTCTATTTTTAAAAGTACATGTAATGAATGTTTTCAAAATTTCCACTAAGGGTATTTTTTCTAGATAAGATTTTTTCTAAACTTTTTAAAAATCCTGAAACATATGAATAAATACATTAAAATATAATGTTATCTAAAATGTTATATATTGTTTAATTATGATTTAATTTTCCTCACAAATGTAAAACTAAAAATGTTTTAATATTGAATTTTTTTACCTTAGTTAAAATTAAAATTGATTAACTAAGGATTAATTAAAATGGTACTGATTAAAATAATAAAAAAACATGTCTAAAATATATTGTTTTATTATATTTCAACCTAATATCATCTTATATTCTAATAAGTGGAATTTTTGACGTATATTTATTGATATTGAATTTGTTATAAATTAATATTATGAGAAAATTCCAAAAGAGTCCCCCACATCAATTATAAGAAAACACCTCCTCCCTCACTTATTCACTACACATTGACCGTTGAAACTTGCCAATAAATTTAATATTTATCTTATAAACTTACCTAAAAATATTATATAGGTTTTTAACTTCTAAAAACACAAACTCTAGTTTCCTTATGAGGAGATGTAAATGAAGTTATCTAAAGAAGAGGTAATTGTTTTTACCGACTCCTATAAGATTATTTTTTCTTCTACGTCCTTTTCATTTGTTGATTCCATTATAACGTAATAAATATAGTATCAATCATATTTTAATATGTTATTATAATTATTGATCAACTGTATTCCATATTTTATTCGTCCTATAAAAAAAATAAAAGCATCGCATGTGCGTACGTCTGACTAACCTTAAACACATCTTGGTGTAATATATTTATCATCACTACCATATTTTGATGGGAATAATGATGGAAGTAATATATATATAAATATATATGATAACTATAAATAAAATTTACTTTGTAACAAAACATATACCATCTATTTCCTTACCCTTTTATTATTAAGGGAATAATGTCATCACTCGTGCATATGTATGACCTACCATCTCTGAGATGAGATGTGATTCATTATACAAAATCCGTATTCAATAATGATTAGATAAATGTATTTAATGAATAAATATGATATATATCGTTAAAATCAGTATTTGATTGAAGTAATTATGCCTTATGTTCAACAATTAGAACTTATATAACAAAACATTTATATGAAAATGAAGCAGTTAACACCCAAATGAAGAATAATAACAAAATAATATTAACTATTGATATAATGATAATATATGAAATCGTAAATATAAATATCTATCTAGAATAAGTTAAATAAATTATTTAATCCTTTTTAAATTAGTTATGATGTGTACGAATGAAATCATACCTAGGATAATGATTAATTCCACAATCTCATTATTATACTAGATTGTTTATACAGATGTATCTAATGGGAAATATTTATCTGCCATGAACATGATTTTATAAAAACAGTTTCCAAATTTTTTTACATTTCTTATAAAATGTTTAATGTTATTTTGACCCATTAGTTAATTTTTACAGAATGTTTTGAAACGAAGATTACATCATTTTCTTAAAAATGAACTTTTGGACATTCTAAAAAAATGTATAAGAACATGTTTTTTTTAACTTATACGTATTTCATACATTATTCTAATTTCGTAACACCTCCAGGCCCAGAATCTTACCATACAGGCATACAAGGTTCTTTTAAAATAAGACGTTTTTTTAAATTGTGTGGAATTATAAGAAAAGAAAATGATTTCAAGGGACAAAGGATATTTTCCACAAAAATTGTTTTCAATTGAAATCTCAAAATAATTTGCCATCTAAGATAAACTTATTTGATGTTACTTATGTTTTAATTGGTATATTTTTGATGGATACAATCCATATTACTCTTATGTTTGGTTTATGATTATGTTGTAATGATAACTATGAAACCCATTTC
The DNA here is from genome assembly GCA_963277665.1 of Viscum album. Taxonomy (NCBI): domain Eukaryota; kingdom Viridiplantae; phylum Streptophyta; class Magnoliopsida; order Santalales; family Viscaceae; genus Viscum; species Viscum album. The sequence goes on along the minus strand of OY728152.1, from coordinate 774,456,364 downwards.
ATTTCCATGTCTAGCATTATGATTAAATGATGATTATAAATCCATTTCATTTTAGGGGTTCTAATATGATGTTTGATTTATGTTCATATGGCACAAATTTGTTTGGTTTTCATTATTTGTATAGTGAGATGTATATCTCTCTCCAAATCATTGGGTAATTATTTATAACTCATGATATAGATAATAAAGGAAGGTTTGCTGAACTCAGTTTAGTAATACGTGCATAGAATGGAAACTAAACTAAGATCTGTCATGACCTGACCAAATCTAGGGCTTGAGATGCATATTTCACCATCCTAACTCCATAGTACAGGAGGGGGATATATATGCTGAATGAATAACTATATCGGGGATGAATTTTCTATAAACATTTACATATTCAAATAGTTAACTCAATGAAAAAGTGCATAGGGAATGAATAAAAGATGCAATACTATTATAAATTAAACCAAGCATGCATGAAGCTCTACATAGTACAAAAGTATGATATGGAAAATAGTAAAGTAAAGGGAGAAAATAAATTCCCAACTAGAAATCTATCCCAAGATGATAGAAAACTGGAAAATTAAACTGTTGAAAGAGAGTCCAGCATGTGAATACTAAGATACAACCATCGTACATGGTCCACGAACCCTATATCGCAATGGTCCGTTGTAGTCATGATAAACCAGTCTATCATCTACATAAGACAAACATGTGTCGAAAATCCCATGTATAAGTGAATATAGGAATATCTAGTAGGAACCCTCAAAAGGTGAAGGGCGGGAATCAAGCCATACAATAGAATATAATGACAGTATCTACATATGGTATTGTAAAAGAGTACAGCTCAAAACACCTATAGAGTGAAATTAATCTCACCAAATCATTAAGGGATAAACATTATGATTAGATGAAGTATTTGTCAAGACTATGTCACCTATATTAGGAAAGTAAACTCATCCTACATTGATAATATAAACATAGAAATATCAGGGAATACCAAGATATCTTCTCCCCTCCTGGATAGATATTAACCAAATTTATGATGTGGATACAAAATAAGTATATCTGTATATACTACCTTTTAAAGAATCCCAAACCGATAGAGTATGTGGATCTTCATCAAACAACTCATCCTATGAAGAAGAGTGGCTGATAGTTCTAAAATCCAATAAACTATGATCAATATAAAATTCATCCTCCCAAATGTACCCATCCATATCATGACATACCGTGTCACTGTTTTTCATAGTGAAGGGGCCAAAATCTCTTAATAGAGAACCCATGACCATATAAAATATGATGGTCCCAATATGATAAACGATGGAGGACCCATACCCTTCATAGAAAGATGGTTCCACTCTAATTATATAGGACTCATACCCATCCATGTCAAATGGTTTGACTCTTGTAGTTTGTATTGGACCTATGCCATGTTTAGATAGTAGGGTTCCACTATATGAGTCTGTAGAGGACCTATGACCAGCCCAACATGAGGGTTTCACTCTAAAATTCATCGAAGTCCCATTCCTAACCCATCCAGAGTGTTACTCTCTAAAAATAATCAAGGAATCATACCTAGCCCAACTAGAGGGTTCTACATGGGAGTCCATACAGGCCCCATGCACAACCCAATGGGAGGGTTCATGTTTAGAAATCATTTAGGACCCATTCTAAACCCAGATAAAGGGTTCCACTCAGGGCTCTACATCTGGTGATCATTCATGAAAACATCCATCATCGAGCATCACCTCAAAAGGCATTGCACTTAGAACGTTGCACAAAAAATGTCAATATCCACATATAAGGGAACCATCTTGTTTTATGTGGGAAAACACTCCGTATATGATACTTGTGATCCAAATTCAGAGATCCAATGAAGAAGATACGGGAAATAAATGTTTTCTAAAAAATGATTAAGTGTTACACAGTGTGTGAGGGGACCCATAGGATGTGTGGTCCCACTCCACCACCTTCCTTCTTCCCTATCTAGCTCAAAAAATCCATCACATGTAGTATTACACATCGTGTAGGAGGACTACACATTGTATCCATGCTAACTTGGACCGTGTCAATATCCTCTGGCCTTGATGGTGTACATCTACATAGAATCCCCTCCTGCGTGATCCATAACAAGGGTTGTTCAACAATGGAATGGTTACATGGTGTGTTAGGATGACTATTCACCATGTCCACTTTATTTTTCATAAATCCCTAGATTCTGTTTACGGGGGTATACACAGCATGAGCTCATAAATAGAAATATTATATAGTCGGGATTTTCATAGAAATACCAGATCTAGCTTCCATGATTGAATCTATCTAAAATAATTATGATTTATCCTTAAATGTGCTAGAAGACTTTGGATTTGGATAAATATTGTGGATCTCGGCTGTCACCTATTTGAAAACGACCCACTGAGGATCATGAGGGTTTCACCACCTATTCTGCATGACACCTCACATCTATTCATCGAGATCTTGATTTATAAAAAGTAAGTAGATCATGCCCACCTCAAAAATATCTTGTATCTATGCTTGATTCCTAATACCAGTCACATTTTTTCATTCTTCCAAGAATCTGAGGGTCTTTTTGAGCTCAGTACTTCCCGAATAAGTCAAACCAAGACAGGGGGATCCAATTGGGGAAGCACGCTAAGAAGAATGGGGAGAAAGTAAAAAACCAAATGTTAATTATCAAGGACAAGAATTATTATCCAATCAATCTAGAACAATGATTCCAGATTGGAAGACAACTGATAATATTAATTTATGTACATGAGCACTTTTAATTGCTGTAACAAGACCCAGATCGATAAACAACAGTCAATTTACTCAATCAATTTAATTAATGTGTGAAATGTCAATTAACTAGTCCTACATCAATTACAGATTTATCGTTGATGAATAACATGTACACTAACAATATGATAGGAGATTCTACATTTTTTTCATCTTGATCTGATCAGATCTAGCATTCCTTCAACATCCAAGATGAATTTTTAGAGGAAGGAAGAAGAGAGCTATCAATATTGATTTCCAGAATTATGAGCTAACCCAAGAAAATTATCCATAATAAAATATTTATTATCATATCATTAGGTAAAATTAATGAATTAATTAAGTAACTAATTATTTAATCAACTTAAATGTACCTCCAATGATCGATGGGTTCAAACATCCTGTTCAGACTCATTTTATGTCCCGCCTAGGGTGAATACCACATTCCAGAAAAAATTGTGGTATCAGATTTCTGATCATAGATAAAATTAATGATTTGTCTCAATATATTTAAGAATATACACATGAAAAAATTAATATATATTTAATATTTTTAAAATATTAATTCTCATAACACTGGGCATTATAATCACATGTCATCCTAGATCTGAAAATATATATATAGAAATATTTCAAAATATTAAAAGGAAGAATTATGTCACTACATTATTCCCTCCTTCAAAAATTTCATTCTCAAAAAGAAAAACATAGAAAACAACTCATGATACAATGAACGTACATGGGTCTCCCACTCCTTGGAACTCTATTTCTTATTTCTTTGCTTCCACAACATAGAAACCAAAGGTAAGGTCCATCCATGCATGGTTCCCTCTTTTTGATGCTTGAACAGTACTAGGATCTCAAAAAAGGTGGCTTCATCCTCGATATCTTACTCACCCAAGTTAATGATGTGTATATGGTCATTCACGTATATCCTCAAATGAGTCACGTGGATATACATTGTGCACTGGCTCATGTAGTGGGTCTAGGATAACACAACAGGCAACCTTGCCAACCCTCTTCAAGATATCAGATGACTTGATGAACGTTGATGGTAGATTTCTTGTCAAGTCGTACCTCATCAATTCTTATCTTGGGGAGACTCTCAAGAACAATTGGTCCCCAATATTGAACTCCAAGATCCTATGATGTCAATAAATATAATATTTCTATCATTCAAATTCCATCCTCATATGCCCATGGATGACCTCCAATTTCAATATAATCACCCTCATTGACTCTAGGCCCACCAGAGAGGTCTCCACAATTTTTTTCCCACACAAGGTTGACCTTCAGGGTCTCTCGTATAGGGCCTCAAAAGGATTCATGATTATGGTAGGGTGGTAGTTGTTATTGTTCTCAAACTCAAACAATGTTAGGTGATCCTCCCAGATCTGGCCGAAGTCTAACATGCAAGATTTCAACATATCCTCTAGAATATAGATTTTTCACATAGTCTACTAATTGGTCAGAGGTGAAATTTTGTACTCAACCTCATGTGGGTCAATAATTCCTCTTATATGCCTCTCCACAGTCATGATGTAAATCAACGATCATGATTGGAGACAACAATTCGAGGGAACCCCATTAAGGTGAACGATATTCCATTTGTATAATTTCTATAAACTCTATACCAAACATTGCTCATTAATGGAGAGGAGATGTGGTGACATCATTAGTAGGTGAACTATCACCCATATGGAATCTTCTATCTTCACTATGTGTGGATACTCTATGACAATGTTCATTGATATGTCATCCCACTTACACTCGGCGATCTCTAAGGGCTAAAAAACATTCTTGAACATGGTGAAAATCCTTCACCTTACATTTAGTGACGTACTGATTGACAAACTCTACTATAATTTTTCTCATTCTGGACCACCAAAACTCAAAAAAAATTCCTATGCATCTTCCCCAGACTAGGATGTACTACTAATAGAGAGGTGTGGAACTCTCACATAACTTCCTCTCACAACATTACTAGAATCACGTCCTACCCTGGAACAAGATTATGTGATTACACCATTCATAATATTCATCTAGTGTGTCACATGTGGATACCTGATCACATAATTCATCAAATTTGATGTCTATCAGTTGGTATTCTCTCACGTGGTCAGGAAGTAAAGAATTCAACACCATTGACTAAAGAAATCTTGTATCCTCCTGCTCTAAATGATTCAGATGCAAGGAAGCTAACTACTCTAATTCTTTATGAAATAATCAACTATAGGGCATCCTATTATAGGAATATTCTACAATGTTTCCTTTTCCTAGAGTATAGACTATCTGGAAATCATAGTCCTACAAGAACTCTAACTAGTGTTGTTGTTACAGGTTCAAGTCTCTATGTGTGAAGATGTAACATAGAATCAGTTGGTCTGAGTAAACCACAATGTTATCTCTTAGAAGTTAGTGTCTTCACATCCTTGGGGTGAAGACTACTATTTCAAACTCTAGGTCATGATTCATGTAGTTCTTATCACGATTTATCAACTACCTCAACCCGTATATGATAAATTTCTACCACTACATCAATATACAACCAATACTTGCTCATGGGGTATCATAATACCCTATGAACTCTAGGACATCCTCTAGTAGTCTCAAAATTGGTTCACATAGAATCCAAATCCAAAAATTCTTAAAGGCCCTCTATCACTAATCAATCTAGGTAAAATACAACCCTTTATATGTTAGGGTGATCAAAGAGGTTGGGATTTAGGATAAGCCTTCCAAAAACATCCTATAGTACCTAGAAAAACCAGTAATGCTCCATACATCTGACACATTATTGGGGGTTCCCAAGAAAGAAATACATCGATCAGTTCTGGAGACCAATAAAACCCATGATTAGAAATGAAATTTCCTAGAAATTGAGCATAAAATATGTAAAATCGAAACTCTGAGAGCTTTTCATAAAGAGGGTTCTATCCAAGTGAATAAAAACCATCCTCAAGTGATTTGTGTGTTCCTCGTATGATTAAAAGTAGATTTGTATGTCATCGATGGAGATGGATTTTATCCCTATATAGATAAAAAATTTGTTCATAAAATCCATAAACAAGGCAATGTAATTCATGACACCTAATGGAATCACTAGGTACTCATAGTGTTTTTAGTGACATTGGAATGCAAACTTGGGAATATAAGCCTCGCAAATCCAGAACTGCTGCTTACCGGACCTCATATCAATCTTGGAGGACCATCTTGTCCCTATTAAATGGGAAAAATGGTTGTGAATTCTCAAAAAGGGTTACTTTATCTTTATCATGTATTGGATTTGGGGATGATAATCCACAGAAATCTACAAGATCCCATTAACCTTTTTCATGAACAACATTAGAGCTGCACAGGGGGACACAATGGATCTGATGACACCATTCTCTCAAAGGCCTTACAACTATATCCATATCCCCCAAATCATGGAAGGTTCCATCTGATATTCCATAGAAGATATAAGAGTGGTATTGGGATTCAAGTTAATGGAGAACTCCATCTCCCACCTCGTATTTAGTTTCGGAATGTATCCTGGGTAGACATCTATGTAATCCTAAAAAACTGAAGAAATGATGATTCCTGAAGATCCTGCTATGACATGGTTTATCCTCTCTAACTTATGGGTAATTGGATTCATCCACCTTCCCATAGAATCCACTTTCCCTTCAAGATATCTCTCTCAACAAAAATTGAGAATATATCTCAATCTGCATGTAGGAATCTAAGTTGTATGCGGTGAAAAACAATATGTGATCGGCCAATCGAAATCCAACCCATACATAATATGACATTTTATGGTTCCATCACCAAGAGAAAAAGGCCCCACATGAACCTATATCCACCAAATTATAGCTTAAACAACCATAATATTAATGATATAGAATCAACGTTCCTTATAAGAACCTCAAGATAAAGATGATGTGCTACAACCTATACTGGGAGCTCAATCTGTTGTTCTAGAAGTATATAGAAAAAGGAAAAACGGAAAAACATCTCTAATAATACTTATGAATGAATATAGTAAACATAGATCATTCCTCGTATCATGTCATGCACTGGGAGGTTGTAACCCTCCAAAGAATTCAATTGTTTGTGTCCCTAGTCGCTAGCTCATTGAACATGACATTGAATTCTTGGTGGTGATGGTGGAAGTATCTCATATATGTTTCCCCTGCCTATTCCTCCTTCTTATCCTCTAATAGTTCTGCCTCCCTGGGGACCACCCTATCATTACTAATGATATCCTTGATCATGGTGCTTCCATTGTCGTGGTAGTCCATTAGATTTATGTTTCTGTTTCTTAGAACATATTGTCAGGAAATCACACACATTGTGACCTTTCCCATAACAATTAAAATAACTCCCCTATTTGGGATTCCTTGGTGTTCTATACTGCCACTAATCGTTGAAGGATCTCCTACATCGAGATCAGGTCACCAAGTGTCTGCTAGCTATTATAGATGGCTCAGCTCTGCGGTGCCCACTTCCAGCTCTATCCATCCAGAATCCCTCTGACAAAAATTTCTCTATCGCTAGTGCCTGATCCAACACCTCATCAAAAGTGGGGACACAAAAGGTCACACCAATATCTGGGATTTTCCTACAGAGTCCCTCCTCAATCATCTATGCTCGGAAGTAGTTTTCACAAATCACATCAAGATATTTCCTCACATGGTCTTTGACCATCGTATCATAACTAGACCCCATTATCCACACATTATGTAGCTCAAAAATCTCATCAATTCAGATTGATTTCAAGAAGTATGGGTAGTAATCCTTGTGAAATAGTTGTTAGAAGCCATTCTATGAGAGAGTCCTCTAAACAGGTATATATATAATAGGGTTCTACTAGTTACAAAATTCTTTGTGGAAGAGGAGATTTTCCAAATAAATGAAATGATTTTTTCAGTTTATATATTATGTAGAAGACACATAGAAAAAACTCTGGTGAATCTTCTGTTGATAGAGGATCTGACTCACCGTGGAGCCTCAACTGTATCTAATGCAAGATCTCACATAGTATGATAAGCCTATGCATATCTTTAGAATTCTCTGTTAGGATGATCTATTGCATGATAGGGTTTGGTACTTCTACCTACACACCTGGAGGAATGGGTGGTATGATGCACCCTAAACTGAGTTCTTGTCGCTCATATTGTCATCATTATGAAAAAGAGCAGGTTTCATGGATAACTATTTTCAGGGATGCATTATGATACTTAACAATAAGTACCATAGTTAGTTATTGATATATATATATATAAATAATGCGAAGATGAATCAATTGGGATATTCAAAGACTCCATTATATATGATGCATGTACCATTGATCCGTGTAACAAATTTCTCGGTATGCTCAGTCAACAAGAAGGTACTCATGGTCTTGGTGAATGGATACATTGGTTTCTGCACCATCAATAGATACTCTATAATGAGATCCTCACATGAGACACTGCAAAACTATTTCCATAAACCCAACCAAATACTCTTAAGGGTAAACATCCAAAAAATGTCACGAGGAAAGAGATTTATCTGATAAAATTCTATCACGACCTGGCCCAAGATGGGGTTCTAGCCGCAACAACCAAAATACCACTTATATAGTCCATGGGGTGTCGATATGCACATAATGCATAACTAACTTGAGTATCATTTTTTCTAATAACTGGTACACACACATCCAACTGAATGCAAAAGTGTGGAGGGAATGAATAAAATATTAAATACTACAATAAGGAAAACCAATCATATATAAACCATTAAATAATACAAAATGTATGGTATTGTAAACTAAAAATTAAACGGATAAACAACCCAACCATCCATAAATGTATCCTATCCAGATAGAAAACCCAAAAATTAAATTTCTAAAAGATAGCTCAGTTCTAAAATCCAATTCTACAACCACCATATGAAATCCTAGAACCATTTATCCCTAATATCCTATTTAGTCATGATATACTGGTTTTCATCTATAAAAGACACATATATGAATCAAAATCCCATGAAGGGGTGAGTATAAGAATACCCAGTAGGATACCCCAATAGCTGAAGGTGAAGAAGTAAAAGACAAAATAGAAGAAAATACAATAGATGAAATTGGTCTAGTGAAAGAGTACATATCAACCCAAAAATAGATTTAATGTTTTATATTGAAATCATGAGGGGATAGAAATGATGAGTATACGAACTAATCATCATTCATTTACCACCAATAGTAGTAGAGTATAAGATTTCACAACAATTCACTATTTTCCCACCCTTACACCACTTTTTAAAAATGATTTTATGTTTTAAATTAAAATTAATATAATGAATTGAACATAATTTTTCATTCAATTATTTTTTGTTAAAAATATTAAAAATGTAAATTTCTTTTTCTTGGATTATTTCTTTATAGGTTGAGGTGATTTGGAGGGCCTAGAATGATGTTGAGGGAAATGGGCCAATCTGTGTAGGAATCCATGCACACCAGTGGACTTAACTAGACATTGAAACTAATATGTGCATAAAATTTCACTTAACATTTTTCAAATCACCAAAATTTCAATGTGGTTAAACACTTATGAAGGATACCAATCCCAATTAGTCAATTAAGGGGCCCAAAAAAACCATTTTATCTAAGAAATATAATCTGAATGAAGTCATATTCAAGTTATATATTTTGGAAATAACTATCATTTTATAAAATATTTGGCCCCCAAATTTGACATGGAGATATAGGGGTTATATACCAACATGTTTTTCAATTTATACATGTCATTACAAGGATTTTTACTATCCCAAAATCTAGTGGAATGTGTTATATCTAAATTTGGGTGCTCAAAACTACCTATCATTTTCGATATAAAAGGGAACCTTGTGAAAATCATTTAAGAGTTAGACTATAAGGAATGTTATTACATTTTGGAGACCCAAAAGAATCCTCTATTAATTAATATAACTTATTTAGGCTATGGGAAGTTCCACTTCAACATCTATGACTTCCCACTTCTATGGAGATCTAAACTCCTTTTGATCACCCGGGGGATGTGATTTAAATATCGAGCTTCATGTTTGTAATATTTGAATTATCTTTTGAATACAATGTTTTTTTCACAATAAATTTTTATTTAATTGTGTTATTTACTTCAATTTAATTATAAAAAAATTTAATAAAGTTTAGATGTACCCTTTCATGTGATGTTTCACACATCATTTATCATTTATTTTTCCCTCTTTTAATTGTATTGTGTGTTTGTGGTTCATATTGGTAAATTGAACTCTAAAAAACATTCATGGTCATGTAAATTTATTTCATGGTATCAATAAAAATTAACATATAAACCTGGATAGTGCATAGAGTTCATCATGTGTTTTATTGGTGAGTTTTTGTTATGATTTCGAACAAAAATCACCAAATCATTGGTAGTATCGTGTGATTCATTGTGTGTTTCTGAATAAACAAATGGATGTATCGTAGTATAAATAGAATAAAATTATTTTTATATATGTTATAAACTATGTATTATATTATATATACCCCTTATCGTGAATTCATGAAGGATTATAATCATGAGAATTCCTCGAGGTGATCACGCTTAATCAAATATGTCAAATTCTACTTTCCTCTATAGCTTTATTTATATGCTTTCATCATAAATTTAAAAAAATAATTTCATGAAATAAAATCAGCTTTTTTTAATTGATCCATTATTTCAAAATGATTTATCTAATGTTCCATCAAGGTATAACCTTGTGTTCTTGATATACTGTAGAAGTTATGGAAAAAATTGAACACCTAATTTAACATGCTCAAACACACGATCAAATTTTGGATCCATTTCCTAGAAGAGAAGATAATTACTCTTTATTTAAATCAGTTTATTTAATTATTTTAATTTATATTTATTTATGCTTTCACTATCCCCCCTTATCTTTTTCATTGATTTTTTGGTGATTAAGTGTTTCTTATTCTCTCTCTATTTTTTCTCCTTCTTCCTCTCTACCTATCACTATCTTATTATATAACATAACATTATATTTTATTTTCTCCTCTAATTATTATTAAATTGTTATAATTTTCTATCTTATATCTTATAAATATAACAAAAAAATTAAAAAACATAAAAATTTATTTTCATGATCCGATTAGAAAAAGAAAAAATGCAAGGATTTTACCCAGAAATTGAAAAGACACTTCACCCACAAATTATGTTATCTAGAGTAGTAAAATAAATTAACACTAAAACAAAAATTTTAGAACATAATGTGGTCCCAAAGAATCATAAATTTAACAAAATCAAACCCCATAAATAATGGCTAAAAATAATCCATCTTTTTAAGAACCCACCACCCTAGATGTGGACTACCAACCTGTGTACATCCAATATCCTGTTGAAGAAGCCAAAATTGATCTGAGAACATCCCGCATCCCCTTATTAAATTACATGCTCTTCCCAGTCCCAAAAAAAACATGAATAGTATCTAATAGTTTGATCCACCATGGAACACTAAAATATAAATGAGGACGTCATTAGGTTTCAGGCCTTCCCTTTCCTTGTTTATGGTGTAGCTGAAGACTTGATATGGGGGATGGAGTGAAATAAAATGATGCTTTAAATAGAATTTATCCCCTTCCTTATGAACTGAATCAATTAGAATATACATCTATGGAATTAGGATATCCGAAGGAGTGACCATTGATAAATATTATGAGAGATTCAAAAGTCTTTTTCATGTTTCCCCCACAAACATATTAGTGAAAACATTATAATTAAATATATCTATGAGGTACATTACCCTATGGATCATGTAATGATATATATTACATCTCGTGGTTCAATTATTGATAAAACTCCATCTGTCGCGTGAGATTTAATCTCCAACAGGGATCAAAATTCACAAAAAATTGGTACACGAGAAATTGCACCAACCCGAAGTGTTCATGAGGTATGTAATGCATCCCTATAACAAATGGTAGATAATAAAAGTGATAAGATATGTACCCATATAAGGAAATTAGATAAAATAAAATGTAATTCACACTCTCCTCCTATACCATTAGAGTGTTAGATTTGTTCTGATAACACACATTTTTCGGACCGGTGACCAGAACTTCAGAATTCATTAATGTGATGTGTAGTAGTATTCCCCATGTTTCCATTCCATCACGAAACTCTATAAAATAAAAACCATTTATGATTAATCCACTCCCTAGGTGGAAATAATAACCACAATAAAATCAAGGAGGAAACTAATGCTACATTAAATAGAACTAGTATCAACAAGACAAAGGTGTCCAACCTTATTTTCCTTTAATTTATCAGAATTATCCTCCTTCTCCTACCAAATCTTTTCAAATCCTCTTGGACATGGTGACTCAAATGGTATCCTATAACCTATACTTCCAATAAACAACACAACCAACTATTCAAGACCAATGAACTCAAGTGGAACAATTTTAAAACACCATCATTGAGATAAAGAGTCAATGTTATGGAAAAATACCATCCCAACCGATTTCTAATCCAATAGATAATGGTAATGTATGTACAATCACACTTTGTAGTGTCAAAGAAGTTACTTACACTAATGATTATACCCAAAAAGTATGTTCCCCTATCTATAACTCTATTTCCCTACCAAAAAAAGCTTCTAATTAATGAAAATAAAACAAAAAGGTAAACATCTTACTATTTAGGAGTCCACTAAACAATCCATTCCTATACCTTTTCCCAAAGAATATCCAAATATAAAAATTTAATAATGAAAAACTAAATACATTTAGAAATATTCTAGTTAACTTTATTTTATTGGATGCAGTTAAAAAATACATTACATTGAAAATTTTCATAAATATATTTGAACCCATATATGATGACAGATGTGGAATGTGACATTCAAATTGGGAAGGAATGCATCAATTTTTATTGAACCATAGATAACAACTAAATTCAAGAATCCATGAACTTTCACGACACCTTTAATGATAGGGGATACCACCTTTTCTTATGAGATAATATATTCGAGTGAGTTAATTAATTTAATTCTTTACTATGTGTACACTTCTCTGTAAGTTAGATTGCTTCAACCAATGGAAATAATCATGAATAATTCCAACAAGATAAAAACAAACCCATCCAAAATAATTGGGTACATCATCTAAGGAGTGAAAAATATCATCTTCCTCGAATATTTCTACCTCACTAGGATGGAATATACTCGAACCCAAGGACATTCCCCTCCCATACATTGGAGGAAATTACCAAAAATAGAATAGATGATCATCAACGTTAACAATGGTTGGTTGTACATAGAGTTATATAGAGAAAAGGTATGTTTTCATATCCTATACTCCCTGAACCACCCCACTAAAGATCACTCTACTCCTCCTATTTATTTGATGGATGTTATCTCCTTGACCCATACACTGATTCATTTACCTCTTCTTCATTATTAGATGATTTTAGTTTTGATTAATGACTTGAGTGTTTTGTGGGATCATAAATGTTTAAATTTTGTGCTTTAATTAAATAATGTGTTTATTCTAAGGTACCCATGACCATCAATGATTTTTGAAATCACATTTCCAAAGATTCTCTTTCCTTAGAGAATAAAAATGAGTAAATAAACAATGTCATGGACCACAATCCCCCTAAATCCCATCCCTCAATCAAAAAACCACTAGTGTTGGAATTAAAACAACTTCTATTAAATTTAAAATATGCCTACTTTATGGTATTTACCAATTGACCATCATTATTGTTCATAACCTATTTCATCATAAGGAATCAAAATTGAATGATCTTTTGAGAGTGTGAAAAGTTGATTTGATTGAAATTGGCTGATATTAGATGGATTATCCCATTTATTTTTATACACTATATACTTATAAATGATGGGGATAATCACATAAGGAAATATCAACGTCTATTGAATCTCATACTCCATGAAGTGGTAAAATTGGATGTCAGTAAATTACTTGTGGATGGGAAATTTTATCCTATATTTAATAGTAAATGGGTTTTATTAATTGAAATTATGCCTATAAACTAGAATAAAGGCTATTTAAAATTAACAGAATGAAATAGTTTTAACACATGTAAAAATTAGTTGACGAATCTATGATGACAGCTGTAGACAAAATCATTCAACTTGAAAGGAAGAATTTCCTCTGACTTTAATTGGAAAAAATATTATAAAGACTGAATAGTAAGTCCCCTTATTTATTCCTTGATATATATTTGGGTTATTTTAAAATCTATATGTCCCTTGAGGGTAAACAATGAAAACATTTACTTGTACATTTGAAACATTTACATATATAAGAATGCCTTTTGGTCCCTGTAATTCCCATGGAACTTTTCAGTGTTGTATGTTTAGTATTTTTTTCTTAGTGTGTTGAGAATAGTAAGGTTGTATTTATTGATGATTTCATAGTTTATGGACATTTACATGAGGAATTTTTGGATCACCTAGTTTATATCCTCCATTGATTCATTGAAAATGATCTTGTATTATATTACATGAAATTCCATTTCAAGGTTGAGTGAGGGATATTTCTTGGGAATTTTATTTCAAATGAGAAAATTCAAGTAAAAAAGTAACAAATTGAATTTAATTTATCCCTCACATATAAAAAATATCTTCGTGAGGTGTGATATTTTTTGGGTCATGCAAGTTTTTATTGTTGATTCACTAAAGACTTTAGTAAGATCACACTTCACTTTTCCCGATTATTACAAAATTACCCCATGTTTGTGTTTCATAGAAATATTGAGGATGAAATCAATTAAAAAAATGAGTCTCACATTACCTCCCATCATTTAACCACCATGAAGGTATATCCCCTTTGAAATTATGTCTGATTCCTCTACATTGCAGTTGGGGTAGTTATATCACAAAGGGTTGAAAGGGATCCATATGTCATTGTGTATGACTCACGTACCCATGACCACTCCCTGATAAACAACTCAATCATGAAAATATATCTCATTTATATTGTGTTTTCAATAGAAGAATTCCATTTATATCTTCTTAGGTCAAAATTGATTATGTTCTCTAAATATTTTTCCTTTTGATTTCTCCCTAAGAAAGCTGAATCAAAGCCCGTCTCATATGGTGGATTATCCCCCTCTATGTGTTTGACCTTGAAATTCATGATTATAGAGGAGTGGAGACTATTGTATCTAACCACATTAGTAGTATTTCCCTACCAATATACAATCATGTAGACTCATACCTCCTAATTTTATAATTCACTCCACATGAGAACTTTGGTGATGTTGTATAACATACCACTTTTCTGTAGAAATTTTAAATTTTCTAGAAGCATCTAGGGTCTCAAGATGACTCATTGTTTGTTTCTGACTAAACCCTAGGAGGTATCATAGTGTAAGCTCAATAAATTTATTTTTATAGGTGTTAAAAACTAGAGATTAGAATTTCTATACTTATTATTTTAAAGAGATGAATGATGAGAATCCTGATAATTCCTTGGGGTGATCACGCTTAATCAAATTTGTCAATTTCTGATTTGTTGTATCACATTATTTTATATGAATAAATTTTATATAAAAACCCATATCATTCATATAATCACATTTAAATATTTATAATAAAAAACTTCTTTTAAAATTAATGGTATAAGTATTCATTGAGAGATTAACATGGGTTTTATCTATACTACATAAATTCTAGTATGAACTAAACAACTAATTTGATGTGATTGACAATGTGATCAGTAGAATAATCCCATTATAAGAATCTAAACACATAAAGCATGTGTAATACCCCATGAATATTCTCCTCTCCTAGAAGGATAGTAACAAAACTCAATGATAGGATATAGAATAAATAAATAAATATATATATATATATATGATCAGTCAAAGAAGAAAAAACTAGGACAGTAAGGGGAGGTCCATCTCACATATCACCCTATGGAGAAGAGTATCCAATAGATATAAAAGCCCATAAATGATGGTAAAAATACCAAAAATCTACCAAGAAGTCACCATAAAATTCTTGAAACACCTCATCACAATATCAAAAAATCATGGAGGCCAGAATCTCAAAGTAGGGGATAATGAATTGATACAACTGCAGGGCTTCACTCTTCTAGTTGATGGGGGACCCATTATTAGCCCAGTAGTAGGTTTCCAATCCAATAATAGAGGAACCAAGCCCATCCCCATCATAGGGTTCCACTCTTGTAGTCTATAGAGGACCCATGCCATGTGCTGATATGAGGGTTCCACTCTAGAAGTCACTAGAGGACCCATGCACAACCCAATTGGAGGGTTCTACGCTTAAAGTAATCAAGGAAACATGCCATGCCCTGCTGGAGGATTCCATTATAAAATTCATCGATGTCCCATGCCCATCCCAATTGGAGAGTTCCACTTGGTAGTATATAGAGGACCCATGTCCTACCCAACTAGAATATTCCACTATAGAAGTCATCGATGACCTATACCCTTCCCATCTAGATTATTCCAATTGGGGGCTTGCCTCTGGTGATCCAACATGACCACTACCATCATTGATCACTTCCTAATCAGTTCACATCATATCTCAAAATCTAAATCTAATATCACTATCATGTTCTATTCAGGAAAAAACCTAGAATAAGAAATTCATGAGAAAAAAATATGAGTTAAAACATAGGAGATATGGGTTATATAAGATTGATCAAAATTGGTCAAGTGTTACACGACGTGTGGTCCTACTCCACCACCTGGACATGTCCCTAGTTGGTACATGGTATCCATACCATGTAGTATTAATTTTTTTGTAGGTGGACTACACTGTGTACCCATGTTAATCGAGACAAAGTCCATCTATACTAGTCGTGTTTGTGTACTTCTACATGGAATACCAACCCTTTTTACTCATCCCATGAGTTTTTCAACAGGGGAAATGGTACATGATGTATGAGAAATGTTATAACTATTGTCCTCCTTATTTTCTTAAAACCATATCTATCTCTAGTGAGGGCGATAAATTCCAAGTGTTCATAATTGGACAAAAAAATATTGTTGGGATTTGAACAGAAAACCCAAATCTGATTTCAATGCTTGAATCAATCCAAAAAACATCATATTTCACCTTGAATCTATCAAAAAACATAATATCTCGTGGAATTTTATGGATATCTACCGTTTATCACTGAAAAATGTACTAGAGGTTGAAGAGGGTTTCCCAATCCACTCTGCATGATGACACACCTTTTTTCGTTGAGGTCTTTCTCTATAAACCCCAAATATTTCATTCCCTCCACATAGTTACCCATGATTTCTGCACATTTTTGTCAAAATGTTTTAATTTCATTGATCTATCATGAATCATGGGGATGGATCAAGCTTGGTACCTCTCGAAATAGTCGAATTGGGATAGTGGGGATCGAACCGGTGAAGAACGTGAAGTAGAATGTGGAGAAAGGAAGAAAACCAAATGTTAATTGATCAAGGACAAACATTCATGGAAAATCAATCATCAATAAGGATTCCCAATTAGAAAACAACCATAATTACTTAATTTCTAAACATGGTCACATACAGAGGTTGAAATAGCACGTAGATCTATGAATACATTAAATCAAATTAATAAATTTAATCGAAGGTGTGAACAAAACCAATTTATGAGACTTACCACAAATAAGGATCAATCATTGATAATGGATGAATAGACCAAAAATTATATGGGAGCTACTATGTTCATTTCATCATTATCTAATCCTATCCACCATTCCTTCACTGCCTGAAGTGATTTAATCTAGGAAAGAGGAAGAGATATCTCATTATAAATTTCCATAATTATGGGCTAACCCAAGAAAATTATCCATAATGATATATTTATAAACATATCATTAGGTGAAATTAATGAATTAACAAAATAATTAATTAACTAATCTACTTAAATGTATCACCAAGGAGCGAGGGGTCCTAATATCCCATTCTAGATTATTTTATGTTTCACCTAGGGTAAACAACACGTTACAGACTTAACCATGGTCTCAAATTTCTTATTCGATTGAACATTCAAGATTTATCCTATTTTATTTAAGAAGTTGTCAGTGTTAAATATAAAATATATAGAAAATTTTTATAAAATTTATTCTGGGATGTTTTGGGGATGAAATTAGATGTTTTCTCCGCACCAAGCTCTAGAAATATATAGAGAAATATTTCAAGGTCATACTTCATAAAATGGGTTAATACTGGTTCAGTAATAAAACGATTGAATATGGAATGAACCCAGATCATTATAGTAAATTATCTACTTTGATAGTCACGGAAATGAAACATAACTAAAATGAAAATTATTTTCTATTCTTATGTGTATGCCACAATTTCACATCTTATGTTAGGATCTCATGAAATTTTTTCTTTAAAACCTTCAATGATTTATCCCATTACATGATATCCCGTTCTTTGATATGAATGAATAAATTTTTTTAATGTTTTGTGGACATTTTTATGTCTACTAGTATTGATATGATTAAAATATCTATTGATAACCCTTACTAATAATATGGGCACACCTTTTGGTATGAATCTTTTCCCATGATAGGAATAAAGGTATTAAGTAAGATGTGTCAAAAGGGGTTCTAGTTATGAAGGAATAATCCATAGATGATTTATATTTTTTATGAATCAGTTATTTGTATTTCTTAGTTTCCATAGAAACTAAACCAATATGGTCGTGGAATTCTTATTTTATTTTATGAAATAGATATACTTCTATTTAGATGTAATATATATGTGTTAAATTTATGATACATTATAGTTTGTATTTTGATTTAGGTTTAGATTTCCTTTGTAAATTAGTATTAGAAAAACATAGTAAGAAACATAAGGATAAGTATATGTATAGTATATAATCTTAGGGTTTTCTAATGATCATGAATAACATAGTAATTATACCAAAGATTTCCAAAATTGAAGTTTTATAATAATTTTTACCTAAATATGTGGCTTTCTGTCTAATATTTGGGTTGTTCAGATTGTGATTTTTGGTTTTAGTCAATGGTTGGGACCTGAAGGAACCACATAAATGATGAATGTGGTGGAAAATTCAACAATTTCCCCCTATGAAAATGAATTTTATGGGAGATGGAATGAAAAAAAAATTCCATGCTCATAGAACATTCTTAAGATAAGAGTCATGTAGGAATTTCAAATGAGAAAATGATGGAACAACATTATGTTGAGTCTTTCATGAGGTAGTGACAACCTTATTTCAGTTTGTCTTCTGGTCCAATCATGTCTAATCAACGGAGAGGTACAACTAAAAAGATATTTTTAGTTCTCTAATATTGAGAACTTGGGAATTTGATTTGGGATGTCTATAATTTGGATGGTGGGTAAGATAAATGGTTGAAGCTCCTCAAGAATATGAGGAAAAATATAATATTGAATCCAATGAATGGGACAATTTAAAGAACGTTTTTTAATGATTACATTTATCTTATTCTTCATAAAAATATGGATAAGTCTTTATTTGATCTTAATATAAAGGATGATTAATTTGTTGGTACCTATGATACAAATTTTACAAGATGTGAATTTTAAGTTTCTATAATTATCATTCGACCTGAGAGTGAAGTTTACAAATTCTTTAGTGGCTTAATACCATGTCCCATAATGAATTATCCATAATGAATTATCCATAATGAATTTAGTAGCTGTGAGTAATTAATTCAATATGATGTCAAGATAGAGACGGATAAATGAGTTAACCATCAACCTTGTGTATTTGATAAGAAAATTAAAATGGGATTCAATGGAAATATAAAAACCATTATGAAAATACAATGATCATTCCTTCATTCTCAATGTGTGAAATGAAACATGGATGAAATTATCTTAAGGGGACTAGTAAATGTTTTAAGTTTGGTGAAGAAATTCATTAGGAAATTAACTACCAATGTAATGGAAAAAATGTATCTAATGACGAAAATAGATAATAGTCTACACAAAATGCACCTCCTACACTTCAACGTTATATGTTCAACGAAAATAGACATTATAATAACCAATTTTCGAATATATCCGTTATTAATTATGATCAACATCAGCAACTATTACGGCTGAAGAAAAAGTAAAATGCCATGATATCATTATTGGTGAGGTTGAATATGACAATGATGTGGTGAAAGGTACAATTACCATCGACTATAAAAGATAAAATGTATAATTTGATTCTAGATCCACACACTCTTTTATTTCTAAATAATTTTATAATGGTATCATGATATTACCTCAATAAATAGGTGTTGATTTAGCTGTGAAAAAACCAAATTGAACAAAGGTTACATCACAAGCTTATAATTATTCTTTGGATGAATTTTTTGAGAAACTAATTCCTATATATCTAGTGATCCTTCCCCTAGTTGAATTTAATATGATTCTTGGAATGGATTGGATTTATCGATATGGAGATAATATCATCTTACCATGGAGAGAAGTCATATTTCATATTATTAAAGAATCCATGATCATCTATCTATGCAAGAATGAATATGAACATCTAGGGTAAGTTACTTCATTCTTGTGGGAATTAACTCATATGAATGAAGGATATATTTCTCATATTGTTTGGGAGATACTCACCATTAAGGACACACAAATATCACAAGAGTTTTTTGAGTTCTTTCCAAAATAATTAACTAGTCTTCCACCGAATTATGAAGTTGAGTTTTCAATAGAACTCATTGTAGGTGTTATAACGATTTCAAAGTTACTATATAGAATGGTCCAAATTGAGTCTCATGAATTGAAGAAGAAACTCCAAGAGAATCTGTATAATGGACTCATATTCCCTAGAAAATCACCTTAGGGTGATCCTTTTCTTTTAATAAAAAATAAATATCGATCAATGAGACCCTGCATTGATTATCGAGAACATAAAAATATCATTATCATGAAAAAATATCATATGCCCTATATTGATGACTTATTTGACCAGAAATTCAGTGCTAAATAATTTTCCAAGATAGATCTTCATTATGGATGTCATCAATTGATGTTCAAGAAGGAGGATATACCCATTACAGAATTTCATACAATGTATAAATAATATAAATTTATATTGATGCATTTTGGTCAAACTAATTCCCTTCTATCATCTTGGATTTTCTGAATATAGTCTTTAGAGACTATCTTGATCAGTTTCATGTACTCTATATAGATTATATTTTATTTAAATCAATGTGAAAGTAATAACATGATGATTAGTCGAGGACTGTGCTGAATACCCTTAAAAATTATAATATTTATGAAAAATTTACCACGTGTAAATTTCTACTTCAAAAAGTTTTATTTTTGGGTCACATAATATATATAGAGGGTATATCTATGGATCCAACAAAGAAGGAAGTTTTTGAACATTTTCATAGACCAACAATGACAATTGATATCAAATGATTTCTTTTGTTTTCTCGATATTATCAATGTTCAGTGAATGATTTAACATGATTATAAAATCCAATCTACATGTTGAATAACAATGGACTTCATTTCATATGGATTGTGGAATGTGAAGAAAAATTCATGGAGCTGAAAAGAAGTTTATTCAGTGCACTGGTGCTCACACTACACATTAGTGGATAATTTTTTGAAATCTAAATTGATGCATCTAGGAAGGGGATGGGATGTGTTCTCATGAAAAATGAAATGGTGATAGCTTATGTCTCGTGATAGCTGAAAATACTTTAGAAAATTTACCCAACTCATGAATTGAAGTTTACTAAGGGAATATTTTCATTAATGATTGTATGTATTATCTATACATGATATATATCATGATTACCAAATTCGGAGTATATTTTCATGGAGAATGAGATAAATATATGCAAAATAATATGGTTGGATTTGATTAAATATTATGATTGTTCAATACATTACCACCATGGGAAAGTGAAAAAGGAGGATGATGCATGAAGGTGAATAGACCATTGTAGGAAATCTGTGAAGAGGATAACAAAAGATCCAATATTTATGGATTTTTAAATTATGGATCTGTAAATTTTAAGGAAAGGATATAAAACCATTCATTTTCAAATGAATGATCAACCATATATTCAAGTTAAGATTAAGGAGGCACATGAGGAAGATATATATCTTCAAAGTAAGGACATAAATGTTCCATAGTTCAGCCATGATTGTGATGGAATAATAAAATTCAGGAACTATGTTTGTGTCCCTCCCATTCTTGAATAAATGAAGGAGTTGTTGGATGTGGATCATAGATCATCATTATCTATTAATTTTGGAAGCACAATGACATATGGGTACATAAAAGAGTATTTCTGGTTTGATGGAATGAAGAGAGACAATGAAGAGTATGTTTCATGGTGCTTGGTTGGTCATCATGTTAAGGATGAGAGAAAGTAGTCTAATAAGATGTTACAACCATTACCCATACATGAATAGAACAGGGAAAAAATCATCGTGTCCTTTTTCATTAGACTCCCCAAAACATCTAAATTCCATAATTCTATATGTGTTATAGTAGATATCCTTATGAATTCCACACACTTTATTTCTATCTAGGAATATTTATATATTTATCTAGTTTCTAGAATATATATTAAGGATATAGTATGATTTCAAGGAGTTCCACATTTTATTATATCTAATTAGGATCCATGGTTAACCTAGATTTCCTAGAGAATTCTTCAGCAAGATTTCGATACAGACTTATGATTCACTACTTTTTATCATCCTCAGATAAATGGTTAGTATGAGAGGAAAATTCAAACTCTATACTACATCATGAGAGATTATTATATGGATTTCAAAGGTGGATTGTATCAACACCTTTCATTGGAATAATTATCATACAACAACATATTTCACTGCTATTTTTAGATTCCTCCTTATGAATCCAACCATGGTAAGAAGTGAATACCTCTGACATGTTGGAATGAAGTTGGGTAAGGAATTATATTGGTACTTGATCTAGTAGATAGGATATGGAAGAGAATGTTATATCTATTCAATCGAACATAAGAGCATGTAAAAGTCGATAAAAAAGTTATGATGAAAATCAATGAAAATACATAGAGTATGAATTTGGTGGAAATGTAATTCAATGAATTTATTTGAAGAAGAGAGAGATTATATTTTTAAATAAGGTAAATCTAATACATAGTTATATTGGTCCTTTTGATATTCAGTATCGTGTTGGGAAGGTAACTTATTGATTGGTGCTTCCACAGAATATCTATGATGTTCATGATGGGTTCTAAGTATCTATATTGAGAAATTGTATAAATGATCATTCAGATGAACTATACTCAAAATTCATACCCCTCGTGAATGATATATCTTATGAGGAACAATAGATATAGATTCTAGGTTATAGAGATAATGTTCTGTGAAGTAAAACCACTTTCATTGTTAATGTTTTATTATGAAACCACCAATTTATAGGAGATATGTGGGAACTAGAGGGCATGATGAGCCAGAGGTATCCTAATCAATTTTTAATTAACAGATGAAATTTTAAGGAAAAATTTATTTTGTAGGGGGGATGAATGAAACATCAGAATATTTTTATGAAATAACTCTCTTTAAATAATTTTAATTCTCCAATAGGTTGTCTTTCATGCCATCGTGAGTTTAAATAAATATCAAGACATTATTAGAATACAATGATCGTTAAAACCTAACCTTTTTATTTGGAGGGAATAAATATGAATAACTAATTTTTAAAAATAATGTTCCAACTCAATATGAACATATTGGAAAGTCCATAGAAAAAAATCTTACAGATTTTAGTAAAATCACATTATTTTAAAAAATATGTTTTCTTTATAAATATGTTTTTATTGTTTTAATAAGTAATTTTTAGAAAATGGATTTGAGAAAATTATTCTTTTATTTTATCATGTCAATATTATATTTTTTTAGAACATCTAATTTTTCTAAGGAATATTGAAAATAAATTTTTTTATTGAAAATTTTATTTGGTATTAATGTCATTATAACGTCAATTTATGTTTTTAATTAGTTTAAAATTTTAATTAGTTCATTTTTATTTAAAAAAATACAATTAATATTTTTAAAATTATGTTATAGATGAATTTATTATTGAAACATTTAATATTTTAAAAGGCCACTTTTCCAAAAAAAGTATTTTTCATAGACTTTTATCAGTTTTATATAAAATTAAATTTGGAATTTTATGTTTTTTGAATATTAAAAAATTTAATAGAAAATTTTATTGAGAAGGTCATAATTTATTAAAATGTTCCCTTTTATTTATGACTAATATGAATAGTACCCTTGTAAAATTTTATTACCATCGTAAAGGATAAATTCAGTAATTTATGTTGAAAATAAAATTATAAAGGTTGTAAAATGACTCTAACACTTGAAAAAAAATTATTAAATGAATAAAAATAACACACTAACACCTAAGGATTTACATAATGTTATTTAATTGTCACTTTTCATGAAAATGTCTTATATAATATTTAAATCCATGAAAGTCACAAAATGTTTCTTTTTTTGTCATTAACATCCCTTATGTGTCCATATATGGACAAATTTGCATTATGAATGAATATAGAAAAAAATTAAAAACATTATAAAATTAATTTCGTGATAGTTTTTGAGTTTTGGGATCACTTATATGAAATCATCATATTTATATTATATTATTTAGTAAATATTTAACGATTTCACCTGTACGTTTTAAAAATTATATAATTTTTTATATAGGGTTAAAAAACAGATATATTCATGTAAAAATATTATCATGAAATAAATAATAATTATATTCATTATATTATTTTATTTTAAATTTTTAGTTAATAAATAAGTATATTAAATAATTACACAACACTGATATAAAAATTATTTTATTAATGAAAATATGAAAATAAATGTTACTGAAAATATTAAAATAAATATAATTTGAGATTATTTATGGGATAAAAAAATTTATAAGTTACCTTGACCTCTTAGGGATATAATAATTTTTTTTTTCGAATTTAACTTCTTATCATGATATTTTAAAAGCCCATGTAATGAATAGGGTCAAAATCAACACGGATGATATTTTATCATGAAATATTATTTTGTTAAATTTTTAAAAAGAAAAAAACATCCTTGAAAATATAAAAAAGTGAATCTATTCTCTAAATGTTATAAATTTTCATTTATTATTGAATTTACATCACACGAGTAAAATTTAGAACCTTTTAATATAAAAATATTTATTACCTTAGTTAAAATTAAAATAGATTAACTATTGATTAATCAAAATAATAATGTTTAAAATAATATAAATTTTTTTATAAAATATATTGGTTGATTATTTTACGACCTTATATCAAATTAGCATTAAATAAATTTTTATTTGGTGGTATTTTAATGGGTATTTATTTTTCTATAAATTAATATTTTGATAAATGTTCAAAAGTGCCCCTCACTACAATTACAAATAGCAACACACTCCCTTAGTTCATTAGATAATATGGAGCCTTAAAGATCAACCATTCTCCAAATATTTATTATCCCAAATTCCATATCTACATTAAAGATGTTTTTGCATTCTCAAAATAAAAACTCTAGTGGCCCTAATAGGATATCAAACGGAAGTTCTCCAAAGAAGTGGTAATCTTCTTTAACGACACTTTCAAGATTATTTTTTATTGTACATAATATTCATGTGTAGATTATTATAAAAAGTAATAAATTTAGTATCACATATATTTAGATAATATTTTGATTTTGGATCATCCATATTCAATATTTTATACATCATACAAAAAAAACAAATACACAACATTTGCAAACATACAATTTATCATCTCCACGTCGTGGTGTAATCAGTTTTTGATCACTATGTTATTTGGATTGGTATATTGATGAAAATAATATATATATATATATATGGTAACTATATCATGATATTTATTCACAAAAAAATATACCTTTCATTTCCATACTCTTTTACTATTAAGTGAATTATATCATCACTTGTGCATACGTACGACCAACCGTCTCAACGATGTAATGTGATTAATTTTCCTTATTCACCATTCATGATTTTTTATATAAATATATTTACCAAATAAATATGATATATATTATCTTAATATCATTATTTAAATGATGAAACTATATGATATGAAAAATAATTTGTTCTCATATGATAAATCATGCATAAGAAAATGAAGTAGTTAACAACCAAAAGAATAATAATAGTGAAATATTATTAACATGTGATGATATGATCATATATGATATTATATAAAATAAATATGGGTCAATAATAAATTAATAACATTATTTAATGAATTGTATTAGAGTTTCTAATATGCTTGATGGAAATCATATAAGGCCAGTGTTCAATACACAATCCCATTATTATTCAAGATTGATTATGTGTATGTATCTCATGGGAAATATTTATCTTCCATGTCCATGTTTCATTAAAAAAATGTTTTCCAAAATATTTTTACTATTCTTATATAAATTTTATTTTCATTTTTACCCATGTGTAACTTTTTTCTTAATGGTTTGAACGAAATATTTTTATAGTATTCCTAAATTATAGTTTTTTACTATTCTAGAAAAGTAAGAGAATATTTTTTATCTTATAAAACAAGAATAGTTATTTAT
Source organism: Viscum album (assembly GCA_963277665.1). Taxonomy (NCBI): domain Eukaryota; kingdom Viridiplantae; phylum Streptophyta; class Magnoliopsida; order Santalales; family Viscaceae; genus Viscum; species Viscum album. The sequence continues at coordinate 774,429,977 of OY728152.1, read as the reverse complement.
TATTTTAGGAAGAATTCATGAACTCATGAATCACTTAAAATATTAAAAGGTCATTTTCAATGAAAATGATTTCTTTTAGAATTGTGGGGCATTATAATAATAGAAAACATTTTCAAAGGAGAAATGATATTCCCCCATGAAATTTTTTCTAATGCTATATCAAAATTATTTACAATCTACGATTTTTTTGATCTTATGTGTGTAATAATTAGGTTATTTTTCAAGTACAATATTTCTATTATTCTTATGGTTTTTTATATTAATGGAGGAATGATAATAATGAAACTCATTTCTTTTCCATGGGTTTTGTTATGATTGAATAATGTTTCTGAAACCTGTATCAACTGGGATCTTCATTTTATATATGGATATTTATTTGGGGTTGTTTTTTATGAATAATTAAGATATTGGTATTCTCTAAGATCACACCATGTACTTAAAAGTACACGACCTATACTCGGTTTCCACTTATAACCATGTATTGGCCACATAACGTCTGAGTACATGGTCATGTACCGACCTGGAAGATAGTTTAGGGCCACAACATGGCATGTACATTTAATGAAAATGATGTGTAGATTTATTTTCTAATGGATATATTGGAGTAGGGTCATGTTTCATGTGCTGAAACATCTTATTCTCTCCATTTGTGGTACAAGAGCACTCCAGAACGAAGATTGGAGATTGATCTTTTTATTCTTCATTCGAGATCAGATTGAGACTTAATTAGGTGATTTTAATCATGTCGGTGACATCTCAAATCCCCTTCATTATTTTTTTGATTCCTCCTATATCGTGAGTTATTCAAGGTTGAGAATTTTTATGCTTTTTTTGTATCAACACTGTTGCAGGACGATTCAAGAGCCGATGTAGAAGTACATCAATCATGAGATATTGATGTAGGTGGATTCTGCCTTTTTTCATCTTTGGATTATTCATACTAATAGTGTTGTATACCCACGTTTGGGCTACTGAATGTTTTGAAATTAGACCTTTTTATTACCTATTATGGTTTGGTTGATTGATAAAGGGTACTTCAACATACGTAAGGTCAAATACCTTTGTTATGGGGCACCATGTGGGTGAATTTTCCATGATTTACTATTAATGGACATTTGGTCTAGGTTTCCTATTAGGCCTTACCTGTTTTGTTAGGATGGAGTAACTGATTATATGAGATGAATGTGATATGTATTGTAAAATTTTGACCAAGTCGAATTTTACATTGAGAGATTCCAAAGTGAGGGCCATTTATGTGACTTTTACTATTATGTTTACCCAGGGTTATTGACTATGACAGCTTCTTGGTGGTCATCGACCTATGGGGTTTAGACCGTGAGAGCTACCTTGGTGGTCACTTATATTATAATGATTATATGTTGAAAAGGGGTATTGACCGTGAGAGATACCCATGTGGTCAACTGTAAATGATTAGTGTTGTGTTAGACCAAAGTGGTTAGACTCTGAGAGCACCCTAGAGGGTCATTATTAAATGAATTTATATTATGTGAGACCTTGGCAGATAGACTGTGAGAATTTTCACATAGGGTTGTTATTGAATAATTGAATGATTGGGATAAGTCTTCCAATACAAAGTACAAGCTTGGAATTTATCATCAAATATTGTTTAGATGGTCTTCTGAGACACCAATTGGTTACTATTACATAGGGGGATATATATATTATGCTAGATCCTAATTTTATATTATTAATAGCTTGAATAATAAAAGAATGTGAATGTGATTGAAAATTATAGGACTATTTACTTTTGAGTAATTTTGAGTTTATTGCCTCATTTCTGCATAATGCATACTATATATATTCACTAATATATTGTAGTAGGTCATTTGGTGGTTGCCTATTGGGATTCATCTCACACCTTATTTTGGGTCATGTTTTGGACCCAAACTGATTATACAGTTGGGGGTAATAATAAGGCAATGTGACCTTCTTTATTAGGTACTTGATTGTTGTGGGAGTTGGAGAGCATGGGACCAAGCTAAGGCTTGCAATGCTGCTAGAGTTTACTATTTATTTTCTATTTGGTTTCTATATTGCTTCCTAGAATTGTGACTTGTTTGGATGTTTTCTTAGATTCATATAACATGGATCATACATTTATGTATTGTGGCTTCTGTTGGATTACTTTTAGTCATCCGTTGTTACTTCTTTAGTATTAATAATTCCAATATGGTTTACTAATTATTTTATACTATGTATAATCTACCAATGATGGAATAGTTTTCCCATTATTAGACCTTGGACCTCACTACTATTCCAGACCTTCTGGCATTTGTGGAAATGCACTTGAGATAATGTGACCAACCATGTATGGGGAGCCTTTTGGAAACACCTTGATTCAGGATGTTACTAAGTTTTATCAAATGTGTTTCATTTCTGCTTTTAATTACTATTTGGATCCAACTGATTTAGATAGAATGGAATATGTAGTTGGTAATAATATGTGGTCTAGAGTAGCTAACCCGTGTATAGGGAAAATCCATGTTACCTCATATATTGTAATTTTTCTGGTTTTTCAATTGTTAGATTTGATTTGATTTCACCATTGGGTGATTCACTTGTTTTTTGTTGTTATAATTGATATCACTAGGGTTCTATTTCTATTTCAACCTATTGAGATGATTGTATTCTATCTCATGCATCATATAGGCACTTTCTAGAGATCACATGCCAAGCATTCATGTAATGCCATTTAGGGTGTATTATTGATTCCATGATTTTGTGATAGTTTTCTTTCTTGACATGCATGTTGTTGTGATAGATGTCACGATAGAAATTCATTCTATTTTGATGTTTGCGTATGTAAAAATTTATTTTTATGGACTCCAATATTTGGACCCTAAGTAGTTATGGCCCCCCCTTGGATCAGATTGTGGTGTATCATGTTTGAAAATTAATTGAATTTTGTTAATATGATATGATTAAGGATGCGAATCATTGATTCCTGTAGATTATGGGATCTCACGGATAAGAATGTGGCATTCTGTGGACAAAAATTACGTTTTTATGGGGTTTGGAGAAGTTTCAGAGGCTTACTATCTAGAAACCAAAACAACACGCCGTGTGATGTTATGAACACACGCCATGTGTTGTTCTTTTATGGAAGAACTAACTTTTTTTGAGTAGACTACATGTACCGTATGTACACACCATATAGTTTTTTACCATGTGACTAACTGTGTGAGTAGAGACATGAGGTTTATAAATGTTTGGAAGAACACACCATGTCCTGGGAGTACACACCGAGCTGTAAAAGATTGTGTATCAGGCCGGGTGACTAACGACACCAGTGGACAAAACATTGGTAGTAAACACCTGTCTATTTTATACACGTCCTGTGGAAATTGACAGTGTATCCATCCATGTGACTAATGACCTAGGTAGATGGAATATAAGTAGTACACGTTGTGTCTATGTTGAACATATTATGTAGTATTACACTAGATGAACCATTTAGTTCTGGTCATGTAAGACTACATGGGAAGTAGGTAATATTATACTACACTCCATGTCTCAGGATGAACAGGTCGTGGGTATGGTTGGTTACCCGACGAGGTTGGTCGAGTTACACGCCCATGTTAATTCATAAATAGAACCTGATATGTAGTGGTATTACAAGCTATTTAAACCTATTTTATAAAACATGAATGTATTATGTATCCTATTATTTTCTTACACTTCTTGGTTGTTGTCCTTGATAATTTTGAATTGAGGTGTGTGCTTGACTTTGTAGAGTCATGCCACCACGATTTCCTGTGATTGTTCACTAGGTAATTGGATCTGAACATACACTATAAATGTCAGATCATGGACTACCATTAGATCATCCCATCTTGCCCGTATTGGATCCATCTTTTAAACCAGACACAGGTGCTGATGCACAATTCTATGAATATTTTATGAGGATGATGTAGACATTTCACGGAGTACCACATCTTTTCCTGACTATAGAAGAGTTTATGTGGGTGTTCTAGCAGCATCATCCTCCCACATTCTCAATGGAAGGAGAACCACATGCTACAGTGTCATCGCTGGTCGCCATTCTTTTTATCTTCGAGAATCTGGAGATGCCTACAGAGTGGAGGGTGAAGCTCTCAATGAACATGTTATGTGGTTCCTCTAAGAGGTGGTGGGATATTATCTCACAGGTGGGATTTTGTTGGGATATTGAATTGGGAGAGTTTCATAAGACCTTCTATTATTACTTTTACCCTGAGATGTTCATGGCCGACTGAGCCCGGGTGTTCGTCCATTTGAAGCAGGGCACTCTTTCCGTGATGGATTAGTCTTCTCATTTTATAGAGCTTCAACACTTCACACCTATTTTGGGAGGTGATGAGTTATCACTGGCTAGGTGGTTTGAGGATGGTCTTATGTACAACATCTGATCACAGGTGATTGTCTTTTGGATGATCTCAGGGACTTCTATAGTAAATCAGCCTGTAGTAACTGAGCTTAATTTAAGGGATTTAGGAGTTGTGAGCCTGGTAAGTTCACCATCCAGGATTGGTACTCCTTCGACCAATTGCATAAAGCACCACATGGAGCTTTCATGGTATGTTTCATCAGGTAGACATGTGGTGTGACACCAGCACAGGAAGAGTGGGAATACGAAACCACATTACAAGAAGGACCCAGTAGAGTGCCGATCATGTGGTAGGATGGGCCAGATTTTGAATTTTTGCAGGAATTGATCACCGCCAGAGAGTGGAATGGGATATATAATGACTCCAAATTCATGAGTAGGACCACCAGTTTCTTATCAGTTAGGGAATTTTGGTTCGTTGGGCCAAGGAGGTGGTCGCTCCAATGGTATCCAGATGGTAGGTTCTCAATGATTTCAGGTTGGACCAGCTCAGGTAATCCAGGAAGGGTTTCAGGGTGATATTATAGGTCATACATTTTCGATGGAACATACCAATAATTAGAAGGATCTCATACCATCTATGGTTATATGTATGATTCTAGTGGCATTAGTTTTGTCTAAAGCTATTTTTGATATGGGGGATGCCCATAGTTTTATATTTGTTTTCATTGTGTATAGCCTTGTGCTTTGCATCTTCAATTTAGATTATGTTATGATACAAGACACTATGTTGGGGATTAAGATGTCTAGTGCACGTCAGTGCATGGAGTTCCCTCATAGGTTGGTGGGTTTCACTTATTGTGGTACCTCTATGTCTTAGAGATTTAAGGCATAGATTTCATTCTCCGAATGGACTAGTTGGACTCCTTTTAGGCCTTTTTAGAATTCAATCATCGTAGGGTGTGTTTCATGTATCAAAATGGTGGGAAATTTTTACAAAATGGATAATGGGATGACCAATTGAGTAGAGATGGACCCGAGCATCATGGGTTCCATGGAATTACAGCCGATATTTCTAGTTTATATATGGATGACCAGGGGACTTCACATATGGAATGTCATCTAGTGGTTGATCATTTCAGAGATGTCTTTCTAGAGGAATTCTCAAGCATACCTCTGGAGAGAGTGGTATATTTCTATATTGATATTGTTCCAAGAGATGCACCAGTATCCAATCCTCCTTATTCAATGGCTTCACAAGAGTTATAGGTTCTGATGAAATATTTAGTGGACTTGTACGAAAATGGATTCATCTGACCACGTACTTCATCTTGAGGTTCTCCTATCCTTTTTGGGAAGAAGGTAGACGGTACCCTCAGAATTGTTTTGGATAATCAGAAGCTGAACCCATTGATGGTTAATAACTAATATCTTATATAGAGGATTGATGATCTCTTTGATCTTCTTTGAAGATCCTAGGTGTTCTCGATGATTTATTTGAGATTCGGTTATCATTTTTTGTAAGTTAGACAATCGAATACACCTTTTACAATCTTTTGGATTAGGATTGGTCTATACAAGTGTTTGGATATTCCATTTGATCTCATGAATGAGTCACCCATTTTCATGGAACAGATGAAACGATTGTTCAATACATATATGGATTCATTTTTGGTATTCCTTCATGACGATATCTTGGTGTACTATCACACTCAACAAAACCATAAAATAAAACATGAGATTGTTTTGAGTACACTGAGAGAGCACTTGTTATATACTAAGCTATAAAATTCCACTATTTGATGGAATAGATTCAAAACATGATTCATGTAATCTCAGAGACAAGAATATCCGTACCCCCAAAAAAGTGAGATAAATAGATTCTTGGGAGAAACTGAAGAACACATTTGTGGTATGAATTTTTCTAAGGATGTCTATTTACTACATGTGTTTTATTTAAGACTTTTCATTCTTGGTAGTGTCGTTGAATAGTCGGACTAAGAACGGTGTGAAGTACTTGTTGAAATATTACTACGATTCAACCTTTTAGAAGCTGAAAGAGAGATTTACATTAGCACCGATACATATTTTTATATAGATGGGAATGACTTACACTATTTACTATGATGCATCAGGAATAAGGTGGGGAGTGGTGCTTCTGGAGGGGAAGGATTCGTTGCGTATAGGTCTCAGTAATTGAGGCCACATTAGGGGAATTACTCGACGCATGATCTCATGTTGGCTACAATTGTGCATGCTTTGCATTGTTGGAGACATTATCTTTTGGGAGAGCTTTTTGTGTTATACACTAGCCATAAAAGCCTCAAATTTATTTTTACCCAGCATGATCTAATTTTTATTCAGTGAAGGTGGGATGAGTACCTTCTGTCTTTTAAAATTGAGCTTCCCTACTCTCCGAGGAAAGGCAACGCGGTGGCTCATGCGTTGAGTAGGATAACTCATATACAGGTGGTTAAGGAGGCCGAAAAATAGTGGCCTCCTATGGATCTATTCTCAGAAATGTATTTTGAGTTTCACGACAAATAGGGGTAGTCGTTTCTTTGATCTATAGATGTTATCTTTAATCTACTGGATCGAGTTTGAATGAGGCGTCTATTTGATTCTAAAGGATTATTCCTAAGGGAGAGTGTGTCAGGCGAGGACCCTACTCCTAAATGGACTATAGGTGAGAATGAGGTTTTGGATTTTCATTGACGTGTATAGGTTTCAGCATACATACATAAGGAGGTTTTTTGCGATTTTCATGAATTTGTAAGGGCAGTTCATCATAGTGACACCAAGATGTATGGTGATCTACATCATCAGTATTGGTGTCTAGGTATTAAGAGAGAAATTTATAGGTTTTTATTAGATATTCCACCAATAAATAGGTGAAGGTAGAACATTAGTGACCAGTATGGCTATTTCAGTAGTTACACATTCCTGAGTGTAAGTGGAATGATGTTGCAATGGATTTCGTGATTGGTTTACCGAGTTCATCTCGAGGGAAAGAATTCATTTTTGGTTATTATCAACAAACTCATGAGGGATTAACATTTACTTCGGATAAATGAAACCATTAGTTTTTATTATATTGGAAACTTGTACATTCAAGATATTGACCATTTTCATGGGGTTTTGTACTCTATTGTTTTAGATAGAGATGTCTGGTTTACTTCTTCATTCTAGAAGGGACTATAGAGGGATTTGGGGACATAGGTACTTCTGAGTACATCTTACCATCCCCTAATAGTTGGAAAATCTGAGCACACGATACTAGTTTTGGAGGACATGTTTCCAGTATGCTTCCTGGATTTTGGGGGATCTTGGGAGATACGCATACCCCTAGTGGATTTTTCCTACAACAATAGTTTCTAGGAAACAATTCAGATGTGTCACGACCCACCTTCTCCAAGATGAGGGAAGGGACAAAAAATTGTCAGACCATTCCTTCTTTAAGTTGATGGAGTGATAATGACCCCCCAAGTCTTGCCTTCAACAGGACTCAGAGTAGAGACTAACACCAAGGGTATAGAGTCACACGTAAAATTGAAGGAATTAAATTTTTTATTTAGTAGGATTGGGAAGTAAGATGGTAAAAACCCAAATAAATCTAAAACTGACGATAAAAGTAATGCCAAAACCATTCCAATATGAAATATCAAAGATAAATGCATACAAGTTACAAAGAAATTCCAAAGGGAATGTACCAGAATAATGGAATATTGCAACAAAAACTATCCAATCATCTGAGGGAGTAAGGTCCCACATAGTCCTCAAAGTCCTCCAAGAATTATGAATGTAGATTTATATATGTAGGCTGAGTATACAGGTATACTTAGTAGGGAAAACAAAAAGCTCTCATGCACATGTGGGGAGGCATTCTATTGCCCCGTGAGAAATATTAGGTAACCAAAACACCATGGAAGGAGTCTATCCACCTAACCTCAACAAGGAACAATTCACAAATAATGCAAGTAAGGTAATGTAATATTAATATATCATAATTATTTGCGCACCCTGCACCCCTTTCACACAATTTATTAGAGACTTCCTATGCCTCATCCTCCACTACCATTTTCACTACAGTCCCACTACCGCACCAACAAACAACCTTATTGGCCACCTCAACCATGTATCTCTCCTATAGACACCTGGTCCCCAAAAACCATATCTAAATATGCCTGTAGACACATTGGCCACCAAAACCATACGTAACTACGCCCACAAACACTTAGGCTTGAACATTTACTTCCATGCCTAAAGACACCCGGGCCTCATCCCAAAGACACTTGGGAAACAAACCTACTCGCACACACCTATGCCAACCACAAAAACAAACCCTGCCTGAAGAGTCCTAGTATATAATGGACCTCAATCCATTGCAGCCTACCCGAAGTGTCTAGGGCTACCCAGGAGAGGGCGAAAAAAGGAATCTACCAACCGACCGCTCGTAGGAATTTTTGAAAACACACCCACCCCCATGAAATGGGGGTGTTCATGACTATGTACACAATGTGTGTGTGGTGCATTTAATAAACACAATAACTAATTTATACTTATATTTGAACACGCACTCATCCCATCCTAAGGGTTATGAAACCAACCTATACAAAAACACCCTCGTTACTATTCATTAATGTCCAAAAGCACAACAACCACACCCATAACACCACCCATTTTTTATCTTGTTCAAGTGATTAAATTTAAATATTCATTCACTATCTAGAAACTAATAGGCACATACACAGGTCAACACAACTCCGAACTGAAGAAGAAAACATCTAAACAACAATTTAATCATTCACACCTGGTTCTCAGACAGAGTAACAAAAAAACAGGGATCTGTGAGATCCCTCCAATTACTGGAACCAAACCAAGACCCAAAATAAGAGCATAGTTCCCCAAGCCAACAAAAAAAGAAGATCCAATCCCCATCCAAATTTCCTCACAAGCTTCACCCACACACAAAAATGTTTCTAGATTCTTTCACACCATTCATTTAGTTCCTTTCTACCAATTTGTTAACAGAGGTGATCACATAAGGATTCTTATTCATTCTGTCATCCATTTTATCAACCAACATTACTTGATTAACAAGTTTACATGTTACCACCATTCAATCACATGTTCATAAAAATAGATTTTTATTATTGTTCAAGAAAAGACCACCAAAGGCCACTACTTTCTGTGGGTATAATCCCGTACAATTCACAAAATATAATAGAAGAGGAATGAGGATAACAGAATCATCAACAATCACATCCCATCATTCTTTAATGTTTTTTATAATATCCTTTAAGATATGGTTTCATCTAATCCATGAGGAAACATTATCATACGCACCCTGCATTATACAATGTAAAGAGAGATGAAGGAAAACCGTACCTGGATGATAAATAATCAATATTTTCTCTATGTTCTAAGAATTGTGGATGCATGATATGCAGTTGAAGAAATTTGAGGACTCCTTGGATGAGCGAGAAGTGCTCCAGAATGGGTTCATAATTCATCTTGTAAGGAAGTCTCTAGGCGCACTAAGAGAGATCATAAGGAAAATGGAAGAGTGGTTCTCAGCTTAAGGAATTGTGATATCTTAAAATCAGGGAGATGATTTTGATGTACATAAAAGTCAGATCATGGATTGACCACATGGTTGGGAATTTTCAAATGTTGGGATTAATTGAGATTTAAAAATTTTCCACAGAGATTGTGGAGATAACAGGTGTGAGTTAATATATATCATTTAATAAGGGAAAAATTTGTAACTAGGAATAACTGTAAAATGTGACAAAGGTGTGACACTGATGAAAATGGGCCTCCCATTTTGGTAACTCAAGAGTCACCTAACTATTGGGATTTTAAAGCATATTTTACTGGATATAAAAACGATTTTAAAAGGGTAATAAAACAATTTTACGTCAAAGGATATGTTACTGGGAAAAACAAGATTGTCTTGGGAAAACCGGGAAGGACTCACCATAAGGTGAGTCACCATTACCATGGAAATATCGCCCACGAACTGTCACCCTTGCAGTGCTGCCTTGGCACCATCCCCATGGAATCCTCTCCATAGAACCATTTCCTTTCCATCTTCTCATTTTCACCATCGCCCTGGGACCGTGGCCTTGGCACCATTTCCCTAGCACCGTCGCGCCGGCACCATCGCCCCGACACCATCACCCGGGCACCGTTTCTCCAACACAGTCGCCTCGACACTGTCACCCTGGCACCGTCACCCAGGCAATGTCACCCTGGTACCGTCGCCTTGGCACTGCCACCTTTTCACTATCACCTTTTCACCGTCCCTCTAGTACCATCGCTTTGGAACCATCACCGATTCGTTAACTGGACTACCCATCGGTGCCACCGACACTCATTGGTTCCATAGATACCAATCAATGCAACCAAAGCTCGTTGGTTCCATTGAGGCCGATCGGTACCACCGACGCCAATCAGTTCCATAGACACTCATCAGTGCCACCATTCGTCTAATCCTGGAATTTGGATAACTCCTTAACAACTCACGGATGGTCCCCATGACACTCCAACGACTAGAAATTTGGAAATGTAATGGACCAGGAGGGTCCATGCCATTACATCAGATACCACTAAAACTGTTCTTGTTTTAGTGAATTAAAGAGTAAACCCAAAGAGAAGAGAGGGGTCTGAACAACCACCTCTTAAGTTACCTCTCAGGGAAAAAAAACACCCTACTGTTTCTCAATGTTTAGAACAAACGTTGATATCTAGAAACATCTCCCCCTCATATATCTCCTGAACAACTATGTATGTACCACCACTCTTCTCCCCCAAGATACCACACAAACATTGAAATTCTTCATTATCCAGACATATGGATTAGGGAGTATGTTCCCCCAAGTTATGATACTTTCTTCTTTGGGCGGCACTAACTCTCTCACAATGGTTTAATCGCATCCACCATAATTCATATTGATTAGGGATAAGGTACTCCACACTCCAAGGTCAGGAAATTTCACACACATTCAGAGAAAATAGAAAAATATTCCATCTTATAATTGACAAGGTCATGCACTATGTCAAAGTCTAGTACAAAAAAACACATTAAAAAATCACAATAGCTCTCGGTAATAGGAACACATCTTTTCCAACCATTCCCAGGTATCTCCTTGAGGCCATCGTGCCTCCATTACACACGATCCAACGAAATGGTTCATCCATGAAGTACCTTCTCTTTATGATCCTCAATCCTCACTGGTTTCTCCACAAAAGTTGCATCATCCTCGATATCTATCTCACCCCAGTTGAGGATGTGAAAATCATTGTTTAGATACCAACGGAGCATAGACACTTGGAATATGTTGTGGATCCTCAGTAGAGGTGTTGGTAATACCATCTAATAAGACAATTCGCCAACCCGTGACAACACCTTGAGGTGTCCAATGAACCTAAGAGAAATCATACTCCCCCTACTGATCCTCTGTTGCCCATTCTAATGGTATACCTTTAAGAACACATGTTCCCCAACCCTGAAATCCAAGGGTCTCCTCCTATGGTCATTGTATATCTTCTTCCGGTCTTGAGCCGCCTTCATCCATTCATGCACAAGTTGGACCTTCTCCGTCATGATCTGCACCACCTCTAGTCCGTTAACACCTACCTACCAATCATTTTCCTAGAACATATGTGAATGACATGACCTTTCATACAAGACTCGGAACGAATCCATTCCAATGGAAAGGTGATAGCTATTATTGTAGGAAAACTCTACCAGAGGAATGTGTCGTACCCACGATCCCCTGAAGCACAAAACACATTGCCATAGCATATCTCCCAACGTTTAGATGGTCTTCTATGTCTTCCCATCATTATGGGTGTGTAATGTAGTGTGGAGGCATATTTGGGTGACAAAATCTTGTTTCAATCCTTTTAATACAAATGAGGTAAAATTTACATATCGATCTGAGACTACCGACCTTGGAAATCAGAGCATCTACACCACCTTGTCCATGTACCTCTTTGATAAGGCATCGACTGAAATTGACTCAATGACTACTAGAAAGTGAGTTGATTTCGTCAGCTGGTCTACCACAACCTAGATAGCATCACTACATCCTTGAAGGCTGGGTATCCCCATGAAAAAATCCATCGAGATGTCATCCCACTTCCACTTCAGAACATCTAAAGGTTTTAATAGACATCCTGATACATGGTTCTCGGCCTTCACCTATAGTAACACAAGGCAAATTTCTATAAACTATGCCACTAGCTGCTTCACCCCTGATTAACAAGACTAAGCATTCAAGCCATGATACATCTTATAAACCCCTAGGTGTACTTCTAGTGGTGTTTTATAGAACACACCAAGAAATATCGCATGCATATTCTCCGAGACAAAAAACTACCCAAAAAAAATCATTTGTTTCTGACTTTCTTCGGACCATCCTTCCAGACCATTTCCTTGGCTAACACAATCGCACATCACATCAGCCTCTAATTCCCCCCCCCCTCGCCACTGAGACACATACACCTAATTTTGATAGGATGATGGGACCATCATCTAGAAAAAACAACCTATACCATCCTACACCTTTTCATCTAGGTGTATGGCATCCAACTCCTCCATCAACTTCCAAGAATCTATTGATTCTCGAAAAATGTCATTCTATGACTTCCTGCTCAAGGCATCGACCACCAAATTCCTCTTTCCTGAGGTGTATGAAATCTCTAAGTCATAGTCTTGATGAAACTACATCCACCTCCACTGCAGCAAGTTTAGGTCTCACTGGGAGAAGATATACCTCATGATATTCTGGTCTGTGAAGACCACGAAGTATTCCACGATTAGGTAATGCCACGAAAACATAAGTGCGAAAAAACTGCTAAAAGATCCAGATCAATTGTGTCATGGTTACATTCATGGGGAAGTAACTACCTAGAACTATAAGATATCACCCCCGTGATGCATCAGAACACACCCCAATCATAGGCCTGAAGTATCGAAGAACACTTCGAACTTTACCCCCTCCTATAGTAACCTATGTACAGGGGAACAGAATTGTTTCCCCTTCAGATAACTGAAAGCTACTTGTCATTTCTCACTCCATAAAAAACCCTCGTCATTATTTGTCAAGGCATTCAAAGGTGATGAACTCAAGAGAAGTTGGGTACAAATCATTGGTTGTAACCTGCTAGACCCAGGAATCTACGACCCTCTGCCACATTATTAGGTTCATCCCAAGATACAACCGGTTAGACCTTCGATGGTACCACTGGAATTCCATACTAGGACACCACATTTCCAAGGAAGTGCACCTATCGTGTCCAATATATGAACATGGGAAATGTCCCATAGAGCTGGTGATGTCGGAGGACCTCTAAAACTGTCTCCAGATTATCGGAGTGATCCTAATCTGATCATGAGTAGATCAGAATTTTATTGATAAACATGACTATAAACTAGTCCAGATATTCATGGAAGATGGAGTTCATGAACCCCATGAACATGGCTGGTGCATTCGTAATGCCGAAGGACATGACCATGAACTCAAAGTGCCTACATCAACACCTGAAAGTAGTATTTGAGATGTCACCCCCTTGACCCTCAACAATTTATATCTTGAATGTAGGTATATCTTAGAGAACCGACCTTCTCCTTTCAACTAGTCAAAAAAATCCTTGATCCATAGGAAAGGGTAACCATTCTTGACTATCACCTGATTCAGCCTTCAGTAGTGGTTAGAAATCCTAAGTCCATCATCTTCCTTCTTTGCGTACAATAATCAGGAACCCCAAGGTGACGCGCTTGGTTAGATTAAACCCTTTACCAGAAAGTCATATTCCAGAAACCTTAACTCCATCAAATCAGAAGTCAACATCTGATAGGGAGCCATCGAAATAAGATGGGAACCCGATTGTAAGTCTATTCCAAACACAAAATCACGTCAAGGGGCTAGAGTCACAACCTCTTTGGGGAAGAAATTAAAGAACTCACTGAAAATTATCAGGACTTCCACCATCTCTATATCTACCGACTCCACTGACAGTTCATCAAACATGGAATGAAGGGGCTCCACTCACTGTATTCCTTCTTGGATAGCCCGATTTCCAAGTAATGTTACTTGCTGGCCACCCATATCTGAAAACACAACCCTTCTCCGAAAGAAATGGATAACATCGTATTAATAGAATAATAATTAAATCCCTAAAATGAAATCATATGGTTGAAACTATTGAAAATGAAGGTCTCGACTAGGCTGATGTGGCCCCAGCGTTAGTCCACATCCACATCAAACATAGGAAGAGCTGGTCTGACCATTGACTGGTATACTCAATAATAGGGTTGTGGGAAGTATCTCTATGTCTAGAACCAAATCATCAGCTAGACTGGGTGCAACAAAGTAGTGTGAAGCTCCTGAATCAAACAAGGCACATGCAAGAGTACTAAACAAGCTGATAGTACCTCAAACTACCTCTGTCGCTAATGGATGTGTTGCCACTACGGCATGAAAATACCCATGCCTAGCTCCTCTACCCCTTGAATATCATCTGCCTCCCTGACCATTCCATGGTCAAGGTTCCTAAGGAGAGTTGGGAGGCTGGCCTCCTCCTGCAACATTTGATGTTAGAGGAGCAGGAGCTCGTTGTCCTTGCTATAACTGCTGAAAAGGTATTGCTGGAAACTATTGTTGCTGAGGTGGGCGCTGAACCTTCCCCAATCCATTATACTACACTCAATCAAGGAACATATTTATAAGATGACTACGACTACCACAGATAATGATTCTCAGTCCTAGGCCAATAGGGAAAGGGTGAGGACCGTGAGATCGAAACTGGAACTACTAGGGCCTGCTCCCCATCGGTAAAAACGTGGAAGGCCCGGAGGATGGGGGCCTGCTGCTAACAGCTTTCCCCATCAATGATCTTAACTGGATTACCTCACATTACACACCTCCCAGTGTCTTCATCATCATAACCACTAAATCCTTATTTTGGATCTCTATGTACATCATTATATTGAAGGGGGTAACAACATACTATAGAGAAGGTCAGAGTGCCTCCTCTAAACGTCTCACCTGAGACTCATCTTCCAGAAAGAGGTTTGGAGAAAAATAAATGAGATACTTGAACTTGATCCCAAATTACCTCACTATCATGCTCCCATTCGAGAGGGATATTAACTCTTGCCTCTTTTCAGCCTTCATTGTGGAGGAGAGGAATTGTACCTGTAACTCCCTCTCAAAGTCATTCCATGGAACCTCAGCCTCACTCTTCTCCAAGAGATAGATCATCAACCACTAACACGCCACTACCCACATCTAGATTATATCCAGAGGAAACCACAACTCTCTTAGATCATGGATCAAGCTGATAGCTATCACCAACTCCTTGAGCCAACTTTCTGTCTCCATGTCTAAGAAAAATCCCTCGTACTTCACAAGGGTCTTCTGATGAAAGGCGCAAAGCGTCTTCGGCCCCTGGTCATCCTCAACATCTCAATTAGTCCTCCGCTGATCATACAGATCAGCCTTTGGGCCTTGATCTCCTGCACTACTCGTTGACATTTTCTAGGTTCCATAAATGTAAGGTAAATAAGGAATGTGTAAGCACGAGTAGTGTAAAAGATTTTTATAAATTTTTCTTAAACTTGTTATTAATTTTAAATTCCCAAAAAACCCATAACACACAAGAATGAAAGTCATTATTATGCATGTAACTTTCCTAGGGTCTCTTACTTGCAATCAATGTAGCCTTCCTTGGTCCTTCGGTAGATCTATAGTCCTTGCACTGAATCATGGTGGGGGGGGGGAGAATCTTGGGTCCAAGCCGGTATTCTGTGGCCCATTACATGCACCAAGATTTCCTAACATTGTTTCTCTACCATCCCATGAAATCATCACTATGACTAACCCTGAGCTCTATTTTATCTCTCAACCATCACCCTCTAATACAATTCTTTCATGAACCACCATCACAAAAATAAGGGATGGGACATCAAACTACCAAACCTTTCCTTCTTCATGTTGAAGGAGAGACAATGACCTCCCAAGTCCCGCATTAAATAGGCCATATAGTGGCGACTAGAACCAATGGTATAGAATCAAATGTGAAATGGAAGGCATTAACCATTTTACTTAGAAGGATTAGTAGATTAGATGGTAAAAACCCAAACCACTACAAAACTAAAGGTTAAAGTAAATCCAAATCCCATTCCCATATGCATCTTCAAAGATAAACTCATAAAAAGTACAAGAAAACTCCAAAGGGAATGTACCAAAAGAAAGGAAAACAACAACAGAAACTTTCCCAACGTCTAAGCAAGTAATGTCTCGCACGGTCCACAATGTCCTCCCGGAAACCAGAAAACAGTTTTATATACGTATGGTTAGTATACTGGTATACTCAGTAGGGATAACCCAAAGCTCTCATACACTATTGGGGAGGCTTTCTAAAGCCTTTTGAGAAAGTACAGGTAACCAAAACACCAAGCAAGGAGATTATCAACCCATCCTCACCAATTCACACTCACCAAATAATGCAATTCCGATAATTGAATAGTAACATCTCATCAATATTTGGGTTCCACGCACCACTTTCCCCCTGGTTATTGGAGACTTCCTATGCATCAGACCTTCCCCGCCATTTTCACTACATTCCCACTGCCGCCCCTACAACATCCTTATGGGCCACCTAAACCACATAATCTTACCTCAAACACCTGGGACACCAAATACTTATGTAACGACACATAAAAACACCTAGTCAACCAAAACCATATGTAATTATTCCCACAAACAACTGGGCCAGAACAAGTACTTCCATGCCCAAATAAACTTAGACCTCATCCCAAAGACACATGGGAGACAAACCTGACCACACAAACCTAGGCCGACCACCAAAACATACCCTTCCTAATGATTCATGGGGTATAATGGCCCTTAGGCCATCACAGCCTACTCGAAGTGTCCTGGACTACCTGGGAGAGGGTACAAAAAGGAAGTCAAAAACCAATCACTCATAGGAATGTTGGAAAAAACACCCTCCCCCATGAAATGGGGGTGTTCAGCATGAAGTGCTGAACATGGGTGGGGTGCTTATAATAAACACAAAAACTAATTTATACATATAGTTGATAAAGAAATCATCTCATCTTGAGGGTTTTGAATCCAGCCAATAAACAAACACACTCATTACTATTCATTCATGCAAAAAAGCACAATAGCCACACCTAGAGTACTACCCATTTTTTGATCATGTTCAACTGATTACATTTAAATATTCCGTCACTACCAGGAGAAAAACAAGAACATCCACAAGTCAACACAACATAATACTAAAGATAAAAACATCCGAAAAAAATTTTAAGCTTTCACACCCAGTTCTATTGAAAAGTCACATCAACAAAATGGATATGTGAGATCCCAACAAGTACTAGAACCAAAATAATCCTCAAAATATGATCACAGATCCACAAGAAAACTAATAAACAATAGATCCCATCCCCATCCACATCACCCCACAAATAGAAACCACACACAATGAAGTTTCCAGATTTGTCCACAACATTCAATTGGTTCTTTTTTGCTATTTGGTTAACATGGGTGTTCACAGAAGGAATCATATTCATTTTTTCATCCATTTTATCAACCAAATTTACGTGATTAACCAATTTCAATGTTACCGCTATTAAATCATAAGTTCATACAAATAATGATTCATTAGTGCTCAATAAAGGACTACCAATGTCCACTACTTTCATTGTGCATAATCTCATACAATTCACAACATATATGTGAAGATGAAAGAGTACAAATACATCATAATCAGTCACACCCCTTCATTTGTTAATTTCTGTTTATAATATTCGTTATGATTCATTTTCATCCACACCCTGACGAAACATTATCATACCCACCCCACATGATACACAGTAAATAGAGATGAAAGAAAACCCAACCTGGATGATCAATGTCTGATGTTTTCTCCTCTCTCCTAGATCTGGGGATGCGCGGCTTGCAGAGGAATATATCTGAGGACTGCAAGGCTAAGCCGGATGAGCTCCGACATGGTATCATGATTCGTCATAGAAGGAAGTCTCTCAGTTCACTATGAGAGATCAAAAGGAAGAAGGAAGAGAGGATCTCAGTTTAAGGGAAGGCCATATCGTAAAATTAGGGAGTTGATTTTGAAGTACTTTAAAGTCATATCGTGGATCAACCTTGTGGCTGGGATGTTTATCATCTTGGGATAAATTTAGATTTAATGATTATCCTCAATGATGGTGGAGACAACGGTTGTGAGTTAGTAGATAACCTTTATGTAGAGAAAATAATAGTTTAATGGGGAGAACCTATAAAAATGTCAAAGGTGTGACACCAAGGAAAAAGTGCCACACATTTTGGTAACACAAGAGTTTAAAAAATATTGGGGTTTCAATAAAAATATTTCACTAACTTTAAAATGGGTTTGAAAAGTGGAATAAATGACTTTTACATCAAAAGATATGTTTCCTGAGAAAAACTGGAAGGTCATGGAAAAACCGAGAAGGACTCACTATTAGGTGAGTCACTGTAGCACTGACACTCTCTCCCTAAAACAATCACCCTGACACCATATCCTAGGCACTGTCGTCATGGAACTGTCTCCCTGGAACCATCTCCCTGGCACTGTTTCCCTAGCACCATTGCCATGTCACCATCTTCCTACCACTGTCGTCGTTTCACCTTCACCTTAGAACCATTTCCTTGACACTGTTTTTGTGACACCATCACCCTGGCACCATCACCCAAGTACCTTCGCCCTAGCACTGTCACCCTGGAACCATTGCAAATTTGTGCAATGGATGACCCATCGGTGCCAGCGATGATCATTTTTTTCCTCCGATGCAGATCGATGCCAACAATACCCATAAATTCAATTGACACACGTCGGTTCCATCATTCGTTCAATCCTGAAATTTGGAAAACTTTTTAAAAAGTCACATATGCTTTCCAGGACACTCCAAACACCAGAAATTTGGAAATTTAATGGACAAGGAGGGTCCAGTCCATTAACAGATAGGACTATATGAGGAATCATAAGGTAGTCCATGCCGATCACCCCTATGTTGGTCGGAGGACAGAGAGGCAGCTATGTTGGGACCTCATCTTGTCCATGAGACCATTGAGCCGGTTGTGTTGATTTGGAAGAGTATGGATACTGCACAGTCTTGGCAGAAATATAATTTGGATTGATGGATACATCCTCTGGAGTTTGAGGTTGGAGATCATATTTTCCTGCGTGTAACTCTAAAATTGAGACATATTAAGATTATGAGATAGGTGATGCATATACAGAGAAACGTCGAGCCACTTCTGTCATGACCCATCCTCGGGGCCCGTTCCGTGACTACCCCAATCCCACCTTCCATAGGCCAGGGGCTGGTGACTAGCACCAAAGTCATAAATCCCGATAACTGGGAAGGAATTGCCTTTATAAAAGTAAACAAAACACCACAGAGTACAAGCAGAAGTAAAACACTAAGTACAAAGAGAAGTTTTGAAAGGTAAATGGGCCAAAATACAAACCCAAAAGAAAGTACAACTACAACTGAACAAAGAACAACAGAAAAAGACAACAGCAGGAGGGACCGAAGCGGATCCTAGGTCGTCCTCCTCGGATCCTACCTGAAGGGTAGGTACAGATGGCGCAACTCCTGGATCGTCCACCACGAATCCTACCAGAAGGGTAGGTACAGATAGACTCCACAATTCTCTCTCCCGTAAACCTCCTCCAAGTTTCTCCTCGCAGTGAAGTCCACCTCCGGATACTGACTCGTCGTGTAGTCCACCTCCGGGTACCGTCTAGTCCTCGAACACTCGGCCTCCGTCAGCACTGCCCATCGTCTGCAACCAACACAACGAGGTGTGGGCATATCCCGTGCAGGGGTGAGTATATCGATACTTAATAGGGACCCCGAGACCCTCAAGGTCTCACTAAAACCAACATGTATAATCACAAAGAAGATCTCAATAGATAACCTCTACTTAGGTATATGCCCATGCATATACCTAAGTTATCAAGTAACCCATCTCAATCATGAGGAAAACACCAAGATCATGAAATCAACGGATAAACACTACCCAGGTATATTCTCATACATATACCAAAGTTATCAAGTGACCCATCTCAATCATGAGGTAAACACAAAGGTCAAAAGTCTCATCTCAAACCAGTATTTTCATTATCGAAACCGTAACTGCTGAAGAGCCCCGTCTCTGGAGTGTACAGTGGTCCTGTCACGACTCTGAGGTACTGCTCACTAACCTAAGACTGCTGAGATACTCCTCCTGTCGAGTACCATGGGTCAGCCACCCAAACACAGTAGTGCTTTCCTACGGGGTATGCCACCCAGACACAGTAGTGCACACCCCCTAGTAGCATGCTGAGGTACTCTCCGGACGAGTACCTCTGCACTGTCACACAGGTAGTGCACCGTCCGCCATGGGTCTGCACCTCACAAAGTAGTGCTCCATCCACTGGGCTAGTTGACTCACTCAAAGTCGACTCGGTCAAGAAGTCATCAGGTCTCAGTCGGCTACACGGTCTCCGTACTCCGCACGCTCGTCTCTGGGAGGGTCCGCTCCACGAGCTACTAGTCGATACTCCTCACGCTTATCTCTGGGAGGGTATGCTCCATGAGCTACTGGTAGATACTCCATGTATCTCAAAGTCCCACAAAGAAGTATCACAATGGACCGCCTCGTCATAGGTGTCTCAACGCAACAGATGGCGCGTCAATCGGGCACCCGGTCTGTGAGTTATTAGCCTTTCCATCCTAGGGGTTCCGGTTAGTTTCGCGAGCGAACCAACCTGGACGTATATCAACTGTACCCCGAACTCTCATAGGGTATACTCATAGGGACCGTTTCTCAACGTGATCACCAACGCCGCTGACGGTTCGTCAAACGGACGTCCAGTCTGAAAGATATCATCTTTTCTGTTCCAGGGGCCCTGTTGGATTTCGGGTGCAATCCAACCCAGCCACTATCTAACTGCATCCCAAAAATGGGCTAAGAATGCCAAAAGTTCCATCTCATCAAGAGGAATTCAACGAGATAGAGGTCGCGTCAATCGGACGCCCGGTCTGTTACTTATTGGCTTTTTTGTTCTAGGGGCCCGGTTGGTTTCGTGAGCGAACCAACCCGACCGCACTCCGAAGACATCCAAACCTCGAGTGGAGTAAGCCAAAAGATCCGTCTCACCTAGAGAAATCCATAAAAGTCTACAGCACGTCAATCAGACGTCCGAAGCTCAAGATATAAGTGTTTCCGCTCCGAGGGCCCGGTTGGTTTCGTATCCGAACCATCCCGTCCGAACCGAAAGTATTCCGAAACCTTGAGTGCGATATACCGAAATGACCGTCTCATTCCAAGGATCACTATGCAACTGATGGTGCATCGATCAGAGGTCTGTAGCCCAAGATATGGGCATTTGACCAAAGAGGGTCTGAAAACGGGGGGTCTGGGCCCGGACCGACCCGGCCCGACCCCCCCTGGGTCGGCCCTAACCGGGTCGACCCGAACCAGGTCGACCCGGCTGGGCCCGGACCGGCCCGGCAGGATCGGCCAGCGCGGCCGGGCGGAAGCCGCGGAGTGGGGCTGCGCGGTCCCCCCCCCCCCCCCTCGCCGCTAATTGAAGACGGCGGCTACCGCCGCCGGTCGCCGGCGCCGCCGCGCCGACGTGGCGCGCCGCCTCTGACTTCCGCGGACCACCAGACGCGCTCCGGTGGTCCGTTTCTCCTGCCGTCTTCTCCAACGGTCCTCCCAAGACCCGAACATCCCTGCGGAGGCCTCAAAATTTCCTTTTGGCCTCATTTGTCGTCGCCCGACAATCCGCACTTCAAAAACAAATCTTGCCATCTTCGTGGTTTTCCCGGCACGGCGCGTCGGCACCGCGCCCCTTCGCCGTGGCCCGACTCCGACCGCGGATTCATTAGTCCCCAAAGGGGCAGCGCAACGGCACCGCACTCATTCGTTGTGATTTTCTAAATTCCTGCACTGTCTTGCGCGGTGCGATGGTTCTGCACCATCTCTGTTCCAAACAACAACAGGAACAACAACAAGATAAGGGAGGAGGGTTGGTCTTGTTTTTGCGGTTCGACCCCCTCCCGTTAATCGATAGCAAGCGGTCCAAATTTTAAACAGATAACGACGACGGTACTAATCACGAACGAAACAAAATAAACCCCTGCAGTTCTCCTCGTAATCAAGATTTCCCATCCCGTAACATAATCTTCGTGGATCAACTTAATATTTTGTTGATCCGCGTTCTTAGATTTAGAAGGGAGTAAAAGAGGGTTTACAAATAAGTTCCCTACCTTGACAAATGTTGATGAACGACGGTGTCGCGGAAAACGGCGTCGCAGGGTGAGGTTTCGTATATGCTGACAGAGAACGTCCAAGGAGGATGCATCATCTCCCTTCCTTTCACGCGGAGAGAAATTTGAAAGGCGGATTATCGATGGCGAGTTACCACGTCGGTGCCTCCTCCTTTTCCGAGGAAGAAGAAGATATAAGAAGAGGAAGAAGTTCTTTTAAAAATTCCAAGCTCTCTACCCATACCCTCAACACCACAAAATCCAACAAATAACAAATAATGGTTCCACATTATTTAATCAACCCAAGGCAAGCTTTTACAAAACGAATTCAAAAGTTGAATTCACTTAATTAATGTGTGTGTTGTCTTGAGTTAATGAGGGAGAGGGTGAGGAAATGAAAGGTTACCCAAATAAAGATAGGTTTACAAAATTTAAGAGGGGTTTTGGGAGATTAAGAGGAATGTGAAGGGGTGGGGTTCTTGTGGGCCCCATCTCACCTTAAATAATCCCATGGGTGGTTAACTCCAAGTGGGTCCCACCCCTAACTCCCTTACATAGATTAAAACCACTTAATAGAGGGTCAAGTGTTGTAACACAACACTTAATCTACTTAACAAGAAAATAAAAATTGTAGATAAATTATAAATTAAACTTCCACAATTTTTATCATCTTCACTCGGGTAAACACAACTCCGAAAATGGCGTTCCTAAGCAATTATAGGCGCTACAGTTCCATCGGTGCCCTCGGAATTCAGTTCCGAGCACCGGTTCAAAAGATAGAAATTCCCGCTCGTTCGTTCACTGAATGTACCCGAGCCAAACTTCGGAAAATGATTCCGGGCACACCGGGTCTCGGAATTAGGTGTCGTCAGAGACTGCGTTATTGTAAAATTCCAAAGAAAATTAAGAAAAAATTTTCCTTGAAATTTCTGAGTCTTTACATTACTCCCACCTCAGGGCTTTACGTCCCCATAAAGCTTCAACACAAACTAGGGTCACAAAAGCGGTATCGAACACGCACCTGAGCCTTTCGCTCCCATGTGCTTACCTGGAGGTTCCGTAATTCCAAAGAAAGTGCACCCGAGGAATCGATCATCCTCGTAGGATCCGCTCCTATCGATCCTCGATCCCCACTGGAACCTCCGTGAAAGAAACATCATCATCATCGTCCAGCTCCTCATGGTCGATGATATGCGAAGGGTCAAGCACGTATCTCTTCAGTTGTGATATGTGGAAGTCATCGTGCACCTGGTGCAACTGAGGTGGCTGGGTCAAGCAGCAAACCACCTCGCCTACCCAGCTGAGGACCTAGAAAGGTCCGTTGAACCTTAGAGTTAACTTGCCGCCTTGGCCACATCTCCGTAAACCTCGTCGAGGTGAGACCCGTATAAGGACATGATCGTTATCCTCAAACTATAGAGGTCTCTAACTTCTATTATAACTGAAACTCAAACGACTGCTGCCATGAGGGTAAGGTTGACCGACTCAAGGGTGATCGGTCACACCCTCCTGTGAAAGAGTTACCCTGCGCTGCCTGGGGTTTTCTTTTCACCGACCAAGGAAAACCCATCCTGACATCGTATTAAAACCACAACCTTTTAATCCTAATACAGTCAATCCGTGTATGAACTGGGGATCCAATCCATACTCAAACCAACGTCTTAAGGCCTCGATGCTACCACCAATAGAATCCAACCGAAACTCTTGCCTCGAGGGTCTGACCACACTGTCGGCGTAAGTGTGATTATCGAGTCTCCTCGCAAGGTATATCCAGACGACAGGGTCAAGTCCACGACTTACCGGAAACTCTAGGTCTGGAACAAGATTTGTGAAAGCAAGGAATCATTCATATCGACGTCTGTTACTACAGCAACTAGTAGTGGACACAGACTGCCCCTTGAATCATTTTTTTAGAGCCATTGGGTCACACTCCTTGACTGCATGCAGCCGCACTCTTCCTCCGCCTCCAGCTCCCTGAGCCTGGCGGGGATAACTAAGGCAGTTGGTTGTAGAATGTTAAGATGTATGCCACCTCATGCTGCTCTCCTAGCTCTGCCTCCACGTCTGCTGCTTCGCCGACTCATCTCTCCTTAAAGCTTCCTCTTCTTTAAACATTTAACACGCTTGAGTCTCTGAGACTGGAGCCAGTTTCCTATTTCTTACTGCACCGTGCAGACTTCATCCGCTCCTGGAGGATCTGCACCTTCTTTTCCTACAATCTGAAGAGCTGCTAAAATTTCTCCTTTGCTGAAAAGAGAAACTCGGTCTCATCCCCTGGGTGAACCATGCCCATTGCCTAATACAGTCAATCCCGAAATGAATGATGCATTCATGCCATGGATGACATCGTAAGGCCTCGACTTAATTACCAAGAGATCCAACGGCCACTCTCGCCTCCAAGGGTCGAGTCACACTGTCGGCATCAGTGTGAAGTCACTGGGTCTCCTCTAGTAGAAATCTCGAAAGTGAGGGTCAAGTCAACAGTTTTAACCGGGAACACTCAGTATCAAACAAACAAAAGGATAAGGAATCAAAAGAAGATAAGTGTCTTTTTATTATTGCATCTCATAGTACAAAGACACGAAAACAACAACAACATGGAACTAGAAGTACAAGGGACGTATCCACTAGTTCCGCTCCTGTCCACCTTCTCCCGGAGCACTACTGCCTTGTCCACTGCTCGATTGTTGCTCAAGCACCAGCCGCTGCTTCTGTCTCGGTGGATCCTCCAAAGCCTGCAGATCAACTGTACAAGGAGTCGGACAGTCACGTGCCAGGTGACCCTTCCCGCCGCAAGAGTAACACTGTCTATTTCTGGCACGGCTGGCTCTGACCCCACCCCGTGTGCCCCGCACCATAGGTCCTAAGACCCGAGATCTTCCAATTGCTGGTCTGGTCCTCCTGGACCTCTGCATCATCTGTCTACTACCCATAGATGACTCGGCTACTGATCGAAAAACACGCGGAAAAGGCAGTAGCTCCTAAACACGCTCGGGGTGTAGAGCTACTGGCACAAACTCCACCCTAAATAAGGTCTCGAAATCTTCCCATGCGAAGGTCATCCCGTCGCAAAACTGAAACAAGTGGCTCCACCACCTGCCTGCTGATGCCTGAAGGAGGCTGGAAGGAAAGATCACCATGAAGTCTGCAGGCATCCCCACCAGCCTGAAGACTCTCACCATAGCCTCCATCCAATCCTTAGCCGCCTGCGGGTCCGACTCTCCACGGAACCTTGGTGGCCTCTAGCGTTGGAACTCGTGTAGCGCACTCAAGTGGCATGCATCGCCTACCGCTGGGGCTGGTGGAATCGGTGGCCCAACGTATGGTAGTACCGTTGGTGCCTTCGTTGGTGCCTCAACCGCAAGAGGGCCCTGTACCGAAGCCTCGTCGCTCGGCAGGCTGTCAGTACGCACATCCCTCTGGGCTCTAGCTGGTCATTTGAAAAAAGGATTCCTAAAAGAAACAACGTGACATAGTCAAACGATTATACCTGGTGAGCTGACCTGGTTTGAGCTGACATTTAAAAACTTCTGGAAACTCACACGCAATCAGTGTTTTCATGCACAAAGTCAGAAATCAGTTGTCAGGGTCCTGGTGTATGGATACGTCGGCCGCCCGCACCAACACTGGACTCCCTGAACTGAAGACCACACTCGGTACCCTTAACACTATTGCTTCACAGAAATAAAATATCAGAGTTATAAGTTCTGCGGTAGAACCGACTCCTCTGATACCAATTTGTCACGACCCGTCCTCGGGGCCCGTGCCGTGACTACCCCAAACCCGCCTTCCATAGGCCAGGGACTAGAGACTAGCACCAAAGGCGTAAATCCCGATAACTGGGAAGGCATTGCCTTTATAAAAGTAAACAAAACACCATAGAGTACAAGCGGAAGTAAAACACTAAGTACAAAGAGAAGTGCTGAAAGGTAAATGGGCCAGAATACAAACCCAAAAGAAAGTACAACTACAACTGAACAAAGAACAACAGAAAAAGACAACAGCTGGAGGGACGGAAGCGGCTCCTGGGTCTTCCTCCTCAGATCCTACCTGAAGGGTAGGTACAGATGGCGCAACCCATGGATCGTCCACCACGGATCCTACCTGAAGGGTAGGTACAAATAGCCTCAACAACGCTCTATACCGTCAACCTCCTAGGAGTGTCGTCTCGCCGTGAAGTCCACCTCTGGATACTGAATCGTCGTGTAGTCCACCTCCGGGTACTGTCCAGTCCTCAAACACTCGACCTCCGTCATCACTGCTCGTCATCTGCAACCAACACAACGAGGTGCGCGCATAGCCCGTGCAGGGGTGAGTATAACGATAATCAGTAGGGACCCCGAGACCCTCAAGGTCTCACTAAAACCAACATGGATAACCAACAAGAAGATCTCAATAGATAACCTCTACTTTGGTATATGCCCATGCATATACCTAAGGTATCAAGTGACCCATCTGAATCAGGAGGAAAACACCAAGATCATGAAATCAACGGATAACCACTACCCAGGTATATGCCCATACATATACCTAAGTTATCAAGTGAACCATCTCAATCATGAGGTAAACACAAAGGTAAAATGTCTCAGCTCAAACCAAGATTTTCATTATCGAAACCGTAACTACTGAAGAGCCCCGTCTCTGGAGTGTACAATGGTCCTGTCACGACTCTAAGGTACTGCTCACTAACCTAAGACTGCTGAGGTACTCCTCCTGTCGAGTACCGCGGGTCAGCCACCCAAACACAGTAGTGCTTCCCGTCGGGGTATGCCACCCAGACACAGTAGTGGACACCCCCTAGTAGCCTGCTGAGGTACTCTCCGGACGAGTACCGCGGGTCTGCACTGTCACACAGGTAGTGCTCCATCCGCCATGGGTCTTCACCTCACAGAGTAGTTCTCGGTCCACTGGGCTAGTCGAATCACTCCAAGTCGAGTCGGTCAAGCAGTCGTCAGGTCTCAGTCGGCTACACGGTCTCCGTACTCCGCATGCTCGTCTCTGGGAGGGTCCGCTCCACGAGCTACTGGTCGATACTCCTCACACTCGTCTCTGGGAGGGTCCGCTCCATGAGCTACTGGTTGATACTCCAAGTATCTCATAGTCCCATGAATAAGTATCACAAAAGACTGCCTCGTCATAGGGGTCTCAACGCAACAGACGACGCGTCAATCAGACACTTGGTCTGTGAGTTATTAGCCTTTCCATCCCAGGGGCCCGGTTGGTTTCGTGAGCAAACCAACCCGTCTGTATCTCAACTGTACCCCGATCTCTCATAGGGTATACATATAGGGACCGTTTCTCAACCTGATCACCAACGCCATTGACGGTTTGTCAAACGGACGTCTAGTCTAAAAGATATCAGCTTTTCCGTTCCAGGGGCCTGGTTGGATTTCGGGTGCAATCCAACCCGGCCACTATCCAACTGCATCCAAAACTTGGGCGAAAAATGCCAAAATATCCGTCTCATCAAGAGGAATTCATCGAGACAGACGGCGCGTCAATCGGATGCCCAATCTGTGAGTTATTGGCTTTTTCGTTCCAGGGGCCCGGTTGGTTTCGTGAGCGAACCAACCCGACCGCACTCCGACGACATCCAAAACTAGAGAGGAGTAAGCCAAAAGATCCGTCTCACCTAAAGGAATCCACTAAAGTCGACGACACTTCAATTAGACGTCCGGAGCTCAAGATATAAGCGTTTCCGCTCTGAGGGCCCGGTTTGTTTCGTATCCGAACCAACCCGGCCGAACCCAAAGTATTCCTAAACCTTGAGTGAAATATACCGACACGACCTTCTCGTTCCAAGGATCGCTACACAACTGACGGTGCATCTATCGAAGTTCTGTAGCCCAAGATATGGGCGTTTGACCAAAGAGTGTCCGAAAAAGGGGGGTCTGGGCCCAGACTGACCCGGCCCGACCCCCCCTGGGTCGACCCGGCTGGGCCCGGCCCGGCTCGGCCGGCTCGGTCTGGCCCGGCCGGCTCGGTCCAGCTCGACCGGCCAGCCGCAGCTCGACCAGCGCGGCCGAGCAGAAGCCGCGGAGCGGGGGTGCGCGGTCCCCCCCCCCCCCCCGCTAATTGAAGACGGCGGCTACCGCCACTGCCTTCCGCGGACCACCGGACGTGCTCCGGTGGTCCGTTTCTCCTTCCATATTCGCCAACGGTCCTCCCGGGACCCGACCTTCACTGCAGAGGCCTCAAAATTTCCTTGCGGCCTCGTTTGTTGTCACCCGTCAATCCGCACGTAAAAAATAAATCATGTCGTCTTCGTGGTTTTCCTGGCATGGCGCATCGGCACCGCTCCCCTTCACCGCGGCCCGACTTCGACTGCGGATTCGTTCGGCCCCAAAGGTGTGGCGCAACTGCGCCACACTCCTTCGTTGTGATTTTGTAAATTCCCGCACGGTCTTGTGCGGTGCGATGGTTTAGCGCCATCTCCATTCCAAACAACAACAGGAACAACAACAAGATAAGTGAGGAGGGTCGGTCGTGTTTGTGCGGTCCGGCCCCCTCCCGTTAATCGATAACAAGCAGTCCAAATTTTAAACGGAGAATGACGACGGTACTAATCACGAAGGAAACAAAATAAACCCCTACAGTTCTCCCCGTAATCAAGATTTCCCAAACCATAACATAATCTTCGAGGATCAACTTAATATTTTGTTGATCCGCGTTCTTAGATTTAGAAGGGAGTAAAATAGGGTTTACAAATAAGTTCCCTACCATGACAAAAGTTGATGAACGATGGTGTCGCGGAAAACGACGTCGCAGGGTGAGGTTTCGTATATGCCGATGGAGAACGTCCGAGGAGGATGCAACGTCTCCCTTCCTTTCACACGGAGAGAAATTTGAAAGGCGGATTGTCGATGGCGAGTTCCCACATCGGTGCCTCCTCCTTTGCCGAGGAAGAAGAAGATGGAAGAAGAAGAAGAAGTTCTTTTAAAACTTCCAAGCTCTCTACCATTACCCTCAACACCACAAAATCCAACCCATAACGAATAATGGTTCCACATTATTTAATCAACCCAAGCCAAGCTTTTACAAAATGAATTCAAAAGCAGAATTCACTTAATTAATGTGTGTGTTGTCTTGAGTTAATGAGGGAGAGAGTGAGGAAATGAAAGGTTACCCAAATAAAGATAGGTTTACAAAATTTAATAGGGAGTTTGGGAGTTTAAGAGGAATGTGAAGGGGTGGGGTTCGTGTGGGCCCCACCTCACCTTAAATCCTCCCATGAGTGGTTAACTCCAATTGGGTCCCACCCCTAACTCCCTTACATAGATTAAAACCACTTAATAGAGGGTCAAGTGTTGTAACACAACACTTAATCTACTTAACAAGAAAATAAAAATTGTAGATAAATTATAAATTAAACTTCCACAATTTTTATCATCTTCACTTGGGTAAACGCAACTCCAGAAATGGCGTTCCTAAGAAATTACCGGCGCTACGGTTCCATCGGTGACCTCGAAATTCGATTCCGAGCAACGGTTCAAAAGATAGAAATTCCCGCTCGTTCGTTCACTGAACGTACCCAAGCCAAACTTCAGAAAATGATTCCGGGCACACCGGGCATTGGAATTAGGCACCGTCAGAAACTGCGTTCTTGCAAAATTCCAAAGAAAATTAAGAAAAAAATTTCTTGAAATTTCTAGGTCTTAACAACTTCAAGTTTTGGAGACAGTCAGGTTGAGTGCCTATCTGTTTTAGTTACCTCAGATGTACCATGCTATGCATGACGTATTTCATGATTTTTAGCTATGACGTTACTTTTCAAACTCATCTCAATTTTTTCTACATGAGGAGGTTGAGTTGATGGTGGATGCATCCTTCGAGAAACACCCTATTTGGATTGCGAATGATACTGAAAATGTTCTTCATGGTAAGTCTATTCCTTTGGTATGGGTTTTATGGATTCACCGGTGAGTACGTGAAGAGACTTGAGAGAGTGATGCTGATGTGTGATTGTAGTGGCATGAGTCATTCATAGATTCTTCTTCACCACCATTGGTTGAAAAGTTTTGGTCGAATTTCTTTAATTTGGTGAAGTTTTTAAGAACCCAGATCTATATTTTGGGTATGGATATTGATTTTTGGTTACTTTTTAGGAAAAAGGAATTAATGGTGATTTTATATGTACACATTTTGTACTCATGTGTACACACCATGTTTTCATTTTCCATGTACAACCACTTATTGGATGTGTAACAACCGAGTACATGGTCGTGCAGTGACATTGAAGACCGCTTATGGTCTGGGTTAGTTAAGGATACTACACTGTGGGTACATTTAATGCAAAAACCATGTTGTTATCTTTTTTCATTGATATATCAGAGCGGGGTTGTGTCTCATGTGCAGAAATGGCTTATTCTCTCGGTTTTTGGTACAGGAGTGCTCTGGGATGATGAATAATTATTGATCTCTCGATTCTTCATCTGAGCTCCGATTGAGACATTTTCGGGTGTGTTGGAGTCCCACGGGTGAGTTCATCAATCCTATAGAGCCTTTCTTCATGATTACTCATCTCTTGTGATTTATTAATAGTTGATCATTTTTACATTTTTGTAGATCTATACCATTATAGGCTGATTCAAGAGCCAATGTTCAGGTATATCGATCATGATATATTGAGGTAGGTGGTTTGTGCCTTTCATTAATCATCTTTGGATTATACATGTTAAAATTTATATATACCCATGTTTGGGGTATTGCGTGTTTTAAAATTAAACCATGTTTATCACCTATTATGGTTTGGTAGACTGATAAAGGGTAGTTACATGTGCATTAGACTAAATACCATGGTTATGGGACACTCTGTGGGTTTTCTTCCCTTGAATGACTGCTTATGGACGTTTGGACTAGGTTTACTATTAGGGTTTCATTGTATTCCATGCCTTATTTAGTTAGGATGGAGATAATGATTATATGATATGCATGTGATATACATTGTGAATTTTTGACCAGGGGGAATTTGACTATGACAGCTTCCTAAGATAGTGTCATTTATGTGTGCTATACTATTTTGGTGACCCAGAGGTATTGACTGTGAGAGCTGCTAGGTGGTCATCGACCCGGGCCGGTGGATTTAGACTGTGAAAGTTTCCTAGGTGATCGCTTATATTTTATTGATGCTATGTTGACCAAGTGGTATTGACCATGAGACATACCCTGATTTTCAATTGTAAATGATTATTGTAATGTTAGACTAAAGGGGTTAAACCATGTGAGCATCCTAGTGGTTCATTGTTAAATGAATTATTGCTATGTTAGACCTAGGGTATAGACTGTAAATACATTCCCAAAGGGTTATTATTTAATAATTGAATGATTTTAACGAGTCTACGAAACCAAATCACAAGGTTGGACTCACTAATATTTGTTTATTTATATAATATTCTAAGATGTTTGTTTGTTACAATTACACATAGAGAAATAGTGCATATGCTTGATACCGTGTTTACATGATTGAAAGTTTGAATAATAAATGTAAATGAATGTAATTGAAAAGCGTAGGAATGTTTACTTTTGTGTACTTCATAGTTTATTTCCCCATTTAATCATATTGCTTTCTATATATATCTACTGACAGTTAAGTACAGATCATTTTTTGGTTTCCAACAAGGATTTTCCTCACAAAATTTTTGGGTCATGTTTTGGACCCAAACAGATAATATGATTGCATGTATAGATAAGGGACAATACCCTTTTTCTCAGGTACTTGATAGCTCTAGGAGATAGAGAGCATGGGAAGTAGCTGAGTCTTGCGATGCTACTGGAGTTTAATATATCTTTTTTATTCAGTATTTGTACTTCTTTCTAGTATTGTGATTTTTTGGGATATTTTCTTATAAACATATACCATACATCATACATTTATGTATTTTAGAATCCATTAGACTACTTTTAGTATTATGATGTTTTCATTTGTGGTATTACTACTTATGCTATTTCATACTAATTGTTTTCCACTATGTATACTTTTCTAATGGGGGCATTGTTTCCCCATTATCAGACCTTATCTCTCATTGCTAATTTTAAGCTTATGGAATTTGGAGAAATTCTCATGAGGTCATGTGACCAACCAGGTATGGGGAACCTATTGGAGACACCTGAATCTGGGACGATAAACAACACATTTCATTTCATGGGTTTTAAAATGATGAATTATTAATGTTCTTGCAGAATACATATGTATGGGTTTCATTATGCGATGGGTGGATCATATATCTACCACTAATTCATTGGCTAAATATATATATCACATGAGATAAAAATGAAAATAATGATGGGTGAACTCATTTCTGTAATACAGAGTTGGAATGGAAAATAAACATGGTTCAGTAAAGAGTGACTGGAATGGGGAATGGACCCAATTCAGTAAATGAATTTTTTTACTATTATAGTAAGGGAAATGTTCCTCAACTAATATGAAATTTATTTTATATTTTTATGTGTCTACCAAACTTTCTTGTCTTATGTTACGATCTCCTAAAATATATTCTTTATGATCTTCTCTGATTTATCACATGGCTTGATATCATGTTCTTGGATATGTAGGGTTAACATTTCCAATTTTTTTGCATATATTTTCATTATCTTGATTTTTATATGATTAAAATCTACCTTGTTTACCCCTACTGAGGATTTGATCTCACACATTATTATGTATATTTTCTGAGGATATGAGGAACGATATTAATAAAGATGCCTCTAAATAGGATCATGTCATTAAATAATAAGCATGTGATGATATATATTTCTTATGAATAAGTTGTTTATGTTTCACAGTTTCTAGTGAAAATAAAACAATATGATTATGGAATTGTTTTTATGTTACATGATGGATATTATTCTATTTATATGGAATAACTATGTATCAAAAATATGGGCCATTATATCTTCTCTCATTTACTTGAATAGATTATAAATCATGGATGTTTTATTCATGTTTATTCTTCATGTTATTATCTAATAATATTTATACAAGATGTATTATTGAGAGAGGAGGATATCATCAAATACATTGATTGTTGTGATAAACCGTGATGGATTTCACATTATGTGTTATTCTATGTCCATAATTTAGATATTCATTCCAATTAAATAAAAATGTAGGGGTTTTTTTGTCAGTCTTGGGATTATATTAATTTCTTATGGCATTTAGGATTTGTTACAGTGGATTAACATCAATATAATCAAATGGTGATGGTATCTTAAGGTAGTTCTCTAATTAATCTATGTTTATCTCTAAATCTATGATTACTTTTGAATTCATTATAGGTTTTAAATTTGTATGAATTCTTTCTTCCTATATCTATTAGTTATTTCAAATATTGATGTTTTGGTGAGATTTGAATAAAAGTGGGGAAAAGTGGATTTTCATATGATTTTTTATGATATCAATTTTAATGGAATAAGTGATCATTTTCAAAATGGAAATTCCTATCCATGTTTTGAAAATTATTATTGAAACTATTTATATTTTTGACATTCAATAAATGTGGGAATGAGTTGTTATCTAATGACTATGTTAGATGTAACTTTTCAAGAAATTATATTAACAATTACATACATTGAATTATTTAAATAAGGAATTGTGTGTTTTGTTTTGAAAAAGGGTTTTCATGTATTATAATTTTATAAATTATCCCAAGGCCTGATTGACATTCTAATGGTTTATCAGGAAAATGATAACCCATAGGACATGTACCTTTATATTAGATTTAAAATATTTATGAATGAATGTGATTGATATTGTTCCCCATTAAGGTAAATAGATTAATATTATTATTTATTGATAACATTGTTGTTCATATGTGGGTGTACAGAGGTGTGATAGAGATAAATGAATGGATGGTTTCATTTTTATTGGATGATATCATATGATTTGATCACCTCCATTTTATAAATGTTATCAGAATAATTATGTGGATAGGTTGGATGTTTTGGTATTCAAGAGTAATAATGTAGAATTATACTATGTATTTTCCCTTATCTTTGACATCTATCAACCTATGGGATGTTTACCTAATGTAAGAAATGTAATGGTGGAATCAGATGTTGGGTAAGGGGCTGATTAATGGGTACTTGTTTTCTAGTATGCAGAATTTTCTTCATTGAGGACCATGTTATCTCTATTCTAGATTATTCCCTTTGATGTCCTTGGATTCCATGATGATTATATATGTTTATTTTAAAAAGTGGATTATATTGGAAATATTTGAAATGATACCCTATTTTCATTATTATTTTACATAATACTATTTAAACTGTAATTTATTCTTGATATTTTTTAGTGAATATAAACTATGGGTTTCTTTTTAAAAGTGACTTTTTTTTTGAAAATTTAGTTTTTTCTTAGAAGACTATGTGATACTTTTTAATGAAAATAATTTTGGAATCTATAATTTTATTTCAATATTTGTAAATATGCATGAAATAGATTTTAGTTTAACATATTATGATTTGGGTTGATAGGTGGTGACCTAGATGTATTTTAGATCATGAATATATATATATATATATATATATTATAAGTTTAGAAGGATTCACGGTACTTGGGATATTACTATATCGTTGTATTTGAGTTTTGGTGGAGGTGTGTGTGTAATTGGCTCTCTAGAATAAAGAGATGTTGGTGTATTATTCTATATTTTATGTTTTGTTTTAACTGTTTTAGGCCATCAGGGTTGTTTTTTTGTCAAAGATTCATTTTTTTCAATCTTATATATTACGTATCCATTTATGAAAAGTTTCTTCTATTTTCACTAATAATATTTTTATGTTATTTTTTGGGGAGAAAAATTTCCAAATGTATTCCTGTTGATCCCTAGAAACTTGTCACCAGACCTTGGTTATCAGGAAATCTCTTTTTGACTTTCCACATGTGCCATGGGTGTTCTATTGAGGGATGATTATTTTTTCTATACGACATTTGTGTTATCAAATGTGGTTTTTTCTTTTTCTTCTATGATGTTTTATAGTTTTTAGGCATGAATTTCAAAATTTATATATTTTTTTCATGGTACGGTTATTGACCACCATCAATTTGAGTTTATTATTGGGTATCCAAGGCCTTACAGAATGATTCTTTCTTAATTCTAAACATAGATTGCAATGCCTTTGAGACTTTTGGTTTTTTAATTTTTCATAAATTTGTGTTTTTGAAAAACATGGACTATCATGAGAATCTGTGGGTTTTTTAGTGATTATTTAAGGGAATTCATAGGGTTCATGAATACTACCCATGTATTTGAAAACAATTTCTATATCGTATAATTGAATCATATTTCCCTCAAGTGAACATGACATAGTTGAAACATGTTTTACCAAACTGGGTGGGCAAACCTTGGGAAACTGATAAATCAATTCAACAATTTATATTTTCTTTATTTATGGGATGAATTAATTTTCTATTCTCGTACTATTTTTATATGTTTATTTATATCATTTCATATAAAATTTGAAAAATGTTTTAGTTTATTCATGTTTTATATCATAAATCAAAGTGTTAGGTTGTTTGACAAATAAATAGAAATTTCATAGAGATCTAAATAATTTTATTAATATCATATTTGTATGAAATTGGGGAATTGATTTAATAATTTTTTATAATTAATTTGAAGTTTTTAAATTCAAAATCTTTCTTATAGTAATTGTTCTAAAATATTTTAAACATTCAATAATTTGATGTATTTGGAAACGTTTTAGGTTCATTATGGAAAGTTCATAGTCCTGATTATCATCTATGTTTTCATTATATATTAAAAACAATTAATTAGAATATTATAAATAGTTTAATATTGTAATTTTTTAAAATTTAAATATTATAATATATTTTGTTTTTAAGTTACTTTTTCTTTAAGAGATTATATTAATGTTTAAATGTTTTTATAATTAATTTAAATTATTTTTGAAACATGTTTTAATTAAACACACATGGAAAAAATATTAGTGTTTGTTTCTTTTATTTAATGAGAAAAATATTTTTTATTTTTTGTTTAGAATTTTTTTAGTATTATATTTGAAATTTTTCTAAATTTTGTATTGGGGTTATCTGTTTATTTTGTTGTCTTATATAGTTTTCTTTGATTTTTTTAATCCATATTTTTAGAATACATTACCATTTAGTTTTAATGCACTCTTTAGGGATCAATATACACATGGGATGGTCTTTCTATTAGCTCTAGTCTTGGGGATTAGTGTTTTGACACTCAATCCCAAGTTTGAGGTTTTCATTTGAGAGTTCCAAAAACCATCTCTTCTATAAATTATTAGGGAACAATATTATTAGGATGTAGTGACATGGATGAATAATGTTGAAATTTCTTTCCTCTAGATCAGGCTCCTTCATTCACTTATGGACATGTTTTTAACTTCATTCTGGAAGATATTTTTTTATCATTCAAACTAATCCACATAACTATTTTTGGGAATCCTTCAAAGAATAATTCTTTTAAAAATTTATTCCTAATACAGTGAAGGTATCAAGGTTTATATAATTATATAGCCACCAGCAAAGAGATAAAATGGTGTCTGAGATTATATTTTTTTAATCAAGTTCGTTGCATTTATTCCTCACATACAAGTACAATATTACCAAAAATATTGGTTTATTTAGGAAGGTGTTAAACCTGATTTATCAGATTTCTTATTTTCTAATAGTGTCACCCCTTAAGGGGAAGTAGCGAAAAAGGGTATTAAAGTTCAAATTAGATTTTTGGGTGCACTTTTGGACTTTGTGGTTTATCTTATTACTAGTGGTATTGTTGGAATCTTTAAAAATTATAAAGGAAATGTTCCATGTCTTACATTGTGATTTGTTATATCAAATGACAATGCAGTTTTTTTCACACTTTTTTTCTCTTAAAATCAGAACATTGTTTTCTATCAATGTGAATCAGATGGAAAGAGAATACCTTCTTATTAGAGGAATCAAAAGTCATGTAATTATAATAATCATACTATTCATTTGAAAATACAACCAAGCAGTTCTTTTTTAAATTAAGTTGAAGTGATGTCTAAGCCTTTTAATGACCTTTTACTTTATCTTGTTGATCCTAATGCTAGTTTGAAAATCATTTCAGTTTTTTTGATTTATTTAATCTCTCTTTTAGACATTGTGTTTTTTTGAGTAATTTATCTTGTATTTTCTATAATTTTATTGATGTTTATATATTTCCATTATTTTTATATTTTTTCTTATTAATGTAAAAATTCAGTTTATATATATTTCATGTCATCTTTCCCTACTTTTGAATTACCAAAGTTTCATAAATTGAGTTGGGATTGTTTATATTTAAGGTATGTCATAATATAGTTTGGATAACACTATTAGAATGTTTTCCATGTTAAATGGATGTATATAATTGAATTTTTATGGGATTTGGTTTTCAGTTTTAGATCTAGTAAGATATAAACATCTTAGGATATTGATAACCATTAATATGTCTCATGTGTAATTAATTTATCCTATTTTACATGACTCATACAATGTGATACATTTGTTGTATTTAGAATGTTCATTCCCAAATTATTTTTCTATTTAATTTATATTTGATTGAGGTAGGACTTGTGTTGGGAAATTTCACTTGAATGATTCTGCATATAAAACCTGGAGTAGGTGTTGGGGAAAACAAGAGGTGATGATATTTTTAAATTGATGTTTAGTTCATTCACCAATAGATTGCATTCTAAAAGAAAGATATTGTGCTAACCATACATTAATTAATTACATATTATGTAGTTATTATCGAAGGAATATTTCTTATGTGGCATTTCATATTATTCTCCATCATTCACTTACATGATCGTTCTTGGTGTCCTTTCTAGAGGAGATAAACTATTTGGGCCTTTCACATTAGTTTTATGTATAAAGATTATTTTCTCTGGTAGTTTTTAGATTTCAATAGTATATTGATCATTTTTTTCATCACTGATTTTTTGGTTGGTGATTGATTGTAAAATATTTTTATTTGGAGTTCTTCTAATTCATTTATGAACAAGTTCATTTGTTTAACATAAAATTATAGTTATAGGGATCAATCATTTAGAGTTATTGCCTACTGGTATTGGTTTTATTTATTTTTAAATTTAAAATATTTTTCAATGTTCATATATTATGGTTGATCATTCATATTTTCTTTGGGTTTTTGTTTCAGTATTTTATCATTACAGTCCCTTTCCCATTAAGTCATTAATTTATCTTCCCTCTTATTTGACCATTTTTTCTGACACATCTGGGGGTAGAATGCCTTATGGAATAGAGAATTTTAACTTCCAATATGTAGATAAGTATAGTTATTTTATGTATTTTTGAGTATATACTATTTTCATCTATTTTATGGTGTCTTTTATTTGAATTTTTTAGTGTTCTATGTGGATCACAGTCGGTGCATAGTTAGCTGAAATTTTGAACCACATCCTGGAAACTGTGTAACATGTTTGGGTCCCCATGTGAGGGCCCACCATTAATTCATGGTAAATAATAATAGTTCATTATTATCTAAGAATCATGTGTCTTAGGATAGAGTCATTTCACTTGGATTTTGAAGGATAGAAAAACCAAAAGACCAAATTAGGTGACCCTTTTTGTGTCTAGAACATGGTTTACAGTTCAATCATTATTTACCAAATTGTGTGATGAATAATAATTAACTCAAAAATTTATTTTACAACTAGAAACACATTACATTAACATCATTTTTACTCCTGCGTATTGGGATCCAGAACCCTAGTTTGAATCATGATTCAAAAGGGAATCTTGGAAAATGTTGTGGTGTATTGATATTTTGGTCATCAAAAGCAACATGATCTTGAGGTAGGTGTCTCATTCATCTATCTTTAAAATTTATGTTTTTATTGAATGATCATTCATCCATAAATTTAAATAGAATATATTTATTTGATTATATCTAGTTTCTATATCAAAATATGTTTTTATGATTTTTAAAAAAGTGGGAAAAGGAGGTTCTATCATAATATTTTATTAGAAAACAATTTTAAAGTAATATGACTTTGATATGGAAGTGGTAGTGCTCGGTTGTCTATGGGAAATTATTATTGAAAATTTTTATGGTGTTTAATTATTACAATATGGAAAATGTATTGATTTATAAATATAATGTTTGTTTGATCTTTTTGATAAATAATTTGAAAAATCATAGCTTATGAATTATTTAAATGATTATATGTGTGTATGGTTTCCTTGGGTATTTTCAAGGATATACTCTCAAAGAATGATTATATAGAAATTGTAATAACTATAAAACTAATTGACCATAGTTGGTGGTAATTTTAATAAAATTTCATAGAGACAAGAGATCACATCACCCAGGACTTATCATTTTAGTATTCCTGATGTACTAGTCACATAAATAGTTCCCTTATTACATTAGTAATTAAGTACATATCATAAAAAATAAATATAAATTTAATCCTTGAAATTTATTCAATGATTTCAACTTTATAACATAGGGATGTAAAAAATTAAATGGTGAGCTAAAACAAATAGTAAGGGTTACATGTATCAATAATAAGTGATGAAAAGTCAATAAGGAATAGTTATCATGGCAAGATAAATAACCATAAAACACATGCCATCAATAAAATTATAATGAAAATGAAACCAATGATTTTTTATAATGAATAAATCATGAAATATAAAAAATTAATATTTAATGAAGAAAATTATTAATTTTTGGAGGTCATGTATATGGCACATGATCCACCACCGTCATTAAAAAAAATTTGTGTATGTGGGTAGAAACTCATTTGATTCTTATTGGAAACAAAAATGAAATATTTTTCACTAACTGTTTTGCCTCATAATACATGTTGATTCATGGACAAGGAATCTCTAACTAGTTCCCACCCATCAAAAACATTTCATTGAATTACACATATATCAATTTAATTAATGAACAAGGCAACTTCTGAAAATATTTTTATTGAGTAGAAAATAAGGATTAAGAATACGTCCCCTGTTAAAAAATATACAACGAAAACATTTTATGTAAAAATGGTATAAGTCTAAGAAAATATTCATATCACTAATACATTAAATATTGAAATTTGAGGAAATATTCAATTAATGATGATCATAAATAAATTGTAAGTACACATACACCACAGACAAGGAATAAGTGGTGAATAAGGCATAACCAATTGAAATATCATAATGGTGTCCACGAACGAATGGATTTAAATGATACGTGGACATTTATAAGGTAATATAGACATAGATTATAATAAATGATTACTAAATGAAGTGAAAAAATGATAAAATACTATTTAAGAAGCATTAGAAATAATCCACTTTAGTGTGCTTTAAGGGAAAATATTAAAGAGTCACTAAAATGGAAAAGCAATACATATTTTCATAAAACCAAAAATGAAAAAAGATATTGTTTCATGGTAAATGAGTGATTTTATAAAAATAATGGAATAATAAATTATATTATGTATGGCTCCAGAAATTGGATAAGAAATTGGAATGTTCACATTAATTAGGCTTTCTTATTGGGAGGAAATGAAATGGAAATGACTATTTATCATTATTTTCCAGAAAAGATAGAATAAATGAGATAGTACAAATTTTTTTAAAATAAAAACATAATATACGATGAGTAAATTAGTTGAATTTAGAATTTCATTGGGGGTAAAGTGAGATAAAGTGTACCCTGAATGAAAAATGGGTGTTCAGAGTGAATCCCTTACCATTTTCCTAAAACTGTTCTTCACTTTCACTTCATGTCCTGAATAATGAATTTAGATTCATTAAAAATTTTATTCATAACATCTTATCCTTTTATTTTATTTATTATTATTTAATTTATTTCCTTTTTTATGATTTATAAGATTAAATTTCTTCATTTCAGAGTGCTTGTTTCATTGGTTATCAGGATTGTTTCACTTCTATAATAGTTTGAATGATTATGTAAAATGGGAATAGTTGTAATGAATTTAAATTTAATTTAATTAATGGAGTTAAATAAGATTAAATTCCTTTATATATAATGTTCTTTCAGATATGAGGATGATTCATTATATAAAAGGATAATGAAAATCATTTAGATTATTTGGCATTTGTTTTGATCATTGCATACTAGTTTTGATTTATTAATTAATAATATGAATATATATTGGTTCCTGAAAACTTTACTAGTTATAATATATATTTTTATTTTATAACTGTTATAATGGTTTTATTACCCACCATGAAGAAACTATTAAAAAACAAAAAATCATCATCCACAAAGGTGGTTAATCGACACCTCTCAGAAGATGTTTTCATTTTTAGAAAAAATGATTGAGAGAAGAGAATTTATTGTGGATATACCATTATCCTAATAAAATTATAGAATTTATATGATACTGTTGTTATCATGTTACTTTTTATAGTATAGGTGATGGAAGGATAAGAAAAAAAATATTAATTGAGAAAGGGAGATGGAATGTTTTACCCCTTATGTTTCATCTCCTCGAAAACATCCTTAAGGGACTTGAAAAATGACCATTCTATGAAACCAAAAAAAATTAAAGTGGGGAAAAGGATTTGAAGAATAATTGGTATGAATATAAGAATTTTCCAATGATTAAAATGTGTGAAGAGAAGAGGTGGCGAGGGGTGGTATTTCGAGAGGGAGGAGAGGGGTGTTTTTAAATATTTTATTCAATAGTTTAATATTTTTACTCAAGAATATTAATAGTGTCAATTAATATGACTAAATAGAGTATAGAGAGAAGGATAGTCTGAGATTATGCCCAGATCCATCATCCAGGACACAAACATGACTAAAAAATTCATTTACTTACTTATAATCTCAAATAACGCAAATTACTATATTTCAATATTCACATAAATTCAACTACTTTAGAAAAAAACCAAAATTTACCAGAATTTTTTTTTGATATGATGATTTCAAAAATGGACTCCATATTTCCTATATAATGTTATATATATAAGAAATTTAATTTTTAATTAATATTATCATTTATTCAAAAAATACTAATTTTAAAACTATAACGGATTTCATGACAATTTTAATAATTAATTACGACCTCCTAAAATTACCTTATAATAATAAGACAAAAAAATATTTATTTATAAATGTATTTTATGGAAATAAATTTTCTTTTATATTATTATATTAATTATTAAATTGTAAATAAACATTTACGTTCCAATGAAATTTCAATAATTAATTTATAAATTTTAAAAAAAGTATTTACTTTTTCAGTGATTTAAATATATAATATTTCAATTTTTAAGATACCTAAAGTATATTTATTCTATCATATATGGGGATATTATTATAATGGCGTCATTGATATACCTAATGGCGACATTTCTATTCCAAATGGTCACATTACAATTCTTATCACCAACATTACTATTCAAACAATCATATTAATATTTAATAGAATATTATGGTTTTTTAATATTGGTGTTTCATGAAACATATGTAATTGAGTAAATGAATTTTATTTAACTAGATATAGACTATAAAATATTGGGGTGTTATATTCATCCCCCATCTGGAAATATCATCCTCAAAATGTTTCATAAATACTGCCTTCTAAAGAGATGATGGGGGATATTCTTTGTAACATCATCAGGTTCCCATGTTGCTTCTTCAATTTTATGGTCTCTCAAAATTACTTTTACAAGTCTAGTTGACTGATTTCTTAATACCATCTCTCTTGTTTAAAGAATCTCAATAGGCCCTTCATAAGAAGATAAATCAGGTACTAGTTTTATTTATTCATACATGAGTACATGTTTTGGGTCTGGTATGTACTTATTTAATGATGATATATAAAACACATCATGAACATTTTAGAGACATGGAAAAATTGATAATCGAAAAGAAATAGCTCTAATTATTTCCTGAATTTCTAATAGTTTGATGTTCCTAAGGATCAATTTCCCTTTCTTACCAAACCTTATGACACCCTTTAATGAATATAATTTCATAAAGATATGATATCCCTCATTAAATTATGAAAAAATTCTCTAGTTTTCAACATAACCCTTTTTCCTACATTGATATGATTTAATATGAGCCCGGTTATTCTTTATCTTAGTCGTTGTATCATCAATTTTCTTTGGGCATATACGTTTCATTTTTTTAGTTTCATCTACAAGTTGGAGTATGACATATTTGGAGATATAATGCTTCCAATACTAGAAATTTGGTATATATCCATAGATTTATATCCATTCGTAATAAAATCTATTCCTATATCCATAGTAAATCGACGGGAGGATAGAATATCTTAGATGTACCCTCGTCCCCTCATGCTTACTTCTCCCCATGATCTTACCGCTCCCTCATGATTCCTCAATACCTTGTGATTACTCCCCCCATGCCTCTAGAGTCATCCCCCCACCCCCATGATTCCTACTCCCCCTACTCCCGCTCTACCCCCCCGCATACTTATCTTGGCACTCTCAATGTTTCTATGATGTGGCTACACTACCTTCTATTTTCATCCTCAGATGCAGCCACCCCACCACCCTAAAATACTTCTTATCTGAGGTTCACACCCCACATCCCTGTTGTCTCAACTATAGGATAGGGTTTCTTCGATTTTAGATCCCTAGCCTCTCTAATTCCCACTTGGTAAGATTTATTTTTTCGATTTTTTGACTTATTATTTATTAGATTTATACTATATATGGTTTTTCTATTTAAAATTATTTCAACAGGTATGGTTTCTCTGAGTCATTGGTTTATTTTCATTTAGTTTGATTTTAATTTTTTATTTCAACTTCATATGTCAGGAAAAGTTTTTTTTATCAGTATCAATTTTAGTCCAACTGTATTCAGATTATGTTAATCTCCCTCTACCCCCTCCCTCAATCTATCTGTATGATTTTAAAAAAATTGGTGTCAATTTCATCCCTTCAACTTTGTATCTAATGTATCTCAGATATCATAGGGATAAACTTATTCATACTAGAACCTCATCTCATCATAAATAAAATATTTAATTTTTTTACCCTATATTTTCACAAAATGCATGATTTAATTATCCTATATAATGGTACATTATTTTGATAATTTTTTAAAAAACAAATACATTGAAATTAATGTGTTATATGTGTTTTTCATCCTATTTTCCTGATTCCTAGTCTACCTAGAATAGTTACTTAATATCAAATTAGTCAAATTCAAGACTAAGGATTCCTTTGACATATGATTTTAAAATCTCTGGACTTTCAAAACATTTTCATAACCAAGTAATTAATTCACCCAATGTTTATCATTGTTTTTATTATTAAAAAATTTTTATACACCTGTGTATCACACATAAA
Source organism: Viscum album (assembly GCA_963277665.1). Classification (NCBI taxonomy): domain Eukaryota; kingdom Viridiplantae; phylum Streptophyta; class Magnoliopsida; order Santalales; family Viscaceae; genus Viscum; species Viscum album. The sequence goes on along the minus strand of OY728152.1, from coordinate 774,384,992 downwards.
AAATTATTCTAAAATGGATGTAGTTTCCTAGATGTAATGACATATAAAATTTTAGTTTCATTTTTTTCTATTTTATGTACTAAAACATTAATGTAATTCTCAATTAGGTTGGTACTTTTCATGATTTAGTCATAACATCTCCAATCGACTTATATATTAATTCCCACCTTATTTTTTATGATTCATATATTACTATTAATGGAATTTTCTACGAAACATATTTCTTTAGAAAATATGAATTTTACATAGTTATGTTTAATTGTGTAGCTACTGAAATAACATTAATGCACTAACACACATGAATTATATAAAATATATATTCCTATAAAATATGATTCAAAACAACCTTCGAATTATCATTCAATAAAAAGGTACATTATAGAGGACTATGTATTGTGTTATGTTGGTTGATGGGGATAAATTCCTTTTAATATGTCCTTGAACATTTCATGCTATCGATTGATTAAAAGGTTGGAAAAAAGTGATTGTTTCATCAATATAAATTTATGAATGCATGTTAAATATTCAAAATGGTAAAAGAACATTTAACATGGGGAACTAGTTATTCATAACATTGAATGAGTAGTTCCTTGGTTGTATTATTTTATGTTAATCTCTAATTTCACCCATGTGTTTTCATGGAGCTACGAAGACTTCAACAAGATATTGTTTTCTCAGTGTCTTAATCTTGCTGATGATGTTTCATGTTGATACTAATATCATCATCACGTGTTCTATTATTTCCATTCTCACTAATCATGTTCATCCCACATCAATATTTAGTTTTTAATAATGATGATTAAACATATCACTAGAATTTTGTTTAATTTAATCCACCCTAATGAATCCTTAATTTAGTATTGTTCCATTATCAGTATTTCTTAATTCAATAGAGGGTTTTTGGGATGATGTTGTAATGATGAATCAACATTTCTGTTTTCAATGAAAAAGGGTTAGTTGCATGTGATTATTTTGTCTAATGTTTTCTATATTTTATTCAACATTTAATTCGGATTCTATATGAATTTTCACAATATTTAGGTTTCAAAATATAATTTAAATATCAATAAAATAATTTTATTGGTTTCTATTTGAAATCATGTGATCACATGGTTTCATTGTTATAAACTCTTTTTATGTCCTTAAATGAAAATTGTTTCACCTATTACATTCTACTTGAGTTTATATTATGAGTATCACTCCTTATTAGTCATTTAACATCAATTTTGTGTTTTTTATGGATATTAAAAACATTTCTTGTGTTAAAAATTCATTTTCATAATAAAATAATGGTGAAATGATATTAGACAACATGATGGGAGTTTTCCTTAATGTTACCTTTCTTCAATATAATTTTATATTATTCCTTTTATGATAAAATATAAAATATTTATTATTCCATTTTATGATCAAACATAGAATTTTTTAGATTTCAGTTTCCTTAATTATTTGAAATTTTTTACTAATAAGTTTTTCATGTATATTATACATGAAATATTTTTCCCACTTTTATAGTATCTTTTTTTTGGGATTTATTTTATGTGTTTCATTTTTTAAGAGAATGATTTCAAATAAAACCTCATAATTTTCAATGAATGTAAACAATATTTCATAATCTTTCATGTTTTCTTGTAAATCACATCATTGAATAACTATATTAAAAATACTCTAGACAATTTTGAGTGGATATCCTCTATATAAAGATCCATGACATATGTTTCATCTTCAAATCAGGTGTAAAAATCACATTTTCTATCTATTATTACTAAATTCATTGAATTGTAATTGTAGATGTAATTATTTTATAGAGAATTTAATAACAGTACAACATAACCTAAATTTATTCTTTTTGTTAAAATATCCATTCAAAAAATTCTGAATTTTAGTATATAGAATGACAATATTAGTCATAGAATGTAATAAATTCATTTATGCATGAAAACTAATCCATTTGATCCATATTAATGATCATGTCATTTAGTATTGGGATGTGCATATCAATCTGAATATTCATTTTTCATTATTGTTTATAGTTTCATGTATCTTTTATCATTTAAATTTGTCACACCAACCACATTTATATAATAAGTCATTATTTCTCACTTATTTTCCCATTATTTTCTTAGAGGTGGTTTCTTATGATGCATGTTCATAGAAAAAAAATTCTGAAATAGGCCTACAGTGTCTATTTACTAAGTGGTAAATATTTCAATTCCCACTATTTTAAAATCCTTTACACTATATACACATTTCCAAACAAATTTCTCTTCATGAAACTCATCCCTTAAATACCCAATTGTGTAGTTGTGATAGTAATCATCATATTGATTATAACACTCTTCAATTTTATCTGGTGGGTATTTAATACCTTTAATGATTTCATATATTATAGCTCCTTAAATGTTTTACTAATGTTATAGATAATTCTAAACGTCCCTATTAGTCACACCGCCTATTAAATAATAAACAAATTTATATTAATGTTTCATAACCTGATATTCCTTTTGAATCTATTTATCATCTTAAACAAGAAAATTTAGAATCCCTTGTAGAAAATATATGAAGAAAACTCTATTACCGAGAATGGTTGTTCCAATTATGATAGGTACATCCCTATCAATATTCATGTACAAGAATAGAAAATCACCTAATAGAATAATCTTTTAAAATATATCTTGTAAGTATTCAATTATTTATATCAGGTAAGTGAGGGATCTATTTACTAATTGGGAATCCAATATTATGGGACTAGTATCTCCCATATACAATTTTTTTGACTATAAAATGGATTAATTTAATATTGGATATGAGATATTCCATTGAATTAAAAGACTATTCTTTCATAAATAGATGAATATAAAATTATTCCGGACTCCTATTATTTGTGATAATGTTTTAATTGTACATAGTATTTTAAGAAATAATGGAATGTGATTCTTAAATGGAATATGAAATTTAATATTTTAAATAATTTCAATAAAATATAATAATTATTTATCTCTTTTAGTATCATGTTCTCTACCTCATTTTGAAAACATTCAAGGTTCCTTATAATACATGAGATCTTTTTTTATATCTTAAATATAATTCTCATAGAGATTAATTCATTCAATTTTCATATGTATCAACATCTTTATTAGATCTTTTCATTAATTTTTCTGTTATTTCAAGTCATTATTTTTTGAATGTTTTCTTCATACTATTAAGCATATAATTTATCTTTTTAGTCTTTTTTATCATTTACTATGAATATTTATCCCCCTATTTTTGTAATTTACATGAATCCATATATTTAATTTTCCAAACATTTATTAGGAATCATCCCCTTATATATCATTATTTTTTTCTAGGAAATCCCCCCCACTATCATTTTTAGATTATGGATTCTTGAATGATATCCTTGAATTAACAGTTTAAGACATGAGAATATTTTTTTGTTCATTTAATAAAATAATTCTTGTTTATTTTATTATTTTCTATCTCTTATATCTTTTTTAATGTATTCTAATTCAATAGATACTCATAGAGTTAATTTAGAGATTTACTACCTTATATTTTATCTTGAATACTTTATTGTATTTCTTATTTTTGATTGACTACAAAAGGACAAACTTGTTTAAGATCATCTTACACATTCCATGAAATATTGAGATTTTATACCCTCAAGTGTTATATCTATTTAAAAAAGGATTATATATCACTTAATGTGTAATACAGTTACCCTTTTAATATACATCCTCAATATCTTCTAGTGAATAATTTGTTTCTAGTATATTAAAATTCATGAAATTAATGGAACAATGACTAAAGATTTCATAGTTTATGAATTACACATTATTTCCATATGAATTTGATATGATAATTTGTAATTGTTTTCATTAAATTCAATACTTTCTGGGATCAAATAAACTATGAATGAAACATTATTTGAAATATCACTATTCCTATGATTATATTTTAATGACAGTTCATGTAGATTATATTGGAAATGTATTTGAGTTCTATTACCCTTTTATCACTATAATAGCCTCCACTAACTAAATCAGTAAGGATCCAACTGATTACATTTAATATTTCATTAAATAATTTCATTAACTGTGTGTGAGAAAATTGAAGAGGATGTAATTTTTATTAATTTTCATGTAATCATTCCCAATACTAGTGAATTTTTATTTCTTTTTGTTCAAAATATTGATATTTTAGTTTACAAGTCAGATGTTTTTTATATCTGGTAAAATTTATTCATAAATTAAATTTATGTTACTTCTAATGTTTGGAAAGATCTATCTTCCTTTGGAAGTAATAAATTTCATTCTTATTGGGTTAGTTAGTATGGAATACACCCTAATATATATAAATACATTGATCTTCAATTAATTTTGAGATACAAGAATGATTTTTTGAAATATATGATGAATGATAAGGAAACCTCTAAGGGAATCCCATTAATGGTAGGAAAGTACTAAAAATGATTGTATTTTAACACAAAGTTCCTTTCTTTTGGTGTATTTCTAATGCATGATAGGTTTCAAAAACTATAGAAATTTATAGGTCCCCTTGACATGGTGAAATATATTTGTTTTTTTGAATTAATAATGAAATAATTGACATTGTATCTCTTTTGATATCATGGATATGTCATGATCATTTGTAATATTAGTTGTTTTAGGAAAAACTCTGTGGGAATATTATTCGGTCACTACTACTAATGGATATATTTTAACACAATGTGATATTATTTTAAAGAAGAACTTAAAATTATTTTATATGTATCCTCAAATATATTATAATGTTAAATTTATTAAATAATTAAATATATTAAATTTTTATATTGACTATAATGATTTTTTGGAGTTTTCTATATGAAATATAGATTAAAATGTGAGATTAAACCAAATTCCTCTACCAAATTTGAAAAAATCATGATAACTATTAAATAATAGTTACTCTATAACCTACTATAACTACATAAGGTGTTGTAAAATATTATATGAGAGTTACATATGATATATATTTAGTAACAAAATTATTAATTTTCAAAATTTTTATTTTTTTAAGCTTGAAGAGTGAAAATAATGGTGTCTGACTATTATATATTTTTGGGCACTAAATGGAACAATTACTTAAATAATACTATGTGATTTTTTGGGGAACTATGTTATAATGATGTAAACCAAATGAAACCATATAGACGGTTAGATAAATAGTGTATAAGGATTATGTGTTCTTGTTTCAAGATAGTGGCAGTTTTAAGATAAGTTTAATTATTTCATTATGTTTTCACATAAATTTATCGATTTTATGCTAGCATGATTACTGTATCCTTCTTGGGTTCTCTTGAAACTAACTCCAAAGGCTTAAATATAATACTAGGTCCTCATATGTTTTTTATGATACCTAGAGTAAGGTATATTTTCATTCTTCCGAGTACAACGTTCCCTATCTAGTGCATAATATGGATTTCAAATTTTGATACATCATTTAATCACAAATTTTCATTGAATTGAAGATAAATTTAGTGATTAATTGTGAACTTTGAATATTATGACAAGATATAAATTCATTCAATATTTCTTAGTAATCAATTACACCACATCACTTAAACAAAATATAAATTCACATAATTTTGATCATGTTAAAAAATATAATTAAATTGATAAAATTAGGTCTTCCCATTGATTATCCTCAATTTAAGATTCTATTAAAATGTATGGTTTCCTCTACATTATATAACTCCCTCTCTATGTATTCTCCTCCTATTTTATAACTCGGTATGGTTATCCTCAAAGTGGTTGATCACACCACATAATCAAGAGAGGTTAAAATTGTTGCATATGAAAAATAACACAATATAACCCCCATTAAACTCAACTAACATTTCTCAGTTAACCATAATTTTAAAAATCGAGAACAATTTCCATCTATAAAAATCTTTTATATATTACCTTATTTATTTTATTTGGAATTTATAAGGATTCCCTTCTTTCCCAGAAGTTATACATTTACTCCATCTTTCTTAAAAAATAAACAATATATTCTATACCCATTAAATATTCCATCTACAATAGAAATAAAATATCACCTAAACTTGTTTTTGGATTACTCACAATCTATATGAATCCATTTCATACATTATAAGGACTAAAATAAATTATTTATTTAATTGTAAACCTAAAACTCTATTGGGATCCATTACATTCTATATAATGTCCATAGTTGGTTCCAAAACTTTTGTGTTGTATTTTGAAATTTCATAAATACACCACTTCTTGGTGTTTATAGCCTTTTTGGAATACCCTGATACATTTTAATTCATTCACTGTTCAATAATGTTGAAATATATTTACATGATGTTTTTTATCCCAAAAATTGTGTATCCTTGGAATTTGGTTGATGTCATCAATTGGATTTCCCGAATTTTCAAATCCCATGAAAATAGATAATGTAAGTATCTAATAAACAAATAGTTTAATAATCACAACATTCCAAGAAATAGGAATTGATTTTTAAAAAGTTATATTAATAAAACATTCACCAAACATTTAGAAAAATATATCCTATTTTGGTTCCCAAGAATTTTAATGCATTCAATGTGGGAATGCTTCACTATTATACATATTGTGTTCATATATCATTTACATTATATATTATTCCATAATGTTGATGTATGAACCATTCCTTATATGATTTTATTTTTGGAAAATATTACAATGTTGTGTGAAAACATGTTTATTATATCACTTTGTAATGTAGAGAAACATTATAATGCATTCAATGTATTGGGAGAAGATACTGTAAAATGTTCTCATTTGAATTATTTTGAGTCATTTTATAGACCACATATAATAATATCTTAATATTTATTCTCCATGTACAAAATATTTTGATTCCATTATTGGTTCCATTGGTATAAAGTGTTTTTTTAGTAGTGACAATGGTATTTCAATGTAGTTTATTATATCCTAATATATTAAAAAATTTGAGTGAGTTCGTTAAGAACTATTACAAATACATGAGAACAGTAAATATACAGATTGGAGAGGGTATTCCATAGTTATGGACATTATTGGTCGATATCATTGATGTATGGGTGTTTTACTTCATTGTACTGGTTACTAAATCTCATGGGAACAAGTGTGTAATTTTTTAAATAGAGTATGTGTCTATATAGAATTAATCTATTGCATTACTAGATAGTATGGATTCATATATGGTCATTATATTAGAAAATAAATCATTTATAGGTATGATTTTCATATAAATATAATCAATTATAATAGTTTCCAATTTAAAAATAGTTATTTTAGATAAAAAATGAAAAAATTAGGATTTAAACAAAATAATAGAATAACATATCATCCATCTTTTTTAGGTAATCTAATAGTGAAAAATAATAATTTAAGTGGATTCTAGAGAATATAATATGAAAATAAATACATGATTACATATATAAACTATAATATACAATTTAGGTATAAAAATAATATATAAGTCACCAATTAGTATATAAACATTGATATTCGTATTTATAAACATAATTTAAGTAGTGTTCAAGGATTAATCAATGATTTTTCAGGTCTTGAAGCTATTCAGCATATATTACATTAGTGTATCCATGAAAAAAGGATTTTATTTGAATGAGTTAGAAGAAGTCATAAGGGATCCATATTAATATAGAATAATTATTAATGAAAAAATCCATATTTTTTGATGAAATATTGATTCAATGTGATGAAACTCAAGAAAGGATTGATGGTCATATTATTCAATTAATGATATAAAATATATCTAGGAAAAAATAAATTCATATTTTCCATACCCTTAATGTTAATATACGTAACATAAAATGGGTCTATGAAAAATAATAGAGTAGAAGTATAACCACTCATAATTAATACAAAGAGACTAAATCTATAATTTTACAGGAATATGGTCAAGAAATAAAACATTAATGGGTTAAAATATTAAGGATGGAAATCAAGTTTTCATGATGTCTTTTGAGGTGAAACGAATTCATAATACACACCCCCATGGTCTTCATTGGATTCCTTTTTTTGAAATGATTTTATTAAGGGTTAATATAAATATTACCTTAATTTTGATTTTTTCTCATTTTATTATTACTATTTTATTCACTATTTTGTATGTATAAATCTTAAAAATAACTTCTATAAATTCATAGAAATTAGTTTCAAAGTAATATTACTTTTTAGTAGCCACGTTTTAACATATATTTAATGCCATAAAAAATTTAATTTTGCAGCATTTGAAGAATAAAACTTCATATTACCACCAAATAGTATCTTGGAAGACAAGTAAAAATTGAATCTTGAGCCCATACACTCGAGATATTAGCTTAAGAACTCTAGTTTTCCAATTCATATGATGTCAGTCGGGACCTAACAACCTCTAGTTGTCTCGACCTTATGAAGTATTTTCTAAATAATAGGATGGATCTGTCTAAAGCTTATTGTCACAACCTTATTCACTGAAGACCAACCATATGGTAAAAATATTAGTTATAAAAAAATGTCTTACCTTAAAAAATTTTAGGACCTCTTAAAATTACATCAGTGTTTTCATCAAATCACCTCCTGTGTTCAAAAAACCGCATCCAAGATATTATAGACACATTTTTCAGTAAAAATTAATCTATATAACATAGGATTTGATGCTCTACAATTTTTACTGGTTTCATTAAATTTTGTTCTTGTTTTAAATATTTTAGGAATAACTCTATAGGATTTCCGATACAGGTCAATATCCAACACCATCTAAAAATATCTACTTTTTATAACCTGTTATAAAAAATCCTCTTTCGAATCTCGAAGAACATTTAATTAACATATATTAAAACGAAAAAAAATAATAACATATAAGGGTTTGTTACCTTGTTTCGAGATTCTCAAAATACCTTTTTCCAAAATAATAGGTTAACTTAATTTTCATGTACATTTTTAACTTAAATCTCATTTACCCATTTGGATATGGGATATACCATCCCTTCCTCTATTGGGTTTAAACTCACTCTATCCACTAGGTCCTCCAAGAAATATATTATATTCTTGATAAAAATAACATCAAAAACCAATGTGCACATCAATCCACCCATTAAATTTTTCATCAATACATTGATCCCCCATACACTATAGATATATGTCAAAATTTCTTTGGATGTTCAACCTTTCTCTCCCCCTATTGAATATATATACAAAGGGAGGAAATTACTTCTCTCCATTACTCACACTATGAGTACATGGGTTGGTGATGGGGTGTTAGTGGGTTTATATTGATTGGATTTTTCATTTAGAGTGGAATTCTATATCTCTAAGGATTTTTATTATCTTTGATGTAATCTCACTATTGGATTGTAGGTGAAACATATGAATATTTTATTCTCTTATATGAGTATAATTTACTCGGGTTCATTAATTTTTAATAGTTAAATTATTTTCTTTGTATGTCATGAATAGAATATTATATCATCTTGATTATTGTTTATCCAACCACATAATCCTTATAGTACAATATATTGATAAATGTATGATTCACCCAATTCATGGATGCTATTTTTTATTATATATTTTTTCAAATCTATCCATACTAATTAGTATTGTGGTATCTTTAAATTGTTATCAGGTTCATTTCAGTATGAGAATATCATGTTAAAATGGTGGAGTTATAGAATGCACTAGTTCTTTTATCTATACTGGAAGGAACCCATGTGGCATGCACCTTCGATTTATAGTTCATTCATTTACTTTAAATACTATTCATATTATCATTACATAAATATATGGAATGCCTTTGAATAATATTACCCCTTTTGTGTAGCTTAATTTATGGAAAGTCTATACATTCTCAATAATATTACCTCTTTTATTGAAATATTTATGATTTGAAAATATATTGGATTGATACAATGATTGTTGTATTTTTTTTAATAGTTAATAAATTAAAATTCTATTGAAAGGTGTAGATTAAATAAAAAATTTAGTTTTCTATGGTTTAAAATGAAATGGTTTAAAAGCATTAATTCTAAAATAGTGAAAATTCAGTTTTCAAACAATATATAGTATCAGTTTATGAAATTTGTATTGTGGTTTAACCAATAATATTTGAATCCATTAGTTTCTTATAAATCGACTAGAGTTTTCTTGGAGATTATTTGTGGACTAAAAATTGTTTACGGTCAAGAAATGTTTTTCCATAATCATTGTCAACTCTAATTTTAGAGCTTGTATATTAAAAGGAAATTGAATATACATTCTGAAAAACATGACATATCTATATGGATTTTTTTCATTAGAATATGGGAAAAAATTACAGTTAGGATAATGAATAAGGGATGAGAATAAAGAATAACAATGTAAGATTTACTCAAAACGAGGTTGGGAAGAATGTTATAAATAAATAGAGTTTCAATGTGTTGAAGTATTATACATTGGAAACGAAAATTATGTAATAAATAGTTTGGAAGATGATTTGAATCTAAAAATATATATAAGATAATATTAAAGATAATTATTAGATACTTCTATCCATATTTTGGATTTTATATTGATGATATGGTAGATTACCTATAAGGTTGTTTAAGATATTGATGATTGTGTAGGAGATGTAAAAGAATAATTAATTTATTTTTTTATGTAACTAAAAGCTAACATAGAATATAAAATATTAGATATGTAATAAATTTATAATATCTCCATGTATAAATACTATAACCTAACAATATTGTGAAGGTTGTCTATTTGATGAGTTTTTAGAGATGTTTCATATTAGATTTCAAATGAAAAAACTTCCATTGTTATATATATTTGAATTAAAAATTGTCATTATTTATAAGGAATCAACTATAATCCAGTATTTAATGGCACGGACCTCTCTAGTCCATTACTTTTTGGAAATGTGGTGTTTAAGGTGTTCTAGGATGTCAAGGTTACTTATCCCCAACATAGAGCCAAATTTCCAATTCTGTGAATAGTTCCATCAGTGAACAGTTCTATGGGTAACCTCTAACATTAAGTGAACAGTGTTCTATCGGTGAGGTTTTGTGAACAGTTCTATCAGTCAGGTTCTGAGAATAGTTCTTGTTGGGAAAGAATCCCTCAAGGTAACATTACAACATTTTGGGGTTGATTCTGTTTGTTGACAAACCAGGTTTCAATAGATTTTTGTTGAGTTACAAATAAGTTTTTTGAAATCCATGTTGACAATGAACCATGAAAAAGGAATGGACGATATGGAGGTGATACAAAAGAGCAGTACAAGGTGGTGTCGTTTTCAATTGTTTGCCAAATTTTTGGTGTCTAAAATTTGGAGGTTATGAGGCATTGCGAAAATAGGATTTCAATGAAGATTGTACTTTAATTTTGCGCAGCCATGAATTTCGTGAAGAGAGGCTTCATGGTTTAGAATTCACGAAGACTAGAAGAATGATGGCGGTGATTCTTCGTGATTACTTCAAGCTTCGCGAACAGCAGAGTTGAAGCGCATCGCGGGAGTGAAGTGCTTTGTGAGGGAGCTTTGCGGCGGCGGTGTGAAGTATGTGACAGAACACTCTGCGTTTACAACGAGCTCCGTGATCTGAGAATTTCTGAAGTGCTTCGAGATTTTGAGAGAATTCCGGCCAAAATTTTGGAGCTTCGTGATTTGTGATGATGTGTCGTTGAATTCATGCTTAAGGGTCGATGGTCGGTGGAATTGCCTATAAATAGAGGTCGAACCCCTAGAGAGAAGTAGAGAGAGGTTTCAAAGAAAATCCTTTACTATCGTTTTGTGAAGGAGGTTCACGAAGGCAAGGTGCTTCATGAAAGAGAGGTGCATTGCGGCAGATAATCTAGCTCTGCGAAAGGAAGTGCGTTTCACGAGGCCGTGTGCTCTAAAGAGTGTGCTTCACGAAGAGGCAGGAGCTCCGCGATGGCCTAAGCATTGCTAAGGCTTCAGCTTCGTGAGAGTGCTTTGTGAAAAGGAAGGAGCTTCATGAAGGCTTGTTTTAACTTTGCGAAATTCGGAGCCTCGCGAAGTAGGGTGCTTTGCGATGGGGTTTCCAAAGTGAGTTCCTCATCGTTCAATGGAAAATGGGTTTTCACCAGTGGATGAACTTTGAACTTCAATAGAGCATCTACATACAGTTGAGGATGCATGCTTTCAAGAAAATAAAGAGACATACAGGTCTATAAACATTGTGTGGATCCTTCCAAGTGCAGTGAGAAAAGGAAGAGGAAGAAGGTAATCATTTCTACTGGCAGTGATCTAGTGAATGAGAAATAGGGAGTGACCCTTGAGAAAGCAGTGAGATGACCCTAAACTTTTTAAAGGCAGTGAGCCTGGGCATAGAAGTGATCTAGGCTGAAAATTAATGGCTGTGAGCATTAGTGGATTTGGTACAGTGTCACATCGCCATTGTATGCTCCTTGGACGTAGCCCAGTGAGGATGAACCAAGTAAAAATCTAAGTGTCTGCCTGGTTTCTTCCATGCATTGCATTCAAAGAATCATCATCAGATAAAGAAGAAAATATTTGAACCTAATAAACACACAATTTCAAAAAAGTGACCCTTATAACAAAGAGGTCAAGATCCAGTGGGGCAGGAATAATTTTGGAAAAGAATATCCATACCCTGATTCACCAACCTCTCAGGGTATATAGGCCCCAATTGGTCCTAACAATTCTATCAGTGAGGTTATCTGAACAGTTCTATCTGTGAGGTTCAGTGAATAGTTCTATCGGAGAGGTTCAATGAACAGTTCTATCGATGAGGCTTTGTGAATAGTTCTATCGGTGAGGTTCAGTGGACAGTTCTATCGGTGATGTTTTGTGAAAATTTCTACTGGTGAGGTTTAGTGAACAGTTCTATCAGGGAGGTTTTGTGAACAGTTCTATCAGTGAGGTTTAGTGAACATTTCTATCGGCGAGGTTTGGTGAACACTTCTATCAGTGAGGTTTATTAAACAGTTATATCGGTGAGGTTTGTGAACAGTTCTATCAGTGAGGTTCAGTGAATAGTTCTATCGGTGAGGTTTTGTGAAAAGTTCTATCGGTGAGGTTCAGTGAACAGTTCTCTCGTTGAGGTTTTGTGAACAGTTCTATCGGTGAGGTTCAGTGAATAGTTATATCGGTGAGGTTCAGTGAACCATTCTATCAGTGAGGTTTTGTGAACACTGTTTCCAGAATGGTGAGGTGTAACGACCCAAAGATTCATTAATGGAAATCCCTCTTGATCTAATTAAATGAATCTTTATGTTTATATAAATTTTCAACTTCTTTCGTTTCATGATAAAATTTTTGACCTTTTCTAATATATCCATTGAACAATGATCTCATGATTAGTATAAATATAGGTCATTAACAAATCCAATTTACTCAGACAAAAGACGCATTGGCATCATCCAGTAGAATTTCTCCATACGAAGCCCATTTGTCGGAGCTCGGAAAAGAGGTGGCATCCTTGGGATTCACACTTGACCATGCCCAAGCTGAGCATCACCACGTTAAGCTCGAACAGGACCGTCTATGGGAGAAGTGGAAGTTGATAGAAATTACCACTCGAGCGATGTTATCTGAGCCACCCCAAGAGTCTGTAACCATCGCACAACTTACCCTTAGGTCTTATGTTGCTGTTTTAAGGGGTTATGTAACTAATCGCTAGTACTATGTTCATGTATATTATTTTTGTATATAATAATTAAAATACCTCATTTTCATTTTCGATACATTGTAAATAGTTTTTGAAAGAAAAAATAGTGTTTTTAGTTGTTATTTAATTAAGAATTCTATTTTATTAAATTACGGGATTTTTGAATTAAATAATATTTTAATAAAATATTATTATTAAATTATTTTTTATTAAATACAAATGATCTTATAATTTTATGAATGAAATTATAATTTTTATTATGGTTTGAATGTCATTTCTATCAAAACCTGTGAATTTTTGATAAATGTCACTTTTTATTTTAAAAGAGAAAATTAACATATTTAAAAAATTATTGAGATAAAATAAATGTTATATCTGGAATCAGGATGTCGAAATTATCCAACGGTGAATTTTTCATAATTTTCTGAATCAGTCAAATATTTGGGTAAAAATTAAACACCGTTTAAATATAAAATGTGTTTTAGGACATCATAATGACCCAATAGTGATGTAATAAAATAATATAAGCTTTATTTTAGGCCAATATATGTTTTACCCTTAAAATAATGTGATTTTGGGTTTGTTTGACATACTTTTCAAAATATTAATGGACCCCTCAAGACTTATTAAACACCTTGTCTTTTTAAATTAATTTCAATGAGAGTGTAACTCACCTCCACATAAGAAACCTTATTATTTTAAGAAGTTCGGACTATGGCCTTATAAAATATTGTTTTCATCTTCCCTTTGCCAAAAACCAAGGGAAAACACCATGGGCTGGTTTGTGTTTTGGATTAATTTAATGTAAGGGGACCCAAACCTAAATAATAAAGAATTTTCTCACCTTTCCTATATAAACCCACCCAAGCTCCCACTTCCTCCTCACAAAAAGCCTTTGGAGTTCGTCCAAACTCTGCCCTGATCTCTCTAGAATCCTCCCAAGGTTTCCCAAGCTCCCAATAATCCTCTCTCAAGCATCTATTAATCCTTTGGAAGCACACTTCCAAGTAAGGGGTTTTCATCCTTTCTCATTTTTGTCCAATTTTCGTTAAGTTGTTTTGACATTTTAATTTCAATTATGAATGTTAGGGTATGATTGCGCACCTCTTACATACTTCACTCTTATTGTTTGAATGATGGGAGACCCCTTTCTCTCTCATTAAATGCCTCCCATGTACACCCGTTACTATGCTGAAATTCCGAAAGGAACTTCTCTCTCTTCTTTTACATTCAAGCAATAATTTTGTATCATGAATCTAAATTCCATTACATTTGTTGGAACATGTATCTATATGAACTTATTACTGTCCATTACATGTAAATATGATGAGGAACCCCTTTCTCTCTCATCAACCATTTTTTTGAATTCTTATGTCACGCTGTTACGCAGCCGAAATCGAACAGATTTTCTAAGCCAATGCCATTGTGTAATGGATACCACGCCCATTTCTTTATCATGGGTATTCACCATTATGCACATTTACTTATTGAATAAAAAGTTTCATGTCTCAATTACACATTCCTTTACCTTGGAATAAATGATTATGTTTTATGAATCCATGTATTATGATCCATGTGGCACACTTATGCATGAAATGAAATGTTTAAGAAGGGTGCGCCCTTATAGCGCTTCAATGCATTGGGTAAAGTATAGTATCATGATACGTCATGTGCAATGAGTGTTCAATCATGCTAATTCTAGTGCAACGAGGGTTTACTTGTGCTTTATGTGCAATGAGGATTTACTCATGCTCCATGTGAATGAGCCTTGGATCATGCTAATTCCATGATAAGTGTTGTTTCCACATTTCAATGTTTTGATTATCATGCTTTATCATGCCTTTATGTTCATGTTTCTTTTATTCTCTATTGATATGCCTATTGTCTATCCTGTATTTTACTCCTCATGTTATTCCATGTTTACTCCCATACTGGGATTTATAGATCAGCCTTTTCTAATGCATGTCCTCAGTTTATCCCATGCAATGCTAAGTACAAGGGAATGTAGTGGTCATGTAAAGGAAGTTTTCAATAAAGATGTTGTATTTCATGTTTTATGATTTTCTGTAATGATCCTAAGCCCCAAAGACACTAAACCTCTTGATCTTCTTTGTTTTATGTAATAAGTTTGTATTAAAAGCAGGGTTGTCATAAGAGGTCTATTGGTAACCTCTAACGGTAGGTGCACAATAACGGTACTTGTACAGTAAAGGTAGTTGTACAATGTTTCCATCTTCCTACAAATTCACTCCTTTGATGTTTCATTTGATGTAAAATACATTTAAAGTTTTATTTTAAGGACTCTTAAGGCCGATTCAAAGGCCATAAATCCTATATTAGTTATTTATATGGATCTGGATGTTTTTACTTGGTAAAATTGCGAGGTTTAATGTGATTCGCTTTTAATGGGGAATTAAACATATCATAAATATTCTCCCCATTAAATTTTAAAAATTGAAAAGATAACTTCTTCCCATGTTATTCCTCTTTGTTCTTTTCTATGAGACTCTAGAATCTTTCAATCCTTCCCGTAGGAGTTTCACAATAAAACATTACCCCTTAGATTGGTTCTGCTCTGTTTTGATGCAACCAAAATATATCGATCAATATTTGATATAAGGTATGTTTTATCGTCATTACTTTGGGGACTATCATCTCATGTTTCTCATTTCCTTATTATATCATGTAATCTCCATGCTTCTAATGGAGGTTTCTTGGGGTTTGGTTGGTGCGGTTGTACCGTGGCATCCTCGGGTGGATGCAGTTGTCATGAGAGGAGGATCGTGACCCGTTGTGTGGATGACAATGTGAGGAACTGTTTGAGGTAGGGCAATCATTTCTTCTCTTTCTTATATGTGAAACTGTATCTTTAGCAGGTTTTATCCCACTTGATGACATTGTAATTGACATAATAAATATTTGAGCCTGATAAATAAAGTTATATCAATCGTATGTTATTGGATTTTGTTTTTCTAGATAGTGTGATATCTATTCGTTCTTTGCCTGGTTGTTCGTTCTTGATGGAAATTGGTAAAGAACGTAAATTGGGATTAATTGAAAATTGTTGGGCAAAAGATAAAGAGGAATCTAAAATAATCTAGTTCTTGTTGTAATTTGATGTTAATGAAATTCGTGTAGTGATAATGATTAATTATTTTTGATAGCTTACTGATTAGGTTATCCGAATTTGGAACCAAAGAAAAATAAATCTGTTAATTCTAGTTGGATTAAAAAACTGATTGTTTGATAATTACTAAAAGGGTTCTGAGTTACCCTCTTGATGGTTAAAGGGCCAAGAGCCCTATTTATGCGATGTTGTTTTCCTGCTGCTTGTGTCGTGATGTGATCCCGGATGGCTGTTGTGATATGTTTGGGAATAGAGGCTTTTGGTTGTGGCAGCAAAAGATGCTTAGAGTGGAAATATGCATCGGTTTATGTATGTGGGTATCGGGGAGGACACTCGGGATGATGGAATGGGACAAATGTGATTGTTGGATGCTTGCTGTTTCTTTTGGTTGTTTATCTACTTTACATTTCCCCATATCTTAAGGCAGCTGGTCTTACTTATCCTCCTTCCAAAGGAAGCAAAGACACGTGGGGTATGCCATGTGCTTTTTGTTTTTAGCTTCTCATGGAAGGATGGGATTATGCTCTTTCTATAAGAGGCAAAGATTCGACGGGTAGTACATCAACTCACCGTGTTGATCCCCCTTGTGTATAGTAGCCTAGAATGTTTTTCTAGAATTCCTGGGAATGTGGGAAAGTAATTATATAATGAATAATTGAATAAATGGTGTTAACACATGGGGATGGAGTTCTTGGAACATAATGATGAAGTTGTAATTTTAAAGGAATAGTTGACTTGGGTGTGATGCTAATGAAATTTAATGTGGAATTTTTCATGGTTAATTAATGTTTAAACAATTAATTAACGTAATGTGAAATTGATAAAAGGGAATGATGTAATATATTAAAGCTCTTTAAATGGTTGTATTCTTATTGGGTACCTAGTCTTAGAAGTAGAAGCCCCGAGTTTGAGAGACGTTAGCTGCAGTTGTGTCTAAGACTAGGTTATGCCCATAGTGTTGTTGTGAGATATAATATATCCTGTCCTTTTTGTGTTTCTATATGCTCATCCACCCAGTCAGTATGTGAAACTGACACCTCGAGGATTCTTAGCCCTGGGGGGGTTTTCCCCAACATTCCGGTGGGAGGATGGATGGCTGACTTCCCCCGTTGGCCTCGCTCTCTTCACTTGGTAGTTACTTGGGCTGGTAGGCACAGTAGTTAGTTTTCCCCATATATGTATGTAGAGGGCTATAATGTCTTGTGGTTATTCACACACACATATTCTGGATATAGTATCCTATGGACTACTAAAGGTGTAACGTGTATGGGTTGTGATGGCTTGAGGACTCTTACATAGTGTATGGGCTGTAATGGCTTGAGTTATAATACCTGATGTATGATACACATTATGCAGGATTTAGTGGCTCCTATAAACTACCTTGTAACTTTTCATACGTGGGCGTGGTAGTTTTGTTGCATGAGATGCACATTTTGGTGCTTCGCCCATGTGTATGCAGGAAAGCTTTTTAGGGAGAGATGCTCAGGACGTGCGATGTTGAGGAAAAGCGGAAAACCAGTGGGGAAGTAGTAGCAGGGTACCCTTGATATTATTTATTATATGATATATTCTTGTATGCGTTACTTGGTGAGAGTATACATGGTGTGGTTGGGAACTTAGTATACCCGTTTAAGTGACGAGTTAGTTTCACTAGTTGTCCAATGTGCTTTAGCACGCTTTCTTTACTTTTGCATGAGAGTATTCGGGGAGTATCCTACTAAGTATACTATTATGCTCACCCTATATATATATATATATATAATATTTTTTAGGTCACTTGATGTAGGTTGGAGATCATGCTGGTGTTTACTATCTTGTGGTTACATGAGTTGTTCGGGCATGTTGTTTCTGTTATTTTCACATTCTTTTGGGTACTTTCAGTTTTTCCCCTTTCAGTTGTAGTAATTTGGCATGTAATTACATATGTGAACTATGGATTCTTTTATATTTCAGTTATGATTTGGTGTCGGTTGGTGTCTATCTTATCTCTGTCTTCTGCAAGTGTTCTCTTAGAGGGTAATGCCTCCCATTTGTGTGTCTGTTATACCCTCAGTGCTAGTCGCCAACCCAGGGCCTACTGGAGGCAGGACTCGGGGGTCATTATCTCCCTTCTCACATTGCCAATCCTGGAGGGGTACACTTTGTGGGGAGGTGGTCATGACACAGTATGTGAAATTTTATTGGGGAATTCGATAAACCACAATGATGTTCAATTATTTTTAATTAATATGCTATTCTAGTTGAGTAGCAGAAGGTTTTTGCCAATGATACTAGAAGCTAAGATCGTGAGGGGTTGGATTATTGATGGGATCATTATCATTAATAGGGAAATGAGCTTGTTTTTTTTAATATTACTTCTTGTTGTAACCCATTTAGAATTATTTTTAGGAGTTCAGTTGATAAGACAAAAGTCACACCATTACTATCTTTATCGCACCATGAAAGTGGTTTTTTGAGGAAATGGAAAAGACATTGATTACCCCATATGAAATAGTTTATTCTATATATTTAATAAATTTATTCATTAATATATAGTTTTTATAATTTTTTTGAATATAAATAAATGTTGGGCCATGAAAGACTATGTCCCACTATGAACATGCTTTGCCAATATGATGATTGACATTGTGGTGAGTAAATATTTCCATAGAGGTGATCCCATAAATGTAAATTTCTGGGTTGTTTGGAGTTAAATTGTTTTTCATGATATTAGTTGGTTTACCATTATAGAACCAAAAATATGTTATTAAACAAGTCAAAATATATGATTTAGAATATGTTTATTCAAAAGAGTATATCTGGAGGTGAATGAAACCTCAAAAAGTTTTGGGTTTGGGCAATTTTTCTTGGTTTGTGATATATATATGAAATTCCTATCAATAATTTTTTGATGATACAGATTAAATTAGAGGTTCATGATATTTAAATTGAGTTATTTCATGATGTGATTTTTCTTAATTCAATGAGGAAAAGTGTAAAGACCAGTAAATTTCAAAGAAATTTTTTTCTTAATTTTCTTTCGAATTTTAAAAAAATGCAGCTTCTGACGACACCTGATTCCGAGGCCCGGTGTGCCCGGAATCATTTTCCGAAGTTTGGCTCGGGTACGTTCAGTGAACGAACGAGTGGGTTTTTCTAACCTTTTAACTAGTGCTCAGAATCGAATTCCGAGGGCACCGATGAAATCGCAGCGCCGGTATTTACTTAGAAACGCCTCTTCCGGAGTTGCGTTTTCTCAGTTGTGGTTTTTAATTTTTGGGTTGTAAGTTAAGAAATAAAATAAAAGTTGTGCGACAATTTTATTTTTATTTTTCACTTAAAGACGCTTAATGACCACTTCAAGCTGTTTAAGTTGAGTTGATGCATATAGGGTGCTATCCAAAAATATCCTACCCTCTTGGTAGGATATTTGTGAGGTGGGGCCCGCACGACCCCCCACTATTTCTTTTCCGCTAAGTAACGCACCCGTGAAAACCCGTCATTATGAAAGTCAACTGACGCGTTTTCTTAAATTCTTAACGCACCATTTAATTGGGTGGTTTTATTCGTTGAATTAATTCTATGAATTAATGGGTTGTTACTTACCTCTTTTTCGTTTGTTGGCATGTTAATAAAATAAGACCAATGCTCTTTCTCCTTATGTCTTGTTTGTTGAGAGGATTGGCAGAAACCTCAAGTTCTTCATCGTCCTTCACGAAGAACGCAAACAACGTGAAGAACGACAAGCCCTGGGAGATCGACGATGTGACGCCAAGTACCGCGACGCCGAAGATTCTTCTTCCGCGACGTTCTTCTGCGACAATCCAACCCCGCGATAACCTTCGATCGACAACTACAAGGTAGGGGGTTGCGCTTCTTTTAAATCTCTTTGTGAGTTATAACAACCTTATGGATTTAATTATTATTAATTAAATCTATTGTTTCTTGGTCCTCGGAGTTCGTCGACGCAACGCCGGATACCGCAACGACACGACGATCCCCTCCTTCCGCGACGATCAATTCCGCAAAGAACGCGTGTGCGACGACTTGACGAGGTAGGGTTTTTTTTTGAATGTTTTATATTCCCATGATTGTTTCTTTTAAAATAAAGAACCCGGTTATGTAAGAACAATTTTAATTTATTAAAATTGTTGTTTAATATGTTGATTATTCTTCCCGGTTGTTATCGCCTAACGCGGAGGGTGCAGGCCGAACGAACACGGCCCGACAACCCTCCGCATTTCATCATTGTTGTATGGATTTGGCGGGTGACGACAAAAATGTGACGCAAGGGCGATTTAATGATCCCACAGTGAAGAACGAGACCCGAGAGGAGCAGCGGCGTAGACGGAAAGGAAAACGGACCACCGGAGCAACTCCGGTGGCCCGTAGAAGCCTCCGGTGGCGCCCAGCATGCCGTCGGGAAAACCCCGCCGCGGCTGAAGCCGCGGCGGTGAGGCGGTTCCGCGACATCGCGGAACCGCGGTTCAGGGACGCGGCGGCCCGACCACGTCCAGGTGATCTAGGGTGCCCCCCCCCCCCTGCGGGGGCCGCTGTGTTGTCATGCGGGGGCATGCGCGCCCCCCCGTGTTGCGCGGCCGCTCGGCCGAGCCGATCCGGACCGGCCGACCGAGCCGGGCTGCACCCTGGCCTGGCCGGACCGGGTCTCGCCGGGTCGGACCGGGTCGGCCCGGGCCCAGACCCCCCCGTTTCCGGAGCTTTTCGGTCTTTTGCCCATAACATGAACTACGGGCCTCCAAACGACTCACCGTCAGCGGAAACGCGATCCTTTGATCGAGACGGTCGTTTCGGTATATTACACTCAATGTTTCGGAATACTTTGGGTTCGGCCGGGTTGGTTCTTAAACGAAACCAACCGGGCCCTCGGAGCTGAAACGCTCATATCTTGAGCTTCAGATGTCCGATTGACGTGCAGTTGACTTTGTTGTTTTCGTCTAGGTGAGACGGATCTTTTGGCATACTCTGCCCAAGGTTTGGACGGAGGTGGAGTACGGTCGGGTTGGTTTTGCCTTAGAAACCAACCGGGCCCCTGGGACGGAAAAGCCAATAACTCTCAGACCGGGCGTCCGATTGACGCGCCGTCTGCGACGTTGAGTTCCTATTGACGATACGAAACTTTTGGATACATCAACCCTGGACTTTGAGTCAGTTCATGTATCAGTCTCTCGGCTCTTGGAGCGAACCCTCCCGAACGAGCTTGCTATATGTGGGGACCCTAGTGCTGGCTACGACTTCGACGACGATGACTGTACAGAGATCCTCAGTGGGATCGACTGCGATGATGATGAAAACCGTATGGGAATCCTCCGTGTTTTCGGCAGTGACTACTACGGTACATCTTGGGATATTTCAACTCTGGACTACATGTCAGTTGATGCATCGACCCCTTAGCTCGTGGAGTGGACCCTCCCGGAACGAGCATGCCATGGGCGGAAACCCTAGAGACGGTTGAGACTTGACGACTGCTGATCGAATGACTCGGTATGTTATGGATAGCCTAGTGAGGAGCGCTTGGTTGTAGCGGCAGACCCACGACAGAGGTTCACTTGGTTGTAGCGTCACAAGGGAGCGCTTGGTTGTAGCAGCAGACCCACGACAGAGGTGCTCTTGGTTGTAGCGGCACAGGGGAGCGCTTGGTTGTAGCGGCAGACCCACAACATAGGTGCGCTTGGTTGTAGTGGCATAGGGGAGAGCTTGGTTGTAGAGGCAGACCAACGACAGAGGTGCGCTTGGTTGTAGCGGCATAGAGGAGCGTTTGGTTGTAGCGGCAGACCCACGACGGAGGAGTGCTTGGTTGTAGCGGCACAGGGGAGTGCTTGGTTGTAGCAGCAGGCCCACAGTACCTGATAGGTGGAGAACTACAACAGTCCAAGGTAAGAGGAAAGCGCTTGGTTGTAGAGGCATAACCACTGTACTTGATGGAGAATGAGTTTCCCCAATAGCTTTGGGTTAAACTTCATGATCGATCCTGTATAGGTCATTACGGGGGTGAGTACCTACCGATCCTTTGTGGGTCCGACGGCTTAGATGAATCAGTGGCTACATCTGATCATATCTATCGTCATTTGAAGAAGTATACCTGGGTGAGCTGAATCCAGTGTTACTCTCCTTTGTGGATTGTGTTGAGCTATCCTGTTTGGATTTTACGTTTTTCATTCCTATGTGGATTGGGTTGTGCTTGGGCTCGGATGTTGGAGCCAGACAGAAATTGATGACTTAGGTATATGTATGGGCATATACCTAAGCAGTGTCGGATGTTACTTCATGATTGTATATTTCCTCTGTGGTTTATCCTTTGTGGATTCTGGGAGACCTTCGGGGGTCTCGGGGTCCCTATTTAGTAGCTTATACCCACCCCTGCACGGGCTATGCCCGCACTACGTTGTGTTGGTTGCAAACGACGGACAGTGCTGATCGTGGTGGAGGATTGCGGAGCAGGACGGTACCTGGAGGTGGACCATTGGACGGGACGTACTCAGAGCGGACGGCTGGACCGAGGAGCTGTGGAGGCTATCTGTACCCACCCTTTAGGTGGGACTTCTAGAGGACGGCTTGACGCTGCAGATTTTCTTTTCAGTTGCTATTTTTACCTTCTGTTGTACATTACAATAGGGCATGTATTTCCGGACCCTTTACTTTCAGCACAGCTTGTTACAGTTTTTTACTTATTGTTTACTTTTCCGCTTGCTTACTATGTGGTGCTTGTTTACTTTACAAAGGCAATGCCTTCCCTATTTATCGGGATCTACGCCTTGGTGCTAGTCGCCAGCCCCTGGCCTATGGAAGGTGGGCTTGGGGTAGTGACGGCACGGGCCCCGAGGACGGGTCGTGACAAAAAGGGTACGACACTACAATTTATCATACTAATTGGGTATTAGGCTACATCATAGGATGAATTTCATTGTAGTTATTGGGAATGATGAGATGCTAGGAATGAGGCTGAAGAGTAGGATTCATTTTGTTACAGTTGTTGGGTATGAGGATCATCTGGGAATGAGGCTCCAACATAAGATGCAATTTATTTTAGCTATTGGGTATGAGGCAGTAGCATAGGCTGTAGCGTGGAGTTTTTTTACAAAATATAGAGACGATTTCCAGTGTTTTTAACTATGTAAATAGACCTATATCCATGGTTTTAATCCATGGATATAAATTTAAGTCCATGTTTTATAAATGTGGCTATACGTATGTGTGGCAAAAGCTACTACCACGGTTCGAAAGAATGGAAATAACCCAATTTCAATTGATGAAACCATGGAAATAGCCCTTTTATGATTAACGTAATAGTGACTATAGGATTTTCACTATTTCCACAAAAATAAGAGATATGGTTCATTAAATCATGGCTATTACCTATATCCATGGTTTTTCGGTCTATAACAACAGTTGAAAATGGTGGCTATAGCCTTATTTTGTAGTATTGTTCATATGGCCCCATATGATTACTATAACGGGAACTATTATTGTTGGAGAATTATTCCAAAGGTAAATAATAATCCCCCAGGTCATGAAATACATGTAAGCATGATCTCAAAATTTCATGTAATGTTTGAATAGGCATTTCATACTCATCAGCAATTTATGGGTGATAAGTAGAACTCAAATGCAGCTCAGTATCCAAATCCTTCTAAAGACACTTTAAGATTTTTGATGTAAAACTGGGTTCTCAATTAGACCCAATCGATTGTGTTTTACCATAAATTCTCGTAACATCATTAATATAGATTCTTTCAAGGAATTCAAGAGGTAAATCAACTTTCATAGAAAGAAAATGTGCTACTTTTTTAAGGAAATTAACAATAACCCATATCATTTCGTTATTTCTGGGGGTATTTGTTGATCTAGTGATGAAGCCAATAGTAATTTCATCACACATCATATAGTAATACGTAGAGGTTGGATTACACATATATGATGTTGTCTCTTATCATTAACTTGTTGAAAAACTATCTATCTAGGCATATAGTCATCAATTTATTGTTTCATATTATTCCACCAAAAATGTTTCTTTAGATCACTATACATCTTGGTACTACCAAGGTGAATAAATAAATTTGAGCTAAGATCATCATGTAATAGTTCCCCCTTTATCTTATGAATTTATGGAACACAAAACATCTTTCCAGAAATCAGAATTCCATCCATATAAAAAAAGTCAACCAATATTCCAACCTTAACGACTTTAATTTTATTTTCAAAATTCTCATCATCATATTAGGAGATTTTTACCTTCTCTAGTAGATATGGTATATCAATCATTTGAACAAGGATTTATCTTTCCAATTACATTAAAATTCAAATATTAATCTTTAATATACCCATAATCTTATGATATTTCACAATCTTAATTTGGGTCAGAAGTCCATGATCTTTCTTTCTTAATGAATATTCTACCTTATTTTATTTTCTTGGGTGGTATTGTATTGACAAATCATAATAATTATGTATCCGGATCCATTATATTTTCATCATGCATATTTATTTATATGTAATTATGTATTTCAATCTCTTTTGAACTGAATATATATCACATATTACACAATAGATATAGTTTCTCAATATCATTAGAGCAAAGATTATAGATGCTAACTCAAGATCAGATGTTGGATAATTTTTTTCATGAATATTCAAATTCCTCGATTCCGATGTAATAAATTTATCATTTTCCATTTTGATAAAACCTAGTATTTTCTTCGATGAATCACTATATAATTCAAACCTATCATTTCATGATGGTATAGTTAAAATTAAATCCTTCTCTAATCATCATTTTGATTTTTAAACATAATATATGTATTCTTTTTTCAAAATGATCATAACCCATTTACGTGAGATCATGGTTAATGAGTTAGCTAACCAAGAAAAATTATAAACAATATAATGATAGTATACTAAAAAACCAATGAAACTATGTACCTTAATTATATTCATTGGTGTAGTCCATTATTGGATTTCCTTTTTCTTTGGAGGTTCAGCTGAGATTCCATCCTTAGAGAAAATATAGCCATGAAATGAAATTTCCATAAGATAGAATTTATAATTTCTATATATATGATATAAATCATTCCATTCAAGAGTCTCAACATTAATATGAAAGATATTCTAACTATATTTATATATTTTAGAATATACCATAATATCAGCAATGAATACTACAACAAAATATTCCTGATATTACTTGAATAATTTTTTCATTTGATCCATGAATAATGCGGGTGAATTTGTCAAAACAAATGGATTTACTCTAAACTTTTAATGTCCATACCTCAATGAAAAAGATATATTCAAAATATATTCAATCGTTACTCACAACTGATGATACCCAAAATGAAGTTCAATGTTCAAAAAATATTGAGATAAGTGAAGTATAATAAATAAATCATCAATGTAAGCTATAGGTCACTTGTTATTTATTGAAATAGCATTGATTTGTCTATAGTCAATGTATATCCTCTAGGATCCATCATTCCTCTTAACCAAGAGAATATGGGATCCAAATGGATAAACCCTAGAGAGAATGAATCCCCTCTTACTCAATGCCTCTAGATATTTCTTCAACTCTATTGATTCTATAATGGACATTCTATAAGGAGTATTTGATATTGTTCATTAATTAGGTATTAAATCAACGGTAAACTCAACATCACACTATGGGGGTTTCTAGGTAATTCCTTAAGAAAAAAATTAATATATTCCAATACAATTGGTAAATATTAAATTTAAAGACTACTTTCCTTATCCATAGATGTTTTTTCCCTTCCAACCATGAAAATCCTTTACTATAGTTACTGGGTTTGTATATAGATTACATTAAAATGATTTTGCGTCTGATCTAAAGAAAATGGATTCTATATCTTCCTCAAAAATCATGATTTCATACTTATTGCCACAAATTTTCACATCATATATTTAAATGTAGTCAGTATTGAGGAATATGAAAAATTATAACATAGGTATGATTATAAGGTTATAATCTTAAGCATTTTTATGTGTAATAAATGGGATTGAATGAAACATTTTTTAAAATGATACATTGCTTATGAATATTGACTAAAAAACATTATTAATTAAAAATTTAAATAACTTATTTTCTTAGAAAACTAATTAGATATAAAAGAGAGTAATGATCCATAATAAAATATTGAATAGGATAAATTTGAAGCTAGTATTATTCTACCTTCCACCACATCATTGGGTACTTCTACTTTAGTTGCGACGATTGCAAAAATCAGCCATATCCCCTAGTCCTCTTATGTGGTTGAATCCATTAACTCTTTTGTCATTGATTTTAATAATGAATGAATTCTTTAAAATTAAATCATTTAGAATCAATGATTTGTTTCTTCCCCTTGCATTCATTAGCTTGATGACCCTTTTTTCAACACTTATATCAATATTTCATTTCATTCAATAATTTACAATGATGATTCTTTACACAATAATTTTCATAATTTTAATTTCTTCATTCCCCTCTTCTTGATTAATGCTTCACCTTTTCCATGGTTATCATAAGTCCTCTTACTCTCATGATTTCCCTTAAAAATATAAGATCTTGAAAATTCCTTCTTCGTTTTGATAGAACATAATTTTATTTCATCATATGATGAAAATGATTGAAATGCTAGTGACAATTATATATATATGGATTAAAAACATCAAATAAATGATCAATAATCTTTTCAAAATCATGCATGTAATTTGTACAATACCTGGCTAGTATTTTGTAGATAACCTCAAACATTGCAACACTCTCTTATATTTTTTCTTTATTATAAGGAATTTTCTCATTTTTTAGTTTGTTTCTCAATAGTGAATTATTTCCCCCAGAATTCATCATTATAAGTTCTAAATTTCAGGTCTTCTATTTCATATTCCTCAATAGTGTTGAGTTTCAAAGGTCGCCATTAATCAAAATCTCTATTGAGACAATATAATACTAGTGCAACATTTTCATTATATACCATTTCTATAAATATCTTTTTAAGGGACTTGATCTAGTGCTCATCTACCACTAGATTAGTAGTACCGCTAAAATGTTGTGTCTTTATTAAATTAAATTATCCAACATAGGTGTATTATGGTTATTAATCCTAAACAGAGCGTGTTTTCATAATATGGTTATGATTAACTTAGATCCGACACTAAATATATTGGTGTGATTAGTGGGAAAATGCACACAATATCACAAGGTATATAATCCCATTATTCTAATAGAATCTGTCATTAAATAATGGAACATAATATTTAAGATCATAATCCTCGTGATTATTCAGCCAAAAATTCCCTATAAGTAATTATTATATTTCAAATGTTTTTTATCATCTAGTTCCCAAGGATTTTTCTAAACATTCACTTATACCAACTATAACAAACATATCCCTATTATCCTAGATTTAGTGAACATTTTATTATAATGGAATAGATACAGTAGATCAAATAACTAATGATATGTATGTTTAGTATTAATGGTGAACTAGATACATACATGGTTTCCATATAATATTGGTAATTAACCATAGAACATTACAAAGGAAAAAAACTACATCCTTGAAAATTATTCAATAATTTCATCTTGATAACATGGGGAAGGGAAAAATGAAATAGGGTGATAAATTGATTAGTATGGGTCACATGAGACAACAATAAGTGAACAAAATTCATCAAGTCATAGTCAGTATGGCAGGGTAAACAACTAAATAACACTTTCCATCCGTAAAAACAGAATGAAAATGCATCTATATTTTTTTGATTGTGAAAATATCTGTGAAATTAATAATAGAATACTAAATGATGAAAATGATTAATTTTTGGATTTCATGCATCTGGTACTTTCACCACTACCATCAAGACAAGGCAATTTATGTATTTGGGGATAAACCCATCTAGTTCATCTATGAAAAAAACAAGAAGGGTTTGTCCCGAGTTTTTTTTCCAATGAGACATATCGATGTATTGAGAGGATATTTATAACTGAGCCCCGCCATTCAATAAAAATCCAAAACATTCAACATAAATATATTTAATTCATGAACCATATGACTTATTAAAATATATTTATTGAGTAGAAAATTAGGATTTATCAATATTTCCCTAGTTAAAACTACAATCAGAGAAAACACTATATGTAAAAATGGTATATAGATAAGGCCATATTCATTCCCATGATATAGGAAATATATATACATAATGAAATCACACTGAATAGTGATTGTAAATAAAATTAATTTACACATACACAATACAGAAGGAATAAGTGGTGAATAAGGAATAACTAAAGGAATTATCATAGTGGTGTCCATAAAAGAATAGATTAAAATAATACATGTACATTTATAAGGAAAAATGGTCATATATCATGATAAATGATCTCAAAAAATAGACAAACATGTAAAAAGATTGTTTATGAAACTTTAGAAATGAGCCACTTTAGTACGGTGTAAGGGTAAATATTAAATTGTCATTAAAAAGGAAAAAGAGTATTTATATTCATAATAATAGAAATTAAAATATGTAATTATTTCATTAATAAGTGATTAGTTTTATAAAAATAATTGTATATTAAAATATATAATATATTGTACTTGAAAATTTTCAAGAAATTAGAACGTACCTTTTAAATGAACTTACTTATTGGGAGGAATTGAAAAGGAAACGTTTATAAAACATGTATTTCCCAATCAAAAAAATAAAATGAGCTTGGTACATATGTCTAGAACATAAGAAAAATAATTTTTTTTGATTAAATTTGAATAATTAATAATTAAATTTTGGTAAATTTAGAGAAAACATAACCCGAAAGAAACAATGGGGGTTCAGAGAGAATCCCTTACATTTTCCAAGAAATGTTTTTCACAAGCACTTAATATCTTGAATAATAAAATTAGATTCATTAATAATTTATTTCAGAACCTATTAAACATTTATTGGATTTATTATACATTTATTATATTCATTTATGGATTTTCATGATTTATAATATTCAATTTCTTTGTTCAAGAGTGTTAATTTCCTTTGTTTTCATGATTGGTTCATTTGCATACATGTATAAAAGATCATGTAAAATGTTAATAGTTATCCCGAATTGAAATAATAAGTTATTTATGAATTTACAGAATATTAAATGTTTTTATTTGTTACTTTTTTCTATATATAAGGATGATTCATTTGATTAAATTTTAATGATAAATGTTTATAATATTTGGAATTTTTTATCATCACACGCTAGTTTTATATTAATTATTATTATGTACATATATAATCTATGGAACAATAAATAAGTTGTAATGTACATTTTAGATCCTTTTTTAACCATTATAATGGTTTTATGAAAATCCTTTAAGGAATTATTAGAAAAAAAAACATCATCCACGAAGGTGGTGAATCGACACCTCTCGGACTATGTTTTCATTTTTAGAACAAAAGGGGGAGAGAAGAGAATTGATGGTGGTCATACCATTAAAATAATAACATTACAATATATATATCGTAATGGTGTAATCATGTTACTTTAGACATGGGACGTTAGGGAAATATAGGAAAAGAAAAATAAAGAAAACGAGAGAGGGAAGGTTTTACCTCTTGAGTGTCATCTCCGCGAGAAACTCATTATGAAAATTGGAAATGATCTTTTGGTGATACCAGAAAGACCAGAATGTGGGAAAGAGAATTTGGAGAGGAATTGGAAATCATATAATCAATCTCTATTGATAAAAAATTATTGGTGTAATAGGTGGTGAGGGTGGTTTTATAGTTAGAGGATTGATGTGTTTTTTATTATTTTATTCATTTGTTTATTATTTTTGATCAATAAAATAAATAGTGTTCATTAACATGACTAAATATAGTAACAAGAGATGGATATGTTTCTATAAGTTCCACTTATATCATCAGCGACACTACCATGACTCAAAAATTAATTTATTTACTTATAATGTTTAATAACATAAATTACTGTATTTCACTATTCAAAAAAATATAATATTTTAGAAAAATCCAAAAAATTAACCCTAACCATTTTAAGATGTATAGATTTTATAAATTCAATCAAATATTTGAAAATTATTTTATAAATATTGTAAATTTTATTTGGAAATAAAGTCATCAATTATTAGAAAAATTTTGATATTAAAATTAAAATGAATTTTATGTTACTTTGAAAAAGTAATTATTGTCTCATAAAGTTACATTATAATAGAAAAGAATTAATTTATGGACATATTTTATTAAAATAATGTTTCTTTTATATTATTATATTATTAAAAAATTTAAATATGTATTTATGTTCCACAAAAATTCCAACACTTAATTTATCATTTTTAAAACAATTATATACATATTCCATGATATAAATATATAATATTTTCGTTTTTTAGATACCAAAATTTCATTTTTACTTTAATAGGCGAGGATATTATTCTAATTTCATCATAACTATTCTTAACTATAACATTACTATTCATAATGGTCAAATTATTGCTCCTAATAGTCACATTACAATTCCTAGAATCATATTAATATTTAATAATATATCAAAATTCATTTAAGATAGTTGTTTCATGAAATATATTATTTCAAATATATTGAATTTATTTAGGAGGTTGAGTACTACAAAATATTTTGATGTTATATCCATGTTTTCATTTCAATGGTTTTTTTGAAAAATCAAATCCCATTGGAAAATCCTCATTATGTTTGATATAAATTATATATGTTTGAATGTTGGTGATAAATATCCCTATTTATGGAATTTGATTCATATTTCTTTTATTGGATAAATGGGATCTTCCAATGTAGGTGTTCATAAGT
This sequence comes from Viscum album, assembly GCA_963277665.1. Taxonomy (NCBI): domain Eukaryota; kingdom Viridiplantae; phylum Streptophyta; class Magnoliopsida; order Santalales; family Viscaceae; genus Viscum; species Viscum album. The sequence continues at coordinate 774,353,418 of OY728152.1, read as the reverse complement.
GTGTGTGAGATAAATGAATGAATGGTTTTTTATATGATTATATGGTATTCTTATATATTGAAATTATTACCTCCATTTCCATATGTTATGGGAAGGATTGTGTGGCTAGGTGGAATGACTTGGAACATATATACACTATATTAGAATTTTATTCCATTTCTAATGTACCTAGGTTGGGATTCGGTAAACATATGGAATGTTTCCCCACAGTTTGGAAAGAAAGTGTATGAATGAGGTTTTGGATATGGGTCGATTAATGTGTTGTTGTTTTCTGATGGATGTAATTTTTCACATTGATGACCGTGTTCTATATAATCTAGATTGTTTCTCTTTAGCACCTTAGATTCCATGATGGTGATATATTTATATTTCCTTAATCGTATTTTTTCTTTAATTTCTTAAATGATATCCAATTTTTATTAATGTATTCCATAAAAGTGTTTCAACTAAAATTTTCTGTTTATTTAGTTTAAAGTTGATATATTGTGGCTTCATTTTGAATGAAACATGGTTATTTTTAATGATGTTTTTTCAATGTAAAATATTTGATATTTTTTAATATAAATGAATTTTGGAAAACATATTTTTATATTCTAATTATACAAATTAAATGAAATATTTTGTTATTGGAATGTTTCAAAGTTAGGCCAGTGGGAGGTTGCCTACCAGGATTTTGGGCCACACCAATAAATATTATATTTTTAGAAGTTTTGTTGATGTTTTTGGATATTTATATATCTCTAGGTTCCTGTTCTGGTGGTTGTGTCTGTTGTGTTTCCTCACATTCACATTGAATGTTGCTGGATTTTTCTATCTTTCTCCTTATAGTCAATTATACTTAACAGTGGTCTTAATTTATGTTATTGTAATCATAGTTTTATTTTATTATTAGAAGTCTTTGTTTATTACATTATTTAGTTTTTATTTCCACTAATTATATTTGTACCTGCTTTTTTAGGTGAAAATGTTCCAAAAGATTTTTTTATTCCTGAGTAATTTTTCCAACCTATGGGGATTGGGAACTACATTCAGGACATACCATGGCAGGATTAGGTGTTCTATACGTGGATCACTTGGGTTATTTCAAGAAGTATTTTTTTATGATTTAAAGATTAAAATTGTTTGTTATTATTGAGGTTTGAAATATTAATGAATTATATCGATATGTGATGATTTCTTCATATTTTGAATTATCTTAACACCTAAAAATAATTTCTGATTTGGTAATTTAATAAAACATGAGGAATGTATTATTTCATTTTTTTGGATTTGATTATCTAATGAAAATTTATTTTCATTTTTCAGTAATTTAAAAATTATCTTCTTCATTAATAATTTATAATGTGACTTTAATCAAAGGTGAAACAAAAAAAAACAAAAAACAGAAGGATGATATTTTTCTTTTCAAAATTGAATAAAATAAAGTATGTATATTCTATAATATTCTCTATGTCTATAGTAAAATAATTCTCTAAAAATCTAAAATAATATAATTTATTGTTTATGAAAAAACCATCACTTCACTATCTGGGCATGTTTTTGGAAACTCATTCTGATATATGCTTTTTATAAATGTACCAACATGTTTTAAAAAATATTTTACCTTATACTTATATAAAAACCTTATCTTTGGAATCAAGATAAATTCATGAGGTCGTAATATCTTTAAGGGTAGAATGTAAAAACCTATGTGTTTTTTAAAACAAAATAATTTTTCTATTTTTCAATATACTATGTAAACATTACATATAGTAAACCACCCTATATAACATTATCCTATTGAAAATTACCCTATAATAAGATAACCTACATTTCATTCCCCTGAACTATCTTACCCTATGAAAAGTTACCCAGTAGAATGTTAAACGATTTCATGTTACACTATTTAAGGTTACCCTATATAAGATTACATTATAGAATGGGGATAAATATTCAAAAGTGTAAACACTTTTCAAAATTCATAAACGATACCAAGAGAAATAATATTATGTTATAGACCAAAAAGTGATTTGTATTTGAAAAAGAAATAGTTTTTATTTAAAGTATACTTTTTTCTAAATGAATTATTGTTTTATATAAGAAAATTATATTTTTTATTTTAGAAAAATTAATTTTAAAAAATGGACATCGTTTTTTGATTCAGTTTATAGAATATACCACATGGTTTTTTTCTTGATTTTCTATGAACTTCAATTTTTGTTTTAATAGTTAAAAATATCTTTTTTCAAATAATATAATTTTTATATTATCATTATTATATAGAAATTCCTTTAAAATTTATAAAACCTCTTCCTCAACAAAAACTATATTTATGGAGTAAAATAAATCATTTAAAGGCAATATTATGAATTTGGAAATTCATGCTTCATAATTTGGAACCAAAGTTATATATTACTCTAACAAAATATTATTTTCAATTTAATACTTTTAATTGAACTGTTAGATGGTTAAATTTAATTTTAGACTAATAATAATTTTAAATAAATCTATTTTTTATTTATAATCCAATATATTTCATGTGTATCAATAATATATATTATTTTTGTGTGATGTAATTTTGATTCATAAAAAGGTATTTTTATGAAAACAATTAATTGTGTTTTACAAATTTATCTTAAAAGAAAATTGTACCACTTATTGATGTGAAATAATGTTAAATTATTTTAATAATTGGAATTATATAGTTTAAATTATCATTTAAATCCCATTTTATTTTTAGTTAAAAAATTATGTTACATTGGACAAAATTTAGTCACGACGGTTAAGGTTAAAAGTGTTCAATGGTTAAACTAAGATATAAGGACACAAATATCAATAAAATGTGTCTAAATTTTATAAGATGAGTTGTTTTTTACTGTAAATTATCTAATATTAGGTTTTTTTCAATTTTGTCATCATTTTTTGAATTTTTCATTTATATTATTTCTTGTTTTGAGTATTTATAAAAATTTCACTCTCCCTCACTTAATATTTTAAATGTTCTTTCATGAAAAGGATAATGATAGATTATAATTTTAAAAAATTTGGATGACTATAAGGATTTTCATGATATAATAGTTATTTTAGTAATTTGTTTTAAATTTTAAATAATAGTATATTCATCTAAAATGTTTACATAGTGTTGACGCAATGCTTTTGAGAGAATTTGTAAAATCAATAAATGATTTTAAAATCAATAAAAACTATATTATTTGAATAAATTCTTATTTTTAATGAATTTTATTGATTATTAAAAATGATAAGTGATGATTTGATTATTAATATTATATTTCCATTTTTATCAATATGGTTTTAATGTAAAACTATTGGCTTACTCCTAAAATTCCATTAATGGGGGATTAATGAAAATCAATATTTTATTAATTGATTTATAATATAAAATTATCTTGTATAGAAACTAGTTGATTATAAATGGTCAATAATACACCACTTGTAATACTTATGATCCACATGTAATTTTTAAAATATCTTTTTTAACCCTTAATTAATGAATATAGGAGAAAACACCATGGATTTTTTCCATTGAAATGTGACTCAATCTGACCATTCTATGAGGATATGAGATTTTTTTCTCTCAAAATTATAAAAAAAATCATATCTTCACTTCCCATAACATTTTACAATGCCTATGTTGTGTCAATAAACCACTCTTCTAAAGGCCATAATACTAATAGAAAGGAGGATATCCATAGAAAATAGATTTCTCGTAACTGGGTTCATTCAAGATTCATTCTTCTTAATTTTTCTGTAGATCATGTATAATCACCTTAAAATAATTAAATGAATATAATTATCTTAAAAAAATGTTATTATTTTTATGAAACAATAATTCTATATCATCTCTAAATCTATAGAAAAGTGAAATGTTTTCTTGTATGTATGTATGGCCTACTGCCTTAATGGATGATGTATTTTTTTCATCACCACCACATATGGATTGTTAGAAATATTCATTAAATAAATATTTATCAAAATTTAACATAATTATGATTTTGGAATGATAAACCATTTCCACCTTCTTTCCCTTCTATCCCTTGTTTGGTGAAAATGTCTCACATGTGTACATGTGGACTACCAGCTCTATGAAGGACATGTAATTTTTTTCATCCGTCAATGTATTGTTATGATATGTTATTTAGTGAATAAATATGGTGATTATGAAATTGTGGTGACTTTGGAATGATGAATTTTACATTTCCCCTTTTACCTCAATCAATACACTGAATTGTTTTTGGACGAGATGGCCCCAAAACATTTCGATGTGATCTCAGTCAATATAGTAAAAAAATAAAACATGATATTAAATAAATATAAATCAATATTAAAAAACGAATGAAAACAAAAAATGTGATGAAATAATTAAATAATTATTATATTTTTATTATTTCAAAATTAAATAAAGATATATGTTGTGTGTATGGACTTGAGGTAAGGGATTTTCATTAAAACTGTGTTTTAAATGTTAAAAAAATTATCTTATATGCCCATATTTGTTTAAATTTTTCCAAAATGTTATTATTAATAGTTTTATTTTTCTTAATTTTCCTTTTCAACTATTTTTAAAATTCAGTGTGAATGGGTTAATAATGAATCATTTAATGTTTTTTATATGGGTATTTTCTGACATTCTATACAAGTGTGAAAAAATTGTTTTTAATGTTTACTGAATCATCCCCATTCCACAATACTATCATGTTTATTCTTTATTAATATTCCTCTACATTTTACCCGAATTTTTTATATATGATCATATTCCCATTATTCTATGATTTTATATATATTAAAACTTTTCATATGAAAAGGTTATTTCTTCACATTTATATGAGATAACTAAAAATGTTATTTATCAATGGTTGAAATGAAAATTTTTATGATTTATATAATTGATCATAGATATTTTAGGTTTTTTATATTAATGTAGTTGTACATGGATATTATATATGCTGATAGGTGGGTCTGATACAATTTTCCAATTCATTGGGTAATGAAATGTTCTCCATAGGATATATATTTGAATTATCCAAGTGAGTTATTCCATTGTAAGGGTTCTTTTACATGTTCTTGTGTGGAATAGATGAGAATAATGTTTTGATATTCCTACATAGTATTTCTATGATTTTTATTATTTTTATGGGAAATCATTTGATTTCATAAGGTACAAAATTGAATTTATGCATAAATGATTAAATACCACATATTTTTTTACTGTTTTACGAGTTATTTCCATCATTTATTCATGTCTTTTGGAACTAAAATTATTTTAGGATGTGTTCTAAGGGTTTATTATATGATTAAGAGGGTTTAGATGATTTTTTAGAGGTTCATTATTGGATCACGGTTCTCACAATCTACGATTATCCTCTAGGAAAATATGTTTTTAGAAGAATAATAACATGGAGTGGATCATAGTTAATTTGTATGTTTATCAAACCATAAAAAATCACATGAAAAAATTTGTGGGTAATCAATAGAAGAATAAAAGAGTATTGTTTTGGTTCATGGTTTGTCAAACCTTGTGACCTTTCCATGTGATCAGGATTTAATAATCCAAAATTCCTCGTTAATGGCCATTATTTTCTTATTTGGACATGTTCTTCCTCATATATATACTATCTAAAATATAGAGACTCCACAATACTTCATCAACATTTTCCACTACTTCCAAACTCAATTCAATTATAACCATCTGTGTTGGTGATTGGGAATTAAGGTATGTGATCCACAAAACTCTATTCATTGGGATTCCCCAAGATCTACCACTTTTAATAAGAGATGAATCATAAATTCAACAAATAATTTCAAAATATATGGATTCTAATTAAATATAATGATGACTTATTGTATTATTTATGAAACATTGGTGGATCTAGAGTGTCAATGAAACCCCATTGATCAATCATAATTCTAGAATTTTTTCTGTGTGTTGAGAGGTATGTTTGTATAAACCCTTCCCAATAGTCTTGAAATTCTATTGAATCTCATTGGAGAACCATGAAGTGATTTGGTTGTGGTTATTTAAATGGGTTACTTGTATAAAATATCAATCTGGTATGATCTTGGTGTTACATAGGAATCAACTCTAGATTGGTTTTGATATTTTTCCTCAAAGAGGTTGAGGTATAAAATATCATGCCATTTGGGGACCTTGAATACACGTTTTTCCATATTGAATACTTGTGTTGGAATTCCATGTTTCAACACTCTTGATAGTGGTCCCCTATGTGTGCATGTCTAATTATACCCATATAGGTTGTTTCATTACACGAGTATTCTTACATATATTTTTCACTTGTTTGAGGTTGATCACTTTTTTTTGTTTGTTTCTATTAATTCTCATGATGAAATGTTATTTTCTTATTTTATATTTTCTATAATGTTATATATAATTTCTATTATTTAGGTAATAATTTTTGTTACTATAACATGTCAAATATGATGATATTATTATCCCTTAGTAGGATAGTGTACATGAAATGCATTGATAATAAAGATAAAACAAATCATCGGGTAGGGGAATGCCGTCCCTGATGAAAAACCTTAGGCAATTGATTTGGGGAAATGAGAACCTATTAACCGGACCTAATACATGTTGTATTAAAACATGTGTCAGCTTTTATAGGAATCATTTGTTTTGGAAATCACAAATTACATATATCATAATCACATATATTGTTTATCATGTATGTTGTTTTAACAATCATAATCACTCAATTTTTTTTATGTTTGTTGTATCCTTATGAAATTCATGATTGTTGTTCATACACATTGTTTTATATTCTATTTTAGAATCGTAACCAGATTATGCATTGCATCATAGTCAGTAATCATAGCCTAACTTTGTATTGCATCATAATAAGAAATCATAACTAGGTTAACTACCACATCTTAATTATGCATCGTAACCAGGTAAATTACTGAATCTTAATCATGTATTGTACTCATGATATCGTAACTAGGTTATGCGTCATCATTAGGTTATGAATCATATTCTTATTATGTATTGTATCCAAGCATTGTAACCAGATTAAATATTGTGCATCGTAACAAAGTTAAGAATTGTAACCAGGTTATAATTTGTAATCAATATGCATTGGTATATTGGTAAGCCTAGAAAACAAGTTATGTATTGCGCATAATAAATGAATTACACTATCATCATAATTTCAATACAGTTTGCATGTATCTCATTTTTCATTGTGTTATACACTTGTACTTAATACTATATAACTAAAATGATTTCATTGAGTTGTTTATTTACCAATCAAAACGATGTCCTATATTCTTTTTTTTTGACCATTGTAATGTCAGGCGTCCAAGTCCCTCCGAGTTTTTCGGAGAAATATGACTGGTGGAGAAAATACGACTGTTTGATCCCGAAGCCTATAAATAGGAGGCCATTCAAACCAAAATACATATGTTTTACTTTTATCAAGTTCTAGAGAGATATGATGTGACTTCTCTCTTGCTTCATGCAAATACCTTGATGATATAAGAAGTGAACATCTTGTTCTATGTTCTTCTATTTCTATTTGTGCTTTGTTTCTGGTTTGTGTGACCCATCATTGTGATAATGATCGAGGGATTCTGAGCATAGAAAGACATGATTCTGATCATCATATCGAGGGCATTCAATTAAATGAATTACATAGGTGTTGATTAACTTCTTAATGAAGGACTTATGGGGAAAGGAAGAGAGTTGTGCCGATCATCGTATTGATGGATTACCAAGGTGGTGGTAATACATATCTTTTATCCTAGGTGGATGTATGCCCTTCCCTTTGTGTTAGAGGAACTGTAAAACTTTAACATTTATGCTTCTATTTGTAGTATAAATGGAATTTTATTAATTCCTTTTTCTTTTCATCTTAATTTCAATTGTAATTATTTCAATTAAGATTTTTTCGTTAAATGTTGTATTAGTTTATTCTATACATTGTATGGTAGAATCATTTATATTTTTATTACATTAATCATTGTATTCATTTCAAATACAATTATTTTTAAATTACATATAGTATTACATCACATCATATCCACCGTATCCAAGTCTTGTAAGATCAATTATATTGTTTGTGAATTGTATTAGTTTAAGATATCTTAATCTATGTTCTTTCATAAGTGTTTACATAAAATGTTTTTAAACCTACAATTCACCCCTCTTCTATGGTCAATATAATATACATATACATCTATTTTATGATCCAACAATTGGTATCAAAGGAGGTTTAAAATATTTTACTTACTTTATTCCTTTTGCAATACCAATGTATTTAATTTATACATATTTTGATTACAACTACTTACTACACTAATGGGTGGAGTGGAATGGTATTTTTTATAAGATGGTAGGAATGAGTATTGGATCAATTGAAAATCTAAATCTAACTAGACCACTAATATTGGATGGGAATGATTATGAGTACTGAAGAGATGTAATCAAGAATTTTGTTATTAATACTAGAGTATACAACATTATCATGCATAATGGAGGATATAAAATCCTATACAAGGAAGTCAGTACCTTCACAAATCATGAGAAACAATAATGTCAACTGAATTACAAGGCACACAATACTTTTTTTTGTTCCATGACCTAAAATATATATAGTTATATATCATCTTGTGAAGTAGCCAATTGTATCTGAAATAAATTGGAAGTCACGCCTTTGGGTATATCCAAAGTCCTAGAAACATGAAGAGAAATGCTTCGAGTATAAAATCATGGGTTTCTTTTTTCCTTATGGAGAACCAGTATGCAAGGTGAAATAAAGGTTTCTGAAAAATGTCAACAATAAAAAATCTATGGGTGAAAGGGTTCTTGTTGATGAAGCACTTGTAGACAAGATTATTGATATTATGCCTAACAAGTGGGAATAAAAAAAGGCAGTTATTGATGCAAACATGAATGTTACTCAAATTACTCTTGATGAGTTATTTAGAATTATTCACTAACATGAGAAAATAATGAAAAGATAAGTGGATTTCAATTAGAAGGTGAATGTAAATGGGAGTGTAGCTTTTACTACTATTGAATCTATGACACTATAAAGGATAAAAAGATCCAAAGCTAAGAAGGCTATTGTTATAACAGAATAATGTGATAGTGATCACAGAAATAATGAGTTATACAATATTTCTATAAGGATAAACAAGATTGTTGGAAAGAAAGACATTTAATAAATATTAAAAAATTAATGAAAACACAATAAATATTCTGAGGTCACTTGTTATGAATGCAACAGAGCAGGTCATATAAGACCAGATTGTCCTTCACTAAGAAGAAAAGACATTAAGGATAAAAATTCTAAAATAAAAAAATAAAAAGTATCTCATGTCAAAGAAAATAATGTTTTTAAGGAAAATGATACCTAGAGTGCAAGTGGTGGTGATTAATCAGACGAATCATCGAATTACAAATCTTCTGGTCAGAGAAATATAAGATTCATAGTCAGAATACCAATTGAAAATAATTGATAAATGTATAAGGTACACGATGATAAATCTCATACAAATGTATCATTAAATGTAGATTATCCTGATGAGAAACAATCATACTCTTCGAACAAATAATCTTCCCCAGGAAAGACCAAATATTATTCTTTTAAATAAGTATCTAGATTTTCAAAATTACATGAAAATGAAAAATTCAAAACTCAATAAAAATCATGTTAAGTAAAATTATAGAATATCAATTCTTACAAAAGAAGTATCAGATTTTTCAAATAATCATGATCATAAAACTATTTATTTTGGAAATATTTCAAAGAATAATAATGAAGCATGTTCCGAAAAGGATAAACTTATTAAAGACTTTGAACAACAAGTTTTGAAGAATTTTTTTTAAAACCCAAAAAAATATGAAAACAATTTCTTTTGATAATGACAATTTAGTCATTAGACTAAAATATTAAATCTTTTTTCGTAAGAAACTTTTATCAAACATTACCTGTGGTAAGGAAAACATAGGTAAGATGTACTCTAAAAATATTACATTAAGGAATACTTCTTGATTTGGATACACTCACTCAAAACAAGTTTTTAGTAGAAACTATTTTTTTCCTCATAATTCCCCATTTTGTAGGAAATATCTTTATGGTGGACATTTGGATAGATGATGTACTCTTAATAAAACTCTATATTTAGGATTTCAAAAATCCCATTTTTCAAAACAAATGTGTATTTCCAAAAATAATTTATCTAACATTTCTGGATCCATACATGTTTGGGATCCTAAAAAATAATTATTTCCTTTTCACCAAAATAATACGTGTACCAACAAAAATAACATTTGGAACATGGATAGTGGTTGTTATCAACACATGATTGGTAAGAAATATTTTTCTGAATAGATTATTGATATAAAAGGTGGAAGATTAACCTTCATAAATAATTCTAAGGGAAAGATCATTGGTATAGGTAATACTGTTCTTTTAGGAAATGTTTTAATTTAAAATGTTTTGTTTCTCAAAGGTCTTAAGAAGAACCTTATATGAATAAGTAAATTGTTTGATGAAGTTTACCTTGTGAATTTTAGGAATGATATATATTTAGTTCACAATTCCATGGATGAATTCATGCTTTCTCCACATAAGAATGAGAATGTAAACATAATAAACATAGAAGACCTTAGGAGAGAGGACTTACCTTGCTTAAGGCCAATAGAATACCAATCTGTGTTATGGATTATAAGGTTAGGGCACTGAAACCTAAGAAACCATTTTAAACATTCAACGAAAATATGTGTTAGGGATATACTAGATCATAGGTTCGATTATTAAATTCTTTGTGGCCCTTGTTAATATGGAAAGAAACATATAACTAGATTTAAATGAATCAATGATGTTTCAACATCTAATAAATTACAGTTACAACACATGGATATTTTCTGTCCTACAAAAACTGGAGGCATTGCAGAAAAATTATATATTTTTTAATAGTTGATTATACTAAATTTACATGGGACAAATTTCTAGAAAATAAATCTGATTCCTTTTTCTATTTCATAACATTTATAGCCGACATTATAAAAGCAAAAAAACCCTACCATAGATAACTATATATAATGATCATGGTGGAGAATTTCAAAATTTGGAATTTGAATCATTTTGTAATATGAATGATATTACTCACAATGTTTTACCTCAATGAACCCCTCAGCCAAATGGTGTTGTTGATAGAGGGAATCACATTCTTCTGGAAATAAAAATAACCATGTTGAGTGAATACTAAATTTCTAATAAATTCTGGGCTGAAGCTATTAGTACTTCATGATATACCTTAAATCATGATTTAACTGAAACCTTTCTTAATAAAACACCTTATAAATTTTGAACTAGCCGAAAACCAAAAGATTCATACATTAGTGTGTATGGATGAAAACTATTCATATTTAATACAAAAGAAAATTTACATAAGTTTTCAAGCAAATCAGAAGAAGGAATATTTCTAGGTTATTCCACAACTTTAATGGCTTATAGGGTTTTCAATAAAAACTCTTATACAGTTGAATAAACATTATGTGTTATGTTTGATGAAACTAACCCCTTTATTTTAAACAATCCTAACCTATATCAATGGATGTATTTTCACAAACAGATTATCATCCATTGATTGAAAATGATTTTTAAAAAGATATTTCTCTTGAAAATGTTTCTGAAACATTTACTTCAGATGACATTATATCTTATGTTCCTTAACAGGTCATAAAAAACCGAAATTACTTTTTTTGTAATAATCATCCTAGTGAAAATGTCATTGGAGATGTAAATCAACCTGTAAAGACTATAAATTCCATGAGAAACGAAATTGAACATCCTACCATTCATTCTCAATTTGAACATCAAACTTGAAATGATTCCTTGGGTGATGATGATTGGATTAAGGCAATTCAAGATAAACTAAATGAATTTTAGAGGAATAATTTCTTGACTTTGGTTGAAAAACATAAAGAAACAATTGTAATTGGTGTGAAATGGGTTTTCAGAAATAAAATGTTGTGAAAATGAATTCCATCTAAAAAAATAAAGAAATAATTGTTGATAAAGGTTATAAAAAACAAGGTGGAATAGACTCTGAAGAAACCAATTCTCTAGTATCTAGACATGAATATATTAGAATTATATTATCTTTTACGGCATAATTAAATTTCCAAAAATATCAAACAGATGTAAACATTGCTTTTCTCAATGGATTTGTTCAAGAATTTTTTTGTTTATCAACCCCATGGTTTTGTAGTTATAAAACATCCTGATCATGTTTTTAAACTTTCCAATGATTTTTATGGCCTTAAACAATCCCCAAGAGCGTGGTATGATAGACTAACATGTTTTATTTTACAGAATAATTAGGCAAAAGGCATTGCTGAAAAAAATATTTTAAAATGGATAAAACATGTTTCCATTGTAAAAATTAATGTTTATGACATTATATTCGGCTCAACTCAGCAATCCTTAACTATTTATTTTGATAATATATTGAAATTTACGTTTGAAATGAGTGTGATGGGTGACTTAACATTCTTTTTAGGTTTTCAAATATATAAAAAACAAGAAGGAACCTATATATCTCAGCATAAGTATATCAAAGACATACACAAAGAGTATGTAAATGAAAACACTAAAAGTAGTGGCACTCTAACCAATACTTCAAATACAATTGATCTTGATGAAGCTAGGAAACTAGTAGATCAAACAAATTTTAGAGGTATTAAAGGAATCTTATTATACTTGAATGTTAGTAATGCATACTTAATTTTTTATGTATTCTTATGTTCAAGATACCAATCCAATCCAAAATAATCTCATTTAAAATAATTGAAAATAATGTTTTGGTACATAAAGAGAACTATGGATTTATGAATATTCTATTGTTTAGGAACTGATTTTTTTCAAAGTGTTTCAGATGCTGACTTTGGTGGATGTGGAATTGATAGAAAAAAGTAATTCTAGAACATGTCAATTATTAGTAGATTACCTATTTTCTTAGTCTTATAAGAAATAACACTCAGTATCACTTTCCATTGCTGAAGTTTAATATGTAGAATCTAGAAGTTGTTGTGATCATGTGTTTCTGATTCAACACAGACTCATGGACTATGCCATGAGTTTCTTGAAAAATCAAATACTATGTGAAAATACTAGTGTCGTTTCTCATAGTAAAACCCCTTCTCATCACTCCCATGAAAAACACATAGATATTAGGCATCACATTCTTAGGGGTCACAAACAAAAAGGAGATATTGTTTTACAATTCATCAAAATGAAAAACAACTTGTAGATATTTTTACAAAACCATTATCTATTGAGAGATTTGAATACATGAAACAGAAACTAAGAATGATCACTAAAAAGTAATCATTCACAAAAACTTATTGTTTAAGCCATCTAATTACATTGAGTTACTCCATTTCCAAAAGGGGGTATACATTTCATTTCATTTTTTTCACATTTTAATGGTTTAATGTTTTGTTTTACAGTTTATCATTTTAATTTTTTGTTTTACAATTTATCAATTTCACTTTTTTTATAGTTTATTGGTTTCACTTTTTGTTTTATAGTTAATTTCTTTTACTCTTTAGTTTCCTTTTAGGTTTCAGAATTTTTTTGATTTTATGTTTATATGAGATTCATGTTTCAGTTTCAAAATATTTGGCCACTAGATTTAGACTATAGATATTTAATTACATAATAAGTTCTAAATTATCGATATTGCATTACATTATCTATACTAAACAATCAGTATTGGATTACCTTATCAGTACTGAAATATTAATATCAGTACTTGACTATCATTGAGGATTATTATATCGGTTCTTAATAATTATTTCCAGACTATTTTATTTTATCAATTTTAGATTCTTTATTTTTTTGTTTGTTTTGTTTTCATAAGAACAATATACTTAAACCGTAATATCTATCCTGTTACTACAATAGGCATACTTTCTTAAACCATAATTTGGTTTTTTAATGGTTGTTTCTCATTTATTTCTTATATTTCTAAATCAGTTTCACTCTGAATACAATTTTCTTTTAAATAAAAACATAAGAGTTCAAAATCATTCTTGACCATTGAACCTCTTATATATAATATTGACCATCAATTAAGTTTTAAAAAATCTATCCCAAATAATTTTAATATGTGTTTTCTCCCATGAAAAGAATCTCTATAAATAGTCATCAATGTTCTATTAGTTCTTACCTCAGTTTTTATAATCATTGATCTTCTCAGCTTTCGTAATCAGTAGGTTCTTCGGGGTGAAAGTTAGTATTTCATGAATGATTCTTCCGCTTCATCATCGAAATAAATTCCTCCAAAGGATTTCTTTTCCATGAAAATTAAATGGTGAATGGTCGGTCTCCCGAGATTCTTTTCAGAATTTTAAATCTTCTTTGAAAATTATTCTATGTTTTTAAGGATGTGAATCAATAAGTGTTGAAAAACCAGGTTCTGATTAGGATCAAGTCTATCATGGTGAGGTGATACAATTTTACAAATCATTAGAGATAGATAGGGATATTAATATTTCTTTTGAGATGTATAACAACCCTTATACAACAGCTTCAAAAAATGAAGCTACGTTTCTAGATGTTCAATTTGAGGGAGATGCATTATATCCTTCTCATAATTTACTGAAATCTTATGGAACCTTTGATAGGTATAAAGCTGAAGAAACCATTTTTTAAATTCATGAGGAAAAAATAAAATTTGGTCATCTAATAGTAGATAATAGACTCGTATCCCTTTGGATGCATGGGTTTTTGGTGCCAATAAAAGGTGATAAGGACACATTTAATGTTTCAAATTCATATTTGATTGACTATTTTGTGAACATGAGGATGTTTAACACATTGGGGGTTATTTTCTAAACAATCATGAAGCTGAAATCTGGTGGTATAGTATATTTTCTGATCATGTTTCCCACCATTATTAGTAAGATTCTGAGAGAGTTATTGGGTATGTGTAATATTGAAATTAAGTCAGTTTCTAATGTCTTTAAATATCCAATAATTGGAAAGGATATGATAAAGAGGCACAAATTATTTTTCAACTCTGAATTGAATTTTCTTGATAATGATCTGGATGTTGAGAAACAAATGGAAGTTTTTGAATGTAGTGATAAAACTTATATTCCATCCAAATCATATTATAACTAAAGAAAGGAAGTTAAGGATAAAACTTCAAAGCCCTTATAGAAACAAAAGGATGTATCTGATGAGGTTGTTACTGAATAGAGGAAGAAAAATCAAGAAAGAACAGAAGGGGATCATTAGTCTATATTGGATATGGCTGATGCTTTGGCATTAAAAGTAAGGTCTCAATAGACATTGAATGAAGAAGAGGGTATGAGGATAATGAATAAAAGAATGGATTAATTTATTGATATTTATATTCTTATAATAATAGAACAGAAACTAAATTCAAGAAATGAAATTAGGGACACATCTGGTAAAACTCAATCGGTTCTAGTAGGGAAAGGGAAGGAGAAACAATTTTCTGAACAACTAGCTACACAATATCTTTCTAATGAATATGATGAATAGGAATAATAACATGATGACTATGATCAATAAGAACATGATAAAGAAAAATAGGGACATGAGATAATAAAAGATGAAGAAAATGAAGATACAAATAAGAAATGTCATACCACAAAGTCATCAGAAGTACCATCTTTTATTTATCCACCTCTGGATCATCATCCCTCCAACAGAGTATCTCAAAATTATTCCTAGAAGAGATTTAGTAAACTTTCTGATAAATAAGATGAATAGGAAGTGGAATAATCTGATAAGATTATGAATTAACCATCTCGAGTAATTGGAATTGAGATTCATTTTGGTGATCTCCCAGAATTCACTGAGTACACAGATTATGAAAAAAAACTATGAATGACATTTATTACATTGAACATGATTTTAATATAATGGGGAATTTTCTACCATTCATTCCTACAGATGAATCGAGGATGGAAATTCTGTCAAATTACCATAATTATAGAACATATTCTATCAAGGTTTGGATGGATAGGTTTCTATGTCTTGAAGCTGATTTCAATATTTTAAAGGAACATTATACTAAGCACAATAATGATTTAAATAAAGTTATTAAGTTATCCTATATTATTTATGAAATCCAAAAGAATCATTTGGAAAATCGGGAATACTTTTTACATCCGTTAAACAAACTCAACTCTCTCTGTCTAAAGCTGATTTATGATTTAAATGAAACATTTTAATTATTTCAAAGATATGGTACCTCAAAAGAAGTATCCTCAAAAGAGAGTGAGATATTATATGTTAATTTCAAAGAAAATTTTAAGGTGTTTGTTTTACTCTCAAATAAATTTTCAATCATAGAAAACACATGTCAACTCAGGATAGATAATTTCAACAACCATGAAACAAGACTTAATACTAAGGAAACTAATAATCATATTCCTGATGATCGAATCCAGAAGAATCAAAATATTTTTTCTAAATAGGATTAGAAGCTGAAGGCTCAGCGAGTATCTCTTGATATTCTCATGGAGGATAAAAAATAGATCAAGAAGATTAATCTCTTGTTGTTTATTATTTTGGGAAAAGAGAAAAGAATGATGGTTGAACTATTATTGTAATAAAATTTTGTTTCAAGTAACATTTATTGTCTTGTACTCTATTTCTCTATCATTATGAAAGAAATAAATTCATTCACTTATTTTTTTTGAAAACCAAAAAGTGGGATAATGGCATTGAATAAAATGTTTTTTTGAATTTCTGATAAAGGGGGAGATATCAAAAGAAAAATTCAGTAGAATATGATATCTTGTGAGTTGTTTAAATCAATGGTGGAATTATTCCTATTCACTAGTGTTGTTAAACTCAGGGGGATATAAGTTTTATTTTTTGTTATCCTATTTGTTTTTTCATGTTTTGTGATTTCCAAAAAGGGGGAGATTGTTCAGTTAATACATGTTTTGACATTTTCGTCAATCATTTGTTTTGGAAATCACAAATCACACAGATCATAATTACATAAATTGTTTATCATTTATGTTGTTTTAACAATCGCAATCACTCACATTGTTTTTCATGTTTCATGTATCCTTATGAAACTCGTGTTTTTTGTTCATACACATTGTTTTATCTACTATTTCAGAATCATAACCAGATTATGCATTGCATCGTGGTTAGGAATCGTAACCTGACTGGGTATTAAATTATAATCAGAAATCGTAACCATGTTATGTACCACATCATAATTATGAATCATAACCAGGTTAAGTAATGAATTGTAATCATGTATCGTAATAACGATATTGTACCCAGGTTATTCATCATCACTAGGTTATGAATCAGACTCTTATTATGTATTATATCCCTGCATCATAACCAGATTCAATATCATGCATCGAAACCATGTTAAGAATCATAACTAGTTTATAATTTTTAATCAATATGCATTGGTATCATGATAAGACTAGAAGACATGTTACGTATTGAACATATGAAATTCATTAAACTCTTATCATAACTTTAATACCATTAGCATGTATCTCATACTCTTTGTTTTATACTCTTGTACATAAAAATTTATAACTAATATTATTTCATTGAGTTGGTTATTTACAAATAAAAATGATTTTGTGTATTCTATTTTGTTTTTAACATTGTAATCCCAGGTGCCCATGTCCCTCTCTGTTTTTTTTTGAAGAAATATGATTGTTGGAAAAAATATGACTGTTGGAACCTGAATCCTATAAATAAGAGTTCATTATAAGAAGAATTCAAAACATTTTATTCTTTTAAGTTCTATACAATGATGTTGTAACCTCTATCTTGCTTCATGTGAAAGCCTTGAAGATATAAGTTGTGAACAGCTTGTTCTATGTTCTTGTATTTCTATAAGTTCTTTGTTTTTTCTTTGTACAACTGATCATTGTGATAATGATTTAGGGATTCTGGGGAGAGGAAGACGCGATGTCAATTATCTTTTTCAGGGCCTTCAATTGCATGAAAGACAGAGGTGCTGATTACCTTCTTAATCGCAGACTTCCGAGGATAGGAAGACAATCGTGTTGATCATCGTATTTAGGGCTTACCCAGGTGGTGGTAAGATAGAACTTCTATCCTATGTGAAAGGATACCCTTATCTTTGGGGTAAAATAATTTTAATACTTTTACGTTTCCTCTATCATTTGTATTAGAAATTGAATTATATTTATTCCTTATTCTTTTTATATTCATTTCAATTATAATACTTTCAATTATGATTCTTTCATGACATATTTTACTAGTCGATTCTATACGATGTATGGTAGAATCATTTACATTTGTATTACCTTGATCATTTTATTCTGTTAAAATAATTTTTTTTACATTACTTATAGTATGACATCACATCTTATCCCTCAGATCCAAGTCTTGTTTGATCAATTGTATTGGTTGTGAACTTTATAGGTTTATGATCTCTTATACAAAGTTCTTTCTTATGTTTTTACATACAAATTTTTAAACCTACAAGTCACCCCCTTTTGTATTATTCCATCTCATATTAATATAAATCTATATTGTGGTCAAAAAAATACATAGTGTTTAGATATGAGGGCCTTATGTCCTGACCAAGGGTATTTTCAGGATATAACAACCTTATGGTCTGATATATGATGGACTAGGGATTTTATGGCCTTTTTTCCCAATCCAAATCAATGAATTGTAAATATTGAGACACATTGTTACTACACTTATGGATAACTCTTTATTACACAATAAATCTTTTTTTATTATTATCCTTTAATATAAAAAGTGGGTGTACATTTTTGGCTCATTGTATTTTTTGGAGAACATGAACATGTGAATTGTAATCAATAGTTCTGTCTTGTGATATTACATTTAGTGGCCCATACTTCAGATATACCTATTCACACTTGTTAGGGAATAATTGAAGTTTCCATAATGGGTTTATATTCCAGCCCAATATTGGAATAAATATTTTCATGCAGACTTCATGATTTGTGACCTTTGAAAGGGAAAGGGACTTATGAAATATAACTGAGTTTTGGTGTCTGGATCTAGTAGTGCTATTGGGATGGACATTGAAGAAAAATGTAGATTTTCATATATATATTTTTATTCCTAGTATATTATATTTTGGATTTCCAAATTGGGAACCTGTTTTATTTATATGTGTGACTTGGATGAAATTTTTTATTACATTATCTTCTATCATGATTTTCTAAAATGTTATGTTTTATTTATTTATATGTTGTATAGATATAATTAAAATGGGTATATTCACACCCCAATATCAATAGAATCTCAACACTTATTTTTTTAATGGTTTGCATGTATGAGGTTTTGTGGTATCTCCAATCGGGTGTTGTTTGAGAAATCTAGGTCGGTGCATTAAAAATGGTATTAGAGTCTGAGATTCCATTATTTTCTCATTGGATTTTTAAGAATATCGAAGAATAGAGAAAGGATTTGTGGAACATAGGTTGATATTTTCCCATTTTTTTCCATCTTTAATATAACATATCTTCAAGTAACTATTAATGAGAATTTTGTTAAATTTTTATGGTATTTTGGTGTGTTTTTTCATCATGAGTAGGAATGTATGAACAGATTCCACATAAATACCTATTCTGAGATTCAAAATAATTGTTAATATAATTCATGATTTTTCTATCAATTCATGATAGGTTTGTATTCTTAATTGATTCATATATTAGTGTTCATTCTATTTTGATATATCTATATGGAATTATATATTAGAAATTAAACATATTGGTATGTTTTATAAACATATTACAATGATTAATATGTAAGATTGGGGATCCTTGACTAGTACATGGAGGGATGTGCCTTAATTTTTAGGGTATCCACCTCAGATAGGATTCTATATAGATATCATAGGTGTAACTAATAACTACATAAGTTGTTTTAATGAAATTTGTTTCCTATACACTAAATATAATCATTTAGAATTTCAAAACAAATTTTCACTAGATGATACTAAAATCGCCCACTATGGTGGATATTCTTGTTTATCTTCATGATATAACGGTGGATGACCCTAAGAATGCTATAACACCTATACTATTCTTTTAGGAACTTAACCCTCTCTCGGATAGATTCATTCATAATGCTCCTACACATGGTAGTGGAGAATAAAAGATTAAGGTTAATTATGACCATTAAATCCTATGCTAGTATAATCTATCCTACCATAGAACTCGAAGCATAGAGAATTATCAGGAATATACAGAAATTATTGAGGGAATATATTACTTAGTCAAGACCCCATCCGATTGATGGGTCATGATATAACTTTTTAAGCTTCGTGGATACACAAGGAAATTTTGGTGTTCTATACGAATATTAGGCAGTTGTGATGATATATATAGGGAGGCCATTACAAATATGTTCAATATGTAATTAATTCATAAAATGATACAATTATACTATGTTTTATAATTAATGGATATCCAGTATAGATCCATGATTGTATCTATATACTCCAACGGTTTCACCAAATTGGTTATTTTTCCCTCTATTGTCATGAAATGAGGAACAAAACTATTGGAAGACCATGATTGGTCTTATCTATGATATTATAAGGAAAATTAAAAATTTAAACCTAAAAAAATATTCAATGGTTCATTGCAAGATCATTATTATTAATGAGGTCCTGAATGAGGATATAATAGTTGGTATTCATCAATCCTTCTATACACAGTTAGGTGGACCTCCTACTATGATGGTCAGTGACTCATTTGGTATCAAGAAGATGTTAAATGGGGATGCCTTTTGGGGAAATGGTATGTATGTTAAGTATAATATTTCTTCTTTATCCCACTCAGGGAGTTTCTCATATTTATTCAACATTTGGAATACCAATCATTACTACAGGAACTTACCAGCAACTTAGAATAATTTTTGGTAGTATGTCTTGATATGGAATATCCATAAGTTCTTCTCTATATCATTGATGTTGTATTTTCATTATTTTACAAGGAAGAAATAAACTGTGACCCCGGGATCTGGAAGGGTCCCTCAATTTTTGGTTCAGACTCCTTTGTTGACAATGACTCATGAGAGTCATATACCCTAGGGTCATTATTGTGGAGTGTAACATTTCAAACCCAGATGCCACTCAATAATCCCTCGAGCCCAGTTAGCTCCATGGCCTTAATTACATCCCCTAAATTCTAGAGGCCAGTGACCAGTAGCGAGTGCCTAGGTGTTTTGTTTGAGAGTCTATTCATTGATTACCAGATTATATCATAGTGTAAGTTAATCAAATTCAATAGCGGAATAAGATTCAAGAATAAGACATTAGATAATGTATACAAGAAAGACATGAATATAAAAACCAAGACATAAGTTTCTCACATACAATGATGCATATGGTACATGTATAAAGAAAATATTTAAAACAGGTACATCATAATATAGTATAATACAAGTATCCAACATGACAATAAGAGAAACATTTCTCATATAATCGCAATCCTTATCTTGGTCTCACATTCACCTTCTATATATAAATGGTCAAAAAATAGTACTTGGGAGTTTTCCCATTCCTTCACCTACATCCATATACTTTATTTGGGTCCGTAAGATGGTACGAATAGGGTGTAAGATAGACATCCCAGTAGGTTTCCACGCAAAGATCTATACAGTTTTAGATGACACAATGAAATAATCTAAAAAAGTGTAATGAAGCAGTAACGTAAGTGTGAATTCCCAAGGAATATGTCTAATTAAACATGAAATACCACACAACATTTCAAGGCCCCCTACAATATGTTTCATTTCTTAACAAGGAAGCTGTATGAAATATAAACAAATAACCTGGAATCCTCGTACTACCATCAATCTCATGTCCTCACATCAGTAATATATAAATAAGATATATTAAAAACCCATGACAGTACGATACAACCATATTCATCTATCCAAAATTTGTTCCATATAATGAAGTGTATCACAATTTACACGGCCTTTAAACGTAAATAGATGTAGACCACGAAGGTCCGGATCCAAGGTACCGTAAACCAAATCATCCTCGTCGATTCCTATGATAATATTAGTTTAAACTATGTATAATAAACAGTTGGATTCCTATGATCATGTGTATGAATGTTCCCTATGTGATTCCAAGAATGATGGATCCGAGGGGTAGCGAGGCCCAAAGAATCTCATGAAACCAAAACCAAATGTGCGTAATCAACAAAGGAATCCACTACTATATTCCAGATCCAGGGAGATCCATCTATGGAATCATTACATTCATCAACATTTCAATCCATATGAGTCGACCCAAACATATAAACCAATATTAACCATTTTTAAACAATTCTTATATCCACTCATTCAAATCATTACAAACCATGAGTATACCCACTTATGTATTCCACTTCCATTTCAACAAGTCACATGGGTTTACCCACCAATTTAATCAATCCATATGGGTATACCCACCCATTTATTACAATTCGAGGATTATCATATTACAGAATTATACCCACCAATTATTCACAAATAGTCATTTAAACAATGTAAAAATAACCAACAAGTATACCCACTTGTTTAAGAATAATTATTTAATGACATTAACAAGTTAGGCATGGAATATTATTGATAACCTAATGAATAGAGTCATAATATCTCCTAATAATGTAAAATAAACTAATTAAATTATATTTGGTCTTCCTTGGTCTATAAAAACACAAAAACAAACACTTTGGGTTATTTATAAAAGGTGAATACCAAAAAATGAATGGTATAACCCATGGGAGGCCTCTATTTGTGTAAATAGCCACCAACACATCTCACAGAACTTAAGGGAATCCCAAACAAGTCCAACTGCATATATATTAGTTTAAGAGTGAAACATATGGCCCGAGTTGAATTGTCTATCAGGTGAAGAAATGGCTGATTAGTCTATAAGTAATTAATTGTTGATAAAAAAATTATTGACCACCTACCATTGCTCTACAGAGGAGTTATCTCTTAGTATTATGTCAATATTCTCCTCTATTTGGGAGAAATAGACACGGTTCCAAAGAGACTGACCATGAAAGAAATATAGTTTTAATCCTATACTAGGAGAAAATCCTACCTTTACGCCTTAAAGGGGCTACATGTGTATGAAAGAAAGAGATAATGATTTAGTTTTTAGAAAAATAAGAGGGTCTGACTTATTTTTAAAAATATATATCCAGAAATTACACGATGTGTAATTAACATCCATGTTGTGTAATGCTAGGTTTTCCCTTCCCAGGGAAAACCCATTTCATGTTGTGAAATGTCCTAGCCAGACCATTACACAATGTGTAATTGGCCTGCAGCTAGTTTACATCCTTCCGGCCTCTTATTTCCCAAAACAACCCAACCAGCCCATGACCTGAAATATGATATAAGACCCAAAGGGATGTAAACAAGTATTTGACACGAAATGTAAAAGATCTGTAACTTATGAAAAAAGTGGGATCATACAATCCTTCTCCCTTAAATAAATTCAACCACAAATTTCCCTCTCAATGGTGGTCAAGATTTGTCTGAAAACAACTCGATCCACTAATCTTGTATGTCAGCCTTCCTCTTTCAAGTCTCTTACCGTAACTGGTAATGTTTCTATAGAACTCATATAAGAGAAACGCCCAACCTCAGAAAACCATAATGTTCCTATAAATGAGAAGAATTATATTCTTTTGAATGGATAAATCAACCAGAAAATCAACAACCTCAGGCGAAAAAGCGTGTGATGGGTCTGAATGATAATGGTGTAGCTGAGATACCTAGATGAATTTGTGGATGGATCAGTACCTCTAAGGTAATTGTATATGATAGGTTACCAAACTGACTCTCCCTATAATCTCTAACAACCAAAAATATCATAGTGAAAACTTACCCTACCTTTTAATCCATTTGTGTCTAACTTCTGTGAAACACACAAGAACACTTGATCACTAAACTCCAACTCTATAGGTAATCTGATGTGATCACTACATGATTTCTAACAAGAATTCACGTTACCCATATGCATCTAAATCAATTGGAACCACTCATAATTCTCTTACACAAGACACGGTCTTGGTAAATATGCATCAACTACCTCTATCCTGCATAGGGGTGATCAGAATGGCCTACCATATATATCCCCAAAAGGATCAATCTATATCGTCGGTTGAAAACAATTATTATTGGAAAACTCAAAAAAGATAATGTGCCTCTCCTAAGATCCCCCAAAACCCAGGATGCATGGTCATAACTTTCCTTCTAGCTCCTGTATTGTATGATTTGGCTGGATATTGATATGAGGGTGGTATGATGTTCTCAAAATCACCTGTGTATCTAGTGCCATTTGAAAACTCTTCTAGAAAAAATATG
The DNA here is from genome assembly GCA_963277665.1 of Viscum album. NCBI lineage: Eukaryota > Viridiplantae > Streptophyta > Magnoliopsida > Santalales > Viscaceae > Viscum > Viscum album. The sequence goes on along the minus strand of OY728152.1, from coordinate 774,329,044 downwards.
TTAAGTGGGTGTCCCTATCAGAAATGATAGTGAGAGGGGCCCCGTGATGTCGTACAATATCATAAACTTACAACATTCCAAACACATCAAATCTGAAGGTATCTTGATCCAAAATAAATTAGAAACCTTCATGATATTTTCAAAAACAAACCACACAATATCGTTACCTCAAGGAGACCTCGATAAACCACTAATGAAATCAATCACGACATCACCCCATTTTCACAAAGGAATAGGTAATATCTATAAAATCATGGATTATTGATGATGTTCTGCCTTCACCATCTAACAGGTGGAAAACCTCTTAACAAAACTAGCTAAATCACAATTCATACCTGACCACTAGAAAAACTGCTTCATGTTAGTACTAAACTTGGTGACTAATAGGTGAACATACCAAGATTATGCATGATACACTTTCATCAACTAATTATGTAAATCCACCAGAATCCAAATGTTTCCATGGATACATAGGATATCATCATCCGCTACTGACCAAGCATGCGGAGGGTCCTCACCTACCACACTCTCATGTAGAACTAGTATTCCAAATCTGATAGTTGCCTCATCATAATTGTGCCCAATATGGTTGAGGTCACAACTAAGGATGATAGATATATCTATCTCTGACTATCATGCACATCCAAATGCATCTCAATGAAAAGTTCTATAAGATTCCACTCGCTACTTTCCTACTACACTACCTATATATATGTATTCCAACTCAGTGTATCGGCCAATCAATTTTCTTTACTATGAATGTAGCCATGCATAACATCAATGTATTATAGGTACTCCACCCACCTCCACTACCTTAGATTTAGATCATTCTGTGTATAAATACACTTGAAACTTTTTGGTGTGTTCACACCACAAAAATCACCCCTAGTAAGTAATTTTTCCAACAACACAAAGCAAGAATAAGTAAATCTGGGTAAAGATCATGGATTGGGTAATTCCTCTCATGTGGCCTTAGCTTCCATGAGCTGTACACTACAAATATATTTCCATACATATGAACCTCTCCCAAAACAATACTGGATGCACCAAAATACACATTTTTGGATCTTGAAAGAACATAGACCTTCGTTTCATGTATGTTTTTCCTTTTTCTGGAGTTTTTGAGAAAAGTGGAGTTTGTGGAAATTTTTGAAGTACATGTCGTGTTCTTCGATGCTGCACAATGTAGTGTGTTAGACATGTCTGGGACACACACACATTCGTGTGGGGTGATGTGGAGGCCACTTAAATCAGAGTACATAAAAGACTAGTACATGTCATGTACTCTAAATGTACACACTGTGTACTTTCTTTTTTTCATTAAATGGATTGAGCTCATGTCTGACCACCAAAATCATCTTCTTCTAGGTATCCTTTAACCGATTGAAGCCGCACCATGTTGGAACTTATCCAAGCCCCTGTGCATCCATCCATTCCTTGAATCGACCACCATCAAATGCGTTGGAACCACAGTGGTAAGCTCTTTTTTCTTATAGGGCATTGTTTTCCAATTCCTCCCCTTTTTCATGTTATCCTAGGTTGACCGTTTTGTGTGTTTTCAAAGATATACAATGTTCTAAGGAGATTATATTCTCTTGAATTAAGTATATAGATCTCTTATCATCATGGTAGGTGGTTTGTGCCTTTCCATTCAAAGTCTTTGAGTTTTATGTGAAAATTCAACTAATACCCTTGAACGGGGTATTGCGTGTTTACTGATTTTCCCCTGTTGTTATCTTTCCTTGCTTGCATGCTTGTGTAGAGGTAACTTGGTTATGTATGATGATAATTTCTATGATTGGATGTTTTTACCATGACTTGTTCTATTTATGACCTTTTGGTCTTGTTCAGCCTTTGGCCATTATACCTGTTTTCCATGCCTTGTGCCCATGGGATGGAGTGTTGTTCTTTGACATGCTTGTTATGTTGTAGACTGGTTGTCCAATTATCTTTGTAGGTTTACATTGGCCTTATATCATTATTTTGCACTGACTGGCAAGGGGCCTTGAGAACATAGTGCTATAGTCTATAAGGGGATAGACCGAGTGAGCTTCCTCAGAGAGTATAGGACGTTATAGACTATAGTGGTTAGACCGAGTGAGCTTCCTCAGAGAGTCTTGGACCTTATAGACTATAGGGGACAGACTGAGTGAGCTTCCCAGAGAGTCTTGGACATTAAAGACTATAGGGGATAGACCGAGTGAGATTCCTCAGAGAGTCTTGAGCTTTATAGACTATACAGGGATAGACCGAGTGATCTTCCTCATAGAGTCTTTGTTTTGTTTGAATTTACTTAAAACATTCTAGGATATAGGAGGATTTGACCGAGTGAACTTCCTAAGAGAGTCTGTGATCGACCTAATGCTATAAGAGGAATTGACCGAGTGAGCTTCCTTAGAGAGTCTCTAGACCTTTGGGCTATAAGGGGAATTGACTGTGTGATCTTCCTCATAGAGACGCTGACTACCTTAGACAATAAAGGGAATTGAATGAGCATGCTTTCTTGGAGAGTCTTATAATTTTTTATGACCAAACAAGATGGGTTAGGCTAAGTGTACTACCCATAGGGTTGTTGGTACTTCTTGGATAGTACCATAGGGGATGGCTGTGTGTACTTCCCAGAGGGATTCCTATTTGTTGTTAGCTATTTTCTTCACTACTGTTTGTTGATCTGTTGATTTTTTACTATTGTGTATCATCCTGTTTATTGCCTATTGATTACTGCTTACTATACTATTACCTTCCATATACTCACTGACTATTAAGCACAGATCTTCAGGTGGTTTCCTACTAGGATTTAGTCTCATACCCTGATTGGGTCATGCTTTTGGGGCCCAAACATATTGTATTGTTGCAAGTATAGACAAGGGCAAGCACCCTTTGACATCAGTTACGTGACTTGCATTGAGCAGGAGAGCATGGGACCAAGCCGAGGCTTGCGATGCTGAGGATTTTCTTGTCTATTTTCTTTTGTACTTTGGATTAGTATTTTATTCAGCATTGTGACTTGTTTGGATGCTTTCATAGATATATGTATCATGGAACATTTCATATATATGTGTGTGTTCTCTAGTTGTTTATTGTTTAGTTTTCCACTGTTTACTATTGTTGTATATTTAATGCTTCCGCTATTGTATGTGTTGTATACTTCCACTGTGGACTCTACCACTGAGGAAATAGTTTCCCCACTATCACACCCAAGGCCATCGCAGCTAGTAGGCAACCTATGGAATTTGGGGAAATGCGTTTGAGGCCATGTGACCAACCGGGTATGGGGCACCTCTGGGTGGCTTCCAGAACCGGGGTGTTGCAAAGTGGGATCAAAGAAATGTTTTTCTCTTAACCAATTTTTTGGAGCCTATAGCCAGAGATAGGATGGAATATGTACTTGGTAATAAGCTGTGCCCGGGAGTAGCTAACCCGTGTACAGGGAAAAGTCATACTACCTTTTATATTGCAGTTTTACTAGTTTTCACTTCTACATTAAATTTGATTTCACCATTGGGTGATTCAAATGCTTTGTGTTGTTACTGTTGTTTTTATTTCACTTCTATTTCTGTCACAACCTGATGAGATGTGGGTATTCCATCTCATGCATCATATAGGACCTTGTAAGAAATCACATGACATGCATTCTTGCCATTCCATATAGGATGAATTAGCGATATCATGTTATTGTGATAGACGTTGTGTAGATTATGCATGTTGGTATGATATATGCTTTTATAGAATCTATATTGTTTGATAGAGAATTTGTTTGCATAGTAACTTTCTTAGATGGATGCCAAACTTTGGCTCTTGTGGTGCTATGGGACCTCATAGACCAGAATTTGGTGGGTCATTGCCTGGTTTCCTTGTTATAACTTATATATGATTCAAAAAATTTATTCCTGGGGAGTATTGACCCTCACAGATCGAAATATGACACCTTAAATCTTGTTTTCTGTGTTTTCTGGGCTTCATAGCATTTTCCAAGATACTGCCCAGAAAAACCCAGAATAAATGGTCTGTACTTTATTAATACACGTCGTGTAGTTTTTAACCCTTGTCACTGACTGGGTGGGAAGACACACGGGGTTGTGAAGAATCTTCAGTAGCACGCTGTGTATGGTACGTACAAACCGTGTTGTAGTGACTGTGTGTATAGCCGTGTGGCTAACGACATAGATGGATAAAAATTAACTCCACATGCCATGTCCAATTATCACATGTTGTTCCATGTAACCTAAGTTCCTAGTCGTCTCACGAACAACACCGGTCGGCGAAATCCTTCATGTACATGTTGTGTTATCAGGGAGCACACCATGTAAGAGTGAACCATGTAGCCAGCCGTGTAACTAACAACATGAGTTGTGGAAAGCTTGTCTAGTACACTCTATGTCCTTCGTTAACATTCCATGTAGTCTAGGATTAAGAGGACTGTGTGGGTTAGTCATGTAAGCAGACTAAGGTATGGGAATAGATTTCAATTATACGTCGTGTGTAGGGACAACATGCACTGTGGTTGGGGTGTTACACGACCACTTGTGGCAGAAATACACGCCCCTGTGAATGGATTAAAATAAGATGTCGTGTAGTTATTATACACGTTGTTTAGTCATGTTTTGAAAAACTTCAATGCTTCATTCTCCTATTCCCATCATGTACTCTTGTCTTCTCAGTCTTTGATAATCCTGATCTATGGTGTGCTTTTTGCCTTTCCGAATTTTTCCATCGAGACATCCTCTGGTTGTACGTCAGCTTCCAGACAGTGATCAGACACCGGATATGGCTGAACAGGGACCTCCTACAGATCCTCCTACTATGACAGCCTTGGTACTAGCAGTTATACCAGTTGTAGGTGCCGACGCACAGTTTAGGAAAGACTTTATGAGGATGATGCAGACCTTCTAGGGAGCGCCGCCTCCTACCCCATTGATGGCAGAGTTGACATGGGTTTTCCAGTAGCTGCATCTTCCTACATTCTCAGGGGATGGAGGCCCTCAGGCTTCAGTGTCTTGGCTAGAGACCATGCTGACAATTTTCGAGCATTTGGAGATACCTCAAGAGAAGAGGGTGAAGGTCTCTACCTATATTCTCAGAGACTCCATCAAGAGGTGGTGGGAGGTGATCTCGCGGTCAGGACACCAATAGAGTATGACTTGGGATGTGTTTCAGCACATCTTATACGATTACTTCTACCCTTAGACCTTGAGGGCCGATTGAGCATGGGAGTTTATGATTCTAGAGCAGGGTATTAAATTGGTTATGGAGTACTCGTATCGCTTTACTAAGATATAGCGTTTCACGCCTATTCCAGGAGGTGATGAGCTATTCCTTGCGTGGATGTTCAAGGATGGTCTGAGGCACGACATCCACTCGTAGGTGAACATCTTCAGGTTGAATTCGATATCCTCAATCGTCAATCAGTTGCTGATCACTGAGCGCAATCTGAGATATTCTAGAGCTGTGTGCTAGGGTGGTTCATCATCCAGAGTCAATGTTACTCCTCCTGATAGTAGGAAGTGTCGTAGGGAGTCTTCTCGAGGAGATCAGAGTAGGCAGAATGTATCTTCGGTCAGCCAAGTAGTATACTACCAATGCGTAAGGAGCACGAATACTAGGCCTCAGATCCAGAGAGACCTAATGGAGTGCCGATCCTATAGCAAGATGGTCTATCTTTAGTGTTTTTGTCATATCTTCTAACCTAAAGATGGTGGTAGGGGTTCTTTTATGACCCCGTGTTTAGGGGATGCATCACCAGTTTCTCACCAGTCTGGGAACTAGAGTTCTTCCGGCTATTTGGGATGATGTGGAGGTCGCGGTCATGGTGCTCAGTCCCTAGGTTACCAGTGACAACTGAGTGGATTAGCTCCGAGTGGTCATCCAGGGTTGCAAGGCCGCGGTACAGGCCAGAATTTTGCTGTAGAGCAGACCCATCAGGAGCAGGATCCCAGAACTTCCACAGTTCGAGGTACAATCATAGTAGCCTCAGTTTTATCTTCAACAATTTTCGATACTGGGGATATGCATAGCATTATATCTGTTTCTGTTATGGACAACCTTGGGATCTGTATCATTTCCTTTGCAGATACTTTGACTCTAGACACACCATCGGGGACTAGATCGGTTAGTGTCTGTTAGTTCAGAGAGTGCCCTCTTGAGGTTATGGGGTGTCACTTATTATGGGAATACTATGTCTAAGAGATGATGAGCTATGATTTCATTCTCGGAATGGACTAGTTAGTCCCCTTCTAGGTAGTCGTCGATTGCTATCGTCACAAGGTGAGTTTCATATCAGAAAAGGGTGGATCATTTCTTCATAGAGGCGAGTGGGATGTCTAGGTGAGTTGAGTAGGACCTGAGCATCATGGGAAATGAGGAGTTACATCCCAGATTGCTAGCCTATATCTGGATGACCAGGGGACTTCCCAGTTAGACTTTCCTCTAGTGGTGGATCATTTCAGATATGTCTTTCCAGAGTAATTTTTATGTTTTCCTCCAGAGCATGAGGTAGACGTTTCTATTGACCTCGTGCCAGGAGCAGCACCGATGTCCATTCCTCCTTATAAGATGACTACACCTGAGTTGAAGGATCTCAAGAAGCAGTTGGAGGAGTTGCATGAAAAGGGTTTCATCTGACCCAGTACTTCTCCTTGGGGTATTCTAGTCCTGTCTTCCAAGAAGACAGATGGAACCCTCAGGCTTTGGGTGGATTATTGGAATCCAAACCAATTGACAGTCAAGAACTGATATCCCTTACCGAGGATCTATTATATCTGTGATCAGCTTGGAGGATCCCGAGTGACATCGAAGATTGACTTGAGATCTGGTTATCATCAGATGCACGTTAGACCATCTGATATACCTCTTATATCTTTTTGGAGCTGGTATGTTCTATATGAGTATATGGTTATGTTGTTCAGTCTCACGAACGTGCCTGCAGTTTTCATGGCACCGATGAACTGAGTGTTCCATCCATACATGGATTCCATCATGGTGGTTTCCATGTATGACATCTTGGTGTACTCTCACACTCGACATGACCATGCTACCCATCTTGAGATCGTTCTGAGTACAATGAGAGAGAATCAGTTTTATGAAAATCTCTCGAAATGCCACTTTTGGATGGATCAGATTCACTTCATGGGTCATGTTATCTCAGAGACAAGAGTATCAGTAGACCCAGAGAAAGTGAGAGCTGTATTTTCCTGGGAGAAGTCTAAGAATTTATTTGATGTGCGGAGTTTCCTAGGGATGGCTGGATAATACACACACTTCATAAAAACTTTTCATGCCAAGCAACACCACTAACAGGCCTGACCAAGAAAGGGGAAACATTCTTATGGTCAGATTCCTATGAGTCAGGCTTTCAGGAGATAAAAGGGAGGATGACATCAACACCTATACTAGTCTTGCTAGAGTCGAGAAAGAGATATAATTTCTACTGTGATGCTTCAGGTATCAGGCCGGGAGCTGTTCTTATGCAGGGAAATGGAGTCGTTGTGTACGGGTCTCGACAGTTGAGGCCACATGAGAGGAATTACCCGACGCATGATCTGTATTTTGCAACTGTTGTTCATACCTTACTCTATTGGAGATATTATCTTCTAGGAGAGAACTTTGGGGTGTTTATCGACCACAAGAGTCTCAAGTACAAACTCACTCAGTTTTATTTGAATTTGAGACATCGTAGGTGGGTCGAGTATCTTCTGTCCTTCAACATTGATCCTGCCTATATGCCAGGAAATGGAAACATAGTGGCTGATGCGTTGAGCAGGAGAACTGAGATACATGCTTTTTAATAGGCCATCAGTGAGTGGTAGTTTATGGCTCTATTATTTGAGATGCAGTTGGAGGTGCACAATAGACTGGGCATACCTTTCTATATTCTATAGTTGTTACCTCTACACATCTTGATTAGGTACAGATGAGGCAGCTATCAGACTCAAAGGGCCTAGTCCTGCGGGATAGTGTATCAGGAGAGGACCCTCTTCCTGGATATATAGTGAGTGAGGATGAGATCTTGAGTTTACCAGGACATGTATGGGTGCCAACAGAAGTACGTGAGGAGGTGATGCGGTATTTTCATTCCTTAGTTTGGGCAGTTCGTCATAGCATCACCAAGATGTATCATGATTCACACTGTCAGAATTGGTGGCCAGTTATGAAGAGAGATGTTTCTAGTTTTGTCCTGAGGTGTTCCACATGTTAGTAGGTGAAAGAAAAGTATCAGTGACCCGTAGGGATTCTGCAGCTGTTACCCATTCCCTAGTAGAAGTGGAATGACGTCGCAATGGATTTTGTGATAGGGTTGTCGAGGTCTCCTCGAGGGAATGATGTAGTATGGGTTGTCATTGATAGACTCACGAATGTTTCTCACTTAATTTTGATCAAGGATACCTTCAATGTTGTTGAGTTGGGGTGGTTATACATCTGAGATATTGTACATCTACATGGAGTTCACACACACCATTTTTCAGACATGGATGTGCATTTTACTTCTAGGTCCTAGCAGGGGCTTCAGAAGGATTTGGGTACACAAGAACTTTTGAGTACAACATACCATCCCCAGACAGATGGCTAGTCTGAGTGTATGATTCAGGTACTTGAGGATATGCCCCAAGCTTTCATTCTAGAATTTGTAGATTCATGGGAGAAGCAAATACCTCTTGTGGAGTTCGCCTCCAAAAACAGTTTTCAGGAAACAATTTATATGCCACCATACAGGGATTTGTACAGTAGGACATGACGATCACCTTTATGCTAGCTGGAGGCAGGAGAGGCAGCTTTACTGGGACATCATCTTGTTCAGGATTCCTCAGAGTAGATAGAGTTGATTCGGAAGAGGATGGCTATGGAATAGTCTTGACAGAAGTCTTATGTTGATCAGTGGAGATGACCTCTAGAGTTTGAGGTCGGGGATCATGTTTTCCTGCGTCTAGAACCGAGGTTGGAACATAAGAGGATTCGAAGACTGGGTAATCATTCACCATGGTACGTCGGGCCATTTGAGGTGTTGGAGATTGTTGGGCCGGTTGCCTATAGGTTGCAGTTACCTCAGAGGTATCAGGCTATGCACAACTTCTTCCATGTTTCTCAGCTCCGATGTTACTTTTCAGACCAGTCTAATTTCTTTAAAACTGTGGAGGTTGAGCTCGAAGCAGATGCATCATTTGAGGAGCATCTTATCCGGATTATCGATCACAGTATGAAGGTTCTCCATGGCTGGTATGTTCCTCTAGTATGTGTGTTATGGCAGCACAAGCGAGTATAAGACAAGACTTGGGAGAGGGAGGCTAATGTATGATCGCAGTGGTCAGAGCTGTTCGGGGTTTCTTCTTCCACACCTCGCTAGGGAAATGTGGGGATGAATATCTTTAAGGGAGGATGTTTTTAAGAACCTAGACCATCGTTTCAGGTTTTTTTCCATTCTCAGGAGTTTTTGAGAAAGATGAATTTTTGGATATATTTTAAGTACACACCGTGTAATTGATAAGTACATGCCAGGTACTTCGATGCCGCTTGAGGCCTTGTGCTGGCCGTGTCCAGGCCACACACACGGTCATGTGGGGTGATGTGGAGGACAATTAAAGCGGAGTATGGAAAATACTAGTACACTCCGTGTACTAAAAAATTACATGTCGTGTACTTTCTTTTTTTTTCATTAAACGGATCGGGCTCCCATGTGACCGCCAGAATCATCTTCTTCTAGTTCCCGTTCAATTAAGAGAAATCGTATGACATTGGATCTTCTATGATCCCCCATGCCTTCATCCGGTATCCAAATTTACTGTCGTCAATTGTGTTGGAACCGAAGTAGTATGGTCTTCCTTCTTCTATAGCATCTTTTTCCAATTCATCTTCTTTTTCTAGTTATCGTGGGTTGAACTTTTTGTGATTTTTCATAGATCTATGATATTATAAAGAGATTAAATCCTCATGGTTCAAGTATATAAATATCCTAGAACCATGGTAGGTGGTTTTTTCCTTTCCGTTCAATGTCATTGAGTTTTATGTGAAATTTCCACCAATAACCTTGAACGGGGTATTGCATGTTTACTATTTTCCCCTATTTTTTTACTGCCTTGCTTGCATGCTTGGGTAGAGGTAATTTGGTTATTTATGAGGATAATTGATGTGCTTGTATTTTTTGCCCATGCCTTGTTCTATTTACGAACTTTTGGTCTTGTTCAGCCTTTGGTCATTATACCTCTTTTCAATTCCTTGTGACCGTCGGATGGAGTGTTGTTCTCTGGCATGCTTGTTATGTTGTAGACTAGTTAGCCAAGTAGTTCTGTCGAATTACTTTTGACTTATAACATTATTATGTACTGACTGGCATGGGGCTGTGAGAACATAGTGCTATAGACTATAAAGGGATAGATCGAGTGAGCTTCCTCCGAGAGTCGATGACATTATAGACTATAGGGGATAGACCGAGTGAGCTTCCTCAGAGAGTCTTGGACATTATAGACTATAGGGATAGAACGGGAGAGCTTACTAGAGGGTCTTGGACATTAAAGACTATAGGGGATAGACTGAGTGAGATTCCTCAGGGAGTCTTGAGATTTATAGAATATACGGGGATAGACAGAGTGAGCTTCCTCGTAGAGTCATTGATTTGTTTGAATTTCCCTAAACCATTCCAGGTTATAGGAGGAATTGACCGAGTGAGATTCCTCAGAGATTCTATAATCGACCTGAGGCTATAAGAGGAATTGGCTAAGTGAGCTTCCTCATAGAGTCTCTAGAACATTGAGGCTATAAGGGGAATTGATCGTGTGATCTTCCTCAGAGAGTCCCTGACAACCTTAGACTATAAGGGGAATTGACTGAGCGTTCTTCCACATAGAGTCTTATAATTTTATATGAACAAACCAGAGGGGTTAGGCTGAGTGTACTTCCCATAGGGTTATTGGTACATCTTAGAGAGGACTAGAGGGAATGGATGTGAGTTCTTCCCAGAGGGATTCATGTTTGTGGTTAGTTGTTTGCTTCACTGCTATTTGTTGATATTTGGATGGTTTACTATTGCATATCATCTTGTTTACTGCCTACTATTTACTGCTTACTGTACTATTACTTTCCATATACTCCCTAAATGCTAGGAACAGATCTTCGGGTGGTTTCCTACTTGGATTTAGTCTCACACCCTATTTGGGTCATGATTTTGGGCTCAAACAGATTATATTGTTGCAGGTATAGACAAGGGCAATCTCCCATTGACTTTAGGTACTCGACTTGCATTGGAGGTGGAGAGCATGGGACCAATCAGTGCCTTATGATGCTAAGGAGTTTCTAATTTGTTTTCTTTTGTACATGGAATTAGTATTGTATTAAGCATTGTGACTTGTTTGTCTACATTCCTAGACATATGTATCATACATCATTTCATATATATGTGTGTGCTCCAGTTGTTTATTGTTTAGTTTTCCACTGTTTACTGGTGTTAGATATTTACTGCTTCTGCTATTGTATGTGTTGTTTACATCGTATGTATACTCGGCCAATGAGGGCATTGTTTCCCCACTATCACACCCTAGACCCTCACTGCTAGTCGGCAGCCTCTGACGTTTGTGGAAATGTGCTTGAGGCCATGTGACCAACTGGGTATGGGGTGCCTCTGGGTGGCTTCTGGAACCTGGGTGTTACAACTCTGGTAGTACCAGGACTGAAGCTAATTTAATCCTTTCATTCTACTTCTGAATGGTTGTATCACATGAATCTGATCATTAAAACATCATTTCCTTATTTGTCAAACCCATCAATTGGATTTATAAGCATGGTAAGTCATATATGAAATTCATGTAGTAACCTGATATCCCCATGAAACATCGTATGTCAAAAAGATTATTGTGTTTCTCCGAGGAAACAACAACTATCACTATGTATTTGTCCACTAATACACATGTCATCAAGAATATGTGTCAATGGAAGTGAATCTGATCCATCCAAAAGTTGAACTTTGTGAGATTACTATATGAATAATGATCTCTCAGCGTATTACATATTATCTCATGATGGTTGGAATGGACATGTCAACTATGAGAATACCCCGATATATTGTCCATGAGAACCACCCCAAATGATTCCAGGTATGGACAAAACACTCGTTTCATCATTGAAATGAAAACTAGAGGCATGTTCGTGGGACCAAACAACATGACCAAATAAGCATATTGACTATACCTACTACAAAAGGTTGTATGAGGTATGTATGTAGTTCAAACACACAACTAATGATATCCAGAACTCAAATTGATTTTTGAGAACACTCAGGATCTTCATTTCATATCAAATATATCATCTAACCGTTGCAACAGATTTCGATTTTTAACCATCATCTATTTCAATTTATTATAATCCATGCATATCCTCAGTGTAACATCGTCCATTTTCACAAAAAGGTTTAGAAATCCCCATGAAGAATTATTGGGTCTAATAAAACACTTCACCTCTAAATCCTTTATCTACCTCTTCAACTCCTTCAATTAAATCATAGACATCCTATAAGGAGGAATAGATACTATTACATCTCTTGTCACTATCTCGAGGGATTACTACGCCTCCCTCTTATGATGTAACCTTGATATGTCTTTGGTAAATATATTCCTGAAGTTGTCAACCACTATAGGAATGTACACATGACACACTCCTAGATCATCCAAAAAAAACTAGAAATATGGGATGTCATTCATTCCATCCCATGATGCTCTTGTCTAGTTAAAATTGTCTAGACATCCCATTCACCATTTTTAGTAAACACATCACCCACCAGTGAAGTGAAACTCACCATCCAATGATTGAAATCAATGTGAGCACGATAAGATACTGACTAGTACATATAAAGAATGACATAAAAATCTGTCATCTAGAGAACATACTTATCCCAAGTTAAGTACCACCCACCAACATCAAGGTCCACCACCTGCACTGCTGCTCATCATCTATTCTAATTCCCAACAGTGTTTCTAGTGTCAAAACACGCTCAGAAAAACATAGAATAAGTCAAATTTTTTCACCATAGGTTTAGATATGAAACAATGAGATGTACCTATATAAAAAATCATACATGTAACAGTGTATGATACTATGATTTTACCTCTCACTGTATGTGTTCTGACACCCTTTATAGTGACCCGATCCTTTTACATAAAACATTTCATAATTTTGATCATAATTAATCATCATAGTACAAGCCAAGGATCGTTAAGTCTAGTGTCTTGGAAGACTATGTTTATATAACATTAAACATTGGAATGAAAAAACTTCTTCATTTAATCTCCATAAAGAGCTTCTAACTTCCTTTGAGCTCTTACATCTTCATAGGGCACCCTAGGGAACACATGAACAAAGGGATGAGCTAAGAATCCCATTAAAGGAATGAACATAAGGACACATCTCAAGCCCATGAGTTTGGAGGCATGACATAATGTTATCCAAAACATAAAACTTATAAAATCATTTAATATAAGAATGGTATCATAAAAACATGGAATCATATAAATGTTGTAGAATCATAAATCATATTTTTAATACGGGTCAAGGCTAACCTCCAATCCCGTTTCCTAATTTAGTACGGGTCAAGGCTAACCGCCAATCCCGTTTCACATCGCATCTCATGAGACTTATCCTTACCCAATGTAATGGAGTGCTATCTCGGTGCACCCATATCAACATATTCATGAATATTCTTTCCACATAAATAATCTTTCCACATAAATAATCATACATAATCAGCCATAAATAAACATAAGGGTACCCATGGAATGAATTGGGTACCACAATCATGACATGAATCATAACCAATGGGCGTAACATGAAAGTGTCCATGTATGAAAAAAATTATAAATTACATGGACATTAATTGGGTAAAATAGTCATATAACAAGGTAAGTGGTGTTAAACATAAGTGACAACATATGATAAATGTATTATAGAAACATTAGCATTAAAACAGTTTTGGGATGTTTTAAGGAAAATACTATAGATATTTTAAAATAGTAAAGAATAAAATGATTTATATAAAACCAGAATTTAACCAAAAAGGTTTTAATAATAAAAATAATGAATTTAAAAAGATAATTATGTCCTAAAATAGAAGATAGAGTGCACTTAAAATTGGATAAAAGTTCGGGATGTTCCTTTAAAACGAGTGTGCTGATCAGAATGTTCTATGGAGGGAATCTTTCAAAATCATGTATATCCCCAAAAGAATGTGATGAAAGGGTCTTGATATAAGAATATTGTACAAATAAGCAGAAGTAATAATAATCACAAAGATAGATAAGATAACACTATGTTGAAAGAAAGATAAGGCAACCCGAAAGAACAAAGAAGGTTTGGGTAGAATTCGTTATGATTTTATCGACATGGTGTTGGGTGTGACAAAGAGTGATTGATGAGAGAGAAATGGGGTTTCTCATCACTTATAAATCCATAAGTAAGTATGGGGGAGGTTCTTAAACATACCCTATAATTTTATAGTACACATATAAAGGCATAGTATATAATACAATCATGATAAAGAGAGAAAGGGAGATGATCCCTTACCTTAAATCCGTTGGTGTTCTTCACTTATTATTAACGAACTGAATAAAAAAATTAGGAATATTAATTCAAAATTCCTGAACCTCTTCTATATTTAATTTATTTATTATAATCTTTTTAGTTCATTCAATGCCTTTTTTATTAGTTATAATGTTCAATTTCATTGTTCGGGCTCGTTTGTTTACTTGGCTTTAAAAGATCGATTCACTTATATTCAAGTTTAGATAATATGCACGATGAAAGTGGTTTTCCATAATTTAAGTTACATTATTTAGTTCATATCCATTAGATTACATGGTTTTAATTTTAATCAAGATACTTAGAGTGATGTTGAATTATTACATAAATAACCTTAGTGATAACCGTTTTTTTAATCGGTGGATTTGATTACAAAGAGTGTGTTTTTATTTATAACTTAATTACATTTGTACCAAAGGATTACATAACAAAAAATAGGATATATATTACATAATAATCTGGTTCAACCATAACACAAATGGTTTTTTGACCATAATTAAAGATAATAATTGAAATTGATAAACTGTTGTCCTTGAATGTGCAAAATTAGCACATCTCAAACAATGCTTTCAATTCTTTCACATAAAAGGGTGGGGAAAAGAGAGAAAATAAAGAAATATACCACTAGAATGAATATATTCATGTACATGTATGTTAATGTATTTTTCATACTATTATTGTGAAGGTAGGTGGGGAAAGAAATAAAAAATAAATGAACTTAATAAGAAAAGATGAAATTTGGGATGAGAAGTTTACCTCATGAGATTTTATCATTTGAGAACGTCTTATGGGGAGAGGTTTTGGTATTTCGAGGAGAATGAGAGCTTTTATACGTGGGGAAGGACCTTGGGGAATGTTTTGGGCAGAATTTAAAAAATTATTGGAGCTTGAGAGGTGTGGAGATAAGAGGGAGTGAAGGGGGGTTTTTATAGTGGAGGAGATGAGGGATTTCATGATATAGTAATCATTAATATATTATTTCTTCCCAAGAAAAGGATAGTAAGTATTCCATGACCAGGAATAGTAAATGCGTCATGTGAATTCGAACCAAGTGGGATTACATCATCAGAACATCATTGATGACTCAATTAATCTATTATTTAGCATTTATTGTGAATTATCAGAGTCTACTATTCATAAAAATTAAAGTATTTCAGAAAAATCTAAAAAATTCACCCTAATAATTTTTCAACACGTAGAATCCAAAAATGAAGTCCATTTTTCAAAAATAATTTTCTAAATATGATTATTTTTATATTTAAATAAAATAATAATTTATTATCAAAACTAGATTTAAAACATTCATGAACTCATTCTAAACTATAGATTTATCATACTTCCAACTTGAATATTATATTTATACCACAAAATGTGAGGTTACTATTCATTAGGTTATTTCACTATTCATAAGGGTATGTTACAATTCATTAGGGTAGGTTACTATTCACCCAAAATTATTTTTGTTTTATCAGACTCTAAAAAACATCTAGAACACAATCGTGTATGTCATATTTTCAAAATTCCAAACACAGAAGTGAAAAACATATGTTTAAAGGTCACTTATCACTTAGTACTTCATTATTATGTGATTTTATGGCCTATTTATAAGAAGGGAATCTATCACAACAATCTATGGGTCATATGTGACGTGTACGAGTCAACCCCGCATCAATTCGAGGCGCGGTGTGGCCAACACCATTCATAGTGTCTCTCTTTTGTTTAAAATGGACATCATTTTAATTGAAAACAACAACTGACATATGAAAAACTTACCAAACACATTTGAAATGTGTTGATGATTTAGGAAAACGATCCATGGGTCATATGTGATGTGTATGAGTCAACCCCACCTCAATCCGTGGTGCGGTGTGGCCGACACCACTCTAAGGGTCTCTCTTTTGTTTCAAAAGGATATCAATTTAAGTGAAAATATCAACTAGCATACGGAAAACCAGCCAAACGCATTCATATTGTGTTGATATTTTATGAAAATGATCCATGGGTCATTTGAGATGTATACGAGTCAACCCTGTCTAAATCAGAGGCGTGGTGTGGCCGGTACCACTCTAACTATATCTCTTTTGTTTAAAATGGACATGAGTATAAGTGAAAAGAACAAATGGAATATGAAAAACCAACCCAACACATTCTAATTCTGTTGATAATTTGTCACAACGATCCAGGGGTGATATGTGACGTGTACGAGCCAACCCGGGCTCAATCCGAGTCGCGTTGTGGCCAGGATAACTCTAAGTGTCTCTCTTTTGTTAAAAATGGAAAACATTTTAAGTACATATGGAAAACTGCCTAAATGCATTCAGTTTTAATTAAAACATCATGAGAACTATCTATGGGTCATATGTGACGTGTACGAGTCAACCTTGCCTCAATCCAAGGCACGGTGTGGCCGACACCACTCAAAGTGTCTCGCTTTTATTTAAAATGGACTTCATTTTAAGTTAAAACAATAACTTGCATACAGTAAAATGACCAAATAGATTTAGATTGTGTCAATACAATAGAAAAAAGATCCATTTGTCATATATGACATGTAAGAGCTAACCCCACCTCAATCTGAGGCACAGTGTGGCCGACACCATTCATAGTTTCTCTCTTTTGTTTATAATGGACATCATTTTAAGTGAAAACAACTACTAACATATGAAAACAGACCAAACACATTTGAAAAGTGTTTATGCTTTAGGAAAATGATCCATGAGTCATATCTGACGTGTACGAGTCAACCCCACATAAATAAGGGGCGCGGTGTGGCTGGAATCACTCTAAGTATCTCTATTTTGATTCAAAAGGATATCATTTTAAGTGAAAACATCAACTGGCATACGGAAAACTGACCAAACACATTTAGATTGTGTTGATAATTTATGAAATTGATCCATGGGTCATTTGAGATGTGTACGAGTCAACCCCGTCTAAATCCGAGCCGCGGTGTGGCTGATACCCCTCTAACTAGGTATCTTTTGTTTAAAATGGACATGACTATAAGTGAAAAGAACAACTGGTATACGGAAAACTGACCAAACGCATTCAGATTCTATTGATAATTTATCAAAATGATCCATGGGTCAGATGTGATGTGTATGAGCCAACCTAGGATCAATCTAAGTCGCAGTGTGGACAGGATCAGTCTAACTGTCTCTCTTTTGTTTAAAATGGACAAAATTTTAAGTACATATAGAAAACCAACCAAACACATACGGTTTCCATTAAAAATTTCTGAGAACGATCCATAGGTCATATGTGACGTGTACGAGTCAACCTAACCTCAATCTGAGGCATGGTGTGGCCGAAATCACTCAAAGTGTCTCTCTTTTGTTTAAAATGGACTTCTATTTAAGTGAAAATAACATCTAGCATATGGAAAACTGACCAAATGGATTCTGAATGTGTCGATACTTCAGCACAACGATCCATGGGTCATATTTGACGTGTACGTATCAACCCCTCCACAATCCGAGGTGTGGTATGTCCGACACCATTCATAATGTCTCTCTTTTGTTTAAAATGGACATCATTTTAAGTGAAAACAACAACTGATATATGAAAAACTGACCAAACGCATTTGAAATGTGTTGATGCTTTAGGAAAAAGATCCATGGGTCATATGTGACGTCTAAGAGTCAACCCCACCTCAATCTGAGGTACTGTGTGGCCCGAATCACTCTAAGTGTATCTCTTTTGTTTAAAATGGACATCATTTTAAGGAAATACAGAAAACAGACCAAACGGATTCTGATTGTGTCGATACATTAGAACAACAATCCATGGGTCATATGTGATGTGTAAGAATCAACCTTTCCTCAATCTGAGGCTCGGTGTTGCTAGCACCACTCAATGTGTCTATCTTTTGTTTCAAAAGGACACCATTTTAAGTGAAAACATCAACTGACATACGGAAAACTGACCAAACACATTTGGATAGTGTTCATACTTTAAGACAATGGTCCATGTGTCATTTCAGATGTGTACGAGTCAACCCCATCTAAATCCGAGATGTGGTTTGGCTGGTACCACTATAACTGTGTCTCTTTTGTTTAAAATGGACAGGATTATAACTTAAAATATCAACTAGCATACGAAAAACCAACCAAATGCATTCGGAATCTATTGACACTTTAGGACAATGATCCATGGGTCATATGTTACGTGTACGAGTCAACCAAACCTCAATCCAACTCGCGGTGTGGCTAGCCCCACCCAAAATGTCTCTCTAATGTTTAAAATGGACATCATTTTAAGTACATATGGAAATCCGACCAAACATATTCAGATTGTGTTGATATTTTAGAACAATGATCCATGGGTCATTTTTTGACATTTACGAGTCAACCCCGGCTCAATTTAAAGCGTGGTGTGTCCGGAACTACTCAAAGTGTCTCTCTTTTATTTAAATAGAAATTCAATTTAAGTGAAAACAACAACTGACATTTGGAAAACCGACCAAATGCTTTCAGAATATGTTGATAATTTAAGAAAACGATCCATGGGTCATTTGTGACGTGTACGAGTTAATCTCACCTCATTCTGAGGCAAGGTGTGGCCGGTATCACTCCAGGTGTATGTGTTATGTTTAAAATCGACAAAATTTCTATTAAAAACATATGGCATACGAAAAACCGATCAAATTATGAATTGAATTCTGGATTCCACATATAATTTTCATCTAAATATTAAATTGAATTCTAAATGAATTGTGTTTTTTATAATTACGCTATGAATCATGATTTAATTATGGATGTGTAAAGTTCCAGGATGCATTATATATCAAATTTGTATGAATTTGTTCTCTATATGTATGTGTTAGTTGGTTATTAGTGGTACCATAATTTTATATGTATGTCCTAGTTTATTGCAGGTACAATAATTTGAAATGATTGAAAATGAGAGAGAATGGACTGGCTGCTGTGCAATTTTCACAGCATAGGCTATGCCAACATTTTGAAACCGTTGGAATAGAATTCTGGGTTTTTTTACCAATAGTTCATAGAACCGTTGGTAAAAATCCTTTCCCAATGGTTTAGAAACTGTTGGCAAAGAATTCATCTGCTTGGTTTTCCCAATGGTTCAAGCTAGACCGTTGGGAAAAACTATCCCAACGGTTTGGTACAACCATTGTGATAGGTTCATTTTTTCCAACCTATGCCAATGGTTTAGTGTAAACCATTGGTAAAAGCATTCCCAACGTCTTACTTCCCTACGGTTTACTGAACTGTTGGTATAATATATACCAATAGTTCTGTAGCCTTTCCCAATGGTTCAGAACCGTTGGGAAATCCTGCATATCCAGTAGTGTTTACTATACTTTGCATACCACTTCTCCCTTCACAATGTTTTTAACATAGTTTCCAAATGCTCCTCATGTTCTTCCATTCTCTTGGAGTATATTAGAATATCATCAATAATGACCCCCACATATTTTTTTAGGTAATCTATAAAGACTATATTCATTAAATCCATTAAAATTTCTGGTGCATTAGTGAGTCTTAAGGGCATCACTGTGAACTCATAGTGTCCATACATCATTCGAAAGGAACTCTTGGGAATATCTTCCTTCCTTATCTTTAGTTGGTGTTATCCCGACCGAAGGTCCACCTTAGAGAAATAACTGGCTCCACTAAGGTGATTGAACAAGTCATCTATCTATGGATGGGGATACATGTTCTTTATAGTGATTTTATTGAGCTCACAATAATCAATACATAGGCACAATGATCCATCCTTCTTCTTGTATAAGAGGACTGGAGCACCCCACGGTGAAGCACTCGGGCATATAAAACCCTTCTCCAAATTCTCCTATAACTGCATCTTCAACTCTTCCAGCTCTACGGTGGCCATTCTGTATGTTGTCTTTGAGATTGGCAGAGATCCAGGGATAAGTTCAATTGAGAACTCAACCTCTCGGTCAGGAGGAAGACCAGACAACTCTTCGGGGAATACATCATTGTAATCCCTCATAATGGTCATGTCTTCAAGCATGATTCTCTCCTTTGTCTCAATCATATGATCAAGATATGCACGCTCATAAGGAAGAAATATCCAAACTTGAGATGATGTTTCTAAAAAAGACTCATCTTCCTCCTTGCACTTGTAATGAATCGGAGGATGCTTCGGGATGTGAAGAGTAATATCCCTTTCCCGACAATTGATGTTGGCCTTTTACAAAGATAGTAAATCCATGCCCAATATAGCATCAAACTCCACTAAAGTAAGAATGATAAGATTTGCTGGGAGGATCAGTCCACAAACATTAACCGGTGAGGAGTTATAAGCCATGGATGAAATAATTTCCCCATTCTCAGTTCTCACATATAATGTTTCCTCCAAATTTTGATGTGGTGTTGGAATAGTTCTACTAAACATGCAAGATATGAAAGAATGTGTAGAACCATAATCAAATAGTACATTCTCTATTGATGAATGAATATCAAGCGTACCAATCACCAAATCTTTTTCTGGATCCTCCTCAGCAGTAGTGATAACATATTCCCTTCCCTATTGTCTTGGAGGTTGTTGTTTATTTCCTCCGACAACCCTCGTCTTATGGAAATTGTTTGCATAATGCCCAAGCTCTTTGCAGTCAAAACACTACACTGCAGGATGAGTGTTGATCTGAACCATCCGTTTTTCTTCAACATTAGCGGGATTTTTCATATCCCTTCGGTAGTTCTTGGCCAGATGACCAAACTTCCTGAATTTGAAGGAATTCCTAGTTCCCTTGAGATAGTAACCAAGATGATCTTTCCTACAATTCTTGCAAAAGGAACAGTGAGGCTTCTTTCCATCATGGGAATTGTTCGATGAACCACCCATGTTGTTCTCCATTTTCTGCTTCTTTTCACTAGGCCCATGAGACCATTGAGAGTCTCCAATCTCCATTTCAACTTTGAGGGCACAACAGACAACCTCTTCATAGTTTTCAAAGACTAGAATCGCCAACACTTTTCATAGACTCATCTTTAGTCCTCTAAAGAAGCGATCCACCTTGATTTTGGTGTTCATGACAAAGCCAGAGGCATAACATGCAAGTCTTGTAAAGATCGCTTCATACGCCCTGATGGAATCATCATCCTTCTTCTTGAGTCCAAGAAACTCTCTCTCCATATTGAGACGGAGGGTTCAAGGAAAATATATGTTGAAAAACATCCGCTTGAATTCCTCCCAATCTATGGAATCAATTTTCTTTTTCGGACTTTGTATTCTTAGTCAGTGTCCACCACTGATCAGTTTCCCCATCAAAATGATAGTATGCCAGTACAACTTTCCCTTCTTCTGAGCACTGGAGGAAAGAGATAATCTTTTCAATGGAGTTAATCCATTGTTTTATGAGGAGGGGATCAGAAGAACCTCTAAACATGGGATGCCTTTTTCGCAAGAAGGATTCATCAGGAAGTATATCCCGATATGTGATTCCTTATTTTTATATCTAGGTTATCATGGATCTATTTCTTAACTTATATTCTTATGGGATTTTTTTTGTCCCTTAATAATGCTTTGTACTAAGCTCGTGAATCTACCAAAGAATATCCCCCATGAGTGTCGTAACCAAGAGTGCATAATGGCCCATTGTCATGCACCATATCCCATTTGAGTCTAGCTCAAAGCAGTGTTTTCGGGTTTTACCCCTAGATACATATGTCCCAGAGCCACCTCTACCTGCTCGTATCCAGACAGGGATGTATTTTCTTGATAAACCACTTACTCTATAATCAAAAAAATTTAGGAATGTTTTCTTATACTTAGTCTCATCCTTAAGGTTCTAACTAAGGTGCTCTATTCCTAATCTCCAAAAATAACTAGACCATTCTATGATACCAACTATAGTGACCCGAGCCTTTTACATAAAACAAATAATAATTTTAAGCATAATTAATCATCAGAGTACAATCCAAGGATAGTTAAGTCTAGTGTCTTGGAAGACTAGGTAAATATAACATAAAACATGGGACTAAAAAAATCTTTAATTAATCTCCATTAATATCTTCTGACTTCCTTTGAGCTCTTACATCTTCATAGCGTACCCTGGGGAACACATGAACAATGGGATGAGCTAAAAATCCCAGTAAAGGAATGAACATAAGGAAAAATATCAAGCACATGAGTTAGGAGGCATGACATAATGATATCCAAAGAATGAAACTTATAAAATCATTTAATATAAGAATGTTATTATATAAACATGTAATCATTTAAATGTGGCAGAATCATAAATCATATATTTAGTACGGGTCAAGGCTAACCGACAATCCTGTTTCCCATTTCAGTACGGGTTATGGCTAACCGCCAATCCCATTTCACATCGCATATCATGAGACTTATAATTACCCAATGCATTAGAGTGCTATTTGGGCACAACCATCTCAACATATTCATGAATATTCTTTCCACATAAATAATCTTTCCACATAAATAATCATACATAATAAACCATGCATAAATATAAGGGTACCCATGGAATGAATTGGGTACCCCAATCATGACATGAATCATAACCAATGGGCGTAACATGGAAGTGTCCATGTAAGAAAAATTTAGAAATTATATGGACATTAATAGGGTCAAATAGTCAAATAACATTTTAATTGGTGTCAAACATAAGTGAAAACATTTTATAAAAGTATTATAGAAACATTATCATTAAAACATTTTTGGGCGGTTTGAAAAAAATACTATAGAGATTTTAAAATAGTAAAGAAGTAATTGTTTTATATAAAACCAGAATTGACCCAATAAGGTTTTCATAATAAAAATACATAATTTAAAAATAAAATAATTTATTAAAATATAAGATATATTTCACATGAAATTGGGTAATGGTTCAGGAAGTTCCTTTAAAACGAGTGTGCTTATCAGAAAGTTCTATTTAGGGAATCTTTGTAAATCATGTATATCCCTGAAAGAATTTGATGAAAGGGTCTTGATATAATAATCTTGTACAAATAACCATACTTCATAATAATCACATAGATATATAAGATAACACCATTTTGAAAGAACGATAAGGCATCCCGAAAGAACAAAGAATGTTCGGGTAGAATTCGTTACGAATTTATCGGCATGGTGTCGAGTGTGACCAAGAGGAATTGATGAGAGAGAAATGGGGTTTATCATCACTTATAAATACATAATGAAGTATGGGGGAGGTTATTAAACATAGCCCATCATTTTATAGTACACATATAAAGGCATAGTATAGAGGAAAATCATGATTAAGAGAGAAAAGGAGAGGACCCCTTACATTAAATCTGTTGGTGTTCTTTACTTGTTATTAAAAACCTGAATAAAAACATTAGGATTATTAATTAAAAGTTACAAAACCTCTTCTATATGTAATTTATTTATTATAACCCTTTTTAGTTCATTCAATTCCTTTTTTATTAGTTATAATGTTCAATTTCATTGTTCGGGCACGTTTGTTTACTTGGATTTAAAAGATCGGTTCACTTATATTCAAGTTTGGATTATATGCATGATGAAAGTGGTTGTCCAAAATTGAAGATACATTATTTATATAATATCCAGTAGATTACATGGTTTATATTATAATTAAGTTAATTAGAGTGATGTTGAATTATTACATAAATAACCTTAGTGATAACCGTTTTTGTTAATCGGTGGATTTGATTAAAAAGGATGTGCTTTGCTTTATAACTTAATTCCCTTTGTAGAAAAGGATTACAGAACAAAAAATATGATATAAATTACATAGTAATCTGGTTCAACCATAACACAAATGATTTCATGACCAGAATTAAAGATAATAATTGAAATTGATAAACTACTGTCCTTGAATGTTGTAAATTAGCACATCTCAAACAGTGCTTTCATTTCTTTCAAATAAAAGGGTGTGGAAAAGAGAGAAGATAAAGAAATATAACACTATCAGGAAGAAATTACAGTACATTTATGTTACTGGATTTATCATTCTATTATGGTGAAGGTATGTGAGGAAAGAAATAAAAAATAAAATAACTTAAAAGGAAAGAAGAAATTTGGGAAGATAAGTTTACATCTTGAGACTTCCTCCTTTGAGAACCACTTAATGGGAGAGGTTTTTGTATTTTGAGGAGGATGAGAGCATTCAGACGTGGAGGAGGACCTTGGGGAGAGTTTTGGGCTGGATTTAGAGAAGGCTTGGAGCTTGAGAGGAGTGGAGAGAAGAGGGGGTGAAGGGAGGTTTTTATAGTGGAGGAGAGGAGGGATTTCATGATATAATAATCATTAATTTATTATTTATTCCCAAGACAAGGAATAGTAAGTATTATATGACCAATAATAGTAAATGGGTCATGTGAATTTGAACCAAGTGGGCTTACATCAGAAGAGGATCATCAGTGACTCAATTAATCCATTATTTAGCATTTATTGTGAATTGTCGGACTCTACTATTAATAAAAAATTCATGTATTTCAGAAAAATCTATAAAATTCAACCTAACCATTTTTCGACATGTAGAATCAAAAAATGAAGTCCATTTTTGAAAAATAATTTTCTAAATATGATTATTTTAATATTTAATTAAAATAATAATTTATTATCAAAACCAGATTTAAAACATTCATGAAATCATTCTAAACTATATGTTTATCATACATCCAACTTGAATATTATTTTTATACCACCAAAGGTGAAGTTACTATTCATTATGTTATATCACAATTCATAAGGGTATGTTACTATTCATTAGGGTAGGTTAATATTCACCAATTTTTTTTTGTTTTATTAGACTTCAAAAAAACATCTTGAACACAACCGTGTATGTCAGATTTTCAAAAATCCCAATACAGAAGTGACGAATATATGTTTAAAGGCCACTTATCACTTAGTAGTTCATTATTATGTGATTTTATGGAATATTTATAAGAATTTAATTTCCATTAAAAACATTGGGTCCTTACGCCTATCTCCTCGGGGGTAGGCTGTGTAGAAAATAATTGGCATACACTATGGACATGTGATGCAAACTCATTTCACAGAGTAGGTCCACTAGGACATCCAGGTTTAACTCATGATTTGATTTCGTTTGATAACCACTACTACCTTGGCCTAATCTGGCCAAATAGCTCCATCTCTCTTATTTACCTGGAGCTAAGGTACCTCCTCCCAAACATGGTGTCATAGCAAAGCACTACCACTCTTAGTTGGAGGGAAGGTCCTCGAAAGCCGCTGCACATGACCCATCCTACAACAATCTCGACACTCAACTAGGTCATAGTCGCACTGAATTTTCATGAGGACCCACCTACCACACTTGTCACAAAACAATAAGCTTCTATCCCTCACAACCTGATGAGAACTCATCTCACAGGAATCATCAAAATGGCGCTTCTTTATTGAAGTTTTAGACCCACTAGGTTGAGAAGCAACATTTCCCTTCTCCATGCCCCTAGATTCCATTAGGTTTCACTCCATAAATAGTTCCTGATTTACAATTTCAGTTATATTTTTCAATATAAACAGTTTGACCTGATGTTAGATAACATGTTGGAGACCTTCCTCTAAGTGTCTTTCTCCAAACATCTCATCATCATGGTACATAGGTGCAAAATGATGCAACTATGAAATGCATTCTATGTTCTCCACAACTATCACTGTTCCCTAATCTAGACACATGAACTCACTATACCTCTCTACCTGTATAGTATTGGGGTAAATTTCATAATAAAATATGGTGTGGAAATTGATCCAATACATATCTCAAAACCCATCTGTCAAGTTTAGAACATCCATCGAGTTCATTCTAGTTCCACGTAGCATATATGTGTAAATCTTGACGTTCCTCAAGGGAAGTGTTTCTAGATTCCCATAGACATCTATCATGGTCTCAACACAAAAAATAGTAACATGTTGACTACCATCCCCTGATGACAATGGATGATTCTAGTATTGGAACACCCATGTTAGCTCAGCCATAGACATGGTAGGCTATAGTGCCCTCTGAAAAGTATTGATATTTTGAAAGAATCCTTTACAGAACTATGACTCAAATACATTATCTAGAACATCCCATGGTTCCACAACCAGGGACTAAAGGAGGATCAATTAGTATCCCATGGCCTACCTTCTCTGGATTTTTGTTTTTGCCTCCCTCATGGTGTACCATTCAAGTCATCATGGTGGTATGACTCTCCAATTCCAAACACATCGCTAATAATAGAATGATGTCAAAGGGTCATAGATAAAACACATAGACCATGTCAAAACCCTCCTAAAAAAATTTCATAACCCATATCATACTCTTAAATATGGGGTTATATAATGAAAATTCACCAAATCAAAAAAAACTCTGACTCCTTACCACTGAAAATTTGGGTCTAGGTCAAGTATCTATTTTACATTTTATTAAATTTTATTTGACATTCACTTGTTAAATTGAGTCAACCCATTTTCCAAAAAGTTCATGTCCATGAGGGCCCATAACACCCCATGAAAAAATATTGATGCCCGTAGATTTCATACATTTAAAATTCACAATATAATTGAATTTTAAAATGGTGCATCATTTCTCTATCCATAGGGGACCACAGACCTTATGAATTGAAATATGACATCACATTTCTATCCACTTCACAGGATCTAACCCAATAACATAAAAAACTACGACAAAACCTATCCTAACAACATGCATAATATAATGTATCCTAAATATAATGGCAAAATGCAAGAACTATGATTCCTAACAATTTCCTATATGATGCACGAGATGGAATACCGTCATCACATTAGGTTGAAATGGAAATATTACCCATTCATATCAATAGTAACCACACAACCCAAGTAGATACCCTAATAGTGAAATTAAATCATTTATAATGCTCAAAACCCAGATATCACTATTCAGTTCGAGGCAATTGGACTCTTCCCTACACACTGGCTACCTATGCCTGAGCACAACTCATTACCAAATTCCATTTACATCATGTCCCTATCTACTGTAACCAAACAATAAATAAATCTATAAAATAAACCATATAATACCAGTTTTTAATGTCTCGAACCAAGATAACACTCATCAATTCCCCAAGCTCAGTTGGGTAAATGGCCTCAAGCATTTCTTTTCAAATGCCAGAGGCGGCTGACTAGCAGAAAGATCCAAGGTGAGTCATTGGAGAGAGTATTACTAATTAAAATATTATATCACAGAGGAATCTGGTCACATTCAATATCAGAAGTGGATACAATAATAAGACCTCTGATAAAGTAGAATAACATTATAGGAATATAAAAACAAGACAGAAGGATCTCATATACAATGATGCAGGTGGTACATATATCTAAAAAACATCGAAAATTGGTACATGTAAATACATAAAAATAAAAGTATCCAAAATGAAAGAAATAAAAAATGTGAACATAACACCCCATTCCATATCATGGCCCCAAGATCTCCTTCTCTAAATAAATTATCAATAACCAATACTTGGGTGCTTTCCCATACCATCACTCGAAACCATATAATTTATTTGGGTCCCCAAGGAGCCCCAAATAGGGTGTGACATAAACATACTAGAAGGTTTCCACCCAAATATCTATATATTTCTAGAAAACTGTATCTAATAAGCCCAACAATTTCAAGTAAGCAGTAACGTAAGAGTGAATAACCATGGCATATGTCTAAAACAACTTGAAATACCAAACAACCTCTCAAGGCTCCTTGTAACAAATATTACCTCCTAATATGGTAGCTATAAGAAATATAAGAAATTAACACAACCTCATTGTACAACCATCCATATCCAATCCTCATGGACTTGATGTTTAAAAAATCCATATAAAAAACCCATGTCCTTACCATACAACCAATGTAATATATCCCATTGCTATGACGTATAATGAAATGTATAACAATTTTTTTGGACATTACATATAAGGAAGTGTAGACCAAGAATGGATAGATCCATGGTGTTGAAGACCATGTCCTTCTCATTGAGACCTAGGATAATATCATTGGAAACTCAATATAGGAACTTGTTGGAGTCATAGGAAAATGTGTACAAACATGCCTTACATGATTCCAAGAAATATAGATCCATGATGTAGTGATGATTGAGGCATCACATGGAATCAAGACCCAATGTGCATACTCAACCAAGGAATACACTACCACATTCCAGATCCATGGAGTTCCATCCCTGGCATCATTACATTCATCAATAGTTCATGCCATTTGAGTCTACCCACTTATGCAAACAACTCTAAACCATTTCCAAAAATTGTTTATACCCACTCATTCAAACAATTATATACTATGAGTATACCCACTGATGAATTCTAATTCCATTGTAGATGGTCGCATGGGTTTACCCACCCATTTAATCATGTCACATGTGTATACCCTCCCATTTACCAAATTTATCCATTTAACATATCACATGGATATACCCACCCCTTTTTCACAAAAATATATTTAACCAATATAAAAGCAACCAACGACTATACCAACTCATTTAACAAATTCTGTTTATAAAATTATACATGTTAAGCATGGGATATTTCTGATAAAACAAGACAAGGAGGAAGAACATATCATATTCATGTAAAACAACCTAAATAAATTAAAATTGAGCTTCCATAGTCTAGTAAAACTACAAAACACACCCCATTGGTGGTTTATCAAAGGTAAAAACCTAAAAAAAGAAAGGTTCACACCATGGGTGGACTTTGGTGGGGGAAACATCCACCAATGAAAATCAAGGAACATAAGGGAATCCTTAACAGGTCCTAATACAACTATTTAAGATTAGTAGATCAAAACCGGGCACACACCAAAAACTCAGGCAAGACACAAAAAGGATGAAAGATCTATAAATAATAAAAGATAAAATAAAAAATATAGAAACATACCTTATCTCTATAGTGTAGTGATAATCCATTATTAATCATTGATTCACCTATGTTTAGGAGAAATCAGTGTGCTTCCAATGGGGCAGAAAATAAAAGAAATAGTGTCTATATCTGCCATAGGGAGAAAATATTAACTTTGTCAAACCCTATCATGTTATCTATATAGATGAATAATTAGGTATTACTCTTTTCTATGAAGTAGATTTTGAGATATAAATCAATCCTAGAGTGTAGTCTATCTGGATCCCTCTTTATCATGTGGAACAGACGACGTTGAGAGAGTTTAAGATCAAGATGGAGGAAAAAGAGATAAAGGGGTTCATTAAACAGAGAACATCACCAATTGGTGATCCCTTATTTTTTTAAATGAAGATGGTTTTATATAGATCTATTTAGACTACATAATGTTGAATTATGTGATGATTAAAAATACATATCATCTAGCTATTATGGATGGTCTATTTGATAAGTTATAGGGAGATGAATGATTCTCCATGAATGATCATCATTCGAGATACCGTTAATTACAGATCAGATAAGAGTATATTCCGAATACAATGTTTAGCAGTAGGCATGGATTTTATTAGTACCTATTCATTCCATTCAGTTTGAGGAATTCCCTACAATATTTCATGTTTCTCATAAACAAGATCTTTGAACCATATCTCAATGCATTCAAAGTGCTCATTGTTAACAATATGCACATATAATCATGTAATTTTGAGTTACATTCAATAAAAAATGAGAATATATTGATTATACTATGATAAATATGTCTTTATACCAATTAATCAATGCATAGCATATGGATTCAGGAGTTATGTTACCTCGTTCATGTAAAATATATGACATTAATTTCTGTGGACCTGGAGAACATGTAATTGGCGATGTCATAGGCTCTCCATCATAATTTCATTGATATATATAGTTCCCTCAAGGTAGATGGATATTTCCAATTAAAAATTTATTATTTATTCCACATAGAAGCATATATGATAGGTATAAAGAATAAGGGGTTATGTTTTAATATATTAATTCGTATGAGAAGGATTTTTGGGGGTGAAGGTGAGGTTGATGAAAAATCGAGATTAAATTCATACATATGCTGCTGTTAGAAAACAATTTACTATGATAACTTGAGTGTTAGTCAATTAAATATGCTAATGGATATATATTAGGTAGTTTGTAATGGTTCGTGTTTTTTTGACCCCATGATAGGAATTACTAGACCCACTATATGGAGTTGGAAATTTTGGTCACCACTCTAAAATGCTTATGATATTATATATTCTGTGAGAGGATTTTTATTTACATAGACCCCAAGATCCTATGATATATATTCTCCCAGATTGATCTCAATTCATGGATGGGGATTTTGGAAGATTGATAACATGTGTTTAACATCTACATGGACTATACTCCCAGAAATGGTAACGTCATTGTAGATTCTCTTAGTAAGAAAACGACATAGATATAGTATTTTGTTGAGATGTAATCTCCCGAGGAATAAAGAAATATAATTTTTATGGAGGAATGGATGGTGAATTAATATTAGGATCATAGAGTCTTATGGTATGCCTCACTATTCATCAATTTTTTATTAGCGGACCAGAAGTAGACATTCCAATAGTCAAATATCGAGTGATTGGTGGAGCCTGAATGACTCGTACATGGTGAACCAATTATTGGATGATCCATAGATATTGATATTGTGATCAGTGTGCATGAGTGGATTATAGTCTAAAGATCCTCTAGAGAGTATTTGATATTATAACTACATGCCTCAAAATGGGCAGAGCATCAAGGTAAAGAATATGAAGATCATTGGGTCATGAGATATGCCTCACTGGTCATCACTTTTTTATTAGTGGACCCAATGATGGATTCCAAGATTGAAATCCTAAATGTGGGGTGAAGACTGAATGAGTCATAGGAAATGAACCCATTATAGTATGGTCTATAGTTGTTGATGTGGTTATCAGTGTGCATGGGTGGATTTTTTTTCCAACCATCATTGAGTGAGGAGATGATATTATAATCACATTCCTCAAAATTGGAAGTTAATCATGTGTCAAAAATGTATACAATGAAATTTGATGTTAAGTTTGGTGGCCTATTTTAACAAGTGACATAACTTTTGTTGATTCATAGTTCCATATGTTCTATATTTTAAAAGAAGAACATAATTGTCGAAGTGTACTAATTCAACCACTTCAAGTGGACATGTGGATGTGGGATTATGTGATGGTGGGTTTTTATTGGGTATCCTTGGAAATTAAGGACTCAGGATGCAGTTTGGGTGACAGTATATTATCTAAAAAAAGTTGATCATTTTTTCCTAATCCATGAGACTACCTTAGTGGATTACTTAGGGAAGATTAATTTATAAGACATTTTAAGATTTCATGGAGTTAACATAAGTATTTTATATGATAGAAATGATTATTTCACATCACGGTATAGGCAGGGCCTACTGATGGTTTTGAGTACTCCATTGAAACCCATTGAAATGTACCATACATAATCAATGGTCAATTAGATAGTATGATCTAGATACCAGAGTACATGATGTAGTCATGTGTCTGGTATTTTAGTGAATATTGGAATGATCATATATATTTTGTTTAATTTTATTACAATATCATCTTATAGTATTCTATTCATATATTACATTTTTAGGCTCTCCATGTTCAGTCGTTCCCTTCACCACTATGTTCATCTGAGGAATGAATGGAAGAAGTGTTCAGGATGAACATGGTAATGAAGAACTATGAAAGACTACAAATGATCAGAAATTGGTTGATCACCAACCTATGTCGACATAGATCATATGATGACCAGGGTATATAGTCCTTAGAGTTTGATTTTGGTGAAATTGTTTTCATGCTAATCAATAATAGGTAAGAGTGTCAATATTTGATTATATAAGAAAAACAACCTCAAAGATTTATTGGACTATTTGAGATTTTTGATTATATGGGAATAATGAATTACAATCTTGATCTTCCTCCATCATAATGTGGTATTGATGATGTGAATTTTACCACCTCATGTTTTCTAATGACATGCTTTTCTTTATTAATCACTGGAAGAACTCAATTACTAGTTTTTATAATACCATGTCTACTTATGTCAAGATAAGTGTCCAGGTCATAAAATCTAGGAAAAGATGAGTTTTTTTAACAAGTGTTCATGACGTCATTACACAACTATCCAATCCAATTTGGGCTTCCAACATTGCTAGAATTTGATGGTTTATATCAGTTTCCAAATCTCTAAAGGAAGACCGGAAAAATCCATTTTAAAGATATTATTAACTGGTTAACAAGAAGAATATCAAACTGGAAAAATAGATTTCTCTCATTAGGAGGGAGAATTACTCTCACTAATACAGTCCTAACCTCTATCCTGATACATGTCTTGTCTATTATAAATTCCCTAGAGGGAAAAACCTGATGACTATATAATTTCATGAAAACCATTCATTGGGATTAAAATCAAAATGGGAACATTCATTAGGCCTCATTGAAGTGGTTGGAAACAATCGGTAGAGGAAGGGGATATTGTCTTACAAGACGTTGAAAAATACATGCATGGCATGCATAAAAAGATGGCATATGAAATCATTAAAGGGGTCTTTATTTGGAAAAAAATCAATATAAATAGATACAGGAAGACTGTAAATACCGGATCAACCAACCTCAAAGATGCACTACGAGAAAAACCAATATTTGCGATGGGTTATTTGCGACGGGCGAATTTCCCCGTCGCAAACAACCAATTATTTTCAATGGGATTTCTTCTCCCGTCGCAAATAGTTTGGCCAACTTGAGCGCCAAACCACGGGAATATTATTTGCGATGGTGCGATATCCCCCATTGAAAATAGTTTGGCGTGGTTTGCACGCCAAACCATGCAAGATTATTTGCGACGGAACCCGTCGCAAATACCTGGCGGCGGTTAATATCTTTTTGCGACGGGATGTCGTCCAGTCGCAAAAAGAGTGTCGGCAGGAACTATTTGTGATGGGGCCTGTCGCAAATACCCTTTTAACCACTGATATTAATTAATGCGGGTGAGGGTATTTATGACGGGGCTCGTCGCAAATAGCACTCTTTGCGACGAGATACCCGTCGCAAATAACCTCGTCGCAACTAATCTAACCAATATATACCCCACCCGTTTTTTTTCAAAATCACTCTGGTCTTCCTCTCCCACTCTCTTCATTTCTCTGTTTCAAGGAAAAAATTTACTTTAGTTTAAATTTTTTAGGCGAGAGCAATTGGAAGGTGCCAATACTGTTAAAATATCAAAGTTTAAGGTATTTTTATTTTTATTTTTTATATTGGTTTTATTTTTTATGTTAATTTTAATTGTTGTTTATAAGTTGTAATTAAACTAGATTTCAATTGTTTTTTATTTATATTTATTTTCACTAAGAAATTGATATTGTAAGTGATAATTATAAATAATTAGTCATAATTAGTATTAATTAGATATTATTAGATATAATTAGTAATAAATAGATATAATTAGTAATAAATAGGTATAATTATTAATAAATAGATATAATTAGAAATAAATTGATATAATTAGGAATAAATAGATATAATTAGCAATAAATAGATATAATTAGCAATAAGTAGATATAATTAGAAAAAAATAGATATAATTTGTAATAAATTGATATAATTAGTAATATATAGATATAATCAGTTGTAATTAGTAATAAATAGATATAATTAGTAATAAATATATATAATTAGATATAATTAGTAATAATTAGATATAATTAGTAATAAATAGATATAATTAGTAATAATTAGATATAATTAGTAATAATTAGATATAATTAGTAATAATTATAAATAATTTGTAATAATTAGATATAATTAGTAATAATTAGATATAATTTGTAATAAATAGATATTAATAGTAATAAATAGATATAAGTAGTAATAAGTAGGTATAAATAGTAATAAATATTTATAAATAGTAATAAATAGATATAATTTGTAATAAAGAGATATAATTTGTTATAAATAGATATAATTTGTAATAAATAGATTTAATTTTTAATAAATATATGTAATTAGTAATAAAAAGATATAATTAGTAATAAATATATATAATTACTAATAATTAGTAATAATTAGTAATAAATAGATATAATTAGTAATAATTAGTAATAATTAGTAATAATTAGTAGTAATTATAAATAATTACAAAAAATTAGTAATAATTAGTAATAATTAGTAATAATTAGTAATAATTAGTAATAATTAGTAATAATTAGTAATAATTAGTAATAATTAGTAATGATTAGTAATAATTAGTAATGATTAGTAATAATTAGTAATGATTAGTAATAATTAGTAATAATTAGTAATAGTTAGTAATAATTAGCAATAATTATTAATAATTAGTAATAATTAGTAATAATTAGTAATAATTAGTAATAATTAGTAAAAATTAGAAATAAAAATATTATATTATCAATATTTATGAAAAAACAATATTAATATTATTAACATAACAAAAAATTTATAAAATATTAAAATTATGAATATTCGCAACAGGCTTTTTTCTATTCTTAACATTTTCAAATCTCAAAGGGTCGCCAATTGTCAGGTCATGTGCAATAAAATGTTTGTGTCAGCCATATCCAATGTAAACTCTATAATTTTCCTTGCATGGTTGATCACCTCACAAGTAGTGTTGAAATAGGACAACCCAAGTCATGCCCTTCTCATCTATAAAAATTATCTCAAATGACCCATTACATAGACCATTCTTCTTTGAAAATTTAAGGGAATGATACTGATATCCCCTCAAATTTTTAAGGATGAATGATCTATGTGAAGGGTCATGTGAGATGATTCTTAGAGATGAGAACGATATTACTTTGGTTGTCCTATTGCAACACTACTTGCGATGTGATCAACCATGCAAGTACAATTATAGAGTTTACATTGTACATGGCTGACACAAACATTTTATTCCGCATGACTTAACAATTGGTGACCCTTTGACATTGGAACATGATATGGATAGAGAAATGTCTGTTGCGAATATTGATAATTTTAATATTTTATAAATTTTTTATTATATTAATTATATTAATATTGTTTTATCTTAAATATTGACACTATAATTTTTTATTATTATTAATAATTAGTAAATGTAATCTTCTTGGTTAATGAAGGGAAAAATTTTAATCATCTCCACAATAATGATTACCAAATTTCCGTTCATTATTCAAGCAGGTTTCATTTTTCTAAGTATTTCTAGGTTTTTCTAAATTAGTAATAAATAGTAAAAATTAGTAAAAATTAGTAATAAATTACAATAATTAGTAATAAATTGTAATAATTTGTAATAATTAGTAAGAATTAGTAATAATTAGTAACAATTAAAAGTAATTAGTAATAATTAGTAATAATTAGAAATAATTAGGAATAATTAGAGATAATTAGCAATAATTACAAATAATTAGTGTGAGAAAGATGCAATTAAATGAGCCGTCAGACAAAATAGTAGCCATAAATCCACTGTAAATTGTGTCAGCCTTAATTAGTAGTAATTATTAAGTAGTTTTAATTATTTATCTTCTTTTTTAGATAGTGTTTTTATAATTTTAAATTATTCAAAAATAGTGATGATTTTATATTTTATGTAGAAAAATATGGAATAAGAAAGTCGACATCCGTCATTTTTAGATAATCGACCATGGATAAATTAGCGCAAAAATCCAAATGGTTCTGGTTTAAATCCTATATATATTGATGGTGTTAAAGCTTTCTTAGAATTTGCATCATCAAAACCAGAATATGTTTCAGATGGTAAAATTAAGTGTCCTTATAAAAAATTTTCTCTGAGAACATTTGACACATTTGAAAAGGTTGGGGGACATCTCTTGCAGTTTGGTTGTCAACCAGATTATGTTTTTTTGTATCAATACGGTGAAAGTTGTTCCAGAGAAGATCATAATAACTTGATTCTGTATCCATCACGGTTTAAAAATTTCGTACAGGATATTGCAAGTACATCTTTGCAACAAAATGATACTCACGATGATATTGATTTATCTCTTGAGTTGGAACCATACGAAATTTATGACATGTTGAGGTCTATTGAGGATGCATTATATACTGGTTGCAAGATAAGAAAATTAGATGCGGTTGCAAAATTTATGGCTATTAAATCAGATAATGCAATGTCAAACAATAGTTTTGATCAGATATTTTCTTTGGTTAAAACATTGTTACCGGAAGGAAATGTGTTGCCTACAAATTACTATGAGAGAAAGAGGTTGATTCATAATCTAGGCCATAGTTATAGGAAGATTCATGCATGTCCAAATGATTTCATCTTATATTCTGGAGAAAATGATTCATTGGATAGTTGTCCCACATGTGTACAATTGAGGTATAAAGAAGCTCAACCAGGTAAGTCGAGATCGATTCCAGTAAAACAGTTGAGATATTTACCCCTTACACCTAGATTGTAGCATTTATTTATGTCTCAGAACATAGCTCCAATGATGTCATGGCACATAACCAAGATTTCAACTGATAAAAGCTTGAATCATCCATCTGATGGTGATTAATGGACAAATTTTGACCATCTGCATCCGTCTTTTTCTATAGAAGCCTGAAACGTGCGGTTGGATCTTTCTACAAATGGTTTATGTCCATATGGTTCTTATGGTAGTCAGTATTCATGTTGGCCTGCCTTTATAACTTCGTACAATTTTCCTCCATGGATGTTGATGAAGGAGACTTATATCTTTTTGACTCTATTAATCCCAGGACATCCGAAAAAGAATATTGATGTTTATTTGAAACCATCGATTGATGAGTTAGATTCATTGTGGAGTGATGGTGTTAATACATATGATGTTGCTGTGAAACAAAATTTCATATTAAAATCTGCATTGATGTGGACGATTAGTGACTTTCGGGCATATGGAATGTTATCTGGTTGGAGTGAACATGGTCTAAAATCATGTACTTACTGTATGAATAAAAAAAATCCTTTATTCCCGTCAATGGAAAAACCTTTCTATTTTGATTGTCACCGTATATTTCTTGCAACCGATCATCCTTTTCAGAGGAACAAATCTCATTTTATAAAAGGTACAATTGAAAGGGATGAACCTCCAAAGATGATATTAGGTACATAGTTAAAATCAGTTGTATTTTCATTACACCCCATCACATTTGGTCCAATAATAAACCAATAGAAATGTCATGGCTTTGGGAAAAAACATAATTGGATAAAACAGAGCATTTTTTAGGATCATCCGTATTGGACTGATTTGTTGGTCCGCCACATGTTGGATGTTATGCATTTTTAGAAGAACTATTTTGACAATTTATTTCATACCATTTTGGATACACCAGGTAAGACCAAGGATATTGTAACGTCACAATTAGATCTCTCCCAAATATGCAGGCGACCAGAACTTGAACTATTTGAAAATGTCAGATCACAGAGGTTAATGAATCCAAAAG
The DNA here is from genome assembly GCA_963277665.1 of Viscum album. Classification (NCBI taxonomy): domain Eukaryota; kingdom Viridiplantae; phylum Streptophyta; class Magnoliopsida; order Santalales; family Viscaceae; genus Viscum; species Viscum album. The sequence goes on along the minus strand of OY728152.1, from coordinate 774,291,116 downwards.
AAACATATACACTGTCCAATGAGAGTCACTTATTATTTTGTCAATGTATTTCATATTTGAGACTTCCAGATGGCTATGCTTCCAATTTGGGATGATGTGTTAAGAGTGGTTATATTACTAGATTAAAAAGTCATGATTTCATGTTATAATGGAAATACTTATGCCGAATGGATTTAGAGGTTTTTTTAATTATATGAATTTGGATTTGATAACATAAATATCATATTTTTTTCGAGACATTTGTGCAGCGACAACAGAATACGATGGGCTAAGAAAACTAGATGAAGATGTTGCTGTAACTATATGTAAACTGGAAAAAAACATTCTGCCGGCATTCTTTGACTTAATGGAACATCTGATATTACATTTTCTACATGAAGCTAAATGTGGAGGTCCAATATAGTTTTGATTGATGTACCCATTCAAGTGATGCGTACAGAATTTGAAAAAAAATACGTTACAAAGCTTCAGTTGAATGCTCAATTGTTGAAGCTTATTTTCAAGAGGAAATTTCTTTTATCTGCTCTCATTATTTTTAATCTCAATATCCATCAAAACACAATCGCATGGGACAAAATGAGGGGAATGTTAATGATGAAATGGACAATCAATTAATAGTTTATAATCATCCAATTTTTCGTTTAGGTGGAGTTCATGAACGATGGATTTCAGATGATGAACATCACAGAGCTCGTACATTCGTTCTGCTCAACTATTAATAAATGACAACATTTGTCCTATGAGTTCTTGTATCACTTATTCAATAATTTATGTTACATTATTTAAACTTATTTTTTTAGTAATTTATATGATAATCATATCAAGAAACAAATTTCACAAATTACAATAGTTGCTCTTGACGAACGGTGACAAAAAAAATTTCTCAATGGTTTCAAAAACTAGTAAAATAAATTATTGATGGTTTAATATCAATTACGTTTATTATTTTTTATATTGAGAATTGTTTTACAAATTTTCCGGTGTCTCAATATGCTGATAAAATTGATAAGAGGCTGCGTATATTGAGTAACCCACCATCCAAATTGGTTAAATATTATAATGAATATGTGGTGAATGGTTTCAGATTTCATACACATGAATATAGGGAATTAAAAAAACAATTAACAATGGAGTTTTCTTGAGAGGATTGCATCACAGAGAAACTGAAGTTGAAATTTATGGCATTTGGATGAAATTATTGAGCTGTGTTTTCTAGGACTGAATTACATAACAATGATTAAATGTTGGTGGTTGGATACTGAGAGAGGCATGCATGTTCATCAAACTCATGGAATCGTCGATATTAAATATTAAAGTCTTCTTGTACTAAATGAACCATTTTTACTGGCTCAACAAGAACATAAAATTTATTATTAAATGTACTATGCTACTTTAAGGGAGTTGAGAGATTGGTAAAGCATAATAAAAATGAAATCTCGGGAAAATCAGTTTACTCAAAATGAACGTGGTTCCGCTGAAGTGGAAGGAATTGAATTTTTTCAAGAGACTTATCATAAACCATTTGATTCAAAAAGAGACGTGAATATTGATGATGACACCACACAATTAAGGATCGATGGTGATGAAGATGTTAATGATGTTAAAAATGAAATTGAAATGACAAGAGATGCAGAAACTAAAACTCATATGGATATTGATGATGCTAAGGTGGAAGATGAAGACATTGACATTGACAACTATGGATAAGAGGATGAAGATGAACATTGACATAGTTAAATGTCGGTTATAATCATAAATAATATATATCTATATATAATAGTTTTTTTAACTATCTTTTAACAACAATCATTTTGTGTTTCACATGTACTTTGATCTATTGCGTGAGTTAGAGGAGGCTGAGCTACCTTTGCCTGATGGGGATGTTGGATCATCTGACCCTTAGCCTTCTGGTAGTTTAGGGGGTACACGGAGGGGGCGTGGTCTTGAATGATTGATGATTCCTGACCCTATCCCTGAGTGACTTCCACATCATGGTTTAGATCCTCACACACAAGGGTATAGTTACCTGTATATTTTAGTTAGCTTTCATTAATTTATTTATATATATACTAACTATTTGATTATTTATTCCTTTTTTCACAGTTTTTTGCATGTAGCTACTGGACAAGGGGGAACAATCTTGTGCAATTATTTTTCTCATTCATGGATCACATGGGAACATATTCCTATTGAGGTGAGACACGACATGTTCCATCATTGGATGGTACGTAAATAAATAATATTTATTTTGAAATTTATTTTATTAACAACTTGATATTATAAATAATTTGTAGGGTTTATGGTATCCGATCAATTATAGCATGCATGACGCCATCCATGAGGCATGACAAGTTTCTATGCGTGACCGTTTTCGTCAGTTTTTTCACAATTTGTGAAAAATAGCCATTAAGAAAGCAGGAGTGACAGAATATGAGGAGTCATGTAGTGCCCACTGACCAAAGATCATTTCATCTCATATTTGGGATGGATTATGTTTACATAGGCTGGGTGGTGGATTTCAGAGGAGATCTTTACTGGGATGACAGAACCAGGGGAGACATGAGGTGACACATCGAGCTGGTATCCGTATATTCAGTTTTCATAGAGAGCATCTGGTATGTATATTTTTTTAAATATTTTATATAAATTTAAATATAAACACATTATTTTATATTTCTGTAGGCAGTCGAGCATCCCGATATTACGAAGTTCGATGTTTATCAGAGGATATACAGTGATCCAGCCAATGGAGAGATTACAGGTGATCGCCAGCATTAGATTGTGGTTAGTATTAATTTTTCAGTTTGACAATTAACTACATATAATATTTTCACAATTTTAATTTTAAATTGGAATTGATGGAATCATATGAGGTTGTGGCCTCTCAGACACAGGTTGAGGGTTAGGATGAGATGACTGAGCAGACCAGTGCTCACCATTTCAATGAGGCAACATGAATGAAGCCGAATTAGTATGGTATTGAGACATGAATAGAGGTTGGTATCGACTCTCACATGACTCCCGATACTTATTATGGTACTTATGCGATGTCGGAGTCCAGCTCGAGAGGAGCTCATAGAGAGGCATCATCTTCTGGCTCAGAGTATCCATAGCATTTGTGAGCTCTGGATGAGCTTTTAGAGACTTTGCAGATGTAGAAGGAAGAGATGTGTCTGCGGTAGCAGCAACAGGAGTGGAATTACGTGGAGAAAATGCATCGATGGTAGCAGCAGCAGCATGAGGAAGAGACACATCGATGGCAGTAGTAGCATCACGAGTAGATGGAGTACATGCGCCGTCCGAATCACAGTTTAGGGATGGAGTTTCCTCCACCAGCTTTTTCAGCTCCTCCACCTCCTCCAGAAGACGACCCCCCATTGATTTATTTTATGTTACAAACATTTGATTTTAACATTGTAATATGAATTATTTACATTTTCTGTCTTTTATATTGCTTCAAATATTACATAATTTAATTTTTATTATTTTATTATTTTTTATATATTTTTGTGAACATTGAGAATTTTAATATTCATTATTTTTTTTATGATTTTAATAATAGTAATATTATTTTTTAATTAATCATAATTTTATTAAATTTATTTTTTTCAAATTAATTTATTATTTACGACGGGACCTTTTGCAACGGTACCCCGTCGCAAATAGTGTAACTAAATATTTTAAAAAACATATTTGCAACAAGGCTACTTGCCTATCGCAAATACATTGTTGTTACAGGCACGTCGCGGAGTGATATATATATATATACATTGCGACGGGACAATGGAACATCGCAAAAACAATTTGCGACGGGCCCATGGTGAAAAAGATTATGTATATATAATACATATAATCAGAGACTTATTTGCGATAGCGTTTTCTAAACGAGCTATTTGCGACGGGACCCCATCTCTAAATCGTATTTGTGACGGGATCCATTCGCAAAAACCAAGAATTTCAGTAGTGATGGACATACGATTCTCACCGCATGCTTAACCATTTGGAGGAGATGGATGTAAATTTTCATTGGATCATTGGATGTGGTGACATAATATTTTGGAATCAAATATGGTCAGGTACAATACTCAGCTTTCTAGGAATCCCTTTTACTTCAATCTCCATCAATGAGCCGGGTAGATATCTAGCCTTCATTGGTGCAATTTCAAGCCTATACCAAAAAATTGTCTATAACACTATCATCCTTTCAGATGATCCACACAGGTGTTCCTTCATGGGATCTATATTGGGGTTGTTTTTTTCTTTGGGATTTCAATAACATGTCTCACTATCCTTCTGTTATGGATGTTTGGGCTCCCAAATAGTGGTGTAAGGAAATTCCCCTAACACTCAACTTTTTGGGATGGTGCTTGAGGAATAACATGCTTTCAATTGGTGATATTGTTCATGTTAGAGGATTTTCCATTGCTTATCATCACTACTACTACTCAAGTCCCCATAAAGAGACATTTTAACATCATTTCATCTATAGTTATTGGGGATTGGTTGTCTAGAATTTTTTAAAATTGTTAATGAACATAAATCATTCAGGTGAGTCCATATAAAATCTTTTGGAGACTTTGTTCTTAGGAGATAGAAAATTTAGTCTAGAAGTAAATGGATATGAATTTATTTTTGGGTTTCTTACTCATCTCTATGGGAATTGTGAAACATGTAAATCTACGGTATGATTAAATTTTTGAATTTATAAAAAATCCAATTTATAATATTTTGTACAGAGTTTGGTGGAATGATTAATAACATTGGTCTCTCATGTACTCCCATATGGTTTCTCCCAAGTTTCTCATCTCTACTATTCTCAAAAACCCTAATCAGGGCTGATGGATCAAATAGAGACTGCATTGCATGATTCTTATTCTAAACGTAGATGGCTCATGTGTCAATGATGACATGAGTGGAGGCAATATGACCAGGTAAAGTAGAGGTTCCATGTTACCCAGATTGAGTTCCTACTTTGGTGTTGGTAATTACATGTGTGTATAGACCAAGGCTATAGTATTGGGTTTTTCTTTGTGCAGACATTCCAATATACCAACCATGGAAGATGAATCAGACATGGATGTTTTGGTTCATTTTCTTCAATATAAATATGACGTTCCTTGGGATATGGTTTACCCTATCCGATACTATTGAACATAAATTAACCAAAATATTAATATCAATCATACATAGAGAGACCATAATTTCATAGCTGATTCACTTTCTATTCAACTAAGGTCAAGATAGTCAATTAATATTTACACTAACTTTGTGACTCTACCCAATGATTGCAAAATTTTTGTTAAGGATGATTCTATAGGCCTACACTACATGTAGCCCCCAGAGTTTTCTTTGTCCTGTTTTATTACTTTCTTGTAAATATTATGTTTTCCCTCAATATGAATTTTCCTTACAGTTCTCATAGAGACATAGATGGTTCTAGGAGGAATCACGAGTGTGTGAGTCTATTTTTTTGAGCTCAATAACATATTTTTTTCTATATAAATTCATGTATATTCCTCACAAGGAAGAGAAGTATTTAGGGGTAGATTTCATTAGGATCAAAATTTTCAAGTGAGTTTCAATTTATCTTCATTATTTATTCATGTATTGATAATAATGAAAAATTTTGGACGAGTAATATGGGTTTCCAGATTTTATAAATGATATTTGAGGCCATTTTGAAGGTTCATTGTTTTCACAATTTTCCCAAACAATGTTTCTTCTCCATGAAACTGTGTGACTGGTGGGAGAAGCTCCTTGGGTGGAGCATCGTTAGGGTTCATATTATAATAAACCATGAGCCGTCACCCTAAATTACAGATGACCTATTCCAGTGGATAAAATCATTGCTAGAATCTATATTGAAAAATCATGTGACTAATTATTGTGGAAGTATGGGAGGAGTAGAAATCCTTAAATGGTTGGTGTATCAATTGTAAAACCATATGAATAAATGATGTGCACATGGTTTAATATTTTGATATCCTCTATAATAATAATAATGTGATCATTATGACCCATTATTACTTATACATGTTTCTCTCTCAAATCTATAGACTCAAAAAGAATTCATCAATGTTTTAATCTACTGTCAATATAAATTTGGGCTATTCTTTGTGTGTTAATAATCGTGAATTATGGTATGTGATCCCTGAACGTCCAAATGTTCCAGTTTCTTCTAGATCAAATGCTTTTCAATTATGATATATTGTTTATCTGAAATTATTTTATAGATATATTTATTTTAAAAGTAAATAATGATAAAATATTGGATCATTTATAGAATAGTAGAAGATCCAGAGTATAAATGACTCCTCCTTTGATCAACCTCAATTCCTACAATGTTAGTGGATCATAAGAGGTATGTTCATATAATTACTACTAATACGGATTGGAATATTCATTAATATATTTATAAAACAAATATTATTTTGTGTTACTATTGATTCTATGTATTCATAGTGGGTGAGCTCAATATAGTTAGATATCGGTGAGACATAGGTATTATATCTCAACATGTTTTGATGTTTTTCATAAATAACCATGTGGTTGGGCGTTTCGTTTAATTTAATGAAATTGTAAACTCTTATTACCTTGATTGGATGTTTTCTTTGTCAAAATCATGTATGACCATGGTTTATAGTGATCACGTTTGTGTATCATATGAGAGCAGTATATGGGGTTTTATTACATTTTTTTGATTATATAGATTGTATCTATTTTTAGGATGATAACATGTTTTTTATATTGATACTAATTCTCATAATGTAATGATATGTTTTAACATTATATTCTCTTTTCTATTTTTTATGATTTCAAGTAATTTTGAGGTAGAAGTTTTGGTAATCAGAACATGTTGACCTACATGATATCATTATCCATAGAGGGGGAGTGTTCATGACCAAAAATAATGATAATGAAGGCCTTGAACATATTGTATGAGAATGAAAACCTTGATTCCAAACATAGTCTAGTCGATGTAGGGGAATGGAAACCTTATGTCATGACACAAGAAAATGCGATGGGATATGATTGAAATTGGCCCTACCCAAGGTAATGATAAGAGATGATAGGGTGGTTGAATGACTGGTGATAGAATGGGGATAAAATAACTAATATGCATGATCTGACATGAAGAATGAAACTATAAATCGGAATTTTAACTACCATTATGAAAAGATCCTGATAAATTCTGAAATACATTGTGATTATCCATCCAACGTGGATTTGATGCTCTTATATATATGAGGTTTTTGGTATCATCATTTTAACATTAATTCTCAACATATTATTCCTCATTCTAGTTTAAACATTTATATTTATCATAGAAGTCACTTGATAAATATGTGGAAATATCTTCAATAAAAATTAGTGTTATATTAAATGTATTACACTCACAACATTAACATTAATCACAATGCACATATAGAATTCATGATTGGGGATCTGTAAAATGGAAACGCACCCACAAGGGATATTTGATTTATGGATCATGTTTATGGTAGTAATACAAAGACAGAATCTTGGGGATTTTCATATTGTGGTCTTAGTTATCAACATACACATTAAATACTCATATTTATAATTCCACATTGGTATCTTATTTTATTTTTATGTATGACATGGGTTTCATTTGTTGTCACATAATCTTATAATTTGATATTCTAAGTTATTATGCATTATTTTTGTTTCTGTTGTATGGCGATGATTACCAATGTTATGGTATCCCCGCAGTATCCATTGATCCTCACCTCTATTATGTAGACTCTTTTATATGGGTATTTTCACATGAGGTCTTTCTTTGTATCCACTCTGGTTCTATTTGTAAAATTTGGGTTTGGTTATTACAAAAGGTAGTGGTTTGATCTTTTAAAAGTGAAACATTTATTTTTCATTTTCATGAATTTGTGAGTCCTCATGGTGTCTCATGTGAATTTAATGATTAGAATTTTGAATTTATACATTCTTAAAAAAATTATAAAATAATATTAGGTAATTATTTTTATTTTATTTGTAATGAAATCATTATTTATATGAATGTACATTTTATTAATAGAAAAATGGCTTATGAAATCTTAAGTTTTTCAAATGGTCTTACATGACTCTTCTTAGTCTGTATCCATTAATTAGTTTTATTTTTCTCATAAAACTTGTTGAAATGTTTTTCACCAGGCTTGAGGATTTATAGAAATAATGTAATTTTTTATATTTTATTAAATAAGGATTCTCTTGAATGAATATTGATTATCAATAATAAAATAGTTGTGTAAGAATAAGAAGACATTTTAAAAAAAAAATTACACTTTATGGAAGTGTCCAGATTATTATATAATGTTTATCATACTTCCCAAAATCTCTAAACCTAAATTAATATGGAAATTTATTTACGTTTAATCATTCATATTAAACAAATAACTATTCATTTTTTATGTGGCATGTTTTTATAACCATGGTTTTTATAGATGTTTATGATGTTTTACAAAATCATTATTTCAAAAAATAACCATTTTTGTAAATTCTTAAAAAAAATTATTATCATACTTTTTTATTATTCATTTAAATTTTTTCTAAATAATTTTTTCCCTATCATATATTTTTCCACTTGATGAAATTGGTATCTTTAATTATTTTTTATATCAAGTGTTAGTTTTAAATCATTAGTATGGAAAAAGTTATAAAAAATGTAATTTGAACATGAATCAGTATATTAAATAATCCTATATTGACTCACTCCCATAGTAATAAGAAATACCTATACTATGTTATCCCCAATAGTACCATTTATATTTCCTAGTATATAACCATGATTGGTTGGTTTACACATTGTTATAATTATTATAATGAAATATATTATTCTTTAATTTGTAACTTACTTGTATGTCTTGAGGGTAGAGTGCGTCAATCCCATATGGTTATATTATAATGCCTCATGAATGTTTATTTTCTACAACAATGTATCTATTTCATATATTATTTTACAAATTAAGTATATTCTTATATTTCATGTTGTTTTTTATTATGTATTAATGCTATATATGATATTTTGTGTCTGTCTTATTTCTATAGTGTAATGATGTGGAAATAATGTTATCAAATTTTTTATAAATATCATAGTGTGTGATACTATTACTATGTTTTATTTAGCATTGAAACAATTTAGATAGATAATAATCTCGATAAAAGGGGTCCATAACTAATAACTGGATTGTGAAGCCTGTTTAACTTTTGGGCACGAATCATGTTCATTAATTGACAAGTATAGAATGTATATACTATTATATTCTATTATTATAATATATTTAAGATGGTACACCCTTATTTGGAGAATAATGTTGGTATGGGATCATAATAATCATACTTTGTATACCCCTTCCACTATTCTTGGTGGGGGGGGATCAAGCCATGACTTAGTATATCCTTTTCCCTTTACCAAATGATGGGTGTGTTATATTAATAACATTGGGATAGGATCAATGGGATGTGTTACATTGTTTCCTTACCTGGTATGTCTCTAATTCCAAGAATGACCTATATTAGGAAAAAGTGGTCGGGACCATTTCTGTATAGGGAGTTATCAGTTATTTTTGTTATGAATACATAATTATTCATTAATGATATTATTCCCTAAATTATTGAAAATATACTCATATTTATAGATTAATTACTGTAATCCTATTTTTTATATTTATTCTTGTGTGTAGATATGTTATTATATGCCCTTTTTAATTCAATATTATTATGATCCACTGTTGGTGGTATGATACAGTATATTTTATTCTCACATACAGATAGGAAACCTCATTGGAAGTTCATCATCTCATTTTATAGTCATTATGAATTATAGGTACACTAGTATATGACCACATTACTAGTTTCTAATGATTTATATAAATGTGAGATATATTCCCACATTTGAGTCAGAGCTTTTGGAGGCGGTTAGAGGTCTTATTCGACTTGTCTAATAATATTCCACTATTTGTCCTACCTTATTCCATGTCTCGATTCTAATTTTATTACTGAATAGTTTATTTGTGATGTTATAAATGTGGATTTATCTTATATACATTAATATAAATATTCATGAGATATATAATTTCATATTTATTTTTTAATGTCTGGTTTATTTTTTTTTCAATTCTTGGGATGTTTGACGTATGGAAATATAATTTTGTATTTCTAATAGAGACAATCCTTTACTTATATTCATAAAATGTGTACAAATTATTCTTAAATATTTTCATAAGGACCTGTGTTTCTATTTTCCATCCCATAGGGATCAGCGAGCACACCTTGAGTTGTAGCATAAGTTATCTAGGTGTTGTATGAGTATTCAGGTCACATAAATTACAATGTGGTATAAATGTGGATTTGAGGATCAATTTATTTTTTATTATACATGATTTAGTATTTTTAAGAATTGATATGTAAAGTATAAAAATTAATATTGAACCTCTTTATGGGGGACACTCAAGTTACCATGGGGTGTTCATGTACATAGTATGATGTATAGGATGATGTGAGTCTCTAATATTATTATCTTAGTTATGGTGTCATGAAGCATGAGAAGTGCATATTGGGATTTTATAGGACTCAATCACTATTTTGGTTCATGGGTCACATTAGGCATCACTATGTAGGAAGATGCATGATGTTACGACATATTTTATGCATGTTGATGCTTTTCATTATATATTTGGAAACAACTGAGGTATATAATAATTGAAATATCCAAAAAATTAAATAAATTTTATCTTATTAATATATATATATATTTCGGTAAGGTTAATATAAATTAGTAGATGATTCCTTTTTGTTGAAATAAAAATAAATATTTCTCTCATATTTGACCCCTATTGTTTATTTTTAACTGATAAAGCATGCCCGTTTTTCTATCCCTACATTATATGAGTATATTTCATGCATTATTCCTAGTATTTATTATTTAGAATATTAATTTATTCATCCTTAATGTTTTCTGTTGAATAGGGTATAGGTTTCATTTCATTAATTGGTTTCTAAAAATTGATTGTTTTTATCAATTCAATTCATTCAAATTGATCATATTCTTTGTAATTTATTTATTTTATTATTAAAAATATATATTTTCTACCATAATTATTCATCAAAAATTTGGAATGTTTTTGTTTCTCATATTTCTCAGTATGATTCAACAATGTGTTTTTGAAAATAAATCACTCAAACAAGCAAGTTAGTGCATTTAATTTTTCCTTAGGGTAACATATGCCATCTAGTATGTGTAGTTATGTGAAGAATATTATTGTAAATGAGAATTTGAAAATATAATATAATATTATATATTATATATTATATATCGAATTTAATTTAGATGTATTTTTAAATAGATTATATTGTTAAATGGGGATGATGTTTTCTTCAAAATAATATTTTCATATTGGGATGTATTAGAAAAAACTAGACGCTTATGAATATCTACTAATGGTTATTGATTTTTAAAATTGATTGAGCCTCTATGAATATATATTTTATCCATATCTATTATTTAAATTGGGTAATGGTGGATTTTGGAAATGAAATGGGAATGATATTTTCAAAGGAAATTTTATTTAGGTTTCAAAATGAAATGGAATATTTGATAAATTTGTCTTATAATCTATCCCTTTAAAGAATTTAGGATTTATCTTAAAAATTAATAGTTTAACCATGTGATTTTTAAATAAATAGGTCAGTATGTAATTTTTTGAAATAAATATTAATTCTCTTTGAAACATTTTTTCAATATTATTAACCTTTAGTAAATAAGAAATTCAATGACTGGTTAAGCATGGATAAAATAATAATATTCTATAGTGGAGAGTTTCTATTTTTTTCTTCTGACTTATTAATAGTATTTGGAGAGTTATTAGGGTAATGGTAAATCTATTAGTATTAGTTCCCCTTTGGTGGTTAAATGATTTTTTGGTTCGAAGAGATATATAGATAAATCATGATTTTTTTATTAAGTGTTTAAATTTAAATTATTGTTATTCCATTCAGATATTATTGACAGTTATGGATACAGAATTTCATGGTTTTAGTTGTTTTGGGTAGATTTGGTTGAAATTAATTATAAATGAGATATTTGAATCAGTATTTTATTTTAGGTATGTTTTGTGTAAGGTATAGGTGATATTTTCATAGATTGGTAACATAGTATCTAAAATTGGTCATATTTTTTATGTTAGGATGGATTTTTTGGTTTAGAATTAAGAATTTATTTGACACAACTTTTTTTATATTAAATTATTAATATTATATAAATTTTTGGTTAAGAATACCCAATACATATTGGGGGTGAGAAGTATTATATTTGGGAGGTTGTTACTACCCATGTCCCTACTGTGGTGATTTAAAATCATCCGTTGAAGTTTTGGTGAGTTAAGGTAAGAGTATTTCGAATTATTGGTCTTTGTATGGGGGTAATTTTTAAGGATTTATATTTGATTTTTAGTGATTAATGTTTAATGATTATGAATTTTTTATTAGCTTAATTTGTGGTAATAATATTAGAGTTTAAGGTATCTTAAATAGGCAATGTCATTTGGCCTCCATGGGGTTCATGATTCCCAATTTATTTATTTATTTAGTAGTAGAAATTTGGTATCCCCAATTACACTCTTATTTCACAACTTTCTTTCCACTTTTAATTATTTTCTTCTAATTAAGTAAGACCTTATTTAAAACTTCATTCAGGTTCCCTTCATCTTCCCATTCCTCCCTATTAATTCAATGTTATCCCATGAGTGTTTCTATACACTAATTTATGTTTAGTTCGAATTCTCATCCCCTTTTCTTTGTTATCATATTTTCTTGGGATCTCCTTTTGATGGCTAAGGATAATTAACTTCATTCCAGAAGAACACAATGAAATTCACCCAATATCATATAAATTCCTCCTATTTATCTTTATGGATGCTTATTTATATTATTCTATTATCATTCATTTCAAATTTAAATTGAATTTGAATGAGGTATGTTTTTCCCTAGGAATTTTCTTGGTTTTATTGTGTATTTTTATAGATGTTCACTTTTACTGATTTTGGCCTTATGTATTCTATATTTTTATAAGAATTTATATAGCCGATCTCATTGGTTTTCATTAGTATTTAATAGAACTTCTATTGTGGTGGTTATAATATTTTTTTTTGGTTAGGGAATTGTGAATTTTTTTTATTTTTATGTGATTCATGGATATATATTAGAATGAAAATGGTCTCTTGAAATTATCATAGGTTACATGGACTCACTGAGAAATTCTGGGTGGTTTTGTTACAACATTTCTACATTCAGTTTTAATAATTAAAAAAAAATTATTTTTAATTGATATTAATGAACAACAATCAATAATATTTTAAAATTTTGAATTTAATATTTTCAATTATCGTTATTTGGATTTATGAAATGAAAAACCATTTACCATGAGTTAAATATAAAATACATTATGTTGGGCCATGCATATGGTAACCTTACAAGTCATAATTATTAATTGAACTTTAACATGTGGGTTGGGAAACACATTCCAGTGTAACGCCTATAGGCCAAATTAGCTCAAAGAACTGGCCACTTTACATATCTCAAATTAGGTGGTGAATTAAAATAGTTAAAGAGTTGTGGTCCCAAACTATCATGAGGAAATAATTTAATATATGAGTATTTCCATAACATAAACACTATTTGGTTTTAATTTAATGTGTGAGTATTTATCCCTTGAGTTTGAACCATATATAATGAATGTAATGACATATTTACACTTAAAAATGATTTATAAGTTAACTAAGAACAATTACACCATTGTTAATAGTTATCTTTAATGGGAATGTGATGGATTGGTTAATTAAGAGGGAAGAGGTGAATATCCATGTAAAGATAATGATATAATATTTACCTAACCAAGAAATATAATATCTATCAGATTATTTAAAATATATTTTTAATTTTTATGGATTATTTACATTAAAGTTTAATATTTTAGGTAAATTATTTATCAATTTGTTTCTAAACCATCTTCTTCCTTTAACATTCAAATGATTACCAAATTATGTTTTCTATAAAATACACTTTTCTTATTTTGAATCATGGTCACTTTAAAAAATTGATTACGTAAAGTTATTGTTTTAAATATTTATCAAGGGATGCATAATTACGAAAGGAAATTGATCCTACATGATTGTATAAAATAATTCATTATCATATTATACCTGATGTTACATGCTATTCCTTTCATGTGTTATCCAAATAATTAATATTATTTTACTTATTGTAGATAAATATTTTTTTAATGTTCAATTTAATAGAATTAATATAATTTAATATTTAATTCATTAATTGGAACCTATATACTATTTTTATGGGTTGCATTTATCAATCCCTTGTGAATTTATGTTAATATCTTGAATGATTGACTACTTCTTGAATATAGAAATTTTTTGATACTTTTCATCAGAAATCATTTATTATGTTCAATATTTTCGGACCTTATGCCAAAATTCTGTAATGATTATTTGTATCCATAGAAAGTTTATAGTCCCTTGTTATGATAGTTATGATGTCACTTTTCAAAAAAGATAATTAGCAGTGACATTGTTGTTATATTATAGTGATAACAGAACACACTTTTATAGATTTTGAACATAATAAAATGTGTGTATATATTTTAATTATATTGTTAGGCATTATTACATAATTTCAATGAATCGTGTTTATTTCACAACTGGAATAACATTTATGTGATGTTAGTTTTTTCTATTAAATATTGTTTAAGAAAGAACATATAGATTTGTATCAGGATGTTCAGATAGGCTCATAGTACCCTATCATTGTATAGACCATATTTTACTTATTATGATTGGAAAAGACAACAAATTATTTAAACATTCTCATTTATCCCTGGGAAGAACACTTACCTTGTCACCCTTTTGTCTTGCCCTAGTGGTATGGATGACACAGTTTCCCTAACCTAATGTAGGTAAAACTAGAATGAAACCTCCTTGTATTATGAGTTATCAATTGTTAATTTTATTTTTGAAAATATACTCATTTATGATATTCTTTTCTATATTTTTGAAAATATATAGTCATTCCATGAATAATGACTAAAGACATATTTTTTATATTTATATAAATTTTTTCACATCTTATTTCACACACTAGTCATTTCCCTATAATGACAAGACACTGCAGATGGTAAGCTAATAAAGATATTCTATTCATACCCTACATGGACACATTAGTGGACATGCAACCAATATATTGTTTATTTTCATCTACTACATGTGAATTGGACGTTTAGGGGTCTTTTTGAGTTTTTTGATCATGTTATACATTAATGTGGGATCAGTTCCCACATTAGAGTGGTAAAGTATATGGGTAGTCAAAGTTATTATTTTTAACAATGTATAATCTTCTATTAGTGTCAACTACCTTATGTAATTTATTTCATTATCTTTTGTCATGGACCTATTTTTATGTGATGTTATCTATGTGGATTGGTATTGTATTCATTAATTTATAATGTTATTAGTTTTTATATTCATGTTTTTTATGAACTTTTTTTCATTTATTTTTGTGATATACAACTTGAAGGTTCTAGGGTACATCGAAAATAGTCATACTCATTCCCTAAAATTGATTTTTCGTAAAATATTGGGATTTTATCATTAGAATATGATGAAATATAAACACTATAATCCATGATATAAGATCATCACATTTAATTTATTATTAATATATATTGATTAAGAAATTTCTTGTAGAGAAATTATTTATCCTTTGAATATTTGGTTGATTTGTTCTTGATGTACCGTCATTTCTATGAGAGAATTAGAGGGTAGAATCAATCGAGAAATGATATAAAAAAAATATGAAAATATAATAATTTTTTCAAATAAATCCTTGAGTTTTAGAGTATATGAATCTAAATCAGATTCCATTCATTTTTTATCAACAAAATAATTGAATCAAGACATAATGATTATTTTTCTATATACAAAATTGAGATAGATGAAAATGAGGATATATGTCCATTCATGAGAGTACTCTATAAGATGATATCTCTATGTATTTGGAGGATTATATCTAGAAGTAATTATGTGAAATTTTTTAAATGGATAGTTTAGTATTAGAGAATGAAATAATTGATTATTTATATACCAAAAGATAGCAAGTAAATATTTTTTAAATGCCCATCATTATCATCATATCACCCAGTAACCCTGTTAGAGACAATATTTTCCTAACTTGTCACCTGAATTTTAATGAATAATACCTAATGAATATTTAATACAGATATGAACTATATAAATTTTGGTATTCAAAGATTTTAGTGGAATAAAAATAAAAATGCTTCAATTTTATTTTTTATGTGTTTCTAATTATTCGATGAATTATTTTATTAATCCATAATTTTATTTAAATTGTATTAATTGTAAAGAAATTATTATTTTTAGATTGAAATGGTAAATTCAGATACATCTTGATCATATGTATTTTAACCTCTATGATAATCATTTTCCATAAAAATTATTTTTTTTCCACATATATTTATTACTTATTTTTAACTATAAGCCTTTGTATGCATCTTAATACTTTCACTTCATACACGTATTTAATTATCTTATGGATTTTAACTAGATTGTGTGAATTTAATACAAAACGAACGTATACGTTTTCATATAGTGTGACATAAAATTTCTAATTTAATGAAAATTTAGAAAATGATTTCTCACAAGATTTATGATCTGTAGATATTAATGTTTTAAATAATTATGTATTTTCTATTGCACGTCATTTGAACAACATGGATTTTTTTTACAATGTGATCAATAGTTTATTCGCATTCGATTATTTCATAAAGATTAATATTTTGGTTCAAATGAAACATAAATGTTATCATCACATGAAATCAAGTGAAGATCAAAATCACTACTCCTATCACATAAAAATTGACTATAAAGAACGTTTGTGCATGCATGGAGGATTTAATGTAATTTTTTAAATGATGGATTTGTATTAAAACAATTTTCCTACCATTTTAGAGGATGGGGACAACACAAATATAACTTGTTAATGATCATAGAGAGGTAGTAAAACTATATAGTGAAATGTTTTGATTGAACAAGGAAGGAGTTTTAAAAGGTGTTGTCAATATTCATGTTTTCAAATTGAGAAGAAATAAAAGGAATAAAATGGGGGTTTATTTACCCATACTAATCTATAATTCATGGTATTTGTGTCTATGAATATGCAAGGATAAAATCTCAAATTTCAATGTTTTTCGCAATATTATCGTTAAATATTATGGAATTCTTTTTTTTTGTTTAAAAAAAATAATTTTCTATCTAGGATAATTTTTATTATAAAATATTGAAGATTTAGATTCAATTTTTATAATTAAATGGTTTTTAAAAATTTTCAAAGGACTTTGGAAATCTTTTTCCATTGAGCATAGTGGGTTCAATTAGGGTAAATTATTTTGTATAACACCCATTGATTTTTAAAGTAGGACCATCATGTTTAATAACATATTTGACACTCAAAACAAATATTATAATAGAATATAACAAACTAATACATTGTGATATAGTTATTCTTAAATAAAATAATTCAATTCAATAGCTAGTGATGCATGCAACACTGGGTTTAAATGAAACATGATTCTTTATTTAAATTTTCTTATTTGAAATAGAAAATAATAAAATATCCTTTAATTTGGATGGTATTAATAGGAAAAACGAAATTATTTAAATTATATGTTTTAAACATTTTTTTATGAAATTATTTATTTATAAATTGATTATAAAAAAAAGAATAATTTTATAGGAAAAGAACATTTTTAATTATATTTTTTCTAAAAGGAGGTCTTGTCATGAATTTCTCAAATAATTTAGAATACATTTTAACCAATTTTAGAAAAATAAATTCAAAAAATATGATTAATTTGTTAAATATAGATTCCAAAATTATATTGTGGTGACATTTTTTGAATTTTATTAAAAGATAAATTTCTCATGAATAGTGAAAATAATGGGTTTTATTAAGAATAGTTACTTATTTATAATCCCTTAAAAACTACCAAATTGTTATAATATGGTTTAAAAAATAAAATTAGATTAATTATATATATATAATAATTTAATTTTGTTTTTTGGAATCAATTTCTTATTGAATTTTCATATAAAAATATTTTAATTTTTTGAAAAGTTGTCCTTTGAAACCCCACATTCTCATATTTTCTGCAAGATCCATTGTAAACTAAATTTCCCCACATATAATAATTAAATTTTGAAAATTGTATAAAATATTTGAATCATAATAATTAATATTTTATAATAAGTTCAATATTTTTTAATACCAAAATGAATTATAAAGACAATAGAAATTATTTATCGCGGTTAAGGTAAAAATGGATATACCAAGGGGGATGAAGTAAAAATATAAGAGAAAAAACAAACCATAAAATGGAAAAAACAAATTTTATGGAAATATTGAGACTATTTTTATTATAGGATCTATAATGGCCTATTTTGAAGTATTTTTCACATAAAAATTGTGGGGAGATCTTTTTCTTTTCCAAAATTTCATGTTTTCAACATACCTCAATTATAAATGGAAAACCCCCCTAATCTCCGCATCACACATCCAAAACCCATTGGCAACGAAATAATATCATAATTAATAATATCATATATTCAAATAATCCTTTTATATTTCAAAAATAAAAGCAATAGATCATTTTGATAAAAACCATAAAAGTTATCTCAAGAAGATGTCATATCCCTAACAGAGTATTTAATTTTATTTATTCTTTAACCTTATTCAATTATAATTAAACCATGATGATATAATAAACTCAGTATATTAAATATAATTATATTTCTTTGGTTAATTTAATTACATATATCAATCCCCTAGTATATCAAATGAGTTAAAAAATCATTATTCATGTGTACAGTAGACTACCATCACTTGAACTGATGTCAATCGTTTTCCATCACCACCATTTTAGGATGGATGTATTGATGGATATGGATTTTTTATATGATATTTATTATATTATTCTACTTTATTAATTACAATATCAAATATACATTCAATCATTCCCTTCCTTGAGAGATATGACAATGTCGCTTGTGTGTATGTTGGACTACCACATCACAAGGTGGTGTGATTTTTTTTATGATTTACATGGAAGTTAATAATGATAAAAATTAATTAATATATATGATATTTATTTTATAATAATAATTTCTTAGATATAACATCACAAACTAATTCTTACCTTCCAATCCATTGGAAAACACTAACGTCATATGTGTGTAGGTGTGGAATACTGACTCCACATTGCGATGTGAAATGTTTTTCTATTTATTTTTAAATAGATGATAATAATGATGGATATTATTAATAAAAATTATATATATAACATAATAATGAATCTATTATGGTTAATTAATATTTATTTACTTTCATTCCCTCATTCATGGAAAATGAAAATAGTGTACACATATAAATACAACCTACCATCTCCATAAACCACGTAATCCATTTTCTATCTCTGATATTTTTATATAACTCTAAATAAATACATAATAAATATATATGATATATATATCATTTTTAAAATTCAATATATGATTTAAACATTTTAAAATTAATTTTCCAAAATTACTGAACCAAATTAAACATGAAAAAGATGTAATTATCCCAGGAAAAATGATTTCAACGAGGAAATGAAAATAAAAAAGTGATAAAATTATATAATTAAATAATATATTCAATGTTTTATATGAGTATGGTTATTTGATATATTTTTAAGAAACCAATATTTATTATTAATTATGTCTATACTCATAGGAAGGAAGTCGAATAAGTTGTAAGGGTTTCTCGTGTCTCTTTCAATTCCATGAGACATAGGCCACATTGACAACTTTTTCCTTTTGGTAGTGTATATAATCACATTTTTAATTTTTTTATCCAGAATCTATTTCCCTTCATGATATTTAAATATAAATTTTATGCCACTTATTACTTGAGTCTTATGATCTAAATGTTAACAAATTTGTAAGGGTTTATTTCACAATATCATCATTATTTGGGAATTTTTTGATAATGTATCCCATATGGAAATTATTTGATATTTATATATTAAAATAAATTTTTTAACTTCTCTTATTTTTATTACTAGGATTTTTAATGTAATAGTACAATATTTCTACACTTTGATACCAAAATTGATTCATATTTTTTTAATAAAACTTGACTTTATTTCTCTCTTTAGTCAAAAATCCCTTTTCCTGAAAAACTATGTTTTCCACAAATGGTTTCAAAATTGTTTTAACATCATCCAAATGATATTATTAAATAACATTTTACCCATTTTTAAATTTTTAAAAAATGTTTTTATAGGAATATTCTTATCATTTTCTAAACGAGGAACTTTTCTAACATTTCTAATGACAAAATGGAATGTTTCATATAACTTATACAGTATGTATGAAATTACCCATCATCATGACCATAATATAATTGAAGATCCCATTACATGTATACAAGGTTATTCTTAAAGAAAAATTTTTCCCTAAAATTGTAGAAATTATTTTTTTATTGTGATTTTCATGGAAAAGTATTTGACAATAATTTATGAATTTTTTATATTTAAAATATAAATCGAAATTTTTAGAGAATAGTTATTATACTCAATAAGTGATCCCAGTGATCTTAAATTTCATTTTTTTCTTATAGGAATTTTTATTTTTTATTCAAATTATTTTTAATTGGATATACAACAATGATACCATCATTATTTTTTATAAATATGGGGTCTGATTAGTTTGACTGTATATTTACTATATTAATACCATTTCTATTACTCTAGATGGTTTATTATTATGTTTAGTGATTAGAGAAACATCTTAAAATTTTTATTCCTGTATATATATTAATTTTTAGGTGGATTATGTATTAACCCTTTTATAGGAGGAATGAATTTGGCATAGAAAGTGATGGATGACACCCCTCCTCGCCCCTTGATTTCTTGAAAAAAAGAAATCGATGGTTTGTTTTATATTAATAAAATTTCAAATATCATCATTATGTATTAATTTATTGATATTACATGATATTATTTTATTAGTTTTAATATCCATGGTTATGTTTTCAGGATCATGTGATTATTTTTATAGCATTAAATCAACATCATTTATTATACCATGTTATTTTAAAGTAATTTATTAAACAAAATTTCATTCAGTTACATACATTTATTTTTGGTTAGGTTTTATTCATTCATATCTTCTATTGTACTCTTAACCATACTGAGGTTTTGAGAGCACTCCATTATTTTGTTTCATTTTTCCCAGGGAATAAGGAAGGTTTTTTTATTAACATAAAGGGATATGTTAAGGGTAATAATGGAATTGTCCAAGAATGTTCTCCATGTATTTTATTACTTAATAATTAATTATAATTTATATTATTTATATTGTTTACCAAGACTACTAAACTATTATGCCTTTCAAGATGTGATAACATTTATATTGTGCCAATGCAAAAAAGTGACTACTGACTTTGGGTTACTAGATCTGGGGACTCTATAGTCGATATCCGTTGGAGGTTTAGTAGAAACTATCCAATCTATATTTTTGAAAGAATATATTATATAACATAATATAATTATAGACATTGAGGAAATACATATAAGAACATCCAAATGTTTTGAAATGGAAGAGATTATGTGGATTTTAGTAGAAAGCACATCCTTATCGAGATACTAAAAGTGGATATGGTTCTGGCATAGATGCACCTATGGGTAATTAATATGAAAAGTTCACAATGGTCATGACCTAGTCATCACCTAGTGCAAAATAATGTGGATTGACAAGCATGTTGTTTGACACTCATAGTGTATATTTTTAATATAAATCTCATTTTTTTACAAAAAATTATAAAGGAATTGAAATTATAGATATCCCCAAAAAAACTATGTTTAGGATTATAAGATTATCTATGAATAAATTTTTTATTGACGTTAAGTGTTCCACTAGTAGTGGGATTATAAATTATGTTTCAGAATGTCAAAATCTATTACTGTACCCCATTATTTATAAATGTCACCAAATGGAAGGAATTAGAACTCCCTCAATAAGAGATCCCCATGCAGGGATATCCCTTTGTGTATAATAATAATGTTGGAGTAGGAGTTGGAGCAAGAACTGATAAAAAATTAACCATAATTGGGTAATCAAATCATTTTATGGGTAATAAACATTACCGTATAGAGAATCCTTTTGATCCCCCACATAATGTAATGATTTTAGACATCTTCTACCATAATAAACCACTATTATTTGATGATAAAAAAATTACATTTTTAGCTGAGCAATGAATATGTTCCTTATAGAAGATATTTCATTCTCATAGATGTAGTGAAATTGAGAATTTTTTCAATGGATGTTTATCCTCTCTAAAAAGATGAAGATAAGCAGTGGTCCAAGATTTATAACATTAATGATAATAAAGAAAAATTAAACATGGAATGGAAGTATTTCATGGTACTGTTCTTGAAATAATATTTTCCTCATTCCCAATGATCTAGTAAGAAAATAAAATTCTTTTGACTATGAGAAAAATAAGTGGAAATTGGTAATAATAATGAACATAACTTTATAATGTTATAAAGGTATGATGTGGACTACATATGTTATAAAAAGATATGATTGTCCATTTTATGGGATTAAGTAAATACACAAAGGAAACTCATCTCCCAAACAATCCCAAAATAGGATGATATAGTATCAAGTTCTATCAGGATTTCAAATTAATTATCCTAGTCATATGACATCGATGGGAATCTAGGGAAGAAGAGTATGACATATAAAAATAAATATAAATGGAATAAGGGAAAGGGTGGTTTTATGAAATTTGATATTGTGGGTATACTCCCACCGTCTCACCACTAGCAACCCATAGAAAACTAACAAAATTCCCCACCACCAATCTATATCATCATTCCAATCCTCGTATCAAAACACATGAAAAAGTATATTCACCACTAAATGGGTTCACAATGTCTGAGTTAACCAACCTATTAGGGTCCCACCAAAGTGTTCTATAATAATAATTTGTACAATAATCTGAATAATGTTTAACTTTAAATATAACGAGGTATGATAAATGGTTTAATATTTTTATATGAAAATCATGGTAAAAAATTTAAATTCTAATTTTCCCACATTTCCAAATAAATATAGGTAAGACCTTTTGAAATAATTTCATATATATATATATATATGAACTAAGATATATTAAATTAAATAAAATCATGTTTCACAACTCACATCAAATCCATGTAAGTACAACAAAAATAGTTCAATCCAAAAGAATAGTTAATATCACATCAAGGATCAGTGTAGGCCATGGATTCTTGGAAACTGGTACCCCCAACATAGAAAATCAGACACATTGAGCCTCTATATAAATACATTGAATCTAGAGAGAAAATGAACACCCAAGAATTTGAACCTCCCAAAAAGTATATATATTATATGAACAACACACCTTGGGAGTATAGGAATAATTCATGACTAAACCCCTCTAAAATATTAATAGATGTGACCTATTGGGCATGGTATGCCTTTGGGCCTTCGAGTCATGTATTACGGGATTGTTAGGACTTATGCCTTGGTCCTACGGGTCATGTACGGGTTCCTCTTCAACCCTTAAAAGGGGGATTATCCATAATAAAATAAAAAAGAAGGGCTTCGGGCCATTCGGGCATAAACTCATAAATAAATACAATAATCTTGTAAATTAAAGTATTAAAAAAATTATAAAAACTAGTGAATTTTTTTTCAACCAATAGAGGAGAGAGATAGAAACACCCACCTCAAACATGAGGCCACACACACCCACACTATGATCCACCGAGAAGGAACAACAAAAAAATATATAGAATCAATCCACACATCTAAAAATTATTTCAATTTAATAAAGGGTTAATTGGATTAGATTATATAACCCATTCCTCAAGGAACTCTCACACCACACCACATCTAACACAAATGATATCCCTTGGAGGAAGATCACAAGATTGATCTAGGGAAAATCAAGAAGATTCATCCCCATAGTCCAACATATCCAATAATGCAACACAATGACACTACCATAATGAAATAAAATGAAGAATCAAAATGACTATTTACCACTAGAAACACACCATTACTGCAGAAAATATCAATTTGAATAAAACAATGGCTCGGATGGGTCGGAGGTCTCCAAAATTTACCATATGAAACTCTAGATTTATAGAAAAAAACTAGATAAAAAAAATAAGAAATCAGTTATGTAATATAATAAAAGAAAATCCCATAAGAATTAAATAATTTATAATCCCATTACCTATCATGTAATCCATTAATATCATGTATTCCAAAAACCGATCACTTTTTTTTATTAAAAACCTTAATTTTACAAATGCATGGAAGGAATTAAATACATGTCTTGTAATCTATTAATATGGTTTACAAAACTCACAACATCATCCATGTGGCCATTACATAGTCTATAAAGAGATTACACGTTGTGTATTTCTATTAAAGACATTAAAAAAATCGTTTTTAATAAAAATCTAAAAAATCAGTCTGGAATTCTCTAAACCCGGGGAGAACCAACAACTACATTAGACGACTATACCCATTCTAAATTAATTCAAAAAAACATTCATCCCAGAAATATATATTATTTTCCCCTGTAAATTCTATCTATCCTCAGGAGTCCCAATATAACCGAATATAAAGAGAAATGTTAACAACTGAAGGTAATTTATTGAATGTGTGTATATAGGTGTTAAAAACTACCAACCATAAGAATTTACATCCCTCGGACATCATTTGGAAGAATGAAATCTTGTAAAGAGGAGAGTCATCTCCCCCCTTCAAAAACTCATGCTCCCATGTCACATGATAATTTGATATGTGTCCCCATAACTCTATGAGAAATTGAATCAATTTAACACCCCGAGCATCCACAGTACGCCTCTGTTTGAATAATATAATTGCTTGCTCTCTATGTAGCTCCAAGTTATAATACACCACAACCAATAAAACTAGACATTTAAAAAGATGTTATGAATATTAATTCCGACTTTTTTAAATTTTATAAATTTTATTTTTCAAAATGGAATTCATTTTTGATTTTAGATTATCAAAATTATCAGAGGGTTAATTTTTTATATTTTTCTAAACTCATTCATTTTTTGAGGAATAGTGAAAAACACTGCGATATTGTTTAAAACCGAAATCTTATTTAAATAATAATTTTTTATTTAAATCTATTTTATATTCATTATAGAAACATAATACCAACATTATTCCAATTTAATTCATTGGAGTCATTTTATAATTATATTAGATTTAAAAAAATTTATTGAACGTTTTAACGTATTTTACTCATCTTCTAGGCATAATTATAAAATTTCATAAAATGTGATTTTATAACTTATGTGAATTGAATCTCAATAACCCAATAGACATATTTGTAATTAGTAAGAAAAATGTGGTTCAATAGGATGAAAATAATTATTGGTGAATTGTAACTTTTGAATTTTATTTTCCACAGCTAAAAGTAAATAGAGTAATTAAAGGTAAAAATATTGTTATAACAATATAAAAATACCCCAACCCATGTCCCAATTATATTGGATAATTTTTTATCTAAAAAAATCTACCTTAATACAAAAATAATTTCTTTTGGATCAATTTGGTTTAGATTTGGACATTTATTATAATTTATTTAAAGAAGAGTTAAAGGTGTTAAATTAAAATTTTAATAACTAAACCATTTTTAATATATGGTTATACATAAGATAAATTATACTATAAATATTAATTATGAAAATAAAATTATTTTATACATCATATTATTTTATTTATAAAATTAAGAGATTAAATATTTAAATTTATTTTTGACACAATGATGATGCTCTAATTTCAAAATTAATGAAAAATTAAAATAAATGATACTATAAATACTACAATAAATTTAAATTTAAACTTTAGATGCATTAAAAGAGTTTTTATGTTCATATGACATATTAGGGTTGATTAAATGTATTTTGTTCTAAGTAATCATGTTTTTATGTCTTCTAAACAAAACCAAATACAAAATAGTGGGAAAATTGACATAAATGACTTTTCAAAAAACAAATACCATTTTATTAAATTTTATAATAGTCCTAAAAATATAATATTAGGAAAAATTACATGTATAATTCTACATATGTCATTAATGTACCACTTTAGGTTCTCCTTTCATTTTATAGTAATTATATTAACCATTTAGTATAAATATACAAGAATCCATGGTAAAAGTTAAACTATTTAACTAAGCATTGGATATAAAAGATATGGTTAATATGGTGACCTAACCGAGTATTAATCCTATTGGTTGATAGGATTTATAACCATACACAACTTATCCTATAAATAAATCCATTTGGAGCCACTACAAACAGAAAATAATTTTATAATAAGTTCATATTTCATGATTTTCTGAAAGGTCCCATCACTTCTCTTATAAAAGTGTACTTCCTCTTGTCTTTAAATAACACATCCAAATCCATTTGTATCTATCATAACAAAGTTAAAATCTCATACCAACATCCCTCACTTCGACCTAGAGGACTTACATTGATCATAAATCCATCCTAATGATCCGTTTTGTTCAAATCAAAAGGAAGCACCCGAATAAGAGGTAATTATATTATCACCTCTTTCAATGATCTTTTCTTATTCTACTACCACTTTCTATGTTGTTACCATAATAAAATCATAACTTCAGTAAAATAAACTTACTGATATGTTATTATTAATATTTTACAACAATATTCATTATTCTATCCATCCTATGAACGAAAAGTCACTATATGTACGTATGTATGGCTTACCGTCTCCACGTCATGGTGTAATTTGTTATTCACAACGTCATTATTTGGATGGGTATAATAATGAGTATAATTGATGTAAATAATAAATATTACATTTCAATTATTATGTATGTATAATATAATATCCAATTACATACTATTTTTCTATAAATTTAATGATATTGTAACTCTTACATACGTACGACTTACCATCTCCATGACGCGATCAGATTTCATTCCTCGTCATACCCATTCAAAAATAATTTTCATTTAATTTTAAAAAAAATAATGTTTAAGTGCATAAAATTATTATAGATATTAATCAATTACATCTTATTCATAACAAACATGACTTATGTTATAAAACATATAAAGGAAAACGAACCAGTTAACACCCAAAAAAATGATACTATAGAAATATTATTAACAACGAAATATTACAGGATCATATATTATATCATATATATGTATGTGGTTATTTTATAATTTAATATAAATGATTTATTCATTATATAGGAGGTTAAAAAACCCTTGACTAAGGAAAAGTAATAGGTAAGGGTAAATGTAACACCCAAATATTTCATAGTTAGTTATTTTATTTAAAGTAATTCAATAGATTGTGCTATATGCAACACTGAGTTTGAGTGCACCACGCCTTACCAAACTAGCTGTTCAAAAGAAGGTATGAATAGTATTAACTAAATTTTGAATTTTATATACTCCATATAATTTTAGAATCCATATTATGTGTTTCTTAGACATAATATAAGTACAAATTCATTTTTTCTGATAAAAGAAGTATTTTAAAAAAATTCAATTTTACCACCTTTTAATGGAAAATCTTCTTAAAAACAATATTTAAAACTTTTATATATTGAATTTAATGAAATTAAATTTTTATTTATAATCGGGACACAAAAATTTATTTTGGATAAATTTTTGGTACTTTTCTAATAACTTTTATATTTTAATGAATACTGAAAAATACTAAATTTTAATTGAAAACTACTTTTTAAATATAAATAATTTATAGAGTTAAATTATGTATTTGAATGTTTTGGAAGTATAATTAGATTATATTTTTATAATTTAATAAAATTTAGGTGATTATAAGTAATTTCACATTTAAATTTGTCATAATCACATGTCAATATTTTGATAGTTTTTACTTTTTTAAAAACCGCTTTTCAGTTTTGACAACAGGAATTAATATTAAATTAATTAATGAAACATCTATGTTATGAATTTGGTAAAATAGAATTCACATTTGAATTTGGAATATCAAAATTAGGTTTGGGTAATTTTTTTGTATTTTTTTGAAACCATTCAATATTTGATGAATAGGGGAAAACACTACGTTATAGTTTAAAACCGACTTTTTATTTATATAATTATTTATTTTATTTAAATTTATTTTAAGTCAAAATTACTGTATAATAACTATATAAGTTCAATTTAATTCATTGGTGTCATTTTATAATAAAATTATAAGTATTAAAGTTTACTGAACTTTTTACTGTCTTTTACCCACCTCCTAGGAGCATTTACAAATTTACATAAAATGCAATTTTACCACTTCTGTGAGTTGAATTTCGAAACTTTGAGAGAGATAGTTGATATCAGTAAGTGAAATGTGGTTCAATAAGATGGAAATAATTTTTGGTGAATAATAACTTTTTTCTTTTATTTACCACGGTTAAAAGTAAATATGGTAATTAAGAGTAAAAATGATATTATGAATACCTTAACACATGTCCTATTTCAATTGAATAACTGTAATTAGACCAAAATCAATATTATGAAAAAATATGATCCTTTAGGTCCACATGAATTATATTAGGACATTTATTATTATTTTACTTAAACAAGAGTTAAAAGAGTTAAAATCAAAGTTTAACAACTAAAACATTTTATATATAGGGTTATACATAAGATATATTAAACTATAAATATTCATTAGAAATATAAAATTTTTTCATATAATGTGGTATTTTGTTTATATTTTTTAGACATTAAATAATTTAATTTATTTATGACACAATGATGATGGAGTAATTACCTAATTAATGAATTATGAAAATAATTTATATTATAGATATCCAAATAAATGTAATTTGAGACTTTTTATGTATTATGATAATTTTATAGGTTAATAGGACATGTTAGGGTTGGTTAGATGAATTTTTTTCCATTTAATAATGCTGTTATGAATTTAGAAAAAACAAAATACCAAATAGTGTCAAAATTGACATAAAAGAGTTTTTGAAACAAATATTATATTACTAATAGAAATTCTATTCCTAAAAATGTATGGTTCATCCGAAGGTCTTAAATAATATTATATATTGTCATTAGTGAACAACTTTAGGTTCTCTTAGATGTTTATTGAATGTTTATTAACCATATAATATAAAAATACAAAGAGACATGGTAAATTTCAAACTATTTAACTATGAGTTAAATCTAAACAATAAAGTTAATATAGTAACCCAAACCTATCTAAAACATTTTGGTTGAGTGGTTTTTGACCCATACCTACATGATCCTTTAAATAATTCATTTTTTAGGCATTTGAAATCGAAAATTATTTTATTATAAAATGACATTTCTATCTTTTCCTTAGGTTCCCCTCACCCCTCTTATAAAAGCGCACTTCCCCTTCTCTCTAATTCACACTTTCAAATCCATTTAGCTCGGACAAATCCTAGCCAAATACCATATCAACTGTCCTCCCTTAATCGTAGAGGACCTCCTTTAGTCATAATTCCATCCTATGGATCCCATTTGATCAAAACAAAAGGAAGAACCCGAAGAAGAGGTAAATATTTCATCCCCTCTTTCATGTTCCTTTCTTTTTCCACTTCCTCTTTATTTATTATTTCCATTATGAAATAATAACTACAGTATTTTATATATACTATGATGTTATTATAAATATGGTACAACAATATTCATTATTATATCAATCTTTTTAATGACATGTCACCATACGTGCGTACGTAAGACTTACCGTCTCCACGTCGTGGTGTAATTGTTATTCAATACATTATTATTTGGATAGGTATAATTATGGTGTATAATTGATTCAAATAATAAATATAACATGATAATTATTCTGTATATATGATATACCATCAAATTATATATTATTATAATTACCAAAGAATGATATTGTCGCTCGTGCGTACATACAGATTAACATCTCTGCGAACGCGATGAGATTCATTCCCCATCAAATCCATTCAAGACTAATTTTTATTTGATGATTAAAATTAATGTTTAAAGAGTTCATATAATTATGAATATTATTAAGATAAATCCTATCCATAAAAAAAATTAATTACGTAACAAAGCATATAATGGAAAATGACTCGGTTAACACCCGAAACAACGATAATACTAAAATATTATTAACAAAGAAATAATGAAAGATCATATATGATATCATATTAATGTATATGATTCTATTATAATTTATGAAAAAATATTTAAACATTATAAATGAGTTTAAGCTACCCTCGACCAAGGACAAGTACACGGTATGGGGTTTCTTATCTCACTTTTAATTCTGTGAGATTTCCATTGTTCGCCACTTATCTATTGGATGTGGTGTATTGTGTACTTCCATTTGATATATATTATCATGATTCTCATTATATTTATCGTATTTTGTGATTCATTTTGTAGTTATTAACATTTGGTCATACGACTCGATTCATTACAATGAAGTAAGGGTTTTTCATCTCACTTTTTCTTCCAGTGAGATTCATGCAATATTGGCCACTATTTCCTTCTATGTGGCGTATATATTGTCCATGATTTTATTCTTGGTGTAATATAATTTAATTTATGGGTATTTAAATATTCATTGTATGATTCTTATTTCATGGGGTGTATGTTTCAAAATTTACCAAATCGGTAAGGGAATTTCAAATTTCAATTTCCACTCAGTGGTCTTTATGCATACTTCATTGATTATTTTACTCCATGATTATGTGTGGAGTCACTATTTATTTTTTATGTAGTAATTTAAACTCCCCTTTGTGTGGATATACATTTGATACACATAATAATTCCATTGATAATTTCTCAAGTCATTGATATAAACTTGATCTTAACTCAATTTCCATTCATTGAGTTAAACATCCCAGTCATTGGTGTTGTTTTCACAATAATATGTGTGAATGTCCTCTGATTGATTTACACTGAAAATCCAATCATATTTACAGTATTTATATTTTTCACACATAATCATGTCATTGATTTATCATTTACCTAAGGATACTGTCTTTATAAGGGATTTTATCTGAATTTACATTCCTTTGATACTTATTTGTTTTTATGCACAAATTCACTTTTATATGGTGTATATATTGTCCTTTGACAAAGTATATCATGAAATAATTTTTCTATAGATATTATAAAGTTTTTATTACCTCACTTATTTGTATTCAAGTGTCTATCATTTGGTTAAGAACTCTTACTAAAATATCATTTTAAATGTTATAAAATTTTATTCTTCTAAATCTTTCTATTTAATGTCCATTTTTTAAAAATGGTTTAAAGGATTTTTTAATATGTACATTAATGTTTTGAAATTAAAATTCCTTTTAAATGTTTAAAATTTGTATGGGACACTTTGATTCAAAAATATATTTTTAAATAGCTTCTTGAAAAATAGTGTTACTTTTAAATGATTTCAAGAAAAAGGGGGATATTTCTCTGAAATAGTTTTGAGGATTATTTTCATCTATGTATATATCTTTCATTATTCTCGATTGAGGTTAATCTATTAAAATAATATCTTCCATATTGTATTGAATATGTTATGTTTGACTGTGGATGTCATATTTTTTTATACCATTCATTGTTTGTGGATAATGTATTGACATTTCATATGCTAGATTTAATACAAATTTTTAGGTTATGTTTCAAACTTTTCATATGAGAAATGAATTTTACTTAGTAAGTGATGAGTGGAGCCTGCTATAGCTCCTCAATGCATCAGTAGGTCTCATTAGAAAAAATAGTGTCTTGGCACAAGGCCTTGATAGAATCTTATTTGTAGTTTTGGCACAAGGCCTTGACTATGTGGTTATGAAAGTTTGGCATTATACATTACATCATTATAAAAGTGTCGATTGATATTTAATGATATTATTAAACTAGTATAATATCCATGTGAATATGATTATGGAATTATTTGATTTTATCTTTGTCATATTATGTTGAATTTCAAGTTTAAAAGGCTTTTTTTTAGTGTTATACATTGCCTTAAATATTTATTCTTATTTATGAAATTTTTCGCTACATTGTTATCCTTACTGATCATCTGAGCTCAACCATTTTTATGTTTTATTTTTCTTAGTATACGAAGATGTATATTATGTCTGACCATCATGGATAGTCAATGGGATCTCAGTGTTGTCTATGGAAACAATGTTGTTGTACTTTTCCATTTTATGATGTAATGTAAACCTTATGAATGTATCTAGTACTTTCAAGGAAACTATGCTAATCGGTCTTTCGAGATTTGACCTTTTGTGAAATTGATAATGATATTTAATAATGCACCTACTATAGGCTTCTAGGGTCGGGGCGTTACAGTTAAAATTTTAATTTCTTTTTTATCCAAGGTTGTTTATATGTAATTATCTACTAGGACATAATTATCATCCACATCCATGTTATTAAAAATGTATTGGAAAACTCTAATAGTTCATATACTATAGGTTAAAGTCCTTTATAACCTTGATTTAATTTTTGTAATTTTTTTTATGGGAATCTTTCAGTCGTTTTCCAAACAAGGTACTTTAGGATGTTTTTGGAAAATCAAGGAATGAATGTTTTTTTTAACTTATATAGAGGGTGCTACTATTTTACGACATTAAAACACCTTCAAATCTTCCTTTATAAGATTATAAGAATATTTTCAAAATAATTGTTTTATTTTATAAATATGTGACATTAATATGATTTCAAAGTATAAAGATATATTTCTCTCAAATATTTTTGGATTCATTCCATTTCTGTCAACATCTATTGTTGGATTTTATGTATAACAGAATTTGATATTTTATGACACAATACTCTATATTGTATTGTTAGTTTTATGATATTTTTAAATCTGGATGTTATATTTTTTATGTCATTCAAGGTTTATGGTTAAATTGTTAACATTTGGTACGGTAGTTTAATAAAAAAAATTATGTTAAGTTTCTCCCTTTTAATAGGAGGAATGCATTGCATGTAGTATATGATGGGAAACACACTCTATATACCCTCGCTACATTAATAGGTCTCATGAGACAAACTTGTGTCTTGGGACAAGGTGTTGAAAACATTTTTATTTGTATTCTTGACATGAGGCCTTTACTATGTGGTTATGATGTCTAGAATTATGCATTACATCATTTTGAAATTTTATATTGATATTACATGTAATTATTCGACTAATAAAATATCAATGTGAAAAAAATGACATTATTTTATTTATCAATTCTATATAATGCAGAAGTTTATGTTTAAAAGGCCTGTTTGTTTGTCTTATAGATTGACTAAAATGTTTGTTCTTATTTATGATAGTTTCCTCTATATTGTTTTCTTTACTGAGAATCGGAGTGCACACCTTTCTTATATTTTATTTTTCCTAGGATTTGAAGATGTATATTATGATTTACATGTAGGTATAGCTTATGGGATATGAGTTTGTTCAAATGAGATAAAATGTTGATTTTTGATTTCATAATGTAATGTAAAACTTATGTATGTATCTAGTACTTCCAAGGATTCTAAACTAATCGGTCATTCGGTACGTGAGCTATTATAATGAGGACTATTTAATGTAATAATGCACCGACTCTAGGTAACTGGGGTCGAGTAGTTATAGTTGGTATAAGAGGAAGGTTTTTACAAACCATGGAAACTATATTTAAAGAACTCTAATTGAATAACATTACCCTAATATAGTCATTGAGGATTAGTATAGAAGAACATCCAAATTTTTTGTTAATGTTGATCTGATGTGTCTTTTCCGAGAAATACATCAATGTTTGGATTCTACAAGTGGACATGGTTTTGGCACAGATGTACCTAGGAGTTAAACCATTGACAAGGAGTTTCAGGATATACTTGGGGTATCCTGGTACATGAAAATGGCCCTTACTACGCACCTGGTTTGACACTCCCTGGGGATATGAATAGAACAATTCAAATTTTCATTACAAACCATTAATATTGATTTATGAGTAAATACATCCCCAATGATGATATTTTTTTGATTAGGGATTATATACATAAACTATTCAATTTCTGTTATATATTTTACATGTTTAGAAATATGCATTGTGATTCATGAACTAATCTCATGTATTCCATAGTTTAGAAATGGATCTAAGTGGAATGAAAGGATACCATATCAATGGACATAATCTTGTAGGTATTGCACTATTATTCTAGATAATTATAGTGGAGATAGTTATGCAACTAGTACCTAACACCTTATAATAATACTGAGACAACTCGCTCTAGTTATAAATTATAAACTTACCCATATAGAGGACCCTAGTCCACAATGCAGAGGATCAATGTTATACCGCATCATGAGAATAAAACCACCAACATTCAATGAGACTAAAAATCCATCTGTAACTGAGAAATGGATATGTTTATTGGAGAAAATATATCATGCATTGGGGAGTGGTGAAAGGGAAAAGGTTTTCAGGGATGTTTATTTCCTCTCATGGGATGCAGATCAATAGTGGTCATTAGTTAAAAACAGAAGGGAGGATGTAGAATTATTTAATATTTAATTGATAGATTTTAAAGATATTTTCTAATAAAAATAATTTCCTCATGAACCTTGATCCGATATGGAAAGGAAATTTTTGAGTATGAGGAAAAATTTATATGAGAATATTGCAATGTGTGAGGCTAACATTACAAGGTTATAATGGAATTTTGGATATTATATACATAATAATAAAAAGTAATATTCATTGATTTTTTTTGGGTTAAAACCATTTCTCCATCAAGCATTAGACTCAAAATCCTTCTCATCGTATGATGATATAGTCTGATGTGCTATCAAGATAGAAAAATAATTCTCTATGTCTTATTACTATATAGTGATGTAATAAAAGAAGAGATCTATAGAACATTGTAGAAAAGGAAATAAGGGAAAAGGGAAATATTTAATTTCCACACCGTATAATTGTGGGATGATGCACCCTCATACATGCCTAAAGGGGATGGGAGTTTGTTACAATTATGTAGAAAAAGGCCACCATGCTCGTGATTTCAAGGGGAAGAAATAGGTTTTCAATGTTCAATGCTTCAATTGGTATCTAATGGGTAATTATCCAAATGAATTTCGTAAGCGTCAATAAAAATTACCTCAAGAAAATTCCAAGGGAGCATGGTCCAGCTTATGCGATCACTAGTGCTGCAGTTGAAGTTCCTAATAATTTGGTAGCTTGTACTAAAAAAATTTCCTTAAAATTATCCAATTCGTTATTTGATTCTAGATCAACACATTCTTTCAGATCTTCCCAATTTTACATGAAAATTAGATTTTACCAATTTGACTTAACAAGGAATATTTTAGTCAATAAACATAAGGGAAGTATTATTACAACAATATTTTGTCAATCAGATATATTTATGGCACATAAATGTGCTTTATCTGCTGATCTTATTTTCATACCCATGATTGAATTTCATATAATCTTTGGTGTAGATAGGCTTTCGATCCATGATGCCAAATATTTTGTAACAAGAATAATGTTACAATTTTTTATGATGATAAGGAATACCTTATATTTTGATTAGAAGCATCACGATCTGGTTCTCATCTAGATCCACCCCCTGTAGCTCTACTAAATTCAATTATTGGGTGGGGGGAGGTAGTAAAATAACTACAAGTGGGGAAAATTTTGTTCAAATAGAGGATTTATATATTTTTTAAGAATATGTTGATGTGTTTCCAAAGGATTTACCTGGACATGCTCAGGAATGATATATTGAGTTTTCCATTGACTTAATTCCTGGTACAAGGTCTATATCAAAGACCCCTTAGAGAATGGCCACTTTGGAATTTTTGGAACTAAATAAACAATAATAGGAATTGAGTAAAAAATGATTTATTTTCCCTATTTTTTCTCCTTGGGGAGCCCCTGTTCTTTTTTATATGAATGAAGATGGATCTATGAGCATGTACATTCCATACATGGAGATCAATGTTATAATAATAAAGAACATTTATCCCTTCCCTTGTATTGATGATATATTTTATCAACTTCATGGGGCTCAATATTTTTCAGAGATTGAACTTAGATATGGATATCATAAGTTGTATCCCAACAAGGAATACATTTCAATGAAATCATTTCGAACCAGTTATGGGCATTAAGATTTTACAGTAATTCATTTTTCACTGAATAATGCATAATCTTTTTTCTTGGATCTAATGAATAGAGTTTTCCTATAATATCTTTATGACTTTGTAGTTGTATTTATTGATGATATCTTGGTATACTCTAAATGCGATGAAGATCATGAAAATCCCATGCACACTATTCTAATGGCTCTTATAGAAATGAATTATATGGGAAGTTTAGAAAGTGTGAATTCTGGATTAAGGATATTTCTTTTCTTGGCCATATTGTCTCTATGGATCGAATCACCATTGATTCTTCAATGACTAGGGAAATCCATGAATTACTAGCACCGATAAGTATAACTAACATACACAGTTTATTTTGGTTTAATACGTTACTACTAGAGTTTCATCCAGAATTTTTTATGATTAGCATACCCAGTAACCAAGATCACATGTAAAGGGGTTAAATTTGTTTGAAAAAAGAGTGTGAATAATATTTTGATTAATTTAATAGAAGACTAGTCAATTCTCCTATATTAAATATACCATCGGGGAATGATGGGTTTTTTATTTATAGTGATGCTTCAAAGAAGGACATGGTTGGGTCCTCATACAAAATGATAGACTTATTGCCTATGCATCACAAAACCTAAAAATTCATGAAAAAACTATCCCTCTCTTGATCTTGAGATAACATCTATAATATTTGGTCTAAAGATATGGAGACACTGTCTCTGTGGTGAAAATGCGAGATTTATACTAATTACAAGAGTTTGAGGTATATTTTCTCACAGAATGAACTCAACATGAGGAATAGGGGATAGATCGAACTACTCAATGATTATGGTTCCACAATACAATACCACTAAGGGAAGGAAAATAAAGAGGAAGATTCTTTGAGCCAAAATATTCATGGATTTATTAGCAATACGATAGTTGAAAGGGACCCTATGTTCATGGATCTAGTAATGATAGATTTGGGAATAATCATGCACTGTGAAACATCAATACTTTTTCCAATGGTTACCTAACCATATTAACATGAAAGGATAAAACGTTCTCTGATATATGATGATGAGTTTCAAAATAAAATTAAATCCTGGAATTATGTGAGATTGATTTATATCATATATGAAGATAGAATTTTGAAATTTGGTAAGAGGTTTTGTTTTCGTGATATACCTGATCTAAAATTGTAATTGGTGCATGATGCTCATTGCTGCAATTTGTCTATACACCATGGAAGCACTAAGATGTATAGAGATTTGAAAGAACATTTTTTGTGGGAAAACATAAAGAGGGAGATTTCTGATTATGTGTCAAAATGTATGGGTTTTCAAAAGATAATGGCTGGAAGAAAATATCCTATAGGATTCATGCAACCTCTTCCCATACCTGAGTGAAAATGGGATGACATTATGATAGACTTTGTCAATTGGCTACCAAAGTCTTCTATATGTAACGATTAAACATGGGTCATTGTTGATCATCTTACCATGCATGAAATATATCTTGATATAAGAGAAGATTTACCACTTGAACGTTTATCATGATAATACATTAACGAAGTTGTAAGACGACATTGTGTTCTCCTATTGATTGTTTCTGATTGTGATCCACGTTTTACACCAAAATTCTGGAAAAGTCTTCAGAAATCCCTTGATATTGTACTTCTCTTGAGCACTTCCTAACACCATCAAATTGATGTTCAATCAGAATGATGAGACATATCTTTATATATAACGCTTCATATGGTGCCATATGAATACTCGAATGTGAGCTATTGTCGTAGGAAAATTCTACCCGAGGTAAATACTGATCCCATTAACCTTGAATGTCAAGTGAGCAGAAAAACACATTAGGATGATGGTGGTGAAAGAAAAATCATAGGCCCAGAACTTGTTGAGGAAATAATGAAAAAGGTGAAGATTATCCAAACCAACATCAACGGAGCTAAATGTAGGAAAAAGAGTTATGCTGATAACTGATGTAATGTTTTGGAATTTCAAGTGGGTGATCATGTTTTCTTGAATCTATATCAATGGATGGGTGCTATAAAATTTGGTAATAAGACTAAATTAACTCACAGGTACATCAGACCTTCGAAATTTTACATCGAATTGGATTTTTATATTTCTGTTTGGCAATGCCGCCAAGTTTATCCAAACTTCATGATCTATTCCATGTCTCACTATTGAGAAAATACATGTCATACCCAACACATGTACTCCCCTATTATGAAATAGGAATGGAACTTGATTTATCTTATTGTGGAGAGCCTATGAAGATTCAGGATACCAGAGAACAATTGTTGTGAAACCAGACGACTTGTCTAGTAAATATTCTTTGAGGAGACTATAAAACCAAAGAGGCAACGTGTAAACCCAAGGAACTTATGATGAAGGACCACCGAAAACTTTTTATGCAATAATATTCTAGAAGTTTCTAGGACAATATTATTTTAAGGATGGAAAAATATAACTCCCCAAGCTTCCATGACACACATCTCTTTGATTAATACAATATCTTACATTTTACAGATCTCTGAGTTCTAGCACACCACCACCAATCAAGATAGCTATTTAAAAAGAAGGTATGAATAGTACTACCCACTTTTTAATATTTTGAAAAATTTATTTTTCAAAATGGATTTCATTTTTTAAATT
Organism: Viscum album; assembly: GCA_963277665.1. Lineage (NCBI taxonomy): Eukaryota > Viridiplantae > Streptophyta > Magnoliopsida > Santalales > Viscaceae > Viscum > Viscum album. Next base: position 774,252,136 of record OY728152.1, on the reverse strand, counting down.
TTAATATCAATATTAGCTCAGTGTGAATTTTCGATATTTTTCTAAAATCATTCAATTTTTTATTAATAGTAAAAAAACTGCATTATTATTTAAAACTGACATTTTATTTAAATAAAAATTATAAATTTAAATATATCTTAATGTCAAAATTGATACATAATACCTATATTATTCCAATTTAATTCATTGAAGTCAATATATAATAATATTAGATATATAAAATTTTATTGAACTATTTAATGTCTTTTACCCACCTTCTAGGAAATTTTTTAAATTTTCATAAAATGTAATTTTACAGCCTCAATGAATTGAATTTAAAATTTTTTACAGACATGGTTTTGATAATCAAGTAAAATGTGGTTCAATAGGATGAAATTTTTTTGCTGAATAGTAACTTTTGGATTATTTTTTCCACGCTTAAAAGTTAATAGGTAATTTTAAGGAAAATATAATATTATAATAATATAAATATACCACAACACATGTCACAGTTCAATAGGATATTTTTTTCGGCCAAAATAATGATTAGGAAAAAAATAATCTTTTTTTCATTCATTTGGATTAGATTAGAACATTTATTATATTTTATTTAAAGAAGAGTTAAAAGTGTTAAATTTAAATTTTAATAACCAAACCATTATTAATATATAGATATACATAAGATAAATTTAACTTTAAAAATCCATTATAAATCTAAAAAAAATTCTACAACATAGTATTTTATTTAAAAAATTTACACCTTAAATAAATAAATTTATTTATGACACAATAATAATGCAGAAATTATCTTCTTAAAGAAAGATTAAAATAATTGATATTATAAATAATAAAATAAATTTAAATTTAAACTTTTGATGTCATACAAAAATTTTCTATATTAATATTACATGTTTGGTTTTATTCAATGTATTTGTTTTAAGTAATTAATTTGTTATGACTTTCACAAAAACCAAATACTAAAGAGTATCAAAATCGATATAAATGAGTTTTTATAAAACAAATAATATTTTATTAAAATATATAATAGTTTTAAAAATATATGATTTAGACAAATGAATTATATAATGATACATCTATCATTATTAATCTCTTGAGGTTCTCTTAGAATTTTATGATATCTAAATCAAACATTTATTATTATAATAAAAGAAGACATTATTAAAGTTAAACTATTTAATCAAGGGTTAAATCTAAAAGATAATGTTAATATGGTGACCTAAACATGTCTAAAAGACATTGGTTAAAAATATTTCCACCCATAACAACCTTATCCTCTAAAAAATCAATTTTTAGCTATTATAAACTGAAAATAATTTTATAATAAATTAATATTTCATGATTTTCTGAAAGTTCCCATCACATATCTAAAAAATCGTACTTCCCATTTTATTAAAATCACACCTCCAAAGCCCTTTGGATTGGCCAAAACCTACTCAATGAGCCTACCAACTACCCTCACATTGACTTATAGGCCTTACTTTGATCAGGAATCCATCCTATTGAGCCATTTTCTTCAAATCAAAAGGAAGTACCCGAAGAAGAGGTAATTATTTTATCACCCCTTTCAAAGTTCATTTCGGCTTCTACCTCCTCTTTATAAGTTATTTCCATAATAAAATAATAACTCCATTACCTAATAAATACTGAGATTTTGTTATAAATATTGTACAACCATATTAATTATTCTATTCATTCAATGAATAAAAAAGTCACTATACATTTGTACGTACGGCTCACTGTCTCCACGTCTTGGTGTAGTTTTTTATTCAACACATCACTATTTGGATGGGTATAAAAATGTGTATAATTGATGTAAATGTTAAATATAACATTTCAATTATTATGTATATATAATATACCTTCTAATTACATACTATTTCATCATCAATATAATGACTTTGTCGCACATGCGTGTGTACGGCTTACTGTCCCCACAGAGCGATGAGATTTCATTTCCCATCAGAACCTTTCAAGAATATTTTTCATTTGATGATTAAAAAATAATTTTTAAGAAGATATTATTATTCTATATATGACTCAAATAAATCCTATTCATAAAAAAATGGACTTACGTAACAAAATATATAAAAGAAAACCAATCAGTTAACACCCGAGACAATGATACCACTGAAATATTATTAAAAAACCAATATTAGATGATCATATATGATATAATATTTATTTATGTGATTTTTTCATATTTAAATAAAAATTATATAACTATTATATAGCATGTTAACGTACCCTCAAAAAAGGACAAATACAAGATAAGGGTAAATTTTACAATCTCTTTATTATCTGAGTCTGTTTATACCTAAGTATCTACTGGGACTTATTTTTCATCCACATCCATGATTCATAAATATGAATTTAAAAAAATTAATATTTCATGTATTATGGGTAAATTTCATTTATACCCTTATTTGACTTTTTATATAATGTTTTGAAAGGAATCTTTCTGTTGTTTTCCAAACAAGTTAAGTTATAAAATTTTCAACAAATTAAGGAAAGAATGTTTTTATAACTTATTCAGCGGGTGTAGATATTTTCCGCCATTAAAAATCCTTCGAAGTTTCCCTTACAATCTTATAATAATATTTTAAAAATAAATGTTTTCTTTTATAAATATGTGACATTTAAATTATTTCAATGTAAAAAGAGATATTTCTCTCAAATAGTTTTTGTATTGATTTCATCTGTGTCAACATCTATTGCTTGATTTTATGTTAAATCGAGGTTGATTTATTATTATACAATACTACATATTGTATTTATTGTTTTATGATATGTTTGACTATGGATGTGATATTTTTATGTCATTCATGATTTATGGTTACAAATTAACATTTTTTCTAGTTTAATATGAATATTTATGTTATATTTCACCATTTTCATATTAGGAATACACTGGATGTAGTAAGTCACAGGAAGGTCCCAGTATAGCCCCTCGTTGCATTGGATAGACTCATAAGACAACTACTGTCTCGGCACAAGGCCCTGGAAACATTTTTATTTGTACTCTTGGCATGAGGCCTTTAGTATGTGGTTATGATGTCCGACATTTTTCATTCAATCATTATGGGATTAGTTGTTAATATTACATGTGATTATTCAACTAGTAGAATATCCATTTGAATAAGTAAATGGAAATATTTTATTTTTAATTTCCATATAATGATGAAGTTTTTGTTTAAAAGGATTATGTTTTAGTCTTATACATTTCCTTAAATGTTTATGCTTATTTATGATAGTTTCATCTATATTATTAACCTTACGGAGATTCTGATCACGCCCCTTTCTTATGTTGTATTTTTTCTAGTATGGGAAGAATTGTGTTATGATTGAATTGCATGGACAAGATAAGGGATATGATTATGTTCAAAGGAGATATAATGTTGATTTTTTATTTCATAATATAACAGAAAACATATATATTTATCTAGTACATCCAAGGCTACTAAACTGACCGGTCTTTCAAGACATGATCTCTTGTGATCCTTCCAATGTTATGTAATAATGCAATTACTCTCTATTTCTAGTGATGGGGTGTTACAATCAACTACAGAAACAAGACTCTCACATGGTAGTAAATAATCTCTTCAAGATTCTCCACAATATAATAATTTGGATATAAATCATCCTATTACTAGTTCATAAGGTGATATTGATTAAGATTATAATTAATGAGCTACAATTTGAGGAAAATATCATGAATTTCCATAAAATGAACATGAAATGGAACTAGATAGAAAACCTTCCCAAGTAGTTCGGTGACCTGAAAAGTTCGGATATATCCCAGACATATCATTCCATGTTTCCCTAGCCATCTATGACCCATTGAGGAGAAAATTTCTAGAAAACCTGTTCTTCTACATAAAATTCCAAAGGTTGACGCTACTAATCCATGTATGTTTTCTGGCCTCAATGGGAAATAACTAGACACCTGTGTATATCTTGAATTCTCAATGATGTATCCTGAATGAGACTTAGTCCCACTTGGGAGGATTCACCCAATATATCCAACAATGTCATCATATACATGGGGGACCATGATGAGACTTGTAGTAAGACATTATGATAGATGAATCATAATTATTATTATTATAAAACTCTATTAGTCTTATTTAGATATAGATAGAACCACAAAAGTCCAAGATATTGTCATGAAGCATATACTACATGTTGTGAATATCATTCTCAGTCTGACGTTTTATCTGTGGATGTTATGTCATACTAAACCTTACCTGAGTCTCGATCCACTCCAAGAGACTGACCTAGAACCTCTTTGAAAACACAATATCCTTTCATTATACAACTAAAGAATGAACCCCATTTAACCTCACAATCTACACCATATATATATTTCATATATAATTATCTTTAATGGTGACACTGACTGGGAAAAAATGATCTAACATTGTCAACCGATCAATCGACACCCACATAGAATTCATCCCTTGTGGATTGCATTGTAATCCAATAATAAAATCAACAGATACCTCTTCCTATTTCCAAAATGGACTAGAAGAAGCTGAATAAATCCGGAAGGTTTCATATTCTATACAATTTTCTATTGTAATGTGTAATATTAAGACATATAATCTACTATTTCAGCCTTCATACCATTCCACCAGAATTTATTTCTCATGTAATGATTAATATTCAAAGTGAAAGGATGAATGGACCATAGAGAACAATGAAAATAAAGACAAAATTATCTCCTCAGATATGTTTGGAAGACAAATAAATCCCCAAATAGAGTATATATTTTAAAAAAAGATACAAATTGAAACTTTATGCCCAACATATATTGTTTTATGAATTCTTTTATACAAATCATACTATTACTGACTCTGTATAATAGAATCATGGATAGATAATTGTTATGAAAAACTAGTCGAAAAATACATGAAGAATTCTCATGATAATCCAAGTTAAACTTAGAAAAAAAAATTCATAAGGTTTTAATCTTCCTTTGATTCATAAAATATGCTATAATGGATCCTTCCTGAAAAAAATTTGATAATGAAATTCCCCTTTCCCATGGTGTGGGTGATATAGATGTCAAATGTCTTACGGTATTCCACCAATTATATCTACATGAGATTAATTTTTTTCTAATAAAATATATAGATTTTATTATTATGGTCAGAATAGGCTATGAAACAGTCCCAAATAAGACATTGTTTCCAATAATTACTGGCATTCATAACAGTGGTAAGATCAAAATCACGAGTACATTAATTATTCACATTTTTTCAATGATATTAGAGCCCTATGCTACCACATGGTAATTAAATATAAGAACATAACCCAAAAAAACTCTATAATTATCATAGAAATTGACATACCACGTACCAATACTAGGTGTGATTATAATAAGTACTGATGTTAGAATTAATTTTCTTCTCTTATATATAAGACAAACACTTTACATACCATATGAGTTTCACCTCATTACTAGTAATAGTCATAAAAGGTGATGAAAAAAAAGGGAAATCATTTATAAATATTTGATAGTATCCCACAAGAACAAAGATTATATGAATCTCAAATACATTCCAGGACTCTTCCCATGACAAAAAAACCTACAACTTCTCAGGATAAAATTATAATCCACGCTCCAAAATATCATGCCCTGAGAAATTTAGTTCATGAATCGAGAAATTGAATTGCTAAATCATTCCATAAAACTGTTGATTACACAGTATTTCTAGAACTAATCTCATTTGGGGAACATTCTCATGATTATCTATCGAATAAAAAATTATTATCCACAATTACAACCACTGACATGTTGATATACTACTGAAATATCAAATTTATTAAATCCATAAAAACATTATAATAATTATTCATGAAAATTAGTACAACTATATATTCCTAATGTCCATACCTACTCTTGAAATCCATATTTTTAATATCAAAGTCTCTCACTCTAAGATAGTAATAACCCGACCGATGATCGTTCTTTGAAAACTGATTTTCCCCAATTAACAGGTCAAAGAAATATTTCACATTTGGAAATTGATATGTATTCTTAACCATTACCCAATTAAAACTCTAATAGTAAACAAAAAATAAATGTAAACAATCTCAAATATTGGAAAAGATCATATGGGTTTCCCAAAGAGATAAACTAGTTTGAACAAAACTTTTTCCATCCAATCATCCAACTGAATTTTGGGCTCTATATACTCTCTTGGTTCCATATGATAAGAAAATATCAATATCAGCTATGTACTTGACATCAGGACAATCAAAAACCCTACCTACCTCTATGGAGGAAAACCAATTATTTCATTAGGGAAAACATATGGAAGGTCCATATAAACTTCAGGAAGATCAATAACTGAAGAGATTCAATCGAGATCAATTAATATAGTAGAAAATAGACATTGAAGCTTTTCACGAGAAGGTATTATAAAACCATACCTTGGATCCCACACTCTCAAAATAACTTGTGTGATCCTATCATCCATATGAATTGAGACACTCTAATAATAAAAATCAACCTCAACACATTGTTCCAAAAGGGAACCCATCCATATGATGACGTCAAAAAAATATTGATCAGTAATGAGGAAATACAATACTAAATTTGCATCCGATATTTATATAGAACACCTAAACCCATTCCCTTTCATCTTTGAATGTGATTCTTATGACTCAGTAAAAAAAGTAATGATCTCTAATTTAATTTTTAGAATATAAGAAAAATAACCATATATTAACAACTGGGATTCACTTGTATAAAATAAAGAAATCACTACGAACTATGAAATAATAATGGTACCTCCCACTATTGTAGAACCAACTAATACCTATGTTTGAAACTCATCTATTGCATATAGGTTCTTAACTCATGAGGCATGTGGCTGAATACCTATAGTATTTCATGAATATGAATGTTCCATAGTTTCCTTTGGATCTAATGATCCCTAATCATTAAAAATTTTCGACATATAAAAAAAACATTTTAGATGAATATATTTCCCAAACCTGTTTCACTTTTTTATAGGTTGACCATAAGAACGATGTCTATGTCTGACTATTCCAAACTAATAGGAAGTTAGCATAACCGTAATAATTATAACTACTGTTACAAAGATGGACTTCCACTCAGAACCACCTCAACCAATCATATGACGATCTTTCCACATTATATTTTCCCCTTGTGTACCATTTAATACTCTAGTGGGTGGAAAATAATGGGATGAATAACCCACCATCCCTCATCATAGATTTTTCTATCTCCCTTGCATATTTCTAAAGCTTCAAAATTAATTCCAATGATCTATAATATGGCCAGAAAGAGTAAATGATATCTAAGCTTTCAGCCAATAATTCTTCTCTACCCCTAGAGAAGTATGAACTAGCTCAGTAAACCAATCCATGTATTCCATCACTGAATAGTCTCCCTACTGAAAATATAGGAACCCCAAAGACTTCAAAATCATCATAGAAACTGGAAAATACTAGTAGAAAAAGTGAGTATTAAAACCCTTCTTATCAAGTCACATGTTCGTATCTACCTATACCATGAAATCCCACCATCGATTATTGAGATACATGAGTCTTAAAACCACACACGTCACATTGACACTCTCTGGTGTATCTAGGATGTTGAAGATCAAGTCAATCTTGTCAATCTGGTCATCTATCTCTTGATGTTTATGAGTACCCTTAAAGAATTTTGGTTTCTCATGAATGAACTCCCATGACTGATCCCTATCTCCCCATGTTCCTAGTGGAAACCAAACACCTACATTCTATACCTCTTGTATATTCAGGTTGATATTACCAACATTCCATATGATAGAATTTGCAAGATTCTAGTAGACATGAATAATTGCATTAACAACATCATCTTCACACTATTGTGGATCCAATGGAATAGATCTTTGAGGTATATCGATACACACCAAAATAAGATAAATGATCTAACAACAAAATAATTACATTTGAAACAGTATAACCATAAGAAAAATCACATATTATGGCCATGAACATAAAAAATGAGACATATATCCCAATAACCCATGGTAACAAGAGCCTCATCTTGGTAAGATCAGTCTAGGTACTCACTAAAACCCACCTCTCATGTACTGATACCACTATATCCATATTACCAAACATCAAAAGACATAGAAACTTGAGAAAAAACTACCTATAATACCAAACAATGATGAACCCTACTCAGATACCCTCTAAAAATCATACTCAAACAAGCTTTCCATGTACATGAAGGTAATTACCAAACTCCACAAGATATTGACTAGAACCCATGAATCAATAAGTAACCACAAGGATTTATTTATACCAACTTGAAGTAACAACATGGAATATATATATATATAAGAAGTGAATCAATTAAAGAGACATCATATTCCTTAATTGAATGAAGACTATGGAAAATATACAACTCAAAAGTAGTTAGAACATATAAAATCACATTTCCAATTATGATATACAAAATAAAACTAGAATCCTACTACTCATTGTGTTAGGGTGGATAGAATCCCACCATATCATCATCATCTTACTAGAGAAAAATGACAGAAAACATCACTATATAACTATGGAGACTTTCCTTTCCTAGAATTAAAATACATGCAAAGGGGTACATACCATCAAAAGGTTCTGTAGTGTGTTAACTAACAGTCTCAGTAGGTTCCCTCCCAGGTGTTGCATGAAAAGTCTATGTTTAATAATATGAATAATGATGAACTTTAATAAAATAATGTCATGCTAAATAGTTTAATATTTTTATTTCAAAATCATGTCAAAACAATTAATTTCAATCCTTTTCGCATATTAAAATAATTACATGTAAAAAAATTAAAATGAATTTAATATAAAAATATAATATAATATGTATAAAATAATATTAAAGCATGACTCACATATCATATCTAATCAATGGTAGTAAATTGAAAACTGTACTAACTAAAAGAAGAGGTAACATCATAACAATGATCACTATAGGTCATGCTAACTAGAAAACATGTACACCAAACACAAGAAATCACACAAATCCAAACTCTAGATATATGAATTCAATCTAAAGAGCAGAGGAACTATCATGAACAAAATTTGGTTGATCATGAACCAATCACCATTTCCGATCTATGACATTGCCAAAAGGGTATTCCAAATCCTCATGGGATCGAAACATGGTTTGGGAATCAATATAATAAATAGGGGGAATGATTTCACTCAACAATAAATAAACAACTGAACATCCAAAGAGATACAGAACATTCAAATATCAAAATAATATCTCCATTTATCTTTTTTTATTCAATTATTTTATTTACATCATTGTATAATTATGTTCAGTGTGGTTATTATTTATATATTGGATTGTTTTTTTCTCATTGACTATTTAGTTGTTTATTTATTATTGGGAGAAATAGTTCCCTCAATTTACATGGTTAATGTGTGACAGTAGTTTCCATCCCATGGGGATTAGAAAATCCCTTCGGGCTATGTCAAAAATAGGCATAGCTGACTGGTTCATGGTCAACCTGTGTTGTTGCAAGAAATTATTTTATCAATATAGGTTAGTCTTTAAGGGTCCATTCTTTTTTAGTACCATATGATAATTGTGGATGCCAAGGTAGATGGAGTAGTATTTTAGGATCCTTTGGGTGTATATATGAGGGAGTTTATGGACAAATACTTTAAATAATCTTATGATTTTATGGTATATACACCAATGATAACATACTTATTATTTATATGAATGTTTTATGACCAGTTTTAATGGGGATGTACTTCTTTGATAACATTTCTCTTACTCTGTATGGTTTATGATTATGTTTATTGATTGAGGAAGTTATATAAATTTCATATGATTGTTTTAAAAAAATTATTTGGGTTATTTTTAACTCATTTAATTTTAGGAATGTATAATATTTAGTATGTTACAGGTAGGGACCTCTATAGCCCCTCGATGCATGAGCAGGTCTCATGTGTCCTACTAGTTTTTGTTCTGTTTGGGGCCTTACCCATTTATTTAGATATCCAAGAAAAAGTCATCGAGTGTATTTTATTAGTTATATAATTATGAATTAAATCCTTATGAATTAATTTATTGATATATCATGTGATTATTCAATTACCTAGAATATCCAATGCTATGTTTTCAATATCATATGATTATTTTTGTGGAATTATTTGATCATCATTTATTCCTACTATATTATACTTATGTAATGGATTAAGTGGAAATGTTTTTCAATTATTTATGATCCAAAAATTTAATGTTTCTTTTTTTGTTCATAGCATATATTTTACACATATCCTTAAAAAGAATCATATATCCCCTCTTTCTATTGATTTATTTTCACAATGATACATGTATGTATTTTTTGATTGATATTCAGTTGTATTATAAGGAAAATAATGTCATTATAAAAGAAAATTATTTCTATATTTTATTTTTTATAATTTAATTTCAATTCAATGTTGTATATAGTTTCCCAAAACAACTAAAATATTATTTGATTCAGGATGTGGTACCTTGTATCTAGTGAAAATTTAATAAAGTAACCACAGGTTCTATGTTATTGGGTTGAGTTTTCTGTTATTATTATTATATGGGAGTTTAGTATAAGCCATTGAAACTATATTTGGTAAAACAATGACTTGTAAATATAACCATATGATTTAATATGACTATATATATATAATAACATAACAATATTTTGATAGTGAAGTGAATATGTGGTTTTTCCTAGAAAATTTATCTTTATCTAGATACTATAGGAGGCCATGGTTCTAGAAAACATGTAACCAGTGGTGATAACATTAAAAATGGTGAAATGGGTTTGAACTGATCTTTACCAGGTGCACAAAAACGGGCCTCACGACACACCAGGAATAACACTCATGGGGGATATTATATAGAGAAATCCAATTTTTTTACAAACCATTATAATGGAGTTGAAAATAATTATTTCCCCAAAGAAACCATGATTCATATTATGAGATAGTCTAGAAATAAAAAATTCAATATATGTTAAGTGTTTCACTTGATTTGAGAATATACATTATGTTTTATAATTTTATAATCTAATCTAGCATGTGAAAATATTTAGAAATAGAACCTAATGGAAGGAATGGGAACTGTATCAGTGAACATACCTCATCTTGGGATTTCCCACCTATCAAACATAATATATTTGTATTTGGATCTAGAGTTTGAACTTATCAAATTATAAAAATAATGGGGCATTAGACTTATGTTTGGAGTAATAAACATTCTTGTATAGAGAATCCTTCAATTCCACCCCATGGTGTAATGATGTTAACCAGCTTCAGGAATCAACAACCTCTACCATTAAGTGGGATAGAAAATTCATTTTTAGGTGAGAAAAGGATAAGGTTATTAAAAAATATAATTTTCTCTATTATAAGTAGTGAAATGGAGAAAATTTTACATTGAATCTTACCATCTTTTGGGTAATACAAATAATTTGTGGATGATGATTCAAAATACTAATCATGAATAAGAATCAATGAAAATTGAATGGAATTATTTCAATTTACACTTCTTGGATGGATATTTTTATCATGTGAAATGAATAGATATAGAAATAAAATTCTTCTAACTATGATATAAGGAAGTTGAAATTTTTTCTAGGTATGATGTCATGTTTACAAGGAAAGAAAGGCTAACTATGAACTCTGTTTGTAATCCAAATATCAAGACTAACAATTTCTTTGATGGGATTAGTACCATCCTTTAACGGGTACTAGTATCGCAAAAATTCCTTGAAAAGGATGATATAGTATCACGTTGCATCAAGATAGAGAAATAATTCTCTAAGTCTTATGACTTTTAAAGGTAGTAAGGGAACATGATGATAATAGGTAGATAAATTCCAATAAAGGTAATATGGGAATGAATGACTTCCCAATATTTGATACATGTGGTAGGATACAAGTTGGTATATGATTAAAATGAAAATGTGTTTTCTTCAAGCGTGGAGAAAAATTTCACCATGTTATTTACTGAATGTGAAATAAGGAATCTAATAATGTGAAATAATTCCATATCAAGAATATGGGTAAGTACACAAATTAATTCCTCAATTTTCAAGGGAATATAACTCAAAATAAGCTAAGGGATAAAGATCATGAAAATTTTATTACCACATAAAATGCGGAATGATAAGTGTGAATATTTTTTTATTGAAGAATTATGTTATATTTTTATTTTAATCAAATATAATATTGTTAAATAACTTATCAATTGTATATTTATATTACTAAAATATGATTTCTTTGAGTATATTAATGATTATATCGAATGGTACCAATAAAATTTATTTAGTGGTAAGAATAACTTCTTCGAAAACACATGATTATGGGTGGATACCACATAATATAAGCCCAATGATGAGATAATAATGAAAAAGTGGTTTCTATGAAGGTATTTTTAACATATTATCTTTATAAAATCATTAATATTGAGGTTATTATGGGATATAACAATTTGGTTTCATTATAGAAATTATATTAATATAGTTTTAGAAATATGAAATATATATATATAAATTGAATAACCATTAGATCAGAAATGGTTGTGGGGCTAATTCCCACAATCATAGGGTGACAAGAGTTTAGCAGCAACCAATCACTTATGTGATTACCTTTTTAGTATATAATATTTTATTTAGACAATTTGGTGGATCAATATTAATGTTGAACCAGTTGTGTAACAATTAATGATTTGAGATTAATGTATTATATTTTATTACTTGGGATAACCATATTGGTACATTGAAATATTTACAAATATATGGAAATATATTTTCGTCATTTGGGAACCTTATGATCTATTAAATGTTAATTTAGTGATTTAGGAAGAAAAAAACCAACTTTAATATTCATTTATTATAGTAATAAATGATGTGGAAAATGTTCAATGTACAACTGAAAAGATGAAATTGTTCTTAAGAAATGAAATGATTTCATGTAATTATATATTAAAATGTTCAATGTAATCATAGTAACGTAATTTCCCTACACAAGGAAAATTATATTGTAAAAATTTATCATAATAAAGTAATTTATATTGAAATAATTTACTTTTATATCACTATATATTTATATTTTTGAAGTTATTAAATCTACATTGATCATTCAATTGATTATGGTAAAATTTCCTCTATCACTCTCTATAATTATTTAAACTCTCGGTCCATGTCCATATGTTCACTTGACACCAATGTTATCCTACATATAAACCTAGTCATGTTCTATTCCATAAGTCCATTATAATTACATTTCTAATTATGAAGATCGGGATTAAATTATGAGAACTCAATTTAGTTATGGAGAATGAATTTAAAACCTAAAGACTTTTAATATAGGAACATCATATTAGATATAATGTATAAAAAACAAAACCAATAATAAAAGAGAATATATCACCCAAATAAATTATAATATATTTCATTTTTAATATAATAATTATCCTCCCTAGCTTCTGATGCACACATCCCCAGGTTTAAAGGAATTATAGAACTCTGATAAAATATTATAATTTAAACACCAGAATTATGACCTTTCCTTTAAGTTGTTCTGTATGAATATGTCCCACTAAATTATGGATATTATATATTTTATACATGAATAAAATAAATTGAATTTTCATATATATTTTTATGAAATAAAAAAAGATCCATTTTTTATAAAAGGAAATGATTTCGGAAAAACGGAATTTCTTTTAAAAGGATGTCTATTTTCGGTTTACCAATTTAATTTTTAATAATTTTATAAAATTTATTATTAAAAATAAAAAACAATTTTTAAATTTATGTTTAAAAATTATCATTTGCTAAATTTTTGATAATTTTCAGAAAAGAAAAATACTCCGTGAATAGAAAAAATACAGTTTTTTATTATGAATCATTATTTGTAATATAGAATTTAAAACTCAAAAAAAAATTATTTGGATTTTAAAGTAAAATTATTTTCATTATATATTTTTTAATCCAATTTAGTTCATTTTAATTAGTTTTATATGGATGTTTCAATTAAAATCATTGTAATCATTTGAAAATTTCCTCTTTGAAAATCCACTTTCACATTGTGTTTGTGGGAGTAATTTTATATTAAATTATTCACTTATATGAATGAAATTAATAAAAATGGATTGGATATTTTTAAAAAGAAAAATATATAATATATAATGCGGTAAAATTATTTTTTTATCATATTTTATAGTAAAAACTAAAATATTATTTACCATAGTTATGGTAAAAATGGTTTACTCTGGGGGAGGGGTAAACTATTCTAATAAGGGTTTAAAATGACCCAAAATATTATAAAACATTATGTATATATATATATATATATAATATATCACTTAATATTGAAAATAGACAATTTTGGAGCCACCTATAATTTGAAACACTTGGGTACAACATTTCTTCTTAAATTTTATGACTTTGACACTCACCTAACTTATAAATGGTCTCCTCTCTTCTCTCATATTAAGACATATGAACCCCATTTTTGGCCAATCACTACTGATATAAATTTAATAATTCTATACTAGTGTCCTATTAGACAAATATTATTCATAAATCCAACCTATTAATGATTTTGGTGTGAACCATATGATGTTGTTCGAAGAAGAGGTAACGCCCCTAATTGAGAATTGTATTTTCATTATTCCTCAAAATTATTCATATATTATTAAACCATGATGATATAATAACCATTTTATATAAAATATAATGAAATTTTATTATATTTTTTGAAAGAACAATGGCTGTCTTATTTTATATAAAACGGATTATGAATTATTCATTTGTTTGTACGATGAAATATATCCTCGCGAACCAATGTCAAACTTTTTCCATCAACTACATTCATGGATTGATGTAATTATGGATTTAACATATGTATATTATATTTATTATATAATTATAATTTTCTAATTATCATATCACATATACCTTCTTACATTCCATTCATTGAGATATATGATAACGTCACTAATGTGTACAATGGACTATCACCTCACGAAATGATGTGATTCATTTTTTACATACATATTTAATAAAATGTATTAATAATAAAATTTAATGAATATAAGTGATATTTTTTATCATACCATGCATACATAAAAATAACATCACATAAAAATTATTAGCATTCAATCCATTGTAAAATAATAACATCGCTCATGTGTATGGGTGGACCGACGCCTCTACATAGCAATGTCAATTGTTTCTAATATTTTTTTTATATAGACGGTAATAAGGATGTATTTTATTAATATAAATGATATATTTATAATAATAATTACTCTTAAAAGCTTAATTTTTATTTAATTGCCATTCATTCTATCCATCAACAAAATGGAAATAATGTTCATGTGTACATATGACCCATTGTCTCCCTTAATGGTGGAATATATTTTCATTGTCTTACATATATATATATATTAATATAAATAAATATATAATGAATATATAATAATATTTTTCATGGATAAAATTAATGTGTTTATATAACAACAACAAAATTTTAAATGAAAAATTATTGAACCAAATCATACATAAAAATTGAAGCAATTATCACCCAAAATAGTGAATTTAACAACGATTTACTAATTAACGAGAGTTAAAATACTATAATTTTATATTATATGTGATTACATATATGATTATTATTATATAATATATTTTTAATAATCCTATAATTATTATATAGGTGGGTCAGAACCATACAATTGATGTCAAATAAGTGATAAGGTTTTTTATCTCACTTTTACTTCCCTGAGACATACTCCTTATTCACCACTAGTTCAAATGTGTGGTGTACTCACTTCAAATTTTGATATATTATATCAAGAATATATTTATCAACATATAATTTAAATTTAAATTTAAATTTATTTTTTTGAAGGGGCTTATGATTCAAAAGAAACCAAAGTGGTTAGTGTTTATTTCACAATCTCATCATTATTTGTGATTTTTTTTGTTTAACTCTCCCTTATGTGAAATATTTAATATTTTCTTCATGAAAAAATAATAATCTCTCTCCAATATATATCATTTATCCTTTTCATGTATAGGTTCTATTATTCATAACTTTTGTGATAAAAAATATTGTGAAATTATTTTTATAAAAATAAAACATTACTTCTCTCTGCAGTCAAAATACATTTATTCAAAAAAATTATTTTCTGAAAATGTATTTTTTTTAACATTGTCCAAATGTTATATAATATATATTTCATCCCATTATGTAAATTTTTTTAAAAATATTTTTTAAGAAATATTCCTTCATTTTCTAGATAACGAAATATTCTAATATTTGTGTACAACAAAGGGAATGTTAATTTTAACTTATAAAAATTGTATGAAATTACATTTCATCCTGACCAACAATTAACTGAAGATCCCTTTTCAGGATTACAAGGTTAATTTAAAAAAATTCACATATTATTCAAGAAATGTTTTGTTTTTGAATGTTATCTTCCAAGAAAATATTTTGGAAAATATTTTTTGAAATTCCATGTTTTGAAATAAAATGTTTTGTTTTAAAAGAAATGTTACATTTCTAAATAAATATTCATTGTAATATTTCAAAAAAAATTACAAAAAATAAGACATCCTTTTATAAAACATATGGTTTAATGGGATATACACTAATTATTCTGTCATTTTTTTCATTTCATGGTTTATGACCTATTTGATTGGGGATGTAATATATTTATACAATTCATTTATGTCTAGATTGTTTATGGATATGATTATTGACTTTTGAATGTATTTAGAATTCATATTATAGTTCAAGAGGGAATTTTTATATATATATTTTCACCCATTTAATATTATGTTCGAATTAAACTTAGTAAGTGATAATTGGGGCCCTCTATAGCTCCTCATTACGTCGCTAGTTCTCATGAGACAAACAAGATTACATTACGAATGAGACGTTAAAAATTTATTTAGATGTTTGGGAAAATTACCTCAATGATAGGTTTTAGATTTATGGATTTATATATTCCATAATGATAAATTTAGTTAATTGGATTCAATTTTTTTATTTAATTAGTCAAAATATCAATGGTTATGTTTCCAATATCATGTTTTTTGAATTATTTGATCATTATTTATTCATGCCATATTATGATCATGTTATTGATTAAATGTAAGGTGTTTTAGTTATTTATATTTTCTTGTTTCTTATGACTAATTTTTTTACAGATTCCACTACATACATAACCATACTGAGCATTTAATGTAACACTTTGTATATGTTTTATTTTCTAGAGGATATGGGGTTGTTTTTATAATCTATATTCATTGATATATTTATGGGAATAATGGAAATATAATTAAAAATTATTTATATATTTTATTTTTGAAAATGAAAATTTAATATCAAATTTTTATCTCTTTTACCATGACTACTAATAAATTTTTTCCATCAAGATATGATACCCTATATTTAGTGCTAATATAATAAATTAATGATTGTCTTTAATATAATGAAGATGGGGTCACTAAATTTGGAGTTCATTGATATTTTTGATCAATTTAATAAGAATATAAAAATCTATATTGATTATTTCATATGGTATATATGTAAATTTATTTGATTACCCATATTTAGTAAGGAAAATATTAAGAAATATAGTCAAATAAAAAATATTAATTTAGGAAAATGGGTGAGTATGAGGGATTAATAGTAGTCCACTGTAAATATTTTAAAATATAGTATTAGTCCACATTCAAAATTTACATTCAATCTTGATGATAATCTTATTTTAAGATTCAAATTTATTTTAGTGAAATTTATGGTTAGTAAAAATAAAATAATTCCACATTTTTTGTATTTCCTTCATAATAATAGAAGAAACCAAGTGAATGTTTGAAAAAAAATTATCCACCAACTGAGATAAACTCGGAGACATAAATATTGTATTAATATAAGGTATAAAATTTTGAATGGGGTAAATAAACTTAATCCCTCATATATAAAATATTATAGTATTGAGGGAACTTAATTATGTTTTTAATTATTCTATTTTTTATATACAAAATTTCTAACAATTTTTTCCCTTTAGATCTATAAATTAATCAAACATATCACTAATAGATTTGAGAAAATAGAAATTAACCATTTACTAGTTTTTATTCTATCACTAAAAAACCTAGAAGAAATTTTTTTAATCAAAATTATATAAGGATGATTGACAACTAGATTCATATTACGATGACAGACAACAAAATTCTATTGAATATCCTAATATAGATATTATTTTGAAATTTAACCTCGATATATTCGTAAAATTCCAATATTCGATATCCTTCCATATAATGATCACCAAATTCATCTCCAGTAGTTTATTTACCACTATTTTAACATGAAACTACAATTATTTAATGGTGATTAAATGAAACACTTGTCATATCTATTTATTTTTGATGAGTATATAATTAATGGTTCTTGTATTCAAGATCAACATTAAATATATGTTGGAATGAATTGAAAAACTTTTTATTGAATTAAATTCCTATTTCATGGCCCACTATCATCAATAAATAATTTTTTTGGTATTTGGTAACCCTTTGGTTGAATAATACATTAATATTCAGAAATATTCTAGAGATTGTTGTTTAGTTTCCCCCAATATAAAATAAGTTAGAAACTTTTGATTAAACCATTTTATGAGTAATTGTGCCTTAATAATAGAAGTATGGTTAAATCTGATACTATATGACCATTATTTTATAAAAAACAATGTACTACATGGAATTTAATTGAAAAAATTGCCAAAAATTATAACAAATATGAAACAATTGACTATTTAGATGTAAAATATTCATAAGAAGTTTCCATATCAAATTTTTACAATAACATAATTATGATCTAATAAAATAATCTTAATATTATGTACATATAAAGGATGATATACAACACTCAAAAATCTCCACACAAAAATAAAATAATTTTCAATTTTAATTATAATATAGAATGTATTCTTCAAATGATAACTTTATTGATTAATTACCTAGAATTTTTGAACCTACTGAAAATTGTAATTCATCCATTATTGGAATAACATACCAATCATAACTACATCTAAAACATTAACCAAATCTAGAACTACAAGTCTCATTACAAATATAGAAATCCAGAATAACCAAACTTATTTTTAAAAAATTATTCAATTAATAATGAATCTAGATAATTCAATGTGAAATAAAATTTCAAACCTAGAATTAATTTCCATTATTCTCTACCTTTAAAAAATATGATTTTTTAGGATACAATGAGGAAAAAACAAAATTACCCAAATAAACAAAAATATGAAATGAGGGAATACAAATAAATTTCATGGAAACAATAAACCATGATGATAAATTTAATATACAATGTAGGTTAACTAGATAAAATTGTAGGTATCTTGGATATCAATTCCGTTGAGGTTTACAAATAAAATTGAAATTGAATCTTGAAAATTATGGAATGAATAATTTACGTTCTGTAGATCATTAGAGTGGAACTAAGTTTAACAACCCCCAAAATTATTGTTTTTAATATATTTCCAAACCCAATCATATTCAATAGAATCCAAATCCATTTTTACCTAGTTTTGAACCTACATAAGAGATATAGTCTATTAAAAATATTTAAGAAAATTATAAATCTAATTAAATTTTATAATATGTTTTGAAAAATAAACTATTCTCATAAAATGAATAATTTCTGGAAATAACAACGAAATATTTAAAAAAAATTATTCTAGGATGATATGTTCAAAATGAACATAAAACATACAAATCACCATTTCCCTGCCCTAAGAGTGAACCGCAATTGGATAAGACTACTAAAATTGAATTAGACAATGAAGTTTTAATGAGATTCAAGATATTTTAGATCAACCTTCCAACAATATATGATTCAAATCAAATTACATGTGTGAATTTAATTAATAGTTATTTTTTCCAAAAAAATAAATATTATGGAGAGAAATTTAATTAAAGAAGAAATGGTTCCTCACAAATACAAAATTATTTACCTATTAAATATAAATACCCATGAAGATTTACTGATCCTTATAATATATTTCAATGTGAGTTCAAATATTCCATAAATTTATTAGGAGAATCCATTAATGGAATTCTACACTAAGTTTATTGATATTTACATGTTGGAGGATGTAAATATATTGAAATTTTTATACAACATTCCATTCAATATACCAATGACTCTTCTGTAGTTGTAGAGTATTTTTTTTGGTATGTAAAATTATTATTCTTTTTTATTTTTATATCTTATATATTAAATATTGTATTTTTTTCACAGATACACAACTCATTATTGGGAGATATTTTTTTAAAATACATTATATCCATAATGAATATCCACAAATGGACCATTCCATTAGAATATGGATGTGTATTAACCACTTCATTATTTTTCTATTAATTAAATAGCTAATTGAATATATTTAATAATCAATAGTCAATATAATTCAATGGTTTTATATTGATATGTTTCATTATTTTTTTATGGATTTAATCACCGACTGTTTTTAAAATGAATGATTTCATACTACTAAAACTAATGTTTCTTAATACTATGATTTTTTTATTTTCTCATCTAATCTTTGTGAAATTTCCAAAAACTATAAAATAATGACTCTAATTTTTTTAAAAATAGTTTAAAAAATTTTCCACATTCACTTATATGTGTGATGAACCTATACAAACTAATCTTTATGAGCTTATTAATGTTTTGAAATCTCATGATCCTAGTTAATTCTATTTGAAAAAATTGGTAACTTCAAATTTCAAAACAGTAATGAGGATTTTAAAATTTATGATATAATTTATTTAAATTAAAATCGACTAGATTCTATTAAATCATGAATGTTTATAGGGAACGTCACATTCACACAAACAACTCGACAACTTTTTTCATACAACATGAACGTATAAATATACTCATTATATTGGTGAAATATAAGATTAAAATGATATGATTGATTCATATAAAACATACTTAACAAATGATATTGGATTAACCAAATTAGAGTTGAAATCATCACCTCAAAAACCCATGTATTCTTTTCTAGATGAGAATGACTATTTCCCAATTTTCATTTATAAATATCAATCAATAGGCCAGGAGAACCAATTTATAGGATTACATTAGGAACATGAGAAAAGAAGCAGATGAAAAGTATCTTATATTACTATAATCATACCCTCGACTTATATTCATATAATTTTTTTAGGGGAGAATTCCAAGTCCGTGAGTTGTTTTAAAAGAATAAATAACCCAACATTGTTAGATTTTTTTCTCAATGAAGTCACCACATTGTTAGATAATAGAATATTGATCAATTTTTTTATCACCAATGGGTGATCCTCAAACATTATTTCCACTATATATAGGTCTTTACAATCACAATGAATTATTTTAGAGATATTTTTCCAATTAGAAAAAAAATCAAATAGAGGGTTTGTATAGATTATAGAAAACTCAGTTTAGTAGATGGGGAAGATCATTTCTGACATCCATTTATTGATTTTTTGCATAGGATACTAGTAATAACAAACCATTAATGTTTTCTAGATATGTTTTATAGGTATTTATAAATTCCTATATAACAAAAAAATCAATATAAAATTTCTTCCACATTTTCATTATACAAATTTATCTAAAAGGGAATTCAATTTGGATTATGTATTTCCACAAAAAACATTTTATTTCTAATTTTTTAGAATTTTATATAAATTATTAGAAACCTGAAAGATGTTTCCTTGGAGGAGTAACTATTTATATATCATATTTTGGGAAATTATTGAAAATTTTATATTTAATCCTTGAACCATAAATTTAAGAAAAATATATTCATAAATAAGAAACAGGTAATTTAGTGTTTAGAAAACGAATTGTGTTTATCCATGATGTGTCTTAAAATGGTATTTATAATGAATAATACAAGGTTGAGTTGATTTATTCCCTACAATTCACAAAAAACAATCAGAGATTAGATATCATTACATTATCATGATAGTTCTTATAGGATATTTGTAAAATAATTTAGTAAAACTGCTTTTCACTTTTTTAGGTTGATCCAAAAGGAAGTAAAAAATTTCATTCCTGAAAAATGTAAAAACATTATTCAAGCAGTTGAAATAAAATATGATTACCCCACCCTTTTACCACCATCAATTTGGGACATTAACTTTGGAATAATTTATGATGCCAGAGACTAATTCTTTGTTCTAGTTTTTTGTTAAAAATTGGAAAGGAAATATCATATGAAAATTATTCATATACTACTCGAGATCTAGCCCCAGATAATTATACCATGATAGAAATGTAATGTTTAGTTTTTTTATTATCCCTGAAAATATTTAGATGTTAATTATTAAGATCCAATGAAATTGTTTTCACTAACCATTCAAACATTAATATTTTGTGAAGTTTCATGAAGCCAAACCTAGGATTTTGAGATGGATCTTGTGTAACATGGATTTGATGTTGAAATATTGAACATGAATGTAATAAGAAATATAGTAGACAACCATTTATGTTGATTTCCAAAATTTTAACTAAAGAAAATTTTATTTATCAATAATTCCTAGAATCATTCCCCATGGTTGAATTGCATGTTATTATGAGGGACAAACAATTTTTTACTGGAATAGTGTACTATATGGGAACAAATAAAATTTTCAATTAATTTTATAAAAATATAACTTCTAATTTAGTGAATGATACAAATTATTAAATTTTTTATGAACCTTATCTATGTAATTTTTGTATTAATTAAATTATCAAAATATTTATTCCATATTCTGAAATCTAGTTAGTTCGAGAGCATTGATCCCAAAATAATATCGGCATTAAGGTATATCAATGATTTCATTATAAATTTAATAGGTACATCTTCTCTCTACAGAAATTATTTTTGTTCTTGTTGGTAAATTTACAAAACATCGACCCTCTTTAGTATTCCTTCACAAAACCCTCAATAGCATAGGATTCAAAAATTCAATATTAGATTATTTAACTCTTTGCATATTCTTTTTTGGTTTTTTCTGAGAATGATTACTATAGGCTCTGGACTCATGGATCATGGTCTATCAGGGGTTTTTACATAACTGTTTTTAAATGGTCTCTAGATTTCATTGTTGATGTTGAACCCCATATTATTCCCATTTGGCTTGGATTCTTGGGATTGACTTTGTATCTCTTCAATAAGAAATATTTATTTTCCATTGCTGAACTTTTTAGTCATTCTCTCAAGAATGAAGCTGCTAGATTGAACCTGTCACGACCCTCAGTTTCTAGGATATGCATTGAAAATTTAAATTTCATAGGTGTTGAAATCGTGGTTCTAGATTCAAAATAGGGATAATGGGTTTATACAAGATGTGGTCCTTGAAATTTTTCATCCTTTTGTAAAAATTTCCTTTGAATTGGTCATTATATAAAGGGATGTGAGATGAAAGGGCTTCCCTCTCACCCCTACCCCACATAAAATCCCTTTGGGTAGAAAAGGAATGTCCAAAAGTGACCCCTACTGCAATGGTTGATATTCGTAATGATAACACTAACATTTTGAGCTCCATGGATGCTTCTAAACCCCAATCTGACAACATCTGTAATGATGGGATTTTTCACAACCCCTTTACCTCTATAGATAAAAAAATTATGTTCCAGATCCTTGAATATCATGGGGAGAAAGAGGATTTTTAATTGGATTATGATGAACCATTACACGAGGACCAAAAACAACTCATGTCAACTGGAAGAGGACCTAATAAATTTGAGAGCTAGAGAAGGAAAATAAGCAATGATTTGCCCTCATGGATTCATTAACCGAAGTTATAGAAAAACTAAAAAATATAAGGTCAATGATAATATTGATAGGACAATTGTCATGTGCTTCTTAGCTACCATGATGAATGAAAAAAAAAATTATTTAACCCTATAGCATGTTGTTACTAAAAATATTCCCGGGTCCTCAGATTCATCTGACTCTTCTAACTCCGAAGCTTCCTCATGTGACGATATAGAAAATTATCTAGCATATAGGGATGCTTATCATATAGAGGAGAATATAGACTTCCCAAAAGATCTTTATTCTTGGATGGAGGATAATAAAACAACTACCTTTCGTAAATATATAAATTATGACATGACTGCTGATATTTGTCTTGATATTAGAAAAAGGATGTTTGTTAAATTTGTCGAAGAATTTAGGAAGGACCCAAACTTAAACATCAAATATATTCCTTAGAAATGAGTTATGTATTATTTTTCTTGAACATTATTAGAGCCTCTCTCTATCAATTTTTCATAATTCGTTTTCACCACCTTGTTCGAAACATGGAATTCTACTCAATTGATTGGTGTTATTGTTGTTTTGGTTAGTTCACCTAACTTACCTATTGGTACTGTGTTTCAAGAAGTTTTTGTATAATATTTGGGTTATCCTGAAGATGTCACCCTCATAAAAAGGAAGGCCTGATGTATTTTATCTTTTATTTGATTTCATAATTCAACATTGTGTATGATACTTGGGTGCATGTTTTTCAGTCTATATTGCTCTCTACAGGATTTCTTCTGGATACTCAATTTTGAAATAGAAAGGGCTTTTCTTGGCTTCCTAGCCCATGTTATGACTCCCAAGAATGATTTCTCCCCTATCATACCCCCCTTTTCCCAAAAGGTTTTTGGTTCCACAACATGATGGCAGTGTTTGGACTCTCTCAGGAGAGTTCAGTTCTGTTTTTGTGAAGGATTTTCCTAGTCGAATCATGTTATTCATTGATTGGATCTCATTTTCCCTAATGTTTCTAGACCCACATCTACCTTCTTGCAATGGATGGATTATCCTTGAGTGTACTTATTTCTAGACTACATCCTATGATATATTTCCAACATGGGTGAGTATATTTTTTCAGCTATAGATTCTCTTTGTTTTTGTTTATTTTGATTGGGTCTTGTGAGTTGCAACCCCTGTTTCTTCATCTGTTTCTATTTGAGTATTCAATTGTACCCCGTTTAACTCCCATGTTAGTTTAAATTCATTACACCTCCTTCTTATACTAATTTGTTTTATTATTTAATAATCTTCCCTAGGGCATGAGCTGGGTGACCGGTTCATGTCACCGATTAAAAAAACATTTTTTTATATATTATGTATCCATGTGGGTAAAATATTTTCTTATAAGAACTATTGATGGTAAGTGTATTGAAATTTCATTAAATTCTATTTTATTTTCTAGATTTGGTTCACCGATGTATTTAATTACTAATCAAGGAATACACTTCTGTAATTGGTATTTAGGAATTGTGTTGGTAAATATACTGTAAATAATTTGATTTACATCCTATTTAACACAAAAAATTATAATTGATGTAAAATTAAATTGAGAAACCAAACCAAGTTATGAAAAACATTATGCATCTAAACAAAAAATAATGGAGTTTAAGGCTTGATGATGCACTATGGTCCTATATAACATATTTTAATACCCTAATTATAATTTCAAAACTTTAATTATTCCATGTAAAATCTTATCACATACTATTTGGGTTAGGACTAAATTATTTTTTAGTTATGAAATCATGTTACTTGAATATAATTTCAACTAGAAAATAATGAAAATTATTCATTCAAGAGCATGATGAAATCCCAAAAAATGCTAATGGAAGTGATATATTTTACAAGGAGGAACTTTGTTTTTATATTTAATTGATACTTAATTAATCATTCAAATATTGTGATTAAATTTCAGTATTTAACTACAATATGAATCTAGTTTCTGGTAAATCTCATACAAAATGGTCAGGACATGTCATTATTTCTAATTTTTTATGTTCATGTTGTCACAATTATAAAAAACCAAAAATAATTCAAATTAAATTATAAATAGTTAAATTTTTTTAGAGAAAACATTAACGATCCTCCATGATATGTTCTCCACCTTCAAGAAGAATAATAGCATTGAACACTATGTTCTATCTCCCATTTACACTTATTTTCTATTGTTTTTATTATCACCAATTTTCAAATCACATCAAAATTTTATCACAATGAGAAATATATACAAAATAGTTATGGGGGGGGGTATGAAAATCCTCTGTTAGTATTTTTACATTTTCATTTTTTATTTACATTCCATGTTCTAGTTTATATTTTTTATGCTTTATATTTTATAATCAATTGTTTTTATATTTTTTTTCTGTTTTGTGTGTTTTGATTTCATCTTCTTATGTTTTTAAATAATTGTAAACTCATATTTAACACCATTTACATTTTTGAATCCCAAGACAATGAGTGTATTGATTTTTAAATGAATCAAAAATTCAATGATTTATATAATAATTATGTTCTAGATGTATGAATTTTAGAATTTCATGAAAAGGACAATGAATTTTTAAATATATATATCAAAACACTATCTAAATTTAAATACACCTACCAACAAGGACTTCAAATTTTTTAACATATTCATCGCATTCACCCCAATTCTTCAGAAAATCAAATAATGACTTCATAAATAGAATTTACAAACAAAAATTAAAAACAAGAGAGTTTGAGGTACTTTTGTTTAAAATTATTGATGCACATTCTTATATATTAAACCACTTTATTCATTATAAACATTTTAATTAAAATATATCCTAAACATTGTATCCTTCTAACATTTAGTATCCATCAATATACTTTTAGTTATCCATATAACAATCCATTCTAATTATTCAACAATCTCTAAGATGTTAAATTACATGGACGAGTAGAATTTCAGTGTGGGAGAACAATATTGAGTTATTATATATTATAAAAAGTTTATTTGGGAAGAAAAGACAAGTATTAAGAGTTGTTTTTTACTTTCGGAAAGTAATTTGGCTAATTTTGAATATTATAATTATATAAAAAATGTATTTGAATATAATTTGTAGGTGATTTAGAGAAAAATAAAAAAAACAATGAAGAAAAGATTTATCTTGAATTGAAGATAATGTTTTATCATTTTAGACCATATTATTGAGCGCAATGTTTCCTACCATCCATCGATTATTTCAAAATTACGTTAAATTAAAGATCTAGAGAAAAACTGAAAACATTGTTATAATGTGATCCAAGAAGGAATAAAATTATTTTTTTGATGATATAATGAGGCGTTAATGTTACCTTAATATATTCTAGAGGTCAAAACTACTTTTTTTATAGGATAATGAGGAGAGTCCAAACATTAATGAAGATAAATCATGTATTTTTTATAAAAATAGATTGGTATCAACATTATATAACCATAAAATATTTTACAGCTTAAACATAACAACTAAATGCCTATGAAAATTCCTATAAAAGAGTTTATTTTAAAAATACTCCATCACTCAATTATGGTGGTTATTTAGGGTTTTGTCAAAATTATAGTGAATTTTTCTTTTTCTAGGATGACAAAAAAATTATGAAGAATTGTTATTTTGTAATGTTGGAAATTGATATGAAGTATGTGTTTTGTGGAAATGTGAGGATAAATGAAGAGGTATTGGATTGAAGGAACGTGGTGGTGAATTTTAAATTTTTTTTTGATGCATGATAATTTATTTGCCACTCAATTCCTAATTAGTGAATCCCTTGTGAATGTGTCTTGAATTAATCATAAATTTATCCTTATGGATTACTTATTTGGAGTTCATGTATTAAATATTTGTGAATTTATAAATATAAAAGTTTCATAACATTCTATATGAATTCAATGAAAACATACTCATTATTTTTTCCTTTTGAGTTACATTGTATGATTTTTGGTTTTAAGGATAATTTGTGGAAAATTTCTAAAATAGTTCAGTTTTATGTGTCTATGTGTATCTTATCATTAATATAATAATTTTATTAATCCAAAATATTTATTTTTAATCAATGAATTTTCCTGAAAATATAATTTCTAATATTGAAATGGGGAATTTGGATAAGATTGGATTTCATATTTTGTTTCCTCCATCACAATCCTTTTAACCTAGACCATATGCATTTTTCCATGAATATATTCCATTTTTTAATAATAATAATTTTTTCTAAATCAAATGTATTTCTCCATATTCCTTTATATATTTCTTTTATGAATTTTAATTAGATCTTGTGGCAGAAAAATAAAAAGATATTATAAATTTTATAAATATTTGACATCAAAATGATCACGATTTGGAATTTTATACTCTGATTTCCCAAAATAAATACAATATTATCATAGTGAAATTTATTGAAATTATGTACATGTTTTTGAACATCGGTTGAACCATATAAATTCTATTTTTATAAGAAGATAAATAGTCGACCAAACCCAGATGCTTCCAAGGGGATAAAAATCATGGTGTGCAAGTGACATAAATTTATTCAATACATGATATCACATGAAGATCCAAATTATTAACACTACCACTTGAAGGAAATCATAATGAACTTTTATGAATGCATGGTGGATTCTTATAGATTCATTTTTGATTAGAATCAAATTTATACAATTGTCCTCTATTTTCATGGCTGTGAAAAACTATAAAATAAGGAGGCCATAAGAAATAATAGAGGGGGAAATAGAGAGTGTTGAGTGTTGATTGATCATGGAATGTGTTGTGTGTTGTTTTATTGGTGTTCATATTGGGAATTAAAGTATGAAGAAAAGGGAAAATGGGATTTTATTTGTACATCCTCAAATAAATTACCACAATGTTATGGATGTGATGATCCACAGATAAACCCTTATGAGTTTATGTTTTCAATTATATAATTCCTTTATTTGTAGGGTAACAATATTTTTTATGGAATATGATTTATTCTCTAGTGAGTTCATTTTATTTAATACATTCGGGATTTTTTTTCAAAAAATTATAAAATTAAATTTATTTTTTGATAATTTGAACTTATTCGGAAGGGACATTCCATTATGAAAATTGATTTTATTTTTGTTCAATTTTTGGAGTAATTTCTTCTTTTAAATCACATTTATTATAGGATCAATATTCATATTGAAGTTTCAATATAGTATATTGTTTGATATAGGTGTTTACTTTGTTTTATTTTGGTTAACATTGAGGTGTAATATGTGATAAAACTTTTTAGATAATGAAGATATGTGACTTTTAAAGATCAAAACCACTCAACTACCGCTACATTAATATATTATTTTTACCATAATTATGAAAATGATTTTAATATTAGTTCATGTATTGTTTGATTCCTCATTTTTTAATTTGAATTTAATTTAATTCCAACTCAAATAAATCCCAAATTTTAGTTAGTCCATGTTAATAAAAATAGAATGAATAATTTTCAATGTTAATATAAGTTGTAACCTCCTTCTAAGATGACCTGAGAGAAAACTATATGTAATTCTTATTGGGGATAATATTATGAAGGGGGTAAAGTGACTGAGGGCCCCATATTTAAGAACCACGTGTCAAAAGAGTAATATTTTTTTATTATTTACATGACATGAACTAAACATGAGTATAAATAAATATATATATCATGAATAATGAAATTTATTTTTATGAAAATATTATTAAATGTGAAATTTCACACTATGCAATTAAACGTGATCCGTCAATCCTCTTTAGTATTTAATTGTCCATGAATAATGATTATTTATTAAAATAAATAAATATCATCACATTATTCAGAAAATAATGAATAAATATTATATTCTATATAGTATAGAATAAATATTTATTAAATATTAAACTCACCAATATTTTCTATCAAATAATTGGGTTTAAAATATTTTTTATTAACCAATCATGAATAATTATTAAAAACCAAATGGTAATAATCAGAAATGGATGTGGAATCAAGTTCACCCATTCCTAATGATTTACTGAAAATATAATAGAGATAATATATAGAGTGCTTACATTTGAGATATTACGTTTCAACTTCATAATCTAAATCAACAATAGGTGACTAAGACCACACCAAGATAACTTCAATAACCACATTATTCCAGAGTGCATTAGTCACATGGTTTGTATCTCTATTGGAATGAGACACATTTAATTTAACCCGTAAATATCTTTGAGGCATTGTAATAGAAATTAAATAATCATCCATTGGATATTTCAAAATTTTCCACTCAATGTTTCCACTATGAGTATTGAATCAAATTTAACTCATAAAACATTCCTTCAAAAGAGGATAAAATGATTGATTGAATGAATAATTTTCCATATTTTCACATTATATAAATTTAAATTTCAAATATAATGATAGATTTATACATTTAAAAACTCATGATATGTTCTAAAAACTCCTCCACTCCCGATGTCTCACCATCAACATTTTATTTCATCCACATTGAAATCGGTGTAATCCATATGTGATGATTCATCAAAATGGGTTGTTTACACCTACCAAAAACATAATGAATTTATATTATATTTAAGTCATAAATTTTTTTATTTTTAAACAAATATGAATTTTTTAGTCTCCTCAATCCGCCTTTATCATTATAAAATTTTCACTAAATGAGTTTGGATAGTTGTTAAATACAATGCTATTATAAGAATTTCATATAAAACCATGAACTATTTTGGTAGTTCCCAACAAGATATTGAAAATAATCTCACCTCTTAGAGAAATAGTAATTGAAAACATAATCCAAAAAAATCAATTAAACGTGAACATACTGATGTAGAACACAATATGTGTATAACCGCATAGTTTTATCACAAAATAGAAACTCATAAATATTTGTTTTAAATTCTCATTTGTCTTCACAAATAATTCTAAATACAATAATAGTTTCCTTCCAAAAAAAAATTATAATCAAGTAGATGTCTATTTCTCAAAATCTTCTATGAAAATATAAATTTTTACTCTGAAATAACTGTATTTTTTAATTTAGAAATCCAAATTGGAAAAAATGATTGATGAATTTCATTATATATAACTATTTATTTTATGGATTCCATTAATATTCAATGTCCACAACATTATACCTTATTCAATAAATTCATAACAAAAAAAATTTGAAGTAATATCATTTTGAAGAGTCTCAACATACTCACTCATGTTTTGAAAAATGTAAGTAAATGAGGGACTTTTTTTTATGTGGTGGATCCACTATGATCTCATTTTTCAGATTCACTATCCAATCGGTGTTCCTATAATTAACAAAATATTTTTATATATGATTCATATCAATAATTAATCACTTCATTATAATAGAATTTTAATGTTGTACATACACTAGATGATAGGTATAAGTGTTAACCACATTGTAATAGAAGAACAAATCTTTAATGGTAAAAGGAAAAATATAAATAAAAAGATTTAACAAAGTTCTATATAAATTTGGAATAAAATTTATAATTATACATCAAGAAATTTTCAACACCAAGCCACCCATGTAAACTGGATTTGTGCATTATTTCCATGGAAGAAAATAAAACCATAATTATAACATGCATGCTATCCAAAATTAACTCTATTCTCATTACTTAAATAAAATTACATATTAATTATTTCCATAAATCTATAAAATTTGTAATCACTGTTAGAGATAACATAAACCAGTTTTTTTCAAAACACTAATTAGATCCAAATTCAAAAATACTGTCTAATTTACTTTATCGCAATTAAATATTTTTTTATCTATTTATAATATCAACTTCAATGACATATAAAAGGTTATCATTCCCTTAATCATGCATTACATAAAAAAGTACCACTTTTAAACCTCTTGGTCAACAATAGTGTTCAAAAAATTATTGATAATACTTTAGGAAAATATCTTTAGAACAATCCTTAAATATTTCTTTGTACATATAACCAAAATATTGTTCAAAAATATTTCTTCAGCATAATTATGTAATTAAAATAAATTAATAAATCAATAATTACACTTAAAAATGATTATCATAACATAGGTCATTCATAGATATTGTAGTTAACTCCTAGATTTGGGGAATCACTTAGATAATAGCCATTTTCCCCACATATAATACATTAATAAATGAATTTTACCATTCTATGAGATTCATACCCCCATTTCTCATTTTAAATTACATTATTTACTATTTCCTTCTCTACATGTTGAAAATAATATGATTCTATTAGAACATTTCATTTATTTATTCTTCACACATTATCGACATTTATAAAATTGGATCTCTTTTACTCAATTCTCTCTACCACCAGACCATTTCATATGTCATGTTTTACAACAAAGACCATCAAATCATATTCGATCAATCCTCAAAAACCTTTTCCCATAATGAATCAATCATATTGACTTTTTTCCTATAATGGATGAAGAACATTGACATGTTTCTAATAAAGGATCAAGAACATTTACTTCTTCCCTATATTGTCTCAACCACATTTACCTGTCTTTCATAATTGATCAAGAAAAATGGATTGATTCCCATATTTGTATCATGATATAAAAAACATTACCCATTGAATTTTATGGAAATATAATTTAAACACCTCACTTCACATAATAAAATCCATACATCTGTTTTTGATAAGTTCATGATATTATTTCTTATATCATCAACTCATTAAGGGTGAAAATAAAACTAAATTAAAAAAAATATCAATTCAACATAAGATACCCTTTTAAAATTAATGGATATCATTAATATCTCATCTTAATAATCATAATCAACCCATAGAATTAATAAGGGTGGTTCCATTTGATGATAACCCTAGTAATTTATATTTAACATCAAAGAATGTTATCATTTATGACAAACTCATTTAATGTATCCCTAAAATGTTTTTGAGGGAAAGAGATTTTCTCATATTGAAATAACCATCTTAAATAACAAAAATTTCAAAATTATTCAGAAATACCTCTTTATTCAACATAACCTTGGAGAAATTTAATCTAATATGCAATAAAGTGGTTGGTCATGATAGTGGAAAACATCATTCTTGTCATATACGTTAAAATAAATCATTCCTTTCTAACTATTACAAAAAATGTAAACAAGTAACTTATTTTAAAAAAGAAAAGAAGATTCCTCTTACATTTTAAAATACATTATAACATGAGTAAACATTATTTTAAACAGTCATAGAATAATAAAAAAAATTAAAACACTTTTTGAAATCCTGGATACCAAACAGAAGGTTTTTTTGACCAAAGAGAGAAATAATGACAAGTTTCCACAAAATCATATTTTCATTTTCTTGAGTTCTTATGGTTAGAAAAAATAATGTAAAGAATTTCTCTTCTAGAAATAAATATATGTGAATAAAAATGAATTATTTTTATCCGATTTAGACTATATAATTTCCTCAATGGAAATTAGAGTACAAAAAGACCTGATTGAAAATATGATCAAAAAAAAAGTCTCTTACCACTTTGGTAACAATTGAATTGTAATACACATGAAATAAAGAAACATTGATGGAAATTTAAATCCAAATAAAATTCCGAGGATGAATCATAAAATAAATACATGGTAATTAAATACAGCACATAATATAATCAACATATGAATACAACATGAGTCTCACAAAAATAAAAGTGAGGAAAAAATCCATTACATCGAGATTGACTTACTTTGTACATCTTAGAAAACATTTGTATAATAAAAATAGTTTTATTATAAATATATCTCAGAATAAAATTTATATATAACATGCCATGTATAATTTATTTATTTCATCATATCACCTTGTAATTAATAATTCGTTATTGAAATAACTATTCTTTGTGAAATCTACTTCGTTTTTCAAGGATGTTCTAGTTTGGATGTCCCAGTCCTTGTAATTTTATAATAGTTACACCATTTTAATAAACTTAATCATTATATAAATATAATATATGATTAAATTTATATATATTTAGATTCACCAAAAAAAATTATTGGGAGGAAAAATTATTATACTATTCATATAGATGGTAGGCCATATATACGAATGAATATTGTCATCACTTTTCATCAAAGGTAATAAAATAATGAAAAATAATAATTAATCATTAAATTTTTTATTACATCATATAAATAATATATAATTACCAAATATATAATACAATCATGTAATATTAAAATGAAAAATTAATCACATCTCATTGTGGTGGTGGTACTCTACACATACACAAGTGCAACTTTATCATTTTCCAATGGTTTGGAAGGTAAGTAGTTAAATATGATATTATCATTTGAAAAAAAACATCTCCTTAATATCACATTGAAACATAAAACCGATCATAATACTCATTTGTAACACTGGGTGATTAAAAATAATTTGTATGTCTACGTGGAAATGGTAAGTCGTACATACGCACGAGCAATACTTTCACTTCAAATTATATTGTAAATATTATGAATAAAGGTAATTTTATAATAATTTTTTTATTTATATTTAGAATATATAATAATTATTTAATTAATAATATAATATATTTTAATAATGTTATATTATAATGAAAAATAATTTGATCAGTTATAGTGATTATGACTTGTTTCAAAAAACATTAATATATCACCTATTAAGGATATTAGGTATTTTCTAATAGGAATATAAATAACTCTAAAATATTTATAAGTAATTTTATAAGGATTCTATCTTTTTGGAGGTCATTCTAGAATGGTCAAAGTGGTGTGAAGTGGAAAACAGGAGGGGTTCCCTTTTATAATTTAGGTGAGGGGTGAATTTTGGAAATTTTTCAGACATTAAAATATAATAGAGTAATTATCAAGTCCAAATGCCTAAAAAATAGTAGTTTTTTGAACATAAGATAAAAATGGTTTAAAATACACTCAAATAATAAAAAAATGTATTGATTTCAGTGGTGTTTTAATAATTAATTTTGTTTCAACACCATAGTTAATGCATTTAATCCGTAATTATGGTAACATAATTTCCACCCATAAAGATTTATAATTTTACATATAAATTGATAATTTTCTCAAAAATGTAAAATAAATTGAAATATTTTCCATATCCTAACCAAATTATCAAATTTAAACGTTTTTAAGATTTTTATATAATTTAAATAAATGTTATTTTGATAAAATATCATTAATGTTAACGTTAACAATATTAATTTACCTTCAATTATGACACCTAATGAAAATTTCTGAACTATAATATACTAATTTAACACAAAAAAATTATAATATAATCACCAAAAATATTCATGGGATATCATAACTCATTAATCATTTTATATTTATCATTTTTATGATCATTTATTTTATTTTTCTATCAATTTTTAAATAAAAAGTCAACGTTTCATATTCAGTTAAGGTATCTATATAATTTGTTATAATTATAAATTAACTTACATCATTAAATTAATATCATTTATATCAAAATATAAATTTACAGTAATTCATTACATTCTATTTTACCTATGCGGACACATAAGTGATATTTATGACTAAGAGAGTTATATTTAGTAATATTCATTGCATTAAATATTGAATATGAATTTTTCCTGGAAAATCATCGATTAAGATAATATATTAATAGAATAAGATGATAATGGTATAATTATATTCATAAAATATGAATTTATATGGAATAACTATGGCTTTACCACATATTTTTTCATAGAATTGACGGATTTACCATTTACCGAGGTGATAATTTTTACCACAGTTACTACTCATATTCACCAGAAATAAAAGTGTCCTATTTACCAAATTTAAATCACTTAATTAAAAATATCTATTACATTTATTCAAATTGAAAACATATAAGTTTATGGAATTATTTCTAAAATAAGTGTGAAAAAATGAAGGAAAAGTCTTTTTATAAATACAATGATTTAAACAAGAATGTTGATTAATTTTTATCACATTAATATAAAAAATAATTGATGAATGTTAAAAAAATTATTTAATATATAATATATTATTTTCATTAAAATCAATCATAAATAGTGATAAATTTATTTTATAATGATAAAAATATTGTGTGTGCATATAAAAAATTCTGAACAATACCATTCTATATTTATACATGTTTTTACACAAAATTAAAAAATAGAATTGATTTAATTGAAAGTAATTGGATTATATAAAATATTAAAAAATAAAAATTAATTTTAAATTATTTGAAAATTAGGATTCATGTTTATGCTTGAAATAAAAATATAGTTTTCCATAAAAATTACTATCTTTCCGTATTCATTGAAAATTTATACTTTTTTGAAAAATCCTAGAAATTCATCCTAAGACAATTTTAACATGATGAATTCAAAAATAACATCCTTTTTATCAATTAAAATTTATAAAATTATCAACATTTAATTAAATTATTTTCTCACAAAAAATGTCAAACGGTTTTTGTTTAAGAAGTATTTATGATGAATAAATTGAAATTACTAAAAATTGAATGATTATGTACTAATTATTTATCAATAAATTTATATTGATTTGTACCTTAAAATATTTTTCATAAATTAATTACAAAAATTAATACATACTAAACTATCATCTTGTTTAGAATAGTCATATTTAACTAATAATATTTCATGGTTCGTTTGGGATATGGGTTTCTTGTATCGTAATGAATTAAACAAATTATATAAATTCACAGAATCATGGGGTATTGTATAATGTAATGTTCTTACAACCCATTTATTTCTAAAATATTCATATGGATATGTACATTGTTACATGTCCGTGCCCCAGAATATGCCGTGTACACCATGTACACAGTGTGTACTTCTCAAAGGTCATACTCCCCAAATGGGAAAAACACAAGATGTGTGTTCTGGAACTACAAATCATGTGATTGGGATTTTGGTATGGGAACCCCCAAAAATAAAACTAAACTCATATTTTTCTCTCAATTAAGCATGGATCGACCCTATTGGGGTCTTTAGTAGTCATAATATGGATTTTAAATCATAATATTTTAAATATATGTGTATTTGAATCATAAACATGTAAACATTATACCCTTGGGATTAATCTTCAAAGGCATCACTCATTTCCCCATTCCACCACTACCATGTGATGATAAAGCTCTTCCTAGAAGGATGTATAAAATAATAAATTAGAGGGTAAGAAATAAAACAGGATATATAAAAGGAATAAAATGAAAAGAAAAAGAAAAATGATCCCAATCATGGCTCTAATAGATGTAATGAGTTTATGCATTGACTAGAAAACACATCCCATTCCAAACCCAATTAAGAAGATGGAATCTCAATTAGATCCTCCATTTAAATAAAAGCACCAAATTAATTCACATGAATAAATTTATTTTTAATTAATTATTTCTATCTATTAATTATTCTTAATATATTAAATTAGATCATAATTCCACCAAACTCTTATCCTATGGCATGGAGTCTATTCCAGGACCAACAAAGGTGTTGAAAAAATTACCTAAGATCATATTATTGGGAAGAAAATCTATTCTACAACTCATGGGAATCTTATTGAAAAAACACAAATTTCTACTCAACATCATAGTTCATAAAAATACAGGTCTTTATATTCTGCCCACCATAAACCTTATCATCCATAATACGACTGGGTGGTAAAAATCAAAATTTATTTCACCAATTAAATCTGCAAAACTATGTTATCTTGACCATCTAATTACTATCCTAACATCATCATAATTCTACATTATAAAATTTGTTCCACTATGGACGATCTGTTACTCCCCGTAATAGTATTATCCTTATCATCACATCACAACTCAACTTCATGCTCCATGGACCATGCTTTACCCATCACCAAATGAAAATGTCAGTGTGAAAAAATATAATCATTCTCAAGAATCAACTACAACAAAAATCATCACCCATTCTTAAATCTCTTGAACGATCCCCACAAAAACTGAAATTTAATTCATAGTGTGGTTCACCACCCTTAAACAAAAAAATGGTTTTCACACCACTATATGTATTACATTATAATACTGTTCTAAAGAATCCTTATTAGGATTCATCACCTTGGCTGAAATGATATTTAAAGAAATATATTACATAGATAATTTTTTCCCACCACACACATGATAATGTCAAGATATTAGGAATGATATTCTCTAGAATATAAGAACACTATGATTCCATTAATAGGTTGTATCACTGTCTCATTCAATATTCACATCATGCCATTATCCTTTCCCTTAATCAAATATTAACACCCCATATCCTGAAATTTTTTGTCTTGGTCCAACCGTTGGACAATTTCCTCATGACCCTAGATTTATTATTGATGTCTCCTCAACCCTGGAGGGACACTCATCATTTCATCCGAACATTCACGAAACCATTTCTATATAATTTCATTCAAATCATTGGTCCTCATCTCACACATGTTTTCTCACTAATTTTTGATTTTAACGATACCATGTTAAATATATTGGGGCCATTATTATATAAATCAATGTACAACGATTCATCCATCAAAAATAAAAATTGACCATTTTACACAGAATGTTAGTATCATTTTTGTAGAAGATCCCATGGAACTCTTATTCAATATTGAGCACCCCTATAGTGCCAAAATTTATTTCACCACCAGAAAGAGTGTCATTTTATGGTATTGAAGTCTCTAGTACACAACCACTACTCAAAAAGTTAATGTACCCAAATAATCCTACCCATGGAATCCAATCTCAATAACCAATCACCCTTGGTTCTTCCTTAGATACTGAAGGCATAATCATACCAATATCCCAAAACCTGAGCTCCTACTATGAATGGGTGACAAAATGAGCATATAAATATGATTACTCCCTAAATATCCATCAATAGACATGGGCCAACCCCTCTCACAAGTGTCCCTCAATTAAACTAAATTTCATAAAACAAGGTTCTCAGTCACCAATAAGGGCCTCCATGCATTCCACCCATCCCCACCAATCAAGTCACAAGATGGGTCACTCGGTCCTACCACCTTTCCCATTTTACAAACCACTCACTAGGGTCATTTATTAGAGGGATTCAAATTTTCACCCATATTAACATGGAGAATATAATATTCTTTAAAACTATCTCTAAAATATGTAAGGATAAAATGGAGATAATATGGTCAAAAAATGACTATCGAGGATCAATTATACATTATATAAGTTCCATGTTATAATATAAAATAACCTATATGTTTTAATTTCAATGTAATTTAATTTAATCCCATTGTTATTGTACCATTTTAAGTGGAAGACAACAACACAATCATTATCCAAGCAATGGCCAACCTGGCCAAGATCCTGTTTGAGCATCATCATAAGGAACTACCCCATAGTGGGTCATGATAGTAAGTAAAAGGATAAGTTATTAACCCTAAATAAGA
The DNA here is from genome assembly GCA_963277665.1 of Viscum album. Classification (NCBI taxonomy): domain Eukaryota; kingdom Viridiplantae; phylum Streptophyta; class Magnoliopsida; order Santalales; family Viscaceae; genus Viscum; species Viscum album. Next base: position 774,212,839 of record OY728152.1, on the reverse strand, counting down.
AATTTTATATCATAATACCGCTAAAGTTTTCATTTAACAATAAATATTTAGGTACCTATCAACATTACACTCAGGATGCAACTAGATAATAAAAAACAATGTCTGTTTATGTAAAATAACCAATAATTTAGACGGTAAAATTCATTATATGTTGTTATGAATATTTACTTCACTGAACCTAAAAAGGATACAACCAAGAAAGTACTACTAGAATAGAATTAATTTCAATTTTGACCTATGAGTTTCAATAGTTCACACATAGTACCATCTCAGTGATTTCTGTTGTACAAAATTTTTGTTGTTTGGTTAAGTAGAATTCCATTACACGCTATGCGGGATGCCACTATATATGTTGTTAATAACACATTAAACAACATAACCTAAGTTACTATATTCTATGAGGTGTTCCATCACTAAGAACCATGTACCCTATCAACCTACTATGGTCATATTATGTTCCATGAATGAGGAATGAGCCATCATCCTCAAGGTCAAACATCTCACCATAGATCTAGATAGACTGAAATAAAAAAGAAATAGGTATATATATTTGTATATTTATGTACATATACACCGAGAACCAATATAGTAAAATACTATTTACTGTCTTCTTGACACATTAAATATCTTTTGTGATCATTAATAGTAAACCCAACCACTAGAAGTCTTATAATATGTGAACCCTATGTAAAAAATATAATGCATGAGATGCATGTTTCCCTTGATGGCCAAGAGTGAAAATCAAGAACTAGACTATTTCCAATTGAATAAGGACCATAAATCCTTTTTATGTTTTAAATCCACCAAAATTTTGCTTCACCCAAATTGGAAATCATATAAAACTATAATATCACAAATCATAATAGTAATCCCATACCCCTGGAAATAAGGACTCCTAATCAAAACAAGTGTTATCAATGATCTAGTATGATATAGATAATATGATCTAAAACATTCATAATAATCTTATCTACCATATCCCAAATAATGATAAAATAGTGAAACAAAAATTAATGATACAACTTTTTCACATCTAGAACCGTTTTACTGTATAAATTGTGACCAAACAAGTTGGCAGAAAGACCTCAAGTATGCCTCCCCTTACAGCGGAGGATACAAAGTAGTAGAGGGGTACTAGGGAGTGATTGTGGGGATTATATTGCCTTATATCATATTATAAAACCCATATAAATAACCAAATATCATCCATAACAGTAAATAAATAGAGTGTCAAAAAATATATATAAACAATGGAGTAATAAAGGAAATTTCTTAGGTCATGAACAACCATTTCATACAAGAAACACCTATAGATAACTATAAAGACCACATATACTAGTGTAAATATGATAAATTGAAATAAATATACATGGCTATACATCTCCTTCATTCCTAACCACTTACCTAATCTCCATGACTACACTGTGATTCTCCAACATTATCATAAGAATCCCCATAAGTGGCTATGCTCATTCATGCATCCATGGTATTTTTATCCATACAAAATGTATATATAATCAACAATAGAGTATACATAAGGTCTGTACACACACTTTTGTTCTTGTATTGGGAGTCAGAACCAATCTTAATATGCCACCAATAATGGTGAACCTATAATATGTTATCATAAGTGATCCTCACACAATGTGCTTGGAACAGATGATACAAAAATATATGTAAAGATATAAATCTTCATTAAATACACGAGATTTTAAAACTAATTAACTAGAAATGCATTGAATATGGCATTTATATGGATGTCAAAAAATATAAGCCTTGTATAAAAAATTCAATCTGTGGGCCTATAAACCTAATTGACCATGCCTTCTTCATCCAGTGCTGAAAATTACTTAGAGCACTTTTACATGATATAAATAAAATCCTAAAAAGTGGTTGTAACCAAGTAAACCTTGTATAAATATAATCAAGACTAAAATATGACTATGTAACCAATTAGATCATCCAAGGAATTTCTTATCCTGAATCCGTGTATTTTCCAAAGCATTATATAATTCTGTGTTCCACGTGAGATCATCTAATTAATTCCATATATAGAACTCATGTATCACCCAAGGCATAGTATAATATCATTTAACCTATTACCCCATCCAAGTAATTCCATACAAGGAACACATTTATCTTCATTTAAACAATGTTTCACTCAAGGAATTCAATTTGATGAGCATTTTTATTACACAAGGAATATTATAATTTCATCCTAACCAGGAAACACAATGTATATATTGGAATTCTATGTCCAAAAATATCAAAAATATAATATGAATTCCATTCCCACTCTAGAAAATAATGAACAATAATCCAAAAAATTGTTAAGGAAATACATATCCAATAATGAGGAACACCATGTCCAATAATGGAAATCTATGAGGATCAAAATTTAGATCATAGTTAGTACCAATTGGCATCCCATAAATAATATATAATCAATATTCCTTCGATTGTGGATTACATAAAGTACCTCTTCTAATCCCCATCAAAGTATCAAATTTCGTTTGACACTATTGGTTGAGTACTACAAAGCATATATGGACTGATAAATACATAAATAGTAACTAATTTAAATCATGAATGAAAGAGTGAGGGTGGTCAAATGCCTTAACCCACCACTATTTGTAGATCCTCCTAGGAATTCATGTTCGTCAGGGGTTCTAGGACCCACCCTCTGGCATATCTTCTCAATCTTGTGACGCACAGGTTTAGGGTTATTTAGACATCCGGGAATCCACTGGATCCCTCCAGTTAAAAATTTTGATAGGAATCCTACATCAAATCCTCAATGTCCCCATATAAGAAAAGGAATCTATATTGAGACCCTCTAAGTAATCATGTAAAAATTTTAATCTTTTGGGGATCCTTAAAAATAGTAATCTTATAGGGGAACCTACACGATATCCTCTAATGCTGTAAGATAGTAGAGGTGTCCTACATGGGATCCTAATGAAGATTAAATAAACAGAGGGAACCTATAGATATCATTATAAAGTATACATATGTATAGGAATCCTACATTAGATTTACTATGTTGAAACATATGAGGAGGAATCCTACAAAGAATCCATGGTCGCACACTAGTTTCTAAAATCCATGGGCTAACTAGCATAAAATGGGAGATCACATAATGATATTTTTTTGAAGGGAAAATACATGTAGAATCGTTCTAGGGGACGAATCACATCCCATCTCAGTTTAAGGTCTCACTTTCAGCTATTCTGAATTCCCAAGAAAATGTTTCCTATAAGTTATTTTCTAAATTCCACGCACAAGGGTCTATCATATGATACTGCTAATGAAGTCCTTGGAGGACTTATACAATATCCACTAACCAATTCATAAGTACCTAGGTTGGTATCATCCAATTTCACACTCTCAGTAGATATAAAATACTTTTTACTAGATGAAGAACCTCTCCATCATATTTATATCACCATTAAACACATTTTATTCATCATCAAATCACCACAAAGGTTCCACCATCACGATCTATGTTGCAGGACACTCAAAATGGGATACCCATGAGTCCAATTCTAACTCTGGGGTGAGAAACCACAAATCCCACTCAAAACCCATCATGTAATAAGTACACTCAAATTCCAACCAGGATATATACTCCTTCCATAATTTGTTAGAAAAAAACCATGGTCATGCCATGTAAGTCGGATACATGGTGTGTACCATACATGAGTTATCAGTCTGTGTACCTCACATGATTTGGCCATGTGTTTATTATTTTAAGTGTACCATAAACATAGCATGTAACCCACCTTGGTTCTCTCCGTGTACCCTTCATTTACCCTCTACAGTAGTTGTTTATGCATCTATATGATGTATAAATATAAAATCTCTATTTTCCCATGTATGTGACTTCATGGATATGTCCCAGTAAACTGTCTTTACTCATGGTTCAGATCATGACTTGAAAAAATATCATCCCCTAATAATGGTAATAACACATTGAGTGTGTTCCAGAACTACATGTTCTGTGATCGAGGTTACCGAATGGAATAACACATCAATCATCCCAAACCCCCTTTTTTATACCTATTAAGAATTGATTGACCACATATGGGTCCATTTTTGTCTATATAGGGATATAAAATTATATAATAATAAATATATGGTTATTTATAGAATAAAATTAATAGACTTTATCAATTTGAGGGGAATCTACCAAATCGTCACCCACTTCCATGTTCCACTACTATCGCACGATGATCTGACTCATCCTAACCTTCATAGCTGAACCTCTATTATTCTATATATCTACCTCTCCCCCGTACCTTTTTATTTATTTTTTATAAAGGGTAATCCAATATGGTCTTACATTAGAATACATTGGTAGATTTGTTATTTTCTGTGTAAACAAGTGGTCAATAAATCATGTGGTTTTATCTAAAAGGATTCAATATAAACATATTGATAGAGATTTTTCAAACTCTTCTCATTTTAATGTACAAGTTGATGATTCCACCACATGGTGTCATATGGGTCATGTGTTCCCGATTTATCAACAATTTCTAAACATTTTTTAATCTAATTATTAATTATTATTATTTATATGTTTCATACCATAGAATATATTGTATTTTAAAATATCTATATTATTTAAAAATTTGAAACTATTTTTATCTTTATTTAGGAATGATATAAAAATTATGTTTTCTGTAATTGTGTCACGACCCGTCCTCGGGGCCCGTGCCGTGACTACCCCAAGCCCGCCTTCCATAGGCCAGGGGCTGGCGACTAGCACCAAAGGCGTAAAGTCCCGATAACTGGGAAGGCATTGCCTTTATAAAGAAAACAAGCACCATAGAGTACAAGCGGAAGTAAAACACTAAGTACAAAAAGAAGAGATGAAAAGTAAAAAGGGGCCGGAAATACAAGCCCAACTGTAAAGTACAACTCGAAAGGGAAAACAGCGACTGAAAAGTAAAGCTGCTACGCTGAGATGTCCACTGGAAATCCCACCTGAATGGTGGGTACAGATAGCTCCTCTGCTCCTCGGGTCCCGCCATCCGCTCCGAGTATGTCCCGCCCAGTGGTCTGCCTCTGGGAACCGCCTCGTCGTATAGTCCACCTCCAGGTACCGTCCAGTCCTCGAACACTCAGCCTCTGCCAGCACTGTCCGTCGTCTACAACCAACACAACGAGGTGCGGGCATAGCCCGTGCAGGGGTGAGTATAACGATACTCAGTAGGGACCCCGAGACCCTCAAGGTCTCACTAAAACCAACAAGGATAAACACAAGAAGATCTCAACAGATAAACTCTACTTAGGTATATGCCCATACATATACCTAAGTTATCAAGTAACCCATCTCAATCATGAGGAAACACAAGGATTGTGAAGACGACGGATAACCACTACCCGGGTATATGCCCATACATATACCAAAGTTAGCAAGTGACCCATCTCAATCATGAGGTAAACACAAGGTCAAAAGTCTCAGCTCAAACCAGGATTTCCATTATCGAAACCGTAACTGCTGAAGAGCTCCGTCTCTGGACTGTGCAGTGGTCCTGTCACGACTCCGAGGTACTGCTCACTAACCTAAGACTGCTGAAGTACTCCTCCTGTCGAGTACTGCGGGCCAGCCACCCAAACACAGTAGTGCTTCCCGCCGAGGTATGTCACCCAAACTCCATAGTGCACACCCCCTAGTAGCCTGCTGAGGTACTCTCCGGACGAGCACCGCGGGTCTGCACTGTCACACAGGTAGTGCTCCGTCCGCCATGGGTCTGCACCTCAGAAAGTAGTGCTCCGTCCACTGGGCTAGTCGACTCACTCCAAGTCGAGTCGGTCAAGCAGTCGTCAGGTCTCAGCCAGCTACACGGTCTCCGTACATCGCACGCTCGTCACTGGGAGGGTCCGCTCCACGAGCTACAGGTCGATACTCCAAGTATCACAAAGTCTCACGAAGAAGTGTCTCAAAAGTCCGTCTCGTCACAGGGGTCTCAACGCAACAGACGGCGCGTCGATCGGACGCCCGGTCTGTGAGTTATTAGCCTTTTCGTCCCAGGGGCCCGGTTGGTTTCGAGTGCGAACCAATCCCGGCCGTATCTCAACTGTACCCCGAACTCCCATAGGGTAAACTCAAAGGGACTGTTACTCAACGTAACCACCAACACCGCTGACGGCTCGTCAAGCGGTCGTCCTGTCTGTAAGATATCAGCTTTTCCGTTCCAGGGGCCCGGTTGGATTTCGGGTACAATCCAACCCGGCCATACTCCGACTGTATCCAAAACTCGGGCGGAGTATGTCAAAAGTTCCGTCTCATCAAGAGGAAGTCAACGAAACAGACGGCGCGTCAATCGGACGCCCGGTCTGTGAGTTATTGGCTTTTTCGTCTCCGGGGCCCGGTTGGTTTTTAAGGCAAAACCAACCCGACCGTACTCCACCTGCGTCCAAACCTCGGGCGGAGTATGCCGAAAGATCCGTCTCATTAAGAGGAACGCAACGCGACTGACGGCGCGTCAATCGGACGTTCGTGGCTCAAGATATGAGCGTTTCCGCTCCGAAGGCCCGGTTGGTTCCGTGAACGAACCAACCCGGCCGAACTCAAAGTAATCCGAAACCTTGAGTGCGATATACCGAAACGACCGTCTCGATCCAAGGATCGCGTTTCCGCAGACGGTTCGTCATTCGGAGGTCCGAGGCTCAAGTTATGAGCCAAAAACAAAAACTGGTTCGAAACGGGGGGGTCCGGGTCCGGGCCGACCCGGCCCGACCCCCCCCCCCCCCTGGGCGGCGGCGGCGGCGGGCGGCGGCGGCGGGCGGCGCGGCGGCGGCGGCGGGCCGCGGTGGCGGCGGCGGCGGGCCGCGGTGGCGGCGGCGGCGGGCCGCGGTGGCGGCGGCGGGCCGCGGCGGCTCGGGGTGCCGCGAGGGGCCGCTGGCGGCTGTCGCCAGCGGGGAGGCCGCACGCACGCGGGGCTAAGCCCCGCGTTTCTTCTGGCGGCGCGGCTTAGCCGCGCCGTTTTTTTTTTGTAAACCGCCCCCTCACATGAGGGGGCCTGCTTGAGCAGATCCGAGGGGGCCGGTTGCCCCCTCCTTCAAAGAACCCCCCCCCCTCTCTTAAAGAGGGGGTTTTATTAATACGGCCGGGGAATTTATTTCCCCGGTTTTAATGACTTTCGGCCGGCCAGCTGGCCGGCCGGTTTTCTCCAACGGGATCGGAAATTTCCGGTCCCCTCTTCGGCTTCCGACGCCGGCGGCCCGGCCGCCGGTCTTCCCTTCCGCCGCGGCCCGGAACCGGCCGCGGTCTCCTCGTCCCGCCGCGGCCCGGAACCGGCCGCGGTCTTCTCGTCCCGCCGCGGCCCGGAACCGGCCGCGGCGTTCGTCATCCGGCGCGGTGCGTCGGCACCGCGCCCCTTCGCCGTACTTTGATTCTTTTCAACGCGGCGCGACGGCGTCGCGTTCTTGAAGATTTTTCCTCGGCGTGGCGTGACGGCGTTGCGTAAATTATAAGCACGATCATCCGCGTGGTGCGACGGCACCACGCCACTTGCTTCCACCGCAAGAATTAAACAACAACAATGGAGGGGGGTTCGGCCGTGTTCGTGCGGTCCGGCCCCCCTCACGTTAAAATAATAACGCAACTCAAAATAAAATCAAGTCACACGATAGTCTTGATAAAATCACGATCAAGAATAAAATAAGGAAACCAAAAGAAATCGACAACCCCTACCTCGGGTATAAAATCGAAGATCGCTCTACGTTCCGCGGAAGACGACGTCGCGGAGGTCGGGCGACGCGGTCGTCGTTCGTCAAATTAAACGACGAAGAGGCGCGTCCGAAGAGGCACGTCGTTGGCGAATCCTTATACGCCGACGAAGGTTGTCCGAAGAAGAGGTGGCGTCCCCTTCGTTGTCATGGTGAACGAAGAAAGGAGGTGCGGCGTTCTTCGTCAGAAAAAGAGCGTTCCTCGTCAAGTCTTGAGGAAAGTCAAATAATAAAGTAAACAACGAACTCAAGAACCCATACCTTGATAGTCGCACGTTGACGGTGTCGTGGAATATCGGTGTCGATTCCTTTGACGTCGGAGGACGAGTCGTTATCGAAGGCGTTCGTCGCGGAAAACCGTCGCGGAAGAGATGATGCGGAAGAAGTACGTCACGTCGCGGATATGGCGTCGCGGGAAGACCGTGTTCTTCGGCGAAGAAGTTCTTCGTTGAAGAACGGCGTTCTTCGTGTTCTTCGTCAAGTTGAAGAAGAAGAAGAAAAGCTTCCAAAGCTCTCAAGAAATCCTCCCAAGGGTAAAAGAAACTCCTAGAATAATATAAGCTTTAACTTATATTATTTCATAACTTAACCACAAGAATTTCAAAGGTTTGAAATTCAAAATGGATAACTCCAAAATTAACTCACTTATTTAATATACATGAATTGTATAATAAAATATAAGTTAACTTGTCAATCCATTAAGAGGGAGAGTGGGGAGTTGAAAAGGTGGGGGTTCGTGTGGGCCCCACCACACTTAATCCTCCCAAGGGAGGTTAAGTGGGTGTGGGTCCCACTTCCAACCACCTTTGGTAGGTTTTTAATAAGTTAAAATAAAATTTGTCTTACACAAATTTTATTTAACTCAACTGAAAACCCCAAAACTAAATTTCAACTCGCAACAAACGCAACTCCCGAAAAGGTCTCTTTAAGCGAATAACGGCGTTGCGAGTTCATCGGTGCCCTCAGATTTCAATTCCGAGCACCGGATCAAAAGTTAGGAATTCCCGCTCGTTCGTTCACTGAACGTACCCGAGCCAAACTTCAGAAATTAATTCCGGGCACTCCGGGCCTCGGAATCAGGTGCCGTCTGAAACCGCGCTCTTGTAAAATTCTAAAGAAAATTAAGAAAAAATTTCCCTTGAATTTTACGGGTCTTTACATTACTCCCACCTCAGGGCTTTACGTCCCCGTAAAGCTACATCAAAAACTAGGGAAACAAAAGAGGGTACTGAGCACGCATCTGAGCCTCCCGCTCCCATGTGCTCTCCTGGAGATTCTCGTGCCGCCATCTGTTGCGCACAAGAGGATTCGATCGCCCATGTAGGTCCCGCTCCTGTCGATCCTCTATCTCCACCGGGACCTCCGTAAAAGTCACCCAATCGTCAAGGATGTGCGTCGGGTCGTGCACGTATCTCCTCAGCTGAGACACGTGTAAGACGTCGTGCACCCGGTGCAACTGAGGTGGTAGAGCCAGGCGATAAGCCACCTCGCCAACCTTACCGAGGACCTGGAAGGGTCTGATGAAGCGCGGAGATATCTTGCCGCCTCGGCCAAATCTCCGAATACCACGTCGAGGTGAGACCCGCAAGAAGACGTGGTCGCCATCCTCGAACTCCAGTGGCCTCCGCCTCCTGTCGGCATATGACTTCTGCCGGCTCTGTGTTGTCCTCATCCGTTCCTGGATGACATGGACCTCTTCTGACGTGACCCGGACCATCTCTGGTCCCATAAGAGCTGCGAGATTTCTTCTTTGCCGATAAGAGAAACCTGGTCTCATCCCCTGTATGAACCACATTCTTTGCCTAAAACAGTCAATCCTAACATGGATGATACTAATCCATACCAAGGATGACGTCGTAAGGCCTCGACGCTACTACTAAGAGATCCAACCGTTACTCTCGCCTCCAAGGGTTGAGTCACACTGTCGGCATCAGTGTGTGGTAACTGGTCTCCTCCAGTAGATGTCTCACAAGTGAGGGTCCAGTCAACAGTCAACTGGAACCTCTTAGTAACATCACAAAAGAGGACAGGAACGAAAACATCACAAAGGTATGCGTCTTTTATTATTGCAGCTCATATTACAAGACGCTACACAAAAGCAACATCAACATGGAACTAGAAGTACAAGGGACGTATCCACTAGTTCCTCCCCTATCCACCTGCTCCCAGAGCTCCAGCATTTGTCGCTGCCTCAACCTCGGTGGCTCCCTCCAAGCCTGCGGATCGAGGAGTCGGACAGTCACGTTCCAGGTGACCCTTTCCGCCACAGGAGTAACATTGTCCGTTTCTGGCACGCCTGGCTCTGACCCCACCTCGGGTGCCCCGCACCACCGGTCCTAAAACTCGAGATCGCCCAACTGCTGGTCTGGTCCTCCTGGAACTCTGCTTCATCTGTCTACTGCCCACAGATGACTCGGCTTCTGATCGAAAAACACGCGGCAAAGGCAGAATCTCCTGTACACGCTCGGGGTGTAGAGATACTGGCACAAACTCCACCCTGAAGAAGGTCTCGAAGTCTTCCCATGCGAAGTTCATCTCATCACAAAACTGAAACAAGTGGCTCCACCACCTACCTGCTGCTGCGTGTAGTAGGCTCGCAACGAGGATCACCATGAGGTCTACTGGTGTCCTCACTAGCCTAAACACTCGTACCACTGCCTCCAGCCTGTCCTCTGCAGCCTGGGGATCCGTCTCCCCGCGAAACCTGGGCGGTCGCTGGCGCTGAAACTCATGCAGTGCGCTGAGGCGACGTGCATCGTCAGCGGCTGCTGCTGGAAGCATCGGGGGCTCGGCGGGTAGAGCTACCGCCGGTGCCACTGCTGACTAAGGGCCATGCACCGAGGCCTCGTCGCCCGGTGGGCTGTCGTCACGTTCGATTCTCGGAACCCTAGATGGCTGCCGTCGTGGGGCCATCCTGAAAGAAACAACGTAACACGATCAAACGATTATACCTGGTGAGCTGACCTGGTTTGAGCTGTTTTAAGGGGAAAAACCTTTGAAAACACACACGCAATCAGTGTTTTCGTGCAAAAAGTCGGAAATCAGTTGTCAGGGTCCTGGTGTATGGATACGTCGGCCGCCCGCACCAACACTGGACTCCCTGAACTGAAAACCACACTCGGTACTCTCAACACTATTGCTTCACAGAAAGAAACATCAGAGTTATAAGTTCTGCGGTAGAACCGAACTCCTCTGATACCAATTTGTCACGACCCGTCCTCGGGGCCCGTGCCGTGACTACCCCAAGCCCGCCTTCCATAGGCCAGGGGCTGGCGACTAGCACCAAAGGCGTAAAGTCCCGATAACTGGGAAGGCATTGCCTTTATAAAGAAAACAAGCACCACAGAGTACAAGCGGAAGTAAAACACTAAGTACAAAAAGAAGAGCTGAAAAGTAAAAAGGGGCCGGAAATACAAGCCCAACTGTAAAGTACAACTCGAAAGGGAAAACAGCGACTGAAAAGTAAAGCTGCTACGCTGAGATGTCCACTGGAAATCCCACCTGAAGGGTGGGTACAGATAGCTCCTCTGCTCCTCGGGTCCCGCCATCCGCTCCGAGTATGTCCCGCCCAGTGGTCTGCCTCCGGGAACCGCCTCGTCGTATAGTCCACCTCCAGGTACCGTCCAGTCCTCGAACACTCAGCCTCTGCCAGCACTGTCCGTCGTCTGCAACCAACACAACGAGGTGCGGGCATAGCCCGTGCAGGGGTGAGTATAACGATACTCAGTAGGGACCCCGAGACCCTCAAGGTCTCACTAAAACCAACAAGGATAAACACAAGAAGATCTCAACAGATAAACTCTACTTAGGTATATGCCCATACATATACCTAAGTAATCAAGTAACCCATCTCAATCATGAGGAAACACAAGGATTGTGAAGACGACGGATAACCACTACCCGGGTATATGCCCATACATATACCAAAGTTAGCAAGTGACCCATCTCAATCATGAGGTAAACACAAGGTCAAAAGTCTCAGCTCAAACCAGGATTTTCATTATCGAAACCGTAACTGCTGAAGAGCTCCGTCTCTGGAGTGTGCAGTGGTCCTGTCACGACTCCGAGGTACTGCTCACTAACCTAAGACTGCTGAATTACTCCTCCTGTCGAGTACTGCGGGCCAGCCACCCAAACACAGTAGTGCTTCCCGCCGAGGTATGTCACCCAAACTCCGTAGTGCACACCCCCTAGTAGCCTGCTGAGGTACTCTCCGGACGAGCACCGCGGGTCTGCACTGTCACACAGGTAGTGCTCCGTCCGCCATGGGTCTGCACCTCAGAAAGTAGTGCTCCGTCCACTGGGCTAGTCGACTCACTCCAAGTCGAGTCGGTCAAGCAGTCGTCAGGTCTCAGCCAGCTACACGGTCTCCGTACATCGCACGCTCGTCACTGGGAGGGTCCGCTCCACGAGCTACAGGTCGATACTCCAAGTATCACAAAGTCTCACGAAGAAGTGTCTCAAAAGTCTGTCTCGTCACAGGGGTCTCAACGCAACAGACGGCGCGTCGATCGGACGCCCGGTCTGTGAGTTATTAGCCTTTTCGTCCCAGGGGCCCGGTTGGTTTCGAGTGCGAACCAATCCCGGCCGTATCTCAACTGTACCCCGAACTCCCATAGGGTAAACTCAAAGGGACCGTTACTCAACGTAACCACCAACGCCGCTGACGGCTCGTCAAGCGGTCGTCCTGTCTGTAAGATATCAGCTTTTCCGTTCCAGGGGCCCGGTTGGATTTCGGGTACAATCCAACCCGGCCATACTCCGACTGTATCCAAAACTCGGGCGGAGTATGTCAAAAGTTCCGTCTCATCAAGAGGAAGTCAACGAAACAGACGGCGCGTCAATCGGACGCCCGGTCTGTGAGTTATTGGCTTTTTCGTCTCCGGGGCCCGGTTGGTTTTTAAGGCAAAACCAACCCGACCGTACTCCACCTGCGTCCAAACCTCGGGCGGAGTATGCCGAAAGATCCGTCTCATTAAGTGGAACGCAACGCGACTGACGGCGCGTCAATCGGACGTTCGTGGCTCAAGATATGAGCGTTTCCGCTCCGAAGGCCCGGTTGGTTCCGTGAACGAACCAACCCGGCCGAACTCAAAGTAATCCGAAACCTTGAGTGAGATATACCGAAACGACCGTCTCGATCCAAGGATCGCGTTGCCGCAGATGGTTCGTCATTCGGAGGTCCGAGGATCATGTTATGAGCCAAAAACTAAAACTGGTTCGAAACGGGGGGTCCGGGTCCGGGCCGACCCGGCCCGACCCCCCCCCCTGGGCGGCGGCGGCGACCGGCGTCGGCGGCCGGCGGCGGCGGACGGCGGCGGCGGGCGGCGGCGGCGGGCGGCGCGGCGGCGGCGGCGGGCCGCGGTGGCGGCGGCGGCGGGCCGCGGTGGCGGCGGCGGGCCGCGGCGGCTCGGGGTGCCGCGAGGGGCCGCTGGCGGCTGTCGCCAGCGGGGAGGCCGCACGCACGCGGGGCTAAGCCCCGCGTTTCTTCTGGCGGCGCGGCTTAGCCGCGCCGTTTTTTTTTGTAAACCGCCCCCTCACATGAGGGGGCCTGCTTGAGCGGATCCGAGGGGGCCGGTTGCCCCCTCCTTCAAAGAACCCCCCCCCCCCTCTCTTAAAGAGGGGGTTTTATTAATACGACCGGGGAATTTATTTCCCCGGTTTTAATGACTTTCGGCCGGCCAGCTGGCCGGCCGGTTTTCTCCAACGGGACCGGAAATTTCCGGTCCCCTCTTCGGCTTCCGACGCCGGCGGCCCGGCCACCGGTCTTCCCTTCCGCCGCGGCCCGGAACCGGCCGCGGTCTCCTCGTCCCGCCGCGGCCCGGAACCGGCCGCGGTCTTCTCGTCCCGCCACGGCCCGGAACCGGCCGCGGCGTTCGTCATCCGGCGCGGTGCGTCGGCACCGCGCCCCTTCGCCGTACTTTGATTCTTTTCAACGCGGCGCGACGGCGTCGCGTTCTTGAAGATTTTTCCTCGGCGTGGCGTGACGGCGTTGCGTAAATTATAAGCACGATCATCTGCGTGGTGCGACGGCACCACGCCACTTGCTTCCACCGCATGAATTAAACAACAAAAATGGAGGGGGGTTCGGCCGTGTTCGTGCGGTCCGGCCCCCCTCACGTTAAAATAATAACGCAACTCAAAATAAAATCAAGTCACACGATAGTCTTGATAAAATCACGATCAAGAATAAAATAAGGAAACCAAAAGAAATCGACAACCCCTACCTCGGGTATAAAATCGAAGATCGCTCTACGTTCCGCGGAAGACGATGTCGCGGAGGTCGGGCGACGCGGTCGTCGTTCGTCAAATTCAACGACGAAGAGGCGCGTCCGAAGAGGCACGTCGTTGGCGAATCCTTATACGCCGACGAAGGTTGTCCGAAGAAGAGGTGGCGTCCCCATCGTTGTCACGGTGAACGAAGAAAGGAGGTGCGGCGTTCTTCGTCGGAAAAAGAGCGTTCCTCGTCAATTCTTGAGGAAAGTCAAATAATAAAGTAAACAACGAACTCAAGAACCCATACCTTGATAGTCGCACGTTGACGGTGTCGTGGAATATCGGTGTCGATTCCTTTGACGTCGGAGGACGAGTCGTTATCGAAGGCGTTCGTCGCGGAAAACCGTCGCGGAAGAGATGATGCCGAAGAAGTACGTCACGTCGCGGATATGGCGTCGCGGGAAGACCGTGTTCTTCGGCGAAGAAGTTCTTCGTTGAAGAACGGCGTTCTTCGTGTTCTTCGTCAAGTTGAAGAAGAAGAAGAAAAGCTTCCAAAGCTCTCAAGAAATCCTCCCAAGGGTAAAAGAAACTCGTAGAATAATATAAGCTTTAACTTATATTATTTCATAACTTAACCACAAGAATTTCAAAGGTTTGAAATTCAAAATGGATAACTCCAAAATTAACTCACTTATTTAATATACATGAATTGTATAATAAAATATAAGTTAACTTGTCAATCCATTAAGAGGGAGAGTGGGGAGTTGAAAAGGTGGGGGTTCGTGTGGGCCCCACCACACTTAATCCTCCCAAGGGAGGTTAAGTGGGTGTGGGTCCCACTTCCAACCACCTTTGGTAGGTTTTTAATAAGTTAAAATAAAATTTGTCTTACACAAATTTTATTTAACTCAACTGAAAACCCTAAAACTAAATTTCAACTCGCAACAAACGCAACTCCCGAAAAGGTCTCTTTAAGCGAATAACGGCGTTGCGAGTTCATCGGTGCCCTCAGATTTCAATTCCGAGCACCGGATCAAAAGTTAGGAATTCCCACTCCTTCGTTCACTGAACGTACCCGAGCCAAACTTCGGAAATTAATTCCGGGCACTCCGGGCCTCGGAATCAGGTGCCGTCTGAAACCGCGCTCTTGTAAAATTCTAAAGAAAATTAAGAAAAAATTTCCCTTGAATTTTACGGGTCTTTACAAATTTAAGGTACATAATAACAATATCTAAAAATAATGATCATCCATGTCGGAAATAGATGGTTTTAGTATCCAGTGGTGAAGGCTTCAAGTTCTAATATATTAGATACTCAATGATAAACATCTATAGAAATACATGGAAATATAATTGGTCTAATAATTTGATATATATGTGAGTTCCAAAAGCTATATCTAAATTTCATTTAGTATATATGAAAAAATTTCACTTTATAATGAAATCACTTGAATATTTCCCTTTCATCAATGATTTGGTGCAATTATTCTTCCAAAACCCCTACTTTTCACATGAAGATCATAATACATCTTATACCTTCACCTGTCCTTGGATATAAATATTATTGGGAGGATGTTTCATAAGATCATTAGAATAATAATGGCTCTTGGGGACCGTTCCATTAATCATATATTCATTAACAATAAGGACTGTGGGATTGTCATTCCCAGTGTATTTATTGACTAGGTGATTCAACATAAGGAGTTCCAATAGACACTTCACACCATTTTTAAAATTATAAATACCAATGAAACTAGATAATCTATTAGATAGTGAGGATATAATAAGATCTATGGGAAACTCATCAAGGATATTAAAACTAAGTATTTCTATACACTCTGTTTAGAAAATCATATTCACTACATGAGGCTTTTATGGATCCAACAATCAAAATTTACATGTCAATAATACATTGAGAGCCTCATATCGCTTTTGTATTATCTTCTCATTATAATGATCATGAAGGTGAGAAATATAGATATATACATCCATTTCCGTGTTTTTCTTCTTAAACTCATTGGAAATTAATTATGTCATAAAAATTGGTCATATATAGTATCATACATGTGTTTAAGGTAGAGAGATAATTCTTCTTACATATTCACTTTTGTAAGATACTAAGGAAAATGGGTTTTGAGTATGTATAATTACAACTCATGGAAATTTATATTGTATAAGTTCATTTACCATTACTTTAATGTTTTATCATGCTAAAATGTTATCCTTCAAAAATATGGATCATTTATATAATCAAAGTCATATAACATCAATTTTCAGAAATTAATTACAGAATAATGTTTCATACATTTTGTTGACTATAAATTTAAATAATAAATATTAATCAATTTATTAATCTACCACTATTTTATCGAAGACTGGTAGACCTCAAAATTAGCTATGTATTATTATATCATATTAAAATATTATTTTAAAAAACCCATATATTCCATCTCATAACCAAAACATTGTCCATCAATTTGATTGAAACTATTTTTTTTAATCATAGCATACCTACTGCATTATCATGTATCTCCTTGATCTATTGAGTAGACTCCCCAATCCTGAAATCCAATACCTTTATTTCCTCAATACATTATGCTAAATGGTTTTGAGAAGACTCTGGACATTAAAATAAATAGTAGATTGGTTATAATTACCCAAAACCCTCTGAATAATTCCGTTATAGAAGTATTTTTCATGAATTGGATATGAAAAAACTTTTTTTTATGATTTCATTATTTTTTTTAATAATGGATGTCCTATCTAAAAAATTATTTTATTGTGGAATTTTTATCCTTATGTGTAAATTATACATTTTTTATTTTTTATTCTACTGTTAATATTACGTTTATATAAATTAAGTTATTAACTTATCCTTGATAAAACTTTAACACATCCCATTTTTATTTTAATTCGATTTTGAATGATTTTTAATTCATTAATTTATGTTATCCCTATAAAACCCCCATTATGAAATTAGTCATAAAACATAAAAGAAATGAAAAATAACAACTGCATAATCTTGATCTTTTCTAATGGTATGTTTAGATAGTGATTGATAAAATAACCCTAGAACCTAGGGGAATATCACCTTAAACTATAACTTGGATTTTGTTATATAATTACACAAGGCCACCAATATATCTGTAGGATTGGTATCAATTTTAACTCTAACTAAATCCATTCACATGGGATCTCTATCCATTACATAATATTTACTCACATGAATGTTATGAGAATGATAATTTTGGTTATCAGGTTTACATAAAATAAATCGTGGGTACGCAGGCCCATACATAATGATAGGAGAGGGTGGAATACAAAGTATGATGTAAATTTATGAAATTATTATAAAACCATTCAATAACTAATTAATTAAAAGAAACCATTTACATTCATATGTCAGTCGTTTTTCATTATTATCTATATTCCGGAAAGGAATAAACATTTTCAAAAGAATCATTTATTTTAATAATTAATATTTAAGATACAATGTTCTTGAATTTATTACTTAAATTTATTTAATTAAATAATTAAATTATCTTAATTTAAATGAAGAATATCCTTGAGATTCCCATCAAAATTAATTTTATAAAAATTATATAAATTATGTTTCTCAAAAATTTATTATGTAAAAAACATCTACATAGAGGCCACAAGATGATTACCCATCTAATCTAATGGGTTCGTATTATAGTCATATACAATATACTATTGAGTTATATCATATACCTTATTTTTTAAGAAATTTCATGGCTTTTATTATAATTAAATGACTTACTAAAACATTTTAATTAAATTATTGTGAAATTATTTATAGAGAGAAAATGTAGTTGGTGTATAACTATCATACAAGATATTTAGTTCTAAATATTATGAAAAAGTTAATTAAGAAATATATATATATATATATATATACAACCTAACTCATGGTGTGAAAAATCTATTAATTAAACATGGAAATTAGTTATATAGGTTTAAAAATATTAATTTTTTTAATTTACTTTTTATGTATACATGATAGAAACATTGTCTGTGTAGTACAACAATATGTCATGTATGTCTCTTTGTAGTTTATCCCCAACACATTGATAAGGATAGGATGTTCATGTAGAACATTTATATTTAGGAGGTACATTGAATGTACTTGAGTTATATGTCATGCTACCTCGGATTTTCATGACTTTAAATCACATGTGTTATGTAATGAATACAATGTAGGATCGAAATGATACTGATTGTAGTATCTAATGATGTAGATTCTCAACATAATATAGTTGGGTGAATTGTATACATTAAAAAATTCCTTTGGAACTTTTAAATATGTTAATTTTTAACAATGTTAAACAAGGTAATTTCACAAAACCTCTAGTTCTACAAACATGCTGGATTCTGGAAATATGATTCTGAGAATGTAATTTCGGAAAAGATGTTCCGGAAAATAAAATTAACAAATGTTTACAAGGAAAAAGATTCTACCTTGATGTTTATTGAATCTTACAAGTCATTGTACACGTATAAGAAATTATATGTTAGTTATACTTTCCTCAACAACCAAAATGATGCAGAAAACTTGAAACAATATAATTAACAAGTAGAAAATCTTTTAACCGAAATATAAGGGTATCCAAAAACCTTTGATAAAGGTCCCTTGATTTATACATTCAAGAAATTATGTCTTACCCACACTAGGTTAAGCCCTCAATACGATGATCGGAATCTGTCTTTTTGTCCCTACAATCCCTCGAACATCAAGGTAGTCAGCACCTCTGTCTTTCTTAGCAAGGATGTCCTCAAACTTTAAGGTAGTTGGAACCTCTATCTTCCTATCCCCGGAAGCCCTCGAATGTACTCATCAACCTTTAGAGTCGCACGAATCAATTATAAACAATATGTTTAGTATGCACAAAGAATTAATGTCTCTCCCGAAAAATCACTTCAACAACATGTAATCTCAAGAGTCGTAGAACTGTTCATCAAAGTTATGAGCTCTTTCAAATGAGCTCCTATTCATAGGCACAACTTCAACGGTCAGCTCCCTCCTATAACGGTCATATTTTCCTTGAATTTCCAAGGGACCTGTAAACATTTCACTCAAACAAATGTTTGTTAGAAACATAAAGCACAACATCATTTTATAACCATAACAAGAGTAAGCAAAAATATGGTGCCTAAACAAATCCATTTTTCAGAGTCTATGGAAATAAAATTTTGGAGTCCAACCAAAAAACCATTCAGTGTCGAAAATATATAAATATTCAGATTCTATCTTCAAAAGAATTTGGAACCTGAATTCTATAGAATTTGGAGTCTGAATTGCAAGGAAATTTGGATTCTGAATTCATAAGAATTCAAAGTCTGAACTTAGAAAGTTCAGAGTCTAAATCCCTTAGAATTCGGAGTTTGAACATAGAAAGTTCAGAGTCGGAATTAAATAGAATTTGGAGTCCGAAATTAGAATGTTTGGAGTCTGAATTCATTATAATTCAGAGTCTGAACTTAAAACATTCTGTGTCCAAATTCATTAGAATTCGCAGTCTGAACGTAGAAAGTTTGGAGTCTAAATTTAGATAATTCAGAACCATAATTAAGATCCTGAAAACAAAATGCTCTTTATCTATGAAATATAAGATTCTGAGGTTTTAGATATGAAACTGAAATTTATACATAGACAAAATATGAACAATAAAAAACATGGTAAGGATAAATTTCCTTGGGGATGGAGAATTTCCTTATAAAGATAACACTTAGGGTAAATGAAATTTTCCTTAAGATAAGATGTTTGTGATTTTCAAAACAACAAGGAATGGAAAAGTCATAAGGAAACCTTATTGACTCAACATACAATTATAATCTTTGACTATTTAATTTCCACTTTGAAAATGTGTAAAATACATAGAATTAATGCATGGTGCATAGCATGTATCCTCGAAAAAAGTAAAAATCCAGGAAATTTTAAAATTAGGATTTTTATTTCCTTATTAATATATACTAATTAAATTTTATATAGTTATATTAATTATAATAATATTTGGATTTTAGATAAATTAAATATTTATTTCTAACCAAAATATGTTTTGTTATTTATATAGTTTTATTTAAAAAAATATTTTATAATTCAGAATTTATATTTGAGAAAAAAAATTAATGTTTTAATTCCTCATCTTATAATTAACTTAGGATGAATTTTGCATAATTTTATGAAAATTTTTATTTTTTTAATCAATAGTAAAGAATGCTGATTTTTATTGTAATCTATAATTCCATTTCGACCATCTAATGAATTACTTTTTTTCAAAAAAGTTTTAAAAGGATAATTCGTATATTTATATTATTAATAATAAAATTTTTGTAATTGAAATAAATTTTATGCTTTATTTTGATATAGAATCTATTTATACATAATAAGACATTTTTTTTGAAAAACATATTTTAATTTAGTTTTGTGAGAATAATATTAAATTAAAATATGAGACAAAGGTGAATTGAATTTTTTTAATTGGGTTAATATATTTAATTGTAATAATCAATATAATTTTATAATGTAAAATTAATTTTTTGGTCACATTCAATAGTAAAAATTGTAACCATATTTTACCACATTTAATGTTAAAATTAAATTACTAGGTACTAAACTAAAGATATAAGTATTAAAAAGAAAAAAAACATATATAAATACTAAATTATGAGAATATTTTGAACATAAATCATCTCATATGATGTCATGTACCATTATGGATCCATTTTACATGAGTATTGCCAAAAATATATTTTAATCTTTTAAAATTTCCATGTGTGTCTCCTCTCCACATATAAAAGGACACCCGATATCCTCTCTTCTACAAGAATAAATATTCATTTAGTTTACCCAATATCTTCTTAAATATATTATTGAAATAAGTCACCAAGTAACCAAGCACTTAGTTTGGTCATAATACCATCCTTACAGGGATTATGTTTTAAAACAAAGGAGGTTGTCCATATATAGCTTTTGACCGATTATTTTATTATTATTTATCCTTATACATCAATTAAAACACATGTAACCATAATTATATAATAAAATTAATTTCTAAAATACACTAATATTTTATTATATGGATTCCATGTCTTTAATACATCTACTTCTTCATGTAATGGTATACAGAACCATCAATCACATGTACAACACAATACTACTTTGCGGACTAATATAGATCATTTTCCATCACCACCTATCATGGATATTTATAATGATATATTTAACATATATATATTCATTACATAATTATAATTTTATTAAATATATGATATCACTAATTTTCTTACCATCCCATTAATAATGTCATTTGTACATATGTGGGGATTACCACCTTCATTGTGTGATGTGATATTCTTTTCATCACCACCTCAAATGGATTATATATATAAGTTTATTTAAAGATTAAATAATTTATTTATGATATAATCACCATTTTGGTAATATAAAATTATACTTACCTTATTTCCCCCACATTCATTGCAATATAGAAACATTACACAAGCGTAATCATGACATACCACCTCTATGATTGCAACGTAATTCATTCTATATAACTGTCACACATAGTTTTATGTAAAGGTTTAATTAAAATTTAAAAATTAAAAGAATTTCCTTAATATTTTTCAATATAACATTATATTATGACCTCATTGACCACAATCAATATATTTAATTCATTTTTAAATTATTAATCTTACATCCTCAAAACACACGACTTTGATTTAATGATATTAAATGTAATAAATGGATTAATTAAAAGTAATTTAATGTTAAAAATGTTCTTTTGAAAATAAATAATTAGTAAAAATTTATTATACTAGATATAAAGAATGTGTGTGACAAGAAATAATTAAGCTATGTGATACTACCTTATAAAACTCATTTTAAATTTCATAAAGATATATTTTATAAATAATTTTATTCCATGTATATAATTTTAAATTTATTTTATGAATGTATTTATATGGACACAAATTAATTATAAATTGAATTTTATTTCCCCTTTTTATTTTTAACAATTCATTTAAAAGGATTATTATTATGTATTTTATTTGAAATGTTATGAACAATAGGAAAAGACAATTTTCTATTTTAAAATTTACATTGTCAGTGGGTTTCCACCCACCATATCCTTTTATAGATATTCAACTTCTATTATAATAATACTTTTTTTATTCAAATAATAACCCTTCCTACAATTTTTCTGGGTATTTTCAAATTGGGTTATAGATAGAATGAATATTTAATTATCTATAAATGTTTTTCTTGTGATAAAGATTAATATTTTTATGAGTATGATGATTGAAATTAATGAATTTTTTTTATGATTATTTTATGGTTCACTGGAATTTTTTATATCGATGGGTGATCCCTATATAGCTCAAGATTATGGGTGATACTGATATAAATCATGATGAATGGTGAGTGCGGTATAGCTCTCAAAAGTAATTGGGTAAATGGTCTAAGTAACCGTTTATAGGTTTCCCCTAAGAGAATATTAGAATTTATCTAATTGTATATTGAATTTTAAAGAGTTATTGTAATGATGTTATGGAAACTATGTACTGAATTACCTATAATATTTATCTATTGTTTCTATAGATTTTCATATAAATTTTATGATTTTACAATGAATGGTTTTATTCTTATGTTTTTAGGAAATGATTATGATTCTTCTTAAAGGTTCAATGTATAACTTTGTGAAAAAGTTATCAATATTTTATCATGATTTAAGGAAATCTTTTTTTTATTTTAATATTTATTTCTTAAAAATATATGAAAATATATTGGATGTGAATTAGTTTTTAGGGTATGAATGTTTAGTTTGGGAATAAATATTATTATGAATGGGGAAAAATTTTCTATTATGTATTCATAGACTGATGAATTTATTTATTTCATTTAATATGTATATTAATGATATTATTTTCCTCATCCTACATTTTTAATTTTTTTTCCTACGGTTTAATGTATGATTAGGTATAAGGATCATGTCAAGATTAAAATTGTGATGATAATCCATGAAATTAAAAAATGAATTATCTTAAAAGTTTTCGTATTGTGGGGAAAACAGATAATGTGTGACATTTTACACTTTGTGAAGTTATATTTTATAATTTGAGGGTGATGACCAAATTCAATTAAAATAATATCCTAAAATCCCATTACTAATTAATGAATATGAATTCTATTCAAAATAATCAATTTATGCATTGTTTATGTTTGGGTCATTATAGTTGTTATTAGATAATATTAGTAGATATTTTTAGAGGTTATGACAATGAATTTAATTCAAATAATTATATTCAAATTTAATTTTATTTGAATATATAATTTTAGAATTACCATATTTCTTCATCAAAAAAATTTATGTTCTGAATGTTTTTCCATAGTAAAAAACTGGTAGTTTCTATATGAAGGAACCTAGAGGATAATGTCCTTCCAAATCAGTAACCTAGAATGGTTGGAATTGGGGCTAAGAATTTTTTTGATATTATGGTTTAGTTTATTTTGTATATAAATATTATTTCCATAAATTATAAAGAAAAACCATATCTACCACATAGGATTAGGTCGATAGAGGACCATTTCATGATACAACACTCCAGAATCTAGTGAATCCTCTATCCCAATGGTAAGTGAGGGATGGATTATTTATTTGTAAAAGAAATTTAACCTCATGGTTTGTTCATATTATGAAAATATAACACTTTATATTTACCATTGAAAGGCGAATTTGATCATTTGTGGTTTGTGGTTAAGAAAATTTGAGAAAGAGAATAGATTGATTCATTGTAATATGAAGAATTTAATAATATATTCAATGAGATATATTTTACTATGGTTGTTATCCATAGTATGGGAAATAAATTCATCACATTATTGTTTAATGAGTAATATTATTTATTTTAATATGAATAAAACATCACCTCATTAGAATTGATTTCATCAAATTATATTTAAAGTGTTGATTGTAAAATAAATCAACTTTACACAGAATTAAATCCAATACATAGAAAATAATTATCCCCTACAAAATTTAAGAGAATGGAAAAAAATCACTATAATCAAAATATAGAAATAGAGTTTTAAAATAATCATGTTTTCAATGGAAATAAGTAGAAAAATAGGGCCATGTATTAGAAAATTCAGAATAATATTTCAATTAAATATGATGGAAAGAAAATAAACATTCAAGTTTGTGATAGTTGTAGTAAAAGGAACCATAGTGAATGTAGTATAAAATATAGTGTGTTCATCTCATGTGGTTTGTTTGGGACTATGTGTGAGGATTATAACTAAAAATATATTGTTAGTGGTAATACCATTTTTCATTAACAGGAAGTAAGGTATATTAAATGTATTGGGATAGGTCATTATGTGTATGTGTTTATAATCAGAGCACGAATGATCAGAATCAGAAAGTATATTAGTAGAATATAGTGATGAAATATTTTACCCCTACCTTGGTATATGTTGCGTTATCAAACTATGTGTTGATAGGTACATTATATGTATATTAATATTATTTTAATATCATATTTTATTTTTGGTCTATACTTTAATTTGTTTTTATGAAATTTATTTGTGAAATTAAAGTTTCAATATAAAAAACATATTCAATACATTAAAAAACAAACCTAGGTGTAGTATTAATGAAAAAATAATTTAAAAACAACTTAATATTTTCTTATTTGGATTATTTTTTCCTGCAAAACATATTTTATTTCCCATTGAATAATTTACTTTATTATATATATATATATATATTATCATCATATAATTGATTGAAAATGTATGTAATTTATTTTAAAATACACATTTAATTTTACAAATAAAAATGAATTCATAAATTTTATAAAATATCAAAAACATGTGAAAATTTTAATATATGGGATTGAATGTTGTCTTTAGAGTTACTAATAATAAATATACTATTTATATTATTAATGTGCCAGTAGTAATACAATATCTAGAAGTGTTTCCTAACGATTGGTCCATTATTATACCCAAATGTAAAGTTCAATTTTCTATTTAAATAGTGTTGGATGCTATGAAAAATTTGGAACCCACTTATTAAAAGGATAATATTGAACATTTAGAATTGATATAGTGGTTAAATGAATTTCTTGAGAGAGGTTTCATTCATCCAATATCTCTATCAGGAGGTGATCCAGTTTTATTTTTTAAAAATAAAGATGGATCCATGAGTCTTTAAATTCATTATATAGTATTTTATAACATTATTATTAACAATAAGTATTATTTTCCTCATATATACTACTTCTTTGATAATATCTAATGTTTTCAGTATTTTTAATGTCTTATATAATATTCGGGTACCATTAGAAGAAGCATAAGGATTTTGAAATTATGAAAATGAACATCCATTCTAGGTATGGGAATTTTGAGTTTCTGGTTATTCACTTTTGGATTATGAATTAACCAATTATATTCAAGGGTCATATTAAAATTTTTTCCGTCTATACTTGAATAAAATTTTGGTTGTGTTTATGGATTATATTTTGGTTTATCAAAAAATTTATGAGTATTATGAAAGTCATCTAAGGATTGTTCAAAAAATAATAATGGAAAAAACTTTAATGAAAAATTTAGTAAATGTGATTTGTAGTTAAATTTTATTTCATTCCATAGTGACATAAAAAATAAATATGGAATAACTGTTGATTCTTCTAAAGTAAAAGATTTTCATGAGTGCTCATGAATAGAAACTGTTACTGAGTTAAATAATTTTCTTGGATTAACAGGATCTTTTAATCATTTTTATTGAAAAATATCATGTTTTTATTTCCCACTAAAAATCTTAATAGAAAAGGAGTTATTTTTTGTAAACAAATAAATGTGATGAATATTTATATGAATTGATAAAAAGATTAATGAATCCTCCAGTTTCATACTTTATATCCAATAATGTTATTTATCTACTACAATACTTCAATAAAGGTCTTGTATTCTATTTTGAGGTAGAATAAATGAATAATTTCTTATGCTTCATGTCAATTAATCCCCAATGAGGAAATTATCCTACAAATGATCATGAATTTGTGATTTTAGTTTTTCCTTTAAAAATGTGGAGAGATCCTTAAAATATAATAATGTGTGTAATATATATGGAACATAAATGTTTTAATTATGTAATCACTTAGAATGAATTTCAGATGAGATAAAGGAGATGGATGAAATTAAAAAGGGATAATAAAAGAACAATTCATATTAATCTAGTTAATGGGAATATAGTTGTTGATACATTGACTCAGAAATATAATACTACATTAACCATGTAATTTTGTAACATCAACCATTGGTCAATGATTTGATGAATGTTGGAATATGAGTAGTGTGTGTAGGAAAACCCATGAATTTGTTTCGTCTTTCAATATAATTTACCTTTTCATTCAGGATTAATGGAGATTAGTTATTAAAATCAATGTTTTTGAAAACATCATAATTGGTGAATAAGGATAGGTTTCTAGAGCTAAATATTGAAAAATATGTTTTCAATTTTAAAAAAGGGTTATAAGATCTGTTGGACAACTTTTTGAAGAATAAAATATTGAGTGAGGATTATAGATATCAATTTTCAATTCATCCTATTATCAAAATAATGTGTATATACCACTAGGAAAATTTATTATTGGAAGGAATAAATTATAAAATTTCCGATTTTACTAAAAAATGAATGATGTATAAACATTATAATGTGGAATGATAGTTACCGAAGTGGATTCATCAACCATTTCCATTTCTATAATAGAATTGTGTAACATCCTTGGTAAATAATGAATATTACTTTTTCATATTTATCAATATTTTTGAATAAAATTTTAATATTAATTTAAAAGGGAATGCTATGCTCTATGGCGTACCCAATACGCAACAACGAGTTTCTTGGAAATCTTACGTTTCAATATAATAATAAAATAATATTATTTTAAATGGTAGTTAATGCCTAGCTATTGTAATGGTGGGAATGAACAGAACTAACTACAAAATGATTATATATGTTTGTCAAATATTTTTACTTTTATCCAATAAATGTTAGAGGCTTAAAATGCAAATGAATCTGATTTTAAGCACAAATCTTCTAATATTATTTAAAAGCTCGATTAACCGCCTTTTGATGGAGAACCCTATTTAAATATACTTTTGACAATTTTATATGTTTTATTTGACAAAATAAAATCATTTTTTGGAATCTGGACATCAAAATTTACTTTGTGTAAATTTTTGTTATTTTTCCAATTAAGATCATTTTTAGTGAAAATGCTGCATTTTAATTCAAAACCTCATTTTAATATGTTTTATTTATATGATTATATTATCTTGTAAACTGAGATTAATGTGTATTTAGAATATATTTTTACCATTTAATCCAATGGTGGTCATTGGAATTAATTTCACATTGAAATTGGACTTAAACTAGTGTCAATCTTTTAATAGATATTATTTCTTAAAAACAAGCTATTTGTTTTGACAACGAGAATTAAAAAATAAATTAATTAATGAAAAATATATGTTTTAAATTTTTTAATATAGACATCATTTTTTATTTTGGAATATCAAATATAGATTAGGGTTAATTTTTGGTATTTTTCTGAAAAACATCAATTTTTGATGAATAGTGAAACCATTAAGTGGTAGTTAAAAAACTGATTTTTCATTTAAATGAAACTTTACCTCTTCTGGGATTTTAATTTTAAAAATCTCAAATACATGGTTGTCATTAGGATGTAATATTTGGTTCAATTAGATTAAAATAATTTTTTATTGAATAGTAACTTTTATGTTTTATTAATCGCGATTAAAGTTAATTAGTGTACTTTAAGGTGAAGATAATGTTATAATAATATGAAATGACCTTGAAACATGTCCTACCCTTATTGGATGAGTCAGGGCTGACCAACAAAATCCATGGGTCAACTTGGGGACCCCATGGAGCCACATTTGTAGGAAAATGACATTAATAACTTTTTATTTAAAGTTAAAATAAAAATGTCACAAACATGTATTATTTTAATAAAACAATTCTTACAGGGAATTATACAAGTCATATTTTTTAATATAAATATTAATTAGAAATCTAAAAATATTTACTACAACATTATATATTTTTTTTATACTTTTTAGACATTAAATAAATTAAATTATTTTTGACACCACGATGATGCAGCGATTACATCATTATTTAACGATTTAAATAAAATGAAAAGTTAAAGAAACATCTAAGCCCTAAACTTATCAAAAACCTATTGGATGGGTGGATTTAGAACTTTTATCACCTTAGCCTCGAAAATTATAATTTTGGGACATTTAAAATCTGAAAAGATTTTTATAATAAAGTAACAGTTTATAACTTTCCAAGAGTGCCCCTCCTCTCCTCTTATAAAAGCCCCCTCCTCTACCTCCTTACCCACACCTCTCAATCCCTTGGATCGTCCAAACTCTGCTCATTTTGTCTCTCCAAATACCTCTCTTACACCTAGAAGCCTAACATTGGGCAGAAGTCTTTCTAAGGAGGCCTTTGATCTCAAATCAAAAAGAGTTACCCGATTTTAAGGTAATGTCTTCACTTTTGTTCTTTTGTTTTATTATGATTCTCCAACCCCCTAAACTCTTTTTATTCATTTTTTTGTAAATACACCAGTGTATTCAATGTACTAGTATGTTGTTATAATAATTATTTGAGCTACACTTCCACACACCTCTGTCTAATAGTTAAACAATATACTATTTCAGTGGATTGCAAATTACAGCCTCACAAAACGATGATTGTTCAATATTATTTTAACACCTTCAAAAGTGGCCATTAATATGTCTCTATATTTATATATGATATTTAATATGTTTATGTTTTCCTTAAGCTTCTGTATTTCTTCATTTATGTCATACCTTTATGGTTTCCATTATGGGTAAAGGCGATATCTTCATTTTAGGAAGTGTGGACTATCGCCCCCTCAAATTGATTTGATTCGTTAATGCCATATGTGGGATGTATAACGGATAGAATTAATGGTATTACATAAGTTATCCTAATGGAATTTTAATATACCTTTATATCATTATTATTTCATTCCATTTAATACAAAAAAAAGAAATGAAAGTAGCGTTCATGCGTACGTACGGCTTACCGTCTCCATGAACGGTATATATCATTTCTTATCTCCAAATGTTATGTACTATTATAAGTACATATATAAAATGGATATATATGTCATATATTACATCTAAATGATGGATATAATTGTGGTATTATAATATATATATATCTCTCATTTAGTTTTAATTCGATTAATATGACAACGAAATGGAAGTAGCGTTCATGCGTACGTAAAGACTACCGTCTCCATGAACGGTGAATTTCATTTTTATCTCCAAATGTTATGGAATAGTATAAAATTAATATAAACTGTATATATATGATATTTAAATCATTAATAATATTTTTGAGATGATTTACCTATAACATCCTTGAAAATTCTTTTCTAACAAGTTCAATTTTGACTTATGTACCGAACATCGACAAAAACATCTGATATGAACTCACATTATTAACCAATTATAAAAACATTATAATATGTGATCTGAAACAAATAATAATATTTAATGGAGGTTCTTAATCAATTATAAAATTTCCAATGTTTGTTATTCAAGAATATAAATAAACGAACAAGGAAAGTCGGACTTGAGGTAAGGGATCCTACCACTCTCTATCATTTTAAGTACTCTCTTTTATGTCGTTTCTTTTAATCTCCAATTTCTTAGTTAGGGGATGTTATTTTATATTCCTATTAATGTACTTTCTATGTTAATATGATGATATACCATCTTTTATATCATTATTCCAATTTTTTTGGAAGTTTTAAGTGGTGTCGTTAGGCTGCCGAGTTTTCGGAAGGGGTTTTTCACCTCGCTTTTATTCCCATGAGATTTATGCTACATTTTCCACCATTTCCTTTGAGTGGTATATTTACTGCCCATTATTCTACTCTTTGTGTAATATAATTTCTTTTATGATTATTTACATCAATGTTGTATAGTCCTTCTTTAAAGGTGTGTACATTTCGGAAGTTACCCAAATCAGTAAGGGAACCTTTCACCCTCCTATTTTTAAAAGAAATATTTTTTATGTCATTTAATATACATATTATTATGTTGGGATATGTTCTTATATATCGTTATTGATTTAAATTTTATGTAAAAGGGTTGAGATACCATTTTCTCTCTCATCAGTAAGGGAACTTCTTAACCCAATTTCAATTTCTTTGGGGTCAACATGTAGTTATTGAATATTTCATTCTTTGAATATGTTTGAATGACCATAGATTGTTTTACACTTAATATCCACTTATAATGGGTGTATTTATATTTGTCACATAATTATGATATTGATTTATCCTTAATTTAAGGATACCTTATTTATAATGTATTTCATCTCATTTTACATTTCTATTGAGACTTTATTGTTGTTTTGCACCAATTCACTCTTATATGGTTTATATACAGTCCTTTGGAATATTATATCATGAATACCTTTATTCTCATGAAATTATAAAGATATAATTAAATGTTATTCCTCAATTATTGTATTCAAGTGTCTCTCATTTTTTTAATAACCCTTCAATTAAAATATCGTTTTAAATGTTTTAATGATTTATTCTTATAAATATTTCTCATTAATATCCATGTTTTAAAAATGGTTTTATGGATTTATTTATATGGACATTAATGGATAAAAATGTTAAAATATTAAAAGTGGTATGGGACACATTGATGCAAAAATATCTTTATTAAATGTCTTAAATGGTTTTGAAAATGGTTTTTAGAATGGATTCAAAATTTCAATATCTTAAAATGTTATATTGTTATTGAAATGTGGGAATGTTATATTTCCATTATTCTTAAGTTATGTTCTATGAATATGTTATGGTTCTTGGGCATTGTTTATGAAGATGGGTGGTTCCGTGACAAACTAAGGGCGAGTGAGCCCTATATAGCTCTCCAATGCATTGGGTAACGCGAAGGGGTTAGACGTTAAGGTTTCTCCGAAGATATTTAGGGAATATACTGTGATGGGTATTGAAAACGTAACCGTGAGAGTTACTCACTACGTAAGAATGTTATGAATGCCTCAAGTTACCATTATGTATTATGATTTCTATGATTTATTCATGATTTCATGAGGTATGTTGAAGTGATTATGCTTTATGAGTAAAGTATGATTTCATACATGGACTAATGTTTTTAGTTTGTACTTTGATATCCCTTATTGAGCTTTTTATGCTCATCCCAAGTTTTTTTTTATTTTTTGTTCACAGGAAATAAAGTGGAATTGGGTCAAAGATGATATCAAGGAAATTTCATGCTGTCAAAAATAAGGATCTAGACATGACTCTTTTGTTCAGAATTTTATTTTTTGTGGAAAAAATGGACGTTGAGTAGCTGTGTCTACTTTGTAATCATTGAGATGTAATAGTTATGATATAATTCTATAAAAATCTAAACCTAAAAATATCCTCAATGTGAATTATTCATTTAATTCAATATTAATTAATTTTATAAGGCCAGTTCCTTATAGTTGGTATCAACGGTCGGTTTAGATAACTTTAGAGGTTAGGGTATTCTCTAAGCATAAGTGACATTACCATAATGGCTAGGATTTCAGAAAGAGTCATAGTTTTTAGATAATGTGATTGAGTAAGTATATCATAGTGTTTATCTTCCTCATTAGTACATGATGGTTGTTTGATATACTCACACGGACATTTCTGGTTTTAGTAAATGGATGGACCTAAAATGCACCAAAGTGACAATGGGTTTAAATGAAACTGTGGTGGTTCTCTGATTAAGAGACTCGATGAAATGGGGGATTCAATGTGGAAACTCATGGTTATTATAAACCAACTATCAAGGAGTCATGATCAACCACTTTAACCTTGCTGAGTTCCCTACTGCATCATGTACGAGATGACCAACTCGAAGTGGACGTTCAGGTAATAATTATAAAGGTAACCAATAGGGTATATATGATCCTTACTTTTAAGGTAATTATGGGTTACTATATGATGGAAGATGAAAGGAATGAGGTAAAATTGAGGTTAAATTATGTAACGGTTATTTGTGAAGATTTTATCTCTTTTTGGGGAATGTTTAAAGAATTATATAGTTGTGGAAAAAGTGCAACACTCAGACCGTATGACAACCCGTCGCGTCGGAGAAAGCTGTGGGAATCAAACCCACAACCAAAGTGCGACTGGTATTTAACGCCTACCACTAGGATACGTGAAGTCCCTAGTTAGTTTGACTAATTCTTTTTTGTTAGATGATTTTATGAATTAAGAATAAGTTGTTTTTGGGTTATCTAAGGAAATGATTGACCTATCATGGAGGATATATGATTAGGTTAATTACTTTTCAGTATGAGACTTTAAGAGAAACAAATTTTATTTGGAGATAAATGTTTATTTTTTACCTTGGAAGACTATGTGATTAAATCCTTCAAATATTTTGGTTTCAATCATAATTATTTTTACTTTGAAAAATTTTATGGACCAAATTTTTCTCAAATGGTCTTCGTTGAAATTTGGGGTTTTTGGACATATTTTGGAGATTAAGAATTGGTTTTCTTTTTATAAAGGACTATCCTTTTTGGGTATTATCTGATCTTGTACTAACCTTTTTGGTTTTGGTTTTGGTTAAGGTCTAAATACATGGGAAATATATAGTTCTCTTCTATGGATTAGGTGATTCTCAAGAAGTTGATTATAGCGCTCATAGTGTGAACAAGTCTTTATAAATACTCATCCATTGGAGAAAATATGAGTTTGTGTAAGAAATCTATTATAAGATGAGAGTCTACACGACAAGTAAGTATGTTTAATTATGATTTAGTAAATCTAATAAATAAATTCCTCAATGAAAAGTAACTTAAAAACAAAAATGTCGTCTGCTATGTTTTCCTAATGGGGAATCAAATACTGTTTGACCCATCACAGGTTTGTGATTTTCTTGTGGTTAACTTTCTCTTAAACATGTTTTCTATCACCCTCCATCCGAACATGACCCTTTTTTTCTCCTAAATGTCCATGTTTTCCTACATGGAATCCTAGTATGGGTTAACTCGGGTGACCTTTGTACTTCTCTATCTTTATTTTAAAGTAATAGTTTTACTGACTCTTGATCAGATGTGGAACATTCAATGAATTTTCCAATCCCAGATTTTAAAATTGTGAGGACGCAATACCCAAATGGGGAAAAGGATGTAACATCCCAGGTAAATAAAGAAATTTACTTTCTCATATTTATCCATATTTTTGAATAAAATGTTAATATTAATTTAAAAAGGATGTATATGCTCGATGGCATACCCAATACGCAACAATGAGTTTCTTGGAAATCATACATTTCACTCTAATAATAAAATAATATTATTTTAAATGGTATTTAATGCCTAGTTTTTGTAATTGCAGGAATGAAAATAACTATCTACAAAATGATTATATATGTTTGTCAAATATTGTTACTTTTATCCAATAAATGTTAGAGGCTTAAAATGAAAATGAATCCAATTTTAAACATAAATCTTCTAATATTCTTCAGAAGGTTGATTAACTGCCTTTTGATAGAGAAACCTTTTTAAATATACTTTTGACAATTTTATATGTTTTATTTGACAAAATAAAATCCATATTTCTAATCTGGACATCAAAATTTACTTTGTGTATATGTTTGTTATTTTTCAGACAAAGATCATTTTTATTGAAAATGTTGCATTTTAATTCAAATCCTTTTCTACAATGATTTATTTATATGGAAATATTAAATTTTTAATTAAGATTAGATTATGTTTAGAATATATTTTTACCATTTAATCCAATGGTGGTCATTGAAATTAATTTCACTTTGAAATTGGACTTAAACTAGTGTCAATCTTTTTATATATATTATTTCTTAAAAACATGCTATTTGTTTTGACAGTGAGAATTAAATATTAAATTAATTAATGCATATTATAGGTTTGTAATTTTTTAAAATATACATAATTTTTGAATTCGGAATATCACATATATCTTAAGGTGAATTTTCGGTATTTTTCTCAAAAACATCAATTTTTGGTGAATAGTGAAACCACTAAGTGGTAGTTAAAAAACTGATTTTTCATTTAAATGGAACTTTACCACTTCCTAGATTTGAATTTCAAAAATCTGACATACAAAGTTTTCATTAGTATGTAAAATGTGGTTCAAAGGGATTAAAATAATTTTTTGGAGAATAGTAACTTTTAAGTTTTATTAATCGCGATTAATGGTAATTAGTGTAATTTAAGGTAAAGATAATGTTATAATAATATGAAATGACATTGACACATGTCCTACCCTTATTGGATGAGTCATGTCCGACCAATACAATCCATGGGTCAACTTGGGGACCCCATGGAGCCACATTGGTAGGAAAATGACATTAATAACTTTTTATTTAATGTTAAAATAAAAATGTCACTAACATGTATTGTTTTACTAAAAAAAATTTACAGGGGTTATACAAGTCATATTTTTTAATATAAATATTCATTATAAATCTAAAAGTATTTCATACATCATGATATTTTTTTTATTTTTAGACATTAAATTAATTAAATTATTTAAGACACCATGGTGATGCAACGATTACCTCATTATTTAACGATTTAAATAAAATGAAACGATAATGCAAAATCTAAGACCTAAACTTTTAAAAAACCTATTGGATGGGTGGATTTCGAACTCTTATCACCTTATCCTCGAAATATATAATTTTTTGACATTTAAAATCCGAAAATAATTTTATAATAAAGTATCATTTTATAACTTTCCAAGAGTGCCCCTCCTCTTCTCATATAAAAGGCCCTCACCTCTACCTCCTTACCCACACATCTGAAGCCCCTGGCTCGTCCATCCTCTGCTCATTTTGTCTCTCCACATCCCTCTCATACTCTTAGAAGCATAACTTTTTGAATAAGTCTTTCCAAGGAGTCCTTTGAGCTCAAATCAAAAAGAGGTACCCGATTTTATGGTAATGTCTATACTTGTGTTCTTTTTTTTATTTTTCTTCTTCTACACCCTAAACTCTTTTTATTCCTTTTTATTTGTAACAACATGAATATCTTAAATTTACTAGGATTTTTTTATAAGAAGTATTTGAGCTACACCTCCATACACCCTCATCTAATGGTTAAGGAACATACTGTTTCTATGGATAGCGAATTACTCCCTCACGAAATGATGATTGTTCAATATTATTTTAACACCTTCAAAGGTGGAAATTAAGATGTCACTATATTTATATATGATATATAATATTTTTATGTTTTCCTTGAGCTTCGATATTTTTTCATTTATGGAATACCTTTATGGTTTCCATTATGGGTAAACACGATATCTTTATTTTAGAAAGTGTGGACTACCGCCCCCTCAATGTGATTTGATTTGTTAATGCCATATGTGGGACGTATAAAGGATGGAATTTATGGTATTACATATGATATCCTACTGGAATTATAATATACTATTATTTTATTATTATTTTATTCCATTAAATACAAAAAAAAGAAAAGAAATGAAAGTAGTGTTCATGCGTACGTACGGCTTACCATCTCCATGAACGGTACATTTCATTTCATCTCTCTAAATGTTATGTACTATTATAAGTTAATAAATATAAAGGATATATATGTCATATATTAAATATAATTAATGGATATAATTCTGGAATTATAATATATATATCTCTCATTTAGTTTTAATTCCATTAATATGACAAAGAAATTAATGTAGCGTTCATGCGAACGTACGGCCTACCGTCTCCACGAACGGTGCATTTAATTTTTTATCTCCAAATGTTATGGAATAGTATAAAATTAATATATAATGGAAATATATGATATTTAAATAAGTAATAATATTCTAGAGATGATGTACCTATAACTTCATGGAAAATTCTTTTCCAACAAGTTCATTTTTTACTTATGTAACAAACATCGACAAAAACGTCTGATATGAACTCACATTAGTATACAATTATTATAACATTATAATATGTGATATGAAATGAATAATAATATTTAAAGGAGGTAATTAAGAAATTATAAGTTGACCAAAGTTTATTATTCGGTAATATAACGTAAAGAACAAGGCAAGTCGGACTTGAGGTAAGGGATCATACCTCTCTCTTTCTTTTTAAGTACTCTCTTTTATGTCGTTTCTTTTAATATCATCTTTCTTAGTTGGGGTATGTTATTTTATATTCTTATTACTGTAATTTCTATGTTCATATGATGAGAGAACATATTTTATTTCATCAATCCATTTTTTTAATGTTTTAAGTGGTGTTGTTAGGCTGCTGAGTTTTCATAAGGGTTTTTTCATCTCACTTTTATTCCCGTGAGATTTATGCTACATTTGCCACCATTTCCTTTGAGTGGTATATGTACTTCCCATTATTCTAACATTTGTGTAATATTCATTTGTTTATGAGTATTTACATCAATTTTTATAGTCCTTATTTCATGGGTTGTACGTTTCGGAAGTTACCCAAATCGGTAAGGGAACCTTTCACCCTCCTCTTTTTAAAAGTCTTATTTTGTTACGTCTTTTAATTTACATTTTATTATGTTGGGATAAGTTCTTATATATACTAATTGATGTAAATTTTATGTCCAATTGATGAGATACCATTTTCTCTCTTATCAACTAATTTTATGAATTTTAAAGTGACGTCGTTAGGCTGTCAAATTTTACCAAGGGAACTTTTTTACCCAATTTCGATTTCTTTGGGGTCAACATGTAGTTATTGAATATGTCATTATTTGAATATGTGTGAATGTCCTTTGATTGTTTTAAACTTAATATCCACTTATATTGGGTGTATTTATATTTGTGACATAATTATGAGATTGATTTATCCTTAATTTAAGGATACCTTCTTTTAAGGGACTTCATCTCATTTTACATTTCTATTGAGACTGATTCCTGTTATGCACCAATTCATTCTTATATGGTGTATATACTGTCCTTTGGAATATTATATCATAAATAAATTTATTCTCATGATATTATAAATCTATGATTAAATGTTATTCCTCAATTATTGTATTCAAGTGTCTCTCATTTTTTTAATAAACCTTTAACTAAAATATCGTTTTAAATGTTTTAATGATTTATTCTTATAAATATTTCTCATTAATATCCATATTTTAAAAATGGTTTTAAGGATTTATTTCTATGGATATTAATGGTTAAAAATGTAAAAATCTTCAAATTTGTATGGGACACTTTGATTCAAAAATATCTTTATTAAATGTTTTAAATGGTTTTGAAAATGCTTTTTAGAATGGATTCATTATTTCAAAATAGTTAAATGTTATATTGTTATTGAAATGTTGGAATGTTATCATTCCTTTATGCTTAAGTTATGTGCTATGATTATGTTATTGTTCTTGGGAATTTTTTATGAAGACGGGTGGTTCTGTGACAAACTAAGGGCGGGTGAGCCCGATATATCTCATTAATGTATTGGGTAACACGAAGGGGTTAAACCTTAATGTTTCTACGAAAAGATTTATGGAATATACTGTGATGCGTATTCCAAACGTAACAATGAGGGTTACTCGCTACGTAAGAATGTTATTAATGCCTCAAGTAACCATTATGTCTTATGATTTCTATGATTTATTCATGATCTGATGAGGTATGTGTAAGTGCTTATGCATTATGATTAAAGTATGATTTCATACATGGACTAATGTTTTAATTTCATACTTTTATATCCCTTATTGAGATTTTTATGCTCATCCAAAGTTTTTTTGAAATGTTTTTTCACAGGAAATAAAGTGGAATAAGGTCAAGGATGGGATCAAAGAACTCTCATGCTGTCTAAAACAAGGAACTAGACATGACTCTTTTGTTCAGAAGTTTATTTTTTGTGGAAAAAAATGGAATCTGAGTAGATGTGTCTACTTGTTAATCTTTGAGATGTAATATTTATGATCTAATTCTCTAAAACTCTAAACCTAAAAAGTTCCTCCAAATGAATTATTCATTTAATTCAATATTAAGTAATGTTTTAAGGCCGGGTCATTATAAAATCGGAGTATATATAGATAGATTTTGTAGTGGGATTCCCAATCACATCGTGATGTAATAATTTAACTTGGTTATTTATTGATCAATTATCAAAATTATATTACATTAATACCATTTGAGATAACATGTTTTTGATCAACATAATCAATATTATGTTAATGAGATAATTATATTATATTGAGTCCTTTATTCCATTGTATTGGATTGTGATACAAAATTCACTAATAATTTCTTGAAAGGGATTTCAAATTCATTAGGTATTGAATTAAATTTCAGTATTTCATCTCATCCCCAAAGTGATGGATTTTCAGAGATAATTATTTTTACATTGGAGTATATGCTTTAAGTTTGTTCAAAATATTATCAGGTATATTGGGATCAACATCTAACTTTAGTTGTGTTTTGTTTAATAATAGTTTTCATTCCAGTATACAGATGGAAACTTTTGAGGCATTATATGGAAATGATTATCGGACACCCTATTTTTTATGATAATGTTGGTGAAGGAATGTTGTTGGGAACATAATTGTTATATGAAATTGTTGATAATGTGATAACGATTAAATTTATTATGTGGGAGGATCAAAATTACATGTAAAGTTATATATATAACTAGTTGAATGATTATTCAATCAA
The DNA here is from genome assembly GCA_963277665.1 of Viscum album. Classification (NCBI taxonomy): domain Eukaryota; kingdom Viridiplantae; phylum Streptophyta; class Magnoliopsida; order Santalales; family Viscaceae; genus Viscum; species Viscum album. Next base: position 774,174,092 of record OY728152.1, on the reverse strand, counting down.
GGTATATCATTAATTTATTATTAAATTATCTCCATCGAAAAGTGTTATTAATTTTGTTTAAAAGGGAATGTTCTGTTTGTGATTCATTATATCATATGAATTTTTGGATAATATTAGAAACTCTTATTATATATTTTCCTTCCCTCTGATTTTTTTAGTACATCATGTATTCCATGTTTCATTATTTTGAAAATATGTGATGGATGTACCTCAGGATATGATTCCTGATGCAATTTAGTTGGAAGAAAAACTCTCTAATAATAAATTTAATGTAAACATTTATTACTAAATAGAGAATGTGTTTTGGAATATTTTAATTTTCAAGATTAATTTTTTCTATGAAATGAATATGATTTATGTATCAACATGGAAATCTAAAAATTCAATGAAGGAAAGATATCCACACTTGATTCAATAGTAAATAAAATTGTGAAGATGAAACTTTGAAAAAGGGGGAATATTATAAAAACCCTTTTAATGTTAAAATTAATCATTTCCTTTTATAATTAATATTAATTAATTAAATTTTATATTTTTATATTCATTACAATAATACAAAGTAATTTTTAGTCAAAATGAAAAATAGAATATTTTTTTCCTAATTTGGTTATCATGAAATATATGATTTTATTTTAAAATATAATATTTTAAATTTTGATTTTTAATTTTTAAAAAATGATACCATTATTGAATTAATACTGAAAAAGATATCTAAGGATGAGTTCGTGATAATTTTTTAAATTATGTTATTTTGAAAAAATAGAATAATAATGTTTTTTATTGGAAATAATCTTTTTATTTTAATAAATTTCAATGTTATATTTTTTTTTATTTTTTTGAAACGAAACCCAGTATTATATATAACAAAAATTATATTTTAGGTCATTGGAATCAAATATATTCTTAAATTTTTTTATAAAATCATTTTATACATATGAATATTATTTTCAAAAATAATGCTTTTCATTTCATTTTATAAGTGAAATTTAAAAAAAAAATTATGAAAATTTAAGGAATTTAATTTGATAAAATGGATTGTGTATTTTAAATTAGAATCAATAATTTTGAGTAACAATTTAAAAATAATGTTTTCTCTCAATTATTTTTAATAATAGTAACAATTTATTACCACAATTATTATCATAAACATGTTATGTTTGGTTAAACTAAAGTGATCGGTGTTAAAAATGAAATAAAACTTGTCTACAACCTACATTATATCCATATTCACACACCATATCATATAATATTCATAAATAGTCAATTTTGGGGCAATTTTACTAGAGTGAGACCTTAATATATTTTAATATTTTCAAAAATTATGAGTGTTTCATGTCCCAAACTTATGAAAGGACACTCACTCTCCTCTCCTCTTGTAACATCCCGACCAAGAATACCCTCGAACCTGTAGCCGTACCACTCACCACATTATCTCATGTGTGTATCCCCGTATTCCATAGGCTACGGACTAGCAGCGAGGGTCTATAGGAACTCGGTTGGGAGACTATACCCTCATATTCTGAGTGCACAATGATACCAAATAATAAACTCATACAATAGTAGAAGAAGATATAAAACTACAATCAACTAAATAATAATAAAATGCCAGCACCAGTTTACAAAATGCATGAGTGTCATTGTGATATATATATATGAAAGATGTAAACAAAAAATCATGGTATACATCTCAGTACATAAATTATGAAAAAGACTCATTCACCAAAAAAGATCACCACAAGATTCTCGAGCTCCCTCTCTGTTCTTTTTTCCTAACTACCAAGTATAAGCAAAAAACATAGAAAATGTCCCCAGTCCTTAAATCAACAAAATTATACGTGGGTATGCTAGTGTAATGGTGTTATGAATAGGATGTGAGATATAAATCTCAATAGTTCGGTACCACCTGTGTCTACCTAAATCTATACAATTTAATATAAATAATGATTTTGCATATATTTTAAAGAAATAACATAATTTAATTAATAACCAACAACTCATCCAAGATCCTAAGGAACTCCTAAAGGCGATACATACTTCATCCAACATATGGTATGTTTGATCTTTTCCATTATGTATATATATATTAACAGTGTTTATATATATAAAAATATATATATATATGCTTAGATTCCTCCTATATGATCCAAGGGTGTACCAATGAAAAATGGACATATAGTCGGGAAATTATTCTCACTGGACAAAGACAAATGCACATACATTCATTACTAGGGGAAGCGCTTATGGTCCTTCCCATGGGGTAAACCCCCAGAGCCCTCATGGTCTCATAAAAATCAACATGGATGCTCCCACTGACTTTCTAGCCCTAGATGTAATGGAAAATTTGGAAACAATATTGGATAGATCGGAATTTGACACATAGACATCCATCAGCAATAGAAGCACACACTGTCTATCCCCCATCTCAACTCCATGATCTCTCATGGTCTCTAGAGGATCCATAAAAAAATTACATATTCATCCTCCCCAAGGGATCTCACGGTCCCTTGGCTCCCCTACCTATAAAAGGCATATCCTATCACAAAATATAATCCATGAAACATTTAAACTCTCATGAATTTCATTATCCCATTTCAATTACCTATAGGAAAGAATATTCACATTTATACTTATTGAAAACAATCGTATATAATTCAATTAAAACATTGACATTGGATTCAAATGCAATTTAAAAACCTGGGGCAGGGGCCTATCATTCATCTCATTGACCATACTCTAATCCACTAGTTAACTCAACAATTAACCATTTACACACATCCCATTAATTAATTCATCAATTAATTAATCTATAAAAAAATTAATAACTCATAATAAATTTTTCCATAATTAATTATAACATTATAAATATCGACACTCAATAGTATATTGCACAACTAAATATCAATATCAAAATATCAAAGGAAAAAAAATTAATTTTTTATTAATAATTTCAACTTAACCACATTAACATCTCATAATTAATTGCTTGATTATTTATTATCTCAAAGAATAGAATTAATTCATAATTAATTATCTCAAATTAACCAAATTAATTACTCATAATTAATCCCTAAATTAGTTATCATCTCAAATCACATAATTTATTCATAATTAATTATTTCAACATAACCAAATTAATATCTCATAATTAATTCCTCGATTAATTATCATCTCAATGAACATAATTAATTCATAATTAATTGTCTCATCACAATCAAATTAATTACACATAATTAATCCCTATATTAATTATCTTCTCAAAGAATATAAATAATTCATAATTAATTATTTCAACTCAAAAAAATTAATATCTCATAATTTATTCCTCGATTAAATATCATCTGAAATCACATAATTAATTAAAAATTAATTATCACATATTAAAAAAATTATTTACACATAATTATCCCCTTGATTAATTATCATCTTAAAGAGTATAATTAATTCATAATTAATTACCCGAGTTAACCAAATTAATTACAAATAATTAATCACTTGATTGATTAATTATTTTAAACCTCAAATAATATAATTAATTCATAATAAATTATCTCTGTCCTCCAATAAAAATTTTAATACAACATTTTAGTTATCTTTATCTAAAGTAGTAAATCAAAAAATGCATTTTTTAAATTAGGCAAAGTTGAGAACCCCACCTCAACGAATCTAGCTGATCCAAATCTTCCTAACTCAAAAAGTGACCGGATCACATACATATACCTCGTAAAAAGACCACGCACACTTGGAAATTTTTTATATCACCTAAAAACCTTTTACAGACACCCATAAATTGTGTGTTGTGGACCAATGCACACCCAAAACATTAACTGCGACACTCACCAACCATAAGAATCAAATTCATGAGGTGTGAAACTAATTAATAGGTTTATAGAGTTACCTAAAAATGATGGTGGTAGACATAATAAATGTGAACCACTATGCCTTCAGATATGGTGGTCAGAATACGGACCAATAGGCCCCGAGATATCATCCACACCACCTATAATCAGTAGAAATGAAGAATCCCGATCAATCCCAGACCTTAGGGTTTTGGCCCAATGTAACCCACATAAAGGAGGGTCGCGACGACCAATGTGAAAAACAAAACATGTTGAGAAGGAAACACCCTCATGAGATGAAAAACATCCGTAAAGACTCCGGGAGGAGATAGTTGTGCAGAGAGGGAGCCAAAGAGAACAATGGTGTGCCACCCATGGGTGTTGCACCATGGGTGCATCACTCCCCCTCTAGGAGAAGGGAGAGGTGTGACTCTATCTTATTTAATCCATTAGAAAATTAAAATTTTATTTTTAACATATAAGAATTAATATAACAATGATAATAATAACCATCATAGTATTATTATTACACATTAATATTATACACCTTTAATAAACTCCATACTCCCATTTACACATTATTTAATTAAATTATTCTTAAGCAAATATAATTAAATGAAAACTCCAACTTATGATATTTAATTAAATTATTTCATTTCAATTTAAATAAATTAATACCCCCATTTCTCATTAATTAATTAATTTATTATTAACCTTGAATTTAATTAAATAGTAATTCTAACTAATTATTATTTAAATAAATTATCTCAATGTAATTTAATTGAAAGAAACCCCAACACCACATTAAACAAAATTTAATTAAATATTATCCAATTGAATTTGATTAAATAATTTTTCCAATTCATCATATTTAATTATATTTGATGAACAAAATTTTATAATATTTAAAACTCCAATTCAATCATATTATTTAGTTAAATTCCCTCAACCGTCAATTTAATTAAATAATAATCCCCACATCACATCGACTAATTAAATTCTTCTTTAAACAGAATTTAATTAAAACAAACCCAACTCTTCATCTACACGTCATTTAATATTTCCATTTAATATTACCCTATATTGATAACCCCCAACTCTTCATTTACATGTAATTAAATTCATCACATCTCAATTTAATTAAATAAATACTCTAACTCATGATCATTTAAAATAACATTAATTCTTTTCATATCCATTTATTTAAATAACTCATCCATCTCAAAGTCATTTAATTAAATTCTCTCAAAATTAATTTAATTAAATGAAGACCCCAACAACTCATTTAATTAAATTCCTTTAAACCATGTTTTTTATTAAATTAATTTAAAATGAAACTAAAAACTTGGTAGATCGTATGGTTTGACTTTCATGGTCTAATAGACTGTGTGAAAACCATGCATCCACTACTAAACACCTTATTTATTAAGAAGGGCTGAGCCACATGGTTTTGACTAACTTTGCACAGTCCATGTGAACATCACTGCCTAGTCTGGTTCTCCTAAAACCCTTCCTGCCTTTCGGGAAACTCCATAAGCCTTTACCCAAGACCGTTATCAACACATTAAAATAACCCAACTCATGAATGTTTTTTCCAAAGCTTGGTTTTAAAACCAAACAATGTAGTAAATGAAAATTTTCAAAAACATTCATATTTTTTCCCGGTCCAAAAATGCGAGGCTTTACAACATACCCACCATAAAAACTTCTCAACCCCAAGAATCCATCGTGAGATACTAAAACACCATCCAACCCAACATGGTCATTAAGACTCATTTGAATGATCATGTTGCATTCCAAAATTCCCAACACACCATTAAGGTGTCCATACACATTACTACTATCATTTTTCTCCCATTTATCGAATCAAATTTCTATTGAAAACATTATCTTTAACATCACTTTTTCTATTGTTTGAAAACTCGGGATACCAATTTCCTAGTTATATATCTCCCATAAACATTACAACCGAAACTAGGTCATGTTATAAATGCAAAAAATCAATGTTCCCCTCATGCTTACATTTACATATCAAAGAATCTCTAGCATATTTTCAAATGAAATAACACAAAAATAGGTTATAACATAAAAGAATAGAAGAATAGAAAAAAATACTAATAAATAGGGAGCATGGCATATAAACACCCAAGCATGTTATATCTATAATAGAAACTATCTATCTAAATGGTAATGCTAAAGAAAATGATAACAAAATATTTCATCCAATACCCATAATCAAAATTAGAAGTCATACTACTAATTAAACTATAGAGCATGTCATATTAATGGTATTTGAATGTCTATGTTCCTCAGATGATGCATGTAATGCAATTTCTATTCCAAAATCAGGCAAAGGAAAATTTTCAAAATTCTCAAATCAATAAGAAGTGGAAAATAAACCAGTCACTTTAGGTGAGATCATTTCAACTATATCCACAAATAGTATAAATATCGATTCCCATCTCTAACCACTTGGTCATTTTCTATACGTGTGGTGATCGGTCCTAGAAATGGTTGTTAACCAGTCATCTACACATTCCTAATCTCTGGTGTACCAAATTAAAATATAAAGACAAAGGAAAAAATAAAGAAACGATGAACCTCTAATACCACATTGTAACGTCTTGATCCTACTTACCCACAAACTGATAGCTGAAATAGTCACCACATGAGCTCAAGGGCGTCTCCCCATATGCCATAGGCTACTAGCTAGTAGTGAGTGTCTATTGATAGTCAGTGGGGAGAATATAACCTTATATTATAAGTGTACAGTACTAAAAAATAATATACTCTGAAAACAGTATAAGTAGATATAAAACTATAATCTACTGAATAATAAAAAATGACAATGTTAGTTTAAACAATGCATGCTAGTCATGTTGATATATATATGAAAGTAGTAAACAAAAAAACTTTATATACATCTCAGTATAGAAATAATGAAGAATAATCAATTTCCTAGGGTGATATTCACAAGATTCCTGAGCTCTCAGTAAGTCCTTTACCCATTACTCCCATGTATATTAAAACAACATAGAAAAATCCCACAGTCCGGCAAACAGTAAATGTCAACTTAGGTGCCCTAGAGAAATGGCATCTTAAATAGGGTGTGAGATTAAAATCTTAGTAGGCTGGGAACACCAGTTTCTAGCTTAATCTTGTCAATGTAATAAAATTAAACAGTGCACAAGTATATATAAAAAATCACATAATTGAATAAATAACCCACAAACCATCTAGGTTCCTGAGGGACACATGACGAAAATACCTACTTCAGCCCATGGTAGGTATGTGTGACCATGTAAATTATATATATATATATAGTGTGTGTGTATTTATATTTAAATAGATAGATATTCTTAGCAGCATCCTATATGAACATATCACGTTCCAACACCAATTGGACATATACCCTAGATACTATTTCTAGCTAGACAAAGACATAATTCATATACATTCATTACTAGGGGAAGCACTCATGATCATTCCCCTAGTCCAAAAACCGAGACCTCTCACGGTCTTATGGAAATCAATATGGAAGATCACATGGTCTTCCAAACCCATGCTCTCATGGTCTACATGGAAATTATTTGGACGAATCAGGACATAACACACAGACATCTCTCACTAAGAGTAGCATACATGGTCTATCCCCTAGATCAACTCCACGATCTCTCAGAATCTCTGGATGATCATCACAAAAACTAACATATTCATTCCCCCCAAGGGCTCTCACTTTCCATTGGCTCCCCTATATATACATGGCGTAACCATTAACAAAATATAATGCCTGAAACAATTAACCTCTCATGCATTTCATTATCCCATTTCAATTACATATATGCATGCATATTCCACTATATACATATGGAAACCCATCTTACGTATTTCAAGTAAAACGTCAACATGGGCTTTAAATTTGAATAAATACACGAGGCAAGGGCCTATCATTCATCTCACTATCCATACTCAAATTCATTAGTCTACTTAACAATTAACTAGGTAAAAAATCCCTTTAATATATTCATTAATTAATTAATCAACAACAAATTTCATAACTCATAATTAATTTTTCCAGAATTAATTTTCTCATTATATATCTATACTCTACATAGTCTATTCCAAAATTAAATATCTTGATCAATATCTACTGAACATAATTAATTCACAATTAATTATTTCAACTTAATGAAATTAATACCTCAAAATTATTTTTTCGATTTTTTATCATTTCAAAGCACATAATTAATTCATAATTAATTATTTCAACATAAACAAATTAATTACACATAATTAATCACTTAATTAATCATCATCTCAAATCACATAATCAATTCATAATTAATTATTTCAACTTATAAAAATTAATATTTCATAATTAATTCCTTGATTAATTATAATCTTCAAGCACTTAATAAATTCATAATTAATTTTATCAATTTAACCAAATAAATTACAAATATTTAATCCCTTGATTGATTATCATCTCAAAGAACATAATTAATTCATAATTAATTATTTAAACTAAACCAAATTAAAATATAATAATTAATTCCTTGATTAATTATCAACTCAATTAACATAATTAATTCATAATTAATTATCGCAAATTAACCAAATTAATTACTCATAATTAATCCCTCAATCAATTATCATCTCAAAACACATAATTATTTCATTACTAATTATCTCAACATAACCTAATTGATTTATAGTAATTAATATCCCCATTAATTATCTATTTTACAACCTTAAATAATATAACTAATTTATAATCAATTTTCTCATTCCCTCAATACACAATTTAATCCAACATTGCAGTCAACTTTGCCAAAAGTATTAAATAAAAAAACTATATTTTATTAATTAAGAAGAGCCAAAAACCCTACCTCAATGTATTTGGTTGAGCAACATCTTCTTAACTCAAACCGCAACCCGCTCGCTTACACAGACCTCATCAAAAACACACGAGCACTTGGAAATTTATCTTCCCACTTAACAACAATGAATTGAGACCCATAATTAGTATGGTAGGGACTAAAGAACACCCAAAAAATTAACCTAAACAGTATAAAACCATAGGAATCTAATTCAAGGGGTGGGAAACCTATTATCTAGTTTATAGACTTACACGAAAATTATGAAAATGGACTTAATCAATCTGAATCAACATGGATTCAACAACTATTGTCATAATACAAACCAATGGGTCCGGAGACATCATTTTCTACACCAAGAATTGGAAGAAACAAATAAAATGAATTAATACCAAACCATAGATTTTCGGCCCAATGGAACCTGGGAGAAGGAGATTCGAGATGACTGATGCAAAGAATGAAACATGTGCATAATGACTTGCCTTGATGAGATATACAACTTATGTGAAGTCTCCGAGAGGAGTTATCCAAGCGAGGAGGGAGCCGAAGAGGAGGGTGGTGCACCACCGATGGGTGTTTCACCATAGGTGTGTCGCACCCCTTGTAGAAGAAGGGAGAGGTGTGCCACACTCTTATTTTATCCATTAATTAAATTTAAATTCTAATTTTAATAAATAAGAATTAATATATTAATAAACATATTCATCATCATATTATTATTATTACTCTTTAATATTATACACATTTAATAAACTCCAAACTCCCATGTAAACATTATTTAATGAAATTATTCTTAACTAGAACTAATTAAATGAGTTCTCCCACTTAATCAATTTAATTCAATTATTACAATATCATTCAATTAAATTTAAACCCCCATTTCACATCAATTAATTAAAATTTTCATAACCATGAATTCAATTAATATGGTTTCAAACTCAATACTGTTTCAATAAATTATCTCAATTTAATTTACTAAAAACAACCCTGACACCACATTAATCATTATTTAATTAATTCTTTCCAATTGAATTTATTTAAATAATTTGTTTAATTCATGTTATTTAATTAAATTCTCTAAATAAAAATTAAATAAATTTAAACCACAAACTCATAAACAATATTTAGTTAAATTATCTGAACCTCAATTTAATTAAATAATAATCCCCTATTTCATAACTAAAAATTAAATTCTTCTTATCCTTGAATTTAATTAAAAGAAACATCAACTCCTTATCTACACATCATTTAAAATTATCATTTAATATTTGTAAAGACTAGGAAATTTCATGGAATTTTTTTGCCTTAAAACTTTGGAATTTTATGTGTCTGTGGCTTCTGACGGAACCTGATTCTGAGGCTCGGTGTGCCCATAATCAATTTCTGATGTTTAGCTCGAGTATGTTCAGAGAAACGAATGAGCGGGTTTTTCTATCTTTTGATCCGGTGCTCAGAATCGAAATCTGAGGGCACTGATTAACTCGCTATACTAGTAATTGCATAAGGGGACCTTTACCATAGTTGTGTTTTCACTGGAGGGGAAGGTGATTTTTGGGGTTAAATTAAGAAGTAAATAAACTTGTTGGAATAATTTTATTATGTATCTAAGGAGGTTAATTCCTCTCATGGGTAGTTAAGCGTGGGACCCACAACCACCTAACTACCCAACTGTGGATGTTAGAGAGGGGGGACCACATGATCCCCAACCATTTATTTTCCTCTAAACTCCTTAAACCCCCTCATTAATTTGGAAACCCCCTTTAATTGCCAATCTCTCGAACTCCCCCACTCCATTAATCCATGAAAACCCTTAAAATTAATGAGGATCTTACCTCTCACTATCTTCAATTAAATACCAATGCATTTAATTAATGAGGATCTTTACTCTCCCTCCGATTAACTAATTTCCAACGCATTTAATTAATGCTGTTATTTGAATTTTGAAAGATAAATTGCATGTGTAATAAAATAATATGAGGAGCCTATTATTTTACCAGAGGAGGGATTTCATTGTGGGAGGAGGATTGGGAGAGCTCTTGAGTTTTTGAAGAACACCACCCTCCGACAAAGAATGTCGGTTCCACAAAAAACGACGATGCGCCACCCATTCTCTTCTCTGCGACAAGAGAGGAGATGATGCTTCCTCTTCGGGCGCACACCGGTGACATCTACAAAACCTCACCTCGCGATGCCGTCCTCAGCGACGCCCGACGTGCGACATCAATTATTCGAGGTAGGGGGTTTACTTAATTTATTTAAAATAAATTACACCTTCGAACATTTTGTATTCGAGTGAACATCTTGGATAATTGTTACTGTCTTACACGGAGGGCACGGGCCGAACAAACACGGCCCGACGACCCTACGTCATTTCTTGTCTTGTTTGATATCGAAAAGCGGTGATGAAAAAAGGCAGAATCCGAGCACCGGATGCACATGGAAGAACCGCAGACCACAACCACGGGCCGCTCGACCAACGAAGGAGTCCACACCAAAGGAAGGAGCAGCGGCGCCCCATGGCGCTGTGATGCGGAAACCGCAGCCTGCATATGGCGGGCCACATCGGTGGAAGAACCAGATGGCCCATAGGCAGACCGGGCGAAGGGGAGTCACGGTGCCAGGAGGGTGCTGCGCCGGAAGAACCCGCGGCCTGCCCATGCGGGCCGCTTGTGCAAGAATATCGTCTAGCCTAGCCGTCCGGTTTGGGAAGGGCAGAGCCGGTTGGCACCACAGGGTCGGAAAGCTATCCCCACCCCGTCGGAACCGCTCAGCCTTTGGGCCGATCCAGCCAGGCCGGGCCGTGCCACTTTAGGTCGGGCCGTGCCCATTCGGGGCGGGCCGCACCCTTTGGGCCGAGCTACATTTTCCTTCAGATCGGTCTGACACCCCTTCCGGGTCGGACCCGTCATACTGGCCTAACCCAACCCATAGCCCCACTGGGCTAAACGGGTCAGGCCCGTTCTTCACTTAAACATGAATAACTTAAAGACCGTGCATTCGAACGACGCGTCTTCTATGGCACTCAGACCCTTTCGATGAGACAATCCTTTTGAGATACTCTATCTGAGTTTTGGAAAACATTGGTAAATGGCCGAGTTTGGAACGAGCATATTTCCAACCGGGCCACTATAATGGAAAAGCCAATATCTCTCAGACCGGGCGTCTATTTGATGAGGCTTCTATCACGTTGAGTTCCTTTTGACGAGACAGAACTTTAGGATACATCAACTCGAGACATCGTGATAGTTTATGTATCAACCCCCTTTTTCTCGTGGAGCGGACCCTCCCGAAATCGAGTGCGCTGTGTGTGGGAACCCTAGAGCTGGCTGCGACTGCGGCGACGATGACGACTGTACTTGGATCCTACGTTGGTTCTGCAGCGAGGATGACTGTAATTGGATCCTCCATTGGTTCGGTAGTGACGACGACTGTAATTGTATCCAATGTGGGTTCGGCAGTGATGTTTACTATACTTGGATCCTACATGGGTTCGGCAGTGGCGACTTCTGTACTTGGATCCTATGTGGGATCGACATAGGAGATGATTCAGAGGATACATCTAATCATCTCCACCTCTCTTCATGAGAAGTTTACCTATGTGAGCTGAGACTTGATTTTCAATCATTATCATTGGTATGATTGACTTATTTCTTGTGTGGACTGGATTGTTCTTGGGCTCGGAAGTTGGAGTCATACTATGATTGATGACTTACGTATATGTATGGGAATATACCTATCTAGAGTTAGTGGATACTTCATGTTTGTATCTTTCCTTTTAGGTTTATCCTTTTTGGATTCTGGGAGAACATTGGAGGTCTCAGGGTCCTTACTATGTATCATTATTCTCACCCCTTCACGGGCATTTCCCACACTACGTTGTGTTGGTTACAGAAGACGGACAACACTGATCGTGGTCGAGGTTTGTGGAGCTGGATAGTATTCGGAGGTGGAACACCTGGGGGGATGTACACAGAGTGAACGGAAGGACCTTAGGTACCAAAGAGACTATATGTACCCAACCATCAGGTGGGAATCCCGGAGGACGACTCAGTGGGTGATGCTTTACTTTTCCGCTGTTGTAGTTTCTTTCTCAGTTGTACTGTACTTTTAGTTGGGTTTGTATACTGGCCCATTTACTTTCCATCACTTACTTTTGTACTCAGTTTACTTTGTGTTTACTCCATCTTGGGTACTCTGTTGTGTTTGTTTACTTATATAAAGTCAATGTATTCCCTTTTTATCGGGATTTATGCCTTTGGTGCTAGTCGCCATCCCCTGACCTATGGAAGGAAGGCTTCGGGAAGTCACGACATTGGCCCTGAGGATGGGTCCTGACAAATTGGTATAAGAGGAGTCGGTTCTACCACAGAACTTAGGAAATTGATAATTTCTTCTCTGTGAAGAAATTGTGTTAATAGTATTGAGTGTGGTTATCAGTCCAAGGAGTGAAGTGTTGGTGAAGTGACTGACGTATCCATAAACCAAGACCCTGACTACTGATTTCTGACTCAGTGCACGAAAACATCGATTGCATGCATGTTTCAAAAGTTTTCTTTTTGATTACTTTTTGTTAGCTCACCACGTATACTGTACTAACAGGGGTGCACCTATTTCTTGTCAGTATGGTCCCACAAATGTATCCAGCTAGGGTTCCCAGTTACATATGAGATGGCAGCCCACCGAGCGACGAGGCCTCGGTGCAGGGCCCCATTACAGCGGAGGCAATAGCGGTACCACTACCCGCTGGTCCAGAGATACCCCATGCCCTAGCAGTGGAGAGTGCACGCCACCTAAGTGTGTTTCACTAGTTTCAGAAATAGAGGCCGCCCAGGTTTCTTGGAGAGATGAATCCTTAGGCAGTTGAGGATTGGCTGGAGGCTGTCGTTAGAGTATTAAGATTGGTAGGGACAGAAGCAGACCTTATGGTGATCTTTTCCGCGAGTCTCCTACACGCAGAATTAGGTAGATGGTGGAGCCCGATGCTCTAGGTGCACGATGAGGCATCTCTACATTGGATGGACTTCGAGAGCCTCTTTCGCTCGGAGTTTGTTCCAGCCACCTTTCGTGTGGTGTGAATCCAGGAGTTACTACAGCTGCGGCATGGCAGCATGACAGAAGCCCAGTACTCGGAAAGGTTTACCGACCTCTCACGCTACTCCACGGACATGGTACGAGACCCATTCATCTAGGCCCGGACCTTCGAGTAGGGACTGAGGCATGAGATCAGGGCATCGATGATCTCCCTCAGTATTCCGACGCAGGTAGGAGTACTGGAGCGAGCCCTTCTTGTGGAGAGCCTTCTTTCTTAGCCGACGCCAGCATCGACACCCACCATAGGGAGACACGTAGGGGATTCTTCTGCAGCTGATAGTAGAAAAATGTCACAGAGGTCGAAGCAGACCAGCCCATCAGGTGGGCGACCTCCGGATACTGGTTCGGATGTGTGGGGCATACAGAGAAGATCCAGCCATACGAGAGGCAGGCAGTTCTATGCATGCGGTGGGCAGGGTCACAAGGATCGTGACTTCCCGACCCACCATGCAGAGGAGCAGCAGATATTAGAGGGACCTCCCAGGTAGAGGCAAAGGTTCGACTGTGGCAGTACACAGGAGCGGGCATATGAGGAAGAGGAGCTGGTCGAGCAGCCGGTGGGGGATGATTCTTCGAGGCTCTACCACCACCACAACCAGGAGGACCACCCTCGACCAAAGGGAGCTAGCAGACAGGGGCTGGCTCATCTCTAGGCAGTCAAGGCCTATGACCACGACGCACCTAAGATGATTCGAGGTACAATTTGTGTCTACTCCACCCTTGTTGTAGTTCTCATAGACACAGGAGCGAGTCATTATTTCATTGTCGCTACCTTTTTTCGGAGCTCAGAGATTCCGACATATCCATTGGCTCGATCCTTATTACTAGAGACTCCTACGGGAGTAGAATCGATGATTATGAACTGGTGCTGGCAGTGTGAGCTTACTCTAGGAGATGAGATCTTCAACTGGGATCTTCTTCTAGCAGTGTTGAGGCCCTAAGACATCATCTTGGGAATGGATTAGTTATCTACAGTCCATGCTTATATCGACTGTATTAGGCGCAATGTGTGGTGTGTCCGCATAGATGGGAGCAGTTTCACCTTCACCAGCGAGAAGGGAGCCTTTGCAGAATAATATGGACTTACGCAAAGGATAGGGTATCCAATCACCCATCAGTTGGTTTATCTCATCCTTGGAGCAGTTGATACACGGAGTTCAAGTTTTCCTATTGTGGTGGTTCAGTATGCAGATGTTTTTCCTGACGACGTTGCAGGAATACCTCCTCACAGAGAGGTAGACTTATACATTAACCTGTACCCCGGGATAGTAATGATATCTACTCCAACATATCGGATGGCTCTCGCCATGCTTTGTGAGTTGTGGGTACAACTGGAGGATTTACAGGGAAATGGATTCATCAGACCCTGCATTTTACCCTTTGCTTCTCTGATTTTATTTTCCACGAAGCCGGATGGGAGCTTACGACTATGTGTCGACTAATATCGCCTGAATCAGGTGATTGTGATGAATAAGTATCCACTTCAAAGGATTGATGACCTCTTTGATCAGCTCAAGGGAGCACGATGGTTCTCTAACATAGACCTCAGGTCAGGCTATCATCAGCTCAGAGTTCAGGATGAGGATGTGCAGAAGACGACCTTCTGGTATCGGTATGGACACTACAAGTTCATGGTTATGCATTTCGGTGTATCCAATGATCCAGCAGTGTTCATGAGTCACATGAACATGATCTTCCAGCCTTACCTCGATCTTTTTGTCATAGTCTTCATCGACGACATACAGATTTACTCGACTACTGAGGAGGAGCGCGCCTCACACTTGCGGGTTGTACTGGACACACTCCGAGAGTACCAGATTTATGGTAAGCTCTCAATGTGCCAGTTATTGATTCTACATGATCACTTATTGGGGTACATCATCTCAGAGGCGTGAGTTTCTGTGGATCCTGCGATGATTGAGGTAGTACTTTCTTGAGAGCCACCCAGGATCGTGACGGAGGTGCGAAGTTTCCTAGGTCTAGATGTGTACTATCGGGGATTCATTCCAGACATCTCCAGAGTTGCAACACCTCTTTCAACATTCATGAAGAAGAGGAAACCCTTCGTATGGACATATAGATGTTAAAAGAGCTTCCAGGAGCTGAGACAGATATTGTCCAGTGCATCCATCTTAAGGCTACCATAGGAGGGTGTAGGGTACGTAGTTTACTACGATGCATCAGGGACCAGACTCGGGTGTGTCCTGATGTAGGAGAGGGTAGTGATCGCCTATGATTCATGACAGTTGAGGCAGAATGAGAAGAACTACGCTACCCATGACCTGGAGTTAGAAGCAGTGGTCTTCGCCTTGAAGATTTGGTGGCACTATCTGATAGGCAAGCGCTTTACAGTCTACTCTGACCACCAGAGTCTCAGGTACATCTTCTCGTAGAATGACTTGAACTTGAGACAGTGGTTATGTCTCATGTTCCTCCACGACTATGACTTTGATATAGTCTATAATCCTGGGAAGTGGAACATTGTGGCCGATTCTCTCAACAGGAGATCGGGCATTCAGCTACTTCGAGTGGCGACAGAGCAGTAAGCCGCATTGCAGATATCCTTCATTGTTAGAGATGGGGCAGACTTTCTACAGTCCCTCACAGTCACTCCTCCACTACTTCAGTGGGTCAAAGAGGCATAGTGTGGGGACAATGACTGTGAGACACGACGTGCTCATATTTCCACAGGGCAGGCGCCTGATGGATTTTCTAAAGGAGGAGAGCACATCATCCTCTTCATGGGATGTACCATTGTACAAGTTTCACTGTAGGAGGAAGTGCTGAGGGAGTTTCACAGTTCCCCTCTAGCGGTACATCATGGAGTGCTGAAGATGTACCAGGACGTCAGGCAGAGCACTGGTGGCCGGGTATGAAGAAGGCATTATCAGAGTTTGTTTCATGATTCCTCACTTCATAGAAAGTGAAGGCGGAGAACCAGGTACCATCATGATTTTTACAGCCCTTAGAGGTTCCATAGTGGAAGTGGGATAGAATATCCATGGATTTCGTGACGGGGCTTACACGTACTACCAGAGGACACGACTCCATCTGGGAGATCGTAGTCCGACACACCATGTTGACCCACTTCCTACCGATCAGAGAGCAGGGCATAGTAGAGAGCTTGGGACACCGCTACATTCATGAGATCGTGAAGATTCATGGTGTGCCATCATCTATCATCTCCGATCAAGACTCTCTCTTTACTTCCTGGATTTGGAAGGGGTTGCAGGAGGTATTTGGGATGCAGCGATGCATGAGCACCGCCTTTCACCCTCAGACGGATGGCCAAACGGAGAGGACCATTCAGAAACTCGAGGAAATGCTCCGTGCATGTGTCCTTGACTTTGTTCGTAGCTGGTAGGATCACCAACCCTTGGTGGAGTTTGCGTACAACAACATCTACCACTCCACCATCGGAATGGCACCATACGAGGAACTTTATGGCCGACCTTTCAGATCACCTATGTGCTGGACTGACCTTGGGGAGTCATCACTCGTAGGACCACAGATGGTTCAGGGTATGATGGAGAAGGTGCAGATCATCCAGGAGCAGTTTAGGACTACACAGAGCAGACATAAGTCCAATGCGGATAGGAGGCGGAGACCACTGGAGTTCGAGGATGGTCACCACGTTTTCTTATGGGTCTCACCTCGACGTGGATTACGGAGATTTGGCCAGGGCGACATGTTATCTCTACACTTCATCAGACCATTCGAGGTCCTCATCAGGGTAGGCGAGGTGGCTTACCACCTTCCTCTTCCACCTCAGTTGCATTGGGTGCATAAAGTCTTTCACTAATCTTAGCTGAGGAGATACATGCCTGACCTGACTCACATCATTTATCATGGAAAGATGTACATCGATGATGGGGCGACATTTGCAGAGGTCCCAGTGGAGATCGAGGGTAAACAGGAGTGGGTCCTACATGGATGGTCGATTCCTCTTGTGCGCATTCGTTGGCAGCACGAGAACCTCCAGGAGAGCACATGGGAGTGGGAGGCTCCGATGCATGCTCAATAACATCATTTGTTTCCCTAGGTTAGGATGTAGCTTTATGGGGAAATAAATCCTTGAGGTGGGAGTAATGCAATGACCCAGAAATTTTGAGGAATTTTTTTTCATAAATACTTTGGAATTTTATGAGTCTAGGGCTTCTAAATGAACATGATTCCGATTCCCGGTGTGAACGGAATAAATTTCCGATGTTTAGCTCGGGTAGGTTTAGAGAACGAACTAGCGGGTTTTTCAATCTTTTGAACCGGTGCTTAGAATTGAAATCTGAGGGCACCGATGAACTCGCAACGCTGGTAATTTCTTAAGGGTACCTTTATCATAGTTGCGTTTTCACGGGAGGAGAAGTTGATTTTTTTGTGTTAAATTGAGAAGTAAATAAAATTGTCGAAACACTTTTATTATGTATCAATGGAGGTTAATTCCTCCCATGGGTAGTTAAGGGTGGTACACACATCCACCTAACTACCCAACTGTGGATGTTAGAGACGTCGGGCCCACACGATCCCCAACCATTTATTTTCCTCTAAACTCCGTAAACCCCGTCATTAATTTGGCAACCCCCCTTTAATTTCCAATATCCCCACCTCCCTCACTCCATTAATCCATGGAAACCCCTAAAATTAATGGGGATCTTCCCTCTCCCTCTCTTTAATTAAATTCCAAATCATTTAATTAATGTGGATATTTCCTCTCTCTCCATTTAATTAATTTCCAACGCATTTAATTAATGTGGTGATTTGAATTTTGAATGTTAAATTGAATGTGTAATGAAATAATAGGAGGAGCCTATTATTTTACTGGAGGAGGGATTTTGTTGTGCGAGGAGGATTGGGAGAGATCTTTAGTTTTTTAAGAACACTGCCCTCCGACGAAGAACACGGGTTCCATGAAGAACAACGACGCGCCAGCCATTCACTTCTCTGCGAAAAGAGAGGAGACGTTGCTTCCTCCTCGGGCGCACACCAGCGACGTCTACGAAACCTCACCCCGTGACGCCATCCTCCGCGATGATCGATGTGCGACATCAATTAATCGGGGTAGGGGGGTTTCTTAATTTATTTAAAATAAATTACTCCTTAGATCTTGGTGTATTCGAGTGAACATCTTGGTTGATTGTTACCATCTTACGCGGAGGGTGCGGGATGAACAAACATGGCCTGACGACCCACCATCGTTTCTTGTCTTGTTTGGAATCGGTAAGTGGTGACAAACAAAGGCAGAAATCGAGCACCAGATGTACATGGAGGAATCATGGCCCGTAGCCACGGGTCGCTCGACCAACGAAGGTGTTCAGGACGAACGATGGAGCCTTGGCGCCCCATGGCGCCGCGCTGCGGAAACTGCGGCCCACATAGGGCGGTCTCCTTCGGTAGACGAACTGGTCGGCCCGTCAGCCGGCCGGGCGAAGGGGAGTTGAGGCTCCAGGTGGGCGCCGCACTGGAGAACCGGTTGGCCCGTCGGCCGGCCGGGCGGAGCAGATTCGTGGTGCCAGAAGGGCCCCGCACTGGAAGAACCTGTGGCCCACCCATTCGGTCCGCTTGCGCCAGAAGACTGGCCGGCCTAGCCGTCCTGTATGGGAAGGGCGGTGCCACTTGGGGCTGTTGGGTCAAAAAACCGGGGGGCCGCCCCCCTCGTAATTGTGCGCCCCACCGGGCCACGCTGGGTCAGGCTGTGCTAGGCCGGGCCTGGCTGCCCCCCGCCGGGCTGGGCCACACCACTTCGGGCTGGGCTGCGCCACTTCAGGCTGGGTCGTGCCACTTCGGGCCGGGCCGAGCCAATTCAGGTCAGGTCGCGCCCCTTCAGGCTGGGCCGCACCCTTCGGGCTGAGCTACGTTTTCCTTCAGATCGGTCTGACACCCCTGTTGGGTCGGACCCATCAATCTGGGTTAACCCGACCCATGGGCCCATTGGGCTAAATGGTTCGGGCTCGTTATTCACTTAAACATGAATAACATAAATACCGCCCCTCCGATCGATGCGCCGTTTGAGGAACTAGGACCCCTTCAACGATACAGTCCTTTTTCAATACTCTCAGTGAGTTTTGGACAACATTGGTAAACAACCAGGTCTAGAACGAGCATATTTCCAACTGGGCCTCTAGAACATAAAATCCAATATCTCTCAGAACAGGCATCTGTTTGACGCGCCATCTGTCACTTTGAGTTCCGTTTAACGAGACGTAACTTTGGGATACATAAAATTGGGGCTTCATGATAGGTTATGTATCTACCTCCTTTTCACTCATGGAGCGGACCCTCCCAGAATCGAGTACACTGTGTGCGGGAACCCTAGAGCTGGCAGCGACTGCGACGACGATGACGACTGTACTTGGATCAGACAAGTGTTCGGCAGTGAGGACGACTGTACTTGGATCCCCCGTGGGTTCGGCAGTGATGAATACTGTACATGGATCCTACGTGGGTTCAGTATTGATGGTTATTGTACTTGGATCCTATGTGGGTTCGGTAGCAATGACTTCTGTACTTGGATCCTACGTGGGTTCAGTAGAGGAGATGATTTAGAGGCTACAACTAATGATCTCCACCCCTCTTCATGAGAATTATACCTGTGTCAGTTGAGACTAGATTTTCAATCATTATCATTGGTACGATTGACATCATTTTAGTGTGGACTGGATTGTTCTTGGGCTCGGATGTTGGAGTCGTACTAAGATTGATGACTTAGGTATATGTATGGGCATATACCTAAGTAGAGTTAGTTGATACTTCGTGTTTGTATCTTTCCATTGTGGTTTATCCTTTGGGGATTCTGGGAGACCTTTGGAGGTCTCGGGGTCCTTACTGAGTATCATTATACTCACCCTTGCATGGGCATTTCCGCACTACGTTGTGTGGGTTGCAGATGATGGAAAACACTGATCTTGGTTGAGGTTTGTGGAGATGGATGATATCCGGAGGTGGACCACCTGGGGTGATGTACATGGACTGAATGGATGGACCCGAGGTACCTATGAGACTATCTATACCCACCCTTCAAGTGGGAATCTAGGAGGATGACTCGGTGGTTGCTGATTTAGTTTTTAGCTGTTGTACTTTCTTTCTCAGTTGTACTGTACTTTCAGTTGGTTTTGTATACTGGCACATTTACTTTACAACATTTACTTTTGTACTCTGTTTACCTTTTGTTTACTCTAGCTTGCATACTCTGTTGTTTTTTCGTACTTATATAATGGTAATGCCTTCATTTTTTATCGGGATTTATGCCTTTGGTGCTAGTCGCCATCCCCTGGCCTATGGAAGGCAGGCTTGGTGTAGTCACGGCACGGTTCGTGACAATATTACCCTTCTTTGATAACCCACTACTTCTATTTTATATGTGATTAAATTCCACTACTCTCAATTTAAATAAATAAATAATATAGATCATCATCATTTAAAATAAATTTATTCTTTTCATATCAATTTAATTAAATAACTCCTCCATCTTTATGTTATTTAATTATTTTCTCTAAACATTAATTTAATTAAATGAAACCCCCAACATATCATTTAAAAAATTCATAATACCATGAATATAATTAAATTAATTTAACCTGAAACTAAATATAGGGTAGAAAATATTGCTTGACTTTCACAATCGAATATAATGTTCCTAGACTATGCGTCAACTACTGGACACCTACTTTTTTAAGCACAGCTGGCCCGCATGGTTTTGACTAATCATGCACAGCCTGTGCGAACATCACTGCCTGCTCCGGTTCTCTTGAAACCTATCCTACCATCCAAGAGAATCCTTGAGCCTTTACCCAAGCCCATTATCAACACATTAAAAGAACCCAACTCTTGAAACTTCTTTTCAATGCATGGTTATGAAACCGAACCATGCAGTAAATGAGTTCAAAAAGATTTGTATTTTAGCTCGGTCAAAAAACAAGGAACTTCAAACATCTCTAGACTTAAAAATCCATTTTATCTAGGTAAGACCTTCCCAAATAAATTCATATCATCTGTACATTAATCATATATGTATTATTATTTATTTAATTCAGTTCATAGTGGTATAAATGTGTTTTAAAAATGTGGTCATTTGGAGAATAGGAATAACATTTAACTGAATGTTTTAGTATTATTTTTCATTCAACGGCCATCAATACCCTTATAACCATTGTGATATAATAATATTAGTATATTCAACATAATAACATATTATTTTTTATTTATTGATTTTAATCCATATCCTTCTTCTTCTAATGGGGAACAAAATCATCACTCATGTGAACGATGGACTACCTCATCCTGGACTGATTTAATTGGTTTTCTATCACAAAATGTCATGGGAATTTATAACTTTATATTTAAATAACATAAAATATATTCCTAGAAAAAAATTAAACAAAAAATATATTATATCATCTATTTTTGGATCATTCTATCCAATGGAAAATAATAGCATCATTCATGAAAATGTGTGGATTTCCACCTCCATGAAGCAATGTGATTCATTTTTCATAACTTCCTCACATAAAAGGAATATATTATAATATTAAAATATATAATGAGATATTTTGTATATAATTAACATTCTAAAAATTTAAAATGAAACTTATCTTCCATCTTTAACGTTCATTGAAAAAATGGAAACATTATACATGCGTACGTACAATAATTTCCATGTAACTTATTTTTCATAACCAATGTTTATAATTGGTTTGAAATGATTAATTTATGTATAAAATTATAATAATAACATTATTATTATTATGGATATTATGTAATAACTTCCATCTTGTCCTTAATCAATATACCATAATACTTTTCAAATTATGTATTAAACATCATCAAAACGTGTGATGTGGATGTAGAAGATTATGTAACTAAATATATCATTAAAATAAATAAATGAAATGTTTTAATGATAATAGTTTAAATATATAAATTTTTCTTGAAATAAAAAGTAACTATAAAATTTTATTATGTAGGATAAAAATAATTTATGCGACAAGGCAGACACGAGTTAAAGGGAACATTACATTAAAAACATTGTATTAAATATTTCAATGATTTATTTTGAAAATCATTTTATTCTAGGTCCATATTATTAAAATTATTTTATTATTGTATTTATATTTTCATAATTTAATTATAAATTCTATTTTTTCTATTTTATCATTCTATCAAAAGTTGTGAAAATGATTTTGTTTACCTGTTTTATACGGAACATTTTGACAAAGAGGATTAATGAATTCTCTATTTAAATATATATGATTACAATTACTTTTCACAATACAATATAAAATATATGACATTCAAATTTTTTTATATGATTACAAAATTTCATAAAAAAACCATTCATCCCATTGTTCTCAATATTTTCAAAAAACAATTAAATGGAATAGTTATTTTTTAATCAAAAGATAAAATCATATTGATGAAACGAATATTTTTATGAGTATGATGATGGAAATGCAAGATTTCATGTGATATGATTATCTTAACGTTCTTGAAAATTGGTTATGATAAATAATGATCCCTATATACATCATAAATATGTTTGATCATGATATATCTCAATATGATTGGTGAGCCTATTATAGTTCTATAAATCATTTGATAAAGGGACATAGATAACCGGTTATTGGTTTCTTCTAAGATATTATTTGAATTTACAAGGTAGGTTATGTAATTTATATGAGAGATATAAAAATTATGTCCAAGGATACCTATAATATTAATCTATGATGGATATTTGTTTTCAAAAAAATCATATCATTTCATAAGGTATTCTAATATGATTGTATTTTAAAGGAATCATTATGATACTTATTATTAGTGAATTGTATGACATCATGAAAAATATTTATTCTAATTTTCACGATTGTAAATAATCATATATGTGATTTATTTTTCCATTAAGTTTTCATATGAAATAATTTATGAAAATTGTTTTGTGTTAAGTTTATTTATTTGGTAATATAATGGTTATTTTGAGCTCAATGTTTGTTATGAAGATATAAAATTTCTAAAATCAGTATAATTGGTCTAATTGGGTTCTTTCTTTATATTTATATTTCTCAAACTAATATTTTTATTATCATTAAAAATATTCAATAAAAATTCATAGTTATTTAAGGATTAGTAGGTACAAAGATGATTTCAATATGACAATTATGAAGATATTTTATGAAAATAAACAGGTAATATCATAAAATTTTATATTGTGGGTAAAATATAGAGTGAGTTGAACTTTAAACATTATGAATTAATATTATAGTATGTACGGGTGAATAACTAATTATCTAAAATACAAGGCAAAAAATTTAATCATCAATGAAATAAAATTAATTATTGTCTAAATAATCAATTTATGGATTATTTATGGTTGGGTCCTTATAAAAAATGTGTTATAGGATATCCCACTAAACATACTATTTAAATTAATTGCACTATTTTTATTTATAGTTTTGTGAACCAAAATTATCATGATTCATCCTTGTTCATTATACACAGGTACACTACTTGTATGAGTGAGAGAAAAATTTTAAGAGAATAAATCAAAATTCCAATTTAAAGAACAATTAAGATGAAAAGAAAATCTTACGAAAAATTCATATAATCGATCACTGAATAGTAAAAAAATTGTTGATATGTTGCATAGTTTATACCACTTGAAGAATATAGTGAATAGTAGAAAGTGTTGATCCCATGGCCAAAAATTTATCTTTCATCAAAATCCTTTTGATTTATCTTTATAAATAGTGGAAATATAAACTTTGGAAACACCAAGACAATAAAATCATATTTAATTTATAAATAATTTATAAATATTAAGTGTTTCCATTAATTGGAATTCATTGTTCATTTATGATTTGGTAGACATATTCATGGCATGCCATCATTATAATGAGAGGATTCAATGGTTGAATCTCATATATGGAGATATATACATAATTTTTAGGCCTCTCAACATCATCATAGAAGTCCTTGGGAGATTGCATAGAATACTCTAAAATTTTCATCATTCATTTTTGATCTCTATAAGAATCTATTCATGTTTGAATGAATCTTTTGTTTTCTCTAGATTTGTGGGGGTGGAGAATGACGATTTCTCTTAATTCATAATAGTATTCTAGGATATGATCTGTCTAGGTCCTAGGATGATTCTATATAGAATCCATTTTCCAACTATTATAATTACAAGTCTTGGCATAGAGAATGACATAATAGGGTATTTATAGACATCGGATTAGAGAATAAAAAATTATCCATGGCCCACAATATTCTCTTAATTCCTAGTGAAAGACATGTCTAAATAACAATTATATTATTATTTACTACTCAAGAACTGAATTTTTGAGTAGAAAAATATTGTGTTTATAAAAAATAAATATATTAATATTTATTCAAACAAAAATTAATATTACATTTCACAATGAACCATTAAAATAAGTATTCAAATCCTAAATTTTTTATCAAACCTTGCATAATGACTCTTTATTTAATAAAGTAGGTATCCCTTATTTATTCACTGATTAATAAACAAATATTATATTTCTAATAATATGGAATAATAAATTATTAAATATGAAACAAATATATATATATTCTATCAAAAAACGTGTGGCTCAATATTTTTGAACAACTAACTGTGAATAATTTTTAAACGAATTATTGGAAGAATATTTAGCCCTCATGTTTTCTTCATATAGAATATAATGGATGTTCTATATATACATATTGTGGGATACTTTATCCCTATTACTTAGTGGAAATAAGAATATCTACCTAATTTGTAACATCCCATTATTTTATAGTACATCATTTCTTCAAAATAATTAAATAACTAACACTACACACAACACCGTGTTCGAGCACCCAGGACTTACCAAACTAGATGTTAAAAAGTAGTTATGAATAGTATTATCTCTATTTTGAATATTATATATTCCATATAAATTTTAACATCCATATTACATGTTTCATAGACATCATAAAAGAACAAATTAATTTTTTCAAATAAAGGAAGTATTTTTCAGAAAATGCAATTTCACCACGTTTTAATGGAGAACCCTTTTTGAATCTAATATTTGACACTTTTATGAATTAAATTTGATAAAAAAAATTATTCTTTAGAATTGGGACATAAAAATTTAGTTTTGATTAATTTTTGGTGTTTTTCAGATAACATTCATATTTGGGTAAATAGTGAAAATACTAAATTTTAATTTAAAACAACTTTTTTAATGAAAGAAATTTATAGTGATAAATTATAAATACAAATGGTATGGAAGTATAATTAGTTAATATTTTTATTGTTCAATACAACCTAGGTCATTATATGTAATGTCACATTTAAATTTGACATAAACACATGCCAATCTATTGATAGTTTATACTTTTTAAAAACCAACTTTTTGGTTTTGACAACGAGAATTGACTTTAAATTAATAAATTAAACCTATATGTTTTGAATTTTGTAAAATAGACTTAATTTATGAATTAATAATCTCAAAATTAGCTTAGGGTGAATTTTTGGTATTTTTCTGAAAACATTCAATTTTTGATGAATAGTGAAAAACACTACGTCATTATTTAAAACCGACTTTTTATTTAAATAATTTCTTATTTTATTTAAATTTATTTTCAGTCAAAATAGTTAAATAATACCAATATATGTTTAATTTAATTAATTGGAATCATTTTATAATAAAATTAGATGTAAAAAAATTTTATTGAACTTTTTAACGTTTTTAGCCACCTTCTAGGAGCATTTGCAAATTTGCATAAAACATAATTTTACCTCTTTGGTAAATTGAATTTCAAAAATATGAGAGACACAGTTGAAATATTTAGAGAAAATTTGGTTCAATAAGATAAAAATAATGTTTGGTGAATAGTAAATTTTTTCTTTTATTTACCATGGATAAAAGTAAAGAGGGTAATTAAGGGTAAAAATGATATTATAATTACCCAAACACATGTCCTAATTCTATTGGATAAGTGTAATTAAACCAAAAACAGACTTAGGAATTGAATATGATAATCTTTGGTCCACTTGTATTAGATTATGGGATTTATGATTATTTTATTTAAAGTAGAGTTAAAAGTGTTAAATTCAATGTTTAATGACTAAACCATTTTTCATACTGGGATACACACAATATAAATTCTACTATAAATATTCATTAGAAATATAAAAAAATTTCTTACATGATTTTATTTTATTTATGACTTTTAGAAATTATATAATTTAATTTATTTATGACACAATGATGATGCAGTAATTACCTTATTAATGATATATTAAAATAATTGATATTATAAAGATCCAAATAAATGTAAATGGAGAATTATGATGAATTCCACTAATTTTCTAAGTTAAAATGAAATTTTATGGTTGATTAGATAAAATTTTTCGAAGGTATAATGTTTTTATGACTTTCACAAGAACAAGATACCAAATAGTTCCCACATTGACATAAATTAATTTTTAAAACAAATACTATATTATTGGTTGATATAATATTCCTAAAACACTTAGGTTATTCCAAAAGTTTTAAATTATATTATATATGTCATTAATGATCCACTCAATGTTCTCTAGGTAGTTTAGAGTAAGTTTATTAACCATATAGTGTAATAATACAAGAAGACACAGTAAAAGTTAAACTATTTAACTAAGAGTTAAATCTAAAAGATAAGGTTAAAATAGTAACATAATCTTGTATAAAACCTATTGGTTGAGAAGATTTTGACCAATAACCACCTAATTCTCCAAATAAATTCATTTGGATCCATTATAAACCGAATATAATTTATAATAAATTAATATTTTAATTTATTTGAAAAGTGATCCTCACCCTTTTATAAATGGGCACTTCCACTTCTCTCAAAATCAAATCTCCAAAGCCATTTTTATTGCCAAGCCCTATCCAAATATCCTCAAAACTCAGCTCACATCATCTTTGAGTCCTTAATTTGATCATAAATTCAACCTAAGGATCCCTTTTGATCTACTCAAAAGGAAACACCTGAAGAAGAGGTAATAATTTGACCACCCACTTTCAAGTTCTTTTTTTCTTCCACTTCCTCTTTAATTGTTGTTTCCATACCAAAATAATAAATCCATTAACTCATACATAATTTCATGTTATTATAAATATGTTACAAACATATTCGTTATTCTATCAATCCTATAAATGAAAAAGTCACCATACGAGCGTACGTATGGCGTACCGTCTCCACGTTGTGGTGTAGTTTGTTATTCAAACAATTCATTATTTAGATGGGTATAATAATGAGTATAAATAATTTAAAAAATAAATATAACATGTTAGTTAATCTGTATATATTATATACCATCCAATTACATACGATTTCACCATCTATATAATGATATCATCGCTCGTGCGTATGTACGGATTACCGTCTCCACGAACATGATGAGATTCATTCCCCATTGTATTCATTAAAGAATATTTTTTATTTTATGATTAAAAAAAATGTCTAATAAATTAATATAATTCTGTATATGAATCAAATACATCTTATCCATAACAAACATGGCTTATGTAACCAAGACTATAAAGAAAAATGGATTAGTAAACAACTGAAACGATGATACTACTAAAATATTATTAACAAATAAATATTGGAATATCATATATGATATCATATTTATTTATATGATTCTTGTATAATTTAATAAAAAATATTTAACTACTATATATTTAGTTAATGTAACCTCGAACAAGGAAATGTACAAGGTAAGGGTTAATTTCACAATCTCTTTATTATCTGAGGTTGTTTATACGTAAATATCTAATGAGAAATATTTATTATCCATGTACATGTTTCATAAAAGTGTTTTCAAAGGGATTTTTAAGGGGATTTTTTTACTAAAACACCATTTTAAATGTTTTAATGACTTATTCTTCTAAACCATTTTCATTTATTTCCATATTTTCAATATGGTTTTAAGGATTTATTTATATGGATGTGAATGTTTTAAAATGTAAATTCCTTTCAAAATTATCAAAGTAGTAGTATGAGAAACGTTTATTCAAACCTATATTTTAAATGACTTCCTTTACAAATTATGTGACTTTTACATGATTTCATGAAAAATGGTTATTTCTCTCAAGGATTTTACTGATCATTTTCAACTATGTCAAAACTCATTATGGGATATTATTCTTGATCATGGTTGATTTTTTATGATACAAATATTCCTTATTGTATTGAAGATTTTGTGATATGTTTAACTATGGATGTGTAATTTTTATACCATTCATGGTTTACAGATAAAGTATTGACATTTCATATTCTAGTTTTAATTCGAATGTTTATGTTATCTTTAAACATTTTCATATGAAGAATTCATTGGAATTAGTAAGAGATGGTGGGGCCCACTATACCTCCTTGATTCATCGGTAGGTCTCATGAGACAAACTAGTGTCCTGGCACAATGCCTTGATAAAATCTTATTTTTAGTCTTGGGACAAGGCCTTGACTAGTTGGTTATGAAGTCTGGCATTATACATTCCATAATTATGAAATTGGATATGGATATTGCATTTGATTATTCGACTAGTAGAATATCCATGTGAATATTTAAATGAAATTATTTGATTTATCATTGACACATTATGATGAAGTTTAAGTTTAATAGGATTTTGTTTTTTGTTTTATACATCAGCTTAAATGTTTATTATTATTTGTTAAAGTTTCCCCTATATTGTTATCCTTACTGAGCATCTGAGCTAACACCTTTATTATGATTTATTCTCCCAGGATTCCAGGAAGTGTATTATGATTGATATGAAGGGTAAAGATAGGGGATTAATGGTTTTCTCAATGGATCATTTATGTTTTGTTTTATTTTCTAATGTGTAATGTAACATTAATGTATGTAATCTATTTTCAAAGACTGCTAAACTGATTGGTCTTTTGGAAATTTATTCCTTGTAATCATGCCAATGTATTAAAATAATGCACCGACTATAGGCTTCTTGGGTCGGGGCATTACAGTTGGTATTAGAGGAAGTTTAATAAAAAAAACATGAAAATATATTTAGATAAAATATGATTAGATAAAATTACCCTAAGATAGACATTGAGGATTAGTATAGAATAACTTCCTAGAATTTGGTTAATGTAGAGATTTTGTATATTTTTTAGGAAATACATCCCTGTCTGGATACGAGAAGGTGGAGGTGGCTCAGGAATAGATGTACCAAGGAGTGAAAACTCTAACAAGGAGTTTCAGGATTGACCTAGGGTATTCTGGTACACAACAACATGCCCTGTTTCACTCTTGGTTATGAAACCTATGGGGGATATGCTTAGGATAATTCACATTTTCATTACTAGACATTATGAAGGATTTAGGAGTAGATAAATTCTCAAAGAAAACATATTTTGATAATAGATTATATGAATAATATTTTCAATTTATGTTTGGTATTTTAAAAGTTTGGAATTATGAATTGTGATTCCTAAAATTACCTAGTGTATGCCATTGTTTAGAAATGGTACATAGTAGAAGGAATGAGAATTATAGCAATACGAGTGATCGAAATATTAAGAAGGATCATATATTTCATGGTATTAAAACAATATTTAAAAAGTGAATAGTATCCCATGTATTTTCCTCATATGTAGAAATAGTATCATGTGTTAATAGGATAAGTAAAGAATTATCTGAGTCCTATGGATTTTAAGGGAAGTAAGAGATGAAAATGATGGAAGAGAGAATGATGGAAAAAGGGAAGAGGGGAATGAAGGATTTTCCCAAATGTGATAACCGTGGAAAGAATCACCTTGATAAATTATTGAAGGGAATGTGAATTTTTTATAAGTGTGGAGAAAAGGTCACCAATTAAGTGATTGAAATGGTAAGAAAAAGGTTTCAAATGTACAACGATTCATCTATAAGGAGTCGGGACACTATGCGAATCAATGTCCAAATCATTAGAGTATACCCCAAATGCTGCTATTGGATAATAATCAAGTTATGATACTACTGAAGATGAAGAGGAATGATTATAGTTCATATGTTGTTAAAGTATTGTGTCATTTGGGTATTGTATTAATGATATACATGTTATAATAATTATAACGTATATAAGGATTGTACTATAGTACTATTTCATTAAGGACATGAGATTTTGTGGAACCAAAAAAACTATCACAATAACATGTTAATATTTTTGAAAAATATTTGGTTGAGATAAAGATAAACAATAATATGTTTCTAAAACTAAGGTAGTGATTTTGGAATAATATATGACTCATTTCGATAAATTATATTGGATATTATTGAAATCCTTGAAACTGATTAATGATTTTTATAATCCATCATTGTTGTAGTTTACAACATTTTTGGATAGAAGGATTATATCCAATATTCTATTGGGAATAAGGGAGCATGAATGTAGTAAATAAGGTTTTATTGTAATTCATGATGTTATAGTGTTTTTAAAGTACATATAATGAAGGTATTCACGTGTTATTATGTGGGAAGAAGGATCTTCATTATTTTTACCTTCCTTATAAATTTTGGACTGTGAGTTTGGACGGAAGTATTTTAGATAAGTATAATGGTTTGAATCGATTAAGATTGAAATTGGATAATATTGTTAAGGGTAAATCATTTCTAGTGATTATTTTTGGATTTTCATAAAAAGGACAACCCAGAGGTCAGTCGATAACCTGTCACGTACATCAAGGCTCTGAGACATTAACCCATAACAGAAGGGCGACAATGGTGGATCACATACAACTGGCATACGTGATGTCCTTGTTTGAATAATTTAGTTTTTTCTAGTCTAAAAAATGAATTATAAATTCATTATTCTGGGAACCCTATATGATTAGCATAAATAGAATATTTGTGATTTCTATTATCTTTTGGAGTGAAAGATGAGTTTGTCGTAGGAATTAGTTGAAGGATGAAACTATACTTGTCATGTATATTTTTTTCCTAATATTATATGAATAAATTAATTCTTAAACTTTAGGGAAGGGATATTAAAAAAAAATTTGTTATCCAAATACCGTAAGTTTTGTTAAACCGACGATATTTTAAATCATCATATACTGATTGCTTTGAGGCCCTATATTTTCCACATGTTTGTGATTTATGACCTCAATAACTGCCTATAAATATTTACATTTTTATTCCAATTATGATTCTCAAATTTCCACAAATGTTCTCCAAATCGATATCATAATTTAGTGGTGACCATTTCATTTTCCTTTCCCTGTTATTAAGAATAAATTTTATTATCCCAATTTCCGATGTGGGTTTTCCACAAAGGTATCATTTTATTTTTAACCATTTATTTTTTAAGAACAATTTCAAATTTAGAGGACATAATTTATTGAAGGAGGAGAGAATGTAACACCACTGAATTTCATATTATGTTATTTTTTAAAATAATTCAATAACTTGCGCTACACACAACATCGAGTTAGAGCGCACCACGACTTACCAAACTAGATGTTCAAAACCGATTATAAATCTTATTATATGCATTTTGAATTTTTTATATTACATATAAATTTTATCATCCATATTATGTGTTTCATAGACATAATATAAGAACAAATTCATTTTTTTCAGATAAAGGAAGTATTTTTCAGAAAATGCAATTTTACCTCCTTTTAATGGAGATCCCTTCTTAAATCCAATATTATACACTTTTATATATTCAATTTGACAAAATAAACATCTTATTTAGAATCAGGACATAAAAATTTAGTTTTGAGAAAGTTTGGTTGTTTTTCGTATAAATTTCATATTATGGTGAATAGTGAAAAATAATAAATTTTAATTGAAAACACCTTTTTTAATCCAACTATTTTATAGTATTCAATTATACATTTGAATGTTTTGTAAGTATAATTAGATTATTTTTTATCATTCAATACAAAGTAGTTCAATATATGTAATTGCACATTTAAATTTGACATAAACACATGTAAATCGTTTGATTGTTTTTACTTTTAAAAAACCCGCATTTTGGTTTTGACAACATGAATTAATTTTAAATGAATAAATGAAAATTATATGTTTTAAATTTGGTAAAATATAGATCATTTTTGAATTCAGAATATCAAAAATATATTAGGGTGAATTTTTTGTATTTTTCTAAAAACATTCAATTTTTGATTAATAATGAAAAACACTGTGTTATTATTCAAAACCAACTTTTTATTTAAATAATTATTTATTTTATTTAAATTTATTTTAAGTCAAAATAGATACATAATACCTATATAAGTTCAATTTAATTCATTGGAATCATTTTATAATAAAATTAGATGTATAAAATTTTATTGAAAATTTTAACGTTTTTTACCCACCATCTAGGAGCATTTGAAAATTTACATAAAACATAATTTTACCACTTCTGTGAGTTGAATTCCAAAATTATGAGACACACAGTTGAAATCAATAAGTAAAATGTGGTTAAATAAGATTAATATAATTTTTACTGAATAGTAACTTTTGACTTTTATTTACCAACGTTAAAAGTAAATAGGCTAATTAAGGGTAAAAATGATATTATAATTACCATGACACATGTCCTAATTCTATTTGATAAGTGTAATTCGACCAAAAACAACCTTAGAAATATAATTTGATCATATTTGGTCCACTTGGATTAGATTATGATATTTATTATTATTTTATTTAAATAAGAGTTAAAAGTGTTAAATTAAAAGATTAATAACTACACCATTTTTAATATAAAGTTACACATAATATAAATTCTGCTATAAATATTCATTAGAAAGAAAAAAATATTTCCAACATAATGAAATTTTATTTTTTATTTTCATACACTATATAATTTAACTTATTTATGACATAATGATGAGGTCGTAATTACCTTATTAATGAAATATTAAAATAATTGATATTACAAATATCCAAATAAATATAAATTGGGACTTATGATGAATTAAACTTTATATATTGGAAAATTTACATGTTAGTGCTGATTGGATAAATTTTTTTGAAGTGATAATTTTATTATGACTTCAACAAAAACAAAATACCAAATAGTTCAAAATTGACGTAAATTAATTCATAAAACAAATACCATATTATTGGTTTATATAATATTTTTAAAAATATAAGGTTCTCCCAAGTTGCTTAAATAATATTATATATTTCATTAATGAACCACATGAGGTTTTTTTGGATGTTTATATTACGTTTATTAAACATATAGTGTAAGAATACAAGAAGACACAGTAAAAGTTAAACTATTTACCTAAGAGTTAAATTTAAAATATAAGGTTGAAATAGTAACCAAAACATGTCTAAAACTTATTTTTTACATTATTGCGACCCATAACCACCTAATACACGAAATAAATTCATTTTTATCCATTATAAACCAAATATTATTGTATAATAAATTAAAATTTTAATCTTTTCCTAAAGTGACCCTCACCCCTTTTATAAAAGGACACTTCCCTTTCTCGCAAAATCACATCTCCAAAGCCATTTGAAATGGCCAAACCCTACCCAAATATCCTTAAAACTTAACTCAAATCAACATAGAGTCCTTAATTATATCATAAGGCCAACCTATGGAGCCCTTTTGATCAACTAAAAAGGTAACACCCGAAGAAGAGGTAATAATTTCACCACCCACTTTCAAGTTCTTTTCTTCTTCCCCATCCTCTTTCATTGTTTTTTCCATACCAAAATAATAAACCCAGTACCTCATACATATTGTGATGTTATTATAAATATGGTACAACCATATTTCTTATTCTATCCATCCTATAAATGACAATGTCACCATACGTGTGTACGTACGGCTTACTATCACCACGTCATGGTGTAGTTTGTTATTCAAACACCTAATTATTTGGATGGGTATAATAATGAGAATAACTGATGTAAAAAAATATAACATGTTAATGATTCTGTATATATGATATACCATCCAATTACATACGATTTCTCCATCAATATAATGATATAGTCACTCGTGCATATGTACGGATTGTCATCTGCATGAATGCGATGAGATTTATTCCCCATCATAATAATTCAATAATAATTCTCATTTTATGATTAAAAATAATGTTTAAGAAATTAATATCATTCTGGATATGAATCATATCAATCATATCCATTAAAAACATGGATTACATAACCAACCATATAAAGAAAAACAGATCAGTTAACACCCGAAATGATGATACTACTAAAATATTATTAACAAAGCAATATTGGAAGATCATATATGATATCATATTTATGGATTTGATTATTATATATTTTAATAACAATTATTTAAATATTATTCAGGAGGTTAATGTATCCTTGATGAAGGAAAGGTACAAGGTAAGGGTTAATTTCACAATCTATATATTATCTGAGGTAGTTTTTACATAAGTATCAACTAGGACATATTTATAATCCCTCTCCTTGATTCATAAAATATTTTTCAAAGGGATTTTTGTTAAGAGAATTTTTTTAATAAAACATCATTTTAAAGGTTTTAAAGATTTATTCTTCTAAAACTTTCTCATTAATTTCAATGTTTTAAAAATGGTTTTAATGATTTATTTATATGGACATGAATGTTTTAAAATGTTAATTCTTTTAAAATAATTCAAAGTGGAATGAGACACTTTGATTCCAAACTATTTTTTAAAATAATTCCTTTATAAATTATCCTACATTTAAATGATTTCATTAAAAAGGGATATTTCTCTCAAAGATTTTTACTGATCATTTTCAACTACATCAACATACTTTACGGGGTATTATTATTGATCAAGGTTGATTTATTGTGATTCAAATCTTCCATATTGCATTGAAGTTTTTGTGATATGTTTGTCTATGGTGGTGTCATTTTTATACCATTCATGGTTTATAGATAAAGTATTGAAATTTCTTGTGCTAGTTTTTATACGAATTTTTATGGTATTTTTAAACCTTTTCATATGAGAAATGAATTGGACTTAGTAAGTGATGGTGGGAGACCACTATAGCTCCTCGATGCATCGATAGGTCTCATGAGACAAACCAGTGTCTTGGCATAAGGCCTTGACAAAATATTTTTTTTAGTCTTTGTAACACCCCGTGATTTTATAAGATATATTATTTTTAATTTCTTTTATATCTTCCTTTGTACGCTACACCAAGATTATCTTGCGCTATACGCAACACCGTATTAGCTTGCAGTGTACGCAATAATATTCTTGGATCGTGTTACACACAATTTCAAGTTTGTTAGATAACTATTATTCTACGTAACATTGAGTGTGTGTGTGTGTGTATATATATATTCAAAGTATAAATGAAATATTTTTGTATATTGTTATACACAACAAAAAAGGAGTCTTTCACTACACTCCACCCTGGCATGGCTTGCATTACACGCAATCGTGACCTTCCTCGATAGCGTGTGTTGTACACAATACCGAGTTTCACTATACAATGATATATTGTTATAATATTAATATGAAATAGCTTTTATGAATATAAGTATCTACATTTTGAATTTTATAACATTAAAATTCATATTACATGTTTTTTAGAACATGGTATGAGAACAAAATAAATTTTTTTTGATAAAATATGTATTTATAAAAAATTGCAGTTTTTTCTGCCTTTTGATGGTGCAACCACTTTAAATCTAGTTTATTTCATGATTATAATTTCAATTTAACCAAATAAAATTCTTCTTTGGAATTAGGATATAAAAATTTACTGTGGATAAATATTTCATATTATTATGAAAAATTTCATATTTGAATGAATAGTAAAAACATGGTATATTTTAATTAAAAACAATTTTTTTCATCGAAATAATTTATATGAATAGATTATATTTTTAATTGGTTTTAAAGTGTAATTAGAAAATATTTTTACCATTTAATTCAATTTTTTTCATTGGAATTAATTTCACTTTAAAATTGTACATAAACAAGTGTCGATCTTTTGATAGTAGTTGTTTCTTAAAAACACGCTATTTGTTTTGATAACGGGAATTACATTTAAAATTAATAAATTCCACTTCTCTGTTTTGAATTTGGAAAAATAGAGATCATTTTTTAATTTGTAATATCAAATATAGCATAAGCTGAATTTTTGGTATTTTTCTGAAAAACATTAATCTTTGATGAATAGTGAAACCACTTAGTGGTAGTTAAAAATATGACCCCTTCATTTAAATGAAATTTTACCACTTATGTGAACTGAATTTCAAAAATCATACATACATGGTTGTTATGAAGAATTAAAATTTGGTTCAATAAGATGAAAATAATTTTTGGTGAGTAGTAACTTTTGACTTTTATTTACTGCGGTTAAAGGTAAATATGGTAATTCAAGGTTAAAAGAATATTATAATAATTCAAAATTACCTTAACACTTGTCCTAACCTTATTGGATGATTAGTTGCCGACCATGGGAATCCTTGAGGCGATTTTGGGACCCCATTGAGCCACATGGTAGTGATAATGACAATTTGGATTAATTAATTTAATGTAAAGGTAAAATTGACATTAACAAAAATCATTTAGTAATTAATTTTTATAATGGGTTATATAAATTATCCATTCAGCTATAAATATTCATTGGAAATCTCAACAGATTTACTACATGGGGGTTACTTTTTTATAATTTTTCAACATTAAATAAATTAAATTATTTATGACACAATAATGTTGTAGTATTTACCTTATTAATAAATGATTTAAATAAATACGCTTTTAATGATTAAAATATTAACCAAAACATGTCCAATTCTGATTGGATGATTTTATTTCGACCATGAGTCATCTTATATTCATCTTCAATGACTTTTGGACCTTTGGAAACCGAAGATATGTTTATAATAAAATAATATTTTCTCACTTTCCAAAGGTTCCCCTCTCCTCCCTTATAAAAGGGCACGTCTTCACTCTCCTCTTTACAAAACATTGAGCATTCAAGCTCATCCAACCCCTTCCCATTAACCTTATCAACACCAATAGTAATATTATATAGGTCCTGGTCTTCTTCAGAGACCAAAATTAGTGCCCTAAGAGGAGGTTTCAAAGAGGCGTGTCGAAGAAGAGGTAATCTCTTCTACCGATTCTTTCAAGTTTCTTTCTTCATCAAATTATTATTCTTTATTTGTTTATTCATAAATTAATAACATCAGTATCAATCATATAATTATATGTTATTATAAATATGAAACAACCATATATCACCTTCTATCCATTCTACGAAAAACTAAATCAATGTGCGTGCGTACGTATGGAATACCGTCTCTACGCCGTGGTGTAATCTGTTTTTCCACCACCACCTTAATTGGATGGGTATTACTGTGTAATGAATAAATATATATAGTTATTACAACAACATACTGATTCTGAGATATTATATCATCCACTCTAATTAAATTCAATAATTATGGGAACGATATCATCGCCCGTGCGTACGTACGGATTACCATCTCCATGACGCGATGTGATTCATTCTCCATGTTAACCACTCAAGAATAATTATAATTTATATATAATGAATAATAATGAAATATATGAAATGATAAAGATAATTGATATATATAAATATATATTTCATCTACTTACTTCCATTCAAGTCAGTATGGAAAAGAAAACAACGTTCATGCGTACGTACGACCTACCATCTCCATGAACGGTGTATTTATTTTCATTTTTCTATCTATTATGTACATATATATATATATATATATAACGAATATATATGATATATAAATGATGATTTATATTCTTTAAGTAAGTAAATAATTATATATTTAATAATAATATCAAGAACAACAAGTCCAAACACGTACGATAAATAAAGCGATTTTACCTAAAATGCTGCTTTAACATGGAATTTACAAAAGAATGGGTAATATAAAGTCATAAGTGAACCATATATGATATCATAAAAATAAATATGATTCTGTAATAAGTCAATGGAAATATTTAAATCATTATACAGGAGGTTCAGATACGTACGAAGCATATCAGACCTAAGGTAAGGGATAACTTTTCCAATCTCATTTTTATCCGAGATTGTTTATCCGTAAGTATTTACTGGGGTTATATTTATCAGTCATGTCCCTATTTTCTAAAAATGGTTTCTTGTATTTTAAAGTCTTATTTACCCATTTTTGACTTTTACTATATGGTATTTAACTAATCTTACTTTTCTTTACCATACGAGGTACTTTTTAAAATTTCCATCAAAAGTACGAGAAAAATGTTTTTTTAACTTATACGGCATGAATAGATTTTTACTTTTTCAAAATCCACTTTTTTTCAAGAATCTCACTCAACAATATTTCATGATTATTTTCAACAAAATCTTTTTCTTTTAAAATTTCTTGGCATTTTGTGAAAAAAAATGATTTTGAAGAAGAAATGATATTTTCCTCAAGAATTCATTTCTACTATTTTGTAAAAACTATTTTCCATCTAAGATGACATTATTTAGTGTGATTATGTTTTATGTATAATGTATCTATGATTTACATGGTTTCATTTTTCTTATGATGAAATGATATCAATTTGTTTTATATGGATTATGTTATGATGGAATGATGTTTATGAAACCCATTTTATTCTTTGGGTAATGTTGAATGATTTATGTTTATGTTGTGGCACATGTAAGAATTATTTCATTATGAGATGTGTGGGACCTATATATCCCTCTAATGAATTGGGTAAAGAATTATATCTCATGAGATAGACATGGCTGAAATGGCAAGTAAATCTGGTTCAGTAATACAGGGCTGGAATGACATGTAAACCCTGTTTAGTAAGGGACATTGTCCACTAAGACGGTATTGGAAGGAATGCATTGGCTACCATGGATATCATATCATGTTCTTAATGATTTTACACAATTACATGTTTTATTACCATGCTATTTTATCTTGATTTATGTTCCATTATGATCTATGCCTTACGTACTACCATGTTTTATTTCATTGCTCCAGATTTTGAAGATTAAACATTATGTTCATGTTTTTATGTTCAAATATATATGGTTGGTTTTATTTTATCCATGCTTACCCTTACTGAGAATTTTATCTCACCCTTTATATGTTTTATTTTCCCCAGGATACAAAGAACGGTTTTAGGTAAGAAAACAAAAGAGGAAAATCTTTATGGGAGATGTTGAAGATCATTCACCATGATTAGAAGATTCTGTTCCGAGTATCAAAATAAAATAAACTATTTCTGTCCTTGAGTGGTGGTTTTTGTTGTTTATTATGTTTTTTGAAAAATTAATTTAATGTCCATGTACATAATGCAATGGGTCTTTAAATTTTGTATTAGAGGAAGGGTTTAGTCAACCTTTGGAAACTAGGATACGAAAACATTAGCGAGATCCCTAGATATATTTCTAAGGTATTCTAGGGATGTCCCTAACGTTATGTATAATTATATTTTATAGTCCTATAATTATGGTAATGATCATAGAAGTAAATCTAAGATGTTAGATATTGAAGGTACTCCCCATTTATTATGTTGGTTTCCTAACATGATTTTTTCCTTTCACACTATTCTTTTTGGGTTTTAGATGATGATTGGAACCCAAAGGAACCGTGTTGATCAATATAATGGACAATGAAATTATTGTCCAACTGAACAATCCCATGTTATGTGATATGGAGTGCAAAATCTTATGTATATTCATACACAAGCTATGAACCATTTTGTATTTCCTAATAAGCAGAGAAATGAACAATATTCTATTGAGTCCTTCATGAGGCAACGTCCACCTTCTTTTAGTGGGTCT
Source organism: Viscum album (assembly GCA_963277665.1). Lineage (NCBI taxonomy): Eukaryota > Viridiplantae > Streptophyta > Magnoliopsida > Santalales > Viscaceae > Viscum > Viscum album. The sequence continues at coordinate 774,133,509 of OY728152.1, read as the reverse complement.
TCTAATCCACATATAGATGAACAATGGATTAGTACCATTGAAAAGATATTTTTGATAATTCATTGTTCAGAGCATGAAAAAGTCATTTTGGCTGTTTACCAGTTAGAAGGTGAAGAAGACCAGTGGTGGATTCTAGTTAAAATTACAAGGCCCCAATATGAAATTGAATCCATGTAATGGAACAAGTTCATGAAATATTTTTCCATAAGTACATCCCTCGTATTCATAGAACAATGATGGAAAAGGAGTTCCTTAAGCTTAAGCAAAAGGATTATGAATCTGTTGGTATATACAAAGAAAATTTTACAAGGCTTGTAAGGTATGCATCTGGATTTATCATCCAACCTGAAAGAAAAGTTGATCGATTATTTAGTGGCTTAAAACAAAGTCTTCAAAGGGCATTAGCAATAAGAGACTTCAGTAGAAATGATGAAATTGTGTGTCGTGCTATCAAGGTAGAAATGGAAGTTGGTGTTAAATATCCATCTCATGTTTTTGAAAAGAAACGAAAGATGGAGTTCATGGAGGAATCTTAGAAAAATGGTGAAAAGAAGATGAATGTTTCTTTATGCTCAAAGTTTGGAAATAAGAATGGTTAAGATTGTCTTAAAGGGACTAGAAAATTTTTTAAGTGTGGAAAAGAAGGTCATCGATCAGCTGAGTGTCGAAGTAATGGAAAAAGGGTTTCAAATGATGTGAATGAAGAAAAGACTGCAGAGAAAGCACCACCAACACTTAAAAGCTTCAAGTGCAAGGAAATGGGGCATTATGTTAATCAATGCCCTAATCCAAGGGTTAATGAGGATCGATGTGACCAACCTCTTAAGGAAAAGGATAAAGGGATGTCACATGCGATCACTATTTGTGATTTTGAGTATGACAACGACGTGGTGGAATGAATAAGTGTTTATGTAACGGGTTTACGAGATAATGATGTGGAATCTCATTTAAAGTATCGTGGAATTTTGGAATATCTATGTATGGGTTTTCAATAATTATATGGTACTGGTAATCATGGAAATTGATTGAAATATTTTTGGAATGAAGATGATATGAGCATAATGAATGGATAAGGAGAAAATGAAATGTTTGATAGTATTGATGATCTCATGACTGATATAAGGACAAAGTGATATCATGGTTTGTGTATATAGAAATTTAGGGATTTTTGTATGTGGAAAGAGTTAACTATTGATAGCATTAATATTTTCACTATGGTTCAATGGGTATTCATTTTTCATGAGAATACATGATTAAGGTATTCACATGTTTTTAATGTGACCAAAAAGATATATTGTATGATATATGGGGGATAAATGATGGTATTCACATGCTCAGGAGATGACATTTCAAGTAATTGTTTTCTTTATACTATGAGCATGGACAAAAGTATTTTGGTAAGCCTAAATATTGGAATGGATTACGTTGGAAATAAGTTATTATTGTTTAAGGCCGGAACCTTTTTCGAAATTATTGATGGAATGTTATAATAATGTTGTTTTAGAAAAAGGACAACCTGCAGGATGGGCGACAACTCATCGCGTCGTACAAGGATGCAGGATTCAAACCCACAACCAAAGTTCGACATGCCTTTATTGCCTACCACTGGCCTACAAGAAGTCCCTGGTTAGTAGAAATTAGATATAGTATATTAAGCGGTATGATTTATGAAGTATAAGTCCATTTTAGGAACCATATACGATTAATCTCATTATATATGGACTTTTGTATATTTAATAACCTTTTCTATCCTTTTGTTTGAGACAGATGGAATGACCTATAATTCTATCCCATGATCTACTAACACTTCACAGACGATAAATTCAACTTCATTTCTTTTTGATATGAAGTGGAAATTGTTCAAGGAACATATAATAGTGAGATTGTACCAAAATCAAATAAGTATTTCTTCTATTTCAAATTTTTCATCTTTAGGGAAATGATATTGAAAACAAAAAATGTTGTCCTAGTGCTCTTATATCTGATGAATCAGATGGTACCTTAGATCATCACAGATTTATGGCTATGTGATTGTTGGATTTTTCATAGCAATGTTCTCTACCACTCTCCATCAGAACATGATGGTTTGATTTCTCTTCCATATCCATATTTTCACCTGTGTTCTCCTATGTGGAAACCCAGTGATGAGTTAATTTGGGTAACCGTTATGTTTCACACATCACTTTTTAAAATTATATTTTAGTATTCCTTTTTACGATGTGGTATTCTATGAAAGAATCTTTCATGTAGTAAACAATTTATAACCCCGACAAATTTCGAGGGAGAAATTCATTTTAAGTGGGGTAGAATGTAACACCCTGATATTTTATAAGATATATGATTTTTAATTTCTTTCATTTCTTCTGTTTTACGCTACACTAAGATTATCTTGTGCTATACGCAACATCGTATTAGCTTGCAGTATATGCAATACTATTCTTGGATCGTGCTACACACAATTTCAAATTTGTTTGATAGTTGTTATTCTACAAAACATTGAGTGTATATATATATATATTCAATGTATAAATGAAATATGGTTGTATTTTGTTATATAAAAAAACAAAGTAGTCTTACACTACACACCACCCTGTCATGGCTTATATTACACACAATCACTACCTTCCTCGATATCGTGTGTTATATGTAATACTGTGTTTCACTAAACGACGATATATTATTATAATATGATTATGAACTAGCCATTATGAATATTAGTATCTACATTTTTAATTTTATAACATTATAATTCACCTTACACATTTTATTGAACTTGGTATGAGAACAAAATAAATTTTTTTGGTAAAATATGTATTTTTAAAAAATTGCAGTTTTGCCTCCTTTTGATGGCGCACCCAGTTTAAATATAGTTTTTTGACATGTTTATAAGTACAATTTGACAAAACAAAATTCTTCTTTTGTAACATCCCAAGTAAGTAATGAATAATATATATTTTTATCTATGTCTATTAATGATTAAGATAGTGTTATAGAGGCTTAAAATGAAAATAAATACAATCATATGCATGGAATACACTAATATTCTTAAAAGATTGTTTTAGAGCCTTTTGATGGAAAACCATTTTTAAATCTATATTTTGACAATTTTATAGACTATGTTTGTCAAAATAAACTTATTCTTTATTATTGGGACATCAAAATTTACCTTGTGTGAATTTTTGGTATTTTTCTGACAATGTTCATTTTTTTAATGAATAGTGAAAAATACTGCATTTTACATCAAAACTGCTTTTTAATCTAATTTATTTATATGATTAGATTTTGTTTTGAATTGGTTTTGAAGTGAAATTAGAATATATTTTTACCATTTTATCCAATGGTGGTCATTGGAATCAATTTCACTTTGAAATTATACTTAAACTGGTGTCAATCTTTTGATACTTATTGTTTTGTAAAAATACGCTATTTGCTCTGGCAGCGGGAATTAATTATTGAATTAATTAATGTGACTTATATGATTTGAATTTTGTAAAATGGACTTCATTTTTGAATTCGGAATATCAAATATAGCTTAGGGTGAATTTTTGGTAATTTTCTGAAAAACTTCAATTTTTGATGAATAGTGAATCCACTAAGTGGTAATCAAGCAAACTGATTTTTCAGTTAAATGAAAGTTTACCACTAATGTGTATTGAATTTTGAAAATCCGACATACATGGTTGTCATTAATAAGTAAAATGTGGTTCAATGAGATTATAATAATTTTTTTGGTGAATAGTAACTTATTAAGTTCTTAATCGCGATTAGTGGTAATTAGTGTAGTTTAAGGTATAAATAATGTTTTAATAATAGGAAATGACCTAGAAACATGTCCCAACCTTATTGGTTGTGTCATGGCCGGCCAAGACAAGCCATGAGTAAACTTGGGGACCCCATGGAGACACATTGGTTTGGAAATGACATAAATAACGTTTTATTAAATGTTAAAGTAAAAATGACACAAACAAGAGATGTTTTACGAAAACAATTTTTAAATGGGCTATAAAGATCAGATATTTGATTATAAATAGTAATTGGAAAGCTAAAAAGATTTACTACATCATAGTATTTTTGTTATGATTTTTAGACATTAAATAAATTAAATTATTTATTACATAATAATGATGCAGTGATGACATCATTATTTGACGATTTAAATAAAATGGAAAGACAATGTAAAATCTATGAACTACACATGGACAAAACCAATTGGATGAGTTTATTTCGAACCATTATCACCTTATCCACTAATTATATCAATGTGGGACCTTTTGAAACCGAAACACATTTTCAAATAAAGTAATATTTCTTTACTTTTCAAAAGTTCCCATCCTCTCCTCTTATAAAAGGTCCCCACCTCTACCTCATTTCACACACTACTCAAGCCTTTGGCTCGGCCAACCCCTGCCCATTTACTCTCTACACATCCCTCTCCTCATCCTAGAGGATTCCCTTTGGGCAGAATCCTTTCAAAAGAAGCCTTTAGACTCAAATCAAAAGGAGATACACTTTTAAAGGTAATTCATTCTCTCATGTTCATTTGTTTTATTTTGCTTCTCCAACCCCCTAAACACTTTTTATTTACTTATTTTGTAACAAAAACAGTATCTTAAATATACAAGGATGTTGTTATAATATTTATTTGAGCTACACTCTCACACAAATACATCAAATGGTTAAAGAACATACGGTTTCCGTGGATGGCGAAATTCTGCCTCCCGAAACGATGATTGTTCAACACTCATTTAACACCTTCAAAGGCGGCCATTATGATGTCACTATTTTTATATATGATATATAATATGTTTATGTTTTCCTTAAGCTTCTGTTTTTTTCATTTTGGGCATACCTTTATGGTTTCCATTATGGGTAAACAGGATATCTTCATTTTAGGAAGTGCGGACTACCGCCCCCTGAAAGTGATTTGATTCGTTAAATACCATATGTGGGACATATAAAGGATGGAACTATGATATTATATATGATATTATACTGGAATTATAATATACCTTTATATCATTATGATTCCATTCTATAAAATACGAAATCGAAATGAAAGTAGCGTTCATGCGTACGTACGGATTACCGTCTCCATGAACGATGCATTTCATTTCTTATCTCTAAATGATTATGTAATATTATAAATGCAAGTATGTACTGGATATATATGACATATATGATATCTACATCATGAATAACATTCTAGATATAATGAACCTTTGACCAAATTAACAACCTGTAAGTGTAAGAAGTCTATTTTTGACTTAATAACCAAATACCGACAAAATGAACATTTTTAACTTAACTGATTACATGATGCTCATAACATTGTATAAAAGGAATAATGAACTTGAAAAAGATTCATAATCAAGTAGATATTAACTCAAGTTTATTATTCAGGAGATTAAAGAACGGTCGGGTCAAGTCGGATACGAGGTATGGGACTTTGTCTCAATCTACTTTCATTGAGGCATATTTTATTTTATACACAACATTATTTTATACGGTGTATAAACCCCATTTGACTTTTATGTTTATTCAAAAGGAATCTTTTTTATACGAAGCGTTTACTAAATGATAAAAGGGAATGTTTTTGTCGTACATATGCGGCGACAACGACTTCTCCGCCGTCGTGACCGTTATTTGAGTTTCAGCTTCCTCTACAAGCCATATCTTTTTTTTAAAAAAAACGAAAAATAAATACCATGTTTTACTTTGGTATTGAAAATGGTTTTCATAATATTTTTATTATATCAATGTGTTGTATTGATATCTCGTGATTGAAATGTGGAAATGTTATGTTTCCTTTATGCATGTTTTATGTGATATGATTATGTTATGGTTCTTGGGTATTATTACGAAGACGGGTGGTTCCGTGATAAGCTAAGGGCGGGTGAGCCCGTTATAGCTCTCCAATGCATTGGGTAACGCGAAGGAGTGAAACGTTAAGGTTTCTCCCAAGAGATTTTAGGGAATATACTGTGATGGGTATTCCAAACGTAACCAAGAGGGTTACTCCCTACGTAAGAATGTTATGAATGCCTCAAGTTACCTTTATGTCTTATGATTTCTATGATTTATTCATGATTTTATGAGGTATGTTAAAGTGCCTATGTTTTATGGGTAAAGTATGATTTCATTCTTATGTATATATGAACTCATGTTTCCTTTCCATGTTTTTTTATAACCCATACTGAGTTTTTATGCTCATCCCAAGTTTTTGAAATGTTTTTCACAGGTAAAGGGAAAGGTACATGATAAGATGATAGAGTCAAGGATGTATCAAGAAATAATCCATGTTTTATTTTAAATGGGTTTCCATTGATGGGAATGAAGAATACTATCTTTATGTAACCACTTTGTTTATATGTGGAATGTAATGAAAGTTTTATGATCTAATTCTCTAAAACTCTAAACCCGAAAAGATCCTCAATGTGTAATCTTGTAATAACTCAAGATTAAGTAAGGTTTAAGGCTAGGGCCTTATAGTTGGTATCAAAGGTCGGTTTAGATAACTTTAGGAGTTAGAATTCTATTAAATGATTATCCAAAAATATTTTTTTTTCGAAATGATATAGCATTTAAAGATTACCATGTTGCTTCATCTAAGACATGTTTGTTCAGAATGGTTTTTCGCAGAGGAAACAGGGAAGCAGTGCTTGGAAGGCATACAGAAAGAAATAACCTTCCGAATCAGCATCCAGAAATGGTCAGAATTGGAACTGAACAGTTTTTTGCAGTAATGGCGCAATTGACTCAAGCGATAAATGGCGGTGGTATCCATGCACGAGATCAGCCAGAACAACCGCAGAGGAACATGTCAGTGGTGTAACATTTCATGAGGCAACATCCACCATCATTCAGAGGATCATCTGACCCTGTGCTAGCTGAAAGGTGGATTAAAGCACTGGAGAAGATTTTTGATGTCATGGGGTGTTCAGACAATCAAAAGGTTAGTCTTGCTATTTACCGTTTGGAGGGTGAAGTAGATCAGTGGTGGTCTATGGTTAAAAATATCCGGGACGCCGATGAGATTGGTGCTCTTGACTGGGATGAATTCAAAGGTATGTTTCTTGAGAAGTATTTTCCTAAGGCTGTTCGACTTAGGATGGAAAAGCAATTCTTGGAATTGAGGCAAGAGGAAGACTCAGTGGCTGCCTATGAAGAAAGGTTCACTCGATTGGCAAGGTATGCTCCAAATTTTACCCGGGACCTTGATAGTAAAATCAATCGTTTCTACTCAGTATTAAAGCCAAAGTATCGAAGGGCATTAGCTTCTCGTGAGTTTAAAAGTTATGAAAAGCTTGTTCGATGTGCTGAGAAGGTGGAAATGGAGTTTGCCAATGACCAAGTTTTCTATAACAACCAGCAGAAGAAGAGACCGAGGTGGCAGGAGAAAGGTAAGAATTCTTCAAAAAAGTCTGATGGTAAGAGAACTAAGCTTCCAGTTTGTGATAAATGTGGCAAAAGGCATGCTGGGGAATGTCTTCTGAATTCTGGGAAGTGCTACTGATGTGGTAAGATGGGACATAAGGCTCGTGATTGCACTGAAAAGGATCAAGGTGAAGGTAAGAACAAATTTGATTTACAGTTAGTGAAATGTTTTAAGTGCAATGAGATGGGTCACTATGCAAATGAGTGTCCGAAAAAGAGCTTGAGTGATGGGAAGCAGTTAGACTACAAGTAGAAAGGGGTGGTGAAATCCTTTGAAACTACTTCAGCAGATGTCGGGCCATCAAATGAAGTTGTATCAGGTACTTTGTTTGTTTTTTCAGATTATGCCAGCGTGTTGTTTGATTCGGGGTCTACACATTCTTTCATCTCTGAAACCTTTTCTAGTAAAATGGGAATACCATCTCAAGAAATGACTCCAGAACTTTTGGTAAAAACACCTGGGGGAAATGTTGAGGCAAAAAGAATTTATAAGAATATTCCTATCCTTATCTGTGGAAAGAACCTACTTGCAAACCTTATTGTTCTACCTCTAGTAGAGTTTGATGTTATTCTGGGTATGGATTGACTCTCTATTTACCATGCTAAGATTGACTGTAGAGCTAAAGAAGTTTCTTTTCAGAAAGACTTTCAGTTTGTTTACAATAATGAACCCTTACTTTTGATAACATATCAAGAGGCCGAGAAACTTGTAAAAGATGGAAATGAATGTTACCTTGCACACATCGTTGAAAATAAAGGAACTGTTCAGATTAATGATGTGCCAGTGGTAAATGAGTATCCTGATGTTTTTCCTGATGAGTTGCCTAGAATAATACCAGATCGGGAAGTTGAGTTTACTGTTGACTTAGTTCCTGATGCTAAGCTAATTTCAAAACCCCCTTATCGAATGGCACAAATTGAACTTTTAGAGTTGAAGGAGCAATTGCAAGATTTATTAGAGAAAGGTTTCATTAGACCTAGCACATCACCATGGGGTGCTCCTGTTTTATTTGTTAAAAATAAAGATGGTTCTATGAGACTTTGCATTGATTATAGAGCCTTGAATAATATCACTGTTAAGAACAAATATCCTTTGCCTCATATCGATGATTTGTTTGATCAGCTCCAGGGAGCTCAGTTTTTTTCAAAGATTGACCTGAGATCGGGGTACCATCAGCTGAAGGTAAAGGAGGAAGATATTCCGAAGACCGCGTTCCGTACGAGATATGGCCATTATGAATTTGTAGTAATGCCTTTTGGGCTAACCAATGCACCTGCTGTATTCATGGACTTAATGAATAGAATTTTCCATGAGTTCTTGGGTAAGTTTGTGGTGTTTTTCATTGATGATATTTTGGTGTTTTCTAAAAGTAAAGAGGAGCATGAAAAACATTTAAGGGTTATCTTGCAAACCTTAAAAGAAAATAAACTGTATGGGAAATTCAGCAAGTGTGAGTTTTGGTTGCAACAAATTTATTTCCTTGGTCAGATTGTTTCTAAAGATGGAATAATTGTTGATCCTGCAAACACAAAAGTTGTGGAAGAATGGCCAAGACCCACAAATGTAACCAAGATTCGAATCTTCCTTGGTTTGGCGGGCTATTACCGAAGGTTTGTTAGAAATTTTTCACGGTTATCTAGTCCAAAGACTAAGCTAACTCGGAAGGGTGTTAAGTTTATCTGGACAAAAGAATGTGATAATTGTTTTCAAGAATTGAAAAGAAGATTGGTGAATGCTCCAGTTTTGGCACTACCTTCCAGGAATGGTGAGTTTGTTATATACAGTGATGCTTCATTGAAAGGACTTGGTTGTGTCCTAATGCGGAATGATCAGGTAATTGCTTATGCTTCACAACAGTTGAAAACTCATGAGGTAAATTACCCTACACATGATTTGGAATTAGCTGCTGTTGTTTTTGCTTTAAAAATTTGGAGGCATCATTTGTATGGAGTAAAGTGTGAAATATATACCGATCACAAAAGTTTAAAGTATATATTCACTCAGAAAGAGTTAAACATGAGACAGAGGAGATGGCTGGAATTAATCAAGGATTATGATTGTACAATTCATTACCATCCGGGAAAAGAAAATAAAGTGGCTGATGCTTTGAGTCGAAAAAGTAATGCTTCATTAACAATGTTGCGTTTGGAACGTGATCCTTTGGTTAAGGATTTGATGAACTTTGGCATAGAAGTTGTTGGTGCAGGAAGTCCTTCTGTTTTGTTTCAGGTATCAGTGAGATCATCTCTATCAGATAGTATCAAGCATGCACAGAAGCAAGACAGTGAGTTGCAGAAAAAGGTAGAGCTGGTTCAGAAAGGTAAGTTGCCTGAATTCAACATTGATAATGATTGCGTTTTGAGATTTGGGAAGAGATTGTGTCTGCCTTGTGATTCACGGTTGAAGAGAGAGTTGTTATGTGAAGCTCATAGTTCTCCGTTTTCAGTTCATCCGGGCAGTACTAAGATGTATAGAGATCTGTGGGAGTATTACTGGTGGGATGGAATGAAAAGAGATATTGCTGATTTTACTGTGAAGTGTTTGACTTGTCAGCAGGTTAAAGTAGAGCGGCAGTTACCGAAAGGGATGCTTCAGCCTTTACCAGTGCCAGAGTGGAAATGGGAGAATATATCCATGGACTTTGTTGTTGGATTACCGAAGACATCTCGAGGTAATAATGCAATCTGGGTTGTTGTTGATCGCTTGACCAAATCTGCTCATTTCCTTGCTATACGAGATACTTTCTCTCTTGATCAACTTTCCCGTTTGTATCTTAAAGAGATAGTCAGGTTACACGGAGTTCCTCTCTCCATTGTATCGGATCGTGATCCCAGGTTTACTTCTAACTTTTGGAAAGGCCTTCAGAAGTCGTTGGGTACTGAATTAAATTTTAGTACATCTTTTCATCCTCAATCAGATGGGCAATCAGAATGAAAAATTCAGACATTGGAGGATATGCTACGAGCTTGTCCTATGGATTATCAGGGAAGTTGGGACAAACATCTTTCTTTGGTTGAATTTTCATATAATAACAGTTTCCATTCTAGTATACAGATGGCACCATTTCAGGCATTATATGGGAAGCGATGTCGAACTCCAGCTTTCTGGGATGAAGTGGGTGAAAGGAATTTGATGGGACCAGAATTGGTAGAAGAGATGGCAGAAAAAGTTCAGCTGATTCAGAAACACATGAGAACAGCTCAGAGCAGGCAGAAGAGTTATGCGGATAACCGGAGAAAGGATCTATCTTTCGAGGTAGGTGATCATGTATTTCTCAAGGTTTCTCCTTGGAAAAGTGTGATGAGATTTGGTAAGAAAGGAAAGTTGAGTCCAAGGTTCATTGGACCATACGAAATTCTGGAGAGAGTTGGATCAGTTGCATACCGAGTGGCTTTACCTCCGAGTTTATCTCAGGTACACAATGTTTTTCATGTTTCGATGTTGAGAAAGTATATTCCAGATCTATCTCATGTTTTGAGTCCAGAGGTAGTTCAGCTGGAAGAGAATCTATCTTATGAGGAACAACCGGTCCAGATTCTTGACTACAGGGAGCAAGTGTTACGGAATAAAGTGATTCACCAGGTAAAGGTTTTGTGAAAAAACCACATGATTGAAGAGGCAACATGGGAATCTGAAAATGCAATGAGTGATAAGTACCCCCATTTATTCGATAAGTAAATAAATTGCGGGGACGCAATTTTCTAAAGGGGGGAAGGATGTAACATCCCAAGTAAGTAATGAATAATAGATATTTTTATCTATGTCTATTAATTATTAAGATAGTGTTATAGAGGCTTAAAATGAAAATAAATAAAATCTTATGCATGGAATACACTAATATTCTTAAAAGATTGTTTTAGAGCCTTTTAATGGCAAACCATTTTTGAATCTATATTTTGACAATTTTATAGACTATGTTTGTCAAAATAAACTTATTCTTTTTGATTGAGACATCAAAATTTACCTTGTGTGAATTTTTGGTATTTTTCTGACAATGTTCATTTTTTTAATGAATAGTGAAAAATACTGCATTTTACATCAAAACTGATTCTTAATCTAATTTATTTATATGATTAGATTATGTTTTGAATTGGTTTTGAAGTGAAATTAGAATATATTTTTACCATTTTATCCAATGGTGGTCATTGGAATCAATTTCACTTTGAAATTAGACTTAAACTGGTGTTAATCTTTTGATACTTATTGTTTTGTAAAAACACGCTATTTGTTCTGGCAGCGGGAATTAATTATTGAATTAATTAATGTGACTTATATGATTTGAATTTTGTAAAATGTAATTCATTTTTGAATTAGGAATATCAAATATAGCTTAGGGTGAATTTTTGGTAATTTTCTGAAAAACTTCAATTTTTGATGAATAGTGAAACCACTAAGTGGTAATCAAGCAAACTGATTTTTCAGTTAAATGAAAGTTTACCACTAATGTGTATTGAATTTTGAAAATCTGACATACATGGTTGTCATTAAGAAGTAAAATGTGGTTCAATGAGATTATAATAATTTTTTGGTGAATAGTAACTTATTAAGTTCTTAATCGCGATTAGTGGTAATTAGTGTAGTTTTAGGTATAAATAATGCTTTAATAATAGGAAATGACCTAGACACATGTCCCAAACTTATTGGTTGTGTCATGGCCGACCAAGACAAGCCATGGGTCAACTTGGGGACCCCATGGAGACACTTTGGTTTGGAAATGACATAAATAACTTTTTATTAAATGTTAAAGTAAAAATGACACAAACAAGAGATGTTTTACGAAGACAATTTTTACATGGGGTTATAAAGATCAGATATTTGATTATAAATAGTCATTGGAAAGATAAAACGATTTCCTACATCATAGTATTTTTTTTTATGATTTTTAGACGTTAAATAAATTAAATTACTGATGACATAATAATGATGGAGTGATGACATCATTATTTGACGATTTAAATAAAATGGAAAGAAAATGTAAAATCTATGAACTACAAATGGCCAAAACCAATTGGATGAGTGGATTTCGAACCATTATCACCTTATCCACGAATTATATCAATGTGGGTCCTTTTGAAACCGAAAAACATTTTCAAATAAAGTAATATTTCTTTACTTTCCAAAAGTGCCCCTCCTCTCCTCTTATAAAAGGCCCCCACCTCTACCTCATTTCACACACTACTCAAGCCTTTGGCTCGGCCAACCCCTGCCCATTTACTCTCTCCACATCCCTCTCCTCATCCTAGAGGATTCCATTTGGGCATAATCATTTCTAAGGAAGCCTTTAGACTCAAATCAAAATGAGATACACTTTTAAAGGTAATTCATTCTCTCATGTTCATTTGTTTTATTTTGCTTCTCCAACCCCCTAAACTCTTTTTATTTACTTATTTTGTAACAACACCAGTATCTTAAATATACAAGGATGTTGTTATAATATTTATTTGAGCTACAGTCTCACACAACTACATAAAATGGTTAAAGAACATACAGTTTCCGTGGATGGAGAAATTCTGCCTCCCGAAACGATGATTGTTCAACACTCATTTAACACCTTCAAAGGTGACCATTATGATGTCACTATTTTTATATATGATATATAATATGTTTATGTTTTACTTAAGCTTCTGTTTTTTTCATTTTGGGCATACCATTATGGTTTCCATTATGGGTAAACACGATATCTTCATTTTAGGAAGTGCGGACTACCGCCCCCTCAAAGTGATTTGATTCGTTAAATACCATATGTGGAACATATAAAGGATGGAACTATGATCTTATATATGATATTATACTGGAATTATAATATACCTTTATATAATTATGATTCCATTCTATAAAATACGAAATAGAAATGAAAGTAGCGTTCATGCGTACGTACGGCTTACCGTCTCCATGAACGGTGCATTTCATTTCTTACCTCTAAATGATTATGTAATATTATAAATTCAAGTATGTACTTGATATATATGAAATATATGATATCTACATCATGAATACCATTCTGGATATAATGAACCTTTGACCAAATTAACAACATGTAAGTGTAAGAAGTCTATTTTTGACTTAAGAACCAAATACCGACAAAATGAACATTATTAACTTAACTGATTACATGATGTTAATAACATGGTATAAAACGAATAATGAACTTGAAAAAGATTCATAATCAAGTAGAGAATAACTCATGTTTATTATTCAGGAGATTAAAGAACGGTCGGGTCAAGTCGGATATGAGGTATGGGACTTTGTCTCAATCTCCTTTCATTGAGGCATATTTTATTTTATACACAGCTTTCTTTTATACGGTGTATAAACCCCCTTTGACTTTTACGTTTATTCAAAAAGAATATTTTTTATATGAAGCGTTTACTAAATGACAAAAGGGAATGTTTTTGTCGTACGTATGCGGCGACAACGACTTCTCCGCCGTCGTGACCGTTATTTGAGTTTCGGCTTCCTCTACAAGCCATACCTTTTTTTTAAAACGAAAAATAAATACCATGTTTTACTTTGGTATTGAAAATGGTTTTCATAATGTTTTTATTATATCAATGTGTTGTATTGATATCTTGTGATTGAAATGTGGAAATGTTATGTTTCCTTTATGCATGTTTTATGTGATATGATTATGTTATGTTTTTTGGGCATTATTACGAAGACGGGTGGTTCCGTGATAAACTAAGGGCGGGTGAGCCCGTTATAGCTCTCCATTTCATTGGGTAACGTGAAGGAGTGAAACGTTAAGGTTTCTCCGAAGAGATTTTAGGGAATATACTGTGATGGGTATTCCAAACGTAACCAAGAGGGTTACTCCCTACGTAAGAATGTTATGAATGCCTCAAGTTACCTTTATGTCTTATGATTTGTATGATTTATTCATGATTTTATGAGGTATGTTAAAGTGCCTATGTTTTATGGGTAAAGTATGATTTCATTCTTATGTATATATGAACTCATGTTTCCTTTCCATGTTTTTTTATAACCCATACTGAGTTTTTATGCTCATCCCAAGTTTTTGAAATGTTTTTCACAGGTCAAGGGAAAGGTACATGATAAGATGATAGAGTCAAGGATGTGTCAAGAAATAATCCATGTTTTATTTTAAATGGGTTTCCATTGATGGGAATGAATAATACTATCTTTATGTAACCACTTTGTTTATATGTGGAATGTAATGCAAGTTTTATGATCTAATTCTCTAAAACTCTAAACCCGAAAAGATCCTCAATGTGTAATCTTGTAATAACTCAAGATTAAGTAAGGTTTAAGGCTGGGGCCTTATATCTTTGGATTCAGGATATACAAATTTACTTTGGATAAATTTTTGATATTATTCAGATAACTTTCATATTTTAATGAATAGTAAAAACACGGTATATTTTAATTAAAAACAACTTTTTTCATCATAAAAATTTATATAGTTAGATTATATATTTGTTTTTTTAAGGGTAATTAGAATATATTTTTACTATTTAATAAAATTATTTTCATTGGAATTAATTTCACTTTGAAATTGAACATAAACAATTGTCGATCTTTTGATAGTTATTGTTTCCTAAAAACACGCTATTTGTTTGGATAACGGGAATTAACTTTAAAATTAATTAATGCCACTTCTATGTTTATAATTTGGAAAATTAGACATCATTTTTGAATTTGTAATATCAAATAAAGCATAGGCTGAATGTTTGGTATTTTTCTGAAAAACTTCAATTTTTTGATGAATAGTGAAACCACTTAGTGGTAGTTAAAAAACTGACTCATTCATTTAAATAAAATTTTACCGCTTCTGTGAATTGAATTTCAAAAATCCTACATACATGGTTGTTATGAATAAGTAAAATGTTGTTCAATAAGATGAAAATAATTTTTTGTGAATAGTAACTTTTGACATTTATTTATTGCGGTTAAAGGTAAATAGGGTAATTCAAGGTTGAAAGAATATTATAATAATTCCAAATTACCTTAAAACTTTTCCAAACCTTATTGGATGAGTAGTGTAAGACCATGGGAATCTTTGGGTCGATTTGGGGACCCCATTGAGCCACGTGGTAGTGATAATGACAGTATGGATTAATTAATTTAATTTAAAGACAAAATTGACCATTACAAAAAGCTTTTAGTAATTATTTTTTATAAGGGGTTATTTAAATTATATTTTGGACTATAAATATTCATTGGAAATCTAAAAAGATTTCGTACATGGTGGTTATTTTTTTATAATTTTTATACATCAAATAAATTAAGTTATTTATGACACAATAATGATGTAGTATCTACCTCATTAATAATTTATTTAAATAAATAAGATTATAATGATTAAAATATTATCCAAAACATGTAAAATTATGATTGGATGATTTTATTTCTACCATGAGTCATCTTATCTTCATCTTTAATAATTGTAGGACCTTTTGAAACCGAGGATAAGTTTATAATAAAATAATATTTGCACGCTTTCCAAAGGTGCCCCTCTCCTCCATTATAAAAAGGAATCTCCTCCCTCTCCACTTCACACAAATTTGAGCCTTCAATATCGTCCAAACCCTGACCATTACCCTTCTCAACACCCCTAATAATATTCTAGAGTTCCTTGTCTTCTTCAATGACCAACATTAGTGGCCATAGATGAGGTTTCAAAGAGGCGTGTCGAAGAATAGGTAATCTCTTCTACCGATTCTTTCAAGTTTCATTCTTCTTAAACTTATTCTTTTTTATTTGTTTCATAACAAAATAATAACATCAGTATCACTCATATACTGATATGATATTATAAATATGAAAAAACCCTATTTCACCTTCTATCCATCTTACAAAAAATGAAATCACCGCGCGTGCGTACGTACAGAATACCATCTCCACGCCGTGGTGTAATATGTTTTTCCACCACCACCTTACTTGGATGGGAATAATGGTGTAATGAATAACTATATATAGTTATTACAACATAATACTTATTCTGAGATATTATATCATCCACTCTAATTCAATTCCATAATTATGGGAATGATATCATCGCTCGTGCATACGTACGGATTACCGCCTCCACGACGCGATGAGATTCATTCTCCATGTTAACAACTCAAGAATTATTATAAAGAATATATAATGAATAATAAGGAAATATATGACATGATAAAGCTACTCTATTTATGAATATATATATATATATATATATATATTTCATCTACTTACTTCCATTCAAGTCAATAAGGAAAAGAAAACAATGTTCATGCGTACGTACGGCCTACCGTCTCCATGAACGGTGTATTTAATTTCATTTATCTATCTATTATGTATATATATATACCAAATATATATGATATATAAATAAATATTTACATTATGGAAGTAATTAAATCATTATATAACTAATAATAATACAGAGAACAATAAGTCCAAACACGTACGATAAATAAAAGGATTTTACCCAAAACACTTCTTTAATATGGAATTTACAAAAGAACGGGTAATATAAAGTCATAAGTCAACCATATATGATATCATAACAATAAATATGATTCTGTAATAAATCAATGACATTATTTAAATCATTAAACCGGAGGTTCAGATATGTACGAAGCATTTCATACCTTAGGTAAGGGATAACTTTTCCAATCTAGTTTTTATCCGAGATTGTTGATTCATAAGTATTTACTGGGGTTATATTTATCATTAGTTTCCTGTTTTCCAAAAAAGTTTTCTTGTATTTTAAATTCCTTTTTACACTTTTTTGACTTTTACTATACGTTATGTAATGAATCTTTCTTATGTTTACCATATGAGGTACCTTTTGACATTTCCGGAAAAAGTACGAGAAAGATGTTTTTTTTAACTTATACAGCATGAAAGGATTTTTACTTTTTCATAACGCATCATTTTCATGAAGCTTACTCTACAATATTTCATGATTATTTTCAAAAAATCGTTTTCTTTTAAAATTTCATGGAATTTTGTGAAAATAAAATGATTTTGAAGAAGAAAGGATATTTTCTTCAAGAATTCATTTCAAGTGTTTTGTCAAAACTATTTTCCATCTAAGATGACATTATTTAGTATGATTATGATTAAATAATAATGTAACTATGATTTACATGGTTTCATTTTTCTTATGATGAAATGATATCCATTTTTTTTATATGGATTATGTTATGATTGAATGATGTTTATGAAACCCATTTTATTCTTTGGGTTATGATGAATGATTATGTTTATGTTATGGAACACATAAAGATGATTTCATTATGAGATGGGTGGGACTTATATCTCCCTCCAATTCATTGGGTAAAGATTTATATCTCATGAGAGAGACATGGATGAAACAGCATGTAAATCTGGTTCATTAATACAGGGATAAAATGGCAAGTAAACCCGGTTCAGTAAGGTACATTGTCCACTAAGATAGTCTTGGTAGAAATTCCTTGGATAATATGGATATCATATCATGTGATTAATGTTTTTTCACAATTTCATGTTTTATTCCCATGTAATTTTATCATGATTTATGTTCCATTATGATCTATGCCTTACGTACTACCATGTTTTATTTCATTGCTTATGATTTTGAAGTTTAAACATTATGTTCATGTTTTTAAGTTCAAATGTATATGGTTAGATTTATTTTCTCCATGCTTACCCCGACTGAGCATTTGAGCTCACCCTTTATATGTTTTCTTTTCCCCAGGATATAAAGAAAGGTTTTAGGTATAAAAACAAATGGGGAAGATCTTTATGGGAGATGTTGAAGATCTTTCACCATGGTTAGAAGATTATGTTCCGAGTTTCCAAAGACACTAAAATATTACGATCCTTGAGTGTTGTTTTTTGTTATGTATTATGTATTCCAAAAAAGTAATGTAATGACCATGTATGTCTAGCTATGGGTATCTGCAGTTTTGGCACAAGGCGTTGACTATGTGGTTATGAAGTCAAGAATTATGCATTCCATCATTATGAAATTGGCTATGGATATTGCATTGATTATTAGACTAGTAGAATATCCATGTTAATAAGTAAATGGAATTATTTTATTTATCTTGGATATATTATAATAATGTTTAAGTTTCAAAGGCCTTTGTTTTAGTTTTATAAATATCTTTAAATGTTTATATTTAATTATGATAGTTTCTGTATATTGTTATCCTAAATAAGAATTTGAGATCACCCATTTCTTATGTTTTATTTTCCCAGGATTCGAAGAAGTGTGTTATGATTGATAAGCAGTGTTAATCTAGGGGATTAATGGCATTCTCAAAGGATCATTAATGTTTTGTTTTATTTTCAAATGTGCAATGTAACATTCGTGTATGTAATCTATTTTCCAAGACTTCTAAATAGAGCGGTCTTTTGAAATTCGATTCCTTGTTATCATGCCAATGAATTAAAATAATTCACCAACTCTGGGATTTTGGGGTAGGGGCGTTACATAATGTCCATGGTTTGAATATACCAACACACCGAATAATAAATTGAGAAGGGAGTTAATTTTCATAAAGGAAATAACCACATACCTATTACCATTATGTAATATAATCCATATGGTACAATATCTCTCTTTCAGTAGGTTTCATTATGGTTTAAAAAAATGTGATTGATGCCTATTTCATTGAATTTCTAAAATTGAACATAATGATAAAATTCAGTGGACATCGACTTAACCATGAAATTATATTCTCATCAAATATCCTGATATGTAAAATCATTCTAAAATAAAAAAAATAATAATCCTCCATCATAATATTCATTAATTAAAGATAATTCATGATTCAACAAATGTGCCCAACTTATCCATTAATATATAACATCATAATTTATGAAAATACATCAACATATGTGACACATGATATAAATTAACAACCATTTTAAACAATAGGGATCATTATTAATGTATGAAGGTATGAATATAAAATGAAACGTAGAAATATGAATTTACAACATATGTTTCATGTTCTCATATTTTTGTTTTGTTTCCCTAGACCCAACTTCTGTATGTGCATTGATTACTATAACATGCCTGATGTTAGATATATATGTGTGATTTTTCTTACCATTATATTAAAATTTATTATGGGTGTGTTTTTTATATAGTAATTTCATTAGATTACATGTAATATAAAATGTTTATAGTTGATCCCAACTATAAGGAGTACCTTGAGATGCTATGATACAAATATAAAACATCTAACTAAGATACATCGTAATAATGGGGTATGGGTGATATCTAACAATCAAGTGTTGGGGGATCATAAAAATTGAAAAATATTATCATTGAGTTTGAACATGGTGATATGGATTAAATGGTATCATGAATATTGACCTCTATAGGAACACAACATGTTTCAATTGATATTTTATATTACTATATAAAAACATATGTATTGGTTTCATGGACTGAGATCATTATTTATGATTTCTATTTCATCACATATGTTGATGTAATGTGAAAAACATGGAATAAATTTTGGGGTGAGGTATATTTTTCTAGGTGCATCATTAGTTGTATGGAATTTATTTATTGAATAAGATAAGATTTTTCTCTTATTAAAAAAGTCGCATCTCGGGGCTCGTTGACTTGGATGGCAGTACCTTTACTAAATCCATGTCCATGGTAGAAGAAGGGGGATTTTTATATTATGTTCAATGATAAATAATGAAATAAAGAACGATTACGTGAATTTTTCATCATTATTAATGAGATATCATGAGACAAAGAGATTATATTACATTGTGTATGTTCATAGGAATGGTTTTCGTTGCTATGAAAAAAACATGTCTCTTTAGGGGACATGATGTGTTTCTAGATAAAACTCCTTGTCTATGAGTATGAATAACTATTAGTAAGATAATGGCATGTAGGTTCACACACTAAGAGTATCAATATCATTGTACAATTCAACATAAATTGGAGATTTGACATGGTGGGACCCACATCAGGACCAGACTATTTTGATTTTGGAAATATCAAGGTACAAGTAATTAAACAATTACTAATATTTTCAATAATATTATGTAAATATATTTTCTCATTGTATTCAAAATTGGAAAGTGAATATAGAAAATAATGTTTGGTGAATGAATGTTTAATTCCTGGTTCCTTAAATATTATGGTATGAAGTTCATATTTTAAATGCATCATATTTTATCACATAACAATATTTGTATGTCACATGTAAGTGATAAAATATTAATAATATTTATGAAAAGTTCACTACGTGTTAATTGGTGAATATAGTTTTCTTTAAATTGAATCATTTATAAAATTTTCAATGTAAAATTTCATAAATGAAACCAACCTATTTAACGAAATAAAAACTCTATTCATGGTGAATAATCACCAAATGATTTTTAGAGATCATATCTCTTCAATATAAATTTATAGAGTGGATGAAGAAATCAGTGCACCCCAATCCAAGATTTCATTACGAATTAGATTAGTGGTACTATGGTGATTGATGGAACATCGAAATCAGTTTTGAATATTCAAACTAGCACATGGGAATTTATGATCAATGAATCTTTAAGAATATTTATTAAGTGTGGATGGTCTATATGAATCTATCATTGGTTCATTGTTGTAGATATTTTCAGGGCTGATTGAAAAAATCATGTTTCATCAAATCAACTGATGTAATATTTAAATATAAATTTTATTCATATTTTTTATCACAAGGGATTATTGTGTTTTTTATTGGGTTATGATTTGTCAATGTTGAAATATAAATGTTGAAATGGTGATAAAAATTTTAAATTCTATATTTTCTTACTTAACTTTAACACACATTACCAACAACATAATCTCCCTACCTTAGCGGTTATCATGGATGAGATTCAAGAGAAGAAGTCTCAGTGTCTTATGAAACCCTAGCATTAGTAGCATGTATCATTTATTTCCCATAATATGATATCAACTAGGAAAAGAACATTTATTTAAAAATACTATCATAACACTACTGTGTTATAATATTAGTGGGTAACTACTATTCACTTTTAGTGTTGTTGGTATCATTTAGACATTGTCACATTAAATATTATATAGAATAATAACCATGAATTTATTGGAACATTATTAATATTAAAGAACCATGAATATTGGTATTAATAGAGTATATATAATTTTTTCTAGGGAATCAGCTCCAAAATAACTTATAGATGGACATTTGGAATTTCTAATAGATACATCTCATTACTTATCATTATATCAATGAGGGAAAATAAATCTCTAGAATTTACGTTGACAACTATGGTTCCAGCATCCATCCCTTGGAGTTCCAAGATTGTAATGGGTGTTTTATAACATGTGACATGGGGGATGATTTATTATTCAGTTCCTATAGATTATAATTAAACCACTGATAATATTCTTGATAGGGAAGATATGAAAATATTGTTGGTTATCTCTCTCTCACATTTCCCTTAACTATTATTCATGTATTGTTTTTCAGATTTTATTCTGTATAAACCTCCTTCCACACACATCCTAACTATATTTCAATATTTTAACCTTACCTTGTTATGTACTATAAACTTCTCTTTGGAATTCAATTTTATATTAAATTTATAAACTAATAATATGAAATTTTATCATTATAAAAAACAATAATCCCACATAAGTTGTGATTTTAGAATATAATTCATTATGATAACATATAAATTCAAACATTAATATTTCATTTAATGGTTAAAAATAAATATTATATCAAAACCCTGTCACTAAATCTATTCATAAGAAAAATTTCTCCATGGTTAAAATAATTATGCATGGTTTAGTTGGGTACCCAAGCTACCAATCTGCACCCCATACATATCCCTAGCCAAAAAATAATTTATAATGAGTCAAACTATGTGAGGTATCCATAAAATATATATAATAAAATAATAAACTATGTATTTTATCACATATAGGTAAAATAATAATACATCACATAGGGGAATATTACATTACCTCTAAAAGTGGGTTATACTTCCTCCACTTCAACATTACATACACTCTAGTTTCTTTAAAATATAAATTAATGTTCAAAAAATATATTTTTTTTATTTAAAACAAAAAATATATATATATAATATTAATAGTTTTTTAATAAAGACATAGAATGTAAAATAAACTCTAATAAATATTACGTTGCATCCAAATAATATCTTAAATTTAAATCCTTTCATCCAGGATTCTCACGAATGATCTATCTATAATATGTGGGAGAGTGTGTATTTCTCAACTATAATCATCACATGTGAGTTTCACTACTAATAATTAGAATGAAAAATTGTAGTTGATTCATTGGAGGATCTATGATTGGAACCTCAACATGAAAAACTATAATTGATGCGAGAAATTATTTGTCATTTTCAATCCATTAAGTATTGATTTGTAAAATGTTATTGAATTTTATTTATACATAAAATCTTCTAATAATTATGTAAATAATTATTCTAGTTCAATAAAAATAATATATAAAGGAATTAATTTGTACAATATATAAATTATTGAAGAAAAAATCATTATAATTGATGTATTCATGTATATATATATATATATTGTTCCAAATTTTTTTAAAAAATAATTAGAAATAGGTATTAAAGTCCATGTTATCAATAATAAATTTAAAAAACTAGAAATGTTGAGACTCTTTTTAATATATAATTTTTTTTACATAAAGTCCACACAAAATATATAAAAAAATATTGAAAAAATTGTGATTTTTTACTATTCACCCCTATAAATCCTATAGACGTCCAATGTGCATTACATATTGAATTTTGGAATATAAATTTTTATATTTCATTTTTTTACTGTTTAAGGTGTTAGGATAGTACAAGAGTGAATTCACAAGGACAAATATCGCCCTAAATATGATTTTCAGTTAAAGGATTCATTTCATGGGCAAACATAGGATTCACACCATTAAATATACAATCCAACACAGTAGGCCTCCTACCTTCTGTAGTTAACAGCATGAACTATGTGTTATCATCATTAAAGGCTCTTGGATGTGTTTAAAAATGGTAAAATTTTATATTCACCCAAAAAAATTATTCTTCCTTCCTTATAACCTCTATTGACCTTTTTTTAATTTGATGACCACAAGGATCACTCTTTCCAACATTGATATTCACCCCACCCATGTCTTTGTAGTTTGATGTGTCATTCACCATGATTGGTTCCAATTGGTATGTTTAATTAAATTGTGCCAAATATTAATATATTTTTCTTATATTTATTGGTTCACATGATATAAACTATAATTTTTGTGATTTCATGTCCAATCCTAAGGATTATTGATGATTTTCTTTGTTTTGGTGGTGATTTATAGTGATTTAGCTTCACCAAGAAACATGCAGGATCTCTTTACCATGACAAGTCACTTTTTTGTAGTTTTATTCCTTTATTTTCATGTAGTTTAATTTTTAGACCAATTATAGATTTTCTTGTTTTAGAAATGGGATTGGGTGAGGTTTATATTGATTTAGTTTGTCACTTATATGGGTATTGAGAATTTTTTTCTGTGGAATCATTGAATGTTATCCTTAAATAAAGGGAAAACATAGGATTGTCTATTTAGGTATATGGCCTTGTAAAACATCATTTGTAATAAAAATAGCTAGTGTAACTTTTAAAATTGATGTATGAAATTTGGGTAATGAGAACATATAAGGCCCCACCCTTGAACATTAATTAATCTCGAGTTATTTCAAGAATACACATTGAGGATCTTTTCAGGTTTAGAGTTTTAGAGAATTAGGAAATAACTATTACATCTCAAAGATTATAAAGTAGACACATCTACTGAATTTCCATTTTTTCACAAAATAAAAACACTTTAACAAAAGATTCATGTCTAGTTCCATGTCTTAGACATCATGACATTTCCTTGATCCCATCATCGACCGTATTCCACATTAAGTCCTGTGGAAAACATTTCAAAAACATGGGATGGGCATAAAAATCTCAATAAGGGTTATAACATAATGAAAGGAAACTTTAACCCCTCAAAAATACAAATCGATGAAAACATCATTTTCAATCATAATATACCTTCTGAAATAATAATATTTATGAATAACACATAGTAATCACAATTCATAAATGTAACTTAAGGAATACATCACATACTTACATTGTTACTATCATAGCTACATAGGGAGTCACCTTTGGAATACCCAGCACAGTATATTTCATAAATCTCTTCGATGAAACATTCACGTTTACCTCCTTCATGTTACCTAATGCATTGGAGATCTATCTCTGGATCACCCTCCCTAGGTTTATCACAGAACCACCCATATACGTAATAATGGCCAAGAACCATAACATAATAATAACACATAACTTAAGCATAAAGGGAAGATAAAATTCCCACATTGTAATAACAATATAACATTTTAACATATTTGAAATCCATTCTTAAAAACCATTTTCAATAGCAAAATACATTAAAAGAGTGTATTCTATTTATTTTTCTTTTGAAAGCATTATGGCTCGTTAAGGAAGCACTATATCAAATAATACTCGCGGTGGTGTAAAAGGTCGTTTTCACTACTTACGTCAAAAAAAGAAACATTCATTTTTGTCATTTAGTAAAACGCTTCAATGAAAAAAAGATTCCCATTGAATTAAATGAAAATCCAAAAGGGTTTTATATACCGTACAAAATAATGTTGTGTAGAAATCAATAGATGCCTCAATGAAATGAGATTGAGGCAAAGTCCCATACAAAGATGGTATCCTTAGATTAAGGATAAATAAATTACATAATTATGTGTGAAAAATAAAAATAAACACAATATAAGTGGATATTAAGTTTAAAAAAATCAGAGGTCATCCACATATATTCATATCATGACATAATCAAGAAGTAGAGGTTGAACCCAAAAAATTGAAATTGGGTTAAGAAGTTCCCTTACAGAAACTCGACAGCCTAATAGAATCACTTTAAAGTTCAGAAAATGAGTTGATGAGAGATAAAACGTGTTTCTCATCACATGGAAATAACATTTACATTAGTAAGGGTATATAATAACATATCCCAACATAATAACATGTTAATTAAAATACCTAACAAAAATAAGTCTTTTAAAAAGAGGAGGGTGAAAGGATCCCTTACCGATTTGAGTAACATTCGAAACGTACACCCCATGAAATAATGGTCATACAATGAAGATTTAAATACCCATAAATTAATGTATATTACAGAAATAATACATTCATTGGCAGTAAATAGACCACACAAAATTAAATAGTGGAAAATGTAGCATGAATCTCCTGGTAACAAAAAGGTAGATAAAAACCCCTTACCTCATTGTAATCAATCGAGTCGCATGACCAAAAGATAATAAACTCCAAATGAATAACATAATACCATGAATTTAAATAGAATCATGATAATATATATTAAATGTTAGTACAAAATACCCCACACTCAATAAATAAGGGGCGAACAATGGAAATCTCAAGGAATTAAAAGTGAGATAAGAAATCCCTTACGAAACTTTTGCAGCCTAACAGCGCCAATTAAAACATCCAAAAATGGATTGTTGAGATTAAACAGGGTCTCTCAACATATTAAAATAAAAATTAAAGTAATAGTGATATAAAATAACATTCCCCTAACATAATAAAAAGGATATTAAAAGAAATTACATAAAAGAGAGTACTTAAAAAGAAAGAGAGATGTAGGATCCCATACCTCGAGTCCAAATTGTCTTGGTCATTTCTTTATATTCCATAATGATAAACATTGGTCAATTTATAATTTATTAATGACCTCATTTAATGATTATTATTAAATTCATATCACAAATTATAATGTTATAATATTTAGTTAATTATGTGATTTCATATCAGATGTTTTTGTCGATGTTCGGTACATCAGTCAAAAATGAACTTGTTTGAAATGAATTGTCTATGTAGTTCTAAGTAAATCATCTCCAGAATAGTATTAATGATTTCAATATCATATATATCCAGTATCTATTAATTTTATACTATTCTATAACATTTGGATATAAAATATGAAATGCATTGTTCATGGTGATGGTTGGTCGTACGTACGCTTGAACGCAACGTTTATTTCTTTATCATATTAATGGAATTAAAACTAAATGAGAGAGATATATATATATATATATATATTATAATTACAGAATTATATTAATCATTTAGATGTAATATATATCCTATATATCTATTATATATATATATATATGTACAAATAATAGTACATAACATTCGGAGATAATAAATGAAATGCACCGTTCATGGAGACAGTAATTCGTACGTACGCATGAATGATACTTAAATTTCTGTTTCATACTTTAATGGAATGAAAACATAATGATACATAGGTATATTATAATTAATCTATATAATAGTATATAAAATCATTAACTCCATCCTTTATACATCCCACATATGTCATTAACGATTAAAATCACATTGAGGGGGCGGTAGTCCGCACTTCCTAAAATGAAATTATCACGTTTACCCATTATGGAAACCATAAAGGTATGGAATAAATGAAAAATACAGATGCATAAGGAAAACATAAACATAATATATATCATATATAAATACAGTGAAATCTTAATGGCCACTATGAATGGTGTTAAATGAAGATTGAACAATCATCGTTTCATGAGGCAGTAATTCGCCATCCACAGAAAAGTATGTTCATTAACCATTAGACGAAAATGTGTGTAAGTGTAGGTCGAATAATTCCCATAAAAACATCATATTATATTGAATATACATTTTTTGTTACAAAATAAATGAATAAAAATAGTTTATGGGGTTGGAGAAGAAAAATAAAACCAAAGAACATAAGAGAAGTCATTACCATAAAATCGGGTAAATCCACTTCGTTTGAACCAAAAGGGTATCTTGAAGAGATTTCTGCCTAAGTTAAGGATTCTAGGATGAATATAGGGACATTGATAGATAATATGAGCATTGTTTGGTCGAGCCAAAGGCTTGAGTGGTGTGGGTAAGGGGGTAGAGGTGGGGGACTTTTATAAGAGGGAGGAGGGGCACTCTTGGAATGTTATAAAATGATACATTATTATAAAATGTATTTCAGATTTTAAAGTTCCCAAAAAGATAAATTTCAAGGATAAGGTGATAAGGGTTCTAAATCCACCCATCCAATAGGTTTTTGACAAGTTTATTTCTGTTATTTTACCTTAACTTTTCATTTTATTTAAATCAGTCATTAATGAGGTAATCCTTGCATAATCATGGTGTCATTAATAAATTTATTTATATAATGTCCAAAAATTATAAAAAAATTACCATGATGTATTAAATCTTTTTAGATTTAAAATTAATATTTATTTTCAAAATGATAACTTATATAACCCCATGTAAAAATTCTTTTAGGAAAACAATTCATGTTTCTGACATTTTTATTTTAACATAAAATAAATAGTTATTAATGTCATTTTCTTAACCATGTGGCTCCAAGGGGTCCCCAAGTTGACCCATGGATTTTTTTGTTCGGACATGAATCATAAAATAAGGGTAGGACATGTTTCAAGGTAATTTCATATTATTAAAACATTATTTTTACCTTAAATTACACTAATTACCTCTAATCGTGATTAATAAAACTCAAAAGCTACTATTCACCAAAAATTAATTTCATCCCATTGAAACATATTTTACTTAATAATGACAACCATGTATGTCCGATTTTTAAAATTTAATTCATAGATGCTATAAAATTTCATTTAAACAAAAAATCTGTTTTTTAACTACCACTTAGTGGTTTCACTATTCATAAAAAATTAATTTTTTTCAGAAGAAAACCAATAATTCATCCTAAGATATATTTGATATTCTGAATTCAAAAATGATGTCCATTTCACCAAATTCATAACATAGAATTTGCATTAAATAATTTTATAATTAATTCTCATTGTCAAAACAAATATCATGTTTTTATGAAACAATATCTATCAAAATGATGACACCAGTTTATGTACAATTTTAAAGTAAAATTAATTAAAATGGCCACCATTGGAATAAATGGTAGAAAAATATTTTAACTACACATTAAACCCAATTAAAAAGATAATATTACCATATAAATAAATTATATTAAAAAGTGGTTTTGAATTAAAATACATCATTTTCAATATTCATTAAAAAGTGAACTTTATCCGCAAAATAAAAAAAATCACAAAGAAAATTTTGATGTCCTGATTCTTGAAAAGAATTTTATTTGGTCTGATAGAATGTATAAGAGTGACCAAAACTATATTTAATGAGGTTTCTCCATTAAAAGGTGATAAATCAACCTTTTATGGAATATGAGATTATTGACGCTTAAAATTGGACTCATTTTCATTTTAAGCGTCTAACATTTATTGGATAAAAGTTAACATATTTAACAAACATATATAATAATTTTGTAGTTAGTTTTATTCATTCCTACCATTACAACGGCATGGAGTTAACTACCATTTAAAATAATATTATGTTATTATTAGCGTGAAACGTATGCTTTCAAAGAAACTCGTTGTTGCGTATTGTGTACGCCATCGATCATTGTATTCCATTTAATATAATATTAACATTTTTTTTCACAAATATTGATAAATATGAAAATGTAATATTCTTTATTTACCTGGGATTTTACATCCTTCCCCCCTTTTGGGAATTTCATCCTTGCAATTTAAAAAAAAGCGGGCTTTGAAACTTCCTTGAAAGTCCCACATCGGAAAAGGAGTAAATAAAACTGTCACTTTAAAAGAATCAAAGAAAAGTACAAAGGTCATCTGAGATAACCAATACTAGTATCCCAGGAAAACATGTATATAGAGGAGAATATAAATGGTCATTTTCTGATGGAGAGTGATAGAATACATGTCTAGGAGAATGTTAACCCCCATAAAATCACTAATATGTGATTGGTTAAACCGTATTTAATTCCCCAGTAGGAAAAGATAACAGAATTTTTTTTTGTTTTACGTTACTTTTTATTGAGGAATTTATTTATGAGTTTAACTAAAACATAATGAAACATACTTACATGTCATGTAGACTTTCAATTTTTACTAGATTTCAAACACAAACTTATATTTTCTCCAAAAGATGAGTATTTAGGATGAATTTTTCACATTAAGTGTGCTATAATCAACTTCTTGAGAACCACCCATCCCCAAAAAGACGAACTATATATTTCCCATATCATTAGACCATAACCAAAACCAAAACTTTTAATTACGATATCAGATAATACCCAAAAAGGTTAATGCTTTATAAAAAGAAAAACTACCCTCAATCTCCAAAATCTGTCAAACAATACCCAAAGTTCAGCAAAGAACATTCAATAAACAGCTATCAATAAAATTCTTCCATGTAATCCAAAATAATAATTAAACCCAAATCTCTAAAATATTTTATCACATAGTCTTCCAAGATAAATCTTAACATTTATCTCCAAATAACATCTGTTACTCTTAAAGTCTCATACTAAAAAGTAATTAACCTAATCACATATCCTCCATGATAGGCTAATAATTTCCATAGATAAACCAAAATCAACATATTCCTGAGTCATTAGATCATCTAAATAAAAAGAATTTGTCATACTAACCAGGGACTTCACGTAGTCCAGTGGTAGGCGATAAATCCCAGTCACACTTTGGTTGTGGGTTTGATTCCCACAACTTCGTCCAACGCGATGTTTTGTCACACGGTTTGCATGTTTTCATGTTTCCAAAACTATATAATTCTTAAAACATTCCCCAAAAAAGAGATAAAATCTTCAAAAATAACCACAACATAATTTAACATCAAGTTTATCTCATGCCTTTCATTTTTCATTATAACATATAGTAACCCATAATTACCTTAAAAGTAAGGATCATATAAACCCTAATGGTTACCTTTATAATTATTACATGAACTTCACATCGAGTTGGTTATCTCGTACATGATGCATTAGAGAACTCATAAAGGTTAAATTGGTTAATCATGACTCTTGATAGTTGGTTTAGAATAACCACACGAATTCTCATTTAATCACCCATTTCATCGAGTCTCTTAATCAGAGAACCACCACAGTATCCTTCAAACCCATTGTCACATTGGTGCCTGCTAGA
Organism: Viscum album; assembly: GCA_963277665.1. NCBI lineage: Eukaryota > Viridiplantae > Streptophyta > Magnoliopsida > Santalales > Viscaceae > Viscum > Viscum album. Next base: position 774,102,974 of record OY728152.1, on the reverse strand, counting down.
TCAATCCATTTACTAAAAACAAAAAGGTCAGTGTGAGTATATCAGTAAAATCATCATATAATAATTAGGAAGATAAACACTAAGATATACTTATCCATGTTCTTTCAAACTCATTCTAACTTTCAAAAATAACAATGACTCCATCCAAAATTCTAACTATTGTGGTTATCTACAACTTGTCACTTATGCTTAAAGAATACCCCAACCTCTAAAGTTATCTAAACTGACCTTTGATACCAACTATAAAGCCCCAGCCTTGAGGATTACTTAATCTTTTGTTATTTCTTGAATTCACATTGAGGATCTTTTTAGGATTACAGTTTTAGAGAATTAGGACATAACTGTCACATCTCAAGGATTACAATGTAGACACATCTACTCAGTTTCCATTTTTTCACAAAATTAACTCTCTTGAACAAAAGATTTATTCTAGTTTCATGTTTTAGACATCATGACATTTCCTTGATCCCATCCTTGACCGTATTCCACTTTATGTCATGTGGAAAACATTTCAAAAATGTGGGATGAGCATAAAAAGCTCAGTAAGGGTTATAACATAATAGCAGGAAACAGTAACCCATCAAAAATAAAAATAGATGAAAACATAATTTCTAGTTATAAAATAATTTCTGAAATCATAATATTTATGAATAACACATAGTAATCACAATTCATAAATTTAACTTAAGGCATACATGACATACTTACATTGTAGCTATCATAACTACGTAAGGAGTCACATTTGGAATACCAATCACTGTATATTCCCTAAATATCTTCGAAGAAAAAATCACATTTACCTCCTTCACGTTACCCAATGCATTAGAGAGCTATCTCAGGCTCACCCACCCTAGGTTTATCATAGAACCACCCGTATACGTAAAAATTTCCAATAATGATAACATAATCATAACCCATAACTTAAGCATAAAGGAAAGATAAAATTCCCACATTGAAATAACAATATAAAATTTTAAGATATTCAAAATCCATTCTTAAATACCATATTCAATACCAAAATACATTAAAAGAGCGTATGGTATTTAATTTTCTTTTTAAAACATTATGGCTTGTTAAGGAAGCCATAGATCAAATAATACTCACGGTGGCGGAAAAGGTTGTTGGAACCGCTTACGTTAAAAAAAATCTTTTTTGTCATTTAGTAAAACGCTTCATAGAAAAACAGATTCCATTTGAATGAAATGAAAAGTCAAAAGGGTTTTATACACGGTATAAAATAATGTCGTGTAGAAATAAATAGATTCCTTAATGAAAGGAGATTGAGACGATGTCCCGTACAAAGATGGTATCCTTAGATTAAGGATAAACAAATTACATAATTATGTGTGAAAAATACAAATACACCCAATATAAGTGTATATTAAGTGTAAAACAGTACATGTTCATCCACACATATTCATAGCACGACATAATCATGAAGTATAGGTTTAACCCAAAGAATTGAAATTGGGTTAAGAAGTTCCCTTATAGAAACTCGACAGCCTAACAATGTCACATTAAAGATCAGAAAATGAGTTGATGAGAGATAAAAAGTGTATCTCATCACTTGGACATAACATTTACAATTTTAAGGGTATATAAAAACATATCCCAACATAAGAAGATGTAAATTAAAAGTCCTAACAAAAATATGTCTTTTAAAAAGAGGAGGGTAAAAGGTTCCCTTACTGATTTGGGTAACTTTAAAAACGTACACCCCATGAAACAAGGGTCATACAACGAAGATATAAATACCCATGAATTAAATTATATTACACAAATAATAAAATCATGGGATTTAAACACCCCCACACAAAAGTAAATAGTGTCAAATGTAGCTTGAATCTCATGGTAACAAAAAGTGAGATAGAAACCCCTTGCCTCATTTTAATCAATCGAGTCGTATAAACAAAAGATAATTAACACCAAATGAATCACATAATTCCATGAATATAAATATAATCATGATAATATATATTAAATGTCCGTAAAAATACCCCACATGCAATAAATAAGTGGAGAACAATGGAAATTTCGTGGAATTAAAAGTGAGATAAGAAATCCCTTACGAAACTTCTGCAACCTAACGCCACCAAATAAAACATCCAAAAAATGGATTGATGAGATCAAATAGGGTGTCTCATCATATGAAAATAAAAAATTACATTAATAGGGATATAAAAGAACATTACCCTAACATAATAAAGAGGATCTTAAAAGAAATTACATAAAAGAGAGTACTTAAAAAGAAAGAGAGAGGTAGGATCCCTTACCTCGAGTCCAACATGTCTTGTTCATTTCATTATATTCCAAAATAATAAAAATTGGTCAATTTATAATTTCTTAAGGACCTCTTTTAATGTTTATTATTAAATTCATATCACAAATTATAATGTTATAATAATTAGTTAATTATGTGAGTTCATATCAGACGTTTTTGTCGATGTTCGGTACATGCGTCAAAAATGAACTTCTTTAAAAAGAATTGTCCATATAGTCAGAAGTACGTAATCTAATGAATACTAGTAATTATTTTAATATCATATATATCCATTATATATTCATTTTATACTATTCCATAACATTTAGAGATAAAAAGTGAAATGCACTATTCATGGAGACGGTAGGCCGTACGTACGCATTAATGCTACTTTCATTTATTTGTCATATTAATGAATTAAAAATAAATGAGAGATAAATATATTATAATTATTGAATGATATTAATCATTTAGATGTAACATATATTATTTATATCCATTATATATATACTTACAAATAATAGTACATATCATTTGGAGGCAAGAAATGAAATGCACCGTTCAAGGAGACGGTAATCTGTACGTACGCATGAACGCTACATTCATTTATGTTTCATACATTATTGGAATGAAAACATAATGATACCTAGGTATATTATAATTTCATTATAGTATCATATATAACATCATTAACTCCATCCTTTATACATCCCACGTATGACATTAACAATTCAAATCACTTTGAGGGGGCGGTAGTCTGCACTTCCAAAAATGAACTTATTGCGTTTACCCATTATGGAAACCATAAAGGTATTGAATAATTGAAAAATACAGAAGAATAATGAAAAAATAAAAATAATATATATCATATATAAACACAGTGACATCTTAATGGACACCATGAAAGGTGTTAAAAGAAGAATGAACAATCGTCGTTTCGTGAGGCAGTAATTTTCCATCCATAGAAAAAATATGTTCTTTAACCATTAGACGGAGGTGTGTGTAAGTGTAGCTCGAATAATTATCATAAAAAATCATAGTATATTTAATATACTGTTTTTGTTACAAATTAAAGTAATAAAAAGTGTTTAGGGGGATGGAGAACCAAAATATAAGAAAAGAACATAAGAAAAGACATTACCATTAAATCGAGTAACTCCCCTTGGTTTGAACCAATAGGGTTTCTTGAAGAGAATTAATCCTACGTTAAGGCTTCTAGGATGAGGAGACGGATGTTGAGAGATAAAATGAGCAGAGTTTGGTCAATCCAAAGTCTTGAGAGGTGTGGGTAAGGGGGTAGAGTGGGGGGCCTTTTATAAGAGGGAGGAGGGGCACTCTTGGAATGTTATAAAATGATACTTTATTATAAAATGCTTTTAAGAGTTTAAAGGTCCCAAAAATAATCATTGCAAGTATATGGTGATAATGGTTCGAAATCCACCCATACAATAGGTTTTTGACAAGTGTATGGCTTAGATTTTAACTTATCTTTTAATTTTATTTAAACCGTTCATTAATGAGGTAATCGTTGCATCATCATTGTGTCATAAATAAATTTATTTTTTAAAGTCTAAAAATTATATAAAAAATTAAAATGATGTATGAAATATCATTAGCTTTATAATGAATATTTATAGTCAAAAAGATAACTTATATGAGCCCATATAATGTTTTTTAGTAAAACAATTCATGTTTGTAAAATTTTTATTTTAACATTAAATAAAAAGTTATTAATGTCAATTTCTTACCAAAATGGCTCCATGAGGCCCCCAAGTTGACCCATGGATTTTCATGGTTGTAACTGACTCATCCAATAATGGTAGGACATGTTTCCAGGTAATTTCATATTATTAAAACATTATTTTTACCTTAAATTACACTAATGACCTCTAATCGCGATTAATAAAACTCAAAAGTTACTATTCACCGAAATTATTTTCATACCATTGAACCATATTTTAATTAATAATGAAAAACATGTATGTTGGATTTTTAAAATTCAATTCATAGATGCGGTAAAATTTCATTTAAATGAAAAATCAGTTTTTTAACTACAACTTAGTGGTTTCACTATTCAGAAAAAATAAATTTTTTTTCAGAAAAAAAACAAAAAATTCATCCTAATCTATATTTGATATTACGAATTTAAAAAGGAATTCCATTTCACCAAATTAATAACATAGAAGTTTCATTAACTAATTTTATAATTAATTCCCACTGTCAAAACAAATACCTTGTTTTTAAGAAACAATATCTATCAAACTTTTGACACTTGTTTATGTCCAATTTCAAAGTGAAAATAATTCCAATGACCACCATTGGATTAAATGGTAAAAGTATATTTTAACTAAACATTAAACCCAATTAAAAATTTAATCTAACCATATATATAAATTAGATTAAAAATAGGTTTTCAATTAAAATACAACATTTTCACTATTCATTAAAAAGGAACTTTATCGGAAAAATAACCAAAAATTAAAAAAAGTAAATTTTGATGTCCCGATTCTAAAATATAATTGTATTTGGTCTGATAGAAATTATAAGAGTGACCAAAACTATATTGAAAGTGGTTTCTCCATCAAAAGGTGATAAATCGACCTTTTAGTGAATATTAGATTATTTACGCTTAAAATTGGATTCATTCGCATTTTAAGCCTCTAACATTTATTGGATAAAAGTAAAAATATTTAAAAAACATATATAATCATTTTTTAGTTAGTTCTGTTCATTCCCTCCATTACAAAATCATGTCATTAACTACCATTTAAAATAATAATATTTTATTATTAGCGTGCAACATAAGATTTCAAAGAAACTCATTGTTGCGTATTTGGTACACCATCGATTATTGAATTCCCTTTAAAGTAATATTAACATTTTTTCCACAAATATTGATAAATATGAAAATTTCATATTCTTTATTTACCTGGGATGCTACAATTCAGTTTTTTGTGTGAATTTTAGCGCATGTTAATGTAGGTTTCTTAATACTTGATTTTAACTCTATTAAGTATGTGGGGATGGGTAATTTTTTTAATATATGAACCCCTTAAATGTGCGGGGATGGGATAGGGAACATGAGTGACCTACATGAGTGTGTGGGGATGATTAACCATTCTTGATGTTTCCTCCATGAGTGTGTAGGGATAAGATGATGTGCTACATGTTACCTCCCTAAGTGTATGGGGATTGGTTGGGGTGGTTGATGTTACCTAAAAAAGTGTGAAAGGATAGACCTTTTCACTTTAGGAGGATGTGACCTAAGAGATAAATTATGGGATTTGTGATGTATGTTCTATAACTTTTCTGAAATACCCTTCCTTTCTAGAATGATCTAAATCAGGTGGAGTTAGGGTTCATGGAAGCTTGTTTAGAACATGATGACCTGATGAGTTGTGTGTTTATTTTTATATCTATTTTCCATAGTAACAAATGATTTTATATGACTTATAATCTTATGATATGAACAAACGGGTTGTGATTTACTAGTTTTATACTCACACTATGCATTATAATCTTGTTGTGTGTGGGATGAAATTATAAAAAGGGATCCATATAATGGTAAGGGTCTTTCATAGGTTAGTTTTACCGAAAGATAATGTCATTCACTGTGATATTTGGATACACTCCAGTATCATTTTGTATTGATTCCTATTTATTAATTATTTTCCTAATGATTATTATAAATATAGATCTACCACATCTAGTGATATCTATTTGAAATGTATACTAGATAATTAATATAATTCTCTTATACCATGTGTTTAAATTATTTTTACTGTTTCTACTATGTGGTATTATGTATCTTGTTCTACTACCTACTTTGATTATTACTTATTTTATTGTTTCCTACACTGATTTTTTTTTATATCAAGGGTACAGTCTCCCCATTATACCACTATTTCCTTTTCCACAAGCAGACAACCTATTGAATTAGTGGAGTTGTTCGTGAGGCCGTGTGTCACCTATAACTCTAACAGGGTTAACTATGTTGTATTTTTATAAAGCTGTATGAAGGACCCTTTTCATTGAATTTCTATTTGTGTAATTGTAAAATGGAGTTAGGAGATTTTTAGGACAATGTACACAACTCATGCATGGGAGTAAGTAACCCACTTATGAGGAAATTCTGAATTTCCTAGTGTGGGATATTGTCTTGGATTATATTTTTACAATTTTTCCATTCTCTCCTTGAGTGATGCAAATTTTTTTTGAATTTTTTATTTATGTGATTTTCTCTTATCCTAGATGGATATAATTGGAGATTTCATGCATTATTGAAAGGAACATTGGTTAAATGTCATGTTATTGTTTTCTATGATAGATATAGTATTAAATTAATTAAATTCCAAAATTAATATATTTTTTGTAATCAAAAAACAATTATTTTTGGAATTTAATTAATATATTCAATGTGGGTTTTTATTTTATTATTTACATGTGGATATGAATAATGTGAAAGTGTTGACGATATAGAATTGAACCTTGAGCATTTATCATGTTTTTTGATATGTTACCATTTTTTAGGTTGTTATTCTTTTCTCAAGTTTTCTAAATTTGTTATTTTTAAAATTATATGTATATATAATAATAGAAATGGATTTTTAAGGTTTGGGGTCAAATTATAATTTTTATAAATGGTGTTTAAAATGGGATTTAGTTTTCAATGTCATTTCACATTAAAAGTGTTACATAAAAGGATTCAATGATATTATTCATGATAAATTGGTATTTATAAATGGATTTTCCCCATTTGGATCATGATTTGAGAAATGGTAAATCTTTGGATTCCTCATGGGAATAAATTGGCTTTGATAGATTTTGGTTTCTAAATGGATTTTTGAATTAAATGTGTTTACAAAAATGGTTTAAAGGATTTATTTAAATGGAATTATGAATTTTGAAGGGTATCTGGCATCATTTGGGTCATTAATTGGGTGTTGTATTATTGTTTTATAAACTATCCAAATGTGAAAAAATTTATTTTATTATACTTTTTTAAATAAAGGGTATTTGAATTAAAAAAGTTTTAATGGGGTTCCTTAATATTTTTGGATGCGAATTTGGTTTCATATGAAGTTTTAGAAGGCTTAAAATGGTTTGAAAACAAAGAATGGATTTTACTGATGCCCTTCTAGAGCTCTTAAATATGGATTTTAGGGTGTTTTTGTGTGTGTGTGTTTGTGATACCCACTTAAATACTCATATTTACTTTGATTGATATTCATATTGGCCCAAGGGTTTTTTGATGTTAAAATTTTGCAGTTTATTGAATATCCACACATTAGTTGATTGGATAAGAGGTTGTTGTAATATATGGTGTGGAGTCTTGATTAGTTATCGACCAAAGAAAATCAATGGTTTAAAATGATAGGTTTTAATTATAAAGGATATGTGTCTTTTTCGGTGTCATGGTGGCAGTGTGAAATGAAATCGGATGACGGTGAGTAACCTCTATAACAAGTAAAAACCAAAATCCAATACATTAATTTATATTTCAAGAATTAAATTAATTAAACTAAAAATTAAAAAACAATTACTAAAAATAGTATAAATAAAAATAAAACATTACATTTCCTATTTTATATTATTATATATAAAATATATTTAATTGCAACATATAAAATTTCATATTACTATTTATTCAAAAATAATTTAAAATGCATAATTAATAATCAAAAATCTTGTTTGGTTAAGTTATTTAACATATAAATTGATTATTGAATCAATGGAACTATATAATTAAATTAAAATTATATACAACAAAGTATTAAAATAATTAAATAAAAGAATTAAATTGTAAAACATAACTAAATTATTTAATATATTTATGACTAAATTAATAAATTATTTATTTATGGAATAAATAATTTAATTAAAGAATTAAAAAATTATTTCTAAATACAAAACAAATGAAATAATGAATGAATAATAAAATCAAAAAATAAAATTTAAATAAAAATAATAATAAAAAGAGAAAAGGTAAAACTGAATGGATAATTTAATTTTCGAAATTATTCAAAATGTCAAAATTAGACAATAAAATACTTGATTTGAACAGAAAAACATAACTTTAACAATTTGAAGTAAAACATAAAAATATTTTTAATTATTATATAAAATGCATTATTTTAATAATAAAAAAGAAGAAGAATTGATAATTGATGTTCCATAAGTACAAAAAATAGCCACATCAGTCTCACTCTAAATTATATATAGAGGGAAAATTAGAGGAAGGTGTCTATATAATACATTGAGCTTCATGGGAACCCTCTCGTGGTTGGAAAAGTGGAGTGTTGTTTTGGGTGATGACCAATTAGTTGGATAGGTTTTTGTGTTGTGTCACAAAATAATATTGAGATGTGGCTCTTGGTTGGAGATTATGGATAATTCAAGTATAGGGTATATGGTTTCCCTTGATGTTCATTGCTTCATTAGATGTTAGTGGGATGTTTGTGTCTCAAAATCCATCAGAGGAATTAATATGTGGTTTTCTCTGGGATTTGAAAGGTAAGTGAGTCGAACTTTTCTATGTATGGTTCATAGTAGTGCATGATGTTGTGGTATATAAATTAGTTATTGATGCCCAATCAATATAGAGTTTATCTTTTGGCACGGTAATCTGGTTCCTAGGTATTATAGATAAAGAGATCCACGAGTACTCTTTAAGGGGAGGATCAATCTTTTGTGTTGAGGTATAGTGGTAACTTTAGCTTTTGATTTTGGATTATCAAAAAAATTTAGCCTTATATAATGATGGGTCATTTGTTTGTTCTTTGGTGTGGTAGAGACAATATGTTATATGGAATTTGTAATGTGTTATAAGAGGAGGAAAGCTTCAAGATTAGTATTGAAATTATATTAGGGATCGATTTTATAACATTCAAGGATCCTTGTTTTTTATAAGTTGCAGTGGAGAATGGACTTCAGGTGAGTAATTATTATTTGTATTCATGGATGGTGGGAACTTATGTCTAGCATAATACGTGTAGTTAGAATTGTCCCTAATGGGTATTTCAATAGTTAACTACCCAAGGAGAAGATGTTATGTGGATCTATAATCCTTTTCATGGTGTGTTTTCATAGAGGTATGTTGTGTCATTTTGTTTAGTTTCCATAAAAACATGTGTCATGTTCTTGGATATGAGTGAGACGTCTATGATGATCATTGAAATATATGTGGTCGAGTAGTTTATCTTGGTGGAAGGGATGCAGTTTTGGAGGTTGTTTAAAATAGAAGTAAGGGCCTCTATGGGGTGTAGTATAATTAATAATTGAAAGTTAATGGGATGATTTTAGATAATTTAGTCTCATAAAGGAAAATGATTATCGAGTCCTCTGTGTGAGGTGCGTGGTTTACCACTTTGAGTCCACATAATGTGTGATTTATGAATTATGAGCCTCCATAGAGATTCCGTTTTATTTTATTGAATGGGGATTGTTGTGATTTAGGATTTGGTCTGTGAGGTTGGGTGAAAGTGATTCCCAAGGAGAGGCCAAGTAGGGTTAGGTTTGGTAGGAAATTGGTATTTTAAAATATATAATTAACAACATGGGTTTAGGTTTCGATGTGTGGTGGGAAAGGATCATTTGGTGTGAACCCCTTTCAAATGATATAGCTGAGTAGAAAGGTTTTAGATTAGTGGTGATGTAGGTGATCCCATGATGATAGGTGGTCTTATATATAGAGAACCCTATGAAAAAAAATTATGTAGACATTCAGTTGTGTGATGCTTATGTTTGTTAAAAATCATGTTGATTTTACTCTTCTTCAATGTGTTGTATGGTGGTTTTTTTGGCATAAAAAAGTATATTTTTGTTGATATGTTACTGTAATAGGTATACTCAGTCAATGTGTCTACTGGTTGGTGGTTTGATATTAGGATATAAAACATTCTCAAAATCTATAGGGTATATTTTTGAATTTCTAACATATAAGACATGGGTATCACGGTATGACTGGTGTGTCATGTGATGAAACTATGTGGTGGAAATGAAGTTACTAAGTGTTTATGATAATGTGGGTGTGAAGTGATGAAATCAACCATGTAATGATATAAGGTCTATCAAGGAGTTGGTAGTTTGGTGCTGAATGGTGATTTTTGGAAATCCTTCATGGGTTCATTATTTCAATGTGGGGGATTAAAAATTTTGCAAGTTCCATTTTATGGTACATGATGTACTTGTACAAATATATAGGTTGTTCGAATGAACATGTGGGGTTTTAATATGATTGAGTTTGAGATTAATCTAATTGTGATATAATGTGTGCCTTGTTTTGAATCTGTTTGTGTATGTAAATGATATCATGTTTCAGATGAATATGAGGTAGGATTGTTTTTGGGAATTAGTGGTGACATAAAATCCTTGGTTCATGTTGATAGTAATGTGTAAGTGAGACTAACAAGGGTTTATATTATGGTTGTCATTGTATATTTATATCTAATTGGCCATGTTTTATTGATAATGATAGATAGCTATGTATGTTTATCAGTCATATGTGATCAAGTTTGATTTAGAGATTCCAAACATTAGAGAGAGGCATTGTCCATGATGAATTTTATTTTTGGAGCTTGTTTGGTGTTGGATGACATGTGGGATGGTTCATTTGTTGAACTGGGATTTTTTAATGTTCTATGGGTCGATCCATGATTCATGTCATGATTAATGGAGTGAATCATGTGTAAAATCATAGATATGTTTGGAATTTGGGGTTTTATATGTCTTTTATGGTAATCAAATTCATTTTATAAAATGGAGTGAGGAAAGGGTGACAAGAAATTATAGAGCCTCTAATTTCAGTCATGATTCCATAGAAGTATCCAAAAGGAGACTAGGGATAGGGTGTTTGATGATCGAACATGGTATCTAGAGTTTCAAATAGGAGACCCCGAGAGAAATTTCATAGGGATGAGAATTATTTAAAGGTAAATTTTGTAACACCCCTTTATATATAAAGTGTGTTACATTTTATTTTGGAATATAGTTGTATATCATGTTCATGATTTACTATATGAGGTGTCTAGAGAGCTTAGGAGTGGGTAGAGGAGTAATGTGATGGAACAGAAATAGATCTGGAGATATAGGTATGTTGTGAATTCATGGAAAATTTGTAACACCTAGAAAATATTGATCCATCACTACATGCCTCCTACCTTTAGAGGGTCACAGTGTAAAATATATATTTACACCATTAATGGTTTTGAGGTTGTTTTATGATTGAATATATAAATTCACTCAAAACCCTTTTTCATTACCATTCCTCTCCCCCAACAATTTCACATCCTAGATGACCATGGCTCCCTCTTTGGAGATTTTTTCTTCTCCCCCTCCTCTCTTGGGAATATGACATGTCATTAATTTTATTTTGTACCACTCAGTATGTTTAATTACATTATTCCATAGATATCACTTATTTATCTATTTCTTGGTCATCATGATGTTAAAAATCATTTTGGTGTTGTTATGTTTTATTTTATGGATTTTTCAACATTTTTATGGTTTGTGAGGATATTATGGGTGATTTATATTTCTCGTAATTCATGTAGGAATTCTTTAAAATGATACAACATTTTTATGGAGTTTTATTCTTTTATTTTCTTGTAGATTCATTCATAGATCAATGATACCTATGGTTGTGGTGTCAACAAGAGTGTGTGAGGTTTGTATCCATTTATTTTTTCCCATAGAATGTGAGTGTGAGTTTTATTCCATGAAATATATGAACATAATCGTTTTACTGGGGGTATGTCTGGGGTTTTCCACTTGGTTATTTGGTATTCGAAAGGTCCATTTAGGTTGATAAAGGACATTATGACATGTAAAATTGATGTAGGTAATTCATGTTATGTATTTGAATGTAAATGATAATTTGTATTTCTAACTTCTTTATGTGACCTCCCTTGAGTATACGGGGTAGTCCGATGTGCTTGATATGATCAACCTATGTGGGCAGGGATGGGCCAGGGGAATTGATGTGACCTCACTGAGTATATAGGGAAGGGTTGGGATTATTTATGTTACCTCCCTATGTGTTAAGTTAGGGATTAGTGATGTTTATAAAGCCTTAACCTAAGTTATTATGAACTTGTCATGTTCTGACAACCCACCACAAGTCCCCATGTGGTTTTATTTAACTTCTCTTCATTTTTTTGGTGTATTAGTAGTTTTGGGATAGAATTTCATGTTTTTGAATGATTACTAGGAGAATAATGGCTGGCATGAATGTTTTGTGGCTATAGTGTGGTTCCCATGAAGGTGGTTATGTGATGGTGAAAATCTATTTTTCATGGCTTTAACATAGTCTTTTAAACAATGTTGAGATCCCAATAAACTATGTGGAATCATTATCCAGTGAAGTGGTTAGTAGATATTTATCGAATTGTTTGAAAAAACATGAATCTAAATGATGTAGGTTCTCAATGTTTAGTGAATTGGTTACCTGTGATTAAGAAATGGTTTGGAAAACAATGATTCCAAATCATCTGGAATGTCCGGGTGTATAAGCTTTAGGAAATTTTCCAAGCATGTGATCTCCTATTAAGAGGTTTTAACCCCTATTCACTCATATTTTCATCGGCCGACCCTTGGAATCTCATTTGGGTTCTCCATCCCCCTCCTCTATTCATTCATGGAATCTATATGGTGATTTCATAGAGTACATAAGGTATTAATTCATATTTTCACTCTTATTTCTTTCCCTATCACATGTTTATTGTATTTGGAATCTCCCATGAACCATAGAACCATTGTGTCCAATTTTTGGGTTTGGGTAAGATCTAATGATTGGGTTTTGGGTGTATTGGGTCTATAGATGTTTTAATTATACCCATTGGTGTGGTCATTGTTGACAGAGACATGATTCATCTTCTTTTACAATTCATCATAGTAGGTTATTCTAGGAAATTATTTCATTTTTGGAATTCGTTATTTTCTAGTTGATTCTAAATTCCTTTTTATAAATATATGAAGACATGTTATATAATTTTTATGTCATCAAACCATGTTGTTTTGTTTTAAGATAGGGAGAATTTTTCCTTTAAATTTTATGTTTCTATGTTTGAAATATATTGCTAACAAGTTCTAAGATTATGTAGAATTTCCATTTGGATTTTGAGAAGAGTTTAAATATAATTGTTGGAAATTGAAAAATATTTAGGTTTTTTGGAGTGATATCATTATTTTAAAATATTTTGTTAAAAGTAGTTTGTAACTTAAAAATATATGGATATGGATACTTTAATGTATTTAAAATGGTTATTTGAAATGCTTTTGTGGTTTAACTATTATTATTAATTCCATAATGGATATTTATAATTTTATTTGATGCAAATTGTTGGACAAGACCCTTATTTTATATTTCAAATAAGAAGTCCCATAATTTTGAAATGTTTTTAAGTGGTGTGTGTGATTTCCATGATTTTATATTAATTTCCTAAGAAAATTTTTCTGAATTGTGAATTCATTTTTAATTTGAAGTCATGTTTTCATGTTAGAGGATTGGATGTAACATTATTTTTAAAACATTTAATATGATGTACATCCAATGATTTGGTTACCCCTTATCTGGGTTGTTGATGGCTGTGAGATTCTAATTTCTCATATTTTTTTGGAATTTTTTATTTTCCATGGGTTTATGTGATGTTAATAGATATTCATTAATTGGGTGTTAGGGGGTGAGTAATAGAATTTTTTGGAAGCTTCTATGTTAGAATTTTCATGCTTGTTCTTTCTCCTCAATTCATTTTTTGTCAGGGGAACACATTTACTTGGTGTGAGTTCTAAATATGTTATGATAGTTTGTAGTAAAACTACTAGTGGACCTCCATTACTTCTAGGAAACAAGGATTTGAGGATTTTCAGCATAATGTAGTGTGTGTGGGTAGTAGGATGACTTGTTTTTGTACTACATATTATATCAGTAGATGGTTCAAATGGTTAAATTATCATATATGGCTAGATAATTAGAATGTTAATGATCTAGGGTAAATCTCAATACACATTCGGTTGGGTTTGTTTTTTTCCTTATGAAAATGCGTATTCAATGATGTTTGGTAATCCGATTTTGAATTTCAACACTATTTTGTGGGTTTTTAAAATAGATTTCAAAATAGATGATTTGGTTTAAAAATGGATTCGTCTTTTAAAATATTTTTAATATTTCCATTTTAATTTAAATAAAAAAATGAATCAATATTAGAAATTTTCATGGATATGTTCTCTTTAAATTTCATTACCTAATGGAAATGATATTATTGAAATTTTTTCCGTTTAGGAAAACAAGAGAAATTTTTTGAACAGTGTTTATAGAATTGTTTTGGATTAAAATAAGGTATATTTTAAAACCAAACATCCAAGAATTATCGTAATACAAGAATAGTTAAGTTTCCTTGTAAAATTAATTTGGTAGTTTTTGTGGGTTGTGGTGACCTACTAGGAATTATAGATCATGCCAAAGTATTTCAGGCATCACGTTCCCATTTGAGATTAGTTTTGATCCTTGAGGCAGATGTGGGGTGCGTTTAGTGGGATTGAGAAACAAAATGTTTCATTATGATAGTTTGACCTCAGTCCATGTTAGTTTGTTGTTATTTAAGCTTTATTCAGTGAATTATATGAATAATAATTAATGATTCCCTATATTTATAGTGGATGTTTATATTTATGATAATGGGTTAGATCAGTGTTGTTGGTTATGACTTATTTTGGATGTCTACTGATTTTTTCTATTGTATTTATTTTCTTCTTCTATATTTTATATCTAATTTGGAAGAAATAATTCCTTAATTGATCTATGGGATGCCAATGAAATGGATACTACCCTTTTCGGATAAAAAAATGATTAAATCCTTATGATGGGTTGGGTTGGATATTGGATTCATTAGCATCTCATGTCAATTCATTAAAAAATTGCATAAGAGATTTTGGAACATTGGTAATAGCCAAAGCCTTTTTGAATATACCTTGTTATTTCGAGCTCTCCTGGTAGAATGTAGGTTATGGTTTTAAGTTGTAGAGTGGAAATGGAAAGGAGTGTCTACCATTAACATTCTTATTATAAACCTTAATAATACCTGGTATTTTCAAATTTAAATTGTGAATTTGGGTTTATTAGTTACATCTGATGGGTTTTGATGTGCATCAATGAAATTTTTATCTTCATTGAGTGTGTAAGGGACATTGGGGGTTTCTTATTTATTTCAATGTGTGAATACAGGAGAACATGAACTTCTTAATCAAATCCCATGGATTGAAAAAACATGTCATATCAATGAAATGACTCCCCATCCTTTACAGGGCATGTAACAAATTTAGCACATGGTTTCCCATCCAATGTGGCCAACGACTATATAACATTATTTCTTCCCTACTATGCTTTCATTGAATCCTCATGATTCATGACTTCACCTAAATTTATTCTCAATTTATATATATGTATTGAGGAGTTTGATGATTAACCTTATAAACAAGGTTCTTGTAAACTATGTTTGAATGATTAAATAGTGTTTTTTAACACATGGTTTTATATCCTCATTTTGGAAAATGAAATGGTTTTGTGAAATGACCATTTTCAAGCATAGTTTTTTGGATTATTTAGAAAATTTTATATCATTTTGATTTTTTTGTGGAATTTTATTTCACCAGTTATGTGATTTGGATGATCATTTTTTAGATTCTTGGTATTAGAAATAAAATAGAAATTTGATAGGAGTTTTGTAGAATGCCATGTTTGGGTGATGTGTTTTCCACTAAATCATTTTTAAAAAACAATTCTTGGATATCATGAATATTTAATGATAGTTGGGGATTTGAATTTTCCTTGTAAAAAATAGTGACAAAAAATAAATGTTTCTTCATTTTTTTGAATAATTTAGGTCTTTATTAGTGGATTATTATTCATCCTGATTACATAATTTAGAAGGAATCATTTGGTCTATTTTTTTGGGAATGAATTGATGTGGTTCACATGTTGATTTTTTTAACCCCCATTATCCCCAAATGACTGAAATTTTTGATTTATAAATGAAGGATGCCTATAAAATTATTGTAGAGGTCGATGTGAATCCTTCCACCTGATTGGACCCTGTCGTGCAATTTTTGAATTGGAATCTGTCTCCTTTCATTGGATAATAAGGGTTAGTGGAAAAAGTGAGGTCGTCGAAATAGATATAGAAGAACCAAAATTCTCTTGGGAATCCAAATTCTTCTTGGGTGAGAGAAATTGAGAGCCTTGTATTATGTTTTTGTTATGTTTTGTGGGAGTCGATGATACCTTCTCATCCTTGTGAAGGAATGTCTTGGGAGATCTTCAGGATTGTATTAATTTACTGGTTCATCCCTAATGATGTTAAATTGGAGAAAATTCTTGATATTTTGAGCCTTCATTAAGGTTACTAATCAATGAGGGAGTACACCAATGAGTTTTCTTTGATGGTAGTCATTTCTATAAATCAAGACATTAGTTGTTTAGAGAGTGACCATTCCATTAGAGGTGGTATTAACCATGATTTTTGTTCATCATTAATTTTATATGGTATGTTGATGTATTACAAGGTGGTAAATTCCATTATTTTGGTGGAAGCAGAGAAATCTAGGAAATATAATCTAGGTGATTCATTAGTTTCATCTGGTGTCTGTAAAAATAACATGGAAAGTATAGAGAAGAAGTGGGATGAGATACAACATGTGGAAAAGCGACTTTCTTATAGCAGGAAATGATATCTCATGTAATTAGAATCTGGGGATATAGGGCCCTCAATGCCCTCCAATCACAGGTCACCTATATTTTTCTTCCATTAACACTATTTTAGTCCTCTTAATAAGTTTTTATGATAGAATTTTGGAATATGCCTCAGGATTAATCCTTTTTTGAATGGATTTTTTGTTTTGGGACCATTTCGTTGGTGGTTGAAATTTTAGGTTAAGAACTTGGTGTTTTAGTAATTTTTATTAGAATATTATAGATAATTCCTTTCTAGATATGGTTATTCTGAATTTTATAGAATTTAATTTTATCATTCCTAGTTTATGTTGTGAATTATCTGTTGAATATTGATTTTGAGGTTGTTTTTTTGGATTGAATCGTTCTTTTCTAGTTGGTAGTGAGTTCCATTTTGTTGTCCCTCATTGTTTGGGTAATCCATCATTGAGATTTTTGGATTCCCAAGGTGTTAATTATTCGACAATGTGAATAGAATAGGGTGACTGATTGGGTAAATAAGGTATGAGATACACCAATTGAGTTATCATTAGTAGAATTTTTTTAGAAATGGATTTTTGGGATGGACTCTATGGGACTAATCTAGGTTTTGACCCTATTTTATCCACTTATTTCGTGACTTGATGTAACATCCTGAACCAGGTTCCACTAAATAGTTCCCCAATCTACTAGGTCACATGGCCTCAAGCATGCCTCCCTATATGCTATAGGCTACGAAATAGAAGATATGTCCTAGGGATTGTCTGTTGTGAGACTATACTCTCATTTCAGAGTGAAATATATAGGTAGCAATTATGGATATCCATATCTGATGAAGTATATGAATCATAAAGAATATAAAAATCTGAAACAATAATAAATAAACAATTCCAAAAGTAGTCTTATACAATGTGATGATCATGTATGTCATTACAAAGTAGAAAATAGGTATACATGCATATAGTAAAATACAAGAATAAAAAGTTATAAAAATTCCAAAAGGAACTATCCCAACTAGAATCAAAACCCCATCTCGAGACTGTGATCCCATTATCTTAAGCATAGAGAAATCCATGAAATGTACAATGGGAACATTTCCCAGTCCCTACCTACATCCCAGATGATTTTCTGGGAACCCAACTATGGACCAAAAAAGGTGTGATATAACACTCATTAGACCACCTCCAATGGTGTCTATAATAAATCTAGGCGGGGTTTAATGATCTAAATCAGTGGGAAATATATATCATAGATTTTATAGAGATAAAATCATGTAGTACAAGTTATGTGTGTTGACTATCCTACCATAGATCCGTATAAAAAATGTAAATATCCCATAAACCGAGGAATCACTAAAGAATAAAACCATGTGTGCCATAATAAGTATATACACTATAATTATATACTCTAACTAGGGATATCTATGAAGTATAACAAAAATCCACAATCAACACATTGTGTAATAAAGTTTAAAGCTATTACCACAATCACTCCATATAATCTACAGTGTATCACATTCACCACTATCACACCATATAATCAAAATCATCCACAATGGACATTATATGAAATCAAAAGTTTCATACCACGATGTGATATATCTAAGTTATATAAGACCAAGGCATCCTCTTCGAGTTCAGGGAGAATCTGGATGAAAAATCGATAAAGTATGGGGTGGGGTCTAAAAATAATGTCCAAATCCCATCTCCAATGTGAATCCAATAAATATGGATTCAAGGGGTGGTAGGGGACAAGGAATCCTATGTAATTAGAATACAAGGTGTAAATATGTCCAAGGATTCAACCACCAAAAATAATATCCATAGTGAAAACATACATGGAATTTAATTGTATCAGGATCCATGGATCTCGTTTAAGGGATCCAAAACCATTTCAATTCATCAACTCGTTCAATAAACATTCACATTATATGGGTTTATAAATTAATACATCAATTCTTATATAATTAAAATCAATAAAAACTAGACAACATGTCCTTACATGGCATGGAGGCATCAACCCACTCTTCTCATCCCTATTCAATTCTCATTTTGTTATATCTAGCTCCCTATAGAATGGTGACCTCACATAGACCCATGGTGGTTCTATATCATAGGGATGGTATAAGGGAACACCCCCATTTTTTCCCTAGGTTGAGGATAAATGACCTCCAACAATAAAATGTTACTCAAGGGGTAACCTAATAGGTTTAAATTTATTTAATTCAATAATTAAATTAATTTTTGGGGAATCAAAGGAAATAAATATATATAGACTAATGGGAACTAGATTTATAAAACACCAAACATTTAGGAAATGATATAGACCACCAACCATAGATCTGTAGAAGATCAACCCTCTAGTATTGAGCTTTGGTTCCGTCAATATTGGATGAGAAATTAATAATAAAAGAAATTACTAAAAATTGGGAATATTAGCTCGCACCTAAATAACTATGTCTATATCATGACCATTGAGGAACATCACTATTTGAATGAATAATTCAAAAAAATTAAGAAAATTAGACTAACAATGATTGAATCCATGTTCGGGTCAAGGAATGGTGGCCAAGACATTCTTATTTTTAAAGATGGCTTTGAAATGGAGGTGGAATATCCCTTTATCACTAGAAAAGAAGAAATAAAAGGAGGTTATAACATTTAAACTCATTAATTGAAAATTTTCATTTTACCTCAAACACATAGGGTCTCAGATTTGGCTTCATGGTTGGCCAAATATGGTTCCAACCATTATCCATTCTCTATCTCAAGGGCGTAAGTCGCACAATTATGGGACACCATTTGACAAACCATGTACTGACAATTTTATAAACCTCTATAAAAAAAGTAAAGCCCATGTATGAGTTTTTCATAAAGATTCATGGTTTTCCTCAAATTGGTTGGCCTCCTACAACCCCCTTTCTAGGCTTGCATGGTTTTCTCAAACTTTGTGTCCTATGTTTCGTGTTTTCTACTAACCATGGGGCATAGATTACGTCTCCAAAAACTCATGCTCCAAGCTTTGAATAAGCCACACATAGCCCCAAAACTAATGTGATCTCATTATTAACTCAAATTAGTTTAAAAAATGGAGTGAAACCAATAACAATAATATATATACCTCATATAATAAAATTAGATCTTACAATATTTCCCCTTAAATGAATTAATCCATGAATTTCTTTTCCAAGGGTTGTCATGAATCACCTGAGAATAACATCATGCACTGAGAATGTACATCGGCCTCCCACTCCCATGTCTCATCCTGTAAAGAGTCATGCTTCTATAGAAAATGTAGTAGAATAAATGACCATAATTTTAGAACCTTCATTTCCCTATAAAATATATGAATATGATTCTCTTCAAAGGATAGCTCAACATGTAACTCCACCTCATTTGATTGGAAATATTGTGACATGTGTAAGTGATAATTGAAAATTTGAGATGCATGGAAGACATCATGCATGGATCGATACCTCTGATATAATTATAATTTATAGGAAACTGGAATTACTCTCCCTAAAATTTTGAACAACATGACATATCATTGTGAAAGATTTTTGTGTCTCCTAATATATATGTGTCCTAGTCTTGGTGAGATACCTAAAAAGACTCAATCTCTAAACACAAACTCCAGAGGTATTCCATGGAGATCGGTGTAATATTTCTATGTTGACAGTGCAATAGGCATCTATTCTGAATCAACTATACCTAAATCAATGTATCCCAAATGAGATGATGTCTAATAAAAAATGTCTCACCTATCTCATGTCATCATAGGAGTGATTAGAATGTCAAACCATAAAAATCCTCATAAGGTTCCCACTATATTGTCTCCTGATTCATATTACTATATAAAATAATAAAATAGGTGAATATTCCTCTCCCAAGAACCCCCAATTATTATGATTCATTATCTATACATGTATTCAAGCACCTGAATTGTGTGATCTAACTAGACATCATTTTGGGGATGATATTTTATTCTTAAAATCACTTGTGTACCCAATGCCCTCTGCAAAAGCTTCAAAAAATGAGTCGTAAACTTGGGATCCTTATCTAAAATTATAGTACAAGGGACACAATAAATTCTAAATATCTCACAAATATACAAACTCCCATGAAATTCAACTAAGAAGGTATCCTTGATTTGAAGTAAATGATCAACCTTCCTAATCCTATCCACAAAACCCACACAAAATCACTCCCTCACGGTGACTTTGGATACCCGGTCCTAAAATCTATTATAATGTCATCCCATTTCCACTCAAGAATGGGTATCTAATGTAAAATAATAGCTTTCCACTAATTTTATTTCTTGACCTGCTAGTAGGTGGAACACATCAGGACAAAACTACATATCACTCATTTCATCCTTGAACCCAATAATGGTGGGGTACATCATGATAAATCTTTGTAACATCAGGATGTACTTCCCAAAATAAGGAATAAAATTATCACATCATCTCATCACATATGTTTTATAGAACCAAAACATGACCATGAATAGGTATAATTTCATCCTCACCCATAGTCCATCAAAGAGGAGGGATTCACCTACCACACTCCCATGTGGTACTAGTCCCTTATCATTATATAACTATCTCATCATCACTCTATTAATAATAGTATAATTAAATTCTAATGATAAAATAAATCTCTATTTAATACCATCCTACACTTACAAGTGCATCTCTAAAAACAAGTCCATAAGAGGCCACTCATTATTGGAATCCTAAACTACCTATATCTGAGTCCCCATGATCAGTGCATTGGAAACTACCTTTCTCTTTCCATGCATGTTGTAAGGTTTGATGTCAAAAGACTATGAGTACTATACCCACTTTCAATACCTCAAATTTAGGACATTCTTGGTAAAAATTTAGTAGATGATTTTTGGTCATCATAAACCATAAAATAATCTCCATGTAGATAATGTCTTCAACAACTCAATGCATGAAGAAATGAATCTTACTCAAGATCATGTGTCGGGTAATTCCTCTTATTTGGCATCATCTGACGAGACACGCAATCCATGAATCTATCCCCATGTATTAGAGATTCCCCTAGGTAAATACTTGAAGCATCATAATACATAGGGTATCTCATTATCATCTCTACGAGAATCAGGACTAGTGATGATTTTAGATTAAAGTTAATATTAAAAAATTATATCATTCATCCATCGATCTATATAAACATCACAACCTTATTTTTAAATCCCTTCAGAGGTGTTGTTTTAGGTGAGAAATCTCATATGAAACACCAATAATATCCATCTGAACCCACTAAACTCTTCCTATCAATGTAATTCTTAGGATGCACCTAGGAAACCATACATTTCACCCTTCTATGGATCAAATGATATCTATCTAGAGGATTCCCATTTTTGATATTACCATATAACTATTTCTCTCTCATTGTACCCAAAATAATTTCAAGATGTTAGTAATGTTATTTTAATATTTGAGAATACACCATAAAATCATTCATTAATACGAGCAGAAAAGAATCTAGATAGCGACGAAAAACTGGGTTTATAAGTACCATAAAAAATGTCTGTGCATTCATGAGAACTAATTAAGTTAAAAAATACACATATATAACATACCTTCTCTAAAAATATATATGAGGAATGACTATAGGTAGTACACATACCTTGTGATATCCAAAAATCAATTCAATCTTCGTGAAAACTTGAGTTCCCCTGAGATAGTCAAAGAAATAATATATCCATGGAAGAGGATACTAATTCGTAACCATCAGCTAGTTCAATTTTATATAATCCACACATATTGTAAGGGTACCATCATACCTTTTTAAAAAAATTACTAGTGAACCCCACATTGATGTTTCTTACAACGTAAACCCCTTTTTCATCCATTTCTGCTAACAACCACTTGAGATCTAGAAACTCCATATAATCCATCTAGTAAAGAGAAATACATACTTGTGTACCTCCTAGAACAAGATCTATAGGGAATTATTTGTTTCTCTCTAAATATTTATGCCTTAAGAATATTCCTAGAAACCTCTTTGAATTATCATCCACTAGAGGGGAATCTACCTAGTTTGTTCACACGTCATCTAGATATAATCATGCAATATGGGATAGCATCCTTCCCATCCCATGATGAATAGTACTAGCTCAACCTTCCTAGACATCTCATTTACCTCTATGAATAAAAACCCCACCCTATGGTGATTTGAAGGTTACCCATCAATGATAACAATTGACATAGCCTCGATAAGTAACTATATAGTCTAGAAGAAGTATGATGTCAAACATTTTAATCTATGGTACAAAATGAATATAGAGAAAGTGAAACCCACCATTCTCAAGGGGGAACTCCCTACACTATTGTATGCTCTCCGTTATGCTTCCCAATAGAGTATCATGTGTCATAATTCCCATAAAAACAAAACAAAGAGCCAAAATATATCCATAATATAAACATATATAAATCTGAGTGTGTCACCTATATAAAAATATTATATACTAGTAAAGAGGATACTAAAATCAAACTTATCACCATAGATGGCCCGACACTCTACTCCTTAGGGGTAGGCTATACATAATATATCTAGCTTGAACTGTGCCCTTATAAAACAACCTCACTACTCAGAGTATGCCCACTCTACTATCTAGGAAAAAATGTTTCCTGGAATACTAACAAACAAATACTAACTGATCCTAAATGATCAGTACTACTTCATCTCGAAGTTTGACACAGAGCTGTAAAACCCACTCATGATTGTTGAGTCAAAATTGATCCCTTTACACTAAATGCTAGAGGTAATGTATAGAATAAATGTTGTACATGGGCCATCATACATCAATATTAGAACATGATTGGGTAAATATCACACTGAATCCTCATATTCCCGCATCTGAAACATTGATGATAGAGAATAGATCTACCATCCCTCACATCCTGGATGGTACTCTCCTCATAAAAATCTTCAAAATAGTTTTTTCCCTAATTTTTTTTGAACCACTAGGTTGAGAGGCCAAACTTCCTGGCTCTATGTACCCACATTCCCTCAGGTTTCACTCAATAATAAGTTTTATATTTACTAACTCAGTAATAGTAGTCCATTGAAACACATTGAACAGATATTGAACAAGACGAATGAGACCACTCTCAAAGTGCATCTCCCTTGATATATGATCAACAATTTATATTGGATCAACACACTAAATCTATGTAAAATGTTTCAATTAATCGATAGTATTTATACCTCCCTACTCTATATGAATAAACACACTATCCATTTCATCTATTAGGGTCTCAGAAAAAAAGTAATCATAAATCTTGGACATGAAATCCCTTCAATACATATCTCAAATGTAACGCCCCAAACCCGGAACCACGGATCCTGTGAATTATTTTAATACATTGGCATGATTATAAGGAATCAAATCCCAAAGGATTGATTATTTTAGATGTCTTGAAGAAACGAGATACATACATGGGACCCATTTTACTTTTAGAAATGAATCAAAATATGATGCTTAAAAAAAGCTAATAAACTGCATCTTTAGAAACAACATAAATGATCTCTTCTCCTTAAAATGGGGAAGGAAAAAAATTAAATGGTGGATCTGAAATGCTCAGTAAGGGTTATGAAATACAATGGAAAATATATAAACATCAGGCAATTCGAAAAACTAAAAACATGTTCATTTAACAAAAACATGAACACATTATGGATGGAATATGGGCTAAGTAATTAATTCCATAATAAAACAAAATCATGATTATTCTACTAGTTGAATAACCACATGAGCCTTCAATACTATTTTAATAATGAAGGAATCCATAATGTGGGAAAAAATTACTAAACCGTCAAGGCCTCATGAAAAAACCATAAATAATCATTTTGTCAAGGCCTTGTGCCAAGACCATTGTTTGTCTCATGAGATCTACTAATGCACTGAGGGGATACATCGAGACCCACCTGACACTTGCTAAGTCCAATTAATTCCTCATATTAATAGGGATCAATATAAACAATATACACATTAATATAGAAACTAACATGTAAATAAAATTCCACGAAAATTAATCATAAACACTTACCATTCGTAGTAAATTAGTGAACAGTTTTATGATAGCACATCCATAGTCAAAATAGTAATAAACCATTCAATTAAATATGGTATATAATATCATAGGGTATAATGTTCAATAAAGTACAAGATTCAATAAGGGATTTTTTCTTGGATGATGATACATTTAAATTAGACGGTTGAAAAATTCCTAAGGAAATAATCCTTAAACATTCCAAAGTTTCCCATACCACATTGAAACATTCAAATAATAATTCCTTAAAATATCATGAGAATAAGGATACTTATTATATGGTATACCAAATGGAATTAAATACACCACATGGATGTAATATCGGTGAAAAAGGCATATACTTCATAAAATTGAACATTAGATGAGAAAAAAACTTTTTTACTTTTGAAAGAAGAGATCTTTTGGGAAATCATTTCTATTTTCCATGAAATAAAATAATAAACAAGTATATCCCATAAAATTAAATACTAGGACATTTAAATTATATTTTAGGTATAAATTATGTCCCTATGAAGTGAAATCAGGTAAAAAGAGTTCTTAATATTCATAAGAAATAAATGATTTTTGAGCATTTTAATGAAAGTATAAAAGTGATTTTTAAGGTGGAAAGATACGTTTGTTCTCTTAAATCCAAAGATGATCCAAAATCATATTTAATTATAAAATGAGTGTTTTTATAAAAATAATGGTTTCTTAAAATAGATTCTGGTGCACCCTTGAAAATATGTAATAATTCAAAATTATCCTTTGAATCAGATCTGTATTTCAAAAATAATATTGAATGTTCCCTTTAAAACGTGTATCTCCCTGTAAAATAAGGAAGGATTATGGTTGGTAAACATATAGAGATTATTAAAAAATATTTTATGTGGGTTAAATAAGAATAAATAATAATTTCATTGAGGTTAATAGAGAATAAGAGCAACCCAATTGAAAGTGGAGGTTTCGGTGGAAAACCCTTATCACTTTGTAATAAAATGATTTGAATGCCCAAAAATTGATAATTTTGAAATTCTAAATTTAATACCATGAAATAAAAATATTCATTATATGTTACATCAATGGGTAGTATACATACACCATACACAAGTATTAGTAGTGAATATAGAAAATCTCACAAAAAATGAAAGTGAGATGAAGAAAACCCTTACCATAAGTCTGAATGTGTATTTCTCCTGAACATAAGGTCCTGGAATATAAAATTGGAATTATTAATAACTTATTTTGGAACCTATTAGACATGTATTCAGTTTCTCATAATTTTTTTGTTCACTTATTCCCTTATTTGTAAGTTTTTATATTTAATTTCGTAATTCTGGAGTGCTCGTTTTCTTTATTTTCATAATTGGTTCACTTGTTCTTAAGAAATGGATTTCTGTAGAATGGATTCAAATCTAAATAATTGAAATTAAATATTATTTATGAATATAAAAAAATTAATGGAAAATTATATCATTTGGTTACATGGAATGAGGATGAAATATTTATGATATTCATTTTGATTATTTTAGTTATATTTTGATTATTAGGAACTAGTTTGGTCATTCGATTTAATAATAAGTATGTATACTAGTTATGGAATATTAAATAGGTTATAATACATATATTAATGTATGGGTCAACAATAAATATGGATTCATGACCAATAATTAATTAGAATGTTAATAACTAAACTTCATCGTCTATGTAGGTTATAAATTAGAACATCATGGATGTTGATTTCGTTAATAAAATAAAAGAAAGAGAGAGAGTAAAGATATTGATGATGGTTCATCCATTTACATGATATAATTATAGTATATAGATGATAATAGACATATAATGTTCATATGTACATAGTAGGTGAGGATAGGATAACAAAAGAAGATAAATTGAAATGAAATTAAATGAAAAAGAAATGTACTTTACCATTTGAAATAAACTCTTTAAGGGAAGAGATTTTGGTCTTTTGGAAAGACCAAGAGCATCTTGGACTTCGGGAGTGAAAAAGTAATGTTATTTGGGAATAAAATTGATGAAATTAATGTCTTAGAGTAGTGATGAGAAGAGGGTGTGGTGGGGTTATGTAGGAGGATAATAGAATTTTCACAATTATTTAATCAATAGTTTATTAATTTCCCTCAAAATAAGCAATAGTGATGATTCCATGACCACGAGTATTAATAAATGAATGTGAGTTTGATCCAAGTGGGATTACATCACTAATTATTTCACAAATTGCGTATTTAACTGATAATTTTTATATATGGTATTTTACTGTATTTCACTATTCATAAAAAATAAGAGTATTTCAGAAAAATACCAAAATTTCACAATAACCATTTTTTGACATGTAGAATACAAAAATGAATTATATTTTTCAAAAATATATTTCTATATATGATTAATTTAATATTTAATTAAAATCATAATTTATTCTAAATAAAACCATTTTAAAACATTAATTTACTTATACCAAAACCTAGGTATATCGTACATCCACTTGAATATTATTTATATAAAATCATAGTTAAGGTTAATATTTATTTGGGTATTTCACAATTCATAAGGGTATGTTACTATTCATAAGGGTAGGTTACTATTCACCAAAATGATGTTTTTCTTATCAGACTCCAAATAATTCTCTCATCAAAACCGTGTATGTCAGATTTTTGAAATTTATATAAGAGATGTGACAAACATATTTTTTCTTGGCTAGATTATAATAAAGTGTTTTTTGTATAGGCTTAATGATCCATGTATTCTATAATAAATCTATTTGCAAAATCTTAGGGTGTTAAAATATCCCCTCAGACAAATTTCATCCTTGAAATTTGAAATTGAACTTTAAAAGTTAATGGTTGATGCATTAAAATTCCATTATGGAATCCCACATCAGAAATAGGGTTAATAAAATATCCTCCTAAAACTGGTTTTGGGAGATGAGGTGGTCACCCCAAGAAGTATGCTTTCAAATGAGGTGACATTAGTTGGTAGTAAAAACCTAGATATAGAAGAAAAATCTAACTATTATGTTCTAATGGAACATGATAGAGGACGTGTTCAGATGAATGTTGATTACTACAAAACTATGAAATAAAAAATTATCGATATTATCAATGATTATGATAATAGGAAAAAAATTTATTTAAGAATATTTTCCATGAGTCAAGGAATTATTCCACTCTATAAGAGTATAAAATTACATTTCTACTTATAAAATCATTCTATTATTATAGTTGAACTATCTATACCCATCACAAAGCATGGTTTATTCTAGTTGGTGAAGCAATACATTAACCTCTAAAAGGTCATACAATGATCAACTTAAACCATTTCATAAATGGTAAAAAAATTAAAAATATAATGATTCAATACATTATAATGAAGTCCTCTAAATTTCCAAGCTGAACATATCATTAACCCTTAATCAACAAGAATTAGCTCTAAAATTCACATTCCAAACATGTGAATAGATTCATAATTTATCATCTTGAACTATGGTAATAACATGAAGTACCATAAAAACTAGATTGGAACATGAAGTATTCTGTATTCATTATGTAAGATATATGTTATTGGATGTATTCCTTTAATATGAAATTGTGGTAAACTACATCGATGACAACATATAACACTTCTCAAAAAGTGAATAATCATTTCCATGGTAGTCAGTACTAATCTAAATCAATCATTTCTCCATCATCATCTCAACATCAGATAAGTGTTGTCTTTTTCTCAAACAATATTTTTTTTCTAAAAAGGTTTAACATTCTTCTGAATCACTTTTCCTTTGTACCATTCATCATATGACCTCAAATATTTAATGAAATAGTAATTTAGTATAATCCCTATCTATCTCATAATTCTTACAACCAATATATTGTTGAAAAATTATTCAAATGACAAGATTCTGGACTAGGCATACTAATAAATCTACTTCATCTATGGTAGAATCATAACTTGATCATTATCCAAAATCATCATTTGGGGTATATTTCTTTGATTCTTGCGATATTAATTTTCAGGTTGTCCCATCTTCTTCGAGTTGAATAATTAAATATAGGAAAATACTTTCCTTGTCCTGCAATTACTAGCATGGTGTCCTTTTTCTACACACTTAAAGAAAGCTCATTTTTCTCTCAAGAATATACCAAGGTGTTTCCTTCCACGATTATCATATGTTGGAAATTAGATCTTTCCCTTATTCCCTTTATACATGTTTATCCCTGCCATCCTATTGTTCTTTTTCTCCCCTTAAATGTCATTAGACTCAGATAAGTCTTTACATACATTTTCAACACATGATACTATTTCCTCGTATGATGAGGATACTTATGAGACAATCATCCTTTGAAATGATGGATTAAATCCTTCAGAGATATGATGCTTCTTAATCTTCACATCTTGTTAATTAGTGAAGCTCTCATTCATTCTTCTAGGTTCCATTTCTAATAAATTCCATATTACACATTATCTCATAAAATTATTAACTCTCTATAACTCTAAACATGATATAACACATTGCATAAATTTATGCATTGTAAATCCTATAACTATACACTTTGGTTACTATGGGGGAATAAATCATTAACAATGATGGTTAATTAAAATGTGAATTATCTTATGCATATCTCCTTGGAGTGTCAAATCAAGAGTGCAGCATGTCCCATTGTTGTGTACCATGATCACCCAGGTCAAGCCTGAAACTCCTTATCGGACTTTTCACTCCATGGTACTTCTGTGCCAGAGCAACCTCAACTTGTTTGTATCCAGACATGGATTTATTAGCTATAAATAGAAACATAATATACTCCTTACCAAAATTATAGGATCTTCTTGTTTTTTGTCCTCAAATACCATCTTAGGGCTTTGTTCCCTAACATATGTTTTCTAAATCTAGTTCCTTTGGTTTCTACTACACTTACATTGATACAAACAGTAATGCCCCGACCCTGGAAGCATAGTGTCGGTGCATTATTTTAATACATTGGAATGATTTCAAGGAATCAAATCACAGAGGACAAATTAGTTTAGTGGCCTTAAAGAAACTAAGTACGCCCTGGGACCGATTGTATATTTTGAAATGAAACAAAATATGGAACATAATAAAAGATAATAAAATGAATCCTTGAGAACACAATAAATGATATATTCTTTGTTACATGGGGAAGGAAAAACATATGAAATGGGTGGGTTTAAATGATTAGTAGGGGTTATTAAATACATTGGAAAAATATAAACATTAGGGAAGTTGAATAACTAAAAACATGTTCCTTTAACAAAGACTTGAACACATTATTGAAAGAATAAGAGATGAGTAAGTAATGCCATAATAAAACATAATCATGGGTATTCTACTAGTAAAATAGACACATGAACCATCAATACTATTTTCACAATGAAATAATACATAATGATGGACAACATTACTAAACTGTTAATGCCCCATGCCAAGACCATAAATAATGTTTTTGTTAAGACCTTATGCCAAAACTGTAGTTTTTCTCTTGAGACCTACCAAAGAACCCAGGGGCTATTTTGGGCCCCACTAAACTATTACTAAGTAAAAAATAATTCTTCATATGAATGTGGAAAAATATAAAAAGTATACACCTTCATATTGAAACTAACAAGTCAATATATTTCCCCGAACAGTAAGCATAAACACTAACCATTCAGAGTGAATTGTTGAATGGTTTTAAGAGAGCACATCCATAGTCCAACTAATCATAAACCATTAAATTATATATTTTTTATGTTATAATAGTATATAAATATCAATATAAGTACAATATTTATTAATTTATTTTTTCTTAGAGGAACATACTTTTAAATGAGACCATTGAAAAATTTCTATAGAAATAATCCCTAAACATTCCAAATTTTACTATACCACCATGAAACATTCAAATAATAATCGATTAGAATATCATGATATTAAGGAGACACATTATATGATATACCAAAGTGTATTATATACACCTCATTCATGTAATAAGTGTTGAAAAAGGCATATACTTCATAAAAAATTAAATGAGATGAGAAAAATATTTTTAACATTGAAAGAAGACTTATTTTGGAAAATCATTTGTATTTGAAATGAAATCATATTTTAAAATTATATATACTAGAAAATAAAACAATATAAGATTTAAATTATATTTTGGGCATAAATTATATCCCTCAGAAGTGAAATCATGTAAAAATTGTTTTTAAGATTCTTTAGAAATAAATCCTTTTAGTGCATTTTAAGGAAAGTATTAATGTGATTTTTAAAGTGGAAAGACATGTTTGTTATCTTAATTATATAAATGATACAAGATTATTTTTTATGATAAAATGAGTGATTTTATAAAATTAATTTTTCCTTGAAACAGATTCTAGTGTACACTTGAAAACATGTAAGAAATCAAAAAAATCCCTTGAATCAGGTTTGTATTTCAGAAATAATTTTGAATGTTCCATTTAAAACGTGTATCTCCCCATAAAATATGGAATGATTATGGTTGGAAAAAATATATATAACATTAAAAAAATTATTAGGATTCGATAATAAGAAATAATAATTTCATTGAGTTGAATAGAGAATAAGAGCAACCCGAATGAAAATAGCGGTTCAGGTGGAAAACCTATATCACATTGTAATCAAATGATTCGTATGCCCCAAAATTAATAATATTCAAATGATACATGAAATAACATGAATGTAAACATATTAATGATAGGTTACATAAATGGGAAGTAGACATACACCATACACAAGTATTAGTTGGGTATATGTAAAATCTCACAAAAATGGAAGTGAGATGAAGAAACCCTTACCTTAATTCTGAATGTGTTCCACTATTGAAATTGAGGTCTAGGAATATGAAATTAGAATTCTTAATAACTTATTTCAAAACTTATTATACATGTATATAGATTATCATAATTCTGTTTAGTTTATTTATTCCCTTATTGATAAGTTATTATATTGAATTTCTTTATTCCAGAGTGTTCATTTTCATTATTTTCACAATCAATTCACTTTTTCATAATTAATGGAGATCATGTGGAATGGATGAAAATCTCTAGAATTGAAATTACATATTATTTATGAACATCCAAAAGTGTTCATGTTCATTTATATCATTGGTTACATGGAAAGTGGATGAATTATTTAAGACATTCACTTAGATTATTTTAGAGGTATTTTGATTATTAAGAACTAGATTGGTCATTTGATTTAATAATATGTATGTATAATAATTCATTAATATTAATTAAGTTATAATAAAAATATTAAAGTATGGCCAAACCATCAAGATGGATTCATGAAATGTAATGAAGGATAAATTTAATAACGAAATATCATCATCCACGATGGTTATAAATTGGAACCTTATGGATGTTGAATTAATTTATAAAATAAAATAGGGAGAGTGTAAGGATATTGAAGATGCTTTTTCCATTGGCATGATATAATTGTAGTATATAGATGATACTAGATCTATCATGGTCATTTTTAATGATTAGGTGAGTATAGTATAACAAACGAAGATAAATTTAAATGAATCTAAATGAAAAAGAATGGTGCTTTACCTCTTGAAATAACCACTTTGAGAACCTCCTTAAGGAAAGAGATTTTGGCCTTTTGTAAAGACCATGAGATTCTTGGACATAAGGAGTGACTATGGAATGGAATTTTTGGAGAACTTTTAGGAGATTCATTTCATAGAGTAGTGAAGTGAAGTGGGAGTGAGGGGGGTGTAGAGGGGGGGGGGGATTTTTCATAATTTTTTAATCATTAGTTTATTAATTTCCCTCAAGTCTAGAAATAGTGATGATTCCACGACCAAGAATACAAATACATGCTTTTTTTCGAAAAAAGAAGGTGTCCATCACTTTTGATGTCATGAATAGTGTATTTAAAAAATATTTTGTATATAAGGTATTTTACGGTATTTCACTATTCATAAAAAATTTGAGTAATTCAGAATCATAACAAAATTTCAGCATAAAATTTTTTTGACTGGTAAAATATAAATATGAAGTCCATTTTTCAAAAAAAAATTTATAAATATTATTAATTTAATATTTAATTAAAATCATAATTTATTCTAAATAAAACAGTTTTAAAAAATTTATTTATTTATTTCAGAACACAGGTATATCAAACATCAACTTGAATATTATTTATATACAATCATAGATAAGTTTAATATTCATTAGGGTGTATCAAATTTCATAAGGGTATGTTACTATTCATAAGGGTAGGATACTATTCACCAAAAATGATGTTTTTCTTATTGTACTCTAAATAAGTTATTGATCCCAACCCTGTATGTCAGATTTTAGAAAATCACATCATATAAGTGGCATACTTTTGTTTACATGGATAGGTTATAAAAAGTGGTGTTTTTAGCAACTCGGTGATCCATGCATTATATAATAAATATATTTTTAAATTCTTGGGGAGTTACATTGTAGCGTATTGGCTGGTTTTAAAAAAATCCCACCAAATTATAGATTCTATTTTAAGAATATAGGTTTTTAGCTTCACTATTATATCTAGATCTATCTAAAGTTTCTAAAAGATAAAAAGAGTATCCTCAATGTCTATATCAACATCCCATTAACCTCCATTGTTCAAAAACAATGGTGGATTCTACTTCTAGAATACAAAATTCTGCTCTGCTGTAAATGAGTTAGGTTGCGGGGCTCCCTTTATAGTCTACATAATGCACAAAAAAACTCATGTGTAACTACACCTCAACACATGTGTCTGGTAAAACCACATGTTCCACAACTGGAACTCTTGTAGGATATATTAGTATCCTATTTCCAACTAACTCCATATTATTGTCATCTCGACACTCCTGGAATATGACCAGAGTCCTCATGGTAGAATGTCTCTACAATTCAAAACTCCCCCTCAGAATATATAGATAATGAATGGTCACTGATTAAAGGATAGGATAAGTCAAATAGTTCATATCAACAAATCACATACCTCTACATGTTCCTAAAACCCGGACTAGGTAAAAATAAAAAGTCATAATTTTTACTAGAGACACTACCTATTGCCCACTCTAAAGCTGGGTCAAGGTCATGTTCTCTATTTTACCAATATCCAAATCCATTTAATTCACATTTATATCGATATTTGATTTAATTGGGTGAACAAAATGGTTCGATACTTCTAATACATAAGGTCTCATACACTTCCTAAATATAAATGTGGAATCCCCTTAACCCAAAATATAAGACATTCCAGTATATGTGACTAACATTCCATGACTCAGTGTGTCATGACCCCCTCCCACCAAAGATGCCCCTCCTGAGATGGAAATGGTGAAAGGGAGATAATGACCCCCGAGTCCCACCTCCAGTAGGCCCCAGAGTGGCGACTAACACCAAGGGTATGAGTTTTCACAAATATGGGAGGCATTACCCTTTTTTTATTCTAAGATTGGGAAATATGATGAGTCAACCACCAAAAAGGAAAGAACAAGTACAAGTAAAAGAAAGCTCAAAAGTATAATACCAAAAGAAAAAAGTGTACAGAAACTGCAGCAACTCCAACTGTCCCGACTAGTAGGGTCCTGCACAGCCCTGGTAGTCCTTCTAGAAACCTGAAAGTAAATGTAGGGTGAGCATACAAGTATACTCAGTAGGGAAACCTAAAGCTCTCATGCACAGGTGGGGGAAAATACAAATGCCCGTGAGAACAATAGAAGAAATCTAGCAAGGAATTATATCCACCCAACCTCACCAGCCACACTCACCAAAAACACAATCACAACAGGTAGTAGTATATAATAAGTAATAGAATTGGGTACCCCACACCATTTACAACTAATTAACTGCTCTTCCTAACGGACAATGTCCTGATGCTACCACACTCTTCCCGCCTGCACACACCTGGGCCTCAAAAACCACACATCCCGCCCACACACTCCTGGGCCTCACAACTACGTATCTCGCCCACACACACCTAGGCCTGACAACCATGTATCCCGCCCGTACACACATCGGCCCCAAAACCATGTATCTTACCCGCACACACATGCGCCTCATTCTGAAGGTTCTTGGGAAATAGTAAAACCTGTCTGAAGAGTCTTGGGCTAAAACCACCCGAATCGAAACATACCCGAAGAATATTGGGTGTAAGGTCTCCTCAAGACATCACGGCCTAGGGAAGAAGGAGCAGGAAGGAGCTAGTAACTATGGGGAAAACACCCTCTCCCATGAAATGGGAGTGTTTGGAACTAAGTTCTCAACATGGGTGGGGTGCGATAAACCACAAAAGAAACAGATACATATATATATATATATACAAAACACTCAGCCCAACCTATGGCTTCTAAACAAAAAAATTAATCATGTGCCTCAGCACTACTACCACGAAGCATGCATACAACAAACAACACCAACCCCAATTAGGTTTTCACATTTCAGCAGAATTAGTTTATTAGTTCCTTAATTACTAGGAAACTATCCACAACCAACCATATCAATCGTTCGTGAAACATAACCCTGCCATCCACAAATCAAGTTAGGAAAACACAAGCATCACAACCATGTCCTTCTTATTAGCCAACCAACCCCATTGATTATTATTCCCATTCCATTACCATGCCCCACTATTCATTAACTCCACCACTTTTATTACTCACAACCCATAGTCTGTTCACATTCAAACCCATTCCTGCAGCCCCACTGCCAACCGCCATAACCACAACCACACCATACATCATCTTCCCTTGATACGATTTATCGCAGCCCCATAGCCCATCAACAACATAGCATTCACACCAACCCATAACCAAACCAACCACTGCCCCACTTCTCATTCTATTCATAACAACCCAGGATTCACCCCCCCCCCCTTTACACACCACGAAACGAAGCCAAAACCCACATGTTTATTATTCCATTTTGTTTAACAGGGGTGATCACGCAAGGGTTCTAGATTTTAATCAGCCAACTTTACGTGATTAACCAAATTCCTCATTCCATAAGGTTCCATTCACTAAAACGGTCTAGAAGATAGGGAAACATTTAATTGTGCAAGCAAATCCCCCAAAGACCATTATTTTCAGTAGGCATAAGCCTATTCAATTGACAAGATAATATGATAGGATATAACATAAACATAACGACTTCCCCATACCCATTCTTTAACCAGTTATTATCTTCGTTTATTGGTTCAACTGTTTCTCATGAAAACAAGAGGATACCCACCCCATATGATGAAAAATTTAGAGAGAGACGAAGGTAAGATCCCTACCTCAATAGGATCTGATCACAAAGCTCCCTCAGATCAAGTTTAGAAGACGTTTGTTGGCGTCCGTCACATATGTCAAGGCCCGAAAAAACCTCCTCGTGTGGAAGTTGGAAATTAAAGGCCAAAGGAAAGAAAACAGATCAAATTTCATAAGTTTCTCCTCGTCGTTACGATCCTATGGCCGCTGACGGATTATAAATCTGAGCTCGGACGAAGAAGTTATGGAAGAAAAGGAGCCTTCAAGTCTCTTGGGAGAGCTCTGCTCAGAGGAATGGGGAGGAGAGGGGTGAGTTGAAAAGGAGGAGGGGACCCCTCCTATTATAGGTGAGAAAAACAAAAGTACACGGCATGTAATTTATGGTACACAGCGTGTACTCAGCCATTTCACACGGTCATCACGCGGCTTCCAACACGACCTTCAACACGAAACGCGGCCGTTGACTGGTCAACACATGACTTGAAGGTAACGCATACACGGGGAGGGACTACACGACGTGTAGTATTGGATACATGACGTGTACTCATTTATTTCACATGGAAAGGACATGGCTCCATCACGACACATAGCCATTGACTGGTCAACACATGGATTGAGGGTATTGCGTACACGTGGAGGGACTACATGGCGTGTAGTATTGGATACATGACGTGTACTCACAAAATTTTGGAACATGTGGGAAAAGTCCATTTTACCCTCCAGAACACTTCGTGACCTTTCTTTTGACAATGGAATGGGCCGGAGAGGTCCGAGCCATTACACAGTGTTCCATAGTTGACTTATTAGGGTGTCTTTTGTACCATAAGTAATAAAAAAATTTATGTTATAGTAAGAAATCTAAGTATCATCTATGTTTCTCAATTCCCATATTGATCATTAATAGGGTAACAAAGATATCACACAATGCACTTATCACAAAGTCATGCAGTTAATAAATACATACTATATGGAATGGAATAGTGAATTGCATTTGAATATTTTAAAGTTATAAAAAAATGGTTCATGGGATTCATAACCTTATCTCATTAGGAAATGATAAAATATATATTAATAATTATCATCACATTTCTAGTGAATCATTCCAATAATGCATTCAAATTAACTTTATTATGAAAAATTCATAAAACAACAATATCTATCCATCGAAATTTATATTTTCTATATACATTGGTTAGAAACACTAATAAACATCTCATTTCAAAATTCCTAAAAATTCCTAATATCATATCTATTATTGAAATATATTAAAGAACAAAAGAAAAATTCCTCATATACTATATTGTAAAGTACCAACTCAGATGCCACTAAATAATCCCAAAAGCCAGTATGTCACATGGCCTTATGTGGCCCTCCCCATATGCAAGATGCTAAAGAATGGTAGGGTTGGCCTAGGTTATTTTTATATGGAGTAAATTCCCTCATGTTAGAGTGAAAAAAAGTGGTATAAAACATACAGTTCAATATTTGAAGCAGTATAGAAATCATAAAAAGATAGACATCCAAGAATGTAATAAATAAACAATTCCAAAATAATTCATATACAATATGACGGTCATTTCATAAATCTATAAATTTGGGAAAAATATGAATGTTTCCAGTAAAAAACATGATTCAAATGGAAGAAAAACACAAAACCGAAATATCCCATATTTTGTCACAATCCTATCTTAGAGTTTTGATCCCATTCTTCTATATATAGAACAATTCATGAATCAAACAGTGTTTTATTTCCCTGATCCCTACCTACATCCATCAAGTCTGTATGGGTAACCAATGGTGTCCTAGAGAGGGTGTGAGATTACACTTAATTGGCCACCACCAATGATTCCCATAAAAAATCCAATCTTTTTTAAAAAATATAAACCATTGTGTAATATTTATCGCAACTATGAATGTAATAATATAAATTGATACAAGTCAATTTTAATATCTATCCTACCAAAGATACTAGTAAATAACTATCAAACTACCATAAACAAGGGAATATATGATGAAAAATGTATGAGTGATACAATCATTCCATCTACTATAATCAGATACTCATACCAGGGCAATCTATAATAAAAAACAAAAAACGCATTCTGCCTCACCCATGTAATCATGTGTAATGAAACTACCAGAGGCACATCGTATAATATATAGTTTATCACCTTCACTATGACCATGAAAAATATTCAATATAATCCATAAAACCATTTTGATGTAGTGAAATTCTTCAAAGCACGAATGGTTAGATCAAAGTTATAGAAGAGAAAGACATCCTCATAGAGTTCTAGGAGCATCTTGATGGATACTCGATAATGATTTCTGGGGGATACAAGGATCAAATTAAAAATCATTGTCCAATGAGAACCCAATAAAGCTATATCCAAGGGGTAGAAAGGACTAATTCATATTCTGGAGTCACGAGCTAATGATTAAACAGGTCCAAGACATTGACTACTTAAACAAGATCTATGATAGTAAATTTCATGGCATATAATAGAATTAGGATCTACAGAGATCATAAAAGGCATCCACTACCATTTTAATTCATCATCTCCTTTAATTAATCATTTCATAAGCATTCAACTTTCATGGGTTCATCAACCCATATCAAAATTCCCTTATAAACCATTTATTCGATAAGATTCATTATGTAATCACATGGTAACGAGGTATCAAACCTATCCTATCAAACTAATTTCAATTCTCTATTGTTTTAAATGGGCTACCTCTAGAAAGGTGAGATCAAACAAAAAAACATGGTGGTATTTCATATGTCAGATATAATGGCCCACCCCATGGGTGGAATGGGTTCAGGATAAAAAACTCAAACAATAAAATGGTACTTATGGGGAACACTAATTGGTTTCAATTTATTTAATTCAATCACTCAATTAATTTTAGGGAAACTCTATAATATATGGTTTGTGGTACAACGAAATCTGTTTTTATAGAAAAAAAAAGACTAACGGAAACGTATAAATAACCTATCATAGGTTTATAGTAGAGAACTCATCTAGTATAAACATTTGGTTTTGGCCTAGATCAGAATAATAATGGAGAACATGAGAACTGACTGAAAATATATAATATTAACTTACACATAAATAACTTCTTCCCTACAAATACTTTGAAAAAATGGAAATATTTGAATTAAGAACTCATTTGAATGATTCTAATGAGATTGATGGGATTTGAATGTGAGTCCAGATCAAGAAATGGTGGATAAGGAAATCGTAGTTCTATAAATGGATTTTATTGGGAATAGGATGTTCCTTATGTCACATGAGAAGAAGATATAAAAGCTGGGTTTAAAAATTAATTTTTTTCTCAAAAAAATAGGTTCACACAATTTGGCTTCATGGTTGGAAAAATCATGTGACAACTATTCACCCTTCTATGTCTCATGTGGGTTCCTTACATGGTCATGGGAAAATATTTGAAAACTTCTGTCCCAACTATATCCTAATCAATTGTGAAAAACATTAGATCCCAACATGATCATGAATCTAAGGTTTCTTGGTTTTCCCTAAACCATTGGGAATTATATATCCCCCTATCTAGACATACATAGTTTTTCGAACTGTGTTTGGGCAATATGGTTACTACAAACCATACATACCAACTACCTTCTCCAAAAAACCTGAGATTTGGAATCCAAAGAAAGCTATGAAACATCTTGAAACTCCCATTATCTCATTAGAATGTCACATTAAGTAAAAATAAGTAGTTAAACTAAAAATATTTACCTAATAGGAAAAACCAATATCTTACACCTGAGTTGAGATTTCATGTCATTATTTTGATGATGCTTACGGTAGTTCTTCATCTCTTCAATTTGGAAGGGTTAATTGTATGAGATTGAGATTCTATCATTATTTTATAGTTTTGTGAGTATGTAAATCTCATTTTTTAGTTCCCCCATGGTAGATGGATTTTAAATTTTGGGGATAAAATTTTAGGTCACAAATTCTATGTAGGATGTCTTGATTTTTCTTTTTTTGTTGTACTTGGAGGTGTTTTCAATCCATGTGGGTTCTCTCTTCGATCATTTTGAGGGTTTATATTGTTTCCATTATGGTTGATTCTTGTGTGGTTCTTCTTTTGGGTAGGCCATGTTTAACAAAATTTATTTCTCACACCTTTTGATTTGACCAGAATTTATGGTGGTAGAAAGTGGAAAGGTGGGGATTTTATATCACACCAGGTGTCAATATTATGGGGATTTATTAATTCATAATATTATCTTTGGGCTTTTTGAGTTATTATAGTTTAAGGGATGTACTTTCATGACTTTTAATGATTTTATGATATGGGTGTTTTGTCTACACAATGAGTAGTAACCATGAGGTGCCAGTGTTGATGGACCTTTCAAGGGGACAAATCCATTTTTCAAGTCATACATATGGTTTTTAAAAGTGTGTGGAGCTCCCTAGAAATAGTGAAACCGTTTTATACTAGGTAATGATAGGATCATGGTTGGAACATGGTTTTCAAATTCACACAAGTGATCTATTTTTAGGTATTGATATATTAAGGGCTGGGGCATGATTTGGAAAATAAGGTTCCCAAACCATGCAACCGATCCATGTGATTAACTTTTGTGGAATTTACAAAAATTACCTCTTGAATTAAAAGGAGTTTCCCCAATCATATCCCCCATTTTCATTGATATTCCCTTATTATCCCAAATGGAGCTCCAAATTCCATTTATATTCATTCATGGATTCTATTTGCTGGTTCCCAAGAGAAAATGAGTTATTTATTCTGCTCTTTCTCTATTAATTCCATATATATATGTATTTCATTTCTCTTTGATTTGGATTCTCCAAAGAACCCTATGAACCTTATGACCTATTTTTGGTTTCTGAGTGGATCTATTGTTGGTTTTATTGATTTCTAGTGTTTCTACACATTTTCTCTATCCATTTTTGTGTGGTTCCATGGAATTTGTCAAATTATGGTTTGGGTTTCGCTTCTTCCAAGCATGTGTTTCTATGAAATTGCTTCATTCTGTAATTGAAAATGTGTTTGTTATTTATAAATTCATTTTTTATGAAGGTATAAATATATGTGATATCTAATTGTGGTTTTAAATATTTTTTTTTGTGTTTTCATTAAAATGTATGGTTTCTCCTTTAAATTCCATGTTATCATATTTGAAATGAAATATTTTCAATTGTGATTTTTTTTGGAATGAAGGTCTGTTTTTTTAAATTGATTTAAATTTATTTTTTTGACATTGATGGTTTTAGTTTTCATGGAGTCAACTATATTTTTAAATTAAGTATTATTTTTTAGTGAGGTGTTTTCAAAAAAATGATTTGTAAATGTGTCATTTGATAGATTTAAAATGGTAATTTTAAATTGGTGTGTGTTTTATACATTTTGATAAATGCCTTAATTACTCTGTTGTAATGTATTTTATTTAAATGGTTGGCCTTTGGGATTATTTTATATTTCAATTATGAAGACCCATGTTTATGGGTGTCATTGAAATATTTGTAAATGGATAGTGTGATTTAAATTATTTTATAATAAATTCTTAATGTGTTGTTTTATTAAATGTAAAATTGATTATAATTCCATGTAATGTTTTTATGTTAAAGGAATTTTTAAAATGTTTTTTAAAAATGGATAAAATGAAACACACCCCTTGATTTTCCCTTTGATTTTTAACCATTTGTTTGGATTTTTTATCTCTATGAAATTATTTTTCATCCCTATTACATGGGCGTTGGTCTTTTATTCCATGTTTTCTTATGACTTCTGGATCTATTCATTGGTTGGCTATTGTGGGGGAGGGTTAGCCTTTGTTTGGGCCTTCATTGTTAGAAATGTATTTTTTTTATTTCACCTGACTTACATTTCAGGTCATTTTTACCTACGTAATATATGTGATATATATTTCTATTCCTCTAGTTGGTTCAAATGCTACTAGTATCCCTCCATTCATGCTAGTTATAAGGCTTAGGATTGGGATTCATCCTAATGGGGATTTTGTGGTGTAGTTGAATAACTTGTAGTTTGATCTTTAGCATATGTCAGTAAGTGGTTCGTGAAGTGGGATAATATTATATGTTGATATACTTAACATGTTATGAACCTACACTGGATCACATAACAAATTTGACTTCAGGACTAGTTGATGATATATTGTATTTTTTTGTATTTTTTATTGTGTCATTTCCCCTTCAATCATTGTTGTGGAGCCATTTGTTACCTTTATTTTTATTGTCCTTCTAATATATGGGTCCTGATTGGTTATTCTTCACCCATGTGTGATGGTTAATTTAAAGGAGAAAATTTTTTATGAATTATTTAGGGGAAACATATTTTGAATTTATGAAATCTTGTATAGGATATTAAAGTGGATTTCTAAATTGCTATTTTCATTTAAGGATTTCTTTAGCAAGGGATTTGTTTCTAAAGTTGATGTTTTGATTAAAATATAAAAAACGAGTTATTCAAAGAAATTTTAATGGGTGTGTAATTTTGAAATGACAGGGGTCGGTATAGAGGTTTTCAAATCATTTTTTAGTTAATAAAAATAAGATAAATTCTTTGCAATATGGTGATGGATTTTTTTGGTTTTCATAAGTTGTATTTCAAAACCACTCATTCTAGAATTATTTTCTAACGACCATTAATAAACTACAATGATAAGTTAATTTTATAGTTTAGGATGGATTTGGTGGATGTTATGGATTTTTAAAACATGCTAATATTTTTTAGGTTCTAGTTTTCCATTGGGTTGAGTGTTGATCCTTGTAGCCAACATGGGTTGAGTCAGGTAGTGGTGAGAAATTGGAGGTTATATGTTGGTGGTTCAGGCTTAATCAAAGTTAATAATTGTTGTTTTATTTTTATTTAGTATTTTATAAAAATATTCCTTGATATATCAGTATATTTTAGGTGGTTGTTAATATTTACATAAATAGTCTTGATCAGTGTAGTTGGTTATGACTTGTTTGGCATTTTCACTCATATTGATTATTGAATTTATTTGTTTCACAATATTTTATCTCTGATTTTGGAAGAGTAATTCCAAAATGGATTCCTATTATTCATAGGATATAGTTTCATCCCATGGGGAATATGCAAAACCTTATGTCCCTATGATTGGATGGGTTAGTGTTAGGCTTGCTGGCCTCCCCTCCCATTTTGTTACACATGTACTGCACGTGCCAAAGAGTTTTTTATATATTATTCCTCCCAACATCGAGGCAATTAAAGTATGTCTATTTTAAAAACAATATAATTTAAAAAATAAATAATATTATTTTCTTATTAATATTCATCATTATATTTTTTGGGTAAAAATTCATTAGAAAAAGTTTATATTTTTTAAAATAAAAAAAATATATAAATGTTAACTAACATGTTTTCCTTGTATTATATGGTTTTTTATATTAAAACTTTCAAAATTTAAAAATTCAATATTATAAAATGGATTTAATTATTGAGATAACATTAAAATATTTAACATATCATAACTTTTCAAGAAATCACTCAAAATGTATACTTTTTGGAAAATTGTGATTTTTTCCTTTTTTATAATGATTTTCATTTCATGAAATTAATATAATGAAGTTAAATTATATTTTTGGATTAGTTTTAAATTAAATTTATTCACATATTACACAATATAAAGTTATTAATTCCACATGAATCATCATTATTCATGATTTTGGAATAAATTCATTTTTAGGCTTAAAATTAAAATTTTATAAAAAAAACATTTTTTGTTTCATATTTAAT
Organism: Viscum album; assembly: GCA_963277665.1. Lineage (NCBI taxonomy): Eukaryota > Viridiplantae > Streptophyta > Magnoliopsida > Santalales > Viscaceae > Viscum > Viscum album. Next base: position 774,058,932 of record OY728152.1, on the reverse strand, counting down.
TCATAAATTTTTAGTTTTTAACACTTATATATAATGAATGAGGATATATTAATATTTTATTTGGAATTATGATATTCTAATTTTTTATTTTTCTCAATTTTATTTTTATTTATAATTAATACTAATATGGTTAATTTTTTGTCTCCAATGTAATGTTTAAAACTTGATAATTATGAAAAAACATTGTGATAAGGTCAAAAAACAACATCTTAAATGTTATTGGATAATATTATTTCATAATATATCAAAATATATTTTTAAATTTTTTTTATTTATTTCATTTTCAACACGAGAAAAACATTTCTAATATCTAAAAGTTAAGATTAACTACAAGAGAGACACTAAAATCATTTATAAAATGGAGCATTTACTCCTTTATTCACAAAAATTGAGAACCATATCTCAGGAAATTCATACCAATATCCATAAAAAATACATCCCCATTTTCTATAGTATATGTTCTCTCCACTATACCAAACTATATGGTTTAATGTGTAATCCAAAGGATGTTTTCCAAAGAAGTGGTATAACTCTTAACTGAGTTCTTCGATGTTAATTTCTTATTCCACCTTCCATAATTCTATCATAACCAGGATTATAATATATATATATATATAATATAAATTAATGTTATTATGTTTATTTTACGGCTCTTTTTATCCCCTTTTCCATCCTATGTGAAATTATATCATCTCTCATGCATAAATGTAGACAACCCCCACCATGAAGTGATGTGTCTCATTTTTCATCACCACCTCACAATGTGGTTATTAAAATATATTTAATAAAAATACATGATATTTTTAAAATTTTTATGTTTATGTGAATATTTTTAATATCTACCTTCTTACACCCTCATCAAGTGAATAATGGAAAACATGGCTCATGAAAACATGAATACTACATTCTCTATGATAGAAAACCTTTAATTTTTCATTTATTCAATACATGAATGATTTTATAATTTTATTTTATGTATCTAAATGAAAATTATTTCAGGATTAAAACTATTTATATTATGTATCATTGACCACTTTTACCATGATCAACATATAAATATTTGTTTTTGTGATCATGCACCAAATATCCTTAAAACATTTGGCATGAACTTAAATTATTTCATAACTATATAATATATGGTAATAAATGAAATAAATGGGATAAATATAATATAATTAATAATAAAAATATTCATAAACTATTATATAATGAATATAAGTTTACTATACATGAGTAAAATAACAAATATTGTGAGTAAGACATGAGGTAAGGGGATATCATTAAGAAATTATTTAAAATAGTTTCACATCTTGTGGATGAATTTTTCCCTCCATATAAATTTTTCATTTTTTTTCAATTTTTCAATTATTGTACTCATTTTTTAAAATTGTTTTTAAACTATTTTTTATATTCATTTTAGTGTTTTAAAAATGTATGTTTTTAACATCATCTATACAGGAACGTTTTTAAATAACATGAAAAGGGTGTTTTTATTTATCTGTAATGATTGAAATTTTCCTCCATCATGATTGTTATTATTTAAGATGATTAAAATAATTTATTCATGGTTTTTCAAAAAATATCAAATTTACAATTCATATATGAATTTTTATTTTTAATGTTTTTCAATGAAACAGTTATATTTATCCTTTTTTACATGAAGCTGTAGGGTGCTTTTATATACATGTTGAAGATAATAATATATGGGTTTTTTATATAGATACAAGATTCGGTGGGTTTTATTTAAATTATAGTTCATTTTGAAATTTTTATTATGATAGATGAGCCAAATATATATCTCTCCAATTCAATGGGTAATAATATTTTTTTTTTAAAATTATGTTAGCATTAACTAAGTAGGTTATTACAATTGTAACGATTCTTGTAAGGGTTCTATAGATACGATTTAAAATTTAATAAATATCATTTTTTTATAAAATAAAATAGCTTTTTTATCAAGGATTTTTCATTTAACATAGTATGAAAATGATCCTATGTTTTAAAAAAAATTATGTACCTTCAAATGGTGAAAGATATGTTTTTTAATAAAAATATTTTAATGGGATCCCATGATTTCTATGAAACCCACATGACTAGGTTTTCCATTAATTATTAACTATGAAGTTAATTATTAAATACTTTTTGAAATAAATATGATTACTTGAGTAAGTAAATGAAAAGTTGATATGAAAGTTTATTTTGTAATAATTGAAATAATTATTAATAAATTCATTGTTTTTCAAATGTAGTAATAGGTTCAATTAATTTTTTATCCCATAAAAAGATTTTTGTGCTCATACTATGCTTTCAAATATTTTTTATAGGGACCAAGGATGAGTAGGAAATATAATATGTTTTATTTTTCTAATTTTGTGGCTAATTTATAAATACATAAAAATAGATGTAATGGACCAGACCCTCATGGTCCATCCCTTTGCAAAATTTTGGTTCCTAAGGATGGTGTCTCGGTAGCAGGAAATCATTTCACTGTGCGACCGATCAGTGTGACACGATCAGTGTGTCACTGATCAGTGTGACCGATCCGCGTGTCACCGATCGCTGGGACATGAACGGCATGTCACCAATCTGTGTGATGGATCGATGTGTCGCCAATCGATGCGACTGATCGGTGTGTCACCAATCGGTGCGACCGACCGATGTGTCGTCGATCGGTGCGACACGATTGGTGTCACACAGCCTTGGTGAGTTTTTCTTCTACGGTTTTCCCATAACGCTACTTTTAAGCCTTTTTAACATTTTGGAAGTGGTCCAAGGCCGTTTTAGCCCCATAATCAATGTTTAAATTCCTAAGAGTGGGGTGACCCTCAATATACCCAGCTATTTGTCCGTGTAACATTCCCCTATGTTTATATAAAATCTTTTAAAGTCACAGTTCTTAGAACCTTTTCCCGATGAGAGTTATTAAATAACAATCAATTCAGTCGTGTGTAACCACCCAACCACGTGGTGAAAACACAATCTGAATTTAATGCCTTTAAAATTTCCATATCCCGCAACAATGGGATCTCATCCTTATATCACATAGAATTCCTTCTCCTTCTTCCTCTTGGCTAGTTTCCTTTTTTCCTGGTGAGTTTAGAGTCCCCTTCCCGAGGATAGTGGTGTGCCTATTCCGGAGCCTTTCTGATCATCCTTGGAGTCCCGGACGCTCCTCCCCTGTATTTTTATCATCCACAGTTCTTGGCACGTGGAGAGAAATATCGATCTTTTATCATCAAGGTAAGGATTTTGCCTTCGTCTCTCCTTACGGTGTAACATTTGGGGTGGTTATGCTACTGTTTCTGTGGGAATGGATGAAACCAAACCTTAACAAAGATAATAAATAGACTGTTAAAGAATGATGGGGTGCATTTGACAATTCTGTTGTACTCTTTTATAATTTCTATATGTTGTGAAACATATGGGATTACGCTAATTTAAAATCATGGTCGTTTTTGGTCATTCCTTTCATACTAATGAACCCTTGTCTTCTGTGATGATTAAAAAACTGTGACACTGAAATTGGTTAATAACCCAAACTCGGTTGTTTAAATGGACTCCCAATGAACATAAACCCTTGTTAGGTCACCCTGGTTAACCAACAGAAAGAAGAAACTAATGATTGATGTGCTTGAACCTGGAAGTTCCCTACTCAGTTTTGATAGTAGGTGTGTTTCTCTGTTAATGATTGCGGGGTGATGTGGATGGGGATGGGATCCACTATTGTGGTACAATTTTTTGTAGTGAATCCAAAGCTATATGGGACTATATCTCAAGTCTTGGTTTGGTTCTAGTACTTTGAGGGATCTCACTAATTCCTTTGTTGTTGTGACTTTACAAGAGAATCGGGCGTGAATGCTTAAATTGCTGTTTGGGTGTTTCTCTTTCTCGGGCTTGTGGTTGTGCCTGTTAGATTGCATATTAGTACAGAATTTACTTAAATTAGAACACTTGAACATGAAAACAATAATGGGATCAATGTCGAATTGTTTTCCAAGATTAGTGGTGGCATGGTCGTGGGTTCAGTATTTCGTATGAATAAATAGTAATGAAGATGCTTTTTCATAGGTTGGATTTGGAAACCCATGGTTGGGATAGGTGCTTGTTACCTATACATATAAGTGTAGTTTTTATGTTTCTTATCCGTGCCCCACCCATGTTAGGAACTTCATGCCGAACACCCCCTTTTCACGGGGAGGGTGTTTTTCCCAACACTCCAATGAGTGGCTGGTTATTAGCTCCTTTTCTACTCCCTTTCCCGAATAGACCAACACTCTTCGGGTAGGATGTGACGACCTGAGGTCCATTATTTCCCAATATTATTTGTACAGGGTAGTTGTGGTGGTTGGCCCAGGTGTGTGCGGGCAGGTTGTTTCCCAAGATTCTTTGGGATGAGGCCCAGGTGTCATCGGGAGTGGTAGTAGTTGTTCTGGCCCAGGTGTTTGCGGTCATGGTTACACATGGTGGTTTTGGCCTAGGTGTTTGTGGGAGAGATGTGTGGTTGTGGACCAGTTGTGTGTGGGAGGGGTGCGGCAGTGGGACTGCGTTGAGAATGGAGGGAGAGGTTCGATGCATAGGATGTCTTCAATAACTAGTGGGAAGGAGGCACCAGGTACACAAATATCGATGTGATATTACTATACATTACTTGACTTGAATTATTTGGGAAGTGTTCCTTGGTGGGGCTTGGGTGGATAGTTTTCCATGCTAGGTGCTTTGGTTATCTCTTTTCTCACAGGGCATTAGAATGCCTTTCCACTTGTTCATGAGAGTCTTTGGTTTTTCCCTATTGAGTATACTTGTATGCTCACCCAACGTATATAAAACTGCTTTCAGGTTACCAGAAGGACTTCCAGGATCGTGCATGGCCGTACTAGATCGGGCATTGGGATAGTTGCAGTTGCTGTTTTTCATTCTTTGGTACTTTACCTTTGTAGTCTCCTTGTACTCTGTGGCATTTACTTTTGTAACATGCATATGAGAATGGTTTTCTTTGGCTTTACATTTACCCCCCCCCCCAACCTAGTTTTTGTGTTGTTGGGATTTACTATCTTATCTCTCGACCCTAGTAAAGAAAAAGGGTAATTCCTTCTATATTATGTGTGATTCTATACCCTTGGTCGTAGTCACCACTCCGGGACCTATTGAAGGCGGGTCTTAGTGTCATTATCTCTCCTTAAACATGAATAAGGAAGGGTCAGGCAATCTGATGTCATTCTCTCATCTTGGTGAAGGTGGGTCGTGACCGAATGGTATCAGAGGAGTGAGGCTGAGAGATATGATGGACTCTAGGGTTAGACATTGTGAGTATTGCATGGGATGGCAGGGATACCATGTTGGGTGATCTTGGTGCATGAAATAGGCAAGGGAAGACCGGCTAGAACATGGGATTTTTGGTCCCCCCGTGATCCGATGCAAGGAATCTGGGCCTACCGAACGACCATCTAAGGCTTCAATGATTGTAGGGTAGAGACCCTAGGGAAGGTACATGCATCATAATGACTTGAGTTATTATGTTTTATGGGTATTTTGGGGATTTAAAATGAATAAGAAGTCTAATAAAATTTAAGAACAATATTATACACTACTCAGTCTTAGGCATTCCTTGTGTACCTTGCTACTATGGAACCTGGGAGATGACCACGAGTAGTGCGTGCGATCGAGGCCCAGGAGGTTGACTTGGCTGATTGACAGAGGGCTGACCTAGAAGAGGAAGAAGATCAGTGGTAGAAGACGCTTTGTGCCTTTCAGTAGCAGACCCTCGGGAAGTATGAGGGCAGCATCTCTGATGTGGAGTAAAAAAGCTTGCTAGAGGAGTTGGTGACAGATTTCAGCTTGATCCAGGCTCCGATGGAGTACTGGGTTCCTTTGGATATAATCAAGATGTGTGGATCAGCACATCAGTGGTGGACACATTATCTTGGGGAGAAGAGGGAGGATGAGGTTACGTGGGATGACTTCGAGAAGGAGTTCTGGGCGGAGTTCCTCTCTCCCATGATGAAGGCTGAGAAGAGGCAAGAACTACTCTCCCTCCAGCAGGGGAGTATGTCAGTGATAGCATTGGCGATCAAGTTCAAGGATCTCCTTTGCTTTTCTCCGGAACACTTTCCAGATGAGGAGTCTTGGGCGAGATGTTTGGAGGAGGCACTTCGACCTTGTCTTCAGTATGTTGTTACTCCCTTCACCCTACCAACGTACTTAGAGGTCCAGAAGAAAGCTGAAGTGGTGGAGGATGCACACAATAGGAGGGGTATCTTGAGAGGAAATCCAGTTGGGCTCGTCATATGGGAAGGCCATCAGTAGTAGACCTCCACCATCAGGGCCCTCTAGGTTTCAACCAGTAAGAAGCATGCCTCAACAGTTCTAGTTCCGATCTCCCGGCCCTCTCCCTTTCCTTTCAGGCCCAGGGTCGAGATGAATCATCTATAAAAGCCATGGTCACCTTCAGAATTAGTGCTAGGACCGATTACAGTATAACTGAGGTGGGTAGGTTCAACACCCACCTCAGCAGCAGTAGTTTCCAGCTAGGCCCTTTTAGCCGCATCAGCAAGGGCAGCAACATCCCGCTCCTCCGAGGGAAGGCGTTGAAGGAGGAGGCCGACCTCAGGACACTCCTCAAGGACCTCGACCAGGGTGTAGTCGGGGAGGTGGCCAAAACCCGAGAGGTAGAGGATCTGGGGATCAGAAGTTTCACACCAGAGAGGTAATAGTTCAAGCAGGTCCATAAGTTGTCCAAGATACGATCAGCATGTTTAGTACCCTTGCTTATGCCTTGTTTGATACAGGAGCTTCGAACTCCTTTGTTGCACCCAATATTGCCCGTTTTCTGGTTTTAGATGCTGAGAGACTTCCAATGCCCCTTGTGCTGAGCACACCAGTCGGAGGTCCTACAAACATGTTTTATTTTTTCTGAGGGTGTAAACTGATGATAGCGACACATCAATCTATTAGGGATCTTCTACTATTGTAGAACATCCATACGATGTCATTCTAGGCATTGACTAGCTGATCTCTATTTGTGCCGTCATTGACTGCTTCTGAGGAAGGGTCATGTTTTCATATTTGGGAGGCCGACGTGTAACTTTCATCGGCGACCGAGGTTACTAGAAAAGTAGCAAGCGAGTGGAGCCCCTCCTTTCCTAGACATCTGAACTATCAGTGGAGTCGGTGGATGCAGAAATGGTGGATGTCCTAGGGATAGTCAGCGAGTTTATGGACGTCTTCCATGAAGAGGTGGTGACTCTACCCCCTCGGTGTGATGTAAAGTTCGAGATAGACAAGCAAGATGGTGCCCGTCCAATTTTGATGGCTCCCTACATGATAGAACCTTATGAGTTGCAAGAGTAGTAGATTCAGATTGACGATCTGATGAAGAAGAGTTTTGTTCGACCATGTGTGTCACCATGGGATGATCCTGTCTTATTTTTAAAGACGGAATATGGTTGTCTCAGGCTGTACATAGACTACTGGAGACTAAATCAGGTAATGTTCAAGAACTGTTACCCTCTCCCGAGGAAAGACGACCTTTTCTACCAGATAAAATTGGCAGGGTGGTTCTCCATGATTGACCTGTGGTCATTATATCACCAGCTGAGGGTGAATGAGGGTGACATCTCGAAGACTGCCTTCAGGTGAAAATATGGGCACTTTGAGTTTGTGGTCATGCGGTTCAGCGTCACTAACAATCCGGCTATGTTCATGGGACTCATGAACTACTTATTCTAGGAATACCTAGATTGGTTCTTAGTCGTGTTTATTGATGACATCTTGATCTAGTCATGTTCAGAGGATGATCACGCTGAGCACCTCAGAACAGTTTTGAAGGTCCTCTGACAGCACCAACTCTTTGGGAAGTTTTCCAAGTGCATGTTCTGGATGTGAGAAGTGCACTTCCCTGTGGATGTGGTGTCTGAGAAGGATATAGTGGTGCACCAGGGAGTTTCCAAGATGTAACAGGGTCTGAGGAGTTAGTTTTGGTGGCCCGGGGTAAGGCGGGTGGTGGCGGAGTTCGTGGCCAGGTGCCTAGTGTATCAGCAAGTGAAGGCTGAACACCGTGTTCCAGGTGGACTGTTATAACCTTTATATGTCCACGAGTGAAGTGAGATGAAATCTAGATGGATGTAGTCACATGACTACCCATGGTTCTAGAATTTTGTGATGCTATCTGGGTAGTGGTAGACCAGTTGATAAAGTCATATCACTTTCTGGAGATCAAGGAGTCTGGTGTAGTGGATTCCTTAGCACAGAGATATGTGAATTAGGAGATGTCATTTCATGGTGTTCCAAGGTTCATAGCCTCAGATGGAGATTCACGGTTTACCTCCCGAGTCTGGAAGGATTGTATCATGATTTTGGCACCCAGCTACGTCTTAGCACTGCTTTCCACCCCTAGACATATGGACAGACAGAGCGCACCATCCAGACAATGGAGGATATGTGACGGTCATGTATTCAGGACTTTGGGGGATCATGGGAGTGACACTTTCCTCTGGTAGAGTTTGCCTACAATAATGTCTATCACTCTACCATTGGCATGGCTTCGTTCGAAGCATTGTACAGGAGGCCATTTCGCTCACCCGTGTGCTGGATCGAGTTTGGTGAAGTAGGTGTTCGTGGACCAAAGGTGGTGCAGAGCAAGACAGAGAAGGTACAGCTTATACGGGAGAGGATGTAGGTGGCTCAGGATTGGCAGAAGTCACATGCCGATAATAGGATGAGACCCTTGGTGATCTGGGTCGGGGACCACGTATTTTTGAAGGTCTCCACTCGACGTGGACAACAGTGGTTCGGCAGGGGGAGTAAGCTTTCTCCAAGGTTCATCGGACCATTCGAAGTGTTGCGGCTGGTCGGAGAAGTGTCTTATCATCTATTACTACCACCACTGCTACTAAGAATACATGACGTCTTCCATGTGTCACAACTCCGATAGTATCTACATGAAGATTCACATGTCCTCGACTGGGGAAAGATGGACATCAAGGCCGACGTGACTTTTGTGGAAAGACTAGTGAGGATCTAAGATCATGAGGAAAATGTGCTCTGTGGATGGACCATTCCTTTAGTTGGTGTGTTGTGGAGGCATGGTGGGATCGAAGAGAGTACCTCGGAATGGGAGGCCCAGATGCGCACCCAATACCCAGAACTATTTTGAGCTTTGTTCTTTTTTGTTTTGTGCTTGTTTGTGATGTAATGCTGACCTGGTTGGTTTATTAGGTTTTTTTACCCTACCTTGTTGAAGTTATGAAAAATCCTGATATATGGGGAAGAGATGACTTGATCCCTAACCAAGACGCATTAAGGTGGATTCGATTAAACCCATGCAGGTGAGTCAATTCCACCCAAAGCAGATAGTATCTTAACATGGAGGAACTCTTAGAACTGTGTGTCCGGACAATATGGACCTTGAGTTCAGCGTGGCCGTTTGGGGTGGTTTGTCCCCGAGGGGTGTCTTTTTCCCTGATGAGTATACTTGTATGCTCACCCTATGTATATAAAACTTCTTTCAGGTTTCCAGGAGGACTTCAGGGATCGTGCAGGGTCGTACTAGCTCAGGCGTTGGGACAGTTGCAGTTGTTGTTTTTCTTTGTTTGGTACTTTACCTTTGTATTCTCCTTGTACTTTGTGGCATTTACTTATGTAACATGAAAATGATAATGGTTTTCATTGGATTTACTTTTACACCCCCAATTTTGGTGTTGTTGGGATTTACTATATTATCACCCTATCCTATTAATTAAAGGGGGTAATGCCTTCCATCTTATGTGTGATTATATACCCTTGGTGCAAGTCACCACTCCGGGACCAATTGAAGGCAGGTCTCAGGGGTTATTATCTCTCCTTCAACTTGAAGAATTTAGGGTCTGGAAATATGATGTCCCTTCTCTCATCTTGGTGAAGGCAGTTCATGATAAGAGACATGAAAGAAACATAAGTTTAAATTTTATAACCATGTTTTTTGTGAAAAAAAATACTTTTAGTGGAAGTATCAAAATTGTACTGAATGGGTTTCATATGTAAGACATTTTCTTAATTTTTGAAAACAGTAAAGTGGAAAAAATCAATGGAATGTAAGAATATTTGATTTGTTCTATTAATCTCATAATAATGGGTGGATAAAGGTAAACATACTTATTGTTCATATCAATGTTCTTTTAGATAAATTTTGATATCTTGATATTACTATGAAATAAAATTAAATTTATGTAAATATTTTGGTTATTTTATAATATATATTTTTTTAGGGTTGTCATGTTGCGTAATATAGTTCATTTCACTTTCAAAATGGGTTTTATAATGTGATCGTGGTTATGAATATGGAAAATAATTAGGAGGATAATATCATTTTTAATAAATAACTTTGAATTTTTAGTATTAGAAAAGTCCACTTTGTAGTTATGTTTTCTTAGTTGATATAGTCTATTAATGGTGGTACCCATAATAATGATTTAAAAGCCTCTTCATATAAGAAAATGATTATAATGGAGTATTTCATGAAACAAAAACCTATTTCATTTTATGTCTCATGGACCCAGTTGTAGCTTATATATAGATCAACTCTTTGAGAAAAATATTGTATGTTTTGAGTTGTTTGGAACTTCAAAATTTATTTCATTCCATTAATCATTTTTGATGGTTGGGTAGATCAATGATGGTAATTGGTAAAAAATACCTTTGGAAAATATGATATTGATTCCCTTAAGTGGTTGGTATTTATGTATATATTCAATAAAACATAATTTATTTTGGTTTTTTGACTTCAAATGGAATGGAAATTATTGGAATTAATGAATATTTAAGAGTACTAAGCTTCCACCGATGAAGAAGAATATACTATATTGGCATAGTATTCAATAAATTTTATTCAAGAATTTGATAGTTAAATTGAAAGGTTTTATATTGGATTTAAATGTTGTTTTTGATTAGCTTTGGCCTCTTGTGGATTTAAAATCCAGGAGAAAGTTGTGTTGGGTCATGATATGGTTTATATAGAGTTTTATTAAATTTAAAATAATAAGGTTAACAATTAGTCTAGTTTGAAAGAGATGGGTAACCGTATGTTGATTAAATATGAATGTACGAAGACTAAATTTACTTCTTTTAAAAAGTTTGGTAAGAACCATCAAAGTGGGTGTCTATTAAAATTTGGGAAATTTTTGTCATGTGGTATGTTGGGAAATATAGATCATGACTTAAAATGAAAATTCAATGGTAATGGTCAGTCCAATAAATACAATCAGACAATAGTGTGTTATAATTGTTATGATATTTTACATTATATAAATTTATTTCCAATGTTAAACACAAAGGTTGGGAATCATCAATACCAAAAGCATAAGGGTGTGGAAAATGTTTTGATGACTACCACAGGAAATGTATGACCATCAAATAAAGGGGTGAAAGGTATAATACATGTTTACAATGACTGTGTAAATTTTAGGTTAGATTCTTTGTATATAAAATATTTTTTTTCAAGTAATTTTTCTAGTTAAATGGAAATATCACCTCATGTAATGGAGAAATAACATTTTGTAAAAAAACATGGTGGAATTATTATATATAAAATAATTTTTAGGAAACAACCTATAATTATCTATTGAATTATATTACCTATAAATTTTGTAATCTATAACATAGTTTAGTTTGATTATATTTTGTGTGTGGATGGGATTTCATTTCATCATGCTAATATATATTATAAAATAAGTACGATATATTATACTTTTAAAATGAGTTTTAATTTTTATATAAGAATGAGTTCAAATCCATGATAGCATATCAAGATGTTAGGAAATTGATAATTTATTTCATAGAGATTTATAATTATCATATTTTCAAAATTAGAGAAATTATACAGATTAGTGATGTTTTAGTAGTAAATGAATATTTTGATTTATTTCAGGTTAATTTTCTCACTGTTTTTTCAGATCAAGATATCAAATTCATTATTAACATGGTTCTAAAAGATAAGACAATCTAAAAACATCCTTATCTAACAGCTCTCTTAGAGAAATTATAATTAAGAAGGTAGATACAAGATTTTATCAATAACGGTCTCATTTATACTAGAACATCACCTTTTGTCTTAATGTTTTTTGTTACTAATAATTATGGTTGCATGAAAATTTTCATTGATTATTGATCACTCAATGAAAATAAGTGTTAGGAATATGTATTTTCATCCTTGAATCAATAAATAATTTTATCAAATCCACATTTTTTAGTATTCTTGAAATATTTATCTTAGGTCCAGCTATCACCATTTTAAAATGATATTGGATGAAATTCTATGTTTTTATATTCTTACTATGTATAGTCATTATGAGTTTTTTGTTATTCCTTTTGGGTTGAAGAATTCACCCAGTGTATTTATGGATCACATGAATAAAGTTTACATTAATTTTTTGGATACAATGTTTTATTGTATCATTAATAAAAACCTAGTTAATTAAAAAAATTATGGGGAACATGATAAACATCAAAGGATTTCTATTAACTCTTCAAAATAGTATATATTTTTTTAAAAAATATAATTTGTGAATTTTAGATCTAGTAGATTTACATCTATTGGAATATTATTTCTAAATATGTTATAAATTTCTATCATTCTATAAATATAATGGTGAATGAATGTCCAAGACTTACAAATGTCACTGAGATTTGATGTTATCTTTGGTTATTGAATAATTATTAAAGTATTTTTAAAAACATTGCTCAGTTATATAGACCACTAACTTACATTACTCAAAAAGTAATTTAAATCCCCAAGAATAATAGTGTGATGATTTTTCCAGTATTTAATAGAATATTGGTTTATTACCCATTGTTATCATTTCAAATAATAAATGATGAATATTTATTTTATATAAATACATTAATGAAGGTCATTGTATTTTTTTGATGAGAAATTATTTAGTGGATGTGTATGAATACCATTTTTTAAAAACCCATTAGAATAATTACCTTATACATGACATGAGTTGTAGTGATGATTTTTAATTTAAAAATTTAGAGTAATTTTTTTTAATATTTAAATTGTTAAATATATATTGACCATGTAATATTATATGATTAATTCACTCAAAAATAATTTAACATTAGTCATAAAATTTAGTTGTAACTATTAATGGATATTGATGCAATGATTAAATCTCATCTATGTAAATAAATAAAGGCAACTAATTCCATAAGATGAAAATTTAATGTATAATTATCTATGATATGATTGAAACGTGAACATTTAGTTAATTATTTAATAAATTCTCAGCAGATATTATTCGTTCAATAAATCATCTTTTTTAGGAGCCAGTATGGCCATCTTTATCCAATAAAATTAAACACACTCAGAATGAAGATCATCGTTTTCAAGAATGAGAAGAGTTATTTAATAATGATATGTTAGATAAATTTAACATTGTGAAAGAATTTGTTATAATATTTGGAAGGAAATTATGTTCATCAAGTGATCCATAGTATATGGAGTTATTGAGAGAATATGATGGATCTCTGATTTTTATTCAATCTGATAGTACTACGATGTATAGATACTTTAGAAAATATTTTTCATAGAATAGATTGAATAAATATATTACAAATTTTACCATTAAATGTTTGACTTTATAGTATTCTAAAGATAAGGGACAATACCCAATGGGTTTCCTCGGCATTCTATAGTTCCTATATTGAAATTTTATAATGTTTCCATGGATTTTTTAGTGGTATTACCAAAGTATTATCTTGTTAATAATGGGATATAGGATATTTTATATTGATAGAATAAATATGAACATTCCATTTATTATTAAGAAAATATGTATTTTGATCACCTTTATAAACATTATATTAAGGATATAGTTATACTACATGGATCCTCTCTTTATAATATATCTAATCATGATACCAAATTTACCTATTATTTTTGGAACGGGCTTCAAAATACCATGAGCACAAAAATAAAATTTTATTACAACTTCATATCCTGAATCTGATGGACTATCGGTGTTAAGGATTTAGAATTTAGAAGATATGGATAAATATTTCTCAATAGATTATTAGGGATGTTGGTATCTATGACATTAATTTGTTGAATTTTCATATAATAACTATTTTCATATCAGTATACTGATGGAAAATTTTAAGGCATCATATGGAAAGTGGGGTCAAACTCTATCATGTGGGGATTAATTTAGCGAGAGGATTTTTTTGACCAAAAATATTATATTAATGTTTTGATAAGTTAATGTTGATTCAGAATAAGATGATCAAATCTCAAATAAGGAAGAAAAGTTATGTAGATAATGGAAACAAATAACTTTCATTTCATGTAGGAGATCATGTTTATCTTGAAATATCTCATTCGAAAGGTGTTACTGGTTTTGGTATGAAATAAAATTTAATCATGTGGTTTTATAACCATTTGAAATTCTTGATAATGTTGGATTATTTTCTTACCAATTATATATACATATAATATTATCTCAGTTATAATATTTTTATTCGTTTTTTATTATGAAGGAAATACATACCTAATGGATCTCATGTTTTAAACCCTGATTTAACTCAGTTTGATGTTAATCATTCTGTTGAGGAAAAGAAAATTAAAATATTATATCATAGATATCAAGTGATATTAAATAAGGTAACTAAACTTGTTAATGTTTTATGGATGAAATGCTTGATTGATGAAGTAACATATGAACCTCAAATGGGAATGTGGGGAAAATCCCTACCTTTTAAGTGACAAAAACATTTAGGATAAAATTTCATTAATGGAGAATAATGTGAAACAAATTTATTTTAAATAATAAATAAATAAGAAACATTATTAATAATCTTTATTAGATTTTATAGATTCTCTATTTTTATAAAAATTTAATATGAATTTTCAAATACAAATAAAAAAATTATTATTCTAACTAATGTTGGTTCCATGTATTATATATTTTTTTAAAATAAAAATTAATAAAAATTTGAACTAAAAATTATAAAAATGATATAATTTATTATATTATAATATCAAATTTATATTAAGGTGAATGTTTTGGATTTTTCTGAATGATTGACTTTTAGATGAATAATAAAAATACCCATTTTTATAAAAACTATCAATTCATTCCATATATTTTAAAAATAAAATACTATTTTGGATTAGTTTTAAACTAAAATTATACATTTTTAACTAATATAAGAAAATTAATTCTATATTAATTTTCATTATTCTTGATTTATTTATAAATTCATGTTTATCCATAGTACCTCATTTTTCAAAAAAAGTGTTTTTTGTTTCCTTTCATGTTCATTTATTAAAACTAATTTCTCAAACATATACATATTTATTCATAAATAATTTATTTTATAATTGTAATTAGTAATTTAAATTTTCTTAATGAGTTTAATTTTATTTTTGGTCATAATCAATATTAACGATTTTAAATAATTATCACCATCGTAAAGGGTAAAACATGTTAATTAAAGGTTGATATTTTGGATATGGTCAAAACAACGAATATTTAGTGTTAGTTGATAATATTATATCAACCGATATAGCATTATATTTTATGTTGGTTCGTTGATTACCACATTAATATGATTAATACATTTATAATATTAAATGATATGAATAATTATAGGAGTGTCACTCCCCTCACTTATAAAAGGGAACTTACTCTCCTCAATTATTAACAAACATTCAGCCCTCAATCTCAGAAATTTCCTACCCAAATACATTACCAATGACCTTTCCCATGTTCAATTGATTATTTTTACTCCAAAATAACAACCTAGATGGCTTAACATGTAAGTCAATTGAGGTTTTCCAAAGAAGAGGTATAACTATTAATTGAGTTCTTTTGTGTTTATGTCTTCTTATACATTAAAAAAACCTATCATAAACATGAAGAAATAATTATAGTAGAATAAAAATATAGTTAATATTAATTATTTTTATGGTAAAAAACATTTTAATATCTTTTTCCATTCATACGTGAAATGAAAAAATATCTCATGTGTACATTTGGACTACCGCTTCTATGAAGTGATGTGTATCTTTTTTCACCACCACCTAACATTGGACATTATATTGATATATTTTTTAAATATATATGATATTTTTAAATTATTTATTTATCGTTAACTAAAATATAATATATACCTTCTTACCCTCCCATCCATTGAAGAATGGAAAAGTCCTCTCTTGTGTATATGCATACTACTACTATCAGGCACAAAATATTTCTTTTTTGTACCCTCCTTTCATAGAGGGTGATAAAATTTTATTTTAAGTATAAAAATGATTACTACAAAATGATTACTATTCTATATATGATATTTTAATGACCTATTTTTTCACTTTCACCCTACTAAATTTATTTTAGGATTACGAATTGAACTTTGTCAATGCATCATACATGAACTTAAGTGATATAGTAACTATATAAAACATGGTAATAAATAGGAATAAAAGATATTTTGATAAGGTAATAAACCTAAAAATGTTTCTTAAATAGTTAAATAATTAATAATAGTATATTATACATGATTTCATGAATGTACCTAGCCAAACAAACTCGTTGTAGAGGGTATTCATAAAAACCATGTTAAAAATGATTAAATTTTTCATTTAGTTTTCCCCTCCAAATCCATGTTTCAAAATAAATTCCCGATCATAATTATTATACTCAAATGTTTTAAAAATTAATTTTAAAACTATATATTTTATAATATTGTAAAAAAATTTATCATTTTAAAATCATATATATATATATATATATATATTATTTTATTACAAGCGTGGGTGTAATATTTTGATGTATAAAACATGAAGTTCCACAAGAATTTTATTGTTTAGTAATATTACTAAACAGTTTTTTAGGTTACATAAAATATTATCCAATTCCCCATTCTTTTGGGATGTTTTTATTTATGGTGTTTTAAATGGAAAAAATGATTTTACCCTTATTTTTACATGAGTCCCAAAGGAGATTTTACATTTGTGAAAAATAGAATAATTTATTTTATTTTATAAGGGAAATATATGATTAATTATTTTTATTATATGATACGGTACTAAGAAGTTGCTTACTGCCATGGTGAGCCCGATATATCACCTTAATATATTGGGTAATAATTTTTTTATCTACAGAATTATGTTAGAATTAACTCGATAGGTTATTCATGCTATAGTTATTTTTAAGGGTTCAATGAAGATAATGTATCAAGGAGTATACATGACTTATATATTATTTCAAAATTGTTTTTATGGGAATTTTTTTATTTCACAAGGTATTCAAATGATATGGTGTCTTAAAAAATTTTATAACCTAATTAAGGGTGAAAGATATGTTTTCCAATAAAAATTATTTCATGGGTTATCATGATTTCTATCCATTAATACTTATTCAATGTTTTATTAAAAACACTTGGAAATAATTCTTATTTAATGAGTAAGTAAAGGAATATTTTATCTCATGATTTATTATGAAAAGTGGTAAAACATATCATGTGAATTTTCTAGTTTCCAAAATGGACTAACTAGTTCCCTTTATTTTTTATATTCCTTTCTATGATTTTTGTGCCCATCCAATTTTTTCAAATCTTTTTCATTTGGCCTATAGATAAATATAGAAATTATAGTAGGTTTTATATTTTTTTCATGGTGGATACATTTTATATGAATAAAAAGGTACATGAATGAGTCAAATGTTTAAATTAAAAAAACCTTTTTTTGAAAAATGTATTTTTATTATAAGTGTCCATTTTGAAATGTATGACTTTTATATATAATATTTTTCCCAATTCTTTAAAAATTGAAACATAAAAGATCATGGGTATATAAAAAATTGAAATAATTACTATTAAACTCATAATTATGGGTTATCAATGATTCATTTCTCTATAGGTTAGTATTTTTAGTAGCCTGGTAAGCACATGAATATCAAACTAGTTTTGTGTTTATTATGAATTTATTTCCAGACATAGAATAAAATATTATATTATTATTTATTATATGTTAATTATGTTTTGGTCATGTTGTACTAGATTTATATTCACACTCTTGATGGGAAACATGGTGTACATTCACACATTCTGATTAGGGATTCAGATTAGGTATAGTGTGTTGATTGTGGTAGTGGAGCCGGAGGAGCAAGTTAGTCGAGGAGATTCTAGGATCAACCCTGGGATAATTTTTAGAGATTATTTATTTATTTATTTATTTATTTCATTATTTTAAATATAGATTTTAAAAATGTGGGGATCATTCTTAAACTCATGTACTGGATATTGTATTCCATTTTGTTTGAGAGTGTGTTGATATTATTTTTGATTAATCCTATACATGGTCTTCCCCATTTTAAATTTCTATCATACATATGTTATTTTTTATGTTGTATTTTATTATTCTGATGGTTCTATAATACTAAAGAAATAGTCTCCCTATTGTTTTATTTAGGCCCCCTCTATTATTCAGTGTCGTTTTCTATATGGGGAAGCATGCATGATGACAGCTGGCTGCTCATCCTGGACTAGGTGATTTGAGTCATGTAATTACACCACTAGATAAGGAAATATATAAACAAATCCATGGAGTTATGTATTATTGGTTGGATGGGTTATAAACCTTGCTACATTCCATTTTTAAAATTATTACACGTGTCCTTAATTTTCTCATTTTAACCCCCACTAATTAGAGTAGGACCTTGGGTTATTGTAGGTCAATTTTAAAGATAATTACCTATATCAAAGTTCATAAATTATATATTTGAGTAAGGGAATATCAGATCAAATACATTTTTTAGCATTCTTATCCTTACTCCTTCTCTCCCTATTTTCATTTAATCATCTAACCCTAACCATGGGGTTTTCTCTACATTTAGGTTAGAGATCTATTTTCGTTTCCCTTATTTATATATTAGGGCCTTGTGAACCTTCCTTGAGGATAAATCTAGGGGGTTTACACATTATTCATAATTGATTATTTCTTATAGTTATGTGGTTCATCACCCTTATTATTCATTGAATGTAAAACCTTGTTTGGAAAGATTCTTTTATAAATTTATACGGTTTAATTGTTATTTGATAACAATTAATTTATTTAGATATTGAAATATTTTTTAATTGTAGTGTTGATGCCATGATAAATTATATTGAATTTTATTTATTTAAAATCATTTTTTGTATTTATTGTATAAAATTATGTGTCATTATGGATATTAAATGGTTCATAGATATGACTAAATGTAAAATATATTTGATTTGTTAACTATTTGATCAATATTAATTTTTCATGAATTTAGGGGGAATGAGTTGTAAACATTTGTCATAAATTGATGACATCAATGTGAATTTGTGTGAGAGTTCATGTATAGAATTGGTTGTCCATATATGTATGCTAAACTGAGTACAATTGAGTGAAATTATTTTTAATGTTATATGTTGATTGTCCTTATGAAGTTCTTAACCTATTGTGTATCTATTAATTTGATTATAATTTCTTTTTTAGTTATTCAATGACCTGGATGAAATATATATATTTTTGGTGAATCCTTTCTTGGAATGTGAGGTTAATTGGAAATTTACATTAAATTGTTTAATCTACTGTAATCCTATTACTTACAACATGAGATTTTATAAAAATTCCTTTCTTTTTATATTGTTTTGTAACTTCCATATTTTAAATATATTTCATTTTAAAGATAACTTCTTTGTAATAGTTTATTTATTAAGATAATATGTTTCATCATTATATTGGATTTATGGGTTAACTTGGGGGAATCCTACTGAGTAATAATTACTCTCCCATACATGGGTATTGTTTACATGAATGTAAATATTGTGGGCATAGATAAAGGTAAAGAGAAAAACAAGGAATGTGAAATAATGGGAATTATATGATTGAGTGATCATTAATGGCATATTTTTTCCTTTTTGGTCTTATATAATTTTAAATATCATTATAGTTCCATGATTCCATTTTTTCTATTTCTTGGAATAAACCCAAATGAATATAAATGAGCTAATTTTTTTAGATCACTTTTATATGTTTTTTATATTATATAATGAACATGTTCATAAGAATTTTATGTGGATGTTGAATGTATTTATTTATATTATAAGGATTTATATATAATCCCCAATTAATATATGTGGAATTATTATTTCATTTATTAGTAATTAAATTTTCTCACATATAACTACAAGATGCTGAAATTGGGATAAAATTTTATTATATAGAATGAAATTTGTTCTCAGAAAAATATATCCACTAAGGGACATTTTTTACCCTCTCCAAAATTCAATAACCATTCGTGATTTAATGTAATACATTAGATTCTATTAGTAGATATATTTTTGGTTCATCTTCAACATGGATAAGTCATTATAAAATGATATTAGGGACCTTTCATTGCATATCATATACTAATATTTAGTGGTATGTATAGAAATATGAGGGTTGGAGCATTGAAATAAGTTAGAAATAAGTATATCTAATATATATACAATATAATTTGAGTTACCAATTTTCCAGCAATAATAATTATTTAATTAATCACATATAGGAATTTTTTTATGTTACCAAATATGTGTCTTTACTACCCTGAGTTTAGAATATAAATTTCTACATCCATTATGATAAAAAATATTTTTATGTCCTCAAATATACAAATCATTTATTATTTAATGTGATGAAATCATTGATTTGTATATTTTTGTTTTATTTTTAATAGAGTTTATTCAAGGAAAATTAATATAAATCAAGGATTAAGGTAATTGAGGGTTGAATGTGTATTTGAATTACCTTTTTATAAACCATGTCTATCATTTCAATTGATCTCTTTATGAATTTAAATATTTTAGGAAACTTATATAAAATTTTAGAGAATATTTTATTCCTTTAATATTTATGTGTTATCAATTAGAAGCAAATTTAATAAAATATATGGGAATTATAAAGATATCATGAGGGTTGTGTCCATGATATCGTTGTGTGGAGGTTGTAGATAAATTTTCTATAGGTGTTCCTCATGTGGAAAGATTTTTGATTAACTTGTTCTTATATTCAATTCATGTTATTGTATGCAAGAAATAATTTGAAACTCCTATCAATCTGTATGAGGGATTAAAAGTACAGAAATGAAATACTTCATCATATTTAGCTAATTCGGGTCCTGAAGCAACTAAGGGTTGGATGTAAAAAATAAATTATATTTTCCAGTTTCTATTATACATTGGATCAATCCATGGTTGAGCTATTTTTATTTTTTAAGGCCTTATATATAATTGCATCCATGTGGTTGTGTAGAAAAATATAAATAAGGAAATTTCTGGGGATATATTCTAAACCATGTTTTATTAATAATTTTCTCCTAATATGGTTCAAATAGAAAATTTAAATAGTAATTATTGATTTTAACCTAGGTTTTAACTTTTTCATAGATTATAAAACATGCTTCACTTATCCAAATATTTTAATACATAATCTTATTAGCAATGGAAATACACAGGTATGGAAATTTGAAATGGGATGGTGAATAAAACTCAAAAACAAATGTGGTTTAATTTATTAATCTCACATACAATGATGTTGATATTAAAATAGATTTGTTTGATATAGATATTTGAGAGAGTTAGTATGTGAGTTTTCTTATTTATATAATCAATATAGGTAATGATTACTCATTAGATAAAGAGTTAAGGCATAATGACTTCAGTTAGAGGAGTGGTGATTTTTAGGCCATTTTTTGGTTTTTCATTTTCTCCCCTCATAGTTGAAACTGAATTCATTCAAATGAGTGTGTATATAAAACTAATTTGAATCAATATTTATGAGTGGAAATAAAATAGACTCACAATCCATCCCTCGGGGCCCGTGCTGTGACTACCCTAATCCCGCCTTCCATAGGCTAGGGGTGGGTGACTAGCACCGAAAAGGAATATCCCTAAAATGGGAAGGCATTTCCTTTAAACATGAAAAGACCCAGATTAGGTACACCATAAGGGAAAACCATGTAGTATAAATTATAAAAGTAAAAGTGTGAACAGAAGCATAATGGGCCAGTATACAGAACCAACTAAAAGAAAGTAAAACAAAACGTGAAAAACAACTACTAAGGTCGTCTGCCAAGGATCCTAACAGAAGGTTAGGTACAACTCATAACTGTGGCTCTCCACGTCAACCAGTCACCTCTGTACACTGTATATTCATGGATCCCAAATCTCAGTCAATGATATCTGACATTTGCACAAGACACAACAAGGTGCGGGACAAGCCCATGAAAGGGTGAGTATAATAATACCATGTTGGGACCCCTAAACTCCCGAAGGTCTCTAAGAATTACACAATTGAAAAACCACAAAGAATGATCTTAGTCATTACTCCCAAGTAAAAGACATATCAAACCAGTTATATAACATAAATAACAAGAATAATGATGATTAGATGTAAAGATAAATCATCTTATTACACTGAGAAGTTCTGATGTTGAACCACAAAAAAGTAATTCTATTGCTAATCCACATAGGTTCATAAGTCACTGATCACCATAGGGTTGCAAGCCATTGATCCAGAAAGGTTTGTATGTTGATTATCCACGATGAGTCTTTTTGAGGTCAGTCTTCATTGGGTCACACTATTGCTGATCCACACAGGCTCATAAGTCACGCATGGTCATATGTAGATGGTCCACAATGGGCCAGTCTAAGGCTGGTCCTCATCGGGATGCACTACAACTGATCCAAACATGGTTGTAAGTCAATGATCCACATAGGGTCGTATGTTGCTGATCCGCGTAGGGTCATATGTCACTAATCCACACAGGGTCATATGTCACTAATGTCGATCCACAGAGGGTCGATCTCCACTGGACAGGAAACTATTGGATTCAAGCAGTTGGTGCACATGAGTTACGTAGATTCTAGCCCTCAAGCCACTGGTCATATCTCATCCTCCATGATCTCTCGCGATGATGTTTCCTGAGGGATCGCCATGTCTTAAGGGTTCCAATGCAATAGAGGTGCACCAATCTGATTCCCATTCTATAGGTTATAAAAATTTTAGTACCGAGGGCCCAGATGGATACGGTATGTTCAGGTTCTCCAACTAGTTGCACAAGGTTGGTGATGCCCCTCCCTCTGACCGGTCCGGTGGACTGGTCTACATAGGGCCTCAAAGATGTGGGTTCACCACAGTCACGGCCAGAGGTGTTCCACCTCCTCCACGGTGCGCCGCATGCCTTCAACGTGGCTGAAGATGGTCAGCCGCCCCCTATCTGCCACGGAGCCTATGGGCGATGCCACCCTCTCATGGCTGGCAAGGGCCAGAAACCTCCATCGGTTGTTGGCACTATTGCGCTGGTGGTTCCACACCGGTGGTGCTTCCACAAGTCACTGGTAAAGCTCCGGAGGTCAGATTTCCTTCCCGTATGCGCCTATCACCCTCATAGAACATCGCATTCACTGTGTGGCCCTCAGTTTCACCTTTTAGTAGTTTTGATTGGTCACCCACGAAGAAAACATCAAAACCGCGATTGGTTGGGGGTTCTATCCTTGTTCAGATCAGTCTGTGCCCTCCGCTTTAGCATTATATCATGGGAACAAAATCAAAAAAACTCCAAGATAATATTTTAACACGAATCAAACCCCTACATGAACCTCCTGCATATTCAAGTGAATCATGGATCAACCCACTATTTGGTTGATCTATGTTCATCAAATGTTTCATTAATGAGGTATGATGAATCATTAAATTCATAGAAATAGTAAATCCTCTACATTGAAAACGTTTGATTCACTAGTGACGAAGGAGACGAATCCATTTTATGAAGGTGCACATTGGCGTTCGTTGATCATAGATAAAATCCTCATTCTTCTTTAGTGAGTGTTTCAAATAGAACTTCTTCAAGAGTTCTCCCATGGTTTTCCAATCCTTTGCACCAAATTTTTGTTTAACATTATATTTATCGACCTTAACTCTCCACTCATCAACGTGATTCATTAATGAATTAGATAATGAACCAATTAATTACTCGAAGGTGCTGTTACACAACCAAGTGTAATAGTTTATTAATTGACATGTTAACTCTGCAGTCTAGCCACCGTCCCAAAATGGTTTTAAAGAAATAATAAAATAACATTTAGTTATTTTATTATTTTCTTCTCGGAAAGTCCAAAAATGAACTTTTTCATCCGACCCTTGATGGTCAAATTTAATCTTCATCTACGAGAATCCTTGAATTGTGAATTAAATGGTGCCCTGGTATATTCAATCAGTGAACGAGCTCAAAATATAGCAATCCATGCTCGCACATTTACTAAACAAACCGTAAAAAAAGTTCAACATTCTGCACCGGGCTATCTGGGCCTCATAATCCAATGCCTTCAGTTGTCACAGTCTCGTAATAATTCCATTTAATTAATAATAATTATATGGAATTTTCATGTCCTTATAAATAGAAATACTTTTTTGGCTATGTTGCTGAATCTTGGATGATTTTTTAGCGTAGAAGTGGGAAGGAAGTGTAGGTTGAAAATTTGAAAATTATAGATCATGAGTGAAATCATGAAAAACGAGTAATTATATGTATCAATAAAATATATAAATCAGAATATGAGAATCTATGAAGCATTTTAGTATACCATGGAATATTCCTTTTTAGAATATATGATTTAAGGAATAATGTAATTAATATTAAATTTTTATCAATGAGAAATCTAAAATAAAATAAGATGTCATATATGATTTATTGTATATAAGATAATAATTTTTTTCAATATTTTCCTTCATGGTTATTCATTTTATTTTCCATATTAAATGATGACATATTTTTATAATAATAGAACTCCCATGTAGGGTTAGAGTGATCAAGGATTTATGTTCTCATCTAGTATTATAATAATCTTCAGTGTTGAATCCACATGGGATTTTATAATCCTTCAAATATAAAATTATTACAAATTAATTAAAATATATTAGTTGGAAACACTGATAAATAGAGTTATAGAGTAATATGGTCCACTTATTTTTCTAGTATTATATGATAGGATACAAAATATATTCTATATATATTAATATTGGTTACCTATAGAGAAATAAGTTTATTTTCCACATATATTTTATGATAAATGAGTTCTATTTAATTTTCAACTTATCGAGTGTTATTGGAAAAAATGAATAGTTGGAAATGTTTTCCAAGGAATGTTGAGGATATATTATTTTTCATTCAATTTGTTTCCCTCAGTGATTACAATAATAATTTTTCTAAAATTTTAATAAAATCTTAGAGTTTTGTGTGGACTATAATAATATCAATCACGTGACTATAAAAAATAAGTACCCTATATCACATTTTAATGGAATGTTTGACCAATTAAATATTTCTAGGTGGTTTTGAAAAATTGATATATTATAATAGTATTTATATTTTAGGATAAAAGAGAAGTATATTAAAAAATGTATGTTACAATGTTTATGTTGTCTTCATGAATAGTTAGTAATTTCATTCATGATGACTACTGTGCTGGAAGTTTTTATTTCCATGATAAACCTCATCACCCATGATATTTTTATATCTTCCTAGTTGTGATTGTCAATTAACATTAAATATTCTATGAATAAAGTGGATATCATAAAGTGAAATTTATATTTTTTCGAGTACATTATTTTATCATTATCTCTATATTATATTTTTAATGTTCCATGTTTAGTTCCAGAGGTCAAATTCTTTTTTAATGTGGGTAAATTAAAATGTTTGTGAGGTAATACCCAATAATGTCTTCAAATATCAAAATAATCATGGATTAATAGTCTATTATCCATGATCCATTAATGATTTATCCAAAAATGATTCTCCATTAACAACATTAACTTTAAAAGAACCCAATTTTTAATAAAGTGGAGTACACCATAAATTACACAATGATAATAAATAAAGGCTCTTTATAGCCTCATTATTAATATTTTTATAGGAAGGAAATTATTTCATAATGTACTGGGATGCATCAAGATGAGGATTAGGATTTTCTTGATTCATGGAGATAAATCATTGGTTTATGGTTTGAGAAAATCAAGACGTCATAAAAATAAATATTCCTCTATTTATCATAAACTATTGGTAGTTGTTCATTATTTTAAATGATTTGGAGGATATTTTTTGGAAAGAAATTTATAGTATACACAAATCATAAAATACATAAAATACATAAAATACATAAAATACATTTTCTCACACTAAATATTAATCTTATATAGTAAATATGGGTTGAATATCTTTTAATGATTTATTTTTTTCATTAATAATAATATTTGTTCCTATAAAAGTCACAATGTCATTGACCATATGTAGTCTAATAATAAGGACTTTCTGATCACTCAATGATTTATTATGGTGTATTCTTACTAACATTTCCTATCATTTCAATAGTATTTTTTTTTATTTTACAACAAAATTATCTCAATAATCATTTATCAAATCATTTTATGGTTTAAATATATCATTTTTGTAAATATAAATTTAATTTATAATTTGAGTCATTTAACTGTATAATTGATTAATTAATATTGAACCACAATTTGGAAGATATGATTACATTAATTTTTTATGATTATATACCTTATTAATTAATTTATAACATTAATTTATGCTATATAATTTGTTTTTAATTAAAATTTTAATATATTTTCATAAATATTATATTTTAAAATATATTGAATTAACTAATTTATACATTATGTTATTCATTACTATTTAATTTTATAATTTTATTTATAATGAATGATATTTAATTATTAATTATGAAAATTCGTTTTTCCAAATCAGTTATACGAATTTAAAATTATATATGTGCGTGTACTAATATTAATTTATAAAATTAATACTCATAATCTATTATGTTTCATGTTTCATTAATTTTATAATATATTATTTCATTGGGATTGAAATTTATAATAACTGTTTTTTATGTCACTTATTCTGTTTAATTATATCATTTTTTATTAATTATTTTATAAGTGGGGGAGATATAGTCAAGAGAGAATTTATAGGGTGATTTATGGGTTAATATGTTTTAATATTTATTTTTCCATCTAGATATTAATTTTCAAAATCAATTAGGGAATATAATTATGTGAAAAAAGAATCATCAAAAACGAGTTCTAAATGTAATTTCCTTCATGGATGTTTTGAATATGGTGACATTATTTGGTGATACAAAGTTTCAGTATCCATCCACTGATACTCAAGTATATAGGCTGGTTGATTGTCATTTTTATACGATTTTGAATTTAGTTTCATTGAATGATATGTTGGAAACCATAATCATATCTCTAATAACTCAAATGATATTCATTAATGGAAATAAACCATAGGTTCTGGAATAATTGAATCTAAATATATATAAAATTTAGTGTATGGATCCCATGTGATTAACCTAATGGATAAGGCCACATTTAATATCCTTTTTTAGTCATTTGGTTTTCATTCCATTTTATAGAAAGATAGTTTATATAACCCCATTCTATGAAAATTAATAATTTTGTATTGGGAGATAAATTTTTATATCCATACTAAAAAGCATGTTGATTATAAGATTTGATTGTGGATTAATGAAAATAGGTGGGTTTTTTGGAACCCGTTTATTCTGATTAATGTCCCCATGTGTACAAGATAACTGTCTGAGCTATATGATATCACATAGGAAGGTAATTTGGTGTATTATAAAATATTTCTAGTGGATGTTCATATGAAATGACCCCTTCGAGATAAAGTTATTCTTTTTTTATTTGGTGATGAAATTTATATAGATTTATAAAATTTATTCATCCCTCTATTCAATAATTTCTGAAATGTTATTGGACACGATATCAATAACATTAATAATGTTAATAAAATAAATAGATGAAATCAAAGAATATAAAAAGGAATATTAGATTCCAATTTAAATGGGAATATAGTTTTTTATAAGGGAACCCTCTATGAAACCAATGGAAATTGATGGTGGATCTAATAAATACCTCATTATCCAGGGGAAATATACATCTAGGATTTACCATGAGAATCTTCAAGATCCTGTGATTTATGATGGTAATCTATTAATTGATGGAAATGTTATTAATACTAAATAAAATAAATGCAATAAGATAATGATGTGCATGTTGATAAGGATTCCAATCTAACAATCTTGACATATCCATGATGATAATCAATATAAGTAAAGGGATATGAGACTATTATTGATGGGGAGAATTGGAGTACATTAGTTGGTGAAGAAGAAGCGTAGGAGAAGTAGGATGGTTCCCTGAAGGTTAGCACATGGGAACAACTATATGAGGAGGGGAACACTTGGGATGTTCCTAATCAAACACACTACAAAGAGTTATATGTCAATCAATTAAATTTTTTGGAAGGAATTAAAACACCCAATGCTCTATGAAACACAAAATATATTTCAATAAAATACCACGATTCAACATCCTTGATGTATATTAGAAGACATGACCCAATGGATAATCATATATTAAATATCTACACTCCTATGGTATGAATACAGAAGGTAAGAGTATGGAAAATGAATATCATATTATGGAATTGTTAGGGGCTGAAACATTCCACTAATTTCTATACTATAAGATCCCTAATATTATAGAATAACCCTCTTCTGATTGTTATCTCAGATCTCATAGATAATTTTGAGTTTTTCAATTATCTTTATTTTAAATCTATGGGTTATAATTTAGTTTGATAAAATCAATACATATTATTAGTGGAAAATATATGGTTTTTGGCCTCTAACATGGTTCATGAAAGATTATTATTTAATTCCATCCATTAATTGGTTACATGTATGATTTATTTTGGAGGGTATTTTTTATATTACTCTATTTTCAATGCCTTTTATAGTTACAAGGTATTGAGAGGCCTTTATATGAAAATGTTTGATTTTAAATTTCAAATTGAACATCTTTTATTTCTTATAAGGGTCTTCAATGTGATCATACAAAAGCATAAGAAGTCAATTTTTTGAACCCCTGTAATTTATTATGGGGATTTCAAGAAATTTATTGATGGGAATTATCTAGTGTAGGTAAATTTTCATAGAAGAAAGATTTAATTTTCAAATGAAGTTTTTTATTAAAATTATGGAAATCAATCTTGATAGAAAACACTGTAAACCAGAAAAATCTTGAAGAATTATAGGACATTAAATTTAAAAGTAGTAAAAATATTCATTATTACCATCCTAATATTCCTAATATTTTAATTATATAAATAATGAATTATTCTCTACCCTTCAGGATTAATAATTCTTGGGCCAAACATGCTGATTTTTTTATTTTTGTTGAGGAGTATTTGAAAAGTTATTTTTCATTGATAAATTGTATAATTATATTTTTAAATTGAAAATTCTGAAGGGTAAGATAAGTGAATATAGGAAATACTATTTTATTAATTTTTATAAATAACTACTTATTATGGAAAAGATGCTTAAAGAACATCAATATAGTAATTAGGTTGGCTTTCGTATAACTCTCATCAATAATAAATTTAAATTTTTTTATTATAGTGTTAATTATAATTATATCATAAAGAAGGTAATTTTCAAGGATTGATTTGTTGCTAAATGAATCAAATAGAGTGGCTAAACTGCCTCATTCTATAAACATTCTCTAACGACAAGGGAGGGAAACATGCCAATTACATATCCTAATAATGTTAGGTAAGTCATCTTTGGTGGGGATGGTCTAGAAGATCATATTTTTGAGTATTTTAAAAATATATCCAATAAAAATTCTTTTCTAGATGTTAAGAGAATGGTTTATTCTATACCAATTATACTAGATGATGTAGATAGAGTATGATTTCTAACATTCTTGACCATGAGAAAATTAGGGAATATTTTTTCATTTCATTCATTATAGTACCACTAGACCTAATGTGTTTTATAATATGTTTTTCTCAGAATATTCAGTGGTTGTGTATAGAGACTTCTTTAAGTTGATTCTTTTTTCCAAGAATTATGTTCTTCCCAAATTCATCATATCCCATTTCTTGGTTATTTTTACAAAGGATGACATTATTACGATCTTCACATGTATATATTTATTTCTCCTAGAAATTGTGTCTATTAAATCATGAGAGAAATTATAAATAATGTAATTTCCTAGGTCAAACAATTAATATTTTTCTAGGGTAGAGGGATTTATAATTTCATGATTACTACATCAATATATATATATTTCAGAAACCTAATAATAATGGTAACAATACCCCCAAAATAGATGTTATTTAATCCTATCATGTTATATATTTGGATTTCATATTTTATTTTCTTTAGAAAATTAGTGGTAATGATGTTTTTATTTGTTATATAAAGATATTATTTAACTATATAGCGTTATCTATTTTAATTAATGGTACTCCTTATTACACCCCAACATGGGATCCACTAAATTGGTTCCTTGTGATATTATACCATATAGCCATAGGTATGCTTCCCCATATGCTAGAGGCTATCATATAGTAGTCCGGGTTTAAGGTAATATGGTTAGGAAGCCATACCCATATATTAGAGTCATAGTTATAGTATATTAATAAGATACAAATAAAATATTCCATATAAATATTGCAGATAATGAATTCCAGGTTCCAAAACTAACATCAATATCAAAGCTACCATAAGTTTTTATGTCATTAATTCAATTAATGATTCCATGTCGGTGGATCAAATAATTAGAAAAATCATAAAAATTTAAAAAAACGTGTCCCATGTATGGTCTCAAATCCTATCGGTTCATGATTTCCAGACTCCTTGAATTCCTTGTACAAACCATAAAATCAAAAACCATTGGTGTCTACCCAACCCTTTCCATCTAATTTAGATTTTCCACCTCTTAGGTACCAAATTTCCATGGTGTACTGAGCAAGGTGTGAGAAAATTTAGTTTTCCACCACCAATGATGTTCAAAAAATAACCATTACATAAAGATAGTGTGCATTTATAAAATCTATAATTATCCATATATGTAAAAGACCATTTCATCATTCAATATTTTAATGGATAAAAATTAAAATTTTAATATTTATAAATATTTAGAATGCAATTTCCCACTGTATGAGCTCTACAGTGACAGAAGACACTAATTTATACCTTCTCCAACCATCATCGCTGCGAGTCTGATCATGGTATACATCATGGATCAAATAGATCTAAATTTTACTATGAATAAAAACCAAAATCATAATAACTCTAGGGAACCCATTTGGCTTAACCAGACATTCCCTCTAAACAATAAAATTTTGAATCCAATTAAGGGGTGACATTTGTCATTCCGAATATCAATAATTCCATTTTGATCATAGGGAACCATCATTGACATATATAAGAATTACCATATTTTAATCCTTAGCTTACACATTACGCATTCCACTCAAATTAGTGGAGATTGATTTGGGTAGGTCGTTCTGTATAATTCACCAAAGTAACTTTCAATAATTCATGATACTAATCCATACAACACAATATTTATAGAAATTACCTAAATTGTAATTCAACGAACCCATAATCATAGAGTAGATGCATTATTTTAATACATTTTAATTATTACAAGGAATCAAATATCGAAGGACCAGTCAGTTTAACAGTCTTGGAAAACAGATTTCATACACAAACCCATCATTGCAATTCTGAACATAATTTACAACATAGTCAGTTCTTTGATAACACCATTATTAATCAAGATTAACCCTATATATCAATAATATAAAAATTCTTGGAATCTATGAAAATAAAACATACGAAAGGGGTGACATTAGATTCTCAGTAAGGTTAAATAATATATTAGAAGCTATCGTAAATAACCATAAACATTACGGAATGTATAAAACTGAAAAAATACTATTTGACATAAAATTGAGCATGATGTGGCATGAATAAATCAAATATTACCATTTAAAAATCCACAAGGTTATTAATTTTTTCTAATAATCTCTTTTAGTAGCAATAACTAATCTTATAATGAAGAAATTCAAAATGTCGGACATCAAAACCATACTATCAAGGCCTCATACCAAGACCATTACCATACCTTCAATGCCTTATTCCAAGATAATAGTTTTTATCATGATCCCTACCGATGCATCAAGGTGCTATAACGGGATCCTTCAATCACTTATTATGTCCAATGTATTCCTCTTATGAAATTGGTAAAACATGATATAAACATTTGTATTTAAAGTAGCATACAAAATGTTAACAGTTTATCCTTTAACTAAGAATGGAATAAAAATAGAAAATATATTGTCAATAATATTTTAAAACCTTCAATACAATTTGGAATATTGTATCATAATAATCCATCCTCAATCAAGCATAAAATCCAAAAAGGATGTTGACATAGATGAAAATAACCTAATAAATTCATTAAAAATCATTGAGAGAAATATCATTTCTTCATTGAAATTATTTAAAATACTCACAATTATAAAATAAAAAATTTATCTGGAAAATAACCTTTTAATCATGGTAGGGAATCTTAAAAACTTTAAGGCTTCATATTAGATTAAAATATCCTCTTGCGTCGTATAAGTTAAAAAAATACTCTTTCCATAATTTATCGAAAAGATCATAAGGTACACAGTTTGGAAAGTGATTGATATATTCCTTTCAAATTGATTTAAAAAATTTAAAACAAGGGTAAAAATTTCATAAGAAATTATTGATAACATTTTTAAATATATTTATAGAGACATGTTCATGGATGATATTGTAGTTTCATTAGATACTAACATACAATCAATCTCGGATAATAAAGAGATTGTGAAATTAACATATACCTTGTACTTTCTATTAGTTGAATGTTATTTAAACACATGAATAATGTTTAATGTGTATTTTAAAATAATAACATATCCATATTCATATTTATGATATCATATATGATCTTATTATATCATTTTTTAATAGTGTTTCAATATTACTATTAATCTCAGTGTTAACTGCTTCATTTTCCAAATCTTATTTTTCCATGAAACACATGTTTATTTTCAATGGGATATATTTTATTCACGTATATAATTAAATTATTTTCATAATTATTTTTTTTTCTCATCATTTTTATTTTATAATCATTATTCAATTTTTATCATGGAGAATAAATCTCATCGTGTCGTGGAGACAATAGGCCGTACGTATACACGAGCGACAGTATCATTCCATTGATGGTGAAATGGTATATAATTGGACGATATATTAGTTATAAAGAAATATTGTCATTTTATATTCATTATTTAAATCCATTATACTAATCTTACAACCATCCAAATAAATTATTTTTGAATAAAAAATTACACCAAGATGTGGAGACTGTAAGTCGTACGTACGCACGCGTGGGGATATTATTATTTGTAGGATGGACAAAATGAGGTATAAGGTTGTCCCCCAATTATAAAAACTTGTTAGTATATGGATGATAATGGTGTTATTATTTTGATATGTAAACAAGATACAAATTTGAAGTGTATTAAAATAGAACTTTGAAAAAGGTGATAAAATAGTTACCTCTTGGCGCTTCTTTTTAATTTGTACACAAGGACACTAAAGGATGTATTTATACATAATTTATGGAATATATTATGTATTGAGTCATGTTGGGAGATAAAATTGGTATATATTTGAGGAACCAAAATGTATTTTGAGGTGTTATTATAAGAGAAAGTGAAGATACCTTTTATAAGGGGGTGAGGGTCACTTTAGGATAATCTTGAAATATTAATTTATTATAAATTTATTTTCATTGTATAAAAAAAATTAATTTATATTGATGTTAATGTGATTATGGGTTGAAATAATCTCAAACAATAGGTTTTATACAACATTATGTGAAAAAATATAACATTATCTTATGGCTTTAACCCTTAGATAAA
This sequence comes from Viscum album, assembly GCA_963277665.1. Classification (NCBI taxonomy): domain Eukaryota; kingdom Viridiplantae; phylum Streptophyta; class Magnoliopsida; order Santalales; family Viscaceae; genus Viscum; species Viscum album. The sequence continues at coordinate 774,025,024 of OY728152.1, read as the reverse complement.
AAAATTGTGTCTTACTATGTCTTCTTGTACTTTTACACTATATGGTTAATATAGTTACTATAAAATGACAATATAAACTAATTTGGATGATTAATGATATTTTTAACATTACATATGTTATTTTTTCTAAATATTATATTTTTATAACTATTATATCAATTAACAAAATATTATTTGTTTTAAAAACTCATTTTTTTCCATTTTGACACAATTTAGTAATTGAATTTTTTGAAGTAAAAATACATGAATCATTAGAAAAACAAATTATATCAAATATAACATGTAATAATCATCCATAAAATTTTTTTATGGCATAAAATTATTCTTCTTAGATTTATTTTAATATTTATAATATAATTTATTCGAATCGTTCATTAATAAGGTAATCACTCCATCATCATTATGTCATAAATAAATTTATTATTTAAGTAAAAAAAATTATAAATAAAATAAAATTATATTGGATATTTTTTTAGGTTTCTAATGAATATTATTATTTAAATATATCTGTTATATCTCCCAATAATAAATTTATTTTAGTAATAAGATGCATGATTATGTTATATTTGTCTTTACATTAAATTAATTATTATAACATGTCATTATCACACCCAAGTAAATTCTAAATGACAAAAATTCATCCTAATGATTTTATTGTTTTTCCAAGACTCATCCAATAATATTAGGACATCTTTTAGTGTACTTTTATTTTATTATAATAGAATTTTTAACCTTATTTACCTAATTTACCCATTAACCCTGGGAAAGAAAAATAATTACTACAATTTGTATTCATAATGTCCAATAATAAAAGGTACATATTAACAAAATTTTTACATTATGATTCCAAATATGGAATCTATTTTTTCAAATTCAAAACACAGAAGTTTCAGTAATTAATTTTAAATAAATATCTATTGTCAAAATGAGATAACGGGTTTCTCAAAAGTAAAAACCATCGAAAGATTGACATGTGTTTATATCTAATTATAATGTTAAAATAATTATAATGAAATAAATTATATTATATATAAAAATAAAATCTAAATATACATTAAATTTTTTAAAATATATATTTTTGGTGTATTAATTATTTTGATAAGAAATGCTTTTTTAAATTAAAATTTAGTATTTTTCATTTTTCATAAAAATATAGAACTTATCAGAATAAGACCAAAATATTATACAAACAAAACTTTTAATTCCCATGTACAAAAAAAGAATTTTATTTTTTCAAATTGAATATAATAAAATGTCAAATATTTTATTTAAAATGGGTGCGCCATCAAAAGGTTAGAAAACTGCATTTTAAAAAAAATACTTCTTTTATCCAAAAAATAGAATTTTTTCTTATATTATATCTATGAAATAGAAAGGATAAATTATTAAAATAATATATAATATATAAAATTATAAATTTGGTTAATAATATTCATAAACTCTAATTTAATTGCTAGTTTATATATCATATTAAAAATTAATATTTTATTAATATAATGTTGTTCAGTAAAACATGGTCTTGCATGTAATGCAAGCCAACACATTTTTGAGTGTAGAGTACGCATAACATGGTGTTGCATAAAAATAGATAAATCAATAATAATAAGTTTATTTTCAAATGAAAATATTGTAACAACTTGTTGTGGTACATTCTCCCCTCATTCAATAAATTGTATCATCATGATTTGATCTCAGAATTGAAGACTATAAGTTTTACTTTTAATAAAATAACATTATTGAAATACCGCATTAGAAAATGGATATATGAGACCACCATTTTAAAATAAATAAATGTAAGTAAAAGGGTAACCATAGATAACACATACTAAGGTTCCATGTAGGAAAATATGTACATGAAAAAAATGTAACAATCAATTTATGATGGAGGGTGATAGAGAACATTATTAGGAGAAGGTTAAAAACTAGAAAGCTATAAATATGTGATTATCCAAGGAAAAATTTTATTCATCGCAAAATAAAGTACTACGAAAACATTTTTTGTGAAACATTCCCTAATGTAGAATAATTAAGATACATCATAGACTATGAATACAAGGATTCATACTTAATTGACATGAAGTCTTTCATCATTTATCTAATCCCTACCATAAATTCATATTTCTATTCAAAAGATAATAAAACTCAAAATAATTATATTTATATTAATAGTATAACGTTAAAAATATAAAATTAAACCATTTAAATAAATAAAATTATTATATACTAACCAGGGAATTCATATAGACTAGTGGTAGGCGAGGAAGCCTTGTCACACTTGGGTTGTGGGTTTTATTCTCACAGCCTTGTCCGATACAGCGGGTTGTCACCTGACCTACAGGTTATCCTTTTTCTAAAACTATATTATTATAATATTTGTGATATAATCTTAAGAAAATTTTTAACATTAAACAATACTATACAATATCAAATTTAATTCATTCTAACCCTTAGGCTTATCAAAATACTTCGGTCCAAACTCACAGTCAACAAATTTATAAGGAATGTCACATGACATAATGCATATTTTTTTGTCACATGACAAGCATGTGAATACCTTCATCATGTATCCTCTTAAAAAATGTTAATACCCTAAATTACCATTAAACCTTGTAAAATATAGAATATTTGATATACTCCATAAAAGATAAAATGTTGTGAACTCCAATAATGATTGAATAAAAAACCCATTAATCACTTATAAGGTAGTTAATAATATCTAATATACATTATCCAAATAAATCATATCTTTATTCCAAAATAATTATCCCAATATCAGAAACATGTTAATGGTTATCTTTCCCTTAGCCATTTATTTTACAAAATGTTGAAATTTAAACTGTTTCACTTTACTTGGTACCATACAATTTTAAATCCTTTATAAAATAGTACTATAGTGCAATCCTAATTTATTTTCTAATTAATATAACTAGAACATCATTGATAAAATAAAAAATATATAAAATTCATCAATAACAACATAATAAAATTTATCATTTCTTTTCATATGTGGTAGTATCAAAACTTGATTATTATCTAATAGCATCTTTTAGGTATAGTCTAATGATTTGGAAATTGATTAGTATAGTGTCCCATCTCCTTATAGATAAAGCATTATACATTAAAATCTTTTTCTTAGACTATAAATCATGAACTTGTTGTCCTTTTTTCCGCACTTATAATAACCCCACATTCCGTTCATGTATTTACCAAGGTGATTCATTCCACAATTATCAAATTTAGGAAAATACTTCTTTCCCTTCTCCCCTTTATCCATCTTTTTCTCTATCACCCCCTTTTTCTCTTACTTTCCTTCAAAACCATAGGACTCATAAAATTATTTTTATATATTATAAATACACAATATTATTTCTTCATATGATGAGAATATATGGGAGACTATTTCCATTCGAAATGTTGTCTTAATACCATGAAATATATGATCCTTCTTACTCTTTGGATCATGTGTATTTTTTGATTTCTCATTCCTTATACTGGGTACCATTTCAAAATGATGACATACCCTTAGTTAGATCATATTGTAATGTATAATAAAAAATATAGAAATATTATTTTCATTAATTGAAAATTTACAGGAATCTAGTATCATAATCATAAAAATGGTTTCTTTGGTGAAATATTTACTAAAAAATTATTTATAATGGGTTGTAAATAAAATATAAATTATCCTAATAATATCCAATGTGAGTGTCAAAATATGTGTGTAGTAAGGCCAGTTCTCATGTACCGGGTATCCCCGAGTCAAGCCCTGAACAACTTTTTAGAGTTATTTCACCTAGGTATATCTCTGCCCAAACCATGTCCACTTGTAGTATCCACATAGGGTAGTATTTTCTAGGAATACCCACATAATCTCTACATTACAAAAATATTAGGATATTCCTCTATAATTATCCTCAATGTCTATCTTAGGGTTATGATCCCTAATCTATTTTTTCAAAATCTTTTTCCCTAATTTTTTCTAAACATCCTTTGATACCAACTGTAATACCATGACCCCAAAAGCTCGGATCTAGTACATTATTTTCATACATTGGCTTGATTATAAGGAATCAAATCCCGAAGGACTGATCAATTTATTAGTCATAGAAAATAGATTTCATACATGACCCATTCATTACAATTCATAACATAATATGTAACATATTCCTATCATTGAGAAGGACATTATTATTCTATATTAACCCTATATATCAGTCATAAAAAAACTTTTTCACAAATGGGGAAAATAAAACATATGAAAGGGGTGAGCTCAGATGAATAGTAAGGTTACAAAATATATCGGAAGCTATCATAAATAACAATAAACATTAAAGAAACGATAAAATGGAAATAAAAGCATTTTAAACATAAAATAGAACATAATACAACCCAAATAAATTAAATAATTCAATTTAAATATTCACATCGTTATTCTATTAGTATAATAATCTCATGTATTATCAATAAATATTCTCAAAATGAGGAAATGAATAATACTAGACATCATAACCATAATGTCAAGGTTTCATGCAAAAACCATTACCATACCATCAAATAATTGTGCCAAAAAACTAGTTTGTCTCGTGGGACCTACTGATTCAATGAGTGGATATAGTAGGCCCATACCATCACTTACCAAGTCCAATGCATTCCTCTTATGAAAAGGGTGAAACATGAAAAAAAACATTCGTGTTAAAACAAGAATACAAAATTTTAATACGATCACCATAAACCATGAATGGAAAAAAAATATAACATTCAAAGTCAAACATATTTTAAAACATTTAATATAATTTTGAAGATTATATCATAATAAATCACCAACAATCATGCCCAAAATCTGACAATTTGTGTTGGCATAAATGAAAATAATCCAAAAAATTCACTAATGTACTTTGAGAGAGTTTTTATGTTTACATTGAAATTATTTAATAGATTAACAATTATAAAATAAAAAATTTCCTTTGAAAAAACCCTATAATATTTTATGTGGAGATTAAAAAATATAAAGGTATCATAATGGTGGAAAATATCCACTTACACCATATAAGTTAAAAAAATAATCATTCCTTAATTTTTCAAAAATATCACCAAGTTCATCACTTGAAAAATGATGGAAATATTCCTTTAAAAAAAATTATTAATATTAAAAAATTGGTAAAAACTTATTTAAACAAATACCGACAATATTTTGAATAATTTTTTGGAAACATGGACATGGATTATAATTTTGTCAAAGTAGATACTTATGTATAAACAATTTTGGATAATTAAGGGATTGTGAAATTAACCCTTACCTTGTACATTACATTATTTGAGGATGTGCTAACCTCCTTTAAAATGGTTAAATTATGTTATTAAATTATATCAGAACCATATTAATATTTATGTTATCATATATGATCCTATTATATAATTTTGTTTATAGTGTTTCAATATTACAATTTTTTGGGTGTTAACTGCTTCATTTTCTCATTCCTATTTTGTCGTGTAAGTGATGCTTTTATGAATATGATTTAATTTATTAATTTAAAAAAATAAATTATGTTCATAAAAATTATTTTTACTAATTGTGAAAATTTTATAATCATTCATGAATTGTTAACGTGGAGAATGAATCTCACTGCAACATGTATATGGTAGGTTGTACATACACATGAGCGACATTATCATTTCATTGATTGTAAAATGATATGTAATTGGATGATATATTAGTTATAAAAATAATTATAATGTTAAATTAATTAATTACATAAATTATATTCATAATTATACCCATTCCAAGAATAAATTTTGAATAAAAAGTTACACCATGCCATGGAGACAGTAAGCCGTACATACGCACGCATGGTGATATTGTTATTCCAAAGATGAATAAAAGGTGGTATATGGTTCCACCATAATTTCAAAATCATCTTAGTATATGGATGAAATTTTATTTATTAGTTTTATATGGAAACAACATAGAACGAGGAAGTGTAAGATTAAATGAACTTTGAATGAGGTGACAAAACAATCACCTCTTTTTTAGGTGCATCCTTTTCATTTGTAAAAAACGACTCCTTAGAATGGATTTACACCCAATGTATGAAATCATGGATGTATTAAAAGATTTTGGGAGAGGAAATGGGTATATTTCTTCTCAAAAAAATGGATTTGGATATTTTATTGAAAGAGAAGGATACGTTTCCTTTTATAAGGGGCTGAGGAATACATTAGCAAAATCTTGAAATAATAATTTATTATAATTTTTTTATATAATAGCTCAAAAGTAATTTTTTTCTTGGATAAGTTGATTATGGGTCGAAATAATCTCATTAAACAGGTTTTAGATAAGTTTATGTCACAATTTTGTCTTATATTTTGGCTTTTACCCCTAGTTGAAAAAAAACTATTACCATGTCTTCTTGTATTTTTACACTATATGGTTAATATAGTTACTATAAAATGCCAAGTGAACCCCAAGTAGATCATTAATGACATTGGTAAAATTATCTAAGTCATTTTTCGGAATATTAGATTTTTATAACAATTATATCTTTTTAGAAAAGACTATTTTTTTTAAAAACTCATTTACGTCAATTTTGACACTATTTAGTAATTGATTTTTTTTATAGTCATAACAACTTAGTTTATTAAAAAAATTTACATTAACTCAAAGATAACATGTCATAATCCTATTTAGAATTATTTTATGGCATAAAAATATCCAACATACATTTATTTTAATTTTTATAATATCATTAATTTGAATATTTCATTAATAAGGTAATCACTACATCATTATTGTGTCATAAATAAAATTGTTTATTTAATGACTAAAAAATATAAATAAAATACCATGAATAAAGATATATTTTTAGATTTATAATGAATATTTATAGTAAAAGAAATCAATTATATAAAACTATATTATAATTTTTTAGAAAAAATATAAAAGTTTATGTAATATTTCTCTTTACTTTAAATTAATTATTATAAAATTTCATTATCACACCCAACTGGCTCCAAAATTCCAAAAAATTGGACAAATATTTGTTTTGGTCTCCCATGACTCATCCAATAAAATTGGGACACATTTTTTTGGTAGTATTATTTTATTATAATATTATTTTACCCTTTATTTTCCTAATTTACCCTTTAACCTTGGTAAATAAAAATAATTAATGAATTTACTATTGATATTGTCAAAAAATAAAAGGTACCTTTTTACAGAATTAGGACCATTTGATTCAAAATATGGAATCCATTTTTATTAATTTACAACACAGAATTTGTAGTAATTAATTTAATATTCATCCCCTTTGTCAAAATGATATAACTGGTTTGTGAAAAGTAAAAACCATCAAAATATTGACATGTGTTTATATCTAATTTTAACTTGAATAAAAAAATGAGGATAAACTATATTTTATTGAATGGTTAATTTTAATCTGATTATACTTTAATAAATTCAAATTTATTATTTAACAATATAAATTATTTCAAATAAAAAAAGGTGTTTTCAAATAAAATTTAGTATTTTTCACTGTTCATACAAATATGAAAGTTATCATAAAAACACCAGAAATTTATCTATAATAAATTTTTTTGTCCTACTTCCAAATAAGAAGTTTATTATGTCAAATTGAATATATAAAAGTGTCAAATATTTTATTTAAAATGTGTGTGCCATTAAAAGGGTGTAAAATTTATTTTTGGGAGAAATACATCATTTATCCAAAACAAATTGAATTTTTTCTTATATTATATATAAGAAACACATATGATAAATGTATAAAATTATATGGAATATATAAAATTCAAAATGTGGATAATAATATACATAAAACTATTTTAACGGCTAGGTTATATATCTTATTAAATAATAATATGTTATTAATATATAATTGTTCGGTAAAAATGAATTTTGTGTGTAACATAAGGAAACTCATCGTTCTGTGTACCATAATATTAACATGGTTTTAGGTAAAAAGAATGAAATAAATAAAATTAAGATTATTCAAAATTTAAAATAATATAATGTCTTGGTGTGTTACATAAATCTAGGTGGTCCACCCAATTAATTCATTTTAATACATCTAGGCTAATCCAATGGATCACTATTGGAAATATATAGCTTTAGAAGTAAATAAATCTTGTCTTTCATCACACTATTGAAGTCATATGAGTACCTTAGTGGAATCCATTGCTCCCTCATGAAATTCTACACATTTCATGGCCACAATGGACCTTGTGGAATCCATGTAACGAAATATAACACATCATCAAACTAAGAGAAAAACATTTAACAATTATTTATATAATATATGATAATGTTTCCTATCAAGGAAACAGTTTTTTCAAAAATATGACCAAAGGTCATTATCATGAATCATGCTACTAATTAAAAATAATGAAATTAATCCACAAAATAAACCCAAATTTATTTTTTAATTTCATTATCTTATTCCATTTAAAAAAAAATTAAAACACAATTCTATATTCCTTTTCATTTTAAAAACCCATTTCTCATTTCACTAAAATATTATTTTCCAATTACTAGTGCATTTATCCGTTTTGTTTCCCATATACTTTACAATATTGAAAGTCATGAAATCCCATTTCACAAAAGTCAAATTAATTCACAAAAAACATTCCAATTAATTTAAACTTATGTTTCCCATTGAATATATCCTGATTACCCTTTACGTAGGAAGTTTACTATATACTATCCAATTCCAGGATCAAATCATTATATAATTTGATTCCCTACGGGTTCTCTTTTTAATTATCTAATCATTAAAAAGGGTGTTGAACAATGGAAAATGATAATCTAGAACATCAAAAAAAATTGGCCTATGCAAAAAAGATCGTGTGGCCTCACTACCTAATCACATGAATAAAAACATATGTCGATGGGTAAATTTAATGGGAGAACTTACATTATACCTAGGGAAACCCAGTCATTAAATATTATCTTTCAATTTATCCTAAAATGGGAGAAATATAAAAATAGATTAATGCCCTTCAAATATGGTAAAATTGACAAATACATCAAAAAATAACTTGAATGAAAAATAAATGAATAAATTGAGGAGTATGAGTAATAGAATCACTACGCAATCTTCAAAAAAATTGACAAAACCTAAAATGAAAAAGGAACGAATAAGATCTTCATGGGATGGGGATAATGGAGGGGAGATCAATAATATAGGTTTATCATTGAAGGGGAGGATAAAAATGTATTAAAACATGAAAAAGATATAGGTAAGAACTAATTATTTAACCACTTTTAAAGAGGGAATCAGTTTTTTCACACAATTTTCTAAACTGTGTGCTAACCATACATACATCACTATCTGGGAAACAATATTTTACATGGTTAGTGTTCCTGGATTGAAAAACATTATGAAATAACTCTATAATTATTTATATAGATTACGGGGTCTCAAATATCCCTACGTGATTTAAAAAATATATTCACTTATCAAAACAAAAAAACATGGTAGGGGTGCACAATTAACACTAAATGTGAACTTATAATGTGCCCCAAACCACTATTTTCAAAATCATAACATTAAAACATTAATCTCTTGAGACTTATCTAAGAATCTAAGGCACCAAACAGCCTAATACCACATAAAACACCCATTTAACACATTCTAACTCTCGGCTTCTCAATCTAATCCTCATTTTTTTGAAAAACCCTTCTAATAAAATCAAAATTCTAACTCTCTATGTGATTAAAATTTCCCTCTAGTTATGGAATGAAACTCATGAGGGTTACTTCTTAGCACTTATGGTAAAAAAAGAGACCATTTGTCTATTATTATCTTCAATATTTTATAGGATTATCATTGTAGATTTATTCTGGACCTAGTGAATAAAATCTTTATTATACCCATTGAAGCTAAGAAGGGACTCAATTACACTTCAAACATGTTTTATATAAATAAAATAATGTAATTTTTTCAGGTTATAATTAGGAACATTAAATATATAAATGATATCACATATCATTTAGGAGTGGATTTTTGTATGTACGTTATTTTTTCAATTAATATTTTGGGCAGCCGATTCCATTTTATAATATTCAACTATAGATTTTGGTCACCACCAATGATGGATTCCAATTTTTCCCAACAAATTGACTAGACCTAATATTATAGAAGTTCTAATACTACATATGTATTCCTTTTCTATGCTTCTAATATTAGATAGTGTCTCCACCACCTGTATATTCCTGTTCTGACTTTGGACTGATAGAAGATGAGTGCAGATGTGTCTTTCATATGCCCTCACCCTCATACCTTGCATTATTGAGAAATCCATGAACATGAATCTATCTTGTTTCAATTCCAATCCAACATCCCTTAATTTTAATGGAATATAAAATACATCCAAAATATAAGAGGGGGTTAAATTATGGGAGGTAGGGCTTTGATAGCATCACTTCTTGAATGTGGTGTCCTATGGTTGAGATAACTCCTACATGGTTCTTTCAACTTTAGGACTGTACATTAAATATTATAAATATTTTATTTTCATTATTAAGACTTTCCCTAGTATTTAAATATTTCTTTTATTTATAATTATAATCATTAAATAAGTAACACTACGTTTTAATTTTTTGGAGTACCATTATTTTGGGGTTATCCCAGAGTCTCTTAATTCAATAAAATAGTCTGAAAATTTTATAAACGATTTTTTTTCTAGAAATAAAAATATTTGAACCATCCAAGAATAATTTCTCTCATCAAAACCATTTTGAAATGAAAATTATCACCCATTTACGATCTAAAAATGTCTCATTTTCTTACACTATTTAAATAACTCGTTCCTAAATAAATTTCATAAAGACTATGATTACCTATGTAAGGAATGTGTTATATGTCCTATGTGGTGTATACTATAAACCTACTCAAGATATGTGAATGGGTATGAAAAATATCATATGTTTTATTAAATATTTTAAACTTCATTTTATCTGGAACTTATTATTAGATCATTATATTGGAAATGTACTTCATATATTTATATTTTTAAGAAGACACTAAACTGGTAAAATGAATTACATGATCTCATCCGCATCACCATGTTTATATTAAGTTTAATATGAATTTTTTAATCAATATATATTTCGTGTTTATCTAATCTGGGGTCAATAATTTTTATTAAGATAATTGGATGGTTATTCAACATTCTAATGGTGTTCATAGAGGCATAATGGATGGTCATGTTCATGTTTGGAAGAAGATTATAACCCCACTATACGATCAAAAATAACCATTTAGGGAGATAATCTATGTGTATAATTTTTTCCCAAAAAATTATATAATTAACTAGGATTCATACATAGAACACATCCTTAAAAATTTTACTATCAGTTTATTATTGGTATTGAAACTATGGATTCAAAATGGTTATATTATTTTATGAAATATTGTATTACATTAACTAAATATATATCTATTTAAAAAATTCTATATAATAGGTTACCTACAAGAACTATAAAACATGGCTATTGTCAAAAGGCCACAATCATGAGTGATGATTCTTGTTTCTAGATGAAATTATTTTTTGTGAAACCCCTTAAAGAATATCATTTCCTTATAGTAAGATATTTGTAATGATCCAATAGAAAATTTCAGAAATATATGTTTCCAAAAGATCCCTAAATCTATTGGAATATTGTACCATGACTATAATAAACTCCTAGAACCCCTGTGTCTAGGGGTATTAAATGCTCATGGCTAGATCTACTAAGCCATTACTCAATAACGATGGGAAATTAGAGCATTCGGCTATAGAATATTGGTCAACAATATATAGAAATGTGAATTTCATTCATATCTATAAATATTGTAATATAAATTTTATATATATTTATAAAAAAATATAAATATATGTTTATTGAAAAGATCAATGTTGTAGTATTGTGGAATATTTTACTTAAATATTAGTCCATGTAATGGGTTTGAAACTCGTTAGACATTCTATATTTTGAACTGCATTGTATATATATTTTTAGATGTATGTATAAATAATGAGGAAAAATATGATGCATCACTTTGGAGTTGGTCTCTAGTTAACCAAGATGAAGTGTGTGTTGAAAATACAATAGATAATTAGACATAATATACACATATAAAAATATCTATATATAAATTGTGTTATAAATATATATTAATAATAGAATCATTAAGATATTGGAAGATATGGATTATTAACAAAGTTTAAGTGTGTGTTCAATTAATGGAAATTCATATTTTTCAAATCAAAATATATTATCATAATCAAATGACAAGGGTAATTAATTTCCAATATGGTTCTGGATATAATAACACATCCTTTTCCCTTATCAAAAAGTGTTTCATGGAATAGGGTCTATGTTGAATTGGAAATAGTCAATGGAACGTGGCTATGAAAAAAACAATTTATCAATAGACTTTCTATCCATGTATGTCATTTAAGGGGATATATCTTATGGTCAATAGAATTTGGGATATTTCATGCTTATGGATCAATAAAAAAGTCCTTTTTTGAACTATATTACATATTAACATATTATGAGATTTATAATTAATTAGTGTTTCATGTGTAGTTACTGAAAATCCGATGAGGGAACTGTAGAGAATTTATTTGTTTACTCTGGATTTTTTAAAGATCTTTCATCATGTATTTTTTATTAATTTAATGTTGGAAACATTAATGATGATATAATTTGGTGAATTATCTCAATATGTTGTATCATGGATATATCTTCACAACCCAATAAATTATTTAAATTTACGATAATAGAATTGTTATACCCAATTTCGTGGAATATGAACCAAATCAGATTCAACAATCAATAGTTTGAGTTGTAAAAGGCCTTGAAATATTTTTTAATAATTATCAAGGCTGTGAATTATATATAGAATGGCTAGAAAAAAAATTATCCATGCTCTTTTTATAATTAATAGATTTAGAATGGAGGGTAATTTTAATACTTTGAGGGGATATAATATGGTTACTAGGAAACCACCAATTACAAGGTGGATTGAAATCAATATGGATGGAGAACAAAAAGGTTTACCTATACATACATGATGTTATAGTATATTTAGAGAATTTAAAGGGATGAAAAATAATTATTTTAGAATTATTATCATCATGCTCTATATTTTATGGATGAGATGGAATCTATACTCTAATCAATTTAAATGTCTAGATATGAGGGCTGGTGGAAACTCTATCACGAAGAATATTCCACCTATATTTTAAATTCTATCATTGGAGTGTTTGGAGCACACTTTTCAAGATTCCTAGCGACCTTGGTCGATGACTTATTTATTCTGAGAATATTAATATTTTTTTATTCCATTTATAGAGATCGTATTTGGGTTGTTAATAACCTTGTTAATTTTGGAGTGTGTGATGGTTATACTATTTGGCAAAATTCATCACCTATATAGTGTGCCAAAATTTTCTTCATGGATTTTTATAAAAAAACTTCTTTTTTATTTTTATAATCGTTTGGGCCTTAAATGTTTTTCCCTATCATGTGATACATAAAATTAATTTATATGTGAATTTTGGTGTTGGTGAGGAAGTAAGAATTATGAATACCATCTATCTATATTTTAACCTATGAATAGTCTTGGATGTAGTAAATTCAATTTATTTTTGGCCAACTGTCATTTCTAACATAAGAAATTTATATTCCATAACTCAACTACAGAAAATTAGGATCCACACTTCCATTCATAAATTGGAAATGATTCATTGTACTATAACCCGTTGTTTGTTTACCAAATAACTAGAATATCTTTAATCACCTAAAGAAGAATTTTTTTATTTTTTATCCTATACCAGTAAACTCTCAATGGCCAATGATATATTTCAATGGAATGTTTTCTAGTGAAGTATATTTTAAAGAAAATATAAGATGGCTTGTAGTAACCTTAGTTCACATGAACACATCTTCCATAAGATACATTGGTATGATATTTGTATATATTCAGTACTATTTATCTAGCCCTGCACATTCCATTCTGCTCGTGTATTTTTATAATTATGATGCATCACATCAACCATTTTAGTGGTTCTCTTAACCACTTGTGCTTTTAAATTTTAAAAAATTTATTACACCATTTCAAAAACCCAATGAAGATCATACATCAAATTATTACAACAAAACCATATTCATGATTAGATATTCAAATTTAAATTCATATAGTATTCACAACCAGATCTATTTCTTCAATAGTTTCAAAAAATCGATATATCTCTTAGATTTATCTGTATGGTGCCTATGTGAGTAGGTTCTAATTAAGATAGATCTATCTTTACTATTTCATCAACACCCAACACAACCCCCTCACATATTAGATCATATTCATTTTTGAAGACTATCCAAAGAAACCAATATGATCTACACACAACCAGATATATTTAGTAAAATTTAAAAACCTTATTTCATTTCTAATTCACATATTTATAATCTCGAAAAAATAAATTGATTAATGAAATATTTCTATATTCTATTACATTCTAGCAGAAAACCAAATCTCCCCGACCTGTACACATGTGTGTGGACTTTTACCATATCGTAGTATAATATATCATATATCATAGGTAGACTATTATTATCTTTTGGGGGGGTCTACAGTCAGATATTCAAGAATATATATTTTACATAAACATTATAATATTAATGAATTGAGTTTTTTAGATTATGTAAATCACATGTAATCATTTATAATATTATATATTAGCGTTTATGACTATAACCACGAGTGATGCTAAACTCAAATAACCACCCATGGTAAAATAAATCCATATAATGAATTATACTAATAAATTTGATTCAAATATGAAATATCATGTAATATATAAAATAAAATAAAAATCACCCTACCATTGATTATGACTCATCATTCTAATTATATGGACTTTCATTTTTTAATAAAATTTTCACATTGTAATCCATGTGTCCCACAGTTAATCCATTCTAAATCATGAACTAAGATAAAAAATCCTTCTAAGTGCACTTAAATAACTATATAATATTAATTAAAAATTAATAATATCATATGAGGTTGTGTGATTAATCAAAAATTCTTACGGAGACCCCAGATGTATGGGGGAATGTTTATGAGGGTTTCTTTATTTGGATGAGGAAATCTGGGAAAAAATGATTACAATTGGAAAATATTGAAGAAAAATAAACATTGTGATTTCTGATTGATTGTCGAACTATTAGGAGAATAATGGGATGAATCCACTAGAACCACATAAAACCCAAAAGTGGAAGAGATGAAACATAATGAATCATCAACATGTGATTATCTTTAAAATTAAACATGCAACATAGATTGTTCTAAAGATAATAAAAGAGTTCAGAGAGTTAATAAAAGGAATAGGATGAAATTTAAGATGGGGTCTTCTGCTAAGAAAATTTTTAGTAAACTATACAGGCTTAAGCTAATTTTAAGGTAAACAACGAGGAGACTCCAATGAACTATGTTATAGATGGCAGAACATAAAAAATGATAAGATAGAGTTATATAAGAAGAACCCTCATGGATCCAATTATCTTTAACATACGTTAGATTTGATGATAATATTATATTAATACTTTAGTTTTGGATTTTACATAAATGATCCAAAATATATTTTTTTAGGTGTGTTTAATTAATTTTTTTTATAAAAAATGTTGTACTAATTCAGCCTCTTTTTTCTAATTCTCATATATTTGGAAACATGATGTATTATTTACGTATGTTAGTAGACTAATAAATGTATAAATTAACCAAATATCCATTAATAACGAACATTTTCTAGATATAGAAGGTAGTTTTTTATGATAACCCACAAACAATATTTAATCTTTTAAGGAAGTTAAAACACACACAACGCCATGGAATCAATAAATTTAACTCTTCAATGATTGTCTTGTTAGTTAACCTTAACATGACCAATCACATTGTTATAATGTCTTCAGAGTTACTCAATAGTTAATCTACAAAATAATAGTGGTGTTTTTTTGTTATCTATAGGGAGGTAGTTTTCATACATGTATTAAATATTAGATATTTATTCACAAAAAAATAATGCCATTCCAGTAATGGATTAATGTCTTGGCTGTTCAAAATTTGGTTAGCAACATTCTTATTAATATTCATGATATCCTATTTCATGACAGTGACAAGAAAAATGCATTCACATTTCATTATTCGACATTTAATTTAAAATCAATCATCTCCACTTATATACTAGATACTTGTCCATATAGATATGAAATGATACTAACCGGTATTTTATATATAAAAAATTCATAAATTGGAACCTTTTTTAGGGAATAATATATTATGGAATTTTTTTTCTTGGTAAAAAAATTATAATATAGAAAAAAACCAAATAAATTAAAAAACAGCAGAATATAAAATATAACATCACAATCATGCTCATATTTAATTAATTATTTATTAATATCCTATTAATAATATTGATAGATTTAATTTATATTTTTATCTCTTGTAACTAATTTTTCATATCTCATAATTATATTTGGTTTTAATTGAGAATGAAAGACTTTGGGTATTATGATCGACAAGATACATGGTGTAGGGATACACTTGGTTTTTGAAAAAAAATTATATGAATTTATTTTCAAAAACATATCAATTGAATTTAATATGTATTTTATTGTATGTACTTAATTTAATTTGGTGAATTGTTCACACATTAAGGTTTCAAAAAAAATTAATGTTTTGATAAAAAATTAGTAAAAATACATAAAAATATTTTTTGTTTCATGGTTACCATACCATTCAACAAATTCCAATAAATAGGGGATTACACCCTTCCAAATGAGTTTCTTTCTTGTTCAATAAATGGGGGCATTCCCCCTTTACCTTTAAAATATTTATTTTATGGGTGTCAACCTGAAACTCAATTGGGACTCAATGAAATTTATAGGAGGTTCTTAAGTCAACCCTAACAAAAAGATAAATTGGATTGAGGATTTAAAGAGTGGTAATGTTTTTATTCAATTTAGGATCATAAAGAATCAACAAGAATTGAATAATATGCATTTTATTTAGGGTATTATTCTCAATTTTTATGTATTCTCTATCCAAATCATTATATATAATTTTTATTATTATTTTATTTTCATTATATGTGGTGTTTCTTTGATATATGATATTTTTCATTAATTTTGTTTTTTAAATTGTGTTTTCAATTATGATTTGAGTTTATATTATGTTGTTACTAAAAATATTTATTTCTCTCTATTTAAATCACTACAAATAGAGTATTAGATTTAGTAAAACCCAATATGATGATAGATCATGGGATACCATTACAATTTGGTTCTATAACTATTATATTTTGGGGTTGTAAATTAATAAAACCATAGTCAAATCCATCACAAAAACATGGTTTGAATTTCACTATATTTATTGTTCATGTATTGGAACAAGATATCTGTTATTTAATGGGATCCTATAAATAATATTTATAAAATGAACCATTAATGTCATTAGGATATTGGCACATCATAGAAATTATATTGGTCTTTTTAATTTAATCTATCCATAGAACCTCAAATATGATAAAATAATCATAGGAGATGTTTTTATATACTCATATTTTTTAGGTATAATATCTTGAAATGTTATGACTTATTTTGGGACCGGGTACAGATACAACGTGTGATTTGGTTTCCTGGTGTTTTCACAATAATTCTTCGACATATAATAAATGAAGGATCACATAGTTATAACAAAAAATGGAATTAATCCATATTTTGATCCCCGATCAGAAATATGAGGGTACTAATGTGCTCATAATATGAGTTTTACATTAGTTTTTACATAACCATTGTCCATGTAGCGTGTTTGTGAAAAAATCATCACAGGTGTAAAATTAATAAACTAATAAAATAATTAAAAAAATTATTTTATTTTATTCATCAATGTAGTGACCTTCCCGCTACATTAAATACACTATTATATCCAAAATTAATGGGTTATCCACATAACTATAAAATTTTGATAGATCGTTGAAGAGAAATTTGAGGAGGATCCATTGACAAATGAAAACTGGATTGATGATCGTTGTCTGGTGTGGAATAAAATCATAGGATATCGCAAATAACAATAGTGTAGCTTTATTATATGTCACCAATAAATCTAGAATTAATCTATTATGTTTTTATGTTAATTTATAACCAATTATTAACTCCAATGATGAACATGAATCAATCGAATAACAGATTTATTTGTGGATCTGTTGTTAAATGGGATGGGATTATCTGTGAGGATTTATTCAAATATTTGTTTCTAAAATTATGGTTCATTATTAATATTTCCAATGGAAATAGATTGAGGGAAACTGAACATGACCAAAGTTCTTTCCTCTTTTTCATGTTTTTTGTTTTCCCCTATTTTGTATATGACTCCATCACTAGGGTTCAATTTCCTTGTGGTTCGACCAAAATACCCAGGATTCAAATGTTAGGCACCCATTTCAAGGTGAAATGATTAGATATTTCCTATCTAGAATTGGTTTTTCATAACGATCGTGTGATTATGGTAGCAGCATGAAAATAATATTTCAATGGAGACCTCCATGTTTGATCGGTGTGTGCAATGATAATGGTGACGAACAATAACTATTTATCATGTGAATCAGGGGACAGAATTCAGTGAGTGGCGATAGAGAGGTTATTCCATTGTAGATCTTTACTTCTCATCATATTTCATTTTGGATATAGGGGATGAATGAATGGATGGAAACAAGTTATATAAACCTATAGGGTCTATTAAATCTAGTGTTACATGGTTGTGTTCTAGAAGAACACACAATGTGGGACCCCTATGCAGTGTCTAGGGTTTCTGCAATGGAATCAAATATCACCCAACATGTGACATTGTCACATGGCATGTACCTTGACTTGTAAGCTCAGTGTGTACCTGAGAGGGTACAATGACAAGGCCTAGATTACAGGATCATGGAAAAAGATTGTACTCCCACACAAACATGGAATTTCTAGGTGTACATGGGATGAGTGTTCAATTTGTACACAGGAAGAAGTACATGGGAATTATCTTGCCTTGTGCTTGTACATGGACACATTAAAGGGTTGGTTACACAGGTAGAAGCTAGTGTCGAAGGGACACACCATGTACTGGCATCACAAACTATGTACACATTCAATGTTGGCTTGGAGGTATTTCCCTCTAGAATCTAGAAAAGTTTCATTGGGTGGATACCCTTTATCCATTTCCTTAGGGTTAATACGGAATCACATCCTACGCATAGAATAGTGAACCCATCAGCTAGACATCAAGGATATTGTTGTGGGAATTCCTACTTGTGGGGTGAATTGAGATCCCCTATAATCTTCTTTCCCTTGGTGGAGTTATTGGTTGCTTAATGATTAACACTACATGGGCTCTAATACTCTACATAGAGGGTTATTTTCGATTGAGTTGTTGGTATAACACATGTCCCTGGGTGTGATCCTCATCTATGTATCATATATCTTCAATCATCGAGCGTATACTTGTTACCTAAATCCCTGATGAGTTGTATATCATGGAACAACACCCTCAATTCTATCATACTCGTGGAGTTTGTTCTCCCATATGATTGTTCTATGGAAACTTTGAGCAGGAATCCTAGGATGGAATTACAATTGTGACTTTACAATGAGACATTGTGCATTTATTAAGTACATATAAATATTCTTATATGTTCATCCAAAAAATACTTGTGTGGAGTAGACTGTTTTTAATGATATTATATGCTTACAGTTTTTGAGTTGTCCAACTAGGTATTCTTATATAGACCCATGCACAATATTTTCTTGAATGTGTCATGTATTATGTATATGATTAAAATTTTAACAGAGTCCTAGAGGGATATATACTATGAAGTGATTAGTGAATAAGACAGACCGAGGTGTGTTTCTACAGTTATCCTGACAACACTCTCTATATTAACTTTTATGTTTTAATTTTTTTCATAATCATTGTGGTGGGATTGTATTTAGACAAGTTTACTTTCTATTACTTTTTTTCATACTCTGGTTGTGGGATTTAGATAAATGAATTAATGGTTTATAATTTGTATTACATTTTATAATTGTATAGACATGTTGATATGTGCGTGAGTATAGGTACATTAGGGTAAGGCCTCACATGTTAGTGATGTGCCTACTCAACACAAGTTTTAGCCCCATGACTGTTGGAGATTGGATTGGGGAGTTGTAGTATGGGATCTATTGGGACGGGACATGACAGAGTGGTATGAAAGGATTCAGTTCTAAATTAGAACTAGATTTATTGAGATTTGTTTGGGGAAACACTGTTAAGTGTTTCATGTTCAACATTGAGGCCACAGACACTTGTGTTACTATGACACCCAACAAATCTATACACTAAGACACTGATCACCTGTAATTATAATTTCTACATGAGGAAACAGGTTACTGGGGAAGCAATTTTATATTCATCATATAGTAATTGTTTTTGTTTTTCATGTCATTCTTGAGTCTTCTCTCAAAATATACTCATTTACTATGGTATATCTTATTGATTTTAGGTTTCCATTGCAGTTTATGCCATCTAGGAATTAGCATCAGGGTCTTAAGGATGATCCCTTTAGTCATGAGGTATGAATACGAGTACAAGTTCCATAGGTGTTACCTAAATGTGGTTCACCAATTATACCACCACTTGTATAGATGAAGATAGTAACCATTGTACAAGCAGTGGAGGATATTAGGTTGACCATACTTCATGAGTTTTTGAAACAAATATTCATTGGTTTGTAAGGTGAGCCTGAAAAATTTGTTTTTTAGCACATTCATGAGGTGATGTCATTATGTTTTTCTTATTTTCAGGACACTAGTTGATCTTACAGTTGTTATGGGAATAATTTTTCACTATGGATCTACATGGTGGCGATGGGGTGTAGTTACACAGTCATATGACATGGTGACTCTAGCATGTTGAATGTATGATATACATTTCCTAATGGAGTCATATCCTTCCATGATTGAAGTTCTAAGAATTTATGAACATCTACATCTTTATTTGGATAGTATGACAGTAGTTGGGTATTAATCAAGGTTCAACAACCTCTCCATGTACTTGAATGATATAGTTCATGATAAGTTCTTCAAGTATCAATCCTCTGAGAAAGGAATACTTTATGGAATTTAATCCATTTTTATAACTATATTAATTAAAACCTGTGTTGGGTTTCTAGAGAGTTTTTTAGAGTTTGCGAGTTTGCTGTTTGAGTAGATTCAGACATTTTTTTCTAGAAATGGGCACACGGGAGAAGATACATCAAAAGTTGGGGTCCGACATCCATATCATGGGCTTGGACGTGCATGTAATTTCAATATGAGGTCCCAAGATAGAGGTTCAGGAGTGTAGTGATTTTCGAATGGGTCTATTCAAAAAACATAGATGTGGTTATACTCATCGGATGCCATGGTACATAATTCATGAGATTGTATGGACCTCCATATAGATGATAGGGAGATAGTGGATAGTCCACCAATGTAGAGGTAACAATAATAGAAGTTAGGTCCTCAAGGTGGTGAACATGGAAGAAAAGCTGGAATATAAGATAGAGGTGGTAGATGCTTTATGTTGTTACCCCCACCACCACTAGGTGATCCACGATAGGCTTAGGGAGATGGAGGGAAGGGCAGTGGATACTATATGTTGTTAAGGCGTATGATCCAAAAGCTCTAGGGATGATAATAGATATGATCTATGTCATTTATAACTCAACTTCTGAAACTATGACATAGGTTCTACTCATTTCTTTATTTCCACATATTTGGTTCGAGACATAGAGATTCAGATTGAGACTATGGATCAATACATGGGCACACAGAATCCAACTAGAGATGATTTACTGATCACACACTTGTTCCAATAATGTAAACTTACTCTAGTTGGTGAGAGTTTTTTTGGGATCTCTTTTTTGAAGTGATGAGGGATTATGATATCATCTCTAGTGTGGACTAGTTATCCAAAATTCATTCCAGATTGTCTATTTAGGTGGAGAATGTAGTGTGTATGTAGTGAATGTATTGGGTTTTCTATTTTGGTTTAAAAGGAAGACCCAACATCCAAGGATAGACACATGCGTAGTATTTTTTTTACTAATTACCAATTAGTTGTCTAGCATGACCCTTAGTGCAGTAGATGCTGTGAGTTTTCAATTCCATGCAGGTGTGGGGAAGTATGAGTATGTATTTCCTAAGGTCATTCCATGACTACCACCCCAACAATAGATAGAATTATGAATTGATCTAAACCCTATAATGGTCGTGATATCCACACCAGTATAACGAATGTATCCCATTGATCTTCCTGAGATGAGGGTGCAGATGGGGGACTTGTAGAGGAAGGGTTTTTTATGTAGTGCTTCACCCTGGGTATCCCAATTTTTTTTTTCAAATATATTGAATGGGAACTTGAGGTAATATGAGGATTATTATCACCAAAACACGGTGACCGTAAACAACAATTATCCACTATCAAGTATCAATGACCTCTTTGATCAGTTGATGGGGTAGTGAGGGTTCTCAAATAATGACCTTATGTTATGATATCCCCAGTTGAGTGTACAGAATGAGGATATATATAAGATGACATATAGATGTTTCAATAGACATTATGTGTAATTTTTGATTCATTTTGGAAATAAAAACAGCACAATAGTGGTCATAGAACTCATGAACCTGATATTTTATCCTTTCATAGACAATATATTGGTTGTCATCATTGTTGATATCCTTCCCTACACATTGTCAGAGTTTGTCCACATGATAGAATTGAGGTTGGTTATGGAAGTAATTTCAGAGATCTAAATTTAGGGGAGGCTCTTAAAATTCCATTTCTAGATTCTTGAGGTCCACGGTCAAAGAAATGTTATCTCAACTGAGTTTGTGGTAGTGGACGTAATGATAACCGAGGTAGTGTTTGGTTGGAGACACCCTAGTGTGTGATAGAAGTACAAAACTTCTATGGGTAGGTAGGAAATTACCAACGTTCCATACCAAAATTATCTAGGATATAATCTCACATGATGGATTTGACCTAAAAATTGAAGCATTTTTGGTAAATTGAGATGTGACAGAAGGCCCCTTCAAATGTTTAGATAGATATTAATGAGATCTCCTATCTAGAGATTTCTAGAAGATGGTGTCAAGTATGTAGTGTTTTTTGATGCATTGTGAACCTAGATCAATTAAATTATGATGTAGAGTCAAGATTTTATTATTCA
This sequence comes from Viscum album, assembly GCA_963277665.1. Classification (NCBI taxonomy): domain Eukaryota; kingdom Viridiplantae; phylum Streptophyta; class Magnoliopsida; order Santalales; family Viscaceae; genus Viscum; species Viscum album. The sequence continues at coordinate 774,001,735 of OY728152.1, read as the reverse complement.
TTGTTCACATGAGTTGGGAAAATATGAGAAAACTGTGTGACTGTAACGTCTCGGCCTAGGACACCCCTGAACCGGTGACAAGACTGGTCACCACCTAACCTCAAGCGCATCTCCCTAACACCAGAGGCTGTCGACTAGCAGCGAGGGTCTAAGGATAGTCAGTGGGGAGACTATACCCTCATTTTAGTGTTCAAAAATAGAAAAAGGCAATAATTAGAGGGAACTGTCTAATAATGATAAAGCAACAGAAACTAGATTTTTTAAATCTTCTACAAAACAAATGGCTAATGCCAAATTATACATCAGATTCATGAATGACATTCTAATGATACAAAAATAGAAAATAGTGAACAAAATAGCATGCTTTACATTACAATGCAGAAATAAATAATTAATGAATCAAAGCCCCAAGGGAGATCTCCTCGAGCATCCCGAGCATCCGCTCAGTCCTATGCTTCTAACTCCTAAGTAAATGAAAACAACATAGTCCTGCAACCAAATAGAGTCTACTCAGGTACCCAGTGCAACGGAGGTCTGAGTAGGGTGTGAGATATAAATCACAGTAGGCTAGGACCACCGGTGTCTTCCCCAAATCCAGACATTTAAAAAATAATTTAAAACGCATGAACTCATGCATAAAATAAAGTAATAAGTACAATGTTACTATATACTCACGTACCTTCTTCAACCCTCAACTGGTGTCTGAACCTGCACTATTCATTTGTCAGGCATTCTCAACAATCATTACATAATCATTTTTCATTTATCAATTACTCAAATTTTATTATGAAAGTCTTGAGATTAGGCCTACGCCTGACATCCCCCGTATAAGTCACTAACCACAGATGTCTCTAAAGACTATCTAAGTAATCAATGTAAAGACTGAATCCAAGCTTGTGATTTGGCTTGGATAACACATCATAAGTTATTCAATTCAATATTTCATATATTATGTCTAAGCCCATCCACTAAAATAGAGATTCTCTCCTAGGTCCGTCCACTAATAGTGGTTCACCTGATTCTTTAATAAGTCTAAACCCTTTCTCATAATCAATTCACAAATAATCATGTCACAAAAGCCTTCATTAACCATTAACACATTTCATGCATGAACAATTGGACCCACAGTCCAATGTTAATAAATGGATGTCTAACATCATGTCTATCACCCTCTTGAGTATTTGGAGCATCAGTCCTTGTCTCACAACCCATGGGTATTCAGATCATCAGTCCATGTCCCATAAAATAATATTTACTAGCAAGATGGGTGTAGAACGCCAGGTCTAGCACACTGTGAGTATTTGGAGCATCATTCCTTGTCTCACAACCCATCTATAAATCATACATATACATCTATCACTGGTGTTGAACATCATATCTAACACCCTTTGAGTATTGGGAGCCCCATTCCATGTCTCACAGCTCATTCATCAATCATACATATATATATTTATCATTGGTGTAAAATACCATGTCTAACACCAGAAAACCAATACATTAATTAATTAAACAATTAATTAAAAAACACAAATTTCTCTTCAGATAAGACAACACATAATTAACCATTCAACTTATCATTAATTAATAATTAATTAACAATAAATTATTCCTAAATAGACAACTGAATAATTAACTCATCACTTAATTATCCAAATTCTTTAACAAGTGTGAATCCTTCAATTCAAACAATGGTTCGTCTAGAACATTAACAATCTAGAAGCACACCATAATCATCTCAAAACCTACTGAGAAAAGATAAGATATTTAGTGACCATCTCACACAACATACCATATCTCTAAACAATTCCATCCAAGATAACATAAGGCATATAAAACTGATATGCATCAAAAGGTACTCCAGGAAAACAATCATAACAAACAATCAATTCACATTCTTAATTTAATGCATGAAAATTAATTAATTCAACAATTAATTAATGAAACCTTATCTCTTTAACCAATCGTCAATTAGTTAACCATTTACCATTTAACATGTATTAATTAATCCATCCATTAAATATTACTAGTTTCCAATTATCTTCTGAACATGTCAAATATTCGATATTCCCAATAATATGTAAAAGCCACAATCTTATTCGAACTCATGACTTGATAATTAATCCTGCCATTAATTAACCTATTACTCATTATTCACATTCAAATAATTTAACTTTTTAATCATATCACTTTAACCAAATTAGCCAAACATGCTTAAACTCAACACAAGTTCAAGTCCCCACTTGTCACATGTGGGCAGAATTATTTCATAACATCAAAATTGACGTTCGTTGACATATTATAATGAAGGGAACTCACATTCATAATTTATTTAAAGAAAATAAAATTCTTAAATAAAGTGTTAAAGATTTTGGACCCTACCTGGAGGTTTTGACAAAAACCACAACGAAGAAAGAACCCTCAAGAGAAACGAGTTGATTCTTCAAGAACCTACCATATATCACTTCTCCTAGAGAGACCAAGACCAAAACTCATCATAATTGTCATCCACACACTTAGATTTACGCATAACGGACGTAGATATAATAGACTGTGAGAAGAAGATATGTAGATCTAAGTAGATCTAAGAAACTGAACAATAACGAAGAAGAACATCTACCTACCTCAAGAATTCATCTTCCGTTCTCCAAGATATGCCTTCAGATCACCTCCAAAATTCTTGGGATAGGTTTTCAAACCTTCAAGGGAGAGTAAACCTGAGTTATGGCCGCTTAGGAGGAAAAAACGGTCCATCTAGAGGCATAAACGTGTGAGATCCACTTTTTTAGGATCTCACTTAATTGCCCACACTGTTTGCTCACATGGTTAGACAAACTGTGCACTAACCATGCATTGGCTACTACCTCAACCACCCCTATCGCACTACCTCATCAAACAGTCTCTCCTAACCGTGTTCCAACCGTCTGGGTGCTATTGCCTCAAAACTTCAACTACGCACGGATTGGATTCATGGTTAGAAAAACTATGTTCCACTTGTGCGGCTTCCCCTTTACCTCAAAACATATATCAATGTCAGAAAATATGACATATTTAGGTGTTCCAACAATCAGAATAAAATTCTAGAGATCAGTTTAAAAATAATGACCCGTTGATAAACTGAAAAATAAATTCAGAAACATTTTTTATTTTAACCAGATTCAAATCATGAGATCTTAATTTATACCCACCTTATAAACATCTCATCTCCAAGAAGCCATTGGGAACCACTACTAAAACAACTAACCTACCAAGTTCGTTTAATCTTGTTAGAAGTGACGTGTTGCATTCCCAATGCCAAACACACCTTTAACCCTTCTTTAAACTGATGAATAAGCCTTTTTAACTAGATCCAAAGATTACTCTGAATATTAAACATCGAAATAGATCATATATATTAGGTCATTAGAAGGACCTTTTCAATGTAAAAGGTTGAACCTCAATCAAACAACGTAACAGGTTTCTCATGCTTCCCTCAAAGACGTCGCAGACCCAAAAGCCACTTTAGCCCTTTATCTAACGACGTGATTTAAAAACTATTCCAAAACCATTACTCAATATATGGAAGTCCTAACCCAACATCTGGTAAATTTTCTAAGTCAAGCCATCACAAGGATATTTTAAAAACAATCATGCACATACATGAATATGGAAGTGGAATAAAAAAACAACGCATCCTGCGTACTACCAAGATAAAAACTACTCATAAAGACCAAAAACATTTAAACTATAGTGTGGCACAAGAATGATGCTATCTTAGCATCTCCATTATGAGGTCAAGATAGGGGACATGCTCGTCATGTCCAAAAGAGCGTACTAATAGGAAACTGAGGTCATGAAGAAGATCAGTCAAACCATTACCAGACAACTTTGTTCTAAAAGCTCGGCATCACCTTCCAACACATTTATCCTGAACAAAGTAGCAATACCCACATTAGTATTTCCCATGACATCTCATGAAATGATCAGCCACTCACCAGCGTGCTAGATTAACAAATAGATCAACGTGTCAAAACACCCGGGTCTTTTGAAAACAATTCCATGTATCGAAAAGAAATTGACTCTTTAACGCTCAGGTTACTCTACATGGAGTTGAGATGAGACCATACTCAACAGTATAAAAAGACTTATTATTGAGTCATTTTTCCTTATATGACCATTTTACTGGACGACGCCATAACCAGTCATCCATTACTAAGAAGAAAGGGTCAAACGACCAACAAAGCAGTCGACCATGCTCAGGGAACGTCTAACCAACTGACAAAGAGAATTACTCAATGCTCAAGCCCAAAACAAGGTCAAGAAACACATAACAACCAATTCAAACAAGGGTTTCATAGTAAACTGGATGTTCTACCTGGGAAAACAACACCCAACAACTCCAAACGAGTGAGAAAATCCATATCTCTAGCAATGAATTGATGTTCTGAGGGTGCTACCAACTACAGGATAGCCCCTAATGAAGAAAAAGTGTCAAACCTAAATCGGGTCACTTCAAAGAAGTCACTTGGCTCAAAAGAAAAACATAAGTCCATTGCTTAGGAGTAGAACTCCTATAGAAAGTACTCAAGCTTCCATTACAAGGAAACTCAATGGAAGTCTGAACTACCGTTTACATGAGGTTTTTAAACAGTGGACACCACAATTGGATCCATTTTCATGCCTCTTATATTTAATCACTTTTAATATTTAATCATCAAACGATATAATCAAAACATCAAAGTACCATTTTCAAAACACCACAAGGAAAAACATGCAAGTTTCATAAAATGCGCTTTAAAAAAATTTTATGTCAGTTGACATCCCATCATTTTTAGGAAACCTATAAAAACAAATTTCTTTAAGAAGAATTGGCTACCTTCGAGGATCCCATTTTAATGAACCTGGGTTATCTATAGTGCAACCCAATAGAAAACACACCGGTATTAAAATTTTTAACACCTAAATGGGTTATCTCATAAAACACTCACCAACTAACCTACTTGGGTCCAGTTGCATTTTAGAAGCTATCCATTTCATTTAAAATCAACATTAAACATATTTCACATTTATAAGAATTTCACATGGCATCAAGTCAACAGATTTAATATGAGTCGTCATTTTCCAATTCATGAAGCACCCAAAAACTCCATGGATTGAAAATTGGCTCTCATTAATTTATACTGATGTCAATTCAAGAATTAACATGATCAACCTAACCGTCAAAATTATATGGGTGGCCACCTACTAATCGATAAGGCGCCCATACACCTTATTACTGGATTTTGACTCCCATTTTACACAAAAAATATTTATTTAACCTTTTGTCCTTATCACACCTTTCACATATAAAAACATCTCTAACATGTTAGAATTAGCAGTAACACAACAACATTCTATAACACAGAAGCATTTCACAACAACAAAACATTCTAATAACCAAGGCAGTACGTAATATAATCACTCAAGCATGTTAAATCTATCACCGTAACATGCTATATAAAGAGGAATGTTGAAGAAGTTCATACATGGAATTTCACCCAAGTAACACAATCCAAATTAGCAGGCATCCAACTAATGCAACTACCTGGAATGTTATATGCAAGTCCTGTGAATCTCTAAGTTCCTAAGATGATGTATGTATAAAACAACCTTTCCATATCAACCCAAGAAAATTATTCTTTTCAAAATTCTCAAAATCAATAAACAGTGGGAAATACACCAGCCACTCAAGGTAAAATCATATCAATTGTAACCACTAATGGTAAAAACATCAATTCGCATCTCTGGCCACTTGTTCATTACCCGTACATGAGGTGATCAGTCCCAAGCACGACTATTAACCCAAGCGTGGACACATTCCAAGTCTCCTATCTACCAACCCCGAAACAGTAAGACAAAGGAAAAGATAGAAACCTAAACCTTTGATACCACTTTATAACATCCCGACCTAGGTAACCCCTTAACAGTTGACCGGACTGGTCACCACATGACCTCAAGCATGTCTCCCCTTACACTAGATGCTGACGACTGGCAACAAGGGTCTAAGGGTAGTCGGTGGGGAGACTATAGTCTCATTTTATTGGTCAAAAGTAGGCAAAGGCAATAATTAGTGGAAACGGTCAAATAAGGATAAAGTATCGGGAAATAGATTTTATAATTCTTGTAAAAAACAAATGGCCAACAACAAATTATACTGCAGATGCATGCATGACATGCTAATGATACAAAAGTAGAAAAAAGTGAACAAAACTGCATGCTTTAGATTCCAATGCATAAATAAATAATTAATGACTTAAATCCCCAAGGTTGATCTCCTCGAGCATCCCGATCCTCCGCTCGGCCCTCTACTCTTAACTCCCATGTAAATGTGAACAACATAGTCCTGCAACCCAATAGAGTCTACTCAGGTACCCAGTGCAATGGCGGCCCGAGTAGGGTGTGAGATATAAATCTCAGTAGTCTGGGACCACTAGTCTCTACCCCAAATCCAGAAATTTAATAAATAATTTAAAACATGTGAAGGCATGCATAAAAGAATGTAAGTAGTATAAAGTAACTATATACTCATGTACCTGCTTCAGCCCTCAGCTGGTGTCTGAACCTGCACTATTCATTTTTTATGCATACTCAACACTCATTACATAATCATTTATCATTTATCAATTATACAAATCTTATTATAAAAGTCATGTGATTTGGCCTATGCCCGACATACCTTGTATAATATACTCATCAGAGTTTTCTCTAAAGACTATCTATGTAATCAACGTAAAGACTGAATCCAAGCTTGTGCTTTCGCTTTGATAACGCGTCATAAGTTATTCAAATTAATCTTTCATATATTATGTCTTATCCTGTCCACTATAATATTGATTCACTCCGAGGTTCGTCTACTAACAATGGTTCACCTAATTCATTAATTAGTCTGAACCCTTTCTCATAATCAATTCACAAATCATCATGTCACAACATCCTTCATTAACCATTAACTCATTTCATGCACAAACAATTGGACCCAGAGTCCAATGTTAATTAATGGATGTAGAGAATCATTTCTATCACCCCCATGAGTATTTGAGGTGTCAGTCCGGGTCTCACAACACATGGGTATTTGGAGCATCAGTCCATGTCCTATAAAAAAATATTTTCTTTCAATTTGGGTGTAGAACGCCATGTCTAGAACCCCATGAGTATTTGGAGCATCATTCCCTGTCTCACAACCCATCTATCAATCATCCATATATATCTATCATTGTTGTCGAACAACATGTCTAACACCCTGTGAGTATTTGGAGCCTCAGTCCTCGTCTCAAAACCCATTCATCAATCATACATATATATTTATCATTGGTGTATAATACCATGTCAAACACAACAAAACCAATTCTTTAATTAATTCAAAAAATTAACTAACAACACAAATCACTTTTCAGATAAGTCAATACCAAATTAACCATTAAAAATCTCATTAATTAACAGTTAAATATTCTTATCAAGCTAACTGAATAATTAACTCAGCACTTAATTATCCAAATTCTTTAACAAGTCTGAACTCATCCATTCAAACAGTGGTTCGTCCCGGACTTTAACAATCTACAAGCACACCATAATCATCTCAAAACATTCGGATAAAAGCCAAGATATTTATTTACCATCTCACACAACATATAATATATCTAAACAACTCTATCCATGATAACTTAAGGCATGGAAAACTAATACACATCAAACGGGACTCTTTTCAAACAATCATAACAAACAATCAATTCACAATCTTAATTTAATACATGAAAATTAATTAATTCCACAATTAATTAATCAAACCATATATCTCTAACCAATCATCAATTAGTTAACAATTTTCCATTTAACATGTAATAATTAATCCCTCCATTAATTATTACAAGTTTCCAATTATCTTCCTAACATGTCAAATATTCGATATTCCAAATAATTTGTAAAAGCCATAATCTTATTCCAACTCGTGAATTGATAATTAATCCTAGCATTAATTTCCCTATTTTTCATTCTTCCCATTCAAATTATTTAACTGTTTAATCATATCACTGTAACCAAATTAGCCAAACATGCTTAAACTCAACACAAGTTCAAGTCCTCACTTATCTCATGTGGGAGAATTTATTTAATAACATCAAAAGTTTCATTCGTTGACATATAATAATTAAGGACACTCGCATTCCTAATTTATATAAAGAAACTATAATTCCTAAATAAATGGTTAATGATTTGGGACCCTACCTCAGGGTTTTGATGGAAACCACAACGAACAAAGAACCCTCAAGGGAAACCGGTTGATTCTTCAAGAACCTGCCTTAAATAAGTTCTCCTAAAAGACGAAGACCAAAAATCATCATAATTATCATCAACACACTTAGATTTACCCATAACGGGTGTATATCTAAGAAACCATCATAAGAGAATTTGTAGATCTTAGTATATCAAGAAACCGAACAAGAACAAAGAAGAACATCTGCCTACCTCAAGAATTTGGCTTTGATTCTCTAATATAAGCCTTCAAATATCCTCCAAAATTCTTGGGAGAGGTTTTCCAACCATCAAGGGAGAGTAATCCCGAGTTATGGCCTCTTAGGAGGGAAAAAATCAATCTATAGGCTTAAACATGTGAGATCAAATTTTTTAGGATCTCACATAGATGCCTGTACTGTTTTCTTTCACAGTTAGACAATCTGTGCACTAACCATGTGTTAGCTACTGCCTCAGCCACCCCTCTCACATGACCTCATCGCATGGTCTCTCCTAACCATGCGCCAACCTTACGGGTGTTAGTGCCTAAAAACTTCAACTACGCATGGTTTGGCCGCACGGTTAGACAAACCATGCGTCGCCCGTGTGGCTTCCCCTTTACCTAAAAACGTCTATCAATGTTCGAAAAAAATGACAAATTTAAGTGTTCCAACACTCGAAATAAAATTATTGATCTCAGTTTAAAAATAAAGACCCATTGATAAACTGAAAAATAATTACAGAAAAATTAGTAATTTTGACCCGGTTCATAACACAGGATCTTACAGTGACCCACAATCCTATGTTATCAGCAAAAATCTTTCCACTAAAGATATAACAACACTACATGATGGGTGAGTAGTTTATTTTATATTTTGACCACAAGAGTATCAAGTATTTTTTTTGCATATAGATAATAGCTTGAGATAGAGTTGATGAAGAGAGATCTTTCTAAATTATGACTTAAAGATTTTCTATACTCTAGGAAAGGGGAATTTGGTCGTAGATTATCTCATTAGAAGATATTGTTTTCATTTTTTGAACAAGGAATCATAGAATTTGGCCTCATTTGAGTAATTCATTGTGGATGGGGAAAGATAATCCAACCTCTAGTCAATGATTGTTACCCCTCCAGTTTTACATCACACCAAAGTGGGAAAACATTTGGATACCAATAATGACACTCGATGTACACATATATCCACTAGACATTCTCCTTATTGATTTTCTAATGGTGGGGAGCGTGTCATTATTTTCGGGGGACATATGATGGTACTAGTGATATTGCGGGAGGAGGATCTAAGAGTGTTTCAAAAATAGACATTGGAGATAAACATAGGTGTGTAAATGATGTACTGAGACCATTGTAATTATTGTTGGTGGCCAGGGATGAAGAATGGTGTTGTAGAATTTGTCTCTTGGTGCCTTACTTATCATCATGTGATGGTTGAGCACTAGGTTCTGGTGGATTTTGTAAAACCCCTAAGGGGTTCCATATTAGAGGTGGAATATGATATCCATAGACATCATAAGGGAATTAAAACATACTTCATTGGGACTATATTCCATCCGGTTCTTCAAAAAACAACTCACGATGTTGGCCCACTTCCTTTATATCAATTAGTAAAGTTAAGTAGATAGCTTGGGACATATATACATGAAGGAGACAATATGAATCCATGGAATTCACATGAATATTATTTCTTACCATGATTTATCTTTATATTTCATTTATGGAAGGTATTACATGTGATTTTCGGAACTCTGTTGCATATGAGCACAACTTTTCAACCTAAAATGTCTAGAAGACTAAGAGGACCATTCAGGTTATGGAGGAAATGTTACGAGAATTCATGATGGAATTTGGACATATCTAAGATTATCACCCAAACATGTGTTGTTCTCATACAGCAATATATATCACTCCACCATTAGTATAGTTCCATTAGAGGCCCTTTAAGGGTGATCCTATAGGTCACCACATTGTAGGATTGACATAATAGAATCAATTCATTTGGGCCCAGAGTTGGTCCAAGTCACAATAGAGAAGTTAAATATCATCCAATAGTAGATTGGCAATGAAGAAAACCATAATAATTCCAATGCTAATAGATAATTAAGTCCTTTCGTGTCAGCGGAGGGAGGACATGTGTTCCTCTAGGTTTCACCTTGATTTGGATTACAAATATTTGGATGGGGCGTCCTGATAACTCCTAGATTCATTGTCAATTTAAAGATACTATCTATGGTTGTTGCAGTGGTTAAGCACTTAGATCTAACTCCATGATTATATTAGGTACCATACATCTTCCATGTGTCGCAACGAAGGAGGGACATGCAAGATCCACCGCATGTTATCAAATGGGGATAATTGGACATTGAGGATGGAGAAACCCTTGATGTGTAATCGGTCTATATAGACGATTGATAGGAGAGGATCTTCCAATGGTGATCGATTCCATTATGGTGTGATTAGTGGTAACACGAGAATCTTCAAAAGATTATTGTGGACTAGAATACCCTTATGCGAGATCTATACCCCTATCTTTTTTTCATATCTTTTTTTTTTGTATTTTAGGGACGTAAATCTCCAATATGGTGAAAATTTAAAAACACGGATTTTACATGAAATATTTTTTGGTCACTGTGTTTACTATTTTCTTGACCAAGAAATGAGAATTTTTCTAGTTCTGAGGCCCGGTTTCCCTAGGATAAACATTTTAAAAATATTAAATATATTAAATGTACACACACATAGTTTTCATTAAAATTTGGAAAAACATCAGAATGGAGTGACGAATCAAAAAAAAATTAACTTATGAGTTCATAATGTGGGTTTTATATTAGGAACCACATATCCATTTTTGGCACAAAGATTTTTTGAAAAATTCATCACGGGAGAAAAATTAACAAAATAATTAAGTAAATTAATTTATTTTATACTTCTATGTAGATACATACCATATACCTTAAATATGATGTTATAGCCAAAAGTTTTAGGTCAGTTTCATAACTCTAAACTTTGGAGAGAGTATTGTAGAGCCTTTTGAGGATCATACATTGAAAAAAAAACTATATCAATGATCGAGGAAAGGTGTGTAATGGAATTAGAGGATCTCACCAATGAAAACAATGCCTCTATCAATGAAAATTCCAAAAAATATTTTAGATGTTTTTTATGTGTATTTATTCCCCATTATGAATTCCTTTGATGAAGGTGAATCAATCAACCTATAGATTGATTCTTAGATCAATCATATTAGGGGATGGGTTAATCTATGGGGATTTATTTGGAGATTTGTTTACGATATTATGGTTCTCCCTTAATCATATAAATAAAAAAAATCAGGTCCATCCAAACAAGTATGAGGTATATTCCTCATTCTTGTGTTCCTAGATTTCTCCCACTCTTCTATGTGTATTCATCAGTGAGGGTAATATTCTTGGTGGTTTGACCCAAATATCTAAAAATTGAACATTGTGCACCCTTTTTGTAGAGAAACAATTTGATATTTTAGATCCAGATCAAATAATGCATGTGTATAATGTGACAGTGGTAGCCGTTAGTGAAGGAGACCATATGGGAGACCAATGGGTTTGATCGGTGCATGAGATGATGTCAAAGATGAATGATAACCAATTCTCATGTGAATCAGGTGACTGTAATCCAGTAAGTGGTGATGGTGAGGCTTATGTGGAGTAAACATGTTCTTCCTATGTGTTTCATGGTGGATCTGAGGGTTAGAGGAGAAAAAAACAGTATAGAGGGGAATCTATAGGATCTATGAAATCATATGGCACTTAGAAAGTGTTATAGATGAACACACCATGTGGGATCCTTGACTAACAGAAAGTGTTTTCATGGTGGAATTAAATATTGCATAGAATAAGACATTGTCACATGGTGTGTGAATTAAACAGGAAGCTGAGCCTTTGTCTTAGTCGGTACATGGACATGGATAGGGTTAAACGGTCATAGATACACTGTGTACTCCCACATAGATAGGGTCTAGCCATGTGTATATGGGAATATCCATGTACTTTTACACAAGAAAATGTACCCATGCATGGAAACACCATGTACTTTGACAATGACATGGAAATTATCAGGATACACAAAATGAACACAACGTTAAAGGGACATGCCATGTACTAAAATCACATGCCATGTACTCCTTCAATGTTTTCATGGTTCTCTTTTCCTCTTCATCTTGCATATGTTTTTTTACGTGGGGTTCCTTAGAACCATTTATTGAGGGATATTATGGAATCATGTTCTACCTAAAGGATAGTCATCCATTCATAAGGACTTGTTAGATAGAGTGGAAATATTCCTTCCATGTAGCCCAGAGGGAGATCCTCTATAATATTCATTCCCTATGTGGGTTCTAGGTATCATCGTGAAAAATACTCTAGATGTGTTGATCCTCTAAATAATTGGTTATTCAATATTTATTTGTTGGTATACCCCTTTTCATTGGGTTTGAACCACATATGTGTATTGTATCTCTTCATACATGTAGTGTAGACATCTTATAGAATGACCCTATGTGTTTTACATCTCTGATAGGTATAATCATTGTCATCAGACTCATGGAGAGTGTTCTCCTAGATGTGTGGTATGTGTAACCTTCAAGCAAAAAATCTAGGATGGATTTAAAATTTTGGACTTTATCACTATACTATGTGTTTTTGTTAACTCTGTGTGGATATTTTTGAATGTACTGCAAACATATACCCATTTAGAGATAACATTTATTCTTTTTTTATAATCATAGTGTTTCAAGGTTTCCTTTTAGGTATTTTTATACTGACCACTACATAACCGTTTCTTACATGTGTCATGTGTTGTGCATATGATCGACCTTTTTATAGTGTCCTAGAGGGACTCAGACCAAGAGATACATAGTGATATTGACTGATTGGTTTGAATTCCTACATTTATCATGACAACAACCCCCATAATTAATTTCAAGTTGAAGTACTTTTCGGACTCTTTGTGGTGGGATTTAATATGTCCCTTTTTTACTTTCCATTTCTTGTTATCATACGTAAGTTGTGGGATTTAGATTTATGCATGCATGTATTATCAGTTTTTTTACATTTCATCATTGTATGTTCATGGAGATGTGTGTGTCTGTATAGGTACATTAGGCTATGGCCTCACATGTTTATAATATGATTATTCAATGCTAGTTGTATAACCTTGGCCAATTAGAGATCATCGTGGGGTGTCAGAGTATGGACCCCATTGGGACAGGTCATGACATAGTGGTAGCAGAGGTGTCAGTTATACATTAGTATCATATTCACTAAGATTGATTTTGGCCTATAGTGTTATGTTTTTTGTGTTTGGCTATCAGACTAGGGACTCCAATTTTCTGGAGGTGACTAGAACATCCATAAACTATGACTCTATTCACCATTCATTTGACTCATTAAATAATGACACAAGTTTCAGGTAATCTAATGGTAAATGCATAATATAATAAGGGATTGTGGTTTCCATTTCCTTCTTCCGTCATATCACTTGATATATTCATTTATCATGGAATATATTGTCTTTTCTAATATGCCTCTATGATTTTTTCCATGTTGTATTAAACATCTATTTCACGGGGGTAATCAAATCAATTATGATGCATCAATATAGGGACATGTTCCAAATGTGATACCTCTAGTTTGTGCACTTGTTATATTGCAACCTTTTATATAATTGGATGGTAGCTGCACTTCAATCGGATGAGGTCGACATGCTGAGTGCACTTCTTGAGTTTCAGTGATAGAAAACCCTCAACATCTAAGTTGGGCATGACCCATTTCCATTTGAGTAATTTATTGTGCATTTTATTTGATTTTTCCTTCTTCTCAGGACACTGAATGATCATATGGTTGTAATTGAAGTGATCCTTATATATATTTTTGTAGTATGATGGTGGGGTTTATTGGCCTTGTTGTATGATAAGGGTACACTATCATGTTCATATATTCAATACATACTCAAAGATTAGTTTTCTCCAGAAACGTTGAGGCATGTAAACATATAGAGGCTTCTAAAGCTTCAATTTGGTGCCAGGATAGTAGTTGAGTATTCACTGAGGTTCACCAACCTCTCATGGTATTTGATAGATATGGTTCATGATTAGTTCTCTTGGATCTGACCATTGAGTGATGAATTCATAGGAAAATCTTGGTAAGAGTTTTATCTATATTAATTCATTGTTATTATAGAGTGATAGAATGCACTTGGGTGTTTTAGAGGTTCCCTGCCGAGAAGACACAGACAGTGGTTGTCAATAGTGGGAATTTTGTTGTTGAGAATTCAGTAGTTGGGAGCCTAAATCCATCTTTAGTACATTGATATATTTTTAATTCTAATAGGAGGTCTCATGATATAGCTTCTATGGCTTAGGTATCATAGGATGTGTCTATTAATCCTAGGAAGAGGCGGTGATACCCATGTGATGGAAGGGGAAGTCTTGCATGAGATTGTTTGACCTACTGTACAGATGAAACCAAGATAGTTGATGAGACACCAAGATATAGATAGTAGTATGATAATAATGATCTATAGGGTGGTGTATGTGGATGAGGATCCCTGAGAGAATCTAAAGGTCGTAGATTCTTCAACTTGTAACCACCATCACCCCCATGTGGTCCAACCAGGCTCATGGAGCTGGAGGACAGGTGCAGGAGTAGCTACAAGAATTTGAATCTTATGAGACAGAGGCCCTGGGGACAATATGAGGTATGATATGTTTATTTTATACCGTAGATGTATTACTAAAAGATATAGGTTCTATTCATTCTATCATTTCAACTTATCTAGTTCAATACATATATATTTTAGTTGATCCCCTGGCTCGGTCCTTATGATTAGGGACTCCCACATAGATGACTTTGTGATAAAACTCTTTTTCCAAAAATGTGACTTGAATCATAGATTATGGTATATTTATAGTATCAATGGGGCCATATGACATCATCTTATGTATGGACTAGTTATCCATAGTTTATGCCCTTACAGACTATTTTGAATGGAGGATGTAGTGTTTCCACAGTGAAGGTTATAGGATTTTTCTATTGGGTGAAAAGGAATACCATGATGTGCATGGTGGAAATATACATAGTAGTTTTGTAGCCGATGATAAGTCTGTTTTCTAGCATGAACCTCAGTACAGTGAATTCTATGAGTCTTTAGTTATTTATAGTGATAGAGGACTATTAGGACATCATTACTGAGGACATTCTGAAATCACATCCTCAATGAGGGATTGAAATCTCCATTGATCTAAACTATGGGATAACCTTGATATCTAAACCAATATATCTGATGAATCCTATAGATATTCATATGTTAGCGGTGCAGATGGAGGACATGTAGAGGAATATCTTTGTTAGTTCTATTGTTTCACCCTCGGTATCCGTTGTACTATTCTCCAAGAAGATGGATATGATATTGAGGTGATGTGTGGATTATCATTACCCAAAAAAGGTGACATTAAAGAAAAATTTCCCACTAAAATGGATCAATAAAATCATTAATCAGTTGAGAATGGTGTGATAGTTCTCGAATATTGACCTTACATTAGGCAATCACGAGTTGTGAGTATGGGATGAGGATATACTGAAGATAGAATTCATATGTTTCTATAGTCACTATGAGTACATTGAGATTCCATAATTCATGAAAATACCCCATTTTTGTTTATGGGAATCATGAACCCCATGTTTCATCATTTCTTATATTGGTTATTTGTGGTCTTTATTGACAATATCCTTATGTAATCAGAGTCTATAGAGAAGCACAGAAGACCGTTGAGGATGGTTCTGGATGTACTATGAGAGAAAAAACATTTTGGGAAGCTGTCTAAGTTCCAATTTTTTATTCAGAAGGTCCAAATTTTGGTACATGTTATTTTATAAGATGATCTGGTAGTGGACCTAGAAAAGTTTGTGGCAGTGTTATCTTGGGAGCCACCCAAGAGCATGATGGAGGTGTAGAGATTCCTGGGGTTATAAGGCTATTAAAAGAGATTCATACCTGAATTCTCCTGGATATCATATACCATGACATCATTTACCCACAATGGGTATCCTTTCATGTGGATAAATATTTTATTGCATGATTTTTAGGTGTTGAGATACAGATTTTTGAGTTCTCAGTTCTGTAGATTTAAAGAGAAGCGTGTCGAGTACATATTGTTATATAATGTATCAGTAACTTGGATTGGTTGTGTTCTAATGTAGATCAAGGTAGTTGTTACAGATGGTTCATGTAATTTGAGACCACATTAGTAGAACTACATGACCAATGATCTTGAGTTAGAAAAGGTAGTCTTCACACAAAAGATGTGGTGACACTAACTTATCGGTGATCGGTTTATCATCTATTTTAAAAAATAGAGTCTTAAGTATATCTTCTCATACATGGATCTTAACTTCAGAAATAGGTAATGTCTAGAGTTCCTCTAATATTAGGACTTCTATATTTTATATATTTATGGGAAGGGGAATTATGTAGACTGTGCTCTCAAGAAGAGATCATGTTTACAATTGTTGAATGAGGTGTCAGAGCAATTGGCCTCATTATAGTTATAATTTTTAGATGGGGATGGAGTATCCTACCTATATTTTATAGTTTTTACCCCTACACATTTACAGAAATTTATAGAGGCACAACATGACCCTATGTACTCATATATCCATTGGAAAATCTCCTGATTGATTTTATGAATGTGGGGATAAAGTTTCTCTTTTTAGATGACACATGATAGTACCAATGAAACTGTGGGGGGATGTTATGGGTGTTTAATTAATCTTATATTGAAGTAAATACAAGTAAGGAAAAGATATACTAGAACCTACAATGTCAGTATTGATTTCCATGGATAAATAAGGGAGTTGTAGAGTTTCTCTCATAAAGCCTTACATGTTAGAAATTGAAGGATGATCACCATGTTCTAGTGGGTTTGGATCAAACCCTTGAGGTTCTAGTGTCAATGTGGGATGTGATATAAGACATATATAATATCCTACCATGTATTTCTAGGAGTGATAATGAAATATGGTTTATCATAGATCTATTTCCATGTATGTCCATTTCCTAGGTATCAGAGAGAAGAGTTCATTAGAGATATTGGGATGCCTCTACATGTAGGAGATAATTTGAAACTGTGGAATAATATTGATGATTGTTTTTAATTGTTATTATAGATTCATATATCAGTTAGGAATGAATTAAAGGCAGATTTTGGGACTCAATAATGCATCACCAAAACTGTTCATACCCAAACTAATATCTAGAATGAGTGGACCATTCATCTTCTAGAGGGAATGTGGAAAGCTTATATGTTGTTATTTGTCCATTGTTTGGGGGATCCCCTAACAATGGTTTATTTTTCATAAAAAAATATTTACCAATCCACCATCAGTATAATCCCAATTGATTACTTTTATTGCCACCCTGTAGCTAACCACTTTTTGGATAGACCCCAGAGCATTATCACTTATGGTCCCCAAGTTGGTGTGATCCACGACAAAGAATTTGACGATCATATATGATTGAATTAGGATAGTAAAAATCCATAATAATTCACAAGAGGATAAAGGATGGAGTCCTTTGGGTTTTGTGGAGAGATATCATGTTTTTATATGGGGTTCACCTTGAAGTTGATTATGGAGATTTGGACTAGGTGTAAAGTTATCCCCATGATTCACTGTCACATTCCAGATACTGTGTAGAGTTGGTGAGGTGGTATTCCAAATTTTTCATCATCCATAGTCATACTTGGTAAGTTATTTCTTCATTGTGTCACAACAGAGGAGGTATGTGCACGATCCATCACAAGTTATATACTAAGGTGAGATGGACATCAAAGATGGGGATATAATTTTGGAGTACCGATAGAGAACATGGATGTTCAGGAGATAATCCATTATAGGTGTGTGATTCATTTATATCATTTATATGGAAGCATATGAATCATTACGAGAGGAAATCCGAGTAGGAAACCCATGTGCGAGATTAGTACCCAGATCTTCTTGTATTTTCTTTGTTTTGGAATTTCTTGACGTAAATACCTAAGGTGGTGAGAATGTAGAGACTCAGATATTACATGTATTATTTTTAAAAATTTTATAGATTATTTTTGAGATTAAGTGTTGAGATAGCAAGTGATTCTGAGGAATGGTGTTCCTAGAATAAAAGATTGAAATATATTAAATATATTAATTGTGGGTATGTACTGATTTACTAAAAATGTTTCATAACATATGAACGGTGGCCTTAATTAGAATTATAAGGGACTGATGATTTTAGAATTTAGGTTTTACCTTAGGTGCAATATATCCCTTTTCAACATGGGGAATTTGTGAAAAAATTATCATCGGTGTAAAATGAAAAAAATTAATAAAATAATTACATAGATTTTTTTATATATCTGTTGATGAAGTGACCTAACCACTTCCTTGAAAACATTGTTATATCCAAATTTAAAGGTTTATACGCATAAAACTAAAATTATTATAGATCATTTGTGAGTCATTGGAGGAGGATTTGTTGATAAAGGACCACCGAATTGACGATCGATGACCAGTGTGAAATTGAATCCAAGGATATCGATAATGAAAATGATGCAACTTTTAATTTTATTATCATTCTCTCCAAAATTGTTGTAAGTTGATTTTTTTGGATTCATTGTCTTTATTAAATCCTATTAATATGGAGAACCAATCAACCAATAGATTGATTCACGGATCGTTCATACTACGAGATGGGTTTATCTATGGTGATTTATTGGGATATTTATTGATGATATTAATATTGTTGTTTTATAATTAAAATAATAATAGATCAAGGTAAACCAAACATGGAATATATTTATTCCTCTTTCTATTTTTTACATTTTCTCCAACTATTCGATGTGAATTCATCAAAGGGGTAATTTTTCACATTGGTTTTCCCTGAATACTAAGGAAGAAAATTTATTTGACCTTTTTATTGGTTCAATGATTCAATATCATAGATCCTACCTCTGTATTGGATGAATATTTTGTGATGATAGTAGAGGTTAGAAAATTAAACCAAATTGGAGACCTTTTGTTTTGAATTGTGTGCGTGACGTCAATAAGGATTATTGATAATTGATTCTCATGCGAATCGGGTTGCAGAAATCCAGCAAGTGGTGTTAGTGATGCTCAATCAGAGTTGACTTTCATTTCTTAGTATGATTCATGGTAGATCAGGTGGATGAAGGAGAAGACAAAAACATAGGGAAGAATCCCGTGGGAGCTTTGAAAACCCAAAGTACATTGAGTGTGTTTGAGATGAACATTTAGTGTGGGATCCCAATGAAACTGCTACGGTTACTATGATGGAATTAAATATAATACAGTTTGTGACTTCTTCCCTTGGAATTTTAAGTGACCTATAAACTCACCCTATACCCTATAGGGTACACAAACATGACCAATAGTACATGGTCATGGACACACTATTTACTCCCACACTGTCAAACGAATTCTAGGTGTACATGAGAAGATCTTTATATTTGTAAATGCACAGAAGTAAAAATGTGTGGAAATGTAATGTATTTTGACACAGACATGGAAATGGGTTGGTTACACTGGATGAACGCAATGTCAACGGGACACACAATGTACTGATTGCAAAAACCTTGTACCCCTTCAAATTTGGATTGGGGCCCTATTCTACTTCATCTTTGACAAGTTTATTTAGGGTGTGTTCCTTAATGATTGAGTTGTCGATATAACACATGGGCTTGGGTGTGATCCTCATCTTTGAATCATAACACATAATACATCTAGTGTATACCTATTATGGACAGAAATGTTGAGTTATACATCTCGGGTAGATTCCAAATGTTTTATAGGACTCATGAATTTTGTTTTCCCAGATGATTTCTTTATGGAACATTAGATATGTAATCATAGGATTAAATTATTGTTGTGAATTTATCAAGTGTTTTTGTGCATTACTTGAGTATATCAGAATATTTTTATCAAATCTATAGATATATTCCTACGTAGATCTGAAAATAATTCTTGTGGTAATATGCTTAGTTATTTTGGGTGTCCAACTGGGTATTTTAATACTCACCACTACATAGGTCTTTCCCACACATGTCATGTCTTCTGTAGATTATCTACCATTTCATAGTGTCCTAGAGGGACCAAGATTCAGTGGTTCATAGTGAGATAGAAATACTGAGGTGTGTCCATGTGTTTATCTTGATAGCATTCATCATCATTAGTTTCAAGTTGGAATTGTTTTAAGACTCTTAGTGGTGGGCTTGTATTGAACTAGGTTTACTTTCCATTACATTTTTTGGTACTCATGTTGTGGGATTTGGAATTATAAATGCATGACTTATTAGTTTTTTATATTTTAAAATTTTATTCTCTTGGATATTTGTGTGTGTATGTAAATTAGGATAAGTCCTCCCATGTGATTGATATTCCAACTTAAAATTAGATTTCATATAATGATCTATTTGAGGTGGGCTTGGTGAGTCATGACATAGACCCCATTGGAAAATTCATGACATGTTTTTTTTCATTCAATTTTCAATTACCATTATGGTGACTCAAATATAATATGTAAATACATATCCCAATGTAATACCAACACTATATTTGGAGTCAACCCCTATTTACACTAGATACATAGTTATTTGGTTTAAGGAGAACAATAGATTTCAAACCGGAAGGATCTTGTAATAGCTTAGTCATGTTTCTGGTATTTTTTCTAGGGAAATGGATTAGACTTGATAGTAATTAATAACATTTAACTTTTGATATTTTTTTCATTAGTTTTAATAAAATGATATATCAATTTTCATAACTAATATTGTATGATTTATTTTGTGAAATTAATTTTTTGTGGAGAATGTGTGTATTACCGTCCATCCTCGGTGATCACCTTCACAGTTCACATCCATCATGTCGACAATGGATAGAAGTGGATTTCCCATAATTTTTTTTATCCCCATCTATATCATAATTATTTTGAAAATTATTGTAATCAAGAAATATTTTTCCAATAATGATATGATGAATATATGTCGACTTATTATAATGATATAATCTCATTTTCACCACCACTTTAATCTGAACCATCATATAATATTAGTGAGAATTATAATTTCTAGAATTTATTATCTATAATAAAATCTTTAAATGAATAATAATTTCGATAATATAAAAAAGGTTAAATAATGGGTTTTGGTATAAAAACTACTTTTAGGTCGTAAATACATTATAAAATCTATAATTGGATGGAGAGGAAGTTGTGGGTGGGTGAATAGATTACAATTAATATTTTACATCCCTTGAAATGTGAAGAAATAGAGGATTCATACAATCATAATACCCCTAATAATGAATTTATAGAATCGATTCATTTTCATAATAATGGAAATTACTTCATAAATTCTGAAACTAAATCTCCTTATGTTTTATCAACTAAGGGTGTATTGTATAATGTGGAAATTAATTTTATAGAAATTGATTTTGGTGATATTAATTATTCTCATAATAAAATTGAAAGTGTGAAAATATTTTAATATTATTATTCATATTTTGAAAATAATTTTATTTTTGATAACATTGTTGACTTTACATGTATTTCCCATTTTATTAAAAAAATATTTAACTTTCAATTTTAATTATAATTTGTAAAATTTTAATTTTAATTGAAAATTTTTCTAGGGTTGGGATTTTTTTATTTTTAGAAACTAAATTGGTATTATTTTTTATTAATCTAATTTTCAATAGTGGGTTCTTATTTTTATAATTGATTAAAATTGTGTTTTGAATTTAATTAATATAATTTTTTAGAATAAATTATATAAAATATACATATTTTATATAGATCATGGTGTTGTTTTTTTAAATGGTTGAGATGAAATGGTTCATGGGATAAATGTTATTCCAATAATTATTAATATTTAAGATATTTTGAATATAATTAAATAGTTTTTAAAATAATAATTTTTATTATTTTTACTACTACTATTGAGTAGTCCCACAAGAAGCATCCAAGTGGTTTTACCCCTATGGTGGTGATGCGGTCTCGAGTTCGATCCTCCTCATGTGTTTGTGTTCTTTTAATTGTATTTCTCCTAGTCGATAGAATAGTTGTTTAATTATTGATTATTTATTAAATGAGATAGTAAATTCCCTCTCTTTTTCATAGGATAAGGGTGGGAATCCCTCTTCTCTATCCATATTCATTCCGGTGTGATTTCATGTTTGGGATTATATATGGGTTATTAAAACCCTCATTTTCAAAGGGGTTTTCCATTGATAGGACTATAAGAGGTACCCATTTTCTGTCTTCACACCATCATTAAGGGTTTTAATGTCACATTCTTCAATAATAAGAATTTCTCTAAATTTCAGAAACATAGAAATTTTTTGGGGCTTTTATTACATAATACTTCGGTATTTGTTGTGTGGTCGGTATAGAGTAACCCTAGAGTTAATTTTCACTACATTTTCAACAGTTTTGGTGACACCTAATTACCTAGTAAATATTTATATACTCTATACATGGTGATTTTTAATATTTATTTGAAATAAAATAAAATATATATTATTAATAATAATTTATATTTGTTACATAAATTATATTCTATTTATTAGATGACTAAATTTTAGGTAGACATCCTGAGGTAGGGGGTTTAATACCTCTTTAATCATTTGATAAAAATGTGGTTCTTACTTATTTAAATTAAGTTTTAAAATGAAATAAATTTATATATTATATTGTTGACTATTATTTGGTATCTTCTTCATGTTTCTATGATTCATAGTGTAAATTAGCGTTAAAATGTATAAAGTATACCGAAATAATATTAATTCACACCATGTTTTTATGAAAATTTTATTTATATTTTTATAATTAAACTATAGGGGGTGTCATATGATATGTTTTTATATTATCTCTAAAGGATTGTGTGGATTTGTTTAAAAGTATTTCCAAGAATAAAGAGTTGTATACTGATTTAAAATTATTATCACCTAGTTCCAAAACATTGACATTATAAATAGATTTTTTATAAATTTCAAATATATGATGTTATTTTGTTAAGAGTGTTGGATAATGGAAATTGAATTGTGTTGTGTACTTTTTTTTGATTAATTAATCTCCCCAAGAATTTAGGAAACCATAATTGGAATTCAAAGTGAATGTAGGTTGAATTTTATAGTTATTACCAATGTAGATTATGTTAAAACCATTCGTACAATGAGCTCCCATGTGAATCAAAACATGGGGACATGTATCTCCTTTTTAAATAAAATAATAAGAGGAAATGATGTGCATTTATTAATCACCCCATATAGATATAGTGCTAAGGTAGGAATCAGACCCCATGGACATAGCTCTCCAAAGGGTATGCAATTTTTCTATACCTTATGTTCATAAGTCATCTTTCAAGATGATTCACTATGAATTATGGAATTTTATTATTTCCATTTATGATGTCATAAATGTTTATGTATTCTTTGACAGTTATTTTTTATTCTTTAAAAAAATTAAATTTTATTTTCTTATATTTATTTCAAAAAATCATTATCATATTATCCTTTTATAAAGTTAGTATAGATCCTTTTTGGAAATACTAATGGGTATGTGTATAAAAACCCCCATAATATGAATATTTATGAATATAAATATATTTTTTATATTGATTTTTGTTAAAAAGTGAGAGTCACTAATATGAAAATGTTCATGCATATAAGATTGTGGTCTCTGGTGTCAATCCTTTATATATATTTTTTGTTTTTACTATAGGTAAATATTGTCAATTTTTACATTATAATAAAACCAATTTCACATATATAATTGTTGTTTATAAATTTAAATCATCATATTTTTATACATGAATTGATATTTATATTATATGTTAAATGAAGATAATTTTGTGAATTAGTAAGACATGGGGGGATCTGCTCCACCACAATGTGATGTCATCCCTAGCTTCTTTCCAGCAGCCTATGGTGATCTTGAGGAGTGTGCATGAGGTTAGTAACAAGTTTCCATGGGTTTTGGATAAATAAAGTATGGTCTATTTCATTTTAATTAAACTATGAGGTTTAATTGATTATTGTTAGTTCTATATATATGTGGATTTTAAAAGAAGTTAGGAGAACATTAAATATTATAGAAACCTCATAATATAGAATTTTGGTTAACACATATATAAAATGGGAGGTTTATTACACAAGGTCTATACATGGAAAACAGTTCCACTATTAGTATTTTTTAATGGACATGGATGTTCTAAAACACCAACACATTATACTGATTTGTTTCATTTTTAACATGTGTGTGTGGAAATAGGAATATGTGGTAGCTAAATAATACGAAGCCCAATCCAATATGTGATTATGGAATATGGACTACGTACATTATTTTTATAATGTCTAAAAATGAAGGTATTAATTTAGTGGAAACCCCATAAAAATTAGAAAATGTAAATTTTTTTCATTTATTTTATTTTAATTTCATTTTCATAAAAAAAACGATTAACACCATTGGAACTTGATTTTCATCCTTAGGAACCATCATTTTACTTAAATTTTTTGATTTAATTTATATTAATTTCTAATAACTTTGATAAGAATTCATTATATATATCATGAATGAATGAACATTTGTTTTTATGTAGTATAATTTTTTTTTAGTACATACATTGGATGATTTCAGGTAATTGAGTACTTCCTTTTATGAGGGCCTTGGGAAGTGACATGAACAACCAAGATAGTAGTATTTTCTATTAATATATTTGTATATTTATTTTTTCAATTATATTTAATGGTAAATCATATATTTTATACATTTACACACATTGAAGTTGAATTTTATAAATAGTGAGTAAATTTATGTGTTGGAGAGGTTACTATATGTATTAACTTGATTGATTCCTCCCACATGACCTATTATGTTATTTTTTTTACATTTCATTAAATATAAAATTATAAATATTATTAAGGAATATTAGTTAAATGATAAATAGATTTGTTGAATCCTATAGATATTTTTTGATTCATTGATTGATAAACCATTAATTTTTGTGAGTTGGGTTATGAAACATCAAGTAAAATATTTTTAGTTTGCCGTGTTCAATATATTTATAATTAATACTTTTTATATATTAATTTAATATAAGAAATATATTATAATAGAATTAGTAATCAGTTATTTTGGTGATTTATTCTTTGAATTTTTTGATGTCTCAAATTTAGTATTAAATGTTATTAATTTCATGATAACTTTATTTTATTTTGTAATTCATCAAGGTAAACAATTTTAAAAATGCGTGTCAAAATAAATAATTAGTATCAAATAATAATTATTAAAATTATATATGAATAAAATACCCAAAAATTAAATGACCCTTTACTATTAAGAAATGTGGAACTTAATAAGATTGTGTGGCCTAAAAACATGGTAACACATCATTTGGTGTCAAAAAACTCTTTCTTTATCTTACGTGGTAGTATGATAAGATAGATATAGTAAGGGTAACATTAGTTTAAATAAAAAATCATAAATTAATTATTTAAAAATAATAATTTTTTTACTATGAAAATTTTATGAATGATATTAAGTATACATTGTTCTCTTGCATTAGATATTGGTGAGAAATAAAGAGTGTATACAGGAAATTCAATGTTGGTTGATAAAAAACCATGTCCATTTAATTGATTTTATTTTCTTATTTTTATATATGTTTCTTTTTTGGTACATTCAAAATTATTATCTATGCATTATTGATTGAAATAAATGATTATGTGTGGTGAATATTTATTACCCATTTTTATATGAAATAATCTTTTTTTAAATTTCATTTCAAAATGGATAAAATGACATCTAATGTGTGTTTTATTATCATTTCCAAAACCATCGGGCCCCACATGGCTATCAATAAGCCAATTGTGACCACTCAAAGCCTTCCTCCAAAAGGATAGGAGCTCACAACTACCACCAGGTAGAGATATCCCACATATGGGATGAATTATCCAAATGTAACTGTACATATTTATGCATATTCAAGCGTATACAATGATGAGAAAGTAAAAAACACATGATACCATAAATTAAGGTACAATAGCTATCCCACATCAAAGAATAAAAATTAAAAAATTTGATAAAGGGGAAATATAACAGCCCATCCAAAACAAGAAATGAGTCTAACCTTATCAAAAGGAATATACTTCTTTTAAATGAACCATAGGTATACACCTCGGTCTATATGGCATTAAACTATGCTCCCCCTTCTCACAGTCCTCCCATTAATCCATAAAAATTTCAGAAATCAGTATCATACATGAAATTTTCAAGAAAATACCATATATGGGTGATTATAATAAAACTTTTTAATGAAACCCCAAAATAACCAAACTTAATGCATCAAGATTTGTTATCACAAATTACCACTTCCATAAACTAACCCATAAATACACAAAATAGACATCCAGTATGAAGGGGTCTCAATTTATAATGATACCTAAAGGAATCTATCTGACACTTCCACATAATTCTCTCTCTAAGAGAATCTACTATATGGGATTTGCTATCACTAGTGATGCTCATCCAATAGGTCATCATCATTGGGCCCCATATAAGAATTACTCACTTTATCTATAATGATCTCATCATCGAGGTAGTGTATTACATCCATGTCCACTAGGTGACTACACAAACTGCACTAGATTGGCCTATTATATAGGGAATCGACACCTTGAAAATGTTGGTCATGCTGATACCATGATACCTACCTAATTATTATAGAGGGTCCAACTCTATAACAAAAAGTTTGATACATCTAACTCTATACAAGAAAAAACCCATGGATGGGATCACAATTATTTATTGAGCACATAATTCAACACTTTACCCTCATAGGAAAAGTGAAAAAAATCACACACAACTAAAAAAGGTCTATGTTAAATAAATATGTGCCTGAAACATCAACAGAGGGAGTACATGGTGTGTAATAGGGGTACATGACATGTAAGGGAAACCCCTAGTATACTTGTGTCTCATCATCTCACATAACATGTAATCCTCAAAATATATTGTTTGTGTCCTATTAGTGTACATGGAATATAGTAAGAAACCAAAATTCTAACCATTCCATATGTATATTACCCTAAACTTATGTTCATTTCCATTTAAACATTTCCATATCCATGTACATGGCATAGCCCATGTACTTTGTCCATGTCAGAGTACACAACTCTACCCATTATCTATGCCCACATCTGAGTACATGGTTTAGCTTATGTAATATATCAATACCTGTCAACAAATGTGATCATGTGGAGTCTCTAATTGGAGTCACACAACATGTGACATATTTCACATGACATGTGATATTTTTCTTCTCTTTGTAAACCCTAGATCCACTGCCAAGGCCTCATATGGAGAGTAACTCCAGATTACAAACCATCTAACATTTGTTTTTCCAAACAACACACTTACCTCTCTTAGTATGAATATTACATTCTCACATATGGATATACATAAAATATACCAGAGGTATATCATATATTATACAAATTATCCTTTCTTCCATAAGATATTTGATTCTGGATATCCAATTTGATTAGGAAAACACAACTGTCACCCCTGTCATCAGCACACACCAAACATGGAAAATATGATCCTCTAAACCAGAATGATCTACCACCACGCATCCTATACTATAATTAATTCTTGATCAACACCTCGATCACATAGTGTACATGTGATATCAATCCACTACATTAATTAATGATCTCAAAACTGTCGAATATTGGGAATTCGTCAAACTGTAGGCCAAGGAATTTATATGTGACGAATATATGATAAAATTGTAAATGAAATACATAAAAAAGAGGAATAAACATCGACCATGTTCAGGTTTACCTTTATGTAAATACTCAAACATATCATACATAAATACTACATATTTAAATATTTATAATAAATACATTTCATATATACACTATCATGGAAAATTTAGTATTTGTGCCTTTGGATATAATATTAACTTTCATTTTATTTAATGAAATATATTCAATGTATCCCATAAATATCATTCTAGTTTTTAAACTTTATATTAATAACTTACATAAAACCATTCTCCATAACCCATGGAAATCCAAAATAATATAGGTTGATCTCAGATTCTCAGTAAGGTTAAACAATGGATATAAAAATATAACATACGAATATTGGTATGATAACATGATAATAATACTTCAAAACCATCCCCTATATATCATAGATAATAAATTTTTGGATGGAATAAATATATATATTTCATAAGAAGTAAATAATAATGGAATCATGGAACAAGAACCATGATAAAATGACATCTGCATAAGGCATTTATTTTTGGCATACACCTACGAATAGAAAAAACATTTTCCTAGAAGTTCAAGGATGAATTTAATACCTATCATAGTTGAATGGGTTTACAACACACACCATCATAGTAGTCAAGGTTAACTACCAGGAATACCATAGTATATATATTATTTTATTGAAGTGTTTTCTCTCCCGATTCTAGTTTTATTTATCCTATGAAATACCAATCTTTACCCAATCCAATCGTAGAAGAAATAGGCCAAAAAAATCTTGGTTATAATGTAAAAACCATACTTGGTTATAAATTAACCACTATAATTGGTTATAATGTTACTATAATCCTTGGATATAATTTAACCATTGTCAAATAACGAAAATCATACATAGGTGTGCCACATGATCATAAAAATTTCATTATACCATAACCCATGGAATGAAATGGGTTTAATATACATTTCATCATAAGAGAACCTATTGAAATGGAATAGGTTTCACAATCATTTAATAATTTATTTAAATCATAAACAATAATAAGAGAAATTATTTTTATAAGAATTTTATCATGGTGTAACTTGTGGAAGTAAAACAGGTTTTATAAAAATATTGAAATAATAAACATAAACCATAAAAATCATGTATAATAATGGTATCAATGGATCATAACCTTAGTAAATAATTTTTAACATCAGTTGATATCATCATAGATTGAAAATTATTTTTAATGATTACATGGAACATTTATTGAGGAAAAAAAAATTTCTACTATGAAAAAATCATTTAAAAAAATAAAAAAAATGCAAAATGTTTTTTTAAAAATAATCATAAAAACATAAAAAAAATTATTCAAAAACAATGATTTTGTAATGATATTTTATAACACAATTCATTTCATATACATGAAAATAAACATTCGTTTCACTCATTATATAAATGGAAAATTGGAATTTTTTGGAAAATAACATAAATATTCAATTCAATTTTTCTTAAAAAATAAAAAACATGTAAAAAACATCAATAAATAATTTTGATAATTTAAAAAAATTAATGTTTTTTAGAAAACACTATTTTTGAATAAATATTATTTTTAAATGAATAGAGAAATAAAGATGATTTTTCATAAAAATAATATTTTAATTGCTTAAATATAAAAATAGAGGAAAACGGTCATTGGATGAAAAATTTCATGATTTATTGAGAAATAGATAATAGTCTTTCATCCTTAAAAGAATAATGAAAAACCATACAGATAAATAATGAAATTTTAACATCAAACCATTACCATTTTGGTTTGTTTAGAATTTTAGGGCCAATTAAATAATAACATAAAATTAATGTTTCAATTTAATAAAAATAATAATATTCATGATATAAAATTAAAATGGATAATAATAATCACCTCATACAATAAAATACGTTCATAACATAACTTATGTCCCAAAGAAGGATATTTGAGACAAACAACCCCTTATCGCTTTGGTTAATTTTTAACTGTAAATCCCATGAAATATGGATCATCAAAGGGATATGTAATTTAAAATAATTTTAAGGATAAAATAATAAAATTCAATCATTATCAGTTTATACAAAACAAAAAATAAATAGGTGGTTATTGTGTCATGTGTCACACAAAATTAAAAAAGTGGTATGGGAATCCATTGTGTCTTGTATCAACATCTACCTACACTTTCAATACTCATTATTGTTAAATATATGTTTATTATAAATAAATTATTGAAATATAAATATATATTTAGTACCATATTTGATTTAATTATGACCAATTGTTAACAATTTATTAAAAATTCCATGTTAACGTCGCGTTTTGGGCAATAACTTCTTTTTTCGTTTATTGTCTGATTTGTTATTTTTGGTCTTATTATGTTGATCATGGTTTTATAGTCCAAAATATTTTAACCATTAAATAAGTATCATATATTTTTAGTATATATTTATTTATTGTATTCCAAAAAATTTATATATATAAAGTGGAATACACTCTTTATGGAGATGGTAGGTTGTATAAGCGCATAAATGTTTTTTCTATTTCCTGAAAGGATTGAATGAAAGAAAGGTAAATAATATATAACCATTTTAAAATCATTTTTATGTCATATATATCACATATTTTAATTAAAATAATACTTTTTACCTTCTTTGTAAACCCTAAACGAATCAAAATGATTCACGAGGTTGTAGTCCCTCATACAAATGACCGATGTTATCATATTACCACAGAATGGAAAGTACGAAGGTATATATTATATAATAATTTGATAAGTATAATGATCTCATAAATATCATAAATATATATATCATTATATATATCTATGATAATTGGTGATGGAAAATGAATTACATTGGTTCGTGATCTGGTAGTCCACTGTACACATGATTAGTGGTTTTATTTCCCATTTGAGGGAGAAGAAGATGGTTGTGTTTCAATAAAATTACAAAACAAAAATTTATGTGTATGGAATATAATTATGTTATTATTTAGTATTGTTTTAATAATAATTTATTAAGGTGGAAGAAAAAATAAAATAAATTCTTGGTAGTGGACTTGACTTAGTCTACATAAAACATCATTTTGGAAAAAATAATGTGTACCGAAATTATACACATCCTAAAAAGCTACAAGATCTATAATTATAAAAAATTATAGATGATTGGATATAATTATGTCCCTAAAATAGGTTTTTTTACACATTTATATGTCATTTTACTCCTTATCATTTAAGCATATCCACAAATAAACCAATTTTAACCGTAAATGTGGTAATTAATTTTGACAACTTTTACTAATCATAATGGTAAAAAATTACATTGAACTTACTATACAATAAAAATAAATTTTACTCCAAATTTGGAGTCAAAATTTTCAAAATATATGCAGAGATTTTAAAAATGTATGTCTAAAATTAAAACCCAAGATATGAGGAGAATGTTGTATTCTAAAGAGAAAATGTTCATATGTTTTAAAGGGATTTCAATAAAAATTTAAAATAAAATTCATTCTAGCGACCTAAATTGGATTAATAGATATATAATTGAACTAATATTTATTTTATAATAATATTTAAAAAAAATAAATTTTTCAAATCATTGAAATAAATGAAATTTCTGAATAAAAACCATTACTTTTCACTATTCATAGAAAAATTATTTTTTTTAGAAAAATCCAAAATATATATCCAACATTAATTTTAACATTTATATTTAAAAAATGAAATTTATTTTTTATAGTAAATTTACATAATTTGGGAAAAATTACTTTTTAAAATAACTATGAAAAATATGCAAAATTGCCTTTTTGAAAAGTACAGTTTGAAGTGTAATATTTGATTTATTTTTATCTTATGATTAGAAAACATAAAAGTTTCATTTTAAAATTTTTAAAAAATATATAATATATATATTTCAATAAAATAAATCAAAATTCGTTAATTTTATAATTTATTGACATAAAATATTCTTTTCACATTAATTGTTTTTTAGTAAATGATTTCCATTGTTTTAAAATAGTTATTATATTCAGCTCTATTTAATTTTTATCAAATTAACTATTTTCAATAAATGTGTAAACAATAATTTTTTCATAATTTATTTATTCTTATTTATACCATCCATTATAATGGATGGGTGATAACTATCATATAAAATAATATAATTTTAATGAATGTCACATTTCGTTTAATCACAATGTTTCATGTAACATAAGATAAACTCAAAATTGTATGTAATGGTAGATAAACTTGGTGTTTCATGTGATGAAAAATATCCAAAATATATAAATTTATTTTAATAAAATATGTTTCAAAACATATCATTGTGTTACACTGGATCCATTTCCATTGGAATGCTGAATGAAGAGTAATGATAATCAATTAAAATATTTTCCCAATCATAAGAATAAAATAATCTCGATCCCACAAGAATGATCAACCAGAGAATCACCCTACTGGTGGAGAAGTTATTTTGTCATCATGGGATATTCAATGGGAAAAAATAACCAAAATTAAAATATCATAGCTGATGTTCAGATCATTTGCTGACGAAGAACAGTCCTGTATTGTATTGAATGGAAAAACTAGGAACTATTTTGGAATAAATGATCTGTAAGGTGTCAATACATTCCTCTTATCCATTTTCATCCTCCAACGATCTACTCAAACACACCCCCTCAATTCATAGGTTTATATATATAACCTTATGAATATTCCAAAATAGTGTATTTATAAGAGATTCTAGATTTTGGGCTTTAATTAAACAATTATGTAAATCATTAATTTATTTAGTTATTTATCCTCCCATGATGGAGGCCAAAATTAACACCAGGTGCACCTAAAAATTATGTCATGATTATGGTAAAACCCACATTTTGATCTCAACAGTGGCCTTAGATTTTTTATCTGACACCTTGTTAGAAATATTCAACAATTTTATGAAAATTGT
The DNA here is from genome assembly GCA_963277665.1 of Viscum album. Classification (NCBI taxonomy): domain Eukaryota; kingdom Viridiplantae; phylum Streptophyta; class Magnoliopsida; order Santalales; family Viscaceae; genus Viscum; species Viscum album. Next base: position 773,968,656 of record OY728152.1, on the reverse strand, counting down.
GTTTTCGTTATATTAATAAATTTATTTGTTTTTTAAATATTTCAATTTTTAAATCATTGGTCTTTGAGATATCATTCTATCTTAGTGTCTATCACTAAAAATATTGCTACATATATAGTCGTTTCGTGGAATGTATAGGGACATTACATTCACTAAATCTCTGGGATTTTCATCTTGAAAAGAGAAAAGACTCTAAAAATGTATTTCGTACTGAGCTTGGATCTTGGTCTCACAATCCCAAAGGCTCGTTTTAAGACTCATTTTCTACCACTAGACACACATTAAGGTATTCGGTCACCCATAGATGTTATTCTCTTACTGATCCTATGTCTCCATTAGATACCCTTCAAAGTTAGAACCATCCTTGGTGTGTGTCTCACCCCAGTCAATAACATGCGACAGTTCATGAACATACCTCCTAAAATGAAACATGTATAATACATTGTACACTTGGTCTAACTATCGCGGAAAATCCACATTGTATGCCACCTCAACGACTCAACATAGTATCTAGAAGGTTCTAATGAATCTCAGGGGGAAATGATACTTCTGTCATATATCTATAATCCACATCAAGGAGAAATTTTTACGATCACATGGTATCCCGCCTCAAACTCAAAATAAATCCATCATCGGTTCATATGGGAATTTAGATAGCTCCATATAGTCCAAATACACTCCTAGATGACCTAAAAATTATTTGTTGTAGCTTTCACCAACTCTAGGGAAATAAGTGCTAACTTATCTAGATTAGTCTAACATAATGGTGACCTATAGGGCTTCTAGTACAAGGCATAAAATGGTGCCACAAAAATGGTGGAATATTATATATTGTTTTATGAAAACTCCACCAATGTTAGATGATCCTACTAAATTATTCAAATTCTATCATACAAACCTATAACATTTCACCTTGAACCAGAATGGTCTGATTAGGTTGGCCATTAGTATGGGGGTGAAACATCATGATCAAATGCAACCGACTCCCAATGTCCTCCTATAATCATATCTATAATCTCATTTTTGATGTGAGCATCATGTACAAAACTTATCATTGAAGTAAATCTGTGGTGTCTAACTATATCCGACTAATAAAGGCATTACTAGAACTCTAATGAACACTACTCTCAGAAAGCTAGGATGTGGGCAGACTAGGTGGGTCAATATACGATCAACCATATAGAATCATGTACTATAGAAGTATATAGTAACTTCATCACAAATTATATAGATATCCTATCCCACTTCCACTCTAGATCCTCATGTTGTTGAGCTAAACCTACTAGATCCCGGTTCTCATCCTCCAAATTCTAAACAATGTGGCATCGTGAGATAAAAATCTATTATACATTTCCTCATTCTTGGACATAATAATTTACACTAGATGTTACATTAAATAATTTCCACTTCTGGATATAACACCAAAGTGGATGTATTGAACTCAGTCATATCCTCCTCCAAAATGTCACTGGTACCATCACCCTTCCTATGAAAAGGATGACAAGCTCCCCACATTCAGGAAATTCATCTTGATTATGTCTATGAGATATCTAACTATGTAAGGTCTCTTAGTCAATTTCTCCCAATTAATACACCCTATCACACTGTATAAGTGGTGGGAAACAACCTTCAACTATAGATATTAAGGAAAATCCATGTCCATTATGAACAACAGTAATGCGGCTAATTGTTCTGAAGACTCATTCATCAACTGAGAACAAGATCTCGTATAGAGAGAATCTACTACTACATTCCCCTTCCTAGCTGTATAGACTATTTCAAAGTTATAATCCTATAGTAACACTAGAAATTGCCTATATCTCATGTTATGATCCTTATGATTGAATATATACTTGACACTCTTGTGTTTAGAGTAATAAAATAAATTTCTCACAAATAAGGTAGTGTTTCCACATCGTCAAGATGAATACTACTTCTTCCAACTCAAGATCGTGGTTTTCTAGGTCTGATCAAGTATCCTAAGGTGTTGGGACCCATAGGTAATCATATTCTACCTCTTCATCAATACACAACCAATTCATATCCCAGATTCATTTCATAACACAACATACTCAGCACCCTCGCCTCGAAATCTCAAGATGGTGGTTCTAGAAAACCTATTATAAACACATAAAAGGAATATTGGAACATCTTCATCCACATTAATGTATAAACACTCTGATTCAATTTATTTTATGGTTCCGATATACTAGATAAATCAAGAAAAAATATTCAATATTAGCCTACCAAAACCGCAATTCACCGCACCTTTGCCACTCTCTTGGGTGGATCCCAAGATAAAACTACCTCTACCATCACTATGCCCACTACTAAACCATCTACTGTGATGAAATTTACTAGAATGTGAACTTTATAAATCCCGAAGAGGCATTTCGATAGCATCCCATAAAGTTGGTTCTATTAAAGTGTGTATTTAACCATACTCAAGTGTATCACATTTTCCACATCATTTATTGAGTACACTTGGATATCGTAGATGAAAAAAAAACAAAAAAAAAACTCTAATATAGGATAAAATATCTAATTCATGAGTCCAAAAAACTATTTCTGTGTTCATCATGCTGAAAATATTCTAAATGTACTCATAATGACTGTAGAGACTTTGGTATGTGATCGTTGATATATCCTCACCTAGTACTCGTAGCTGGGGAAATATAGATATGATTTCAATATTTGAGAACCATTATTCCCCTCTTTATTGATAAAAATGGTCATCGATCTTTGGTAGTGTAAAATTATTCCCCATGGTCAGTTCTCTTGGGCACCGATAATCCATACCCATCCACGAGATCTCATCCACCTCCAAAAAAAAGTAATGGGGGCCATAGGGGGGAACATTGGGTCTCATTAATACAATCCTCTATAAGTCCATAAATCATACCCTCAACTATCAATATCCTTTGGGACACATCTGATATGTTAGTGTAGAAATCAAGGTCATCCCAAGTGAAAGTCAATGAAAAATACTATCTTTCAATTGGAAGGCTAGAAAATAAAATCCTTAGGAAATACATCATCACACACTTCTAACAAAACAATAAACTGAAATACCATAGTATCAATAGATACAAGGGTAATACTATCCAACTAGGGAGAAATTAGACTTATCCTAATGTGGATGATCTCATCTTGCTCATCATTTTTTTCCATCCCACCCATGAAGGAAAACATCAATCCTTCTCAACAGATACACTGAATTCTCCTCATAAAATAGCCAATTTGTTCACAAACATTATATATCTAGTCCATAACAAAGATACCTTCATAGGTAATCATCACTTCAATAAATAGATATCTTATGAATTTCTCACCTCCAAGCATGAGATCACATTGTCGATAGAAGTGTGTGATCACTTAGTCACCCTGATTTAGAATCACTAGTCCCAAGGGTTGAGCCATGGTAACAACCGTAATCACTATGTCAAGAAAAGGGGATTTCGAAAGAAATTTGTATCTCCCGGTGAGGTTTATCATTTTATCAAATATCATAGATAATAGATAGATTTTACCACTAATAATGCCAGGATACTCAAGGCTATAGGTGTCCCTTTCAGGTAGTTGTCCCTTCCCCAGACCATCAGTTCCCCAAGCCTCGTGAAGGCCAGTTGGGTGGTTTTTCGAAAAAATAAAACCACATTCCATCTTCTACTGCTCTGCATACTCCTCGTCCACATTCACCTCCCAAAAGAACTCTGTTATCTTTCCCCTTGTTTCTTCCAAAGTAGTCCCTCATCCATCTCCCTGTCAATTATATGAAAGGTCTAAAAATACCATGTCAACAATGTTAGGATAAATTCCACCTCTCCCTTGGCTGACTCAAGTTATCATGTGATACTCGAAAATCAATCATCTATCTTTGGATTTCCTCTTGGAATGCTGTTCCTACCCCAATCCCGATGAATGACTTCAACTACCTTCTTATACGGTCTCAGCTCCTTTATGTTGACTACCATCACCATCTATTCGTTTCTACTCTCCCAAGAATCTATCCACTACTTAATATCAATCAATATCTACATCATAGGTTTGAATTCAATGAGAATCATTTGAAGCCTTGATATATCAACAAATCCACTTCTTACAAGACAATTCTATAAGATAACAAATCATGTACCACATATACGGAGTATTACCAGAGCTCATTAATCTATTTCAATTATCATCTATTGACAAACTTCCACATGGTAAATAAATAATCTCCTTGATTCATAGTTATTTAAACATGGATAGGTAAATCATTACCCTAATGAAATGATCAATGTGTGACCAGAAGATAGTTTTCTCATGATGTCATTAAGTCACTAAATACTGAAATAACTACCAATACCAATAGTTTGAAACTATTTTTATAGGCCCCCAATCCATTGTTATCTCCCAACCAGCATTTTGGAGGGTTGTTGGATAAAATTCTATTGTTATAGGTATATACCAATGGTTTTTGGAAAACCAACAGTATAAGTCTATCCCCAAGGTTTTAAACAGTTTTTATTGGTAATGTAAAAATAAAGAGATAACAAAGGAGTGAACCCATCACCACTTGCTAATATATCAATGAACAAAACACTAAGCTATAACATTCATTATGAATATAACTTGATATATATATATATCCAAAGAATTTATATTTTGATGTATTTAATAATGGTTGAAAAATATTTATAAACAAATATAGGGAACTATTAAAATTGTTCTCAAATCCATCAATATAGACCAATACTAATGGTTTTTAGAACTGCTTGAATAGGTTCTTAGATTTTTTTCAACATATACCAATTGTTCCCCAAACATGTTTTTATCGGTTTTCTATAAGAAAATGATACCAACGGTTCTTTCATAACCATTGTAATTTGGGAACCTATACCCATGGTATTGAAAAAACATTGTTTTAGAGATTTTATGAGGCACATTTCCACATAGTTTTACAAAAACTGTGGAAATATGGTTTTTGTGGGGATCCTTAGGCCATGTTTTTTCCAAAACCAGGGGCATAGAGTTTGAAAAAGGTTCCTATACGCACTATGTTTTCAATAATTACGGTATAGGGATTCATTAAACAACCTAACCCCATAGTTTTAACAAAACCAAGGGTATATGTGACTAGTACCAACTATTTTTGAAAATAATCAGTATATGTCCATTGGTGTTTCATAAAATTATAGTAGTGACAAGACTCCACCATAACCCATAAAATCCTTGAAGAAGACTCACTATTAGGACCTCTATATGATATTTATCAATCAACACACGGTAAAATATTTTTGGTGATGATCTCTGCATAAGACATGATACATGCAGGTGGATAACATGTAGGGGTGAGAATAACAATTCATAGTAGAACAAACTGAAATAACCAAAAATAATGAATGAATAATAGTTAGATAATAACAACAATGGAAAAAAAACCATATATAGACATTATACAGAACCGATCTCATGTTTTTTGAAATAATACCGGTTCCATCGGAAACTATCAGAGGCTTTAGAGTAATGTTCATTCCTGTTGAATGCACAACAAGAGACATGATATCATTGTTGATGCTCATCCAAGAGATCATGATCATTGAGCCCCACCTATAATGTACGCATTGGATCTCTGATGTCCTCACCTGCCATGTTGGTGTCACAACTAGGGCCACTAGTGGATATCATAAAACTAGCTAGATCATCGGTCTAGATATTGGATTAATTCCCTACACATTATTGTCGTGTTGATACCATGGACCCCAACTAGAAACTATAGAGGGTCACAATTAACAAACCCATTGGGGGAATCAAATTCCTATATCAAGGACATATTGTCACACTATTCCATCATGGAAAAACCATGGTATAATAGTCAAATGATCTTGGCCTATTATAAAGAATCAAAGGCCTCCAAACATCCTTAATTTCATAACACAATGTGTACTAGGGGTACATGACATGTATTAACAACCCCTAATCCTCACATTTCCCTCTATCTATCTCTCATCATATAAAACTAAAAAATACCCAATGTGTCCTATTATGGTACACAGTGTGTACAGGTAGACCTAAACATTTCTCATGTCATTTTTCCATGCTGGTGTATATAATTTCATTCTGTTGTACACCTAATCATGTTCGTTTATATGGCTCATCCCATGTTCTTATGCCGTGTCTGAGTACAAGGAATAACCCACGTACACATGCCATATATTTTCACTTAAGGGCATATAGTGAGTCACTAGGTCGGGTCACATGGTGTGTGATATGTGTCCCAGGGGTTGTGATATTTTTTTCTCTATAGTAACCTAAGAGACACACCTTGGGCCCCACGTATCTTTAATTCCATATTACATGATGTGTAATTCGATTTTTCCAGAAACATGCGATTCCTTCTCTATGTTGGTATGTATAGCCATAGCCTACTAATATTCCACTAATATCAAATATGGATTTGGGATCACATTCATCTAAGCTCTTCCATAACTTCAGATCTTATGTTTTTAATCTAATTCAATCTGGAAAACATAGTTGTTTCCCATGCCATCACAATGCACCAAACCAGGAATAGATGATCCGTTAAACTGATCTAATCTATTTCGATTCATACTCCATTATCATCGATCATTGATCAAATCCTTGACCTAATTCCATACCGATTTTCTTAATCCATTTCACTGAATATTTTTCGTGAAATTTTCCTATAGTGGTTATTCATCAAACTATAGACTACGAAAATCACCTATGATGAATGTGTGAATGAATTTGAAAAAAAATATATAAACCCCAAATGAGAATGAACCTAATATATTTTTTGTTTTCCCTAAATATGTTTCCATTAAAATACTGAGTGAATAGTAATGATAATAAATCCAAATATTTCTCCAATCCCAAGAAGAAAATTATCTCAAATGTGCAGGCATGATCGACCTGTGAGTCACCCTATTAGTGGACCTCATTTTCAATCATCACCGGATAATCATTGGGACTAAAATCCACATAAATACAATTTTCTTTCTTTTTTGGATTTTTCACTCAAAAATAATGACCCTACTTCATATTCATTATATAAAAACATGAACTCTTTTAACATTGATGATCATTACAGTATCGATATAATCATCTGATCTATTGTCTTCCACCTACAGTCTTCTGCAACACTGCATCTAAATTATTTGGCTTATAAAGATAACCATAGAATTTTTTTATAATAGTATATTTATATGAGAATGTTGGTTTCTATCATTAATTAATTAATTAATTAAGTTATTAATTTATTTAATTTTTTATCATCCCATGAAGACACCTATTCTGAACACCTCATGAATATACACATTATATCATTCTTGGGTAAAAAAATGTTATGATCTGAATGGTGGCCTACAAGTTTTAATATGACCCTCTATTCTAATGTTATTATACTTTTTCTCGAAAACTATTGGTTCATTTTGTTAATATATAGAATAATTTTCAAAATATAAGTTTTGGGCTCATCGATCCTTGGAATCTGATATTGTCTGAGTGAATAGATCTGAAAATATTAATAGATATAAATAAATGTTGTAAATTAAAAAAGAGTCATTAAATTCTCCCCACCTTAGATATTTTCACCCAAAATGAGAAAATTACTACTAAAATGGATGTGGGTATTGACCTTGTATCTTGGGTTCCCACTTCATGGTTCTCTCATGAAGACTCCGTAATAGCCACTACACACGCACTAAGGAAATCCCTCACACATATGGGATATTATCTCTCTGAACCTTGATCTCTATAAGGTACACCACAATGTTAGATCTGTCATCAATTTCCAACTCACCCCAGTCAATATCATATGAAGAATCATTCACATACCCCCTCAGTCATGACATATGGAAGACGTCATCCACACAATCTAACTGTTGTGTTAGAGACAAGTTGTATACCACCTCACTGACATTATGTAGTATCATGAACGGGACAATGAATCTTTCATAAAAAATGACAGCCTAGAAAAAACTAATCAATCCATGTTGAGGAATGACCATCTAGAAAACATGGTCTCCCACCTCAAACTCTAAAGGCATCCTTCTCTAGTCGGTATAAGACTTCAGATGGCTCTATGTGGCTCTAATCCACTCCTAGATAACATGAACATTATCTGTTGTAGCATTCATCATCTATAGAAAAATGATTTTTGAATCACTAGGATCAATCCAACATAGTGGTCACCTATATGGTGTACCATAAAAGGCCTTTATTAATCCCATATTTATTGTGGAATGGAAGTTGGTTTTGTAATCAAACTCCAACAAGGGTAGTTTATCCTCTAAAATAGATCTAAATACTAAAAATCACACCCATATCAGGTCCAAATAACCCTTAATGGTATTCTTATTTTGGATATTAATCATTAGGTGGAACAACATGCTCAAACACAAACGTGTTCCAAGTACCATGAAAAATACTCTCTATAACCATGACATGAAATAATAATTATTTCCTAAAATGATCATCAAGGTAATTACAGAGAGATATACTACCTCTTAACATAATGGTGTCTTATTCTCTATACTAAAATATCCACTATGATATATAGGATGTGGCCAAATTGGTCATTCATTCTATGATCACCTATATGGAATCTCTTCCTCTATATGTTCATTGTAAACCAATCACAAATTACATATATATCTCAACCAACCTATACTTTGGATCCTCAAAATGGTTGCGATAAACTCATTGGATCCTAGAGCTCGTCCTTCACCTACTCACATGTGATGTATTGAGAGAAAAAATATTTTAAACCTTTATTCATTCATGGACACTAGAACTGACACCATAGGTCTTGGTACATCTTTTCCCCATATGGATGTACATCTAATGTTGGTGAATGGAACCCCCCCTTAATTTCCTCATTCAAATTCAGTACCATCTCGTGTTCTATGAAAGTGATGAAGTTCTCCCCACCTTTATGAATCCATCAGAAATACATCCAGTTGATATCTGAGTACATAAGGACTCACAATTGGGGTCTACCTACTATGCCTGTCTAATATGGTATAGAATTAATGGGGAAAAAACTATCAACTATAAATAAAAAGCACCATACTTGTACACTATGGAAACTGAAACAAAGGGAAATTATTTTAATCTTTATTAAACAATTGAGAATAATATCTCTTAATGAGAGAATCTACTACAATATTGCCCTCCCGATGATTATATATTATCTCAAAATCATATCTAGGCGTAACTCTATCCATCACCTATTTCTCATGTTAAGATCCATTTGTGAGGTGATATATTTTAGAGTCATGGGGTCTGTGTTGATTATTAACTACTCAACCATAAGGTAGTGTCACCACATACCCAATGTGAAAACTACCTCTACCAACTCTAGATCATGGGACACATATTTCTACTCATGCAGTCATGACTGCTGAGACCCATTAGTGATCACAACCTACCACTATTTCAGTATATACCATTGCTCAATCCTTGAGGAATCTCATAACATTACATACTGAAGACCATTGTCCAGAAATAACAAGATGGTGGTATTCATCAATTTCTACCTAAGATCCTAAAAGGCCTACAATGACATATACATATATAGAAAATTATTCCCTTTCGTAGTAAATTTATCCCAAGATACTAATATCCTATAGTTAATCCAGAAAAAATCTCATGTAGAACACTACCAAACTAATGAAACTCCACACCTCTATCAAAATCATGGGTTGACCCAAAGTTAACAATACCTCAAGCATTTTTGGGTCCACTGCTACACCATATCATATGATCACATATCCTAGAAAGTGGACCTATTGAATTAATAACTAAAACATTGAGAGATTTGAATAAAGATGGTGCTCCGAAATTGACTCTAGAACCATCCATAAGAGTCTTATGTGTTCCACCTCATATTCCATGTAAACCAGTATTTCATTGATGTAGTCCACCACAACAATGTCTAAGAATGTCTTAAATATTTAGTTCATGATTCCCATGGAAAATAATGCGGAGTTAATGATTGAAATATCTGTAAACATGTACTTATAATTACTATAGAGACATCTGAATGTCAACATTAGTATATCCTATTCCCGTACTCACAACTGGTGATTTCTTGATCTGAGGTAATGATTTAAAAAATATTGTTCCCCTCTCCGTTGATTGAATAGTTAATCAATTCATAGTATTGGATAATTATTATCCACATCCACCTTTGTTAGGTGTTGATAATACACCCACAACATCAAGAACCTATCAACATTCTTGTCGAACAACACATGGGTTACTAGAGGGGAAACATTGGGTCTCACGAAGAACATCACCTATATTCCATCCAATTGTACCCTCATATCATAAATATTTTTGAGATCCACATGATATTTGAACATTGATATCTTGTCCATCCTAATTTGAAATTAGATGAATAATTTTAACTATCATTGAGGAGGAATGGATGGAATGTCCTCATGAATGATGTCTTCATACACCCCCACCACAGCCGAAAAATGAAATTCCATAGCTTACACTACACCAAGGGTAATACTATCCAAATGGTGAGTAATCAGTAGTATCCTCTTATTCCCGAGTCTATCATTTTCATTTTGGGTTTCCTTATCACCCATTATGGAAAACAATAATCCATATCTATGGGTACACCCCATCCTTTACCTGAAAAAGTCAATATAGGAATGAACTATATATACCTATTTCATAACAATGATGATTTTGTATAGCCTAATCACTTATAAAATGTGATACAACACAAATATCATGACAACAATAGTGATATCACACTTTTAGGATATGTGTGTGATCTTTGAGTCACCCCTTATCAGAGCTTTCAAGCATATGGGTTGAGATAAGAGATTAATCTAAATCTCAAAGTCACACACTAGATTATTAAAATGAATGATGTAGATCAAAAAAATTTCTTTGTATTGTTAAATTAAATTAGAGTAGACAATGATCATACATCTTATCATACCAGGAGCCTCAGGGTTATAAGAATCCACTGCTTGTAGTTGTCCCCTCCAAAGGCCATTAGCTCCCTCAGCCTAGAATAAATGACCATGGGGTGGTGGTGGTAATTAGTTGAATAGCATTCCACCACATGATACTATACCTACTCTTATACCTGATCTGTATCCTTGAAAACCTCTTTGATCATTCCTCTTTCTTTTTCTATCATTTCCCATGATTTCCTCCCATCCAATTTTATGATGGGTAATAAAATCATATGCAATATGTCCTTAACCATCATATAAGATATACCACATCTCACCAGGATCTCTCAAACCCTATTAATATCTCTGAAACACTAATCCTCGGTCAAAATATTTCCACCATATGTTCATGACATGCTTTTATCCCTAGGAATGTCATCAACTATATGATAATGAGGTTTCATCTCTTGTTTCCCACTACTGACACCATCTATCAGTGTCTACTCTACCAAGAAAATATCCACTATTAAATTCCACTCAAGAGTTCCAACCTAGGTGGGTATGTAAGGAGATGTCATTGAATCCTTGATATCTTAGTTAATTCCATTCTCAAATGTATGTTACTCGAAAAAATGATCTCAAACCATATCTATAGATTATCACGATAGGCCATGGAACCTCATTGAATACTCTTCCAGGGCCATACTACCATTTTATGAAAGCAAAGGCTCATAGATAAACATTGATCATAACATGGATAGATATAACTACTCCCTTAACATATTTTCAATTTCAAATGAGGAGAGAGTTGTCACTTTATGTGATTTAGTCACTATAATCCTTCAACAGCTGACATAAATATGAATATGAATCTATATGAGTACTACCAACTGATCTGCATGTGTCCTTATAAGGAAGAAAAATATGTATAATTCCACTATCTATCCCTCAACTGGGAATGGATACCCCTATAACATTGGAGGTTATTGCCTCTGTAAATAATGTTGTGCACTTAGCCTACACGCATCCTCAAACAGTACTATCTGTACAAATTACTTCTTTATAGGTAGTTTCATAACTAGAGAACCACCCCTAGGTACCACCACCTATACAAGACACTATCCTAAAGTGTCATCACCTATCATATCATTATTGGGATCACATAGCGTAATCCTATATATAAGCATCCATGGAGGAATTTTAAAATAAAAAATGTCCCATGATAAATGATTATATGAAGGTAGTTGACTAAATAAGAATACAAAAACCACAACATATTCCTATATGATGGATATTCCAATTTATCCCCGGAAACTAGTGTCTACATGAACTTAGATGACAATATGGTTTTCAGAGTCCTAGTAAATGGATACACTGGCCACCATATCAACACTTGAGTCTCTATCAGGAAATACAAACTCAAAATACACTAACATTATCTCCATTAATAACAAAACAAAACTAAAATCCATATAAAATCATTATGTCTGGTCCTATGGTAAAAATATGTTCTAAAACCACACTTTCATTACCAGATCCACTATGTCCCTCTTGGACAATGATAAACTATGTGTTACCACCCCAAGACCACCTCTAAGATGCTAAGGGATATGGACTAGCATCAAGTTTCCATATCCCACATATGGTAAAGAGTGTCATAATGTACCTGTAAACACTTACAAATATCTAATCCCATACAATTATTACAAATTAAAAAACAATAGATAACATAAATGAATTCCCAGCATCTATCTCACATCCGGATATAACAAAATGTAAAAATAATGATAAAGAGGAAAAATAAAAGAACCACCAAAATTAGAATGTATTAAAACCATTTATGAATGATGGTAATACATTAAAATGAAATATTTATGTACACCTCAGTCTATCTATCCCTGAACAATACTCTGCCTACTACTTATCATGTTTGGAATTTTTCTAAAGGTCACTCATCTATAAATGACTTGGAATGTGTAGGTAGATCCCATGAAAGGGTGATATTAACAAAATCTAGAAGGTAAACCCTGAATAATCATACATAAAACATATAGTGTAGTTATTTCATTATAGAAAAGAAATATATAACCCACTATATACACATAATAGAAAAATAACATCAAATGGTCTCAACCAATAATTATAGCCATAGTATATTGTCCCAGGCTTCACGGCAATGATCATTCTATAAGAATCCACTCTACGAGACATGTTATCACTAGAGATGCTCGTCGAGGATGTTATGATTATTGGACCCTGTCCAAGATGGACTCACTGGATATTTGATGATTTCCACATCTAGGTTGGGGATTACACTGAGGTTGACTAGGGGATACCAAAAAAACAATTAGATCAACCTGTAAGATAGGTGATCAACAATTCATTCATGGTGGTTATTCTAGTACCATTAAACCAACCAAGAAATGTTATGTGGCCCCACATTAGTCCCATATGGGGATACATCAAAATCTATCTACAAACAAACATAAGGCGATGATCAAAATTATAAGTAGAGGATGTAATTCAACACTATCCACCCCAACAAAAGACATATGTGTCCCAATAAACTTATCCATGTCTATAATGATAAAATAAATGGTTTAATACAACCTCAAAGACAGAACATGACATGAAATAGTGTTATAAAACATGTCTTTCCAACCCCGGGTCTGCTCGTGTATCGCCATCTCACATGGCATGTAACCCTCAAAATAAATATAATTAACTCTTAGGGTAAACAGTGTGTAGATTTTGGTAAGAACCATTGAATTGGAAATATCCCCTTCCCATGTACATTTGGTCAGACCTATGTACACATGGTTGTCTCCATGTACATAGATCAGCCCATGTACTATGGTCGTGTTTGAGTGAAAGGCCTAGACCAAGTACTCCAACCATACTCATGTGCCTTAGGGTATACTATGAGTTTTCAGGTAAGGTAACACATTGTGTGACATGTTCCACATAAAAGGTGACCATTTTATCATCCATGTGAAACATATTTTCATAGTTGTGGAACAACAAAGTGCGAAACTCATGATTAAGCATCCTGTAACTTGGGTTTTCCAAAAACATGTTGTTATTTATTTGTGAATTACTATGACACCATTACCTCTATACACACAAAAAATATCACTTGGGTATTGTGGATATCATCTGATTGAACCTTTTTATCACAGAATATCCAATTATGCACAATATATTTGATTGTGAAAACACCACTGTCGCATGTTCCATCTCAGTGAAACAAACTAGGAAAAGAGAAAACTCTAAATAAGTTCGATCTACCTCAATTCATACTATGATGTTATATATCCTTAATGGTAGTGTTGATCTAAAGTGTTACCAATGGTATTGACCTATTTAACTATATAATGTATAGTTAATGATAGAATATTCATTTTTCATTGAACTATCAGTGAAGGAAACTATGTGGGATACACATGTGAACAAACGAGAACTAAATAAAAAACTAAATCCAGATGATCAAATAATTTGTATAGTTTCGCCACAATTAATTTCAATTATAAATTTAAATTAATATTGTTTTTAATTAATCAAAATATTTCCCATATCATAAGCAACAATTATCCTAAACCCACAATCATCATCAACCTATGATTCAACCTATTGGTGGAACTAATCAGTGTTTATCACTAGATAATAAATTGGTAAGAAATTAAAATAAATCAAATTTAATAACGTGAGTTTGGATCTATCATTGATGAGTAATGATCATGAATTCTAGTCAATTTATAAAACCACGATATTTAATGGAACAATCAATCCTAGTGGCATCGATCTGATCGTCCAATATTTTTTTATCCCCTAATGATCTTCTCCAACACTCTCCCAAAATTATCAAGGTTATGCAGATTACCAAATGAATTTACCATAATATTTTATTCATATAATATTCTTTATTTTTTTAGTTTCATTAAAATATTAAATAAATTATTAATATATTTAATCATTTATCCGCCCATGATGGCACCAAAGACGAACACTTAATTCACGTAAAAACTATGTCACGGCAAGGTTAAACCCACTTTCAAAACTCAATGGACAACATATATTTTCAATCATAGCCCCCATTCTAGATTTATTCCACATTTTCAGAAAAAATAAGTCCTCATAACATTAATATATTTAATATTTTTTAAAAATAACAATTCTGGGATCACCGAACCTCAGAATCTCACATCGTCTCATCACATGGCTCCTAAAATGTTACTTTATCTATTTAAATTCTTTAAATGGAAATAAGATATGTTAATTTTATCATATATAAATAATTAAATTTGGATTAATGGGATTATATTAAGTTTTTATCAATAAGTGTACATGATTTGGCGGAAATAGGTATAAAAAAGATTCATTTTTTGGTGATGCAATGTTATCAAACAGTTCCACTTATTCCACGGAAAATTTATGTAGAAAAAACACATCAAAAATAAATTCTTGCGCAATTTAATGGCCTTAGTAACATTCATTATGAATTTTATAATCCAAAAAACCATCTAAAATATAATTTACACTTTCAAACCATGGATCTTGACAATGGAAGTTGCTACTAAGTGTTCCACCCCAAAATCAATTTTAATATATCTTTGATACATTTTGTGGTAGGGGATTAGAATTAGAAATAAATGGAGACTCAATAGGAGAATCAGGGAGGATCATAGGTGGTATAAAATTGATCTCTAATATTACTAAATAACAAGAGGATGTATTCTATGTATGATTGAATTTTTATTCATGAAAATATCATCCTATCCCAATGAAAATTGTCAAATGTACTTTAAATTAACTGATTTATACCATATTTTAAACTATTCTCTATCCAAATTCATGTATTTATGTTTTTTGGAATTTTAATTTCATGATTAGCATTTTAAAATTTATTGTAGTTTTTTTACTACGATTCGTATTGTTTTATAGTGATTTCATTTCTGAATTATGTTTGGAGAATGTTGTGACATGAATGTTTTTTGTATCTCATTATACAATAATAAAAAGGGTTTTAGATCAACTAAAACCCAACGTGATCAATTATTTGGCGATTCCACGACCATTCGATTCCCTATGCTTTTCATTTCTGGAATGAAAATACATAAAATAGTAGAAAATTTTGTCATTCTACCAAGGATTGGATTTATCTATCTGTATTGTTTGGGTACTAAGAAAGGAATCTTTAATACCAATGAATATCATAATTTGTAGCAATGAAATGAAGAAATATTTTTTTATTATGATCTCACAACCCCACGAAAATTAGAATACACAATTAATTTTATTCAAACCCTAAAACCTGACCTCACATTGAACTAAATTAGATTTTGTTTCATTGTTTTTTATTTATATTAAACTTTTATTGTATCCTAGATAATATATAAAATCTATAGAAATATGGACTACCCTTTTTTTGTGATCTCCACCTAAATCCACTATCTATATAGATTGATTGTTTAAGGAAAATAGAAACTTTTAAAACAGTATACATGAGGCATTTGAATCATACAACCATTTTAATGTTCAGGGGTATCAATTTTGGTTTTTAAATGTTTGAGGTTAAATAATCCCGCATATACAGAAGAATAACAATGTGTAACTTGGTATATGAAACAAAAATTTATCATATAGACACATGTGAAATTATTGGATAACCATGTGTGGAGGGATTACCATATGGTAGATTATGGTCAATATGTATAAGAAGTGATATTAAGGATGGATACTACACTGGATAATTTTATATAACATACATATTATAGAATCTAAGGAATTCATATGAAGATTTAGTTGGTTTCAACAAGAATTGAGGAGCATAAATAAGATTTTGTCGAGACCACATGACATGAAAATTTAATGAATGAGGATGTATAGAGATATGAATGAAAAAAGGATAATTATACCACATTAAATGTGTTTTAAAACTATTTGGAACTTTGAGAACTTATGGAAGCCCCCCAAAATTCATTACTTCAATCCCTATACATTATCATTGTTTTCATATTTACAAAGGTGGTGGGATATTTATTACACTTTACTAGATATGGGGAACACCAAGGTATAATTTCACCATACAATGTTGAGTTTTATACCATATAGCCTCCTGTACATTATGTTGGATTATTATTTTTTCAATATTAAAGAAGAAAATCAAAAAAATTATTCCAACATACAAGTTAGAACCTACACATTGGTTATATGAAAACCATTATCATATTTCCTATGTGAAGGTTATAATGTATGTACTTTTGGTAGGTAATTCGTGAAATTTTAATGATTTTTTCCTTACCATTATTTATTTTGGTTAGTTTTTAAATTAAATTACATTAATGTTTTATTTATTTTTATATGAATATAATGTAATATTTTTTATCCCATGTATTATTTTTGGGGACTATAGAATCTCTAGATGGTAAAATAGGATTCCTAAAACCACTCGAAAAAATAGGAGTTACATTCATGATTGGATAGTTTATTTATATTTATCATTTTTTATTTTACTTGTATATTTATTTAATGTGGATATTAATTTTGGATAACTATAATAGATATATTAATTATTTATAAATTTTATGTGAATTTTGAGAGGCATTTAGAGCTTCGGTACAAAAATGAATAATCTTATTTAACAATCCTAATAGACCTATTACTATGTATAATCTTTATTGAAATTTCTTGAGATCATATTATATTGAATCATAAAATGAAATGGGAAGGTAAGAATTATTAAATTATCATAATTCATTGGATTTTGGAATAATATATCATGTGTGAGTTTATTTATTTTTATAATAAAGTGGTTTAAAAAATAATTTTTAAATGGTAAATAGATATGGGAGTCACCTGTAGTATTATGAGAAATGTAACAAGATTATTTTTATGTTTTTAAATATGGTTGGGAAAGTGTCAGTTAGAAATTATATATTATGTAAAAATTGAATTAAATTACTTAATAAGAGTTTATTTTTTTAAGATTTATTTTTCTGTATTTTGTTTATTCCTTAAATAGTAAACTAGTATCATGGGGTTCTTGTAGCTATAATATCAATGTTATGGTTATGATAATGTCATGATTGAATATATTCTTCACCGATGTTGGGATAAAAATATATTCAAAAAAATAAAAATAGATTATGGATTGTGTATACCTAATCATAATAGATAATTGAAGATGAGGATGTCTATGTACTATATGACGCATAGGGTTCATACTAGGAATTAAATATTTTATGTTTTCTCTTAGACTAGAGTTTCAAATAATTATTTTTTTAACATTATTTAAGGAGTGACAAAAAAAGGAGAAGTCTACTTATTAGTCATAAAAATTCATGAGAATCCATGATTTGATGTTTCAGAGGAATTTTATGATTAGTATTGTCATGGATTAAGTTACATTATGATATCGATATGGTTCAAACTTAATGAAAAGAATGGTTTAAGTGAAGGTTATGTGATTAAGGTGTTTTTATACTAATATTTATTATCATTTATAATACTTTTTGTGTGATTTTAATTCAAAATACCCTAAATTATAATCAACTACATAATTTTAGGGTAAATATATATCATTTTAGATAATGAAAACTTTAATATATAACATGAGTCATTTAAAAAAATAATTGATCAGCTATTTTTGATCAATATAATACATTCATTTTCCCCTTGATTATTTTGTTTTATCATGAATTTATAAATTATTTTCTATTTGGAAACACTTATTAATTAAATAGTATAAATAATAAATTTAATTGTAAAATTTATTAAATAATTTACAAATTAAATTATTTGTTTGAATAAATTTTTTAAATATATATTTTCATATAATCTTAGTCATTTAATTATTCATGACTTCACATAATTTTTATTGTATTAATTTTTTAGAAAAACAGTAAAATTTATATTAATATTTTGTTTTTTTATTATTACCAATATATTAATAGCTAGTATTTAATTAATTTTATAATATATCATTTCATTATTATTTTATCTTTTTATATCACTACATGTTTTTTTATTAATTTTGTTTAATTATTTTATAATTTTTTAATTACTTTATTGTTGAAGTATGATAGTTATCAATTACATTACACCAGTAAAAAAGTAACATCACATGACAAATCTCACTGAGTTGTTATCCATGATGTTCTAGAATGAAACATGATCCAAGATAACCTGAAGAAAACTTATTTCACTAGAACACAACTTCCAGGTTCAGTATCATTTCATCAAATCATCACATACTAGTAAATTGAACTATTTTTTTCAAAACATATATAACTCATCAAGATCAATACAGTATCTATCCAATCAAATTAGATATTCCAATCATTTCTACATACCATTTTAGTAACACAAAGAATATCCAATATCAAATATAGTATAGTTAAACCTCATTATTTCATGTATCTGTCCAGTTCATCCAGCTAATTTTTTTTAAATGGTAATACTATTTTTTGTTAAATATGAGTAGGTTTAAATTAGTAATATGGGTTTCTAGAGTTCCAAATGAATTGGTGCTCTGAATAACTGGGAACAAGTGCCAAATGATTTAGTTTCCTTTCCTTTTTAAGAAAAAAATTATAAAAATCTATTTTAAATTATTGAAATACATATTCTATTATAAATTTTTATAGGCTTTTTAAAAAAAATGTTTTCTCATTTATAACAATGTTTAAATTAATATATTATTTGATAAGGAATTATAATAATTGAAATTTTAATTTAATTTAAATGATTAATATTTTAAATGTTTATTGAAATTGAAGAGTTTAAAAAATTAATTTTTAGAAAACCCATCAATAAAAAAATAAGAAACTCTTCAATGTGAAATAGAGAAAAATAGGGGAAATGAGGATCTAAAAAATGAATTCTAATATAGATTAAATATTTAGAATGTGAATGAACACCTTATCATCTCATTATAATGATTTGAATTTCCATTTCTTTGTCTAATGTATGTCTATTTTATATTTGGTTTTAATTCATTCACTGATTTGGAATTTGGAATTCCCAAAAGGTGCTTTCTTCTCATCAACCCTCTATACTAAATGATATAAATCCCAATTCATACCATCTACCACATTGATAATTTCATTTCTAGGATTGAAATAGATATAAAAATGACCACCCTCATGGCTTGCAATATTTTCATTCTCAAGAATTTATATATCTAAAATGATTGGTCCCACAAATAGTGCATCCACTTCAACCAATACCTTCTCCTATCTCTACCTCCATTTTTCATAAAAAATAGAAATTATGATCACTTCTACTTCCCCTCTATATTTTTTTTGGGAATGGTACCAAACTGTTTTCCATTTTCATGGATCCCAAACAAGTCTTCCAATGGTAATTACCCCATCACCATCAATGGTTTTGAGATTAGAGAATATTGGGAAATATAAAGGGGAACAATGACTTTATTAGTTGAGATATGTAACAAACCCGAAATATTAAACACAGTTTTATTAAAAAAATTATTAAATATATTTTTTTATAATTATTTTGAATATATAATATTATTTTTAGAACAATTTCATTTAAAATAATAATTGGAAGAAATTGTTTTAATTAATTTGATTATTATAGGTTAAATATAATAAAATTATAAATATTATTAATTGTTTTTAAATTAAGTTTACTGTTTTTTGGAAATAACTATATTAATTTAATTATTTCTGAAAAAAATTATTTAATTAAATATTCTAGATAAATAATTTTTATAATTTCAATAAAACTATATTTCATAAATGTCTTATAATTATTTTTATATTTTAATATACTAAAATAAGGTTTTTATAAGATATAGATTTAATTAGTAGTAATTATTAATATTTTATCTAAATAATTAAAATAAAATTGTAATAATTTTTTTTTTATAAATTTTGATTTTCAAAATAGGATATATATATATATATGATATTATAATCTTAAATTATGAATGAATTATTTTTATAAAAATAGTACTTTATAAAGTTATGGTTTATAATTGAACTATTTTTGTAACTATTACTTTTATAAATTATAAATTACGAAAAATTAGTTTAAACAAATATATTATAATCGTTAGTTTTAAATTATAATCATTCAATAGTTTAATTTTTATAAACTTAAAAATATTATTTTTGTAATAACTATCTTAATATTAAATGTTAAACTTATAATTATTATTAATGAAATTAATAATATTAAGGATATAATAATAAAAATAAAAATAATAAAATTTAATAAAAATTTGAGAAAATGTTTGGGCGAAGAAGTTAGTGGAACCGAGTTGCATATTAGGGCCGCACTTAGGGTTTTTAGAGGTGAAGCCTGCTGTTCGGGAGCTGAGATCATTGAAGTTTGTTGAGAAACAGATTTGTGGTCGAGCCGATCACCAAGAGATATAAGGTCAAGGTAGAGGAGATCAGTGGCGACCAGGGTGTGTCAATTGGCATCGCATATGAAAGGAGAGGCTATGATAGGGATTCAGCCTCAAAGGTGTAGAGGTGGTCCAGGTCGAGTAGGTCGGGCACTGGTGAGGACTCTGTGCACCATTAGGGTTATGATTTTCTGATATTGAGTTTTTAGATTTCGTTTTCCTCCTCAACCTGGTTTGAGTTAGGCTTTTTAGGTGTTCATTTTGTTAGAAACTATTGTCAATATTTGTTGCACATTGATTTCCATTGTTGTAACTCCTATTCATCTTTTGTGGACCATGAATTTGATTATTGATTTTCTTAACAGTATCAAATTTCTCTACATGTTACTTTCTACGATCCAAATTATATCAACATGTGATCCATTTTATCTACTTAATAAATTTGCAATTTTATATTAATCCTTTCAATAATTTACTATTTCCACTTTTATGATATAATGAATTGTTTTATTTATATTGTTTTTAGACTTCTTTATAAGCTCATACTGGCCCATATCCATGATATTTGTGAATCCCCATTAGTTTATAGATGTCCCTATTTTCAATGTTATATAAAATTTATATTAATTAATGAACTATTTTTTACTTCTTTTTCTGCAATAGTATTCACATATTACTTTGCAAGATTGGAAGTGTCTGTGAATTTATATTTTTAAGGATATAAATTACTGTGTCTTTCAGTTTCTCTATGGGGTGTTTTTCCACACATTCCTCTGTTCTATTTTTAGTTTACACTGACATCTAAAATTTTGGTGTGTCCAAATATCGGCCAGTACACTATTTCAAATTGAGGTATGAGAAGTTTATTTATTTATTTATTTATATATTTCATGTTATGCTAACTTTTTTCTGGTTTTCTAGATGGGGAGAATAATTTATTTTCAAACATATTTTTATCTGCAATTTTATTTCCTTAAGGGTGTAATTATTAATTTTTTTGTTCTAATTTATTACTTTTATTTAATTATAGAAGGGGGATTATATATTTTATGTTATATATTTTATTCATGTTATAATAAATTAATTTATTTATCATGTTATGAAATTTATGTTTTATTTTAAAGTGTTTATATACCTATAGACATACATATATATCTACCCAACTAAGTATAATTTTTTTAAAAAAATTAATGTATGGGACTATATTTATTTCAGTCAGATTTCATTTAATGTGGTTAAATGGGGTATTACTTGTAATTATGTTTCTAAAACCATTTTCCACATATATATATGTATATAACCAAGTTTCAGTTTTAAATTGATATCATATTAATTCGTTCAATGAATATTCTCATTTATCAATGCTTTCCTAATATATATATATATACATACATACATGTGTGGATGAAATAGATATTGATAATGTGTTATTAATTTTATTGGAATGTTTAAAAAAATGAACATACTATTTCATTACGTTATCATAAAATTAATAGCATCGCATATATTTATAATCATGACTATAAGATTATGAATATCATCGACACTCGTTAAATTATAAAAAAATCATGGTATAAAATTTAAAGATTTAAATTCTATAGTTAATAAGTACCTAGAATACATTAAAAGTATTTTATTTTAAATGTTTCCTTTAAAATGTTTTGTTAGGAACATAATTATTTATTAGGGCCAATTATGGAAAATGTATTTTCGAAAAAAGATTTAATATATAGACAGTTTATGAAAATGTTCATGGGAAGGGTTTGGTTGTTACCAAACTCGCGAGTTTTATTCAATAATAGTTTATATAAATATTTATATATATATATAGGTACATGGTTATATATAATAATTAGTGGAAATTATTATTTTAATGCAGTTATGTGTTTTTTCAAAAGTTTAGAACTCTAGTGAATATATATATATATGTAAAGTAAGCCTAATTTTTTATTGAAAAACCATGTGCTTGACCACTGTAAATATGGAAGGGAATTGGGGAGTGAACAAATCCTTCGACAAGTGGGTAGGCCCAGACAACTTTCAATGATTAAAGCATCCCATGAATAGTGTTTTTTAGAAGCCTGAAAAATGTTTTCAGAAAAAAACTCTAGATTATGCTTATGTAATTTTTAATGTTTGTACTTTCTAAAATGATAAATCCTTTTTAAACAATAATTAATTTCAAATAGTACTTTCAAAAGGGTATTTATAAATGTATTTAAATAGTTATTATCAAAATAAAATTTTATAAGGATTTATCTATGGTTTTTAAACCCCTTACTGGGAAAAATTAATGTTCACCCATTATTTAAAATTATCTCACACAAGTTTCTTTGAATTCCAATGTTTGATGTAATTGATTTAGAGTGTGTGGAAGCGAATTTGTCTTTTGGTTTTGATTAATTTTAGCTACATATCTGTTAAATTTTATGATTTTCTCTAATTCTATAGAACCTGGACCGGTAAAAGTTCCTCATTTATGTAATGTTTAAGGTTGGGTTCCTATAATTGGGATCAGAGGCACAATTTAAACAAATTTTGAGATTGGATGTAGTTGTCTAAGTGGTGGAGTTTTGAGTTTGACATTCTTAGTTTCATTAATTTTTAAGATGGAAATTCAGAATTCTTTGTTGTTCGATGAAATGAATTGCGAGAAGGTAAATATTTTTAAGTATGGGACAATGTAAAAGCCTAGAAATTTTAAACATGGTTTTATTAAAAATGTATTTTATTAGATGATTTTATTTATAATTAATACCAAAAAATAATATTACTTTTAAGACAATTTTCAATAAAAATAATAATTGGAATAACGTGTCTTAATTAATTTTATTATTATAGGCTAAATATAATAAAATTTAAAATATTATTTAGAGTTTTCCAATTAATATTACTATTTATTTGAAAATAACAATATTAATGTAATTTTTTTTTACAAAATATTATTTAATTAAACATTCTAGATGAATAATTTTTATAATTTTAAAGAAACAATATTTCATAAATGTATTATAATTATTTTGATATTTCAAAATACAGAAATAATTTAGTTATAAGTTATAAATATAATTAAAAGAAATTATTAAAATTTTGTCTAAATAATTAATATTCAAATATAATAAATTTATTTTTATAAATTTTGTTTTTCAAAATATGATATATATATATATATGAGATTATAATAAAAAAGTATGAATAAATTTTCTTATAAAAATTATACTTTATTATGTTATGCTTTATAATTAATCTCTTTTTATAACTCTTACTTTCATAAATTAAAAATTATGAATAATATGTTTAAACAAATATTTTATAATCCTTAGTTTTAAATTATAAACTTTGATTAGTTTAATTTTTATAAATTTATAAATATTAATTTTATAATAACTATTATAATATTAAAAGTTAAACATATAATTATTGTTAAGAAATGTAATATAAATAATGATATAATAATACTAATACTAATAATAATGAAATTGAATAATAAAGAGTGAAAATGATGGGGAGTAGATGTCCATGGAACAGTGTCACATGGCTGGGTTGTGCTTAGTGTTTTTAGAGGCGTGTCCTGCTGTTCGGGAGCTAAAATCATCAAAGTAGGTCGAGCCACCGATTATCTGTCGATTCGATCGCCAGGAGAGCTATGGGAAAGGTGAGGAGATCGATGCCAAATAGGGTGTGCCGAGCAGCGTCGCACAAGCATGGAGAAGAAACGATGGGTCCTTGGCCTTAGAGGCATGGTGGTGGTCCAGGTCGAGTCGAATGAGCATCAAGGAGGAGTCCATGTGTCCTCAGGGTTTCAGATTTTCAAAAACTCAGGGTTTCGATTTTGTTTTCCTCCTTATCATAGTGAGATCTAGGCTTTTTAGGTGTTTTTTTAGTTTGAAGTTATTGTCAATATTGATTTCACGTCAATTTCCATCTTCTTCACTCCTATTCACTTTTTCATACTGCGAATTTGAATAATGATTTGATTAGTAGTATCCAATTTTCCTACTTGTTGACGTACTGTGATCCAGATTTTACCAACTTGTAATCCATTTTATCTGCATAATCAATTAGAAATATCTACTTGTTTTTATCTAGATAGGGATGTAATTTCTAGAAAACCTAACTATAATTAAATTAACAAAAGTGTTGGATGTGGTCCCATTTTTATACAGTTCCATAAGATGTTAATTAGTGTGTGTCTTATTTCAAATGATCTTGTGAATCCTTCAAGGAATATCCTATGGGATTCTCAAACAAAGTGTATAATTAGGTATCTTTATCACGAACCAAGTGAAGATTGATTTATTTCCCAACCATCATTTTAGAGTTATTACCCATATGTATATTTTTTCCCATTCATACATCCAGTTTTTTGTATCTAGGTATGGGTTTTATTTCAATGAGATCATAAAAAACATGTTTTTCCAAAAAATTAGTATTTTCCCTTTGGTCTTCACTAATATTTTTAGGTCTCACATTCCATGAGTAATTAAACATTCTTATGGTACCTACAATAATGATCCTTAATTTTCGTAGATGATTATTATTCAATTTTTTAAATTAAATTATATAACATAAAAAGAATATATTATTTAAAGGATGCACATTATAGATATTAATATTTCAATTAAATAATGAAAAATTATTAAATATCAAAAAATCAATTATAACAATAATTGAATTATTAAGCTAACAATTTTAATGATTCAATATGAAATTAAATATTAATAAATTATAAAAATAATATTTCTAATATTAAAAATGAATGTTATTTACATCATTATAATAATGAAATTATACAAATAAACACACAATTCAATAATATTTGTAATAATTCTATATTTAAATTCATAAAATTCAACCAAATATTATAAAATATTAAACTAATAATTAAACATGAATATTTTCAATTCAAATATATATATAATAATACATTGTGTTAATTAATTATATTCTATAATAATAAATGAATTTCTAAAAAACCATAAAACATTAAGAACCATATAAAAATTTACATTGTTTAATAATAAATAAATAATCATAAACAAAATAAAAATATATTAATATTTTTAAGATTTAATAACCTCCATTAACCATAGGAGAAGCACGAAAAAAAATTCTACTTAAATAAATAAGGAGAGTGACGTGAATAATCTAGGGGCATTCCATCCCTTTCATACGTTAGGTGGTGGAGAGTTCCTAATGAGTTTTCATTCTCTATGTGGTTTTTGGAGGAAGAGAATCAACTCAATTGGTTCTCTACTACCAAAACCACATGGAGAGTGTTATATAAATTGTAACACTCTAGAGATGATGACGAATTCCAATTTGGTTGGTACTCCAATTGTGGGAATCCCATCCACCAATCCATAATTCATTTGAGAGACCCATATTGAAAAAACCATAAAAAATAATTATAACCATTTCAAAAATATATCAAGTTCATCCAATTTAGAATTCCTGAATCAAGTCTAGTTATTCACCAATGTCATAGTATCGCCATAGATATTAGCTTTAGTCATATCATGCCTTAGTTTTGAATCTTGTATCGAGCTACATATATCATTACAGGTTCACATGAATATTAGTCATCCCAAATTCATATCAGATCGTATTATTCCTTAACAAATTTGTTGAGAAACTATTATAATCCATAAACACCAAGAAGATCATTTCCATTCTTTAATATTATCTTATATGCATTAGTTTATGTCTTTATCATACTAACTTATAAAATGGAGTGTGGTTCAATGTCAAACTTCCAATACATCACAATAGTAAGAAAATTTATTACTTTATTCCTGGATTCAGGAGGAGTGTCCCCAAATCACAATATATGACATCTTATATCAAAAATAGAATTTGATACACTATGTGGGTATCCATTTATAGTAAGATATCAAATATAATGACTTTTTTTTATCATCATTATACCACATGAGATGGGTGACATAGATGAGGGTAATCATATGTTTTATTTTATGATACGAGATATCTGAACTTATGACTAAAAACATAGATGGGATCTGACTTATATTGACACCCTTGGTACTATAATTTTTTTGGGGGAACTGTATTGTACCTTAAAAAATATCATAGATTGTGACATAAAAACCCAATGTGAAATCAATATATCGCTAATTAAAACTCATCATGTTAGATACTTTTTTTTCCAAATATACAGTCAATATTATATGCTATTCACCATGTCATCGATCCATACTGATTTAATATCTAATAGTAAAACATCTTCATGATCAAAATATAGAAAATAAAATAATCATCAAGAATATCATCTCAATATATAAGATTGATCAAGGATACATGTCGAGGATTTTTAACATGGGAGATTGGATGATGGTGTCTATTTAACGAAAATTGGAATATTGGGAAACTACCCATACATATGGAAAATTGTGATGAAAGTGAAAATAGGGCATTGTCATTTTATTGGTTATTTATTTGGATGACAAAGGGTAGAATGTTTTCAGAATCCCCATGAACATTAGAAGAAGAATATATGACTTTTGATGAATCATCCACATAAGATGATCCAATGAAATAATCATGACACTTTCATTGATCTTATGCTAATGAAGGCATAGAGAGGGTTCATAAAAGAATAAGATAAAACTATAGAAGGGATCTTTGATGAGTCCTGAATGACATTTGAAATTATATAGAATACATTTCAATAATAAAAACTATTATAGACCACAATTCAATATAAAAATCACATATTTACACGGTATTTTAGTGGACTCTATAGTATAATTGTAGAGCTCCACTTTCTTGACAATATATAGGTGGATTTGGTGACTCACCATCCATGTTTTAATCTATATACTAACATCTGGTTTTTGTATAGAATAATCAATAGTAATGTTAACAAATCCAGGTGATTCCACTGATCCTAGAGACATATCTATGAGGTAAGAGATGGTTTAAATAATCTCAGTGTGTGATAGCTTATTGTAGTCAACCATTGAAGAGGTTAAGAAAATAAACTAAATTTCTATTTCCAATCCAAAAATATTTTAAGTATTATTTTTGAATTTGATATATATTTTAATCCTAAATATTAATATATATTTTTTATCTCCCAATTTTAAACTTATTTTGATGATAGAATCTCCAAAAGTGGTGTTAGTGAACCAATGTGTGGTATCCAATCCTTGGTTGGTTAGATTGTTCAAAAAATAGCGTTTTTTAAATTGAAAAACTCTTTCCAAATAAGTACCTTCTTAATATGTAGAAGTTGATGTTGGTGGTGATTAATGAATGGTTGATCCTATATATACTACAACTCCTAGGGATATTATTTCTGTTCAAATAAATTAAAAAATTTGTTGTATTGGAGAAGATATGAAAAAAATCCCCAAAAAATTCTAGTTTACTCCCCATTAATCTATTGTGGATTTTTTAATGGGTTAAGTACCGGTTATGTGACTATTAGTCAATTAAAATAACCACAAATGTTTTTAGAGTAAGAATATGATTCCACTTAACACTCTATATCACTAGTTTTACTAAAAATATCAATTATGCTACCAATATTTATGGTTATGAATGTTTTCCAAGGAAGAGTCGACTCCACCATATTAAACCATTCCCAACACAATGATAAACTCCATTTGGCCAATTTTCACTCAATATTTTTGACCATTCTAGACACAATGGTGGCTAAGGAGAAAAAATTTATATTTCCATTTTCTTAGAAAGTAGTGTACTATCATAAGAGGTATACATGGATGAAATTATAAAGGTATATTCGGTTAGAATTAGTATATTTTTAGTATAGAAGACTCGATATTAATTAAAAAAATCATAAGGCTTTTGACTATAGGTAAATTGGAGAATCAAACCATTGCAAAATAACCACCACATGATTAGATTGTGATTCATGTGATATTGAAATCTATCAATGCATGTAAGCTATAAGATCCAGAAATAATTGATATATCATCTTAAAAAAGTAGTGGTAGTAGGAGATCATGAAATGTATTGATAGAATAAATTAGTATAGGATTCCCTTTCCCATGATATGTTGAGATATTTATTTTCTTAAGGGACAAAAAAATACATTCATATTTGAAGAAATAGGTTTTCTCACACAATGAAATATAAATCATTTCTCATTTTGGGGAAGTTTGAGAAATTTCCAATTTGGATAGACCCATTGATAATAACATGCTTCCCAAATATGTGTCTCAGATGAAAATTTTTGATGCAATGCACCACACTGATGATATGGTTGGGATTATCTCACAATAAGAAATGATGGAAATCCATATATATGTTTGTATATACAAAGAAACCTTCATCTAGAAACTCAATTCTAATGGGCTATTCGTCACAATGGACTATTATTTTTTGAAATGGGTCAGCTCTTTCTACGCTCCTAGATGGTTAGTTTAATTTAAAGTTCCTCATGTTAAAACATCCAGATTTAATATAATTTTGAGGCTCTGGCAGAAACGCCACCCGATGCAAGATCAGTTGTAGAATGTAGGCTATACTCTTTCTTCTACATGCCCTCTATTTATGCGGGCTGCATACTCTAAAACACACATTTACATGGATAGCTCTTATGCAAGGAATTTATGTAATTAAATTGGTTTTTTATACTTTTATTTTTCACATTACAGGTCTTTTGAGGTGCTTCTGCTATGGTTATGTGATAGTGGGAAAAGCGTGCAAGTGCACAATCTACTAGTTGCTGTAGTATCTTTGGTTGTTTTCATTATATGGTCTGCATGGGCTTATCATTTTTTTCATTTTAAAAAGACTATTTATGGGTTCATGGTACCCCACTACATGTTTCCAATATAATATATGGTCTGCATGGAAATTGGTGCTATTCTATGAAAAATCTTCTGGATTTCAGGCAGACGACATTTCCATACAATAAGACGTTCATGCTGTCACTGCTGTCTAGCAAGGTGTGTTATAGAATAACAATGATGATAGGTTTACTCTCTGGGCAATTGGGGTGGCTAGGAGACTCAAGCAACCTCTCGTTCTCCTCTTTTTTAGATGGATTCCCCCAATCCCATTCTGGATCAATGTTAATATTGATGGAGCTACCCATGGCTCTCTTGGACTAGTAGGATGTGTGAGTGTGTTCTGGACTTATCATAGCTTTTTTAAAAGATGCTTTCACCACTTCATCAGACAAGGTAATGCTTATGAGTCCGAGCTCTGAGATTTAATTTATGCAGTAAATTATGCAATTCTATTCTACTGGTATCTATTATGGATTGAATTAGATTCCAAATTACTGGAGAACTCTTTCAAAGAATGATTAGGATATGTGTCATGGCAAATTCTCCCATATTGGATCGCATGTCTCAATCATGCCTGCCATCTCCAAATCTCTATATCCCATGTCTACAGGGATGTGATCCAGGTTGTTGATTCCCTTTCGAAGAGGGTGCTCGTAGAGTCAAGTACGATGTGGACATTCAAGCTTCCTGATTTTTTTGTATGTTGGTCGATGACATGCGGGGTGTGGTGAATTCTCAATCTTACAATACATTTTCTAATGACTAACAATCTATACTTTTTTCATCATTAATAATTTTAGGGATGACCTGCACAAACCCTAGATTTTCATCTCTATGAATGGAATATATGGAAGGCATTCATAAAATCTTTTATATCATATTAGATGTGGATAATTAATGATACTATAAGGATGTGTAAAATGTGGGAACATACATTTCAATAATGAAAACACTGTATAACCATGTCTGAGGAGAAAAATCGCATTTTTAAATGATTTTTTGGTGGGCTCCATTGTATTATAATAGAGATTACATTTCATAAAATTATATAAGATGTATTTTTGACCCACCATACATGTTTTAAGATATATATATATATATATATAAGAAGACAATAGGTTCATATGTGTAGTAGTAGTAACATTAGTGGGCACTGTTACATCCCGTGATTTTAGAGTATATTTTCTCTTTATTAAATTTGATTTTTTCGACAACTTTCGAATCATGAAACAGAAAAACTCAATGAATAATACTATATTATACACAATGAAATATTTTACAAGATAATTAAATGAATAATATTTAGTAATATCAATTATGTAGTTATAATATGCACTATATTGAATTATTTAGGGAAAAAAGTTATATTAAAAACAATGAAATTGTTATATATTATATATATTATTTAAAGGATAATTTTTTATTATTTTGAGTATTAATATTATTCAAACATCATTTTATATTATTTTGTACTTATGAATAATAATTCATAAATTTAGTATCAATTTATTATAAATAAATATGAAATCATTTGATTATCAAAAAAGAGATATTTTTTAGAAAATTATTCTAAAGTTTGAAATATATATTTTATTAATAAATTAAATTAATCACTATGGAAAAATTATTTTGGTGAAATATATTTGTAATATATTCTATAATATAAATTTACACTCATATAATGGTTGTTACTAGCAATATAATGACAATAAAATAATTTTTTGCATTGAAAATATTTTTTTAAAAAAATGGGTTTTTTGACTTTTAGGTAGAGAGAATAGAATTTATATTCTCTTAATTTAATAATTCTAATTGATTAAATAAATATTAATTATGAATTTATAATGTAAAAATTAGTTTAGGGTCATTTGTTTCAAAAATGTTTATTTTTTGGTGAATAATGAATATTAATATGTTTATATATACACATACTTTAGTGATACAATTATGATATATGCATCATCTTGAAATATTAATACAATTTTTCTACTAAATATATATTTATGGAGTATTCAAATAAATATATTAAATTATATTGAATTTAGAAACTTTTTTAACAAAAATTTGAACCTATTTTATGTTTTATTCTAATAACAAATTATATTTAATTATTTGCATTTAATAAGGTAGTTAAATGGGACCATTTTGTTTTGGAAAGGAAATAATTTAAAATAAAGTTAATTTTTTTAATAATAAACGCTTAAATTTATACGAATCATCACTACTAAAAAAATTATGCCTATTTGAAAAAATTATCAATATTTTGACCCTAAAAAACCTTCTCATCCCTTATAAAGACACCCACACCTTTCCCTTTGAAAACTCTCTCAATTAACCTATAAAAACCACTCTATAAAAATATACCCTCTTTTATGTAACTTTTATTATGTATGTAGGATTTTTATATAATAAATCTCTATCCCTCAAGGTTTTAGAAAGGTAGTATAACATTATCATATAGGTAACCTAGATTCTCTTTTCTTTGTTTTTATCACTTTTATTTATAATCCTACAATAAATCATATCATTAAACCTAGATTATTTATTTAATATATTATTATATAATATATAAATGTTTTTATGTCTATAGAATAACCACTCTTTTCATTCCCTTCCATCCTTTTGAGAAAATAAAACCTTTCTTTTATGTTTGTGTGGACTACAACCACTATGAATGTTGTATTTAATTTCCAACCAAAGTCTCTCATTGATGGTTCTATAAATGAATTAAATCAATATATATGGTATTCATTACAAAATTATATCATATAATGATAAATTAATATTTACCAAGCTTTCTTTCCATTTTATAGAAAAAGAAAACATCCCCCATATGTATGTACAAACTATCATCTTCATAAAGCGATGTATTTCATTTTTATCACCATCTTGAATGCATTGTTATTAAAATATATATCATAAATAAATATTTTATTTATGAACTAATTAATATTGTTGAACTGTATTTAAGGTAGTATTACCAAAATCACTGAACCAAAACATATAAGGAAAATGAAATATGTAACACCCTGAATATTGATTTTAAGGAAAAATTCATAAAGAAATGGTAATTATCAATTATAAGGGAGTATATATTGTAATATATGTATTTTTATATAGTATAGTTCTATAATAAATATAAATTTATTATATGGTATTTTGAGTGCATACAAAGTAATTTAGGTCATCAGGTAAGTGTTTTTGTTGTAATATTTTTATAATCCTGATTGTTCATGTTTATATTTATATTAGGGAAATCGTATGATATATCCCTCTTAAACAAAATCATTTTTAATATACTATAGTTCTTATGAATTTTTCAGGTTTTTCTTTCATTTTTAATTTGTCATAATTTTAAAATAATGAAAAAATATTCTTATGAAAAGATGACCTCATTTATCTTGTTTTTCGAGAATATTTTTATTCCCAGTCAAAGTACTTTGACATTCTTAAAGAATATTCCATTATATAATTAAATGATTATTTAAGTTCACATTAAATTATATTTAATTTTTTTACAATGGTATAAAAAGGGATCTTTACAATGTTTTTCATACAAGTAATATAAAAAAGTGTCAACAAATATATTAATGTTTATCACATGACCACATTTTCCTGTTATAATAGTCATTATTCGATATAAATATTATATTACATGTTTTCATGGTTTTAAAAAAAATATTTCCAATATTCATAAATTTTAAATTATTGAATGATATATATAGAAGAGTAGTTTTCCACTTGTTTTTCAAAAAATATTTGTAATTTTTTTGTAAAATAATTATTCATCTATATAAATATCCTTTATGAATTATTATGTTTTACTGGGGATATATTATTATGATAACATACATATTATTTTCATATATGGTTTATTATTATGATGTTTTATTAATGTTTTCATGAATCCCTTTAATTTTATACGGGGTAATAAATCTATGATGAAATGTTGAATGCATTTATGATCTTATAAAACACCTATGTAATGTTTTCATTTTGTGATAGATAGGAACTAAATTATATGTCCCTATAATGCAATGGGTAATTCTTGATATCGCTTGATATAATATGAAAGAGAATAATGAGTTTACCCAATCCAAAATAGTACTCCATCCACTATATTTATTAGAATGTAGAGTTAAACCACTTCACTATGGGACTTTTCCCACTATGTTTTTGGTAATTGGTAGTGAACCCAATCTATTATCATAATCTAGAAACTATGACTACATTTACATAGGGTATTGACTATTATATTTTTTTATATTCATATTTTCATTAAAAAAAATTGTGCATTTTACTTATGATATGCTCTCAAGGATCTTGATTGATTATTTATTATTCATAACTCTAATGAAATGTGTCTTTTTTATGAAGAATTATTATTCTATAACTCATTATTTATGGCATTTTAATTCCAAGGTTTTTTTCCTAAGCTATGATCATGTTCTCAGGACATTATACATATTTTATGCTCGAGTTTTGTCATCAAATGATATCATCCATGTTTAAACTTATTGAGAATTTGAGCCTAGAATTTCTTATGTTTCTATTTACCTAGGTTAGGTAGAATGTTTTTTGTTGGATTATAATATGAAGGGTACAAAGTAAGGTATAAAATGTGAGAGATATATAATATCATTGATGAATGTTTGGATGTAAATCACAACACATTTGGGTTGTTTGGTTCTATCCTAATGGTGAATTATGTGGTGTTATATTTCATACATAATCATTGACCTCAAGTTACAATTTTAATTCATAATGAAAACATTCAATGAATCCCACATACATAAATAGCTACTGAAATTATTTTAAAAGGTATTTGGTCAGTTAGGATTTCATACCCAATAGAATATAGGTACCCATTCTGGTTGAGATGATGGGAGGTTGGGATCATGACAACCTTTTGGGGGGAATTTCATCCTACTCCTGGACTCTCTTATAGATTTATAATTTGTTCATGAATCTCTTCTAAATATTGATATGTAATTGGTTTCCCTAAAAAATGACCATATGTAAAACGCCTTTCAATTCCTGATATGGAATCTGTTCTCCATCAATAAATATAGGTTAAAGCTATTTTATACAAAACTGGTAATCTATTTGTGAATACATCTATTTGTTTTTGTGGTTCATCATTCATTTACCCTTATGGGTAGTTTCATATATATTAAATTCATATAGTCGGTCACTTCGGAATTTTCCAACACATTGGGAGGAATATAATATGTCTTGGATGGGGTTGATACACTTCAAGTAATTCTCTATATCATGTTAATTATAGGAAAATAATTTCACATATTCTATTGAACCCGTGTAGTTTAACGTCATGTGTAAAGGACCTATGTGTGGTAACTTAGGAACTGATTATTTGATCTTGAGTCTCAAGGATACGTCTTATGTATCATGACTATAGTAGGAATCAATGTTATTGTAGTTCGAACAATTTTTAGGACTAACCCCAATGTATATAACTTTATATATAGGGGATCATATCATGCCAATCATCAGAGAATACACACAATGGTTTCTGCTGAGTCTAAATGTGTTTGGACTTTCCCATTCATCTCTCCTGTTTTGGAAATCACCAATTTCAAGTTGATTCTCATCGTAGTCATATGGTGTTGTTTTACATCGTAATCATATGTTGTTGTTTTACATTGTAATCATATGCTGTTGTTTGATATTGTAATCATATTTTGTTGTTTTATCTCATATTCATATGTTGTTTTCTCCTTCGTAACAACATATTTTGATTCTTATTGTAATCACATAATTTTTTAAAGTCGCATAAATTGTTTTAAAAGTGTAACCACATATGATGTTTTCGAAACCATATGTATCGTAATAATGATATGCATCATAATCATGATATGCATTGTATTCATGTTATATATCTTAACCATGTATCATAACCATTATATTAATTGTAATTACATTATGCATCGTAAACATGTTATGCATCGTAACTATGCTATGTTTCATAACTATGACAAGCATTGTAACCATGTTATGCATCGTAATCATGTTTTAGTCTAAAAAAACATAAATGTTTCTAATTTTAATTAATAAAAATCATTATTTCCTACATTTTTACATAATATATTCTAAAAAATTGCAGTCTTGAAGTTAGTTATATGACAATCAAAATGATATCGTGTATTCTTTTTTGTTTTTACTTTTATAATGGAAGGTGTCCAAGTCCCTCAAAATTTTCTAGTGAAATGTGACCATTAGAGGAAATGTGACTGTTGGAACCTGAGGCATATATATATAAGGTCATTCGAACCAGAGAAACCAAATTTTGTATCTTCCATGATCTAGAGAGAGATTGTGGAACATCTCACTTTCTTCATTCGAAAGGACTTAAAGATACATGATGAGAACAACTTGTTCTTAGTTCTTGTATTTAAATATGTGCTTTGTATTGCGTTATGTGATCGATCATTATGATAACGATCAAAGTATTATGGGGATATGAAGATGGGGCTTCCAATAGTTTAATCGATGGATTTAAAGTATTTCAAATATAGATTTTTCGATTACCTTATTAATTAAGGAATTTCATGGATAGGAAAAGATATGTGCCTATCATCGTATCAAGAGCTTACCAGGGTGGTGGTAAGATAAACCTTTTATCCTAGGTGAATGGATAGCATACTCTTCGGGATAAAAGAATTTTAATACCTTTTATTTTTCCAATTCATTTTTAATAAAAAGGTAATCATTTTGTTTTCAGGTTCTACTCCTAATCTTTTGCACTGTAATTGTTTTAATTAGGATACTTTCAGTACATATTGAATAAATATATTCTATATGATGTATGATAGAATCATTTACTTTTTTTATAATTCGATCATCGTATTCAATTAAAATTCAATTGTTTTCTATTACTTGTGGTATCATATCATATCATATCATATCCACCGGATCTAGGACTAGTTAGTTCATTTTTTATAATGACCCGAGCCCACTCTTCAAGACTCAGTTCATGAAAATTCTATGTGATTTTTTTATAAAAGTTACAATTCAATTACACAACACTTTAAACAAAAGAGGTTCTTTTATCTGCCTATGTTCTAGAGAAATGACATATGATTAAAAAACATCAAAGTTACAAAGTAAATTAAAAAAAAGTGAAATATCAACTCTGATTCTATGCGTGCTACAACAAAGATGACCAACACTGGATTCCAAGAAAACCTGTGAAAAAATTATCGAAAATGTAGGGTGAGCACAAAATATGCCCAGTAAGGGGTTTTGGAAACCTTTGATAAATCCAAATAAAATATTCTTTTGAAATTACATTTGGAAAATTCAATTATAAATTAATTTGTAGAACATCCTTTACAAAATACCATATTTATTTGAAAATTAATTATATATCAAAAATGCTTTTAAAACTAATATAGTTATTTAGTTGAAAATATTAAGCAAACTCTTAAAAAAACGAACGGGGCCACTCGAAGCATTGAAGGATATCTTGGACCTACCCACATGAGGGATGTATTTACTATCCAATTCCCTATCATATTTACAAAGTTTGAGTACCGATTTTTATAAAAAAAATTGTATTAGCTTTCCTTATATACATATAATTATCACTGGTGTTTTAGTT
This sequence comes from Viscum album, assembly GCA_963277665.1. Lineage (NCBI taxonomy): Eukaryota > Viridiplantae > Streptophyta > Magnoliopsida > Santalales > Viscaceae > Viscum > Viscum album. Next base: position 773,930,955 of record OY728152.1, on the reverse strand, counting down.
TCGAAAATATATTCATAAACATGTTAGGAAAAATGAATACTAATCAATAATAAAAATTATATATTTGACTTTGTACGATCAGATCTCATGATACATGACTTTGCATAAACACATGGAAGATAAATCAACATCGACACACTTAAAATTTCAAAGACATATTTTTTAAAATTCAATATGCATGAAGGTAAACTAATAAAAATAGATATCATATAATTATATCTTCTTAAAATAAGTCAATAACCATGTATAATTATGTGTGCGCCCAAAAACTATCAAAGCATCATTTCTTAAATAAAATCATCCTTGTATATCCACATAAGATTTAAGGAACACGAATTTAAGAAGTACATAAAAATATACACAATCATAGAACTTGTATTAGAAACCTGACCTTGAATGTTAAATAAATTATTTATATATATGTTCAATTATCATATACGCATGTATCTCACACACATATTTAGATACTTGAATGACAAAATTGGTGTGAAAATTGAAAATTCAATATAAATATATATACATATATACAAATATACATATATACATATATATATATCATGAATAAACATGAAAATTTATATACGTTCATATATGTATATATCATGCATTAAAAAACACACATACTCAATTTATGATTTCAACGTAATGACTTGGAATCCATAGAAGTATAAAACATGGGAATGATATTACATAGAAAATTAGAATACCACATAAATAGGGATTATAATTTGTATGGAAAAACTCTCCTTACACAAACATAAAATTATATTTTGAAAATAATTAAAAAGTAAATACTAAAATATATAATATGGTTTCATATCAGAAGCCACAAATAATTTTAGTAAAATAATCCCTTAATATAATTTACCAATATTTCAAAAAGAAAAAAACATGTTGATTTTGATTCGAAGAAACCGTGACTTAAATAAATTTCTCTTTCACAATTGTAATTTGAGAAGAAAATAATAGACCAATAAAATATAATAAAACCATTATGAAAAAAATAAATTATAGAATATAAGCTGAAAACCCATAGATAGTATGTCCCTTACACAATTATAATTTTTGGAAAGAAAAATGAGTTTCCAAAAGATCTTTAAGAAATCCCTTATAAAGATAAGATCCAAAAATAAATGAATATTTGGAATATATATTTATCTCTTACCTATCTTTGTTGCGTATTCCATCCTTAGAAGAAAAAAACTTTTAGCTAGACATGATAATCAAATGGGGAAAAAGAAAATAATGGCTCCTACTCTCCCGGACTCGTATGAAAGCCTTTCCAAACTCTTTTTTTAGTTCATAGAGGTTGAATAGCTTTATGTACATGGTTTTCATAAATTTTATATTCACAATTATATGTGAATTAATTTGATTGATGTTGAGTAGATAAACTATGAATGTTGATATATATAATATGAAAACAATAAAAATAGAGGGGATTCAAGGTATGAATAATGAAATAATCCAATTACAGTAGATATCAATAACCAAAATGAATGTATAACAGGATTTTCGACAAGCACACACCCGGATAGAAAATATACATACCTGTATTATATTCAAATCGAAAAATCAAGACTATCATGTAGCTTAAAATTCTATGTATCGATATTCGTGGGACCAAAAGTGACAAAACTATCCACAAAATAGATTAAATTAATACGGGCGTTGAAAATAAACACCCTTAAAAATACTGACATCGGATAGAAGAAAGATATAGACAGATTGAAGAAATAATATCCTAATAAAAGAACTGATACACTATATATGATTCAGATAGGATTTTCTAATACATAGATGAAAAATAAACAAGACAATTCAATATTAATGACACCCTAAAAAAACTTGAAAGTCGATTTGGAAACACAAAATGAATAATGAAATCCTACGTAGTGGGGTAGATCTTCAAACCGAGGATCATTTTTCCCAATTTTGGTTCAGATACTTCAATGTGAAGTAGATCTAGTGCGCGATGGCCTTCAAACATGAAACAGATGTAGATCAGACTCAAACTCGACCTCCATGAATCCTCACTTGGCCTCGTCAAAAACAGAATTACCCTTTTCAGTTTAGTATGATTTTTGTAGTCGACTCTGAAGATGAAACACTTAATCAGTCGCCCGATCAAGCTCTACTCTGAAGTTGTGCCGAAGAAATGAACACCACGACTTGATTTCATCTAATCGAAGAGGGAGATACCCTCAAACCCCCAAATGACTTCCGCCATTTTTAATTCTTTTGTTTATTATTATGTTTCATCATATATATAAATATGGTTTTCATTTTTTTACAATAATAATAATATGATAATCAATAAAAATATTATAAAATATACTACATCAATTTTATAATTTAAAATAATATTTCATATATTATATTAGAAAATAAATAATATTTGGTTTCTAATATAAATTTATAATATTAGTATTATTATAATGAACTTATAATTCAAAATAATACTTATATATATATATTACCTTAGAATTAATAATTTGAAATAATAAATTATTCCCTTTGTTTTATGAATATTTATTAATGTTGAAAACATTAAAATATATCCACATTTAAATATTAAATAAAATTTCTAGAAAATAATGATTTTTTATTTATTTTAAATTTTAGTAAATGCATATCTTATGAATTATCATTATAATTTATTTATTTATTTCCTTAATTTAAAATTCATTACCCATTAAATATTTTGTTTTATTAAAAATAATAATAAATTATTATTTAATTAAAACAAAAACAATTAATTAATCAATCAATTATTTACAATTTTTACTAAAACTAGGGATGTTACATTCCCCCCTCCCCTATAGGAATTGCATCCTCTCAATTCATTCATTGGATTTATGAAAATACTAGATTTCCATCTTCAGAATTAAAAAATTTCTAAGAGGACTTAATTACCTAACAAAAACTCTATCGTGAAGATTTTGTTTTCACAGAATACAACGACAAATATCCAATGTTTTCTAGAACTTTTCTCTGATACCAATTATAACACCCCAATCCCACTCTTCCAGACTCGGTGCTTAAAAATGCTGTGTAATTTTTTTTATAAAAGTGACATAACAATTGAACTACAATTTAAAAAAATTAGGATCTTTTACCAGTGTAGGATTTGGAGAAAAGATATATTCATAAAAAACATCAGAGATACAAATTAAATTAAAACAATGTGAAATATCAACTCTTATTTAGCGCGCGCTATAACAAAGACAACCAACTCTGTATTTCAAGGAAACTGATGAAAAACATTTCAAAAACGTAGTGTGAGCACAAAATATGCTCTGTAAGGGGTTTTGAAAACCTTTGATGAATTCAAATGAAATATTATTTTGAAAATGTGTTTGTAAAATTCAATTAGAAATACATTTGTAGAACAACCTATACAAAATACTATAATTATTTGAAAATTAATTATATTTCAAAAATGATTTAAAAACTAATCCAGTTATTCAGTTGAAAATATTAAGGAAGCTCTTAAAAACAAAAAAAACTAGGGCCACTGGAAACATTGAAGGATATCGTAGACCTGCCCACTTGAGTTATTGATTTAATATCCAATTACCTATAGTATTTACAATGTTTTAGTACCGGTTTTAATAAAACATTTTTTGTATTAGCTTGCCTTATATTCATATAATTTTCACTAGTGTTTTAGATTCAAAAATATATTCATAATAATGTTTGGAACAAATGAATATTAATCATTACTAAAAATTATATATTCCACATTGTATGATCAGATCTCATGATACATGACTTTTCATAAACACATGTAAGTTAAATCAACATCCATGCACTTATTATTTCAAATACATATTTATTAAAATTCATTTATGCATGAAGGTAAACTAATTACAATAGTGATCATATAATTTTATCCTCTTAAAATCAATCAATAACAATGGATAATTATGTGTGCGTACAAAAATTATCAAAGAAAAATTTCTTAAATAAAAGCATCATTTTATATAGACTTATATTTTAAGGAACATGAATTTAAGAAGTACATAAAAATATACACAATCATAGAACTAGAATTATAAATAAATGATCTTGAATTTTAAATAAATTATATATATATATGTTCTATTAGCATATTAACATGTATCTCATAGCCATAATTAGATACTTGAATGATTAAATTGTTATGAAAAATGAAAATTCAATATATATATATATATACATACATACATATATATATATATCATGCATAAATAAGAAAATTTATATATGTTCATATATGTATATATCATTCATGAAAGAAAACACATATTCAATTTATGAGTTCAAAGTATATATTTGGACTCTATAGATGTATAACACATGGAAATAAAATTTCATAAAAAAAATACAATACCATATAAATAGGGATTAAAATTTGAAAGGAACAAACTCTCCTTACAGAAACAAAAAATTATATCTTGAAAATAATTAAAAACTGAATACTAAAATATATAATATGGTTTCATATCATAAGTCAAAAATCCTTTTAATAAAATAATCCCTTACAATAATTTATCAGTATTTCAAAAAGTTCAATACATGTTAATTTAGATTTGAGAAACCAATGACTTAAATAAATGTCTTTTTCAAAATTGTAATTTAGATGAAAATAATTGAAAAAATAAATATAATAAAACCCTTATGCAAACAATAAATTATAGAATATAAGCTGAAACCCCATAGATTTTATGTATCTTACACAATTATAATTTTATGAATGTAAAATGTGTATCCAAAAGAACTTTAAGAAATCTCATACAAAGATAAGATCTTAAAATAAATAAATATTTATCCCTTAAATTTTTTTGTTGTGTATTCCATCTTTATATGAAAACTTCATTGCTCTAGACATGATAATCGAATAGGGAAAAATAAAATAATGGCTCCTACTCTCCTTGACTCATTGGAAAGCCTCTCCAAACTCTTTTTTTAGTGCATAGATGTTGAACAGATTTATATACATGGTGTTCATAAATTATACATCCACAATTATATGTGTGTTAATTAGATAGATGTTGACCCGATAAACTATGAATGTTGAGATATATAATATGAAAACAACAAGGACAGGGGGGATTCAAGGCTTCAATAAAGAAATAATCCAATTTTAGCAGATAACAACAACCAAAATGAATGTATAACAGGATTTTTGAGCTGGTATAGACTCAGGCAGAAAATATACATACCTATATAATATAAAAATAGAAGAATAAAAACTAGCATGTAACTTAAAATTCAATGTATCGATATAAAGGGCACCACAAGTGACGAAACTATCTACAAAACATATTAAATTAATGCGGGTGTTGAAAATAAACACCCATAAAAATACTTACATCCGATAGAAGGAAGATGTAGATAGATTGAATAAATAATAGACTAAAAAAGAACGGATACACTACATATGATTCAGATAGGATTGTAAAATACTTAAATCCAAAATAAACCAGAAAAATCAATATTCATGACACCCTAATCAAAACTGGAAAGTCGATTCAGAAACTCAAAATGAATAAAGAAAACCTACATTGTCTAGTAGATCTTCAAACTAAGGATCATTTTTCCCAATTCTAGTTCAAATACTTCAATGTGAATTAGATCGAGGGTGCGATGGACTTAAAACTCGAACCAATTATAGATCAGACTCATACTCGACCTCCACAAACCCTCACCTAGCCTCATTGAAAACAAAATCTCCATGTTTAGTTAGTCTAATTCTTGCAGATGACTCTGATTATGAAATATTTAATCGGCCTCCTGATCAAGCTCTACTCTGTAGTTGTGCCAAATAAATGAACCCATTGACTTGATTTCAACCGATAGAAGAGGTAGAAACCCTCAAACCCCAAAATGACTTCAACCAATTTTTTAATTCATTGATTTTTTGTTATTCTGTTTCATTATATATATATATATAATTTTCATTTTTTAAAATTATAATAATATGATAATTAATTAAAATATTATAAAATATACTACAACAATTTTATAATTTAAAATAATATTTCATATATAATAATTAATAAAAATTAAAATTTTGTTTGTAATATAAATTTATAATAATAATATTATTATAACGAACTTATAATTCAAAATAATACATATATATATATATATTACCATAGAATTCATTATTTGAAATAACAAATTATTCCCTTTGTTTTATGAAAATTTATAAATGTTTAAAACATTAAAATAAATTGACATTTAAATATTAAATATCATTTTATGAAAATTATGGTTTTTTATGTATTTTAAATTTTAGTAAAAGAATATCTGATGAATTTTCATTATAATTTATTTATTGATTTCCTTAATTGATAAATCATTACTCATTCAATATTTTGTTTTATTAAAAATAGAATGTAATTATTGTTTAATTAAAACAAAAACTATTAATTAACAAACTAATTATTTATTTATTTTTACTAAAACTCGGGATGTTACATTTTTAGTGTTTTTGAATTGTATTAGTTTAAGATCTATTAAAATAGGATTCTTCTTAAGAGTTTGAACACATATATTTTAGACCTAAAATTCACCACCCCACCCTCTTTTATTATGGCATCTCATATACATTTACATCTATATTATGATCCAACCAATGGTATCAGAGGTAGGATTCCACAGATTTTTTTACTTTGATTATTGCTTTCTACAATATAGATATATTTTTGATATAAACCCTTTGTATCTATTTACTTTCTACACTAACATTTGGAGTGGAAAATTGTTGTTTTATAATTTGGAAGTAATGAATGTTGGATCAATTGATAATATAAAATGAACTAGATAATATATTTTTGATTGGAATGATTATGATTACTGGAGGGATCGAATGAATAAATTAGTTATTCATATTGTTGTATATAATTTTGTGATGCTCACTGGATGTTATAAAATTCTAGTCAAGGAAGTCATAACCTTCACCAAACAAGAGAACCTAGAATAACCACTAAATTACAAGGTACACAATAATCTTTTATGTTCTATGACTGGGAACATATATATTAACATATCATCATTAGAAGCCCCCAAATGTATCTAGATGAAATTTTGATGTCACATATTATGGTACATCTGATGTTATAGAAACAAGAAGTGCCTACTCCAAGTATAATATCATTATTTTGGTTTTCTCTATGGAGACCCATTATAAAAAAATCAAGAAATATTTATGAAAATTTTCAGATGTCCACAATCTATGAAAGAAAATGGTATTCATGATAAAGTTCTAATTAACAAGATAATTGATAAAATTCCCAATGAGTGGGAATCAAAAAAGACAACTATTGATTAGAACATGAATGTTTCACAAATCACTCTTGATGAATTATTTGGTACCCTCTTACAGCACGAGACCAGAAGGAAAAGAGATATATATTTTAATAAGAAGTAGAATGGTAATGGAAGTTCCTCTTTTACTACTACATCTAAAGCTAAGACACCAGAAAGGGTAATAAGATCCAAAGAAAAAAATGTTTTTGTTATATTAGAACCTAGTGAAAGTGATCATTCAGAGAATGACCTCTTTAATTATTCTTGATTAATAAACAATATTGAGAGAAAGAACGATTTTCAGTACATATTCAAAATTAATGATAGAAAGGACAAGAAAGACAGATAAGTAACATGTTGTTAATGTAAAATAGATGGTTATATTAGACCAGATATTCCATTGTTTAAATGAAAATATGCAAAGGATAAACATTCTAAAAGATACATGAAAAAATATTACAATTAAAATACTAGGAAAATATTGAATGAAATTGATACTTGGAGTGCAAGTGGTGGTGATTCGTTAGACGAATCTTCGGAATATGAATTATACGGTCAGAATAATATTATAATTTTAGCTATAATACTTAAAAAAATTCATTATTTCAAGGATCAGGTACACAATGTAGAATCTCTTACAAATGTATCATTAAATTCAAATTGAACTAATGAGAAATATTCATATACATTGGATTAATAATGTTCCTTAGCAGAGGATAATCTATATTCTTTTGATGAAGTATCTGTATTTTCCAAACTACATGAGAATGATAATTTCAAACTCAAGGAAAATCTTTATAAGTCAAATTCTAGAATATCAATTCTTACAAAACAAGAATAAGATCTCTCAAAAGTTGTTGATAAAAAACACTTGATTTAGGAAGCACATCAAAAAGTGTTATGAATGTAAATTCTGAGAAGGATAAACATTCTATGGCCTTTAACAAACTTGTTTTATAGAAAAATGTTTTTGAAATAAAAATAAATACAAAATTGTTTCAAGTGAGAATAAATTTTTTTCATTAGAATAAAATCTGAAATCTTTTATCTTAATAAATATTTATAAAATTTCACATCTAGATGTAAAGAGTTTGATAAAATATATTCACAAATTCATCTTCTATGTAATAGTTCTGGAATTGGTAATACTAGTTCAAAACCTTTTTTATTCATAATTATTTTGTTCCCCAAAGTGTTCCTTCTTTTACCGAGTATCAATGTAGTGGACATTAGGAATGAAATTGTTCTCATAATAAAACCCAATCTTTAGGATTTCATAAGGTTCACCTTGCAAAACAAATATGGATTCCTAATGTTCTTTTATCAATCCTTTTCGGATCCAAACAAGTTTGGGTTCCGAAAATCTAATTGTTTTATTTTTTAGGTAAAAAAAAGTGTTCCAACAACAAGAATATTTGGTATATGTAAAGTTTATGTTCTTGAAATATCACTGGAAATAAATATTTCTTTGAAAATATCATTGAAATGAAAGGTGGAAGAGTGACCTTTGGATATAATGCTCAAGGAATGGTCATTGGTATAAGTAATACTGTTATTTTAGGAAATGTTTTAATTTAAAATGTTTTTTTATTAAACGTATTGAGAACAACCTTATATGAATAATCCAATTATGTGATGAAGGTTACCTTGTGAATTTTAGAAATGATAAATATTGAACACACAATTCCATGGTTAAATTCATTCTCTCCGCCCATAGGCATGATAATGTACACATACATAACATATAAGACCCTAGTAGAAAAGGAATAACTTCCTTATGTAAAGTGGAAGACCAATCATGGTTATTTAATATATGGTTATGACACTATAAACTTAAGAACCTTTGTAAACTCTCAAAGAAAAGACTTATTAGTGATCTACCAGATCCCAAGTTTGATTCCTCATAATTGTGTGATCCTTGTCGATATGGAAAATAACATATAACAAGATTTAAATCAATTAATGAAGTTTCAACTATTAATACCTTACAGTTAGTTCACATGGATCTTTTTGGTCATACACAAACTGGATGTATTGGAGGAAAATACTTTGTATTTTTTTTAGTGGATGAATACACAAGATTTACATGGGTCTATTTTCTAGCAATGATATCTAAGGCCTTTTTCTATTTCAAAACATTTATACCCAAAGTTAAAAATGATAAAAAACTACCATTGATAATAATTATAAGTGATAATGGTGGAGAATTTGAAAACTCGGTTTTAAAAACATTTTTTAGTAAGAAAGTTATTACTCACAACGTTTTAGATCCAATAACCCCTCAGTAGAATGGTGTTGTTGAATTAAGAAATCATATTATTCAGGAATGGAAAAGGACCATGTTTAATGAATGTAACACACCTATATATTATGATATTGATTCGTTTTAATTTCATTGATATATTGTGTTTTACCCTACACCATGATTATGTTGTGCTATACGTATACACAACAATATTCTTGTCTTTGTGTTGCACCCAATTTCATGTTCTTTGGATAGAATTAATTTCATACAATACTAAGTATAGATTTTGTTCAATTTATAAATGAATAATGTTTTGATTATGTTATACACAACACCATAATACGCTTTCCCTACATGCAAAACTGACATGGGATTGTGTTAATGCAGGAGTGACCTTCCTCGATAGATTGTGTTGTATGTGATACCGAGATTCACTAAAGAACGATATATTATTAAAATATTATTATTTAATTGGATATAAACTATGTTTTATGAATATTATTAACCACATTATAAATTTTTTATAACATTTTCATCCATCTTACACATGATATGAGAACAAAATCAATTTTTCTGATAAAAGATATATTTTACAAAAAAAGAAGTTTTAATGCCTTTTGATGGTGCACCAATTTTAAATCTAGTTTTTTGACACTTTTATAATTTCAATTTAACAAAATTAACTTCTTATTTGGAAGAAGGACAAAAAAATTTACTTTTTTAAAATTTTTGGTATTTTCTGATAAAATTCAATTTTTTATGAGTAGTGAAAAATACTGATTTTTAATTCAAAATTTCCTTTTCATATAATTTATTTATATGCATAGATTATATTTAAAATTGGGTTTAAATTCTAATTGGAATATAATTTTTTTTATTTACTTGAATTTTGGCCATTTTATGTAATTTCACATTTAAATAGATTATAAACACATATCAATCTTTTGATAGTTATTATTTCTGAAAAATCTGCATTTTAGTTTCAACAATGGGAATTAATCTCAAATTAATCACTACAAATTATGTGTTTTGATTTTGGAAAAATTGATTCCATATTTGGAATCAGAAAAATAAAATTGTGTAAATAAGAAATTTTTATTTTTGGACATTATGAATAATAACATCAGTAATTATTTTATTTACTATGGTAAAATGGTAACTTTGGTAAATAAGTGTAAAATAATAATAATAATAATATTAAACTCCCCTAAGACATTACCTAATTTTATTGGATGAGATATCCAAAAATGGGCATCCTTGGGTGGATTTTGGGTCCTCGTGGATTCACATGGATGTGAAAATGACACTTTGTAAGAATTAATTTAATGTAAAAATAATTAAAACCTTAACATATATCTTTTACTAAATTTATTTTGAAATATGGTTATATAATATATCAATATATCTATAAATATTTATTATAAAACTAAAGATTATTCCTACATCATGGTATTTTTTTTATGACACAATTATGATGTAGTGATTACCTCATTAATGAAATATTCTAGTAAATAAATTTATAAATATTAAAACAAAAAGTAATTTGTTTATTTTGATGTCATCCACCATTTTTTTGGATGATATTGATAGATTATGTTTGGTTTTATGGCTTATTTCTTATGGAATATGGTTTTTATGAATTTTTAAAAACGTAAATTATGAATTGTTTCCAAAATTGACAGAATTCATAACATAAAACATAAAATAGTTTATCAAATGATATTAAATTTATAAAAATCTATGATTTGGAAAAATGGATAATATAAGTCCAAATATGTCTGATATAACTTTTTATGGGTAATTTGACATGATGTGTTAATTAAATTAACCCACAATGTGTAAATAGCATGATGTCACAGTAAGATTAAAATGTGTAAAATAAGGGTAAAACAAAAAAGACAAGGATAAAAGAATATTAAAAACCTGTATGAAAACTATTGGATGAGGTTTATTCAAACCCACATCATATTATATTATAATTAAATAATTATTGAAACATTTTAAATCTAAATTGAATTTATAATAAATTACTATTTTTCAATTTTCCAAAAGTTCCCCTCTCCTATCTTATAGAAGGGAAATTCCTCCATTTCCTCATCCTTCCATGTTATGCCCTCATTCTCGGACAAACCTTAATATTTATCTTCTAAACTTTCCAAGTTACATTCTAGAGGTTCCAGTCTTCTCAAAAGCCTAACTCTAGTGCCATAAAAGGATATATAATGGTGACACATCGAGGAAGATGTAATCTCTTCTACCAATTCATTCAAATTTCATTCTTCTTCTACTTCATCTTATTTAGTTGTTTCTTTATAAAGTAATTAAAAAAGTATCCCTCATATACTGATATGTTATTATATATATGAAACAACCCTATTTCACTTTATATAAATCCTATGAAAAAATGAAATCATCGCATGTGTGTACGTACAGATTACTGTCTCCACGCCGTGGTGTAATCTGTTTCCCCAGCACTTTACTTGGATGGGTATAATGGTGGAAATAATAAGTAAATATGATTATTATAAATTTATTCTAATTCTTAGATATTATACACTGTTCAATAACTATGGGAACTATATCATCGCTCCTGCATACGTACATCTTACCGTCTCCACGACGTGATGAAATTCTTTCTCCATGTTAACCATTCAAGAATGATTATAAAGTCTATATATTTAAAAATCCTGAAATATATGAAATAATAATTCTACTAGATTTATTTATATATATATATATATATAATTTACTTACATCTATTTAATTTAATAAGGAAACGAAAATAGCGTTTATGCATACGTACGACCTACCGTCTGCCTGAACGGTGTATTCCAATAAATTTGTCTATCTATTATATATATTTATATACGTTATATATGTCAAATATAAATCATTTTTTTACATTCTATAAGTCATTAAATCAAGATCTATGTAATAATATCAATAATAAGAAGTCCAAAGACGTATGATAAATAAAATGATTATTACCAAAAAAGCGTTGTTTTAACATGGAATTGACAAATGAATGAGTAAAATAAAGTTGTAAGTGAATCATATATGATATCATAAATATTATTACGGTTCAGTTACAGGTTAATAATATATTTAATCCCACTATACAAGAGTTTTGTACACGTACAAAATAAATTGGACCTAAGTTAAGGGATAAGTTTGCAATAACATATTTATAAGAGGTTCTTTATACGTAAGTATTTTCTGGGGATATATTCATCATCCATGTTCATGTATTCTAAAAATGATTTCATAAAATGTTTAACATTATTCTATGTATGTTTAATTACATTTTTACCCATTTTTTACTTTTACTACTTGGTATGGAAAGAATCTTTCTTTTGTTTACCATATGAGATACTTTTTGACTCTTCCGGTAAAAGTACGAAGACACTATTTTTTTAACTTATAAAGCATGAAGGGATTTTTCTTCCTTCATAATTCAATATTCCCACGAATATTCCTCAACACTATTTCTTGTTTATTTTCAAATATATTCTTTTCTTTTAAAATTTCATGACAATTTGAGGAAAGAAAATGTTTTTAATGAAGAAAGGATATTTTTCCTAGGAATTATGCTCAAGTGTGGCACCCTAAACATTTTATGCTATGTTTCTGTTAAATAAAATATATTCATCACTGTGTTCCTTTGAAAAAAAACTAGGTTATTTAGGATATATTAAAAACCTATCCATTGAATATAAATTTTCCAATTCTATGTTTTGAATTTCGAAAATTGGTCATCTAGAGTAGTGATCAGTATGTCATTTGGAGTCTGATAGAACAGATATAATTTTTTTGTGAATAGTAACATACCCCTATGAATAGTAATATGAATAGTAATATGAACCTTATGAATAGTAAATAATATTATTATTTCATTTTCTTAATGAAACAAGATAATGAGATCTTAATTAGTTTTTTAATGAGAAATAATACTAATTGCACTTTATGATTTTTATTTTTCAAAATAAATATGATTTTTTTAAAAAATTAAATTAATAATATTTAAAAAATAATTTTTGAAAAATTGATTTCACTTTTGAATTCTACAAGTTGAAAAATGGTTAGGATGAATTTTGGGAATTTTTCTGAAACAGTTGATTTTTCAGTGATTAGTAAAAAATACAGTTTTTAGTTTCGGTGTGTTTATGACATCATTAGTGATGAAGTAATGATGTCATAAATCATGTAGACTTGTGTATAGTTAAATAAGATTTGAGGTGTCCCAAGTGGCTTATACTATGGGAAAATACCATGGGAAAGCCCATGGTTTTGCAAAAACCACTCATGAGGTGTCCCTTGAAAATTATTAAAATAATCCCTCACTTTTCCTATAAATACCAAATCTTCCCTTCATTGAATTAATTCCCAATAATCCCTCAATGAATTTATGGTCTCCTTACCTTCATATTATTGCTACCAAGGTTTCATCATGACCTCAAGGTCCCAACATTCATGTTCTATGGGTTACTCTACAAGGTATGGAAATTCTCAATTTCTTTCTTTTTCCAATCATGTTCTCTTTAATGTGGTATATCATTCATGTATCAATACCATGTTATTATTTTTCATCTTATTCTTTAGATAATCTATATTATGATCCATTTCTGGATTGGTGACCATTTCCCCCTCTTTTTTTAATATTTTCTAAAACCATGTTGCGTAGTAGTTAGGATGCCGAATTTTTGTAAGAAATTTCAAAATTACTCTTTTATTTTGAGTTCTTTATTTATTATTTCTTCATCTCTTCATACCCAAGAGGAAGGAAATCTCTAGAGTCTTGTATAATCTGGGTGTTCTCATGTTCAGGATAAATTAATCATCAATCTTCATCTTTTCTCCAATTGTTCAAGGAATTCAAAACATTGTCTATGATGTGTCGAATTACCGACATTGTGGATGATGTGAATTCATTTTGCAATAATTCTTTCAAGTCTGGTCATGAAAACATTTATATGTTTGAACCATGTTATAATATATGTTTTATGGATCACCCATTGTTTTGGAATTCTTTTTTACTCATGGTTCTAATTTATAAGGCAAAATGAGATTGTTATTATCAAAGAACCACTAAAATGATCTAAACGAACATCATTAATGTTTTAACTAATGAATCATCATCATGTTATATAACACAAAATAATTATAAGATAATTTATACCTCCATAATTTAGTTAATATTATGTATTATCAATTCTGGATGATTAACCGTGTTTCAAATGAACTTTCATTCATGGAAACAAGTAACGAACCATGAAAATCAAGGGAGAAAATGCTTCCAAAACATGAAAATTGAAGCAATTTAACCCATAGAAAGGGACATGAATGAACCAAATAAGGTTATAATAAATCAATTACATGTATATGAGGTTCTGAACATATTAATTAATGATGCTATATTTGATTATTCAGTTCATTAAAACAAACGAAGAACACACTCGAGCATAAGGTAAGGGGTTTCTCATCTCACTTTCATTTCTGTGAGATTTTCATTGTGTTCCAATTATTCCTTATATTTGGTATATGTGTAGTTAAATTTGATATATAATAACATGATTCTGTTTATATTAATTTTATTCAATAATTCAATTGATGGTTATATTGTTCTTGTCATACGGTTCGACCGATTACATTGTGGTAAGGGACTTTGTGTCAGGTGTCGTTTTCATTGTGACTATCATTGTATTGTGCACATAATATTCCTTATGTGGTGTACCTACTGCCCATTTGATATCACATTTCTTTGTAAATTATATTTATATTAAATATCCATAATCTCATGTCATGGATATGTTTGTTGTCTAAACCGTATACCATTTTACATATGGTGTTTATTTGGACAGTTATTTTTATTATGGAAATATTGAAGAATCCGTATAATCTACTCTATATGGATATTGAAAGGGAATATTGATCTTGTATTGAATCAATATATAAAGAATTATTTGGACATGCAGTGGTGGGTGGGGCCCGCTATAGCCCCTCGATGCATCAGTAGGTCTCATGAGACAAAACAGTATGGTGAGAAACCCTTCATGTTTGTTTCCAAAAATCAAACGGGTTTTTACCCACAGAACTAAACCGTTTTTATGGTATTATGGTTTCATGTTCCAGATACATGGAATCCAATTAATAAGAATTAAATTTATTCATTAACAATTATTATTATTATCCATGTGGTTTTCACTATTACAAAATCTATGGATGCAGTTTCATTTTTATTTTATTAATGGTATTAGTCGTTCATTTAATCACTATGTCATATAGATTATGTCAGATTGATTATGATTCACTTATTATTGTATTAATGCTTCCTCTATTTGTAACCCTTACTGAGTGTTTGATCTCACGTCTTTCATTTTCTACCTTCGACAGGTGATGAAGAGAAGGTCTTCTTTTGAGTTCATGTGGATGCAGTTTTGACTTTTTTGTTATGTATTGTATTTTGTAACCTTTTCCATTGTAATTTGAGTTACATCAATGTATCTAGTTTCTTCAAGACTACTAAACTGATCGTTCCATCAAGGTTTTCATTCTATCTAACCATGAAAATATCACAAGTAATGCACTAGCTCCAGCCTAGAGGGGTTGGGGTGTTACAGTTGGTATCAGAGGAAGTTTAGTAGAACACTTGAAAACTAGACTAAGAAATTTATATTAGGGAATAAATCCATAAGGAAGTATTTGAGGAAAAATGTACAAGAACATCCTGGTATTTAGGTAAGGAATAGATTATGTGTAATTTTCAAGAAATACATCCATGTATGGATAAGAGCAGGTAGAGGAAGCTCTGGCACAAATGTATCTAGGGGTAAAATCCGAAAACACCGCTTTGAGCTAGACTCGAACGGGAACTGGTGCACGACAACGGGCCTTGATACACTCTTGTTTACAACACTCCTAGGGGATATACTTATGATAATTCATGTTTTATTTACCAGCTATTATGAAGGAGTAAATGTAAATTTTTCCTTAGATGAACCATGTTTATAAGATTATCTATGCATAGAATTTCAATCTATGTTGAGTGATTTTCTATTTGATATTCATAAACTAATATAGTGTATCCCATTTTTTAGAAATGGAATCTAATGGAAGAAGGGTAATCAACACTCGTGGTCTGGGTAGGTATCTCCCAATTGAGAAAGTCAACACAGTCAACATTAGAGCAGATCAGATCATGAAAATATTGGGACAACTTACTCAAGTTGTAACAAATAACTATTCAACACCTGTGTTGGATCGTTTCATGGAGAAAAATCCCCCATCTTTCAGGGGGACTACAAATCCAGTGGTTTCTGAGCAATGGATCAGGTCCCTTGAAAAGATATCCATGGCGTTAAGATGCAATGAAAATGAAGAGGTTGTATTGGCAGTATATTGTCTCAAGGGCGACGCTGATCAGTGGTGGTCCCTGATTCAAAATACAATGGAGGAAGAAGAGATAGAGGATATGTAATGGAAGAATTTTAAGGAAATATTCTATGAAAAATATTTCTATACTGTGCAACGAACTGAAATGAAGAAGAAATTCTTTGGCTTGAAACAATGGGAAGAAGATAGTGTTGCATAGTATGAGGATACCTTCAAAAGTCTAGCCAAGTATGCTGTGGATTACGTATGTGACTCGAAGGACAAGTATGATCATATCTTTGAAGGTCTTAAGCCATGTCTTCGAAGGGAACTTGCTTCTCAAACATTTTCATCAAATCATGTAATTGTATCAAGTGCTATCAAAATAGAGATGTAATTTGCTAGATCAATTTTTTTCAAAGGAATCCAAGATAATAAGTGGAATTCTAATAACAAAGGAAAATGAGAAGCACCAACGAAGAGAAAGGTAATGAATAGTTTCCCACTATGTGAGAATTATAGAATGAATCATCCCGGGAAATGCATTAAAGGCATGGGAGTCTACTATAATAGTGGAGAAAAGGGTCATTGATATGATGATTGCAAGGGAAAGAAATAATTCAATGATGTTAAATGTTACAATTGTAGAGAGATGGGACACTATGTAAATGAGTGTCCAAAGAGCCAAAAAAACATTCCTCAGAAAAAGCCAAGAGAGCAAGGGAGAGCATTTGCGATTACAACTGTGGAGGTTGAAGTTCTTAGTTACGTGGTGGCAGGTACTTTAATTGTTTTCTCAATCTTAGCAAACACTTTATTTGATTCTAGATCATCGCATTCATTTATATCCTCCGATTTTTCCATGAAAATTTGATATGTCCATTTTGATTTAAGAATGGGGTGGTCAGTCAAAACTCCCATGGGATGTATCATTGCAATAATGGCTTGTCAACTAGTCCCCCTCCAAACACCAAAACTTGCTTTAGTTTCTAACCTTATCATCATACCCATGACTGAATTTGATATATTTCTCAGTATGGATTGGCTGTCAAATTATGATGCGTGTATTTATTGCAAGAAATAAAAAGGTTACAATTTTTGAAAATGGTGTAGAATATATTTTCTTTAGGGCATAAACTTCTCCACCAGATTCTAATCTAGAACCACCCGTAGTAGCTCTATTGAATGAAATTTTTGGAGAGGAAGAGAACACAATATCTATGGTTGAGGAAATAAATATTCAAATTGAAAATGTGAATATATTGAAAGAATACATTGATGTGTTTCTAGAGGATTTACCTGGACATCCTCCTAAGTGATAAATTGAGTTTTCCATTGACTTAATTCCTGGTGCAAGACCTATATCAAAGACCCCATATAGAATACCCACTATGGAGTTAGTAGAGCTGAAGAAACATTTAAAAGATTTGAGTGAAAAATGATTTATTCGACCTACTGTTTCTCCATGGGGAGCCCCAGTCTTGTTTGTAAAGAAGAAAGATGGTTCCATGAGGCTATGCATTGATTATAGAGAAATCAATGCTATTACAATAAAGAATAATTATCCTCTACCCCAAATTGATGATTTATTTGACCAACTTCATGGAGCTCAATACTTTTCTACGATTGAACTTCGATCTATATATCATCAACTAATTTTGAGGAAGGAAGATATTATGATGACATCATTTCAAACCAGGTATGGGCATTACGAGTTTATAGTGATGCCTTTTGGACTGACAAATGCACCATCTATTTTCATGGATTTAATGAATAGAGTTTTCACGTAATATCTTGATAACTTTGTTGTGAAATTCATCAATGATATCTTCATATACTCAAAAAGATATGAAGATCACGAGAGTCACGTGAGAGTTATTCTGGGAA
Source organism: Viscum album (assembly GCA_963277665.1). Taxonomy (NCBI): domain Eukaryota; kingdom Viridiplantae; phylum Streptophyta; class Magnoliopsida; order Santalales; family Viscaceae; genus Viscum; species Viscum album. The sequence continues at coordinate 773,912,156 of OY728152.1, read as the reverse complement.
CTCATAGAAGAAATGAATTGTATGGGATGTTTAGCAATTGCAAATTCTGGATTCAATTAGTTTCTTTTTTGGGCCCTATTGTCTCTAAGGAAGGAATCCTAGTTGATCGACAAAGGCAATTCAAGATTGGCCCAGGCCAACAAACATAAATGAGGTATGCAGTTTTATTGGCTTAGCAGGTTATTATCGGCATTTCATGCAGAGTTTTTACCGACAGGCTAGCCCGCTAACGAAGCTCACACAAAAGGGGTTAAATTTGTTTGGACAAAAGATTGTGAAGAATGTTTCAAAGAACTGCATAGAATATTAGTCAATGATCTTATATTGACTCTTCCATCGGGGAATGATGGGTTTGTTATTTATAGTGATGCATCAATGAAAGGACTTGGTTGTGTCATTATGAAAAATGATAGGGTTATTGCTTATGAATCACCACAGCTAAAAAATCAAGAGAATAACTATCCTACTCATGATCTTGAGTTAGCTGCTGTAATATTTTCTTTGAAGATATGGAGACATTATCTCTATGGTGAAAAATGTGAGATTTATACAGATTATAAGAGTTTGAATTATATTTTCTCACAGAAATAACTCAACATGAGGCAAAGGAGATTTCTTGAACTACTCAAGGATTCTGATTTCATGATACACTACCCCCCCAGGGATGGAAAATAAGGTGGAAGATGCTTTCAGCAGAAAGATCATGGAGTTTTGAATAAGATGAGAGTTGAAAGGGATCCTATTTTCATGGATCTAGTAAAGATAGATATGAGAATAACCATGGAAGTTGAAACATCAATGCTTTTTCAAATGTTTTCCAAACCATAATTACTAGAAAGGATAAAAAGTTATCATTCTGATGATGAGGAATTTCAAAATAAGATTAAAGCTGTGAAGGATGGGATATTGAGTGACTTCTTATATGAAGATGGAATTTTGAAATTTGGGTAGAGACTTTGTGTTCCCGGTATTCCTGATCTAAATTTTTTTTTTTGGATGATTCTCATAGTTCCAATTTCTATATACACATTGGTAGCACTATGATGTATAGAGATTTGAAGGAACATTTTTGGTGGGACAACATGAAGAGAGATATTCTTGATTTTTTGTCAAGATGTATGGTTTGTCAACAAGTGAAAGTTGGAAGGCAACAGCCCGGAAGATTATTGCAACCTCTTCCCATACCTTAGTGGAACTGGGATAATATCACGATGGTCTTTGTCATGGGACTACCAAAGACTCCTAGAATGAACAATGAAATATGGGTCATTGTTGAACGTCTTACAAAGTCAACACATTTTCTTGCTATAAGAGAAGATCTACCACTTCTAAGTCTATAAATACTATATATTAACAATGTTTTGAGACTTCATGGAGTTCCCCTATCGATTGTTTTTGATCATGATCCCCGTTTTACATAAAGATTCTAGAAAAGTCTCCAGAAGGCTTTGAATACTGAGCATCATATGTGTATTGCTTATTACCATCAAACTGACGGACAGTCTGAAAGGACTATTCAAACACTAGAAGAAATGGTGAGATCATGCTATCTTGACATCCAAGGTATGTGGGATCAATACTTGCCTTTGGTTGAATTTTACTACAACAATAGTTTCCATTCTAGTATTAAAATTACTCTATATGAAGCATTATATGGAAAGAGATGTCGAACTCCAACTTTTCAGGATGAAGTTGGGGAAAGGAAACTTATAGGCCCAGGATTTATTGAAGAGATCACGACAAAGGTGATGAAAATACAAGCCCATATTAAAGCAGTCAAGGAAGGAAGAAGAGTTATGCTGACGACCAGATAAAGGACTTGGAATTTCAAGTGGGATATCTTGTATTTTTGAATGTATCTCCATGGAAGGGCGTCTTAAGGTTTGGTAAGAAAGGGAAACTGAGCCCCATGAACATCGGACCATTTGAAATTTTGGGAAGAATCAGAGTTGTAGCCTACTGTTTAGCGATGACACAAAATCTCTCTAGAGTTCATGATGTGTCCCACGTATCATTGTTAAAGAAATACATGCCAGACCCAATGTATGTACTCACATATGAAGGAATAGAACTGGAATAGGATTTTTCATACTGTGAAAAGCCCATCAGGATTCTGGACACAAGGAAGTATGTATTGATAAATCGAACAACTCCTCTAGTAAAGGTTCTTTGGAGAAACTAGAATATGGAGGAATCAACATGGGAACCATAGGATTTCATGAAAAAGAACCACCCACATATTTTTGGTGGGCTATATACATATATTCTCGAGGAAAAAATTTCAAAATGAGAGAATAATGTAGCACCCTAAAAATTTTATGGTATGTTTCTATTAAATAAATTCTATTCATCAGTGTGTTCGTTTGAAAAAACCCTAGGTTATTTAGTATATAGTCAAAACCTAGACATTGAATATAAATTTTCCAATTCTATGTTTTGAATTTGGAAAAATGGTCATCTAGAGGTGTGATCAGTAAGTCAATTAGTGTCTGATGGAACAATCATAATTTTTGGTGAATAGTAACTTACCGTTATGAATAGTAATATTAATAGTAATATGACCCTTATGAATAGTAAACAATAATATTATTTCATTTTTCTTAAGGAAACAAGATAATGAGATCTTAGTTAGTTTTTCAATGAGAAGTAAAACTAATTGCACTTTAAGACTGTTATTTTTCGAATTAACTATGACTTTATTTAAAAATTAAATTAATAATATTTATAAAATTATTTTTGAAAAATGAATTTTTCTTTTGAATTCTACACGTCAAAAAATGGTTGGGTTAATTTTTGGAATTTTTCTGAAACAGTTGATTTTTTAGTTAATAGTAAAAAATACAGTTTTTAGTTTCGGTGTGTTTATGACATCATTTATGATGAAATAATTATGTCATAAGACTGGTAGACGTGTTTACAGTAAAATAATATGTGAGGTGTCCCAAGAAGATTATACCATGCGCAAATACCATGGGCAAGCCCATGGTTTTTCAAAAACCACTCATGAGGTGTCCCTTGAAAATTATTAAAATAATCCCTCACTTTTCCTATAAATACCAACTCTTCCCTTTGTTGAATTCATTCCCAATTCTACCACAATGATTTTCTGGCTTCCTTACCTTCATATTAGTCCTCCCAAGTTTTCCTCAAACCCTAAAGGGGCCAAATTTCATGCTCTAATGGTTACTCTACAAGGTAAGGAAATTCTCAATTTCATTCTTTTTCCATTCAAGTTCTCTTTTATGTGGTATATCATTCACGTTTCCATACCATGTTCTTATTTTTATTCTTATTATTGATCTACTGTATATTATGATCCATTTCTGGATATGTGGACCATGTCCCCTCTCTTTTTAAAATTTTCTAAAACCATTTTGCGTAGCTGTTTGGCTACCGAATTTTTGTAAGCAATTTCAAAATTATTCTTTTATTTTGAGTTCTTTATTTATTATTTCATTGGATATTATTACCCAATAGGAATGAAATCTCAATAATCTTGTATAATCTGGATGTTCTCCTCTTCATGAGAAATTCATCATCAATTTTCTTTTTTCCCCACTTGTTCAATTAATTAAAAACATTGTCTATGATGTGTCGAATTACCAACATCGTGGATGATGTGATTTCAATTTGAAATAATTCTTTCAAGTCGGGTCATGAAAAAATTTATATAGTTGAACCATGTTATAATATATGTTTTATGACTCACCCATGGTTCTGGAATTCTTTTTTACTCATGGTTCTAATTTATAAGACAAAATGAGGTTGTTATTATCAAAGAACCACTAAAATGATCTAAACGAACATCATTAATGTTTTAACTAATGAATCATCATCATGGTATATAACCTAAAAACATTATAAGATCATTTATATCTCCATAATTTCTTTAATAATATTTATTAACAATTCTGGATGATTAACCAAGTTTCAAATGAACTTCTATTCATGGAAACAAGTAACAACAATGAAAATCAAGGGAGAAAATGCTTCCAAAACATGAAAATTGAAGCAATTGAACCAATAAAAAGGGACATGAACGAACCTAATAAAGTTATAATAAATAAATTAAATGTATATTAGGTTCTTTAAATATTAATTAATGAAGCTAAATTTGATTATTCAGTTCATTAAAACAAACAAAAAACATACTCGGGCATAAGATAAGGGGTTTCTCATCTCACTTTTATTTATGTGAGATTTTCATTGTTTTCAAATTATTCCATATATTTGGTATATGTGTACACCCATTTGATATATAATAACATTATTATATTTATATTCAGGTTATTCAATAATTAACTTGATGCTTATTACGTTCTGGTCATACGGTTCGACCGATTACATTGTGGTAAGGGACTTTGTCTCAACTACCGTTTTCATTGTGACTATCTTTGTTTTGTGCACCTAACAATAATTGTGTGGTGTACCTCATGCCCATTTGAGATCAATTTTCATCTGAAATTATATTTATATTAAATATCCTTAATCTCATGTCATGGATATATTTTTTGTCTAAACCGTATACCATTTTACATACAGTGTTTATTTGGAATGTTATTTATATTATGGAAATATTGATGAATCTGTATACTCTACTCTATACGGATATTAAAAGGGAATATTGCTCCAATATTGAATAAATGTATAAATAATTCTTTGGACATGTAGTGGTGGGAGGTGTCCGCTATATCCCCTCGAAGCATCATTAGGTCTCATGAGACAAAACAGTTTGGCGACATAGCCTTCGAGTATGTTTCCAAAAATCAGACGAGTTTCTACCCACAGAACTAAACCTTCTTTATGGTATTATGGTTTCATGTTCCAGATAAATGATATCCAATTAATAATAATTTTCATTATTCATTAGTAGTTATTATTATTATCCATGAGGTTTTCACTATGACAAAATCAATGGATGCAGTTTCATTTTCAGTTTTTAAATGGCATTAGTAGTTCATTTATTCAGTATTCCATATTGATTATGTCAGATTGATTGTGATTCACTTATTATTGTATTAATGTTTCTACTATTTGTAACCCTTACTGAGAATTATAGCTCAACCCTTTCATTTTCTACCTTCAACGTGTGATGAAGAGAAGGTCTTCTTTTGAGTTCTTGTGGATGCCGATTTGAGTTTTTTTGTTATGTATTGTATTTTGTAACCTTTTACAGTGTAATTTGAGTTACATAAATGTATCTAGTTTCATCCAGACTACTAAAATAATCGTTCCTTTGGTATTTTTATTCCTTCTAACCATTCCAATATCACATGTAATTCACCGACTCCAACCTAGAGGGGTCGGGGTGTTACATCAAGAGTTCTATTAAAAGAGTTTTCTATATAAGTTGACATAGGGTTATGTTTCTGTATCTATTATTACTTTTACTTGATTTTTATCATGAAAAAATTATTTTTAAGAGGTCCAATTATCTTAAATGGATTATATTATGATGAAAAGATGTTTAAGAACCCCATTTTATTTCATGGGTTATGATATGATGAATGATTAATGTTTTTCTTGCACATATAAGAATGGTTCTATTATGAGATG